>OZ024813.1:43966321-46762683 GCA_964017055.1 Chloromyia formosa | reverse complement strand
AGCTTATCCTCAAAAAATTATTTGTTGAGACCATATCGTGGAAATAGCGCTAAAGAAGTTATTTTTAATGAAATGCACTCAAAGACTAGAAAAGTTACTGAATGCGCTTTTGGTATTCTAACAGCTAAATTGCGAATACTTACAAGACCATTGGAAACAAGTATTCCTACAACAAGATTGTTAACCAAAACCGTATGCTTGCTTCATAATATAATTGTTGACAAAGAAGGCATTGATAGAGCGCTTCTACTACGAATTCAAAGCACGGTATCTGAGAACATAAATTCTGCAAGTGTTTCTAATAAACCTACGTTTTCAGGAACAGGTATACGGAATATTTTTAAGGAATACTTTGTTTCACAGGCTAAATAAACAATCTTTAAAAAAACACTGTCTGTACTTATGATCAGAATTCATAGCGGCTGCTACTTCATCCGACAATTTTTGCACTAGGTCTCTTCTGCTATATTCAGCACTGAACATGTCCCATAATGCTTTTCTCGAAAAAACTTCGCTGATGAGTTTTTCGCTTTCCATGATAGCAAAGGATACTTCACTTGTCTTGGATGAGAATCAGCTGACACGCGCGAGTGTATAGAAATGTTTCGTACCACACGCTACTCGTTCTTACATGCCAATACTCGCGCGTGCCAAAAAAGTTCGACTGTAACCGCACCAACGTATTTATACTAATTTATATACACGCTTGTACACGCTAGTACTCGCTACACGCTGTGAATCGAAACCGCAGCCTTAGACGTAAAAAACGTAAATACTTTGACGAGCAGTTGCTGAATATAAACGAAAACTTAGCTAATAGGAACACCAGACAAGCGTACAAACTAGTTAATACAATTAAAAGCGGCTACCAACCCAGGACTAGCCTTTGTAAGAACATCATCAGCGACACCGATGCCAGTAACAAACGATGGGCCTCTTACATAAGAAGCTCTCGACGATATTGTTGATCTAGGCCCACCCATACAACCCCCGACAGTAGAGGAAATTGATCTCACGTTGCGCTGGCGAGATTCCAGCTGAACTGCTAAAATTCGGTGGAACGAGTCTAGTTGATGCCATATATCAATTACTCCTGCGAGTTTGGGAGGACGAGGAGATCCCGGTCGATTGGCGCTGAAGTATCATCTGTCCTATTCAGAAAAAGCGAGATAAACTGCGTTGTGAGAATTACAGGGGCATATGACTAAGATGACGATGACCAACTCTGTCTCACAAGTCAGGATACATAATACACTTACTGATCTATTTGAAACATGCACTGGTCTGAAACAGGGCGATGGAATGGCACCGACGCTCTTCAGCCTAGCACTGGAATACGTTATTCGAGCTATGAATATGGACAACAGCAAGATGCTACTTATCAAGTCGACACTATTAGCAGCGTACCCCGACGACATCAACATCATGTCCCGAAGATTGGCTGACGCAGAAGAGCTTCTGCATACGCTCGATACCGCTGCAAAGGAAGTCGGATTACGTATTAACGAGGGTAAAACTAAAATAATGATGCAATCGGTGACAAGGACACCTGCACAACCAAGCATCAATCTGGGGGACCTCAACATCGAGTTCGTGAACAACTTCATTTACTTGGGTTGCAACTTGTCAAGGGACGCCAACGAAACTGACGAAATCAAGCGACGGATACAGTTAGCTAATAAGACTTTCTTCTCGGCTCTCCCCATAATGAAATCGAAGCATGTGCACCGAAACACGAAGCCCCGCGTGTACAAAACCATTATACGACCAGTGCTATGCTATGGCTGCGAAGCATGGCCCCTAACTCAAGCCTCTGAAAACATGCTAGATACATTTGAATGTAAGGTTCTACGGCGAATTTTCGGGGCTGTTTGCGATCGAGATGGATGGCGCATCCGGTACAAACATGAATTGTATGAACTGTACGATGAGCTGCAAGTCTCGAAAATCGTCAAACTACAACGACTTCAATGGGCAGGGCATGTACAAAGAATGGACGATGATCGCATGCCTAAGAGAGTAATGAATGCAGAACGAGTCGACGGAGCGAGACTGCGAGGACGACCGAGATCTCGTTGGGAGAGCTCAGTATGTGTGGACGCCGCGCAGCTACTGGGCTTCCAAAATTGGAGGACGTGGTCACGTGGCCGAGTTAATTGGAGGACAATGATCCAGGCGGCCAAGGCCCGACGTCGGGCTGTCGCGCCACGATGATGATGAGTTTTGAAGTTTGGCACAATTGTTAGGGACAGTCACCTGAATATGTGCTCAAAATGATAGGGGGTCCGGAAGTGTAGTGGAGAGGGGGTCAAAGCTCGCTTTTTTAGTTTTCCTTGATTATTTTGAAAACTATGGATTCTACAAAAAAAATGTCCCATAGCTGAATCAAAGCACATCAAATTGCCTGCAAACTGATATACTCTAGACCACAAAATGGTTTATTATACTCTAGAACCATGAAAAATTTAGTTAAATATTCCTACTAATATTTAATTAGTTTTTGCTGACAATGCGGATGATCCGACCAAAAGTATGCCAGCCACTCCTACAAATATAATTTTGACAAACATGTCAAAATAAAAGTAGGCACGTCAAATTTAGGTGAATGACTGCATGTGGCCTTAGTACACTCCTTTGTAAAAATTAGTTCAATCGGATGGGAACCAAGGCTACCTCCCATGCAAAGTGCCCCAAACTATCTTACTTTTTTAAATAAAATTTAGTTTTGACACCTAACTTAAAATTAGAAAAAAAAGACGAATCTTTGAAATTTGACAGAATTAATGAAAATAATGCTCTGATTAAAAAAAAGGGGGGGGGGGGGTCAAAGGCCCTTTCTTTTCAAATATTTTGGCGAAAATCGAACAAAAAATATGAAAAAAATCGAGTAGTTTTCAAATTTCACACAAATAAGTCAAGTTAAGCTTACAATTTATTTCTTCACCTTTTCCTTCCCTTTCATACTGGTGAATTAAATCTGTTATTGGGATGTTTCAAAATCATGCTCCCGAAATCCCAAGGAAGAGCCGCAGAGGCGTGTTAAATCTTAAACTCTGGACCGGAAATGGAAAAGGATTTGTCCTGATTGGACTGCTTTCCCGTTTAATCCGTACCGATTTCATGCTTTGGGACTTTAACGTTCGTCGTCACAACTAGGTTTCTCTTTTCTATTATATATTTTTTCGCTTGTAGTTTATTTTGCTGTTTTCACATGGATATGTGTTATCGCTCCTGAATATTTGTCCGTCGTGTAATATGTCACGATTTTGATCAGAGAAGTATAACTCGGTTGGAAAGCTCTCAGTTTATCTCAACAGCTCGTGCTGCCAAAATCCACTCTTCTCGATCTCTCCATAAAATTTTATAAAATTTTCGTTTGATCACAAAACCAGTACCTTTCTGACCGATTCTCAGCACATTCATTTTATGTACCACCGGTGTCGCACGTCCAGTTTCTCGTAACTTGAACGTTATGCAGAACAGGTGCTGTCGGATGCGTTTTTCAAAAATTTACACCCCGAAAACCACTATGGTTGGTGATCACAAACACACTATCAAAAGACGCAGTCGGGTCCAGCTTTAGGATGGAAGTAGTCTACAGCTTAGTCCTAGCATCCTCTTACCCAGTAGTTCTTCATCAGTAAACTGTAGAATCTACAGTGCATGCTGATTAGTGATGTGTAGCACAGCAACGAGTCGCTTTTTTTGAACGACTCGACAGAATGAGCGAAAGATTCGGCACAACGACATAGCCCCCGAGTCGTTCAATTTGAGAATGACACACTGTAAAATGAATAGTCAAATTAAATTAAATACTACGCAACGCATAGAAAATCCACGCTCATTCAAAATTTCTGATTACATATATGTATTACATTCATATTCATTCACACCCCATCATAAAATCTATCTGAAACTAAATCCATCATTATCTATCACCAAATCAATCCCATCTAAATCCATTCATAATCATCTATATGCAGTATACTTCTAAATATACACACAACAACCCATGTTGACTGCAAGCAAATCAAAAATCCTTTGCTTACGTCGGACCGCACATCCAAGTTTTCCCAAATACGTAAAACAAGCAAAACATTCTGAAACAAAAGTAATCGTCTTGTATCATCATCTCAAGTGAAACTTCAGATGAAAACGATACCAAACCAACAACCAGGTAATTTCCTCTGTATACTGTGGCACAAAATGTGTTATTCACAATGTGAGTTTTGAGTTTTTAACACAAACCGCACACTTCTATATTTCACTCACTCTGTGCTGTGAGACATACTGGGTTGTGGTGATAATACATAACACAAACATTGATTGTTTGTGTAATTCAGTATTGACTCAAATTCAGATGTTTCAATCACGAAGCGCATACTCCAAATACTCATATTCTCTGCCAAATGAGGAATTCATGGCATGGAGCTTTTAGGGTAAAAAAAGAGAAAAAATAAAGATGGGGTCACCCCGGGCTGGCAACCCTGTTTTCATGGAAAATAGTAGTCCGATCTGGCTGTCTGGAGGCATTGGGGGGTCGCTGACTCAGAATCTGGGGTCAAAAAAGGTAAAAAAAAATTGGGGTTGTCCATCTCAGATTGGTAACCCCGTTTTCAGGGAAAATAGTGGTCCGATCTGGCTGTCTCGAACTAAAGGGCATTGGGGGTCGCTGACTCAGAATCCTGGGGTCAAAAAATGCAAAAAAAAAAATGGGGTCGCCCATCTCAGATTTGTAACCCTGTTTTCATGGGAAATAGTGGTCCGATCTGGCTGGCTCGAACTAAAGGGCCATGGGCCGTCGCTGACTTAGAATCTGGGGTCAAAAAGACACAGAAAATTGGGTCGTCCATCCCAGATAGCCAACCCCGAACCGGGGGCACAAAATAAAGGAAAAAATGAGTTTTTAAAAACTACGACTTTTATTGAATATGTTATTAACCAAGTTTCAGACTCTTCGCATGACTCTTTTTGAACGACTCATTGGAAAGAGTCAGAGCTTATGTGCTGGCACAGTGAAAAGAGTCATTATGCCCATCACTGATACATCGGTATGTACATGGATATGTCTTATGGCTAGCGAATGAGTGGAACATGTTTTGTCGAAGATATCGACGTAGGTTTTATCAAGATCCCAGTATCGGTAATTGTACTGGATAAAATCATTCGAAAAAACTGTTCCACGCATTCGGTAGCCATAAGACATATCCATGCACCGATGTATCTGCATGCAGTGTAGATATTTTCAATTTCTTTATTACTAGGCAGATAATGTATGATGTTGAGGACGTCAATGACTGCCATGATGAACCACTTCCCAATCCCTACAGCTGTGCTGGCCTTCCAGCGCACGTCACGGGTGGTCATCGGAGAGGGTTTTTCTTCACTTAAGGTGTACGCAAGATTTCACGGCCAATCTTTCCTCTCCGGCAATTATTAAAAAGTTGTAGGACAAGTTTTTATAAAAGAAACCAGTTCAATTTTGCGAATAGTTTGGGAGGGAAATTTAAATTAAATTTGCGAAGCAGAAGCGTTCCAGCAGTCAGTATCACAATAACGTTCCAAAAGTATGACACTTAATTCCCACAAACTTTAATCAAATAAATTCTCCTTGTTGAAATTCGGATGCAAAAGTCCACCCGTGAAACGTAATAACGAAAATAATAAAATTTTGAAAGCAAAACGGCCTGTCTATGCTTACTATCTTTATGAATATTTTACATACATGGGCTAGCTACATTCACGCCTAGCTGATGGTAACATTTTCCCGTGAACATGCTAGCAACGTGTGAATATGAACCTAGTAACTAGTGTTCGTGCCAACCTCACTTTAGCGTATACATAGTTCCATCTCTTGTAAATAAAAAAAAAACACTAAAAAAATTATGAAAAATAAAACAAACAAAAAATACTTTCAACAACATACATACATACCCTGCTTCTGGATATGCATGTAAGACTGGGGATTAAAAAGGAATTAAAATCGTCACGGATTCATGAATTTATAGGCTCATGTGTTTTTTTTAATTTTTTATTTCCACTGATTTTTGTTTATATTGGAAAAATAAATTTTACGAGAACGTGTAAGCCCCCGTAAGCAAACGCACACACAAGCCAGCGTATACGAGTGGAGTGGAGATTTATTAAATCTGATGCACACTGGAGCATGGGATTTATTAAATTACAATTCACGAAGTGAAATGTAATTTTCATTTTGCTGATGGAGGAGATGTTTGGAAATTTTTCAGAAAATCAATTGCACACCCCGGGGGAAGATTAAATGTATTTAATCACTTGAATTAAGTGCTCACATCTAGAGTGTGAGTACCTTAAAAATCATCTTGACTGATTGCAGAGATATTTTGCGAAGCCGTACTTTTTGAAGGCAGTGCCGGATAATATTTAATTGGAGATTTTTTTTTATTTTTGGGGTCAAGTGGCAGTCACAATTTTTGAAAATTTACCGCTTTCATGACGTCAACAAAAGTTGTCCTAGGCGATCAAAAGGACTTGAACGCGTCCATGGACTAATATTGAAAACAACCTCTGGAATTGGTAACGACAAAAGTGGCGTGAATAATGACGTGACCGTGAATCAACAATGAAGGAATTGACGGCCGCCGAAGGGCACGCGTGCTAGATGAGTTTATGACAACGCTCGTATTACTCAGAATTTCCAAGCCGTAAGGTCTTATTGTGTTCCTGCAGGTTTGGCCGTGCAATCGTACTCTTGGAATCGATGGAACATTTATAACTAAACTATAGAATGTTTGGACACTATATAAAAAAACATGCATCACATTCTATAGTCAGAGAGTGCAGCCAATAAATCTAGTTATCTACTCCGCTGAAGCCTTTCCCAAGCAATGGTTGTGGAACGAGAAGGGAAGTATGGCTGTAGCTTGATTAGCTCAGTTACACCTAAGCATCTCAGATCAAGCGGATGGCATGAGTCAAGTATTCAGACCTGCAACGCAGTTGTGTGTGCGATGGGCCGACAACCGACCATCCTTATAAAAAATACTCTATGCAAAGAAACCTGGGAATAAGCTTAGGATTGGGCGGATCAACAACGACGACCACGCACACGTTTAGCGGATTATTCTTTTGGAGCCTGGAATGTTCGCTCCCTGAACAAATCGATGGCCGAGAAGAAGAGATGCAACAATAGATCGAGAAATTCCTACTAAGCATTAGAACAGTTCAGGAAACAAATTGGCTTGGCAGCGAGATCAATAACAAGAAATCGCACACAATTGCCAAATGCGATAAATCACCTGGACACAGGGATTTTGGAGTTGCGCTTGTAGCCAGCAAACACCTCAAACCGAACGTTATTGACTTCAAACTTATCAATGAAAAGTTGTGTGCGATTCGCATTAAGACTCGACTTTTCATCCTCTGGCTCATCATCATCTCTTGAAGTAAAGTAGAGAATCTGATCATCACTTGGTTAAGAAAACCTATCAGTGCACAATTCTTCGAGAACATGCCTGCCAAACTTTTAGGGGTCGACAAACTCTCGCGCGATGCCACGGCGCAGGCATATACAGCTGCCCTCGAGAAAAAGTAACACCTATGCTACATAACAACGGCCATACGGGTGTCGATAAGTTTTGGAAAGAACCGAAAAATACTATCAAGGAAATCACAGAGGAGGTCGTGGGACATAAAGCCCAGCGAGAACCAAATGGTTGGTTCGACTTAAGAGTGGCAAAAATCTTTAGACGCAAAGAACGAAGCTTAAAGATAATATCTAACTTTTAACTAGGCGATTATCAAATAGAATAATTAGATGTAAGACAATTCTTTGACGACCAGTTGCTGAACCTTGTGAATGGGGGTGGGGCAAAAATTCTCCTCAATAGTCCTCCTCGTAAGGGCCCCCTGGAACGGCAGTGGTCGTTGACAATTGCAAACCAAGTCAAGGCGATTATTTTCGATTAATCGATTATTTTGTTAATTTAAATAGAGAAGAACAAAAAAAAAAGACATCTGGCGCAGTGAAGCCAGAGGAACTGATTTTTGATATGGGCTAATTCGGGATCATTTATGAGTTTATGTACGAGTATAATAAAATTAAGATATGGGTGGGATACTGTAACGAAATTTGCAGTTCGGGTGGCGGAAGGGATCGTTCAAATCCACCCAGCACCGGTGTCAGTGTGCACCCAACAGATGTGTCGCTAGGAGACGTGTGCTTGAGACTAGTCAGCTACGGTGAGATTTGGGAGGGGTTTTTGTTTTTACCTAGCACATCTGTACTGCGTCGTACATTAATTTTTCACACGTCAGCCCAGAAGATTAAATCCTTCAAAGGTACGAATGGAGATAACATCATGTGCACTATTGAAGTTGTCCAAAATTCCACCACTATTAAAAATATGAGTCACTGATGTTGGTTGACTCGAGTGCATTATGTAACCCAACCCATCCATTACCTATCTGGAGAATGCACTTATTTATTGATCCAGATTCCCAGTTCGGAAAACGATTACCTACCCATGACTTCACATTCCGTTTGCTACAGGACGGGGAATTATCAGGAGGCTGAAAACCTTGGCTGTTTTTCTCTATTCAATCATATTTATTACTATTTTGAATTTAGGAATAACTTTCTACATATTTAAATTCAATCTTTCAAATTCAAAATGTTATTTTATGCCCGAGGCAACTATCAGGAAGTGGTGAAAACTCTTCTCACTAGGAGCCAAGGATTAAGCACTACTAACTCAACGATTTTAACACCCAGGAATTTCTTGTGCACAAGGAACCCTAAACGTCATACCAGATTCATCACCGTTTAAATATATCTTACTAATAATAATTTCGATCTACTTTCTAATAGTTTGACTCGAGCGAAATGTGAAAATTGCAAATCAAATAATGGAATATTACTATAATCAATAATGTATATATGTGCATTGCACAGTGTTGTAACTATAAAAATATGTAATGGTTGACATCTTAAGATATCAATAGTGATTACTTGTACGCCGGTATCTTATGCTTGATGTCCATCCGAGCTACCCGAGTGTTCGCGGCTATGCTTTCATACGTCTATCGTCACTAATAAGCAGCTGCTTCGGTTATAGGCGTTGTTATGCAATATTATCCAGAATCCAACTTAATACTCGTTGTGTAATTACGCCCGAAACTACAAGTACTTAGATTACGAATTCCAGTCCAGTTCCATCTTAATTAGGGAACGGCGATATATCGTAGCGTAAAATGAATGACGTATGACGACGACTATTGGTAATATTCACCAAAGCAAAAAAAAATATAGCCGAGGTACAGGTGTCCGGTCTGACGGTGGAAGTTTTTCCTGCTGGGATTTGTACCTCGGCTTCAATTTACTAATTTTTATGCAACGTACATTGGATTGCTCAAAAAAATCTGAAATAAAAAAAAACAAATGCGTCCGGTTAAGATGTGATCAAAGTCGATCCCCCCTAAACTCGGACGAGCAGCAGTTTTTTTTCTTTTTGTTTGTACTCACTATAATTTCCTTTAGTGTTATATTTTTGTCATTTTAACTGCCGTGCTTAGATATCCACGTGATCGCCGATGCTACTAGTAGAAAATATAGGTTAGCGATTCCCGCCTTGTAAGTTGTTTTGTTTTTTTTCGGTTTAATCATCGAATTAAACCAGCTAAAAAGGTAGAAATCGTAACGACGAATTAACAAAAGAGAAGTTCGTGGCTGCAAGAATTCAGCACGGAGGGAACAACTTACCAAACAAGTTGTGTGTTGCCTTTGCGACGGCGGGTGTCCGTTCAGCCACCTGGATTATAACAAAGTGGCCGAGTGACCCGCTTTACAAGAATTTCAGGCAGCTACCGGTTTGAAATATTAGGCTGAAGTTGTTTGCAATAGTTTTAACCGGTTAAAAGGGCATGGTTGAAAGCAGAGCATTGAAATTAAATACCTTTTCCAATCCGAGTAATTGTAATTCAAAATAAATTATTATTTTTTTCAGAAAAAGTAACTGTAATCCAAAAGTAACAATTACTTTTTAGTTTTAATTAATTACCATTTAATTACATTTCATAAATAACGAAAAGCAATTAATTGGTATTGATTAACTTCGATTTACAACAGTAATTAAATTTTAAATAATTATTCTTTTCGGAAAGTAATTTAACCATGCTCTGGTTGAAAGTAATGATTCTTTTATTTTTGTAAAATATTTGTTTCGATAAGATAATCATTACTTTCGAAAATTGTAAAAACAATCGTTTTAGGATTATTACAATACTTAACTGCAGTTGTAGTACCAAGTGCAGCTGCAGAATTTTCTAAAATATTTCGATATTTGCGGCGATATTTTCAGATAATGAAACTTTTTAACTGTTCGATTGATTTTACTATATGAATTTATCTTCAGTTTCATTTTAAGTTTCATCAAATGAATGCCTTTCGTATAGGTAAATCTTTAAACGCTATACTGTCGGATTGGCGTCTGAAACGTTTAGGACGAGTCTGGACACGCTTCTTTTTGCGGATCAATTTGTGTATTAGCGGAGTAAACCAAGCTGGGCCCTTCCGGGGTTTATAGTTAGGTAATGGAACAAACTTGTAGAAGATGTTGTATAGGATAGTGTAGAAAGTTGTCACAGCATTCTCACAGTTAAGATTCTTCAGAATGAAATACCAATTGATTTGACTCAGCCTTTCATTAATAGAAACGTAATTAGCTTTCCTAAAGTTAAGTCTAGAATGATAAGTCTCTGAGAGAGAGGGTGACAATTTAATGTTGATCTCATGAGCAATAGCTGGATGGTAAGGATCACAAGGAATATAAGCAGGAGTAGGAAAAGAAGACGACAGAAAAGACAAGGTAAGATTACTTAACACGAGATCGAGAGCACGATCCATAAAGTTCAGAGTTAAGTGGAACTGTATAAGGTTACAGAATTCCATGAAGGATGTGAGCGACCTTGACATGGAAGAAGAAGTCAAAGGAGACCTGGCCTATCAGGCCATCTAACATTGGGAAGATTGAAATCACCACAGATTATACAACAGGAATTAGGAAATACAATATTAACAGTATCAGATAAGTGATCAAAGAGACTATCATAAACAGCATATGTGGAATTACAGGAGACGTAGACACAAACAACCACAAGCGATGTGGAGGTGGAAGTAGGAATATTAACGGTAACACAATCATAAGGTTGAGAAAGGCTAGAGGAAAAAAGAACATTGAATGTAGTTCTGGATAGCAGCTAGAGCTCCACCACCATTTGTCAGTCCAAGTATTTCGAAGTTTCTATCACAACGGAAGATCTACTGCTGATAGATGGATTTAGCCATGTTTCGGTCAAACAGATAATGTCATGAAAAGATGTTAGGTCAGAAACATTTAAAATTTGGAGCTTGGTGCGTAACCCTCGCACATTTTGATAATATAGAGAAAGTGAAGACGAAGAATTATTTAGGCTCTGACTCTTACTGTACATTTTTTGCATTATTTTGGAGTCGTTGGTACGCGTTGTCGTTGAAAATTTAGTTTAGTAAATTTCTTTAAAAGAATTCACGGAGGCCAGAAAGACGCCTTGTATGGCATTTGCAGATCATGTGGAATGATCACCTTGAACGAAGAGACCATCTTGTTTGGAATTTTCTCCTTGGTCAGTTTCTTGCATGTTAGTAAGACAGGTTCTAAACCAAAACAGCTGAAACTTTTTCCTGAAACTGCACCGGAAGCTATTCCTCACTAATTTTCATCAGTTAGACAAGTTTCGCTCAACTAGCTTTTTCCGTTGTAAATTAATTGTGTTCCCAAAATTTTGCGGTTATATACTTGTAATTCTGCAACTGACTCATTGATGTCACTGAAATTAAGTAGGAACCCAGTCTTGACGTTTGCGCACAAATTAGAAAAGTTTCACTCAACTAACTTCTTGCATTATAGAGTTATTTTGCTTAAAAAATTTTGCCGTTATATGGCTGTAACTTTTGAACCGTTTAATGCATTTTTCTGAAATCAGATAGAAATTGAGTCCTCATTAATATCCACCAGCTGGGTAGGTTTCGCCGAGCTACCTTCTTCCGTTATGTAGTTATTTTGTTAATAAAATTATGCCGTTATATAGCTGTAACTTTTTGGCCGCTTAGTGGATTTTTGCTAGAACTCAATAATAGGCTAGTTCTTGTCAACGTCTACTCACTGGGCAAGTTTGGTTTAGGTAGCTTCTTCCGTTATGAAGTTATTAGGCTCAGATACTTTCGACGTTATATAGCTGTAACTTCCCAACTAGCATTTTTGGTTCCAGTCACGTAGCTGCCACTCCAGTTTCTCCTTTGAAAGTAGCGGTTACTGTGAATCGGTACGTAATAGGGACGTATTTGCCACGGAAATGTTACTAAAATGGGGAATGAAAGGGTTGGTGATTGGTTCGATTTCGCCACCAATTTTGCCACGTGTTTGGGACGTACCAAACTAGTGAAAATGTTTACCCAAACACGTACCTGGTACTTTATTAGATCCCTTTTTCCCATACAAACATAACTTGCGAGTGTGTATTGGAAATGATTAATACAATTCAATAAACATATTAAATGCATATGTATTTAATAAACATGTATGAATTGCATTGTTGGCCCCAACTTATTCTCGAATAAGAATTGAAAATATGAATTTAATATTTAGAACATAATGACCATCAGCGTATCTTTTTAAGAACAAAAATGTATGCCAAGGAAATTTCATTGTGAAAGTTGACATTGTAGTTCGAAAAATTACAACGCCTTTCAAATATTCTTTAAATTTCGAAGTAGAATATGGAAAAATTAATAAAATGAAATTGTGTTTTTTTTTTTATAATTTAGGGTTTCTTTGCCTTAAATTGGTGGGTAATAATGCCTATTTGCTTAAACAATAACAAATTCTTCCTAATAGTTCAAACATATCTATTTTTTTAAAGGTTTTCGATATTCAATTCTGAAAAGAATTAAAAAGATGGCGATTATCTGGATACTTTATAGTAGAAATAATGATAGTAATGTCACGATTTCGCCACCTAAAAAGGTACTTTATAGTTCCTCACTAGGAAGTAACCATATTGTGATGCCCAACACGAAACATTCACCTGCATTTGTGTAATATATAGTGGCAACATTTTTCTCAAGTCCCAGGTTATGAAAAATCACCACTCTGGAACCATATTAAAATCAGAAAATAATGCCACTAAAATGGTCCAACTGCCACTATGCTGGAACGTTCCGCAAGCTACGTTACAGGATTTCTTACCATGAAGTTGCAACTCTAGTACCAAAAACGTAGCAGCAACTTCATATAGTGGCAGAGTCGAAAACACTGGTATTTGCTACTTAAAATGTTACTTGGCTTGTTAACCGCTTTATCGATAGTGCTGGATTTCAAAAGCAGCCGGCTCCCCACTGGAAAAGTTTCACCTTACTTATGACTTCCGTTCGACTGTTATCGTGTCCACAACATTTTGCGGATATATATGTATATATATACCTATATATAAAGGACACTAAAAAAATCTAATAATGCCAATCGATTCCTGGGGTCATGAAACGTAAAGAAAACCAACTCCGGGGTCGGAACTCGTTATTTAAGGAGGGTCGAATAACTGATTTTTTCTTCAAAAATCAGTTAAAAACTGTTTTATGCGAGCAGAAATTATTGTATCATAATAAAACAAAACCGGAGAGTAGAAGGCTTCGCCTGCATTCCGACCAAAACTTTTTTCTATTGAATTTTTTCATCAATATACGCCGTGCTTCCGAAAAAAGGGTTACGGTTCTGGATGTCCTTTTGATTTTTGGGCAGTTTTGACTTTACACCCGCAGTCAGCGATCCTCCTTCAACTTCAAGTTAGAAATGTCAAGCTTTTATCTCCTTTTCACTTGTTTCTCGATTACATTCCACTCCATCGACAAAAATGTTCTTTTATCTTGAACTCCAGAGCATTCGGCTCTTCTCCCCGATTGCTATGACACCCATTTTACCTATTTTCCACTCCATTGCCACGAATATCTTTTTCTCTTCACCAAAGGACTTGAAATACAATTTCCACTACTCCAGAACATTCGCCTCTTCACCACGATTCCTGTGACACCCGTCTTGTCTATACTCCACTCCATTGCCAAGAATGTCCTTTTCTCCCCACCGAAAGACTCGAAATACAATTTACACTACTCCAGAACATTCGCCTCTTCACCACGATTCCTGTGACACCCATCTTGTCCATATTCCATTGCCAATAATGTCCTTTCACCCTCCACCAAAGGACTCTAAATGCAATTTATACTACTCCAGAGCATTTGCCTTTGCACCACAATTCCTATGACACCCATCTTGCCTAAATTCCACTACATTGCCAAGCATGTCCTTTTCCTTATCAAAGGACTTAAAAGGCCATCGCTAGTAGTCTAGTACATTCCCATGAAGACGTACATTCGTCTCGTATATTCAACAATCCTTCACTGTATAGCCACAGCCTGCGTCTCATACATCAATTTCATGCAAATGTTCTACATTTCAAAGCAAAAATGATATTATACGAGAACATTGCCAAAAAAACTTACATTTTCTACACCAGTGACTGCTGTGCTCAATAATCCTCTCCCCAAAATAATCTACATGTTTATTCGGAAAAATACGATTAATCGTATCCGTATATGATCATAATCGATTAATCATATTCTTTCAATTAATTGTATTCTTTCAATTAATCGTATTTTTTCGATTAATCGAATAATCGTATTTTTTTCGATTAATCGGAATAATCGATTAATCCGGATACCAGCGGCTTTCTAAGTCGACCCAATAGATTGCTTACGCAGACGACATCAACGTCATATCCCGAGCACTGCAAATCTGCACTACGCCAGCAGAACTTCCACATAGTCTTGACACAGCTGCAATAGAAGTTGGACTACCCAGCAAAAAACCGTACCTCCCGGTAACGCATACCACCCAAAATAGCTATGCTTAATAGCCGTCCTGGCGTAACCACCATTTTTACTTAGCCCATAGGATTTCCAAGAGATCCATGGCGCGGGGACTACGATTTTCATGATTTAGATAACCTAGGCACGTACCCAACGACGGGGGCTACGATGTTCATGATTTAGGTAACCCAGTTACTTACCCAACTTAGTTAACCACTTTTTATGCTGGGACAGTATTGCTTATAAAGCATTATTTGGAAACCATTCTATATTAGTCCCGATGGCGTATGTGGTAGCGCGATGGCTTCTGAGGCGGAACGACCCGACTTCGAAACCCAGTCGGACATGCAAACACAAAAATTTGATTTAAATGTTGAAAAAATTATAAAAACAATTCTTAGGAAAACGACCCAACAATAAGATCAAATAGGAATACTAATCGGATGTAGCATTTTTTTTAATTTTGGTGGGTATTTAGGGGACCAACTTAGGAAAGGTAAATACGGTAGTAGCCTACGCTAGTAACATTGGGGGGCACCGTTGGTTGGCAAATTACCTGTGACATTGATGCATTTTTTTATTACCCTCTCCTTAAGATTTCGTACCACCCATGCGGGGGCTACGATTTTGATGTTTTGGTTAATCAGTTACCCATCCTACTTGGTTAGCCATGCTTTTTGCTGGGTACGCATTAACGAGGACAAAGCAAAAAGAGTGATGCAAGCAAGAATGTCGTTTTTCTTGCTTGTATCACTCTTTTTGCACAATCAAACATCAATGTCAGAGACCTTAGCATCGAATTCGTAGACGACTTCACATAGCTGGCAAATAAGGCCAGAAGAGCGGAGCATCATGAGCTGAAAGTTCCGAGAATCGCCAAATTACAGTCTTTAATGGACAGGGCAAGTTCAACGAGTGGACAATAACCGCATGACTAAGGAGATATTGGAAAGACTCATCAGCGGAGCAACGCTACCAGGACGACCGAGAGCTCGTTGGAAAGACTAATAATAAAAAAAAATTAATTGTAAACGATTATAAATAAAACCAGGCCGAAGCTTCGCCTGACCATTCTCAAAATCAACTAACTAACCCATTCTACAAATATCTGCCGAATTTTTCAAGTCGCTAGCTTCATTCTATCGAAAGTTATTGTTTATTTGAAGTCTCACTTGTAGGGGAGGTAGAGGTTTTGTTCGCCGAATCTTGCGCATTTTAAATAACAACCAACTAGATCCCAGTACAAATCTTTTACCAAAATTTCATGTCACTTGCTTAATTTATCGAAAGTTGTCGCTTATTTGAAGTTTCACTTGTAGGGGAGGTAGGAGTTCCTTGGATCGGATCTTGCCCATCATTAGCACCAACCACTTTGATCACCGTAGAAACATTTAAACAAAATTTCAAGTCTCTAGCTTCACTATCGAAAGTTATCGCTTTTTTGACGTTTCATTTGTAGGGAAAGTAGGGGTTTCGTTGGTTGGATTTTACGTATATTACGGAGGTAGGGGTTCCTTAAGTCAGATCTAACCCATCTTTAACAATAGTTAACTTAATCTCATTTCAAACATTTGACCAAAATTTCAAGCCGCTGGCTTCATTCTATCAAAAGTTATCCCTTATTTGAAGTTCCATTTGTAGGGGAGGTAGAGGTTACTTGTGTCGGATCTTGCCGATTTCCAATACCAACCAAATAGATCTTACTAGCAACATTCTAATAAATTTTCAACTTGCCAGTGTCATTCTATCGAAAGTTTTCGTAATTAAAGTAATATTTAATTTTTTTAAATTTGCAGGTGAGGTAGCCGTTCCTTTGATCTGATTACGCCCAACTTACTAGAACTCAAGCAGCTTCTTATCTCAGGGTTATATGCCAAAAATCAGGTGCCTACGTCAATTGGTTCAAAAGTTATATACAAAAAACTTGAAAAGTAGGGTAGTATGGGGCTCTTTGTAAGAAAAGTACCATTAGTTTCCAGCTGATCGATTTTATTGTTCCAGGAGAATATGAGATTACCCTCACAAACTAACTACCAAAGCTAGAGCCTTTCTTGTGCATTTAATCGGGAGTTCTGGATACATTTAATTATTTTACATTTGTAGGGGAGGTAGGCGTCTTCTTGGCTTTATCATGCCCATTTTCAATACCAACCAACTAAATCCACTACCAACATTTGACTAAAATTTTAGGGCTCTAGCTCTATTCTATCGAAAGTTATCGTGCGAACGGACAGACAGACAGACAGACGGACAGACGGACAGACAGACAGACAGACATGGATAAATCGAATCAGGTGGTGACCCTGATCATTTATATATAGACATTGCTATACCTCCGGAGCCTCCTTTAAGGTGTTACATATTTTCGTCGTGACAAAAACAATATACCCTATACTACAATATAAGTCTAGGGTATAATAAGAAATAACTTTAACTATTAACCTAACTCTTTGAAGGATTTAATAAATAAAAATATATTTAAGGCGACCAAGGCCCGACGTCGGGCTGTCGTGCCACGATGATGATGATGATGATTTTTTTTAGGTTGTATACACACGCGGCAGTCCGGATGGCGCAACGGTTAGCACGTTCGCCTTCAATGCACTGGGCCCCGGTTTGATTCCGGGGATTTACGTGTCGGACTATGAGCCCACTCAGCTGTTAAATGAGTACCCATTATGGGGTAAATAACTCGGTTGAGCGTGTTGCTGATCACATACCTCTGCACAAAAAACCGTCACGATCTAGAAAATGAGATGATGCTAACTCATCTCGAGGCCGTGGTTCAAATTGGACTGTTGCACCAGTTATTTTTTATTTATACACACGCGGCTACTGGAAAAAACTGATCAGTGATGTGAATTACTAACTAGTTTACTTTGAGTCAATTCCTGTGTAATCAAATCAATCACCGCACAAGAAATATCGTGGACTGACCGGTTGAACAAAAAAAACTTTTATTTAAGTTACAGATCACAATCTTTTTTATTTCAATCACTTATACTTCTAATACACTACTTCTTAATTTGTACTCGCACTGCTACGTACTACAACTGACTGGGAAGAGGTCACGTATCAATACTGTTTTTATTATAAAATTATTGCTGACAGAATGTCTAGGCAATTTCCCGTGTTTCTGGAATATTGCTGACTTCAATACCTGTGCAAAGTATTGAATTACGGTGAATATTCGAAATTGAGTTTGCAGATACCTGTGGTAGGTATTGCATTGCGTTTTTATACATAAATTCGTATTTATCGGGATATGTAACCCACATGGCGCTACTGGTTGGAGACTCGTTTGGGATTTTCAGAAACCGATTTGTAATCAGTTCCCTGGTGACTAGCATATCGAGTCGCTAGGTGATTTCAGTTTCCAGTTGCCCGAAGATGAGTGACCAACAGGCCAACTTGTTGCTGGTGGAGGAGGTTGAAAAACACCAGATTTTGTTCAATTTTTATCTTCCCTGCTATTCGAAGAAACTTGAAACGGAGAAGGGAAGAAGTCGGGAACGTCGTAAAATTGACAGGTATGTTCAAATAGAGCTGTACTATTGTCGAGCATGTATAGTGAGGCACTCTTTTCTTTTGACTCGATGTAAATTTTGCCATATTGGTCAAGCGTAAACAATATCCAACTAATTCCATTTAGAAATTCATTATATTTATTTAAAAAGCATTGCGTTTGTACACATAGCTTGTGGGGTTGGGAAATAAATGGCTAGTTAGCCTCTGAGATCAGTTTCACGAGAGTTGTTGTGTATGACCACTCATTACTACTCTTCTCTTCCTGAGATAGTTATACATCATAATGGTTTCCTCGTCGATCGATGAACTGTCTTCCGTAGTCAACATTCAACGCACGGTATCCATGACGACATTGAACGAACTGGAGATTTTGATTGCTGATGAGTAGCCTCGAGTGTGGAGTCAAGTTACAATTGAGTTAGTAGCTTGAGTTACCAACTGGTTTAATTTTTTCAGTAGCTGCGTGTGTCTGTATACGGCCTAAGTGCAAACATATTTTTGTTTTTATGGGAAGTCAGTTGAAAGCAAAACAAGAAAAGGAGAATTACTAAAATTTACATAATAAATTACATACATCATCATCGTGGCGCGACAGCCCGATGTCGGGCCTTGGCCGCCTGAAAATAAATAACTGGCGCAACAGTTCAATTTGAACCATGGCCTCGAGATGAGTTAGCATCATCTCATTTTTTAGATCATGACGATTTGTCTTGTGCAGAGGTGTGTGATCAGCAACACGCTCAACCGAGTTATTAACCCATAAATGGGTACTCATTTAACAGCGGAGTGGGCTCATAGTCCGGCACGCAAATCCCCTTTTTTATCGAAAAATACGGTATTCAGTAGGGATCGAACCGGAGCCCAGTGAGTAAAAGGGGAACGTGCTAACCGCTGCGCCATCCGAACTACAAATTACATACATACATACAAACAACTCAAAATTAGATAAATGTATGTCGCCAACAACAAAAACACAACAATCTTCATCGACATTTTAATCAAAGTACAATTATCTTATATTTGAATTTATTTTTCTCAAGTACTTGGTTTCCCCAGAAACGGACATCGAAAACGTACTTGAATAGCACAATTACCTATTATGCAAACATCATCCTTAATCCTTGTCTGTTAAACTTGCATTGAATACATACCCATCCCCTATCCCATCCAATCTGGACGATTTCTTCGTCATTCCGAGAATAAAAGGGATCAGAGCCGTATTCAAAGAATGAAACGAAATTCAAACCCCATGACTTTCATTATGTCCATCTTTTCAAGTTGTATCTCGATTTCGATTTCAAATCCTGGAAAAGTTTCTTTTTGCCTTCCTGTATTCTATGGACACAGTAGGTACGCTTTTGCACACAGTAGGTACGCTTTCACACAGCTAAACAAGCATGTACATATATACAAGTACATACATATGTCGAGTATATATAGGTATATGGCTATAGTGGATTCAGAAGATTTTTACTGTGTTTTTGTTGCTTGGCTATTACTGGACAACATATCGTTTCAGACGAAGTTGTTTTACTGAAGGGAGGGTTATTCGCTTCATTTGGCCCGCACGACTGTGAAAGTTGCTAGTCGTAACTTTACTTTTATGACTTTGTTAACAATTTTCCAGTTGCTTTATGTTGCAAAGTGATATAAATTCTCGGGACAAAGTAGTTGTCTAAAGTTGGCCCTACGATTACCCGGACCCTCTTACTCGTATATTCGCCGTAATAAATTAATCACAATCCTGTTTCAGTCGTGGCAGTTAATGGATTCAAAAAATTTCTTTTCCTTTTATGCAAATTGTAGTTTTATACGAGTACTAATTGATTTTTTTTTCGTTTGATGATTTTTGATGTTAATACATAGAACTAATTTTCCCTTTCTAGGTCGTCGTGTGTATGTCTTTAATTTACTGTCGACAAGAAATATATGTACATACGTTTTGTTTTCTCTATTAAGAAAATCCCACTAAATTTGAGGAACTATGGGTCTGTATGTCGCGCTCGGTGGCCGTGATCGTTCGGTCACCGCTCTACGATACTAATCTAGAGCTCGGAGATCAAATCTCGGCGCGATCAAAAACTGCCTGTGAGTACTAATAGAACTCTCACAGTGCTCCGAGCTTGTCAGTATAAAGACGGCGCGGATAGGAGGTGCATGCTAGCAACTGCACTTCCGAAAAGTAGATATGCTATTGAAACGTCAACAAGGCATAGAAATGCTAGAGATGTCGCGCCCATGCCCCTGGAGAGGTCAAGGCAATTAGAGTAGAGAGTTAGAGTATGAGTCTAACACATAATAGGATATGTTTTTTGTAACAGCTCTTTGTGATCAGCTCTTCACAGTCAAACTGATACTCCAGAAGTGCTGGGAATACAACGTAAACGTATACCAAATCTTTGTCGACTTCAAGCAGGCATACGACAGTATCGATCGTGGATTACTGTACAACATCATGCTGCAATTTGGTATACCGGCTAAATTAGTGCGACTGACTAAGATGACGACGACCAACTCCGTCTCATAAGTCAGGATCTATAATAGACTTACTGATCTATTTGAAAGACACACTGGTCTGAAAAAGGCCGATGGACTGGCACCGACGCTCTTCAACCTAGCACTGGAATACGTTATTCGGGCCATGAATATGGACAACAGCAAGACGCTACTCAGCAAGTCGACACAATTAGCAACGTACGCCGACGACATCAACATCATGTCCCGAAGATTGGCCGACGCATACGCTCGATACCGCTGCAAAAGAAGTTGGACTACGTATCAACGAGGCTAAAAGTAAAATAATGATGCAATCGACGACAAGGGCACCTGCATAACCGAGCATCAATGTGAGAGACCTCAACATCGAGTTCGTGAACAACTTTATATATGTACCTGGGTTGCAACTTGTCAAGGGACGCCAACGAAACTGACGAAATCAAGCGACGGATATAGTTAGCTAATAAGAATTTTTTCTCGGTTCTTCCCATAATGAAATCGAAGCATGTGCACAGAAACACGAAGCTCCGCGTGTACAAAACCATTATACGACCAGTGCTATGCCATGGCTGCGAAGCATGGACCCTAACTCAAGCCTCCGAAAACATGCTAGATACATTTGAACGTAAGGTTCTACGGCGAATTTTCGGGGCTGTTTGCGATCGAGATGGATGGCGCATCCTTACAACCATGAGTTGTATGAACTGTACGATGAGCTGCAAGTCTCGAAAATCGTCAAACTACAACGACTTCAATGGGCAGGGCATGTAAAGAGAATGGACGATGATCGCATGCCTAAGAGAGTAATGAATGCAGAACGAGTCGACGGAGCGAGACTACGAGGACGACCGAGATCTCGTTGGGAGAGCTCAGTATGCGTGGACGCCGCGCAGCTACTGGGCTTCCAAAATTGGAGGACGCGGTCACGTGACCGAGATATTTGGGGGACAATGATCATGGTGGCCAAGGCCCGATGTCGGGCTATCGCGCCTCGATAATGATGATGATTTTTGTAACAAACCCGCGATATAATGAATAAATCAATTAATAATGAAGCTTTTGCTATGAGCTGGACGTACTTTCAAAGTACTTAAAAACCAATTATAAAATATTTAATAGCTGCTTACGTTCATTTCAAGTGCCAGCTTCCTGGAAGGCAAGAGTAAATCTTAAATTTTTGTTGGTAGTCGTATTTAGTGCCCTCTGCATGTGTTCTTATTTTGTATTAAATAGAGTTTAACTGACCGCAATTAACCGTCCATCACTCGCACGATTTTTAAAACAAGGAAAATCGGGCGGAATACATTGTGCTTCAACAAATTTTGCTTTTAATTCTTCCATTTTTTTGTACTCGAAAAGATAAAATAATTGTTGTTGCTGGCTTCATGATGCAGCATTATCAGTTTGTGCCTTTAGACCTCCAGGTACATTGGCGCATCAACATACGAGGGTATGGTGAAAAGTTCTCGGATTGACAATGAAAGACTTCGATTTTCAGTTAAGATATGATTTTATTTTTCTACATAATCTCTCTTGACTTCAACATACATACTTGGTCCAGCGTTTTCATAACATAAGTATTCCTTCCCAGAATTGAGAGCCCGGAAGGCTGTGAAAATATTCAGCTACGGACCTCTTAACTTCTTCATTGGATGCGAAGCGCTTCCCAGAAACAAATTTCTTCAAGTTTGGTAACAGATGGAAGTCTGAGGAAATCAGGAGAATAGGCGGGATGGTCGAGCAAATCGTACCCAAATCCCGCAGTCTTCCCATCGCCAACGCACACTTGTGTATGGGTGCTATGTCCTGGTAAAAGATGATTTTTTTTCCTGCTTCAAGCCAGGCTTCTTCTCGCGAATTTTGGGCATCCAGCTGGTCAAGAAATTTGGAGTAATATTCGTCTGTTATTGTTCTGCCTTTTTCATGGTAATCAATTAACAGGGTACCTTTCGCATCCCAAAACACGTTGGCCATGACCTTTCCGGAGGATGCGATCGACTTCAACTTTCTTTGGCACTGAACCACCGCTTCCACCCATTGTTTCGACTACTGTTTCCTTTCAGGCGTGTAATGGTGGACCCAAATCTCATCCATGGGGGCAAATCGTCGCACAAAGTCGGTCGGATCCTGATTGGATCGGTGCAAAGATTGCTGCGAAAATCGTTTACGCATTTGCTTTTGATCGGCATTCAGCAAATGTGGCACCCATCTTGCGCAGAGCTTTCGCATCTCTAATTCTTTGTTTCGCACCCTTTCTTCCGATATCCCCACAACCTCAGCAATATCATTTGATATCGATATCATGCACCTTTTTCGATGGTTTCCGGTGTGGTTGCGGTTTCTTGTCGTCCTTCAAGTGGGTCGACTGCGAAGGACGTACGACCACGTTCAAATTCAGCTGCCCATTTTTTAACGGTTGACATTGAAGGAGAAGAGTCCCCGTAAACTTTTGTTAACTTCGGATGAATTTCCTTAGGGGTTAATTCATCCAGAACGAAGAATTTTATGACCGCACGATATTCAAGTTTCTCCATTTTAACGAAAAACACGCAAGACGTCTACTGCAAAAATTCGTGTAAACAAGCTACTTGAGAAAACAAGTTGAAACTTGTCGTACGAACTAATAACACATGCATCCAGGCAAAAACATAAATTTTTGCTGATTGTAACGGTATTTCTGTGTCAGGCCAAGAACTTTACCCTCGTATTTTGGATTTCAGTGCCTTACGTGCAGTCGCTAGCATCCTATCCCCGCCGTTTTTATACTGATAAGCTCGGAGCGAAGTGGGAGTTCTATTAGTACCCACAGGCAGTTTCTGTTCGAGCCGAGGGTAGAGCTTCCGTTTTCTAGACCGTATATTTGAAATGAGAAAGGGAAGGAGGGAATGTTGTTTCATGAAGACAGTGTGCCGAGTCATATATCCACATTTTTTTGTAAAAAAAAAAATTGCATACGGTGAAAAGAAATATTCACTAAATGACGACGAGGTCGTAATGATTATTTTGACTTCGGCGCCAATTACTATTTGGAGGGCTTAAACAAGTTGGAAATTTCCTGGGCCGAGTGTATGTTCTTAAAAGGGATTATGCTGAAAAGTAAAAAAAAAAATCAGACACAGATCTAGTATTACTACAAACGTTATAACTGAAAAACTGCGCCACCTAGAATACTCAAATAACCACTCAATTGCAGGTGACAATTTACAATATCATTGGAATTTATTTCGTTAAAATAAATTTACAAAATACATATAGTATTTCTATAAAAAAAGGAATATTTTTCTCTATTTAAATATTACTAATTTATTAATTTCTTAATCACTTTTACATTAAGCATTAATTAAACATTTTAATAGCTATATTGGAAATTACTTTGAATCGTTTGGCAGAATTGTTAGCATTCTAGAAGCTAATTAAATTACATTAGTCAGAAGCAGACGCCGCGCACCGGGCTCCTGTTAAATATGATAAAAAGAGGACATTCCCGAGGTGGCCGCTTTTACGTACAGGAGCAACCCATTGTGAATCGATGGCCAAAAACTGACCCTCTTCAATGCCAGAAGTAAATTATGGGTGTGTGTTCGATTTTTCATGTCAATTGGAATTAATTTCCAACGGCTTAGCTGTTCTTAATTCTCCTCACCGGCATTAAGATCAATCCTGGTCCATGGATCTGCTGCGTATGTAACGACCCTGCATCTGAAAACCACCTCAATAAGATGCAACTTATATGAAGTGTGGTGCCATCTACGAAACAGTAGCCCATCACAGGCAGTGGAATTCGTCGTTTACTGCTGACTGCTGCAGAAACAATGCACAATAATCTTACATCCCGCCAAACTCACTATCCTGGCGACACCATTGATTGCAACTATAGGCACTCAGTTGTCCCCAATAACCCTGAAGAACAACAACGCTGGATTCTCACTGGGAGCCGTTGCAGCACAATCTCACTCTGGCACCAGTAGTCGCAAATGTTTATATCCCTTCACTTTTGAAACTGAACTGCAATGGATTGCCACACAAGATTGCGGAAGTGATATCTTTCATGGACATATATCAGGTCATGAATGGAGTCATACAACAGACCGAATTAAACACCAATTCGTCTCTGAATTCTCAAGTCTGCTACAATGTTGTTCGTAAGCAACGCTGGCGGAGGACCTGCACTCTTAATCCATCAATCAGTGCAATATCGCGAGCGCTTGACCTGTATCCGATGATAATGATCTTGAACTGCAGGCCACAGCTCGCAGCTGTTCAATCTAGCAATGTGGAAATCGAAATATTCAACGTCTACATTCCACTGATGCCCAGCTGTCCCTCGGCTAACACCACCTCGTGCTCGGTGACTTTAACGCTCATCATGAGCTTTGGCACTCCAATCTTGATAACCATGTCAGAGGAGTCACTATAGCGGTACAACTAGATTAATCTGAATTTAGTCCCTGACACTATTACCCGCATTGCCGGTAATTTGTATAGCTCTCCCGACATCTTGATTGATTAAACTTGGAACCCGTTCACACGTTGTTTTCTGACTATTTACCGATAATCATCACACTCGGCAGGCCCTCCAAACTACTACTACTGCAGAGCACTTGACTTTTATGAACTACAATAAAGCTAACTGGAACAGCCTTAGAAGCCATGCCAATGCTGCTTTCGCTGCATTACTGACAAAATTTGGAAGTGCGAGTTGCCGAGTCGAACATAAGACGGTTGCTGATAAAAACGCCTGCGACATGTATTCTTGCCGGAAGAATCCCAACGATCAGGCCTAACTTTCCCACATTAACAGCCAGATTGGCCGACGAGAGAGACCGCATCCGTATCACAGACCGCAGAGATCTAATAATCAAAGACTTGAGCATCCAGATCAACATGCAGATAGCTAAGCACAAAAGTACAAAATGAAGTGGCCATCTCAACTGCTACAATCTTAAATCCGGCGTCTCCAAACTTTGGCCCACAGTCAGAGCACTCACTAATCCAACTCTCTCTCTCTCTCTAAATGCCTTGACCCCTACAGGGGCATGGGCGCGCCAACATCTCTAGCATTTCAATGCCTTGTTGACGTTTCAATAGAATATCTACTTTTCAGAAGTGCAGTTGCTAGCATGTACCTCCTATCCGCGCCGTCTTTATACTGACAAGCTCGGAGCACTGTGAGAGTTCTATTAGTACTCACAGGCAGTTTTTGATCGCGCCGAGGTTTGATCTCCGAGCTCTAGATTAGTATCGTAGAGCGGTGACCGAACGATCACGGCCACCGAGCGCGACCTAATCCAACTAACAACAGAGGAAACGTTGCTATTGAATTCGGCAATAAAACGGTTAGTGATGTCTCTCGATGCGCTCACCATTTTAACAGGCAGTTTGTCGAACATTCATTTTCTGACAAACTCAAGCGCAAAATACGTCGTAGGATCCACAACCTCACTGCTCACAAAACGCTTCAATTTATCCCGGACTATGCTGCTGCAGCTATCAAGAAAGCTAAAGGTTCCAAAGCTTTCGGAACAAATGGCATCTTCATGATGATGCTAGAGAGTCTCAATATGCCAGGGACAGAGTACCTAACGACCACTCTGAACCTATCACTCTAGTCGTTAGTAGGTTCCGAAATATTGAAGACAGTAAGAAGGAAGAAGGGTGATCCCCATACTAAAATCAGGGAAAAGGGCAACTCGTTTATTACCAGGACACTTGAAGCACTCGTCTTGCCATTGCTTGCGTCCCATGCCAACTGGCCAACCACCAACATGGCTTTAGGAGCATGCATGGCACTACGACGGCCTTGGATGCAATTACATCCCAAATTCACAATGCCCTTAAACAATCTGGTTCTCACAAAATATTTCTGGTGGGCGGCTCTTGACTATTGTCAAAGCCATTTGACACAGTCAGTCACTTGGTTCTGCAGTCAGACAACACTTGTACATCGCTTCATGCGAATGTAAAAAATGGATAGCAGACCTTCTGGCAGGTCAACAATCATTCACGGAGTTCCGGAGCAAAAGATCCAAACTTAGGAGAATTAAACAGGCTGTCCCGCAAGGATGAGTCTTATCACCAACTCTGTTCAACGTTTATCTATCAGGACCCCCAACACCGCCAGAAGGACTCCAATTCATCACAATGAGGATGATTGTTCGAATCCAGTTACCGACAATGAAATTCCATCTATGTGGACGTTGATCAACGATTTCCTTGACAAACTCAACATCTTCTGAACAAAGACTTGTCGATTTCAGCGAACTTGTTCACCTCCTGAGCCAAGGAGGCCAAAGCTACAGATAGATGTATCAGTAGGTAACTAACCCATTCCCACCATAAACCACCCAAAATCCTTGGTGTTACCTTGGATAGTATGGCATCATAATCTGCCCAGGCTTCCACGATTTTGAACAAAATAAGAGTCCGCAGCAAAGTTCTCAAAGCACTTGTTGGAAGTTCTTGGGACCCTGCTCGTAACATTTAAAGACTTTGGAAGATCGGTGGGCAACTATACAGCACCCGCTTAGAACTAGAACCTGGGCGACATGCATCGGAAGAATATACAGTCATGTTAAAACGCACGATGACAAGCTGTCACTTGATTTCATCTCAAGATAACCTACACCAAGAGGCCAACAACCTCAAAGTAGTACTTAGTAGGCTGCTACCACAACGACCACTCAAATTATCATCTCATGAGCAAGATGCCGCGCCGACCTCACCTAATATCAGATGTAGCCTGGGGCACATTGTAAGCGAAGTCCAGAGATTTAAAGGGGCGACCGGTAGCTCAGTGTGTAGAGGCGTCAGTCTCATGTCTGACTACGGTCGTTACGGGTTCAAGTCCAGTCCTCGGCGTTCGTGGCCATGGATGTTTGTGTTGTCTTCCCCGCTGCCATTGCAACCATACACAGAGAGGAGGCTTAAAAGTCGACTGCAGAACTCAATCTTAGCGCTGTACTACAAGACTGGCCACCTACCATTTCTGTCTTTTAATGTAGTGGAACATTGAGTTTTTGGTGTGGATAATAAATTAATAAGTCAAATTATGAATTATTTGTTTTCTTCCTTCCCAAAAGGCTTCTGACAATTCTCGCGTAAACCCGTCGGGCGCTTCAAAACTACGATACCCGTCCCGTGTAAACAGCAAACGGGTTTACGACAGAGCGTAACTTGTTAGCTGACGTCGGGTCCGACGGGTACTTATCCGCCGTTGATGAGTCGATGAATCCAATAACAAACACATGAAAGAAGATGATTTCAGTACGCGCACATATACTGTCAAATCTCGAACGAACCTCGTGTAAGCACAACGACGAGTGCATTATTTCCGCGTCAGGAAAATTCACTTCGATGCCCGTTTCTGACGTTTAGTCCACGTAAACCCGCCTTACGTGTAAACACTAGTCGCATTTACGAGACTCGGGTAAAAATCACGCGATCGCGTATACGCGTCCCGTGTATCAGAACCTTTACGCTCGCACAACTTCGATCTGGCTGGTGCTCCCGTTTTAATTCATACATGTCTCACATCGACCACGATATTCCCAATATGTCCAGCATGTAATATTACACCTCAGGATGTTGATCAAATATTCAATTGTTAAGCAGCTCCCACGCCATTAACACCAAGAGCTCTGCGAAACCTCAATTTTCTTTAGCCTCGACACCGTATGGGATTTAGCAGGAACTCTCCTGAAGCCAGATTAATGGCCATGATGATGCCGATTAGCTTGTCCCTGCCTCTTTTGTTTGAAGTAAACTTAAGAAGGGAATTTGTTAGAATTAGATAAGAAAACTTTTATTTCGTGCTGCGAAATCACTTCGCAAATTGTTTTAAAATATTTTCATATGCCAAAAGTATTATGTATTTCATTTCCATTTATTTCACATTTGAAATACAAATATAAAACTACATACATACATCAAAAAGTTCATATAAATAGTAGTCGAGTTTCTTTGGACATGAAGTCCATACAATATGGACATATATCTTATGTGAAAATCTAATTTTCGAAAGGAATCCAGAGATGATTTACGGTTACAGTCCTCCCTATGCGTCCTATACGTAGACAAGGATTCACAGAGTCAACCTCGACCCTAGTCAGGGTTCATGTATTTATTTGAATTCTAGTCGACATTTGCTATTAGAAAACATGATTTGTACCTAGCAGAATTTATAAAAGAGTTTCACCTGGAGGAGGACGATTTTTCATACAACGAATTACCTGGAACCATAAAGTGAATATTTCAATTTAGATTTGGTCAAAGTGAGAATACATGAAGATTATTCGATATCAGACCCGGAAAAGAAGTATTTGTTGACGGTTATATTAGCCAAGCATACCACGTAACGAACACTCACCCAGAGGCAGTGTCGCCGGAGAGTAGTTTGTTGGTAAAGGGGGGTTTGCAAACAATTTAGGGATAAGTTCAATTACCAATGTCTATACCTTTGTACTTTTTTAATTCATAGAAAAAACCCCGAGTTCTTCCGGTTAATACATATAAGGAAGTGGAGACTGTTTTATTAGAATTCGCACAGAAAGAGCAAAAGGGGACACACATTTCAAAATGTTAGTTTCCAACATAACGGTAAATTTGGCTAGATAGAACTAAACATAAAAGTGTCACTTGGTTTTTGGCGTTATTTAGGATACCTCTTTCAGTCTTTATTATTTAATTATTTATGTATTATTTTCAAGTGAACCGTGCGTAATCGTTTGAATGAAAGTGCCTGATTTGCAGATATCCGATAAATGTATCACGATTAACAAGTAAACACAAAATCGCCCAAAATCGGATGGAGATGATGGAGACCGGTGGACTGCAAACATATTGCGTGAATTCCTCTCTGCAAATACTATATTATGGATTTTCTTAACTGGCCAGCGCGCACCTCGGATTTAAATCTAACAAATGATTTATAGGACCAGCTGGAGCTACGCACGGACCATTCCAGCCATCCTCAGACCTTACGAGAGCTAGAACAAGCCTTGAAGGACGATTGGCAAAAACATTCTTAGGAAGAAATCAGGCGTCCCATAATAAGCATGAAAAAGCGAATCCAGACTGCTATTCTAGCTCTTTCAAATTATCATCATCATCGTGGCGCGACAGCCTAACGTCGGGCCTTGGCCGCCTGGACTGTTGTCCTCCAATTATCTCGGTAACGTGACCGCGTCCTCCAATTTTGGAAGCCCAGTAGCTGCTCGTCGTCCGCATATACTGAGCTCACCCAACGAGATCCCGGTCGTCTAGGCAGTCCCACTCCGTCCACTTGTTCTGCGTTCATTACTCCCTTTGGCATGCGATCATCGTCCATTCGTTGTATATGCCCTGCCCAATGAAGTCGTTGTAGTTTGACGATTTTCGAAACTTCCAGCTCATCGTACAGTTCATATAACTCATGGTTGTTTTGGATCCGCGAGCCATCTCGATCGCAAACAGCCCCGAAAATTCACCGCAGAACCTTACGTTTAAATGTGTCCAGCATGTTTCTGGAGGCTTGAGTTAAGGTCTATGCTTCGCAGTCATAGCATAGCACTGGTCGTAAATGGTTTCGTACACGCAGAGCTTCGTATTTCTGTGCTCATGCTTCGATTTCATTATGGGGAGAACCGAAAAAAAAGTCTTATTAGCTAACTGTATCCGTCGCTTGATTTTGTCAGTTTCGTTGGCGGTCCTTGACAAGTTGTAACCCAGGTATTTTAAATCGTTCATGGACTCGATGTTGAGGTCCACACATATTGATGCTCGGTTGTGCAGGTGTCCTTGTCGTCGATTGCATCATTATTTGGGTTTTACCATCGTTTATACGTAGTCCAACTCCTTTAGTAGCGGTATCGAGTTCTTCTGCGTCGGCCAATCTGACATTGATATTGATGTCGTCGGCGTACGTTGCTAATTGTGTCGACTTGATGAGTAGCGTATTGCTATTAGCCGGCCATACACACACGCTCTATCATCTGCAAACGTACGCCAATTCGTACGCCGCATTTTTTTCCGAATGATTCGCCGCGTTCGCAATCCCCTGCAAAATCGCGTCACCTGGGTCGCCGCATTTTTTTGCGAATGATTCGCGGCGTTTACAATCACCTGCAAAATCGCGTCACCTGGGTCGCCGCATTTTTTTGTGAATGATTCGCGGCGTTTGAACGAGTAGTGAAATTTAAGTAATTTTGTGCGACCAGACGGTTCGTGGCGTTTTCGGTTTGCAGATGATAGAGCAACAACAATTTGTATAGAGACGATGTCTAGTTCGGTGCGTTGTGATTTTGCAGATGATTCGTCGCGACCGAATTTTTATGGGTTATTCTATAGTGGCGGTAGTAGTAGCTTGCATAATAAAATATGAGAAAGATGGGTCCACGCAGATATTTTGGTCCTGCTGCAGGTGTGCGTCAGGATAAAAGGATTTGTTTATCGATGAGGAGAGATATATAGGCAAGATGGGTGTTGTATGACTAGGGGTGCTGAGACGAATACGTTAGACTGCCGCTGAAGGCATTTTGAGTCCTTTGGTAACGAAAAAAGACATGCTTTGCAAGGAAAGCCCGATCAGACGAGTATTTCCCCATGAAAACAGGGTGGCCATTCAGGGGTGGGCAAAAAAAAAGAGCTGGATGCAGATATGCTAGCACGAAACGGCTGCAGGTACATGTACAAAGAGTGGAACGGGCAACCAAGGGCTACATGCGGGGGCTCGCAACGCCCTATTTCCCCATGAAAACAGGGTGGTCATTCTGGGGTGGGCAACCCAAAATTTCCTTTTTCTTTTTTCACGTCAGATTCGGAATCAGCGACCCAAAATCACCTTGTAGTTCGAACCAGCCCGATCGGACGAGTATTTCCCCATGAAAACAGGGTGGTCAGCGTGCATAGCCAGAAAAAAAATGCTGGATGCAGATATGCTAGCACGAAACGGCTGCAGGTACATGTACAAAGAGTGAAACGGGCAACCAAGGGCTACATGCGGGGGCTCGCAACGCCCTAGGAGGGGAACTAGCCCAGCTCGTTCCAAACCGAAATTATCCATGCACACTTGTGCGATACTGCGGGTTGTGAATTAGCAGTCGCTTGTGTGAGTTGCCCACTTCTGAGTGACCACCCTGTTTTCACGGGGAAATAGGGCGTTGCGAGTCCCCGCATGTAGCCCTAGGTTGCCCGTTTCACTCTTTGTACATGTACCTGCAGTCGTTTCGTGCTAGCAAATCTGCATCCAGCCTTTTTTTTTCTGGCTATGCACCCTGACCACCCTGTTTTCATGGGGAAATACTCGTCCGATCGGGCTGGTTCGAACTACAAGGTGATTTTGGGTCGCTGATTCCGAATCTGAAGTCAAAAAAGAAAATTTTTTTTTTTTGGGCTGCTCACTTCAGAATGACCACCCTGTTTTCATGGAGAAATACTCGTCCGATCGAGCTGGTTCGAACTACAGGGTAATTTTGGGTCGCTGATTCCGAATCTGACGTGAAAAAATAAAAATAAAATTTTGGGTTGCCCACCCCAGAATGACCACCCTGTTTTCATGGGGAAATAGGGCGTTGCGAGCCCCCGCATGTAGCCCTAGGTTGCCCGTTTCACTCTTTGTACATGTACCTGCAGACGTTTCGTGCTAGCATATCTGCATCCAGCACTTTTTTTTTGCCCACCCCTGAATGGCCACCCTGTTTTCATGGGGAAATACTCGTCTGATCGGGCTTTCCTTGCAAAGCATGTCTTCTTTCGTTACCAAAGGATTCAAAATGCCTTCAGCGGCAGTCTAACGTATTCGTCTCAGCACCCCTAGTCATACAACACCCATCTTGCCTATATATCTCTCCTCATCGATAAACAAATCCTTTTATCCTGACGCACACCTGCAGCAGGACCAAAATATCTGCGTGGACCCATCTTTCTCATATTTTATTATGCAAGCTACTACTACCGCCACTATAGAATAACCCATAAAAATTCGGTCGCGGCGAATCATCTGCAACATCACAACGCACCCAACTAGACATCGTCTCCATACAAATTGTTGTTGCTCTATCATCTGCAAACCGAAAACGCCACGAACCGTCTGGTCGCACAAAATTACTTAAATTTCACTACTCGTTCAAACGCCGCGAATCATTCGCAAAAAAATGCGGCGACCCAGGTGACGCGATTTTGCAGGGGATTGCGAACGCGGCGAATCATTCGGAAAAAAATGCGGCGTACGAATTGGCGTACGTTTGCAGATGATAGAGCGTGTGTGTATGGCCGGCTATTGTCCATATTCATAGCCCGAATAGCGTATCCCAGTGCTAGGTTGAAGAGCGTCGGTGCCAGTCCATCGCCGTATTTCAGACCAGTGCGTGTTTCCAATAGATCGGTCTATTATGGATACTCACCTGTGAGACGGAGTTGGTCATCGTCATCTTTGCCAGTCGCATTAATTTGGTCTGTATCCCAAATTGCTGCATGATGTTGTATCCGTACAGTACTCGATAATCGTTACTGTCGTATGCCTGCTTAAAGTCGGCGAAAATTTGGTATACGTCTACGTTGTATTCCCAGCACCTCTGGAGTATCAGTTTGACTGAAAAGAGTTGGTCGGTTGTGAAGCGACCAGTTCTGAAATCGCCTTGATATTCGCCAATGATTCGTTCTGCGTACTGTTTTATTCTATTTTCCAGAATTTTCGTCAAAATTTTATAGGCCGTACTAACTAGTGATATGCCCCTGTTAATTGGACAGACGATGCTTTTGTGCCAATCGTCTCGTTCTCCCATACTCGCTGGAGTAACTGATGTATGGCATTAACTAGAGCCGTTCCACCCACTTTTAGCAGTTCAGCTGGAATCTCGTCTTCTTCATTATTATAATTCTTAGTGTTTTTCGGGAATATTTTAGCTATACTATGGGTTAGGTTTGGTATGTATGTTAGTGTTTGGAATTTTTTATAGTGTGTCTGATTATTTGACTCTGAATTTGGATTTGGGTTATTTATTTTGTATATGTTTTTATTAATTAATTTTTTTTATTAATTTATACGGGTAACCATTTATTTTTAGATTCTTAATTAAAAATTAATTAATAAAAACATATACAAAATAAATAACCCAAATTCAAATTCAGAGTCAAGTATAAAAAATTCCTAACACTAACATACATACCAAACCTAACCCACAGTATAGCTAAAATATTCCCGAAAAACACTAAGAATTAAAATATAATAATGAAGAAGTACCCATACAAGTTACGTGATTAAACCAGCCAATTAATTAAATTATACTATTATATCCTAACACTAAAACTAAGTTGGATAAAAATAAACGAAAAATGTGGCTTTTAAAATTCCATGTAAAACATGCAAGGATAATAACATAAATAAATATTATTACGGGTCTACTACAAGACATTTACAAACAAGACTTAATGAACATATGAACAAAAACAAAATGCTAAATAATGTCCATACTAACATGGTAAAGCACCAACTAATCGACAAACATACAATGGATTTTAATAACACCACAATCATAGACCAAGACAAGACAACAACAAGAATAAGTTAAGAATAAAAGAGGCTTTGTACATAAATTACAACTATAGAAATTCAGCAAATTCAAGAAGTGAGATAGAATTCAATATCAACCAATACAATAATATAATGAACAATATGCTTAATAAATAAAAATACGCAAATGTACACATATAAACTGAACACACAGAACTATAAACTGGTTAGAGCAACTGTACAAAAATTCATTTAACAGATCATAAAGACACAAAGAAAGTATTATCGATAGAAGGTGGACACATTGTACACACTGTATCATTCTACTGATAGTTTTTATTAATTAAATAACCTGTAAGTAAAAACATTAATGTAAACTCTATATAATGAAATGATTAACCTAAGAAGTGTAAATGTATCTCGATTGTAGAAATAAGCCCTGAAGATGCCTTAAAGGCGAAACGTTGACAGTAAACCGAATAAATCATAAATGCTGGCAGTGTGATTAAGTATAATAATAATTATCAGTAATGTGCGGTTTGAGGTGATTGTTCAGTATAAGTGCTAATCCAAATTCCTTGTGGCCCGATGGTTTGCCACTTGTGAAAATTGTGTGCGATTTCTTGTTATTGATCTCGGTGCCGAGCCAATTTGTTTCTTGGACTGCAGTAATGCTCAGTTTGTACTTTTCGACCTTCTGAAGGAGGTCCTTCTCGGCCCCCGGTTTGTTCAGGCAGCGTACATTCCAAGATCCGAAAGAATAATCCTTTAGTCGTCTACGTGGCCGTCGTTGTTGGTCCGTCCAATACGAGAATTTTGTTCTAGGTTTCTTTACGGGGAATGGTTTTTACAAGGACGAGTAATCACCACATCGCTTAACCCCATTCAGGGGATGGCCTCGTAAGATAGCTACTTCAGATGGTTTAATAAACGTGCTAGAATTCACACAATTGTGTTGCAGGTCCAACTACACAAATCATTCCATTCTACTAAATATGAGACGCTTAGGTTTTGGTCAGCCATTCAGGCTACAGCTATTTGCCTTTTTCCAAACTGTCTTATCGTTAAGACTTGGCCGTCAGCGATTTGAGACACTGCCGTTACCAGGGGCGCCCACGAGGAGGACTATGGAAAAGGTCTTTTGCCCCCCCCCCCCCCCCCTTTGCTTTTTCAACTGACAACGATTTTTTCTGACAACGATTTTACTTGCAGAATGAATTTGCTACGTCTCGTCAAATGCAGTGGGTTACATTGGTTTCTGTCGCCTTCCAAAGTGACAGCCTTTCCCGATACCAAAAGGCGAGGCGATCACTTTCAATTGTCGCCTATCGCCTTACCCGATTTCAGCCCTGGTCTCGTATGGGATCTCATCGGATCAAACTTGAAAGTCCATTGGGTGAACGTTAAACGCGGGACCGGCAGCGGTTTAGAAATTTACATTAAATTTAAATTCAATATCGCCACTCAATAAACCGCTGCGGCAGACGCGTGGGAGCCGCTACAGTTTGTTGAGCGGTTTGATCCATTTAAATTCAATGTAAATTTGTAAATCACAAGTGCTCCCGCAGCTTCTAAACTCGGCCGAAATGTATGCTGAGTCCGCAATTCGCCCCACGACATCGAAGTATCTGTATGATGATGGTGGCTGTTTAAGTTGGCTCGGCACAGATTCGTGCCGTTCTTTTCACCCTTATTTGGTTTGAGAACGAAATCCAAATGAAACATAGGGGCTTTTTATTAACGCTCGTATCTTGTTTTCCACCAAAAGCAGGATAAATGTTCAAAAATTCGACATTTCGCGGGTTAGGGTTATTAAAAAAAGAAGGATAAAACAGTATGATTTTTTAATTAAATTTTCGAATTTATATGTATTTACTTAAATACATAATATTCACAGTTATATAATCATATTTATATATATATATGAATAAAATTTTTTTGTGACTCAGTTTTAATATTTGCCTTTTTCAACGATAATTTTTCTGCACAACTTAGAAAATAGGAAAAAAACTCGGTAAAATTTCTTACAATATTAATGTATTGAGTTTTAGCGTGAAAATTCATCCCCATCGCTTTCTTATATCCCAGAAATCGCTGTGGTTTAGAGGCTCTCCAACCCTCTCCATTGCTCGTACTGCTCTTCGAGTCCTTTTATTTTTATTTTCTCAATTGTTTGCAGAAAAACACAAACACACCAAACCGAACATTTCTAATAGGAGAAATTCAGCAAAGTCTGCATTTATTTCTAAGAAAGTTCATTATTTTCGAAAGTTTTGAGATTTGTCTTGTTACTTTGATGCTGTAAGCGTTCCTCTTATCGGAGGTTAAGCTTCGAAAATCTTATTTCCACAAATTTAATCTCAAGGACATTTTCCCCGATACACACATTACAAAGTCGAAAATTCCACAAAAATAACAAATTCAGTGAGAGTGATTTGATTCCATGACCCTGAATCACGTAACTTTTTTAAAAACTCTTCTTTAATAATATTTTGATTCCTAATAATCCCTTTTAATGTCAATTCCTTTGTGTGCATAAAAAGATTTTTAGATAAAACTCTTCTGCCGGCCGCAAGGATCTTTGCGCCATATTTATCTAATAGGAAATCGCTCGTAACATTTTAGCAGAGTCCGCTTCGAAATGTCTGTAGTTCTTGAAGTTGACCCTTATTTCACAGTGCTCCTCATTTTTGGAAAACACCAACACCATAATAGGCGAATAAAGCCACATATAGTATAAACGGTACAGGTTCCTGATGGAGTTAGAGACACGCTTTACCCTACAAGGGGTTAAAGCAAACTAGTATATGCTACCTGAAGGCGATTTTTCACGTTAACGATAGTGTACAGCGGTAAAATAGTCGAAAAATGGTTTAAAAAAAACTCTAAAATATTCTCCGCCCAACGTGGGGTCAATGTGTTTGGATCCAATCAAATGGGGGGCGACCGGTAGTGCAATGTGTTGAGGCATAAGTCTCATATTTGACTACCGGCGTTTTGGGTTCGAATCCCGTCCCTTGCGGCGTTCGTGGCCATAGATGCGCAAGAGGTGCATGCTGGCAACTGAATTCTCCGAAACCAATTTATGTAAATGAAACGTCAATTGAGCCACATGGAACAGTTGACACGCTCCACAAGGGGTTAGGGCAATTGAGAAGGATAACGCTATCTTTATACCAGTGTAATTTATCTTAAGGCTACCTCACGGTTAACTGTGGCCTTTTTATCCTACATCAGAGTTGGATATAATAAATACAAGTATATATGATAGCCTAGTTGGCTCAATGGGTAGAGCACTGGACTTTCGCCCGAGAGGTTGTCCCATGCTCGGCATTCAATAAAATGTTCGGCAACCCAACTAGGGTAGATTATCCATTCTCTCTCTAATTGCTTTGACCCCTCCGGGAGCATGGCCGCGTCATGCCTTGTTGACGTTTCAATAGCATAGATTATCCAGTAGAGGATGGTAATTCCGATGGCCTCCCCCCCCCCAAACCTTATCCTAAAAAATAAAACAAACCTAACACCATCAACCCACTAACCTTTACCCCTTACCAACCCGCAGCGAGACAGTGTGTTAAGGAAATGTCTCAACAACCCGCAATATGCATATACAAACAAACAAACAGCCCTCATTCTCCGTAGGTCGGCGTGGCCGTGGGAAAGGTAGCTCCCGGGATTCAGCCACAATGGCAGAGGATGTCAAGAATCCGCGGAGTTTAAACTGCTACCAAGAACATCTAACAACACTGCATATAGCAACATATAATTGTCGATCATTGTCAACCCAGGCAAGATTAGCTGAGCTAGAAGAAGAAACAGTGAAAATAAAATGGGAGATAATTGATCTAAACGAAACTAGACGTAAGGGAAAGAACCTGGTAACAATTAACTCGTGTAACATCCTATACCACCTAGGAACCCAATCAGGTAGAGTGAGTGGTGTAGGGTTCTTAATAAATAAGAAGTGGAAAGATAGAATAGTAAATGTCACAGTTATCTCATACCGAGTGTCCCGAATAACCCTTAGGCTCTCCCAAAGATACACAGAGCAAATCATACAAATCTATACACCAACATCCATTCACTCCGACGAGAAAATCAAAGAGTTCTACAACGAAATTATTCAAGCTTGGCAAACTAACAACAGCCACTTTAAATATCTGATAGGAGACTTCAATACAATAGTAGGAGCAAAGAAAGACCATGATATTCTGGTACGGAAATTTTGACTGGGCCAAAGGAATGAAAGAGGAGTGAGACTGGTCTAATTTGCCCACTATCATAACCTACACAATTCCAACTCATTTTTTAATAAAAACTTGAATAGGAAATTAACATGGTAGGCACCAAATTCAGTCACTAAGAATGAAATCGACCTGATTCTAACAGACAAACTGAGAACGGTGAGAGTTGTCTCCACACACTCAATAGGTTCCGAACTGGAAGTGATCACCGGATGGGAAGAGCAAGAATTGGCATTGACCTGAAGTCGAAAAGGCTCAAACTAGTAAGGAAGCCAGTAACACCAGGCTTGAATACTGACAAAATTCAGAGCAACATGAGCCTATACCAATCAAGACTAGAGGAAGAACAAAGAAGCAACAACACCTCAGAACTTGCAGAGACCATCCGGAAATGTGCAAAAGAAGTGGATTGTCCACGAATAGAGAATAGACACCACAAGTTCTCCAATGAAAAGAAGGCACTACTCAGGAAGCGAAGAGAAATGAAAACCTCTCCAAATATCCAAACAATAACCTGCAAAGTAATTCGGAAAAAGATATCAGAAGACATCACTAAATATAATGAAAAACTAGTAGAGAAAGCCGTCGAAAATAACAAAAGCCTTAAGAAGGTAAAAAGAGCGTTAATTATCGGTACAAAGCAGGTGATCGCGCTAAAACACGAAAATACAAGAGTGGCAGATAGGCAAGGAATAGTGGAGATAATTACCAGCTTCTATCGTAACTCCTACAGAGTTCTGGAATTGATAACACCATCATTAAAACCAGATACACCAGAATTTCTAGTAGAAGCAGTGGAACTGGCGGTAAAGTCCATGAAAAATGGGAAAGCAGCTGGCAACGGCGGTGTTACGGCTGAGCTGCTGAAGTATGCAGGTGAAAAAGTTTGGAAAATATTCAAACCGGTGCAAAAATTCGAAACAACTTATGCATTACATAATGTCCCAGTGCCTGTGCGACAACGTAATGCTCGAAGTTGTAATGAACCATATTATGGTCTGGTAGTGCTGCTCCCACCTGCCGATCAAAGCAGCACCTGATGAGTAGTGATCTGTTGGTGGTACGAAACCAGAGACCGACGGTCCCATTACACCTGGACCCAGGTGCGATCGCGTGTGCGTCCGCCAACCATTCCATCCTTATCGACCATTTTTTTTTATTCCCCATTTTTACCTCCCCTGTTTGTGTTGTCTTCCGCAGGCCTATGAATTTTTGTTAATATGTACGTAAAGGACAGGGGCAACGAGCGGCGAAAACCCCGCCCACATCTCCCGAACTGAGCTACAGCAAGCATAGGCCGCTGCTTAGCTCGTTGAGGAGCCTTTTCCTTCGCCAGATGGCACGGCCCGACCTGCACGGTCTTTATGCAACCTAGGCTCCGTCCCCACGGGCATCTTCAGATGCCCACCAAACCGTCCGTTACAAAGTGAAGAAAATATCGTGGCCATTCGAGAGAGTGTCAAGGATGTCGATTTCGCGCCGATTGCAGGCGTTGAACATCAGTGTGACCAGTTTGTGGCGAATTTTGCGGAGGGATTTGGCTCTGCGCCCGTATAAGGTTGCGTTGACTCAAGAACTGAAGCCAACCGACTATTTTAAGCGTCACACATTCACTAATTGGGCTTTGGGGAAGATGCAAACTGACGACGACTTTGACAACAAAATCATCTTTTCGGATGAAGCTCATGGTTGTCATGGCTCGATGGTTTTGTCAACAAGCCAAATTGCCGCATTTGGTCGAGTAAGTAGCCTGAAGTGATGTACGAGACACAACTTTATCCGAAAAAACTAACTGTTTGGTGCGGTTTTCATGCCGGCCGCGTCTTCGGCCCATTTTTCTTTTTTGATGAAAACAACAATCGTCAACGGCGATCGCTCTGGCCATGATATCAGAGTATTTTTGGAACCAGCTCGACGCTATGGACTTGGACGATATGTGGTTCCAACAGAACTGGGTGCCATACAGCGTACGACACAATCGAATTATTGAAGAACGACGTGCCATACAGCGTATGACACAATCGAATTATTGAAGATCAAATTCGGTGAGCGAGTTATTGCACGGAACCGTCCTCGCAAATGGCCGCGTCGATCGTGCGATTTAACCCCTTTGGACTTTTTTCTTTGGGGTTACATTAAATTGCTGGTCTATGCCAATAAGCCAGCAACATTAGAAGATCTGCAACATCGAACGCGAAATTCCTGGTTTTTCGTTCAATTTGTGCGGATGAGTCATGGAAAATTGGGTCCAGCGTATTCACTCGTGCCAGCGCTTCCGCGGCGGATATTTGAACGATATCGTATTCCATAATTAATGGCATTGATTGTGCTTTCATTTGAAGTAAAAATCATTTCCATAATTAACCTACAAGTCATTTAATTGAAAAAACAAAATGTATCGCTCTTAATGTAAAGCTCTGTAGTCTAGCCCGGATCTATAGCTCGTACATATATCTAGGCCAAATATTACACACAACAAGTCAGGGTCATTGCTACCCGAAATAAATAGATGAATCAAGCTGGCATGGAGCGCTTTCGGAAGGAATTCAATAATATTCAAGTTTAAAATGAAATCCTATCTGAAAAACAAAACCTTTGACCAATGCATCATACCAGTCATAACTTACGAATGTGTAATATAGACGCCTACAGCACGTATTATAAGGAAAATACAAGTCGCCCAAAGGGTGATGGGAAGATGCATGCTGGGCATCACATGAAGCGATCGCAAACGATAAACTTATGAGCGAAAACCCATGTAATGAACCACTTGTAATGAGCCATATTATAGTCTTCCACCGGCAGATCTATGGCAGCACCTGATGAGTAAGGATCTGTCGCTGGTACGTAACCAGGGGCCGAGGGTCCCATTACGCCAGGACCCCAAAGCGAGCGCGAGGGCAACTAAGCCGTTCGCCAACCATTCCATCCTTATCATCTAATTTTTTTATTCCCCATTTTTACCTCCCCTGTTTGTGTTGTCATACCCAGGCCTATGAATTTTTATTAATACGTAAAGGAAAGAGGCAACGAGTGACAAAAACCCCGCCCACGTCTCCCGAACTGAGCTACAGCAAGCATATGCCGCTGCTTAGCTAGCTGAGGGACCTTTTTCTTCGCCAGATGGCACGGCCCGACCTCCACGATTATTATGCTACCTAAGGCTCCGTCCCCACGGGCATCTCCGGATGGCCACCAAAACGTCCGTTACACCCAGGTGACAAACGTTATAGAAAGAATTAGAACATTGAAATGGCACCTAGCTAGAACAACGGACTATAGATGGACGTCAAAAGTGACAGAATGGTACCCAAGGGGAGTCAAAAGACCAACACCATGTCCAAACCTCAGATGGGACCACGATATTAGAAAATTAGCCGGCACAACTTGGGCCCGCCTAGCTAAAAATAGGAAAGTATGGAAGGCTATGAAAAGTCAATATATAAGGGAGGCTGCACTATAATCATTATATATGGTAGAAAAAGCTGATGACGATTATATAGTAGAAAACAGTCAAAAAACGGTCGAAAACCCTGAAAATTGTTGGTGCCCAATGTGGGGTTAGTGTAACTTTATCTAGTTAATGAATCTGAAATTGGCAAAAAAATGGCGACTAAGGTACCAGGTGCCAATTGTATCAAGACAAAAAAAAAACACGAAAACTTTTTAGCCTTTACCTTAAGGATACTTTATTACTTTTAAAGTGTAAATTATAGTTTAAATTATTGGGCAAAGGACTCCACACCCGTACATATACACAGTCTGTACATATGGTACCGAGGGAGGAGTGCGAATCCCCTGGAACTCTCCTTTGGCTACGTCACTGATGAGAACGAACTTTTATTGTACATTTAACCATGAAAACTGCTTTTGAAGGCCACATTCTGGCGAACACAGACTCTGATCTGTAAATGACAGTGAGTAACATAGATGCAAATTGTTGTGCATCCGCAACTGGGATAGAGAGTGTCGCTGCATCTGACCGGATCTTTAGAGGGAAAATTGACCAGACAAAAATTCGGACCATGATTTCTAATCAAATACAGCTCGACATACGACGTGAAAGGCCTCTCTGCCTCTTTCAATTTGGTTCAATTAGTAAGGGTCGTCGATAACGAAAATCGATCGATTGTCATTCGATTCGATTCGGACCACCATAGGGTCCGTTGTGATGCCAACATGGACTAATCATCCACCGACCAAAACCTACTCCGGAAACCAGCCGGAGCAGATAGTGAAACGATGTAGCTGACCTACACTCATCTCCTTCAGGGCATCCAAATCGGTGAAGTAGTAGGACCTTCCTACTACCGGCCAAGGCCGGATAGGCACAGAGTATAATCATTGTGCGGGACTCGAAGTCTGATGGCTGGCATACTCTCCAAAACCAACAACCCACAACATTATGAATGTGCTTTTTATCCAAGAGTACAAGAGTAGCAACCGTGAATAGCGATTGAGTTTAAGTGTAGGCCAGAACTGCCTTGTTAATTACCATGTGCTGCCAATACTCCATTTGGTGTTTGCTTTGTCAGTCGCTGCAGTCTTTAAGAACAATTTACAAGTTGCTAGAGGTGGTTGTGCCCATACGAGAGTGTTCATCCGGCCTGCTGTTTCCGATAAAGCCGCTATGACCAGGAATCCAAAGAAAATGAAAAAATTAATGTGTTTGTGCATGCATTTAGTTGATATTGCAGCTTGAGTGTAATAATCGCCATAATTTCCTGGTCGTTCTAACCTCAACTGTTGACAAACTAAAAGAATAGATTCGAAGATTAAAGCGGAATATGAGAAATTTTTGCGTGACCGCTTTTTTGGGTTTAAAAAGAAGGACTGTCCCGCGAAAAAAACAGCACAGATACGAGCTTTACTAATAACCCATTTTTTTTACTAAAAGTGAACTCAGTGCGTTTCGTCAGGACAAGTTTCCTAAATCATGAAATAAGGGACCTAAAATATTCATAAAGATAGAAAAACGAATTAAGAAAGTTTGTGTTTGCTGAGTTATGGCAAAACTGAAAAAAATTACTTGGCACTATTGTGCATTAAGTTACGGATATCGACCATCAGTGTTTACAGTTTTCAAACAAGTTAATCAAGTTCGTATTTGGATCACCACCTTCACTTTTCTTTAACATTCAGGAACATCCCTCGTTACATAAGAACAGCTGTTCATATTCGGGGATTCATTTCAGCCTATGCTACGTAAATTTGCTCAAGCTCCCTCAAGATTTTAATTAAATCAATCCAAGCGTGAAATCATTTCACCGGGAATTTAGATAGTCAACATTCCTTCTAGTAATCCAAGTGGAAAACCTGACTGTTGCTTTAGTGTTTCAGTTTACAATCTTCTTAATAATAAGCAAAGATTTTAATAGCTTCGAGCTGCTGACAGTTTAGGAAGTTGACTTCAGATTATACCCAATATTTAGGTCAGCAAGTGATCTATTGTACATATGTATATTGTATTCGTTTCACTTGTTTGTCCTTAATCAATTAAATGCACGTCTAGGTGCTAGGTGCACCATGCATTGCGGTCAGGAATAATGTCTCCTAATTGGTTGCAGTAAATTAAATTAATAAGCTATATAAATTCAACTGTTGTTAACTGGTAGTATAGTGCGTCTCTTTAAAAGGAGTTAAAATAAATATTATATAATCCAGATAAGGAACATGTAGTCCGTCTTTTGTGCACGGAAAAAGGCTTTTTTCCTATTTTTGTTGGTGGTCCATGCTACCAACAAAAATAGGAAAAAAAGCCTTTTTCTGTTAAGTCAAGATTTAAGTTAATTTTTTTTCATCTCCACGCCATGTTTTTTCCCTTTAATGCGTATTACTCGAAATTTTTTTAAATCCAAACGTATTAAAGAAATATACCGTTTGAAAGCCAACACATTGGGGCAACTGAAATTTGCAGGTTTGTCAGTTCAAAGTACCGTTGTAAAATTATCATTTGAATTTTCGATTAAAAATCGATTTTGATAGTTTGAACAGTTGTATATTTGAGGTAACGGTGAATTTCGAAATCAGGAAATTTTATATGTTTTATATGAAATTTTATGTTGTTTCAGATATTGAGGTTAAATCCCGAATTAACTGATTCGAAGAGTCGCAAATTTTGATTTTGTTCGGAAAGCCAAGGTTTTTGACACAATTTTCAAAAAAAAAGTATAATTCTGTAGCAGGTGAAAAGAGAGTGTCCACTTTGGTGCCAGTCTTCCACAAATGAACGGTACTCTCTACCATTAGAGTATTTACCATCAGAAGCGGGGAACCCGTATATATAGGATTGCCTTAACTCCTAGTGGAGCATAGCGCGTCAACTACTCCTGCACGCCATCGTAATCTGTTCTGGGCAAAAAACTCCCCAAAAGACTTACCCAGTGCCCTACACTTTGCCACAGATCGACGCCATGTGATTTTAGGACCCTAAATATGCTTTTTACTTTTATTGAAGTGGTTCATTTTGATTGTGATGGGTATTTTTAATCTTCTGAAGTTTATGTAATTTCTTATGTACTAAGAAGAAAATTTAATTATAAAATACACTGAAATAAGAGACTTACATGTTGAGACAATAAATTTATTTAAGAAATATTTTAATCTGAATGGTTTCTTAGTAATGTTTGAAGTAGTTCATTTTGACTGTGACTCACTGCGTATACTAGAAGAACACCTCGAGCGATTTCGGCAAGATAAGATAAGAAATCAATTCAATGAAAAGTTGAAACGCCTTTCTTTCAAACAATTCCACAGCCACTCGGAACCCCACTTTGCAATGTCTACCGGCTTCGGACCATGGACCGCGTACAGTATCCTGTGGCGTAGAATAGGCTTCCCGAGCACATCCTGGCTCGTCATCAGAGTCAACTTCTGTTTTCTCCTCCAATTCACCCATAGCCAAAATGAAATTGTTTCGCAGATCCCTCTTCGCCACTAGCTGCTCTTCTCCCTCTCCATGCATCTGCTCTCTCTCTGCTCTGCGAAGCCCAAACTCTAATTTTGTCCGGATTTTCTCATATTGCGCCGCAGGTCCTTTCCCGGTGAAGCTTTCCATCAAGCCTTCTATCTCCGTTAATTTGGCCGTTAAAGCCTCGTTATCTTATTCGAAGGTGAACGGATACTCTTTCATTACGAATGAAGATTCCAACGATTCTTCCGCCTTCAACGCGAAACGTAACTTCTTCCTCATCACCTCAACGTTGTTCGTTGGAATGTTGCGAATCGCCAACTCATAAGTTAGTTTCTCCTTGTTGAGGCGATCAATCTGAATTTACGACATTTCAGGAAGAAACTGAAAAACAAACCAAATAAAACAAAAAATCACGTACTTTTATAACAACTTTATTTTAATTACATACATTTATTTTTCCTGTACAGACAGAACTGCCTCTTTCGCACACCGAACATCTTATCACTTCCACTCCCGCAAATGCTCGAGTTTTCCGCGAAGGCATTTTAACGCCACTGAGACTTGACTCAACGAATCGCGTAACACACGATACGACCGTTCGAAATATACATACAATATATTTCGAACGATCGTATCCAAGACACACACCGATCATTGGCAACTATTGTGAATTCGTGTACCAACTTGAAGAATCGTCAGCAACGGTACTTTCTTGTTTACAAACAATGATTCGCTTTGGAGTTATCTCAATAAAATCTGACAGCTCCGGGTGAAAGTCGTTTTGGTGTTCTGTTGTGTTGTGACGTTTGAAGAAAATTGCGGAGTATAAAGAGGACGAGGAAAATCGAGGAGACAGAAGGTGCTCTTGTCAGATAAGTATTCCACTTATATTGTTAAGATAAAGATACTTTGTGTTTGCGTTGTCTTTTTCAGATGGTCCGAGTGTTGCTACCTGGACCCTGGCCACCGCATTACAACTCGTAGCGGCAGCATCGAATCCAGCTGGAGAGGTGTAATAGAAGGTATATAAGCCCTAGATAATCCCTACCTAGACCGCCAATTGATCGAAGCCGTCCCCTTACAAATGAACTACCATAACCTATTCTACCTTAAATTAGTCTTAACTATACAGGCCTTCTGGAGTTTGAAAAGGACAAATCAAATAAATTCAGAAAATATAAAAAAAAAAAAAATATAAAAACAAACTTGCTGTTCCTCCCAATCGAGCAATCGATTGATGCTGACCGACGAAAACTAAATAGAATATTTAAATTCACAAATTTTAATTGAATTTCAAAATTTCGAGCCATACTCTGTCATTCCTTGGAAGTAATGCACAAATTTTTCTCGTGCACCTTGCAACCTTCTCGTCGACGGATCCAAAATCAATCTGTCTCACATCGGGGTCAATCCATCCCAAAAGAACCGTTCAATGAAAAAAGGGCCATCCGCAATACCATCCGCTATGGTTGTTGCTGTAATAGAAATGTTCGGAAGTTTAGTGTGGGAGTGTGTTACATGTTACGGTTCGTTATCTTGCTCGGTGCCAAGGGATAGAAAAATGGCGGCTTCTGGTTCTCCCACAGCGACCTGGAAGTGAAGTACGTGGGTGAAGCTGGGCAATTGAAGACGTGGCAGGCGGGACATGTGACTATATTTCCCAGTCAATGCGAGATAGGTAGGAGTTAAGACGCGATCACCAACCTGACTGAAGTTGGGTGAGTGTCGTTCTCGCTGCTCTCGGAAGGCTTCTCTTTTCAGGAGAGATGGCTGGTGGTGTGCCGAGAGAACTAAATCTGGACCTAGTCCTGTAATTGATGATTGTACCTCCTCATGATCTATTGCTGCGATGGCTGATCTGTCCGTGTCGTTGTCAAAGAAAAGATTTTTGCACCTCTCTTTCGATGACTCTCGAATCACGCCTAACATGTCTTCGTGGCGGCGTTTTGTCAATGAGGTTTTGTCCAGATATTGTTTGGCAAGAAGCTTGTTGTGGTCTTTTGGAGGCATCATTTTGGTTTCCTGATGCAGATGGTTCTGGGATAGTATCAAGAGACAGCTTACAGTACGGAGAGCGGCATTTTGGCAAGTCTGAATATTTTCCATTGTGTGTCACAGAGATTCTGTGGAGCTGCATAATTGAATCTGCAGAGGTACAATCAACAAACTATTCCTCTGATTTTTATGGGAAAAGTTTTGAAAATAAGGGTATAGGCCAGTCAAATTAAATATTATTAATAATAATTAGGGAAAGATCTGGAAATAATTTTAATCACTTCTATAGATACTGAGTACATAAAAACTGAGTTTGCACGGTCGTAGAAGGTGAGCTTAACTTTTGGAGGGCGGAAATCCGAGAAGCCCTTTTTTTAATATTATCGTTATAAATCCTAAACGGTGCCTCGGGCCGAAAAACCTTTTAGAAGTAAATTAAAGACCGTTAAATTCTGCGTTCAATGCATTGTTCAAAGTTGAAATTCGGTTCAGTAGCGTAGTCAAAATCGATAGTCAAAAAATGACAATTTTCCAGGCTCCCGAGAAAAATCACACTTTTTCACTTTTCAAGCTCATAGATCTTTGCAACAGATCCTTCCAATGGAAAAGCTTGTCTGTAAAAGTTGGGGACAATTTCATTGTGAGCTCAACGTAGCCAATATTTTTCAATTTGGGCCGGTTTTAGAGTAGCTATGAGCAAAAATTCAAAAATGAATGCTCATCGATTTGTGCCTTAAAAGCACTATCTCGGTAAGTATAACAGCTAGAAGCTTTATTCTAGTCTCAAATTGTAGATAAATTACTCCTGTTAAATAAAGTATTACAAGATTTTTTGTGAGACCAATTTAGGAACATGGTGGTGGGGTCCGTGGTGTTAGGGGGGAAATAGAAAACTCGAATTTTTAAACAATGTACCAATTCAAACAATATATCAAAAATCAAAACTACCCCAATTAAGGCAACCAGTGTTCTGACAATTTGACTGACCAAAGTAATTTAACCTTTGCCAAATCACCGACTTTTTAGGGTTTTGTATAAAAACAAAACCCTTATGAAATCGGTCAAGCGTCCGTCTGTCCGTCTGTCTGCCTGTCTGTCTGTCCATGAAATATCTCACGAACCGCCGAAGCTACATGCATGAAATTTGGTGGAAATATGTAGATATACTATAATTCTCTGGAGAAAGCGATTTGCCCAATGACTTACCCTCGACCTCAACTGATCTTCTCCAGGTCTTTTTAGGTCGTCCAATGCGGCGGCTTGGTTCGGTTCCCTGTGGGTTCCAATCGAGGGCCTGTTTAGCAATGTTTTCCGACACTTTTCAAAGTTTGTGACCAATCCATTGCCAATTTCGCCTTTTTATGGAGGTGTCTATCCTCTCCTGGCCAGTAATGAACAGGAGGTCGTCGTTAGACATAACCTCCGGCCAGCGTATGTGTAAGATGCACCGCAGACACTGGTTCACGAAAGTTCCTAAGCTAGTTGTTATCGCCCTGGTCACCTTTCAAGTTGAACAGCCATAAAGAAGCACAGATTTTACATTGGTTTCGAAGATTCTGAGTTTAGTACTTCTGGAGATGTTGTTGTTTTGCCAGAAAGGAGTCAAACTGAAAAGAGCTGCACAAGCCTTATTGATGCGAGACAGTACATCAGCATCCTCTCCACCATCTGCTGTAACTACGCTTCCGAGGTAGCAAAATTTGTCCACTTTTTCTACTGTCTACCCCGAAACACAAATTTCCCTCTGTCTTCCTGGATATAAGCACAAGAATTTAGTTTTAACAGCATTGATTTTAAGCACCGCATTGCCACTTTCGCGGTGCAGGGCGTCCGTCATTTGAACTAGATGATCCGATCCATTTGAAAGAAGACAAATATTGTCAGCGTAATCCAGGTGTTGAAGGTATTCAAACAGGTTCCATCTGATACCTTTGCTCTGGTGTTCATGAAGTGCGCTGCAGAGTACGTCGGGCTACTACGTGAGTTATATTTTTTTAAGAAGCCTCAAAATGTGGGTATGTATATTTTTTCGTACATATAATTTTGAAGAAATTTCTTTTAGTAGTGTGAGATCGTGCAAAACTCTGTACAAATGTTGAAAAATAAACTGTGTTCAGAAATTCAAACAAAATTGTTGAACACACGTATATTCCGTGAAACATACTTTTACTCCCACACACACTCATAAAATGTGTAGCCTTGGTACTTTTTAAAAAAATGGGAAATTATCTTTTATTTTATACATATATCCATATGTTCTCTCTCCCGATTGCCCTAACCCCTAGCGCGTCAACTGTTCAATGTGGCCCAGTTGATGTTTCTTCGGCATAAACTGGTTTCGTAAAATGCAGTTGCCAGCATCCACCTCCTGCACATCCATGGCCACAAACGTCGTCGTGGGCGGGATTCGAACCCGGAACGCCGGTAGTCAAACATGAGACTGATGCCTCAACACACTGCGCTACCGGTCGTCATTGTATCAATGTGTACAAATGTTCTTTTTGAAATGCGCTATTAAAATTTGGAAATACTAAACTGGTTTTCGGTGCCCCTGCTAATGGGGCCCGGGCGGTCGCCCCCTGCGCCCCTCCCTTCGCACGGCTCTCCACACACAATCGCGCACAACCACAACCGAAAAACAAGGTATGGTATGCTAGAGATGTTGACGCACCCACTGCCCCACTGGAGGGGTTGAAGCATAGTAGTGTAATAATAATATCTATGTCTTTCAAAAACAAGTCACAACAGACAACCCAATTTTAGTGGCTTTGGCTTTTTACACCAGAGGGAGAACATGCAGAGATTTCATTTTTCAAATTCATGGCGGGTTACATAAAAAGTTCACATCGTTCCTGATTCAAAAAACCATCAATAGAAGCAATCCCGTTAATTGGGAAAATAATTTCACCCTTTGGCAGTTTCTGAGAGCTTACAGGATATTCAGCTTATCTGGTTGAACTGATAACGCTGAAATACACATATCCACTTTTCATGTCTAAACAATTTTCTAAACTCTGATTCTTTTGCCTACTTGTTCGAATATTCCAGGAAAGAAATGCTTCCGTTCCCATTAATTTTGTCCCGAAGTTTGTTTGGTGCTTTGATTTTCAATTAAAAGTCTGTTAGGTGAAACTCTTTCTAACCCGATTAAGGAAAATTTCTTAAGTGTACACGGTACAAGAAAATCTGAAACCGTGAAGCAAGAAGTGGAGAAACTCGGATGCTTTCAAGTTTTCGTGGAAACGCGGCAAGCCTTTTATGAAATTCGCATCACAAATTAGTCCTTTGGCAGGACGAGCAATTCAAGCCAGTTGTGGCTTTAGCAAATGAAGCGATTTTCATGGAAGGAGAAAGCGATTATAAATTTAATTTTCGGGTGGTGTAATCAATATCGCTTTTTAAGAAAAGTAATACCTTCGGGCAAGTTTAATTTGAGGTAAGTCTGGAATAAACACATGTAAAAATAAGTCGGAATATGTGGAAATTTGCCCTAGACTCGAAGGGTTTGTAGTGTTTGAAAGATAAAAGTGATGTGGTACTTTTCAAATTGGGTTATAGTCACTGGTGATTGTTATATATGTTGTGTATTTTTTGTCACTATTCCAGCTATTTTATATTAAACACTCCTTTTGTGTATTGCCAACGTTTCGCTTTTTATTTAGCATTATCAAGGCAATTTTTGAGAATTTGAACTACTCTTCTAGGAAAGCATAATGCTGATAATGCTAAATAAATAGCGAAACGTTGGCAATACACAAAAGGAGTGTTTAATATAAAATAGCTGGAATAGTGACAAAAAATACACAACATAAAAGTGATTTGTGATCTGCAACCAAATTGACTGATATACAGGGTGTCCCAAATCCCAACCCGGAAACCGGTGATAGGCCAAGTGGTGACAGTTATCAGAAAAGTATTAAAAAAGTCTCCGTCAATTATTTTTTGACTTATAGACACTCAAAAAAGAATTGGAAAAATTCATACCCTGTGATGATTTTTTAAGTACTGTTATTACAAATTTTCATTTTTTCTTATTTTTTTTATGAAGCAACCCTGACTAACTGTTCTATAAATCACAATCTAAAAGTAAAAAATTACTGTATTGGTTTTAAATAAAATATGACTTTTTTCCCCAATTTTGTACTCAAAATTATCACTTATCCCAACTTCAACTGACTGCACTGTAAAAAAAAATATACCACGCGGTTTTGGCAAGTAACTGTAAAGGATGGCGTCCAGATTCCAAAATAGTATTACACTTTCTATTCGCATACGTTTTCGCGGGTAACGGTATGCCCTTTTTCGATGATGTGCGTGTGGAGTTTAGCCCTAAACTCCAAACGAAATCCGAACCGAACAATTCGATCGTCAGTCGCCGCGCACGTTATCGAAAAAGGGCATACCGTTACCCGCGAAAACTTGGAGATACATACTTCGACACATCAACAAGCCGTACACCCTGGATCAATGGGAAAGCCTCGAAATCATGCGCGAAAATCCGGAGGAATTATTAAACACATCATCATCGTGGCGCGACAGCCCGACGTCGGGCCTTGGCCGCCTGGATTAATTATTAAACACGGACCAAGGAAATTGCACTTCGAAACTAATTAAACTCGCCGCGAATAGATGTAGGAAAGCAGGTAGTAAAGGACCCTAAAATGGTGACATATGGCCCCTCACTTTTTAGGACCCAGGTATAACTTTTTATGGCTCTCGACTAACTGCGACGTTAATGTTAAGATTCTTAAATTGATATGTAATTTTGCCATTAGGTTTAGTAGCTTGTATACTGAGGAAGGGAGTAAGTTGCTCCCGAAATACATGTATATATAATACAAAAAATAAATCTTGTAGTTTGGGGAAAAGCTACGTTTTTTCACTCATTCAAATTGACTGATTTACTTATCAGCCTTCGTGTCCTCTGCAGGATTTGGCTTCTGATAGCCGTGTTCTCTAGTTTTGAAAACCTGACAGTTTATTGCTGCCTTCGGCTACGGAGTCGGCCCAGTGCTTCTTTGGTCACCCACGAGCTCTTCCACCTCTGACGTCAATCTTGAATGCTTTCTGTTTACTCTTTGTTCGCCCATTCGGTTTAGTTTCCCAGCCCACTGCTGTTTTCGTAGTTGTACAAGTTTTGTTTTCTCCGGTTCGTCATATATATTTTGTACATGGTACTGTTGTACTATTTTCGACAATGGTCACCATCGCGAATCGCTCCAATGATTCTACGTGGGAACCTTCTTTCGAAAGTGTCTATCATTTTGCCCGATGAACGACTGAGAATCCATCTTTTTTTATGCCTTGTGAATTTGAAGCTTAGTCTTTCTGTACATGTAACTTGTTAATTGCGTTGACCCTCCAGAGGCATGCGAGCATAAAAAACTCTAACATATCTATGCCTTGTTGACGTTTCAATAGCATACTACTTTTTGGAAGTGCAGTTGCTAGCATGCACCTCCTATTCACGCCGTCCTTATACTGACAAGCTCGGAGCACTCTTAGAGTTCTATTAGTACCCACAGGCAGTTTTTGATAGCGCCGAGATTTGAACTCTGAGCTCTAGATTAGTGTCGTAAAGCGGTGACCGAAATGGCACCGAGCGCGAGAATCTAGCTACTTCTTACGATTTGTGATTCGGTTTTGACGCTTGATATCGAGCGTTTCGTCGCAATCGTTAGTAATATTCACCCCTAGGTAGATGAAGTCGTTCACTATTTCGATAACTTTATCGTCTAGCGAATTAGCATTAACGTACAGCTCATGGTTGTACCGAACGCGCTATCCATTTCAGTTGTCGTAAACTGTTCAACTACCAGGTTGAAAAGCGTTGGAGCCAGTCCATCGCCTTGCTTTAGTCCAGTACGTGTTCCGAAGTGGTTTGGATCCTGACCTGTGAGATGGAGTTGGTCATACTAATTTTACTGGTATACCAAGTACACGGGGATCGATAATGTCGTACGCTTGCTTAAAATCAACGAATATTTGGTACTCGTCAACAATGTATTCCCAGCAATTTGCAAGGATCTGCTTGAACGTGGAAAGCTGTTCAGTCGCTGATGATTTGTTCAGCGTACGGCTTTATTCTATTATATTTTCCAAAATTTTTATCAGTATTTTGTAGGACGCACAGACTAGTGAGATGCTTCTGTAATTCTCTCAACCCAATTTATATCCCTTTTTGTGGAAGGCACAGATTATGCTCCTGCGCTAATCTTTTATTATCACCTAGTCCTCTCACATTTTTAGAAGTAGTTCGTATATTACATTTCATAGGCCCGTTAAACCAAATTTTACCAGTTCAGCTGGAATCTCGTCTGCTCCCGGCAGTTTGTTTAATTTGAGTGACCGCAAAGCGAGATCAACTTCTTCTACTCTCGGAGGTTATGAGTTCGGGCCACGACTGATCATATCGTCAACGATTGGGGCCTGTTGTGGTGGAACCTGGGATTTAGAATCCCTTCGAAATGGGAGGTATTTACTAATCTGTACGCTTGTCTGGTGTTTTTATTAGCTAGGTTATCATTAATGTCGCGCTCGGTGGCCGTAGTTGCTCAGTCACCGCTCTACGATACTAATCTAGAGCTCGGAGTTCAAATCTCGGTGCGACGAAAAGCTGCCTGTGGGTACTAATAGAACTCTCACACTGCTCCGAGCTTGTAAGTATAAAGAGGGCGCGGATAGGAGGTGCATGCTAGCAACTGCACTTCCGAAAAATAGAGATGCTATCGAAAAGTCAACAAGGCATTTAAATGCTAGAGATGTTGATGTTCACATACTTTTCTTAGCTCTAGTTGGGCATTGGATATATTGTCTGTGAGCATCGTTCTTTGCGTCAAGTGATTTTTGGCGTTTTTAGTTGAACCAGTCATTATACGCTCGCCGAGCTTCATGTCCCACGACCTTCTCTGCGCCTTCCTTGAAAGAGGTCTTTAGGTCATCCCACAACCCGTGTACACCTATGCCGATGTTGTCAGCTTTACTTCAAGGGCGGTTGTATATGCCTGCTGCGTAGCATTGTTCAAGAGTTTGTCAGCCGAAAAGATTTCGGGAAGCAGATTCTTGATTGTTGCGCTGATGAGATCCTACAGCGATAGGTTGACTTTACCAAGTGATAAGATCAGATAATATAAAATAGTCGAGCTACTGTCCCAGCAGGAAGGAACTGCGACCATAAAAGATCTATTGTGCCGTAGCTCACTAATCCAGAAGACCGTCCACCCTTCTAATAAAGGGCAGTAAGTCTTTAGCAGGAATTAACCTTAATTCTGCAGTGCTGATAGTAGCCTGCCCGAGGAGTGACATCCTAAAACGCGCGATGGCGGGACATTCGCACAAGATGTGCTTGGTCGTTTCCACGTCCTCCAGACAAAGACGGCATTCAGTCTCGCTTGATAGACCCATCTTGTTCTGACCAGGTGATGGCCAGATAAGTACCCCACTAGGAGTCTTAGGTGGGTTCTACTCATTTGAGTAGTACCCTTGTGACTGAAGGGCATTATCAGCTCCTTTGATTGATGAAGCCCTGGAAGGTTATTCCAGTACTGTTGACGCAATAGTGCAGACCAGTCTGTGCTCCGCCGTTTGGCCGAGGCCAGTCTAAAGCCACAGTAAGGCTCAGGTCCATGAAAACGACTGGATGATCCTTGTCTAGCAAGTTCATCCGCAGCCTCGTTCCCCTCAATGCCCTGGTGGCCTGGCACCCAACACAAGAAGGCTCGGTTTTTGGTTGCCAACAGTTGAAGGAGTTCGTAACACTCCTTCACCAGTTTCGAAGAAACCTTATATGAGGAGAGCGCTTTTATAGCTGCTTGGCTGTCTGAGTAGATAGCAATGTAAGCGCCGCAAAGTCCAGTTTCCAAGATTACCCTGGCGCAGACCTCAATGGCGTGGATCTCAGGTTGAAAAACGCTGGGGGACTCCCATTGCGATCGAAATCCTGGTGTTGGGTCCAAAGATACCTGCACCAACACCCTGTTCAGTTTTAGACCCATCAGTGAACCACTTAATATATCTAGGGTCTGAACAGGGTGTGCCATTTACCCATTCAGAGCGGTCAGGGATGAGGGCTGAAAATTTTCTGCCGAAGCAATCCTCCGTGATCATGTAATCTGATCTCAAGCAGATCTGCATGTCAGGAATTGGATTCAGAATGCTCATGTGACCGCTTTCTTCAATACGCACGTCGGAAGTTAAACGAAATTTAAGTGCATTTAGAGCTGCTGATTCTTGAATGAATATATGCAGCGGAGTAAGTCCAATAATCGCCTCCAGGGCTGGCGTAGGACAAGTGCGCATAGCTCCAGTGATGCCAAGGCAGGCAAGGCGTTGGAGCTTATTGCACTTCACTAAGACAGAAGATTGCTGAGTTTTCGGCCACCGCACAAGCGCTGCGTATGTCACCATGGGCCGCACCAGCATGGTATATAACCACTCAATTATCTTTGGGGTGAGCCCCCATGTCCGTCCAAAAAGACTTCTGCAAGCCCACATTGTGCGTGTGGCTTTGCTAAGTACATTATCTATGTGAGTATTTCAGGTGAGTTTCGAGTCTAGAGTTACCCCGAGACATTTAATTTAATTTTAATTTCAGTGGAATAATCTAAGGTCGTGCCGCCTAACGAAATTTGATCCAATGTTAGATATCGTTTTCGCGTGAACGGCACAACAACAGTTTTCTGTCGGTTTACATGTAAGCCCACAGCCACACACCAGTATAGAACTATGTCAAGGGCCGACCTCATCACCTCCGTAAGGGTGGATTTGAATTTGCCCCTGACTATGATAGTTGCATCATCCGCGTACCCGATAGTAAGATAACCGCACTCGTTAAGCATGGAAATCAGCTCGTCTACGACAAGGGACCACAAAAGGGGTGACAGAACGCCACCTTGTGGACAACCCTTTACGGCATTCACGCAAATGGATGTACTGCCTAGAGTTGAGTGAATATCCCGTCCACGGAGCATGGCATCTATCCATGCAATGGTAGCGGGTGGGATGTCCCTGAGTTCCAGTGCTCTGGAAATGCACTCGCAGCCGGTATTATCGAAAGCCCCCTCAATGTCAAGAAAAGCACACAACGCGATTTCCCTATCACTGAGGGACTTTTCGATTGTACTGACAAGGTTATGCAAGGTGGTCACTGTTGACTTGCCCTTCGTATACGCGAATTGCCTACGATGTAGGAGGCTCGACAGTTCCATCTTTTGCCTGATATGCAAATCAAGCAGCTTTTCCATGCTTTTAAGGAAGAAGGAACTAAGCCTAATCGGTCTATAGGATTTGGGCATATGTTCCGGCTTATTACCCGCTTTGGGTATGAAAACCACATTAACTTTCCTCCAAGGTTGTGGTATGTACCCAAGGGTGTAACTTGTCCTAAAAACTCGATTAGCGGAGTTATTATGATCTCCAAGCTGTTTTGCAACAGAGCGGGGAAAATGGCTTCCACTCCAGGAGCTTTAAATGGCTCAAAGGATTCTATCGCCCATTTTACTTTGTCCATGTCAAAGATGACCCCCGATAAACTGCGAGCCCGGCTTACGTGAACCCGTTGGGGTCTCGCAGTTGGGCAGGGGTCACCTTCCGACAGTGCGGACCCTGGGAAATGGGTCTGAAGCAGCAGCTTTAGTGTTTCTTCTGGACCTTCAGTATACGAACCGTCTGGTCTCAATAGAAGGCCGACCCCGTTTGCTGAGTCTCTGGATAGGGCTTTGTGAAGGCGCGCCGCTTCCGGTAGCGACTGAATGCTCTCACAACCTCTTTTCCAGCATTCTCGTTTGGAATGCCTAATGAGTTTGTTGTACTCGGTGAGAGCAGTTTTGTACTCATCCCACCTATTTAAGCGCTTGGCTTTGTTGAACATCCTCCTAACTTTAGCTCGCTTGCCGGCCAAATTCTCGTTCCACCAGGGTACTTTACGCCCCGACTCCACCGTACGTGGACCGGTACTATCTCTGAAGGAAGAAGTTAAAATTTCATTGAGCTCATCAGCTGCTAGCTCAATTTCCCCTGTAGTGCCAATGGGACTGACCAGTAGTAGTTCCGCTTTGGAGCTAACTAGTTCACGGAATTTAATCCAGTTAGTTTTCCTTGGACAAAAAGTATCCGAGCGAATGTCAGATTGTCCAAGGATGTCAAATCTGATGTGTCTATGATCTGAAAGAGACACTTCATCCGACACGTGCCAGTTCGCAATAAACCTGGAGAAGAAACCGCTAGCAAGAGTAATGTCGAGTACCTCTGCCCTTGCCGCAGTGACAAAGGTAGGTTTGCACCCCCTGTTCAAGATATTCACATGTTTACAAAAAGATAGTCAAGAAGGCGCTTACCTCTTTCGTTGATGTCGCTGCTACCCCACACCGTGTGGTGTGCGTTCGCATCGCAACCGATCACATAATGCCGGTTTGTACGTCGACAGAAGTCAACGAGCTGCTGGACCTCGAGTGGTGGAATCTCAACATTGTCAGATGGGAAGAAGGTAGACGCAACTACCACTTTCTAACGTCCGTTGAGTGTGGATACCTCCACCAATGCTGCAGCTAGATCTCTAGAAATAAAATTGGTTAGTGGCAAATAGTTGACGCATTTGTCGATCAGAAGCGCCGCACGCCGACAACCCGCTAACCTGTAATATATAACTTACCTGTTGTTGTGTTTAGACCGCACATTCGGCCACGGGCCACCCATGGCTCTTGAATAAGCGCAATGGTGGCCTGTTTATCGGCGAATAACCTGCACACAGTGGCCGATGCTCCAATTGCATGGTGCAGGTTCGCTTCGGGCTATTAGCAGCACGAGGACCAAACGGATTTCTGCCCCTTATCGACGGTGCGCCTTGGCGGACATTGACCGCTGGCTGCACAGGTTTTGCGGCACTTAATGATGCGCGATGAGTGCTAGATGCGTTGCTGGTAGATGTTATAGTCGCATCTATGATGAATGTGGAGTCGCCGTCGGTGTCGACAGGCCCCGCATTAATTGGAATTGGATCCACCACAACCTTATTATCAGGTTCGCCTGCGGCGGGTGAGGCCAATTTGCGCGCATCCTGTTTAACGGACGAAGGCGCACTGTCTGCATTTGGACGCTTGCACTTGCCCAGATTGAGCGTGACGTGCGTGAAGTGATAGGCAATTTTACCCTTGCGCTCCAGCAACCGCTCCATCGAGGCGTCGTCCACTGCCAAGACAAGGTGAAGGGAGTCCTCATTTACCCCCCTATTTATGACCCTCCAATTTTCGGTTGGAAGGCGATTTTGAGCTCCAATTGATCCAATGACTCTTTCATTGGAGAGCGTAGATCTGCGGGGAAAATAGCCACGTATAACGTGTGGACGAGGGAAGTCCTTTTCCTCCACAAGTAAAATGGGGAACGCGCATTTAGATTTAATAAATCCAAAGCTCCTTCGCACCCATTCAGCTGTCACGGCGTTAGTACAGATCAGCAAGAGCCAACCTGTACGTGGAACACAGGCCTCAAAATCAGTGTCCTGGTCATCAGGCCTGTTCTCGATCGTGACGCCGATAATAGCCTCCTGTACCAGAGTCATTTGCTCGGTTGCTAGGGAGGTAGCGGAAGCATCAGCTGAGCAGAACCCCAGCTTAACACCCGCTGTTACATGGCTATACAAAGACTTACCGGACTCTTCGCGAGTCCTGGATTTTTTCTGTGGTTCACCGCTTCACCGACGACTTAGGCCCTGAACATATGAGGGCTATCTTCCGGGCCTTTTCCCTAGAGTGGCCCTCGGCCATAGCCCTCCTATATTTGCGCCTTTGCACCGTCGTTAATTTGGTATAGCCACTACTTGGGTTCAAACCCATGCGGCTGACTCTTTCCCCAACGACCGTCAGTCCGGATTTCTCCGAATACGATTCGTTGGGATCAGAATCCATGTCAGAACGTAGGGGCTCCGAGTCATCAGGACCAAAGAAGTCCAAGGAGGACTCAGACGGACTGTATCGATTAACGACCAGTCCAACGACAGTCTCAACAACGGGCCTGGAGGCTCCGTCGAGCAGTGAGCTAGTAGGCAGCTCAGAGGAAACTGTGTTTGATGCACTTGGAGCTGCATCACACTCTGGTTTGTTTTGTTTTTGTTTTTTATTATCCATAGAATCCCACGAATATCCGGGAAAAACAGTCGCCGACGACATCACCCGGTCTGCCGTCAGAAGTCTGGTTTAAAACTGGAGGTCGACAGGTATCCAGAGTTCGCATACTAGCGGCCAAGCACTCTCTTGACCATGCATACCTCGGCGTATGCTGTTCCACCTTGGATTTAGGGTATGTTTATAAGGGAGGTACCGCTCCCTGCCCGACCAAGTTTAGTCAGCGCTGATGGCAAAGATAAGACTTTGCCAACAGCCTGCTTCCACCCGTCACCACGCGGAGGTAAAGGTCGCACTTCCTAGGGCATGACAGTTACGGCAATGTATCATGGTGGTCCAAATGTTAGTCCCCCTGACACACCTTCGGCTGACGGGCAAGTGCTGGTCAGAATCGCAGTTTGCTCCTCGGCGTGATCATACATCCATCACGCTTGAAGCCCGTCAATCCTGTTGACGGTGCTTGCATCAGGAGATTTCTAGGTTTCTTCACGAATGCGTCGATGCGGTAAAAATATTGAGCTTCCGACGAGGCCCCTTCTACATGCAAAGTTGATTAATCGTTGGCCGTTGTCACTGCGTTTCTCGCGAAGGCTGTGTCCTCCAGTGGTTCCACGATGCCAAGTTTCGTTCCCAAATTTCGCATTGAAATCTCCCAGCAGTATTTTGACTTGGTTTGTTAGAAAAAAGTCCATTAACCTTCATAAGCCTGAGCGGGGTGCAGCTCCACTCTAGTCTGACATTTCTTAGGATATCTTCTGAAAAAAAAAAACTTCTTATTAAATTTCCTCTGAGTTATGTTTCTTAAATGCTACGAAAAATTTGAAATAAAGGACTACTTTGCCTTAACCCCTAGCGGGGCATAGCGCGTCAACTACTCCTGCGCGCCATCGTACTCTGTTCTGGGCAATGGGGCGCAACTCCCCAAAAGACTTACCCAGTACCTGACACTCCTTTGCCACAGATCGACGCCATGTGATTCGAGGACCCCCTCTTGGTCGGCCTTGGTTGGAAATGGGGTTCCATTTCATGGCATGCAAAGCAATGCAGTTACCACTCTTCCGCAATGTGTGACCTATCCACTGCCATTTTCGCCTGCGTATCAATTCGTCGATTGGCATCTGACCCGTACGCCGACTTAGCTCTTCATTTGATATTGTTTCGGGCAAGAAAATTCTTAAAATTCGACGAAGACATGAGTTGACCAAAACTTGCAGCTTTCTGGTAACTCCTACGGAAACTTTCCATGTACTGCTCCCATACAAAAGCACTGATAGTACCCGGGAGCGAAACAGGCCCAGCTTGGTCTTGATGCTGAGATAACTGCCCTGCCAGATTTTGGACAGCATGCCGTATGCGCGTTTAGCCTGGTTGATACGACGAGCGATGTCCTGCTCCGTACCACCATTTTCGGCAACAATGCTACCCAGGTAGACGAAGTTGTCTACCTTCTCCACAGGCTGCCCATTAATATTGATGGCAATAGGTGTCGGATTTCTTTTTCGCAACGGTGGGCTAAGAACCTTGGTCTTGTTGGTATTAATCTTTAGCCCAACCTTGCTTGCCTCCCTCTCGAGATCTAACGCCATTGCGGACAGATCCATGACTTTGTGGGAGAGTAGGCATATGTCGTCAGCGTAGTCAAGATGTTGTAGATAAGATGTCAAAGTCCATTGAATTCCTCTGTCGAGTCCGGATAGGGCTGCATGCAACACATCGCCGATCACAATGCGGAATAGGATCGGTGAGAGGATGCACCCCTGCCGAACTTCACTGCGAATCTCAAAGTCCCCCGACACCTTACCTTTATGCAGAACGCGACATTTCGCGCCGTCATAGGTTGCCTTAATAATAGCCACAAGCTTCTCAGGGATGCCTCTCCTGCGCAAGGCCGCCCAGATAGAATCCCGGTTCACACTATCGAAAGCCTTTTCGAAATCGATGAAAAGCAAGTGAAGCGGAGAATCGTATTCAGCGCATTGCTCGATGATGATTCGCAAGGTGTTAATGTGATCGACACAGGAGAATCCGGATCGAAAGCGAGCCTGCTCTTCATCAGTTGTGCTTTCTAAGTGGGTCTTTAGTCTTTCCAGGACGATTTTAGCTATTATCTTGGCAACGGCAGGAAGCACACAAATGCCTCTCCAATTATTACAGTCTGTGAGGCTGCCCTTCTTTGGAAGTTTGATGATCAAACCTTCCTTCCACTCAGTGGGAAAGGTCTCTGTATTCCACGCTTTATCAACAAGTGGGTGCAGCAAATCGGCAGTTACGCATGGCGCTGCTTGATAAAGTTCGGCAGGGATGCCGTCAAGTCCGGCGGCTTTTCCTCGTTTTAGTGCAATAATTGCAGAGGCTATTTCCTCTTTAGTCGGGGCAGTGGACCGTATACGCACATTTTGATGGTTAGCTAAATTATCTATATGAGGGGGAACTTCACCAGAGGTTACACGGTTCAAGACCGCGGCGAAGTGTTCTTTCCACCGCCTCATTTGATCTTCTTCCAAGATAAGTAGCTTTCCATCACTATCTTTCACCGGATGTTGGCAGGAGTTACGACCACCTGTAAACTCCTTGATGACACCGTATAGGCGTTTAAGTTGTTACTTCTAGCGGCTTCTTCTGCTAACGCTAAAAGAGAATTGGCATAAACTCTTTTATCGCGTCGCACACTACGCTGAACTTCTCGAGCTTTCTGACGGTAAAGGAGTTCGATGCTACTTCGATTGTCGTCTGATGCTGCAGCCAAACGAACTTTCAGCTCCTTTCTTTCAACAATCCGCTGCCATGAAGCGTCGGACATCCAGGGCTTATTCCGGCAATCCGGGTTTGGGCCAAGGATGGTATTTGCGCTATCAATGTACGCATTTTTTATGGCATCCCAGTTTTCGTTTATGTCACTATTTGGGTGACTAGTTATCTCAGCCGCTTTTTGCGCAAGATGGTCATTATATTGTTGTAAGACAGCTGGATTTTTTAGTCGAGCGGTGTTGAATTTGCGGGGCCTGGATCTTTCGTCGCTGGGGCGGCGCACGGCTGCAATACGCAATCGAACATTAGCGATCATAAGATAATGGTCTCTTCCCATCCCAATATCGGCACCCTTCTTGTTTCGCACGTCCAGGAGGCAACTCTTGAATCTTTTACTAATGGCAAAATGGTCGATCTGATTTTGTGTTCTGCGCCGATCAACAGAGGACCAACTGATTTTGTGGTGGTCCTTATGCTCAAACATAGTACCACCGATGAAGAGACTGTGAAAGTTGTAGAACTCTACAAATCTTTCACCGTTGTCATTACGATCACCAAGACCGTGTCTCCCCATCACATGTCTGAGCCCATAGTTATCAGCGCCAACTTTCGCATTCAAATCACCCATAACCATTATAATGTCACCTTTAGGTGTTCTGCTCTGAACGGCGTTTAGTTCTTCGTAGAAGGAGTCTTTTGCCAAGACATTGTCGGGTTCAGTAGGGGCATAACATTGTATTATTGAGATGTTCCTCATTTTGGTCCGGAACCTGGCGGTCAAGACCCTGTCAGAGACCGGTTCCCAGGATAAGAGACAGTTTCGCGCGGCTCTGGTTAAAAGAAGCCCCACACCTGACTCACGGCGACTACCGGTAGCTTTACCGGAGTACAACATTACAGTGCTGCCCGTTGGAGAGATGAATTCTCCGCTGTTCCACCATCTTATCTCACTAACTCCTAAGATATTTAATTTGTACCTCAGAAATTCACTCTCTAATTGAAGAAATCGTGCGTTCTGGGGACCTTCTGATAGATTGTCCAGGAGAGTACGCACATTCCAGAATCCAATCTTTGTCATTGTACGATAGCTAAAAGTCGTAACCGTTGAGTCAGTCCTTATCCGAGGCATAGTTGACGTTTCGTTAGCATATAAAGATTTCGGATAGTGCAAGTTGCTGGCATACACATCCTGTCCTTTAAATGTCGGTTTTAACGACAGGCCCTCAAAGGGAAAGGCCGTGGTATTTTTTTTCACACCCCACACCACAGGGGTACCTCAACCAAATCATCGCACCGCCATCACTGGCGGCTTGACGTTGGTTGGCAATGGTCAGTGACCACTGCCGTTACAGGGGGCGCCCACGCGGAGGACTATGGAAGAGGAGTTTTTGCCCCCCCCCCCACTGTAATGAGTTATTATTAATTTTGTTCGTTGCGGTACAGGTAATCTTGAAGTTTTCGGTACAATTAGTACCTGAATGTAGATTATACCAAAAGCGGAACCGTTTGTAATAAGTGTGATAATTATTTGTTTACTGCGGATATCACGGTTTCTTAATTTCAGTTTTATTTCTAGATTATTTTTCAAGACATAAAATTAAAATCTTGTAATGGACAATTGTTGCGGACACCTAAGTGTCCATGGGGATGGAGTGAAGATTGGCCGAATTGACCGTGAAAGTCCGGCGAGGCCATCTGGCGAAAACTCCTCAGCGGGATAGACGGCGGCACGAGCTTGCTGTAGCTCAGTGGCGGGAGATGTCGGCGGGGTTTTTGCCATCTCACTGCCCCTACTATTACTATTCCAAAAATCTTGTGCCTTAAGGTACACAACAGCACACACACGGGTACCAAAGGTCCCACGACCTTAAAAAAAACAATGGCAAAAAAAAAAAAGAAAACATGAAACTACATAAAGGCAATGGCGGTCGACCGGCTCATGTACCCTGACACTACTTTTGGTCCAGCTGGAGCGGACCCTGGCCTCTCAACCCCCCTTTCCTATGAGGTACCGCGGCCAAAAACTTGGTACCTCCCTAAAGCAAGCCAGAAATACGAGGTTTTCACTTCATCGAACCTACGAAAACCTGAAAATGGGACGGGGTGATCCCTTTAAAGGAAACAGACAGGGTCAATCCTCCATATACATTATATTAGAACAAAATCCAAGCAAATATAATCAAAAACAAACTAGCCTTCGGCTAGCTTTGCGAAAGTATGATACCCTTCACTTATGGTGCATTTGCCACTTTGAAATTAGTAGTAAAACTTGTTCCGATTTCACTGTTACTATGAGAGGTATATGGATAGTGAGCCAATTTCAACCAAATTTAGGGACATGATTTGGCGGTCAACATGACGGAATAATTTGAAATTTGATACAGATATCTTCAGAAATAAAAAAGTTTTTCTATTAAAAACCTGCTTTTGGAACGGTCGTTCCTATGACAGCTATATAATAGAGTAGTCCAATTTTAGCCAAAGTCAAAAATATGATTTGACTAAAAATTCTATTGATTAGTGTGAATTTTTTTAAGAAATAGCTTTAGAAATAAAAAAGTTTTTCCCATAAAGACTAATTTTAGGACCGTTCGTTCCTATAGCAGCTATATGACGTAGTGGTTCGATTCTGTTAGTTCCTACATATTTACAGCGTGCAATAAAAAGAAGGCTTGGTAGAAAATTTCAGCTCGATAGGTTTAAAACTGAGGGACTAGTTTACATAGAACCAGACATAGAGACGGACAGACAGACCGACGGGCAGACGGGCAAAGCTTAATCGACTCGTCTCATAATACCGACCAAGAATATATATAGTTTATATGGTCGGAGATGCTTCCTTCTGTGCGTTGCAAACTTCATGACAAAATTAATATACCCTATCACATCCGTGAAGGGTATAATAAAAGTTAGGCATTAATGCGCTATTAATTCGTGTAATAAATTATTTAAAAAAAAAATTGTCAATTTCCTTAAATTTTTCCAATTATTTTTGTGATTACCAGAGACCCTTTGTGACGAATTATGTTATTTTTTTCCATGCACCGAATTAACTGCTTGGAATCACAGCCTTTGTTATCCCTAATCTTCGTATACTACAATTACCCAGAAGCGAAGATACTATAAATTTTCTACTCATACAAGTAATCCGAAAAAATGAGCCATTCACTTTTCATTTCTTAAAACGTTTTCGTGCTCTATCCAAAACTATTATCAAGGAGCATTCCGTTGCATCTAAGTAAACTTTATTGGTACAATTTGAGCGTCTTTATTTGTCATAATTCTTTTGTCCCCTCGGGCCAGGCCAAGAACAAAATGCTATCATGTTATAAGTTACCCTGGACATACGTACACACGACAAACATAAAAGGACCTTGCAAAGGCTGCTTCACACTATCTACCCAGATCGTCTTAGCATTTAGTGTTTGTGTCACAAGGACGTAAACCGTCTTCTTCTCCCAAGAAGTTGCCTCCCGAGCTTCTCGACTTCGACGGGTTTTCTGCCATTCCGTGCCACAATTTACGGAAAAAGCACCAGCAATTTCGATGCATGGAAAATTGTTTCCAATATACTATCCATGGATACTTAAACAGTCGGCCATATATAGCGGCAAATGCCAGCATCCTTTCGTGTTCTTTGTTGTTGGCATTATTGACAGCGGAGGAATAAATTGCCAGCAATTCGGTGGTTTTTGATATTTATGACTTCCAATCCGTTCATTTTAGTATCCTGTGCAGGATGAATGGTACAGGAAATGGATATGAGCGACTTTTTCAACTGGCAATGTTCCGGGATAAGCTATGGATTGTTGTCTGAACTGAAAGTGAAACATGCCAGACAAGTTAAAATAGATTAATAATATTTTCCCGGAATTGATATAAACAGAAATAAGTTGTGGAAAAGGTATTATAAAATAAACAAAAATCAATCGTGTTGATTAAAGCGTTTAAAAACGAATCGAAATTTATTAAAAATGTCTTTGTACTCGTATGTCCATAAGTGAGTCTGTAGTTGTTTAATCATCTCCATTAAGAGTCCTTCGCTGTGTGAAAATTTTGCTCGTGTCGTGACACAAATAAAGTTCATTTCGCAATTTATTTTGTTCTTTTCCGATTAGAAGAGTTGCAATTAACTCGTATGTCAACGGCATAAGGACAGACAATGAGCTGCTTTCTATAAATGGGGCCACACAATGGTTTAATACGGAAATTGTACTTCTGACTTTGCATACAACGAACAAAAGGAAAATGCCAGCATTGTGCTTCTTTACGTACATGAACAATGATAAGAGCCATGCCACATTTTTTTATTCCTGGAGCCACCAGGCTGGTTGTCAGGGTTGGCTAGTAGGACCCTACCATCTGTACCATATGTGGCTATGGATCTTACGTACAACTCTTTTTTTTTATTCACGGAGGTCTGTAGAATATGGTCGAGGGGGCCGGGACGATTATCAGACCAAACAAAAGCCAGGTAGACAAAAGTTCAACAGCAATGAATGTTAATACAAAAGTGAAAGCCTAGCTAGAGTGACAATAATTCCAGCGTAGAATGGATTAATGTCTTTGCATATATCTCGTGTTCGCCTTTTTCCAGAGATTGCTTTGTAATTGGGCAATCTTCATAGATTATAATTGAGAATTGGTCCTATGTTTAACGTTATGTCATCTTGGGTTGCGGGTGATTCGAAATATTCAAGACTGTGTAACGGCTGCCCATACAATCATTTACAAATTCGTTAAGTTAAAAAAACAAAAGACACCTGGCGCAGTGAAGCCAGAGGAACTGATTTTTGATGTGCGTTAATTTGGGATCATTTTCAAATTTATAGAAAATGAAGATATCGGGTGGGATTATTAACATCACTTGTTAGTGTCTCTTCTGGTCAGCCTTGTGGGGCATAGGGCATTAACCACGCCAACTTTCCACCTCGTCCTGTTTATCGCCATCGCTTTCAGCTAACATCATGACTTGCCTATTAAGGCACCCTCTCTCTTAACTGATCTTCCCCAGGTGTTACTAGGTCGCCCAACACGGCGACTTACGTTGGTTCTCTGCGGGCTCCAAACGAGGGCCTGTTTAGCAATGTTCGGCACTTTTCGGAGAGTGTGACCTATCCATTGCCATTTTCGTCTGTTAATGGAGGTATCCTGTCCTGACCAATAAAAGTAAGGAGGTCGTCGTTAGAAATGACCCCCGGCCAGCGTATGTGTAGGATGCGCCGTAGACACTGGTTCACAAAAGTTTGCAATCTAATCTTATTGGTCACCTTCCAAGTTAAACAACCATATAGAAGCACCAATTTCACGTTGGTTTCAAAGATACGGAGTTTCGTGCGTCTGCAAATGTTGTTGCAGAAAGGAGTCAAACTGAAAAAAAACTGCTCGAGCCTTGTTGATGCAAGACTTTACATCAGCATCCGCAACACCATCTGCTGTAAATAAGCTACCGAGTTAGCGGAAACTGTCAGCCTTCGGCTAGCTTGCCGAAGGTATGACATATGTTGCATTTGCCACTTTGAAGTTTGCAGTAAAACTTGTTGCGATTTCATTGGTCTTATGAGAGGTATATGAAATAGTGGGGAACATGGTTTGGTGGTCAATATGATTCAATAATATGAAAGATATCTTCAGAGAGATCTTTCTTTCTAGCAAAAACTTGATTTCGGAACGATCGTTTCTGTAACAGTTATATGATAAAGTAGTCCAATTTCGACCAACTTCGGAAATTCGATTAAGCTAAAAATACTGTTGACTAGTTCAAATTCTAAAAAGATATCTTTAGAAATAAAAAAGTTTTTCTCACAAAGACGAATTTTTGGACCGGTCGTTCCTATGGCAGCTATATGACATAGTGGTCCGATTCCGTTGGTTCGGACATATTTACAGCGTGGCATAGAAAGAAGGCTATGTACAAAATTTCTGCTATATAGCTTTAAAACTGAGGGACAAGTTTGCATAGAAACAGACAGACAGACGGACAAAGTTTAATCGACTCGTCTCATCATACTGACCAAGAATATATAGATAGTTTATATGGTCGGAGATGCTTCCTTCAGTGCGTTGCAAACTTCATGACAAAGTTAATACACCCTATCACAACCGTGAAGGGTATAACAATATAGGTGACATAATGCAGCATTGTCTCACTCCGCTATGCACCTCGAAAAGATCTAATAGCTTACCAATGTGTAAGAGAGATGACATTGGGCTCCCTGGTAGGGCTCGCCTTGATGATGGAAATTATTTTATCTTGTATGCCTCTCCTACGTGAAGCCTTCCAGATGTATTCCCGGTCAACGCTGACAAACGCCTCCTCGAAATCGATGAGCATGAGATGTAATGGGTACTTCACTCTGCGGATTGTTCAATAATATTTCGGAGGGTGTTTATGTAATCACTACATGAGAAATAATCGCGAAAGCCGGCATGTTCATCATTCAATCTTCGGTCAATTGTTTGTTTGTCCGACTCAAGAATATTTTTTCCATTAGTATGGAGACTTCTGGGAGAAGACAGATCTCACGCCAATTATTGCAATCCCTCAAGTCGCCTTTCTTCGGGATCTTAATAATGACGCCCTTCTTTCACTCTTTAAGAAGAGTTGCGGTTTCCCAACACTTTTGGATAAGGGGGAGAAGAATATCCGCAGTAATATTGGCCTCTGCTTTAAAGTTCCACTGGAATTCCATCCATCGTTTTAATAGTCGCAGTTACTTCCAGCTTAGATGATGAGCTGGTATCAACTCTGACTATTTGTGAAATATCTTCTGCTTCTAATGAAGATGCATTCAAAGGTCCAAAGGTGTTGTTGAGGACCTCAATAAATTGTTCTCTCCTTCTCCGCAAGATTTGCCAGTTAATGGCCAAATAAGCTTGAAAAGGGTTCCACTGTCACCGCGGTAAGCCGTTTCCTCTGCATGCTTCGGTAATGTGTTAATGTAATTTCTCTTGTCCCGAATTACGTTTCTTTGCACGCCTTTCTGTACTGAACGGTATTCAGCTCTGATTTGGCCTTCGGCTGAGCCGTTAGCAGTTGAGTTAATCTGTTCCTTGACTCTCTTGCGTGCTGAGATTAGAGACCATGTAGAGTCGCTAATGAATGGCCTCCAACTGCACTCCAATCGACCCGCAAATGTTGTGCCACACGAAATAAATGAGTCCTAAACAACTTTCCATCTATCATCACTTGTAGGATTCTCACATGGTGGTGGTGCGATAGCTCTCTCGTGCAAGGCGGTCGAATATGCACGTCTTATATAGTAGATGGGGTCTTATATAGTAGATGGGGTCTTATATAGTAGATGGCTTTAGGCTTTTGGACATTAAAACGTGGCAAGATTCGTGCATTTTGAGGGCGTTGGATCGCTGCCGTTCGTAACCGTATTTTTTCGATAACAAGTTGGTGGTCGCCGCCAACATTAACACCTCGCTTCGACCTGACGACCAAGAGACAACTCCTCCATGTTTTTGAGACAGCTATATGGTCAATCTGGTTTTCTTTTCTGCCATCCGGAGAGATTCAAGTTGTTGACGAGTTGACGAAAGTTGCAAAACTCCACGAACATTTCGCCATTTTTGTTCCTGTTGCCTAGACCTTGATTGCCCATTAAGTGTTCCAAGCCAAGGTTGGCTGACCCAACTTTGGCGCTGAGACATCTCGTGAAAATTTTTTTGTAGCCTTTGGGAGCCTTGTCGAAGGTGTCGCCAAGCCGTTGATAAAAGGCGTCTTTAGCTGATTGATCCGCTAGTTCCGTCGGTGCGAAGCACTGAATTATTGTGATTTTTCTAACCCTGGATTTGAGTCTGACTGTCATGATACGGTCGGAGATGGGCTTGCAGTCAATTAGAGATAGGCGTGCCTCCCTAGTCAACAAAATTCCGACGCCTGCCAATCGAGGTGACGTATCGTCATAATAGAGCAGTACTGTTTGGGAGCTTGGTGATAAAGTCGTTCCCGATCCAGACCATTTTGTTTCGCTCAGTCCTAGTATATCGATGTTATATGCGGTAATTTGCCGTTTTGGAGTGTAATGAGCCTAAAATTCCTATGAACATCTTCGCTCTTTTTGTGTCATTAAATTTATTCACCTAGAGACAGAGAGAGAGAGATTTCCGGCTAAATTTGCAACGCTGCTGACAAATGCAATTGAGACAAACCAAACCAAAGCAAATGTTCCGACACTTCTAAAAACGTCTGAGCGCAGTCCAAATGCCCAATAAAGTCTATTTTCAGTTCTCGTCTAATCTAACCAAATTGTAAATTCCTTTCAATATGGCGCTTCGTTCTCCTGTTAAAAACTAACAATATCCTTATTTATTAAACATTCCTTCCCTGCACCGGAAACGTGTCGATTTCATTTTACCCAAATGAAAGTTAACTTACGAGTAAACAATAAACGGCAATCACATATCAAAAACATCCGCGATAAGTCAAGCATAACATGACATGGATAAGTAATGAAGTATAGATGAAATAATTGCACAGATCCTAAGGGCTTCCCCGATTCACCTCTCAATATTCACGTACATATACGACTTGTGGTTGATGCCTGTCATCCACCCGCCAGTATCACTATTCATATATTCTGTCACTGACAAGTAAGTTTTTGGGATTATTTTCTCCTGTGCTGCCTACATTCCCAACCGTAGATGCTAAAGTCACATATGCATATACGAGAATGCTGGATGAGGATATCCTTACCCATATGCAGACCTGGCCAATGTTTAATCGTTGTATAATTCCGGGAAGGGGGCTGTAATTAAGGCCTCGAGGATTTTGGTACAAACTCTTCAATTTATATGGAAATTAGTTCATTGGATATGTAGATACTGAATTATTTGCGGAGATTATTTGCACGAAACGTTGATGTTGGAAATATGTGCTTAGGTGGGTTCAAATAGTAAGCAAATAAATAGGTACTCGTTATAGTCAAGGCTAGGAAGTTCGAAAAGGCCTGATTGGGGAAAAAATCATGAGGCTTTGAAATTGGGTACAATTGTCGGGGACTGTGCCCTGAATATGTGCTCAAAAGTCCCCGAAGATAGGTGATCCGAAAGAGTCGGGGAGAGAGTGTCAAAGATCCTTTTTTTTGTCTTTCTTGATTATTTTGGAAACTATAGTTTCTACAAAAACATGTCTGAAGGCCGAGTCAAAGCACATAAAATTCTCTACAAAATGATATAATATACCCCAGTACATAAAATGGTTAATTGTACTCTAAGCCATGAAACAGTATATGGGGCGACCGGTAGCTCAGTTTGTAGAGGCATTAGTCGCATGTCTGACTTCCAGCGTTTTGGGTTCGAATCGCGACCACGATGACGTTCGTGGCCATGAATGTTAGTGTTGTCTTCCCCTCGTGGTGAGGGACGTAATAACAAACCACAGCTTCTCCCGACTTGTCGCAGGTAGGCGGTTAAGCCAACTATATATGTAGATGTTAAGTAGGAATATTCAACCAAATTTTTATGCCTCTAAATGTATTGTCTAGGGATTCGTCGTGCGGTTTTCCCTTGTGAATAAATCAACATACCTTACCATACGGATAGTTCATGATGTAGAGCAGGGGTCCGCAAACTTTTTCTGGAAAGGGCCACATCGTAGGAATTTTGGGTTTAGCGGGCCAGGTAAGAGATGTGTAACTGCTTACTGATGATGAGGTCAATCGACTGCTAATTGAAGGTTTGACGGAAGCACTTCAATTATGCAGTCAAATAAACTAGTTTTCCTTAGCATGTACTCGCAACAGTATTCTGAAAATTTCTCGGCCGTTATAAAACAGTGGCGTTTTCGTTAATACTAAAAAAAATACAGCATGTTAAATAGTTAAGGCGATTAGTGGAATTTACGTCGTTCAAGCAGAAAAGATATTCTATTCCGTTGGACAGGTATATTTATTATTATATTCTGGGGAATAGCCGAAGCAGACCACTAACGTTTGGGTCCCTTTTCGCCCCCTCCCGGTCATCAGTGGCTTCCAGATGTCGACTGATAGCTGTCGACCTCTTTTTTCATCACTGAGTCCCGTGTTATTGCTAGCATTTGTTTAAGGCTGAGTTCACTCATGGCTTCCACACTTATCGTGTGCCTGCCTGTGATCCTCAACCTCGTGCTAGCCAGTGCTGGACACTCGCACACAATATGTGCTGCCGTCTCGGCCTCCTCCAGGCATAGCCTGCAAACGTCATCTTCCCCGATTTTCATCTTGGCCAGATGAGCCTTAAAATTACCATGCCCTGTGACCAAGGCAGTTATCCAGCTTAGGGTACTCCGTTTATAACTGAGTACATTTCTCGCTTCCTTGCCTAAAGGGCTGGTCATTGCATTCCGAGCTTGTTTGCAAGTGGCTAACTCCTGCCATCTTTGTTGATGCATGGAGTCCATCCACTCCTTAACCTTCGCTCCAATCATGCCGTTCCCCAGAGCAACTCTGGACAGACACTCTTGGACAGGTATATCTGGCTGGGAATCTCACTCAGTGGTGTTCAGATAGACATCTCTCTGGTAGCCTCCAATCAGCCTTATTCATACGGATTGCGTCGATAGAATACAAAAAACTAATTGGGTCGATTGTTCCATTCCAGTCCAGTGTTCTGAATAAGAGCCAGCGAAGGCCACAAATGAGTTCTGACACCTAAAAGTTCACAGAACGACTTGGTTAGAGGTCTCCAACCATTAAAGGTATCGAAGTAATCCAGCCTCGATGAGAACTTGTGAGACGATAGTGTACTAATAGCTATCCATTTATCTGTGCAGATAGCAATGTCAACTCTACAAAGCCTCTGGTCAGGAATCAATGCCATGGAACTCGCATTGAAATATCCTAAACCAGTGATTAAGATCCTGGTTTTCAATCCAGAGACTCCATCAAAATCTACGTCTTGTTCCATCGGCATAACATACTATACGTATAAAACGCCTGCTGATTTGTGGGCTTCCAAACAAAGGCAGTGATCCAGCGCCCTCAAAATGCTCAAATCTTGCCACATTTTCATGTGCAAAAGCTTAAAGATCCATCTATAAGACGTGCATATTCCACCAACTTGCACGAGAGAGCTATTGAACCACCACTTTGTGAGAATCCTACAATTGATGATAGATGAAAGGTCGTTAAGCACTCATTTATTTCGTGTGGCGTAACATTTGCGGGTCAATTCGAGCGCGGTAGGAGACCATTCATTTACTGACTCTACACTCTACAAGAACAGATTATCTCAGCTGCTAACGGGTCAGCCAAAGACCAACTCAGAGCTGAATACCGTTCACTACAGAAAGGCGTACAAAGAGGCGTAAGACGGGAAAAGAGAAATTACATCAACGCATTACCGAAGAAGGCAGAGGAAGCGGCTAACCGCGGTGACAGTGGAACCCTTTTTATGCTTTAAGCCATTACCTGGCAAATCTTTTCCAACAGATAAATGATAAGATAATGAAAGATAAAGATGGGTCTCTGCTAGTAACCGAAGAACATCAACTGCGGAGATGGAGAGAACACTTCGTAAAGGTCCTCAACAACACCTTTGTACCTTCGAATGCATCTCCATTAGTAGCAGATGATATTCCGCAAATAGCCAGGGTTGATACCAGCCCACCGTCTAAGCAGTAAATAACTGCGGCTTTTAAATCGATGGATGCGGGGAAAGCTCCGGGGATAAATGGAATTCCAGTGGAACTATTTAAAGCGGATGCCAATGCTACTGCGGATATTCTTCTTCCCCTTATCCAAGAGTGTTGGGAAACCAAAACTCCCCCTAAAGAGTGGAAGAAGGGCGTCATTATTAAGATCCCGAGGAAAAGCGACCTGAAGGTCTGTAATAATTGGCGTGGAATTCTCCTCCTCCCAGCAGTCTCCAAAATGATGGCAAAAATAATCTTGAACCGGATCAAGCATATAGTTGAACGCATTGAACAATGAGCAGGCCCGCCATCGCGAGGGCTTTTCATGTAGCGACCACATCAACACCCTCCGAATTATTATTGAACAATACACAGAGGGGAGAACATCTCATGTTCATCAATTTCAAGGTGGCGTTTGACAGCGTAGACTAGGAATACATCTGTAGACTAGGAATACATCTGGAGGGCCTTACGTAGAAGAGTCATACCAGATAAAATAATTTCCATCATCAAGGAGTCCTACCAGGGAGCCCAATGTCACGTCTTGTACAAGCGTTAGCTATCAGATCCTTTCGAGGTGCATAGCAGAGTGAGACAAAGCTGCATTTGGTCACCTTTACTGTTTTTAGTTGCCATTAATGATGTACTAAGCAGCGCGATTCAAGAACACCGGAACAAAGGTATAAGGTAAGGTATAAGGTAAAGGTATTTGTCGCGCTCGGTGGCCGTGATCGTTCGGTCACCGCTCTACGATACTAATCTAGAGCTCGAAGATCAAATCTCGGCGCGATTAAAAATCGCCTGTGAGTACTAATAGTACTCTGTGCTCCGAGCTTGTCGCGGATAAGAGGTGCATGCTAGCAACTGCACTTCTGAAAAGTAGATATGCAACCGAAACGTCAACAAGGCATATAAATGCCAGAGATGTTGACGCGCACATGCCTCTGCAGGGGTCAAGGCAATTAGAGAGAGTAGCTTTTTTCAGTTTGACTCCTTTCTGGCAAAACAACAACATTTCCAGACGCACCAAACTCCGGATCTTCGAAACCAACGGAAAATCAATGCTTTTATATGTCTATTCAACTTGGAAGGTGATCAATGAGATAAAAGCTGAATTGCAAACTTTTGTGTCTACGGCACATCCTGCACATTCGGTGGCCGGAGGTAGTTTCTAGCGATGACGTTCTTACTATTACTGGTCCGGAAAGGATGGGCACTTCTATTAAAAGGCGAAAATGGCAATGGATAGGTCACACTCTCTGAAAAGTGCCGAACAACATTGCTCAACCGGCCTTCAATTGGAACGCGTGTCGGACGACCTAGTAACACCTGGAGAAGATTAGTTATGAGAGAGACTGCCTCATTAGGCAGGTCGTGGAGTGAGCTGAAAGCGATGGCCATGAACAGGATGAGGTGGAAAGTAGACGTGGTTAATGCTCTATGCCCCATAAGTGGTTAACATTTACAAAAGAGAGAAACAACTCAGTTAATGTCAACACTGCTCGTACGTACCAGAATCACTAACCAAGAGGTTGTAACTTTCGGATCTTAGTGTCACCATACACTGTCGAACTCGAACACGAACCTGGTACAAATGTCCTTTCAATAGATCATGACACACACACGTACTTCACATAAACGAGAAGGAAACCGGTCCACTTGTACCATGTTCGAGTTCGACAGTGTGTGGTGACACTTACAGGTCCACTCGATCTGTGAAGCCTTGCCGAATACGTAGTTGACATTATTAGTACTCACATTGGATTTCCAGCCCGGCGTGATTGGATCGCATTTATTCACCGATCATCGGATAAAAAAATTCGCATTGGGAGGTAAAATTACACATTGTGATTTATGTCGCAAGAGTAATGCGATAGCTTTAACGAATTACTCTTGCCACAAAAAATCATATTTGTGATATGGTATTTAGACGTAGATGTGGGAAGGGAGATTTATGGTACAAGCACACTACTCGGGACTCGGCGACTACCGACCAAATGCTCGCCAAATGCCAAGTACTTACCAATTGTGCAAACCTTGCCAAATGCCGAGCAACCTGCACCAGACATGGGAAAACTATTCATCAGCTAGTATTAATCAACAATCACTTGGCGTATTCCGAGAAAATACTTCGTCTAGTCAGAGTTTGCCGACCCCTGGTCAAGAGTATAATAAACCATTTTATGTTCTAGGGCATATTATATCATTTTTTTGGAGGGAATTTTAAAATATGTGCTTTGATTCGACCTTCGAGCATTTTTTTGAACAATCCATAGTTTCCAAAATAATCAAGGAAGACTGAAAAAAAAAACTTTCGACCCGCTCTCCCTAGACTTCCGGACCCGCTATCATCGGAGAATTTTGAGCATGTATAGGGTTATCCATTTCGTGTTTCGGAAAGTAAAGCCCTGCCATTCGACATCTGTCAAATGTCAGTGTATTCCATACTGGTATTGGTTTAGTTGAAGGTTTGCTATTTTACAAGATGGAACGTTTTACGACTGAACGCGTTAAAATTATTAAATTATTCTACCAAAATGGTGAATCTGCGGTGGCCACATTTCGTGCATTACGCGCAGATTATGGTCGACATAATCGTCCCAATGAGCGCACAATTGCCTACACAGTGAAAAAATTTGAAGAAGGATCAGTGACAGACATTTCTACACCTGTGCATCATCGTTTTGCTCGTACGACCGAAAACATCGCCGCTGTGAGTGAAAGTGTGGCCGAAAACCCGAATTTGTCGATTCCGCGCTGATCCCAGCATTTAGGCCTATCTTACGGCACATTGTGGCGCATTTTGCATTTGGACCTTCATCTCCATCCTTATAAAGTCCAGCTCACGCAAGAATTTAAGCCGACCGATCACAGATTGCGTCGTGAGTACTCAGATTGGGTCCTCGAACAGCAGGCCACCGATGCCGGTTTTTCGAAGAAAATCTTCTCTAGCGATGAGGCCCATTTTGCGCTCGGCGGCTAAATTAACAAACAAAATTGTCGCATCTGGGGCAGTGAGCAACCGCAAGTGACCGCTGAGCAACCGTTGTACCCGCAAAAAGTGACTGTTTGGTGTGCATTGTGGGCCGGTGGCGTCATTGGGCCGTTTTTCTTCGAAAACGATGAAGGAGCCGCCGTTACAGTCAATGGCCAGCGCTATGGCGCCATGATTCATGACTTTTTTTGGTCGGAAAATTGAAGATATGGATCTCGACAATATGTGGTTTCAACAAGACGAGGCCACATGCCACACCACGCGACAAAATTTGGCTTTATAGCGCGAGAAATTCCCAGGACGCGTAATTTCGAGATTCGGCGATGTGGCTTGGCCAGCAAGGTCTTGCGATTTAACGCCGTTAGATTTCTTTTTGTGGGGCTATGCGAAGGACCGTGTTTATGCGAACAATCCCACGACGATTGGTCAATTGAAGGACGAAATCCGTCGAGTTATAGCCGAGTTATTGCCCGAAATGTGTGAAAAGGTAATCGAAAATTACCTCAAAAGGATCGAGTCCTGCAAGCGGTCCCGTGGGAAACATTTGACAAATATTGTATTCCACGTATAATGGCATAATCCAGACTTTATTATGAAATAAAAATTCCATCGAAATTCAAATATTTACTGTGTTTAATTTAAGTTTACTTTCCGAAAGAGAAAATGGGTAACCCTGTATTTAGGAGACTGGCCCCAACAATTGTGAAAAATTTCAAAACTACACGATTTTCTTTCTTCCTGTTTTTCAGTCGTAGCCTGGGCTAATATATCGGCATATTATGAAATTTCCGTATCATATAGTATACGATTAGTAATAAATCATCGCTACGCTAATGGAAGTGAGATTGGTTTCAAAGTAGTTCTTATGTTGAAATTTGGACTTTGGTGAAGACTAAGCGAAGATTTGAATATTTCTATGTAAAATGTAACCCGCAACTTTTTCCCAGACTTACCTTTTAGTTTGCCTTATATTTATGACGATTGCCGTATAAACGAATAACTACAGCTTCGACTATATGTATAGTATACACGTCTCCTGTGAATCTTTCAAGCAAAAAGTAAAAACTCAATGTGGGTAAAGTTCCTCCACAAGTTCATGCCAAATCAGCGCGAATAAACATCGTTTTAAATTGAATTCCCCATCTCGGTATGGTATTCCATTAATTTGCTTCAAGAGACAGAGAGTTTTAGCCTAGCCTAGGGTATATTGTATCTACAAGGAATCCATCTTAACAGCAATATCGGGAATATCCATTCCGGCGATAAACTATGTCAATAACTTGAGTTTTAATTAAAAATGTTCAGCAATTGATTGAAGCGTGATACACACTGACATTGTTTGCTGATACGTATATATCACCACCGTAGTAGTATCTTTGTATTTTGATATTGAGTCTGCGGACGATCTTTTACCAGTATCCTTATCCTGACGAAATTAATTAGTAGAAAATTATTCAAAGATTTTAATTACGTTCGAAATTAAAGAAAAATTTCTTGGTTCCTATTAAGAAATTGGGACGAACGTCCTCGCACTAGCTGACACAAATTGAATTTGTATAAAATACATGAATGAAAGTTTATTAATAATGTCAGATTAAACTCTGTGAGTTAGTAGAAACGTAGCCAATGTCAGTATTTATCACTTCTGAGATGTGAACTCGATAAACTTCAAAACAACTATTGTATATCATCGTTTGTAAGAACAAGGAACGTCATTCTGCCTGAACGAAATAAATAAAATAGTTGCCTATCAACCATTACTTGTTGGCATGAAAATATTTGTCGCTTTCGTTCTAGTTGACTTTATGCGAGTCCCTTAGCTCGGCTTAGCAGTAGGCAGCAATCGCTGCATTCAGGCAAAAAGTAGCAGGAGGGACGTGATAACGTCTATGGGGACTATGTCGAAAAAGTCTGGGACGGAAATGAAACGTCAACCAAGCTTTTGTGGGCGGTGCAATTTGAATTGTTGGGAGTACACTATTGGTTTTTTTGCCTAATCCTACTTACCAACAATAAGTGAACTTGCGAATCAAACAAGCAAACAATAAGTGAATTCGCGAACAAAAAAGCAAAACAAACAAGCAAAGCGAATAAGCGAAACAAACAAAACGATTTCATGGCACTGCACAAGTAAACACAAACAAATGACCAAATGACATAAGCCAACGTTCTTCTTCTTGATGATCGATGTTGTCGTATTCGAGTTGGATGCCCAGCTTTATCACTCTGGAAACGATAGAATGCTAGAAATTTGTTGTTTTGACGTGACAACGTCTATGGGGAGTCTGTCGAGAAAATGTGGGACGGAAGTGGAAATTGAACGCTTTGATGTTGACACCAGCACACTTTTGGACATAATGTGAAATCTAGGAAATACGGGTGAGGCCAATGCTCTGGAGTATCGTTGAAGGCGCTTTTAACCCTATGGTGTTGAGATGAACACATTCTTAGACGTGAAATGAAATCTAGGAAATACGGGTGAGGCCAATGCTCTGGAGTGTTGTTGAAGGAGCCTTTAACAATATTCCGTTGAAATGAACACATTCCTTGTGGCCCAGTTGACGTTTCGTTGGCATAAACTGGTTTCGGAAAATGTAATTGCCAGCATGCACCTCCTGCACATCCATGGCCACGAAGGTCGTCGTGGACGGGATTCGAACCCAAAACGCCGGTAGTCAAAGATGAGAATGATGCCTTAACACATTACGCTACCGCTCGCCCCGTGCGTACTATCCGGGACAATGGATCAGGAGGTCCCCAGAACGCACGATTTCTTCAATTGGAAAGTGAATTTCTGAGGTATAAGTTAAGTGAGATAAGATGGTGAAACTGCGGAGAGTGGTCGTGAGTTAGGTCTGGGGCTCCTCGTAACCAGAGCCGCAAGAAACTGTCTCTTAATCCGGGATCCGGTCTACGACAGAGTCATGACCGGTAGGTTCCAATTAAAATGAGTAGCATCTCAATAATACAATGTTATACGTACTCCAACTGAACCCGACAATGTCTTGGTGAAAGATTCCTTTTACGAAAAACTAAACGCCGTCCAGAGCGGAGAAAATAATGGTGACATTTTAATGGCTATGGGGGATTTGAATCCGAAAGTGGGTGCTGATAGCGATAGGCTCAGATATGTGATGGAAAGGCACGGTTTTGGGGATCGTAATGACAACGATGAAAGATTTGTAGATTTCTCAAATTTTCACAGGCTTCTCAATGGTGGTACTATGTTTGAGCATAAGGACCATCAGAAAATCAGTTGGTCAACTGAGTTGATCATCGCAAAACACAAAATCAAATCGATAACTTTACCATTAGTAAAAGATTCAAAACTTTCACCTTGGACGTGCGAAAATAGAGGGACGCCGATACTTAAATGGGAAGAGACCATTATCTTATGATCGCTAATGTTCCATTACGTTTTGCAACCGTGCGCCCTACTAGATGCGCCGAAAGATCCAGGCTCCGGAATTCACCGCTTGACTTAAAATTCCAGCTATCCTACAACAATATAAAGACCATCTCGCGTAAAAGGGCAGTGGAGAAAACTAGTCACCCAGATAGTGACATAAATGAAAACTGGGATTACATCAAAAATACGTTCATTGACAGCGCAGATAATATCCTTTGCACAAACCCGAATTACCAGAAGCCCTGGATATCCAAATTTTTAATGGCAGCAGATTCTTGAAAAAAAGGCCTGAAGTTTCGTTAGGTTGCAGCATCAGACGACAATCGAAGCAGCAACAAACTCCCTTACCGTCGCAAATCTCAACAAGCTCAGCGTAGTGTGTGACGCTACAAAAGGTAATATGCGAATTCTCTTCAAGCCTAGGCAGAAGAAGCGGTGGGAGGAAATAACTTAAACGCCGTTTACGGTGTCGTCAATTAGTTTACAGGTGGTCGTGGCTGAAGGGAAGCTACTTATCCTGGAGGAAGATCAAATGATGCACCGCAATTTTGAACCGCGTAACCTCTGGACAATTTTCCCCTCATATATATGTATAATGTAGCTAACCATCAAAATGCGCGTATAGGGTCCCCTGCTCCGACTAAAGAGGAATTAGTCGTTGTAAATATTGCACTAAAACGAGGAAAATCGCCGGTAGCCGTTATTTCTGCCAAACTTAATCAAGCGGCGCCATGCGTAACTGCCGAGTTTCTGAACCTACTTGCTGATAAAGCATAAAATTCAGAAACCTTTTCCACTAAGTGGAACGAGAGATTCATCATCAAACATCCGAAGAAGGGTAGCCTAACAGACTGTAATAAATGAACGGGCATTTGTGTGCTTCATGCCGTTGCCAAAAAAATTGCTAAAATCGTCCTGGATAGACTACATGCGCATACGGCATGCTGTCAAAAACTGACAGAGCAATTATCTCAGCATCACAACCAATCTGGGCCTCTTTCGTTTAAAGTACTGTTTGTGGTTCTGTATGGGTTCAGTGCATGGAAAGTTTACGTAAGGGTTACCAGGAAGCTGCAAGTTTTCGTCAACTCATCATCATCATCATCTTGGCGCGACAGCCCGACGTCGGAGCTTGGCAGTCTGGATCGCTGTCGTCAACTATCACGCTTACGTGACCGCAATCTCCAATTTTTGGAAGCCCAGTAGCTGCACGGCGTCCGCATTTACTGAGCTCTCCCAGCGAGCTTTTGATCGCCCTCGCAGTTTTGCTCCGTCGACACGTTCTGTGTTCATTATTATCTTTGGCATGTGATCATCGTCCGTTCGTTGTACATGCCCTGCCCATTGAAGTCGTTGTAGTTTGACGAAACTTCCAGCCCATCATACAGTTCATACAACTCATGGTTGTACTGGATACGCCATCCATCTCGATCGCAAACAGCCACGAAAATTCGCCGCAGAGCATTACATTCAAATGTGTCTAGCATGTTTCCGGAGGCTTTAGTTAGGGTCCATGCTTCGCAACCATAGCAAAGCACTGGTCGTATAACGGTTTTGTACACGCGGAGCTTCGTGTTTCTGTGCACATGCTTCGATTTCATTATGGGAAGAACCGAGAAAAAGTCTTATTAACTAACGGTATCCGTCGCATGATTTCGTCAGTTTCGTTGGCGTCCCTTGACAAGTTGCAACCCAGCCATATGAAGTCGTTGACGAACTCGATGTTGAAGTCCCCCACATTGATACTCGAGTGTGCACGTGTCATTGTCTTCGATTGAACCATTATTTTAGTTGTACGAGTACCGTTGTTGATACGTAGTCCAACTTCTTTTGCAGCGGTATCGAGCGTATGCAGAAGTTCCTCTGCGTCGGCTAATCTTTGGGACATGATGTTGATGTCATCGGCGTACGCTGCTAATTGTGTCGACTTGCTGTGTATGGAGACCTGCTGTTGTTCATTTTCACAGTCCGAATAGCATATTACAGTGTTAGGTTGAAGAGCGTCAGAGCCAGTCCATCGGCCTGTTTCAGGCCAGTGCGTGTTTAAAATAGATCAGTTAGTCAATTATGGGTCCTGACCCAGTACCATCGCTCAGAAGTTTATTAACCGCAAAGATTTTGGGATGGCTGATTCTCGGTTGGTGTACTGGGGATTTCTACATCTGTAGGTCGTCTTAACCAAGTGATGATCTGAGTCGCAGTTTCGTCCTCAATAGGAGCGGATATCCATCACACAGACGCCCGACAATGCAAATGAGGACGTGATGAATTTGATTGACGGTATGTGCGTCTGGAGATTTCCAGATCTGGTTGTGAATGCGTCGATGCGGGAAACACGTAGAGCTTACGACTAGATTCCTGCTGCAGGCGAATTCGATAAGTCGCTGGCAGTTATCGTTACATTTTCAATGGGGACTTGGCGTCCAGTGGTCCCCAGTTGCCAACTTTCATTTCCGACTTTCGCGCTAAAATCTCCCAGTAGCAGTTTGACGTCGTTTGTTGGAAGTGAGTCGAAAGGAGTCTCAAGGTTGGCCTAAAATTCGTCTTTTACTGCGTCTTCTTTAACTTCAGTGGCGGCGCGGAGTGCACATTGATGAGCCAGAGATTGAAGAGTTGAGTCTTAATGCGAATTGCACACAGCCGTTCATTTATGGGTTTGAAGTCAGTAATGTGCGGCTTGAGGTAATTGTCCACTATAAATGCAACTCCAAACTCATTGCGGCCCGATGGTTTACCATGTATAAAAATTGTGTGCGATTTCTTGTCATTGATCTCGCTGCCAAGCCAATTTGTTTCCTGGACTGCAGTAATGCTGAGATTATATTTTTCGACCTGTTGAAGGAGAGCCTTCTCGGCCCCAGGTTTGTTCAGGGAGCGTACATTCCAGGATCCGAAAGAATCATCCTTTAGTCGTTTGCGTGGTCGTCGCTGTTGATCCGTTCAATCCGAGGCTTTTGTTCCAGGTTTCTTGACGTGGAGTGGTTTTTAAAAGGACGAGGTATCAGCACATCGCTTAACCCCATTCAGGGGATTGCCTCGGAAGATAGCTGCTTCAGATGGTTTAATAAACGTGCAGGAGTTCACGCAACAACGGTGCAGGTCCAACTACACAAATCATTCCATCCTACTAAAACTGAGACGCTTAGGTTTTGGTCATTCGTTCAGCCTACAGCTGTCTGCTGTTTTTTTCCAAATTGTCTTATCGCTAAGACTTGGCCGTCAGCGGTTTGACCTGCTGCCGTTACCAGGAGGCACCGGCGAAGCGGATTATGAAAAAGGTTTGTTTGCCCCCATCATAAAGGTAGAATATTATTTGAAGACTTCCATCATCGCGTCGTTTATCAAGCCGATCTACCGTCACCTCAATTGTTATAAAAAGTGAAGATATAATAAAACCAGCTGGAGAAATCTACGAGAATTTGAAAACTCACGCTCTTCATCTGCTTCCTGAAGGCGAGTGGAAAACCATTCATAAATACGCGGTTGGGGCGATTACATTTTTTCAGTGTATTCGTAGGAGTGACCGTAGCAGTATGGCAGATCTGGAAACGTTACACCCAAAATGCAACAACTACCGGCTGGATTTTTGAGTAAATTTTACCTCCTATTATCGACTTCCGGCAGAATGTTCAGATATGTATATAAAATACAAACATGTCTGAAAATGTTCCAATCAAATGTCTTTCACCTTTTAAACAATTTATGTTTTTATACCCTAGACTTATAGTCTAGTTATACCCTAGACTTATAGTCTAGTTGTACCCTAGACTTATAGTCTAGGGTATATTGTTTTTGTCACGGCGAAAATATGTAACACCTTAAAGGAGGCTCCGGAGTTATAGCAATGTATATATATCAATGATCAGGATCACCTCCTGATTCGACTTAGCCATGTCTGTCTGTCTGTCTGTCTGTCTCTCTGTCCATCTGTCCGTCTGTCCGTCTGTCCGTCTGTCCGTCTGTCTGTCTGTCTGTCCGTTCGCACGATAACTTTCGATAGAATGAAGCTAGAGACTGGAAATTTTGGTCAAATGTTGGCAATATGATCTTGTTGGATGGTATTGAGAATGTGCATGATGATCTGGCCAAGAGAACGCCTGCCTCCCCTATATATGTAAAATAATTAAATGTATCAATAACTCTCGATTAAATGAACGTGAAAAGCTCTAGCTTTGGTAGATTGCTCGTGAGGATAATCTTCTACTTTTCTGGAAAAATAAAATCGATCAGTTGAAAACTAACGGTAATTTTCTTACAAAGAGCCCCGTACTACCCTACTTTTCAGGTTTTTTGTCTATAACTCTTGAACCAATGAACGTTGACACCTGATTTTTGGCATGTAACCCTGAAGTGAGAAGCTGCTTGAGTTCTAGTAAGTTGGGCATAATCAGATCAAAGGAACGCCTACCTCCACTACAAATTTCAAAAAATTAAATATTACTTTAATTACGATAACTTTCGATAGAATGACACTAGCGAGTTGAAAATTTGTCAGAATGCTTCTAGTAAGATCTACTTGGTTGATATTGAAAATGGGCAAGATCCGACCCAACGAACCCCTACCTCCCCTACAAATGAAACTTCAAATAGCGATAACTTTTGATAGAATCAAGCCAGCGACTTGAAGTTTCGGTAGAATGTTTGAAGTGAGATTGAGTTAGTTGGTATTTAAGATGGGTTAGATCCGATCTAAGGAACCCCTACCTCCCCTAGAAATGAAACTTAAAATAAGCGATAACTTACGACAAAATAACGCTAGCGACTTGAAATTTTGGTCAAATATTTGTAGTAGGATCCAGTTGGCTAATATTGAAAATACGTAAAATCCGACCAACGAAACCCCTACTTCCCCTACAAATGAAACTTCAAATAAGCAATAACTTTCGATAGAATGAAGCTAGTGACACAAATATTTGTAGAATGGGTTAGTTAATTGGTTTTAATAATGGTCAAGATCCTCCTGAATGAGTGCCAACCTCCCCTATAAACTGGCCATATATAGGAAACTCACTTTTAATGCATATGGTCGTTACCAATTGGTACTTTTGGTATCACCACTAGGTCTGCACAAGTCTAGGGTGTATACGCTTCGGCCAGGTTTTTTATTACCTTTTGCGTAAGTTCATTCATTTGCTTAAACATACAAAAATTCGCAGATTCAATCAAATTTTATTGTAAACATTTTTGCAATTCAAAATTTAATGTAATACTCGTATTTATTATAAGCATTTTTTACTACAACACGGAATCTAATGTCAACGAATGAACTATACTGACACACAAATTGTAATTAATGTTTAAGAATGAAGTTTTGTACAGATAGAGACAGTTCAATAAATGTTCGGAAAGAAGCACTAGCCTTCTATCCAGAGCAGCTCAGATCACATTGTTAAGGTAATTGTGTGATCTTAATCTGCTCTGCTCTGCATAGCCTTTAAAAAACGGGCCTAGTATTGTATTATTTTACACACGTCACGCCCCACTAAGTGTTGAGGCAAAGTGTTATATACTGGCGTCATTGTTGAATTGTTTGAACAACCCTGTTTGCGAAATACACCGATGACTTCGGTGAGCGGAAACACTGCGTAAGGTAGCCGTTAGGAGCCAGCACTAGCCACATAGTTACGACTGTTACTGCATATGCCGTCACGTAAGATTTCGATAATTAACCAAAACCAGCTCTGCGCTTGTAATGCTTGAAGGTAGTTCCGTAGGGAGAATGTTGTGAAAACAGGGTTTTACTGGGTAATTAGTCAATACCTGACGAAAGTTCCATGATGTTGTCAAGCGTGGGTAATGTCACACTACGATGAAACTTGCAATTTTTCGTGTTCAATCAAATTTTATCACTTTTCATTAAGAACAAAGTCAAAAAAAATATTCCTATTATACACGGAAGTTATTGAATGTCTATTGAAGCAAATGGACATAACAGCATATCGTCCTTTCATAATCAGTTGCTAATGAGACTCTGCATCTCACCTTGAGTGCTAATCAATCTATAATTAATTATCATAAATTGATTCGAAACCCAATAGCACTATATGGTTGTTAATTCATTCATTCCTATTAACGAAACTAACTCTGCTAATTAAGACCTCTTCACTGGAAACGACTCTCGCCTATCATCATCATCAGCCAATAGTCTAGTCAAGGAATGATTCTAGCCGAAAAGTCAGTAAACCCAGAAACCGATTTCGGGACTTTGTTTGGACTGGTCCGTACAACAACATATTAAGAGTCCTTGAATCTAGGGTGGGCGCAGGGGATGGGTGGATGTAGAACCCTTCAAAAGTCCCTTTTTTGTTTTTTTTTTCGCAAATATCTCGAAAACGGTTGGTCACATGAAAAAATTGTTGTTAACAAAATTTATAGCCCACTTAAGTTCCTATATTTTCTTCATAAAAGGTTTTATTTTATCTTCTACCGTTAACGAGTTAAAAGCTTCTGAAAACGGTTATTTCTCGAGATACCAAACCAAACCATTTTTACACTACGTTTATTGCCAAACTTTTATCTCTAGCGCCTCAGCCTTACATCTCACCAACAAAAAATGTGTGAAGATGTTACAGAGAATTAAATTTCCTTCAAACTGGTGTATTATTTTACCTTTTTATCTTAACCTAGGACCTAGGAAGGCAAAAGACATCTTCCATAGTCCTCCTTGTGGGTGCTCTCTGGAGCGGCTATCCAAGGCAACCAAGTTTTGCACTGCAAAACATTTGATAAAGGCACATAACGATGATCATCCTGAATGGTTAACAATGCCAGTACGTCTCAGGAAATAGGCGAACGGTGGAGTTGCAGCACAGTTGTGAGAGCACCAACACGTCACACCCAGCTGAAGGATGATCAAAAGAAAGCGCAATTAAAAACACCATTGGAAAGCTACCTCTCCCATATAAAAAATAGCTCCCGACACCTAAGGAAGCAACCCTTCCCCTAAGATTGGGTATGTGAGCTTGTAACCTGCGTACTTAAAATCAATTTACACTCGAAACATTAAATGAGCCTCGGATACCACGGACTGATTCACCGGCAACGACTTTCGGCTACAAACAACGGACCATGATCGGTTTTTGGAAAGTTCAAACGATGTGGGGCGAGTGCAATAGTGCAAGGCTTATTGAAGTCGAACGGGAAATTACCGCATATACCATCTCTATATTAGGACTAAGCGAAACAAGATGGGTTGGATCGGGATCGGCTTTATCGCCAAGCTCCCAAAAAGTGCTACTCTACTCTGAAAGTGAAGATGATACGTCACCTAGAATGGCAGGCGTCGGAATGCTGTTGACTAGGGAAGCCCATCTTCGACCGTATCATTACAGCCAGATTTACAATACATCCAGGGTAAGAAACATCACAATAATTCAGTGCTACGGCCCGACTGAAATAGCGGATCAATCAGTTAAGGACGCCTTCTATCACCGACTCAGTGACACCTTCGACAAGGCTCCCAAAAGTAACATAAAAATTATTATGGGGGATCTCGATGCTAAAGTCGGGACTGCCAAACTTGGTTTGGAACACCCAATGGGCAATAATGGTCTAGGCAACAGGAACCTTAATGGCGAGATGTTCGCAACTGCAACTCTCGCCAACTCGTCATCGGCGGTATTTTATTCAAGCACAAACAATGCCATTTGACAACCTGGGTTTCTCCGGATGGCAGAACAGAGAACCAGATTGACCATATAGCCATTTCCAAAATATGAAGGAACTGTTTCTTAGACATCAGGTCGAAACGGGGTCGTTGTCCCAAAAGTGCGCTTACGAACGGCAGTCGACCATCGCCCTCAAAATGCAAGAATCTTGCCACGTTTTAATGTGCGAAAGCTTAAAGATCCATCTATGATATAAGGTGTACTTATTGCACCGCCTTGCACGAAAGAGGTGAAGCACCACCACCTACAAATGGTGATAGATGGAACTTCGCTAAACTCATTTATTTCGTGTGGTAAACTTTTGCGGGCAGATTGCAGCGCGGTAGAAGGCCATGAGCTTACATGGTCTCTCGACACGTAAGAAAATTAAAGAGCAAATCAACTCAGCTACTGACGACGCAGTCAAAGATCAACTTGGAGCTGAATACCGATCTCTTAAGAAAGGCGTGCAAAGAAGCGTAAGACGGGACGAACGCAACAACATAATGCATTAGCGAAGAAGGCAGAGGTAGCGGGTTACCGTGGTGACAGTCGAACCCTTTACAAGTTTATTAAGCCATTAATTGGCAAATCTTTTGCAACTGAATGTTCCGTGAAAGATAAAGACAGGTCCCTACTGGCCACTGGTGAAAACCAACTGCGACGGTGGTGAAGAGCACTTCATTGAGGTCTTCAACAACACCTTTGGACTTTCGAACTCATCTTCAAAAGAATCAGAAAATATTCCGCATATAGCCAGAGTTGACACCAGCCCACCCAGCAATTACCTGTGGCAATTAAATCGATGGAAGCGGGTAAAGCCCCTGGGTAGATGGAATTCCGGTGAAACTCTTTAAGGCGGATGTCAACGCTACTGCGGATATTCTTCAGCCCTTTATCCAAGAGTGTTGGGAAACCGAAACTGTCCCTAAAGAATGGAAGAAGGGCGTCATTATTAAGATCCCGAAGAAAGGTAATCTGAAGGACTGTAATAATTGGCGTGGAATTGGATTGCTCTCCACAGTCTCCAAACTAATTGCAAAAATAGTCTTACATCGGATCAATCATAAAGTTGACCGCGCACTGAACCATGAACAGGCTGGTTTTCGCGAGAAATTTTCATGTTGCGACCACATCAACACCCGCCGAGTTATTATTGAACAATCCGTAGAGTGGAGATCCCCATTACATCTCATGTTCATCGATTTCGAGAAGGCGTTTGACATCGTTGACCGGGAATACATCTGGAAGGCTTTACATAGGAGAGGCATACCAGATAAAATTATATCCATCATCAAGACTACCAGGGAGCCCAATGTCTCTTCTTACACAATAATAAGCTTTTGGATCCTTTCGAGGTACATAGCGGAGTGAGACAAGGCTACATTTTGTCACCTTTATTGTTTTAGATTGCCATTAACGACGTACTTTGCAGTGCGCTTCATAAGCACCAGAGCAAAATTATCAGATGGAACCTGTTTGAATACCTTCAACGTCTGGATTGCGCTGACGATATTTGTCCTCTTTCAAATATATCGGATCATCTAGTTCAAATGGCGGATGCTCTGAACCGGCGAAAGTGTCAATGCGGGGCTTCAAGTCAATGCTGCCAAAACTAAGTACTTGAGCTTGGATCCAAGAAGACCGAGCAAAATTTTTTCGGGACAAACAGTACAAAAAGTGGACAATTTGTGCTACCTCGGAAGCGTAGTTACAGCAGATTGTAGAGCGGATGCTGATGTACTGTCTCGCATCAAAAATGCTTCGGCAGTTGAGATCGAGGGTAAGTCATTAGGCAAACCGTGGAGTCAGTTAAATGCAATGGGGGCGAATAGGACTAAGTGGAAAGTCAGCGTCGTTAATGCCCTATGCCCCACAAAGGGTTGACACGATCCAGAGAGAGGGCAAGATCTACCCCAAGCACGCTACATTACAGCCCAACGCAATATAAGTGGTACAAGTATAAGACGTTAAATGCCTCCAATTTTACGTATTTTTGAATATTCTATCCAAAATTAAACTTCAAAAGTAAGTCAAGTGGCAGATAGTTTGTTTGTTATAATATAACTCCTTGGAACTGCCTAAGGTTATACAGTGAATTAAGTTAAGTGACACATAGCTTGTTTTTGCAGATCCAGAAATATTTTTGAAGTGTACAAGGATATCATATTATATTAAAGTTTATGTACTCTTATCTCACTTTGGTGGAATTCGAAGTAGTCGAAAGTAACTTAACTTTTTTTTTGCCCTAACGGATCACCTTCTTACCGGTATTAGACCTTTTCCTGGCTTTGACAGTATATAGTAGAGCACTTTTTAAGCACGAAACTGCCCTTAACTCAAAAATGGCAAAAATGTAGTTAGCAGTTTTTGCAGTAACCCGATGGTATACATAGTACGTGTATATGGGATCCGGACTACGATTTTCATGTAGCTAGAGTCAAAATTGTCAAATTTAAATTCATATATTGAGATTAGGTACTATACGGTTGATTTGAAACTTGAAAGCACTGTTGCAGTATGCTTTTTGTAAACTGACATCGATTTTATTAACCGCTAAATTTTAAAGGGGATCTATCAGTAGGCTGCCAACAGAAAATACAGAAATGAGTTATTAATAATTATTTTTGAAACGATATCCCTTATTGTTTTAATCTATAATTATTTCGTGATCATGCTTGAAAAGTAGTTACACAATAAAATATCATTCTTATGCAAAAAGTCACAGCTAAACAAAATAACTCTTTGCAAAGTACTGGTCCTTACTGAGATCGCCCCACCGGTTTCTGCGAAACGCTAAAAACACTCTAACATTGGATCAGGTTGAGATAAAAACAAGCTAGCCGAAGGTATGATACCCTTCACGCTTCGCGTGTATTATTATATTATACCTATAGTATACCTATAAGTATACCTAGGTATATATTATTTTTCTTTTCAGTTTTTCTGATAAAAACTTGCTTTTGGGACAGTCGTTCCTATGACAGCTATATGATAGAGTGGTCCGATATCAACCAAATTCGGAAATAAGATTTCGCTAAAGATATTATTGTGAATTTCTAAAACAATATCTTTAGAAATGAAAAAGTTTTTCTCACAAAGACGAATTTTTGGAACGGCCGTTCCTATGGCAGCTATATGACGTAGTGGTCCGATTTCAACCAAATTCGTGAATATGATTTAGCTATAGATACTGTTGATTCCTGTGAAATTTGAAAAAGATATCTTTAGAAATAAAAAAGTTTTTCTCACAAAGATGAATTTTTGGACCTGTCGTTCCTATGGCAGCTATATGACGTACTGGTCCGATTCCGTTGGTTCCGACATATATACTGCGTGCCATAGAAAAAAGGCTATGTACAAAATTTCAGCTCGATGGCTTTAAAACTGAGGGACTAGTTTGCATAGAAACAGACACACAGACGGACAGACAGACGGACAAAGCTTAACCGACTCGTCTCATCATACTGACCAAGAATACATATAGTTTATATGGTCGGAGATGCTTCCTTCCGTGCATTGCAAACTTCATGACAAAGTTAATATACGCTATCACATCCGTGAAGGGTATAAAAATAGTATTAACAGCATTTTAAAGGAAATTTAATCGTCTCCAACTTTTTTGTTTGTAAGGTGTAAGGTTGAGGCGCTAGAGATAAAAGTTTGACAAAAAACGCGTTACGGAAAATGTTTCTTCGAAAAATAACCGTCTTCTGAAGTATGTATCTCGTTTCAAGGTCGTCAATTTTCTTTCGTGGGACCAACCGTTTTCGTGACATTTGCGAAAAACCATGAAAGGGACCTTTGAAGAGCTCTGCACCCCTTGCGCCAACCCGAGGGTCAAGATCTTTTAATATGTTACTGTACTAACCAGTCCAAACAAAGTCTCGAAATCGGTTTCGGGGTTTGTTGACTTTGCGGCTAGACCCCTATATAGTTTACTCATTGACTAGACTACAAGCATTCAAAACATTTTCCAGGAAATGCAAATCCTTCCATTGTGAGCATAATTTGATTCAATTTAAATTTAAGGCCACCCTCACTTTAATAGATTTACTCTTGAATGTGCACAAACTTGGTCGATAGGCACTCTTCCCTTTGGGTGAGGGTAGTGACATTAACAGGAGTATTCTACATGCATCGCCAATTTATATAAAGTATAATCTGAAAGAGACTTTTCTACTATTTTTCCAAATCAGTAGGCAGTCAATATCAGCCAATTTGGCGGAAAGCCTAATTCGTAAATTTAATAAACATTCCTCTGTGCACCACTTTATAAAACGGGGAATTTCATTTTGATTTGTGAATTTTCGTGCGCTTTAAGTGGGAGATGGTTGATTTGAAATTCAGTTTTCTTGAAATATGTCAAGTGTAGTTAATATGTGTTACGCCCATTGGATATTTGAGAATATGGGTTAGGGGTTAATAACGTGTTCACATCGAAGGAAATGACGTGATTTCGGCTGACTTTCGTGATTTCATGGAAAATCATTTCACAAATCATCGCGTTTTCCATACCTGTCAGATAGATCTGAAATCATCACACAGTGTTTTGAACAAAAGGTGTTGCCAACCCTAAATTCGCCAATTCAGCCAGCCGCATCAGATGAAAAGGTAACTAAGTGAAGTTTGAAATCACGTACAGTGCAGTGTGAACGTTTTTCGATGATTTCCGAAATCACCCGTCGCAATCACGTCATTGTGACCCAGTTATAAGGTTCAAAAAATGTATGGGATAATTAGGCCGTTTATTTTGAAATTGGCCTAAATCACTTTGTTCTTGTGTTGATTTAAATCGAATAAACGGGCTGGCCACGAAATTGTACCAGACCGCTCTATTCACCTGTCGGGGTATACTCGATCGAGGAACTCTCGTACTGTGCGAGCATAATGCGCTGGGCAGCCATCTGGTTGAAACCACATGTTTTCATAGATGTTCAGTGGCACATCTTCTAATAAAAATGAAATCCAAATAAATCTCGCCATTCAAGTTCTCCGGCAGCTCGAATGGTCCAACAATTCTACCATTAAACATTTTGTAGTATCGCACAAAGTGCCTATGCGTCACTTCTTGGCCAGGATGGTGTCTCTATCTGTCCCGTCACACTTGTGGCGACACTACCCGTGTCACTCACAGCTTGTACCTTAAACTTACGGACGTCAAGAAGCCTAGAGTGCATTAGAAACATTTTAACTATTGTAATTAAAAACAATTAGCTTGGAATCGGTTTTTTTTAAACATTTTTTTTCCCCAATTAAGAATAGCAAGTGCAACCATTTTGGAATCCAGACTAAATACGCCATCTTTTAAAGTTACTTGTCAAAATAGGGTGGTACATTTTTTTTTGTACATTCAGTTGAAGTTGGACGAAGTAATGATTTTGAATACATGGATGTGCAAAAAAGTAATATTTAATTTTAAACTGAGGCACCTATTTTTTAATTGTATACTGTAATTTACAGAACAGTTATTCGGGGTTACATCACAAGAAAAATCGAAAAAAAGTACAGATTTGCAGTTCAACTTCTCGAAAGATCATCTCAGGGTGTCAATTTTCTCGGTTTTGTTTGAGTGCCTATAATTTTAAAAGTAAATGACTAAGATTTTTTAAATAATTTTCTGATAACTGTCACCAGTTGCCCTATCACTAATTTCCGGCTTGATGTTGATTTCTGAGACATCCTGTACATCACTTCATTGCCAACTTTTTCCTCGCCGATGGACTCATAATCACTTCAACAGTAGTCTAGTGCGTTCGCTGACCCCCAGCCATACATATGATACCAGTCTTGCCTATATATCGCTTCATTGCCAAAAATGTTGATTTTCTCGCCGAGGGACTCAAAATTCCATCAGCAGTTGTCTACTGCATGCACGTCAACACCTCCAGTCATATAATATTCGTATTGCCTATATGTCACTTCATTGGAAAATGTCCTTTTTCCTCGCCGAAGGACTTAAAATATCATCAACGCTAATACACGAAAATGTCCTTTTTCTGAAACAAAGAACTCAAAATGACTTCAACAGTAGTCTAGTGTATTAGCCTCAACACACCCAGTCATATGATACCCGTTTTGCCTATATACCACTTCATTGCCAAAAATGTAATTTTTCCTCGCCGAAGGACTCAAAATCACCAGAATGTTTTCTTACCAAAGAATTTAAAATGTATAGTGCATTAGTAGGCCAGTCAAATTAAATATTATTAATAATAATTAAAAAATTAAAATTATCGTTAAAAATCCTAAACGGTGCCTCGGATCGAAAAACCTTGCAGGAGTAAATTAAAGACCGTTGAATTCTGCGTTTAATGCACTGCTCAAAGTTGAAATTCGGTTCAGTAGCGTAGTCAAAATCTATAGTCAAAAAATGACAATTTTCGAGGCTCCCGAGAAAAATCACACTTTTTCACTTTTCAAGCTCACAGATCTTTGCAACGGATCCTCCAAATGGAAAAGCTTGTCTGTAAAAGTTAGGGACAATTTGATTGTGAGCCTAACGTGGCCAATATTTTTCAATTCGGGCCATTTTTAGAGTAGCTATGACCAAAAATTCAAAAATGAATGCTCATCGATTTATGCCTTAAAAGCTCTATCTCGGTAAGTATAACAGCTAGAAGTTTTATTTTAGTCTCAAATTGCAGATAAATTACTCCAATTAAATAAAGTCTTACGAAGTTTCTTGTGAGACCAATTTAGGAGATACGAGATACTGAAAAGAAACAGGACAAGCCAAACAATTAGGCACATTTTCAACATGGTGGCGGGGTCTGTGGTGTTAGGGGGGAAAAAGAAAACTCGAATTTTTAAACAATGTACCAACTCAAACAATATATCAAAAATTGAATGAAAGCAACCAGTGTTATAACATTTTGACTGACCAAAGTATTTTAACCTTTGAAGAATCACCGACTTTTTTTTTTTAAATAAAAACGGAATTACTCAAAAACTATACAAGCTAGCATATTCTAGTAAAAAGTGTATCGCAGGTAATATCTTACCCTGAAAACAGAAAATAGCCTGTTGAAATCAGATAAACTGTTTATTAGATATTTCCTTGGAAAATGAAATAAAAAAAGTGTAAACAAAATATTTTTTTTTAATTAAAGGGCTGTAAATGACTCGAAATTTAAAAATTAGTATTATATAATGTTAAAACAAATTGTTTACAACAAAACAGGAAGTTTTTATTTTTGATAAAATTAGTATAATATATAGGTGAATACTCGAGAAAAATAAGATAAAACAGCAAAATGTTGATCGTGGGCTAGGTTAGGTTAAAAGGGTTGCTTAAAAAGCACACTTAGACCGCTATTGGGTCCGTTGTGATACCCCTGGACTCAGCAACTAAGACCAAACTCACTCGTTAAACCAGCCTGAGCTCACAATGAAGCGATGTAGCCGACCAACATTTACCTTTTTCAGGTCATCCAGATCGGTGAAGAAGTAGGAACCAAGGTGGTCTTTCCTAAAACTCGCCAGGGCCGGACAGGTACACAGAAAATGAGACGTACTTTCCTCCTCTTCCTCGTCCCCACAGCTCCTGCAAAAATCATTACATGGAAGACGAAGTCTCCTGGCGTGCTCCCCAATTAGGCAGTGTCCAGTTAGCACTCCTACGACAGTTCTTAGATTGTCTCTGTTTAGCATTAGCAATCCAGAAGAACGTTTGGGATCCAGTTTGGGCCATATCTGTCTAGCCACATGACCTGTACTGCCATTGCTCCATCTGATGCAGGCCCTATCATACGCCACATCTTTGATGGCCAGTTTACACGCAGCCAACTGCATCCTGGTGCAGCGTAACGGCCCGCTGATCCCATTGATCGTACCTGCTCGAGCCAGTCCGTCAGCCTTGCAGTTACCAACATAACCACTATGTCCTGGCACCCAGCACAGAGAAATATTGCAGAGCCTTCCCATCTCTATAAGGGAGTTGCGACAATCCAGTACTGTCTTCGAATTTACCAAGACAGAACTAAGCGATTTAATCGCCGGTTGGCTATCCGTGTAGATTACAATGTCCCTACCAGATATATCGTTTTGCGACAACCAGGCTAGAGCTTCAGATATTGCTGTAACTTCCGCCTGAAAAACACTACTAAAGTTCGGGAGTCGGAACGACAAGCTAATATCTAACTCTTCCGAGTAAACGCCAGCCCCCACTCCTTCGTCAGTCTTAGAACCATCAGTGAAAATCGTAATGGCATCTGATTCCTGAAAAGCAATTGCAGGCCAATCATTCCTAGAGGGAATAAGGCCTGTAAAGCCCATTTCGAACAAGTATTTCAGGGGAGGGGTATAGTCCGTCTCCTCGGGAATATCAAGGTTGATCAATAGGGCCGAGTGACCTGTGGTTGACGCCGCCCAAAAACCGGTTTCACGGAGGCGAACAGCCGTGATCGCCGCCATCTGCTCTGCAAAAATGTCCAAAGGAAGCAGATTCAACAGGGCGTTCAAGGCAGCGGTTGGTGTAGTCCTTAGAGCCCCCCTAATGGCAATGCATGCCAATCTTTGGACCTTCTCCAGCAGGGTTCTATAGGATACAACCCTAAGCGCCGTCCACCAGACGACAATCCCATGTAGCAGAATAGGGCGCAAAACCGATAAATAAAGCCAGTACACTACCCTCGGTTGTAAGCCCCATTTCTTACCTATGGCCTTCTTGCACGAGTATAGTGCAACAGTAGCCTTTTCAACACGTTCCTGAATGTTCAACTTCCAGCAAAGTTTCCTATCCAGTATGAGACCAAGGAACTTGGCTTTATCGGTGAGCACAAGTCTTGTGCTCTCCATCAAAGGTGATTCGAATGAAGGTAGGCTGTGTCTCCTAGTAAAGAGAACAAGTTCCGTTTTAAGCGGATTTACTTTAACCCCAACCTTACTAGCCCAGTTCGTCAGGATAGAGAGGGCGTTCTGCATTACACTAAGGACACAGGGAAACTTTCCCGAGATGGCAATAGCAATGTCGTCCGCATAAGCAGTGACCTTGCATCCCAGCCCTTCCAGTTCTAAAAGGAGTCCGTTGACCGCTAAATTCCAAAGAAGGGGGGAGAGAACACCACCCTGGGGAGTACCCCTGTTCACATGTCTGCGTACAGATGATGTGCCGAGACTAGTGGAGATAACGCGAGATGTAAGCATCATGTTTATTAGTCTACAAAGCGAGTCATCTCCACGAAGACCTGAGAGGGCATCCAAGATAGCTGCAGGTTTCACATTATTGGGCTACATATCTTTCTTATTTTTTCGAGCCATATCTAATAAACAGTTTATCTGATTTCAACAGGCTATTTTCTGTTTTTAGGGTAAGATATTACCTACGATTCACTCTTTACTACAATATGCTAGTGGCTATAGTTTTGGAGTAATTGCGTTTTAATTAAAAAAAAAAGTCGGTGATTCTGCGAAGGTTAAAATACTTTGGTCAGTCAAAATGTTATAACACTGGTTGCTTTCATTAGGGTAGTTTCAATTTTTGATATATTGTTTGAGTTGGTACATTGTTCAAAAATTCGAGTTTTCTATTTGCCCCCTAACACCACGGACCCCGCGACCATGTTGAAAATGTGCCTAATTGTTTGGCTTGTCCTGTTTCTTTTCAGTATCTCGTATCTCCTAAATTGGTCTCACGAGAAATTTTGTAAAACTTTATTTAATTAGAGTAATTTATCTACAATTTGAGACTAAAATAAAACTTCTAGCTGTTATACTTACCGAGATAGAGCTTTTAAGGCATAAATCGATGAGCATTCATTTTTGAATTTTTGCTCATAGCTACTCTAAAAATGGCCCGAATTGAAAAATATTGGCCACGTTAGGCTCACAATCAAATTGTCCCTAACTTTTACAGACAAGCTTTTCCATTTGGAGGATTCGTTGCAAAGATCTGTGAGCTTGAAAAGTGAAAAAGTGTGATTTTTCTCGGGAGCCTCGAAAATTGTCATTTTTTGACTATCTATTTTGACTACGCCACTGAACCGAATTTCAACTTTGAGCAGTGCATTAAACGCAGAATTCAACGGTCTTTAATTTACTCCTGCAAGGTTTTTCGATCCGAGGCACCGTTTAGGATTTATAATGATAATATTAAAAAAAAGGGCTCAAATTTCTCGGATTTTCGCCCTCCAAAAGTTAAGCTTACCTTCTACGACCGTGCAAACTCAGTTTCCATGTATTCAGTATCTATAGAAGGGATGAAAATTAATTTCAGATCTTTCCGTCATTATTATTAAAAAGCCCCAAAATTGGCTTAATTTGACTGGCCTATAGCCTCAATAAACCGTATCATGTGAAACCGCTTTTGTTTAGATATCACTTTAATGCCTAGAAGGTACTTTTATCCTGACGCACACCTGCAGCAGGATCAAAATATCACCGTGTGGTGTTCATAATAACCCAAGGGCTACGTGTCAAATTTTAATAAATTCAGACCGCGGGAAAAACCTGAAAAAGTGATCTTTAGGGAAAGTTTCGGTTTCCCTGCACTCTTGGATAAGAGGGGGAAGAATATCCGCAGTAGCATTGGCATACGCTTTAAAAAGTTCTACCGGAATCCATCTATCCCCGGGGCTTTACCCGCATCCATCGATTTAATAGCCGCAGTTACTTCCAGTTTAGATGGTGGGCTGGTATCAACTCTGGCTGTTTGCGGAATATCTTCTGCTACTAACGAAGACGCTTTCGAAGGTCAAAAGTTGTTGTTGACAACCTGAATGAAGAGTTCTCTCTACCTCCGCAATTGGTGTTCTTCGTTTAGCAGTAGAAAACCATATTTATCTTTCACAGGATGTTCAGTAGCAAAATAATTGCCAGTTAATGGCTTGATTAGCTTAAAAAGAGTTCCACTGTCACCACGGCAAGCCTCTCCCTCTGCCTTCTCTGCCGACGCGTTGATGTAATTTCGCTTGTCCCGTCTTACGCTTCTTTGCACGCCTTTCTGTACTGAACGGTATTCAGCTCTGAGTTGGTCTTTGGCTGAGCCGTCAGCAGCTGAGTTAATTTGTTCCTTAACTCTCTTACGTGCTGAGATTAGAGACCATGTTGAGTCGCCAATTAATCTCCTACCGTGCTCCAATCGACCGACAAATGTTACGCCACACGAAATAAAAGAGCTCTTAGCGACGTTCTGTCTATCATCAATTGCAGAATATTCAAAAAGTAGTGGTGCAATAACTCACTCGTGCAAAGCGGTGGAACATGCACGTCTTATAGATCGTTCTTCAAGTTGTTACATATTAAAACGTGGCAAGATTCGTGCATTTTGAGGGCGCTGGATCGCTGCCATTCGTAAGCGTATTTTTGTAATAACAAGTTAGTGGTCGCTGCCAACATCAGCACCTCGCTCCGACCTGACGTTCAAGAGATAATTTTTCCATATCTTGGAGACGGCTATACGGTCAATCAGGTTTTCTGTTCCATCATTCGGCAGGTCCAGGTTGTTAAGTGGCAGCATTTGTGCTTGAAGAGGGTACCGCCAATGACGAGTTGACGAGAGCTACAAAACTCCGTGAACATCTCGCCGTTTTTGTTCCTGTTGTCCAGGATTGCCCATTAGGTGTTTTAAGCCTACATTGTCAGACACAACTTTGGCGTTGAGGTCCTCCGGCGTAATTTTTATGCCACCTGAGCCTTGTCGAAGGTGTCGGCAATCCGTTGGTAAAAGGCGTCCTTAGCTGATTTATCCGCTAGTTCAGTCGGGGCGTAACACTGAATTATTGTGATGTTTCTTACCCTGGATTTGAATCTGGCTGTGATGATACGGTCGGAGATGGGCTTCCAGTCAATTAGAGATAGGCGTGCCTCCCTAGTCAACAGGATTCCGACGCCTGCCATTCGAGGTAACTTATCGTCTTCATTTCCAGAGTAGAACAGTACTGTTTGGGAGCTTGGTGATAAGTCGTTCCCGATGCAGGCCATCTTGTTTCGCTCAGCCCTAGTATAGTGATTTTATATGTGGTCATTTGCCGTTCGACTTTCGTGAGCCTCGCACTATTGCGTTACCCCCACATCGTTCGACCGTTCTAAAAACCGATCATGGTCCGTTGTTTGTAGCCAAAAGTTGTTGCCGGTGAATTAGTCCATGGGCTATTTTAATTTATTTTAATATGTACATATGTATAAATGAATTGCTTTCAAATCAAAACTCTAAAAAAAAAATTTAATCGTGTGTCAGAAAATGGGCGGAAGGGTACCCGAACTGCATTCATAATGAATTTTTGTTTTAAAACTCGGTTCGCGGGGCTCAATTAGTTTCTATATTTATTAAATAATATTGTACAAGTAATATTTGTTCAATTTATTTTTTATATGTTAAAAATACCGTCAAAATGAAGCTAATGTTATCATTAACTTTATTTTTGATTCGAAAAAGTGACTTATGCCAACTTCAAAATAAACGGCTCAATTATTCAGTGAGTGGAGGACTCAGTTAATCGCTTGTTTGTATTTGTCAATTGCTCGTAGAGAGTAGACAAATAATTTTTCCAGAATCGACTTGCTACAATCAGCTATCGCCACACAGCCCTTGTTTGCATTAACCAATTATGAGACATAAAATAGGTCGTCAACTACTTCAATCTCCTTCACGCCATTGTTATGGGTTGCGCATCATATATCGAATATCGCCCCATGATTTAGGAGCTGCGACAAACGATAAGAGCCGCGCTGATAGTGAAGCGACGAAAATGGATTCGTGGTTTTACATAGAGCTGCGATAAACGCTAAGAACGTCGCTGAGAGTAGCTCTTCGCAGGTCGGAAAAAAAGAGTAGATGGGTTGTTCCAATATAAACAGCTCTATGGAAAAGCACGAATCAGTTTCTATCGCTTCACTATCAGTGCTGCTCTTATCGTATATCGAAGCTCCAACATAACCGCACCTTGAACCAACTCTGCGCCGGCAGGTGTTTGTATCGCAATTGTTATAATCTCTCATGTAAGTGATTGTTTACAGATTATTGTTTATAACTCGTTTAATTTCGGAGTTTTGGTTATTTGATTTAGACGTGTTACAGATCCATTCCTAGCTTTAACGACCCTACCAGCACACATTTTAATTTTGGAAATATGAAAATGTTGCTGTTAGCATGGTGTGGGGAGGTTGGGGATGGACAGCAATCCAATGTTCGACAAGAAAACTTGCGGGTAAACAATTAACATTGTTTTACGAGTAGTAAAGGATCCTTGACTTATCTCGCCACGGTTTTAGAATTTTTTTCCGAAACCTTTTCAAAACGTCTTCGTAATACTGACAGTTCATTGTTTAACCTTTGGAGAGAATTTCAAAATGCTCAAATATATAAATAATGTTATCACGCGCCACCGGATCCGATCCGTAGTTACTTGTTACCACCATTAAAGTATGCCTGGACTATCTTTACGATCACTTTTTATATACAGCCCCTCTTTCTCAATTGCCCTAACCCCTTATGGGGCATAGCGCGTCAACTGTTCCATGTGGCCCAGTTGACGTTTCGTCGGCATAAACTGGTTTCGGAGAATGCAGTTGCCAGCATGCATTTCCTGTACATCCATGGCCACGAACATCGTCGTGGACGGGATTCGAACCCGAAACGCACGTAGTCAAACATGTCGTTGATGCCTCAACACACTGCGCTACCGGTCGCCCCAATATAGCCCCTAGTCTGGATAAATTATACTATCAAAAAATTCTGTTATTTCCATTAAGTTAAAAATACCTATGATCTGGGCAGTACAATATGCCCAGATAATATTTTTCTATAACAGCTGCTAAGCGGCTTAGTTCCGATTCCTCATCAAACAAGCACATTTCCTGACCATATGTTTGACTATAAACCCCCAAACATTTACATGAACCATTTTTCATTCAAACGTGTTGACTACAGGCGGACACAAAAAAAAAGGATTCACACACGAGTGACACTTTTGGAAGATTTAGCTTGTCTGCTTCGCATATGACACCAGGATATTGTTTTTCTCGGAATGATGCAAAAGGTACCAGCAGGCTACGTATGCACATACACGCGTATGTACTTGCTCGGCATTAATTCTTCATATCCAATTAAAATTGGGAACAAGCCCGTGTAAAACAAACAACTGAACAAACAAACAATCTGTGCTATTGCCTTACTAAGGACTTGCCTTCCACTCCTCAGTGCCAAATGACTATCCAGCTGCTTTTTCCACGAAAACAGGAGCTGCTCGCTGGAGAGGATATAATTTATGATTGTAATATATTAGATGACACATTGTATTGTTGTACTTATTTACGAAACGAGGAGTTTCTTCGGAATGGACGCTGGAGGTATAAGGCAAAAACAGATTAAATTGGAGGTGTTGTTAAAGAAGCATTGACAAAGATTAAATTAGAGCTAATGCGAGTTTATTGGAATGAAGCTTTACATTTTGACGAATGTAAATTGTTATCCTGTTATCCTTCAAAGAGATAGTGAAGTCTTGGGAAAGAGCAGTTGAGAGAGAGAGAGAAGAGAGTAGTGGGAGAATAAAGAAACATGAAGAGATCTAGGCATCAAGAAAATCAATGAAAGCATGACCTGCAACCCGGCTACTCTTTATGTGATTTAAAATTGATCATATATACATGTGATTAAAAAAATGATTGAGGAGAGTCAGACTCAAAAATGAAACTCCAGCAAAGCGCAAAGTGATCAAATAATCTGCTTTTAAGCAGATCTACATGCCAAGAATTTGTTTCAGAATACTCATGTGACCCATGTCACCACATTATAAGGGACAGTTTCGTGGACATCAGAAGATGCCTGTGGGGTCGGAGCCTAAGGTAGCATAAAGACCATGAAGGTCGGGCAGTCCCATCTGGCGAAGAAAAATGCCCCTCAACGAGCTTGCTGTTGCTCGTTTCGGGGACGTGGGCGTGGTTTTCGCCGCTGGTTGTCCCTGTCCTTTACGTATAAATAAAAATTCATAGGCCTGGGGAAGACGATAAAACCATGGGAGGCAAAATTGGTGAATAATAAAAAAATTGGGCGATAAGGATGGAATGGTTGGCGGACGGCGCAGATGCCCTTATGCTCGCACTGGGGAACGGGTGTAACTGCTTTCACGTGTTGTAGCCTGTAATTGTTTTTCGTAAGAAAGGGAAAATTTTGCGGATGTAAATGTAAGATACATAGTACAATTGTGCCATTTGGGCTGCGGCTCAATGTCTGTCATTGCTAACACAATTGTGTTATCATCCTTTTTTATACCCTAGACTTTTAGTATAGGGTATATTGTTTTTGTCACGACGGAAATATGTAACACCTTAAAGGAGGCTCCGGAGGTATAGCAATGTATATATATAAATGATCAAGATCACCTCCTGATTCGATTTAGCCATGTCTGTCTGTCTGTCTGTCTGTATGTCCGTCTGTCTGTCTGTCTGTCTGTCTGTCAATCTGTCTGTCTGCCCGTTCGCACGATAACTTTCGAAAGAATGAAGCTAGAAACTTGAAATTTTAGTCAAATGTTGGAAGTATAATCTACTTGGTTGGTGTTGAAAATGGGCATGATCGGGCCAAGAGAACGCCTACCTCCCCTACATATGTAAAATACATAAATGTATCTATAACTCCCGATTAAATAAACATGAAAAGCTCTAGCTTTGGTAGATTGCTCGTGGGGATAATCTTCTACTCTCCTGGAAAAATAAAATCGATCAGTTGAAAACCAACGGTAATTTTCTTACAAAGAGCCCCGTACTACCCTACTTTTCAGGTTTTTTGTCTATAACTCTTGAAATAACTGACGTAAACACCTGATTTTTGGCATGTAACCCTGGGCTAAGAAGCTGCTTGAGTTCTAGTAAGTTGTGCATAATCGGATCAAATAAACGCCTACCTCCCCTACAAATTTCAAAAAATTAAATATTCATTTAATTACGATAACTTTCTATAGAATGACACTAGCGAGTTGAAAATTTGACAAAATGTTGTTAGTAAGATCTACTTGGTTGGTATTGAAAATGGGTAAGATCCCACCCAAGCAACCCCTACCTCCCCTACAAATGCAACTTCAAATAAGCGATAACTTTTGACAGAATCAAGGCAGCGACTTGAAATTTTGGTCAAATGTTTGAAGTGAGATCGGGTTAGTTGGTATTCAAGATGGGTTAGATCCGACCTAAGGAACCCCTACTTCCCCTACAAAAGAAACTTCAAATAAGCGATAACTTTCGATAGAGTGAAGCTAGAGACTTAAAATGTTGTTTAAATGTTTGTAGCGTGATCTTATTTGTTGGTCGCAATAATGAGCAAGATCCGACCAAAGGCACCCCTACCTCCTCTACAAGTGAAACTTCAAATAAGCAATAATTTTCGATAAAATGAAGCTAGCCACATGAAAAATTCGTCAAATATTTGTACAATGGGTTAGTTGATTGGTTTTGATAATGGTCAAGATCCTCCTGAATGATTGCCAACCTCCCCTATACACTGGCCATATAGGAAACTCACTTTTAATGCATATGGTCGTTACCAATTGGTAATTTTGGTATCACCACTAGGTCTGTACAAGTCTAGGGTATATACGCTTCGGACTGGTTCTATTTTCGGTTTAAAAGAAGAACTCTTCTTTTTAGGATTTTGTTATAATTTGAATACCGTTGCTGGTGTGCAGCTTCTCGAAAACTCGGACATTGAATTGTCGGGTGATGACGATGACGGAAGCTATCTTCCCCACAATAGGATATAACTTCAACACACAAGCACAGACAGCGACAGTGATTCTGATGCAATTCTGGGAGAAACAGCTGAAGTCGTTGTGGCACCTACTGAAAGTAACACCACTACCAGTCAGCGAGCGAAAGAAAGTAGAGAAGATTTATGGAAAAGTCAGGACTTTCCTTATAATGAGCTACCGATAGTCTACACCTGTCAAAATTTGGCCCAGCTGAGTACGCCAATGGAATACATTTCCAAGTATTTTCCAGAAAAACATTTTGATGATGTCTTCAAATATACATAAATGTATATATTATTAACGTTAGGCGAAGAAGCCGCTATCACTCTGGAGGATATAAAACATTTTTATGGTTGTTCTCTTCTGATGGGTTACATTGGTTACCCCCAACTTCGAATGTATTGGTGATCGTAGATTTTGAGCTGTTTCAAGGCGCAGGAACTTTTCCAGATTGTGGCCTTGGTCATGGACCATCAATTGTAGTACGTTTAACCAAACTTTTACCGAAAAGTAGCCACATCTATTTTGACGGATTTTTCACTACAATCCCATTGCTTCAAAAATTATATGAGCTCGGCTTTAAAGCTACTGGCACCATTATCGCAAATACGAGAGCGGTTCAAAAATGATCGAGACAAACGCTCTGACACATTTGTTAACGTTCTTTAATTCCAAAAATTTGGTTAGAATAGAAGGATTTCGCCAAATGGAAGAATATTTTGCAGTTGGGTCGGAAATTGTTAAAGTGTAACGCTTTAATCTTCTGTACACAAAGTGACTAAAAGTCTCACCGCGTACAAGGTGGGACCTGACATACCCCAGAAGATATTTAACATAATATCTTTATATCATAACTTTTTCTGAATATGACATGAAAATATCATTAAAGCGTTCATAACAAATGGAATTCACTTAAAAATATAGATAATTCCTAGTTTGCATTACTTTTATTTAACAATGAATGAAAGTACAACTTTTTTCATCCCGCCATTTTTGCATAGAAAATACCTTTCTGTGTCCGATTTGTATAGCGATTCTCATACCTATGGCACTGTACACACTGCATGTAATCAACCTATTATCCGGTGTCAAACGGATTAAATAGTACTGTTTGGAAGGGAAACGTTGTATTTCTAGCTACCAAATAAAAGAGCTACCGGGAGTATATAGTTTAGTAATAGTAGCATATTTTCAATGGCTGGAGTCTGTCATACCCCACCTTGTATACGGATGGTTAAAAAAGTAATTAGCGGAGTCATGTATCAAGACAATTCTGATCAGATCCATCTGACCTTTTCAGCTAACCGACTCGGTCAGTGTAGATTTTAGAAAGAGCTTTGTGAAGGCATGCCACTTCCGGTACAAATTAAATGCTTTCACAATGTCTCTTCCATCATTCTACTTTGGTGTGCCTAATGAGTTTGTTATAATCAGTGTACGGTCCTGTACTCGCCCCTCACTTCGCCCTGTTAAACTTCTCCCTAATTTGATGACGCTTACGGGCCAGTCCTTCGCTCTATCAGGGCACCTTTCGTCCTGTGTTGATATTGCGCACAACGCTATTGAGTTGGTCAGCCGCCAATCAAGCTCTCCTGATGAACCAATAATTCTAATTAGGAAATCAGTCTCCAAGCTGAATAGTTCTCGAAAATTATGCCACTTTGTCTTTTTGGAAAAAAAGTTGTTGAACATAGTTCAGCTCTACCTGGTATGTAGAATTTGATAAGCTTTTCATCCGACAAGAGCTCCTCATCAGACACATGCCAGCTAGTGACGAACTCTGATAAGATACTGCTAGCAAGGGTAATACCAAGTACCTCCCCCTTACAGCAGTGACGAAAGTAGGTTTATACTCCCTGTTGTCAGTGGTTATGCAAGGAAACGCGAAATTAACTCTCTCGGTTCGGCACAGGCAGGGCAGGCCGGCAGGTTTATTTCTATAAACGTAATTCACTTTACATAGATACATTTCATTGCAATAATTCAAAGGCAAACACTTACCGCATTTTTTGTTGTTGAAGCTTTGCGTCGGCAAGCTCAGATTAGGAACTCCGTACACATTGCTCAAGACGTACCTTGTCTTCCTCCCAATGCCACTAATATGAAGGTCAACCAAAGAACACTTCTCCTGAGTCGATTTCCCAGCATACCCTGACAAACTAGTTCCTTTACTAGGCAGCTATTTATCATGGTGATAAATTATCCTTCATCGAACAGGGCATGGGTTTCGGCTGTTCGGACCGTAGAGCACGATTGGCACAACTCGAAATAACAGCTCGCTCTTGCCACCGGCACTAGCGACACAGCTTAGAACTGCTTCGCTCCCAGTTGAGTAATGCATGGCTGGGGATCCGTTCTTCGATGGAATCGTTTCAGTCGACTCTCGCTCGTCTTTCGCTACACACTTAGGCTCATGTAACAGCCTGTGGTGCTTCCCTTGACATTTGTCGATAGTGCATGGCTTCCGTTGAGAACATTCTCTCACCATGTGCCTCGATTTTAAACATCCGAAACATAGTCCACGCTTCTTCGCTTCCTTCCACCTATTCGGCTCTTTCCAGGCATGGAAATCTTTGCATTCTGCTACGCTGTTCATTGTTTTTCAGCGGTGTGAAGGATAACCTTGCGTTTGGACTCCTGGCTTGGACGGTTTCCATCAGTATACACCACACTACTCGTTTCAGCCAATTGCTAAAATCGATGTAAGACGCGTATGGCTTGATCGAAGCGACATATCGGGCCCACTCCAAACGTTTACTAAGTGGCAGCTTCCAAGTAAGCTCTTCGAAGAGCGTAGGATGCGACAGGTGTTGTTTCGCGGCAGCTGCTTGTAGAAACGCCACCAAATTCTGCGTTTTTGTTGTGAATGGAATAAGCCTTTCGAAGGCGTTGTCGGCAATCGGCGAAACGCTTCTGATTTGTTGCAGCTGGCTGCGAATCAGCACCTCGGAGCGTCCGAAATGAAATTTTAGCTGCTCTACCACGGCTGACACGTTATCGGCATGTATCAGCAAAGATTGCACACAGTCTCGCGCTTTACACTTCAATTACTTCTGTAGGCGCGAGCAATTCTCGAAGTTGCTGTACTGATAAATGGCGGTCGATTGCTGACACGTGGAACATCGGCCAATCCTCAGTTTATACCAACGAAACATCAACTGGGCCACATGAAACAGTTGACGCGCTATGCCCCACAAGGGGTTAGGACAATTGAGTATATGCCACCCGCGGTTCCTGAATAAGCACGAGGGTTATCTCTTTCTCGGCGAACAACCTGCACGATGTGTCCGGTGCTCCTTTGGCATGGCGGAGGTTCGCCTGAGGTACTTTAATATCGATCGCAGTTTTTTTTTTTTTTTGAGGACGTAGTTTTACTAAGCGGAAGTTATGAGGTGCATGGCAACGCACCCAAAATTGTAGGGCGCCATCATTTCTGCGCACGACGCGTCACAATCCCATTTCAATGCAATAAACTCTTTAATCTTTTGCCTATCATGTGATGTTATTGATTTTTTGCGCAGTCGATAGATTCGGAGCTGCGAGCTGTTGTCTTTATTTAGTTCCAGGAATACAGTTTTCCTGGGACTAAATAAAGACAACAAATCCCTTAACTACCAAATGAAAAATTTGATTTAGAGCCACCGCGCTGCGTACTGTCTGTTTTCAATCGTCCACCTGTTGTCAAAATCTACGGCGAAATTGAGCTGCTAGTACGCGGGTCCGCATTGAATCCCACAGACTTTTGACAGAAAACTTGTTAGACATTAAAAAATCAATAGTGTGAGGTAATACCATCTCACAAGCTTAGTAATGTCTAATCTTTGGTATGTGTTCGCTTTAAAGCTTTCTAAATAGGCATCTATCGAATTCTAAACAATAAAATATCAGAGAGTGTTCGGCACGCATTCCGAAGCCCCGACGCACGGTGCTTCGAATGTATGGGGAAAGGGACCAAAAATTGAAATTTTAAGAACTATTGAACCAATTTTGATAAAATTTAATACGTTATATTATGTAAAGCTATACAATATCCTTAAACTGTATAATTTGTAATAATTTCAGTGCGATAAATCCACAGACTTTTGAGATAATCTCAAAATAACTTTCTAAATTTTCACTTTTTATCAGCGTGGCCCTAAAAAAGTTATATTTTATATTTTAAGAACGTTTGTAGGCATCACAAAATATGACATACATTTAGGGGAAGCTATATAGGTAGATGTTAAATATAATAAAATATAAAGTATTATATCATATAAATATGGGTATGTGGGCTTGTAACCTGCGCACCCGAAATCAATTTACACTCGAAACATTAAACAAAGTTCACCGAATTCGAACGGGAAATAACCGCATATAATATCCCTATAATACGACTGAGCAAAACAAGATAAGTTGGATCGGGATCGACTTTATCGGCAAGCTCCCAAACAGTGCTGCTGCTGCTCTACTCTGGGAGTGGAAACATCAAGTCTGCTAGAATGGAAGGTGTCGAATTCAGTTGACCAAGGATGCACGCCGATCTTAAATCGATTGGAAGCCAATTTCCGATCGTATCATTACAGCCAGATTCAAATCCGGGGTAACAAACTTCACAATAATTCAGTGCTACGCCCAGACTGAACTTTTGGGAGCAAATAGGAGCGCAGTAGCAGAATATTCATTAGTGACTAAAGCAATAGCTGGCAAATCTTTTGCAACTGAACATCCCCTGAAAGACAAAGACGGGTCCCTACTGGTCACTGATGAACACCAACTGCGACGGTGAAGAGTTCACTTCATTGAGGTCCTCAACAACAAGTGTAGACCTTCGATCTCTTTGGGGGGGGGGGGGTGGTTTTACTTTAGATTCGGAGTCAGCGACCCAACATTACCTTGCAGTCCGAGCCAGACAGGTCGGATGAGTGTTTTCCAGGAAAGTAGGTTTACCATTTTCGTGTTGGCATAATTTATCAAATGCACAGCTAGAAATCGCAAACGCCGTGCTCAATCATCCTTACCATGCCATCGTTCAAAGCTTGTGATCGTGCGATGCCGTCTCTAGCCGCACTAGCTTGCAGTAAAACACATCCATATAAAATACACAAAAATAGGGCCCCGTACTGGTCGCTTGATCGCTTGTCGCGAACGTTCGTCTCGATAGATAACACAAAGGTGCGTTTTGCTCTTAGAATATAAAGCCATGGAATGAGCTTATCCTGTATGTTCCTGGCTCCAACATTTGGCGAATAAGTCGACAGCCAGCCTACTCGGTTGTTGTTTGATATTGACATATGTTGACTGTTCTGTCTAATTGTGCATGAATAAAGGTCAATTCTTGTCAGATTATCGACAGTCAGCCTACTCAGTTGGCATTTCGGTATTGACATAATATTGACCGCGCTGTCGAATTGTGCATAAACAAACGTCAATTCTTGTCAATATTTAAATTTCATAATTACTAAACGGTCTACTGAGTTAGCTGACTGTCGACCACATGTCGACTTAGTACCCAGATTTTGGAGCCACTGTTTCTATGGAGACATACAGGACAAGCTCATTCCATGGCTATAAACTCAAAGGTTTTGCTAGACACACGATAGTCGCATATTGTTTGCGATTAGCGATTAAGCCATAGAGCACGGAGCGCTATTTGTTTGTGCAATATCTTCTTGATCGTCGCCTGCGATCGACACAGAGCGGTGCCTAGCAAAACGCACCTTAAGATCAAAACAGAACAAGCGAGGTGTATTAACAATAAAATTAATGCTTTTTCAATGTACTCCATCATTGCTTACTATCGAAATCTGTATTTTTTTTACAAATTTTCCTTTTTGTAGTTGCTTGAGCTAAAACCTTCGGCTCAAATCGATCATTGAAATTTTTTGTAGTCCAATTCTCTTGCACTACAAGTCACAATAGCAGATTTGGTGGCCTGATCAACCTTAATCGCTAGCACTAAGTCTGTTATATATATCTTGGCTAGAGCCTCATAATCGATCTTTGGGTCACATTGCTTGAGGGCTCTTTGGGTCCAACTCCATACTATACTCAAAACTTATTTAATATTTCTGTCTAAAATGAGAAAAGCAAAGTACCTACAAAAGTCCCATCCTCAAGACCCCACTTTCCCTCCAAACGTACACCTATGAAAATTGCCTATAACGCAAGACAGGCATATTTACAGTAAACTAAGTAATTTTCAGTTGATAAAAGCAAAATTTCCATCAATTTCTTGAGTCCTTCTTCGCCTGTAGTTATAAAAGTCCAGCAAATTAAGTGTATTTTGTCAACTAAATCAAATCTTACATCAAATAAGTCACTGAAGGTCTCCGGTAATTGCCTAAACTTAAACATAAAATTCGTTGCGTGTTGCAGAGGTTAATAAACAATAAAACTTTTTATATCCATCCCCCGGAGACATTTGAAACTTTTATAAGGACGAAAACGGAGTCGTGTAGACCACGCGAAAAAAAAACGGAAAGTTTTCATCTGATTTCCAAGTACAATTATTGCCCGTCGTGAAACGTATAAACACGACTGTTTATCATATTATTATTGTGTGTATGGTGTATTTCTGCGTACTGCTCTTTTAAAGTAGTACGAATAAAACTCAAAGACTACACCTATTTCCTTCATTTATTCATTTCATTTCACTTCATATTTCCTTCTGTTCTGGAATTTCTTCTCATATAAAAATTTATTATTCGCAAGTATACGAAAAGATGCTAATGTATGCAAATAAATTGGCATCAACGTGAGGGATTCACGACGAAAAAGGACGAAGACCAGAGTGCAAAACGCAAAAATCAACAAAAATTTCTCCACCACAGTATACGCAGCAAATCCTGAGATATTGCTATAAGAAAGTTTTCTTACACTTTAAGGTTGTAATACACAAGACGCGTAAATCCGTCGGGCGCGGCAAATCTACGATAACCGTCCCATGTAAACTGCAAACTAGTTTACGACAACGCGTAACTTGGTAGCTCACCGCTACCGCGGGTACTCATCCGCCGTTGATGAGTCGATGAATCCAAAAACAAACTCATGAAAAAAGATTATTTCAGTACTCAGTACAGCACCTCGTATAAACACAAGAATGCGTGCATTAGTCGCGTCAGTAAAATTCGGTTTGATGCCCGTTTCTGACGTTTAGTCCACGTAAAGCCGATTTACGTGTAAACACTAGTCGCATTTACGCGACTCGGGTAAAAATCACGCTATCATGTCTACGCGTCCCGTCTCTCAGCACCTTTAAAGTTCTAATTCACGGGCCGCGTTTACGCGATCGCATGATTTCCACCCGAGTCGCGTAAACGCGACTAGTGTTTAGACGTAAGTCGGGCTTACACTATGACGAAACGCCAGAAACTGGTTTCGAGAGGAATACTGACGCGGAAATAATGAACACGTCATTGTGTTTACATGAGGTGCGTTTACAATTCGACAGCATATGTGCGAGTGCTCAAATCATGTGTTTGTTGTTGAATTTATCGACTCACAATGGCGGATGAGTACCAGTCAAAACCCGTCGTCAGCTAACAAATTACGGGTTGTCGTAAGCCCGTTTGCTGTTTACACGGGACGGATATCGTGGATTTGATGCGCCCGACGGGTTTACGCGTCGCGTGTATTTGAACCTTTAGTCGTGTACGAGTACCTTCTCTCGTACTCTTCTTTAATTTTTCGTATAAAAAGCAATGAATTTGTGATTCTGTCGGAGTAATTTTAAAGTCTGCATCAAGGAATGATAGATGTTGAGCAGAACGTAGAAGCTTTAAAGTTTAAAAATATATATATATTTTACATACATTTTTTTAATGAATATACAAAAGTTTATAGCCCCTGGTAAGGAAAAACCCTCAACATCAACATTTGGATTGGTTGCGAAAGGTTTTATTTTTTGAAACTACGATTTTTTAAACATATATTTCAACCGAGGGACTAGCCAATCTCCACTCGGATGCGACCCTAGGTGGAGGTTGATTATTCAGGGAAGTCCCTTTCGTACTCCACGCGTCTGGATTATAGTCCACACAAATAAAAAGCTATTTTTTCAATCATGGGAGGTACACATTAAAGGCATCAACATACTCGTATGCACCATTCTCCACCTCTCTCGATCCTGTCAACCCCTTGTGGGGCATAGAGCATTAACCACGATGACACGTCCTGTTCGCCGCCATCGCCTTCAGCTGTCTCCACGATTTGCCTAATTAGGTTAGGTTAGGTTAAAGAGGCAGCTGCGCACAAACACAGCACACATAGACCACCACTGGGTCCGTTGTGATACCTCATATGCGCAGAGACGCCATGTGAGCCTAGTCGTCAAACCACCCGGATCTATCAATGAAACGATGCAGATGACCAGCATCTACGTCCTTCAGGTCATCGAGGTCAATAAAGTAGAGGGATCCTAAAATATCCTCTCTTCTATCGGCCAGAGCAGGGCAGGTGCACAGGAAGTGATGTACTGTCTCCTCCTCTTCTTCGTCCCCACAGCTTCTGCAAAAATCATTGTATGGAAGCCGGAGACGCCTAGCATGCTCACCTATCAGGCAATGCCCCGTGATGATCCCCACAACCTTTCTGAGATGCCTTCTTTCCAGCATCATCAGCCCTGAGGAGCGGCGAAGATTGAAGTGCGGCCAAATCTGCCTCGTAACGTTGCAGGTATTACCATTTAGCCAACCGATATTAGCATGGCTTATTGCGTTTGCCTCAATTAGCTTCTTGCATGCTGCTATAGGCATTTTGACATTGCGGAAACATCCCATGTCCATAATGGTCGTACCTGCCCGAGCCAGCTCGTCTGCCTTGCAGTTTCCGCTGAAACCACTGTGAGCCGGAATCCAGCACAAAGTGATGTTGAAAAAGTTGACGAGCTCCTTAAGAGCGGTGCGACATACCACCATTGGCTAATTACTTACCCTTGACTTCAACTCATCTTCTCCAGGTGTTTCTAGGTCGTCCAACGCGGCGACTTGCATTGGTTCCTTGTGGGTTCCAATCGAGGGCCTGTTTCGCAATGTTTTCCCGCCCTTTTCGAAGTGTTTGTTTTGTTTTTTATGGAGGTGTCTATCTTGTTCTGGCCAGTAATGAACAGGAAATCGTCGTTAGAAATGATATCCGGCCAGCGTATGCGTAGTATGCACCGTAGACACTGGTCCATGAAAGTTTGCAATTTAGTTGTTATCGCCCTGGTGACCTTCCAAGTTGAACAGCCATAAAGAAGCACAGATTATACATTGGTTTCGAGGATCCTGATTTTGGTACGTCTGGAGATGTTGTTGTTTTGCCAGAAAGGAGTCAAACTGAAAAAAACTGCCCGAGCCTTATTGATACGAGACAGTACATCAGCATCCGCTCTACAAAACCCACGTCCGAAGCGTATATACCCTAGACTTGTACAGACCTAGTGGTGATACCAAAAGTACCAATTGGTAACGACCATATCCATTAAGAGTGAGTTTCCTATATGGCCAGTTTATAGGGGAGGTTGGCAATCATTCAGGAGGATCTTGACCATTATCAAAATCAATTAACTAACCCATTCTACAAATATTTGTCGAATTTTTCAAGTCGCTAGCTTCATTCTATCGAAATTTTTTGCTTATCTGAAGTTTCACTTGTAGGGGAGGTAGGGGTTCCTTGGCTTGGATCTTGCTCATCATTGCCACCAACAAATAAGTTCATGCTACAAACATTTAAAGAAAATTTCAAGTCTCTAGCTTCACTCTATCGAAAGTTATCGATTATTTGAAGTTTCACTTGTAGAAGAGGTAGGGGTTCCTTGGATCGGATCTTGCTCATCATTGCCACCAACAAATAAGATTATGCTATAAACATTTAAACAAAATTTCAAGTCTCTAGCTTCACTCTATCGAAAGTTATCGCTTATTTGAAGTTTCATTTGTAGGGGAAGTAGGGGTTTCGCTGGTCGGATTTTACGTATTTTCAATTAGCCAACTGGATCCTATTACAAACATTTGACCAAAATTTTAAGCCGCTAGCATTATTTTGTCATAAGTTATCGCTTATTTTATGTTTCATTTCTAGGGGAGGTAGGGGTTCCTTAGGTCGGATCTAACCCATTTTCAATACGAACCAAGTAGATCTTACTAATAATATTCTAACAAATTTTCAACTTGTTAGTGTCACTCTATCGAAAGTTATCGTATTTAAAAGAATATTTAATTTTTTGAAATTTTGTAGGGGAGGTAGGCGTTCCTTTGATCTGATTATGCCCAACTTACTAGACCTCAAGCAGCTTCTCATTTCAGGGTTACATGCCGTAAATCAGGTGTCTACGTCAATTGGTTCAAGAGTTATAGACAAGAAACCCGAAAAGTAGGCTAGTACGGGGCTCTTTGTAAGAAAATTACCGTTAGTTTTCAACTGATCGATTTTATTTTTTCAGGAGAGTGAAAAATTATCCTCACGAGCAATCTGCCAAAGCTAGAGCTTTTCATGTTTATTTAATCGGGAGTTATAGATACATTTAATTATTTTACATATATAGGGGAGGTGGGCGTTCTCTTGGCTTGATCATGCCCATTTTCAATACCGTCCAACTAGATCATACTGCCAACATTTGGCCAAAATTCCAGACTCTAGCTTCATTCTATCGAAAGTTATCGTGCGAACGGACAGACGGACAGACAGACAGACAGACGGACAGACAGACATGGCTAAATCAAATCAGGAGGTGATCCTGATCATTTATATATATACAATGCTATACCTCCGGAGCCTCCTTTAAGGTGTTACATATTTTCGTCGTGACAAAAACAATATACCCTATACTATAAGTCTAGGGTATAAATATTATTCTATAATCGGAAGTTTTCGGAACATTAGAAAAAGATCCTACACATGGAAGGCCAAATAGAATGGCAACTTTTCTTAAGTATATAAGATTATAGTTTAGGATAAATTTCCAGCGATAATTTCAGTTTTTGAGCGAATTTTGAAGTTAATGGGGAAGAATTTCATTCTTTAATATATTTTGGTTTAAGATAATATGCATAGTTATCATATTTAAACACTTAAACTGATACTATATAACAGCCAAGTTTTATGCTAGGAATTTTATTTTATGCTTTCTGATTTTCATCTAATTATGTCTTTCCAAACAATTAGTTTTAGTTTTGTTGGAAAATAGTAAATTTATCCAATCCTGTACATTTCAATGTTAATATTTAGTAAGAATATTGTTCCAATTTTCAAACAATTTCAGCAGCTTAATTTATGGGCATTATTGCTGTGAGAGGAGAACCCTGTTCCTCTCACCAAAAATTTAATTTACTGGATATTTTGGTGAATTAACAGCCCAAGCAATTCAAAGGCGCGGATAATCCCTGCAACCAGTACTGTAAACTATCTTGCCTTTGTATTTTCAAAATAGGAAAAATACAAAAAATATAATTCTTATCAAATGTAACAACATGAGATAATTTGGTACACAGTTGCATCATTAGTCACCTAATTTGTGCCCGGGAAATAGATACCAGATGGAATAATTATCTTACACGAATGATATATCCAGCATCATCGTCTAATTTATTCCTCTTTTGTCCTTAAAAAGTGGCATAATTTATCATAAGTGTCATCAGTCTCAGCATTATTGTGTCATATAAGTGTACTATGTCGAGTTGTCGTAGAGTGCGCTACAGTCGAGCAACATTCATCTTCATTAAAATCCTTACTGCTTAATCCACAGAAATTATAGCCGAAGAGGATAATGTTGGATTCATGCTTGTTATAGTATACACGAGAGTCTCGACAGTATTACTCCCACTACGGATGAAACTATAGATACTGAAAGAAGAAGCATCATTGTTCCGGATTCCTGGCAAAGTCAAAAAGGCATTTCCGCGGAATGTATCCCGTACATGATGTCCAAGTTTTGCGGTGACAAATAAAATGATAAATAAACTTCGTGTCCTCTAACATTGTGTTTGGATGGAACCAATTCAAAAGATTTTCGCGTTGTTGCGAAAGACATAATATGTATACGCCTCGTTCCATGGGTGAATTACAATAGAAATGTCTGGTCATCGCATTGTAATTTATTTTCCTGGGAAGGAAGAACACAAAAAAGGAAGAAATATCAAGAGGCATTGTATAACGTGATGTCTTCCTTTGTCGAAGGAGATACATGTTCACTACGGACAGAAGGTATTAGATATATGGTAGACACTTGATTTATATGAGTATCTGTCGAAGATTATTGGGCAATGCGCTAGGATCATTTATATTAGCTGATTTAAGCATTAAACTGTAGAATGGTGGGCCATTGACTAGTACACATTTTTGCACAAAATTTTAAAGAACTCAGGTTTCTACGAAATTTTGCTAGTGTGAAAACAAATATTTAAAATGAAATCCGAGCTAGTCTTCCTGAAATCGGGATTATGTGTATACATCCCACCGCGTTTTGAAGCGATGTCAAATTGAAAATACCGTCTGAATATATATTCCTATTTCGCCTTAACTCCAAGTTAAGTATTGAGACGCGGCGCGGCATACCTTTCTATTTCGGTGCCGCAATACTCACCCCAGGGACCTTCTGCTCCATTGTCTAGGAGCGTTCGCAATTTCCAGAAACCAATCCTTGCCACTAAACGATAGCCAAAGGTATATTTGTCATTTGTCTCCTCAAAAGCGAACGATTGACGTAGATCAATAAGAGAGAGAGAGAGAGCAGGTCTTATCGATCGAGGGGTCGTTGGTTCGAAGCCTATCTGGAACAGCTCTGTTTTTTGTCCATTTTATTTTAAAGTAATATTATAGTTTATAATCGAATCTGACTCTTAGCTATCGTTTAATGGCAAAGACTGTTTTCTGGAATATGAGTACTCTACGTAGTATAACCGGAAACAAATGATCCGTGCACCGACGACGCTGCTGGTGAGTTATTTAAATTATGACGGAGGCTACCCTTTGTGCACGTTGTACATAAAAGTGCGTTTACACTTAGCGAAATCACCCGCGCAACTGTTTCGCGAAGAAACTCAACCAAAACTCACCCGAGGCAGTCTCACCCTGCCCGTTCACACTACACGTAACGTTGCGCGCAACAGACACGATCGAGGGCGAGTCGGTTAAGATGGGTTCGTCATGGCGTCGTGTTCATGAATTGTGCCTCCAGGTGCGATTTCCGCATTTGCCATAACTACCATCATTGCCTTGTATTTAGTTCGATCCAGCTGGATCGGATGAGTATTTCCCCATAAAAACACGGTTGCCATTCTGGGGAGGGCGACCCCATTTTTATACCCTAGACTTTTAGTATAGGGTATATTGTTTTTGTCACGACGGAAATATGTAACACCTTAACGGAGGCTCCGGAGGTATAGCAATGTATATATATAAATGATCAGGATCACCTCCTGATTCGATTAAGCCATGTCTGTCTGTCCGTCTGTCCGCCCGTCCGTCTGTCCGTCTGTCCGTCTGTCCGTCTGTCCCTCTGTCCGTCTGTCCGTCTGTCTGTCCGTTCGCACGATAACTTTCGATAGAATAAAGCTAGAGACTTGAAATTTTGGTCAAATGTTAGAAGTATAATCTGCTTGGTTGGTATTGAAAATGGGCATGATCAGGCCAAGACAACGCCTACCTCCCCTATATATGTAAATAAAATAACTAAATGTATCTATAACTCCCGATGTTCAGTAACTATAGGGGCATTTCATTGTTGTGTACTTCCTACAAAGTCCCCACAAAAATCCTAGAGGCGAGAATAAAGCCATACGCTTTTAACTGAAATAGGTTGGCCGCAATTCTGTTCAACCTTGCCCTTGAATATGAGATTCGAAAGTTACCTGCGGACACAACGAAGACCCTTTTAATGTGGACTGTAAGATTGGTGAGGTACGAAGATAACATTAATATCATGTTAACAAAAAATGAAAATGATGAAAAAGCTAACACAAAATCAAACCGGAAAAGCAGATCCAGCGTGCCGGAGACAAAGTTAGTCGAGCAAGACCTTGAAATGGTAGAAAACTTCATATACCTTGCTCTGGATATCAAACGATGAACCAGCTTAAAAACCGCACCCTTTACGCAGTTATCCCCTGTAATGGACCACCTGTAATGAACCATATTATGGTCTGGTAGTGCTGCTCCCACCGGCAGATCGAAGCAGCACCTGATGAGTAGTGATCTGTTGGTGGTACGAAACCAGAGGCCGACGGTCCCATTACACCCGGACCCAGATTCGACCGCTTGGGCGTCTGATCCGTCCGCCAACCATTCCATCCTTATCGACTATTTTTTTTTTCATTCCCCATTTTTACCTCCCCTGTTTGTGTTGTCTTCCTCAGGCCTATGAATTTTTGTTAATACGTAAAGGACAGGGGCAACGAGCGGCGAAAACCCCGCCCACATCTCCCGAACTGAGCTACAGCAAGCATAGGCCGCTGCTTAGCTCGTTGAGGGGCCTTTTTATTCGCTAGATGGCACGGCCCGACCTTCACGGTCACTATGCTACCTTAGGCTCCGTCCCCACGGGCATCTTCGGATGCCCACCAAACCGTCCATTACAAGGTATAAGAGCACGTGGAAGACCTAAGAGGCCCTGGGAGGACACAGTGCAAGAATACAGTAGGAAGTTCTTTGGAGTGCGGAATTATTAACAGCGATGTGAAATCCGAGACGATTGGAGACGATGACTTTCAAAAGTCATATCCCAACGGGGACGACATGGTTAATAAGCCAGTAAGTAAGCCTCTAAGAACTAATTGCCAAACGTGCTATGATATTCGTGTCCTAAAAATTCGAGCACACACAAATATTCTCATTTCGCTGAACACACAGTTACCAACTAAAAATTTGTACTTTTTTTTCCTGGCTCCACATCATTCGCAACTCAGTGGAAAAGGACATTAGACTGACTTTTCCACATAAGTGACTCGGCAGGACCATTTTGGATTCTGTCAGTGTCTTCATTGTGATGCGACTTCATTTCAAAACAACAAATAAAATAGCATTGACTTCGATTCCTGGGAATTTCAGCTCACCACATTTCCGATACCAAACTGAGAGAAAATTACCTGACCAGAATTTTAAACATTTTTTTCTACTCAAATGGCGTTTAGTGAGCACCACTCACCAGGGTGGTGGAAGTAGAGAAAACAGAAAGGACAGATCGTTGGGAAATATTTATTCCGATAGACGGAGGTTGAGTTTGAAAAATGCACACATATTCCAGTCATGAGGGTGGGAGGAAGCCAGAGTGAGTGTTGGAATCAGGACTTGTATTTGAAGCATGTGCCGCAAGTTGACGGCAACATTAAGAGTGTAATCAACTCGAAAGTTATTGGGAATAACAGCGATACGGTAAAAACTGTCAACTTTTATTATTAGATATTTAATTTGTTGTGAAATATTCGAATGAATTATATTGAATACTAGCTGAGCTAGGGCTCGCTATGCTCACGTTATTTGCTTCATTCATAACATTGACACTAATTTCAGTCGTTTTGGATATTCTATCACGGTCACTCACCCCGGGAGTGGAGTTTTGGGAGCGCCACCGTTCATCCAATTTTTTAGCCGACCATACATACACCATCCAGAATTCTTGTCGGGAAAAACTGATCAGGCCCGGCCTTCCGGTTTGCCTGAATATAGAATACACCATACACCATCCGGAGTTTCTGCTAGCTCAGCTAGTATTCAAATTCCGGAATATGTGTGGTGAAGGCCTGGCGGGATTTTCCGGCCGCCTGAAAGGCCAATCCAGCCGTCTGAAGGTGGCCTGAAACGGCCATACACGATCTTGAATTCCTCGAGGTCGGGCCTGATCAGTTTTTCTAGACAGGAATTCCGGAAGGTGTATGTTGGGCTTTACACTTACATTCACCTCCGAGTTTACTTCGTATCATATAGACCCTTATACGAATTTGCTTGTCCTCCATTTCCGCTCCACCCAATGCGGTTCGGAATAGAAGTACTAATGCATTTTCCGCTTGCAAATGTTTTTGGAGATCAGTCACAATTCATGGAAATCTAGGAATATTTTGCAAACGCTATTCGATTTGCTATGTTCTTCGTTGCCCATGAAATAAATTTGCAAGAACTTGTGATTTTGGTCGGGGACTGGAAGAAGTGGGCCCACTTGATAGTATATCTTACCTTAAACGTTCTCGTACCGCTACTACTTTGTCCCTATAATCTTACTATTATTTTTTTATTTTTTGGTTATTTTTGGGAGTGTCACCATTTATCTTGCCACAAATAATTAGTATGCACGCAATAACAATATCAGAAAACAGCAATTCTTAATCGAAATTTCAAAACAATGGCAAGCTACGACACAATGGGAGATATGGCATAAAAATGGGCGTATACTCAAGAGTGGAGTCTATTGAGGGCATAATTGAGTGTGCAATGTTCTGTGAGTTGAGTAAAAAATTCGTATGTATAAAAGTACACTCTACTCAGAGTAAATAAAAACATCGAATTACTTGTTCACTCAGTCATCCCATCCTTTTTGACATTTTGTCAGCTGTTTCTTTCATGGTCTTCTCCTGCGAGGTAAATTCATTTAACAAAGAAAAAAGTTCTTCTTGATAATCGTTTCCTCGGTGTTTCAGATATGCCAACAGTGAAGGGAGTGTGTAGCTCTTTTGATTTGAAAGGCGTTGCCATGAAGATTACCGGCATCGTCTTCACGTTGAAAATAAAATTTTGCCAGCGTAAATACCCACCAGCGGTCCGGAACGTGATTCAGCTGCCGAATTCGAGAAAATGCTTCAAAAGTTAGAGGAAGTAAGGAGGTGGAGAAGAATATCAAGACTCTCAATGACAGCCATCTGATCGTCAAGAAGGCCAAAGCCAAGATCGGCATGAAGTTCAAGAAGAAGGTGAAGACGAAAAACCGCTTTCCGGAGGGCGAGGATGGTGAGCACGGACGGAACACCAGGACAATTGCGAGGTTTACAGAAAGGAGGTGAAATCATCCTTTATGATATTTGCCCGCGAGTCTATCACTTGATTTGTTTGTAGCCAGAGTTATAAGAAGCGCCCGAGCGAAAGAGCGAAGCAGAAGAACTGGAAGACGAATTTCAAGAGTTCTGTCGTAGTTGTAAGGATGGTGATTAAATATTTTGCTGCGATTCGCGTCTGTCCGCTCATCACATTCTGTTTGAATCCGCCGCTCACTACAATACCGGACGGTGACACGCTGTAGATGCCCCGAGCCACCGGGCAAGGTCTATGGAATTCTCACCTGGCGATGAACCGAAGTTAAAACCAAGAGACCAAGAGGCGACTGTGGTATTACACAATTAATCTAATTATCGAGCAAATTAAGGAGCCTAAATGCGGTGTCCGAACTGTCGGATCGAACCTTTTTTATTCGAAAGACAAACTTGTTCTCATGTCAAAAACCCCGGTAGGCCGAGCCGCATCCTGTCGGAAGTGCTCGGCCGACCACTTTGAAAGTACCGATTTTTGTGGTCTAGCACCGGTGTCCGAACTGTTGGATCGAACCTTTTTTATTCGAAAGACAAACTTGTTCTCATGTCAAAAACCCCGATCAGCCGAGCCGCATCCTGTCGGAAGTGCTCGGCCGACCACTTTGAAAGTACCGATTTTTGTGGTCTAGCACCGGTGTCCGAACTGTCGGATCGCACCTTTTTTATTCGAAAGACAAATTTGCTCTCATGTCAAAAACCCCGGTTGGCCGAGCCGCATCCTGGCAGAAGTGCTCGGCCGACCACTTTGAAAGTACCGATTTTTGTGGTCTAGCACCGGTGTCCGAACTGACGGATCGAACCTTTTCTATTCGAAAGGCTAACTTGTTCTCATGTCGAAAACCCCGGTCGGCCGCATACTGTCGGAAGTACTCGGCCGACCACTTTGAAAGTACCGATTTTTGTGGTCTAGCACCGGTGTCCGAACTGCCGGATCGAACCTTTTTTATTCGAAAGACAAACTTGTTCTCATGTCAAAAACCCCGGTCAGCCGAGCCGCATCCTATCGGAAGTGCTCGGCCGACCACTTTGAAAGTACCGATTTTTGTGGTCTAGCACCGGTGTCCGAACTGTCGGATCGAACCTTTTTTATTCGAAAGAAAAACTTGCTCTCATGTCAAAAACCCCGGTCGGCCGAGCTGCATCCTGGCAGAAGTGCTCGGCCGACCACTTTGAAAGTACCAATTTTTGTGGCCTAGCACCGGTGTCCGAACTGTCGGATCGAACCTATTCAATTCGAAAGATAAACTTGTTCTCATGTCAAAAACCCCGGTCGACCGAGCCCCACCCTGGCACAAGTGCTCCGCCGACCAATTTGAAAGTACCAATTTTTGAGGGCTAGCACCGGTGTCCGGCTTATTTACGGAGATATTTTGCACTAAGTCAGTTTCGTACGATAATTCCCCCAAAAACGTTTTTCTACTTTTTTTTTAACTAATGGGACTATAGGATTGGTACTTACATACATGGCCAGGTTTATATCGTGGAATTAAAAGGCGATTTAATTAAATCGTGTGTTTATACCAACCATACGGAGAGGTGCTAAATATGAAAGATGTCAGTTATTGGTTTGTGGCTTAGGTTTGGTCAAATCAAATGTCAAGATGCAGTGGCCTCCTAATAAGCACGTTTATGCAGAGTTTCAGGAAAGTATGAGATATTTATATGTATAACATATAAAATAGAATTATCACCAACAACAACATTAACGAAGACAGCAACACCATCTAGTAACGATTTTTCAGTCTAGTTCCGCATCATAAGTGGAGCTAAAAGCTAGTACCAGAACTAACTAACTCGATATCTTTACTTCGTCGTGATTAAGATCGATTTAGTTAGATCTCGAAGATAGTCTCCCGATATAAACGCAGTGACTATTATTCCAACATAATTGAATAAACCAGTGATCTACAATCAACTTATCAGTAGTGTATTAAGTCAAAGATAATAAAATTTACTATCAACTCATTTCTGATTACTTTCTTCTAGGAATGAATATTTTTTCCACATTAGTAAAAACCATCACTAAAACGAACATTTTACATGTCAGTTCATGATATTGGCCAAAAAAGGGTTCCTTTGCCGAAATTTTCGTTGGCAAAGCTCATTATCTTAACAGTGAAACTAGTTACCTTAAAATAACTTTAAAACTTCTCACTATTGGCTCCATAGAGGGGAAAGAGAGACATTTGTTACTTTTCGGCAGGGGTGTCGTATCAAAGGGCTCAATGAGCGCATTCCATTTCTTGTATTTTTTCTAACTAGAGTTAACAATAGCAGAGTCAGGAGATGCTAAAAAAATAGCTGGCTATCACCATTGCGCATTTAAATTATCGCTGAAAATATTATAAATAATTTTATTGTTAAAAAAACCGAAAAAAATATCTCAATAACCTTCCATAAGTGAGTGCTGGTCACCATGAAATGTAAAAAATGGTCAAAGGATGCGTAAAATGTAGTAGATTCTCGCGTTACATCGAATTGGGGTGTCCTAATTCACGTTTTTAGAATTTTTATTTTTTTGTTTTATTTCAGCAAAACCTTTGATCAGAGAAAAAAATTTCTAATCATAAAATGTAAGAAATTTTATCTTCTTTAATTTTATGACAGCCAGCTTTTATGTAAAATGCATAGTTTTGTAATTATTTTGGAAAAACTGAAAAAAGAAATCAAATTTTTCAATTTTTTCAGCGAGTCCAAAAGATTAAGGTACTAAAAATCAAAACCCCATTATTTACCCTTTTTGAGCACGTAATGCTTAGACTAATGAGTGACCAGAAAATAAGAATTCGACTACATTTATGTACCTGCGCAAGACTGCAGATCTGAGCGTGTATATCGGGTTTGATAGGTCTCAGTTATATTTTTAATTTTGTGGCATTGTTTTTGAGCTCTGTATGATTGGTTAGATTTAGTGGGTTGAGAATTTAACTAAACGCCGGACGGTTAACCATACTCGGTATGTGCGATGCACCTGTGCAGGGATACCCTTAAGGTAAACCAGCACAGGTTTACCTCTTCAGTGAAAAGCCGGTCTTAACATCAAATCTTCTCAATCTGCAAGTTAGTAGCTATTTGAGGTAATCGGCAGTTCCAATTGAGATTATTGTTAGTTAATTTACAGATTTTTGTCAGTTTCTCCGAACGATGGTCTGAAAATATCGAACAAAATATTTTTTTTCTCTCAGCAATCCCAAGCTTTCCATTTGCAATCCCATTTGTATGGCACCTCTACTAGACTTTGCTGTGGCTGCGCCTTAAGTACCTTAACACGTCACATAATATCTAATTCTTAAAATTAAAACAAAGCTCTGCATATTTTCACTTACTTATGATATTTTTCGAAGAACATTGTATTCAACAGAAATGGGAGGATTGCAAGCAAGGACATTGAAAAAATTGTGTTCCACGTCACAAATTCTAATTTTTATGATTCTCATTAGAACCTTTGCAAATATCTGCGATTAAGGCTCATTACTCCGCAGTCCTTGCTCTAGTCGGGGACTTGGGGTGCGTTAACGTCGTCATCATTTCGCTGAAACAGCATCGAGTTCGATATACTCCAAGTTCTGTCTTAATTTTGTAGTACGGTTTACATGTGGGATTCTCCTTGCCATTCGGCACACATTACGCACATTTGTTGCGCTATTACCACACAGGAGGGGCTGATGTCGATAGTGATACTGTTGCTCGGATAATTACAGTAATCACATTCTTCTTAAGTACAGTGTCATTTCCGTGATAATTACGATAATGACTTTGATAGCGTGCAAAAGAGCGAAAATCACACAAGGTTCACAATGTGCTTCATCCTTGTCATAGAAAAGTACTTAAGTGCTGTGCTAATGATTCTACTGGGAACTTATGCCAGGAACGACGCTTGACGATGACCCTGACGTCGATGATGATGTGACGTGAACTTTATCCCATTACCAGTGCTAGAAATCGTCGTACGTATTTAACATTTTATGGAATTGAGCACGAGAGCATATTGCTATCAATTGACGTGGCAGAAAATATGTAATATGGGCATATACAGGTCAGAATGTGGGAAATAAGAACAGCGCCGATATTATGATGGGAGGAGACTATTATCTTATGATCGCAAATTTTCCACTGCGTATTGCAGCCATGCGTTGTCCTAGCGACGAAAGAACCAGACGCCGCAAATTCAACACCGCTTGACTAAAAAATCTAGCTCTCTTACAACAGTATAACGACCACCTTGCGCAAAAAGCAGTTGAGATAATTAGTCACTCAGTCGGTGACATAAATGAAAGCAGGGATGCTATAAAAAATGAGTACATATCTTTACACTTTACACTTTATGGCAGAGGATTGTTGAAAGAAAAGAGTTGAAGGTTCGTTTGGCTGCAGCATCAGGCGACAATCGAAGCAGCATTGGACACCTTTACCATCAGAAAACTCGAGAAGTTGCGCGTAGTGTGCGACGTGATAAAAAAGTTTACGCGAATTCTCTTTTAGCCTCAGCAGAAGAAACCGCAAGAATTAACCACTCAAACGCCGTATACGGTGTCATCAAGGAGTTTACAGGTGGTCGTAACTCCTGCCAACATCCGGTGAAAGATAGTGAAGAACGCTACTTATCTTGGAAGAAGATCAAATGAAGCGGTGCAAAGAACACTTCGCCGCTGTCTTGAACCGGGTAACCTCTGGTGAAGTTGCCCTTCATATAGATAAGTTAGCTAACCATCAAAATGTGCGTACACGGTTCACTGCCCCGACTAAAGAGGAACTAGGCGGCCGGACTCAACGGTAAAGGGCGACTTTCCACAAGCGACCACGTGCTCACCCCGCAGTTATTGAATCTAGTCAATATCTACACCGGCCGGCGTATCAAGCCACAGGCGTATCAAGCAAAAGCTACTAGGCCATAGGTATTGCAGACGTTCTACACCTGGTTCATAATGGAAAATCAGAACGAAATACATATATTTTTGGTGAAGACGAGTTCAGCTTTGGAGTGAGATAATACCTCCGTCGGCGAAAAAAAAAAATCTTTTAAATGAATGGAACCTCCTTTTGCAATCTGATCTTAAGGCTGAGCCCACGTTGATCGCTTTCGAGCCGTTTGCGTGTTTTCCGTCAAACGAACTGAATCTTTGCTAGAATGATACCCCGTCAAAATCCAATACACAAATACTCGTGCATCATTATATCAGAAAAATGGGTTGATTGCTGTCCTTTCTCTCTCCTATGTCCTGCTGTCCTTTACAACAGATAATTAGGAAAGAAATGAGCCACAATATAAGACATGAATCAGCAAATATACAACAGTTAACACAATTGGTGAAGCAAAAACCACCGAGTCTTTGTCAAAATGACGGAGTGTCATTCTAGCAAAGATTCAATCCGTTTAGCAGAAAGCACGCGAAAGCGACGCGCGAAAGCGATCAACGTGAGCTGAGCCTAAAAGTATAAACATGAGAACTGAACTTAAGTAGAAACTAACAAAAAAATATGATACACATTGGCGAATTTGAATCAAATTATCTTAATTTTCCACTTTGTTTTAACACATGTACATAATGAATAAATGAAAAAATATTACAAATGTAAACACATACATAATTCGTGCTATATAATACTTTTTAATGATTTTCAGGTCAAATAAATATACAATAAATGGGAATATATCGCACGTGTATTACTAAAGTGACACAAGCCAAAATTTATAGTTTTGAGATAAATGCAAAAAACTGATTAGCGAGCTTAACAAAAAACAGTTACAAATGCAATAATTTTCGCATCATTTATAGGCAATAGAAAAAGGTTTTTTAATATTATTATTGCATATTTTAAAGCCAAACCTTGAATATGCGTCCTTTTTGAGATGTGACGGTTTTGTTGTTCACTGAACTGACATAGGAGTGACTTATTTTGGGTTGTGACACTTTTGGTATTCAATTGTCGGAGTTCATACACTTTTCGTATTCGGTTTGGAATTAGAATAACATCCCATTGTACACTTCAAAGTTGTCATAATTCAAAATGTATCTTCTTTTTTTTTGTAAATAAATAGATGAAAATAATTGAACGAATAACAAAAAATGAGGAAAATGAACAGTTTATTAGTATGAATAATATGGGAATGTAAGTACAAAAAAATAAATTCTTATTGGCATGCATTAAGAACACTTTTAAAAAATAAATGGTAGTATGTTTGGGGAATAATGTTCTTATCTACGAGCTCCTGGATATATTTTCTTTTATTTTCCGCTAATGGGATTCTTGTTGAATATACCTGAACCAGCTGTAGAGAATCTTGCAGCACCTCTGAGCGCTTACGTTTTCTGTTATTGTTCACGTTGACCCTGTTGTAAGTTGTATCCTCGTATGACGTTTTCTAGAAAAAGGCATGAGGGTGCTCTTTTTCAACATAGATTGGGCAGGCTTTCATGTGTCTCTTAATCTGCTTCTCAATTACACTGTGTACATTATCACCTTCATTTTGTGAGTGCCCACGTATGAGATATTTTTGAGTAATGCTGCGCAGCGTTGGAAAGTTGTTCACTGCATAAGAATATGCAGAAAGTATATATTGTTTTTTTTTATTTTTTTTTGCTGCCCACAGCAGTTATCTGAGTAGAAAATAATGTCCAGATTTAAATTGTTAGTAATTTCTAAAACCTTTTTAAAATATTTTATAACACATGTTCCGATTTCAATAGCACCGCGTTTTCCTTCAAGCTCATTCCAAAAATAGCATTCGACATTGTGAGCATTCAGATCGCTTATAGTGAGAATGAAGCAGTTTATTTTACTTTTGTAGTAAAATGCGGAAACTTGGCCTCTGGGTACAGGCATTACCGCCTGTAAATTGTATACAGCAACGTGTGTACCGTTGAGATTTTTTTTTGTCGTTTTCCTTTTACCTGCGCCATAACTCTTTTTCTTTTTGGTGAAGATCATAGACTGCTTGAGTTTCCTGTTTTCCCGCTTCATCGGCATTTTTGAAGGATTCACATAAATCGCATTGATCCTTTTTCGGTATATCGAAGGAAATGTTGTATTCACCTCGAAATATACGATTGAACATAGCTGCATTCGCAAATGGAAAGTTTTCTTTTTCCCTGTCTCCTTTGTAATCCCGATAGAGGTCCGCCAAGCATTTACCACTGTCTATAAATTCCCGTGAAGTTTGAGCTCTTAAGTAATGTGATTCAATTCTAGGAATAGCTAACTTCCTCACACGATTTTATAATTGAAATTGACATTAAATCCGTTAAAAATGGTTCAATTAACTCGCGGTCAGAATGTTATCTCGCATCCATGCTACATAAATGTTGTAGTATTCATGTCCATAAACGTGTTAAGAATTGGTTTAATTTTTTTAAAACGTATTTAACGTAATGCTGTTTTTCATTTCAATTAATGTAATAATGAAAACCGTACTGTATTACCTTAACAATAAGTCCTATTGGATCTTGACAAAGACGGATATTTGAATTTACTCTAAATACCAAGTATACAACAGTTAGACGATTGATTTGATTAAAAAAGACAGTTATACTATGAAAAATACCCCCATCCATCAAAAGCGACATAACTCAAAATTACTCAGTATCATTTTTCAACAGTGACACAACTTTAAATAATCACAGCTTTTTATTTACAATACCTTGAATCAGCTAAACCGACACAACTCCAAATATGACGATGTCTTGTCTAGCTTACAAAGAGCAAAAGCGGCACAAATCTAAAAAACACAGTTTCTAATTACGTGCTTAACGGCCATACACCACAAGAAAGGGTACTCAACTGCAAATGTATCACTATTCCCGAATCTGTGGGAGTAGCTTTGAAACAAAAAGAACGACACAAGTGCCCTCCAACGGGCTGCATTTGAAGCTAATTTCATACACTTTTGGTATGTAATGGAGGACTGTTTGTCTAATTACTGGATGGCCATAACTCAAAAATGCCAATTTTTGACTTGTGTCACTTTAGTAATACATGCGCGATATAGACAAATTAAATTTAAACTTGCATTCACTTTTATTTCATTCAACGATACAGACTTGAAATAAAATTCTTCCCCCCCCCCCCCTTTAATTTAAACTACCACAATATTGAAGGTATAATAATATTCCATTGATTGTAAAACGGGTTCCAATTTACTTTGAAATGATATACAATAAAATTTTAATTGAATCACTTTTGAACTGAAATGATCTTCATTTTGATTTGACATGTAGACTTCAAAAGTCTTCACTAATGAATTTAAGAGGCGGTTTTTCAATTAAAATTGAACGTATATGGAGCCAAATCATATTTGAAAATTATTGTTCATGTCTTATTTTTTTGATTCTACAACGATTTTTTTCTGAGTGTGCGCTTCCTCATTAGCCAGACCTCTGCGAAACTCTTCTATCTATCCTACGCGACAGGGCTATCTCCATCAACATGGTAGCTAGCTCATGCTCAACACTTCCCAAAAAACGTGATCCCTCTAACTACAGATTAATAGTACTAAGATCCTGTCAAAAGTCTTTGAAACCCTGGCTAACAACACAACCATCTAAGGAGGTATCTTGATTTACAGTGCCCATACTGAACGTACTAGGTACTAACATCTCTACGACCACTTCTTCTATTTCGCAAAAAATTCAATTAAATATCTGGGTTTCCTGAAGCGCTGTAATAGATTTGTACGCCTTCTGATTTGGCGCAAATTTATAAGTCTCACATAAAACCGAGACTTGCAGGCGCAGGTCGAGTCCCCCTTTTCGCGTTACATAAAGTTCAAAGGAAAGCCTTCAAACTTATTGGCGATGAATCCATAACATCTCATATCAAACCGTTTGAGCACTGGCGAAATATCGGTGGTTTATCGCTACTACAATCCCCGTTATTCAGGCAAAATATCCAGTCTCATTCCTTAGCTCGCTCTTCCTTTACGAAATACCCGTTTAGCCATTCGTGTCAATCCTTATTCTATGATTCGTTCGTATTCAGAATGTGGAACAACTCTCCACCCTTTGTTTTCCCCTTCAGTTACGGGCTGCAAAAATTTAAACGAATCGTACACCAGTACCTCATTCAAACTCAACCCATCTTTGTCGCGCTTGGTGGCCGTGGTCTTTCCTCACCGCTCTACGATACTAATCTGGAGCTCGTAGTTCAAATTTCGGCGCGATCAAAAACTGCCTGTGAGTACTAAAAGAACTCTCACAGTGCTCCGAGCTTGTCAGTATAAAGACGGCGCGGATAGGAGGTGGATGCTAGCAACTACATTTCCGAAAAGTAAATATGCTATCGAAACAACAACAAGGCATAGAAATGTTGACGTGCCCGTGTCCCTGGAGGGATCAAGACAATTAACAACATTAACCAGGCCGAAGCTTCGCTTCGGCCCGGAGTCCGAAGCGTATTTACCCTAGACTTGTACAGACCTAGTGGTGATACCAAAAGTACCAATTGGTAACGACCATATGCATTAAAAGTGAGTTTCCTATATGGCCAGTTTATAGGGGAGGTTGGCAATCATTCAGGAGGATCTTGACCATTATCAAAATCAATGAACTAACCCATTCAAGAAGTATTTGTCGAATTTTTGAAGTCTCTAGCTTCATTCTATCGAAAGTTATTGCTTATTTAAAGTTTCACTTGTAGGGGAGGTGGGGGTTCCTTGGGTCGGATCTTGCTCATTACTGTCACCAACAAATAAGATCATGCTACAAACATTTAAACAAAATTTCAAGTCTCTAGCTTCACTCTATCGAAAGTTATCGCTTCTTTGAAGTTTCACTTGTAGGGGAGGTAGGGGTTCCTTGGATCGGATCTTGCTCATCATTGCCACCAACAAATAAGATCATGCTACAAACTTTTAAACAAAGTTTAAAGTCTCTAGCTTCGCTCTATCCAAAGTTACCGCTTATTTGAAGTTTCATTTGCAGGGGAAGTAGGGGTTTCGCAGGTCGGATTTTACGTATTTTCAATATTATCCAACTGGATCCTATTACAAACATTTGACCAAAATTTTAAGCCGCTAGCATTATTTTGTCATAAGTTATCGCTTATTATAAGTTTCATTTCTAGGGGAGGTAGGGGTTCCTTAGGTCGGATCTAACCCATCTTCAATACCAACTAACTTAATCTCACTTTAAACATTTGACCAAAACTTCAAGTCGCTGGCTTGATTCTGTCAAAAGTTATCGCTTATTTGAAGTTGCATTTGTAGGGGAGGTAGAGGTTGCTTGGGTCAGATCTTGCTCATTTTCAATACCGACCAAGTAGATCTTACTAACAACATTCTACCAAATTTTCAATTTGCTAGTGTCATTCTATCGAAAGTTATCGTAATTAAATGAATATTTAATTTTTTGAAATTTTGTAGGGGAGGTAGGCGTTCCTTTGATCTGATTACTCCCAACTTACTAGAACTCAAGAAACTTTCCACCCCAGGGTTACATGCCAAAAATCAGGTGTCTACGTCAATTGGTTCAAGAGTTATAGACAAAAAACCCGAAAAGTAGGGTAATACGGGGCTCTTTGTAAGAAAATTACCGTTAGTTTTCAACTGATCGATTTTATTTTTTCAGGAGAGTAAAAGATTATCCTCACGAGCGATCTGCCAAAGCTAGAGCTTTTCATGTTTATTTAATCGGGAGTTATAAATACATTTTACTATTGTACATATGTAGGGGAGGTAGGCGTTCTGTTGGCCTGATCATGCCCATTTTCAACACCAACCAACTAGATCATACTTCCAACATCTTACCAAAATTTCAAGGCTCTAGCTTGATTCTATCGAAAGTTATCGTGCGAACGGACAGACAGACGGACAGACGGACAGACGGACAGACGGACAGACGGACAGACAGACAGACAGACAGACAGACAGACAGACATGGCTAAATCGAATCAGGAGGTGACGCTGATCATTTATATATATACATTGCTATACCTCCGGAGCCTCCTTTAAGGTGTTACATATTTCCGTCGTGACAAAAACAATATACCCTTTACTAAAAGTCTAGGGTATAACTATACTAAAAGTCTAGGGTATAAAAACAACCCATCTTAAACTCACTGCCCTAACTTCCTTTTCGCGACGGCTGTACTCTCGCATCAAAGCGTATCACCTAAGCTTTGGCATCAACATGAAAAAAAACAGAACCCTACTCCATGCTTCGAAGCATCGCTCGCCTTTCTTATTTATGTTCTTTAATACAAAAAGATTGACGTTGAATTTGAAAAAAATTGTTTGACAATGATATAATTATGTATAATCATAATTCCAGTCGTATTTTCTTTCAAATAAAACCTTTCGTCTTGTCCACCAGCCTTTAGTAAGCATGAATAGGCTGCACTACCCGCATGAATGGAGGTACGTTTTTAAACGAGAGTGATCCTACAAGGATTTGAAGTTTCCTATGACTAAAATGCTTGAGGACGAAAAACTATCACTCATTATTTTACCATACCATACCGGAGAGAATGAGTTGATAATGAAATTTGCATTTTGAATAGAAATTATGTTGCCCCGTAATAGATCTTATCATCTTACCGACAGACTTTCAAATACAGTCTCCAAAGTTAAGTTGCCGCTAGGGACAGAGCGAATTCATTAGGTATTGGAATTTGAGAATAATGGAGCGTTATATTCGTCAACAAGAGAGAAAATGCAGAGTTTTTGGTCATCAAATTCGGTGAATGCAGCTTATACACGATTGCATCTTTTGTTGATCTATTCAGGATGCTGGTGCGTCGAGTTTGGACTGTAAAAAGGGTTTGTTACAAAATTATGACATATTTTTTATGTTTTGTTTCAAACTCTAATTACCGTCTGATGTCCGTTAGGAGGTTGAGAGTGGTTAACTGATGCCACTAAACTTAACGTAATCCTTCAACGCTATTGTCGTTTTCATTAATTTTTAACTCTGCAATTAATCTTGATATTGCACCCTTGTCAAGGACTAGTTTTGACGAGCCATATATATGTTACGTAATCAACTCTCTTTTTTTTTATAGAACATATCCCAAGTACCACCTAAGTGGAACCGCAAATATTGGCCTTTAACTACGAATCCTTTTCATTTTCTCTATCTTGGCACCATTGCACACACACACACCCAAAGGATTTTTCACTTAATTGGATTGAGGAACTCATTTCCTGCTAAATACGTCCTAAACATGTACACCCAACTACGAAGCAGATGTCTTTCATATTATGTTGAAATGCTGAAGTGAAGTGGGAATATGGAACTATTAGGGTCAAACTTCTTATTTTTAATCCCGTAAGGAAACGAAAATATATACGCAGACGCATAGCTAGAATAAAAAGCGGAGGTGCACGGGTTCATTCATACATATGTTCCGGTAAGATTCGAAATTATATTTAACACTATGTGGACGGAAGTTTTAATAGGTTCCTTGCGAAAAGCGCTCGATTAAGCTAAAAAGTAAACAGTTTTGCTCAATGTTCTGGAACAGCTGTTCCCGTCACATTAGGTAGGTGCAAGAGTTGACATGAATACTACAATACATATAGACCACTTTAGGTCCGCTGGCATGACGCGATTGATTTGAATTGCGTTAAGATGCGCAAAAGTAGAGAGCCCTAGAAACGTACTCCTCCTATAGGCCAAAGCTTGACAGTGGTAGATACGGTGAAGAGGACTCTCCTACTCATACTCATTTTGACAACTTTTATAGTAATAGTGATGAGGACCACGAAATCTCCTCGCGTGCTTCCTGGTAGGACACCGACACTGTGCACTTTTGTTTTCAAACTAATTTCGCGCTCACCTCGGCGGCAACTTCATCCTAGATAAGTGACTGCTGACGCGCATTGACAGCCGTCAACAGGAAGAGTTGCGAGTCTCTATAACCCGCCTACGACAGATGTTCATGCCATTAATTTGCGCTCTCACGAATCCGTTGATTGGTTCCGATATTTTTGGGAGGCATGAGGCATGTGTTCCACACGACCAAATGGCTACCTGTTTGTGTTTGCCTGCCATCCAAATTGAACTGTTCAAATTTTTATATTAATCGCAGACGATCGCCACGTCAACCCTCTTTTGCTTTATTGTCTGTGACAGCAGATCTTGTGCCGCTTGACAGTGATCTAAGTTGATCTGAACTAGCTTCATTTTCGAGATTGCTGAAGAGCCTTCTTATATGCGGGGCACTTAATACTTCCAGTTGAATGCTTGTAGTCCATCTCCTAACTCGTTGTGATTTCGTCATGACGCTCAATGACACTCAATTCATGTTTCTGGCGCAGCATTTTCACTTCAGCTGCATTACCCAGGAATTCTGCCACACTCATGTATGTATGGTAAACATCGTCCTTTAAAGTCCGTCTTATTTGACTGACATTATTCCCCAGCTCTTATAAGGCTGGCTCAGACTTCACTCTTCGGTGAATGTCGGCATATGTCCCATTGGTGATAACAATTTCAACCTTATAGGGGTATTTTCTTAGCGGTTCTCTACTGAGCTCGCCGCGGTTGCCGAATCCTCCCTCCTAGAGCTTGCTGGCCCCTCTCTTGGTCGTACCTGGGCCTCTAAAGCCCGCTCCAGGCCTTCCTCCTCCAAATATTCCCGGTGGGAAATTCCCCGAATCTCTGCCCTCCGCGACGAATCCGACAGGAATTCCACCCGTTCGGGACCGCGACTCGTTTCGAACTCCAAGGGGTAGGACTCGTAACCGCCGCAACGAATATATCGGCCCATCTACCGTACCACACACACATCGTTGAGATTTGATCGGGCCCCTTGCGTGCTTAGCCCAAGGAGACGGACGTGGGCGCCACGCGTTTCAAAAAGGGGTCCCTTCTTGGGGCGGTTCGAAACGCGAAGAACCGCACCGGTGACCAACCCTCAACGGCGAGTTTGCACATCGTGAAACCTCACTCGCAACTTGGGTAACTTTTTATGAGGACTCTGGATACGCATGCTCCTAGCGCCCCACTTCTGCCGACGAATTTGCGCACTTCACAAATCAGAACACTATTTGATATTCATTTTGGATAGAAAAATGTAATTTCAACCAAAATTAACGCCAACGTGTCGGTGTCACTGTACACTTACGATTAACCCTCAACTTAACACAATGACCCTAAATTAATTATTTAAAGTTATCTATTTTCAACTACCTTGTTAACCCTTTCTTTCCCAAATTATGGATTTTGAACGGAACATTTTTTTTATCGATTTTTACTTTTCAATAGAGTTTATTGTTAAGTTTTTTAAAGAAAAAAAAATTTAGGTTCCCATATTAACAAAATATGGCATGATGCCATATGGCATTATTTTGAATTATTTTAATATACACTAATGAGCATCTACTGCTTCGTAGTTGATTTTTTGTTGATAACGGGCAGCAACCTCAATCTAAAAGTTTCTCGTCGGCTCCTCCGATGTCGTGTATCACTTAGCTTGAATCCGCCTCGCACCACAAGGTGCAGTCCCCGTCCACCGGAGATCTTGGCACCACTCGCTAATTGGGCTTTAATCGTCGCTAATTTGTTGTCTTGGAAGTCGCGGTTTCCTTCTGGGCTTGAAATTGATTCTCCTGTAGTCGGGTATCCACCTGATAATATCGAGATGTGCAATACCAAAGAGGATATCCAGTTCGGATCCTCGCCCTTTTATTGGCTCTGGGCTACGGTGCATTTTGTCATGTTAAGGCCCGGCCACACAGCCGTCGGTCTGTCGCGACGGGCAGCGATATCTGACCGAATCGGTCTGGCGGTCTAGTTGTAAAGTACAATGTTGCATCGTCTCTGTCACATAGAACGCGGTCTGCCGCTTTCGGTAGGAATTTGTCGCGACGACAAGCGGTCTGCTTGTACAAAATTACAGATTAGCCGCGCGACCGTCTCGGTCTACTCGTATTTAAAAATGTCAGATTCAGAAATTTTTATTGAAAGTGTGCGTAAATTTACTTTTTTATATGATTCAGGAGTCGAAAAACAATTACATATGAAAATACTTATAAAACCGATCTTCGTGCGACCCGAGTTCGAGGCATAAACGGTGGTATTCCCCTAATTCACTTCTTTTCTTATTTATTTCGTGCACCCAACTTTGTCTTTTAATTTTGTTTTTGGTTTTTCGCAAAGCGAGTAGCAGAAGTTGTTCTTCGTCCGAACTCATATTCGAGAAAATTGACAACTTGCAGACCGCACATACAAAAATATCGCGTCCTATGTGACATCCTCATATCGCAGACCGTCACGACGACCGCTGTGTCGCTGCCCGTTGCGACAGACCGACGGCTGTGTGGCCGGGCCTTTAACCTTTAATTCGGGGGAGTTCATGACCTTGAACAATACACGTGCCGGTACGTGTACTATGGTCCACAGATCGGGCATCGAATATCCAAACCATCATTTTTACGATATTGTCGTAGTTGTTATTGGAAGTGGAACAGCTGACGTTCCCACTATCCAATGTGTTATGACAGTTGCCGGTTGCTGTTGACGTCAGGATAGTTTGCTTATGTTTTAATCGCGTATCGCGTTTAACGAGGACCAGCTAGCCTCAAGTGGCCGGAGGACGTTTCGGGTTTTAAGAATTCAGCAGCAGTGGTGGATACACCTTCCGTGGTGGTGGCCTATTGGCCGCGTGTCGTATCAGATAAGTATCTTTGACGTGCTATGCTGAGAGAACTTGGTTCTTTGTGAATCTTTCTTCCATTGCAGGCGCCCGGGAGTTCCCGAAGCGGTGTCGGATGGCGATGACGGAGTAGAGGAGGGGCTCCTAACTGAGGTAATTACCCCTACCTGAGTGCCGCATACTAGCCTATGCCGCCCGGTTATAAACTATTTCTAAATTTTAATTGTAGTCAACTAATTCGTGTTCGTTTTGTTTATTTTTAGAAACCGGACATCGTGATAACATTTAATTTTTATAACATCGCAAATGGGTAATTCAGTTCCGAAAATAATTTGTAACCCCTCCTGTAACTGTTAACCTCAGGCTAGAGACACGTTGCTATTCTGAAAAACCCAAATATTCCGTCAATGACTAACTACACCACCACCAAATATGTGCGTGACAAGCATTTTGTCGGCCTGATGAACCTGTTGCCTAATTCAATAGGAATCTATGTATGTAGATGACTCCAAGACGGATAAAGGGTTAGGGGTGGGAACTTTCTTTATTGAACTTAACCTAAATATCTATTTCGGTCTCCTTGAGTGCTAAAATATTTTCTAGTCCAAGTTAACGCCAATTGCCGAACCCGAATACCCGGCTGGAGTGTGACGTGCTATGAGCTAAAGATTTTCATTTGTAATTTTCACAGACAGTGAAGCAGTAATTGAATCCGTATAACCGAATCTAATTTCGTCGAAAATCTCGGCGAAATTTCGCTAAATGCATGCGTTCTTTAGCAGTTTTTATTTTGGATTTTGGGTCACTGTGGCTTCGCTAGTAACTGTAAAGCAGATCAGCTCGCCAGTCAGGGTACTACACGCGATGCAGCTCTAATTCATCGGAACATTTATACAACTTTCAACATAACTTCCAACACAGCAGTTGCGTCGCGTAAAAGCTGCGGTTGCGCCGACAAAGAGGAATGTATTTTTTATTTTCTCTGCACCTATCTTGCTCTGCCAAGAAGGGGGAACACATTTCTTGAATCCCACTTCTTCCCTGTACTGGATGACTAAGATGGAGTTGATGGTGGCAAAATCCATCGTTTTATTGGAAGTTCTGTCTAGGTAAATGATAAGATTAATGATTGATTGGCAATGGGTCTCTATTGGTAACAGAACGAACCCTATTTCAGTTCATATAATAGCAGCCCTTGTCCCCTAGCTTGGTTCATGGCTTTCTATGTTGACCGCTATACACTTCCCTCCAATAAGAAATGCGTCGGCGCCTTCAATAGACACATGCCTCTTGAGGACCGAAAGATGAATAAATGCTGATATACCCTTAACTCTCCAAGTAGCAAAGTCGTGCCCTCTCCGAACCCGATTTCTAGATCCGCCACTGAGTTCAGGGTATAAATGTCAATTTATTAGACCTGCCGTCCGTACTATACGCGTTAAAAACTTTCTCATCATCATCACATAAAGAAGAGAATATATTCAATGGGCAGGAATAAGAGAAAATACGAGACGAAACAGAATTTCCCATCGTTAAGGTATGTTTCAAAATCCTGAAGAAAGTTGAGGGCGACTTGTTCGTTTTGTTTCCTCGATTATACACTTACGGAATTCCCATGCCGAGCAAATGAAGAGTTTGACATTCATTGTTGGCACACTGCAGACCGGAAAATAGTATGAGGAAGGTCGAGGATATAATTGCGTAAAAAGTTTTCTGAATCGAGCATTTTCACGAGGCTTAATTGCAGGAATACTTTAAGAATCCGAGGCTGAAAGGTAAGCAACGTAAAATTATATAGGTTACGGGTATTTTCGACTCAACACTTCCATGAAGGACAATATCGGTTACGTATAAAAATGAAATAATAGTACTCAACATTTTGATTGAAGAGGTCCTTCTCGTATAAGTAGAAGTACTTCATAGCTCACACCTTGGCGCTAACCTGAAGGAAAACATGCTTTTCTGTTTGATTCCTGGGGAATATGGGGAACATTTAGTTCCGTCTATTATCAAAATTGAGGCGGATCAGTATGTGCAACCGTGTAACCTAAATTAATCCCAGCATTTTGCTAACACTCTTCTATATGGCGTTTGAGTGCATTGATCTGTTCATTGTTAAGCCTCAGCAAGTTTATTTAGAAAACCCTTATAAAAATGACAACGCTTTTATCGAATTCGCGCCTTGTCCAAATCCAATACTCTCATCGAAAATAAATGGTATTGTTAAAATTCAAACCATAAACTTTTTTGTGCGCCAAATCACGTTTATACCATTGTGAATCGCCTACGCTGTTTTTTTTTGTAATGGACACTAGCCTCGCAAATAGTCACAGCCGAACACTTTGTCCTTTCCCATGGGTACTTTAACATTAATTCTCGAAAAAAAGGATTCAAGTGGCGTTTCACAGTAATTCAGTTGTAGGCTACATGAACGCCTGCCTGCCAATTGAGAGCAATTTGACTGGATGAGAGGCTCCACTCCTGCTTGGAGGCGCCCGTTCGTAAATACAACACAACTCCCTTTTACATATTTAATCCGCTCATGTTTACGACTCAGATTATAGCTTTCCAATAGATTTTTAAATCAAGATAATAAATAAAGAGTGGCAATCGGTTCAGATGCCGACACAATTTTTTATTTCATTTTATTTTACTTTTTTTTTGTCCCTGTAAAAAATAATCCCCAGTGTCCAAGAAATTTAAATTATTCATCCGCACTAAATAATTTATGTCTCCATGGTGCGATTTCGATAGGAAAAAAAATCCCAGCTCAGGGATTAGGGACGGCAATTAATAATGAATTTAAGTGCTTTTATCAATTCATTCGGACAAGTTATCGTGGTCCTTCTTGGAAGTGAGAAAAATGGGAAAGTTATGAGACAGAATATATTCGGAATGGTATTGGACACACTTGGTGGAAGTACGAGTATATGAGTCCTGAGTACTCGAACCTTTTGTGATATACAATAGGAATTTTGAGATTGGCTTGAAAACTTGAGTTTTTTTTTTAAGATATTTAGGACAATAATTCTCACAAAAGATATTAGATACTTTTTTACCCATGAAATTTAAATCCTTGTCTATGAAAGGATAATATATATATAATTGGGTTATTTGAAAAACACTGCTGTCATGACAAACACAGTGCCTAACCAGACCGAAGCGTATATGTATACCCTAGACTTGTACCGACCTAGTGCTGATACCAAAAGTACCAATTGGGAACAACCATATGGATTCAAAGTGAGTTTCTTATATGGTCAGTTTGAACTGTGCGTGTGGATCCAATGAGAAGTTTCATTGATCCCCCATTCGGAGGTTGTCAATGAATATTTGAACTAACGTTTATAAGATAGGTTGGCGTTCATTCAGTAGGAACTTGCCCATTCTGAAAATTAACTAACTAACCCACTCTACAAATATTTGCCGAATTTTTCAAATCACCACCATTGTATCGAAAGTTATCGCTCATTTGAAGTTTCATTTGTAGGGGAGGTAGGAGTTGCTTGAATTGGATCTTACCGATTTTCAACATCGACGAACTATATTCTAATACAAACATTTTGCAAAAATTTCAAGTCGATGGCTTCATTCTATCTAAAGTTATCATGCGAACGGACAGACAGACTGACTGACAGATAGACAGACAGACGGACCTGGCTAAATCAAATCAAGAGGTGACCCAGATCTTTTATTTATAAAAATTGCTAGCCCTCCGGAACCTTAAGGTTCAAAGTGTTACATATTTTCGTCGTGACAAAAACAATACACCATGTACTAATAAAGTCTAGGGTATAAAAATAATACATTGCCCCATTATTCAGATGATCAACAGAATCCAGAGAATCACGAAGATAACAGAAGCGCAACACTGCATTCCTTGCAATAATTCACTCATGATCTCTGAAAACTGTTGAGCATCTCAATAATAGAAACAATTGCAATAATGTTCACAAAATCTACCAGTACACTCCACAAGCAGTGCTTGACAGCACTCGCTTCATGATGTACTGGGATCGCCAGGTAAACACTGATCACCCAGTCGCCCACAACAAACCCGATGTACTCCTAGTCGACAAGACGAGTCGCTCTGCATACATAATCGATGTTGCCATCCCCCATAATAGCAACATCGAGAGAAAGCATGCGGAGAAAAGGGCAAACTATAGTGCACTGGCCCAAGAAATCAAACAACTTTGGCATCTTGGCAGTGTACGTATAGTGCCTGTATAGGTAATATCGTCGGCTACCGGTATAATACCCAAAGACCTTCTGACTTCCCTCACCCAATTAAACCTGCCGCAACAATCTCATTGACGTTATGCAAAAATACGTAATTTTGCATACGTGTGCAATTGTGCGGAAAGTGCTCGGCGACCTCCACTAAATTACATATATTACAATAACTATCAGGATGCCGGCATAACACCTGCCCAAGGCATCCATACCCGTCAACTTGATGCGTTGCATTCGTTGCGGGTATACATACCGGCCAATAAGGGGCCGAGATTACGCCAGCCAGGCGATAATAAATTTAAATGAAGTGAAAAGACAATCCCGGCAATAGAAATGTACTTAACCTAGTTAGCACACTCAAAAAACCGGATGGCAATTCTACGCAAGACTTCGGCAGTACGGTTAAGCTCCTTCTGGACACCTGGGTGTAGAATTGTTGTAGATAATGAATATGACTTGAGGCGCCAAGATATACCTCATAGAGCCAAGCATTCTGACTGGCTGGCAGCAAGGAGAATATTCACTCACAACAAAGTTTAATGGGCGATTGGATCGTGTGACCCCTATAAATCGAATGGCACAGATGGAATTTTGCAAGCCCTCCTACAGAAAGGACAGAAATAACTTATTCCGCACGTAGTGCACATCTTCAGAAGTAGCTTCGCGCTAGGTCACATTCCCAGTGCCTGGAGATCAGTGAGGGTGGTTTTTATTCCCAAAGTGGCAAATAGACCTATGGACGACCCTAAATCGTATCGATCTATCAGACGGACACCATTCATGCTAAAGACTATGGAGAAGATCCTTCATGTTTACATCAGGACATCACTTCTCGTGAGAAACCCGCTCCACCCTAGACAATTCGCCAACCTGGTAAATCTACCGAAACTGCTCTACAAAACCTTATTGGAGAAATTGAATTGACCCTGTCAGCTAACGAAATGGCACTGAGTGGGTTTCTTGACTTTGAAGGAGCCTTCGACAATACCTCCTTCGAGTCCATCGAAAGTGCCCTACGAGCTAAAGGAGCCAATCTTACTACCACAGTCTGGGTGAAACGCATGCTGCGCTCTAGAAGGGTCATCACTACGATAGATAACTGTACCCTCTCAGCGAATGTCATGCAGGGATGCCCGCAGGGTCGAGTATTATCTCCCCTCCTCTGGTGCTTCGTAGTTGACAGTCTGATGTGGAAACTATCCGCGATTAAATTCTCCACACAAGGTTACGCGAACGATCTGGTTATCACGGTCAGGGGATAAGTTGAGGAAGTCCTGCCCGATACTATGCAAAGGGCGCTGCGAATAGTTCAAGAGTTCAAAAGTGTCCCCTCATGTACAACTCCCCTATAAAACTGGTGTCAAATATCAAGTATTTGGGAGTTGGCAAAGCAATTAAGGTTCTATGGATCTGCAGACAATATTTTTGTGGAATTCCACTCTGCTACTGCAGAAACCAAATAAGAGACTGGGAAAGTGCTCTCGCCACATTATATGGGAGGGCCTTTCAGGCCTGACACAGGCCAGGCTGTTCATCTCGGGCTACTCACGTACTCGTACCTTGGAATTGCTGCGGCTAACCAAAAACAGAGTCAGAGTGATCTGTAGAGTTTTAACGGGGCAATGGCATCTGAGGGGTCAACTTAAAACCATGCGTATTGTGCGAGATGCTAGCTGCCGCTTATACGAGGATGATGATGAGACCTAAGACCACATCCTTTGTGATTGCGAAGGACTTGCGGAGCGACGCACGAACTGCTTCGGTCTAACATTTCCTTTGGCCGAGGACATCCCTCTCTATTAAACCTGCCCAGATCAGTCAATTTATCGAGAAAAGTCGACTAAATCATATGATCTTGTCTTCTCGATAGAATGGGCTTCAACACAATAGACCCATGGTAGCACTGCTTGTAGTTTCAACATGATCCACGGCCCTCCCCCTATCTATCTACATATACATCTAACAGAAAGGTACCCAGGGCTCCTCTGCGCTTTGTCCGGGCTCCGAAGATGCTCCAAATGCCGGCAATTCCAAGCATTTATGGTGGCTAAACCACAAAAGACAAACACAACACCAGAAATACCTTGTTGAACTGACTCTAAAAGGATAATCTACTCAAGGATGCGGGTGCTACAGAGGAAAGCAAAGCTACTTGAAGCGAAAATACATGAAGTGACTAAGTTCTAAGACTTAGAGCAAATAGCTCTAATGTACTTGTGGATTTTCAAATCGGTGGGAGGACTTAAAAGAACCCGATAAGGTGCTTTTTAGTCGTGTCCTTTACGAGAAACGGGCCCCACATTGGGCGCCAAATATGTAACGGACGGTTTGGTGGGCATCCGTGGATGCCCGTGGAGATGGAGCCTAAGTAAGCACATTGGCAGTAAAAGTCGGGCTGTGCCATCTGTTGAAGAAAAAGGCCACTCAACGAGCTAAGCAGCAGCCTATGCTGGCTGTAGCTCAGTTCGGGAGACGTGAGCGGAGCTTTCGCCGCTAATTGCCCCTGTCCTTTACGTATTAACAAAAATTCATAGGCCTGGGGAAGACAACACAAACATGGGAGGCAAAAATGAGGTGTAATAAAAAATGGGGCGATCAGGATGGATGGATGGATCAGCGGACGCCGCAGGTGCCCTCGAACTCGAATAGGAGTCCGGGTGTAATGGGCCTCTTCGCCTCGGACTTCGTAGCACCGAAAGATTGTTACTCATCAGGTGCTGCAATCTATCTGCCGGTGGAAGCAGCACAACCAGACCAGAATATGGTTCTGTATTTTGCTCAGTCAGCTCCAGTCCAGCTCCTTTTCCAATCACAGCTTAAAAGTTATGATTCCTCACTAGCGTACATTTCTGCATTCTTCAGATTTTTAGCGATCAGAACTGACATAGAGCCACTGCATATTTTGGCAAGAAGCCAATAGAGCGAACAGTAAGCATCTGACCGGAGGCACGGAGTACCCGGAAATTTCCCGGGCGGCACAGGATCTGCTGTCGCAGACCATTAGGGAGAAAGGAGTCGATGTAGCCATTATCTGCGAACTGAATAAAAATCTGGGTAGCTCGATTTGGGTCGCAGATGAGCAGAAACACACAGACATTTGGACGTGTGGAAACCATGCTTTCCAGTAAAGTATGTCAGAACCGATGAGTTGCGTCTTAAGGGCGAAGAATTTAAAAGATTGCTAGACGGATTGGTGCATGACACGAGTATACACAACCCGGTAATAATTGCGGGAGACTTCAACTCGTGGGGACTGAATGGGGCAGCCGAGAAACAAATGCCCGAGGGCGTGCAATTCTCGACGCATTCTCACAACTAGATGTCGTCCAAATTATCTCAGGTGGCAGCAATACCTTCAGGAAAGAAAGTGCAGGCTATAATATTGACCTAACGTTCATCAGTAGCTCTTTGGCACCAACCGTAGATTGGTGCATCAGCGAAGACTACGTCCACATTGACCACCAGGCAATCTTCTTTACAATAGCAGGAGGGTCACGCCGAGTACAAGGCAGACGCCCAGCACGGAGGTGGTCCGTTAAAAGCTCCGATGAGGCAGCATTCACGGAGGTCTTGCTTCAGAGAGGGCATTAGACCGGTCAGCATTCTTGTAAAGGAAACCTTTCAATTGAGCGTCGGCGGTCAACCTGTGTGTAGGGAATGTTCGGAAATGATCGTCGGCGGTAAAGTGGTTTATGGGCAATGCTGATTGATAACGGTTCGGCAGCAAAAACGTTCATCTTATTATTATTTAGGTTCCACAAACTTATGATCTGTAGAGTTTTTTCTTTAATGCTAAATATAACACCAATTGTGTCCACCGCACTCCAAGCTACTGATTCAACTCACTTACGTTGATCATACACTTGTCTACTAAGTGCCGCTTTCCATGGGCGGTTTTTCTTGGTAGCGGTTGGTGGGTCTCCCAGGTATTTTGTTGTTGCGTAATAACAAAATATATAGGAAAACCGCGGCCTAGAAAAACTGCCCATCGAAAACAGTACCTAAGTGCTGACAGGTCCTTCTGCTATCGGAAAATCATAGGCACCAACTATAGGGGGCAAGGCACTTTTTGCCCCCTTCTCCCACAATCCAAATATTCAGGCACAAATATCGAAAAGCGATCCTCACTCGACTTCTTCCTTCAAACAATCAAACACTTGTTTATCCTGGACACATAGGGAAGGAAGGAGTTTCTATTGATATGTATACCTATGGTCCATGAAGACTATACCATTGAATCTTGTGCTTTAACAAGGCTTGACACCTTACAGCCATCAATGCCTCGGGCCCCAAGTCATAAGAACCGGTGTGATATTAGCCCGAACCATTAGGTTATATGATTTATTAAAACTCGTCTTCCAATTTGGCTACGATTCTTCAAGGTGCTGTCAAAACTTAATGGATCTTTTGTGCTAACTATACTCATCTTAAGAAGTGGACGGTTAAAATATCTGAATTTAAATAAAACTTAATTCATACAAAAGAGCGACCGGTAGCGCAGTGTGTTGAGGCATCAGTCTCGTGTTTGACTACCGGCGTTTCGGGTTTGAATCCCGTCCTCGACGACGTTCGTGGCCACGGATGTGTAGGAGGTGCTTGCTGGCAACTGCATTCTCCGAAACCAGTTGATGCGGACGAAACCTCAACTGGGCCACGTGGAACACTTGGCGCGCTATGCCTCACAAGGGGTGGCAATTGAGTGAGATTCGAAATAGCATTGAGGTTTCAACTACAAATACTTCAAATGCTTTAAAAATTTACCTAAATCTTAATGCTTTATTAGTCAGTGGGAAGACAACACGAACATCTATAGCCACGACGTGGACAGGCCTCGAGCCCGTAACTGACTAATAGCATGAGATATCCGATTGACTCCTAAACCTACCGGCGGCCGCTTTAATTCACAATAAGTTTACACAGCTCGTTTACAGCGTTGGGCACTTAAACTTCAAAACTATGATTTCAAAATGAAATACGGTAAAACGAAAGAAATTGAGAATGCAGATTTTCTATCTAGGCTTATTGGTAATAGCAAAAAGGATGATCATGATGACTTCATCATTGCAAACACGATGACAGAAGCTTATGATGATACCGAATTTCAACTTAAAAATAATATTAAAAATTTGTCCATAACTTTCAACATAATTTGAAAAGAGACTAGGAAATCAGAGGAGTTGAGCACTCTAATGAATTATGTAATAAAAAGGTGGCCAAAGCAGGTTCCACCTAATCTTCAAAAATATCTCAACAGAAGAGAAGCAATTATGATTTCTCTGAATTGCTTACTATTAAGTGAGAGAATTATTATACCTACAGTGCTACGGAAATTAATTTTAAAGCAACTGCACCACGGATACCCTGGCGAGGAACGAATTAAATCTCTTGCTCGCAGCTATGTATACTGGCCTGGGATCGACAAGGACGGAACCACGTACATAAAGCAATGTACTAATTGTAAGCAGGTTACCAATTCACCAAGGGAAGTCACCTTGGATTCATGGCCTTTAACCGACAGGCCCTGGCAACAAATACACATCAACTTCGCTGGTCCTATTAACAATACCTGGTACTTAATAATTGTAGATACGTTTTCAAAATGGCCGGAGATCATAGTGACAAAATCTATCACTGCGGCAGTAACAATTAATATCTTATCAACTGTTTTCACAAGATTCGCATTACCTGAGACAATCGTATCAGATAATGGTTCTCAATTCGTCAGTCAGAAATTTTTGGAATTTTGTAATTTAAATGGAATTACATATTTAAAAACTGCGCCATATCATCCCCAATCAAATGGACAAGCAGAGAGGACAATAATGATATTTAACCTTCATAAGCCCGAGTGGGGTGCAGCTGCACCCCAGACCTACATTTCTTAGGATATATTCTGAAAAAAAAATTCCCATTAAATTTTCTCTGAGATACGTTTCTTAAATATACATATGTACTTCTTATATCGTACAAAAGAAGTTGAAATAAATTGCTACATACTGTAATGAGTTATTGTTAATTTTGTTCGTCGTGGTTTACGTAAACTTGAAGTTTTCGGCACAATCAGTTCCCGAATGTAGATTATACCAAAATCTGAAAATTTCGTGATAAGTGTGATAGATATTTCTATACTACGGATATCACGGTTTCTTAATTTCAGTTTTATCTCTAGACTATTTTTCAAAATTAAGAATTAAAATGTTTTGTCTAAAATATTTGTTGTCGTTTATATAATACAAAACATTTGGGGTGCATTTACACCCCACTTGGTCTTTAACGTAATTTTTCGAGGTCGGTCCTATGAAGGTTAAAAATGCTTTGGATAAGGGGAAGGAACAATAGAGGATATAAGGTGGAGTGGGGTAAGTGCAAAAACGGGCTCCTATTAATATAATATGAGAAAAATTGCAACATAAACTATATGGAATTCCCTTCAGAGTTAATACCATCTTATTCACGTAGATGTCGCGCAATTATTGAGGGGAATTCCCGATTTATACCAACCAGTTCGAAAGCACAGAATTGAAAGAGCACGTGCTACTTGGAAGAGGTCGTGAAAGTGCAGTAGTTTTTGAATAAATTGTGTGTTGTGTGCTATTATTTCTGGTAAGTAATAACCACGCATTATCTATGTATCACTTGAATGAATAATTTTTGTTTAATTATTGAAATTTATTGAGAAAAGCACTAATGTGCTCTTACCTCGTAAATATTGAGACAAGGGGCAAGTGTATCTATCGGGATAAGTGCATAGACCGTACATATGGGTTGCGCGCAGGCCCCAAAAAATGTTACTTGATTATTTCTTGTTAATTCTGAATACTAATTCCTTTGCATATTTTTATCTACTTTAATTTTTTGATTACTCCAAAACGAAACAAGATATTTTAATGAAGTAAAAAGCAATTTTTAGCAAACATATCAATAATTATGCTTTTGCCACGTTGCGTATGATATAAGGCTTCAAATGGGTTTTAAGGGCCAGTTATGCACTTGCCCCATTTTCGGGGAAAGTGCACAGGTGGCGGATTTTTTTTTAATTTCTTAAAAAATTAAAATATACAAGTGAAATTGGCGTACTCAGGTATTTATTGATATTAATAAATGTTAAAGTTTTATAATATAAATTTAAGATATATGGGTTGAAAGTCAAACTTACTAACAACTGGGGTGCACTTACCCCACTTAACCTTACTAAATATTTTCTTATTTACTTATAGAACAACTCTTAACAAAGTTATTAACAACAAAACACCTGCAGAGCTCATGTTTAGAAGACGGATTCGCACTACGTTAGGTTAGGTAAAGGGGCTGCCATGCTAACGCACAGCACACATAGACCGCCACTGGGTCCGTTGTGATACCACTAGATCCACCTAATGAAAAACCTAGGCATTAAAACCAGCCTGTGCTGGCAATGTAGCGATTGAGCTGTATTGCACTCGTTTCCTTAAGGTCCTCCAGTTCCCAAAAAAAGCGGGAACCCAGGAACCTCCTCCGCCTCTCAGCCAGGACCGGACAGTGACAGAGGAGATGGAGAACGCTCTCCTCCTCATCCACGTCATCACAGCTCCTGCAGTAGTCATTGTGAGGAATGCGAAGCCTCCAGGCAAGCTCTCCTATAGGACAGTGCCCCGTAATAACCCCCACAACTCTGCCAATGTGATTTCTGTTCAGTAAAAGCAGTGTGGCGGAGCGGCGGAGTTTCGGCCTAATCGACTTAGTTGTTTGGCACGTAACGCCGTTTGACCATCTCATGTTCGCCCTCTCGACCGCAGTGGCTTTTATAGCAAGTTTGCACGATGAGGCTGGTATTTTGAGGTTAGCGCGGTCCCCGTCCATAGCTCCGGTTGTCCCCACACGAGCTAGCTCATCCGCCACGCAGTTACCTGCGAGGCCACAATGGCTCGGTATCCAACAGAGCATTATGTTGAAATAACCACCCATCACTCTGAGGGTTAAACGACAGTTCACGATGGTTTTCGATGTAGTCAGGACGGATTCAAGTGATCGAATTGCAGCATGACTATCCGTGTAAAAAGTGACGTCCTTCGTGGTCACCACATGATTTCCCAGCCAGTTAAGAGCTTCCTGGATTCCAGAAACCTCCGCCTGTAGGACGCTGCAGAAGTCGGGAAGACGGATTGACAAGTTAATTCCCAATCCTTCAGAATAGATGCCAGCACCGACTAATCCGTCGGAGGATTTACGTTAGATTTACTGAAGCCACCACGAGCTACATACATCAAGTAAATGTAACAATCGCCAAATCGAAAGCTTCAACCGCAAGCATGGCGCTAAACCAAAGTTATTCAACAATGGTGATCCCGTCTTCGTCAGGCAATTCAACAAGTTTGAATGGTCATCAGGCGAAGTAATCGAGCAGCGAGGTAAAGTGAACCCCCCCCCCCCCCCCCCCCCCCCGAGTTTTGCACATCTCTCCTGCGGCAAGCACAACAAATCCGACAGTCCATCAAGGAGTTCGAAGCGTATATACCCTAGACTTGTACAGACCTAGTGGTGATACCAAAAGTACCAATTGGTAACGACCATATGTTAAAAGTGAGTTTCCTATACGGCCAGTTTATAGGGGAGGTTGGCAATCATTCAGTAGGATCTTGACCATTATCAAAATCAATTAACTAACCCATTCTACAAATATTTGTCGAATTTTTCAAGTCGCTAGCTTCATTCTATCGAAAGTTATTGCTTATTTGAAGTCTCACTTGTAGAAGAGGTAGGGGTTCCTTGGGTCGGATCTTGCTCATTATTGCCACCAACAAATAAAATCATGCTACAAACATTTATACAAAATTTCAAGTCTCTAGCTTCACTCCATCGAAAGTTATCGCTTATTTGAAGTTTCATTTGTAGGGGAGGTAGGGGTTCCTTAGGTTTGATCTAACCCATCTTAAATACCAACTAACCCGATCTCACTTCAAACATTTGACCAAAACTTCAAGTCGCTGGCTTGATTCTGTCAAAAGTTATCGCTTATTGAAGTTGCATTTGTAGGGGAGGTAGGGGTTGCTTGGGTCGGATCTTACCCATTTTCAATACCAACCTAGTAGATCCTACTAAGAACATTTTGTCATTTTCAACTCGCTAGTGTAATTTTATCGAAAGTTATCGTAATTAAAAGAATATTTAATTTTTTGAAATTTGTAGGGGAGGTAGGCGTTCCCTTGATCTGATTATGCCCAACTTACTAGAACTCAAGCATCTTCCTACTCCAGGGTTATATGCCAAAAATCAGGTGTCTACGTCAATTGGTTCAAGAGTTATAGACGAAAAACCCGAAAAGTAGGGTAGTACGGGGCTCTTTGTAAGAAAAATACCGTTAGTTTTCAGCTGATCGATTTTGTTTTTTTAGGGAAGTAGAAGATTATTCTCACGAGCAATCTGCCAAGGCTAGAGCTTTTTATGTTTATTTAATCGGGAGTTATAGATACATTTAATTATTTTACATATATAGGGGAGGTAGGCGTTCTCTTGGCCTGATCATGCCCATTTTCCATACCAACCAAGAAGATTATACTTCCAACATTTGACCAATTTCAAGTCTCTAGCTTCATTCTGTCGAAAGTTATCGTGCGAACGGACAGACAGACGGACAGACCGACAGACGGACAGACAGACAGACAGACAGACAGACAGACAGACAGACAGACAGACAGACAGACATGGCAAAATCGAATCAGGAGGTGATCCTGATAATTTATATATATACATTGCTATACCTCCGGAGCCTCCTTTAAGGTGTTACATATTTTCGTCGTGACAAAAACAATATACCCTATACTAAAAGTCTAGGGTATAATGACAAAAACAATATACCCTATACTAAAAGTCTAGGGTATAAAAAGTTGTTGTGCCACCCCCCCCCCCCCCCCCCCCCCAATATTTTTTGACAGTCGGCGCCTCTGCTGAAAGTATTGAATAATGTGCGTTACTTCGTCGCGAAATACGAAAGTTATGATTTTTCGTTTATATAGCTTTTATTTGACAATGACTGAAAATGCAACCTTTTTCATCTTGCCAAAATGCCCATAGAAAATGCATTTTTTTCGATCGATTTTTATGGAGATTGTCGTACCTGCGCTTTAAAGGCGTTTAATCAACCTTGTATCTGGTATTAAACGGACTAAATAGTATCGTTTAGAAAGGAAACGTTGTATTTACAGTTAGTGAGTAAAAAGCCTACCGGACGTACATATATGGGTTTAATAATAGCATATTTTCGATATCTGGGGTCTGTCATCTCCTCACTTTGTATACGGAGGGTTAAGGCTAATATTCTTATCCTATTTTTCGATGCTCTTCATGGGAGACATTTGCATAGTTCAAATGTTAGCCTGGTTGGTCAGGCAGTTACCCATACACACCGTACTGACTCCATATCGATTTGTAATTAAATAATTATCTCTAAACTTGTGCATTTCAACTTTCATTAAATACGACCGCATCTATCCATCTTTGTTCCAACTACTATCCGAACATGCCACACAACTTAATTCAAGAGGCCATGTGAACGCAGCCAACGATATTTCTATGAAACTTTTTAATTTGAGAAGGAGATATCAGCGTAAGCTCTCTATCTTTTACTCTAAAATGAATACTACAGTCGGAGGGCTGAAACTTTGAAATAGGTCATATTTCATTAATTTACCAACTTTCCGGCGCAATGTTGAGAAAGAAGGGAATCGAGGAGCAACATAGATGGAAAAATATCACGACAAGAAGACCAAGATTCCTCTGTCTAAAGAAGTGTGGGAAGATAGAGATGCATTGCAAACTATATTCTGTGCCTTTCAATTTCAAAAAGTTTTCAAGAATTTCTTACGATAATTATTATTTATACGCCCTAGCGAAGGCGATGACATTTTCATTGAAATTTAAGCTACTTATCGTTTTATTAATTGAACCGCTTCAAAAACGCATAGGAATCCGATTCTTTTCCAACCAGTGAGCTAAATTTTCTATTGTACTATTTTGAAAAAAATTGAACATGTTTTATATACCAATATAAATCACACAAATGCATTTTATTTCATACTTTTTTCAACATTTTTTTAACCGATATCCACAAAACTCCTTGCCAATTCCTGCCGCATCAATTTAGCACAGAAAACGTGTTATCGGATGCAAAAATATTTCTTGACATCGATGTATTTGAAAACTTACGTTGTTTATCCTCATGTGTGATAACTCACACATAGGAAATATTCATATATTTTTGCATTTTGGAAGGGAGAAGACGCATTCTTTTGTCATGTTTCATGTTTCGTTGGGAAAGTTGTGTTTTGAAACATTCCGAACTATTATTCGAATGTACCAGACCGAAATATCTTACTGACGAAGAGCTAGAAGCAATTATGTATGCTTCTGATGGTGAGGAAGCTTGTGATCTTTTCGATAGTCATGAAGATTTGTCACAGGGAGAAAATATTTAACTGATCAGAAGTCAAAGTGACTCTGATTTCGAGTCAATGGAAGAAGAAGAACAAGTCGAAGCAATATCAATCAAATAAGTACAATAGATGAAATTATCGATCCAGTTCGCTTCAAAACACTGTACGGTGTGGAAATCACAACTAGTGCAAGGTCGGGCTGGAAGATTACGGACCGAAAATGTTATCAATTTGTATCCAGGCACAACTAAATATGCAAGAACACGTGTTGGTAACTTCAAAGATGCTCTTCTTTTGCCCCCCCACCAATTGAGGATGTCATTATAAAGTGGCAAATTAATATTTTTTGGGCGACCGATAGCGCAGTGTGTTGAGGCATCAGTCTCATGTTTGACTACCAGCGTTTCGGGTTCGAATCCCGTCCACGACGACAGTCATGGCCATGTATGTGCAGGAGGTGCATGCTGGCAACTGCATCTCCGAAATCAGTTTATGCCAACGAAACGTCAAGTTGGCCACATGGAACAGTTGACGCGCTATGCCCCACAAGGGGTTGGGGCAATTGAGTAAACTGGTAATAAATATATCGAAATCGATTCAAATTTGTTGCATGCAAATATCGCTGTTCTTATTTTGGCCGGACTGTACCTATACAGGTGTGTTGTTAGTTCTTTCCTCATGTTTGAAATAAATCGGGTGTTTTGCCAACAATAAATTTTTTAGATAAAAAAAACCAAACAATGGTTGATCTGTTCAATGGTGAATATGGACGTCACATCGATCTTCAGTGCGATAATGTCGAAGAAAACATTTCAGTACATGAACCAAGCAGACGTCAGAAAAATTCGACCGACAAAATTTCTCAAATCGGCGAAATATTTGATAAAGGGTCCGAATTTTTAGCTGATTATTTCAACCCATCTTAATGCGTTAAAATGGATGAGCAATTACTTGGTTTCCGTGGAAGCTGCAAGTTCGGCTAGTACATACCTTTTAAGCACGAGAGAAAACTTTTTTGTTTGTGAAGGTATCTTAACCAAATTTCATATTATTCAACTGTATCTATTGACGAATCACTTCCCGGAATTTGGCTAGAACTGGAGTACTATATCACATAGCTGTCATAGAAACGACCACCGGTCCAAAAGTCAGTTTTCCTTAGAAAAACTTTTTTTATTTCTAAGCTTGTCTTTAACGATTTTCAAAGTGATCAAACATATCTGTCGCCAAACCATATACCGCAAATTGGTTGAAATCGACTCACTATTTCATACACATCCCATAGGATCAGTGGAATCGGAATAAGTTTCATTGCTAATTTGAAAGCAGCAAATACAGAATGGATCAAAATTATCTCACACCCTCTTCTTTTTATACCATATACTTATAGTATAGGGTATACCGCTTTTGTCACGACGAAAATATGTAACACTTTAAAGGAGGCTCCAGAGGTATAGCAATGTACATATATAAATGATCGGAGTCACCTCCTGATTCGATTTGGCCATATCTATCTGTCTGACTGTCTGTCTGTCCGTCTGTCTGTCTGTTTGTCTGTCCGTCTGTTTGTCTGTCTGTCTTTTTGTCCGTTTGCACGATAGCTTTCGATTGAATGAAACTAAAGCCTTAAAGTTTTGGTCAAATGTTGGCAGTATATTTTAGTTGGCTGGTATTAAAAATGGGCATGACCAGGCCAAGAAAATGCCTACCTTCCCTCTCTCTAATTGCCTTAATCCCTCCAGGGGCATGAGCGCGTCAACATCTCCAGCATTTCTATGCCTTGTTGACGTTTCAATAGCATAGCAGCAAAACGAGCTGAGCGTAGTCGAGTCGAACCAGACCGGTTCGAAGTCATGGTCACCCCCAAGCCAGGGTCGGAGGATCGCAAGGACGGGAAATGTCGAATCGAGGACACGAAAGGCCGAGTCGAGGGCGCATATCGCCGGGACGAGTACGGCGAAGATGCCGAGCAACAGGTTCGCTGCGCAGGAAATGCTGGACGAAGACGAAAACGAGAAAAACTTGACGGACCATTCTGGTGCTGAAGAGGGAGACGAGAATTCAACGCTGAATTTTTTCAACCTGGTCCAGAAGAAGCCGAGGAAGAAGAAGCCGAGGAAAGCGGTGGAAGCGAAATCGGTACAGGTGAGCCCTAGCGTTTCAGCCAACCCTGCCCCTGTTTCTGCCCCAACTACCAAGAAGGAAAGAATTCCACCCATCATGGTTTATTAGTTTGGGGATGTTGACACCCATCCCCAAACTAATAAACCAGCTTCGTGCAAGAAGCATCAAAGTGGCCATAAAAAATAGAGGGACTGATAAGTGCCTAATTTTTTGTGAGAACGCTGCGGACTATCAACAGGTCTTTGGGCTATTGACCGAATGGAAGATGGCAGCCTCCACAAATTCACCTTCCAGCCTGAGAAACAAGGCCCTACTTATCTGCGGGCTACACAGCGAATGCACGCCTGAGATCCTTTTTGAAGAATTCAAAAACGATCACTCTGAAATCAAGATCCGCTCGGTAGGTAATTTCCTATCGAGAAGTGACAAATTGCCCAAAAAAAGCTATCCCTCGTCACAAGTCAATTCCACTTCAGGGCTCTTCATAGCCACCTTCGATCCTGAGCAAGATTTGAGGGAAGTCAAGAGAATCAAGTACCTGTTCTATCAACACATAAGATGGGAAAAGATTAAAAAAGTAGAGCAAGTTCAGTGCTACCAATGCCAAAATTTTGGGCACCTGGCAAAGAACTGCTCAATTCCGTTCCGCTGCATTCGCTGTGCGGAGAAATACGAGAAAGGGCAATGTAAGCTTGCCCCCTCGGAGCCAGCTAAATGCTGTAACTGCGGGCAAACAGGTCACCCAGCCAATTTTAGGGGCTGCCCGGCCTATACAAGCATGATCGAGAGGAAAAAAGCTGCCGCAAACAAGAAGGTTGTTAATAAAAGCCAAAGCAAGGTGAAAGTTAACTTTGTAAGACAGCTTGAGATCGCCAAAGGTTTCCTTCGCTCAAGTGACCAAAGGAGCTAAGCCGACCGCCAGCGATCCCTTGGTCAACGACCAGCTAGAGCTGTTTACTAAATTCATGAATGAAACACAAAATGCCTCGTCAATAGAAGACAAGCAATTTGCTATTTTTAAATTCATCCTCAGCGTATGCAAGTAAATCTTGCCACCTTCAACGCTTGTTCCTTGATTTCGCATGCGCAGAGAGACACTGCACAACTTCTTATTGACCGCATTGGTTCTGACCTTTTTCTAGTTACCGAAACGAAATTACGGCAAGCCCTGAACGTTCTCCTATGTCACCGACAAGACTTGCCAGCTCTTCTATCCTGGACTTCTTCTTAATATCACAAGATCTGAAAAATCTGTTGACCTCCTTCAGTTGTAAAACAACTACCGGAATGTCAGACCACTTCGCGGTTAGGTTGGACCTGCATCTAAATGTGAATAGTCAGCTTTCCGAGGCACTTCCAGTTCTGGTCAGAAGCTTCTCGAGAACAGATTGGGACGCATTCTCGGCTGATCTAAAGAGCTCAGTAAGAACGATGCAAGTCCCAGCGAATAGAAACCTATCTAAGCCGGAGATAGACGAGGTCATAGTTGAGCTTAACTCAAAAATTGAGGAAGTCTCCGAGAAACATTCCCATCGATCTGAACTCGGGAAGTATAGAGTCAGCGCGCTACCACCTGACATCATTAAGCATCTTAAAACTAGACAGCTTTGGCGGAAAATACTCAAGAGAATCTATCACTCTCACGGCAACCGAACCTCCTTGGCTTTTAAGTCACTACTGTCACAGATCAACTGCTTAAGCACGTTGACTCGAGAAATGGTTGAGAATTTTCGCACCAAGCAGTTAGTCGAAAGACTAAATGATATCCGCCCTGGACCCGAAGCTTTCCGGTAAGTGAAGACTATATCTGGACAACTCAGCAGAAAAGACAATCCACTTAGATCAAATGGGGTTCTTGTCTATGATCACCTAGAAAAAGCTCAATTGATTGCAGAGGGTTTCAGGCAACAATTAAACAGCAAAAATAGTGGCACTCCAAGGGCACTTATAACATCAGTGGAGAATAACATCAGCAGTTTCTTAATAGCAAACCCCTCGCCTATCACGACGTTCTCGGATATTAACAAAGCTAATAACCCAGCTGACCCAACTGAATTTCTACTACTAGCTCAGCTACGAGGCATCATCTCCAGGCTAAACAATAAGAAGTCATGTGGAGTGGATGGTATCCCAAACTTCATGATCCGGAAGTTCCCAGCCAGAGTGTTGAATATCATATTAATAATATTCAACAATTCTTTCAACATTGGCTATTTTCCGGATTATTGGAAAGTTGCGAAGATCATACCGATCCACAAGAAAGGGGACTCACAAGACCAGAATAATTACCGACCAGTGTCCCTACTTCCAAATCTTGGCAAACACTTCGAAAAGGTCTGGGTCTCAAAAATTCGGAACTTTATCGATAGTAATGAGATCATTCCAGATCACCAATTCGGATTCAGGGCCCTACATAGCACACAGCATGCTGCATCTTATCTACTCCACCAGATAGTAAAACCACTGAACGAAAGAAACTGTCCCACGGTCGTATGCGCTCTCGATCTAGAGAAAGCTTTCGACTCTGTTTGGACGAAGCTGATAAATCTAGACTTTCCCCCCAGTCTGGTAAAAATAACGATTAGCTTTTTCCAGAACAGGAAGTACTTCGTAAGTGTGAGCAACGCTTCATCGGAACAGCATGAGATCACCTCTGGAGTCCCACAAGGATCGGTTTCAGGTCCGATCTTCTATAATATCTTCACCGCAGATATACCGGTCCCCCGGGACCCTTCACCAATCAAGATCATTCAATATGCGGATGACACGCTCATCTACGCATCAAGAATGAAACCTAAGACAGCAGCTCGGGAGATCAACGAGTATCTTGTTAGTCTATCTGCCTACTTCAAAAAAATGGGGTATCAGAGTGAACGGAGACAAAACTCAAGTGACAGTTTTCGCAAGAAGTGAGATTTACCCGTACTCCAATGCAATCAAGTGGTTCTCTAAGTTTAAAATCAAAATCGGCAACGCAAGCGTGTCCCCTTCTCTCAGTTTGAAACACCTGGGTATTAATTTTAACCAGAACCTTAAGTTTAACCCCCACGTTAAACTTACCATTAAAAGAGCAATGATTGCCTATAGCGGCATCCGCAGCCTTCTAAAACGAGCAGTGGGTCTCTCCAGCAGAGTGAAAGTCATCCTCTACAAGACTTTAATTAGGCCCATCCTGACTTATGGAGCACCAACGTGGTTAACATGCACTAAAACCGCCATGAAGCAGGCTGAAATATTCGAACCCAAGATACTCCGATACTGCATGGGCAACTACTTTGACTGGAGGAGGAAAAGATACGTCAATAATAGTCGGCTGTACGCCAACACCAGGATGACTCCCCTCAGTCAGCATATACTCCAAATCACCAAGCGGTTCTTTGCGAAAGCAAAAGAGCATAATAATGCCAGTATAAGAGAGATGTGCGAGATGGATACTCAGCGTATCGGAACGTTCATTCAGCCTGCAGCTATTTTAAATGATGCCAACCAGGACTTCTTTGAAGGTCTGTATTCGTATAGCGGAAGAGCAACCCACATGAGGTGTTAGGGATTGGCTGTGGCACGGGGTCTCACTTGTGTTTTTCGTTTGTTTTCTCTTAGTTTTCTTTATTTCGTTTCAGGTTTTAGTTTTCCTTCGGTTCTTTTCTTTCTTTTCTTTCAGTTTTTATTCCCCCTTTCGTTGCAGTCCAGTTTTATTTATTATAAATTATGTTAGATAAAATAGTCTTAATTAGTATAAGTAGTCTAAAAATGCAAGACGCGGTCGGATGCAAGCCGCAATTAGCTTAAAAGTTAAGCAGAGATGTATGAAAATTGTAATAGTCCCTTAAGATGTGTAAGATTCTCTAATACTAAAGAGTAGCTATACCATAGCGTGTAAGTCATAGATATAGGCAGGCCAAATATGTATAGCCGCCTCTCATATATATGTATTAACATAAGTTAAAGATAGGTATAGTCCATAAGTCAAAGATGTAACAAGAATTGTCATTCAAATTTATGTAAAAATAAAATATTTTGAATTTGAAATTTGAATTTTTTCAATAGCATATCTACTTTTCAGAAGTGTAGTTGCTAGCATGCACCTCCTATCCGTGCCGTCTTTACACTGACAAGCTCGGAGCACTGTGAGAGTTCTATTAGTACTCACAGGCAGTTTCTAATCGCACCGAGATTTGATCTCCGAGCTCTAGATTACTATCGTAGAGCGGCGACCGAACGATCACGGCCACCGAGCGCGACTGCCTTCCCTACATATGTTAATTCAATAAATGTATCTATAACTCCCGATTAAGAAACCTGAAAAGCTCTAGCTGTGGTAGATTGCTTGTGAGGGTAATCTCATACTCTCCTGGGAAAATAAAATCGATCAGTTGAAAACTAACGGTAATTTTCTTACAAAGAGCCCCGTACTACCCTACTTTTCAGGTTTTTTGTCGACAACTCTTGAACCAATTGACGTAAACATCTGATTTTTGGCATGTAACCCTGAGGTAAGAAGCTGCTTGAGACTTAGTAAGTTGGGCATAATCAGATCAAAGCAACGCCTACCTGCCCTACAAATGTCAAAATATTAAATATTCCTTTATTTACGATAACTTTCGATAGAATGACAATAGCGGGTTATTGACCGAATGGAAGATGGCAGCCTCCACAAATTCACCTTCCAGCCTGAGAAACAAGGCCCTACTTATCTGCGGGCTACACAGCGAATGCACGCCTGAGATCCTTTTTGAAGAATTCAAAAACGATCACTCTGAAATCAAGATCCGCTCGGTAGGTAATTTCCTATCGAGAAGTGACAAATTGCCCAAAAAAAGCTATCCCTCGTCACATGTCAATTCCACTTCAGGGCTCTTCATAGCCACCTTCGATCCTGAGCAAGATTTGAGGGAAGTCAAGAGAATCAAGTACCTGTTCTATCAACACATAAGATGGGAAAAGATTAAAAAAGTAGAGCAAGTTCAGTGCTACCAATGCCAAAATTTTGGGCACCTGGCAAAGAACTGCTCAATTCCGTTCCGCTGCATTCGCTGTGCGGAGAAATACGAGAAAGGGCAATGTAAGCTTGCCCCCTCGGAGCCAGCTAAATGCTGTAACTGCGGGCAAACAGGTCACCCAGCCAATTTTAGGGGCTGCCCGGCCTATACAAGCATGATCGAGAGGAAAAAAGCTGCCGCAAACAAGAAGGTTGTTAATAAAAGCCAAAGCAAGGTGAAAGTTAACTTTGTAAGACAGCTTGAGATCGCCAAAGGTTTCCTTCGCTCAAGTGACCAAAGGAGCTAAGCCGACCGCCAGCGATCCCTTGGTCAACGACCAGCTAGAGCTGTTTACTAAATTCATGAATGAAACACAAAATGCCTCGTCAATAGAAGACAAGCAATTTGCTATTTTTAAATTCATCCTCAGCGTATGCAAGTAAATCTTGCCACCTTCAACGCTTGTTCCTTGATTTCGCATGCGCAGAGAGACACTGCACAACTTCTTATTGACCGCATTGGTTCTGACCTTTTTCTAGTTACCGAAACGAAATTACGGCAAGCCCTGAACGTTCTCCTATGTCACCGACAAGACTTGCCAGCTCTTCTATCCTGGACTTCTTCTTAATATCACAAGATCTGAAAAATCTGTTGACCTCCTTCAGTTGTAAAACAACTACCGGAATGTCAGACCACTTCGCGGTTAGGTTGGACCTGCATCTAAATGTGAATAGTCAGCTTTCCGAGGCACTTCCAGTTCTGGTCAGAAGCTTCTCGAGAACAGATTGGGACGCATTCTCGGCTGATCTAAAGAGCTCAGTAAGAACGATGCAAGTCCCAGCGAATAGAAACCTATCTAAGCCGGAGATAGACGAGGTCATAGTTGAGCTTAACTCAAAAATTGAGGAAGTCTCCGAGAAACATTCCCATCGATCTGAACTCGGGAAGTATAGAGTCAGCGCGCTACCACCTGACATCATTAAGCATCTTAAAACTAGACAGCTTTGGCGGAAAATACTCAAGAGAATTATTTCAGAAGTGTAGTTGCTAGCATGCACCTCCTATCCGTGCCGTCTTTACACTGACAAGCTCGGAGCACTGTGAGAGTTCTATTAGTACTCACAGGCAGTTTCTAATCGCACCGAGATTTGATCTCCGAGCTCTAGATTACTATCGTAGAGCGGCGACCGAACGATCACGGCCACCGAGCGCGACTGCCTTCCCTACATATGTTAATTCAATAAATGTATCTATAACTCCCGATTAAGAAACCTGAAAAGCTCTAGCTGTGGTAGATTGCTTGTGAGGGTAATCTCATACTCTCCTGGGAAAATAAAATCGATCAGTTGAAAACTAACGGTAATTTTCTTACAAAGAGCCCCGTACTACCCTACTTTTCAGGTTTTTTGTCGACAACTCTTGAACCAATTGACGTAAACATCTGACTTTTGGCATGTAACCCTGAGGTAAGAAGCTGCTTGAGACTTAGTAAGTTGGGCATAATCAGATCAAAGCAACGCCTACCTGCCCTACAAATGTCAAAATATTAAATATTCCTTTATTTACGATAACTTTCGATAGAATGACAATAGCGGGTTAAAAATTTGGTGGAATGTTGAGGCTAAGATCTAGCTAGCTGAAATTGAAAATAGGCTGGATCTGACCCAAGGAACCCCTACCTCCCCTACAAACGAAAATTCGAATAAGCGATAACTTTTGATAGAATGAATCCAGCGACTTGAAATTTTTGTCTAATGTTTGAAGTGAGATTTAATTAGTTGGTATTAAAGATGAACAAAGTCTGACCCAAGGAACCTCTACATCTTCTACAAATGAAACTTAAAATAAGAGATAACTTTTGACAAAATGAAGCTAGTCACTTGGAATTTTGGTCAAATGTTTGTAGTAGGATCCAGTTGGCTAATATTGAAAATATGTACGTAGAATGCGATCAACGAAACCTCTACCTCCCTTACATGTGAGACTTCAAATAAGCGATAACTTTCGATAGAATGAAATGAAAATTCTAAATTTTTCCGAAGGCTAGCTTGTTTCTCTTTGACAGTGAAAATAACAACAATAAGAAAATTACGCGTAGGTTGGTTGCAATTTGAGTAATACTAGCACTGAAACCACGTAAGTTTCTTGTATTATATTTGCTGGTTTCTTTAGAAAGAAAATATTTCCTTGAATGCGTTTGAAACTATGAACTGATCATAAAATAAGAAAGATCACTGTTAGTATTTTGTCTTATAATTCTCAATGTGAAAATCACGAGCTTGAGATAGGTTTCTAGCATGTTTTCCTGGATTGAGTTACTTTTCACAAACTCCCTGAATTACTTCAAACGCGACTAGGATTATGCAACAAATACATAAATCTTATTGTCTGTCCATAATTTTGAAGCACACATATTTTGCGATTTTAAAACATCTCAATTTATTATGCTCCCACTTTAAAGCCACAAAACCTTCAAATATTATATAGGTATAAATATTAGACCTTGGACCAAAATCATCTCGTGTCTCCCGAAACGATAATTCCTTGAAAGACACGAGCTCGAAGAAAAGACAATTATGGTGAGACTTTGTCGGAGTAATTGCTTTGCGTCCAACACATATAACTACAAGAAGCTGAGGCTTAGTCGTCCTTATGATTCGAAAAGACGAAAACAAGGACAACGACTACGACAATAGCAACCGACAACTGATTAACATGCAATGGACTTGTAAGTGGGTTTGCTAATTCCTAAGGCATCCCCCACAGGCGAAGGCCACCACAGTGAGGATAAATTTGTTGAAATAAAGACGAATGTCCTGGGCACACGAATATCCAGTGCGGAAATGGAGTTTATTCAATTTAATGTTTCCTTACGGATGGTTTGCGGGTATGTTGCGGTTCAGGCAGGCGCCCGCAAAGGATCAACTGCCGACTGGAGCTCGAGTGGTTTGCCGATAAGCAAATGGGTTTAGGGTGATAATATTGAATCGAAATTGAAAGGAATACAACAATGTGACCAAATTATCGAGAGGCATGTTGTTCGCAAAAGGATGCCACATGAATGGAGCCTGGGAACGGATTCAATTGGAATTTAATTAGATCATGGTATATCGGTCCACTGTGTCGTCAAGGCAAGTGCGTATAATCCAATATGAATGTTGAGATGTCAAGAATTTAGGAGCACTTGCTGAGAATAAATTTTGGTGTATTTCATGAGAAAGCATAGAATGGTTGAGATTATGTATTGACAGTCAATTAGTCAGTCGCATTGAGTTCCGAGTGTTTTTGAATATTATCCATATACTGCCGAATAAAAAAATATAAGAAATCGACGATAGACCCCGTCGTTAGCTTTGGCCCACCCGCCCGCACCTAATAGTCATAATTTCATCAAACTTCGGCACAATAAAGTAGACCCGCTAGAGATATATTTACATTTTGTGACAGCTATAATTATTCGGAATTTGTCCATTCATAGCTTCGCAAAAAACAGTCCTTTTTTTTCAGTTGAATGGATTCAAATATAATACATATAATAAATGATTGAAGTGTTCCATGTAGAGAATAGGCGTAACTTTTACAACTGTTAATTAGCTGAGTTTTCTGATGATATCAAGACAAGTAATTAGCCCAGTTTTTTGAGGACATAAATATAAGTTATGTAATTACAGATGTATCAGTATTCAATTAAAAAAAAATATTGTAATCCAAACAGTGAAAAAGAATGCAAATTTAAACCGAAACGCGTTCATGGAATAGTAACAAAGGAACCATTTATTCATTATATCACATTAAAGGGTTTAATCATGGATAGGTATATGATATGACTGCTCAGTGAATTTAAATAATCGGGATTAATATCCGAAACAACATTTAATTATTCGAACGTAGCGTGAATATTATCACTGAAATAGTGATGATACTCACGCAAAGCTTCATCGGAATCAATGATTCGTAGTTTCTTCCACCGTTTTCGACAACAGGGAGCTGCAAATGACCTTCCACGAATAAGTAGATTATGGACTAAGTCAGAAGCAAACGATAAGCGTGAGAGGGTTAGGGTGGTCAGGGAACCATCAACGTCGATTCACAGAAGGTCATTGAAATTTGCGGCGCATTCTGCATCGATTGCAAGTTGTTTCCATACAAAATTTAGTTGGTACTACTCCACTACTACTATTTGTTGCCCTAACTGTAGTAGGGCATAGCGCGTTAACTATTCACATGTGGCTTAGATGACTTGCGTTAGCTTAAATTGCTTTCGGACGACACATATTGCTAGCATGTACCTCCTGCTAATTAAGCCGCATTCCTGGGACAAGTGGGGAAATGTTGTGGCTTTTGTTACGCTTACGCCCCACACCACAGGGGGAAGACAACACAAGCATCCATGGCCACAACGTGGACGGGATTCGAACCCGTAGCTGGCCGGTATGCTGAGCCGTCAGAGTGACGCCTCAACGCACTGAGCTACCGGCCGTCAAAAATTCAATTTATACAGTAGTTAAAACTTGTTGATTATAACTTATAAGCAACGTATAGCTATGCGATTCGATTTCAACAATTAGCTAAGAAAGAGTACAGACGGATTTATTCACCATTGCACATCGTGTCCGGTGTGGCACACTTCGTTATGAATGGTTTAGTTAACTACCAAAATTGCAGGATTTCGAGTATCGAGAACCCAAGAAAATAGCACCAGCGGGAATTGCACTCTAGAAAATGCAGTGTTTGGAGTGATGCGACTTCAGAGGAAATCTGCGGTTCGTGTTTTTTCGACAACGGAAATGATAATGCGGTTATAGTCGATGAACAACGATTTCGGGATATACTTGAATACTGGGTACGTCCTTTTGTGTGAAATAGAGTTGACATGTGGTTTCAGCAGGACGGAGGCACTTGCCATACTGCAGAAGCCACAATGCAGATTTTAAAAGAACTTTCCGGTGAAGAGAGTGAAGTTGGTCATTGCTACTCCAAGTCAACAATGACTTGACTTAGCTATCTACTACCACAAAAAATTAATCATCATAATACCAATTTTTCGAAAATGTTCCTCCCATCTGTCTACTTTGCTGTCCCAAAATTTGAATAAAATTTATTGACAATCAATTGAGTGTTTCTGACCTGTATTTTCAAATAGATTCAATGAAAATCATCTCACCTTAGTAAGCTACCGGCTATAATGTAGGCTAACTAGTTTCAAGAAAAATACATTACATATAATGCATACTAAGGGGAGATTAAACGCTTAGCCAGAGGATGAGAAAGCTCAACTAGGCTTTTTTTTTTAGTCTAGGTCCACCGTATTTGTAGACACAAAGATCCAGTGACCCACTGGGGACAAATAAGTGAAAGGTGGCATATTGTAAACTGAAACCGCATTGCACTTAACAGCTAAATAAGACAGCCGCCAACGGACGGAGGACTCACCACTAACCACCCAATATTAATGAAAATGGAGCCATCGTCACCCAAATGCCCAGCAAAGTGTCAGGCATCACCGAATTACAAGATCAACAAATGCGGTCTTACGCTTTCGTGAAATTGCCCAGTGGTGTGCGTTGAGTGTGAGACACTGTACTATGCTGGATTACCTGGATCTCCTTGGGGAGACGGACTACACTTTTCTAAAATATTATTTATGCAGAGAGTACACTATTCTGATTCCGTCGAGGAGTCTATGGACCGAGAATATGCTCTTAACCACCAAGTCAAAGGTCATTTATACAGAGAGCTCGACGACTGACGTCAAAATTGGAGTTGACATATACTCGGAAGACTCACCTATTAACCTATCATTCCATCTTCCCGACTTTTGGCGATTTCGAAAGCTCTGTCCTAGGTATTCGAAGGACGCCAGTGAAACTGACGAAATTGAGCGACGGATGCATCTAGCAAATAAGAGTATCTTCTCGATTCTACAAGTAATGAAATCGAAGTATGTGCATCGAAATACTAAGCTCCGCATATACAAAACGACGACGACCTGTGCTATACTATGGCTGCGAAACGTGGACCTTTACTCAAGTACACATGATAAAGACATTTTAACCAAAGGTCCTTCAGCGAATTTTCGGAGCAGTTTCCGACCGAAATGGATGGCGCACAACCATGAGCTGTACGAGCTTTACGATGAGCTGGATATCTCGAGAATCGTTAAACTACAACGTTTACAATAGGCAGGACATATACAACGAATGGAGGATGACGGCGTGTGTAAGAAAATATTCAATGGAAATGGACGACGCGACGCGTAGACGGAGCAAGGAAGACTGGGAGCTTTTTGGAAAGACTCAGTAGATTAGGACGCCGAATAACTACTGGTTATCCAAAATTAGAGGACGCGGTCACTTGCTCAAATATGCGTGTTCGCGCAGGCTTGTATTTGGGTCCAGGTTTCACAACAATTGCATCATAATTTCGTCTGTCCCGCTGGCGTCATTTGACAGCTTGCTACGCAGGTATTCGAAGTCGCCAGCAAATTCGAAATTAAGGTTCCCGATGCTGATGATCACAACAATAAATTTTATTCTTTCCAAAATGCGTAGTACAACTTCTTTTGCAACCATATCAAGATTATGTAATAGTTATTCGGCAGCTGGCAGGTTTCGGGATATGATACGTTGGCGTTTCTCTGATGTCCGCATTCATCACCTCGATAGAATTTCAGGTGATATCTTAGAGAGCATGGCAGCCGGTTTATCGTCTTGCTTCAGCTCAGGATGTGCTTTCGAAGAGGTCAGTCAGCCAGTGTAAGAACCTTATCTGTGAGACGGAATTGAAAATCGTCATCTTTTTTAGTGGGAATAGCCTCACTGCATACTAAATTCCATAATGATGTTGTATAATACACTGAGATTTTCCAACTCCCAGATTTTATTATGCATTTCAGGCGGAAGTGCTGGTAACAAAGGAAGCCGGTCGGATGGTGAGGCGCAGCACGATAGTCACAAAGGAAATCGCAATTTTCACGGACTGCCAGGCCGCTATAAAGGCCTAGAGATGGCGATAATGTAATGAAAAATAGTAAAATCATGCTGACAAGAGCTGGACGGCTTGGCCAGCCTACACAGACTCGCCCTGCTCTGGATTCCGGGTCACAGCGGTATAACAGGGAACGAGCGGGCCGATTAACTTGTGCACCTAGGCTCCACCCTTTACAGATACATATATGCGCCACTTGGTGCTATCAAGCGAAATACAAAAATACAATATACATTTAGCGAACGCTAAGGACGTGCATCGCCTTTAAGAACATATGTACATCCTACAACACACAAAGAACTAATGCCCTTCTCAATAGGACCCGTCTAGAAGTGGCCAGAATTGTTAGGGTGAAAACGGATCACTGGCTAGTGGGAGGGCACGCGGCTAGACTGGGTATCCCCTACAACGAGTACTGTCGAAGTTGCAGGGATAGGCCGGAGAAGGAGACTCTTTTACACTTCCTTTGTGAATGTCCAGTACTAGCCAGGGCGCGGTACCGAGCTTTGGGCAGTTCCTTTCTCACATAAATATTAACCCCCTACGGATAGACAGACTTAATTTATGCAGTTTTTCTTTTACGAGGCCTGTGGCATCAAAGCGTCGCACAAAAGCGTTATTTGGGTGTTCCCCCTTTTGGGTATTCCCGACGCTTAAACCAACCAACCATGCTTGCTTAAAATCGACAAAGATTTGGTATACATCGACGTCTTAGTATTAATATGTACATCTCGAATTTCCGTCGAAATTCAATCAGTCAATTTAGAATTTTAATCCTGTCATTAGGAGCTCAGAAGGGCTTCGGGAAAGCAAATGGTGAGGTTTTTTTCTTTAATTTTTTTATGTTTTATGGGGTGCTGAACACGAATCCGGAGCCAACAACACCAACATTTTGACCAACATTTTTTTGCGGAACATGGTCAAAATCTCAAAAAACCTCGAAATTTCGGTATTTTTTTTTTGGTTTTTCGATTCTATCTTGAAAATCGTAGATCCTGCGTCGAACTAGTTACCAAACGTCAAGTTCCGTTTAGTGGTGTGGCCGCAATCGACAGTCGAAGAACGTCTATTTTTCTCAATTTTTCGAGAAAGAATATGTTTCCCCAAATCACGCAATGGTTGGAATATTTTCTGTCACCGCATGTCGCTTTCAAATTAAACCAAAATACATATATAACTCGAAATATATATAAATCATTTGCATTTGCCACTTCAAAATTAGTAGTAAAACTTGTTCCTATTTCACAGTTCCTATGAGAGGTATATGAAATAGTGGGCCGATTTCAATAAAATTTAGGAACGTGGTTTAGCAGTCAATTTGATTGAATAATATGAAATTTGGTAAAGATACTTTCAGAACTAAAACAAAAACTTGCTTTTGGAACGGTCGATCCTATGAGAGCTATATGATAGAGTAGTCCGATTTCAACCAAATTCGGGAATATGATTTGACTCGATACTAATGATCAATGTGAAATCTGAAAAAGAAATCTTCAGAATTAAAAAAAAAATTCTTACAAAGACAAATTTTTGGACCGGTCGTTCCTATGGCAGCTATATGACATAGTGGTCCGATTCCATTGCTTCCGACATATATACAGCATGCAATAGAAAGAAGGCTTTGTACAATTTCAGTTCGATAGCTTTAAAACTGAGGGACTAGTTTGCATATTGTAGAAGCAGACGGACAGACGGACAAAGCTTAATCGACTCGTCTTATCATACTGACCAAGAATATATATAGTTTATATGGTCGGAGATGCTTATTTCTGTGCGTTGCAAACTTCATGACCAAGTTAATATACCCTGTCACATCCGTGAAGGGTATAAAAATGAAAAAATCTTATCAGATGTTCAAAATGCCAGCTGAAGTGAATGTGAAATGGGTCGTGTCGACGAGTCCTGATTTCTTGCCTTCATTTCCTGCGGCAACCTCAAATCGACGATTGATTAAAAAGCTCACCAAATTAATTATTTTTTATTTTTTTTTCAATTTCCTCTTATTTATTTGATATCGTCTGACTCCCTTTTCCACTAGTTGACGTTCAAATTTTCTCAATTAAACCGACCTCCGGAGGCGTATCTTCGTGAATTCGCCCTTTTCCCGTCGTGCTAAAAGCTCGGCGTAAGGCTTTTTCACTTTGAACACTTTCCGAGTGGAATTCCTGAAGTTGAATGAACTAAAAATTCAATTTAATTGCAAACTGTCGGCACTAGGATTGTAGTACTTACTATAAACTACAAACAGAGCAACGAGTGAAGTGGCAAAAAAGAGTGTAATGCAAATTAAATTCCATGCCAATACATCAAAAATTACTTTGCCAGGGAGGTTAGCGTAGTGTAAGAAAACAATTTCTTTGCGGATCTATCGTTGAGTGCCATTTCGGCATTTTTAAATTGCCGACACACTTTAATTAAGCCATTTTTTTCTTGGCCCCAAACTTCAACTTGTTCGTTTAAACTCGTTGCTATGAGTATCTTTTAATTAACAGCCAACCCGCCACCTTCAATCTGGGATCTAATTTAAATAATTAGAAGCAAAACTAAGGGTTTGTTTGTGGGCTGTTTGAGGTCAGAGTATAAAGTTTGAGGTAGGAACTCTTCAGACTTTCAAGGAATGGAAGTTTATTTTTTTATGGTTCTTTGAAACTTTTCTTTGGCGGAAGTTTACAGAACAGTTTTACGTGCATAAATCATTCAAAATCTTCGAGAGTTGTGGATTTTCTTACTAGATGGAAAGTACGAGAGTTTGTGATGAATGGAAAATGGAGATCATCCGTCAATGTGGATCTGGATTTTTTTTAGCCGGAAGTAAGTAGGAAGAATCTTTTCATTATGCTCAGATGATAGTATGTACTCGTTTATCTTTGATATCAACATTTACGAGAATTTAGATTTTTTGTTGTTTCAGAGGATTTTGACCTTCATTACTGAGAGTATGGAACATGCATTGAAGAGAGGCTATCACCACACACAATCCATACGCGTTTCGAACACATTTGTTTTCATCGCCTACCTTCTTATATCCCTCGTTTGTCAAATTATCTGACTGAAAGTTGCAATTTGTGTCGGATTTTCACAATACATATTTTTTTCTTCATTGCCTATTTTCTCCTATCAGCTGGAGCCTCCTCGACTGCGGTATGATTCAAAATCAAAACAAATTATTTGACAGCCGGGAGAACATTTTTGTGGTGTGTGTAATATGTCATAGTGTCTAGACGGGTACCGAAAATTTAAGCTGATTTCCGTTCTTTATATAGCCTTCATATTCATATGTCATTATGCTACTTTAGGCTCCGTCCGCACGGGCATCTTTTGATGCCCACCAAACCGCCCTTTATATATTTGAGTTGCAACGTTTGGTCCGGCGAGTCGCGGAAATCTCTTCATTCGCGAGTGATATTGCGATTCCGCCGATTGTGCGTTGTGTGTGAAGCGACTTAATTTCGAACAAACTTTGTTTCGTTCCAACTTTCCAAAAAAAGCTACTTTTATAGCTGAAATCATTCAAAACGATCGGAATCCTGCACGACCACGACGATGAGAGTGCAGGAAGATTGGTCGCGTAGGGAGTTCGTTCTTGACCGCCAGAGCGAGCAACGTGGAAAGTGCGGGAAAACGGGTTCTGCAATTGTTCGCAGCGCCGCGCCGACTGGAAGGCTCCACTCCTGCTGGTTGGTGATCGCACACGGCTCAGTCACCTTTCCTAATCGTCACTTCTTAACGTTTTCATCGCATCGTTTTCGACTGGCCGCTGCAGTTTGTGCAATTTGATTGCGAGAGTACATTTCCCTCTAACAAAAAAAAAAGTTGCGTAAAGTGTTCTCATTGAACATATTGGGCATCTTCCAGTCCGCAGTGTCCATGGTGAAAAACGGCAATTTTGCAACATTTTCGGTACAACATTCTGGCGGTATAATCTCAGCTTCCTTCTGCAGGCAGCACGGTCTTGGATCCTATTATCGCCAAAATTAACGCGTTGTTGTTGCTTCTTCATCTGATCGATCCACGTTCGTTTCCGTCTGCCCCGGGGTTTTGGGTCCAGCAAATGAAACATTAATTGATAGTGCCTTCATGACAGGGTAATATTGACAATACCAATCCATACGACGATCTTCGAACTTTCAGTGATCGGCTGCTCAGCAAACAAGCTGCCTCGGATGTGGGTACTTTTTTTCCTTTATGATAGTGTTTCTGTGATTGTGTGGTGAAAAGGATAACCGAAAGGGTATTCGTGTGTCAACACAACGAATGCACAGCAATAGATCCTGTACCATCATGGGAGCACCCCAGGAAAGTGGGCCTCGTTTATAGGACCAGTCATGTTTTCCTCGCACACACATACCCATACGCTTGTAAGTAGCAGACAATTGCGATAGGCCAGTAATGATCCAATGTTGTCATATTCATATTCGACCAATGATGCCGCACTGGGTGAATATAAATGCACGCAGAATGTTGAAAAGCATGTAATAAAACTGACAGGAGATCATTGGGAATTAGTTATGATAACGAAATTAGTACTGGACTACTAGTTCCGTAGCCTGGACGTTTTTGCATCTGCAGAAGCTGAAGCGGCTTTTGATGGTACGTCACCGTTGTTAAGGTCTTTACCCATCAACCAATGATTGATTGATTTAAGGTGCATTTGCTACTTTGAAATTAGTTGTAAAGTTTGTTCCGATTTCACTGTTCTTATGAGAGGTATATGAAATAGTGGCCGATTTCAACCAAATTTTGGAAAGTGATTTGGCCGTAAATATAATTGAATAATATGAAAGATATTTTCAGAAATAAACCAGACCAAAGCTTCGCTTCGGCCTGGAGTCCAAAGCGTATATACCCTAGACTTGTACTGACCTAGTCGTGATACCAAAACTACCAATTGGCAACGACCATTTGCATTAAAAGTGAGTTTCCCATATGACCAGTTTATTATTATTAGGTTGGCACTGCTTCAGGAGGATGTTGACCATTATCAAAATCAATTAACTAACCCATTCTACAAATATTTGTCGAATTTTTCAAATCGCTAGCTTCATTCTATCTAAAGTTATTGCTTATTTGAAGTCTCACTTGTAGGGGTAAGTTTCTTTTTCCGAATCTTGCGCATTTTTAATAACAACCAACTAGATCCCAGTACAAACTTAGCTTCATTTTATCGAAAGTTATCGCTAATCTGAAGTTTCATGTATAGGGGAGGTAGGGGTTTCTTGGGTCAGATCTTGCTCATCATTGCCACCAACCAATAAGATCAGCTTTGAACATTTAAGCAAAATTTCAAATCTCTAGCTGCATTCTATTGAAAGTTATGGCTTATTCGAAGTTTCATTTGTAGGGGAGGTAGGGGTTCCTTGTGTCGTATCTGGCCTATCTTTAATACCAGCTAACTCAATCTTACTTTAAACATTTGACCAAAATTTCAAGTTGCTGGCTTCATTCTATCAAAAGTTATCGTTTATCTGAAATTTCATGTGTAGGGGAGGTAAGAGTTTCTTGGGTCAGATCTTGCTCATCATTGCCACCAACTAATTAGGCCACGCTTTGAACATTTAAGCAAAATTTCAAATCTTTAGCTTCATTCTATCAAAAGTTATCGCTTGTTTTAAGTTTCACTTGTAGTGAAAAATCCTTACGTCGGATTTTACGCATTTTCAATGACGACTAACTAAATCTTACTAGCATCATTCCACCAAATTTTCAACTTGCTAGTGTCATTCTATCGAAAGTTATCGTAACTAAAGGAATATTTAATTTTTTTTTAATTTGTAGGGGAGGTTCCTCTGACCTGATTATGCCCAACTTACTAAAACTCAAGCAGTTTCTCACTTCACGGTTACATGCCAAAAATCAGCTATACGAGTATACGTCAATTGATTCAAAAGTTAAAGACAAAAAACCTGAAAAGTAGGGTAGTACGGGGCTCTTTGTAAGAAAATTGCCGTTAGTTTTCACCTGATCAATTTTATTTTTCCAGGAGAGTATAAGATTACCCTCAGAAGCAATCTACCAAAGCGAGAGCTTTTCATGTTTATATAATCGGGAGTTATAGATACATTTAATTATTTTACATATGTAGGGAAGGTAGGCGTTTTCTTAGCCTGATCATACCCATTTTCAATACTATCCAACAACATCACTTTGCCAACATGTGACTAAAATTTCAAAGCTCTAGCTTTATTCTATCGAAAGTTATCGTGCGAACGGACAGACAGACGGACAGACAGACATGGCTTAATCGATTCAGGAGGTGACCCTGATCATTTATGTATATACATTGGTATACCTCCGGAGCCTCCTTAAAGGTGTTGCATATTTTCGTCGTGACAAAAACAATATACCCTATACTAAAAGTCAGGGCCAGAAATGAATCCAAAGTTGGACGCCAAATATGTAAGGGACGGTTTGGTGTGCATCAGAGGATTACCTTGGGGATGGACCCCAAGGTTGCATAATGACCGTGAAAGTCGGGCCGTGCCATCTGGCGAAGTAGAAGACCCCTCAACGAGCTAAGCAGCGGCCTATGCTTGCTGTTGTTCAGTTCGGGAGACGTGGGCGGGGTGATTTTCGCTGCTCGTTGCCCCTGTCCTTTACGTATTAATAACAATTTATAGGCCTGGGGAAGACAACACACACAAGGTAGACAAAAATGGAAAAAAGGGGCAATAAGGATGGAATGGTTGGAGGACAGCTAATTTGCCCTCGCGCTCGTATCTATCTCCAGGCCTCTGGTTTCGTACCACCGACAGACCATTACTCATCAGGGGCTGCCATCGATCTGCCTGCGGATGCAACACTACCAGACCATAATATGATTCATTACAGGTGGTTCATTACATCTCCTATCGGACTATGTTCAGTGCTGACGCCTAGAACCGCACCAGTAGTTGATAGCCTCATGTCCAGCCTGGGCCACAAGCATGTACTGCCACTTGACCATCTCTAGGTGACCTTACTAATCGCGGCTTGCACAGTGGCAGTCTTACGCGATTGAAATTTCGGCTATGTAGCTGGTACGTTCGGTTTCTTCCATTATCCCACCACGAGCTAGCTTGTCGGCTCTGTAATTGCCACCGAACCACTGTGACCTAGAAATCAGCACAAAACTATATCGAACAAATTACTCTTCTCCATGAGAGATGGGTGGCACTCCGTATTACGTGCTTTTCCTTCCGGTCTTGGCGGCCGTCCGACTAGCTTCGGACCGAACTTAAAAAATAAATCACGATAAGAGTGAATTCGTAATTGTCTGAAGTCAACAACCGGGAATGCACAATAGAATAAAAACCGCGTCGCTTCGATTTTGTTACAAATTTAATAATATTTAAACTTTACTCACTAATTTCTTTACTTCTCGATCGACCGGCAAAATCAAAATTCAATTTATACTAACTCTTAAAATTATAACCTTAGTCTACTTAAAATAACTACACCTAACTACCTAGGTGGCGGCAGCTACTCTGAAAACGAAGAAACTAATCGACGCCGACGACAATTGTTTGATCGCTTTTCGCTTATTCTCCGTCTCGGGGACTCCCACGCCGACAGTTCGCAATCACTCTATTCACTTTCCTCGTCGTTACAAACAGATACTTTGTCGCCAAGCTTGCGTCGGCTGCACTTTCCGTCTCCATCTTCCAAATTTCCAACCGCTCCACCAAATTTCCCACAATCTTCTCTTCTGGATTCTACTCCGTCGCCTTGCGTCGCTTTCTTTGATACGTCGATCTTGCGTGTCGAGGAAAAAATCGGACAAAGAGATGTCCCGTTCCTCTGCAAGAGCTTAAATATTTTTCCAAACAAACGGTTCCTTCCGTCAGAGAATCGGTTAAGCCGATCTACACGAGAATCCTTCAATTGAGCATTATGACTAGTAACGTTAGAACTCAGTTAACGTTTACAGACATGACAGTCAGTAACTAGCTTTGTTTGTTTACCTATCAGTACGATGTTTCGGGTTGGATGGACACTTAGATAAGTATTCCCATTTTCACGTATTTTGTAATTGCATTTTCTCGATACTTTGTGAAAGCTTTCACTTCATTTCAGGATTCACGTCGATATTATATGGAGCGCGTTGTTCGGGAGAAAAGTCGATATCACTGGAATCGCATCAGGCAGGCGTCGACCTAGGTACGCCACCGGTTATTAATATAACTATAATTTCTCGTTTCAAGTCAGCGACTAGCCGAAATCAAAAGCGATAGCGTAACATCCGACACCATATTTGACGGGGATAGTGTGGATTCGAGGGATCTAATCGAATATTGGCTGTCTGTCAAAATGAGAATGTTTCTTAGAGATACGTCATGCCAGGTCAAAGCTTTCCAAATTACTTCCAATTTGGCCTGTAAAACGCTACACTAGTCGGGCAGTCGGTCTGATAAGTTTGGGGCCTTGTTGACGTACGCTGTGGGAGTTCTAGAAGTGCCCACATGAAGTTTTTATTGACGCACCGATGACGGAACCTATGTTTCTCTAGATGTAGAACGTCGGATTAAATACCTGCGCCCACGTCACCGTCGGTCTTGGAACCATTTGGACAGATATGAATTTCATGTGACTTCCGAAGCCAGTCTTCATTCCATTGCACTCGTGGTGGGATAAGGCATGCGAAGCATTTACCAAACATATGTTTTGACGAAACATTAGAATGAACTCCATATATAAATTATGTATATGGATATCATTGATATCGAGTTAATTTACCCTAACCCGTTGTTCAAAAGAACGAACTTAGAATGTGCTTGCCCATCGAACACATAATTGGCGGGAGCAGTGCAAGTGGCTGTCAATCTTTAGCGAAAAAAAAGTTCTGACGGCCCTTTACACGTCACTGTCGTTCGTAACCTCAACCTATGCTGATCGCATCCGCTTTAGCAAACAAAGGAATTGCAGCAATCGTTGGATCATCGACATTTTCCGTGGGCATCTGTTACCGTCGTAGGCCGTGCGGAGAACGTTTCTGACGTCTTGTACTTGCCAACGTTCGCGGAGAGCTGTAAATATGTCAACTACGAACTGCTTTCGTCGTCGTGTCGTCTTGGTTATTGTTGCAGTCGATAATCAGGTATTAGTGTTATGTGTAATGTGTTTTAGTGAAAGCATCAACTTATGTACGAGTATACATTAATGTAAAAACATTAATTCAAAATATATTTAACTGTTAATCGTTTTTTTGATGCTCGTAAAATTTTGTTGAGACGTCCATTAGCGGCTGCCACCGGAAGTACTTAAGTAGTATTTTAATCGTTGCATTTTTTCTGAAAAAAAGAACTTTTAACGTAAAGCGAAGAAAAGTTATGATGTATTCTTAAAATATATATAGGTGTAATAAATTATACTAATGTACGTCTCCAAAACTATGTGTTGTTACTGAGGCTCGGGGTAGGGGCGTTTTCGTCGCCCCTCAACTTCACTGTAGGATGGCCCTTCACATTTGTGATGAGACAAAGGGCCAAATGATTAGATTTCGCGTCGGTATGTGAGTTAGGCAATAGCTGAATATTGTTTTTCTTATTGACGTAGTAGTAGCGATTAACTGAATATTACCCACGATAGTGCACTCCCCAACGGAACTGCGCTTCCAGCAGGTGTCCGCTGACTGTGTAGTGTCTGCTTTCCTTTGACCTTTTAGTTTAGTTTTTTCACACTCGTCTCCGGCGATTTTACAATTCCTATATCGAAATGATCATGGAGGCGACTGAATTCGCATAGTTTTTGTTTGGAGAATATTAGCTACATAACCTATTCTATCACAGTGCAAAAATGCACTATATTGGTTTAGAATTTGTAAGACGAATTTAAGATTAAATAGTGAATAAATGCCTACATTGTTTCAGTCATTTAAGCAGATGTACGCTGTGTCGCATTTTAGAAAGACGCACCCATATTTTCATAATTTGAACGGATAATAATTTGGATTTTTGCACAATCGTAATATTTTATAATTCAATAATATTTTTTATTATTTCATAAGCTTTTTACATTTTGATAAAGATTTGGTAACACAATTCAAATAAATATATTTCCATAAAAATGAAACTAAAGAAGTATAACTAAAAAATTATCATTTTTTAATGTTATTGGACGTAGTTAAGTTAATGTTTTTTTGCTCCGGATTCGTTTCTTTCTATGTTAAGGTTAATTTTGTGAGGTTTTTGTCTTCTTTTCTTTTCTTCGAGTTTGGTTGGCCTTCCAGACTGTATGCGATTATTGCCTTTAAGTCCCCTTTCTTTCCTTCGAGATATAGCTGATGGTTGTACATGCATTTTTCGGCTCCTGTTAAATCGAGTTGTGTGTGTAAACATGGACATTATTGGTGATGGATTCTGAACTTTTTCCAATGTAGTCACAAATTTTTTCATCACTGAGTTATTGGAAGGACATTGATCCTTCTTTAATATCTCTGTAAGCCGTGTAAATTCGGCTTGCATTCTATCAATAGTTGCGTTATAGTCTTGACTGAGTGTTTCGGAAATTGGTTAATCAAACGAGCTATTATCAGTCTTAGATTGATGTGACTGAACAATAATGTTATTTTCTGTGCAACACGTTTCACTGGTTGCCTCAGAATCGCAATTTTTGTTAGAGTTTATATCATCATAAAAATCGGGCAAATATGTTTCACCTAAGGCAGTTTTAGCCAAATCTTGCCGATCACTTTTAGTCAAAAACAAGGAATTATTTAAAGAAAGTCCGTACTTTTGTTCGACCGCACATAAATGTTTAAAATATTGTCCTCCTTGACCATAATAACAACTACAACACTCAGTTTCGATATTTACTTCGAAATAGTCACTTTTATGTTTAATACGGTAATTTGAATGGCTGATATGTATTATTACTTCAATAGTATTTTGTGAAAACTTATTATAAGCTAGAGTTAAATTTCGTCCTCTTGTGTTTGCAAATTTTAGAAGTCTATTTTTGTGATAGTTTTCGAAAATTCCGGTGATGAAATCAGTAAGAGCACATATGTTAAATGCTTTACATCGTTGCAATATAATATCCTTAAATATTCTGATAGAAGCTTCACAGTAATTATTAGTATTGTTACCCCTGTGCAAAACGTCACTACGAAAAGGTAAACACCATTCTTCTCGACGATTCCAAATATGTTCTAAATGTGCCTTGGCATTATTATACTTGTTTAATGTTTGGTCGTTGAATAATTTTAACATAAAGTTCTCTGCATCTGAAGTAGTTTTAGCATGTAAAACATGGCGGAATAAATTCATAAGGGTCTTTCGGTCTTCTTTCTGAATCTTGTTATTAGAATTCCATAGCCAGCGCCACAAGGCTTGCGTTACATGAAAAATACAAAGTAGCAAACGAGATTTTGGAAATACTACCTATACTTTAAGTGCATTTATTTCTTCAGAGTCATCGTCGGTCATAATAATTTGGGGCTCAAATAATTTATTACAAGTGCCTTCTAAGTGTTGCTTTGAAATTTTTAGAGCATATAGGTAATCATTTCCGGTTTTATTTTTATGAAGTATAATAGCTATTGGCAATGCTCCTATTTTTGTCGCTGCAAAAATAAAAGTGACAGAAGTGCTGCTTTGGTCACACGAACCACTGGTGTCAATAAAGATCATCTCGTCTGCATGACCTGCTTGAAAAGCTCTTTTCATTATGGCGGTTATCAGAACAACGAGAAATGGATTTCGTTAACACACAACAGGGTATCCTGTTTTTGTAACTCTTCAATTTTAATCTTTATTCTTTCAATTAAACTTTGGTCATCCCTTCCTCCATATTTTTCAGACCTCCATTGATGATAAATTCCGTAATTCCTTGTACAACCTTTTTTTCTTAAGTGAAAGTTTATTCTTTTTGGCTAGATGACACACATAGAGTTTGCGAAATTCATAACGAACACAGTTATTAAACACTTTGCTAACGATCCAGTTAGTGTTTGTGCTCCGAGAAAAACTTTTTAAAAAGGTCTCACATTTTCCCTGACAATTTTTGCCTTCTATTAATTTGCACTGAAATTTTGTCACAAAGTGATCTTAATTTTTCTCCTCAAATTCAAAATAATGAATGTCACTGCCCAAGATACTATTTATAACGGTTTTAGCCATTTTCAGGCACTAAAGATCGTTAGACTAATTAAACCACGTGGTGATACGCAACTACACCCCGAGCGATCGTTACGAACGAACTGTTCACATTCGACAGATTTGTAAATAATGATGACGACAACTGAAATGGGCTAGATTTTGTAGCGGTAATAGCTAACCAAAGGAACTTAGCAACTTCGATTTCAGTACGGTCAATTTCTGCATCGTAATAGATTAGAAAAACTAGTTTTTGCAACCAAAAACTACTCGAGTTCAGTCACCATCGTGACTGTATTCACATAGGAATTGTAAAATCGCGACCGGGTAGTCCTGAGAATCCCACTGATACCCACGCAAGCTGTTCTTTGAACTTTTCCCACCAGGTTGCGGTTAGCCGAGCCGAGTTTAAACGATGTGTGAAAAGACGGTGTCGACGAAAACAATGTAAAAATTGCAATGACAAAATCCCACAACTTGATGAAAACATAAGGAGTAATGACGCAAGAGCAGCCTTTAGTATTGTGAACCAGATAAGACAGGGATATAAACCGCAAACAACCCTATGTAAGGACCAAGAGGCAACATTATTAGTGACACATTTGATATCAAAACAAGATGGGATTAATCCTTCAAAAAATTTGCTGAACTCGACAACGCCACAGTCAGAAAACCATCCTGATAGTGGAAGAATACCCACTATACAAACTTTTGACGAAGTGAAAAAAGTCTTAAATAAATTAAAACCAGACCGACGAAATTTTCACAGAGCTCCTAAAAGAATGCCGAACGGAGCTGAACAGTATAATTCCTAAAGTAATAACTAGTATAAATGGGCAACCCAAAGGAGTTTGGAGTTGCGCTCATCGTGAACAATAATATCAAACCGCACGTTATTGACTTCAAACAGATCAAGGAAAGGTTGTGTGCGATTCGGATTAAGAATCGATTTCTCAACCTCTGGTTCATCAACGTACACACGCCAACTGAAGTGAAGGAAGGAGAAGGAAAAGAGAGTTTTACGATTGCCTGGAGACATTATTCGGCTCACTTCCAACAAACGACGCCAAAATACTGCTGGGAGATTTCAATGCGATAGTTGTAAACGACAGTTGGAGTCATTGGAGGACACAGCCTTCACGAGAAATGCAGTGACAACGGTCAACGACCAATCAACTTTGCAGTAGGAACCTTGTCGTAAACTCAACACGCTTTCCGCATCGAAGAACTCATTAAGAGATAGGCTTCTAGTGTGATAGATGTCCGACCATGCCGAGGAACAAATTGCGATTTCGACCATCACTTGATAAAGATAACCAATCGCAATTGGTGCAGTATCCCTTCAGTGCACTGTAAGAACCAGGATGTAAACTTCATCAGCGACACCGATAGCAACAAAAACCGACGGGTGTAATATTTCAAAGAGCTTCTGAGTCCCGCATCCCACGTCCCAATGCAAGAAACCCCAATCGTTGACGATTTGATCGATCATGGCTCCAATACGCAACCACCAACAGGAGAAGAAGTTGATCTCGCTTTGTAGTCACTCAAACCAAATAAAGTGCCGGGTGCAGATGAGATTACAGCTGAACTGCTAAAGTCTGGTGGATAGGGTTATATCGCCGCATTCATACCGAAAAAGATAATGATTCCAGCAATAATTCTACTAAAGGACAAAATTTGCTCCAGTTACCTGATTTTCGGGAAGCAATTGCTGCTGGTCTTGTGCAATACAAACAAAGACGTTTGCCTGGTCGTCCAAGCAGTCTTTCTCGCAGTCGGACATCAACACCACAAGGATCTCCACAACCAAGTGGTTCCAAACTAGGTGTAAACGCCAGGGATCCAGTTTATGACGTCCGTTACGACAACACTGACCACTTCCCTATTTGAACAAAGAAAGAGGCAAAAGATGGTGCAACTTGTTCAAAAACTCACAAACACAGTGCATTTGCTCAAAATGTAACCTTCATTTGTGCCGCTCTCACGCCAAAAATTGTTTTTATGACTACTACAATTGTAAAAAATAAGTTTTCCAATATTTGTTCGGTTTATAATATATTTTATAATAAAAACTACCAATAAATGTAATCTTACACCTATGTTTTTTGCCGTAAAGACCCAAGTGTGCCCTGAGGCACTTTTACACATTTTCTCACCTGGCGACTAAACAAAAAAATATAATTACACGGGGATATTTTTTCTCAGCTCACTGAGCCATTATTATTATAAAAACATAAAAGAACTACGATTGGGGTAAACCCCAATCATGCAATACTCTAGATGAATTTGAACCTGGTTAAAGCCAATAAATAATTTTGGTTGCAATCTCGGATGCATCGTTAAGACGTAAGTCGTTAAGACGTTAAGACGTATTTCATGAAATAGTGCAGTTTGTATGGGAGGGGGTAGAAGGAGGATGAGGATTACAATAAATTTTATAATGTAGGTTACAATTATCATAAACGTGATATTTTCAAAATTTCAAAGCAATATGTTTTATAGTTTCTGAGAAAATTTGATTATTGTAAATTTTCAAAAATGTGTCATTTTGTATGGGAGGGGGTAGAAGGGGTGGAGCGATTTAGCCCGTTCACGAACTTAGCCTTCATTTTTTGTCAAAAATAACGTGTGCAAAATTTGAACTTCATAGCTCAACGCGTTCTCGAGCTAGAGAGGTCACGGACGGACGGACGGACAGACGGACAGACGGACAGACGGACATCCGGTTTTGAGATATTCGAGTGATAATATGAACTTCTGTATCATTCATTTTTTTCTGCGAGCCTTATTTCTTAGCGTTACAAACTTTGTGGCAAACTTATAATACTCTCAGATTTCATCTAGAGTATAAACATAAAAGAACTACGATTGGGGTAAACCCCAATCATGCAATACTCTAGATGAATTTGAACCTGGTTAAAGCCAATAAATAATTTTGGTTGCAATCATTACTTTTTTTGAATCTAACTGATATTGTTAATTAAGTGTTAAGTACAAAATTTCAGCCCGATAAATTGTATAGGTAATGAGTAAATTGGCTTAACGTATTTCATGAAATAGTGCAGTTTGTATGGGAGGGGGTAGAAGGAGGGTGAGGATTACAATAAATTTTATAATGTAGGTTACAATTATCATAAAAGTGATATATTCAAAATTTCAAAGCAAGGTGTTTTATAGTTTCTGAGAAAATCTGATTAATGTAAATTATCAAAAATGTGTCATTTTGTATGGGAGGGGGTAGACGGAGTAAGGGTAATCGATTGATTTTTTTGAATCTAACTGATATTGTTAATTAAGTGTTAAGTACAAAATTTCAGCCCGATATATTGTATAGGTAATGAGTAAATTGGCTTAACGTATTTCATGAAATAGTGCAGTTTGTATGGGAGGGGGTAGAAGGAGGGTGAGGATTACAATAAATTTTATAATGTAGGTTACAATTATCATAAAAGTGATATATTAAAAATTTCAAAGCAATATGTTTTATAGTTTCTGAGAAAATCTGATTATTGTAAATTTTCAAAAATGTGTCATTTTGTATGGGAGGGGGTAGAAGGGGTGGAGCGATTTAGCCCGTTCACGAACTTAGCCTTAATTTTTTGTCAAAAATAACGTGTGCAAAATTTGAACTTCATAGCTCAACGCGTTCTCGAGCTAGAGAGGTCACGGACGGACGGACGGACAGACGGACAGACGGACAGACGGACAGACGGACAGACGGACATCCGGTTTTAAGATATTCGAGTGATAATATGAACTTCTGTATCATTCATTTTTTTCTGCGAGCCTTATTTCTTAGCGTTACAAACTTTGTGGCAAACTTATAATACTCTCAGATTTCATCTAGAGTATAAAAACTAATAAGACTATTTTTTTCAAAAATTTGTAGAAAATAGGCTTAGAGGGTTAAATGCAAGACATCAACTACTTCTGCGAATCTGCAAGGGCGAGGTGATTCCTGAAAATTAGCGCCGGAGCATAATCTGTCCTATCCGCAAAAAAGGAGATAAGTTCCAGTGTATGAAAAGAGGCGGCCAAGGCCCGATGTCGGGCTGTCGCGCCACGATGATGGTGATGATGTATGAATTCAACGAGGCATCTCACTATTCTGTACGTCTTACAAAATACTGACGAAAATTCTGTAAAACAGAACAAAGCCTACGCCTAACGAATCATTGGCGAGTATCAAGACGGTTTCACACCAGGGCGATCTACTACCGATCAGCTTTCACGGTCAATCAGATCCTGGAAAAGTGCTGGGAATACAACGTTGACGTGTACTGAATCTTTGTTGATTTTAAGCAAGCACACGACAGTATCGATCGAGGAATACTGTACAAAATCATACTGCAATTTAGTATAGCAGTAAAACCATTCCGATTAACTCCGTCTCACAGGACAGGATCCAAAACAGGCTGACTGATCTCTTTGAAATACGTACTGGACTGAAGCAAAGCGATGGACTGGCTCCGGCGCTCTTCAACCTGGCACTTTAACATGCCATCCGGCTAATGAATGCGGACAACAGCGGCACACTGCTCTCCAAGTCAGCGCAGTTAATAGCATAAACTGATGAAATCAACCTCACGTCCTGAAACCTGCCCGCCGCAGAGAACTTCTAAATAATCTTAACACGGCTGGAAAAGAAGTTGGACAACGCATTAACCAGGACAAAACTAAAATAAGGTTGCAATCAAAAACAAGGACGCCAGAACAACCGAACATCAATGTCGGGGACCTAAGCTTCAAATTCTGTTAAAGGACGCCATTGAGACGGACGAATAATGATAATAATAGTAATGAAATGGAACCATGTGCACAAAAATACTAAGCTCATCATACGACCTGTGCAATGCACTGAAAACATACAAAACACATTTGAACGAAAGGTCCTTCGGCGAATTTTCGGAGCAGTTTGCGACCGAAATGGATGGCGCATCCGGTACAACCATGAGCTCTACGAACTGTATGATAAGCTGGAAGCTTCGAGAATCGTCAAACAACAGCGTCTTCAATGGCAGGACATATGCAGCGATATGGACGGTAGCCGCATATGGCTAGGAAAATATTGAACCGATGACGCACCGAAGGAGCAAGGCTGCGAGGAAGACCGAGTGTTCTTTGGGAAGACTCAGTAGATGATGATGCCGAAGAATTGCTGCAATTCCAAAATTGGAGGACTCGGTCGCTTGACTGAGATAATTGGAGGTCAGGCGGCCAGGGCCCGGCGTCGGGCTGTAGCGCCACGATGATGATGGTGAATCCCATTTACCGTCGAATTAAGCTGAAGGTGTTTTGCATCTTTCGTACAACATCAAACGCCGCGGCGTATGTATAGGGGATGATAATTAGCAAATCGAACTTCGTTAAAAAAATCAATGGAAATATCTTGAACAAATACTTCTATCATTATTTCCCAACATTTCCCCTAGGTCACAATTTCATCCAATATTATTCTTTCGAAGTTAGCTTAAACAGTGTGAACATCTAAGCACTACTTGGGTATATTTTCTATTCATATCCATTCGACTTAGCGACTTTTCCAGTCCTTCCCTACTTTCAGTGCAGATATACGTAACTCTAATCATATTCGATTGCTAGTTTATCCAGGAAAATCCAAAGGGATTTTTTCCAGTCGATTTTTTATCGTTTATAGAAAAATATCCTGTCGAGAATCCTGCAGAGTGGATATAATGAATTCTTTGCGGTACGACATTGGGAGCTTAAAAAGGCTGAAAAGGGACGTTTGTGAAAGTGATCAAACAAGACCACGTTCCATGCGGAACACCTGTCGCTTTCACCATAAATAAGATATTGCAATAACGCCGGTGATTTTGAATTACCAACCTTTGGTAATGTAGGTTGTCTTATTTGGAGATTGGTGTTATTGAAACTGGTGACGCTGATTGCTGGATTTTCTTGATTAAGAAATGCCGAAAGTCAAGGGAAAGGAACTTGAGTTGGAAGAGTGAATTTAGGTAACAATAAAAGGGAATATAAAATTAAGCAACGGCAGTATTAACACTTGAACAATTTGCACCTCGACCTCGAGCAACAATGCTTAATTTGACGAGTAAACAGAAATTTTAACATTATGAATTATGAGTACTTCTAGGATGCAGTGCCATGCCATCCGAAATAATCCATATGCCCCAGGTGACAGTGAAAATCGAGGGAAAAAAATAAAGGAACTCTCTAACTTTGTAGGAGTATATTATGCTAAAAGTCCCCGGGTGTGGAGTGTGAGCTTCCGCGGGGGGGAATTAGTTAAAGTGGACTTTTTTCGGGTTTTTTGCTTTTATCTCCGTATCTATTAACCCCAGAAATAGTCTGAGAGACAGTTAAAGAACTCAAATATACATAAAAATGGTAATAAACATTTGTTCCGTATCTTAAACAGTTTTCGAGATAATCTCATTTGAAAATCACTTTTCGCCAAACGCTCGTTTATTCCCACTAAAAGTAAAAATCAAGGTTTTTGCATGTTTTTCATCAAATAACATGTAAAATATTAGTCCAACGAGTAAAATGAATAGGGATCGAGTTTTTTACAACTAAATAAACTTCAATTTGATGTAAGTCAAGACCCCGTACGTATGACAGTTACTCTGAAAAAGGAGAAAATTAAACAAACATTAAATTAACACAAAAAATTGTTTTCACACAACACAAATGCAAACATCGCTTCATAATTTCTAAAGTATGTAACCTGATCAAAGCTAAATTCTCACGATTTGGAACAGCATTATATTTCCTAAAATTCTCTATATAAGGCTGCTACGTACGTGAAAATTTCAACGAAAAAAAGGTTTTTTTTTAGTAGGTGGGCATGTAACCCTTTCTGGATTCTGTCAACCGCTTGTGGGGCATAGGGCATTAACCACGCCGACTTTCCACCTAGTCCTGTTCGCCGCCATCGCCTTCAACTGTCTCCACGATTTGCCTAATAACTTACCCTCGACCTCAACTGATCTTCTCCAGGTGTTTTTAGGTCGTCCAACGCGGCGACTTGCATCGGTTCTCTGGGGGTATTGATGCGAGACAGCACATCAGCATCCGCTCGAGCATCTGCTGGAACTACGCTTCCGAGGTAGAAAACTTCGTCCACATTTTCTATCGTCTGCACCGAAACACAAATTTCGCTTTGTCCTCCTGGATCCAAGCTCAAGTACTTAGTTTTGGCAGCATTGATTTTAAGCCCCGCATTGCCACTTTTGTGGTGCAGGTCATCCGTCATTTGAACTATATGATCCGATCTATTTGAAAGAAGACAAATATCGTCAGCGTAATCCAGGGATTGAAGGTATTCAAACAGGTTGCATCTGATACCTTTGCTCTGGTGTTCGTGAAGCGCGCTGCAGAGTACACAGTTAATGGCCATCAAAACCAATATACGTACTCGTACATGATAGAAATGCAGCCTTGTCTCATTCCGCTATACACCTTGAAGAGATCCGAAAGCTTGCCCTTGTTTAAGATGTGACATTGGGCTCCGCTATAGGACTCCTTGATGATGGATATGATTTAATCTGGTATGTCTCTCCTACGTAAAGCCTTCCAGTCATCGATTTCAAGAGGCCTTTGACAGCGTTGACCGGAAATAGTCAACGCTGTCAAACGCCTTCTCAATGAACATGAGATGTAATGGGGATCTCCACTCTGCGGATCGTTCAATAATAAATCGAAAGATGCTGATGTGGTTGCTACATGAAAAGCACTCGCGAAAACCAGCCTGTTCATCGTTCAGTGTGCGGTCAACTGTATGCTTGATCCGGTTTAAGACTATCTTTACCATCACTTTGGAGACTGCGGGGTGGAGGCAAATTCCACGCCAATTATTACAATCATTCAGGTTACCTTTCTTCGGGGTCTTAATAATGACGCCCTTCTTCCATTCTTTAGGGAGAGTTTCGGTTTCGCAACACTCTTGGATAAGGGGGAGAAGAATATCCCCAGTAGCGTTGATATCCACCTTAAAGAGTTCCACCGGAATTCCATCGATCTCCGGGGCTTTACCCGCTTCCATCGATTTAATAGCCACAGTTAATTCCTGTTTAGATGGTGGGCTGATATCAACTCTGGTTTTTTGCGGAATATTTTCTACTTCTAGTGAAGATGAGTTCAAGTGTCCAAAGGTGTTGTTGAGGACCTCAATGAAGTGCTCTCTACACCGTCGCAGTTGGTATTCATCAGTGACCGGTAGGGACCCTTCTTTATCTTCCACAGGATGTTCAGTTGCACGCTACTGCGGATATTCTTCTGCCCCTTATCCAAGAGTGTTGGGAAACCGAAACTTTCCCTGAAGAGTGGAAAAAGGGCGTCATTATTAAGATCCCGAAGAAAGACGACCTGAAGGATGGTAATAATTGGCGTGGGATCTGTCTTTTCCCAGCGTATCCAAACTGATGGCAAAAATAGTGCTGATACAGATCAAACAAACGGTTGACCGCCCATCGAATGTTGAACTAGACGGGTTTCGCGAGGGTCTTTCATGTAGCAACCACATCAACACCCTCCGAATTATTATTGAACAATCCGCAGAGTGGAGATCACCATTCCATCTGATGTTCATCGATTTCGAGAAGGCGTTTGACAGCGTTGACCGGGAATACATCTCGAGGGCTTTATGTAGGAAAGGCATACCAGATAAAATAATTTTCCTCCTCAAGGAATCCTACAGGGAGCCCAATGTCAAGGGTAAGCTATCAGATCCTTTCGAGGTGCATAGCGGAGGGAGACGAGGCTGCATGTTGTCACCTATACTGTTTTTAATTGCCATTAATGATGTACAATACTAAGCGGCGCGTTTTAAGAACAAAAGTGTAAGATAGAAGTTGTTCAGATACCTTCAACACCTGGACTATGCTGACGATATTTGTCTTCTATCAAATAAATCGGATCAAGTAACTCAAATGTCTGATGCTCTGCATTGCGAAAGTCGTAATGCGAGGCTGAAATCCAACGCTGCCAAGACTAAATACATGAGCTTGAATCCAGGAAGGCAAAGCGAAATTTGTGTTTCGGGGCAGGCAGTCGAGAAAGTTGACAATTTCTTCTACCTCGGAAGCGTAGTTATAGCCGATGGTGGAGCGGATGCTGATGCGCAGTCTCGCATTAACAATGATCGAACAGATGCACCGAACTTCGGATCTTCGAATCCAACGTAAAATCTATGCTTCTTTATGGCTGTTCAACTTGGAAGGTGACCAGTAAAATAACTAGATTACAAACTTTTGTGAACCCGTGTCTACGGCGCATCCTACACATACGGTGGCCGAAGGTCGTTTCTAACGACGACCTCCTGTTCATTACTGGCCAGGACAGGATAGACACTTCCATTGAAAGGCGAAAGTGGCAATGGATAGTCCACACTCTCCGAAAAGTGATGAAAAACATTACTCAACAGGCCCTCGATTGAAACCCGCAGGGAACCATCGCAAGTGGCCATGTTCGACGACCAAGTAACACCTGAAGAAGATCGGTTATGAGAGAGGGTGCATCAATAGGCAAGTCGTAGAGTGAGCTGAAAGCGATGGCCATGAACATGACGAGGTGAAAAGTAGGCGTGGTTAATGCCCTTTGCCCCAGGAACCAGAAAGAAATACATGTTTGTGTTGAAAAAGCAATAAAGCGTGATAACTTGTTGTCGATCCTTTTTAATTTTTCCAATGGTGCATTGTGGCTGTAACTGGTTTTAAGGACATATACTGCATAGGGTTGGTGTTGACGCGTTTCACGATTGGAAATGTTTAACCCTCTCACAGACACATGTTTCGGTAGTCACCTTCGTAACACATGTGGTCTGGCCAGGCCCACATTCATTTCGGTGTATTTATATGTAAACCATGCTATCTCATCGATGAATTTCGACATATAATTCAATGTAGGCATATATTTTATTATTTCTGGTTACTCTTAGTGATTATTGTGTATATAAACTTTAGAATATTGTTGGCATACTGGGTTTGAACATTTTGAACACAAGAAACGAGTTTTCCTTCTCGATTTTTCAATTCCTTTTGAGCAATATGTGCAGTTTTGTCTCTTTTCAAGGGTATCGGCACCGCTGCTGCCAGGAACTACTGCAGGTGCAATCTGAGTTTGAAATAATACGGAGTCAAATGTAAAATTAAAACGTCAAAACAGTGGCATGATTAAAAATGAAACAAATAAAAATAAGTTAATCGAACTTACATCTATTGGTTTCCCAAAAAAGGATTCCAAAGCCGAACGTGTACTAAATTGCTTGGAAAAATGAATGTTATTCATTCGGTCTTCAACGTTTTGGAGAACCAATGTTTTTGATAATGTATTTTACAAAGAAAATTTCGTCTGGCGTCGGTTCGTTTGACGCCATCAACTTCCTTGTAAATACAAAATGCAGCCAATGCCATAATATCTAACATGTTGCAAAAAAAAGGCAAACGTCCATCGTGTTGTTGCTCGTTTGGAAGTAAAATGTGTAACCATTTGATCCATACAGTCAACACCGGCCTTATTTTTATTATAAAACAAAATCGCTTCTGGCTTTTGTGCATCGCCATCACAAGTTTTTATATAATGTACGGTGGATAATAAATTTACACTTTTATTCTTTTTTGACACGTAGCTACAAACAGACACCACTTCGTGAAATCCAAATAAGGTTGAAAAGACAGGACGAGAGGGGTGTTTTCTCATTTCGTCAGGGAGGCACCTTTTATTGGATCGGATGGTACCAACAAATGCAAGTCCAATTTTGGCTAAACGTTTAGCTGCATCCAGTGTTGTGAAAAAAATATCTGCGGTGATTGTACGACCGGTGTTGCTGTAGGGTTTCGATAGTTCAAGTAGGACATTTTCACCTTGATTTACTTCACGTTGCGCAATCTCTTCTCGCCCCGTGTACAATTTTCCTTGTAATGGATACTTTGTTTTTGAATCACAAGCCCACCATATTTTTATATCGTATTTCACGGGCTTTGACGGTATATATCGAGTGAACTTAGTTTTACCACGATATGGAAAAAGATGTTCATCGATTGTGATATTCTCATGTGGACTGTAGTTCGAACTAAAATTTTGGTTCAACATGTTCCAGATATCGCGAATTGGTGCTGCTTTGTCATGACTCAGACGATATAGGCGAGTGCGACCATTATCAAATCGAATATAGATTGTCAAAGCAACAAATTTGTGATACGACATAGCCGCTCTAAATATTGGCAAGTTATCAGATCGCCACAAAACCTCTGCCTTTTGCATATTATTATGAGAGACACCAGCTGCCAAAAGAATTCCTATAAAAGCGCCCGACTCGGTTACTGTCAAGTCTTGCCAAACCTCCGGATTCTTACTTGGGTTAGCCATTTTGTTTTTTTGAACTGATTCTTTTCCATATCGGTTAGTTTCTAGGATTATGATAGAGACAATATTTGTACAATAGTAAAAAATTTCTTGAATATCTCAATTGGAATTGAATGTTTTTCTTTGGGTCCTGCTCTAAAACGCTTAACATTATGTGTCAGTAATCGAACATTAGCATTCGGTTCTTTATTATTCCATTTTGTCCCGTCTTTTCCGAGAAAATAATCTTGGGATCCATTTTGCTGTTCATTACCAAATTCATCGTGATCACTATTTTCGTCCAATTCATTTGGCTCAATGACTAAATCGTTTTCGATATCTGATGCATCGTCTTCATTTGGAATATACTCCAAATGAGTATCGTCTTGATCCACTCCGAACGGCTCAATTCCTTTGATATCCCCGCCCCCCTCAGCTGCTTTTTCCCGTTCTAAATCATTGGCCAAAGCTGCTGCTAGTCGCGCACAAAAATCGGGATCTAAATTACCACTTCGTTTCCGCGTATTGTAAACAAACTCTACTTCTTCATTCATATCGCGTACTCACAAAAGGAATAGAAACACTACAAAATCGCAACCTTCACTGACCAACAGACACGTAAGAATCGTACCGACTAACTAAAAATATGAAGAATGAGAAATTGTGTGTAACAGTAAAATGGTATCACTTTTCGTATTAAATGCACGTGGGTCTGACCAGACCACATGTGTTACGAATGTGATGTGTACTAAAATGGGCTCATAACACAGCGCGTTTATATTTTTTTTACAAAATCTCTTCACAGATCGGAAGCTAATAAAATTTTAGGAAGGTACATGACGTTTCAAGTAGCTAGCTCTAATAGAAGTATGTTTAAATTACGACTAAAGTTCAGAAAGGTCTGGCCAGACCCATGTGTCAGTCCGAGGGTTAAAATTATCTCATTTAGTAATTCAGGCGAGCTCGTATTACCATTTATTAAGTTAAATAGTAAAATCTATTATTAACTCTTAAATGCACTTTTATGTTGAAATTTATGGGCCATTCACCCATTATCAATCCTATTGTGCTGCTGTGATATGGAATACGAAGCAAAAAAAATATTCCAATGACCTGTTTTAATATGGCCATCATTCTCACCAAAAAAAATATAAATAAATCCTCTCAAGACGTTTACAGCTCGTCGTCGTTTACCTTCCAATTGAATCCTGCAAAATGTTTTCCTTCTCGCCAATTTCGTTCCTTCGGTTGCATTCAATATAGACGACAAAATGGGAACTGAATTATTCATATGGATTTTACGAATCGATAATAAGCGGAATCGAGTGGAACCACCATCGGTACCTTCCTTTTCTTATTATTTTGATATTCAAAAATGCGACCAAATCATTAGGTCGATAACATTACTTCGCGTCAACGTACTGTACAGTGTGTGTATGGGAGAAGGTTTAAGTGATATTTCTATTTCGGCTAACGTATCGTGTCTGCGTTTGAAAATTTTACGACTACCTTCTTTACAGAAAGTTAACATTTTAAACGTTTCTTTTAACGCCATACCATGCGATTTCTCCGCACCCAAAATGATAAAATAAATCCTATTTAAAGAAAAAATATCTATCGATAAATACCTATGATACCAAAATTTGAGATCCGTTTTATTTTTCCCCGAACTGTCTGCAAGAGTATCTACGAGTATTCCAGTTAACAAAGAGATTCGTAGACTGTTATATCACACCATCTTGACAAGGGTGGTTCGACTTTTTTTTTATTTCGTTGTGGTGCAATGGAGAAAGTAGAAAATACCCGACTGGCTATTTATTTTATGTAGTGTACCAGTATTCGTCGCTGGAATCCTCTGAATGTCCCTGACAGACACCGATTTCTTTTTCTTCTAGAGACGAGAAAGCAATATCTTTTTTAATGGGGTTCACACTTACAAAACCGTCATCAGTATGCACTCTACGATTCGCTGTAATTGTCTTCAGTGATTTCAGCAATGGACATTTATTGCCACAAACGAATTCAAATTGTGGTATCAATTTTTAAATTACAAGTACAATGCGGGATTTGCAATTGAATTGGATTGACTTGGAATAAAGTTAAGCTCAGACGTTTTTTTTCTTTTTTTTTTTTGGTTTAAATTATAAGGAGTTGGGTTCTTGGTTTTCAATATTAGTTACTGTTAATCCCACTGATTAGTGGATTAACTGCTCAGTTATACGTTTTGTGATAAATCCTTGGCTTAGCTCCTTCCCCATTTCTTTTTACGCAATAATTGCGTGCGTGTTCATCAAAGGTCATTTTTCTTCTACAAACTGACGGCGCGAATATAAACTGTGATCTGTTTAAAGTGATTTTGATTTTGTCACAACATGCTCACTAAAGTGAACAAAAATCTGTTTTGGTATTAGTACGTAGGTGGGTTAAAGGGATGCCATGCTAACAACGGCACTCATAAACCACGTTTGGGCCCACGTTGGGCGCCAAATATGTAATGGATGGTTTGGTGGGCATCCGAAGATACCTGTGGGGACGGAGCCTTAGGTAGCATAATGACCGTGAATGTAGGGCCGTGCCATCGAAGAAAAGGGCCCCTCAACGAGCTGAGCAGCTCAGTTTGGGAGATGTGGGCGGGGTTTTCGCCGCTCGTTGCCCTTGTCCTTTACATATTAACAACAATTCATACGCCTGGGGAAGACAGCACAAACAAGGGAGGTAAAAATGGGGAGTAAAAAAATGAAGCGATAAGGATGGAATGGTTAGCGGATGGCTCGATTGCCCTCGCGCTCACATTGAGGTCCAGGTGTAATAGCCTTTCGTACCACCAACAGATCCGTACTCATCAGGTGCTGCCATAGAAATTCCGATGGAAGCAGCACAACCAGACCGGAGTATGGTTCATTACAAGCTGAAGCCTTCCCCAATTGGATAATGTTCAGTCAAGACGCCCACGACCGCCCCAATACGTGGTCTTTTCAATGACAGCGACCTAGTAGAGCGGCGAATGTCCAGCTTTGACTACACCGATTTGGTTCTGAAGCACGTACTGTCATTTAACCGTCTTGATTTGGCCTGGCTAGTCCCATGCTTGCATGATTCCATGGGCATACCGATATTGCGTCGATTCCCAGCTACAATTCCCGTTGTCCCCCGTCGAGGAAGCTCATCAGCCCTTCAATTTCCGACGGAGCCACTGTGGCCCGGAGTCTAACACAGGATATTGTTAAAGAAATCGCCCATTTTCAAAAGAGATGCCCGGCAATCCAGCACTGCTCTTGAAGTGGTAAGTTCGAATTCCAGGGTCCCTCGTGGCTATGACATGACGTCGTAACCCGGTCAACACTTCTGAATTCGCCAATAGTTTTGCCCGAAGAACGCTACAATGGTCTGGAAGTTCAACCGATAGGTTTAGGTAAGGCTCGGTGATATAAACGCTAACACGAGTAACATATCAGTCGGATAATGTTAACATACATCCAACCCCAAATTCATCGACCCAACATGAACTGGCTATCATTGAGAAATCACCTGTCCAAAAGTCATCCATCGAACATGAACCGGCTAAGTCATCACCGATTGCTAAACTCACCTACTACTGTATTTCCGCCAACTTAGCAGATATCGACAATAAATTGTAAACCTAAAGAATGATGAGTGGCTCTTACACACTGATTGATTGCGAATAAAGATCTGATTGCATTTCTCTTAATAACGCTGTTGTGCATTATTTTATTGGCGCAGTCGGTAGGACTCAGTCTTGGAACTATCCGTATGTGTGTAAAAGCATATCGAGTTAGCGGTTAAAAGAAGGTCATCGTCCAATTGCGCGGTGGTATCATATATCATCATCATCGTGTCGCGACAACCCGACGTCGGGCCTTGACAGCCTGGAGATCATATATGGCGCAGTACAATCTGTCGGTGCAGTGATATCTCGATTGGTTAGAACTACCGAGTGTCATGGGCTTAATGATTTATTTCCATTGATTTGTCTTGCGAAGCGGACAGCTGTACATGCAGCCATCTTTTTGCCGTGAATGTCCAAGGGAAGCAGGTAGAGTATAATATCTAAGGCATCGGACGGTGTCTTCCTGAAGGCCCTGCTAATTGCCATACAAGGGATCATTGCACTTCTTCTTCCTTGCCGTTTCATATCACTCTGCGGCTTCGCGTTGCTCTGCCTGTGGTGCTGACACTCCACCCATTCTGGCGGTATACTCTCAGATACCTTCTGCAGTCAGCTCGTTCTTGGATCGTATCATCGCCGAGATTAATGCGTTGTTGATGCTTCTTCATCTTGTCGTTTCTTGTGTGTTTCCGTATGCCTCGGGGTTTGAGTCCAGAAAATGGAACATTCATTTATAGTGCCTTTATAACTGGGTTCTCAGGTGGACGCCTTAGAAAATGGCAATACCAATCCATGCGACGATCTTCCAGCTTTTCACTGATCCGTTGCTGAATAAACAAGCTGCCTCGGATGAAGGTACTTTTAATGCGATCCTTTTTGGTCGCACTGACACGAGATCATTGCACTAACACCATCAAATTGCGGTAGCGCGTCAAACACTCCTGCGTACTGTGTTACGGCAATGGGACGCAACTCACCAAAAGATTTACCCAGCACCTTACACACTTTTGCCGTCATAAATCGACGCCATGTGATTTTAGGGCCACTTGGTCGGCCTTGGCTGGAAATGGTGTTCCATTTCATGGCATGTAAAGCAATGCAGTTATCATCTTTTCGCAATGTTTGATCTATTCACTGACATTTTTGCCCGTGTATCAATTCGTTTATTGGCATCTGACCCGTATACCGACTAAGTTATTTATTTGATATGGTTTGGAGCCAGAAAATTCTTAGAATTCGACGAAGACATGAGTTGACGAAAACCTGCAGCTTTCTAGTAACTCTTACAGAAACTTTGCATGTACTGCTCCCATACACAACCACAGACAGTACCAGGGAACGAAACAGTCCCAGCTTGGTCCTCTGATGCTGAGACTACTGCTCTGCCAAATTTTGGACAGCATGGTGTACGCGCATTTAGCCTGGTTGATACGACGAGCGATGTCCTGCTTCGTACCACCATTTTCGGCAACAATGCTATTCAAGTAGACGAGTTGTCTACTTTCTGCACAGGCTGCCCATTAATGTTGATGACAGTAGGTGTAGGATTCCTTTCTCGCAATAAAGGGCTAAGAACCTTGGTCTTGTTGGTATAGTCCAACCTGGCTTGCCTCCCGCTTTGGCGGACAGATCCATGATTTTGTGAGAGAGTAGACAAATGTCGTCAGCGTAGTCAAGATGTTGTGGATAAGACGTTAAATTCCATTGAATTTCTCTGTCTAATACGCATGCAATACACCGCCGATGACTATGAGGAATAAATCGCCGATGACTATGAGGAATAATATCGTTGAGACGATGCACCGATGCCGTTCACTGCGAAACTCAAAGACCCCCGGCACCTTACTTTAGCGAGCTTTTAGTCAATTCAGAACGATTTTATTTATTATTTTGACAACGGCATGAAGCACACAAATGCCTCTCCAATTATTACAGTCTGTAAGGCTGCTCTTCTTCGGAAGTTTGATGATTAAACTTTCCTTTTACTCAGCGGCAAAGCCCCCTGTATTACACGCTTTATAAATATGTGGATGCAGCAACTCGGCAGTCACGCTTGGCGCTGCTTGATAAAGTTCGGCAGGGATACCGTCGAGTCCGGCGGCCTTTCTACGTTTTAGTGCAATAATTGCAAGTAAGTTATCTTTAGCCAGAGTAGTGGAGCTTATACCCACATTTTGATGGTTATCTAAATTATCTATATGAGGGGGAACTTCACCCGATGTTATACGGTTCAAGACCGCTGCGAAGTGTTTTTTCCACCGCCTTATTTGATCTTCTTCCAAGATAATTAGCTTTCCATCAATATCCTTCACTGGATATTGGCAGGAGTTAATTTTTGCGGCGTCTTCCGCTGAGGCTAAAAGAGAATTCGAATAAATTCTTTCATCGTATCCCGTAGTACACTAAGCTGAACTTCTCGAGCTTTCTGACGGTAAAGGAGTTCGATGATTCTTCGATTGTCGTCTGATGCTATTGTTAAATGAACCCTCAGAAGCTCATTTTGTGTTCTGCGCCAGTCAACGTAGGCCCAGCTGATGTTGTGTCGGTTCTTATGCTAAAAAATAGTACCACCGATGAAGAAATTTTGACAGTTGCAGAGCTCTACAAATCTTTCACCGTTGTCGTTACGATCACCAAGACCATGTCTCCCCATCACATGTCTAAACCCATAGTTATCAGCGCCAACTTTAGCATTCAAATCACCCATAACCATTATAATGTCACCTTTAGGTGTTCTGCTCTGAATGGCGTTTAGTTGTTCAAAGAACGAGTCTTTTGCCAAGACATTGTCGGGTTCAGTAGGGGCATAACATTGTATTATTGAGATGTTCCTCATTTTGGTCCGGAACCTGCCGATCAGGATTCTGTCGGAGACGGCCTCGCAGGATAAGAAAAAGTGCCGTGTGTGACTCTATTTAAGAAGAGCCCCACACCTGAATAACGACCACCACCATAAGCTCTACCGAAGTACAACATTACAATGCAACCCGTTGGGGAGATAAATTATCCGCTGTTCCACCATCTTATCTCACTTACTCCTAAGATATTTAATACCGTAGAAATTCGCTCTCTAATTGAATAAATCGTGCGTTCTGGAGACCTTCTGCTCCATTATCAGGGAGAGTACGCATTTTCCAGAAACCACTTTGCAATTGTACGGTAGCTAAAAGTCGTAACCGTTGAGTCAGCACACACAAGATTTCAAATAATGCAAGTTGCTGGCATTCTGCATTCTGTCCTTTGTATGTTTCTACGACAGGTCGTCAAAGGGCAAGGCCTTAATGTTACTCTTATCCCCTACACCACAGGGAGAATGATTACCTCAACCAAATCATCGCACCCCCATTACTGGCGGCTTGACTTGGTTAGCAATGGTCAACGACCACTGTTGTTCAAGGGGGCGCCCACGAGAAGGGCTATGAAAGAGGATTTCTGCCTCCCCATAAAATAAATAAAATAAGTACCGAGCATACACTCTTCGGCAAAGAAAGATATTATTTTTGGCTCACCTTCTGCGAACGTGCAAACTCAGTTTCCATGTATTCAGTATCTATAGAAGAGATTAAAAATATTTCCAGATCTTTCCCTAATTTTTTTTAAAAAGTTCGCAAATTGGCTTAATTTTACTGGCCTACTAGTCGGATAAATGTTTTAACTGAATAAAACGGGGTCTGAATAATTTTGCTTTTTTCGGTATACATACTAGCTTCCACTATTGTCATTTTCATGTTAACATTTAAGTTGTTGACGTTAGCTTTTTCTTGTACAGTTGATAAATCTAAATTTAAGGTAAACATCTATTTATTTATTATATTTATATTTTATTTATTAAGAAAGTTGTCATTTTATTCATTTAGTAAACTGGGGTTCGATGGTATAACAAAAATTACGACTTTGATTTGAGAATCAACCTGGAGGCCATACAACAACCAGCCCTAAATTTAAATGTCTAATTAAATGCTACAATAAATTCAGCCGTGTTTCATGGACACAATATCTGTTTTTGATTAAATTGTACTGAAATCATTAAATTGTATTTTTGAAGTCGTTGCGTTCGAAAGATCAAAGTAAATTGCCTTAAATGCAAGTCGGTAAGCTTAGTTATGTATATATGTATTTTAGTATAAAGCTTTTGAGGAATTATGCACAAACCAGTCCCGATACCGAAAGCATGAAGGCGATGTGATTTCGAATTCGCAATCCCCAGGAACTGGTATGTGCGGCATTACAATGTTTGTTTGCTAGCTTCGCCAGCCACTATTTAATCAGTCTCAAATAATTAGCTCCTGCTGCAGGAATTTGAAACTGGGAATTAATTGCTCAATAGGATTGCATTGCAAGCAAATTTGTTTGCATGTGCTCGTATATGAATCTTCTATATTTCAATGTGCAGGGTAACTATTAATTAGCTAAAGTAGAGATAAATTAGTAATTAACCTGCCCACAGATTTGCTATGTTGCACTTGCGGTAAATATAGTCAAAGAACCGACTGTCAAATTTTGCATGAACCTATCTGTTTTTTAATGTAACTCACATGAAAGATAATTAACAACATAATAAAGTACAGTTGTTCGTATGTGGCGAGCTTTAGCATAAACTGGTTTAGGATGATGCATGTTGCCTGCATGCACCTCCTGGACATTTAGCCGCATGCTATACTTCCAGTCGACTTCGACACAATGATAGGTCCTTGATAGGTCCGTTGCTTGACGTTGACGTTATCGCTTGATACCCGCACCACAAAGTAACGCTATCAGGCATATTGCATAATTAGTTATTGCTGTTGCTTTTACTCCTACAATTGACACTTTTATATGGTGGTGTTAACGTGGCTAAGGTTACCAGACGTTCTCTTTTAACAATGCATACCAAATAGAGAGTCAATAAATAGATAGTCAAGTGATGGCGTGGTTTGCTAAAGAAAAAAATGTAGAAGTTTTTTTTTTCAATTTTGGTTTATGTATTTTGGGGCGCTGAATCTGAATTCCCAATTTTTTTTTCTTTTCTTCACTTTTTTCTTATAACTCCGAAAATATTTCAATTTTAAAAGAAAAATCTGAACACAAAAATAAACTACATCGAATTTCCTGTAAAAAAATTTTTATTCGTTTTTTTTTTCGTCAAATGAAAGGTATAGGCGCTAGAGGGGGTTCAAGATTAATGAACATTTCAAAATCAGTGAAGAACCAGACCGGCCTGGAGTCCGAAGCGTATAGACTTGTACAGACCTAGTGGTGATACCAAAAGTACCAATTGGCAACGACCGTATGCATTAAAAGTGGCCAGTTTATAGGGCAGGTTGGCGATCATTCAGAAGGACCTTGACCATTCTTAAAATCAACTAACTAACCCACACTACAAAAAATTCTCGAATTTTTCAAGTCGCTAGTTTCATTCTATCGAAAGTTATCGCTTCTTTGAAGTCTCACATGCAGGGGAGGTAGAGGTTTCCTTTGTAGGATCTTGTGATTTTTCATTAACAGCCAACTAGATCCCATTACAAACATTTGAACAAAATTTCAAGTCACTAGCTTCATTTTATTGCAAGTAATCGCTTATCTGAAGTTTTATTTATAGGGGAAGTAGGGGTTTTGTTCGTGGATTTCACGTACTCGTATTTTCAATATCAGCCAGCTGAATCCTACTACAAACATGTAACCAAAATTTAAAGTCGCTAGCTTTATTTTATCGTAAGTTATCGCTAATTTTAAGTTCCATTTGAAGGGGAGGTAGGGGTTCGTTGGGGTGGATCTGGCCTATTTTTAATACCTTGTTAAGAATGAATGAAGTGTATCACTACCAACTCAATACAACAAGATTAAGTTAGCAATTCACTCCACCAAAAATATTCAGCATTAAAGCCGATGCGGGCTATGCGTGATTATAACGATATTGATTTCATTCAATGTGGTTCGCACCCGTGCCGTAAAGTGCCCACTATATATAAAGTGAGCGTTTTACCAACTGATGTATTCTGACGAAAGTCGGAATACAGCACATATGTTGGACTGATCGAGCTACCTCCCCGATAAACTAAAGGTAGCTCCTACCAAGTATGGTCTATCGGTGTACGAAACCAGTAGGCAAGTACGATCGGCTTTAATGTTGAATATTTTTGGTGGAGTGCATTGCCAACTTAATCTTGCTGTATTGAGTTGGCAGTGACACACTTTATTCATTCTTAACAACTTATAAAATATAAAAAAGCGCTATGCGTGATAATGATATCTTTAATACCAACTAACTCAATCCTACTTTAAATATTTGGCCAAAATTTCAAGTTGCTGGCTTCATTCTATCAAAAGTTATTATTTGAAGTTTCATTTGTAGGGGAGATAGAGGTTGCTTACAGAGGATCTTACCCATTTTCAATACCAAAAAAGTAGATCTTACTACCAACATTCTACCAAATTTTCAACTTGCTAATGTCATTCTATCGAAAGTTATCGTAATTAAAGGAATATTTAATTTTTTGAAATTTGTAGGCGAGGTAGGCGTTCCTTTGATCTGATTATGTCCAACTTACTAAAACTCAAGCAGCTTTTCACCTCAGGGTTACATGCCAAAAATCAGGTGTCTGCGTCAATTGGCTCAAAAGTTATAGACAAAAAACCTGAAAAGTAGGGTTGTACGGGGCTCTTTGTAAGAAAATTACCGTTAGTTTTCAACTGATCAATTTCAATTCAATTCAATTCAATTTATTTCTCATAATTATTGATAACATAGTGCGTTGAGATTCTTAAATACTAGTTTGGAGTTCAGGCTTATTGATACAACCTAAGCAGCACTTGAAATGATTTCTTATATTCCATAATCTTGTTTATTGACAGTGAGTAGTTGGTGGAGGAAAAAGTTTAAAAACCTCGTTAATTATATATAAAACTTATATACTATTCATTTAAAACTAAATATAAAAAATTACTTAACATACGTGAGAGTATTTATTCAAATCATTTAAACTATTTAATCATACAAGGTATTGAAAAGAGGGTTGGCTAGCATAGAGCACGAACGGGCAAATTTGTCGCGATGTTTAATACATTTGTCGTATATGTATTGTACATTTGTAATTTTATGTAAACGGGCTGTTGAATACCATGGTGGTAGGTTTAATATAATCTTTAGGACTTTATTTTGGGCGGTTTGAATTTTAGTTAAGTTCGATATAGCAGCTGTTATTAACACCGGAGAAGCATATAGCAACATTGGCTGAAAAATTACTTTATATAATAACAGTTTGTTTTCTAGGTTTAATAATGATCGTCGGTTTATTAGTGGATAGAGCGATTTTATTAGGATACTATTTTTTGTTTGACGATCCTGAATGTGTGGTTTCAGGGTAAGCTTCTTGTCTAAAATAAAACCTAAATATTTAACTGTGATACTCCATTCGATAGCCTCATTTTTTAGTTTTACATTTCTTTCGGGTAAGAAATCTAGGGGACCTACGCCGTGTAAAAAACATAGCCTGAGTCTTGCCTATGTTGAATTTTATTTTCCAGCGGGAGTAATACTGTTCTAGAATGTTAAATCCATTTTCTAGGTTTTCTATGATATCTTGTGGGTTTTTGTGGGAAGTATAGACAGCGGTGTCATCTGCGAACTGTGCGAGTTTACATTTAGGTATTGTTGGAATATCACTGGTGTAGATATTGTATAGGGTTGGACTCAGCACGGAACCTTGTGGTACCCCAGCAGGCGCCGAGTATAGATTTGACATTTCAGAATTAACTTGCACCCAAAATTTCCGATTCGATAGGAAGCTTTTGATAATTTTGATTATTTCGATTGGATAATGATGAATAAATAATTTGTGCAATAACCCATCATGCCAAACTCTATCGAATGCTTTCTCAATATCGAGGAAGATAGCGCCAGTGGAGAGCCCGTTCGTGAATCCCTGTTTGATGTCTTTAGTAATTCTTTTCAGCTGATGTTCTGTACTATGTCCAGATCGGAAGCCGCATTGGAAATATGGGACTATCTTATTATCATCAGTGAATTTGCTGAGTAAACCATGGATGAGTTTTTCGAAAATTTTCGACAAACCGCTAAGAAGACTAATTGGTCGATAACTAGAAACGATCTCAGGATTTTTATTTGGTTTAAGTATTGGAACGACTTTAGCGATTTTCCATAAATTTGGAAAATATGACAGGCAAAGACATGCATTGTATATTTGGGTTAAGAAAACGATGCATTTCCTTGGTAGATTTTTTATTACTATTGGGTTCATATTGTCTTCACCGGCCGCTTTATTAGTCTTAATTTTTTTTATTATACATTTAACGTCCGCGGGACGAAAGAATGCCTTAGGGGTAACCTGTGTGTTAGAGATTGATGTTATGCTGGCTTGTATATTATGGTCGTTTTCGTTTGGGAAATCACTGATTGGTAATTCGTGATGGGAACTAAATTGTTTTCCAAGTAACTCAGCTTTTTCCTTAGGGTGAACAACATATTTGTCATTTTCCAGCAATGGAGGCATAACATAGAACCGTTTCCTTAATGTTTTTGATAAGTTCCAGAATGGCTTCGATGATTTATGCAGTGATTGCAGTTTGAAGTTCCAACTGCTATTTCTATGTACTTTAATCCTAAGTTTTACCTTTGGACATAAGGAATTGTATTCCCTTTTAGTTCTTTCGTTTCGATTTCTCTGCCACAACCTTCTGGCATCATTTTTTTTCTTTATTAATTGCCTAATGTAAGTTGGAAGAGGATCAAACGACGCTCTGGGATTTGTTTTAGGGATGGCCGTATGGAGAGCTTCATTAATATCTACCAGAAATTGTTGAAGGTGTTTATCTATGTCACTAGGCAAGCGAAGCTTAGTAAGAGATATTTCGTTAAGGTTAATTTTGCTATTCATAGTTTGCTGGAATAATTGCCAGTTGGCACATTTGAAATTAAGAACACTTCTATCGCGCTCTGCAATTGGACAATTTTTAATTTAAAATAGAACAGGTAAGTGGCATCCCAATAAAGAATGGTTCGCAGATGGTTGAGTTAACAATAATGGAGAATTTGTTATTACTAAGTCGATGGTAGATGGGAGAAATTTTGCGTTACTTGGGTAAAATGTCGGGGTCGGAGGATTCAGAATTGCAAAATTCTTCACGCAATGCAATGAGTGTAAAGTTTTCCCCCAAATATTAGGCCGCCTGCATCCCCACATAGTGTGTCTTGAATTTAAATCTCCTGCCATAATAAAAGGATTTCTACAAGTTGTAAGCTTAATTAAATCATTTCTAAAGTTTGCATTTTTTTCAGGGTTAGAATTTCCTCCATTAAAATAGGCAACAATAATTTTTAATTTTGGTTTGTCGGTAAGTTTAACGTTGATTGAAATATTTTCTATACATTTCGTTTTTATTTGTTTTGCTAGTTCGTGCTCGATACTATTTTTAATTATAATGGCAACGCCTCCACCTCTATTATTAATTCGGTCGTACCTATAAGTGCAATAATTTGGACAAAAATATGTCTGAGTTGGTTTTAACCAGGTTTCTGTAATGAATACTATGTCAAAATCATTATTTTGAATATAATCGTTTAATTCGATGTACTTATTGCGGAGGCTGCCCGCATTCCACGTGCATAGTTTCAAGGCATATGAATAATCAACCATATATGTATTTGACAGCTAATCCGGCAATTACATTGAATTGATCCTCCTTCGATCGGCATTCTTTGAGTTTGGTGATTAATTCTTTTGTTAGGTTTAGCAATTCAGCTGGTGAGAATAGATCCGGCCCATTTGTTACACGGGCGTAGGTGCTACTACTTTGCCAATTATGTGGAATTGACATTACTGGTTGGGCTTGAGATATAGCCGGATAGTTGCGGGAGTCAAATGCAGGGACTGGTTTAGTGGAAACATTCCTCTCTCTATGATTCCTGTATTTCTCAGCTAGTCGGCGCTTAATGTCCATGTATTCAATTCGCTTCGGACAGTTTGCGTCCGATGCTGCGTGGTTGCCGAGACAATTTATGCATTTGAGATTGCTGACATTGCATTCTATGGATGCATGGTTGCCAGCACAATTTTTACATTTTTCGATTCTGTGGCAGTTAGCTTGTCCATGTCCATACATTTGACATTTGCTACACTGCGTAACTGCTTTACGTTTATTTTTGTAGTAATCAAATCTGACTATTACCTGGAATAATGCCTTAATTTTTCGCAGGTCTTGAACTTTTATCGCCCTCGAACGATTGAAATATAAGAGATAGGATGGTTGTTCTTCGTATTTTTGCTGCTGGTGATGGATAATTTTGATATCGTCGCAAATTATGCCCTTCGATTTCAGCTCGTCGTAGAGCTCCACAATATCAACTTTGGGTAAGCCTGCCAAGACCACCTTAGTCGGCAATTCCGCTTTGGACGGATGAGTGTAGAATTCGCATTTTTCAGATTTTAATATATCTGAGAATTTTTCTTTGTCACTCTGGCAGTCAAAGAATAGTTTGACACCAATTGATACAAGTTTAACATTGTATAGTTTTATATTATTTTTGGCGAGGAGTTCACACACAAATTTTTTCGTTTGGTTTATGATTATGAGGGGAGTAATTTTCGGAGGTTTCACTTCAGTAGATTCAATAATATTAGAATTATTGTCATCGTCGCAGGCGATGTCGCTAAGCAGGGCGAACCGGTTGCTGCTGTGAGCAGCCATCACGTTCCGTTTTTGAGTCACCAACTCATAATATTTTTTATTTGACGCGAGCTTTGCGCGCACTTCTTCGTCAGATTCATCGCCTTCTGACGAATCGATTTTCTTTCTTTTTACCGCACTCACTTTTGGTAAATTTAGAAGTCAATAGGGAATAAAGGTAAGATAGGATGATAGATAGATAAAACTATAGAGGTTGTTGGGATTGAGTGGTTCACTGAACGTCTGTCTGTCTGTATTTCAATACCAACCAACTAGATCATCATCGTATCATCCAGGCTAAACGCGCATACGGCATGCTGCCCAAAATCTGGCAGAGCAGTTATCTCAGCATCAAGACGAAGCTGGGCCTGTTTCGCTCCCTGGTACTGTCAGTGCTTTTGTATGGGAGCAGTACATGGAAAGTTTCTGTAGGAGTTACCAGAAAGCTGCAAGTTTTCGTCAATTCATGTCTTCGTCGAATTTTAAGAATTTTCTGGCCCGAAACAATATCAAATGAAGAACTAAGTCGGCGTACGGGTCAGATGCCAATCGACGAATTGATACGCAGGCGAAAATGGCACTGGATAGGTCACACATTGCGGAAGAGTGATAACTGCATTGCTTTGCATGCCATGAAATGGAACCCCATTTCCAACCAAGGCCGACCAAGAGGGGGTCCTCGAATCACATGGCGTCAATCAGTGGCAAAGGAGTGTCAGGCACTGGGTAAGTCTTTTGGGGAGTTGCGCCCTATTGCCCAGAACAGAGTACGATGGCGCGCAGGAGTAGTTGACGCGCTAAGCCCCGCTAGGGGTTAAGGCAAAATAGTATACTATAAGTCTAGTCTAGAGTATAAAAACCATAGAAATGAAATACCCCTCTAAAGCCATTAAATAGAGGCACTTTTTTAGAATCTGAATCTAGGTTTGATGTTATATTAAAAAATCTGGAATTATTTGTTTCAATAATAAACCGAATTTTAAACGGTTTATTTTCGGCCTTAGGAGTAAGCTTCAAAGTATAGTATCATTCTATTACAACTTCATGTACAACTTTGCTTCCGCCGTTTTCCGACAGACGGCTGCATCGGTGAGGGCATGGCTACTCGAATAAGTGGTAAACTATCAATCTTTGACATATCGTCAAGATTGATTTGGTTGTAGCTGTACATACCAGCAAATCAGAGCTCGAATAAAATGTATCGAAGCTCGCTTGGCTTGAATGTGGTAGTTAGCGAGCAGGAAACCTTTGAACCAATTTTTCGTTGAAAGACTCAGAAATTCCCCTGCCCTTTTGATTTGATTTTCGCAATTCAATGTTATATTTCGACTACTTCTTATATAATCATAAAAAAAATATCCAGAAAATCCGGGTAAAAGTCAAATACAGATAAAACATGATTGAAATTGTATGTAAATACTATGTAGCGAGTATTATCTGTTTAGTCCACAAAATCACATATACTCGTATAGTGGCGTTTTTCATACAAAATACACTGTTCCGATGAACGTTGAGTCCGGTTTAATTGGAGAGAAAAACAACTTTTAAGAGCAAATTGCGATCACACTTTTCACTTTTATTCTATTAATTATAATTCATTTTTTACAATAGCTATACAATAGTTCAGTTATTAGAAGAAGTTATTAAAGCAAGTTATATAAGCAAAATGTACGATGCGCGTGAGCTTTAAAAAAATTTGTCTTCATCGGCGGTCGGTTGAGTTCGGACTGATTACATTAATACAGAAAATTCAATAAGGAGGCAATACTAATAAGAGACTCACTAATACACGCTCGGCTGTGTATTCTAGCAAACCCTATATCCGGGCACACAGTACCGGCGGCAACATACACTAAGGTACACTTGTACCTTTGCCGCCTGTTAACGTTGCAAAAATGTGCCGCTGGACGAGGGTTAAAGTTGAAAAATATTTTCTAACACACTAAAATTGCCTCACAATCCCATAGGTGAAGATTCATGAAAAGTAGGGTATGCGAAACTCGCAACCCACGATTTTTATTTTCATCCATCATCAGGAGGTGTAGGTGTTAGATTAGGAGGGTAAGAAAATGGTGGGTGCCGGCCAGGAAAGTGTTTAATCGAAGTTTCCGGACAGACCATCACTTTTTCTCAAATATTTCTACTAAGCAAAATTGTATAGAGGAGTAAGATCTAAAGAACTTGAGATGAAGTAAGACTTTCTACGATTACCAGTTGTCCAGCGCCGAGCGATTTTCGTAACTCGTCCAGCTTAACCACCTGTTGTTTTTCTTACTACTCCCAGGATAACGACCAGAATTTCCAGCAGGCAACATGCACTTTCTTAGTCTCCTACATACATATTAAGTAAGAATAATTTTGATCTCATAAATTTCATACTGTAGTTAATATACTATATGCATATGAAATGTACAATATTTTGATGAAAAAAAAAAATTATTTTAAATTTTGCAAATTTTCGGTTCGAATGGTCCTAAAGCCCCCCCCCCCCCCTTCTCGACGGCCCTGATGATGTATATAAAATATATAATGAGTGTGCTTTGAGTATTTCACCGAATTATAGTACGCCAAGGGGCCATTTAACGATTATTACCCTCAAACTGGATTCCGATTTTATTTGGTTTTGATCATTTTTAAGTAACTATTACATGTAGGAGCACCATTCCGGTCCTAAATTGAAAGTATTTAGATGTAAAATACTAAAACTTCTTATCTAACGAATTTTTTGTACAATCGGTATTATTGAAAAAAATCACTTAAAAATAAGAGCTTAAAGTAGTCCGGATGGCGCAACGGTTAGCACGTTCGCCTTCAACGCACTGGGCCCCGGTTCAATTCCGGGGATTTACGTGTCGGACTATGAGCCCACTCAGCTGTTAAATGAGTACCCATTATGGGGTAAATAACTCGGTTGAGCGTGTTGCTGATCACATACCTCTGCACAAAAACCGTCACGATCTAGAAAATGAGATGATGCTAACTCATCTCGAGGCCGTGGCTCAAATTGGACTGTTGCGCCAGTTATTTATTTATTTAAACTTAAAATTTGCAATTTTTGGAAATAATAACGCAGTTTTAAAGAGTCGTATCTCAGTAACTTTTGGAGCCACACCGCTGCAATATAGCTCAAGTTGTAGAAAATTTTATTTACTTTCAAAAGCTGCTATTGATTTTTTTCGTTAGAATGTCCCTTTAGTGATTTTTTGGGGAAAAAAAACGAAAAAAGTGGAAAAATTTCGGGGTTTTTGGGCTATATCTTCGCTCGGACAAGTTTTTCAGGGTTCCAAATTTGGATTTATAGTATCTGTTGGGTTGTCCGGAAAGCCATTTTGTTTTTTAGTGATTTTCAAACTTCTTTTATTAATACAAGGAACAAACAATAATCAAGTACATACTGGCCATTTTGTTCGACGACCTTCTACCATCTTTCAGTCACCTGCATAATGTCGCGCTCGAAAAAAGTGTGGTCCTTAGAAGCAAAAAACTGAATCAACTCATTTTTGACAGCCTCATCCGAGTCGAATGTTTTTCAATTTAAATGGTTCTGCAGTGAACAGAATAAGTGGTAATCTGATGGTGCTGCAAGGTCAGGGCTACACGGTGGATGAGGCATCACTTCCCAGCCTAAGGCAATAATGTATGGGGACTGGCGTTGTCTTGATGGAAGATGACACCCTTTGCCAGTTGTGGTTGTTTCTCCTTGATTTATTTGTCCAATTTCAGTAGCTGGCGACAGAACACATCTGAATTGATAGTTTGGTTCCTTGGGAGCAGCTCGAGATAAACAACACCTTGGAAGTTTCACCAAACAGACAGCATAACCTTGTTTTCATGTCGATTGTGCAGGTTCACCTCGCTTGCTCCAAGATCGTTTTCGCACGACGTTGTCGTAAACAACCCATTTTTCATCGCCCGTTATGAATCGCTTCAAAAATGGGTCGATTTCGTTACGTTTCAGCAGCAAATAGCAAATGTTAATTCGTTTGGTAAGGTGGATTTCCTTCAGTTCGTGTGGAACCCAGATATCGAGCTTGCTAACGCATCCCAGTTTCTGTAAATGTTCGTGAACGATTGATTTGGGTAAGTTGAGTTTCTCCGCTATCTCCCGTGTCGTACTGCGCCGGTAAGCATCGATCATTGCCTCTATTTTGTTGTCATCGACAGCTGTTGGACGACCAGACATCACTGACAGCAAAATTTCCGGAACGAAAACGAGCGAATCAATTCTGGCACTGGCGTTCTGTTAATGAGTCTTCACCATAAACATCACACTACTTTTTCCGCGCTTGCACTGCGTTTTTGCCTTTTCGGTAGTAAAAAAGTAAAATACGTCGAAAATGTTCACTTTTCAAGTCGATGCCAAATAAAGATTTATAAACAGAGGACCAGCAATTTGTGACTGATTATAGCTTGAAAACTGACATTTCAAGTCAAATGGCAAAAAAAAAATTTTGGTTAACGCCACCATAATTTGTTTTTTTTTCAATAACAGCGCCACCCCTTGAAAGGTAGCGAAATGACTTTCGGGACAACCTAATAGTTGGACTCTAACAACATATAAAAAAATTGAGATTACCCTAATTCTTGCAATGTTGGATGTACAAAATGATTGGCGTATTAGCGCAACTTGAACAAACATCAATGTATTAGATAGTAATATTTGGTGCATTCGATTCGCCCCGCATCCGTAGAATCCAACGAGAACCGGTTGAATCAAATACACTTATTACCAACGGATAATAGTCCGCATACACGTCTCAATAATTAGTGTTAACTTAAGTCGTTTTATCTTTTTCGCAAAATTTTAAATAGAACTCAGCCAAATAAAAAACTGATCCGAAAAGATCCAAAAATCATTAGGGAAGGATACACCCCATACACGAAAGGATCTTTTTGATCTTTCTTACAAATAACACAATAGTCATACAGTGAAAAGTGAGGAAGTACGCTAATTAATAAATTTGTTGTTTTCGCCATAAAAAAATGTATATTTTTATACTCTAGATGAAATCTGAGAGTATTATAAGTTTGCCACAAAGTTTGTAACGCTAAGAAATAAGGCTCGCAGAAAAAAATGAATGATACAGAAGTTCATATTATCACTCGAATATCTCAAAACCGGATGTCCGTCTGTCCGTCTGTCCGTCTGTCCGTCTGTCCGTCCGTCCGTCCGTGACCTCTCTAGCTCGAGAACGCGTTGAGCTATGAAGTTCAAATTTTGCACACGTTATTTTTGATAAAAAATGAAGGCTAAGTTCGTGAACGGGCTAAATCGCTCCACCCCTTCTACCCCCTCCCATGCAAAATGACACATTTTTGAAAATTTACAATAATCAGATTTTCTCAGAAACTATAAAACATATTGCTTTGAAATTTTTAATATATCACTTTTATGATAATTGTAACCTATGTTATAAAACTTATTGTAATCCTCACCCTCCTTCTACCCCCTCCCATACAAACTGCACTATTTCATGAAATACGTTAAGCCAATTTACTCAGTACGTATACAATTTATCGGGCTGAAATTTTGTACTTAACACTTAATTAACAATACCAGTTAGATTCAAGAAAAATAATCGATTACCCTTACTCCGTCTACCCCCTCCCATACAAAATGACACATTTTTGATAATTTACAATAATCAGATTTTCTCAGAAACTATAAAACATATTGCTTTGAAATTTTGAATATATCACTTTTATGATAATTGTAACCTACATTATAAAATTTATTGTAATCCTCACCCTCCTTCTACCCCCTCCCATACAAACTGCACTATTTCATGAAATACGTTAAGCCAATTTACTCATTACCTATACAATTTATCGGGCTGAAATTTTGTACTTAACACTTAATTAACAATATCAGTTAGATTCAAAAAAAGTAATCGATTACCCTTACTCCGTCTACCCCCTCCCATACAAAATGACACATTTTTGATAATTTACAATAATCAGATTTTCTCAGAAACTATAAAACATATTGCTTTGAAATTTTGAATATATCACTTTTATGATAATTGTAACCTACATTATAAAATTTATTGTAATCCTCACCCTCCTTCTACCCCCTCCCATACAAACTGCACTATTTCATGAAATACGTTAAGCCTATTTACTCTAGATGAAATCTGAGAGGTGATGGGATCAACAAAGTCTTAACGATGCATCCGAGATTGCAACCAAAATTATTTATTGGCTTTAACCAGGTTCAAATTCATCTAGAGTATTGCATGATTGGGGTTTACCCCAATCGTAGTTCTTTTATGTTTTTTGTATGTACTCGAACGAGTATTACCTAGTTTTTTTCTGCTTTTCCGCGAGCGAATGAGGGTCACGTTTTTGCTATTTTCTAATAAATTATTTATTGTACAGAAGTGGTTCATATGAATATCAAATAAAGATAAGAATTTATCTCAAAATTTATTTTTGATAAGTTTCCGCGTAGAATGAGTACGTTTCACGATATTTGGAAAGTGTGTGTCTGCGTGACGAACATTTTTGAAGTTTTAATAAATTTGGAAAGACTATTTTTAGAAGGTTGTGGATGTACTGAGCTGAATTTAATATCAAATCTTAACTAATTTAGTGTGCTTCATAAAATATTCTATTGATTTTTTCTGTAAGATGTATACTTTTGAAAATATGGGTCAAAAATCAAAAAAGCCTGTACAAGTCAAATTTTTGTTGGTAGTCCTCGGCTTCGTGTTTAGCACCCCAAAATAAAATACATAAACACACACACAAAAAAAAGCATGTACTGCAAAACTTTAGATCGCAAAACTTTAGGCTCTAGGCTTTATGTCTTCTTTTTCGAAGCATCCAAACTGGTAACCCTATGCATCACGTAACGGAAGCTTCATCATCTTTTTAAACATCATCTATCCAACTTAAATTTGCTGGGGTGGGGGTGTTAGCGTGACGTCACGCTGGCACTCTCTCATAAAAGCGTCAATTTTAACGAATCGGCAAGAGCAATAAATTTAGGACTACATCATCTAATTAGCACCTAATTATGCAATATGAATGATATCAATACTTTGCGGTGGGGGTGATAGCGTTAAGGACGTGGTCGAGTTGTTCATAGCAAATAACAAAGTTTTCCATCCAAAATAGATAGGTAACTTTATTATACCCACAGATCGACCGACTATCGTATCTTAATTGTTGAATTGTCGCATAACATACTCGCACACGAATATGTATCTGCTTAAAGCTTATTGAAAAATGGGACTACTCGTAAAAGTGTTTCGCTAAGCACGAACAAAAAAAAATCCCAAATGATAACGTCTTTTTCAGGCTCATAATCCTGACAAAAAAAACATCAGAAAAGCGACATTTCTTTCTATTTATCATCAATATCATGACTATGACATCCTTACATGAATAGGACTAGAAAATAAAGTGGAGACAATTTCAAAGGTCAAATCTATAAATCAGAAGCCCAGGCTCCCTGTATACAACGTTCTTCTGTATGTTCGAGTATTCCATTAGATTTTTCTCCAGGGAGTCATATCAAATATTTTTTATACTCGAACCCATTGTACGAGGAGGCGATTTATCTTAGCAAGTGTTCCCGGATCATTGATTCGGGGACTGGTCAAAATCATGCGTACGAAAATTGCCCACTGCTCTACAACTCTTGCCCTACATCATGTGTTCCCAACGGGACTGAGGAGTATGTTAGTTAAAATCCTTGTGAATTTATGGCCGTTAATTCTATTCATGGGAGACTTTATGAAACTTTTAAAAGCGAAAAAAGGTGTACACTGAAGCAAATGACAGAACAAAATATATGCTCGTTCGCAAGAATCCATGGCTGTAGACGACTTATCCTCGATATTGTTTTCCATGCTTCATAGGGAATTTTGTGATAAATATACTCAATGTTGTTTTTGATTTAAAGAAAGAAAGTACTTAATTTTTAGAAGTAACTTTGAATTGAATTAATAAAATCTCACACAAACAGAATATGAGGTTTTCATGATTTCGAGATTATTTTACGAAGTGCAATAAGATGCTGGTGCAATGGGCCCCCTTTCTAGACCGCGGTTGGCGGTTTCCTATGTACTTTGTTATTGCGCATCAAGCCACCAACGGCGGTCTAGAAAAACCGCGGATGGAAACGGTACTAACTGGTCTTGCATTAATAGATTTTTACAAACCTTTTTTATTTGTTCGAATATGAACATTCAATATGCACTTCCGATTGCATGAATTTCGATATACGAGTATGCTTATAACTCCAGCTTCTGTGCGTTGAGAATGATATTTGAGCACCAAACTATTGCCTATTTCTCCTTGATTGCTTTACCTCCACCTCCTCAATGCCGGAGGAACATGTCATTGAAACTAGCACTCTAGATATTTGGAACAGATTCAGAAGTCAGCTTGATTGGCATATCACTAAACGTCATGTCTACGTATTAATCTTGATAGAATTAATTAAGTTTGTTCCTAAAGTGAGCACGTCCACATATAAAGTACATGCATACTCGTTGCTTTGTTGATATGAAAGGTGCATATACGAGTACTCACATCATTATTCCAGGATCAATTGGTGTTGGCTTCCGTACTGAAAGCAATGTAACTTTTGAATACAGATGAGGCACAAGTTTATGAGATGCCAAAAGACTCAAAATCCTTCTAGTCGGTACACTATGTAAAATACTATATATTCGATTCAGTGTATTTTGAAATTCTATTGCATCTTAATTTATGCGTACACAATTTCCACTTTCTGGGGGTACCTCTGAGAAATGGTGAAATTGACGAAAGGAACTCTTTCTCTGGAATTGATTTCAAATAAGCAAATATACGGTGATGACGTGGTTGTTTCTGAAACGATAGGATGTAAAGTGTTGTGTGTTGTACTCTCAATTCATCGAAAGATACGAGTTTCGAAGAAATTCCAAGTTTCAGTTGATTTACTTTGTTACATTCTTGCCATCAAGTTTAATTTAAGTGGAAACTTGCCTTTTGGGGTGAAACAAATTTCTGATTGTGAATAGAGAATTCGCATGGATTTTATGAGATATTCAATGTGAAGTTACTTGCGGCAAGTTTCCAGTGGTAATATAACGCAACTGAGTTCTTGCTACTGCCGAAGAGAATTTTAGTTGATCGTTAGATCGATTAGCCAATCACATTGTTTACTAAGCTGGTGGTCTAATTCTAATATCTTTATATAAAGGGTTAACCGAGTAAATTAATGCTCATTTGGGGGTCTAGACAGAAATGCCGGCATCACAAAAATTAACTATGGGGTTTTGTTTGAACTCTCTCTAATTGCCTTGACCCCTCTAGGGGCATGGGCGCGTCAACATCTCTAGCAATTCTATGCCTTGTTGACGTTTCAATAGCATATCTACTTTTCGGAAGTGCAGTTGCTAGCATGCACCTCCTATCCGCGCCGTCTTTATATTGACAAGCTCGGAGCACTGTGAGAGTTCTATTAGTATTCACAGGCAGTTTTCGATCGCGCCGAGATTTGATCTCCGAGCTCTAGATTAGTATCGTAGAGCGCTGACCGAACGATCACGGCCACCGAGTGCAACAAGTTACATAGGAGGTAAACATACTAAAAGTCCGTGAGCCTACGAGATGGGAAAGGGAGGGGGGACGAAGAAGGTGCCATTTTTTGGTTTTTCGCTTATATCTCGAAAACCGTTCGTCGTAACAAAAAATAAAATGTTTTGAAGCAAAATTAAAGTTCTCTATGATAATGTCGCACATCATTTTTTCGTATTTTTCTAGTTTAAAAGATTGCTGCTTATCAAATTCGCACATTTTCTAAAAAATCATTTTGCCTCATGTTTTTCCAAATTTTATATACCCTACACTTTGTAAGTATAGAGAATATTGTTTTTGTCATGACGAAAATATGTAACACCTTGAAGGAGGCTCTGGAGGTATAGTAATGTATATATGTACATAAATGATCTGGGCCACATCCTGATTCGATTTAGACATGTCTGTCTGTCCGTTCGCATGATACTTTCGACAAAATGAAGCTAGAAACTTGAAATTTTTGTCAAATGTTGGCAGTATGATTTAATTGGTTGGTATTGAAAATAGGCATGATCCGGCCAAGACAACGCTTACCACCTCTACTATGTAAAATAACTAAATGTATCTATAACTCCCGATTAAATAAACATGAAAAGCTCTAGGCATAGTAGATTGCTCGTGAGGGTAGTTTTGTACTCGCGTGGAAAAATAAAATCGATCAGTTGAAAACTAACGGTAATTTTCTTACAAAGAGCTCCGTACCACCCTACTTTTCCTGTTTTTTGTCTATAACTCTTGAACTAATTGACGTAGACACCTGATTTTTGGCGTGTAACCCTGAAGTGAGAAGCTGCTTGAGTTTTAGTAAGTTGGCCATAATCAAATCAAAGGAACGCCTACCACCCACAAATTTCAAAAAATTAAATAATACTTTAATTACGATAACTTTCGATTAAATGACAATAGCGAATTGAAAATTTGGCAGAATGTTGATAGTAAGATCAAGTTAGATCTTAGTTAGTCGGTGTTGAAAATAGGTAAGATCTGACCCAAGCAACCCCTACAAATGAAACTTCAAATAAGCCATAACTTTTGATAGAAGGAAACCAGCGACTTGAAATTTTGGTAAAATGTTTGAAGTACGATTAAGTTAGTCGGTACTAAAAATGGGCTAGATCCGGCTCAAGGAACCCCAACCGCCCCCATAAATGTAACTTAAAATAAGCAATAACTTACGATAAAATAAAGCTAGCGACTTGAAATTTTCGTCAAATGTTTGTGCTAGGATTCAGCTGGCTGATACTGAAAATACGTTTAATGCGGCCAACGAAACCCCTATTTCCCCTACAAATCAAACTTCAAATAAGCAAAAACTTTCGATAGAATGATGCCAGCGACTTGAAATTTTGCCTAAATGTTCGTAGCATGATCTAATTTGTTGGTGAAAATGATGGGCAAGATCTGACCCAAGGAACCCCTACCTCCCCAACAAATGAAACGATAACTTTCGATAAAATGAAGCTAATGACTTGAAATTTTGGTCAAATGTTTGTATTGGGATCTAGTTGGTTGTTATTAAAAATGCGCCAGATTCGACAAAAGAGGCCACTACCTCCTTTACAAGTGAGACTTCAAATAAGCAATAACTTTCGATAGAATGAAGCTAACGACTTGAAAAATTCGACAAATATTTGTAGAATGGGTTAGTTAATAGATTTTGAGAATGGTCAAGATCCTCCTGAGGGAATGCCAACCTCCCCTATAAACTGGCCATATAGGGAAACTCTTTCTTAATGCATATGGTCGTCGCCGATTGGTACTTTTGGTATCACTATTAGGTCTGTACAAGTCTAGGGTATATACGCTTCGGACTCCATGCCGAACCGAAGCTTCGGTCTGGTTCTAAGTTACTATTATATCTGTGGTAATCTTACTTATCTCAAACAAAAGCTTGTTTAGTTAGGAAAAAGTTCGATCGGCCCTGTTTTCCTCGTGTGTATTTAATCGGTTATTTGATGAAATATAGTACATCACAAGAACGATGATTTTTAAAGGCACAAACAAGCACTTGACAAAAACTCTTTTTCAAGAGAGATTATCTTGAAAACTACTTAAGATACGGAAATATGACTTGAACGTTTCATGTATTTTTTGTGCTCTGCCATCTTGCCTCATCAAATTTTTTGTTAGGATCAATAGTTGCCGAAATAAAAGCGAAAAGCTAAAAAAAAACTTAAAACCTCTACCTCCCGCGCGGTGGTCGAGCTTCCGGTGAGGACATAGTGTGATATACTCATAGTATCAAACAACATTCAAGCTTAGTTTCAAAATTTATTGAATTTCTTCACTCGATATACAGTGAGTCACAGTCAAAATGAACCACCTTATGTTAGAGAAAGAATTACTTAAAATATGACTCAAAAACCATTCAGATTAAAAATATTTTTACGTAAATTTATTGTCTTAACATGTAAGCCTCTTATTTCAGTGTGTTTTATAATTATTTTTTCTTCTTAGTACACAAAAAATTATATAAAACTTCAAAGTTCAAAAATACACCTCACAAGCAAAATGAACCCTTTAAAAAAAAGTAAAAAGCATGTACAGGGTACCCTGCCTCAGATCATAAATACTTTAGTAGCAGATAGTACCGTTCACTATTGAAAAATTGATACGAAAGTGAACACTCTGTTCTTAACCGTTGCAGAGTTATATCGTTTTTAGAGTTTTGTAGTAAAACAAAACCCTTATGAAATCGGTCATGCGTCCGTCTGTCTGTCTGTCTGTCCATGAAATATCTCACGAGCCGCTGAAGCTACATGCATGAAATTCTGTGAAAATATGAAGAAGTACAATAATTCTCTGGAGAAAGCGATGCGTCGTAATAGGTCAACTTTAAGGGGGGTCCCCATAGAGGGGAAATGAAGGTCGAAATTTTTTTTTCGTCTGGTATAGGCAAGTGGGGTATCGTAAGAAAGGTATCGTCGAGTACATTCCATTTCTGGAATTTTTACAAATTTGAAGAAACGGGAAAAGAGGGAGAGGGGAAAATATGTCATCCGAGTTTGTCCCCCCCCCCCTTGCATGTCGAGACCGTTACACTTAGAAATATGAAAATTTACAGAAAAGCGGCATTTTACTAACACAGAAAACTAAAAATAATAGAATTTCAAAATCTCATCAGAAAAGGTTAATAATAGTACATTTCTATTGTCGCAGTTAGCACACCCCTGCACCCCTTAGGCACACCCCGGGTCAAAAATATTGATGGCCAATGATAACCAACACCATAGGCAATAATGTTTCTAAGTTTCATTACAATCATGTTATATTTAATAATAGTATATTCACTTAAAGTTAGGCATTTTTACACTATTCATACAAAAAATACACCTACCGGCTTCGCAGGTGCAAGTACTACTTGCATGTTGTTTTTCGTAGTGCGAATTACAGTTATTGTTACATTATTATGGTTAAACATTTATGAAAGGGTAAAGATTGGTAGGGGATGATGTGTTGTAATTGGCCAACTATAACGAGTGGGGGAGGGGGTGGGGCGAAATTAAAGTCAAATTTTGTTTATCGACTGGTACTCGTATAGGCAAGTCGGGTGTTGTAAGAAAGGTAATGTTGAGTACATTTTATTTTTGGCATTTACTTTAAATTTGAAGAAAGGGGAATAGTGAGGGAGGAGAAAATATTAGATCGTAATTTGTCCCCCCTTGCATTTCGAGACCGTTACACTTAGAAAAATGAAAACTTTCAGGAAGGTGGGTTCCGAATAGCATATAAAACGGGAAATAATGGAATTTGTCTATCTCCTCAAAATAGGTTAATAATAGTTTATTTCCATAGTTACAGTTAGCGCACCCCTGCATCCCTTAAACACGTCCGAGATAAAAAGTACTGATGGCCAAGGATAACCAACATCATAGGCAATAATATGTTCTAAGTTTCATTACAATCACTTAATACGAGTATGAATGGACATGTAAGATACTATATGATATGTCAGACATTTTTATTATGTTTTTTTTTATCCATCTAAGTGGTACCAAGAAAAGCAAGGAGCCGATACTTGCGTACAAATATAAGTGCTTGCTACAAAACCCTCGGATTGCGGGCATAGCCCTCTATTTTCCGGTTTCATTGTAAATTGTGTCAGAAAGCCTGATTTTCCGAACAAAATCAAAATTCGCCACTGTCCCAATCATTTAATCCGAGATTTGACCTCACTTTCCGAAACTACATAAAATTTCACATAAAACATAAAAAAATTCCCGGTTTCGAAATTCACCGTTACTTCAAAGATACAAATGTTAAAACTATCAAAATCGATTTTCCATCGGAAATTCGGAAATGATATTTTTACAACGGTACTTTGTACTGACAAATCTGCAAATTTGACAAAAGTTGCTTCAATGTGTTGGCTTTTCAGCGGTATATTTCTTTGATACGTTTGGATTTAAACATTTTCGAAAAGAACCCCTAAAAAAACATGGCGTGGAGATGAAATAAATTTACTTCCACCTTGACTTAACAAGTAGTCCATGTTACCAACGAAAAATAGGAAAAAAAGATCGTATACTTTTGGAATTTGGTACAATTAATATGGAGAGTCCTCTGGATACATACTACTTTGCCTTAACCCCTAGCGGGGCATAGCGCGTCAACTACTCCTGCGCGCCATCGTACTCTGTTCTGGGCAATGGGGCGCAACTCCCCAAAAGACTTACCCAGTACCTGACACTCCTTTGCCACAGATCGACGCCATGTGATTCGAGGACCCCCTCTTGGTCGGCCTTGGTTGGAAATGGGGTTCCATTTCATGGCATGCATAGCAATGCAGTTATCACTCTTCCGCAATGTGTGACCTATCCACTGCCATTTTCGCCTGCGTATCAATTCGTCGATTGGCATCTGACCCGTACGCCGACTTAGCTCTTCATTTGATATTGTTTCGGGCCAGAAAATTCTTAAAATTCGACGAAGACATGAGTTGACGAAAACTTGCAGCTTTCTGGTAACTCCTACGGAAACTTTCCATGTACTGCTCCCATACAAAAGCACTGATAGTACCAGGGAGCGAAACAGGCCCAGCTTGGTCTTGATGCTGAGATAACTGCCCTGCCAGATTTTGGACAGCATGCCGTATGCACGTTTAGCCTGGTTGATACGACGAGCGATGTCCTGCTCCGTACCACCATTTTCGGCAACAATGCTACCCAGGTAGACGAAGTTGTCCACCTTCTCCACAGGCTGCCCATTAATATTGATGGCAATAGGTGTCGGATTTCTTTTTCGCAACGGCGGGCTAAGAACCTTGGTCTTGTTGGTATTAATCTTTAGCCCAACCTTGCTTGCCTCCCTCTCGAGATCTAACGCCATTGCGGACAGATCCATGATTTTGTGGGAGAGTAGGCACATGTCGTCAGCGTAGTCAAGATGTTGTAGATAAGATGTCAAAGTCCATTGAATTCCTCTGTCGAGTCCGGATAGGGCTGCATGCAACACATCGCCGATCACAATGAGGAATAGGATCGGTGAGAGGATGCACCCCTGCCGAACTCCACTGCGAATCTCAAAGTCCCCCGACACCTTACCTTTATGCAGAACGCGACATTTCGCGCCGTCATAGGTTGCCTTAATAATAGCCACAAGCTTCTCAGGGATGCCTCTCCTGCGCAAGGCCGCCCATATAGAATCCCGGTTCACACTATCGAAAGCCTTTTCGAAATCGATGAAAAGCAAGTGAAGCGGAGAATCGTATTCAGCGCATTGCTCGATGATGATTCGCAAGGTGTTAATGTGATCGACACAGGAGAATCCGGATCGAAAGCCAGCCTGCTCTTCATCAATTGTGCTTTCTAAGTGGGCCTTTAGTCTCTCCAGGACGATTTTAGCTATTATCTTGGCAACGGCAGGAAGCACACAAATGCCTCTCCAATTATTACAGTCTCTTTGGAAGTTTGATGATCAAACCTTCCTTCCACTCAGTGGGAAAGGTCTCTGTATTCCACGCTTTATCAACAAGTGGGTGTAGCAAATCGGCAGTTACGCTTGGCGCTGCTTGATAAAGTTCGGCAGGGATGCCGTCAAGTCCGGCGGCCTTTCCTCGTTTTAGTGCAATAATTGCAGTGAGTATTTCCTCTTTAGTCGGGGCAGTGGACCGTATACGCACATTTTGATGGTTAGCTAAATTATCTATATGAGGGGGAACTTCACCAGAGGTTACACGGTTCAAAACCGCGGCGAAGTGTTCTTTCCACCGCCTCATTTGATCTTCTTCCAAGATAAGTAGCTTTCCATCACTATCTTTCACCGGATGTTGGCAGGAGTTACGACCACCTGTAAACTCCTTGATGACACCGTATACGGCGTTTAAGTTGTTACTTCTAGCGGCTTCTTCTGCTGACGCTAAAAGAGAATTGGCATAAACTCTTTTATCGCGTCGCACACTATGCTGAACTTCTCGAGCTTTCTGACGGTAAAGGAGTTCGATGCTGCTTCGATTGTCGTCTGAAGCTGCAGCCAAACGAACTTTCAGCTCCTTTCTTTCAACAATCCGCTGCCATGAAGCGTCGGACATCCAGGGCTTATTCCGGCAATCCGGGTTTGGGCCAAGGATGGTATTTGCGCTATCAATGTACGCATTTTTTATGGCATCCCAGTTTTCGTTTATGTCACTATCTGGGTGACTAGTTATCTCAGCCGCTTTTTGCGCAAGATGGTCATTATATTGTTGTAAGACAGCTGGATTTTTTAGTCGAGCGGTGTTGAATTTGCGGGGCCTGGATCTTTCGTCGCTGGGGCGGCGCACGGCTGCAATACGCAATCGAACATTAGCGATCATAAGATAATGGTCTCTTCCCATCCCAATATCGGCACCCTTCTTGTTTCGCACGTCCAGGAGGCAACTCTTGAATCTTTTACTAATGGCAAAATGGTCGATCTGATTTTGTGTTCTGCGCCGATCAACAGAGGACCAACTGATTTTGTGGTTGTCCTTATGCTCAAACATAGTACCACCGATGAAGAGACTGTGAAAGTTGCAGAACTCTACAAATCTTTCACCGTTGTCATTACGATCACCAAGACCGTGTCTCCCCATCACATGTCTGAGCCCATAGTTATCGGCGCCAACTTTCGCATTCAAATCACCCATAACCATTATAATGTCACCTTTAGGTGTTCTGCTCTGAACGGCGTTTAGTTCTTCGTAGAAGGAGTCTTTTGCCAAGACAATGTCGGGTTCAGTAGGGGCATAACATTGTATTATTGAGATGTTCCTCATTTTGGTCCGGAACCTGGCGGTCAAGACCCTGTCAGAGACCGGTTCCCAGGATAAGAGACAGTTTCGCGCGGCTCTGGTTAAAAGGAGCCCCACACCTGACTCACGACGACTACCGGTAGCTTTACCGGAGTACAACATTGCAGTGCTGCCCGTTGGAGAGATGAATTCTCCGCTGTTCCACCATCTTATCTCACTAACTCCTAAGATATTTAATTTGTACCTCAGAAATTCACTCTCTAATTGAAGAAATCGTGCGTTCTGGGGACCTTCTGATCCATTGTCCAGGAGAGTACGCACATTCCAGAATCCAATCTTTGTCATTGTACGATAGCCAAAAGTCGTAACCGTTGAGTCAGTCCTTATCCGAGGCATAGTTGACGTTTCGTTAGCATATAAAGATTTCGGATAGTGCAAGTTGCTGGCATACACATCCTGTCCTTTGATTGTCGGTTTTAACGACAGGCCCTCAAAGGGAAAGGCCGTGGTATTTTTTTCACACCCCACACCACAGGGGTACCTCAACCAAATCATCGCACCGCCATCACTGGCGGCTTGACGTTGGTTGGCAATGGTCAGTGACCACAGCCGTTCCAGGGGGCGCCCACGCGGAGGACTATGGAAGAGGAGTTTTTGCCCCCGGGGTCCGGAAATCTAGAGGAAAGGGGTCGAAAGTTCTTTTCTACAGTTATTTTGGAAATTTCGGGTCGGTTTCTCCAGGCAATGATTTTTTTTTTCTTTAATGCCTACTATTCAAATATCTTCAAATCCAAACGTATCAAAGAAATACTATACTTGATTGAAAGCCAACACACTGGGGCAACTTTTGTCAAATTTGCAGAATTGTCAATTCAAAGTACCGTTGTAAATATATCGTTTAAATTTTCGATGAAAAATCGATTTTGATTGTTTGAACATTTGAATCTTTGTAGTAACGCTGAATTTCGAAACCGGGAAATTTTATATGATTTATATGAAATTTTATGTGGTTTCGGAAATTGAGATCAAATCTCGGATTAAATGATTGGGAGAGTGGTAAATTTTGATTTTGTTCGGAAAGTCAAGCTTTCTGACACAATGTAAAAAAAAATGATATACATACATATGTAACTCTGTTACTCTGTTAAAAACAGAGTATCCACACTGGTGTCATTTTACCACAAATGAACGGTGCTATGTACCATTAAAGTATTTACCTTCTGAAGCGGGGCACCTTGTAAATGCCTTTAACTTTTATTTAAGTTGTTCATTTTGGTTGTGAGGTGTATTTTTGAACTCTTGAAGTTTATATCATTTTTTGTGTACTAAGAAGAAAAAATAATTATAAAACACACTGAAATAAGAGACTTACATGTTGTGACAATAAATTTACATAAAAATAATTTAAATCTGAATTGTTTTTGAGTCATATTTTAAGTAATTCTTTCTCTAACATAAGGTGGTTCATTTCGACTGCGATTCACTGTACATACAATAGTCACCTTATAACCTAGGTGACTGACAACTGGACATACGAAATCTGATGAAAATTTCATAAATGGTTATAACTTACAACAATGAATTTATACTCTTTTATTGGAAAATTTTTATTATCTACAACTTTTCTTTGATAAGTTTTTTGACTAGTCTTAATATAATATTACATAACCAGAACGAAGCTTAGCCTAGACTTGTACAGACCTAGTGGTAATACAAAAACTACCAATCAGCAACGACCATATGCATTAACAGGCTGGTTTTCGCGAGGGCTTTTCATTTAGCGACCACATCAACACCCTCCGAATTATTATTAAATAATCCGCAGAGTAGAGATCCCCATTACATCTCATGTTCATCGATTTCGAAAAGGCGTTTGACAGCGTTGACCGGGAATACATCAAGGAGTCATATAGTGGAGCCCAATGTCACGTCTTACACAAGGGTAAGCTTTCAGATCCCGTGGAGGTACATGGCAGAGTGCGACAAAGCTGCATTTTGTCACCAATATTATATTGTTTTTGATTGCCATTAAAGACATACTTTGCACTGCGCTTAATGAACACCAGAGCAAAAGTATCAGATGGAACATGTTTGAATACCTTCTTTCGTCTTTGGCGCATCCTACAGATACGTTGGCCAGAGGTCATTTCTAACGACGACCTTCTGATCATTACTGGCCAGGACAGGACAGACACCTCGATAAAAAGGCGAAAGTGGCAATGGATAGGTCACATTCTTCGAAAAGGGCCGGAAAACATTGCTAAACAGGCACTCGACTGGAATCCACTGGGAACCGATGCGAGCCGCCGCGTTGGACTACCTAGAAACACCTGGAGAAGATCAGCTGAGGTCGAGGTTAAGTCATTAGGCAAATCATGGAGACAGCTGAAGGCGATGGCGGCGAACAGGAGAAGGTGGAAAGTCGGCGTGGCTAATGCCCTATGCCCTACAAGGGGTTGCCAGGATCCAGAGAGATATGCATTAAAAGTGAGTTTCCTATAGGGCAGGTTGGCACTCATGCAGGAGGATCATGACCATTCTCAAAATCAGTTAACTAACCTATTCTACAAATATTTGTCGAATTCTTCAAGTCACTATCTTCATTCTATCGAAAGTTATTGCTTATTTGAAGCCCCACTTGTAGGGGATGTATAGGTTGCTTTTGTCGAATCTTGGGCATTTTTAATGATAACCAACTACATCCCAGTACAAACATTTGACCAAAATTTCAATTTCAAAGATTATCGCTTATTCGAAGTTTCATTTGTAGGGGAAGTGGGGGTTTTGTTGGTCGCATTTTACGTATTTTCAATATCAGCCAGCTAAATCCTACTGTAAACATTTGACCAAGTCGCTGGATTCATCGTATTAAAAGTTATTGCTTATTATACCCTAGACTTTTAGTATAGGGTATATTGTTTTTGTCACGACGGAAATATGTAACACTTTAAAGGAGGCTCCGGAGGTATGGCAATGTGTATATATAAATGATCAGGGTCACCCCCTGATTCGATTTAGCCATGTCTGTCTGTCTGTCTGTCCGTCTGTCTGTTTGTCCGTCTGTCCGTCTGTCTGTCCGTTCGCACGATAACTTCCGATAGAAGGAAGCTAGAGCTTTGAAATTTTGGTCAAATATTGGAAGTATGATCTAGTTGGTTGGTATTGAAAATGGGCGTGATCAGTCCAAGAGAACGCCTACCTCTCGTACATATGTAAAATAATTAAATGTATATATAGGTATAACTCCCGATTAAATAAACATGAAAAGCTCTAGCTTTGGTAGATTGCTCGTGAGGATGATCTTCTACCCTCCTGGAAAAATAAACTCGATCAGTTGAAAACTAACGGCAATTTTCTTACAAAGAGCCCCGTACTACCCTACTTTTCGGGTTTTTTGTCTATAACTCTTGAACCAATTGATGTAGACACTTGATTTTTGGCATGCAACCCTGGGGTGAGAAGCTGCTTGAGTGCTAATAAGTTGGGCATAATCAGATCAAAGGAACGCCTACCTCCCCTACAAATTTCAAAAAATTAAATATTACTTTATTTACGATAACTTTCGATAGAATGACACTAGCAAGTTGAAAATTTGTTAGAATGTTGCTAGTAAGATCTACTAGGTTCGTATCGAAAAAGGGCAAGATCCGATTCAACCAACCCCTACCTCCCCTACAAATGAAACTTCAAATAAGGGATAACTTTTGACAGAATCAAGCCAGCGACTTGAAGTTTTGGTCAAATGTTTGAAGTGAGATTGGGTTAGTTGGTATTCAAGATAGGTTAGATCCGACCTAAGGAACCCCTACCACCCCAAGAAATGAAACTTAAAATAAGCAATAACTTACGACAAAATAATGCTAGCGACTTAAAATTTTGGTCAAATGTTTGCAATATTATCCTGTTGGCTAATATTGAAAATACGTAAAATACGACTAACGAAACCCCTACTTCCCCTACAAATGAAACTTCAAATAAGCGATAACTTTCGATAGAGTGAAGCTAGAGACTTGAAATTGCTTAAATGTTTGTAGCATGATCTTATTTGTTGGTGGCAATGATGAGCAAGATCCGACCCAAGGAACCCCTACCTCCCCTACAAGTGAAACTTCAAATAAGCAATAACTTTCGATAGAATGTAGCTAGCGACTTGAAAAATTCGACAAATATTTGTAGAATGGGTTAGTTCATTGATTTTGATAATGGTCAAGATCCTCCTGAATGATTGCCAACCTCTTCTATAAACTGGTCATATAGGAAACTCATTTTTAATGCATATGGTCGTTACCAATTGGTACTTTTGGTATCACCAATAGGTCTGTACAAGTCTAGGGTATATACGCTTCGGCCTGGTTTTATTTTGGTTCGTTTTTCCACCAGCATAACATAACTGGAGGCTTGCAATTTCTTAACTTGTACGCTTTCATTCATTTCGTAAACCAGGATTCTAAATGTCAATATCATCCAACATTCGATTCATTAATCCAAACAAGTATATTTATGAAAAAAATTTCATAACGACTCTGAATGCGAGTCGGTGGTGTGAGTGCGACTTCAAAGAGGCACTTTTTCTACACGAATTTGTGCAGAACAGTTGGATCAAGGTAAATATGCAAATCTCTACAGTGTTTTCCCAGAAAACGGGATTGTCCGTAAAAAGCGAATATCACTTCATTCACAGACAACTTATGAAATCTCCTTTTTAACTGAAAGCAAAACACGGATTAAGCAAATGATTGCCGAAGGAAAGGTTTCGTACAGACTGACAATACATTTTGTCTCCTGTTCTATTTGTAGGATTACATCGGTATTGACTAGGATTATGGAAATTGTATGCGTACATGGACGAATGCAATAGTTAATTTCTAGTGGCGACCGACGATAGGGATTAGGTTAATTGAATTTGATGTGGAATTCGACTAAAAGACACTGCATAGGGGCTTTAAATTGAAATTAAAAATTTTGACTGTCAACATCGATCAACTGAAAATTTTAAGGCGATGAACTTGGGGAAATGAATGGTAATAAGTCGCCGACAAACTTCAATTCCAAGTAATCCTTAAGTTGGAATAAATGATTACTTAGGCCAAATATATGGTTTGGTTTCCCATAAGAGGTTTAATAAATGTTTAAAGAGAAAATAATTTTTTTTTTATGGAAATGTTTTAATTTTATTATTGATTATAGTACAGTCTCTCCGATTAGGTATGGAGTCTAATATTTGATAAATGGCCACACCAACAATAATATTACTACTACTAGTACTTGCCCTAACCCCTAGTGGAGCATAGCCCATCAACTATGCCCATGTGGCTGAGTTGATATTTCGTTAGCATAAACTGGTTTCGGACGACACATGTTGCTAGCATGTATCTCCTGCCCATTTAGCCACATATCTGTGACCATTGCCGTCTTAATTACACAAGCCTCCGCTCAGCCGATCTTAATGTGAATAATGTGAATGGACATCTTTTATGCATCATCAATTGACGGCCGTCTTTTACTATTGCCATCTAGAAATACAGGCCTCCGCTCAGTTGATCGTGTACGTCATTAATTCCTTTGCCAAGACAGTGACTACACACGACGATGTCCGATGTCAGATCATCACTTGGTGAAGACGACCTACAGATGTAGAATTTCCTCAGTGCACCAATCCAGAATAAGCCCTCCCTCAATCTTCGCGGTTGATAAGCTTCTGAGCGATGCTCCGCCGGTGGCATATACTAGCGCCCTTGAGGAAAGACTGTCGCCTATGCTACACAACATCAGCAACACAGGCGTCCATGGGTTCTGGGAAGAACTCAAGGGTACCATCAAAGATGTCGCAGAGAACGTCGTGGGATATAAACCCCGGCGAGCGCGAAATGACTTGTTCGACGAAGAATGCAAAAATTCACTTGAAGCGAAAAAAAGAGGCCTACAGACAAAGGATTCAACGAGGAACCAGAGCCAGAAAAGAAAAATAAGACGAGCTACGGAGAAAATCGAATAGAATAATTAAACGTAAGAAACGTTAATAATTTGACGAGCAGTTTCAGAATATAAACGAAAACTTAGCTATTAGGAACACCAGAAAAGCGTACAAACTAGTGAATACAATTAAGAACGGCTACCAAACCAGGACTAGCCTTTGTAAGGAGAAGGATGACACTTCATCAGCGACACCAATGGCATTAACAAACGATGGACCTCTTATTTTGGAGAGCTTCTGAACCTACCATCTTATTTCCCCACACAAGGAGCTCTCGACGATATGGGCCCACCGATACAACCCCCGACAGTAGAGGAAGTTAATCTCGCCTTGCGGTCACTAAAACGAAATAAAGCACTGACGAGATTTCAGCTAAACTGCTAAAATTCGGTGGAATGAGTCTAGTTAATGCCATACATCAATGACTCCTGCGAGTATGGGAGGACGAGGAGATCCCAGACGATTGGCACAGAAGCATCATCTGTCCAATCCAAAAAAGGGAAATTAACTGCGGTGAGAGAATTACAGGGGCATATCACTAGTTTGTACGTCCTATAAAATTTCGACGAAAATTCTCGAAAATAGACTAAAACGGTACGCAGAACGAATCATTGGCGAATATCCAAGCGGTTTCAGACCTGGTCGCTCCACAACCGATCAGCTCTTTACGGTCAAACTGATACTCCAGAATTGCTGGGAATACAACATAAACGTATACCAAATCTTTGTCGACTTCAAGCAGGCATACGACAGTATCGATCATGGGGTACTGTACAACATCATGCTGCAATTTGGTATACCAGCCAAATTAGTGCGACTGACAACGATGTTGCTGACCAACTCCATCTCACAGGTCAGGATCCAGAATAGACTTACCGATCTATTGGTATGAAGCAGGGCGATTGACTGCGCCGACGCTCTTCAACCTAGCACTGGAAAACGCTATTCGGGCTATGAATATAGACAACAGCTAGACGCTACTCATCAAGTCGACACAATTAGCAGCGTACGCCGACGACATCAACATCATGTCCTGAAGTTTGGCCGAAGCTGAAGAACTTCTGCATACGCTCGACACCGCAGCAAAAAAGTTGAACTATGTATCAACGAGGGTAAAACTGAAATAATGATGCAATCGGGGACAAGGACGCCAGCACAATCGAGCATCAATGTGGGGGACCTCAAAATCGAGGTCGTGAATGACTTCATATACCTGAGCTGCAGCTTGTCAAAAGACGCCAACGAAACTGACGAAATCAAGTGACGGATACAGCTAGCTCATAAGACTTTTTTCTCGGTTCTCCCCATAATGAAAGCGAAGCATGGGCACAGAAACACGAAGCCCCGCGTGTACAAAACCATCATACGATCAGTGCTTTGCTATGGCTGCGAAACATGGACCCTAACTCAAGCCTCCGGAAAAATGCTAGACACATTCGAACACAAGGTTCTGCGGCGAATTTTTGGGGTTGTTTTCGATCGAAATGGATGGTGCATCCTCACAACCATGAGTTGTATGAACTGTACGATGACCTGGAAGTTTCGAAAATCGTCAAATAACAATGATGGGCAGGGCATATACAACGAATGGGCGATGATCGCATGCCAAAGAGAGTAATGAGCGGACGACGTCGATGGAGCGAGACTGACTTGACGACCGAGATCTTGTTGGGGGAGCTCAGTATATGTGGACGCCGAACAGCTACTGGGCTTCCAAGATTGGAGGAAGCGGTCGCGTGACCGAGATAATTGGAGGACAACGATCCAGGCGGCCAAGGCCCGACGTCGGGCTGTCGCGCCACGATGATGATGATGACAAAAGCAAACTTGTGCGCATTTAAACTATGTTCGCGTTTTGCATATCCTATGTTACTATATAGTACAGTAGAGAATTCATTATCGCCTTGCGGGCCGCTCAAAACGTTCTGGAGTGCCACATGCGGCACGCGAGCCGCTGCTTTCCGACCCTTGCTCTAGAGCGTAGAGCGGTGGCGAAACGAACACGCCCACCGAATGCGATTAGGAATAGGCGTGTATTGAGAAAACACAAACAGTTCACGTTTTCACCTTATGAACTTTTGCCTCCAAACGCGTTGAAAATGATGGTGCCTGACTTGCCTTTGTCACCACTTTAACACTAGATTTATTCAGTTTTCCAGATGCAATATTTTTTTCCCAGAAAGAGAGTGGTGAGCAATAGAAAAACAGTCGAATTGATAAGACGAACGGTATTTCCAGTTATTTACACTTGATTTTTGAGCACGAACTGTAGTTGTAGGTATTTTCACTAGATTGTCTCTAGTTGAACTTTACCGGAAAAACAGTTTTGCTGTGTAGAAGATTCTTATAGTTCGTTCAAATCGTGGTATAAAGTTAGGGTACATCTAACCCCCGATTTACATACAATTTTTATCGTCGACGGTACGTGTTCAAAAACATAACCATACGGATACAACAAAGGTCTATGTTGCAAAATCTGCAATTACTTTATTAATGTCAGATTACTTTATTAATGTCTTTTAAAACACCGTCTACGAGTACTTACTCCAAGCTACATTTTCAGGCCATTTTCAATCACTGCCATTGTAATTTTATTTACCCAATTTGATTAGAAAATTATCTAAGATATTTCCACAATTTGGCTTCATGCTCGCCTGATAATAATAAGACTTCGCAAGGGTGAATTGTGCTTACATTCTGCTCCTTGTGCCGAAGACCGACATGGAGCTGACGTGTCGAGTTTTTCAATTGAGCAACAACGACCAAAACAACGACAATAAGAAATTAATGAAGACATGAAGTGTTTTAACGACATTAAACATTAATGACAACGATTTTGTGGAGGAAATATGCGGAAACGAGCTACATAAGTTCCTCAAGGAGCAGTCAAACAAAATGCGGATTGAGAGCGTCGCTTTGAGGGGAGAGGATGTCATTTAGTGGTTCACAGTCATTGTTTGTTTGAAAATGTATGATTCCAGAGGATGTATGACGAAAAGGATGTCAAGACAGAAATGGAAACAGTATTGCTAGGTTAGCTTTTTTGAGTTTATCCAATAGGAAGTGTTCTAAAACAAATTGTAGTGCAGTTTCGATTTATTCTTTCATTTATTGTTTTTAGGTGCTGATTACAAATCTGAAGCTTGTCATCGTAAAATTTTCATTGGAACTTTAAGAGTTCAGGGAAAAACGTTTTTTTTAACTCAACGACTACAAATATTAACGAAAAACTTTCTGAGACAAAATGCTCCGTGCTCTATGGGTTGATCGCTAATCGCGAATAAAGTGCGACGATCGTGTGCCTATCAGAACGCACTTTTTAGCGACTTAGAGTGACTGGCGACTTGAATCAAAGTTTTTGAATTTTTCGAGCGACTTTCCAGCGACTATGGTACAAAAATTAGAAGATGATGACAGGAGCACTGGGGGAAAAGGCATAATTTTAGCGATTTGATTGGCGGTTGTGTGTATCCTGGCAGCGTGCATCGTCCGGAACTGGCTTATGGCAACGAAACGTCAACTAGGCCACATGGAATAGTTGACGCGCTATGCCCTACTAGCGGTTAGAGCAAATGAGTGTTAATCCCATCAAAAATCCCACTTGCGCTGGCAACACTTTCAATTTTTTAGACAGGGTCTTACACTCTTGAGAACTTAAATTTAATTGTTTTCCCAGAAATTTTATTTGGCCAAAATAATTGCGTGACTTATTTTACCAAGAAAGAGCATCTATCCTCGTACATGTACGTACGGATATTATCCAGTCAGCGTGGTTCGTGATGGCAGAAGCCAAGAAGGATGTTGTGATTTCGGCTGCGCGTTTCTGGCAAAACATTCAACTGGAATAACCAATTTAAATAACCATTAAAAGGATTGATGTTGGAGCAGATATGATGTGATGAATGTTTAAGACAGATGGAGTGCGGATGGCATTCGTTGCTTTTCTGTGCAATTTGCGTCTTAATGTCGCCGCTTTTTTAATTGAGTGAGAATTATTCTATGGATATCCTTTAGGAAAGGTTTTTTTTATATAGATTCGTTCTGGTGTCATTTAAAAAAAATGGTGGCACAGGAAACGGGAATACAATTTGGCATTGCATTTCCGAATCTATCGACTGTGGCAAAAATTTAGTTGCACCACTCCATGGGCAAAATAAAGCAACATGCTTGGATGGCGTCCTTAACCAAGCACTGGAAATTGTATTTCGTACAGCATTCGAGAAATTTGATGAAAGATGTACTTTTTACGAGGCCAGGCTTAGTTACCCATACTGTAGGCACAGCGACCGCACGCGATCTATTTTGCCATACGCTCTTTAGGACAAAAACTCTCCACTCTCCTAATAAAGGCCAGAAGTCCTTTGTACTTTTGATGATATTAGCGTTTACAGTTGCCTCTCTAGCCGACACGGCGTCACGTTGAATAGACCCATAATGTTAATGTAATGAATAATGCCCCGAAAAGTAACCCACGGCCAATCCCAAGTTCGCCCTACTCAAACGGGTCGTTAAGAGTGAAGGGATTTACTAATTCTTTTGATTGCCGCACACCAGGAAGGTTGTTTTAGTGCTGTCTTTTATCTTAAGAACAGTCGCACATTAGTATCTGTATGTGACCCAGCCTAGATCACAGTAGGGATCCGGCCCACAGAATTGTGAGGATGTGGTTCTCCTAGTGAGTTCATCCACAGCTTTGTTACCACCAATGCCCTGATGACCCGGAACCCAATAAAGATTTACTCGTTTGGTGGCTGCAAGACACTGAAGGATTTCAAAGCACTCTTTTACCAACCCCAAAGAGAGCGTTCGAGATCACAGCGCCTTAGTGGCCGCCTGACTATCCGTGCAGATAGCAATGGGTGTGCCACGAAGATTCTAAACTTGAATATTTCTGGCGTAGGTCTCAATGGCATGGATATCAGACGACGCTGGGCCAAATACCCATAGCGATGGTGATTCTGGTGTTTGGTCCAAAAACACCAGCACCCACTCCCTGCCCCGTTTTTTACCTATCTGTAAGCCATATTAATCATCTGGGATCTGGACGGATATTGCAATTTTCCAATTCCGTACGTTCTTGTATGAGGACCGAGAATTGCCTACCAAAAACAGTGATCTCATGTAGATTGACATGTCAGGGATTTGCTTTTGAATGCTCATATGAACATATAAGTCATTATATTTACTTACTTTTTTCGTTCGGTATTCAGTCACTCTGAGAGCATTATGTTGCGGAGTGAGTCCGATAACCAGTAGTCCGGATGGTACAGCGGTAAGCACGTTCACCTTCTATGCACTGGGGTTCGATTCCTACTGATCGGATAGTCTTCGACAAATTAACGATTTACATGTCGGACTATGAGCCCGCTCAGCTGTTAAATGATTACCCATTTGGGGTAAATACCTCGGTTGGGCGAGTTGCTGATCACACCCCTCTATACAAAACACAGTAACGATCTAGTAAATGGGATGATGCTAACCCATTTCGAGGCCGTGGTCCAAATTGAACCGTTGTGCCAGTTATTTATTTTAAGTCGGATAACCGCCTCTAGGGCCGATATCGGGCAACTTTCCATGGATCTTGTTATACCCATGCATGCCAGCCTTTGCAGTTTTCTGCACAACTGTATAGAAGACCTCTGTTTTGGGTTTTGGGCCACAATTCCAGAGCAGCATAAGTTACTACTGGTTTTACCAGCATCAAATACAACCACTCACTTATTTTTGGAGTGAGTCCCCAGGTTCTTCCAGATATGTCCCTGCAGGCCCACATAATTCGTGACGGACATTGCGGATAACATTCTTGACATGGTTGTTCCAGTTGAGCACCCAGTCGAGCGTGATTTCTAGGCATTTAACTTCGTTTGAGACAGCTATAACCGGGCAAACTGGATCTAAGTTAAGGCTTTTTTTTCGTGTGAACGGGACCAGGATGGGTTTCTGTGGATCGACGCTCAGACCTACTTTAGTATAGGATCTAGGGTATAGGACCAAATCCCACACTTCAGTGACGGTTGCGTCAAATTTACCCCACAGTACAGTATATCCGTATAATATGTATACATATATATACGACGGCGGCACTTAGCCTCACCGCCCGATGGCACCACTACCGCAAGAGAAATTTACTATCGTGTAGTTCATTCTTGTAGACGGCTACTGTCAAAATTTCAGCCGAATCGGACTTGTAGTTTTGTTTTGACCGCGTGTGGAAACGAGTGTCTCCGCGGATTTTAGAAACATGGAAAAAGAGCAATATCGGTCGGTGTTTCGAGAGAAAAATAACAATTTAATTGATGTTTAACTCCGACATGATATATTCCGTATAAATTCAATTACAATACAATTCATTCAACAATTTGAAAGAAAAGCCGATAAGACTAAAACGACGACAAAACGATAAAACAAGAATAATCTAGAATATTTTTTCAACGAGCTTTTATATGTGAAAAATAATTCGGCTAATTTATGCCATCAATATCCAACAGTCGGTCATTCGATTTTTGTTTTTGGAAGGGAAATCGCCCAGCGAAATCAAAGAGCGCTTGGATGCCATGTACGGTGACTCTTCTTCTTCGATGGCGACTGTCGAAAATTGGTTTAACGAGTTTCAACGTGGTCGCACGTCGGTTCCCAGGTTCCCCGAAAACGGCTACCACGGAGGATAACGTGACAAAAATCCACGATTTCGTATTGGCAGACCGCCGATTGAAGATGCGCGAGATAGCTGAGAGAGTAGGCATCTCAAAAGACCACGTGGGTCATATCCTGCTTGAAATTTTGGGCATGAGAAAGTTGTCGGCGCAATGGGTGCCGTGTTTGCTCACTCCGGACAACAAGCGCAACCGTGAGACCACTTCAGAGCAGTGTTTGACGCTGTTTAAGCGCAATCTGAATGAGTTTCTGCATCGTTTCGTGATCGCCGACGAAATATGGATCCACTGGTACACACCAGAAACCAAGGAACAGTCGAAACAGTGCACTTCACCCACCGAACGTGCTCCGAAGAAGGCGAAGACTGTCCTATTAGCTGGAAAGGTGATGGCCACCGTTTTCTGGGACTCGCAAGGTGTGATCCACTTTGACTACCAGGAGAAGGGCAAAACGGTCACAGGGCTATACTATGCCGAATTATTGGGCCGATTCGACGCTGAATTGCAAAAAAACGGCCCCATTTGGCGAAGAAAAAAGTGCTCTTCCACCATAACAACGCACCGGCTCACACCTCCGCCGTCGCCACTGCCAAATTGGTCAAATTGGTCGAATCCACAGTATTCTCCAGACTCCCCTTACGACTTCTTTTTGTTTCCAAACTTGAAAAAATCACTCGCCGGGCAGAAATTTGAGTCGAATGAGGAGGTCATCGCCGCCACGGAGGCCTACTTTGCAGAGCTCGAGAAAACGCATTTTTCAGACGGGTTAAAGAAGCTGGAGCATCGCTGGTCAAGTGTATCGAGCTAAAAGGAGACGTTGAGAAGTAAATAGCCACTTTTCCAAAATTTTCGTTTTTCTTTTGTAGGCTAAGTACTTATCGGACCGCCCTCGTATATACAGTAACTGGAACTTCGATAACTCGAAAACTTATGTAAGTAAGGGATAAAATCGAATCGCTCCGCTTCAAGTCGAAAACTTGAATCTTCTTGGCGGCCTGTTTACCTCTGTAATTCGAATTCATTAATGAAATTCAATTTATCGCCTACATGTATAACTCGTATTCTTGCCTCCATAAGTCAAAGCTTCAAATTCAAAGCAGCTACTGCTCAATTTTTTCGGAAAGAAATTCCCAGAATAACGCCATTTCGGGAATTTGTTTTGCGAAAGTTTCGAATTGTTGATTTCGGTGGGTTATGAGTTCGAGTTATAGAGGCGCCAAGAAGTACAATTCCTCCTTCTTAATGTTTTCATTGCAGTCAGTCATTCTCTACAATTATGGTAACAATCAGGCTTGAGATTTCAATTCCTCAATAACTCGAATTTATTTTTCTATAACTTCGCTAACTCTAAACCCTTTTCAAGTCGAAGACTCAAAGTAAAAGTCAAAAGATACTCCCTTGAGTTTCGAGTTATCGAGGTCCGACTGTAATATTTATGTCAACCGATTACATGATAACCCATGCACATAGCCTAGAGAGCAGCTCATCTGCAACTAGTGACCAGAGGAGCAGAGAAAGAACTCCACCCCGCCATTTATAAAGCACTAACGCGTATTGAGGTGTTCCCTAGATTTGGGCAGATTTCGCGCCCGCGTAGCATGGCATAAATCCACGCGACAGTCGCTTACGATACATCCCTGAGTTGAAGGGCTCCGCATATATCAATATCAAAGAAAAGCAAACAGAGCAATTTCCTTCTCAGTTAGGGCTTTTCCAATCGTTCCTACTAGATTGTGTAACGCAACTACTGTAGACTTGCTTTTCGTGCGTGCAAACTGAGTTCTGTGCAAAGGAAGCGTAGATTCCATTTATTGGTTTATGAGCATTTCCAAAAGTCGATCGTTTTTAAGAAAAACGACGTCGGGCTAATTGATCTGAGGATTTCGTAGCTCTTTCGGCTCATTCCCGTATAGCGGATTTAAAATCACGTTCACTGCTCTTCAAACCTGCGGTATGTAACTCAGGGTATAACTGGATCGGAAAAGACCAATTACAGGAGAGATAATGAAATTCATTCTATTCTCTAGAAAAGCAAGGAATTTCCTACCTGCTTCCGGTGCCTTGAATCAAAGATGATAATTGATCAAAGATGACTCCAGAAAGACTATTTAGTCGACTAACCGGTGGCTGATATACTTCGGGTGTGTTGGATACTCCGGGTACAGACTGGACAGAGCGTTGAAAATGTAGTATCAAAAGTAGCTCCAGAGATTCTTTTTCTTTTGACCGATACCATTGTCAAGGCGTCAAGTTTCCGGCAGCGATTCCTTTAAAGTGTCTTTTCCAATTCTCCCATTTAGAACGCCTAATAATTAAGTTATACTCAGTAAGCGAGCATCTACATATAATCATCCCACTCATTACGCTTTGCAATGTTTAACCTTCGTCGAGCGGCAGAGGTACAGGTGTACCTTTTGCGTTTTTAAATTGCAACAACTTTGTCCCTAGAGGGACTAAAGAGCCAAAACTTTTTGTATTCTCTACACTTTTGCTCTATTGTATGTGTGCCAAATTTCAAAAAAATATCTCCACCCCTCTTCAAAATATAGGGTCGGGTTGTTTCTACACCCTTAACAGGCGGCATAGGTACAGATGTACCTTCACAAATTTTATGTGTAGATCATGGAAGAAAAGATAAGAAATGACATATTTAGTTATAAAGTATTTATTGTTTGTAAAAAGTAGTGATATAATAGTATAAAAGATATGTATTATTATTGATTTAGCTGAGTTCTTCACAATTAATGCACATTGCTTTTGATTCAGAATGTTCGTTGCAAACGGGTTTCAAGCAAACCACACAAGACTTTTTGGTCTTTCGTTGTTTGCGATTCAGATCTCGGCAAATATGACAACTACCAACGACAGGGTTAACTACACCACTACCACCTGCTGCTTCTGGTGCCACGGCAATGTGTCGCTCAAGCACCATTTCAATTGCCCCTCGAAGGAAATAGTTTCTAACGATCATTCGATTGGTGCTTCGTCTTTCAACTTCAGGCATGCATAGCTGCTTGGTAAGATCTTTCAAAAATTTTCTACGTTGATCCTTTGTCGTGGTCAATGGGTTGTGCTCCCTGTATATGATGTAAGATGCCAATCCAATGACATCAACCATATTATAGAAAAATGCCAGCGGCCAACGCAGAGTTCGTCGCTTGACACTGTATTCTCCCTGCATTTTGTCCATAACGTCGACGCCTGCTTTGGTTTTGTTATAATATGTGATAATTTCCGGTTTTGCTGCCTGTGTATCTTCGACTTCTCCCGTCTGATGCATTGTTGATAGGAGCACGACTGATTTGTTCTTCTTCGGCACATACGAACAAATTGTTGCATCAGCGTTGTAAGCAAAATTCGTCGAGTTGATAGCTCTTTCTTTTCCGGGATGCATGTTGCTTGGCAGGAATCGTTTGTTTTTTCTTACTGTGCCAACCAATGTCATGTTCCAGGAGTTAAGTATCTTCCCTAACGCTAAACTTGTGAAAAAATTGTCAGTAACAACATTTCTTCCAGAGCCTTTATAGTCACTAACGAGATCCAATACCGTTCGTTCGCCAACATTAGCTTGTCGAGGGCCGTCTATCGGTTTTCCAGTGTAAAGTTGACCTTGTAACGGGTAGCCGTTCGACGAGTTACAAGCCCAGAAAATCTTGATACCATACTACTCGTTTCGTTGCATTAAGGAGGTTGCTAGGTCCAGCTTCACAGTCACTCATAATTGGATAATACTTTATCAATTTACGTTGTACAAAAACGCACACAATACTGATTTTCCTCCTGATATGCCTTTTATATATACCTCTTACTTTTAGTCATTCTTGCATTATCCCTTTTTTCTTAGAATCATGTTCATTTTTAATTCTGAACCCTAATGAGGGCTATACCAACCTACTTTTATTACCTTATTACAATAATTAGGGCTATACAAATCTGCTCGCCATTCCTTCAAACCCGAAAATTTGTCGTTTTTTTTAAACCTGATACATAATAATAATAAAGATAAAGGTCAGATCCGCAAAACAGGTCCCTAACAATATGCAGATGCCATACGCTACCTGTTTTTCGCACAAAATTACTTCAATAGTGCGAATTTTCATACAAAATGCATCAAGGTACAGGTGTACCTATGCCGTCTGTTAAAGGTGAAAAAATCTGCCGCTCGACGAGGGTTAATTTCCTCGTTACCTGGAGGTGTCCCAAAAGGGGTGAGGGCCATTGATGCGAGCCGTATCCTCCTTTCACCAAGGAACATTACGAATCGTTCTGGTGCCGCGCAAAACAGTGCTGTCGTGGTAGGAGGAGATAAGCACGTTATTTAGTCGTTAGTTGACCTGCTAAATCTATTTGACATGTCGTGGCGATAGAACCGATAAGTTGATCGGCTTTGGAACCCACTAACTTCCGAAATTGGTCAAAGTTTGTCTTCTTGGGACAAAAGGATGGCGTTTCGCAAAGCACTGAAAATCGCAGTTCGAACAGTATTGGAGAAATTTGATGAATATTCGGGACCTCTCTTGAGGAACGAGTTATCTTTGTATGCATATATGGAAAAGGTAAAACTTTAATCGTTTCAACTTTACCGCTTGCTTCTTCTTTGGAAGGATCCTATATCCTCTGACCTTTGCACAATAATTTTAGGCCATAGTCTGTCGTGAATCACAATATTCTTGAGGCGAATATCATTTGATTTACGGCGTCCATTCCTGAAACAGTTTCCAATTAAGTAGCAGGCGAGAGAGCTCAAGTTTTGCTAGCACCTCATAAATCACCCAGTGCGAGTACGCAGACAGTACAAGGGAAGTTCAGTTGCGCTTAGTCGATTTCGAGTTACAACGTTTCCTCAAGTTTTCCAGTTTCAAGGATGCTTTCGTCGCTGCATGAGGATGTCATGCCAGCAGAGGATTACATAATACACTCGGAAATAATGCTGGCAATTGTAGTCGTAATATTTCACTTTTGTATACACAAGTACGTGCAAGTATAGAATAGTCACACCCGCTGAATGTTGTGTCCGAGTGTTGATTATGAAACTCATAGTCTCGGATGTGGTGCAGCAAAAGTCCGGATTCATAGTAGTTTCCTAGGTTGCAAAAGACAAACGGTTTAATGTCGTGTTTTAAAAAGGATAACATCAACGAGATATAACTGCTATATATTCAGGGAAAAAGACATGCAAATTGGAGTATTCATTTAGACCTTATTTTTTGATTCGAGTTTGTCTTCTTTTCTGCACTCCAAGATCGATTTTTTTTAGGTATGGGAAATAAGTAGAAGTAAAAAAGAGAAAAATAGAGTAGAAAAAAATTAAGCTTGAGGAAATTACGTCAGAAAAAATTGTAAAGTTTAGGTTTATTTCTCAGCAATGACAAATCCGATTTCGATTTGGTTTTATACAATACAAACAAGTTTTGCGGGCGCCGGCCACCGACAAACATACAACGTATACGGCGCTTATCATGTGGTTGCTCTTACGTATATAAGTCGCTAGTGGGACTATACGCCAAAATTTATTTGAGAATAGTTTCCCCCCGAAAGGGGACCTAGAAGTTTCCTCGGTTCTGGCACCAAGCCACAACAGGCACAGAATTTCGCATCAGCAAGCAGCACGTTGTAGTTCGCATTGGGATTCGAAATTCGTACCCATGTCGTGTTGGCCGGTAAGGCGATACAATATCCACTTGGTCCTTTCCCGTCACGCCTCTCCCACTGGTGCGATGCGCGAAGCAGAGGCGTCTGATGAGACGCGCTTCGCACCAGCGGTCGCAACCGGCGAGCACACTGCCCTTTTGGGGAAAAATTATTCTCAAGACAATTTTTTTTTTCGTTAATGGACTACATTTTGATCGTTTGTTTTGTTTTCGAAAAATGTTGGTCAAAAATGATAACATCCCAAAGACGAAAAAGTCCCTATTTTTGGCAAAACAATGTCGAAATAAAATGTTTTCGAAAAAACCAACGATCTAATTGTAGTCAACTATACCCACGAGTCTTAACTGCTAAAAAACCGTGTAATGGACCGTTTGTTAGGTATCCGAAAATGCCCGTGGGGATGGAGCCTAAGGTTGCCATAATGGCCGTGGATGGCGAAGAAATAGGCCCCTCAACGAGATAAGCAGCGGCCTTTGCTTGCTGTAGCTCAGTTCGGGAGACGTGGACGAATGTCAAATCTGAAAGGGGAAAATGGGTTTAGCAAGAGAAAAGCCAAATTCAGTCGACAATTTTATTATTCAACGAAGGTTTTTTTTTAATAGCCAATATAGTTTCGGATTAAGGTAAAACTAAATCTTATTTACGATACAGTATTTTCGTGAATTATTTGCAATAAAAAAAGTAACAGATAAACATGAAGACAGCAACTCTACACAAATCTAACATGAGTTACGTTAAAATGTGTATAGACACTAAAACGCGATGCACCGAAGCCCTGTCTTTCGTGACATTTCGTAAACTCAGTATTGTTGAAATAAGAACCAAATGCTTGTATAAAATCGTTCCGTTTGACCGTCAACTGAAACAGCGGTGGGGATTTAATATCGAATTTATGTATACAAGTCCTGTCCTTTTATCCTACGGTGCGGATTAAGCGATTTAGAGCCTGAAAAAAGCACTGTGTCCAAAGTAGATTTGTAAAAGTATCCCATACATTCTGACATGCTCATACAGCCTTCGCCTATTCCGTCCGGAAAGTCAATGTCCTCAACCTTCACCACCAATATACCTCAACTTATTGTCGACAATCACCTGGCGTGTGTGACCAACAAGGGGCGGGTTAATGTGAGCGGATCAGGATTAGACATTTCTTGAATTCTCTTCCATATGCTTTCCTCTTCGGTAAAATTTGTACAGACAACTGTCAATTTTTTGAAAATGTTCCACTCCGGGTCAAAAAACTTTTCAGGTTCGTAGCAGAACATTGAACACAGTAACCAGTTGTCTGTATAAATTTGACCGGAGGGAAAAGCAAATGGAGGAGAATTCGAGAAATGCCAAATCATAATCCGCTCGCAGGAACCCACTATTATTTGAGCTATCAACGGGAATGCCTCTTTCGGCACCCGCTATGGCAGCAAACATTGAAATTGCCAATGCCACTTCCAACATCGAAAACGACATCTCCTAGTCTTTTAGAATTTCCCCATGTATCTCGAAAGGGGCATAGTCGAAATAGTATTCCTGGAAACTCATTTCATCGGCCATCCTGTTGTTCTTATTTCATCATAATCGTTGCGCGACAGCCCGACGTCGGGCTTTGGCCGCCTGGATCGTTGTCCTCCAATTATCTCGGTCACGTCACCGCGTCTTCCAATCTTGGAAGACCAAAAGCCGCTAGGCGTCCACATATACTGAGCTGTCCTAACGAGATCTCGGTCGTCTAGGCAGTCTCGCTATGTCGACTTGTTTTTCATTCATTACTATCTTTGGCATATGCTCATCGTCCATTCGTTGGATACGCTCTGCCCATTGAAGTCGTTATAGTTTCACAATTTTCGAAACTTGCAGCTCATCGTACAGTTCAAACAACTCATGGTTGTACTGGATGCGCCATCCATCTCGATCGCCAACCGCCCCAAAAATTCACCGTAGAACCTTACGTTCAAATGTGTCTGGCATGTTTTCGGAGGCTTGAGTTAGGGTCCATGCTTCGAAGCCGTAGCGTAGCACTGATCGTTTAATGGTTTTGAACACGTGGAGCTTCGTGTTTCTGTGCACATGCTTCGATTTCATTATGGGGAGAACCGAGAAAAAAGTCTTATTAGCTAACTGTATCCGTCGCATGATTTCGCAAATTTCGTTCGCGTCTCTTGACAAGTTTCAACCCAGGTAAATGAAGTCGTTCATGAACTCGATGTCGAGGTCCCCCACATTAATGCTCGGTTGTGCAGGTGTCCTTGTCGTCATTATTTTAGGTTTACCCTCGTTGATACATAGTCCAACTTCTTTTGCAGCGGTATCGAGCATATGCAGAAGTTGTTCTGCGTTGGCCAATCTTTGGGACATGATGTTGATGTCGTCGGCGTACGCTGCTAATTGTGTTGACTTGATGAGTAGCGTCTTGCTGTTGTCCATATTCAAAGCCCGAATAGCGTATTCCAGTGCTAGGTTGAAGAGCGTCGGTGCCAGTTCATCGCCCTGCTTCAGGCAAGTGCGCGTTTCCAATAGATCAGTAAGTCTATTATAAATCCTGACTTTTGAGATGGAGTTGGTCAACGTCATCTTTGTCAGACGCACTAATTTGGCCGGTATACCAAATTGCAGCATGATGTTGTCCAGTACTCCACGATCGATATTGTTGTATGCCTGCTTGAAGCCGACAATAATTTGGTATACGTTTACGTTGTACTCCCAGCACATCTGTAGTATCAGTTTGACTGAGAAGAGCTGATCGGTTGTGGAGCGACCAGGTCTGAAACCGCTATGATATTCGCCAATGATTCGTTCTGCGTACCGTTTTAGTCTATTTTCGAGAATTTTCGTCAAAGTTTTATATAACGTACAAACTAGTGATATGTCCCTGTAATTCTCTCACCGCAGTTAATTTCCCTTTTTTGGATTGGACAGATGATGCTTCTGCGCCAATCGTCTGGGATCTCCTCGTCCTCACATACTGGCAGGAGTAATTGAGGTATGGCATTAGCTAGACCTGTTTCACCGAATTTTAGCAGTTCAGTTGGAATCTCGTCAACGTCCGCCGCTTAATTTCGTTTTAGTGACCGCAACGCGAGATCAACTTCCTCTACTGTAGGGGGTTGCATGGGTGGGCCTAAATCGACAATATCGTCGAAAGCTTCTTGTGTGGGGATGTTAAATTGTAGGTTCTGAAGCTCTTCAAAATAAGAGGCCGATCGTTTGATAATGCCACGGGTGTCGCTGATGATGTTTCCATCCTTGTCCTTGCAAAGGCTAGTCCTGGGTTGGTAGCCGTTCTGAATTGTATTTGCTAGTTTATGCGCTTGCCTGGTCTTCCTATTAGCTAAGTTTTCGTTAATATTCAGCAACTGCTCGCCAAAGAATTTACGTTTCTTACGTCTAATTATTCTATTCGATATTCACCGTAGCTCGTCATATATTTCTCTTTTAACTCTGGTTCCGGGTTAAATCCATTGTCTTTAGGCCTCTTTTTTCGCGTCAAGTGAGTTTTTGCATTCTCCGTCAAACAAGTCATTTCGCACTCGCCGGACTTTGTATCCCACGGCCTTCTCTGCGACATCCCTGATGGTACCCTTGAGTTCTTCCCAGAACCCATGAACGCCTGTGTTGCTGATGTTGTGTCGCATAGGCGATAGCCTTTCCTCAGGGGCGGTGGTATACGCCACCGTCATAACATCGCTTAGAAGCTTATCAACCGTAAAGAATTGAGGAGGGCTGATTTTCGAGGGGGGGCAAAGACCTTTTCCATAGTCCTCCGCGTGGGCGCCCCCTGGTAATGGCCGTGTATCAATTCGCTGACGGCCAATGTCTTAGCGATAAGACAGTTTGGAAAAGGCAGATGGCTGTAGCCTGAATGGCTGACAAACACCTAAGCGTCTCAGGTCTAGTAGGATGGAATGACTTGCGTAGTTGGACCTGCTACATAGTTGTGTGGGCTCCAGCACGTTTGTTAAACCATCTGAAGCAGCTATCTCCGAGGCCATCCCCCGAATGGGGTTAAGCGACGTGCTGACAACTCGTCCTTGTAAAAACCACTCCATGTCAAGAAACCTGGAACAAAAGCCTCGGATTGGACGGATCAACAACGACGACCACGCAAACGAATAAAGGATTATTCTTTCGGATCCTGGAATGTACGCTCCCTGAACAAACCGGGGGCCGAGAAGGCCCTCCTTGAACAGGTCGAAAAGTACAAACTGAGCATTACTGCAGTCCAGGAAACAAATTGGCTTGGCAGCGAGATTAATGACAAGAAATCGCACACAATTTTTACAAGTGGCAAACCATCGGGCCGCAAGGAGTTTGGAGTAGCATTTATAGTGAACAATCACCTCAAACCGCATATTACTGACTTCAAACCCATAAATGAACGGCTGTGTGCGATTCGCATCAAGACTCGATTCTTCAATCTCTGGCTCATCAATGTGCATGCCCCCACTGAAGTTAAAGAAGACGCAGTAAAAGACGAGTTCTACGCCCGCCTTGAAACTCTCTTCGACTCACTTCCAACAAACGACGTCAAATTGCTGCCGGGAGACTTTTACGCGAAAGTCGGGAATGAAAGTTGGCATCGGGGGACCTCTGGAGGCCACAGCCTCCATGAAGAATGTAACGATAACGGCCAGCGACTTATCGACTTCGCCTGCAGCAGAAATTTAGTCGTAAGCTCTACGTGTTTCCCGCATCGACGCATTCACAAGCAGACCTGGAAGTCTCCAGACGCACATACCGTCAACCAAATTGACCACGTCCTCATTTGCAGGAGATGGGCGTCTAGTGTCATGGATGTCCGCTCCTATCGAGGAGCAAACTGCGACTCAGATCATCACTTGGTGAAGACGACCTACAGATGTAGAATCTCCTCAGTGCACCAGTCAAGAATCAGCCCTCCCAAAATCTTTGCGGTTGATAAGCTCTTGAGTGATGCTACAGCGGTCGCGTATACTACCGCCCTTGAGGAAAAACTATCACCTATGCTACACAACATCAGCAACACAGGCGTCCATGGGTTCTGGGAAGAACTCAAGGGTACCATCAAGGATGTCGCAGAGAAGGTCGTGGGATATAAAGCCCGGCGAGCGCGAAATGACTGGTTCGACGAAGAATGCAAAAATTCACTTGACGCGAAAAACGAGGCCTACAGACAATGGATTCAACGAGGAACCAGAGCCAGAAGAGAAAAATATGACGAGCTACGGCGAATATCGTATAGAATAATTAGACGTAAGAAACGTAAATACTTTGACGAGCAGTTGCTGAACATAAACGAAAACTTAGCTAATAGGAACACCAGACAAGCGTACAAACTAGTAAATACAATTAAGAACGGCTACCAACCCAGGACTAGCCTTTGTAAGGACAAGGATGGAAACATCATCAGCGACACCGATGGTATTAACAGGCGATGGGCCTCTTATTTTGAAGAGCTTCTAAACCGACCATCTAACATCCCCACACAGGAAGCTCTCGACGATTTTGTTGATCTAGGCCCACCCATTCAACCCCCGACAGTAGAGGAAGTTGATCTCGCGTTGCGGTCACTAAAACGAAATAAAGCGCCGGGCGCTGACGAGATCCCAGCTGAACTGCTAAGATTCGGTGGAACGAGTCTAGTTGATGCCATACATCAATTACTCCTGCGAGTATGGGAGAACGAGGAGATCCCAGACGATTGGCGCAGAAGCATCATCTGTCCAATCCATAAAAAGGGAGATAAATTGCGGTGTGAGAATTACAGGGGCATCTCACTAGTTTGTACGTCCTATAAAATTTTGACGAAAATTCTGGAAAATAGAATAAAACCGTACGCAGAACGAGTCATTGGCGAATATCAAAGCGGTTTCAGACCTGGTCGCTCCACAACCGATCAGCTCTTCTCAGTCAAACTGATACTCCAGAGGTGCTGGGAATACAACGTAAACGTATACCAAATCTTTGTCGACTTCAAGCAGGCATACGATAGTATCGATCGTGGAGTACTGTACAACATCATGCTGCAATTTGGTATACCAGCAAAATTAGTGCGACTGACAAAGATGACGATGACCAACTCCGTCTCACAAGTCAGGATTCAGAATAGACTTACTGATCTATTTGAAACACGCACTGGTTTGAAACAGGGCGATGGACTGGCACCGACGCTCTTCAACCTAGCACTGGAATACGTTATTCGGGCCATGAATATGGACAACAGCAAGACGCTGCTCATCAAGTCGACACAATTAGCAGCGTACGCCGACGACATCAACATCATGTCCCGAAGATTGGCTGACGCAGAAGAACTTCTGCATACGCTCGATACCGCTGCAAAGGAAGTTGGATTACGTATTAACAAGGGTAAAACTAAAATAATGATGCAATCGGTGACAAGGACACCTGCACAACCGAGCATCAACGTGGGGGACCTCAACATCGAGTTCGTGAACAACTTCATCTACCTGGGGTGCAACCTGTCAAGGGACGCCAACGAAACTGACGAAATCAAGCGACGGATACAGTTAGCTAATAAGACTTTTTTCTCGGTTCTCCCCATAATGAAATCGAAACATGTGCACAGAAACACGAAGCTCCGCGTGTACAAAACCATTATACGACCAGTGCTATGCTATGGCTGCGAAGCATGGACCCTAACTCAAGCCTCCGAAAACATGCTAGACAGTTTCGAACGTAAGGTTCTACGGCGAATTTTCGGGGCTGTTTGCGATTGAAATGGATGGCGCGTCCGGTACAATCATGAGTTGTATGAAATGTACGATGAGCTGCAAGTCTCGAAAATCGTCAAACTACAACGACTTCAATGGGCAGGGCATGTACAAAGAATGGACGATGATCGCATGCCTAAGAGAGTAATGAATGCAGAACGAGTCGACGGAGCGAGACTGCGAGGACGACCGAGATCTCGTTGGGAGAGCTCAGTAGGTGTGGACGCCGCGCTGCTGCTGGGCTCCCAAAATTGGAGGACGCGGTCACGTGACCGAGATAATTGGAGGACAATGATCCAGGCGGCCAAGGCCCGACGTCGGGCTGTCGCGCCACGATGATGATGATGATGATGATTTTCGATCGGTGCATTAAGGAAATTCTACGTCTGTAGGTCGTCTTCACCAAGTGATGATCTGAGTCGCAGTTTGTCATTTTTCTCGCTGCCAACGTAATTTGTTTCCTTGACTGCGTTAATGCTCAGTTTATACTTTTCGACCTGTTGAAGGAGGGCCTTCTCGGCCCCCGGTTTGTTCAGGGAGCGTACATTCCAGGATTCGAAAGAATAATCCTTTAGTCGTTTGCGTGGTCGTCGTTGTTGATCCGTCTAATCCGAGGATTTTGTTCCAGGTTTCTTGACATGGAGTGGTTTTTACAAGGACGAGTTGTCAGCATATTGCTTATCCCCATTTAGGGGATGGCCTCGGAAGTTAGCTGCTTCAGATGATTTAGTAAACGTGCTGGAGATCGCACAACTATGTTGCAGGTAAAACTTCGCAAGTCATTCCATCCTACTACACCTGAGACGCTTAGGTGTTGGTCAGCCATTCAGGCTGCAGCTATATACTTTTTTCCAAACTGTCTTATCGCTAAGACTTGGCCGTAAGCGGTTTGAAACACTTCCATTACCAGGGGGCGCCCACATGGAGGAATATGGAAAAGGTCTTTTGCCCCCCAAAATTAATTCAATCGGATGAAATCAAAAGCTAAATTCCATACAAGTTGCTCAATCTAACCCACATTTTAGATTTTTTTTATGTGTCTATCGAACGAAAAACTGGAAGAAAAATCGTGAAGCTTTGAAATTTGTCACAACTAATGTTGAGAATTTTTTGAATGTATTAACCAAAGTACCCGTTGATAGAGTGTTCGGAAGTGTTGGATAAAGTAGGTTAAAGGTAAAATGTTTCAACTTTTCCTTGAATATTTGGTTTTTTTAATTTAGACATCGCTATTCAATTCAATTCCCTTTATTTGGAAGCAGTTACAACTTAATTTTTTTTAACAATTCAGGTAACAATAATTAACGAGTAATTTATAATTATTCATTATTATATCATAATTCACGTTCATACATTATTTTAGTTCGTAAAATTTTTAATTAGGGTTTTGTAGTAAAAACAAAACCCTTATGAAATCGGTCATGCGTCCGTCTGTCCGTCTGTCTGTCCGCCTGTCCATGAAATATCTCACGAACCGCTGAAGCTACATATATGAAATTTTGTGGGAATATGTTGAATGTAGTAGCGATTCGTTGTAATAGGCTGACTTTAAGGGGTGGTCCCCATAGAGGGGAAATGAAGGTCAAATTTTTTTTTCATCTGCTATAGGCAAATGGGGTATCATGAGAAAGGTAACACCGAGTACATTCTATTTTTGGTATTTTCATCCAATTTAAAAAAAGGGTAAAAGAGGTAGAGGGGAAAATATGTGATCCGAGTTTGCCCCCCCCCCCCGCCTTGCATTTCGAGACCGTTATACTTAGAAATATGAAAATTTGCAGGAAAGTGGCATTTCACTAGCATAGAAAATTAAAAATCGTAGAATTGTGATATCTCATCAAAAAAGGTTAATAATAGTACATTTCTCTAGTTACAGTTAGCACACCCCTGCACCCCTTAGATGCATCACAGGTCAAAAATATTGATGGCCAATGATAACCAACACTATAGGCAATAATGTCTCGAAGTTTTATTACAATCAAATAATATTTAATAATTTAGGCATTTTGAAACTATCCACACAAAAAATACACCTACTGGCCTCATAGGTGTGAGTACTACTTTCATGTTGTTTTTCGTAGTGTGAATTGCAGTTATTTAATTAATTATTTTTGAAAGAGTAAATATTGGTTGCGGGCGCTGACTAATACAACTTTAGTGGGTGGTAGGGGGGGGGGGGGGGTGGCGGTGTCCACATAGAGGCGAAATTAAAGTCATTTTTTTATCGACTGGTATAGGCAAGTGAGGTGTCGTGAGAAAGGTAATGTTGAGTACGTTCCATTTTTTCCCATTTTCTTGGAATTCGTAGAAAGGGGAACTGTGGGGGAGGAGAAAATATTAGTTCGTAATTTGTCCCCTTCCCCTTGCATTTCGAGACCGTTATACTTAGAATTATGAAAACTTACAGGAAGGTGGGTTCTGAAAAAATAGAAAATAATGGAATCTGTATATGTTCTCAGAATAGGTCAATAATAGTTTATTTCTATAGTTGCAGTTAGCACACCTCTGCATGCCTTAAACACGTTCGAGGTCAAAAGTACTGATGGCCAACGATAACCAACACCTTAGACAATAATATGTTCTAAGTTTCGTTACAATCACGTAATATGAATTGGCATGTAAAATGTAAGTGAGTAAGACATTTGAATTTTGTTTTTTTTATCTATTTGAGTGGTATCAAGAAGAGCAAGGAGCCGTTATTTATATACCGAAATAAGCGCTTGCTACAAAACCCTCCGATTGCAGGCGTAGCCCTCTACTATATTCCGATTTCATTTTTACTTTAACTTAGATTATATCTCTTTAATATATATATCTCTGTATTATTATAAATCAGTTTGGATAATTCTTTATTGCTTTGAAAAAGTAGCTTGCAAAATTAGCAAGATAGCTGAGGGTAAAAAGATTAACATTTACCAATTATTCCTGTAAATTGACCAAATAGTGTACTTTACAGAGTCTCCTCCATTCATTTCGGTCTTTTGCTATGCGCTGCCATGTGCTTCCACCACATGTTTTTCGCGTATTATCGTTGGGTCTCGGGTTGGGTCTCGGGTCTCCCTCTTCGTCTAGTGAACCCCCTCGGGTACCAATATATCACCCGATTCGGTGAATTTTTCTCGCGTTTCCTAGATATGTGCCCAACTTCATTTTCGTAGGTGTATTATTTCAACAATATTTGGCATTCCATTTTTTGTTTTTATCCACCTTTTGTTTTGTTTTGTTTTGTTTTCTTGTCTCGTCTGGTTATTTCTAATATGTAGCGTTCCATCCTCCCTACGGTTACGGGTAGTTTCTGTCTCGTTTCTGAATTTGTGAACAAAACAGTCGATTTCCATAGTTTTGTCTTAATACCTTGGCCCAATTTGGACTTGTATATATGTTTCTCCTTAAGCAGAGCTTTCCATCCTAGTGCGCATCTTCTGTTAATTTCATTGTATTGACCTGCTATGGAAATCAGTTGACCCATCTTATCTTATCAACGTTTACATCGTTACGCCGCCTATTTCAAGCTCTTCGTGCATGTTTATACACATTACTTTACATTTGCTAAAGTTGATGTTCAGGCCTATTTTTTCTAGTTTTTCGCTATTAATAGTGGTTTCATCAGCGAACTCAAGATCGCTGAGTTGTTCTCCGTCAATATTCAGCCCGTATCCTTCCAAATTAATGTCGCTCAGCAGGTCTTGTTGGACAGCTTTGAATATATCAGGTGATAGAGGATCTTCTTGTCGGACACCCTTTTTTTATTGGGATCTCAGCGTACCTTTCCCCCAGATTATATAAAGCCTTGGCGTTCATATATATTTTGTGCAATAATTTTAACATAGATGGGCTTACATTCGCCCAAGCGCAACAAGGGTATTCTATTGTTTATGATTTTTGCGAAGATTTTGTAGAGCACATTTTGTAAGTTGAGAGGCCTATAGTTCTTAAGGTCTTTGTTATTCCCCTTCTTGAATAGTAATATCAGCTGGGAGGTGCACCATTCTTCTGGAATTTCACCTCTTCGCAAGCAATCGTCGTATATTTTCTTGAGGTATTGAATAATAGTGTCGCCGCCAGCTTTAAAAATTTCTACAGTGAGACAGGCCGGACCTTCTGCTTTTCCATCTTTATTGGACTTTAACGCTTCACGTACTTCGTCCGCAAGTATTTCCTTTTCTGGATCATCTTCAAGTGTGTTCGTGGTCATGTCGACTGGTCCGTCACTGTCATTATAGTTAATTGTAAAAGTTGTAAAGTAGCTTGTGCTAGTATGTCGTCAATCTCGTTTATTTCCTTTCAATTCTGATCCATTGAGGAAGCAAGTTGGATCCTTGGTTGCTCTTCAGTTTTCAATTTCCAGCCCTCTTTTATGGCCTTTTCTACAGTTTTTCTTTTTTTTTTCCTGAATTAACTCGTCTATCATTTTCCTTATTTTTAGGGTTTTGTATTAAAAACAAAACCCTTATGAAATCGGTCAAATGTCTGTCCGTCTGTCCGTCTGTCCGTCTGTCCATGAAATATCTCACGAACGGCTGAAGCTACATACATGAAATTTTGTGGGAGTATGTAGAATTATTATAATTCGCCGGAGAAAGCGATTCATTGTAATAGGCTTACTTTAAGGGGATGTCCCCATAGAGGGGAAATGAAGGTCAAAATTTTTTTTCCATCTGGTGTAGGCAAGTGGGATATCATGAGAAAGGTAACACCGAGTACATTTCATTTCCGGTATTTTCATCAAATTTGAAAAAAGTGGAAAAGAGATAGAGGGGAAAATATGTGATCCGAGTTTGTCCCCCCCCCCTCGCATTTCGATACCGTTATATTTAGAAATATGAAAATTTGCAGAAAGGCGGCATTTTACTAGTGTAGAAAACCGAAAATCGTAGAATTTTGATATCTCAACAAAAAAGGTTAATAATAGTACATTTCTCTAGTTGCAGTTAGCATACCCCTACACGCCTTAAGCACAGCCGAGGTCAAAAATATTGATGGCCAATGATAACCAACATCATCGGCAATAATATCTTTAAGTTTCATTACAATCACATAATATTTAATAATAGTACACTCATTTAAAATTAGGCATTTTGACACTATCCACACAAAAATTACACCTACCGGCCTCATATGTAGGTGTGAGTACTACTTTCATGTTGTTTTTCGTAGTGCGAATTGCAGTTATTTAATTAATCATTTTTGAAAGGTTGAAGATTAGTTGGGGGCGCTACGTCGTAATTGGCAAACTTTACCGAGTGGAAGGGGGGAGGGGTCCACATAGAGGCGAAATTAAGCTCAAAATTTTTTTTTATCGACTGGTATAGGCAAGTGAGGTGTCGTGAGAAAGGGTTGAGTACATTCCATTTTTTCGCATTTTCTTGAAATTTGTAGAAAGGGGAATAGTGGGGGAGGAAAAAATATTAGTTCGTAATTTGCCCCCCCCCCCCCCCCCCTGGCATCTCGAGACTGTTAGAATTATGAAAACTTACAGGAAGGTGGGTTCCGAATAGCATATAAAATGGAAAATAATGGAATCTGTATATCTTCTCAGAATAGGTAAGTAATAGTTTATTTCTGTAGTTACAGTTAGCACATCTCTGCATGCCTTAAACACGTTCGAGGTCAAAAGTACTGATGGCCAACGATAACCAACACCTTAGGCAATAATAAGTTTCGTTACAATCACGTAATATGAATTGGCATGTAAAATGTAAGTGTGTAAGACAGTTTAATTATGTTTTTTTTTTGTCCATCTGAGTGGTATCAAGAAGAGCAACGAGCCGATATTTATGTATATACCAAAATAAGCGCTTGCTACAAAACCCTCGGATTGCGGGCGTAGCCCTCTATATTCCGGTTTCATTTAAATAGTTTGTTGTATTCAGTTTTATTCGCTGAGTGTTTAAGTCGCCTTCTTCTAGCCATCAAATTTTTTATTCGTGCCGGTAATCTTCTACAATTAGCTTTTTTGCTCTTAACTTTTTCCCCGATATCTTGGTGAGCATCAATAAAAGTGGAAATCTGGTGATACACTTGATTTCTTCACACAACCAAAACATGGAGGCCGGCACAATAAGCAGAACAACGAAACGCCCCGGTTCAAGTAGCTTTGGAAGCGTCGCGAAACTTCTCCGCAGCCAAAAAATTATCTTCCCGGCCGCCGTTACTAAAAATTCAACCACCTCGTCTGCGGTCCGAAATTAACTTTCCGAAAAACGCTACTCACCCGTCAACCTGACATTTTCACCTAAAGTGGATTACTGCTCTCAGCTATTATGGGGCAGTTCAATGGCTACTCTATGCTGTTCGCCTAGCCATCATTCTTAAAGATTCAAATAATTTTTCACAAACCCATTTACATATTTTTAAAATATCAATCAAAATTTTTTGTGAAAAATACTTCGAATGAATAAAGGTCACGCGTCAAATTTGATCCATTACACGGCAAAATACAGTGAGCCAGTGTTGAGAAAAAGGAAGACTAATATACCTAGATTTGTGTGAAATTTTTCAAGTGCATTCTTCCCCTTATCCGGATATATCTTTTCGAAATACTGTTTATCCTAACACTTTATGGGGCGTATGCGCGTGGACTACTCCCAAGGTGTTTAGTTGACGTTTCGTTAGCATAAACTCTAAACTGATTTTGGACGATATCCGTACATGTTCCTAGTATACACCTCCTGCCCGAAATATATTGGGCAGGAAAAAAAACTCGAGCAGATATCATAACAAAAAACAATTCGAAACCGTATTCGTATTTTATCGCATTATTCTCACCATAAAGCAAGAAAAGTTAATTTATCATCAATATTCTTAATACAGTGCTCCGGGAAAATGGAGAGCTTAACCCGATAATATAAAACTTGCCCCCGTTCTTTATAAATTTCTTTTCTTTTTTTTTCCTTTTTTCACTTCACTGTCATAAAAAAAGCAGCTTACTAAATAGCCGTGAACTGGAATGCTTTTACTTGGAACCATTTTAAAACTTTATCTTCTTCAAAGACTATTAAACAGCCTTAAGTCGAATACTTTCGTAAAACTTCTTTATAAGATATGAACTTAATATGACATCTTTTCTTCCCCGTCTCTTAAGACATCTACTCGCATGTCTATGTATTACTAAAAGTATATGGCAAAAGAGGAAAAGAAGCGCATTTACCAAAAGAAATACATACGAACGGATATGGTGTTGAAAATACGACAGGATTTACTCGAATGAAAAAGTTTTCCTCATAATTCGTCCCTTTACAGTGTATTTGTATATACTGGAGACGAGTATGATGGCATTTCTTTTGAAGAATCATAAGATAGTTTGCAGATAGGTGTATTTTTAAGGGAATCGAATTTGACACTGAAATTCATTTTGGGTGGAAATTTTTTTATCATAAGTACTAAGGCCTTCCGCACATGACGCAACTTGTTTCAAACTCTAACAAATGCAGCCGGTTTGCAAAGTCTGTCACGCACATGGTGTAACTGATTTGTAACTCGAGTTTCAAGTTGCACACTAGATACTGAATTACACTTATTACACTGGCACTTTTCACTTTCCCACTCTACCTACCCGTCAAATTATTGTAATTTCGGCCGACCTATTGATCTATATCACCAGTTCTGTTTTGGAGAGAAATTGCAAATCCTTTCGTCCTCACCAAAGGACTTAAAATACCATTAATAGTAGCCTAGTGCATGGTTCACGAAAGTTTGCAATCTAGTTGTTATCGCCCTGGTCACCTTCCAAGTTGAACAGCCATAAAGAAGCACAGATTTTACATTGGTTTCGAAGATCCTGAGTTTGGTACTTCTGGAGATGTTGGTGTTTTGCCAGAAAGGAGTCAAACTGAAAAAAGCTTCCCGAACCTTATTGATGCGAGACAGTACATCAGCATCCGCTGCACCATCTGATGTAACTACACTTCCGAGGTAGCAAACATTATCCACTTTTTCCACCGTCTGCCCCGAAACACAAATTTCGCTCTGTCTTCCTGGATCCAAGCTCAAGTACTCAGTTTTGGCAACATTGATTTAAAGCCCCGCATTGCGACTTTTGCGGTGCAGAATATCCATCATTTGAACTGGATGATCCTCTAATTACCTTGACCCCTCCAAAGCAATGGGCGCGTCAACATCTCTAGCATTTCTATGCCTTGCTGACGTTTCAATAGCATATCTACTTTTCGGAAGTGCAGTTGCTAGCATGCACCTCCTATCCGCGCCGTCTTTATACTGACAAGCTCGGAGCACTGTGAGAGTTCTATTAGTACTCACAGGCAGTTTTTTGATCGCGCCAAGATTTGATCTCCGAGCTCTAGATTACTATCGTAGAGCGGCGACCGAACGATCACGGCCACCGAGCGAGACAAACTACTATTGAAAGAAGACAAATATCGTCAGCGTAATTCAGGTATTGAAGGTGTTCAAACAGGGTCCATCTGATACCTTTGTTCTAGTGTTCATGAAGCGCACTGCAAAGTAGGTCGTATATGGCAATCAAAGACAATAGAGGTGACAAAATCCAGCCTTGCCTCACTCCGATATGTACCTGGAAGGGATCTGAAAGCTTACCCTTGTGTAAGACGTGACATTGGGCTCCCCTATAGGACTTCTTGATAATGGATATAATTTTATGTGGTATACCTATCCTAAATAAAGCCTTCCAAATGTATTCCCGGTCATAGTTGTCAAACGCCTTCTCGAAATCGATGAACCTGAGATGTAATGGGGATCTCCACTCTGCCGATTGTTCAACAATAATTCGGAGGGTGTTACTATGGTCGCTTCAAGAAACGCCCTAGCAAAAACCTGCCTTTTTATTGTTCAGTGTACAGTCAACTGTATGCTTGATCCGGTTTAGGACTATTTTATTCTGTTTGGAGACTGCGGTGAGGAGGCAAATTCCACGCCAATTATTTTAATCTTTCAGGTTACCTTTCTTCAGGATCTTAATAATGACGCCCATCTTCCATTCCTTAGGGAGAGTTTCGGTTTCCCAACACTCTTGGATAAGGGGGAGAAGAATATCGGCATTAGGGTTTCCTTTGCCTTCTCCGGTAATGCATTGATTTTGTTGCGTTTGTCCTGCCTTACGCTTCTTTGCACGCCTTTCTGAAGAGAACGGTATACAGCTCTAAGCTGATCTTTGACTGCGTCGTTAGTAGCTGAGTTGACTAGTTCGTGCCGAGATTAGAGACCATGTAGCGTCACTTCTACCGCGCTCCAATCTGCCCGCAAAAGTTTCACCACACGAAATAAATGAGTTCTTAGCGACGTTCCATCTATCATCAATTGTAGGAGTCTCATAAGGTGGAGGTGCATTAGCTCTTTCGTGCAAGGCGGTGGAATAAGCACGTCTTATAGAAGGATCTTTAAGGTTTTGCACATTAAAACGTGGCAGGATTCTTGCATTTTGAGGGCGATGGATCGCTGCCGTCCGTAAGCGCACTTTTGCGACAACAAGTTGGTGATCGCTGCCAATATCAGCACCCCACTTCGACCTGACGTAAAAGAGACAGTTCCTTCATGCCTTGGAAAGGGCTATATGGTCAATCTGGCTCTGTTCTGCCATCCGGAGAAACCCAGGTTGTTAAATGGCATCGTTTGTGCTCGAACAAAGTACCACCGATGACGAGCTGACGAAAATTGCAATACTCCACAAACTTCTCGCCATTTTTGGTTCCTGTTGCCTAGATCAAGATGGCCCAGTAGATGTTCCAAACCAAGGTTGTCAGAGCAGACTTTGGCATTGAGATCCCCCATAATAATTTTTATGTCACCTTTGGGAGCCTTGTCCAAGGTGACGCCGAGTCGGTGATAGAAGGCGTCCTTAGCTTATTGATTCGATTTTCGACTGTCTTCCACTGCAAATTTTTACTAACTTAGGATAAAAAAAGCCTTGAGGTAACTTAAAGGTAGCGTATGGTAAACTTAAAGTCGATTAAGATTCAAAAAGGTTTAGAGTTTTGTTACCACGCGCCTATTGTGATAGCCCATTTCAGTTTCACTGACTTGATTAAATCACACCATAAGCCTGCGAATATTTGGTGTCCAATGTGGGTGACATTGGACGCCTGTAACCATTTTTTACTGTAATAAGGTTGCATTAATATATCCTGTAAATAGCTTATATTTAGGGGTGAAGTCTAAAAACTGTTACGGACGGTTTGGTGGGCATCTGAAGATTCCCGTGGGGACGGAGCCTTAGGTAGCATAATGACCGTCAAGATCGGGCCGTGCCATCTGGCAAAGAAAAAGACCCCTCAACGAGCTAAGCAGCGGCCTATGCTTGCTGTAGCTCAATTCGGGAGATGTGGGCGGGGTTTTCGCCACTCGTTGCCCCTGTCCTCTACGTACTAACAAAAATTCATAGGCCTGGGGAAGACAACCCAAACAGAGGAGGTAAGAATGGGGAATAAAAAAAAATAGTTGATAAGGATGGAATGGTTGGCGGACGGATCAGACGCCCACGCGGTCGCACCTGGGTCCGGGTGTAATGGGACCCTTGGCCTCTGGTTTCGTACCACCAACAGATCACTACTCATCAAGTGCTGTTTCGATCTGCAGGTGGGAGCAGCACTACCAGACCATAATATGGTTCGTTACAGGTGGTTCATTACAAAACATTTCGGTTTTTAGGATTTTGTAGTAAATACAAAACCCTTATGAATTCGGTCAAATGTCTGTCTGTCCGTCTGTCCGTCTGTCCATGGAATATCTCACGAACGGCTGAACCGAATGTGTAGAATTACTATAATTCGCCGGAGAAAGCGAATCGTCGTAATAGGTCAACTTTAAGGGGAGGTCCCCATAGAGGTTAAATGAAGGTCGAAATTTTTTGTTCGTTTGGTACAGGCAAGTGGGGTATCATAAGAAAGTTACCGTCGAGTACATTCCATTTTTGGAATTTTTTTCAAATTTGAAGAAACGGGAAAAGAGGGAGAGGGGAAAATATGTCATCCGAGTTTGTCCCCCCCCCTTGCATTTCGAGACCGTTATACTTAGAAATATGAAAATTTGCAGAAAAGCGCCATTTTACCAGCGTAGAAAACCTGGATTTCTAAAATTTTGAAATTTTACCAGAAAAGGTTAATAATAGTACATTTCTGTAGTTGCAGTTAGCACACCCCTGCACCCCTTACGCGCACCCGAGGTCAAAAATATTGATGGCTAAAGATAACCCACATCATAGGCAATAATACCTTTAAGTTTCATAACAATCACATAATATTTAATAATAGTACATTCATTTAAATTTTGAGATTTTGATGCCATTCATACTCGTACAAAAAATTCACATAACCGGTTACATACTAGTACTGCATACTTGAATATTGTTTATTGTTTTTCGTAAAGTGAATTGGAGTTAACCACTTCTGAAAGGGTGGAGATTGGTGGTATAGGAGTGTTAGAGGAGAGAAGTTTAAGGGGGGAGGTAGGTGGGTTGCTGCTTTAAGGGAGGTTCCCATAGAGGCGAAATTAAGGTCAAATTTTTTTTTCATCTGATATAGGCAAGTGGGGTATCATGAGAAAGGTACTACAGAGTACATTCCATTTTTGGCGACTTCATCAAATTCGAAGAAAGGGGGAAAAGAGGCAGAGGGGAAAATATGAGATCATATTGTAATTTGTCCCACCCCCCTTACCATTTCGAGACCGTTACACTTAGAAATATGAAAACATACAGGAAGAAGGCTTTCAACTAAAATAGCACAGAAAACAAAAAAAAAATGGAATTTTGATATCTTCTCAAAATAGGTTAATAATAGTATATTTCTATAGTTACAGTTAGCACACCCCTGCATTTCTCAAACTCATCCGAGGTCGAAAATATCGATGGTCGACGATAATCAACACCATGTGCAATACTATCTCCAAATTTCGTAATAATCACGTAATCTTTAATAGTAGTAAAATACATTCACTTAGATTTGGTCATTTTGATATCATCCATACAAAAAATTCACATAACAGGTCTCTTGTATTACTTACTAGTACTAAGAGTACAACATACTTGCATATTGTTTTCCGTAGAGCGAATTGGAGTTAACCATTTTCAAAAGGGTAATGATTGGTAGGAGAGGTGGGAGGAGGGGGAAGGGGGGAGGGGGGTATGCTCGTCGCTGACTCTATTCTCTATAATTATTCAAACAATTTATTTTCAATATTTTTCATGCAAACTTACGATTTGCAATATTGTCTTAACATGAATGGTTAAGCATCTCCAAAAGTAGGACAGTTCATCTCCTATTGGCATGGGACACTACAAAACCCTCGGATTGCGGGCGTAGCCCTCTATTTTCCGGTTTCATTATTGTTTATTGTGCCTGATGGCATTACTTCTAATTGAGCTTTAAGATTAAAATTGAAGAGCAAATGTTAATTTTCCAGACAATGGTAAGGTTTTCTTAAAATTTCTGAAAGAATTCTTTCAAAGGAGTAGATTTGTAGTACGTACATTATGTTAATGATATATTTATTTTCAATTTTTTTCTTACAAATTTATCCTGGGAAAAATACCCACGTTCACATTTTTCATTCACCTAAATCGTGGGTAATATACATATACATACTTGGAAAATGTTGGATTTTTGATACTTTCTACTTCTTTTGGAAACAGATTTTTAACTAAATTTAGAAGTCGTCCGGAATTCTAAATATTTATGAAATTGTAAGTAACATATGAAATTGTAAGTAACAGAAGAATAGACTACTTATATTTTTTGAATGTCTACTTTTATTATTTTATTCCACAAATGAAGAGGACAGCCAACTAAGCGTCGTGTAACGTTTATCTTTTTTTGGGCGTAGTAGCAAACATAGGGGAAAGGAAAATAATTCACTTTTTTTTATTTAGTTATTTCTTTTTGGGTACTTTCCAATGATACACCCTGTTAATAATTTTGTACTTGGCATGATGACGTCACACTCATCTGCCTTTGCATTTGCATGTAGTACATGTACTTGCACTTTGCACAGCGAAGCAAGACTTCCCGCTATTGCAATGTATTGTAAGCGCATTGTTATGTTGTTAACGTTGCCGCTATCGAATATACGCACCTTGATAACTCCAATATCAATCTTTATTCGTATGTATATAGTATTGACTGTGTGCGTTTGAATGCAAATACGAAGAACAGTTTTAATAGGACTATCCAGCGTACCTTTTCCTACATATACTTTATGGAATCTAAAGTGATATTTTTTCTATTGTTTGCTAGTATGTATGCTGAAAAGGAAATTATATTTTTTCTTTGGTAGTACATATGTATGTATTAGACCTAAAATTAATTTTGGCGGGACCCATAGACTAGGAGGATGAAGGGAAGATGGTTGTAGCTGTTCTTGGGATGGGAGGAAGACTGATGAGAAAAAACGGGGATTCGGATTTGGACTGTCGCCGCGATCGGAACAAAAACCATAGGAATAGGAGTAATTAGTAATTATAGACTGGTTTTGCAAGTCCAAAACAGTATGAAAATTTTAAGTTAAAACTTAAGTACCGCAAAGTAATCGGGTGTGATTTGAATCCTAAGTCCATTTACGTATGTGCGACGAAATATTCAGAAGTCGGAAGGAAGATAAACAGAGGTGGAATTTATCAGCTGAATCTCTGAGATCTTGGTTGGCAATCCTAGAATAACACCTAGTTTTTGCGAGTACCAATCACCGTATCGACAATAAGGAATTGGGATGCATAGCCTTGGTATCTGCTGTGAACCGAAAAGAGCGCAGTCGAATTTGTGATGTCGCCGATGTCGGAATCGAGACCCGAGAAAGAAGGATTAGATTAGGAGTGCACTACAAGCATCTGCCGTTGTCGTTGAGTTAAGCTCGTTGTTCAAATTCGCATAATACAGAAAAAAGTATCTCTAACCCAATTTCTCGAAACCGCAATTTCATTAAATTAACTTAAATTGGAAAGTAGTAGATACTCGCACTTGTGTTGACTCCAAATTTTGGTGATAGACGAAAGTTTCCCTTATAATTATAAATAAATAAATAACTGGCGCAACAGTCCAATTTGAACCACGGCCTCGAGATGAGTTAGCATCATCTCATTTTCTAGATCGTGACGGTTTTTTGTGCAGAGGTATGTGATCAGCAACACGCTCAACCGAGTTATTTACCCCATAATGGGTACTCATTTAACAGCTGAGTGGGCTCATAGTCCGACACGTAAATTCCCGGAATCGAACCGGGGCCCAGTGCGTTGAAGGCGAACGTGCTAACCGTTGCGCCATCCGGACTACTACTACTACCCTTATAATTATGAAGCTCGGAATTTTCGAAATTAAATTCAACACGTGACATGTGATTTGAAAATCCCCCAAAGAAATTAGTACTGTCAAAAGTAGCAAAAACTCTGGACATTCACATCTCGTCGTCCTTCAGTGCTATTTTTGTCCTTTATTTGATGTTAATATTTGAGCGAAGTGCGTTCGTAGTAGAAATAAAATTGATTGTGACAGCGACTGGTGGTAGATTGTTTCAAGTGGCAAGCGCTAACAACGACAACTCTCCAAATAAGACTTCGACGAGTTCATCACCATCATCATCGTCGCATGTCGCCGCGCCACCATTCTTCCCAGCAGCGCATCAGTACCCGCCGAAGCAATAACTCCCAGTACCAGCACCAAATCGCGGAAAGTAGATAAGAAGTTATAAAACTATTTTTTTCTTATGTATTCTAATTCGACTGTGGCAAATTTGTTTCTATATTTGATTACCGAGCGTGAGTATTATATTGGGTTGCTGGTGGGAGACTCATCAGAGGTTGCGGTTCCGGTCAAAGATTCGGCGGGAAGCAATTACCGGGCAACAAATCAACGTGGAATGATTACTTTCAAATCAGGCAATTTCCTTGATATCTCGGTTGAAGACGAACACGCCACGATAACTTATTTCCTTCTTCTTGTTTTTTTTTTTTGTGGTAGTGGTAATTATTTTTGTAACGCGTACCGGGTGATAAGATCCTTATTGCGACTGCATTTTTTTTATGCGCCGTAGTGTAGGGCCATCTACAATATATTAAATTTACTTTGCAGCCTCGTCCACCGAAACGGCCGTTACGGAGTTTGAGGGGTAAGTCCTATGTAAAAAAAAAACTATATTTAATTCTTAATCAATTAGATCCAATTTTGTTTGATGGTTTTGCTTGTTGCTACTGTAGGTAAAAGTTTTGGCGCCGTTCGTTAACTAATCTGTCAGTTATCACCCGGGTAGTTTGCTAAGAAAAAATGCTTAATAAATTGCCCAAGATGGCCTAATTGTACCATACTTCTTTCCTTCCGAGACCCTTGCCATTTCAGGTTAAAATGTGAGTAACTGGCGGAGAGTCTAAATAATGGGAGGCTCCAGAATCGTGTGGGCAAGGGGCCTAATAAGGTCGTAGGAAGGGTAATGAGGCCCATACCCTTACCATCAGGGTTATATTGTGCATGAGGGGGACTAATTGGCATATCTCAGCCGTAATTTCCTTTCCTATTTCTTCCCCGCCGGTTTTCTTTATACTCTCTAGTACTTTTTTTTTCTTGTTCTGTTGTCCTTAGGCATGTGATTTTTTTTGTAATGGGACCTCAGAGGTCAAAAAGTGGAAAGAACCTTCCCCCATCATCACCGAAACGAGCTACAACCAGCACATGCCGCTCTTCCACTTGTTGATGGCATCGTCGGCTTAACGCCCTTCGACTTACACGGTCAATCAAGCCAGCCCCTCACTACAGTCCTTTTCGACTGACGTCTCCCCCACTTATTACAGTCGACTTTAAGCAGTACAGACATTTCGAACCAGATTTTCTTGCACATATCTGATACGCATTTTCAATATTGCGAGCGATTTCCTTTTATGTAAGCACTTAATGGCCACCCACTTAAACACGTTTGTTCGGTTCATAACACCTTCGCCATAAACAGTTTTGATCCGTGCAAAAATTTCAGTCGGCATTTTTCCTTTATGACATCGCGCACCTCGCACTTGGCGACATTTTTCATTGACATATTTCACAGAAACGGACACTACGAGGCGAGTTTTGGTACTAGCGAGGGTCGCGGGTGCTCCTTGTGTTAAGAGGAGTCCCCACTACCGCTCAGTGTTGCCAAATATGAAAACAAAAATCCCACAGCGCGAGAGCTCCACAGTACTCTTACTTTCTGGACATGCCTGGTACATAGATAGTTTCGCGCATATTGGTACGAAACCTAGATTGTTGCTTTCGACTCAGGGTTTTAGTAATCGAGTTAAGTTTGACGTGAAAGTGATTGTCTTCATACGGCAATTTCGTTCACGGTTTAAAAAAGCTAATGGTAAAATTTGGTAGTGTCAGACACCCACGTAATACACTTGACGCTAATAAGGTCTAGGTTATAATTATGAAAAACAAATAGCTGCTCTGAAACGTGGTCTAATTCGACTGGCAGTAAACATTTATTTGACTGTTTAATAATTTTACATTTTGAGCAACCCTATCCAGAAAAAAATCCCAAATCACAGAAATGTACACCGGAATAAAGTTTTTCGTTTTCATGTTTGAGGACGTACGAAAGTTTGTTCCCCCGGTGTGAAAAGTTTTGAAACATTTCGGTCACTTGAGGACGTACCTTTATTTGAAGCAGATAAATCATTTTTAAATTCCATTTGGAGAAAGAGACCGGCTACAAATCGCCTGTGCTGAATAGTGGAACAAACCCACCGCACACTTATTTTGTATCAACAAACAAACTATACGAGTAGTCGTCTCTCAGGACATTTCAGCCTGATTTACCCTGAAAACAGATAGAAAACTGAAGAGTATACGAGTGTACTCGTCAGGAGATTCAAGTAAAAGTTTTGAATTTCAGGTGCACTATGTATTTTAGCATAGTTTTGTTCATTGAGGGAATATGTCGATTTTGAGATAAAATACATATTTTGAAAATTTGAATATGAGAATTATTGCCTGTATTGCAATTGAGCTTTAACCATATTGTTCGTGGATCACGTAATGTTCTACTAATATTAAACCCATTCAACCAGTTTCGCTTTAATTCGCCAATCGTTCTGAAGGCTACATACCTTACGTCCGCCAATTTTGTGCAGATAAATGATAAAAATACATTCAAATCTGTGAGCATGTTAGTTTTTGTGCATTCCCCTTTGCTGGAAACCAAAAGTCAATTTTAATTATATATAGTATGAAGTTTCCTCGCATCTGTGAAAATGAAGAGAAGGATGACTCAGAAAGCGACCGTCGCGTAAAAGCTTCCAGTGAAAGTAATTTGAATAATCCCTAACTAATTACTTTAACGGGGTTGCAACCGCTTAAAAGGGATTACACTTGGATATGGCGGTGAAATGTTAATATATTATGCATTAAGGGATTTAGATAAATGTGACAGATCTGAAATGTGAATTTTGAAATAAAGAGAAGCTGTCTGAAGATTGAGTTGCTGGAACATTTAATCAGGTTGTTTTTGCGAAATAGAGTGTGAAAATCTTTCGACATTTTTCTTTTCTTTGCAATTCGATTAAAATCAAAAAATGAAACCGGGATATAGAGGGCAAGCGCTTAATCTAAAATAGTAAGTAAAAATCGGCTCCTGGCTCTTCTTGGTACCACTCATATGGATAAAAAGACCATAATTAAAATGTCTTACCCATGATATTATCTTACATGCCAATTTCCTTGTCCCTTTTTCTTCAAATAGAAGAATATACCAAAAATGAATGTACTCAACTTTACCTTTCTCACGACACCCTCCCTGCCAATACCAGTCGATAAAATTTTTTACGTTAATTTCGCCTCTAATTAAATTAGGTCAAGACATCTTAGAAGTTTTTCTCACAAAAACAGACTTTGAACCTGTCGTTTCTTTGGCAGCTATATGACACAGTGGTCCGATTCGAATACGATTCGAATGTGCACGCCCCACTGAAGTTAAAGAAGACGCTGTAAACGAACTCTACACCTGCCTTGAAACTATCTTCGTCTCACTTCTAACAAACGACGCAAACTGCTGCTGGGAGACTTTAACGCGAAAGTCGAAAATGAAAGTTGGTACCGGGGGACAACTGGAGGCCACAGTCTCCATAAAGAATGTAACGGCAACGGCCAGCGGCTTATCGACTTCGCCTGCAGCAGGAATCTAGTCATAAGCTCTAAGTGTTTCCCGCATCGATGCATTCACACGCAGACCTGGAAATCTCCAGACACACACACCGTCAACCAAATTGATCACGTCCTCATTTGCAGCCTAAGTCGTTAGCCGTATTATACTTACTACGCCCAAATCCAACGACGAAATGGATAGGTGTTTCTGCAAATGACCGCAAATCCGCATCGATTTTGTCAATTCAAAGTAACGAAACAAATAAGACAGCATTTGTTATATAACTGGATGTAGACGAAATTAAATTGAAATGTAAATGTAACTGTTAGATAGAAGAGAAAAAAAGGGTTATTTTTTCATTGTTGTTATTTAGGATGAATCCTGAATGGATCCCCCCTTGTATGTAATATTTACCTGCATCATAACCAAAGCTTGACGCCGAAAAACGAAAAATTGTACTGCCTGAAGTGGATATCAACCTCAGCGACTGAAATGCTTAGCAAGGGAAACCGCAATAAAATGTGAGTTCCTGCAGGCTAATATTGATAGACAAATTGGAAATATTTCCACCCCCATTGATATTTCAGGTTAACTTGTTGTTGTTGAACTGCATTGCACTGGATAGTCATGTAAGAAAAGGCGAGCTACTGGAAACCAAGCTGTAAGATTCAATAAAGTTCATGAACTTTTGCTGATCAATACTCAAATAATATCGTTTATTTCAGGGAACACTTTAGTTTGTTTTTAAAAATTAAATTTAAAACCAAAACAAATTAGCAAAAACTATCAACAATCCATCTATGTAGCTAAAGTTGTCTTGTCTAACTCATTACACGCATCGATTTCGTCACCGGATCTGGAGTCGTGAATACGTTAAATGTGTCACCATGCAAGCAGTACAGAGTGGCCTGGTTATTCTGTATATTCAAGTTTCTTGCAAAGAATTATGTTTCACTGAAAATTGGATCTTCGTTTGGTTTAATTCTGCATACCAACTTAGTATGTGTAGTAGTGATGGGCATAATGACTCTTTTCACTGTGCCAGCACATAAGCTCTGACTCTTTCCAATGAGTCGTTCAAAAAGAGTCGTTCAAAAAGAGTCATGCAAAGAGTCTGAAACTTGGGTAATAACATATTCAATAAAAGTCGTAGATGTGCGACCCCAACTTTTTTTTCTCTTTCTTGACCCCAGATTCGGAGTGGGCGACCCCTCCCCCCAATGCCCTTTAGTTCGAGCCAGCCCGATCGGACTACTATTTCCCATGAAAAGGAGCTGCCAGCTTAGGATGGGCGACCCCAACTTTTTTTTCTCTTTTTTGACCCCAGATTCGGACTTAGCGCCCCCCCAATACCCTTTAGTTCGAGCCAGCCCGATCGGACTACTATTTCCCATGAAAAGGGGCTGCCAGCTTAGGATGGGCGACCCCAACTTTTTTTCTCTTTTTTGACCCCAGATTCGGACTTAGCGACCCCCCAATACCCTTTAGTTCGAGCCAGCCCGATCGGACTACTATTTCTCATGAAAAGGGGCTGCTAGCTTAGGATGGGCGACCCCAACTTTTTTTCTCTTTTTTGACCCCAGATTCGGACTTAGCGACCCCCCAATACCCTTTAGTTCGAGCCAGCCCGATCGGACCACTATTCCCCATGAAAACGGGGCAGCTAATCTGGGGCGGGCATAAAAAAATCAACTCGCACAAAAAGATTCGTTCAAAAAGAGCGATACAAAATCGAACCGCACAAAAAAATTCGTTCAAAAAGAGCAATACAAAATCGAACAGCACAATTGACTCTTTTGACTCTTTTTGAACGTGTCGCTCTTTTTGAACGTGTCGCTCTTTTTGAACGTGTCGCTCTTTTTGAACGTGTCGCTTTTTTTAAACGTGTCGCTCTTTTTGATCGTGTCGCTCTTTTTGAACGTGTCGCTTTTTTTGAACGTGTCGCTTTTTTTGAACGTGTCGCTCTTTTTGAACGTGCCGCTCTTTTTGAACGAATCTTATTGTGCGGTACGATTTTGTATCGCTCTTTTTGAACGAATTTTACATAGAGAAGGGAGAAGGGGATAGGGAGGGAGAGGGCTGAGGAGCATCCAAATAGTGGGGATGGATGCTCCTCAGCCCGGATGGGGAATCTAAAGGGGGGTCAAAAGGTGTCAAAAATGCGAAATTCCTTATATTTTAGAAGTTATGGCCACAAAACAGTTTATTTAAAACTAGGGTATAGTAGTGGTGTAATTGCTTGAAACAGAATGATTTATGGGATAAACTAAATAGTGGTCGTGTGAACGGTCCACAACCCAAGGCAAAAGCAGTTCACTTTCCAGTCCACGCTCGATACAAGCATGAGATCGAAAGCGTGCCACGATGTCATGTATTGGCCCCGTCAGAACGCTGCTTTACACTGTAGCTGTAGTGGAAGTGGGCGCTATGGGTTTTTGTTTGGTTTCATCTAAAGTTGAGCTTGAGATGATGATACGTAAGACGAATACTTTTGTTTTAGAATGTTGGGATTGTTTTCTGTATTTGGAGAAACTTGGCTGTGCGGTGGGACGCGACGTAAGTAAATTATTTTTGATATGTTTGCATTTGCAGTCAGCATGGGTTGTTGCGTATATATTTAGAAGTATACACAATGCGTGCATTGCATACTGCATAGAGATGAATATGAATGGATTTAGATGCGATTGCTTTGGTAGTTAATGATGGTGGTTTTGCTTTTAGATAGATACTGGGATGGGATATGAGTGAATGAATGTATTGTAGTAAAATACATTATATGTATTGAGAAATGAGCGTGGATTGGTTATGCGTTGGATAATATTTATGCGATGGGCTAGTTTGGGAATTCATTTTACAGTGAGTCATTCATAAATTGAACGACTCGAAGGCTATGTCGTTGTGCCGAATCTTTCGCTCATCCTGTTGAGTCGTTCAAAAAGAGCGACTCGTTACTGTGTTACACATCACTAATGTGTAGGTTAGCTTGACAACGTGCCATTGTGCTGCTCGATGAAACACTCTCGACTAAAGTTCGCCACGAAGCCTCTGAATTAAAATTTCCCTGGCGCAGGATTTAATAGCAGGGCAATAGGCTTAATATACGCTGGGCCAGACGGCCATAGCGATTAAGATCCTAGTGTTCAGTTCAAATACCCCCCCACAGACTCTCTGATCGGTTTTTACCATATGATTTACCTAAGATACCTAAGGGATTGCTATTTGTATGATTATTCCAATTGAGTCTCCAATGTAGCAAATAAATTTGCTTTAAATTCCGCTCAAACACACTCCGTTGTGATAAAAAAAATCACTTTTAAATTATATAAAATATTTGTATAAATTTGATTTGTCATGGCAAAAACAATATTAACTTGCGGGCCGGATAAAAACCAGAGGCGGGCCGGAGTTTGCTGACCCCTGCTATAGAGCATCAGCAACACAGGCGTCCATGGGTTCTGCATGGGAAGAAATCAAGGGTACCATCAAAGAGGTGGCAGAGAAGGTCGTGGGAGATAAAGCCCGGCGAACGCGAAACGACTGGTTCGACGAAGAATGCAAAAATTCAATTGAAGTGAAAAACGAGGCCTACAGACAGTGAATTTAACGAGCAAACAGAGCCAAAAGAGAAAAATATGACGAGCTACGGCGAATATCGAATAGAATAATTAGACATAAGAAACGTAAATACTTTGACGAGCAGTTGCTGAATATTAACGAAAACTTAGCTAATAGGAACACCAGACAAGAATACAAACTAGTAAATACAATTAAAAACGGCTATGAACCCAGGACTAGCCTCTGTGAGGACAAGGATAGCATTAACAAACAATGGGGCTCTTATTTTGAAAAGTTTCTGAACCTACCATCTAACATCCCCACACAAGAAGCGCTCGACGCTCGCGTTGTGGTCACTAAAACGAAATAAAGCTCCGGGCGCTGACGAGATTCAGGTGATCTTCTGAAATTAGGGCGACTGACAAAGATGGCGATGACCAACTCCGTCTCACAGGTCAGAGTCCATAATAGACTTACTGATCTATTTGAAACACGCACTGGTCTGAAACAGGGCGATGGACTGACACCGACGCTATTCAACCCAATAATACGCTATTCGGGCTATCAATATGGATAACAGCAAGACGCTACTCATCGAGTTGACACAATTAGCAGGGTTTGCCGACGACATCAACATCATGTCCTGAAGACTGGTCGACGGTTCTCCCCATAATGAAACGGAAGCATGTGCACAGAAACACGAAGCTCCGCGTGTACAAAACCATTATACGACCTATGCTATGCTATGGCTGCGAAGCATGGATCCTAACTCAAGCCTCCGGAAACATGCTAGACACATCTGAACGTAAGGTTCTGCGGCGAATTTTCGGGGCTGTTTGCGATCGAGATGGATGGCACATCCGTTACAACCATGAGTTGTATGAACTGTTCGGTGAGCTGGAAGTTTCGAAAATCGTAAACTACAACGACTTCAATGGGCAGGGCATATACAGCGTAAAGGACGATGATCGCATGCCAAAGAGTGTAATGAACGCAGAGCGAATCGATGGAGCGAGACTGCAAAGACGACCGAGAGCTTGCTAGGAGAGCTCAGTATATGCGGACGCCGCGCAGTTACTGGGCTTCCGAAATTGGAGGACGTGGTCACGTGACCAAGATAATTGGAGGGCAGCGATCCAGGCGGCCAAGGCCTGACGTCAAGCTGTCGTGCCGCGATGATAATGAAAGTACTAATCGCCCGCTTGAATTTTTCATATGTTGAGATAAGTATTGTAATTAGGTTAGATTAAAGGGCCGCTGTGTTTGCTTACCGCAGCAAATATTAACCGAGATAAGATGTTAGCTGGGTTCGATTCACACGGACAGATTGCTCTGGTCCTGAATTTTTGTTAAGTTTGGACCAGCAAACTGAATTGCCTTAGGCCCGAATTTGTTCATTCATTTGATCGCAATTAAGCCATCGAAATATAACGAATTTAAACATCTGGTTAGAACTGACTTTATTGCGTCTTCAACTCGCATAACTGTATCCTTAATAATAAGAATTACTGAATTCAAATGTACACAGTTATATGTCTGAAAATCGGTTATGGAAGCCTACGACATGGTTGGAATCTATGTTAGGTTTGTAAAGCAAATACATAAACATAAGCTTTTGCATGATTATTGTGAACTGTATAAATGTGGATAGCAGCTAATAGTTGAACCTGTGAATGTACTACTACTACTCAATTGCCCTAACCCCTTGTGGGGCATAGCGCGTCAGCTGTTCCATGTGGCCCAGTTAATGTTTCGTTGGCATAAATTGGTTTCAGAGAATGCAGTTGCCAGCATGCACCTCCTGCACATCCATGGCCACGAATGTCGTCGTGTACGGGACTCGAACCCGAAACGCCGGTAGTCAAACAAGAGACTGATGCGTCAACACACTGCGCTACCGGTCGCCCCGTTACTTAAACGTAAACTTATCCTATCTTCGAACATAGAAATATGTATAATGGAAGTCATATGCGTGATGGTGTGTTCACACTACAATTTTGAATTGAACGTCACGGATCTGCGACAAACGAATTCAAACAGCCAGCATACAGGTACGAGGCGAAAGTGGGGGCAAAGTGCGGACTCATATATAAGTATACAGATACATAGATGCGAATTGCCGAGAAATAAGTTGACGTTCAAACAATTCGCTTTCAAGTCTGATCCGATGTGATCCCATGTGAGACCTGGACCAAAGGCCAGCCATTCGTTTTGTTTGGAAATGGATCTTTGTCCGGATGAATCGTACACGGCTATTCTTAGCAGCTACCCAATTAGACCTTCTGACCTTGAGGGTCATGCTTTGACAACCCAAAAGGCACCGTGAAATAAGCCATTTGGAAATAAGCCATTAAAGAACAATTTCGGCTGAGTCCATGCACACTTTGTGCGATACCGCGGGTTGTGAATCAAAAGTCCCTTGTGCGGGCTCCACTCGGTACGCTCGCTCCGCACTTAAGGGATCACAACCCTCAATATCGCAGACATGAACGCTCGCTTCGCTCGCTCTGGGTACAACAGACCCTTGTGTGGACTCTGCTCGCTACGCTCGCTCCGCACTTAAGGGGTCAAAACCCCCAATATCGCACAAACAGGAACGCTCGCTTCACTCGCCCTGGACACTGCATGGCTATTTTCATTTTTATTGCATGCCTTATTTCGATTTGAAATCGATATTGTCCAGGCATGGCTTATTTGGTTTATTTCCGATGAATACTTTCGGCTCCAAATATGGATTATTTCGTATGACTAATTTCGTCATGGCTTATATTATCGATATGGATCCCCTCTTACTATTGCACTTTGCTCTGTTCAACAACTGTCTTGTTCATTACTTCAAGCAAGAGAGTTCACTCTTTCATCAAGGGGATCCCCTGCTAACCCCAATCGTTCTGACAGGACAACTTTCTCGATAGCTGAGGTCAGTCGGACTTCAAATGCATTTAGAAGGGCTGATTTCCTCGTCGCGTTAAAACAAAATAAAAAACCACTTGTGGGTGGGTACTATTAGAGCATCCACAGCGTTCCAAGCTTGTAAGTAAATGGCTACGGATAGGAGGCGTATGCTAGCAACTGCACCATTATGAAATTTATATGCCACCGAAACGTCAACCAACCATTCCTATCAGTGACGTGCACTCGTAGTAAGCAATTCCAAACTGCTTGACTTACCGAAATAAGCAATTCAATAATAAACTTTGCTTACACCAATACACATATCATCATTTCAGTCAATGTTTTTCTTTAAGCTGAAGAATGCATATTATCATTCAAATATTCCTTTACACATTCAAATTCTGATCCGCGCCTTCTTTTGGTTAAAAAACATTCGTTCAATTACTTTAGATAATATTCAAACCTCCCACATTTTGCACACCATAGACACCAAACTTAGAATAGGAAAATGTGCCTAGATCTTTAGATGCATGTACCATATGTGCATCCAAATACTAGAGACATGTTGATTCCAGAAAATGGGAATCTTGGATTTCGGTAGTACATTGGGCAACGATTTTTTTTTTGTTTTGTTCGCAAATTTATATGAGACAAGTCAAGCACTGGCGCGACTGCTTTTGTGTGTGGGATAAAGCCCAATGATGCTTGTTAATGAAATGTTGCCAATGCAGGGAATGTTTATGGGAATTTGATTTTTCCAGTAGAGCTTTTGTTTTTGTTATGTAGTGGATTTTCCGTTGCAATTTAAAAGAGGAAATCAGTGCAATCGGGTGATTTTGATTAAATGGTGATTTGAAGTTTTTTTGACCGTTTGTAGTGATTTAATTGATTTGATTTGTGATAAAAGTGGTAAGTTTTCTTTTCGCATTATGTCGGAGTATTGCTGCGCGACGGATTTCGTACTAAAAGCGGGATTTTCAACTCTTTCCTTTGCCAAGAAAAGAGAAATTATAGAATCGGATAGACCGAAGCCAGATCTTAGTTTAGAGTTTAAATTAAAAAATATTACGCGAAAATTCCATATCGAAACGTATGAAAAGTACATTTGGTTAACGGGAAGCAGTAAATTAAATAAGTTATTTTGCTGGCCGTGTCTTTTGTTCACGAATGAAAAATCTGTTTGGAATAAAGTTGGATTTAGTGATTTGAATAATTTTACGGGCTCAGCAGCAAAGCATTCAAGTTCCGAAAAACATCTTCAGTCGTTAATTAAATTAGATAATTTTGGTTCTCAGCGTATAGGGTTTATGCTTAGTAACCAGGTGGCAATATCTGTTAGTTTGCATAATGAAAAAGTTGAGCGTAATCGTAATATTTTGAAACGTTTAATCGATACTGTAATTTTTTTGGCAAAACAGGAGCTTCCTTTTCGCGGAAATAATGAAGACTCTTCTTCAAATAATCGTGGCAATTTTATCGAAACCGTAAATTTCTTGAGTTTGTACGATCCGATAATTGAGTCCCACATAGATTCTATAAAAGCAAATGCAGCGTTTTCGGGTTTGTCTAATAGAATCCAAAACGATCTTGTTTCCGCTATAGCTAATGTGGTTCGAAATAAAATCAATTTGGAAATAAAGGAGGCTCCATTTGTAGCTGTAATGGTCGACGAAACGCCAGATGTTAGCGGTCGGGAACAATTAACGATGATTTTTAGATATACAATATCAAATGAGATTGAAGAAAGATTTATCGGATTTTTGGATGTAAGCGCTAATCGTACAGCTACAGCAATAAGCTCTCACATTTTAAAACAATTGCAAAATTTTAATATCGATAAGAAATTAATTGCACAATGTTACGATGGCGCAGCAGTAATGAGTTCTCAAATTCGTGGAGTTCAGACTTTAATTCGGGAAAAACATAAATCGGCAATTTTCGTTCCATGTTACGCTCATTCACTAAATCTAGTATTGTCTAAAGCAGTTGAGTTTATTCCGGAAATTAAATTATTTTTCGCGCACATCAATAAAATCGCATCATTTTTTAATACATCCACTAAAAGGTCGGACCTTTTTGCAAATATAGTAAATCGTCGTTTACCATCGGTTTCCAAAACGCGTTGGCATTATCATTCGCGTATTATTAACGTTATATTTGAACATAAGCATGAAATTTGTACAGTTTTTGAGACAATTTCGAATGGTTCTCAACACTGGGATGGCGATTCCTTGACTTTTTCCGATATATACTTACAAAAATTCGCAGAGTCAGATTTTCAATTATATCTGTTAATTTTTTCTGAAATTTTTTCGAAAACTGATATATTATTTAATATTATTCAGAGCAAAGTGGTAAACATTTCATATGCAAGCCAAAAAATTATTGAATTTGAAAATTGGCTTGAAAATGACTTTTCTAAAAAGTTTGATAATTTCTATTCGACAGTTACAGCAGAATATCAGCCACCACGTAAGAAATGTAGAAATGCGATAGATCCTTTACAAAATTTACGGCGGATATTTCGGGAGATTATAGATGTTATTCTCGGGCAAATTCGAGATCGATTCCATTCGTTTAAAGATCTTTCATTTTTAGAGTTGCTTGAACCGAATTATTTTTCTATTTAAATTCAAGTCAAATTTTCCCGATAAAAATTTTGACTCACTTATTGAATATCACGGTCAATTTTTCGACAGAATAAAGTTGAAAAATGAGCTAAAAGTTATTTATTCTTCAGATGAGTTTAAAAACGCGAATCCTAGTAAAATTCTCGATTATTTTCAAAAACGGCCTTATGTCGCAAACGGTTTTAAGCAAGTTCATATTTTAGCAAAATTATTAACGTCAATTCCAGTCACAGTGGCAACTGCGGAAAGGTCATTTTCAACACTAAAGCGCGTTCACACATTTTTGAGAAATCGCCAATCCCAAGAACGACTTTCGGATCTTGCTTTAATTGCGGTTGAAAAGGATCTTCTTATACAAATGCGAAGAGAAAACGATTTTTTTGATAATGTGATTAAAGAGTTTTTACTTAAAGAACGGCGCATAGATTTGGAATACAAATAAATGGCAATGGCGAAAGAATATTTATTTATTTCAAATACCCCTGAATCTTTCTTAGTCTTAATTAACATAATATTTATTTATCATTTTTTTTATTAGTAATATTTTATTTATTTATTTTTTTTTTGTATTCCGAATATATGTGCCAATATTTTATTTATATCTTTCCTGATTTCTTCTTTAAGGCTTAAAGCCGCTTGGTATAAATGTTTTTTGACTGTCCATATTCTATTATACAGTCCATTTTTGTTTATGCTAAATTGGCTTTAGGGCGCCCAACTGCTTGACTATGAAAAATTTCCACTGCACGTCACTGATTCCTATGCTAGATATGTTGACGAGTCCATGCCCCTGGAGGGGTTAAGCCAATCAACAACCTTTGATTTGAGCCAGACCTTCACGTAACCTTCTCTCCTTGTATTTCTGCAATAATTTCGATAGGAACCCATCAATTGACATTCACCCTTTTCTACTATCTTTTTCAGTATCTGTCTATTAAAGTCAGTGAATATGCGTAAAGTTTCAACAAATATCCATAACAAAATCTAACGTTTAGCGTAACTCAATCAAATGACCGCCATCAAAGCAATGAATTAACAAATACTATACCAAATTTATAATACCTCCGGAAATTGGCCTAATTTGCAATATTGCCTCAACAATTTTACACTCCATATCACTCTAAATTCAAACCTAAATTGATTTCAAACTGTAACTATTAGCTAAACAAATCATTTCAGTTCTGACCTATCCGCATCGAATGTTTCATTCTAAATTAATTAAAAGCAAAATTCAACATCACCCACACTCTCCGCGCATATACACATAATCATACATTCATGGTATTCTGCAAAAATGAAGGACAACAAACCCTGGTGCCATAACGTCGAATCCAATCTGCTGACCTGCCAGGACACCAAACAATTGCAGTATAAAATTTATTGTTTGGTTCAGGATTATCATGTTATTTAACTATTGGCTCATTGCAAATTAAGCCTCATGTGAACTGCGAAATGTACACGCTTAAATGCAGGCGGCCGTGTATTTTAAAATGCAGATTATCCTGTTCCTTCCTAATTTCAATTGGTTTCCGGGTGCATGTGACCAGCACATTTTCTCGGTATTTATTTCATTTAAATCATTAAGGCAAATAGCTGGTTACGGCATGGAATTTGCATATAAATGATGAAATAGGCTTCTAGGGGAAGATCCTTTGAGCAAGATGGAATGAATAATATTAATGATTGGTAGGCTTTGCTTTTCAAAGGGGTTGATTGGTCAGAATAGAAGGAATAATTTTAAGTCAAATTTTGAATGCGCTACTTTTTTATTTATGAAGACCGGGTTTGGAATATGGGGCATTTAGTTTTTTTTTTTTCTTAATTTAATGATTCAATTTGAAAACCATCTGCAATTTCTTTACAAATCCAATTACTGCTCTAACTGCACTACACAGCGCCACTTGTTTTAAATACTCCAAACTGGAATCAATAAATTTCAACCATTCAGTTATTCGTATCTAGTTTGACTCCTTTACCGGCACATTAGTATTTCACAAAGTGACAAATTGCAATCCACTAGAGGTCTCCCTATTCGGTTTACACCTACGAGCATGTATCTTGTATGGCGGATCCAGGGCCAAATTGTCCCTAAATGTTAATAAATTAATCTCTTCCTCTCAATGTCTATGTGATATGAAGGGTAATAAAACTTGCTGCCAATTAAGCTGATAATGTCGGAGGGATGCTGGCAACGGGGGTTGATTAAAGTGTCTAGCCGGGATGTTTGATAAAGGGATTTTAGAGTAAGCCTTTGGTTAATAAAATATTAATGAATTGATAACCTATTTGTTGATATTTAAGGTAAATTAATTGGTCATTAATTAGTGATAAAAGAGGATTGAAATTTTGACATCATATTGTGTTTAGTGAAGAGGGTTCCAAGATGAAATTTAATGGATTTTCATTAGCTGAGTACGATAAATATCTTTGAAATATTTCGTATGCTGCAACAGGCTTAATACTTGAATACGTGACATGAATATGTATCGAATTATATTGCTATGTCACACAAATAGATTCTAGTAACTTTTTGTTAGTGTATTTATGATGTTCGCTGTCAGAGCAATAACCCGATAAAGACACGCTGGGGTGTGACATTTCCCTGTATTCTCTGTTTTGCAGTTCTTTATTTCCTGAAATGATTTACACTTATCCTCTTTGAAACCTCTGTTTAACGCGATTATGATTACCAAGTCGTATCTTGCCTCGGCATTGAAGAAGGTTCTTCTGATAAATCAAAATTTAATTTATTCCAATTATGAATTCTTGCTTTATGCAGACTGTCACCCAACCAAAGCAGACAGGCACTGCCACTTGTTTCCCCATGCAATATATAACAAAATATATTCAGTAGCACTTCCCAGAATTTTTAACACTTTAGCCGCTACAAAATTTTTATTTATTTTATTTAGCTGCTACAAGTATTTAGTTTTTTTTTAATATTTAACCTCTCTCTGGGTCCTGTTAACCCCTTGTGGGGCATAGGGCATTAACCACGCCGACTTTCCAGCTCGTCCTGTTCGCCGCCATCGCCTTAAACTGACTCAACGATTTGCCTATTGAGTTACCCTCGACCTCAACTTATCTTCTCTAGGTGTTTCTAGGTCGTCAAACGCGGCAACTTGCGCCGGTTCCCTGTGGGTTTCAATCGAGGTAGTTATCACCTTGGTGACTTTCCGAATTGAACATCCATAAAGAAGCACAGATTTTACGTTGTTTTCGAAGATCCTGAGTTAGGTACATTTGGAGATGTTGTTGTTTTGCCAGGAAGGGTTCAAACTGAAAAAAGCTTCCCGGGTCTTATTGATGCGAAACAGTACATCAGCATCCGCTCCATCATCTGCTGTAACTACGCTTCCGTGGTAACAAAAATTATCCACTTTTTCCACCGTCCGCCCCGAAACACCAATTTTGCTCTGTCTTCCTGGATCCAAGCTCAAGTACTTAGTTTTGGCAGCATTGATGTTAAGCCCTGCATTGCGACTTTCGCGGTACAGGGCATCCGTCATTTGAACTACATGATTCGATATATTTGAAGGAAGACGAAGACATTGAAGGTATTTGAACAGCTTCCATCTGATACCTTTGCTCTGGTGTTCATGAAGCGCACTGTAAAGTACGTCGTTAATGGCTATCAAAAACAATATAGGTGATAAAATGCAGCCTTGTGTCACTGGGCTATGTATATCGAAGGGGCCTGAAAGCTTACCCTTGTGTAAGACGTGACATTGGGCTCCTTGATGATAGATATTAGGTTGGTGCGGATGAAATGTCGGATTTTGCAATGACGTGAATTTCGCTGCGATTTTTATGTATCAAACTGCCACCAGGCGGCCCTAGTAATATTACATATTGATGTATAATATAAGTACTGCTACCTTGCCTTATGGAGTCATTTCGGTTTTGCACTTCATGGTGATCGGTGAAAAAAAAAGAAAAATCGAATGGAAGCGAGAGAAAGACGACTATTTTTTAATTTACGAATTTAATCTAGAGCACAACGCAACGAAAGCAAAGAGGAATATCAATATCGCATTTGGATCTGATACGGTTAACGAACGAACCACTCAGCGGTGGTTCGAAAAATTTCGATCCGGAAATATGAACCTCCGAAGTGAGCCGGGTGGAAACCCAGGACCATCGATGGATAATGACGAGCTGCATGCATAAGTGGAGTCTGACCCCCGCCAAACCAGAAGGGATCTTGCGGAGAAATTGGGCGTGCACCATTCGACAGTTTGCCGCCGCTTGCAACAACTTGGCCAAGTGAAAAAGCTTGGCAAGTGGGTTCCGCATGCTCTTACCGAGCAAAACATGGCTTGTCGAATGCAGATTTCCAGTTCTCTTCTCTCCCGCAACTGAAACGAACCGTTCTTCAACCGAATTGTGACATGCGATGAAAAGTGGATACTGTACGATAATCGCCGCTGATCGGCCCAATGGCTAGATGCCAATGAGGCTCCAAGACATATGCCGAAACCAAGCCTTCATCCAAAGAAAATAATGGTGACTGTTTGGTGGTCTGTAGCTGGATTTATCCACTATTCGTTCCTGCAACCTGGCGAAACTATCAATCCTGAAAAATACTGTGCTCAACTGGACGAAATGCATCAGAAATTAACAGACCTAGGATAGTCAACAGGGGTGGAGTTATACTGCTTCATGACAACGCACAACAGCATGTTTCCTGAACAACGATCCAAAAATTTAACGAATTGCACTATGAGACTCCTCCTCACCCGCCATATTCATCAGACCTCTCGCCAACAGATTTAAATTTCTTCATTTCATTTGGATCACTTTTTGACAGAAAAACAGTTTAACAATGAAGCAGCTGTCAAAAATACCTTCGAGGAGTTTCTTCGAACCAGAAACTCGGGCTTCTACGAAACAGGAATGCAGCTGGTGTTCATCAGTGACCAGTGGGGACCCGTCTTTACCTTTCACGGGATGCCCAGTTGCAAAAGACTTACCAATTAATGGCTTGATAAGTTTGTAAAGGGTTCCATTACAACCAAGATAAGCCACTTCCTCTGCCTTCTCCGCTAATGCATTGATGTAATTTTGCTTGTCCCGTCTTACACTTGTTTGCACGCCTTTCTGAAGAGAACGGTATTCAGCTCTAAGTCGATCTTTGACTGCGTCGTCAGTAGCTGAGTTAATTTGTTCTTGAATTCTCTTGCGTAACGAGACTAGAGACCATGTAGAGTCACTTATGAATAGTCTACTACCGCGCTCCAATCTACCGCCGATAACGACTTGACGCAAGTTGAAAAACTCCACGAACATCTCGCCATTTTTGCTCCTATTGAATAGAGCGTGGTTGCCCGCTAAGTGTTCCACGCTAAGGTTGTCAGACCCGACTTTGGCATCGAGATCCCCCATAACAATTATACCCTAGACCTATAGTATAGGGTATATTGTTTTTGTCACGACGAAAATATGTAACACTTTAAACGAGGCTCCGGAGGTATAGCAATGTATATACATATATAAATTAGCAGCGTTACCTCCTGATTCGATTTAGCCATGTCTGTCTGTCTGTCTGTCCGTCTGTCTGTCTTTCTGTCTGTCCGTTCAGACGAAAACTTTCGATTGAATGAAGCTAGAGCTTTAAAATTTTGGTCAAATGATCTAAATTTTTGGTATAAGAAATGGGCAGCTTCCAAGCAAGAGAACGCCTACCTCCCCTACATATGTATAATAGAATAATTAAATGTATCTTTAACTCGCGATTAGATAAACGTGAAAAGCTCTCTCTCTCTCTCTCTCTCTCTCTCTGGTAGATGGCTCCAAAAGGTCAGTTTATATTCTCTTGGGAAAATAGAATCGATTAGTTGGAAACTATCGGTACTTTTCTTACAAAGAGCCTCGTTCTACCCTACTTTTCAGGTCTTTTGTCTATAACTCTTGAACCAACTGACGTAGCATATTGCCTTCAGATGAGAAGTTGCTTAAGTTTTAGTAAGATGGGCATAATCAGACTAAAGGAACACCTACCTCCCCTACAAATTTCAAAAAATGAAATATCCCTTGAACTACGATTACTTTCGGTAGAATGAAGTAGAAGTAGAATTTAGTTAGTTGGTATTAAAGATGGGCTAGATGCGACCCAAGAAACCCTTACCCCTACAAATGAAATTTCAAATAAGCGATAACTTCCGATAAAATAAAACTAGCGGCTTGAAATTTTCGTCAAATGTTTGTAGTAAGATTCAGCTGGCTGATATTGAAAATACATAAAATCCGACCAACGAAACCCCTACCTCCCTACAAATGAAACTTCACATAAGCGATAACTTTCGATAGCATTAAGCTAGAGACTTGAAGTTTTGTTTAAACGTTTGTAGCACAAACTAATTGGTTGGTGGCAATGATGGGCAAGAACCAACCCAAGGAACCCCTACCTCTCCTACAAATGAAGCTTCAAATAAGCGATAACTTTCGATAAAATGAAGTTAGTGACTTGAAATTTTGGTCAAATGCTTGTACTAGGATCTATTTGGTTGTTATTAAAAATGCGCAAGATTCGACAAAGGAAAGCTCTACCTCCCCTACAAGTGAAGTTTTTAAATAAGCAATAACTTTCGATAGAATGAAGTTAGTGGCATGACCAAATCGACAAATATTTGTAGAATGGGTTAGTTAATTGATTTTGAGAATGGCCAAGATCCTTCTGAATGATCGCCAACCTCCCCTATAAACTGGCCATGTAGAAAACCGTGTGTTGCATCCTGTGCCACATCCACAAAGAACTCCGGAAGGAGTATGAAAACCGCAGATCCGCGCGTCCAAGTGGCAGCCAGTTAGTCAACTCCACTCCGCGAAGTAATACTTAAAAGTAGATATCCGTAGGGATTCCGGTGATGATAGAGATTATAGTTTTAAGCTGTAGCTCAACAATGGCCGGGTTGTTCTACTACGGGCAACATACATATATGCAACGTCGAACGTAGTGCTTAGAAAGCAAATTTGGGAAAAGCCGAACTTTGACGTTTGACTACTCACACGCATCGAGTGCCGCTGATCAAGAATTAAGAATTTTCAATTTTAATCGAAATTTTCCGTGTGAAAACGACTTACCACCGAGTATCCAAATATAAAATACAATCTTTGTTTTCCAAGATAAGTATTCAATTTTATAAATCGGTGAAAGTGACAAATTAAAATTGTTGGTTTTAATATTTTTGCCGTCGCTATTCGTTTTTTCTATTCGTTTTTCTTTTTGTTTTCATTTTTAGGGTTTTGTAGTAAAACAAAACCCTTGTGAAATCGGTCATGCGTCCGTCTGTCTGTCTGTCTGTCTGTCCATGAAATATCTCACGAACCGCTGAAGCTACATGCATGAAATTTGGTGAAAATATGTGGAAGTACTATAATTCTCTGGAGAAAGTGATGCGTCGTAATAGGTCAACTTTAAGGGGGGGTCCCCATAGAGGGGAAATGAAGGTCGAAATTTTTTTTTTCGTCTGGTATAGGCAAGTGGGGTATCGTAAGAAAGGTACCGTCGAGTACATTCCATTTCTGGAATTTTTTTTAAATTTGAAGAAACGGGAAACGAGGGAGAGGGGAAAATATGTGGTCCGAGTTTGTCCCCCCCCCCCCCTCCTTGCATTTCGAGACCGTTACACTTAGAAATATGAAAATTTACAGAAAAGCGGCATTTCACTAACATAAAAAACTAAAAATAATAGAATTTCAAAATCGCATCAAAAAAGGTTAATAATAGTACATTTCCATTGTTGCAGTTAGCACACCCCTGCACCCTTTAGGCACACCCGAGACCAAAAATGGTGATGGCCAATGATAACCAACACCATAGGCAATAACGTCTCTAAGTTTCATTACAATCGTGTAATATTTAATAATAGTACATTCACTTAAAGTTAGGCATTTTTACACTATTCATACAAAAAATACACCTACCGGCTTCGAAGGTGCGAGTACTACTTGCATGTTGTTTTTCGTAGTGCGAATTGCAGTTATTGTTACATATTATGGTTAATTATTTTACATTTATGAAAAGGTAAAGATTGGTAGGGGGCGATGTGTTGTAATTGACCAACTATAACGAGCGGGGGAGGGGGTGGGGCGAAATTAAGGTCAAATTTTGTTTATCGACTGGTATAGGCAAGTCGGGTGTTGTGAGAAAGGTAATGTTGAGTACATTTTATTTTTGGCATTTACTTTAAATTTGTAGAAAGGGGAACAGTGAGGGAGGAGAAAATATTAGATCGTAATTTGTCCCCTCTTGCATTTCGAGACCGTTACACTTAGAAAAATGAAAACTTTCAGGAAGGTGGGTTCCGAATAGCATATAAAACGGAAAATAATGGAATTTGTATATCTCCTCAAAATAGGTTAATAATAGTTTATTTCCATAGTTACTGTTAGCGCACCCTTACATCCCTTAAACACGTCCGAGATAAAAAGTACAGATGGCCAAGGATAACCAACATCAATATGTTCTAAGTTTCATTACAATCGCCTAATATGAATGGGCATGTAAGATACTATATGATGGGTCGGGCATTTTTATTATGTTTTTTTTTATCCATCTAATTGTAAGTGGTACCAAGAGAAGCAATGAGCCGATACTTGCGTACAAATATAAGTGCTTGCTACAAAACCCTCGGATTGCGGGCGTAGCCCTCTATATTCCGGTTTCATTTCTATTCAAGGACAATTGAAAGCATTTTAGTTAACATATAGTATATCAATTCGTACAGTACCCACAGCGCAGTGGTTAGCGTGAACGACATACAATCGTTGAGCTCCGTGTTCAAATCCACCTTTTTTCTTTGTTTTTTTTTTCCTTTTTTTATTTATTATTATTGAATTTGAATAGAATAAAATCAATATGAATTGTGTTTGTCAGCAATTTTATCAAATTCAAATTGACGGACGTTCGCAAGTAGTTTCATCGTTACAAAGCCAACTTGGCAAGTTGAAATCCTTATGATAATTCAAAACTTTTAATTAATAATAAGAATTCGAAGAAAAGTGAGGGCAAATCTAAGAATAAAGTTAACAATTCAAGAGTGACACCGCGCCGCGAAATTCCTTCTAAGAGGAGAGAGACTGAGACCGAAACAATTGTTGTTTCTAACTCGGCTTCTCAAAACACTTCTCTTTCTAACGCTGATAAAAATCAATCTCCGATTGACAAATTTGTTACAGTGCGTAAGAAAAGGAGAAGTGTTAAAAACCCCTCTGCTGTTGGTGAGGGAACGTCTGTCGGGGGTGGTAAAGGGCAAAGTAGGCGACACAGGGGAGTTTTTGGTATTGATGACACCGACAATTCTCTTAAAAGTGTACCTAGTTTCAAAGTATTCCATATTTCCAAACTTCATACTTCTGTAAAGGCGGATAATTTGAAGGATTACGTAGTCAAAAAGCTTAATTTATCGGATACGACTTTTCTTTCCGTTTATCCTTTACTTAAAAAAGATTGCGATATTTCAAAACTAACTTCAATCAGTTTTTCTTTGAAAATTCCTCAAGAGCACTCAAAGCAAGTGTTTTGCGCCAACTTCTGGCCAAAGGGTGTTAACATATCACCATTTAATTTTTCAAAAAATGCGAAACGCGAAAACAATGCCCAGCAGAAGACCTAAATTTAACAAATTTGTTTTCGGTTTACTACCAAAATGTAGGTGGTCTTCGTTCTAGGACGAATGACTTTTATCTTGCAGTTACACAAGAAGATTAACCTGCCATATGTTTAACCGAAACATGGCTTCATGCTGATATTTCAAATGAGGAGCTTTTTATAAGGAACTATCATGTTTATCGTTGCGATCGTTATGAAAATTCAACTAGAAGAGGGGGTGGTGTTTTGATTGCTGTCAAGAGAGTATTCCCATCTCACAAAGTTGAGATTTTTCATAAGGACGTGGAACAGATATGTGCGACTAAAAATATTTCTCGTAGTGAAACAGTTCATATTTTTAATAGCTATTTACCACCCCTTAGTCCGATTAACGTTTTTGAAAAACATGTAGAAAATATCTCTAAAATTTTTGCATCTTTTAAAGAAAATGACAAATTGGTCATTGTTGGGGATTTCAATCTTGGTAATATAAGTTGGTATTGGAATCATGAAGAAAAGAAGTTGTTGCCGCGTGATCTACATCTCGAGTGTGAATCTTTTCTAACGGATTGTCTCTCTGCAATGGATTTAATGCAGGTTAATTTTGTTAAAAACTCCATTCATAGAATTTTAGATTTAATTTTTGTCAGTTCTAGCTTGAATGCTTCAGTAAAACGAGTTGATAGCCCATTTTTGCCGAACTCTATACACCACAGCGCTCTTCTTCTCGAGTTTTTATTTTATGATTACATTCAAGAGGAGTTGGTTGTCACTCCTAGTAAAATTTTTCAAAAAGCCGGATATGCTGATTTGAATGCATACTTTTCTAATATTGAATGGGGTTCTATTTTATCAAATGGAGGTCTTTTTGAATGTTATGGTATTTTTAAATCAGTATTACCTGAGGCAATTCAAAAATATTTTCCTCTGAAACATTGTAAAATGAAACAAAGAAATCCTTGGGTTACCAAGGAACCAAACAAACTTAAAAAAGCAAAAAATAAAGCACATAAATTATTCAAGAATTCACCCTCTCTTGCCAACAAAACTAACTTTTTTAGATTAAGGAAAGAGTATGAATTGTTGAATAAATATCTTTACAAACAATATATTGCTCGAGCAGAACATAACATTAAAACTGACAGCAAAGCTTTTTGGAATTTTCTAAACAGCAAACGAAAGAATATAGGCATTCCGAAAAATTTACAATTTAATAACAATTATTATAGTGATGTTCAATCGGCATGTGATGGTTTTGCAAGTTTTTTCAATTCCGTTTATGATATGCCAGGCTCGGCTTCGCCGGAATTAAACATTGATATTGATGAGAGACCTCCAATTTCTCAAATATCTCATGAGCACCTTAGCAGTGCTCTCCAGATTTCTGAAGATGACCTGTTGGGTGCTATTGCTGAGCTTGATATTAGTATTCAAGCCGGACCTGATTGCATTCCTAATATTTTTCTAAAGAATTGCATGCAGTCCTTATGTCGTCCGCTAACGAAAATTTTTAATATGTCTTTGTCTACAGGTGTTTTTCTCGATGAATGGAAGGTCTCGTTTATTAAATTTAAATTTTATTATTATTAAATAAATAAATAACTGGCGCAACAGTCCAATTTGAACCACGGCCTCGAGATGAGTTAGCATCATCTCATTTTCTAGATCATGACGGTTTTTTTTTTGTGCAGAGGTATGTGATCAGCAACACGCTCAACCGAGTTATTTACCCCATAATGGGTACTCATTTTAACAGCTGAGTGGGCTCATAGTCCGACACATCGTTTATTACTCCTGTTCATAAGAAGGGTCCAAAACATCATATAGACAATTATCGGCCTATAGCAAAATTATCGGCTATCCCGAAGCTTTTTGAAATGATTATTAAAAATAAAATATATGTTTTGGTCAGCCGGTTGATATCGCCATGTCAGCATGGCTTCCTTAAAGGTACATCAACTACAACAAATTTAGTTTCTTTTACTAAATTTGTTGCTGATTCTATTGAACAAGGAATGCAGGTTGATGTGGTGTATACAGACTTTTCGAAGGCTTTCGATAAAGTTGATCACAACATATTACTTCGCAAATTAGAAAATTTAGGTATACAGTCGACTTTTTTAAGCTGGGTGAGATCCTACTTAACTGATAGGACTCAGTTGGTGAAGGTAAATGGTTGTACATCGCGCTGTCTAATAAGATGTACATCGGGAGTACCGCAAGGAAGTCATTTAGGACCACTATTCTTTTTAGTTTTTGTAAATGACATCATCCAAAATTTCCAATACGTTCGAGTATGGCAGTACGCAGATGATATGAAAATTGCTATGAAAATTGGCGACATAAACGACTGCCAAAAATTGCAATGCGATTTAGAAAAATTGCAAAATTGGTGCCGCGACAATAATTTAAATTTAAATGTTAGTAAATGTAAAGTTTTGAGCCCGTATAAATTAAAAACTCCTCTCTTTTTTGAGTCCTCCATAGCAGGCAGTTTTCTTGAAAGAGTATCTGAGATATCAGATCTTGGTGTAATTTTTGATCAAAAGCTTTCATTTCGACCACATATTGACTATATTTTATCAAATGCGAATAGTATGTTAGGATTTGTTAAACGGAACGCGAGCGAATTTAATGACCCTTATACTTTAAAAATTTTGTATTCAGCTTTTGTTCGTTCGCGTCTTGAGTATTGCTCTATTGTGTGGAATCCTTTCTATAATGTTCATATCGAGCGTATAGAGAGAATTCAGCATAATTTTACTCGTTTTGCTATTTACCAAATTGGCTGGCGTTTTAAGCCTTATTATGGTACTCGTTGCTCCTTATTTGGTTTACCAACGTTAGATTATAGAAGGACTTTCTTGAACGCGATGTTTATAAGAGACTTGCTTTGCTGTCACGTTTTGTGTGAAGATATAACGAACTATTGTACTTTGTAGTTAGAAATATTCCTCTCAATTTGCGGCGCAACAATCTTCTTGTTCAGCCTTACCATAGAGTGAATTAATGAGCCTATTACACGGTGTATTATCCTATATAATAGCTTGAAGGATTTCGTTGATTTTCACTCTAATAACAAACTAATTTTTAAAAGAGAATATTTTCATAAATTTCCTTATTAATTAACTAATTTTAACAATCTGCTAGAGTTCACACTCGATGGATTGATTAGTCACTTACGTCGTAGTAAGTAAAGTGATGCAGAGAAGCCCAGTCCCGGGATGAAAGCTTCTGTGATGCATGAAATCTACAAAAAAAAAAAAAAAAAAAAAAAAAGGTCGGGTATCAAAAATGTGGACCTCCTCCGAAACCAAATCCTGACTACGTCACTGTGCCAGACACTATGCGGTAGTGTGTTTTTAGAAAAAGATTGAATACTTTTTTTTCGACTGTACGAAATTAGCACTAAATATAACAAGTAATTTGGGACAAAAAAAAATGTGCTTTCGAATGTCTGCCAGCATAAGTCGTAACCTGGACGACACTACCGTAACTTTTAAAAATAAAGTGTTATACTTTTTTTTCGGCTGTACGAAATTAGCTCTAAATAGGCCCGAATTTAGTACACTATTTCAATTATGTGTGCTACTTTTGCTCTGCCAGCTCAAGAGAGGTAATTAATTCAGGAGCTCAAAAGGAGGCCTATGTACCCCTTAAACATGCATATGATCACTAGTAATCATTTCACAGCAAAAATAAAATAATCATTTGTTCCATTGCAAATAGCAAATACATATAGTACAATACATATTGCATTTAATCCAATAATTTTTTTCCAACAAACCACTTCTAAAAACACATCACAAAATTTCCGTAAAAACTTTCTTTTCTCAAAAATTATAGCAAATCCAATGAATAGCAGTTTACAACTTACATCCTTTAAAATGAATCCCGAGCAATTTCCGGCACGAAATAAAATCCGAACAAAAGTGTAATGAGTAAAGTTTAGTTCGAGAAGATTTCCCTCTGTCTCCCCTGCGGAAATTTGCAGACTACATAACTATGAAAATGCTACAAAATATGAAAATCTAATAACGAATGTTGATAACAAATGCTCGTAATAACAATAATAGAAAGGATGAGTTCATTAGTGAAAGTTCTCTTACTCTAGGGAACATATTCGTTTGGAGCGTATGGGAATAATTTGTTCGCTTTGTCTGTCTGGAAATTTTAATGTGTTTCAACTATTGTAAAATTTGTAGCCTTTCTGAAGGCTATTTGAATACCATAATAATATAGTGTATAGGTGTAAACGTGGGATAAATTGAAGTAATTGTCTACAACAATTTATATAAGGGATGCTCACACTGCACGCAATGATCAAGAGTTGACACCAATTTAGTTCAATGAAGACAATCTGCTCGACATCATGTCATTTTTGCTTGACCCAATAAATTTATTTCTGTTTGAAAACAGTGCACTAAAAATTGAAGAGCGTCGCACGCATGTATCTTTTTACCCTTGTGTACTTTAAGCCGCGTTTAGAAGGTGCGGTTTCACAAACGGGTTGAGCAGCGGCGCACAGCTGTGAATAAACGCAAAAACGGCAGCCGTGGCATCTTTAGAACGATAATTGGAAAAATGGCTCGACTCGCCGCGGCAACTGCCACCGCGGTTTGTGGAGTGGAGAGATTACATTTCAATTCAATGTAATTATATAACCTTTATACACAGCAGTGGCTGCTGCTCAAATCGCTTGTGTAACCGCGCCCTCTAAATGCGGTCTTATTAGGTTGGTAATAACATTTCATTTGAGCCATACTGAATCAAAAAACAGACATATATGCGTTTTTTTGCTGTGTGATCTCAGGCTATTGGTACATTAAATATTACTGTACAGCTCGTACTTGCAGCATACTCGCTCGATAGAGCTTCACATGGCACAACATCGCCCATAAACTCCATCACAACGCCCATTAAATTCCATCGCAAAAAGCCCATTAAATTCCATAGCACGAAAACGCAAAGTTGTTTGCGATGACATGGGGCCCATCGCTCGGCTCGGCATCGCATCGCGCGCAATGAGTACACTAAAAGCGTGATTAAATTTAAAATTGAAGACTTTCCATTTTCTTGCGATGACCGCTTGTAATCGTAAGCCATCGCTCGACCCGGCTTGGCTCGTCATCGCACTCACAATCAGTGTGAATATCCACTAACGGCTTGGGCGTCTGATTTGCTCAGGAACAGGAAAATCAGGGCTACTTTTTGGGGGTCAAAAACGAGAAGACAGTTAGTACACAAGAGTGATCACTCCATAGAACTTTCGGCTCTGCCAGTAGATTTCTATGTATTGACAAATAGTATAGACTACACAAGAAGCTCACTCCATACAAATTTAGCCTCCGCCGGTAGATTTTTATGTTTTTTTTTTATTCTCTTATGTATCTCTCTTGTGTAGTCTATATTTTTTGTCAATATGTACATACAAATCACTGGTGGAGACGCATGTTCTATGGAGTGATCAATCTTGTGTAGTCTATACTATTTGTTACAGGTACATCGCAAGGAGGGATACTATCCTCTCTCTCAGAATTTTGACGTCAACGAAGTACTAGAGAAGCTAAGACCCAGCGGCCTTGAGGTGGTGGCATATGCCGATGACATCATGGTGCTGGTGAGAGGTAAGTTGCCTTAACCATTGTCGGTCCATATGCAATTGGCGCCGGTCCCGATCCAAATCTCGCCCAGGGAAGCTTATCTTAAGGCCAACCCGACAAAAACTAAACTAGTACTTTTTTTCAAGGGAATATAACGGCTTACTCCAATTCGTGGGGCGTCAGGCCTCACACGGTATATTACAAATTTACATGTGTATTGAGACCTACACTTGAGTATGGAGCAGTCGTTTGGTTGAAAGCCACAACAAAACCAATGTCAAAGAACTAACGAGATTGCAGCGACTGGTCTGCAAAAGTATTACGGGTGCCTTGAGAACCTCCCCAACGGCTTGGCTGGAAATGATCCTGCGGCTCACGCCTTTGGACTGGCTAATCTGCAGAAATGCATGCTTAGCACCAATATGCGCTAAATGTGGCATGTGATTACTTTTGTATTCTGACAACATATCAGAGACAATACGACCTCTATCTTGAGGATACGAAAGGAACTTCGAAGTTGGGTTCCCTACAAGAGGAGATTTTGAGAGCAGAGAAACCATGAATAACGGTGACATAAGCCGCAGGATAATTTCCGGCCCAGCCGTTGGGGTGATTTTCAAGGCACCCGTAATACTTATTCAGACCAGTCGCTGAAATCTCGTTAGTTGCTTAACATTTGGTTTTGTTCTCGGCGGCTTTCCACCATACGATCGCTACGTACGCAATTATAGGTCTCACTACATAAGTAAATATGTAATAGGCCGTTTCAGGTCTGAGGCCCCATGTGCATGGGCCTTACCAATTCTGTTCTTCGCGTCATCTCTCCAGAGCAGTTTCCTGTCTAGTATTAGGCTCAAATATTTAACACTGACAACAAGTTGTATTGTTACTCCGTTGTGGGTGGGTTTGGAAACTTCCTGAATGTTATGTTTCCCAGTAAAAATTTTAATGCGGTTTTTGTTGGATTAGCCTTAAGACCAGCTTCCCTGGCCCAGGTCCGACAAGATTTGACGGAACTTACCTCTCACAAGCACCACAATGTCATCGGGATATGCCACTACCACAAAGTCGCTGGGTCTTAACGTCTCTAGTATTTCGTTGACCATCAGGATCCAGAAGAGAGGAGATAATATCCCTCAGTGTACCTGTACTAACTGCCTTCTCTTTATTGACCCCATAAAAGGTGGCTTCGATTTTCCTGTTCTTGAGCAAATCTGACGCCCAAGTCGTTAGAGTTGGGTCAACCCCGTAACTGGTCATAACTTCAATAATGCTAGTCACAGTAACGTTGTTGAAAACCCCCCCGATATCTAGGAAGACTGCTAGCGTAAATTCCTTTTGTTGTAAGAATTTTTCTATCGTCCCGGCTGCTTTGTTTAACGCCATTTCCACTGATCTGTCTGAAAGATATGCATACTGCTTAACACAGATTCCCGACATCCATCGAGTTTTGAATGTGAGCAACCACCAGCATTTCTAACGTTCTTAGCAGAAAAGATGTTAACCTGATTGGTATGAAGTCCTTCACATTATGGTGGTTCAACCTGCCTGGTTTCGGAATGAAGACCACACGTGCTTTAGTCCATTGGCTGGTATTGTCCCAAATCATAATCAAGCGCTATAAATGCGATACAGTATTGTGATGATGGTCCGGTCTGCTCTTCGAAGCATAAGAGGCGAAATTTCATTGATCCCTGTGGCTTTGAAGGGTTGTAATGTGCGTATTGACCACTCGATTTTAGCCTAGTCTGTTACTTACATTAGCTATGGTCTTCCAAGCGTCCTTGATTAGCTGAATCCGGAAAGTTGGCTTCCAGTATCATGCCCAGGCACTCGTTTGGATCCTCTGCCCAGTCTCCATTTTCCCTACGTGGGAAGGAGGGCAGACACGAGCTAGTGTAAGGATCTTCTTATGTCTGGCAGTCTCTGTACATCCCTCGATGTTCTCATATAATTCTCTCTATGAGCCACGTTTGGATCGTCTTACGAGTATTTTCTTTTAGAGAAGAAATAATTCCTTGACTTGCTTTGTTGAATGCACATTGTGTCTTGCATCTGGATTCCGTAAGTTCACCATTTCCTCATAGGGCGGCGTTTTCCCCTACGGTTTTTTCGTTTTTTAAATTCGATACAAGAATATTTGTTAGTTGGTCTGCCTTTTGCTCATTTACCCTGCAGTCGTTAGGTTCAGTGGTACAAGGTGTCTCTTTCTTTTCCTCGTGTAAACCTCGCATTGTGCATAAACACTGATGTTCGGAAGGTCGGAAACTCGCCAACCTCGTATCTTCCCCATTGAACTTGGGGTTGCCAAACCCCCATCAATTACCTCGGCTCTTTTTCTGGAAATAAAAATGAGTGTATTACCAGTGTTGACTTAGTTGAGGTTAATTGAAATTAGAAATTCTAATAAATGCTTACCTCTTTCGTTAATGTCAGTTCTCTACCATGTCTCAAGGTGTGCGTTTTCATCACTGCCGATGATAATTTCGGATTTCTCGGTGCATCGGCTACTTTTTGCAGTCCAACTTTGTTTCAAAAACGTTAGGTACTATATTCCTCAACTAGTATAGTAGCCAAGCCACAGGTAATTTATTTTTTATTTTTAAAGGGTTTTGTAGTAAAAACCAAACCCTTATGAAATGGGTCAAATGTCTGTCAGTCCGTCTGTCCATAGAATATCTCACGAGCGGCTGAAGCTACTTATATGAAATTTTGTGAGAATGTGTAAAACTACTCGTATGATAATTCGCCGGAGAAAACGATACGTTGTAGTAGGCTGACTTTAAGGGGAGGTCCCCATAGAGGAGAAATGAAGGTAAAAAAAATGTTTCATCTGGTGTAGGCAAATGGGTTATCATGAGAAAGATAACACCGAATACATCTAATTTTTAGCATTTTTATCAAATTTGGAAAAAGGGGAAACGAGGTAGAGGGGAAAATATGAGATCATAATTTGTCACACCCCCTTGCATTTCGAGACCGTTAGGGGGGCAAAAACTCCTCTTCCATAGTCCTCCGCGTGGGCGCCCCCTGGAACGGCAGTGGTCATTGACCATTGCCAACCAACGTCAAGCCGCCAGTGATGGCGGTGCGATGATTTGGTTGAGGTACCCCTGTGGTGTGGGGTGTGAAAAAAATACCACGGCCTTTCCCTTTGAGGGCCTGTCGTTAAAACCGACAATCAAAGGACAGGATGTGTATTCCAGCAACTTTCACTATCCGAAATCTTTATATGCTAACGAAACGTCAACTATGCCTCGGATAAGGACTGACTCAACGGTTACGACTTTTGGCTATCGTACAATGACAAAGATTGGATTCTGGAATGTGCGTACTCTCCTGGACAATGGATCAGAAGGTCCCCAGAACGCACGATTTCTTCAATTAGAGAGTGAATTTCTGAGGTACAAATTAAATATCTTAGGAGTTAGTGAGATAAGATGGTGGAACAGCGGAGAATTCATTTCTCCAACGGGCAGCACTGTAATGTTGTACTCCGGTAAAGCTACCGGTAGTCGTCGTGAGTCAGGTATGGGGCTCCTTTTAACCAGAGCCGCGCGAAACTGTCTCTTATCCTGGGAACCGGTCTCTGACAGGGTCTTGACCGCCAGGTTCCGGACCAAAATGAGGAACATCTCAATAATACAATGTTATGCCCCTACTGAACCCGACAATGTCTTGGCAAAAGACTCCTTCTACGAACAACTAAACGCCGTTCAGAGCAGAACACCTAAAGGTGACATTATAATGGTTATGGGTGATTTGAATGCGAAAGTTGGCGCCTATAACTATGGGCTCAGACATGTGATGGGGAGACACGGTCTTGGTGATCGTAATGACAACGGTGAAAGATTTGTAGAGTTCTGCAACTTTCACAGTCTCTTCATCGGTGGTACTATGTTTGAGCATAAGGACCACCACAAAATCAGTTGTTCCTCTGTTGATCGGCACAGAACACAAAATCAGATCGACCATTTTGCCATTAGTAAAAGATTCAAGAGTTGCCTCCTGGACGTGCGAAACAAGAAGGGTGCCGATATTGGGATGGGAAGAGACCATTATCTTATGATCGCTAATGTTCGATTGCGTATTGCAGCCGTGCGCAGCCCCAGCGACGAAAGATCCAGGCCCCGCAAATTCAACACCGCTCGACTAAAAAATCCAGCTGTCTTACAACAATATAATGACCATCTTGCGCAAAAAGCGGCTGAGATAACTAGTCACCCAGATAGTGACATAAACGAAAACTGGGATGCCATAAAAAATGCGTACATTGATAGCGCAAATACCATTCTTGGCCCAAACCCGGATTGCCGGAATAAGCCCTGGATGTCCGACGCTTCATGGCAGCGGATTGTTGAAAGACAGGAGCTGAAAGTTCGTTTGGCTGCAGCTTCAGACGACAATCGAAGCAGCATCGAACTCCTTTACCGTCAGAAAGCTCGAGAAGTTCAGCGTAGTGTGCGACGCGATAAAAGAGTTTATGCCAATTCTCTTTTAGCGTCAGCAGAAGAAGACGCTAGAAGTAACAACTTAAACGCCGTATACGGTGTCATCAAGGAGTTTACAGGTGGTCGTAACTCCTGCCAACATCCGGTGAAAGATAGTGATGGAAAGCTACTTATCTTGGAAGAAGATCAAATGAGGCGGTGGAAAGAACACTTCGCCGCGGTTTTGAACCGTGTAACCTCTGGTGAAGTTCCCCCTCATATAAATAATTTAGCTAACCATCAAAATGTGCGTATACGGTCCACTGCCCCGACTAAAGAGGAAATAGTCACTGCAATTTTTGCACTAAAACGAGGAAAGGCCGCCGGACTTGACGGCATCCCTGCCGAACTTTATCAAGCAGCGCCAAGCGTAACTGCCGATTTGCTGCACCCACTTGTTGATAAAGCGTGGAATACAGAGACCTTTCCCACTGAGTGGAAGGAAGGTTTGATCATCAAACTTCCAAAGTAGGGTAGCCTCACAGACTGTAATAATTGGAGAGGCATTTGTGTATTTCCGTAGGAGTTACCAGAAAGCTGCAAGTTTTCGTCAACTCATGTCTTCGTCGAATTTTAAGAATTTTCTGGCCCGAAACAATATCAAATGAAGAGCTAAGTCGGCGTACGGGTCAGATGCCAATCGACGAATTGATACGCAGGCGAAAATGGCAGTGGATAGGTCACACATTGCGGAAGAGTGATAACTGCATTGCTATGCATGCCATGAAATGGAACCCCATTTCCAACCAAGGCCGACCAAGAGGGGGTCCTCGAATCACATGGCGTCGATCTGTGGCAAAGGAGTGTCAGATACTGGGTAAGTCTTTTGGGGAGTTGCGCCCCATTGCCCAGAACAGAGTACGATGGCGCGCAGGAGTGGTTGACGCGCTATGCCCCGCTAGGGGTTAAGGCAAAGTAGTATTTGTGTGCTTCCTGCCGTTGCCAAGATAATAGCTAAAATCGTCCTGGAGAGACTAAAGGCCCACTTAGAAAGCACAATTGATGAAGAGCAGGCTGGCTTTCGATCCGGATTCTCCTGTGTCGATCACATTAACACCTTGCGAATCATCATCGAGCAATGCGCTGAATACGATTCTCCGCTTCACTTGGTTTTCATCGATTTCGAAAAGGCTTTCGATAGTGTGAACCGGGATTCTATATGGGCAGCCTTGCGCAGGAGAGGCATCCCTGAGAAGCTTGTGGCTATTATTAAGGCAACCTATGACGGCGCGAAATGTCGCGTTCTGCATAAAGGTAAGGTGTCGGGGGACTTTGAGATTCGCCGTAAAGTTCGGCAGGGGTGTATCCTCTCTGATCCTATTCCTCATTGTGATCGGCGACGTGTTGCATGCAGCCCTATCCGGACTCGACAGAGGAATTCAATGGACTTTGACATCTTATCTACAACATTTTGACTACGCTGACGACATATGCCTACTCTCCCACAAAATCATGGATTTGTCCGCAATGGCGTTAGATCTCGAGAGGGAGGCAAGCAAGGTTGGGCTAAAGATTAATACCAACAAGACCAAGGTTCTTAGCCCGCCGTTGCGAAAAAGAAATCCGACACCTATTGCCATCAATATTAATGGGCAGCCTGTGGAGAAGGTGGACAAATTCGTCTACCTGGGTAGCATTGTTGCCGAAAATGGTGGTACGGAGCAGGACATCGCTCGTCGTATCAACCAGGCTAAACGCGCATACGGCATGCTGTCCAAAATCTGGCAGAGCAGTTATCTCAGCATCAAGACCAAGCTGGGCCTGTTTCGCTCCCTGGTACTATCAGTGCTTTTGTATGGGAGCAGTACATGGAAAGTTTCCGTAGGAGTTACCAGAAAGCTGCAAGTTTTCGTCAACTCATGTCTTCGTCGAATTTTAAGAATTTTCTGGCCCGAAACAATATCAAATGAAGAGCTAAGTCGGCGTACGGGTCAGATGCCAATCGACGAATTGATACGCAGGCGAAAATGGCAGTGGATAGGTCACACATTGCGGAAGTGTGATAACTGCATTGCTATGCATGCCATGAAATGGAACCCCATTTCCAACCAGGGCCGACCAAGAGGGGGTCCTCGAATCACATGGCGTCGATCTGTGGCAAAGGAGTGTCAGGTACTGGGTAAGTCTTTTGGGGAGTTGCGCCCCTTTGCCCAGAACAGAGTACGATGGCGCGCAGGAGTAGTTGACGCGCTATGCCCCGCTAGGGGTTAAGGCAAAGTAGTAATAATAGTATGTTTCTATAGTTAGAGTTGGCACACCCCTTCATCCCTCAACTGTTCCATGTGGCCCAGTTGTCGTTTCGTCGGCATAAACTGATTTCGGAGAATGCAGTTGCCAGCATGCACCTCCTGCACATCCACGGCCACGAACGTCGTCGTGGACGGGACTCGAACCCGAAACGCCGATAGTCAAACATGAGACTGATGCCTCAATATACTGCGCTACCGATCGCCCCAAGTACTATTGCGAATTGGAGTTAACCATTTCTGAAAGGGTAAATATTGGTGGTATAAGAGTGGGAGAAGAGGGAAGTGGAGGATGGAGGGAGGGGGTAGGTAGGTTGCTGCCTCTACTCCCTATAAAAAATAAAACAAAAAAACAAAAAAAAATTTAAAGATAAATATCTTTAAACATTTTTTTTAAGAAATCCTGCAATTTGCTGTATCGTCTTAACATGAATAGTTAAGCATCCCCAATAGTAAAATAGAACAGATCATCTCCTATTGGTATGGGACACTTCAAAACCCTCATATACTTCGCCGAAGAACTGAATGCCTGATCTTTAGATACAAGCGTCGTAGAGTGGAAACTGAAACCTCATGGCTACCGCAAGCAAATTTAAATACCAAAGTATTTTTTTATGAAACCTAAACGGTTAAAATATTATCAAAATAATAACGTGCTTGCGGGAAATCCTGATTACCCATTTATCGGACATCCTTTTCTTGAAACATGCAAATCGTTGCGCACTGCACCTGCAGTTCCAATAATGTTCCTAAACTCAAAAACAACAACAAACTTACATTAAGTTTTAGTCTTTCATCCACTCCATTAGCCATAAATATTTTCTGCACATACCGCTCAAAATACCACCACAAATACCCCAAAACGTTAACAAAAGCCATAGTTTCAGCATAGCGTATCAACAAAAATGTAAGAGACTATCACAAAGACCAACGATAAGTCTTTCGAAAAAGTCCTTGCTCACAGCACGGCAACCGAAGCACATAAATTGAATTGAATTTATTTTAGTTTCATACCTTGGCAAGAATAATGGCGTTTGTTATCGCCACAACGGCGGTGTATTCACCCTAGGGACAAACCGAAAAGAGCGAAAAAAAAACCGAGAGGACACAGTGTGGTTTCGCAATGCCAATGTCTATTAGAAGTATCGCCAATCAAATGTGATGAAGTATACACCACAGCGGAATTGGAATTCCTTTGCCCTCACCGTTTGACAACGTGGTACGGCATTTTGATGTTGTATCTATTTACGTGGAGATTCCTGGAGTTGTCGAAGGCATTTTATTGAAAAATGTTCCACGTCTGCTGGGTCCTTTTGCCTGAAACACTGCGGACTAGACGTGGACAGTTGATTACCGGGACAATGTCAGCAATGTTGATCTGTCCTGTATTGAGCAGATCAGAATTTGTGTGCTGTCTACTAAGAAGAATAACTTTTCTCAATTCGCATGGGTATTATCTGGCGTTTCTGAAGTTATTTCGAACATCATTTTCCGAAAAATATTAAGCATGAATATTTTATAATATTTTAGATTAGGTTCAATACCAATTTTTTGATGGAAATGTTCATTTTTCTACTCATGAACTTACCAGTAGCAGGATGAAAGTCGTAGCCTTTATCGCATTTTGTTAAGTTCCTGTACTACTCGCACGTAACTCGGGAAGATACAATGCAAAAGTAAGAAAAAGTTCAAAGTCAAAAGATGCTATCAAAACAGAAAGTTGCTAAATGTCCATATAGTCGCTATTTGAGCACATATCTAGAAATATGAAAACGTTAGAACCATAGACACTACATCATTGCGCTGGTGTACGTGTATACGTGTATATCCTTCTGTTTATCCTATCCCTCTACAGGGCTAAAAACACGTTCCAAAAATTTCGTGTGTGCAAATTTTACACACGAGCTGAGCAAGCATGAAAAACACTTTTTTTGTGTATTTTTGTGAAAAGTATTCATGGGAAAAAGATAAAACTTCAATATAACAGCCCGACATACAAACGAGAACATATATCCGTATCTGTGTAGCCCGGAGGCCATAGTATATATGTATATAAATATCGAGTACATCGTACTTTGCGGATGTGAGGACAAGACTAAAAAAGAGTGCTTGTGTTACGCAGGATATTTCAATAAACAACGAAAACTGATACCAGGAAAAGTTTTCTGTTCAGATGATGACGCTTTAGACAAAGAAAACATATTTGTATGGAAATCCACAGGCTTTAGGGACCTCTTTATGACTTGAGCTCCAAGGCGTTTATAAGTAGAGAGCTTGTGTGTTCATCTTATTTTTTTTCTGCTTCCGTGCGAAAGAAAATCGTCTAGCAGAATATATTACTCCCGAAAGGATATGTGCATATTACATCTTTTTTCAAGGACTCCGTGTGGTGGTTAAAAGCAGGCACAGTGCAAAACGAGATGATAGGGTACTTGAATTAATAATTTAAGAAAGCTTAGGTTGCCGAAAGTCCGTGCTGCTGAGTTGGTATGTTTTCCTGAATAGGAAAATGGTGGTGTACTGGATTTAATATCCTATCGTTTGGTGTAAGGTAAATATATACCTTTTTTCTGTTTTTAATAAATTTCTGAAGTAAAGTCAGTTTGTAGGTTAATATGCAGTGTTAGTATGACAATGTGGAGGGGGGCAAAAATTCCTTTTCCATAGTCCTCCGCGTGGGCGCCCCCTGGAACGGCAGTGGTCACTGACCATTGCTATCCAACGTCAAGCCGCCAGTGATGGCGGTACGATGATTTGGTTGAGGTCAATCTTCTTCCCCCTGTGGTGTGGGGTGTAAAAATAATACCACGGCCTTTCCCTTTGAGGGCCTGTCGTTAAAACCGACAATCAAAGGACAGGATGTGTATTCCAGCAACTTTCACTATCCGAAATCTTTATATGCTAACGAAACGTCAACTATGCCTCGGATAAGGACTGACTCAACGGTTACGACTTTTGGCTATCGTACAATGACAAAGATTGGATTCTGGAATGTGCGTACTCTCCTGGACAATGGATCAGAAGGTCCCCAGAACGCACGATTTCTTCAATTAGAGAGTGAATTTCTGAGGTACAAATTAAACATCTTAGGAGTTAGTGAGATAAGATGGTGGAACAGCGGAGAATTTATCTCTTCAACGGGCAGCACTGTAATGTTGTACTCCGGTAAAGCTACCGGTAGTCGTCATGTGTCAGGTTATTACAAACCGGGTTCAACCTGTAACGGAAAATTAAGAAAAATTAAATTATGTAATTAATTATGAAATGGCGCGGCCAGGGATAATTGGCGACCAGGTAAGCTAATCACCTTCATTCATTCGCATTCACCATTCACCATCGGAAGCGCATCTGAAAAGAAGAGAAAAGAGTACACAAAATATCTTGCACTTTAGTGGAATAAATTAAAGATACTTATCTGACATGGATGACAACAGCTCGCCTATAAACGGAAAAAATCACTGATTTTTCTGTTTACATGCATTTCAATTGCTGAATAACCGCAACGCTCAAGAACGTGAACGCAGGCAATGTAAGCAAACGATCAGCGTAGTCTCTCGATTAGCTGGCGTTGACACTAAGTCAAACGACAGTTTGAGAACCGGTGAGGATCAGCAGGAATGTTTTTGGATCGTAAGTGCATTGGTTTGAGTACGTGGTGTGAAATGCTAGTGCGTGTAGATGGTGGGAGTAGTGAACTCTAGGCAGTTCAAGGTGATCCAACCCAATTCACCATATCCCTTTAACTAATAAAAGGGCCAAAATTCGTACAGGATATTCACTTTTATCCCTGAACATCGTATTGGAAAGGTGAATATCCTCGTACTTAGATATATATCATTGCTGATGGATTTCTTTTTCAACGTCTCTTTTATCCCTGAACATCGTATTGGAAAGATTGAAAAGTCAACCGTCGCAACCGCCTGGTGGAAGAGAGTAGCAGTGTAGCGAGGACGAAAACCGCGAACGAATAATAACCAATTAGTGTAAAGCCGGCTGCATCTTGGAAGTAGGCAGGGCAGCGCAGGGCAGCGCGCACGTAGCATTGTTGTTGTAACAATTGTCAAAATCTGATTATACAACAACAATGCCATATGCGCGCTGCGCTGCGCTGCCCTGCCTACGTCCAAGATGCGGCCGGCCTAATAGCGCATCGAACGCCGACGGAGGAGCCGGTGTCGACTGATATAAAGGCAACGTTCATCGTGGGACGAAAGTGCGAATGAATGCTAAGTTCTAGTGAGGTTGTCGCCCCAGGTATTTAGGTAGATATTAAGATAGTGAGCAAAATAGTTTTTTCGTCTATCGCGTAGTTTAAGTTTTTTTGCGAACGGCCGATTCAGTTTAACGTAGAGTTTAGTTTAAGTTTCAATTTGCAAAAATAATAATTTTTATAACGATTTACACCAAGTGCTTCTTAATTATTCGAGAGAGGTGAACTCCGGGTTGAATTGAGGAGCGTGAACCGTAGTCCGTGCATTCGCACATGGTGCAGATTCGAAGGTTTCGTCACGGCTGGAGAAATTTTGAAGTGTGTGGCGCCCCACGCCCTTGCTCCGCAGCGAGCCGGCACCAGTCGCGACCTCCGAAAATTTAACGTGTAACAAGGTGTGGGCCTCCTTTTAAACAGAGCCGAACGAAACTGTCTCTTATCATGGGAGCCGGTCTCTGACAGAATCTTGACCGCCAGGCTCCGGACTAAAATGAGGAACATCTTAATAATACAATGCTATGCACCTACTATGTATACCCTACAATGTCTTGGCAAAAGACTCCTTCTACGAACAACTAAACGCCGTTCAGAGCAGAACACTTAAAGATGACATTATAATGGTTATGGGTGATTTGAATGCGAAAGTTGGCACTGATAACTATGGGCACAGACATGTGATGGGGCGACACGGTCTTGGTGATCGTAATGACAACGGTGAAAGATTTGTAGAGCTCAGCAACTTTCACAGTCTCTTCATCGGTGGTACTATGTTTGAGCATAAGGACCACCACAAAATCAGTTGGTCCTCTGTTGATTGGCGCAGAACACAAAATCAGATCGACCATTTTGCCATTACTAAAAGATTCAAGAGTTGCCTCCTGAACGTGCGAAACAAGAAGGGCGCCGATATTGGGATGGGAAGAGACCATTATCTTATGATCGCTAATGTTCGATTGCGTATTGCATCCTAGCGACGAAAGATCCAGGGGCCGCAAGTTGAACACCGCTCGATTAAAAAATCCAGCTGTCTTACAACAATATAATGACCATCATGCGCAAAAAGCAGCTGAGCTAACTAGTCACCCAGATAGTGACATACACGAAAACTGGGATGCCATAAAAAATGCGTACATTGATAGCGCAAATACCATCCTTGGAACAAACATGGATTGCCGGAATAAGCCCTGGATGTCCGACGCTTCATGGCAGCGGATTGCTGAAAGAAAGGAGCTGAAAGTTCGTTTGGCTACATCATCAAACGACAATCGAAGCAGCATCGAACTCCTTTACCACCAGAAAGCTCGAGAAGTTTAGCGTAGTGTGCGACGCGATAAAAGAGTTTATGCGAATTCTCTTTTAGCCTTAGCAGAAGAAGCCACAAGAATTAACAACTTAAACGCCGTATACGGTGTCATCAAAGAGTTTACAGGTGGTCTTAACTTCTGCCAACATCGGGTGAAGGACACTGATGGAAAGCTACTTATCTTGGGAGAAGATCAAATGAGGCGGTGGAAGGAACACTTCGCCGCGGTCTTGAACCGTGTAACCTCTGGTGAAGTTCCCCCTCATATAGATAATTTAGCTAACCATCAAAATGTGCGCACTCGGTCCACTGCCCCGACTAAAGAGGAAATAGTCACTGCAATTTTTGCACTAAAACGAGGAAATGCCGCCGGACTTGACGGTATCCCTGCCGAACTTTATCAAGCAGCGCCAAGCGTAACTGCCGATTTGCTGCATCCACTTGTTGATAAAGCGTCGAATACAGAGACCTTTCCCACTGAGTGGAAGGAAGGTTTGATCATCAAACTTCCAAAAGAAGTGTAGCCTCACAGACTGTAATACTGGAGAGGCACTTGTGTACTTCCTGCCGTTGCCAAGATAATAGCTAAAATCGTCCTGGAAAAACTAAAGGCCCACTTAGAAAGCACAATTGATGAAGAGCAGGCTGGTTTTAGATCCGGATTCTCCTGTGTCGATCACATTAACACCTTGCGAGTCATCATCGAGCAATGCGCCGAATACGATTCTCCGCTTCACTAGCTTTTCATCGATTTCGAAAAGGCTTTCGATAGTGTGAGCCGGGATTTTATATGGGCGGCCTTCCACAGGAGAGACATCCCTGAGAAATTTGTGGCTATTATTATAAAATAGCAACTTGCGACGACGCGAAATGTCGCGTTCTGCATAAAGGTAAGGTGTCGGGGGACTTTGAGATTCGCAGTGGAGTTCGGCAGGGGTGTATCCTCTCTGATCCTATTCCTCATTGTGATCGGCGATGTGTTGCATGCAGCCCTATCCGGACTCGACAGAGGAATTCAATGGACTTTGACATCTTATCTACAACATCTTGACTACGCTGACGACATATGCCTACTCTCCCACAAAATCATGGATCTGTCCGCAATGGCGTTAGATCTCGAGAGGGAGGCAAGCAAGGTTGGGCTAAAGATTAACACCAACAAGACCAAGGTTCTTCAAGCCCGCCATTGCGAAAAGGAAATCAGACACCTATTGCCATCAATATTAATGGGCAGCCTGTGGAGAAGGTGGACAACTTCGTCTACCTGGGTAGCATTGTTTCCGAAAATGGTGGTACGGAGCAGGACATCGCTCGTCGTATCAACCAGGCTAAACGCGCATACGGCATGTTGTCCGAAATTTGGCAAAGCAGGTATCTCAGCATCAAGACCAAACTGGACCTGTTTTGCTCCCTGGTACTGTTGGTGCTTTGTATGGGAGCAGTACATCGAAAGTTTCGGTAAAAGTTACCAGAAAGCAGCAAGTTTTCGTCAACTCATGGCAGCGTCGAATTTAGGAATTTTCTGGCCTGAAACAATATCAAATGAAGAGCTAAGTCGGCGTACGGGTCAGATGCCAATCGACGAATTGATACGCAGGCGATAATGGCAGTGGATAGGTAACACATTGCGGAAGGGTGATAACTGCATTGCTGGACATGCCATGAAGTGGGATGCCAATTCCAATGACGGCCGACGAAGAGCATGCCCTAAAATCTCATGGCGGCTATCTGTGTCAAAAGAGAGTGGGTTACTGGGTAACATTGCCCCGAACCGAGCACGATTTCGCGCAGGAGTATATGGTGCGTTATGACCCATTAGGGCTTAAGGCAAAGTAGTAATATGGTATTTTTAAGGTTTGATATGTTATCTTGTTTCTTTTTCCAAACCCCTATCAAAATACCCGGAGAGCTGAATGGAACAAACTATGTAAGTTTTCGTCTAAATCGGTCTAGTAGTTTAGGCGTCAGTTCGTGACAAACATAATTTTTTTTTTAAAATAAATAGATTTTCAAGTATTTGCTCGAATACTCCAAGCCCATGTTCTATGTACCTAACATTTCGGAGGGGTGCCTGAGCCAACGAGCCCCTTTCTTTATCCGCCAGCCAGTGAAAACTAGGATTGCCTGTCAAAGCAAATGGAAATGCTAGCATTGTAAAAAGAATTGTTGTTGATTCAGTTGCAATACTACCAACAAAAGGTCGAGAAATATTGAAAACTAATTTGTGCACAAGATATGATGTGTTGTATTATAGAGATGAGTCGTTATTGACCTGTAGATTTTGCAATGTGATCGGATCTACGTGCATGGATATGTATTTATGATATTAAGAAACGTGAATATAAATAAAAAATACATATGAAAATATTATTGTAATTTTCAAGCAAAGTTGCTGTTGTGCACAAATTTAATGTGTTGAACAACACAAAGCAAGCAACAATAATCGACGATAGTGGTTTTTTGGACTCTCGAAGTTTTTTGTATAAAGCCGGAAAACTCTAGATGATCACTTTTTACCTCCACAGCACAACCCATCCAGAAACAAGCTTCCTCCTAAAAAGAAATATAATTCAACAATGGATTCCGATCCTAATTTAATTGGTCCTAACAGAAATTTTAATGTTACTTCCCAAAGTTTTGCAGTCCGGTACAAATTCATAACTAGAAGCAATCAATTATAATTTCCTTAAGGAAACACTCAAACTTCTAATTATGCGGCATAATGTAATTTTCCCAATTACCAAATGTTTTGACTATTTTCCGAGTTTCCTTTTTTACATTCACTGGGTTGGTCGTACTACTTGTCGATGAATTTATGTTCAAAGACACAACGACGATGACGACCATGACTTCATTTTCATTTCTTATGAAAATGAAAATGTACCATCGGAAATGTATACAAGAAAACGCAAATTTTTATTGGAAAACTTTTCGTTTTGTACTATCTTTAATTTTAATGAATGTAAGTTTTCCGGATTTATTCAAATTAGCCGGTGCGACGGGACTATTAGTGAATGTCGTTACTCGCTATACGTATACAGAAAGGCGATGTGTATTTCTATCTATATGGGCACCAAGTCCTTACGTATTTGGGGTGCTAAAAGTTGACTTTGACCAAAACTTAGTGGCAATACCACTGTCGTTGACGACTCTAGAGAAAAGTGTATGTATGTACATCGCTCCATTCTCGGGCGTTTTTCAAATTTTAATGAACTTATAGGGGCTTGGGACATGCAGCTTCAGCTCTTTATTCAAATTTATTCCGGGACAGCCTGCGGCAAACGTTAAAGTGAATGAGAAAAGGACACGAGCGAAACACAGATGAAAAAGGGATTTATTCACATTTGTCCCAGATATTGTCTGCAAAAACTCGAGCTGTAAATTCAACAAAAATCTTTTTGTGCTCGCCATTTAATTTCGCTTAAAATATGCATATCTGACTGACTATAGGAGTCCTCCCAAAGCTCAGGATTTGGATGGAATTTAAATAAGAGGACAAAGTGTCCCTAGCGATTTGACGAACCACGGTGGATGTGCAATATCACTTCGGTTGGCTTAGTTGGTTAAACGGTGGCGGTAGCGAATGTTTGCGAAGACACTCTTCAAGTATTTCTGACGATCGTCAACATTGTGGTCGCCTACGATTTCGCAGCAGGCCTGAAGTTTTGCATTTTAGGTATATTTGGCAGCCAATTATCGAGAGAATGAAAAGTCTAACTGCTGGAATTTTTAATTAGCGCTACTAGCCGATAGCTACGAACATGATTTTAAAGCTGACCAACCGAATATTAATGACAGCGACTATTGCTCCGCTGAAATTCAGAATCCAAGATCATAATGCAGGTCCCCAAAAATTTACACGTAGCCAGAATGTATAAGGAAGGAACGATATCGACTTTCTGTACAATTCAGGTATCAGGTGAGCATCATCGTACATATCCTGAACTCAAATTCTTCTAATTCGGTAAAAGATAACATATGTATACTGACCGACAGCTAATGACCTACAAATACTAGTTGAAAGGAGCCCACGTGTATACGTTTTATTTGGCGGTCCTCCTTTGATTTAATGGGATTATTATTATTTGATTATGCATTCCCAAGCATATTGACAATTTTGTCCGCGGGGCCTCAATTTCCAACTATTATAAATGATAATAGGCGCGTTCTTTTGCAATTATCCAGGTCAAGTGTAGTTTAGGGGAAAACATTGCGTAAGAAAAACGATGTAGCTGACCCATATAGGGAAGAAACATGCATTTGACATCAAATAATTAATAGGGGTACCGGTTAATTAATGCGGTTTTCTAACAGAAAATTGAAGCTTTATTGTGAAAAAATGGTTACAAATTTAATATTCAAAGTATTGTTCATCGCTAGCTATAACTTTTTCCCATTTTTCTGGCAATTCACGAATACCCTTTCTGAAAATTCGGCCGGCTTCTCCGCTATCCACGAATCGATCCAATTTTTGACTTCTTCATAATTGGAGAAGTGCTGGTCAGCCAGGCCATGTTGCTTTGATCGGAAGAGATAGTAATCGGATGCCGCAAGGTCTGGACTATACGGCGGGTGGGGTAGGACATCCCATTTGAGCGTTTCAAGGTAGATTTTGACGACCTGTGCAACATGTGGCCGAGCATTGTCATGTTGCAAAATTACCTTGTCGTGCCTTTGTTCATATTCCGGCCGTTTTTCGCGCAGTGCTCGGCTCAAACGCATCAATTGTCGTCGGTAGACTTCCCCTGTGATCGTTTCATTCGGCTGCAACAGCTCATAATAGATCACACCCAGCTGGTCCCACCAAATACACAGCATAACCTTCAGGCCAGGAATATTCTGAACGGCCGTCGATGATGATGCATGGCCGGAGTATCCATACGTTGCCCGACGTTTTGGATTATCGTAATGGACCCACTTTTCATCGCTAGTGACAATTCGATGCAAAAAAAATTTTTCTTTTGTGCCGTTGAAGCAGTTGTTCACACGTGAAAAATCGGCGTACCACGTCTCTTGGCTTCAATTCATACGGCACTCAATGGCCTACCTTCCGGATCATTCCCATTGCTTTTAGACGATCGGAAATGGTTTGTTAAGCGACGCCAAGTGATTTTGCAAGTTCTTTTTGCGTTTGGGATGGATCTTGTTCGAGCAATGTCTCCAATTCGTGATCTTCAAACTTTTTTGGCTGTCCGGGCCGTTCATCGTCCTCCAAGTCAAAATTGCCACTTTTAACCCGTGCAACCGTCCACCAAAATACGATGACTTTCGGCAGCCTTTTTCTTCATATTGAAGTAATGAAGAAGTACTCCCCGCAAAAACACTTTATTCGGCACAAAATTCGACATTTTCAGAGTAAAAAAAAGTATTGTTGTTTACGCTTCAGCTAAATGACACATACTGATTCTGAAACTATATGACAGTAGCTTTCCAACATATATTTGGAAAGGTGAATCACTGGAATAAAAATGAAGTTACGCCATCTGTTAGAAAACCGCACGAATTAACCGGTACCCCATTCGATTTTTTCTCAGATATAGTTTAGATTCTAGGTGATTGCCTAATCTCATTGTTGAAAAAAAAGCTAGCCTTCGGCTCGCTTGCCGAACTTTGATCTGATGAGATTCCATACGAAACCTGGATCGAAACCAGCCATTCGTTTTGTATGGGAATGAATTTGAGACCGGGTGAAACGAAGCTATTATTGAATAATAATTTAGAAATAACAAAGTTTTTTTCATCAAGAACAATTTATGGACCGGTCGCGTTCCTATGGCAGCTGTATGATGTAGTGTTCCGATTCCGTTGGTTCCGACATATGTACAGCGTGCAATAGAAAGAAGTCTTTGTACAAAATTTCAGGTCGATAGCTTCAAAACTGAGGGACTCGTCTCATCATACTGACCAGGAATATTTACAGTTTATATGGTCGGAGATGCTTCCTTCGGTGCGTTGCAAACTTCATGAAAAAGTTAATATGCCCTATCACATCCGTGTAGGGTATAACCATAATAATAACCCTTGAAGGTGTTGTATCCCTAGAGGCCGCGACTTCAGTTGGCGGATAGAGAAATACTCGATAGATATATCGGGTATCTGGGAAATAAAAACCACCCGTGGACCAAACAACAAACAAAATTCTTCGTTCTAAACTAGCAACCAGACAGCATGAAGGTGAGCGTCGGCTCTTCATGTAAGAAGCGGCTTCATTCAAACCTTCCATAAGGTATAAAATGATAACCCTAACGGGAGACAAAATTTCATGGAAACACGAAACATGTCCAGAAGAAGAAGGGCAGGGATATCTGTGCGAGTGTCGGAGGAAACCGCAGCCTCCGGTGAGGGCTTCCATTCCGTATAAAAGGGGCTGTCGCCGGCGATAAATGGGCGTACGTGCGTGCGCTGAACAATCAAAGGAACGCGACTGCATCCGCACGAACCGGTGGGATGCGTACTACTCCAGCACCATCGAGGAGCCCTCCTTCAATTGTGGCTGATGTTTCCCCTGGTATCCAGGCGACCGCGGCTGCGGGCTCGTGTAGACAACGGATGAAATGTACAGAGGAGATGAACAAAAGTATCATCCGTGCCTATTACGAGATCATGCCGTCCCTTCTTACACCAAATGTTCGTCGAACGATTTCAGCAATATGCGCATGTGTCAATGCAGTGGACATCAGACCAGTACCGCCTTATTGTGCGAAGGAGTGTTATACCGGAGACGACAAGAGATAGAATTCGACTTGAGGTTTTGGAGGCAACTCGAAACCAAGAGTCAACAGGGCAGGATATGGCATCGCCTCCACCCTCACGTCACTCTATCCAGCCTAGGAGTTCCCAGAGCACCCGTTGAAGTACACTACTTCACCGTCGATTGGAAGTCTCTGCTGAAGTTCACGATGAATATGAAAGAGCTTACTTGGAATATCAGGAAATAAATCCCTTGCACAGACCTGGCATTCCCAGGTTAAATATTTACATCTGCTGCAACACCTGATATTCTTTCTCAAATCGACTGCAAAATCGAGTCTATACGAGTACTTAGCTCAGATACTTGAACGGAAATCTCTTGTGTATTGTGGTGCAGTGGCGCCTGTGGTGGTGGTTAGAGAATCTGCTATAGCGTTGTCGGCGTGAGACAAGAACAAAAATAAGCCTGGAAAATTCGTGTTGAGCGGAAGACAACGGATGCATTACGACAGGATATTGGCCGATTGACTCAATCTGTCGCCAGCAATACCTGCAGGTGGTTTAGCAAAAAAGTAAAATATAATAGAAATGAACCTCCATAAATATTCCACTCCTTCCAGAACTTTTTTAGTGGAAGTACTGCACACACTAAAACGGAAGCTCGCAGTCATCACAAACTGTCTCCAAACTGTCTCAGAACGCCGATTTCACTAGAAGCCAGTGGAACTTCTACCAGTCTATCAACGAGGAACAACAGGCCAGTCTCACTCGGTGACTGGCTCGGAACAGTACTGGGTGGACTTTGGCAAACTTCAATTCAACACACCCAACATACTTAGTGGATCATCACCGAAACCACCCGCCATGCCAGCTTGCCTGGTGTGGCCTTTACTGAGGTCACTGAATCCAATGTCCGCGAAGTTCTTAAGCGGGCTAAAATTTAAATAGTGCCTGGTCCTGATAAATTACAGAATTTCTGGTATAAGCGATTCCCGAGTGTATGTGGTCAGCTCGCACAATAGATAAAGCTGTTCACAAAATAGGCCTGAGGATGTTCCTCCTTTCCTCACAGCAGGTGTAATGTAATTGTTACCCAAACGGGAAATAGTAGAGAGCCCTGCTGAAACGACGCCGCCATGGTTGCCGACACTGTACAAGTACATTCAGCCACTATTAGTGACAGGATCTACATCGCATCTCGATCGGAAGAATCTCTTTGCCGAGGAGCAAAAGGGCTGCCGAATGGGATCTAGGGGTTGTCAGGAACAACGACATTTGACAGTATTTTCCATAGCTGGCTAATCAAAGTCTTCCACATATAGCGCGTAGAACTTGCCCTAATAAATTTCTTGGCTGATGATGAAAGGATGTCACACAACACTATCAGTGCCATCAACCGAAGGCAATATGCTCTTTTAAACGGTACGCATCCGAAGAGGCATAGTGGCAAAAAGTTGAATTTAATAAAATCTTCTCTTGTTCCGCATCGAAGCCTAATATGGCGACGAATGACATTGGCTGTATATCAGATAGAGCAGTCAACTCCATACACTATAAATGAACTTCCCTTCCCTTTCTCCTTCCAGTCAGAAAAATGTGGAGTCTAATAAAAATCCAGTTACGAGGAATGGGGCGAAAATACAGTGGAAAGAATGTGTAGTGACCATGACTACGCACCACTCGCGGCACATGCAGTGTTAAGGTGCATCCATCTGGTAACCCGATTGACAGTAGTCAGTCGAGGTTGAGACACAATCGTAGACAGTTGCATTTCACCATCTAGTACAATAAATTAAATGTTGTTGATATTTACCTGTATTGTTGCCCTTCGAAACTTAATATAGCAACCCATGACATCCGGTATATCAGATACAGCAGTCAACTTCATACGCTATAAATAAACTTCTCCAAAAACCGCTAGATATAACTTAAATTGAACGGGACGAAAGTAAAACTTTATATCCTATCCAGGTCAGGACTCGACAACTCACCAGGGTAGAGCGCTAACCCATCTAAGTTAATGTTCTTATTGTAGTGCGTGGCGTTTCTCTAACCTGAATAGGTTATGATTCACAAAAGAACGCGCCAAATAATGATAATGATCCGTCACGTTTTCATTCAAAATCTGCATAACAACTGGTCACAATTAGATGGCGAACTGTATAAAGTACCAACAAAGGCTTTAAATCCTCTTTATATTTTCAAATCACATCGATGCCGAAATTACAGCCGTCCCATTTCCATTATCCTCTTCAACACATTCACGCTATCTATCGAATTTACCAGTTTGCCTTCTGCATTTCGTAGTTAACAAAACCAGTGAATTATCGCTATGTACTCAGGTTTCTGTGTTATATATTCAGGGCTCATAAATCCTTTTTGAGGGCGTTATTCAAATGGACAAACACTTAGGCGATAAAGTTAATATGTAAAGCTTGAAATGGATTCAGTGAATTGCTGCGATTGTGGTTATAATCAATTAGTAAGGCTGGAATTGAATCGAGGGTTGGTCAACTATACTATCACTGTCCGAAATTAGCGAGCTAGATTTATAATGGCTGTTAATCGGATTGGGCTTGCAATGTGATTAATGTTCAAGTTTTGTAGTCTATGTGTTTTGTTCAGAGGAGAGTATTTTTTTCGGCGATTTTATTTAAAAAGTTATTAAAGGGATTACCATAATCCAAATGAACTCCTAATTTTGAGCACAGTTTCATGTTTATTAACCAACTGAAAGCTATTGCCGACTAAAATTTCGTGCGGTGTGCACCCGTCTGACGGGCTGACAACTTTTGAATATTCAGTGGTAGCGATATAATATGTTTAAAGTTTTTTTTTTCAAGTTTCTGATATATTTCACAAAAAATCCAGTGAAAAATTCCAAATATCAGATGAAGCTCACCCCACACCACCTTCAATTAGGTGAAATAACCAAGGTACCAACGAACCACTGCGCCAAATATCTAAAAAAAAAAATATTTTTTTCCTTCCGCTACCATCTTCGGGCATAATTCTCATGGCCTAGATAGGGCGCCCCACTTCCATTGAGCAACATGGTTGATGATGATGGTTTTTGATTTTCTTAACATTGATGGTTTTTTTGCAATCCAGAAAAAACACAACAAGCTCTTGCAATCGACGAAACTCCAGGGGAACTTATAAATGAAACTGAAACGTAGAGGGCTGCGCCCGTGAGTGTTTTGTTGTGAGCACTTGATTTGAGATGTAAAAATCGGCTCCTCGCTCAACTTGGGACAACTGAGATGGATAAAATGATACAAAGTATCTACACTGCATGCAGATACATCGAAACATGGATATGTCTTATGCCTACCGAAAGCGTGGGATTTGTTTTGTCGAATGATTTCATCCAGTATACTCGTAACTATACTGGGATCTTTATAAAACTTACGTCGATATCTTCATCACAACAGGTTACACGCAGTCGGTAGCCAAAGACATATCCATGTTTCGATGTATCTGCATGCAGTGTAGATACTTTGTATCATTTCCCACCAAAAGCCAATAACCTGTCTTCCAAGAAATAATTCCCGATAAACCCGCCCCAAATCAAACTTAACACCCCCTTTAAGAGACAGAGAGACATACCCCATTGAAAACTAACGTCCCCATATGAACCGGATACACCCGTTCTAATGAGATTGAACACCCAATCACATGAGACAGATAGACACGCCCTATTGAAAGTCAACATTTATGCTGCTAATATTTTACATCGTACCGTATGTGGAGCTTTTGTTCTATGTTTATAGCACGTAGTATAAATCCGCCATTTTGTTCTATATGTTTATTGCACGTGTGGTGGGGGCCCACATTGTGAACCAGTCAGACCTCAAATCGCCGCCATTGCGAATGCACAACCACAGTCGCTGGATCACCCGATTTGGCTCGAATTAACTTCATCCGCTCTCGCTCATCTTCGGGGGGCGGGAACTATGTACACTCTCTCAAATTGCATCTGCGCATGTCCAAGTGTTAGTCGAACTGACTACTTGCTACTTTTTCTGGGATCCTAGTGATTCAGATAGTACAATGGGTGCTATTTTAAATCGGCCACTACATTCATTCTTGCCGTCCACAGCGTCAATCAACATCTCATCATGTACACACAAGATCCCCGCAAGTGCGCCGCCCGCGCGGATCCACAAGCAACAGCCATGCACAATGACCACTTCACTCAAACGACATGCACAACCAGAATAGAAAAATTTTCAATGGGCTTGTTTCCTGTTCTGACCCCCGAGCAGAAAAACAGACATTTCGTGCGACGGACAGATTTTTAGGATGACCCCCAGCTATAAGACATATCCATGTCAAAAATATCGTCGAAGCGTCATCCATTGAATATTCTCATAGTGTCACCATACACTGTAGAACTCGAACTCGAGCATGAACCTAGTACAAGTGGACCGGTTTTCTTCACACCTATGTGAAGTGTATGTGTGTGTCAGAAGACATTTGTACCAGGTTCGTGCTCGAGTTCGACAGTGTATGGTGACACTTAGGCATACGATAATTGTTCATTTGTTGTATATGTCTACCCAGGGCCGTCGAGAGGGGGGTGCGAAAGGGACGAAACGCCACGGGTCCGAAAATCGGAAAATTTCGATATTACAACTTATTTTACGTAACATTTTTGAATTTCCTTCTTTCCGTGTTAAATTTTCGATTTGTCCCGGTGCAGGTCCGGTTGCTACTCGATCTACACTCGACTTTGTTCGATTACAAACATAGTAACACCAGTGATCTGGGTCGGTGCATTGAGTGGACTGGTACAAAGTTATATTATTCAAATTACCCATCCGCTGGCAGATAAAAAAAAACATTTTGCTCGTGGCAGAACTTGAACCCACCACCACTCGAATTAGAGATCCACTCTCTACTCATCGAGCTACCACAACCCTCGTTCATTATTTCAGTGAAAATCAGCTACTTAGCTGATCACGTTGCGTAATGAATTTATCAATTACTTTCATTAAATATTTCATCAGCTGATGAGCGGCGGTACGGTTAGCAAGGTATCTTCTACGGAATATTATATTGATATGATTTGATGAAAACTGATTTACAATTTAGCAGCTGAAAGGCATTGTTTCAGAGCAATAGAGCCAGTGAAAGAACATTTTCTTCAAATGCTCCTTTTTGCAAATTGTGACGCTGATTATTTAAGCTAGGGATATTATTTTTAATTATACATTAAAAATAAAGTATAAAAAATTAAAAAAAAAAACAGTTATAAGTATTTGAAATCGTCGAAGAATATGTGACATTCACTATATGGTCGAATAGTTGTTAAGCCCCGGGCCCGGATTATCTCTCGACGGCCCTGGTCCTACCGACTGTAGGCGTTGTAGTTTGACGTTACTCGAAGCTTCCAGCTCATCGTACAGCTCATGGTTGTACCAGATGCGCAATCCATTTCGGTCGCAAACTACTCCTAAAATTCGCCGAAGGACCTTTCTTTCAAATGTGTTGCATATATTTATTTTTTGACGTCGTTTGTTGGAAGTGAGTTAAGCAATGTCTCGAGGCTGTCGTAAATATTGTCTTTCACTGCTTGTTCCTTCTTCTCAGTGGGGGCGTGCACGTTGATGAGCCAGATTTTGAAAAACCAAGTCTTAATGCGAATCTCATACAACTTTTCACAGATGGGTATGAAGTCAATAGCATGCTGTTTGAGGTGGTTTTTCACGAAGAACGCAACTTCAAACTCCTTGTGTCCCGATGGTTTATCGCTTTTGAAAATTTGATTGCCAAGCCAATTTGTGTCCTGGACTGCAGTGATGCTCAGTTTGTCCTTCCCGACCTGTTGTATTATATTAGGGCCTTCTGTTCAGGATCTGAAAGGATAATCAGTCAAACGTTTGCGTGGTCGTTGTTAATTCGTCCAATCCAAGGCTTCTGTTTCAGATTCCTTGACATGGTGTAGTTTTTTACTAGAATAGGTTGTCGGCCCTTCGTTAAATCAAATCTGTGGTGGTCTCGGTGATAACTGCTTAAGGTGGTTCATACCGTGTCAGAGTTCACACAACTATTTTGTAGGTCTGACTACGTGATTCATGCCACCTTAATAATCTGAGACGATTAGGTGCCACTCAGCCAGTCCGGCTACAGCCATCATTCTCTCTCTTCTCATGATCATGCCCCGGGATAAGTTTCGGCAGAGTTTAGAGTGCATAAAATTACGGTAAATATTATACGATTACTATTATAAACTTTTTCTTTGTGAATACCAGTATTCTGTCTATTTAGCATGGCTATACTTATGATGTGCCTTATTGCAGCAAATTTTTATATCTGTGGCTTCAGCTGTCTCGTAAACTGATGGGGGAAGAAGGACAAAAAAAATTTTTTTTTCTTCAACCCCTCACTCCACAATGGTTACTTGAAATTGTAACAAAATACCAGAGATGGAATGTACTAATTGTGTTCTTTGATATAACACTTCAGAAACGTGTAACAATGGAGACCGGAGGACCAGGTTTGGAACAGCCATGAAGACCTGACGACACAAAAGCATATGAAAAGAAAATAAAGATACAAGGTATCTACAATGCATGCAGATACATCGGAACATGGATATGTCTATGACTACCGACTGCGTGGAACCTGTTGTGTTGAAGATATCGACGTAAGTTTTGTATAGTATAGTTATACTGGATGAAATCATTCGACAAAACACGTCCCAGGCTTTCGGTAGGCATAGGACATATCCATGTACCCATGTATCTGGTGGCATAAATTCTGCTTTGCTTTGTCCTGTCCGCTTGGGCTCCTTTCTCTCGCGGGATCGTTTCGTTTTCGTTTGCATCGCGTGTGTGCAATATTCACCTCCACTCGTGCACCCTGTTCCACCTACCCGTTCGGTATAGTTTGCAGACTGCATTTCTCTGAGTAGGTACGTTGTTTCTGCTAATCGCAATCACGCTTTGCATGTGTTTGTGTATCTATTGCAAAATCGCTCCCACACTATCCGTCTCATCCCGCCCTTTAATCAACAGTCCGGGTCCAGCACACACAATCCGTTTCTCAAGTAACGCGTGCGACTCTATGCGATTGTGTCCGGCAAACAGAAAGGGAAACTAACAAAAGTAAACAAAACATTCCAACACACACACAAAGAGAATGCACAAGAAAAATTTTGGAATTTTTGCAGAAGGGGGGGGGGGGGAGGGCATTTGGTCTTCTGCAGACCTCATGTCACGATGAGCAGCCCGGAACTATAATATCCTGCGACGAATATTTCTCTATTTCGGGGCTTGGGAGATTTTAACTCGCGCAGTACGAATCCGCCATTTTGTTTTATGATACGTTTATTGCATGTGTGGTGGGGGCCACATTGTGGGCCAGTCAGACCTCAAATCGCCGCCATTGCAAATGCACAACCATTTGGATAGAATGAACTTCATCCGGGATGGCTCTCGCTCTCTATGTTCGGGGGCGGGAACTATGTAATGTACACACTCTCAAATTGCGTCTGCGCATGTCCAAATGTTAGTCGAACTGACTACTTGCTACTTTTTCTGGGACCCTATTGATTCAGATATGTAGTACAACGTGCGCTATTTTATTTGTTTGGATTCCAGCCATTTTGAACAATTTGGAATTTTTGCGGAAGGGGGGCATTTGATCTTCTGCAGACCTCTGAATGTACATCACAACATATAACATCCTGCGACGAATATTTCTTTATTTCGAGACTTGAGAGATTCTAACTCGCCTAGTATAAATCCGCCATTTTGTTCTACATGTTTATTGCACGTGGGGTGGGGGCACACATTGTAGACCAGTCAGACCTCAAATCGCCGCCATTGCAAATGCACAAACGCAGTCGCTGGATCACCCGATTTGGCTCGAATGAACTTCATCCGCTCTCGCTCATCTTCGGGGGGCGGGAACTATGTACACTCTCTCAAATTGCGTCTGCGCATGTCAAAATGTTAGTCGAACTGACTACTTGCTACCTTTTCTGGGACCCTAGTGATTCAGATAGTACAACACGGGCTATTTTATTAAATGATGAATGGGAATTGGCGGAAGTTGAAGGTCATTGAAAGTCCGCCCGTTCACCCGTACACTATGTTATTTCTTACCGTCCACAACGTCAACCTTTATCGCTATCAAATCAACATCCCAACATGTACACACAGGATCCCCGCAAGCGCGCCGCCCGCGCGGATATACAAGCAACAGCCATGCACAATGACCACTTCACTCAAACGACATGCACAACCAGAAAAGAAAAATTTTCAATGGGCTTGTTTCCTCTTCTGAGCCCCGAGTAGAAAAACAGACATTTCGTGTGACGGACAGATTTTTAGGATGACCCCCAGCTATAAGACATATCCATGTCAAAATACTATCTGGAGACCACCAGCGGCCTACGCTGGCAGACCAACTCAGCTGTCGGGAGTAGCGGGGTGAGTAGGACACGGTAGCTATCGGAATCAATCGCACGTTTCTCCATAATTCAAATTTTAAACAAACTAACCCACGAAAAACTAGAAATAAGAGTTCAGCATTCTGAGTAAGAATCAATACCTATTCATGTTGGGTGCAGAAAGCATATCTTTACATACACTTGCGAGCAAAAATAATGAATCAAACCGAAAGCACGTGTATTTGTATGTAAGTATATTTTTGAAAGTACGTAATGTATCCCTACAAATCGTATGTCATTTGAAAGTTTGAGATATCAGCTTTACAATGATATCTTTTTTATCACCATTTATTGAGTGTTTTATGAATGAACGCTACCTGGAGCTAAAAAGTCGGGAAATTGAACATTTAAGAATGGGTTATTACAAGGTAAACTAACCCTATAAATGCATCCGCAAAGGGTTTTCAATGGTCAGTTGAATCTGAAAGGTTGATTGAATACGTTTAAAGCAATAAAAGTCACAATTTTGTCATTCATGAGTACAACGCCTCAGCAGGCGGCTCAAGTTGTTGCCCTATTTTCGGAAGGGCTTATTCAGAGAACAGTCGCTCGTCAGCTCGGAATGAGTCAGTCTACTGTGTCAAGAGTGTTTCGGGGGGAAGGTAGCTACATTCAGAGACCCCGACCCGGCCGCTCTAGGTGCACTTCCGATAGAGACGATCGTTTTATTGTGACAAGTATGATACGAAATCGGCACCTCACGGGAGTTGACGTGCAGCAGAATCTGAGGGACGTTCGCGAAATAGCTGCAAGCAAGTGGACAGTGAGGAGACGACTAAAGGAAGCGAATCTGACTCCAAAACGGCCCGCCACAGGCCGAAAATTGACCCCACATCACCAACAAGCGCGACTCACGTTTGCCAGGAATCACTTAACCCTCGAGCAATGGCGGTCCGTATTGTTCACCGACGAGACCAAAGTGTGTCTACATGGCAGTGACAGAAGAGGTCGGGTATACAGGCGTCCAGGTGAGCGATTTGCGTAATGCTGTATCACAGAAACGGCAGCATACGGGGGCGGTTCGTGTATAGTGTGGGCCGGTATCTCTGTGGATTCAAAAACCGAAATTGTATTCGTGCCCTCTGGAGGCCGAGAAGGAGGACTGACAGCCAAACGATATATTACCAATATTCTACGTGGCCATGTTGTTCCCTACGCAGCATCTATTGGCGACAACTTTACTTTACGTCATACATCGCGTCAAGCACAGCAGTTCCTGAACGAAACTAATATTGCGACAATTGACTGGCCTGCACGCAGTCCAGACTTAAATCCCATTGAGCACTTGTGGGACGAGCTCAAAAGAAGAGTCCGACACAGAGATCCCCCGCCTTCGACTATCGACGAATTGAAAGAGGCCTTGAAGCGAAATTCCTCATTACAAAATTAATAATGTCAATTAAAAATCGATTACAAGCTGTGATTAGAGCAAGAGGTGGTGATACCAGATATTAATAAATAAATAATTTTGTTATTTTTTAAAAATTTTTTGTTTTATTTAACAAAAACCTGACCAAACTCCATTTTGATTTCAAGCCCCACTCTTTTAAATTTTATCTTCAAATATTGTTAAAAATGGTATTAATGTAAAGCTAAGATTTCAAGTTTTCAAATGATACTCGTATACGATTTGTAGGAATACATAATATAGTTTTCAAAATATGCATACAAATACACGTGCTTTCGGTTTGATTCATTATTTCTGCTCGTAACTGTAGTTTTCGAGCTTGGAAAAATTGAAAAAATTTTGTATGGTAAATATGTTGTTGTTAATTGCCTTAAATGCTTCAGGGGCATAGGCGCGTCAACATCTCTAGCATTTCTAAGCCTTGTTGATGTTTCGATAGCATATCTACTTTTTCGGAAGTGCAGTTGCTAGCATGCACCTCTAGTCCGCGCCGTCTTTATACTGACAAGCTCGGAGCAATGGGTGAGTTCTATTAGTATTCACAGGCAGTTTTTGATCGCGCCGAGATTTGAACTCCGAGCTATAGATTAGTATCGTAGAGCGGTAACCGAACGACCACGGCCACCGAGCGCTATAGCATGCGAAGTGAACGTTCATGTTTGTGCGATACTAAGGGGTGGTGATTCCTACACAAGTGATTGATTCATAGTATCTTGTGAGGCTCCGCTATCAAGAGATCACAACCCTGATTATCGCAAAAACATGAACCCTCGCTTCACTCGTTCTGGGTGCAACATATTTACGATGCAAATTACAAATTCTTTACAATATGATGTCGTTTTCATTGAACAATGCAAGTGTATCCATGTATTTTTATCGTTAAGATCTATATGAAGAAATGGTTTCCGCGCCCAACATGTATAATATGCATAATTACCATATTATTTAGCACAGCTTTCTGTTTCAAAGTTCCCATTCAGTTACATGGCGACAAAGGACACATTTGCGGGCGCTATGTGCCGACTTCATTTCTATAATATATAGTATTTAGTTCTGGTATGTTATTTCATTTGAAGATGTGCCTCCACAATCTAATGTGAAGAAAAATATTTAGACATTAAGTCGAACTTCTTGTATAAACTTTTCTATACATACGGATATAATATATCCACCAAACGCTCGATGCTAAATACAAAATTCCTTTGAAAATCCGTCTGCTTGCATACAGGTAGCGTTGGTATCATCCAAGACATTAGCATCATACTCGTATTTCATCGGTGAATATTCATGAGAATCCGTTTTGCACTCACCGAGGAAATGAATTTTATTGCTATCGAAACTTTGTAGAACGGAAATGTTGCATCAATTTCTTGCATAGGAGTATCTCGGGAGTATTGCTTCTCATCAAACAGATGCTACCATAGTTATATTGCACGTACATATGTATATTAGCTAGATCTATAGTAGTGCATAAAACATCTTGAGGATGTGGATACCGAGATTACCGTATTTTAATCTCAAGTTTCCCTCTTCCTTTTTGATTTGCATCCACTTTCCGTTCTTGTTGATATTAACCTATTTCCATTTTATTTGCTAGAGTAGAACCTTTGAACTGATATTAAATGGAAAAGCACTCAAACTAAATACCATGGATTTTTTTTTTCACGGTGAAGGCATTTCAGATATTATCACAGTTAAGCTCACAGACATAGTTTCCAGGCGTCCAAGGCAAATTGGATAATTTGAGCCTTCTCTCAAAAAGGGCACCAAATGAAGCATTACAAATAACATAATTAACATAACATATTAACAAAATTAACTATTTGTGTACGGATATATTGTCTACGGAGATGTGTTAGTCCAAAGGACCGCGACTACGCTCGCCAACGAGCATCGCATGGCTGGTCAGTCGCATATCTTCGTCAGTAGCATCGCAGGAGGTAGGACATCGTCACCATCGTATTTGAGCGTCGCAGTCGCTGTTGTAGGTACATGGGAACGAAAAATGTATGGTTTGCCGATTGCTTGAGCATGCGCGGGGACGGCTTTTTGAAAGGTACTTACGTTGTACCTACTATATATGGCAGGCAAGTCGCACATATACTCCCCCATTTGATAATGTTATTATTGATCGTGCTTGATCATCGCTTCGAGGAGCACACACGCCATGCACGATCGTCGATAAGCTTTCGTCGCAGGGCTGCCGTCGTTGGGCTACCGTCGCATTGATCGCACCGAGGAACACAGACCTTAAGGCGGAAATACGTGCAGACGGCTTGACCCAACGCAACGCGGCGGACAGACGTATTTTCTTTTGGGTACTATTACGGGGTCCAGTCAGGGGCAGAAGTGCGTGACTTCAATTGAACTCATTTGTTTTAAATTTCATTCAACGGCAATCAATTGTTTGAACTTTGAAAGCTCACCAAACGAAATTTTTCTAAAGTTTGCTACGTTTTGAGATGCTGGTCGTTGCAAAGCATGCTATCTCCTCACGATGCGAGCATTTCAGAGCTTTGTGCCTGGATCGTTGTTCTCCAATTATCTCGGTCACGTGACCACGCCCTCCAATTTTGGAAACCCAGTAGCTGCTCGGCGTCCCCATATACTGAGCTCCCTAAAGAGATCTCGGTCGCCCTCGCAGTCTCGCTCTCTCGACTCGCCGTGCGTTCATTACTCTCTTTGGTATGCGATTTCGTCAGTTTCCTTGGCGTCCCTTGACAAGTTGTAACCCAGGTATATAAAGGAATTCACGAACTCGATGTTGATGTTGATGCTCGGTTGTGCAGGTGTCCTCGTCGTCGATTGCATCATTATGTTAGTTTTACCCTTGTTGATACGAAGTCCAACTTCTTTTGCAGCGGCATTGAGCATATGCAGAAGTTCTTCTGCGTCGGCCAATCTTCGGAACATGATGTTGATGTGGGCTTACGCTGCTAATTGTGTCGACTTGATGAGTAGCGTTTTGCTTTTGTCCATATTCATGGCCCGAATAGCGTATTCCAGTGCTTAGCGCTAGGTTGAAGAACGTCGGTGCCAGTCCATCAACCTGCTTAAGGCCAGAGCCTGTTTCAATGTAGATCAGTACGTCTTTTATGGATCCTGACTTGTGAGATGTAGTTGGTCATTGTTATCTTTGTCAGTCGCACTAATTTGGCCGGTATACAAAATTGCAGCATGATGTTTTACACGATCGATACCGTCGTATGCCATACTCGCAGGAGTAATTGATGTATGGCATTAACTAGACTCGCTCCACCGAATTTTAGCAGTTCAGCTGGAATCTCGCCAGCGCCCGGCGCTCTATCTCGTTTTAGTGACCACATCGCGAGAGCAACTGCCTCTACTGCCGGAGCTTGGATGGGTGGGCCTAGATCAACAATATCGTCTAGAGCTTCTTGTGCGGGGATTTTAGTATATATATTCATAGTTACTTATTTTATATAGTTTACATTTTTCTTTTAAACTTACATGTTATTTTATTCGTATATACCTATACATTATCGGTAAGATAAATAAATTGTTTTATTTGGACACTGTCTATCAGCAGAACTTTTTCTATCATTGTTTGTGATCTGTCAGATGAAAATTTAGTAGTTGCTTCTAGTTCTGTGTATTTTTTTTATGTGAACATTTGTGTATCTTTATTTATGACGTATATTGTTCATTATGCTATTGTATTGATTCATTGTAAACTCTACCTCACGTCTTGAATTAAATGAGTTCCCATAGCTACAATTGATATATAATGCCTCTTTTATTCTTAATTCATTTATGTTGTTGTCTTGGTCAATGATTGTGGTGTTCTTAAAATCCATTGTATCCTTATCAATTAGTTGGTGCTTTACCATATTAGTATGGATGTTACTGAGCATTCTATTTTTACTTTTATGTTCATTGAGTCTTCACTGTAAATGTTTTATAGTAGACCCATAATAATATTTATTTGTATTATTATCTTTGCATGTTTGACACGGAATTTTATAAACCACATTTTTATCCTTATTTTTATCTTAACGTTTCTTAAGTCTAATTATTCTATTTGATATTCGCCGTAGCTCGTCACATTTTCCTCTTTTGGCTCTGGTTCCTCGTTGAATCCATTGTCTATAGGCCTCGTTTTTCGCGTCAAGAGAATTTTTGCATTCTCCGTCGAACCAGTCATTTCGCGCTCGCGGTACCCTTGAGTTCTTCCCAGAACCCACGGACGCCTGTGTTGCTGATGTTGTGTAGCTCAGAAGCTTATTATCGATTGGTGTACTGAGGAAATTTTACATCTGTAGGTCGTCTTCATTAAGTGATGATCTGATCGCAGATATTCATTGCACTAGAAGCCTTTCTCCTGCAAATGAGGACGTGATGAATTTGGTTGACGGTATGTGCGTCTGGAGATTTCCAGGTCTGCTTGTGAATACGTCGATGTGGGAAACATGTAGAGCTTACGACTAGATTCCTGCTGCAGGCGAAGTCTATAAGTCGCTGGCCGTTGCCGTTACATTCTTCATGGAGATTGTGGCCTCCAGTGGTCCCCCGGTGCCAACTTTCATTTCCGACTTTCGCGTAAGGTCTCCCAGCAGCAATTTGATGTCGTTTGTTGGCAGTAAGTCGAAGAGAGTGTCAAGGCGTGCGTAAAATTCTTCTTTTACTGCGTCTTCTTTGACTTCAGTGGGGCCTTGCACATTGATAAGCCAGAGATTGAAGAATCGAGTCTAATGCACACACATAGCCGTACATCTATGGGTTTGAAGTTTGTAATGTGCGGTTTGAGGTGCTGACGAGTTGTCAGCACATTGCTAAGCCCCATTCAGAGGATGGCTTCGGTAGATTGCTGGTTCATATGGTTTAATAAACGTGCTGGAGTTCACACAACTATGTTGCTGGTCCAACTACGCTAGTCATTCCATCCTACTAAACCTGAGACGCTTGGGTGTTGGTCAGCCATTCAGGCTACTGCTATCTGCCTTTTTCCAAACTGTCTTTTCACTAAGACCGTTCCCGGGGGACGCCCACTATGGAAAAGGGCTTTTGCCTTCCCCCCAGCCTAACTAGGATTAATTTGGTGAAGGTGTTACACAATGAGTTAAGAAATCAATAAATCCAACCGAGAAAGAAAAAACATGTACGATACACACTCTTTTGTAAAGATTCACCCTGTAATTCCGCAATCCGAAAAGATTGTTCTTCAGGATAAATTAAGTTTTGTGTCAAAAGTCAATTGTGCAAATCGTTCTGAATTCCAAAGCTGTGTATACGCGAGTCGACAGCTTTCCATTGTGATATGGTGTCCTGGAGTCACAGTAGACACTCAATTATACACGTTCGAGTTGCATTCAAACTTTCAAGTTGTCGTCCGAATACTAAGTGGCGAAAAACTATTCACTATTCAGTCTGGGTTATCCTTTTCCGTTGCTTGCGGAATACCAATCCTCACCTAAGCGACAACTTGTTCAGCCATTCCATTGTTGTATGTATAATTAATATCTGAAAGTCGAATGGGACCACGACGAACAACGTCTGTATCGAAACATAATTGAAATTTATATTGTTACTTTTACTTAGATGCAATATTGTTTAGAGTGCGCCTCTAGTCGCTATAATACGCGCCATCGCTGTACCCGTACAAGGACTCCTTGCAGACAACTTTTGAAGAGGGACAAGTTCTGTTCGTCGCTCGTATCAGCAATTTAAAATTTAAATAGCACTCAAGTGTAAAGATGTCGTACAGGACAACTGTGTCAACAAAACACCAGTAAAGTGGATGTGCAATTTATCCAACAATGCAGAGGATTTTTGAATTTCAGATTACTCAGAAGGATGCAAATAGCGACAAGTGCACTCGAAAAGACACCAAGTAAATTTATTTATATGTTAATCTGCCATAGGATATGGAAGGGAGTGAGTGACTGACTGCATTCGGTCCTGCAAATACCATACATCAAAGAATGTTTTTCACTCGCTGGAGGTTAGTGGAACATTGTTCTGTGTATGACTGGTGTAAAGGATATTAAATTATGTGAACTTCAGTTGGAACATTCATGTTTAACAGTGCTTCCTGCGCAAGGAACATTTATTTATCATATTGTGTTAAAGGAAATGCGAGATGGTTGAGTACTGCAAAATAACTGAAATTTGTAACCAAGTTAACCCGTTAGCAACTAACTGCTGAATAATACTCGTATATCCGGTCCGGGTTCAGCGGTTATGATATCTAAAAATGTTGAGCATTCAGAAAAGATCGATGAGTAGGTCTCATCGGCTACGGTTCTCAGTCAGATCCTTATCGCTTATGACTGCTTTCAAACTATCCAGTTTTCGCCGGACGGCTAAAAACCTATACGGCGAAATTTTTTAGTCGACTAAAGAAGAGCATAACTCCTTTTACATTACAAGGTCACGGCTAAAAACTAAAATCTCGCCGTGTAGCGTACTTTCACATTATACGGTTAAAGCCCGATTCAACAGTAACCAGCCCGTGATCCCACCGGCAGTGAACTTACAAAAATTTATATTATATTATACTTGAAGTCGATTCTCATATGTACAACGGTGACGGCACAGTGCCGTAACCGGCTCGCCGACGACGTTGAAAATATTCTTCTACGAATTTGAAAGGGGCATATTAACATCTGCCCGACGCATGACCTTGAAACGAAAACAGTGCACTCACCGTAACCGTACCGTAATTTTCAGATTTCTTTCGGACAATATTTTTAGATTTTCACGGTCGTGTTTTCAGACCCTGAAGTTTTTTCACTGATGAATGACGAAAAGCTTATTGAGTTGATACGTTCTTAAGGACGAATATTTTGGCCGAAGTAATGAACAAAGATTCCACAGATGCTAAAGAAAGTGGTGAGCCGAAAATGAAATGAAGAAATTATTTAAGATTGTACAGCAGAAGCTCACCATCCCGTGACTCTGAAATCAGAAGGTCAAAATTCATCCAAATCAAAAGCTTCAGTTCAGTTTCAAACGATATTCCCACCAAAAGAGCCACTGTTACAGTTATGGCTTGACGCTTTTTTTATCAGGAGTAGCTCCATGTTTGAGAAACCTACCTCCACGAGACTGGCATTACGCCAAAGGCGAAATATTTGCTATTGTCAAAAGTAAGTTTGCTGACCCGCAATGTGTTCTACCCCAATGAACAACCTTCTCCTTCAGAAACCTATCAGTTTGCTTCGAGGTATGACCACCAATCAAGATAATCTACTGGTCAAAATAAAAAGAATACAGCATCCAACAGCACAATGCACCAAAATTTGGCTTCATAATAATCAAGAATTTAAAAAAAAAATATTTATAGTACATCTAGTTTTTTTTAATATTTGCTTATAAATTTCTTTCAGTATAAAGTTTTATTTTTTGAGCGGTTATATCAGATTGAAAACACTTTCCGCAAACAAACAGCGAGCATTTCCTTTAGTGTGATAGCTTTTCACCAGTATGTATCATGATTTTTCAGATGACCTTTGTCTTCATCATCAGCGTGGCGCGACAGCCCGGCGTCGGGCCTTGTCCGCCTGGATCGTTATCCTCCAATTATCTCGGTCACGTCACCGCGTCCTCCAATCTTGAAGGCCCAGTAGCTGCTCGGCGTCTACAAATACTGAGCTCTCCCAACGAAATCTCGGTCGTCTAGGCATTCTTGCCCCGTCTACTCGTTTTGCATTCATAACTTTCTTTGGCATGCGATCAGTCATTGAAGTCGTTAAAGTTTGACGATTTTCGAAACTTCCAGCTCATCGTACAGTTCATACAACTCATGGGTGTACCTTTTGCGCCATCCATCTCGACTCGATCGCAAACGGCCCGGAAAATTCGCCGCAGAGCCTTACGTACAAATGTGTCTAGCATGTTTCAGGAGGCTTGAGTTAGGGTCCATGCTTCGCAGCCATAGCATAGCACTGGGCGTATAATGGTTTTGTACACGCGGAGCTTCATGTTTCTGTGCACATACTTCGTCATTGATCTCGCTGCCAAATCAATTTGTTTCCTGGACTGCAGTAATGCTCAGTTTGTACTTTTCGACCTGTTGAAGGAGGGCCTTCTTGGCCCCCGGTTTGTTCAGGGAGCGTACATTCCAGGATCCGAAAGAATAATCCTTTAGTCGTTTGCGTGGTGGTCGTTGGTGATCCGTCCAATCCGAGGCTTTTATTCCAGGTTTCTTAACGTGGTGTGGTTTTTACAAGGACGAGTTGTCAGCACATCGCTTAACCCCATTCAGAGGATGGCCTCGGGAGATTGCTGCTTCAGATGGTTTAATAAACGTGCTGGAGTTCATATAACTGTGTTGCAAGTCCAACTAAGCAAATCAATTCATCCTACTAAACCTGAGACGCTTAGGTGTTGGTCAGCCATTCAGGCTACAGCTATCTGCTTTTTTCCAAACTGTCGATTCTAGAAGTGGTTGTAAAAAAATCTTCTATTGAAAATATCAGTTTTGTTGTTGTAATATGTATATGACACTGGTCGATTGTTTGAATTAATTTCTTCCCGTGAATGGAATATTAATTTCGTCAATGCTCCGGGTTTGAAGTCGCTCTTGAGAGCAGCAACCTGTTACGACTGCGTAAAATATTGGGTCAAACTTCAAAGTTTTATTTTGCCTGGTGCTGGTCAATATTTTCACTGGTTTTAATCAATCGCAATTGGTTTTGTCATTTTCTTGGTAACTGTTGTGTCTACAGACCCTTCAGTCTATCGAAAATTAAAGCTGACTAAATTGCCTGCAAATTCATTTCTACTATGTCAATAAATGTCACCTTCTTCTTCCTTGCCCTTTCATACCACTCAGCAGCTTCCCGTTGCTCTGCCTGTGGTAGTGGCACTTCGCCCATTCTGGCGGTATGATCTCAGCTTCCTTCTGCAGGCAGCTCGGTCTTGGATCGTATCATCGCCAAGATTAACGCGCTGTTGTTGCTTCTTCAACTGATCGATCCGTGTGTGTTTCCGTCTGCCTCGGGGTTTGGGTCCAGCGAATGGAACATTCATTGATAGTGCCTTCATGACAGGGGTTCCAGGCGGACGCCTCAGAACATGGCAATACCAATCCATACGACGATCTTCGAGCTTTTCTGTGACCGGCTGCTCATTTTACTTTCATAGTCCAGCACTCAGACGCATACATGAGTGCGGGACGTACGACCGTTTTGTACAACTTGCCCTTAAGCTTTGGTGGCATCATCTTGTCATAAAAAACTCCAGAGTTTTCTCGCCACTTCATCCAACCGGCACTGATGCGATGTTTGATGACGTCATCGCAGGTAGCTTCTTTGTCAACCGTCGAGCCCAGGTATTTGAACCTTGTACAGGACTTCTGCTGCTTTCCTTTAATGTAGATATTTGGTATCGGTCTCTCTCGATCTAAGAAAAGACAGCAAAGATACTCAGTCTTGGGTCTGCTAATCCTCAATTCATGAGCCTCCAGTATCTTACACCACTTGGTCAGTGCAGCCTGCAAAGCAACGATGTCTTTGCTACCCAGGACAACGTCATTGGAGAAGAGAAGGGATATTTCCAGAACGTCAGAAATGAGTGTTAATAAAATAAATAGAGCATTATGATGTTGAAGAGCAAGAGACTCGATACACTGCCTTGGTGAATTCCGACTTTAACTGGAAATTCTTCAGACTCACAAGCTGTGCATCGGACTTTAGTGGTTGCCCCATTATACATGTCTCGTATCATCTTGACATATACCTCGGGGACCTTAAGTGCTCTTAGGGCCACCCATATCAGATCACGAGGTACTCTGTCGAAGGCTTTTTCCAAATCGATGAACACAAAGTGCAAGTCCGTACGTGCATCACGATGCTTTTCCATCGTGACACGTATGCATTGAATAGAAACGACTGTGGACCGACCTCTTGCAAAGCCGCACTGATTGTCATCTAACCGTACAATCTTTTTCAATCGATTGCAGACAACTCGCTCATAAGTCTTCATTGTGTGAGATGTTAACTTGATTGCACTATAGTTGGGCTTGCGTGAATCACCCTTGTTCTTATAACACTAGAAAAAAAAGCTTTTTGTGAAAGCGTCAGGCATCGGTTGCTGTTTTTTAATTTTGTGGAAAAGAACAGTGAGCCTTCTAAGCCCGACATGATTCATCTTCAACCAAAATTGCCAAGGTATTTTTTCCGGTCCGACTGCCTTTCCGCGTTTCATCTGCATCATTGCCTTCATCACCTCCTCCACTCAAAAATCAGCGATATCAGTGGTGTTTGGTTCCACAGCTTGAAAATCTTCTCGCGGAAATTCTTCGTTTAAAAGTTCGTCAAAGTACTCATAAATTCTGGTACAGATTGCTGTGTCTTCAACCAATTGCACTTCTTGTGAGTTTTCAACGTACTTTGGCGCCTGGATCTCTCTAGCGTTTCTTCTCCTTTGGGCTGCAACCTTATAAATCCTGACATTGTCTTTAGATTTTTCTTGCGATGACGATCCCTTATCCGCAGTCAGATCTTCTAGTTCCTGATAGAACCGCTCAGCTGCAATCGCCTTTGTTTGAGCCACCTTTGGCTTTACTTCCCTCCGGCATTTATCATATATGTAATATTTATCCCGAAGTTGAACCTTCTCGGCTTCACTGCCTGTCTTGCATGTCGTCCAAGCCTTGATTGCGTTTGATTTTGGCCTGCACTGCTTCTTTAGTTTCGACATTCCACCACCACGTCTCCATGTTCGTGTGGATTGGGCCTTTCGAAACTCCCAGTGTCTTTTCAGCCTCATCTACTAACATACATATTACTTCGCAAATTAGAAAATTTAGGTATACAGTCGACTTTTCTCAGCTGGGTGAGATCCTACTTAACTGATAGGACTCAGTTGGTAAATTTAAATGGTTTTACATCGCGCTGTCTGATAAGATTTACATCGGGAGTACCGCAAGGAAGTCATTTAGGACCACTATTCTTTTTAGTTTTTGTAAATGATATCATCCAAAATTTCCAATACGTTCGAGTATGGCAGTACGCAGATGATATGAAAATTGCTATGAAAATTGGTGACATAAGCGACTGCCAAAAATTGCAATGCGACTTAGAAAAATTGCAAAATTGGTGCCGCGCTTTGAATATATTGCCATGGAATGAGCTTATCCTGTATGTCTCTGGCTCCAACATTTGGCGAATAAGTCGACAGCCAGCCTACTCGGTTGTTATTTGATATTGACATATGTTGACTGTTCTGTCGAATTGTACATGAATAAAGGTCAATTCCTGTCAGAATATCGACAGTCAGCCTAATCAGTTGGCGTTTCGGTATTGACATAATGTTAACCGCGCTGTCGAATTGTGCTTAAACAAACGTCAATTCTTGTCAATATTTAAATTTCATAATTACTAAACGGTCTACTGAGTTAGCTGACTGTCAACCACATGTCGACTTAGTACCCAGATTTTGGAGCCACTGTTTCTATGGAGACATACAGGACAAGCTCATTCCATGGCTATATATTCAAAGGTGCCGCGACAATAATTTAAATTTAAATGTTAGTAAATGTAAAGTTTTGAGCCCGTATAGATTAAAAACTCCTCTCTTTTTTGAGTACTCCATAGCAGGCAGTGTTCTTGAAAGAGTATCTGAGATATCAGACCTTGGTGTAATTTTTGATCAAAAGCTTTCATTTCGAATACATATTGACTATATTTTATCAAAAGCGAATAGTATGTTAGGATTTGTTAAACGGAACGCGCGTGAATTTAATGAACCTAATGGCCGGTTCACATTATTCCAGTAACCAATCCAGTCCAGCGCTGGACTGCTACTGGAATAATGTGAACCGGTGCTGTCCAGCAATCCAGTCCAGCGATCCAGTCCAGTGACTGGATTGTCAGTCTACTTTTTGATTCCAGCTCGCCCAAATATCATTGTTACTATAGTTACCGAATCAACAACACACTCGCCAGACTACTGGACTGGAATCATATAGACGATATGATCCAGTCCAGCACTGGACTGGATCGCTGGACTGGATTACTGGACTGGAATAATGTGAACCGGGCATTATACTTTAAAAATTTTGTATTCAGCTTTTGTTCGCTCGCGTTTTGAGTATTGCTCTATTGTGTGGAATCCTTTCTATAATGTTCATATCGAGCGTATAGAGAGAATTCAGCATAATTTTACTCGTTTTGCTATTTACCAAATTGGCTGGCGTTTTAAGCCTGATTATGGTACTCGTCGCTCCTTATTTGGTTTACCAACGTTAGATTATAGAAGGACTTTCTTGAACGCGATGTTTATAAGAGACTTGCTTTGCTGTCACGTTTTGTGTGAAGATATAACGAACTACTTTGTAGTTAGAAATATTCCTCACAATTTGCGGCGCAACAATCTTCTTGTTCAGCCTTACCATAGAGTGAATTATGGTCTTAATGAACCTATTACACGGTGTATAGGATAATATAACAGCTTGAAGGATTTCGTTGATTTTCACTCTAATAACAAACTAATTTTTAAAAGAGAATATTTTCATAAATTTCCTTATTAATTAACTAATTTTAACAATCTGCTATGGATTGATTAGTCACTTACGTCGTAGTAAGTAAAGTGATGCAGAGAGGCCCAGTCCCGGGATGAAAGCTTCTGTGATGCATAAAGCAAAAAAAGTAAAAAAAAAAATTTCATCCAAATCATTCCACATTTGGTTTGGACTTTGCTCGTCGCAGCTAGTGTTGTATTGAAGCCACTCCTTCATTTTAACAATGAGTGGAGTAACAACTGATTCAAAACGTTGGTTGTTGAGATTACGCCACTTGATTTTCTCGACTGGCTTGGGGATGGCTTGCGGTCTCATTCTACCTTTGAAAATAAATTCTGTCAGGAGCAACCGGTGCTGGGTGACCGCAGATTCACCCAAGATCACTTTGCAGTCTTTCACCCAACGTCTCATGAAATTTAGACACAGATTATAGAATATCTGCTTCGCATGAGCTCCACTGCTATATGTCATCAGGTGCCTTTTGTTCTTAGTGAGCCATGTGTTGACGATGACCAGACCATGTGATCTGCACATAGTCAGGATAGCCTCACCTTCATAATTTCTGGCTGTAGATTGGCTACACTTCCCACCATGGCAATCCTCGTAATCATAGTTCGATTCTCGCACTTGGCCATTGAAATCCCTTCCGAGAAAAACCAGCTCGGTATCTGGTATACTTTGAAGCAGTGTGTCAACGTCGCTGCAAAATGCCTCTTTTTTACTTTGCTGCAAACCCACTTGGGAAGCGGAGGCACTTATGAGGTTCCACACTCTTCCGTAGATAACCAATTTGATATTCATCAAGCGGTCGCTTATCTTCGAGATACTCACGATTCTGCCAAATAAAGCCGATTCCAGAATAACCCCGTTGCTATCATTCCATAATACATAGTACAATTTGTACTCTTTGGAGTTCGTCAAAAAACGAGCTCGGTCGACTTGGTCGTTTCACCACTTGGTCTCCTGCACGCACATAATGTCCTTCCTTTTCCGTTTCGTGACGTCCTCCAGTTCTTCGATCTTTCCCGTCATGGATCCGACATTCCAACTCTCAACCCTCAGCTTCTCTATAGTGTACTTGGACTGCCTCATAGCGTTCGCCCCCGGAAACCGAGCTCCGTCACGAGCAATGTTCACCCTGTGATCACTCAACTGCGCATCAGAAGTAGTGCCCAGCGGGGTAGCAACCCACTCACACACACTGACCTGTGGGAGGTCCTAAAGATGTTGAACAGTGCCACAGGCTCGTCTAGAGGTGTTGTTGTTGCCTGCACGTGATCGGTCCTATTGGTCGCCTCATACGAGCAAAGTACATCTACGGGTACATATTATAAACCCGTCACCCCACGGGGTATGTCAATATACGTCAGACGTCACCAAACCCAGGAGTCCTCATTTCCCAAGGAAAATTTTCCAATTTCTGAGATGCTTTCTCTGTAAAACGTGTACGTTACGTACGGAGATTAATATTATATTAAATATTAGGAAATCCAAAATATTTTCTAAAACTCAAGAAAGCAGTTTTATTAGATACTGCTTGAATTGTATTTTCTTAGGACTGTTGGAGTACTTAATGTTCCCTGAACACGACATAAATACAAAATGTATTCAAATGTTTGAGGATAAGAATAAGACTAATTTGACAGGGTTATAGACACAACGCCGCGCCGCCGAACCGTTGCGAACGATTTAAAAATTTCAGAACACTTCCCGTAGGCTCAGATTATAGTGCAGTCAAATTAAAGTTTTTACGCCATCTAATTACCACATTTTTTCTTTTTCACTTTATAAATGAAACCGGAATATAGAGGGCTACGCCCGCAATCCGAGGGTTTTGTAGCAAGCGCTTATTTTGGTATATAAATATCGGCTCCTCGCTCTTCTTGATATCACTCAGATGGATAGAAAGAACGTATTAAAATGTGTTACCCCCTTACATTTTACATGCTAATTCATATTACGTGATTGTAACGAAACTTAGAACATATTATTGCTTAAGTTGTTGGTTATCGTTGGCCATCAGTACTTTTGACCTCGAACGTGTTTAAGGCGTGCAAGGGTGTGCTAACTGTAAAATAACTATACAAATAAACTATTATTGACCTATTCTGAGAAGATATACAAATTCCACTATTTTCCATTTTATATGTTTTTCGAAACCCACTTCCTGTAAGTTTTCATAATTCTAAGTATAACGGTCTCAAAATGCAGGCAAGGGGGGGGGGGGTCAAATTACGAACTAATATTTTCTCCTCCCCCACTGTTCCCCTTTCTATAAATTTCGAGAAAATGCGAAAAAATGGAATGTACTCATCATTACCTTTCTCACGACACCTCATTTGCTTATATCAGTCGATAAAAAAATTTGACCTTAATTTCGCCTCTATGTGGACCCCCCCCCTTCCTTCCACCCGGTAAAGTTGGCCAATTAAGACACAGCGCCCTCAACCAATCTTTACCCTTTAAAAAATGATTAATTAAATAACTGCAATTCGCACTACGAAAAACAACATGAAAGTATAGTAGTACTCACACCTATGAGGCCGGTAGGTGTATTTTTTATGTGGATAGTGTCAAAATACCGAACTTTAAATGAATGTACTATTATTAAATATTATGTGATTATAATAAAACTTAGAGATATTATTGCCTATGATGTTGGTTATCATTGGCCATCAATATTTTTGACCTCGGGTACGCGTTAGGGGTGCAGGGTTGTGCTAACTGAAACTATAGAAATGTACTATTATTAACCTTTTCTGATAAAATTTCAAAATTCTAGAAATCTAGGTTTTCTACACTAGTAAATTGGCGCTTTTCTGTAAATTTTCATATTTCTAAGTATAACGGTCTCGAAATGCAAGGGGGGGGGACAAACTCGGATGACATATTTTCCCCTCTCCCTCTTTTCCCGTTTCTTCAAATTTGAAAAAAATTTCAAAAATGGAATGTACTCGATGGTACCTTTCTTATGATACCCCACTTGCCTGTACCAAACGAAAAAAAAATTTCGACCTTCATTTCCCCTCTATGGGGACCTCCCCTTAAAGTTGACCTATTACGACGATTCGCTTTCTCCGGCGAAATATAGTAATTCCACACATTCCTACAAAATTTCATGTATGTAGCTTCAGCCGTTCCTGAGATATTCCATGGACAGACGGACAGACGGACAGACGGACAGACGGACAGACAGACATTTGACCGATTTCATAAGGGTTTTGTTTTACTACAAAACCCTAAAAAAGAATGTAAGTACATTATAATTAAAGACCAAGAAAATTGAAAGCGAACTTAATTTCGAAAAAATCTCGAAAAAAAACGATTTTTTTTTATTGTTGAAATTGTTTTTAATCGCCTTACACAGCAACAAAAGAGAGAGACAAAAAAAGACCATATAAATACGCATAAAAAATGTTTTCACTACTTTTTCGGTATTTTTTTCTCTAAGGCGGGCGCGGTAGCAAAAAGATTGAGAGCCCCTCGACCCCTACTTTGACTTTTATATCCTCCACAACAAATGCATTTAAAAATTCGAAACAAAACCCAGTCCAAAAAATGATAGCAATTCCAGCACGTTCAGTTGTATGCTACGCAATATATTCACATACTCGATTTGTATTAATATTTTACACAATTGCCTTACAGCCGATACAAATCCGTTATGCGTTCGTTCACTTATTTCAACAAAATGTTTTTGTCCTTTTTCACAAGGAATCCCGGGGGCTTCTTTTGGAGTGCAGAAATTTCGCATGTTGTGCGCCCAACGTGTATATTTGAATGTGCTAAAAAACATAAATTCGCAAGAATGTCTGGTCATGGCATTCCTTGGTATACTGTCGCCTGCCATTCTCAGCGATGACAGGAATACAGGAAATGTTATTTCACGTACATAAATGCTTAATGGCGTATAAGAAATGTGTTTAGGTACGGAGCGGAATATCCTTGGGACAATTCCCGAGCCTGAAGTACGTGTGTGTTACGTCAAGACACAATGACATTTTTTCAAGCATGAAAAATATTTAGCGATCCTGCAAAATAAATTGAAATTCTTATCACTAAGTGCTTTTCATGATCTTGGGAGCAGTCACGTCTGACACCATATGTTCCCGAATTTCAATATTGATGACGTTTTCTTTTTTTTTTTTTTGGGCAAAATACCTTTGTAAATAAGTGCAGAATAATCTCCACCTGTAGGTAGTGTGGGGCGTAAAAGCATACTCTACTCTACTACAACAACCATTCCAACCATGCAGAAAAAAACGACTAAAAAGAATAGAACGTCTATGCCAGCAACTCGCATCAACCGAAACCCTTTACAATGCAACGAAAAGTTATGTATCAGCTTGAATTTGGATAAGAACTGACTAACCGGTTGCGATTTTCGGCTTTCATTAACTGTCAATAATTGGTTTCTGGCAGGTGCGCACTCTCCTGGTCAATAGATCAGAAGGACCACAGATTGCACAATTTCTTCAATTAATCATCATCCTGGCGTGACAGCCCGACGTCGGGCCTTGGCCGCCTGGATCGTTGTCCTCCAATTATCTCGGTCACATGACCGCGCCCTCCAATTTTGGAAACCCAGTAGCTGCTCGGCGTCCGTATATACTGAGCTCTCCCAACGAGATCTCGGTCGTTCTCGCAGTCTCGCTCCGTCGACTCGTCGTGCGTTTATTACTCTCTTTGGCATACGATTATCGTCCATTCGTTGTACATGCCCTGCCCATTGAAGTCGTGGTAGTTTGACGATTTTCCAAACTTCCAGCTCATCGTACAGTTCATACAGCTCATGGTTGTACCGGATGCGCCATCCATCTCTATCGCAAATAGTCCCGACAATTCGCCACAGAACCTTACGGCGACCGGTAGCGCAGTGAGTTGAGGCATCAGTCTCATGTTTGACTACCGGCGTTTCGGGTTCGAATCCCGTCCACGACGTTCGTGGCCATGGATGTGCAGGAGGTGCATGCTGGCAACTGTATTCTCCGAAACCAATTTATGCCAACGAAACGTCAACTGGGCCACATGGAACAATTGACGCGCTATGCCCCACAGGGGGTTAGGGCAATTGAGTATAGCACTGCTCAGGTCGTATGATGGTTTTGTCCACGCGGAGTTTAGTGTTTCTGTGCACATGCTTCGATTTTATTATGGAGATAACCGAGTAAAAGGTCTTATAAGTTAACTGTATCCGCCGCTTGATCTCGTCAGTTTCGTTGGCGTCCCTTGATAAGTTGCAGCCCAGGTATATAAAGTCGTTCACAAACTCGATGTTGAGGTCCCCCACATTGATGCTCGATTGTGCAGATGTCCTTGTCGTCGATTGCATCATTATTTTAGTTTTACCCTTGTTGATACGTAATCCAACTTCTTTTGCAACGTTATCGAGCGAATTCAGAAGTTCTTCTTCGTCGGCCAATCTTCGGAACATGATGTTGATGTCGTCGGCGTATGAGTAGCGTCTTGCTGTTGTCCATATTCATAGCCATTTGTTGTCCATATTCCAGTGCTAGGTTTAAGAGCGTCGGTGCCAGTCCATCACCCTGTTTCAGACCAGTGCGTGTTTCAAATAGATTAGTAAGTCTATTATGGATCCTGACATGTGAGACGGGGTTGGTCATCGTCATCTTTGACAGTTGCACTAATTTTGCCGATATCCCAAATTGCAGCATGATGTTGTACAGTACTCCACGATCGATACTGTCGTATGCCTGCCTACCTGAAGTCAAGATTTGTCAAAGATTTGGTATACGTTTAGGTTGTATTCCCAGCACTTCTGAAGTATCAGCTTGACCGTAAAGATCTGATCGGTTGTGGAGCGACCAGGTCTGAAACTGCTTTGATATTCGAAAGTGATTCGTTCTGCTTACGGTTTTATTTTATTTTCCAGAATTTTCGTCAAAATCTTACAGGACGTTCAAACTAGTGACATATCCCTGTATTATCACACCGCGGTTTATCTCTCTTTTTATGAATTGGACAGATGATCCTTCTGCGCCAATCGTCTGGGATCTCCTCGTCCTCCCATATTCGCAGGAGTAATGGATGTTTGGCATTAACTAGACCCGTTCCACCGCATTTTAGCATTTAAGCTGGAATCTCGTCAGCGCCCAGCGCTTGATTCTAGTTTAGTGACCGCAACGCGAGATCAACTTCCTCTACTGTCGGGGGTTGTATGGGTGGGCCTAAATCAAAAATATCGTCGAGAGCTTCTTGTGTTGGGATGTTAGATGGTAGGGTCAGAAGCTCTTCAAAATAAGAGGCCCATCGTTTCTAACTGCCATCGGTGTCGCTGATGATGTTTCCATCCTTGCCGTTACAGAGGCTGGCCCAGGGCCGATAGCCATTCTTAATTGTATTTACAGGTTTGTACACTTGTTTGGTTTTCCTATTAGCTAAGTTTTCGTTAATATCCAGCAACTGCTCGTCAAAGTACGAGTATGTATGTTTTTTACGTCTAATAATTCTATTCGATATTCGCCGTAGTACGTCATATTTTTCTTTTCTAGCTCTGGTTCCTAGTTGAATCCATTGTCTGTAGGCCTCGTTTTTCGCGTCAAGTGAATTTTTGCCTTCTTCGTCGAACCAGTGATTACGCGCTCGCCAGGCTTTATATCACACGACCTTCTCTGCGACATCTCTGATGGTACCCTTGAGTTCTCTCCAGATCCCTTGGACGCCTGTGTTGCGGATGTTGTGTAGCATAGACGATAGTTTTTCCTCAAGGGCGGCAGCATACGCCACCGCCGTAGCATCGCTCAGAAACTTATCAACCGCAAAGATTTTGGAGGGCTGATACTCGATTGGTGCACTGCAATTCTATTCACTCATTTGCCCTAACCCCTTGTGGTGCATAGCGCGTCAAATGTTCCATGCGGTCCAGTTAACGTTTCACTGGCATGAATTGGGTTCGAAGAATGCAGTTGCCAGCATGCACCTCCTGCACATCCATGGCCACGAACATCGTCGTGGACGGGACTCGAACCCGAAACGCCGGTAGTCAAAGATGAGACTGATGCTTCAACACATTGCGCTACCGGTCGCCCCAGTTTGCTCCTCGATAGGAGCGGACATCCATCACACTAGACGCCCAGCTCCTGCAAATGAGGACGTGGTCAATTTGGTTGACGGTGTGTGCGTCTGGAGATTTCCAGGTTTGCTTGTGAATGCGTCGATGCGGGAAACACGTAGAGCTTACCACTATATTCCAGCTGCAGGCGAAGTCGGTAAGTCGCAGGCCGCTGTCGTTACATTCTTCATGGAGACTGTGGCCTCCCGTGGTCCCCCGGTGCCAACTTTCATTTCCGACTTTTGCGTTAAAGTCTCCCAGCAGCAATTTGACGTCGTTTGTTGGAAGTGAGTCGAAGAGAGTCTCAAGGCGGGCGTAGAAGTCGTCTTTTACTGCGTCTTCTTTAACTTCAGTGGGGACGTGCACATTGATGAGATAGAGATTGAAGAATCGAGTCTTAATGCGAATCGCACATAGCCGTTCATTTATGGGTTTGAAGTCTGTAATATGCGATTTGAGGTTATTGTTCACTATAAATGCTACTCCAAACTGCTTGCGGCTAGATGGTTTGCCACTTGTAAAAATTGTGTACTACTGCTTGTCATTTATCTCGCTGCCAAGCCAATCTGTTTCCTGGACTGAAGTAATACTTAGTTTGTACTTTTCGACCTGTAGAAGAAGGGCCTTCTCGGCCCTTGGTTTGTTTAGGGAGCGTACATTCCAGGATCCGAAAGAAAAATGCTTGAGTTGTTTGCGTGGTCGTCGTCGTTGATCCGTCCAATTCGAGACTTTTGTTCCAGGTTTCTTGACGTGAAGTGGTTTTACAAGGACGTCAGCACATCGCTTAACCAAGTCAGGGGATGGCCTCGGAAGATAGCTGCTTCAGATGGTTTAATAAACGTTCTGGAGTTCATACATCTGTGTTGCAGGTTCAACTACGCAAGTCATTCCATCCTACTAAACCTGAGACGTTTAGGTGTTGGTCAGCCATTCAGGCTACAGCTATCTGCCTTTTTCCAAACTCTCTTATCGCTAAGGCTTGGCCGTCAGCGATTTGGTACACTGCGGCTACCAGGGGCACCCACGTGAAGGACTATAAAAAAGGTCTTTTGTCCCCCGTTGCATACGCTCAGTTGACGTTTCGTTGGCTTAAGTTGGTTTCAGAGAATGCAGTTGCCAGCATGCACCTCCTGCACATCCATGGCCACGAACGTCGTCGTGGACGGGATTCGAACCCGAAACGCCGGTAGTCAAACATGAGTCTGATGCCTCAACACACTGCGCTTTGGACTCGCAATGATCCAGTCCACTTTATTCTTATCAGTATATTTTAGTATATACCCGTTTCACTTTTACGCATATTAAGCTTTGCTTCATAAAGCTTTCGCCCAAATAATTCTCTCACTGATTTTGAGAAACATCCTTCGGCCAAATTTTTCTTGATTAAAGGTATCAAGGTATGTAATCAAATTTGTTTCAGTATGCCAACATAAATGTAATATCACCTCGTCCTCATCCTTAACTTTATGTACTAAACGCGAGTTTTGTTAACACAAACGAAGTACTTGTATGTATTATGTCAGATCCCAGGCATCTTGTTACTTGTGAGATGTCTAAGCTCCCCGTACGTACCGTTTCGATATGTCAGATGTATAGGTACACAAAGTCCCAAAGCGAAAGTGCCTTCGGTGTGAAGGAATTATCTAATCGTAAAAAAACAGCATCTGAGCCTTACGAAGTAGCGTAATTTTTAATGTTAATGCGTCAGGACAAAAGGTTGTCCTGAAGACGCTTGACGTAAGAAATTCGTCATCAACGGGCGCAACAGTCCAATTTTTGACCAAGGCCTTGAGATGAGTTAGCATCATCTCATTTACTAGATCGTGACGGTGTGTTTTGTGCCGAGTTATGTGATCAGCAACACGCTCAACTGCGTTATTTACCCCAAATGGGTACTCATTTAATTCCTGAGTGGGCTCCTAGTCCAACATGTAAATCCCCTTACATAAATAAATAAATCCTTTTTTGCCAATTTATATTGGTGATATAAAATTCATTATGGACATACATAGTTACGACATAAAGAGCTATCGAGAAAAAGTTCCTCACATCAATCGAGTTGTTTGATTCGTCAAAGAATTTGGGTCGGTTCTGAACTTATCGCGACCGCTTCATACTGTAGAAAGGAAGATTCATACGATTTAATCTGCTTTCAAAACAGTGGACTAAATGTGCCTGTATCTTAAATACAGCCAAAACTAATGTGTCTATTTATGAAAAGTATCTCAGGCGAAATTTTCAAGCTTCTATCCTCCACCATTGGGATTTTAGCGCAGTGAAAAGTTTTGTGTTTCCATGAAAGAAACTTTGTTCATAAATTCACCTTATAAGCCCGCAGCACATGTGTTTGCAAGAGGATTTCCGACATAACACATTAAATACGACCTGGATGGCTCGATGGACTGGAGTTTTACGAATCGTGTGAAGGGAAGCACTACTTCAAAAAGCTATAAATTTCTAAGCATTCAAGGATGATTTGTTTTTGTGAGTAAATAATTTCGTCGATTTCTTTTAGTTATACGTTTGCTGGGGGATAACCTTCGGTGGAAGCTATACGTAGGCAGGTGATTTGAATAAGCTTTGATTCAAAACTTGCATAGAAATCATATAAATTTGAGCTTATGCCATCATAGATTGTATGTATTTCAACTGACATTCTGAATCAAACTTATGAATTTCCGAATTAGATGTCCCAAAGTTGTCATTAGTATACGATCATAATAATCCGGAGTAAGTTTGCCCATGACCGTAACCGTCGCTGAAGGAAGCAGCCCTTAATCGAGTCTTAGTGGCGTAGACAAGGGTGAATTAAGGAGATCAGTCCCGCTCGTGAGCTCCTTATAATCGATTGTCTCTTGACCCCAAAAAAAAATAAATGAACACATAACTCATAAGTTTAATCAGTTTTAACCTAACTTATAAATAATTACCAATATGCGGGTTTTTTGGGAAATTACCGGGTGTAGGGTAAAATAACACACGCGTTTCACCAAGAACAGTATCCTAGATAGCTTATTAGGTTGGCTACCCTACACTCAATAACCCCTCAATAACTTCCACATGGCCTTATTTTCGGGTTGAATCTTATATGTTGATGTTGGCATGCTTGTGTTTTTGCCAATCAGCCAATTTTATTGGTAAACTAATATAACGTCTCGCCCTGATAGACCCATGCCTATTATCTTAATCTTAATATATAAAAAAACGTTTGTGCATATGTTACTGCTTTTATAACTCACGAACCAATAAAGCTATCCAACTCATATTCACACCATATGTTCGGTAGGTCCTCAGATGTTCACAACTTTTTTTTTGTACTCCGTAGGTGACATTGGAGTGGAGTTATTTACAAAATTCGTATTTATGGTCCAATTTGGCTCAAATTCACAATATGTGTTAATTAAATAATAGTAAAGTTGTTGACAAAATTTGGACCTGATGGGTGGCGCTGGAGTCGAGATATTCATGAAAATGTATATTTTAGGTCTTATTTCGTTCAGTGTATATACATCTCCCAAAAACAACTCTGTTGTAAAAAATTCCCCGCCAAGAAAAACCTCTCAACCGCAAAAAGGATTGATATGAATACAATATCGCCAAAGTACTCCAGCTTCGCGACCCACTCTAGGGTTGGCATATTGAACACTGATTGAATTAGTAAATTTCTTTCAAAGCTGATTGGCGGGGAGCTTCCATTAAACAAAATAAGTTGAACAATCTGAAGAAAAACGGGGTAGAAAATGGTCTATTAATCACTTCTGGCCTGAAGCGCATTTTTAGTTTTTTGTAAGGCGGAAGCTTTATAATGAGATCCGGGTGAGAAGCCAATAATACTTGGCATAAGAGCCTACAGCATGATCCGCACGCAACTACATAACCATCATTTTATCAGAACGACATCGTTGTCATTATCACTGTCATTTTGTCTATGGCTACAAAGCTCCCCGCCAATCAGCTTTGAAAGAAATTTACTAATTCAATCAGTGTTCAATATGCCAACCCTAGAGTGGGTCGCGAAGCTACGAGTACTTTGGCGGTATTGTATTCATATCAATCCTTTTTGCGGTTGAGAGGTTTTTCTTGGCGGGGAATTTTTTACAACAGAGTTGTTTTTGGGAGATATCATATCTTTTTGCATAATAGTAGCAGTAATACAGATGGCGCAACGGTAATCACGTTCGTCTTCTACACCTTGGGCTCCGGTTTGATTCCTACTGAATGCGGTAGTCTTCGATAAAAAGGGGATTTACGTGCCGGACTATGATTCCACTCAGGTTACCCATTTGGAGTAAATAGTTTTCTTGCCAAGAATATCATTTTTCTACCTCAAAGGACTCAAAGTTCCTTTAACAGTAGTTTAGTGCATTCGCCTCATCACCCCCAATCGTATAATACTCATCTTGCTTAGAAATCGCTTCCTTGCCAAGAACATCCTTTTTCCTGCCCAAAGGACTCAAAATACACATGTGTTTGGCGTCCCAAACAGTCTACTGCATTCGCCTCATCACCTACAGTCATGTGATACCCATCTTGCCTAGACATCCCTTCCCATCTTCCACACATTAAAAAAAATCATCTTACATCATAATTCATATCTCATATGCCATAAATGAAACTACCTAAATCATATACCACACAGCATGTTTTTTTTTCTTTCCGGACAATCTCAGCCATAAATATTCAGTTTCAATTTTTTCATGACACACTTTTCATTCATGCACTTGCCACAAGCCACGCCCACAGCCGTCATCTCGTATGGTTCTCCTCACCCGACGAGCGCACGGACTTTTGCATCCGTCGCGTCGTCGCCATTCGCCACTACCCACATAATCAAGTGTTTGCGTTTCTCCCCGTCGGCATGCGATCTCTGCGATTGATTTCCTGTGTCGCATTCAAATTATCAAAAAGACTTAAGCCAGAAACTCTACTTTAAAATTGCACATTTTTGGATGTATCTTTTTATCTACTGCACGGATCAGAGCAAATGATAGCCTATGCACACCCTTGGGATACAGCCAATCCGTGAGAAAAGAAAGCAGACCTTGATACGCTCCCTACGAGGCTGTAGACCGGTCAAAGAACAACGAGAACAAGAAAAATTTGAAAAATAGCCATTTTCAAATTATCATATCTCGGGTGTTTTTCCTTGTATCGGAATCAAATTTGCGGCACTTCGTAAGATTACCGGAGACAATGACCATACCAAATTTGAGCTCGAACAAGTATGCGGGCCGGAGCTACAGAGGTGCGAAAACCCGTACTTGTTGTGTCGCGTAAACATAGTCTTAGTCACTTTTCAATTTTTTTTTTTCGATTTTTTCGTCTTTCTTTGGCGGGGCGGGCCGCTACCGCGTCTCTAGACTTGTTGTGTCGCGTGTAAACATAGTCTTGGTTACTTTTCAATTTTTTTTTTTTCGATTTTTTTCGTTTTTTTTTTGGCGGGGCGGGACGCTAGATTTTAGATTTCAGTATTCATTATTTTAATTTAGCGAGTACAAATTGTTGCGTATACATTTAACCAGTGAACTGGGGGTAATCCAAACGCCCAAAAGTTTTCAGATCTGTTACCGAAAACTGGTGACCGTGCGTGTCCGGAAGAAGAAGGGAAGGTTATTTTCCATAATAAATTATGTCGTGTACTTCAATCACGAAAAAACTGAATTTCTTCAATGTATGGCGACCCTGCGAAATTAACTGATCATGAAAACTCTAGGCTTTGCAGGAGAGCTATTTTGACTCCCCGGAACGACGAGGCATCTGTGACAAACGCTGAAATATTAAAAGGCGTTTCTGGGAATCTGTTGTGTGTTTGGTTTTTATTTGGATAACATCGTATTATCTGCTGATGTAGCAGGAATTTGCTGTTATTGGAAGAGAGATTGAGAGACATTCAAACTCTGAAATTCAATCACTGTTTAGGAACGGCTCATGGTTTCTTTACGATTTATCGCTACAGGAGAAAGCCTTCAGTATTCCTCTCGTATCCCGCAATGCAGATTATCGAGCATTGACTTGGTTTAGCCGTGGTTCGCTGATCCTCACACACGACACATTCGGCTTGCGAACAAATGCTGTTCGGTTGTGCTTGATGGTGTGTGGAGAGCTTTAGCCGGTCCAAAATTATACTACGTCCAAAGCCAACAAAGAATATGGCCCGTATTTATGAACGTTCCTTTAGGCAGCCTTAAGTCAAGGCGACTTTTAAACTGCTTGCTTGAGGTCGATTCGTATTTATGACCCTCCCTTCAAAGCGGTGATCACTTGAAGTTAAGGATGCCTTTAAACTGTTTCCTTGAGTCTTCGTTTGAGTCAAGGTAGCTTACTACCCGTGCATAGATTTGAACCAAGTTTTGTATATAGCTTCCTTGAGTTATTATAAGTACTATACAATGATATTTTGGTCCTCCTGCATGTGAACGTCATAAAAAAATTACTCTCTTTATCATGAAATTAAACAGAAACCAAACCATGCAGAAGTGTTTATCTCCTGATTCTTGTGACGAGACCAATGCACTCGAGTTCAGTTGAAGGCATTTTAAGTCCTTTGGTTAGGGCTTATACCTATTTGAGTCCATTCGTATTGGAAAAAGGAAATTTTTGTTAAAACAAGGACATTTTTCCAATGAACCGATTACTAGGCAAGATAGGTATCATATGACTGGGGGTCATGAGGAGAATGCGCTAGACTACTGTTGAAGGTATTTTTAGTTCATTCTTGTGTAGAAAAGGACATTCTTGACAATGACATATATATAATATATATGGTATATAGGCAAGATGGGTATCCTATGACTGAGGATGTTGAGGTGAATGAACTAGATTACTTTTGAAGGTATTTTGAGTCCTTTCGTGAGCTAAACAAGACATTCTGGGCAATGAACCGATATCTAGTGAAAATGGGTATCATATGAACAGTGGTCATGAGGCGAGTGTAGTAGACTATTGTATATTGCATTTCAAGTCCTTTGGTGAGGGAAAAGGACATTATTGGCAATGAAATGATATCTAGGCAAGGTGGGTATCATATGACTAGGGTTGTTGATGCGAATGCATTGGACTACTGTTGATGGTCATGGTGCTCTGTGAGGACTCGGGGAAGAAAATATAGACGTTCTTGCATTCGTCTTGTAGATATGATCTGATGAATCGGGGCGATAAGGGCAACATATTTCAAAGAAAATCATAGACAAATTTGAAACAAATGGATGAAAATTAAAATGTATTTGCATGGGACGGGCCTAAACTGTCGATGAACTTCATCATAATTTTTATGTAATTTTTTGCTTTTTTTTTTACTACAATTCAAATTCTACAAAAAAATGTTGGTAGCAAACGCAGATTGATAATTAGCACTCCAAAAAACATAAAAAAAAGACCACAATGTGCTTTAGAACAGTTTCTATAACTAGGCCATCAATCAAAAAGTATGAGAGTGCCGGGAAACAAAAGATTTTAAGATTTTGTATTTTTTTTGCGCTTGTGTTTAGATGAGTATCTTAGTCCAAGTTCGTGGAAAACGAAAGGGTTTGTGTTGACAACGGCTGTTCATCAGAACAATTGTCTTTTGGAGCCTGGGATAGTAAGTGTAAGTTAAGAATTGTTACACGGAGTTCAGAAAAAAAAATATAATTTTTATTATATCTCCAAATTACACAGTGATATTATCCCAACACGAGAGTGTTGATTGATGGATTGTATCTCGAACTCTGGCTGGTGCTATGGTGACCGCAATACAGTTAACCTCGGTGTTCGTGGAGCGCAACGTGACTTTCCTGGGAACGTAGCGATAAGGTCGGGTTACACGTTCTATTGTCGTTAGAAAGATGCTGACGTGGTGTCGGATACTGAATTTCAGAATTGCGGATTGGTGCGAACGTCTCGCGTGTAACGTGGGGCGCGTCTTGAGGTTGTTGTTAGGGTTCCGTGTATTTGCTTTAGGGCTGTGTGGGGTGTTAACTTGTATTCATAAACCAAAGAATGCGTTAAATAGCTACTCCAGAGTGAGCTATGGGGGGGGGGGGGGGGAGTGGTCGCTAAATAGCCACTCAGTTGTTTGGTCAATGAGCCAAATGAAAGAGAATTAAAATATATTTTTTGACATAACTATTTTAAAACTATCTAATTTTCGCCAATCACCACCACGCCCATTTTCTCATCAAAATCCGCAAAATTTGTTTCAAACAAAATCTTTCACTGAGACGAAGATCACATACTTTTGGTGTACACAGAAATCAAACATTTCTCCTTCCAACACTATGTGTTCAAGGCGCTTTTCCTTTGCTTCCTTATCGTTTCACATGGATTTTCACAACTTTGCAAACTAGACACAAAGTTTGCAATGTACATAATGACATACTTGTGCCGCATAGGAATGTAAACTACTGACTGTGGTGAGAAATCCTCTAAACTCTGTCGAATATTTGAAGCAAGGATATTGAGTAAGGCCAAGAAGTCAAGCGAAGTGACTTCTTTCGAAGGAAGCTTCTGGTTCATACATTATGTGCCCCAGTTCGACGACTTCACTACACAATTGTGCACGTGACCTGATGTGACAATCAAATCCAAACAACAGAAATTTATTTCTCACATATTTCGAACGCGCACACTACATATGTGACAATGAATTGCACTGAATTATTCATGAGACATAAACATTTTTCCATCGACAAACTGCAGACATGGAACTACAGAGGCGAAATCATACTCATGTAGGCATGCCATGGCATCATGGCATCGCTCCACTATAGTCTACGACTACGATTGGAAGTCACGGATTGGAATTAGGTGCAAAAAGGAAGGATTTTAAAATTATTGCGAAAGGCATGTATGTAGGATGGCATGGAAATCAGGGTTACCGGGAATATATCTTCTGGAATGGAATGGAGAAAAAGTAGGGAATGTGTATTCGCTATAAGGGACATTTATGCACATTGTATTCATGCCTACATAATGAGCAGATCCATCCTACTTACTGTACTAAATGCGTACCCTGGCGCCGGTATATATTTTCAAAAAAAAAAAAAAAAAAACAAATATTTAAATTGTGCAATACAGGGAGGATAGGGCGCAACGGCTAAAGGTCGGATGGACGTAAGACTCAGACCGGAGCGAAGCGAAAATATCCCAAACCTGATGCACTGCTTTACCGTTAATTTCTCCTGGGCCTTATACTTAGGTGAAATCACTTTTCAGAATGCAAGTTCTGGATACAAATGGACATTACAAATACGTGAAATCCTATATTTGCAACAATTCTTGTCACGTCATTTTATGCCCATCTCGAAGTGCCACAACGAATGTTCTGATGCGTAATTTTCTGTGTTTAAAACTAATTCTCTGTATCTTATCAATAACTAAAGTTTCTAACAGTTCCAGCAGGCAATGATAAGATACATTCGATACTGACCCAATGCAACTCTTTAAAGTTACTGTCATCTTCCTGAGATTAATTATGTCTTTTGACCTAATCCTTGGTCTCTTGACTACGCCTTGGTTACTCTGGAAAGTTTCCTTGGGTATTTGGAGATACTTCGAATATTGTCCTCGCAATCCTAACGAAATATAGTCTATCCTTGCTGCGGTTAATGACAATCCGGTAGAAATGGAAAACGTCCTCTTTATAAGGAAACGTAGGTTACCTTAATTAGGACCACCAGTGCTGAACAGGATGAATTTTGTTCTCTCTGACGTGACTGGGGGTCATCCTGGATACGAAGCTGGGGTGGAGACCCAATATTCAGAAACAAGTAGCTAAATGACTTTTGCGCTATACTCGTGAAAGAAAACCATAGGTAGGAAGTGGGGCTTACAACCGAAGGTTGTATTATAGCTCTATATGCCTCAGTCCAGCAACCTATACTTATGCATGGAATTGTCGTCTGATGGACTGCTCCCAATTTTGCTGTTTGTCGAAACATGTTGGAGAAATCTCAAAGAATAGTTAGTGTTATTATTACAGTTGCTCTTAGAACTACACCGACCGGCGAATGTCCTTGAGGTATTGCTGACTTTCCCTAACAGGTGGCTGCGATTACAGCCATCTTTGGGAAACTAGCCAGTTCACCGTGTCAACCACGCGTCACTTATCCGTTCTTAAGAGCCTAGAGAAGATATCTTCCTGTGTAGACGGATTACACTTCCCAAATACTTGTTCGGTAAGAGTTTTGTAAATAATAATAATAAATCAAGACATGCTAAGATGCCTAACGTAGGCACTGCGACCATGAAATCTATTGTAGCATAGCCTTTATTAATCCAGAATACCCTAAACCAACCTGATGAAAGCCAGTAGGTTTTTTGTAGTAGCAGAATTTCGTAAGCCAATTCCCTTCCCGAGACGAGTATGGGCACAACATATTACTCGTATATAATATATTGGTATTCACCGATGGCTCTAAGACGGATCAACGAGTAGGAGCGGGGTGTCCTCGGGCAGACTGAATATCTTGTTGCATTCACATTGAGCCAAATCATGTGATTTCGGTCCACTTTCGTGATTTCATGCGAAATCAGTACTCAAATTATCTCGTCTTACATATTTTACAATCTGACAAATCGAAATCACCTCGTTGGCAGTGTTTTGTATAAAATCAGGACCACATTTACTTCAAGAAAATTTGAAAATGTGATGCCAACCTTAATTCAGTCAACAGTGAAATTGTAAGAATTGTCAGCCGCCGCAACACCGTCAACGTTAGAGCCAAAAGGATTTCTTTTTTTCTAAATAGTCTAAAATTATTGCAGACGAAAAGTCTGAACGTCATTGAAACACGGAACGCACAAATACTGGGGACTCGCCGCTTTCAGTCGCCGACCACTGGATGGTGGATACGATGGCGTCATCAAAGGAAATAATTGCGTAATTTAGCCGTCAAAATCAGCTGAGCGGAGGCCTGTATATCTAGATGGCGCTGCCCTAACTCAAGTCTCCGGAAATATGCTAGACATGCAATGTTGTGCAGTTTCCAGTCAGCACATGTTACGTAATGACAATGACCACGTTTGTGCCGTGGAACTAAAAAGCGATTTAACTAAATCGTTTTAGGGTTAGCACTTGTTCGTGGTGTGCTTACACCGACCATACCGAGAAGTACTAAATATGAAAGATGTCAGTTGTTGGTTTGTGTTGGTTTGGGAAATATCAAGATGCAATAGCCTCCCAATAAAAACGCGTTTATATCGCTACAATCAAAGGATGAAACGGAAAGGAAAAGAAAAGGTATTTACATGATATATAAAATAAAATACAATTTTCACGAACAACGCCATTAGCGAAGACAGCAACATCTTCTAGTCCCAATTTTTGGGTCCAGTTCTGCATCGCCAGTGGAACTAAGATTAGAACCAAAACTAGCTAATTAGACATGTTTATATCGTCGTGTGCTAGTATGAATTAGTTAATACTCGAAGATAGTTCCACGGCATAAACGAGGCTAATCAAAAAGCACAGGCCCAGATGTCTGGATCTAAGTGCCAGCTACTTTTCGCACGGTCAGGTCTATGTGGCTCTCTCCCGTGTTAGCAACTACAGTGATATCTACGCTCACATTACTTGTACTCGTATTTGTATTGCTTGTGGGGGGCAAAAACTCCTCTTCCATAGTCCTCCGCGTGGGCGCCCCCTGGAACGGCAGTGGTCACTGACCATTGCCAACCAACGTCAAGCCGCCAGTGATGGCGGTGCGATGATTTGGTTGAGGTACCCCTGTGGTGTGGGGTGTGAAAAAAATACCACGGCCTTTCCCTTTGAGGGCCTGTCGTTAAAACCGACAATCAAAGGACAGGATGTGTATGCCAGCAACTTGCACTATCCGAAATCTTTATATGCTAACGAAACGTCAACTATGCCTCGGATAAGGACTGACTCAACGGTTACGACTTTTGGCTATCGTACAATGACAAAGATTGGATTCTGGAATGTGCGTACTCTCCTGGACAATGGATCAGAAGGTCCCCAGAACGCACGATTTCTTCAATTAGAGAGTGAATTTCTGAGGTACAAATTAAATATCTTAGGAGTTAGTGAGATAAGATGGTGGAACAGCGGAGAATTCATCTCTCCAACGGGCAGCACTGTAATGTTGTACTCCGGTAAAGCTACCGGTAGTCGTCGTGAGTCAGGTGTGGGGCTCCTTTTAACCAGAGCCGCGCGAAACTGTCTCTTATCCTGGGAACCGGTCTCTGACAGGGTCTTGACCGCCAGGTTCCGGACCAAAATGAGGAACATCTCAATAATACAATGTTATGCCCCTACTGAACCCGACAATGTCTTGGCAAAAGACTCCTTCTACGAAGAACTAAACGCCGTTCAGAGCAGAACACCTAAAGGTGACATTATAATGGTTGTGGGTGATTTGAATGCGAAAGTTGGCGCCGATAACTATGGGCTCAGACATGTGATGGGGAGACACGGTCTTGGTGATCGTAATGACAACGGTGAAAGATTTGTAGAGTTCTGCAACTTTCACAGTCTCTTCATCGGTGGTACTATGTTTGAGCATAAGGACCACCACAAAATCAGTTGGTCCTCTGTTGATCGGCGCAGAACACAAAATCAGATCGACCATTTTGCCATTAGTAAAAGATTCAAGAGTTGCCTCCTGGACGTGCGAAACAAGAAGGGTGCCGATATTGGGATGGGAAGAGACCATTATCTTATGATCGCTAATGTTCGATTGCGTATTGCAGCCGTGCGCCGCCCCAGCGACGAAAGATCCAGGCCCCGCAAATTCAACACCGCTCGACTAAAAAATCCAGCTGTCTTACAACAATATAATGACCATCTTGCGCAAAAAGCGGCTGAGATAACTAGTCACCCAGATAGTGACATAAACGAAAACTGGGATGCCATAAAAAATGCGTACATTGATAGCGCAAATACCATCCTTGGCCCAAACCCGGATTGCCGGAATAAGCCCTGGATGTCCGACGCTTCATGGCAGCGGATTGTTGAAAGAAAGGAGCTGAAAGTTCGTTTGGCTGCAGCATCAGACGACAATCGAAGCAGCATCGAACTCCTTTACCGTCAGAAAGCTCGAGAAGTTCAACGTAGTGTGCGACGCGATAAAAGAGTTTATGCCAATTCTCTTTTAGCGTCAGCAGAAGAAGCGGCTAGAAGTAACAACTTAAACGCCGTATACGGTGTCATCAAGGAGTTTACAGGTGGTCGTAACTCCTGCCAACATCTGGTGAAAGATAGTGATGGAAAGCTACTTATCTTGGAAGAAGATCAAATGAGGCGGTGGAAAGAACACTTCGCCGCGGTCTTGAACCGTGTAACCTCTGGTGAAGTTCCCCCTCATATAGATAATTTAGCTAACCATCAAAATGTGCGTATACGGTCCACTGCCCCGACTAAAGAGGAAATAGTCACTGCAATTATTGCACTAAAACGAGGAAAGGCCGCCGGACTTGACGGTATCCCTGCCGAACTTTATCAAGCAGCGCCAAGCGTAACTGCCGATTTGCTGCACCCACTTGTTGATAAAGCGTGGAATACAGAGACCTTTCCCACTGAGTGGAAGGAAGGTTTGATCATCAAACTTCCAAAGAAGGGTAGCCTCACAGACTGTAATAATTGGAGAGGCATTTGTGTGCTTCCTGCCGTTGCCAAGATAATAGCTAAAATCGTCCTGGAAAGACTAAAGGCCCACTTAGAAAGCACAATTGATGAAGAGCAGGCTGGCTTTCGATCCGGATTCTCCTGTGTCGATCACATTAACACCTTGCGAATCATCATCGAGCAATGCGCTGAATACGATTCTCCGCTTCACATGCTTTTCATCGATTTCGAAAAGGCTTTCGATAGTGTGAACCGGGATTCTGTATGGGCGGCCTTGCGCAGGAGAGGCATCCCTGAGAAGCTTGTGGCTATTATTAAGGCAACCTATGACGGCGCGAAATGTCGCGTTCTGCATAAAGGTAAGGTGTCGGGGGACTTTGAGATTCGCAGTGGAGTTCGGCAGGGGTGCATCCTCTCACCGATCCTATTCCTCATTGTGATCGGCGATGTGTTGCATGCAGCCCTATCCGGACTCGACAGAGGAATTCAATGGACTTTGACATCTTATCTACAACATCTTGACTACGCTGACGACATATGCCTACTCTCCCACAAAATCATGGATCTGTCCGCAATGGCGTTAGATCTCGAGAGGGAGGCAAGCAAGGTTGGGCTAAAGATTAATACCAACAAGACCAAGGTTCTTAGCCCGCCGTTGCGAAAAAGAAATCCGACACCTATTGCCATCAATATTAATGGGCAGCCTGTGGAGAAGGTGGACAACTTCGTCTACCTGGGTAGCATTGTTGCCGAAAATGGTGGTACGGAGCAGGACATCGCTCGTCGTATCAACCAGGCTAAACGCGCATACGGCATGCTGTCCAAAATCTGGCAGAGCAGTTATCTCAGCATCAAGACCAAGCTGGGCCTGTTTCGCTCCCTGGTACTATCAGTGCTTTTGTATGGGAGCAGTACATGGAAAGTTTCCGTAGGAGTTACCAGAAAGCTGCAAGTTTTCGTCAACTCATGTCTTCGTCGAATTTTAAGAATTTTCTGGCCCGAAACAATATCAAATGAAGAGCTAAGTCGGCGTACGGGTCAGATGCCAATCGACGAATTGATACGCAGGCGAAAATGGCAGTGGATAGGTCACACATTGCGGAAGAGTGATAACTGCATTGCTATGCAAGCCATGAAATGGAACCCCATTTCCAACCAAGGCCGACCAAGAGGGGGTCCTCGAATCACATGGCGTCGATCTGTGGCAAAGGAGTGTCAGGTACTGGGTAAGTCTTTTGGGGAGTTGCGCCCCATTGCCCAGAACAGAGTACGATGTCGCGCAGGAGTAGTTGACGCGCTATGCCCCGCTAGGGGTTAAGGCAAAGTAGTATTGCTTACATTGTTCATAAAGAAGCTTTGTTGCAGTCAACTGTAAAGTTACTTTTATTTTAAGGTAAGCGGGAAACAAATTAATTATATCTGAAAACTAGGGTATAAAAATAATCAAGTTTAGTGTCGAGTGGTGGGCGCAGCAAGCAATACGAGTAGATGAGAGAGCGAGTGAAGCGAGCTGTCGCAGCTAGTTCTTAAATATATGTATAAATTAGAAAATATTTTAAAAAATCGCGGTATGTAATATCTGCTTTTACATTTATATTTTAGCATGCATTAGGAAGGGAAAAGGGAATTCGAGAATTAGAACGCGAACTCGAGTAAAATTTTCCTATGGATGGTACCCCAGTGTTCCGATACCAAAAACATGTCCGCGTTAAAAAAGAAGGGAACGGGCAGAGTCCACTGTATCGACTGCAATTGCGGGTTATTTAAAGGTCACAACAAAAATTGCAACATAATCAATGGATGTTTGTCGAGGATGTGGTTGGGTCTACGTGTGATTGCTCTAGTACTCTATCATAAGTGAAAAACACATTTGCATGTAACACACAAATTTAAATTTGTTACAGCAGACCGCCAATATAAACCAACACCCACTTAAAAGGCACATGCCAGCGTGTGTACATTATGAAATTATTTTCTCTTTCCATGTCTTAATCGAAATCAGTTTATTTGCAAATTTTCCTATGTTCATGTTAATTACAGCCACAACCAATAATTTTCCACGTAGGTTTCTATTACAATTCAATTAGTGGCGCCACTACATGAACGGTGATAAAATGAATGGATACCGCAATAAATGATTGTGTGTGCCGATAGTGCGAATGTTTTGTGGGGGTAGCGTACGCAAGGGTGAACACTGAGTATTGGGCTAAGGCGGCTATTACACTATAAAAGTTCTTTTACAAAATATCTTCTATAAAAGATATTTTCAAAGAACTTTTGCAGTGTAATAGCCGCCTAACAAAAGATTTGCGACACGAACATTGCTTGTTTCAAGTACTTTTCTTACAAGGTTGCACACCTTCCCCTTAGGCGGCTAATTTCATTCATAAAAGTTCTTTTGAAATATCGTGCTTCAAAGATATTTGTAAAAGGAACTTTTATAGTGTAATAGCTGCCTAAGAGACTAAGGTATATGGTGCATATAGGGAAATTACAGCATCCATGCAAGCTGCATATTTGGGACGCGAACATTATTCGTTCATTATAAAATTTATTCGGCGATGTTGACGTACAGTTAGGACGCAAAAATCAATATAAGGGCTCATATGGGCGTACAAGCAGAAGATTCAAATTAATAATTTGCATGCCGGCGAATCTTGTTAGCGAAAGTTCGATAAAACCCCCTCTTTGAAATCTCCGGGCCTCACCGAAAATTAATTAACGAAATAAAGTTGAAGGCAGAGGCGTTATATGATACATTATTCCATATTATCTAGACAAGCTGCAGAAGCGAAGTTGACATTTTAAGGCCCGTTTTTTTCAATGTCTGGTTAAACTGCCAGTTAGCTATCTGGGACACTTAATTAAACCTTAGCGTATGCAGCTCTCAAAACATGATAATGCAGGAGAAAATTAAGCTAATGAAGTCGAAAATCAGCTAATTTTCTGGCGGAATTCTGCCGCCTGTTCTATTTTATTTCACGTCTGTACCGTCCTCTCGGCATTAATTTGCCGCTGAGTTGGTTTCAAATCCTCTTGAATCGAATAAATTTCCAGAACTCTGTTCTCAGTGACCAGTTTAATTGTCTCATTTGAATGTGCAAACGTAATCAGTTCTGGCTGTCAAAAACTCAGCAGTACGTATCACCTGTTTGGAATTATCGTCCTACAAATTTGGAGGATGGGTACCGTTTAGCGTCTATCTGCAGGATAAACTTTAACCAGACATTTTGAAAACGGCCCTAAATCATCCAGTGCTTACTAAATTACACTGAAATCTAGGTCGATTTGTGGGGGGTTCAAATGAGTTATATTACATTAATCTAGTAAGTAATTTAATTTAGCTGAAGCGCCTGAAAACGATATGCGAATTTCGGATCTTTCTTATTAAAATCTAACCCCTAGTAGGGTATAGCGCGTCAAATATTCCATGTGGCTTACCTGACGTTTTGTAGTCCGGATGGCGCAACGGTCAACACGTTCGCCTTCTACGCACTGGGCCCCGGTTCGATTCCTACTAAATGCGGTAGTTTTTCGATAAAAAAAAGGAGATTTACGTGTCGGACTATGAGTCCACTCAGCTGTTAAATAAGTACCCATTTATGGGGGTTAATAACTCGGTTGAGCGTGTTGCTGATAACACACCTCTGCACAAGACCGTCACGATCTAGAAAATGAGATGATGCTAATTGATCTCGAGGCCATGGTTCAAATTGGACAGTTATTTATTTATTTTTATTACCTGACGTTTTGTTGGCATAAACTAGTTTCGGACGATGGCACGTACCAACAGGAACCTCCTGCTGCCATTTAGCCGCCTGAGCATTCGTGAGCAATTGAGTCGTTCCCACAAAAGATGGAAACGACTCAAAAGCTCACGAATGCTCATGAATTCATGTTGGCCATGTAAGAGCAGAAAAAGTATCTTCTTGTTTGCTATTCCATGCAATTTTTCAATATTCGGTGCTTGGCTCAGCGTTTCACATGTAAACGAAGTATGTAGCTTCGCTTACACGTTCTTATATGGTCAACATGAATTCACGAGCATTTGAATCGTTTCCATCAGTCGTTACAATTTTTAGGGTTTTGTATAAAAACAAAACCCTTATGAAATCGGTCATGCGTCCGTCTGTCCGTCTGTCCGTCTGTCCGTCTGTCCGTATGTCCGTCTGTCCGTCTGTCTGTCTGTCCATGAAATATCTCACGAACCGCTGAAGCAACATGCATGAAATTTGGTGAAAATATGTATAAATACTATAATTCTCTGGAGAAAGCGATGCGTCGTAATAGGTCAACTTTAAGGGGGGGTCCTAATAGAGGGGAAGTAAAGATCGAATTTTTTTTTCCGTTTCGTATATGCAAGTGGGGTATCGTAAGAAAGGTACCGTCAAGTACATTCCATTTTTGGAATTTTTTGCAAATTTGAAGAAAGGAGAAAAGAGAGAGAGGGGGAAATATGTGGTCCGAGTTTGTCCCCCCCCCCCCCCCCCCGCCCTTGCATTTCGAGACCGTTGTAGCTAGACATATGAAAACTTAAAGAAAAGCGGCATTTTACTAGCATAGAAAACCAAAAAATAACAGAATTTTTAAATCTCATCCAAAAAGGTTAATAATAGTACATTTCTATAGGTATAGTTGTAGTTAGCACACCCCTGCACCCCTCAAGCACACCCTAGGTCAAAAATATTGATGGCTAATGATAACTAACATCATAGACAACAACATCTCTAAGTTTCATAACAATGACATGATATTTAATAATAGTACATTGACTTAAATTTATGCATTTTGACACTATCCATACAAAAAATACACCTACCGGCCTCACGCATAGATATGCGTGTACTACTGGCATGTTGTTTTTCGTAGTGCGAATTGCAGTTATTTAATGAACCAACTTTGAAGGGTGAAGATTGGTGATTGGTGATCCTAACAATAATTATTCACACAATTTATTTTTTTAGGGTTTAGTGTCTTAAATCTTACAAATTCGGTCAAATACCTGTCTGTCCGTCTGTTCATAGAATATCTTACGAACGGCTGAAGCTGCACACATAATTCGGCGAGAATGTGTAGAAATGCTATAATTTGCTGGAGAAAGCGTTGTGTTGTAATTGGCCAACTTTAAGGGGGGGGGGGGGGGGGGGGGGGGGTCCACATAGAGGCGAAATTAAGGTCAATATTTTTTTATCCATTGGTATAGCCAAGTGGGTGTCGTGAGAAAGGCAATGTTGAGTACATTCCATTTTTGGCATTTTCTTGAGATTTGTAGAAAGGGGAACAGTGAAGGAGAAAAAAATATTAGACCGTAATTTGTTCCAGCCGCCCTGAATTTCGAAGCCGTTACACAAGTTTGCAATTTGCAATTTCGTCTTAATATGAATGGTTAAGCATCTCGAAGAGTAGGACAGTTTATCTCGTATACAAACATAAATATCTACAGCTTCTCGTATTAAAACTATTACTTTAAGAGGTGACAGATGCAGTCTTTTTGTGAATTGGCATGTAAGATACTATATCATGGGTAAGACATTTAATTATGGTGTTTTTATTCAGCTGAGTGGTACCAAGAAGAGCAGGGAGCCAATAATTAGATACCAAAATAAGCGCGTGCTACAAAACCCTCGAATTGCGGGCGTAGCCCTCTATATTCCGGTTTCATTTGTTCTACAATAATATATGTATAGTTCGGTCCCGTAGCTCAGAATACAAGTATATTTCACTTCCTCCACGATATATGTACATTCCTTGAGGCACCCGAAAACCGACGAGTTACCGGCCATATTTCATATTATTGTACATATCTGCATCTTGGAAAAAAGGTAGTTTATTAGTAAAATGAAGAGTATAAAATTTTCAAAAACTTTTGCATACAAATTTTCCCCGTAAAATTATTATTACGTCAAAGGCTCGCGCCCACAGCAAGCTTTTTAATTTGCAGAAAAACTAAATAGTTTAGCCAGAAAAATAGAACACACGGTGGTTTATGAAACCGCGCACACAGAATACTAAACTGTTTAGTAATCGCTGTGTGCGCGGTCTTATGAAACACCGTGTGTCCTATATTTCTGATTAAACTACTTAATTTTTCTGCGAACTAATAAGTTAGCCGTGGGCACGAGCGCAAAGAGTTACGCGCAAAGTTGCACATTTTTCCTAAAAATGAATCGTACCGCCATAGAGTGGATCGAGCTAGTACATCAAGCTTCTGAGTTTCATAATTTTTTTCCTATTTATTTGTAGCACAGTAGAGCGTCGATAATTCGGACATCGAAAGTCTGGATCGTCGATAATCCGGATTTGATTCTAGCAAAAAGAGTAATTAAAAAAAAGACTGTCTATACATGTAATGTTAATTGCCTTGATACCTGGAGTGGTCCAGGGGCATGAGCGCGTCAACATCTCTAGCATTTCAATGCCTTGTTGACTTTTCCATAGCATATATCTACTATTCTGAAGTGCAGCTGCTAGCATGCACCTCCTATCTGCGCCGGCTTTATACTAACAAGCTCGGAGCACTGTGGAAATTCTATTAATACCCACGGGCAGCTTTTGATCGCGCCGAGATTTGAACTCCGAGCTCTAGATTAGTATCGTACATGCAATACAGTGTACAGTATTCCGTATAAGGCCTGTCCAGTGTAGTATTTTTTCTCTAATTAAAACGCGCAATAAATACATACATGAGAAGTTTTATTCATCTGGTCCACTTCTGTAACCAAAAGATTGATTTATGAACGACTTTAGCGAGTGTTTTTTATGTTGAAGACGTCTATCAGCCCTTTCAATCGTTTTTTATTTTTTTTTCCTAAACACCTAATTGCTGCTTCTGGTTGGGTAGGTGCGGGCCGCACAAATTTTCGTATTTCGGTCCGTAATGCAATATACAGATACACCAAAAATTTCAAACTGATATATACAATGATATATAGCGGATACGACCTGAATCCCCCCCCCCCCCCCCAAAGATATCCGGAATTTTACCTGTAGAAAGATTGGAGTTGACTTGATGCAATTTTGAAGACAGAAACTTGAGAGGAAAGGCAAGGTTACAGTACATCCCTTTTCCGGCCCCCTTAAAATAAACCTGCACTTTAAGCTGCAATTTTACTCCGATTTTGATGAAATACTGACATTAGTTCTTCAGTCACTGAGATTACAAAAAAACAAAACCGAAGTTTCACTTCGGTCCCGAAACTGAAGTGCATACACCCTAGACTTGCGCAAACCTATAAATGATGCCAAAACTTCAAATAGGCAACATCCATATGCATTGTGTTTCCTATATATGGTCAATTTGAGCAGAATGGGGTCTTTTTACTTTTTATAGGGGAGAATGTGTGCCCCAGTTAACTTTTCATCGTCATAAACTGGTTTCGGAGTTGCAGTTGCCAACTTGCACCTCCTGCACTTCCATGGCCACGAACGTCGTCGTGGTCGAGATTCGAACTCGAAACGCCGGTAGTCAAACATGAGACTCAGCACACTGCGCTACCGGTCGCCACAAGGGGAAAATGGATCTTAACTATTCCAAAAGTCAACTAACTAACCCTCACTACAAACATTTGACCAAAATTTCAAGTCGCTAGCTTATATCTGCAGAAAAGGAAAGCTTTCCTTTGGTCCGATCATGCCCATTTGAATACCTACAAACTGGTTCCTTTCACACATGGATAGGAGGGAGGAGGATGGTCAGCAACTGCACGCCCAAAAAGTACTCATAGTATGGTATCGAAGCATCAAAAAGGCATAGAAATGCAAGAAATATTGGCGCGCGGATTCCCTGGAGATGTCATGGCAATTAATAACAACCGCTAGGGGGGGGGGGGAGGGGGGGGGAACTACCCCCATTTCCATTTTCGCCCCTAAAACGAATTACGCATATTTATTATTCCAATCTTAAGGGAATGGCCACAGCTGGGCAGTGAAAGATGTGGTCCACGTCGTGAGGGGCTTCATTCATTACAGGCAGGACAGATGTTTGAGACGTCGTGGTCAATGCGGGATAGTCGTGAACACCAGCCTCACCGAAGTTGGGCGAGTGTCGTTCTTGTTGCTCCCGGAAGTCTTTCCTCGTCCGAAGATTTCATTGGTAGTATGGACGAGAGGACTGGATTCGGGCCTAAACCTGCAGTTGACTGAAGAACCTCCTCCTGATGTATCGCTGTGATGGCTTACCTTTGTGCGCTGCTATCAAAGGGTACCCTTTTGTACCTCTGGACATCCTTTTCTAGGTGCCTCAAGTCACGCCTAACATGTTTGGGCAGCGACGTCTTGTCCATGAGGTTGCAGTTTCGGTGATCACTTCGGTAGCAACCCACCAGGTATTGCTTGGCAAGAAACTGATTGTGGTCACTTAAAGGCATCAGTCAAGTTTTCTGATGTAGATGGTCCTGGGGTGACATCAGAAGACAGCCAGTAACAGTACGGAGAGCGGCATTTTAGCACGTTTGAATCTTTTTCCACTGTGTGTCACACGGATTCTGAGCCCACGCAGGAGCAGCATAATTGACCACTGACTTTCCGACTGCTTTATACGTAACCAGTAGGGTTTCTTTGTCCTCGCCCCAGGTACTACCGGCCAAGGCTTTGAGGATCTTATTCCTACCACGCATCTTGTCGCACACGGTTGAAGCATGGGGTGATGATGTGGCCATGCTGTCCAGCGTGACTCCTAGGATTTTAGGAGGGTTTCTAGTATTAATTGGATGCTTCCCAATCAAGATTGCAAACTGCATCTTGACCTCCTTCGTCCAGGTGGTAAATAGGGTTGCCGAGGATTTAGACGCCGAGACGGTTAGGTTCCTGCTTATGAAGAACGAATTAAGTTCTTCAAGATAACCGTTGATGTCTTCGCATATATCTGCGCATATTCCCTGTTGCCACAATGGAGCAGTCGTCAGCGTAGGAGATGATATCAATTCCTTCATGTGGTGTTGGGAGTCCTGATAAGTAAAAATTGAACAAGGTAGGAGATAGAACTCCTCCTTGAAGTAATCCTTGTTTAATTTTCCTAAGCTTTGATTTGCTGCTCCTGAATTCGGTATAGGATTGCCTGCCAGCGAGATAATTGGCAATCCATTTCACTACTTGCGTCGGAAGCGACGAACAGTTGATGCCGGACAGAAGCGCTGAATGGGTGACAGCGTTGAAGGCATTCGACAGATCAAGCGCCTCTAGTATTGTTTTTTGACATGGACGAGCCTGGTTGAGACCATTATGGATGCGGGATGTAATGGCATCCAAGGCCGTGGTCATACTGTGCATGCTTCGGAAGCCATGCTGGTGATCCGCTAGCTGGATGTGGACCGCAAGAATTGGGTGGATTAGTGCTTCAAGCGTTTTGGCAACTGGTGGACGATAGTATTCGCCGAATGTCGCTTTCTTCCCAGGTATTGGGATGACTCTCCCTTTTTTCCGATTTCAGGAACGATCAGCGAGGAGACGGATAGATTGAAAGTAGCCGTGAGATAGTTGATGGCTGGCAGATCGAGGTGTTTGAGCATAGTCATTGAAATGCCATCTAGTCCCAATGCTTTCGAGTTGTTCGCCTTCCTTATAGCTGAAACTACTTCGTCCGTGGTGAAAACAGGTATGTTGTCTGAGGTTCGGTTGTGAATCTTCCTACGAATTTTGCGCTTAAGTCTGTCTGGTGCGTGGTGCTCAATAAATTGTTTATTGAAGCGACTTGCGCAGTGGGTAGGATTATTTATTGAATTTTCACCGAACTGAATGGCGACGTTCCCTTTCTGTTTAGGTGAATTAGAAAGGGCACGAACAGTCGACCATAACTAGCTCAACCCTGTGGTTAGGTTGGAGTTATTCAGATGGGTGCTCCATTTTGACCTCCTCTGTTCGGCTACTTGTCTATTAATCTTGCAGTTCATTTTGTGGATTCTGGGGTCATCCGGATTTACGCTCCTGATGCTCTCTCTCGTCTGCCAATCTGGCGGCAGTGGTTGGAAAGTTGGGCCGAATTTTCGGAATGCGTCCTGTAGGAGTGAACTTCGCAGCCGCTTTGTTCAGGACTTTCCTTAGGATTCGGCTATACGTACGTCGGTTGGCGTTGGCAGAGCGAGGAATTTAGCTTTGGTATAGGAGGTGAAACCGTTCCAATCAGCCTTATTGTGGTTGACAAACGTGCGGTGTTCGGCAGATATGATATTTCTCGGTTTGTCAAGCCCTATCACGATTGGTAAGTGGTCTGAAGATAGTGTTAGGACCGGCCCCCATTGTGTTTCATTTATGAGGCTCGCACTAGCAATCGTGATATCTGCAGAACTGGAACATGCACCGGCGATGTGAATTGGGGTGTCGTCATTTAGAGTACAGAAATCGGAGGCGTCAAGCTGTTCAGCTATTGAGATTCCTCTGGCGTCGTTGTTAAGGTTGGAGTGCCAGAGTTCATGGTGAGCATTAAAGTCATCGAGCAGGGGGCGATGTTGACTGGCCTGGCAAGGAGATGGTTGATATTTACATGGTATCCTGAGGGACAGCTGGATACCGGTGGAATGTAAATGTTATAAACTTCAATATCAACATTACCCGATTTTATGGCTATGGCCCGCACTTCCATGGTGTTATCGTTACTAATAAAATCAATTTCCCGGTCTTGCACGGAATGGTGAATAATGAAGGCAAGCCCTCCTCCAGCCTTGGTCAACCTGTCTTTCCTGACAATAGCGTAGTTGCCATGTATGTTGAAGGACAAGTTGGAGTGCAGTTTCGTCTCTTGTACGGCTCCAACTTGGATGAGATATCTGTCCATGAATGATGCGGGTTCACCGATTTTATTCTGGAACCCATTGCAATTGAGTTGGTGCAGGCGTAAGATTATGTTGAGAAATCTTATTGGAACTGTTAGCAGGAGTCATCGGAGATGACTGTAAACCTGTCTGAGTACTCGATGATGTTGGATGTTGAGGCGTGTTAGACGAGGTTGTTGCTTGTAGTCCTCTGTTCCTACACTGACTGGCAGTAATCCAGAGCGGTCTCTTAGGTGGCACCACTGATTGCAGCAAATGCATTTCACCGTAGTCGCGTTTGGGTGCAGCACTCTTTTGCATACGGAGCAGATCCACGGACCGGAGTCATAGAGGAAAAATATAGTAGAGTTGGAACTCAGTATAAATTAAGCAAAGGTTGCCCATAGTATTTCACTTGCGTATGTGTTGTGTTCACTAATCGGTACACAATGGATGTGCAAAAAGTGAAAACTAAAGCCCCCCATCTACCTTGCGATCAGTCGACGCCTATCTGGCGATATTGTGATCGTCAGTTCGATCGCAGAGTGTATGCGCCTATCGTTGTCGTTTTGTTTCTACAGTTCCATATAATTTTAGCCGCGAAATATTTTGTGGCGATCCATCGTTAGATTAATCCGACGATGAATAGCGTTGTCGTCTTACAATGAATTGCATTGTCTATGGGGGTCTTATATCCGCGTTCATTGTGCCTGGCGGGGCCTCTAAAATCGGAGTGAACTTCGCATGGCAACGGATAGCAAACCCATTTCGTATTGGATGCATTATCAATGAGATCGCATGCTGTTTGATCCTCTCTGGCAAATGTACATGAACGCTGATAGACTGTGAAAAGATGGCGACCGTGCGCTCTTCAGGTAAGGGGAACCATGCGAAATTGTGGGATGGTCATCAAGAATCTTTGTGGGTGCGGGTGGGTGAATCTTTGTGGGTGTGGCTTGTAGCAAGTGAATGAATAACCAGGCCGAAGCTTCGCTTCGGCCCGGAGTCCGAAGCGTATATACCCTAGAGTTGTACAGACCTAGTGGTGATACCAAAAGTCCCAATTGGCCACGACCATATGCATTAAAAGTGGGTCTCTTATATGGCCAGTTCATAGGGGAGGTTGGCACTCATTCAGTGGGGTCTTGACCATTCTCAAAATCAATTAACTAACCCATTCTACAAATCATCATCATCGTGGCGCAACAGCCCGACGTCGGGCCTTGGCCGCCTGGATCATTGTCCTCCAATTATCTCGGTCACGTGACCGCGTCCTCCAATTTTGGGAGCCCAGCAGCTGCGCGGCGTCCACACCTACTGAACTCTCCCAACGAGATCTCGGTCGTCCTCGCAGTCTCGCTCCGTCGACTCGTTCAGCATTCATTACTCTCTTAGGCATGCGATCATCGTCCATTCTTTGTACATGCCCTGCCCATTGAAGTCGTTGTAGTTTGACGATTTTCGAGACTTGCAGCTCATCGTACATTTCATACAACTCATGGTTGTACCGGATGCGCCATCCATCTCGATCGCAAACAGCCCCGAAAATTCGCCGTAGAACCTTACGTTCAAAAGTGTCTAGCATGTTTTCGGAGGCTTGAGTTAGGGTCCATGCTTCGCAGCCATAGCATAGCACTGGTCGTATAATGGTTTTGTACACGCGGAGCTTCGTGTTTCTGTGCACATGCTTCGATTTCATTATGGGGAGAACCGAGAAAAAAGTCTTATTAGCTAACTGTATCCGTCGCTTGATTTCGTCAGTTTCGTTGGCGTCCCTTGACAGGTTGCAACCCAGGTAGATGAAGTTGTTCACGAACTCGATGTTGAGGTCCCCCACGTTGATGCTCGGTTGTGCAGGTGTCCTTGTCACCGATTGCTTCATTATTTTAGTTTTACCCTCGTTAATACGTAATCCAACTTCCTTTGCAGCGGTATCGAGCGTATGCAGAAGTTCTTCTGCGTCAGCCAATCTTCGGGACATGATGTTGATGTCGTCGGCGTACGCTGCTAATTGTGTCGACTTGATGAGTAGCGTCTTGCTGTTGTCCATATTCATGGCCCGAATAACGTATTCCAGTGCTAGGTTGAAGAGCGTCGGTGCCAGTCCATCGCCCTGTTTCAAACCAGTGCGTGTTTCAAATAGATCAGTAAGTCTATTCTGGATCCTGACTTGTGAGACGGAGTTGGTCATCGTCATCTTTGTCAGTCGCACTAATTTTGCTGGTATACCAAATTGCAGCATGATGTTGTACAGTACTCCACGATCGATACTGTCGTATGCCTGCTTGAAGTCGACAAAGATTTGGTACACGTTTACGTTGTATTCCCAGCACCTCTGGAGTATCAGTTTGACTGAGAAGAGCTGATCGGTTGTGGAGCGACCAGGTCTGAAACCGCTTTGATATTCGCCAATGACTCGTTCTGCGTACGGTTTTATTCTATTTTCCAGAATTTTCGTCAAAATTTTATAGGACGTACAAACTAGTGATATGCCCCTGTAATTCTCACACCGCAGTTTATCTCCCTTTTTATGGATTGGACAGATGATGCTTCTGCGCCAATCGTCTGGGATCTCCTCGTTCTCCCATATTCGCAGGAGTAATTGATGTATGGCATCAACTAGACTCGTTCCACCGAATCTTAGCAGTTCAGCTGGAATCTCGTCAGCGCCCGGCGCTTTATTTCGTTTTAGTGACCGCAACGCGAGATCAACTTCCTCTACTATCGGGGGTTGAATGGGTGGACCTAGATCAACAATATCGTCGAGAGCTTCCTGTGTGGGGATGTTAGATGGTCGGTTTAGAAGCTCTTCAAAATAAGAGGCCCATCGTTTGTTAATACCATCGGTGTCGCTGATGATGTTTCCATCCTTGTCCTTACAAAGGCTAGTCCTGGGTTGGTAGCCGTTCTTAATTGTATTTACTAGTTTGTACGCTTGTCTGGTGTTCCTATTAGCTAAGTTTTCGTTTATGTTCAGCAACTGCTCGTCAAAGTATTTACGTTTCTTACGTCTAATTATTCTATTCGATATTCGCCGTAGCTCGTCATAGTTTTCTCTTCTGGCTCTGGTTCCTCGTTGAATCCATTGTCTGTAGGCCTCGTTTTTCGCGTCAAGTGAATTTTTGCATTCTTCGTCGAACCAGTCATTTCGCGCTCGCCGGGCTTTATATCCCACGACCTTCTCTGCGACATCCTTGATGGTACCCTTGAGTTCTTCCCAGAACCCATGGACGCCTGTGTTGCTGATGTTGTGTAGCATAGGTGATAGTTTTTCCTCAAGGGCGGTAGTATACGCCACCGCTGTAGCATCACTCAAGAGCTTATCAACCGCAAAGATTTTGGGAGGGCTGATTCTTGACTGGTGCACTGAGGAAATTCTACATCTGTAGGTCGTCTTCACCAAGTGATGATCTGAGTCGCAGTTTGCTCCTCGATAGGAGCGGACATCCATGACACTAGACGCCCATCTCCTGCAAATGAGGACGTGGTCAATTTGGTTGACGGTATGTGCGTCTGGAGACTTCCAGGTCTGCTTGTGAATGCGTCGATGCGGGAAACACGTAGAGCTTACGACTAGATTCCTGCTGCAGGCGAAGTCGATAAGTCGCTGGCCGTTATCGTTACATTCTTCATGGAGGCTGTGGCCTCCAGAGGTCCCCCGATGCCAACTTTCATTCCCGACTTTCGCGTTAAAGTCTCCCAGCAGCAATTTGACGTCGTTTGTTGGAAGTGAGTCGAAGAAAGTTTCAAGGCGGGCGTAGAACTCGTCTTTTACTGCGTCTTCTTTAACTTCAGTGGGGGCATGCACATTGATGAGCCAGAGATTGAAGAATCGAGTCTTGATGCGAATCGCACACAGCCGTTCATTTATGGGTTTGAAGTCAGTAATATGCGGTTTGAGGTGATTGTTCACTATAAATGCTACTCCAAACTCCTTGCGGCCCGATGGTTTGCCACTTGTAAAAATTGTGTGCGATTTCTTGTCATTAATCTCGCTGCCAAGCCAATTTGTTTCCTGGACTGCAGTAATGCTCAGTTTGTACTTTTCGACCTGTTGAAGGAGGGCCTTCTCGGCCCCCGGTTTGTTCAGGGAGCGTACATTCCAGGATCCGAAAGAATAATCCTTTATTCGTTTGCGTGGTCGTCGTTGTTGATCCGTCCAATCCGAGGCTTTTGTTCCAGGTTTCTTGACATGGAGTGGTTTTTACAAGGACGAGTTGTCAGCACGTCGCTTAACCCCATTCAGGGGATGGCCTCGGAGATAGCTGCTTCAGATGGTTTAATAAACGTGCTGGGGCCCACACAACTATGTAGCAGGTCCAACTACGCAAGTCATTCCATCCTACTAGACCTGAGACGCTTAGGTGTTCGTCAGCCATTCAGGCTACAGCTATCTGCCTTTTCCAAACTGTCTTATCGCTAAGACATTGGCCGTCAGCGAATTGATACACTGCCGTTACCAGGGGGCGCCCACGCGGAGGACTATGGAAAAGGTCTTTGCCCCCCCATTCTACAAATATTTATCCAATTTTTCAAGTCGCTAGCTTCATTCTATCGGAAATTAACGCTTATTTTAAGATTCACTTGTATGGGAGGTGGGGGTTCCTTGAGTCGGATCTTACCCATCTTTAATGCCAACTAACTCAATCTCACTTTCAACATTTTACCAAAATTTCAAGTTGCTGGCTTCATTCTATCAAAAGTTATCGCTTATTTGAAGTTTCATTTGTAGGGGAGGTGGGGGTTCCTTGAGTCGGATCTTGCCCATTTTCAATACCAACAAAGTAGGTCTTATTAGCAACATTCTGTCAAATTTTCAACTTGCTAGTATCATTTTTTCGAAAGTTATCGTAATTAAAGGAATATTTAATTTTTGGAAATTTGAAGGGGAGGTAGGCGTTCCTTTGATCTGATTATGCCCAACTTACACAATCTTAAGCAGCTTCTCACTTCAATGTTAGACGCCAAAAATCAGGTGTCTACGTCAATTGGTTCAGGAGTTATAGACAAAAAACCTGAAAAGTAGGGTAGTATAGGGTTCTTTGTAAGAAAATTACCGTTAGTTTTCAACTTATCAGTTTTATTTTCCCAGGAGAGTATGAGATTACCCTCATGAGTAATCTACCAAAGCTAGAGCTTTTTACGTTTCTTTAATCGGGAGTTATAGATACATTTATGTATTTTACATATGTAGGGGAGGTAGGCGTTCTCTTGGCCTGATCATGCCCATTTTCAATACCATCCAACTAGATCACACTTCCAACATTTGACCAAGATTTCAAGGCTCTAGCTTCATTTTATCGAAAGTTATCGTGCGAACGGACAGACAGACGGACAGACAGACAGACAGACAGACAGACGGACAGACAGACAGACAGACATGGCTAAATCGAATCAGGAGGTGACCCTGATCATTTATATATATACATTGCTATACCTCCGGAGCCTCCTTTAAGGTGTTACATATTTCCGTCGTGACAAAAACAATATACCCTATACTAAAAGTCTAGGGTATAAAAAGTGTGTGGTGAAAAATCGGAAACTGAATGTTTATGGTCGCATTTTAGGATGTCCGGAAAGAAAAAAACATGCTATGTGGTCTATGATTTAGTATTATAAATGATTTATGGCATATGAATTATAATGTAGAACGATTTTTTCTAAAGTGGTGGAGGTGCTATTAGCGTGTTTTTAAAATTTGTAAAATTTTTCAAATAAATCGTTTTTTCATCACAGACGTTTCATCATGCACTTGACACAAGCCACGCCCCCAAAGATGGAAATGCACGAATGCAATGGCCGAAAATGGTAACTCACACATATGAAATTGAGGAACCATGTCACGCATACAATAGCAACTGAGGAAGCTTGGGCGTTTTAATCAACAGACACAGTTGATTTGATGTGTTGCTGTCCTTATCACTCTAAAAGTCGCTATACTTTAAATTGTAGCCGTTGCTTCTAGAGTGGTGAGGCTTATTTGTGTGCGTGGGATTATTTGCATCCTGCTTTAAAAATAAATCTGTTCTGAGTTCCTGCTCTTAGTATACCTGCTCTGTGCTAGAGGGGAATTTTAGCTTCAAATGCAGCCTGAACCCTGCCCCAAAAACCAAAAATACCATTCCGGACAAAAACCTGCGAAAAACCCCGAAAATTTCATGGCAAAGTGACTCCTCGACTGCCAAATATAAAAGTGCCTGTAACTTCGTTATTTGAGCAGCTAGAGGGGTCAAACTTGCACTTTTTCAAAAGGCTCCTTCTCCAAAATCACGGAGTCTAGAGACTTGAATGTTAGCTTCAAATGCAGCCTGAACCCTGCCCCAAAAACCAAAAATACCATTCCGGACGAAAACCTGCGAAAAACCCCGAAAATTTCATGGCAAAGTGACCCCTCGACTGCCAAATATAAAAGTGCCTGTAACTTCGTTATTTGAGCAGCTAGAGGGGTCAAACGTGCACTTTTTCAAAAGGCTCCATCTCCAAAACCACGGAGGCTAGAGACTTGAATTTTAGCTTCAAATGCAGCCTGAACCCTGCCCCAAAAACCAAAAACACCATTCCGGACGAAAACCTGCGAAAAACCCCGAAAATTTCATGGCAAAGTGACCCCTCGACTGCCAAATATAAAAGTGCCTGTAACTTCGTTATTTGAGCAGCTAGAGGGGTCAAACGTGCACTTTTTCAAAACGCTCCATATCCAAAACCACGGAGGCTAGAGACTTGAATTTTAGCTTCAAATGCAGCCTGAACCCTGCCCCAAAAACCAAAAACATCATCCCGGACGAAAACCTGCGAAAAACCCCGAAAATTTCATGGCAAAGTGACCCCTCGACTGCCAAATATAAAAGTGCCTGTAACTTCGTTATTTGAGCAGCTAGAGGGGTCAAACTTGCACTTTTTCAAAAGGCTCCATCTCCAAAACCCCGAAGGCTAGAGACTTGAATTTTAGCTTCAAATGCAGCCTGAACCCTGCCCCAAAAACCAAAAACGCCATTCCGGACGAAAACCTGCGAAAAACCCCGAAAATTTCATGGCAAAGTGACCCCTCGACTGCCAAATATAAAAGTGCCTGTAACTTCGTTATTTGAGCAGCTAGAGGGGTCAAACTTGCACTTTTTCAAAAGGCTCCATCTCCAAAACCACGGTGGCTAGAGACTTGAATTTTAGCTTCAAATGCAGCCTGAACCCTGCCCCAAAAACCAAAAACACCATTCCGGACGAAAACCTGCGAAAAACCCCGAAAATTTCATGGCAAAGTGACCCCTCGACTGCCAAATATAAAAGTGCCTGTAACTTCGTTATTTGAGCAGCTAGAGGGGTCAAACTTGCACTTTTTCAAAAGGCTCCATCTCCAAAACCACGGAGGCTAGAGACTTGAATGTTAGCTTCAAATGCGGCCTGAACCCTGCCCCAAAAACCAAAAATACCATTCCGGACGAAAACCTGCGAAAAACCCCGAAAATTTCATGGCAAAGTGACCCCTCGACTGCTAAATATAAAAGTGCCTGTAACTTCGTTATTTGAGCAGCTAGAGGGGTCAAACTTGCACTTTTTCAAAAGGCTCCATCTCCAAAACCACGGAGGCTAGAGACTTAAATGTTAGCTTCAAATGCGGCCTGAACCCTGCCCCAAAAACCAAAAACACCATTCCGGACGAAAACCTGCGAAAAACCCCGAAAATTTCATGGCAAAGTGACCCCTCGACTGCCAAATATAAAAGTACCTGTAACTTCGTTATTTGAGCAGCTAGAGGGGTCAAACTTGCACTTTTTCAAAAGGCTCCATCTCCAAAACCACGGAGGCTAGAGACTTGAATTTTAGCTTCAAATGCAGCCTGAACCCTGCCCCAAAAACCAAAAACGCCATTCCGGACGAAAACCTGCGAAAAACCCCGAAAATTTCATGGCAAAGTGACCCCTCGACTGCTAAATATAAAAGTGCCTGTAACTTCGTTATTTGAGCAGCTAGAGGGGTCAAACTTGCACTTTTTCAAAAGGCTCCATCTCCAAAACCACGGAGGCTAGAGACTTGAATTTTAGCTTCAAATGCAGCCTGAACCCTGCCCCAAAAGCCAAAAACACCATTCCGGACGAAAACCTGCGAAAACCCCCGAAAATTTCATGGCAAAGTGACCCCTCGACTGCCAAATATAAAAGTGCCTGTAACTTCGTTATTTGAGCAGCTAGAGGGGTCAAACTTGCACTTTTTCAAAAGGCTCCATCTCCAAAACCACGGAGGCTAGAGACTTGAATTTTAGCTTCAAATGCAGCCTGAACGCTGCCCCAAAAACCAAAAATACCATTCCAGACGAAAACCTGCGAAAAGCCCCGAAAATTTCATGGCAAAGTGACCCCTCGACTGCCAAATATAAAAGTGCCTGTAACTTCGTTATTTGAGCAGCTAGAGGGGTCAAACTTGCACTTTTTCAAAAGGCTCCATCTCCAAAACCACGGAGGCTAGAGACTTGAATTTTAGCTTCAAATGCAGCCTGAACCCTGCCCCAAAAACCAAAAATACCATTCCGGACGAAAACTTGCGAAAAACTCCGAAAATTTCATGGCAAAGTGACCCCTCGACTGCCAAATATAAAAGTGCCTGTAACTTCGTTATTTGAGCAGCTAGAGGGTTCAAACTTGCACTTTTTCAAAAGGCTCCATCTCCAAAACCACGGAGGCTAGAAACTTGAATTTTAGCTTCAAATGCAGCCTGAACCCTGCCCCAAAATCCAAAAACACCATTCCGGACGAAAACCTGCGAAAAACCCCAAAAATTTCATGGCAAAGTGACCCCTCGACTGCCAAATATAAAAGTGCCTGTAACTTCGTTATTTGAGCAGCTAGAGGGGTCAAACTTGCACTTTTTCAAAAGGCTCCATCTCCAAAACCACGGAGGCTAGAAACTTGAATTTTAGCTTCAAATGCAGCCTGAACCCTGCCCCAAAAACCAAAAACACCATTCCGGACGAAAACCTGCGAAAAACACCGAAAATTTCATTGCAAAGTGACCCCTCGACTGCCAAATATAAAAGTGCCTGTAACTTCGTTATTTGAGCAGCTAGAGGGGTCAAACTTGCACTTTTTCAAAAGGCTCCATCTCCAAAACCACGGAGGCTAGAGACTTGAATTTTAGCTTCAAATGCAGCCTGAACCCTGCCCCAAAAACCAAAAACACCATTCCGGACGAAAACCTGCGAAAAACCCCGAAAATTTCATGGCAAAGTGACCCCTCGACTGCTAAATATAAAAGTGCCTGTAACTTCGTTATTTGAGCAGCTAGAGGGGTCAAACTTGCACTTTTTCAAAAGGCTCCATCTCCAAAACCACGGAGGCTAGAGACTTGAATTTTAGCTTCAAATGCAGCCTGAACCCTGCCCCAAAAACCAAAAACACCATTCCGGACGAAAACCTGCGAAAAACCCCGAAAATTTCATGGCAAAGTGACCCCTCGACTGCCAAATATAAAAGTGCCTGTAACTTCGTTATTTGAGCAGCTAGAGGGGTCAAACTTGCACTTTTTCAAAAGGCTCCATCTCCAAAACCACGGAGGCTAGAGACTTGAATTTTAGCTTCAAATGCAGCCTGAACGCTGCCCCAAAAGCCAAAAACACCATTCCGGACGAAAACCTGCGAAAACCCCCGAAAATTTCATGGCAAAGTGACCCCTCGACTGCCAAATATAAAAGTGCCTGTAACTTCGTTATTTGAGCAGCTAGAGGGGTCAAACTTGCACTTTTTCAAAAGGCTCCATCTCCAAAACCACGGAGGCTAGAGACTTGAATTTTAGCTTCAAATGCAGCCTGAACCCTGCCCCAAAAGCCAAAAACACCATTCCGGACGAAAACCTGCGAAAACCCCCGAAAATTTCATGGCAAAGTGACCCCTCGACTGCCAAATATAAAAGTGCCTGTAACTTCGTTATTTGAGCAGCTAGAGGGGTCAAACTTGCACTTTTTCAAAAGGCTCCATCTCCAAAACCACGGAGGCTAGAGACTTGAATTTTAGCTTCAAATGCAGCCTGAACGCTGCCCCAAAAACCAAAAATACCATTCCAGACGAAAACCTGCGAAAAGCCCCGAAAATTTCATGGCAAAGTGACCCCTCGACTGCCAAATATAAAAGTGCCTGTAACTTCGTTATTTGAGCAGCTAGAGGGGTCAAACTTGCACTTTTTCAAAAGGCTCCATCTCCAAAACCACGGAGGCTAGAGACTTGAATTTTAGCTTCAAATGCAGCCTGAACCCTGCCCCAAAAACCAAAAATACCATTCCGGACGAAAACTTGCGAAAAACTCCGAAAATTTCATGGCAAAGTGACCCCTCGACTGCCAAATATAAAAGTGCCTGTAACTTCGTTATTTGAGCAGCTAGAGGGGTCAAACTTGCACTTTTTCAAAAGGCTCCATCTCCAAAACCACGGAGGCTAGAGACTTGAATTTTAGCTTCAAATGCAGCCTGAACCCTGCCCCAAAAACCAAAAACACCATTCCGGACGAAAACCTGCGAAAAACCCCGAAAATTTCATGGCAAAGTGACCCCTCGACTGCCAAATATAAAAGTGCCTGTAACTTCGTTATTTGAGCAGCTAGAGGGGTCAAACTTGCACTTTTTCAAAAGGCTCCATCTCCAAAACCACGGAGGCTAGAGACTTGAATTTTAGCTTCAAATGCAGCCTGAACGCTGCCCCAAAAGCCAAAAACACCATTCCGGACGAAAACCTGCGAAAACCCCCGAAAATTTCATGGCAAAGTGACCCCTCGACTGCCAAATATAAAAGTGCCTGTAACTTCGTTATTTGAGCAGCTAGAGGGGTCAAACTTGCACTTTTTCAAAAGGCTCCATCTCCAAAACCACGGAGGCTAGAGACTTGAATTTTAGCTTCAAATGCAGCCTGAACCCTGCCCCAAAAGCCAAAAACACCATTCCGGACGAAAACCTGCGAAAACCCCCGAAAATTTCATGGCAAAGTGACCCCTCGACTGCCAAATATAAAAGTGCCTGTAACTTCGTTATTTGAGCAGCTAGAGGGGTCAAACTTGCACTTTTTCAAAAGGCTCCATCTCCAAAACCACGGAGGCTAGAGACTTGAATTTTAGCTTCAAATGCAGCCTGAACGCTGCCCCAAAAACCAAAAATACCATTCCAGACGAAAACCTGCGAAAAGCCCCGAAAATTTCATGGCAAAGTGACCCCTCGACTGCCAAATATAAAAGTACCTGTAACTTCGTTATTTGAGCAGCTAGAGGGGTCAAACTTGCACTTTTTCAAAAGGCTCCATCTCCAAAACCACGGAGGCTAGAGACTTGAATTTTAGCTTCAAATGCAGCCTGAACCCTGCCCCAAAAACCAAAAATACCATTCCGGACGAAAACTTGCGAAAAACTCCGAAAATTTCATGGCAAAGTGACCCCTCGACTGCCAAATATAAAAGTGCCTGTAACTTCGTTATTTGAGCAGCTAGAGGGGTCAAACTTGCACTTTTTCAAAAGGCTCCATCTCCAAAACCACGGAGGCTAGAAACTTGAATTTTAGCTTCAAATGCAGCCTGAACCCTGCCCCAAAATCCAAAAACACCATTCCGGACGAAAACCTGCGAAAAACCCCAAAAATTTCATGGCAAAGTGACCCCTCGACTGCCAAATATAAAAGTGCCTGTAACTTCGTTATTTGAGCAGCTAGAGGGGTCAAACTTGCACTTTTTCAAAAGGCTCCATCTCCAAAACCACGGAGGCTAGAAACTTGAATTTTAGCTTCAAATGCAGCCTGAACCCTGCCCCAAAAACCAAAAACACCATTCCGGACGAAAACCTGCGAAAAACACCGAAAATTTCATTGCAAAGTGACCCCTCGACTGCCAAATATAAAAGTGCCTGTAACTTCGTTATTTGAGCAGCTAGAGGGGTCAAACTTGCACTTTTTCAAAAGGCTCCATCTCCAAAACCACGGAGGCTAGAGACTTGAATTTTAGCTTCAAATGCAGCCTGAACCCTGCCCCAAAAACCAAAAACACCATTCCGGACGAAAACCTGCGAAAAACCCCGAAAATTTCATGGCAAAGTGACCCCTCGACTGCTAAATATAAAAGTGCCTGTAACTTCGTTATTTGAGCAGCTAGAGGGGTCAAACTTGCACTTTTTCAAAAGGCTCCATCTCCAAAACCACGGAGGCTAGAGACTTGAATTTTAGCTTCAAATGCAGCCTGAACCCTGCCCCAAAAACCAAAAACACCATTCCGGACGAAAACCTGCGAAAAACCCCGAAAATTTCATGGCAAAGTGACCCCTCGACTGCCAAATATAAAAGTGCCTGTAACTTCGTTATTTGAGCAGCTAGAGGGGTCAAACTTGCACTTTTTCAAAAGGCTCCATCTCCAAAACCACGGAGGCTAGAGACTTGAATGTTAGCTTCAAATGCGGCCTGAACTCTGCCTCAAAAACCAAAAATACCATTCCGGACGAAAACCTGCGAAAAACTCCGAAAATTTCATGGCAAAGTGACCACTCGACTGCTAAATATAAAAGTGCCTGTAACTTCGTTATTTGAGCAGCTAGAGGGGTCAAACTTGCACTTTTTCAAAAGGCTCCATCTCCAAAACCACGGAGGCTAGAGACTTAAATGTTAGCTTCAAATGCGGCCTGAACCCTGCCCCAAAAACCAAAAACACCATTCCGGACGAAAACCTGCGAAAACCCCCGAAAATTTCATGGCAAAGTGACCCCTCGACTGCCAAATATAAAAGTGCCTGTAACTTCGTTATTTGAGCAGCTAGAGGGGTCAAACTTGCACTTTTTCAAAAGGCTCCATCTCCAAAACCACGGAGGCTAGAGACTTGAATTTTAGCTTCAAATGCAGCCTGAACCCTGCCCCAAAAACCAAAAACGCCATTCCGGACGAAAACCTGCGAAAAACCCCGAAAATTTCATGGCAAAGTGACCCCTCGACTGCTAAATATAAAAGTGCCTGTAACTTCGTTATTTGAGCAGCTAGAGGGGTCAAACTTGCACTTTTTCAAAAGGCTCCATCTCCAAAACCACGGAGGCTAGAGACTTGAATTTTAGCTTCAAATGCAGCCTGAACCCTGCCCCAAAAGCCAAAAACACCATTCCGGACGAAAACCTGCGAAAAACCCCGAAAATTTCATGGCAAAGTGACCCCTCGACTGCCAAATATAAAAGTGCCTGTAACTTCGTTATTTGAGCAGCTAGAGGGGTCAAACTTGCACTTTTTCAAAAGGCTCCATCTCCAAAACCACGGAGGCTAGAGACTTGAATTATAGCTTCAAATGCAGCCTGAACCCTGCCCCAAAAACCAAAAACACCATTCCGGACGAAAACCTGCGAAAAACCCCGAAAATTTCATGGCAAAGTGACCCCTCGACTGCCAAATATAAAAGTGCCTGTAACTTCGTTATTTGAGCAGCTAGAGGGGTCAAACTTGCACTTTTTCAAAAGGCTCCATCTCCAAAACCACGGAGGCTAGAAACTTGAATTTTAGCTTCAAATGCAGCCTGAACCCTGCCCCAAAATCCAAAAACACCATTCCGGACGAAAACCTGCGAAAAGCCCCGAAAATTGCATGGCAAAGTGACCCCTCGACTGCCAAATATAAAAGTGCCTGTAACTTCGTTATTTGAGCAGCTAGAGGGGTCAAACTTGCACTTTTTCAAAAGGCTCCATCTCCAAAACCACGGAGGCTAGAAACTTGAATTTTAGCTTCAAATGCAGCCTGAACCCTGCCCTGCCCCAAAAACCAAAAACACCATTCCGGACGAAAACCTGCGAAAAACACCGAAAATTTCATTGCAAAGTGACCCCTCGACTGCCAAATATAAAAGTGCCTGTAACTTCGTTATTTGAGCAGCTAGAGGGGTCAAACTTGCACTTTTTCAAAAGGCTCCATCTCCAAAAGCACGGAGGCTAGAGACTTGAATTTTAGCTTCAAATGCAGCCTGAACCCTGCCCCAAAAACCAAAAACACCATTCCGGACGAAAACCTGCGAAAAACCCCGAAAATTTCATGGCAAAGTGACACCTCGACTGCCAAATATAAAAGTGCCTGTAACTTCGTTATTTGAGCAGCTAGAGGGGTCAAACTTGCACTTTTTCAAAAGGCTCCATCTCCAAAACCACGGAGGCTAGAGACTTGAATTTTAGCTTCAAATGCAGCCTGAACCCTGCCCCAAAAGCCAAAAACACCATTCCGGACGAAAACCTGCGAAAAACCCCGAAAATTTCATGGCAAAGTGACCCCTCGACTGCCAAATATAAAAGTGCCTGTAACTTCGTTATTTGAGCAGCTAGAGGGGTCAAACTTGCACTTTTTCAAAAGGCTCCATCTCCAAAACCACGGAGGCTAGAGACTTAAATGTTAGCTTCAAATGCGGCCTGAACCCTGCCCCAAAAACCAAAAACACCATTCCGGACGAAAACCTGCGAAAAACCCCGAAAATTTCATGGCAAAGTGACCCCTCGACTGCCAAATATAAAAGTGCCTGTAACTTCGTTATTTGAGCAGCTAGAGGGGTCAAACTTGCACTTTTTCAAAAGGCTCCATCTCCAAAACCACGGAGGCTAGAGACTTGAATTTTAGCTTCAAATGCAGCCTGAACCCTGCCCCAAAAACCAAAAACGCCATTCCGGACGAAAACCTGCGAAAAACCCCGAAAATTTCATGGCAAAGTGACCCCTCGACTGCCAAATATAAAAGTGCCTGTAACTTCGTTATTTGAGCAGCTAGAGGGGTCAAACTTGCACTTTTTCAAAAGGCTCCATCTCCAAAACCACGGAGGCTAGAGACTTGAATTTTAGCTTCAAATGCAGCCTGAACCCTGCCCCAAAAGCCAAAAACACCATTCCGGACGAAAACCTGCGAAAAACCCCGAAAATTTCATGGCAAAGTGACCCCTCGACTGCCAAATATAAAAGTGCCTGTAACTTCGTTATTTGAGCAGCTAGAGGGGTCAAACTTGCACTTTTTCAAAAGGCTCCATCTCCAAAACCACGGAGGCTAGAGACTTGAATTTTAGCTTCAAATGCAGCCTGAACGCTGCCCCAAAAACCAAAAATACCATTCCAGACGAAAACCTGCGAAAAGCCCCGAAAATTTCATGGCAAAGTGACCCCTCGACTGCCAAATATAAAAGTGCCTGTAACTTCGTTATTTGAGCAGCTAGAGGGGTCAAACTTGCACTTTTTCAAAAGGCTCCATCTCCAAAACCACGGAGGCTAGAGACTTGAATTTTAGCTTCAAATGCAGCCTGAACCCTGCCCCAAAAACCAAAAATACCATTCCGGACGAAAACTTGCGAAAAACTCCGAAAATTTCATGGCAAAGTGACCCCTCGACTGCCAAATATAAAAGTGCCTGTAACTTCGTTATTTGAGCAGCTAGAGGGGTCAAACTTGCACTTTTTCAAAAGGCTCCATCTCCAAAACCACGGAGGCTAGAAACTTGAATTTTAGCTTCAAATGCAGCCTGAACCCTGCCCCAAAATCCAAAAACACCATTCCGGACGAAAACTTGCGAAAAACTCCGAAAATTTCATGGCAAAGTGACCCCTCGACTGCCAAATATAAAAGTGCCTGTAACTTCGTTATTTGAGCAGCTAGAGGGGTCAAACTTGCACTTTTTCAAAAGGCTCCATCTCCAAAACCACGGAGGCTAGAGACTTGAATTTTAGCTTCAAATGCAGCCTGAACCCTGCCCCAAAAACCAAAAACACCATTCCGGACGAAAACCTGCGAAAAACCCCGAAAATTTCATGGCAAAGTGACCCCTCGACTGCCAAATATAAAAGTGCCTGTAACTTCGTTATTTGAGCAGCTAGAGGGGTCAAACTTGCACTTTTTCAAAAGGCTCCATCTCCAAAACCACGGAGGCTAGAGACTTGAATTTTAGCTTCAAATGCAGCCTGAACCCTGCCCCAAAAACCAAAAACACCATTCCGGACGAAAACCTGCGAAAAACACCGAAAATTTCATTGCAAAGTGACCCCTCGACTGCCAAATATAAAAGTGCCTGTAACTTCGTTATTTGAGCAGCTAGAGGGGTCAAACTTGCACTTTTTCAAAAGGCTCCATCTCCAAAACCACGGAGGCTAGAGACTTGAATTTTAGCTCCAAATGCAGCCTGAACCCTGCCCCAAAAACCAAAAACACCATTCCGGACGAAAACCTGCGAAAAACCCCGAAAATTTCATGGCAAAGTGACCCCTCGACTGCCAAATATAAAACTGCCTGTAACTTCGTTATTTGAGCAGCTAGAGGGGTCAAACTTGCACTTTTTCAAAAGGCTCCATCTCCAAAACCACGGAGGCTAGAGACTTGAATTTTAGCTTCAAATGCAGCCTGAACCCTGCCCCAAAAACCAAAAACACCATTCCGGACGAAAACCTGCGAAAAACCCCGAAAATTTCATGGCAAAGTGACCCCTCGACTGCTAAATATAAAAGTGCCTGTAACTTCGTTATTTGAGCAGCTAGAGGGGTCAAACTTGCACTTTTTCAAAAGGCTCCATCTCCAAAACCACGGAGGCTAGAGACTTGAATTTTAGCTTCAAATGCAGCCTGAACCCTGCCCCAAAAACCAAAAACACCATTCCGGACGAAAACCTGCGAAAAACCCCGAAAATTTCATGGCAAAGTGACCCCTCGACTGCCAAATATAAAAGTGCCTGTAACTTCGTTATTTGAGCAGCTAGAGGGGTCAAACTTGCACTTTTTCAAAAGGCTCCATCTCCAAAACCACGGAGGCTAGAGACTTGAATGTTAGCTTCAAATGCGGCCTGAACTCTGCCTCAAAAACCAAAAATACCATTCCGGACGAAAACCTGCGAAAAACTCCGAAAATTTCATGGCAAAGTGACCACTCGACTGCTAAATATAAAAGTGCCTGTAACTTCGTTATTTGAGCAGCTAGAGGGGTCAAACTTGCACTTTTTCAAAAGGCTCCATCTCCAAAACCACGGAGGCTAGAGACTTGAATGTTAGCTTCAAATGCGGCCTGAACTCTGCCTCAAAAACCAAAAATACCATTCCGGACGAAAACCTGCGAAAAACTCCGAAAATTTCATGGCAAAGTGACCACTCGACTGCTAAATATAAAAGTGCCTGTAACTTCGTTATTTGAGCAGCTAGAGGGGTCAAACTTGCACTTTTTCAAAAGGCTCCATCTCCAAAACCACGGAGGCTAGAGACTTGAATGTTAGCTTCAAATGCGGCCTGAACCCTGCCCCAAAAACCAAAAACACCATTCCGGACGAAAACCTGCGAAAAACTCCGAAAATTTCATGGCAAAGTGACCCCTCGACTGCTAAATATAAAAGTGCCTGTAACTTCGTTATTTGAGCAGCTAGAGGGGTCAAACTTGCACTTTTTCAAAAGGCTCCATCTCCAAAACCACGGAGGCTAGAGACTTGAATTTTAGCTTCAAATGCAGCCTGAACCCTGCCCCAAAAACCAAAAACACCATTCCGGACGAAAACCTGCGAAAAACCCCGAAAATTTCATGGCGAAGTGACCCCTCGACTGCCAAATATAAAAGTGCCTGTAACTTCGTTATTTGAGCAGCTAGAGGGGTCAAACTTGCACTTTTTCAAAAGGCTCCATCTCCAAAACCACGGAGGCTAGAGACTTGAATGTTAGCTTCAAATGCGGCCTGAACCCTGCCCCAAAAACCAAAAATACCATTCCGGACGAAAACCTGCGAAAAACCCCGAAAATTTCATGGCAAAGTGACCCCTCGACTGCTAAATATAAAAGTGCCTGTAACTTCGTTATTTGAGCAGCTAGAGGGGTCAAACTTGCACTTTTTCAAAAGGCTCCATCTCCAAAACCACGGAGGCTAGAGACTTAAATGTTAGCTTCAAATGCGGCCTGAACCCTGCCCCAAAAACCAAAAACACCATTCCGGACGAAAACCTGCGAAAACCCCCGAAAATTTCATGGCAAAGTGACCCCTCGACTGCCAAATATAAAAGTGCCCGTAACTTCGTTATTTGAGCAGCTAGAGGGGTCAAACTTGCACTTTTTCAAAAGGCTCCATCTCCAAAACCACGGAGGCTAGAGACTTGAATTTTAGCTTCAAATGCAGCCTGAACCCTGCCCCAAAAACCAAAAACGCCATTCCGGACGAAAACCTGCGAAAAACCCCGAAAATTTCATGGCAAAGTGACCCCTCGACTGCTAAATATAAAAGTGCCTGTAACTTCGTTATTTGAGCAGCTAGAGGGGTCAAACTTGCACTTTTTCAAAAGGCTCCATCTCCAAAACCACGGAGGCTAGAGACTTGAATTTTAGCTTCAAATGCAGCCTGAACCCTGCCCCAAAAGCCAAAAACACCATTCCGGACGAAAACCTGCGAAAAACCCCGAAAATTTCATGGCAAAGTGACCCCTCGACTGCCAAATATAAAAGTGCCTGTAACTTCGTTATTTGAGCAGCTAGAGGGGTCAAACTTGCACTTTTTCAAAAGGCTCCATCTCCAAAACCACGGAGGCTAGAGACTTGAATTTTAGCTTCAAATGGATCCTGAACGCTGCCCCAAAAACCAAAAATACCATTCCAGACGAAAACCTGCGAAAAGCCCCGAAAATTTCATGGCAAAGTGACCCCTCGACTGCCAAATATAAAAGTGCCTGTAACTTCGTTATTTGAGCAGCTAGAGGGGTCAAACTTGCACTTTTTCAAAAGGCTCCATCTCCAAAACCACGGAGGCTAGAGACTTGAATTATAGCTTCAAATGCAGCCTGAACCCTGCCCCAAAAACCAAAAATACCATTCCGGACGAAAACCTGCGAAAAACCCCGAAAATTTCATGGCAAAGTGACCCCTCGACTGCCAAATATAAAAGTGCCTGTAACTTCGTTATTTGAGCAGCTAGAGGGGTCAAACTTGCACTTTTTCAAAAGGCTCCATCTCCAAAACCACGGAGGCTAGAAACTTGAATTTTAGCTTCAAATGCAGCCTGAACCCTGCCCCAAAATCCAAAAACACCATTCCGGACGAAAACCTGCGAAAAACCCCGAAAATTTCATGGCAAAGTGACACCTCGACTGCCAAATATAAAAGTGCCTGTAACTTCGTTATTTGAGCAGCTAGAGGGGTCAAACTTGCACTTTTTCAAAAGGCTCCATCTCCAAAACCACGGAGGCTAGAGACTTGAATGTTAGCTTCAAATGCGGCCTGAACCCTGCCCCAAAAACCAAAAATACCATTCCGGACGAAAACCTGCGAAAAATTCCGAAAATTTCATGGCAAAGTGACCCCTCGACTGCCAAATATAAAAGTGCCTGTAACTTCGTTATTTGAGCAGCTAGAGGGGTCAAACTTGCACTTTTTCAAAAGGCTCCATCTCCAAAAGCACGGAGGCTAGAGACTTGAATTTTAGCTTCAAATGCAGCCTGAACCCTGCCCCAAAAACCAAAAACACCATTCCGGACGAAAACCTGCGAAAAACCCCGAAAATTTCATGGCAAAGTGACCCCTCGACTGCCAAATATAAAAGTGCCTGTAACTTCGTTATTTGAGCAGCTAGAGGGGTCAAACTTGCTTTTTTTCAAAAGGCTCCATCTCCAAAAGCACGGAGGCTAGAGACTTGAATTTTAGCTTCAAATGCAGCCTGAACCCTGCCCCAAAAACCAAAAACACCATTACGGACGAAAACCTGCGAAAAACCCCGAAAATTTCATGGCAAAGTGACTCCTCGACTGCTAGATATAAAAGTGCCTGTAACTTCGTTATTTGAGCAGCTAGAGGGGTCAAACTTGCACTTTTTCAAAAGGCTCCATCTCCAAAACCACGGAGGCTAGAGACTTGAATGTTAGCTTCAAATGCGGCCTGAACCCTGCCCCAAAAACCAAAAACACCATTCCGGACGAAAACCTGCGAAAAACCCCGAAAATTTCATGGCAAAGTGACCCCTCGACTGCCAAATATAAAAGTGCCTGTAACTTCGTTATTTGAGCAGCTAGAGGGGTCAAACTTGCACTTTTTCAAAAGGCTCCATCTCCAAAAGCACGGAGGCTAGAGACTTGAATTTTAGCTTCAAATGCAGCCTGAACCCTGCCCCAAAAACCAAAAACACCATTACGGACGAAAACCTGCGAAAAACCCCGAAAATTTCATGGCAAAGTGACCCCTCGACTGCCAAATATAAAAGTGCCTGTAACTTCGTTATTTGAGCAGCTAGAGGGGTCAAACTTGCACTTTTTCAAAAGGCTCCATCTCCGAAACCACGGAGGCTAGAGACTTGAATTTTAGCTTCAAATGCAGCCTGAACGCTGCCCCAAAAACCAAAACACCATTCCGGACGAAAACCTGCGAAAAACCCCGAAAATTTCATGGCAAAGTGACCCCTCGACTGCCAAATATAAAAGTGCCTGTAACTTCGTTATTTGAGCAGCTAGAGGGGTCAAACTTGCACTTTTTCAAAAGGCTCCATCTCCAAAACCACGGAGGCTAGAGACTTGAATTTTAGCTTCAAATGCAGCCTGAACCCTGCCCCAAAAACCAAAAATACCATTCCGGACGAAAACCTGCGAAAAACCCCGAAAATTTCATGGCAAAGTGACCCCTCGACTGCCAAATATAAAAGTGCCTGTAACTTCGTTATTTGAGCAGCTAGAGGGGTCAAACTTGCACTTTTTCAAATATCTCCATCTCCAAAACCACGGAGGCTAGAGACTCGAATTTTAGCTTCAAATGCAGCCTGAACCCTGCCCCAAAAACCAAAAACACCATTCCGGACGAAAACCTGCGAAAAACCCCAAAAATTTCATGGCAAAGTGACCCCTCGACTGCCAAATATAAAAGTGCCTGTAACTTCGTTATTTGAGCAGCTAGAGGGGTCAAACTTGCACTTTTTCAAAAGGCTCCATCTCCAAAAGCACGGAGGCTAGAGACTTGAATTTTAGCTTCAAATGCAGCCTGAACCCTGCCCCAAAAACCAAAAACACCATTACGGACGAAAACCTGCGAAAAACCCCGAAAATTTCATGGCAAAGTGACCCCTCGACTGCCAAATATAAAAGTGCCTGTAACTTCGTTATTTGAGCAGCTAGAGGGGTCAAACTTGCACTTTTTCAAAAGGCTCCATCTCCAAAACCACGGAGGCTAGAGACTTGAATTTTAGCTTCAAATGCAGCCTGAACCCTGCCCCAAAAACCAAAAATACCATTCCGGACGAAAACCTGCGAAAAACCCCGAAAATTTCATGGCAAAGTGACCCCTCGACTGCCAAATATAAAAGTGCCTGTAACTTCGTTATTTGAGCAGCTAGAGGGGTCAAACTTGCACTTTTTCAAAAGGCTCCATCTCCAAAACCACGGAGGCTAGAGACTTGAATGTTAGCTTCAAATGCGGCCTGAACCCTGCCCCAAAAACCAAAAACACCATTCCGGACGAAAACCTGCGAAAAACCCCGAAAATTTCATGGCAAAGTGACCCCTCGACTGCCAAATATAAAAGTGCCTGTAACTTCGTTATTTGAGCAGCTAGAGGGGTCAAACTTGCACTTTTTCAAAAGGCTCCATCTCCAAAAGCACGGAGGCTAGAGACTTGAATTTTAGCTTCAAATGCAGCCTGAACCCTGCCCCAAAAACCAAAAACACCATTACGGACGAAAACCTGCGAAAAACCCCGAAAATTTCATGGCAAAGTGACCCCTCGACTGCCAAATATAAAAGTGCCTGTAACTTCGTTATTTGAGCAGCTAGAGGGGTCAAACTTGCACTTTTTCAAAAGGCTCCATCTCCAAAACCACGGAGGATAGAGATTTGAATGTTAGCTTCAAATGCGGCCTGAACCCTGCCCCAAAAACCAAAAACACCATTCCGGACGAAAACCTGCGAAAAACCCCGAAAATTTCATGGCAAAGTGACCCCTCGACTGCCAAATATAAAAGTGCCTGTAACTTCGTTATTTGAGCAGCTAGAGGGGCGAACTTGCACTTTTTCAAAAGGCTCCATCTCCAAAACCACGGAGGCTAGAGACTTGAATTTTAGCTTCAAATGCAGCCTGAACCCTGCCCCAAAAACCAAAAACACCATTCCGGACGAAAACCTGCGAAAAACCCCGAAAATTTCATGGCAAAGTGACCCCTCGACTGCCAAATATAAAAGTGCCTGTAACTTCGTTATTTGAGCAGCTAGAGGGGTCAAACTTGCACTTTTTCAAAAGGCTCCATCTCCAAAACCACGGAGGCTAGAGACTTGAATTTTAGCTTCAAATGCAGCCTGAACCCTGCCCCAAAAACCAAAAACACCATTCCGGACGAAAACCTGCGAAAAACCCCGAAAATTTCATGGCAAAGTGACCCCTCGACTGCCAAATATAAAAGTGCCTGTAACTTCGTTATTTGAGCAGCTAGAGGGGTCAAACTTGCACTTTTTCAAAAGGCTCCATCTCCAAAACCACGGAGGCTAGAGACTTGAATTTTAGCTTCAAATGCGGCCTGAACCCTGCCCCAAAAACCATAAACACCATTCCGGACGAAAACCTGCGAAAAACCCCGAAAATTTCATGGCAAAGTGACCCCTCGACTGCCAAATATAAAAGTGCCTGTAACTTCGTTATTTGAGCAGCTAGAGGGGTCAAACTTGCACTTTTTCAAAAGGCTCCATCTCCAAAACCACGGAGGCTAGAGACTTGAATGTTAGCTTCAAATGCGGCCTGAACCCTGCCTCAAAAACCAAAAACACCATTCCGGACGAAAACCTGCGAAAAACCCCGAAAATTTCATGGCAAAGTGACCCCTCGACTGCCAAATATAAAAGTGCCTGTAACTTCGTTATTTGAGCAGCTAGAGGGGTCAAACTTGCACTTTTTCAAAAGGCTCCATCTCCAAAACCACGGAGGCTAGAGACTTGAATGTTAGCTTCAAATGCGGCCTGAACCCTGCCTCAAAAACCAAAAACACCATTCCGGACGAAAACCTGCGAAAAACCCCGAAAATTTCATGGCAAAGTGACCCCTCGACTGCCAAATATAAAAGTGCCTGTAACTTCGTTATTTGAGCAGCTAGAGCGGTCAAACTTGCACTTTTCAAATATCTCCATCTCCAAAACCACGGAGGCTAGAGACTTGAATTTTAGCTTCAAATGCAGCCTGAGCCCTGCCCCAAAAACCAAAAACACCATTCCGGACGAAAACCTGCGAAAAACCCCGAAAATTTCATGGCAAAGTGACCCCTCGACTGCCAAATATAAAAGTGCCTGTAACTTCGTTATTTGAGCAGCTAGAGGGGTCAAACTTGCACTTTTTCAAATATCTCCATCTCCAAAACCACGGAGGCTAGAGACTTGAATTTTAGCTTCAAATGCAGCCTGAACCCTGCCCCAAAATCCAAAAACACCATTCCGGACGAAAACCTGCGAAAAACCCCAAAAATTTCATGGCAAAGTGACCCCTCGACTGCCAAATATAAAAGTGCCTGTAACTTCGTTATTTGAGCAGCTAGAGGGGTCAATCTTGCACTTTTTCAAAAGGCTCCATCTCCAAAACCACGGAGGCTAGAGACTTGAATGTTAGCTTCAAATGCGGCCTGAACCCTGCCCCAAAAACCAAAAACACCATTCCGGACGAAAACCTGCGAAAAACCCCGAAAATTTCATGGCAAAGTGACCCCTCGACTGCCAAATATAAAAGTGCCTGTAACTTCGTTATTTGAGCAGCTAGAGGGGTCAAACTTGCACTTTTCAAATATCTCCATCTCCAAAACCACGGAGGCTAGAGACTTGAATTTTAGCTTCAAATACAGCCTGAGCCCTGCCCCAAAAACCAAAAACACCATTCCGGACGAAAACCTGCGAAAAACCCCGAAAATTTCATGGCAAAGTGACCCCTCGACTGCCAAATATAAAAGTGCCTGTAACTTCGTTATTTGAGCAGCTAGAGGGGTCAAACTTGCACTTTTTCAAATATCTCCATCTCCAAAACCACGAAGGCTAGAGACTTGAATTTTAGCTTCAAATGCAGCCTGAACCCTGCCCCAAAAACCAAAAACACCATTCCGGACGAAAACCTGCGAAAAACCCCGAAAATTTCATGGCAAAGTGACCCCTCGACTGCCAAATATAAAAGTGCCTGTAACTTCGTTATTTGAGCAGCTAGAGGGGTCAAACTTGCACTTTTTCAAAAGGCTCCATCTCCAAAAGCACGGAGGCTAGAGACTTGAATTTTAGCTTCAAATGCAGCCTGAACCCTGCCCCAAAAACCAAAAACACCATTCCGGACGAAAACCTGCGAAAAACCCCGAAAATTTCATGGCAAAGTGACCCCTCGACTGCCAAATATAAAAGTGCCTGTAACTTCGTTATTTGAGCAGCTAGAGGGGTCAAACTTGCAGTTTTTCAAAAGGCTCCATCTCCAAAACCACGGAGGCTAGAGACTTGAATTTTAGCTTCAAATGCAGCCTGAACCCTGCCCCAAAAACCGAAAATACCATTCCGGACGGAAATTTGCGAAAAACCCTGAAAATTTCATGGCAAAGTGACCCCTCGACTGCCAAATATAAAAGTGCCTGTAACTTCGTTATTTGAGCAGCTAGAGGGGTCAAACTTGCACTTTTTCAAAAGGCTCCATCTCCAAAACCACGGAGGCTAGAGACTTGAATTTTAGCTTCAAATGCAGCCTGAACCCTGCCCCAAAAACCAAAAACACCATTCCGGACGAAAACCTGCGAAAAACCCCGAAAATTTCATGGCAAAGTGACCCCTCGACTGCCAAATATAAAAGTGCCTGTAACTTCGTTATTTGAGCAGCTAGAGGGGTCAAACTTGCACTTTTTCAAAAGGCTCCATCTCCAAAACCACGGAGGCTAGAGACTTGAATTTTAGCTTCAAATGCAGCCTGAACCCTGCTTCAAAAACCAAAAATACCATTCCGGACGAAAACCTGCGAAAAACCCCGAAAATTTCATGACAAAGTGACCCCTCGACTGCCAAATATAAAAGTGCCTGTAACTTCGTTATTTGAGCAGCTAGAGGGGTCAAACTTGCACTTTTTCAAAAGGCTCCATCTCCAAAACCACGGAGGCTAGAGACTTGAATTTTAGCTTCAAATGCAGCCTGAACCCTGCCCCAAAAACCAAAAACACCATTCCGGACGAAAACCTGCGAAAAACCCCGAAAATTTCATGGCAAAGTGACCCCTCGACTGCCAAATATAAAAGTGCCTGTAACTTCGTTATTTGAGCAGCTAGAGGGGTCAAACTTGCACTTTTCAAATATCTCCATCTCCAAAACCACGGAGGCTAGAGACTTGAATTTTAGCTTCAAATGCAGCCTGAGCCCTGCCCCAAAAACCAAAAACACCATTCCGGACGAAAACCTGCGAAAAACCCCGAAAATTTCATGGCAAAGTGACCCCTCGACTGCCAAATATAAAAGTGCCTGTAACTTCGTTATTTGAGCAGCTAGAGGGGTCAAACTTGCAGTTTTGCAAAAGGCTCCATCTCCAAAACCACGGAGGCTAGAGACTTGAATTTTAGCTTCAAATGCAGCCTGAACCCTGCCCCAAAAACCAAAAACACCATTCCGGACGAAAACCTGCGAAAAACCCCGAAAATTTCATGGCAAAGTGACCCCTCGACTGCCAAATATAAAAGTGCCTGTAACTTCGTTATTTGAGCAGCTAGAGGGGTCAAACTTGCACTTTTTCAAATATCTCCATCTCCAAAAGCACGGAGGCTAGAGACTTGAATTTTAGCTTCAAATGCAGCCTGAACCCTGCCCCAAAAACCAAAAACACCATTCCGGACGAAAACCTGCGAAAAACCCCGAAAATTTCATGGCAAAGTGACCCCTCGACTGCCAAATATAAAAGTGCCTGTAACTTCGTTATTTGAGCAGCTAGAGGGGTCAAACTTGCACTTTTTCAAATATCTCCATCTCCAAAACCACGGAGGCTAGAGACTTGAATTTTAGCTTCAAATGCAGCCTGAACCCTGCCCCAAAATCCAAAAACACCATTCCGGACGAAAACCTGCGAAAAACCCCAAAAATTTCATGGCAAAGTGACCCCTCGACTGCCAAATATAAAAGTGCCTGTAACTTCGTTATTTGAGCAGCTAGAGGGGTCAAACTTGCACTTTTTCAAAAGGCTCCATCTCCAAAACCACGGAGGCTAGAGACTTGAATGTTAGCTTCAAATGCGGCCTGAACCCTGCCCCAAAAACCAAAAACACCATTCCGGACGAAAACCTGCGAAAAACCCCGAAAATTTCATGGCAAAGTGACCCCTCGACTGCCAAATATAAAAGTGCCTGTAACTTCGTTATTTGAGCAGCTAGAGGGGTCAAACTTGCACTTTTCAAATATCTCCATCTCCAAAACCACGGAGGCTAGAGACTTGAATTTTAGCTTCAAATACAGCCTGAGCCCTGCCCCAAAAACCAAAAACACCATTCCGGACGAAAACCTGCGAAAAACCCCGAAAATTTCATGGCAAAGTGACCCCTCGACTGCCAAATATAAAAGTGCCTGTAACTTCGTTATTTGAGCAGCTAGAGGGGTCAAACTTGCACTTTTTCAAATATCTCCATCTCCAAAACCACGAAGGCTAGAGACTTGAATTTTAGCTTCAAATGCAGCCTGAACCCTGCCCCAAAAACCAAAAACACCATTCCGGACGAAAACCTGCGAAAAACCCCGAAAATTTCATGGCAAAGTGACCCCTCGACTGCCAAATATAAAAGTGCCTGTAACTTCGTTATTTGAGCAGCTAGAGGGGTCAAACTTGCACTTTTTCAAAAGGCTCCATCTCCAAAAGCACGGAGGCTAGAGACTTGAATTTTAGCTTCAAATGCAGCCTGAACCCTGCCCCAAAAACCAAAAACACCATTCCGGACGAAAACCTGCGAAAAACCCCGAAAATTTCATGGCAAAGTGACCCCTCGACTGCCAAATATAAAAGTGCCTGTAACTTCGTTATTTGAGCAGCTAGAGGGGTCAAACTTGCAGTTTTTCAAAAGGCTCCATCTCCAAAACCACGGAGGCTAGAGACTTGAATTTTAGCTTCAAATGCAGCCTGAACCCTGCCCCAAAAACCGAAAATACCATTCCGGACGGAAATTTGCGAAAAACCCTGAAAATTTCATGGCAAAGTGACCCCTCGACTGCCAAATATAAAAGTGCCTGTAACTTCGTTATTTGAGCAGCTAGAGGGGTCAAACTTGCACTTTTTCAAAAGGCTCCATCTCCAAAACCACGGAGGCTAGAGACTTGAATTTTAGCTTCAAATGCAGCCTGAACCCTGCCCCAAAAACCAAAAACACCATTCCGGACGAAAACCTGCGAAAAACCCCGAAAATTTCATGGCAAAGTGACCCCTCGACTGCCAAATATAAAAGTGCCTGTAACTTCGTTATTTGAGCAGCTAGAGGGGTCAAACTTGCACTTTTTCAAAAGGCTCCATCTCCAAAACCACGGAGGCTAGAGACTTGAATTTTAGCTTCAAATGCAGCCTGAACCCTGCTTCAAAAACCAAAAATACCATTCCGGACGAAAACCTGCGAAAAACCCCGAAAATTTCATGACAAAGTGACCCCTCGACTGCCAAATATAAAAGTGCCTGTAACTTCGTTATTTGAGCAGCTAGAGGGGTCAAACTTGCACTTTTTCAAAAGGCTCCATCTCCAAAACCACGGAGGCTAGAGACTTGAATTTTAGCTTCAAATGCAGCCTGAACCCTGCCCCAAAAACCAAAAACACCATTCCGGACGAAAACCTGCGAAAAACCCCGAAAATGTCATGGCAAAGTGACCCCTCGACTGCCAAATATAAAAGTGCCTGTAACTTCGTTATTTGAGCAGCTAGAGGGGTCAAACTTGCACTTTTTCAAAAGGCTCCATCTCCGAAACCACGGAGGCTAGAGACTTGAATTTTAGCTTCAAATGCAGCCTGAACCCTGCCCCAAAAACCAAAAACACCATTCCGGACGAAAACCTGCGAAAAACCCCGAAAATTTCATGGCAAAGTGACCCCTCGACTGCCAAATATAAAAGTGCCTGTAACTTCGTTATTTGAGCAGCTAGAGGGGTCAAACTTGCACTTTTTCAAAAGGCTCCATCTCCAAAACCACGGAGGCTAGAGACTTGAATTTTAGCTTCAAATGCAGCCTGAACCCTTCTTCAAAAACCAAAAATACCATTCCGGACGAAAACCTGCGAAAAACCCCGAAAATTTCATGACAAAGTGACCCCTCGACTGCCAAATATAAAAGTGCCTGTAACTTCGTTATTTGAGCAGCTAGAGGGGTCAAACTTGCACTTTTTCAAAAGGCACCATCTCCAAAACCACGGAGGCTAGAGACTTGAATTTTAGCTTCAAATGCAGCCTGAACCCTGCCCCAAAAACCAAAAACACCATTCCGGACGAAAACCTGCGAAAAACCCCGAAAATGTCATGGCAAAGTGACCCCTCGACTGCCAAATATAAAAGTGCCTGTAACTTCGTTATTTGAGCAGCTAGAGGGGTCAAACTTGCACTTTTTCAAAAGGCTCCATCTCCAAAACCACGGAGGCTAGAGACTTGAATTTTAGCTTCAAATGCAGCCTGAACCCTGCTTCAAAAACCAAAAATACCATTCCGGACGAAAACCTGCGAAAAACCCCGAAAATTTCATGGCAAAGTGACCCCTCGACTGCCAAATATAAAAGTGCCTGTAACTTCGTTATTTGAGCAGCTAGAGGGGTCAAACTTGCACTTTTTCAAAAGGCACCATCTCCATAACCACGGAGGCTAGAGACTTGAATTTTAGCTTCAAATGCAGCCTGAACCCTGCCCCAAAAACCAAAAATACCATTCCGGACGAAAACCTGCGAAAAACCCCGAAAATGTCATGGCAAAGTGACCCCTCGACTGCCAAATATAAAAGTGCCTGTAACTTCGTTATTTGAGCAGCTAGAGGGGTCAAACTTGCACTTTTTCAAAAGGCTCCATCTCCAAAACCGCGGTGGCTAGAGACTTGAATTTTAGCTTCAAATGCAGCCTGAACCCTGCCCCAAAAACCAAAAATACCATTCCGGACGAAAACCTGCGAAAAACCCCGAAAATTTCTTGGCAAAGTGACCCCTCGACTGCCAAATATAAAAGTGCCTGTAACTTCGTTATTTGAGCAGCTAGAGGGGTCAAACTTGCACTTTTTCAAAAGGCTCCATCTCCAAAACTACGGAGGCTAGAGACTTGAATTTCAGCTTCAAATGCAGCCTGAACCCTGTCCCAAAAACCAAAAGCACCATTCCGGACGAAAACCTGCGAAAAACCCCGAAAATGTCATGGCAAAGTGACCCCTCGACTGCCAAATATAAAAGTGCCCGTAACTTCGTTATTTGAGCAGCTAGAGGGGTCAAACTTGCACTTTTTCAAAAGGCTCCATCTCCAAAACCACGGAGGCTAGTGACTTGAATTTTAGCTTCAAATGCAGCCTGAACACTGCCCCAAAAACCAAAAATACCATTCCGGACGAAAACCTGCGAAAAACCCCGAAAATTTCATGGCAAAGTGACCCCTCGACTGCCAAATATAAAAGTGCCTGTAACTTCGTTATTTGAGCAGCTAGAGGGGTCAAACTTGCACTTTTTCAAAAGGCTCCATCTCCAAAACCACGGAGGCTAGAGACTTGAATTTTAGCTTCAAATGCAGCCTGAACCCTGCCCCAAAAACCAAAAACACCATTCCGGACGGAAACCTGCGAAAAACCCCGAAAATTTCATGGCAAAGTGACCCCTCGACTGCCAAATATAAAAGTGCCTGTAACTTCGTTATTTGAGCAGTTAGAGGGGTCAAACTTGCACTTTTTCAAAAGGCTCCATCTCCAAAACCACGGAGGCTAGAGACTTGAATCTTAGCTTCAAATGCGGCCTGAGCCCTGCCCCAAAAACCAAAAACACCATTCCGGACGAAAACCTGCGAAAAACCCCGAAAATTTCATGGCAAAGTGACCCCTCGACTGCCAAATATAAAAGTGCCTGTAACTTCGTTATTTGAGCAGCTAGAGGGGTCAAACTTGCACTTTTCAAATATCTCCATCTCCAAAACCACGGAGGCTAGAGACTTGAATTTTAGCTTCAAATGCAGCCTGAGCCCTGCCCCAAAAACCAAAAACACCATTCCGGACGAAAACCTGCGAAAAACCTCGAAAATTTCATGGCAAAGTGACCCCTCGACTGCCAAATATAAAAGTGCCTGTAACTTCGTTATTTGAGCAGCTAGAGGGGTCAAATTTGCACTTTTTCAAATATCTCCATCTCCAAAACCACGGAGGCTAGAGACTTGAATTTTAGCTTCAAATGCAGCCTGAACCCTGCCCCAAAAACCAAAAACACCATTCCGGACGAAAACCTGCGAAAAACCCCGAAAATTTCATGGCAAAGTGACCCCTCGACTGCCAAATATAAAAGTGCCTGTAACTTCGTTATTTGAGCAGCTAGAGGGGTCAAACTTGCACTTTTTCAAAAGGCTCCATCTCCAAAACCACGGAGGCTAGAGACTTGAATTTTAGCTTCAAATGCAGCCTGAACCCTGCCCCAAAAACCAAAAACACCATTCCGGACGAAAACCTGCGAAAAACCCCGAAAATTTCATGGCAAAGTGACCCCTCGACTGCCAAATATAAAAGTGCCTGTAACTTCGTTATTTGAGCAGCTAGAGGGGTCAAACTTGCACTTTTTCAAAAGGCTCCATCTCCAAAACCACGGAGGCTAGAGACTTGAATTTTAGCTTCAAATGCAGCCTGAACCCTGCCCCAAAAACCAAAAATACCATTCCGGACGAAAATTTGCGAAAAACCCCGAAAATTTCATGGCAAAGTGACCCCTCGACTGCCAAATATAAAAGTGCCTGTAACTTCGTTATTTGAGCAGCTAGAGGGGTCAAACTTGCAGTTTTTCAAAAGGCTCCATCTCCAAAACCACGGAGGCTAGAGACTTGAATTTTAGCTTCAAATGCAGCCTGAACCCTGCCCCAAAAACCAAAAACACCATTCCGGACGAAAACCTGCGAAAAACCCCGAAAATTTCATGGCAAAGTGACCCCTCGACTGCCAAATATAAAAGTGCCTGTAACTTCGTTATTTGAGCAGCTAGAGGGGTCAAACTTGCACTTTTTCAAAAGGCTCCATCTCCAAAACCACGGAGGCTAGAGACTTGAATTTTAGCTTCAAATGCAGCCTGAACCCTGCTTCAAAAACCAAAAATACCATTCCGGACGAAAACCTGCGAAAAACCCCGAAAATGTCATGGCAAAGTGACCCCTCGACTGCCAAATATAAAAGTGCCTGTAACTTCGTTATTTGAGCAGCTAGAGGGGTCAAACTTGCACTTTTTCAAAAGGCTCCATCTCCAAAAGCACGGAGGCTAGAGACTTGAATTTTAGCTTCAAATGAAGCCTGAACCCTGCCCCAAAAACCAAAAACACCATTCCGGACGAAAACCTGCGAAAAACCCCGAAAATTTCATGGCAAAGTGACCCCTCGACTGCCAAATATAAAAGTGCCTGTAACTTCGTTATTTGAGCAGCTAGAGGGGTCAAACTTGCACTTTTTCAAAAGGCACCATCTCCAAAACCACGGAGGCTAGAGACTTGAATTTTAGCTTCAAATGCAGCCTGAACCCTGCCCCAAAAACCAAAAATACCATTCCGGACGAAAACCTGCGAAAAACCCCGAAAATGTCATGGCAAAGTGACCCCTCGACTGCCAAATATAAAAGTGCCTGTAACTTCGTTATTTGAGCAGCTAGAGGGGTCAAACTTGCACTTTTTCAAAAGGCTCCATCTCCAAAACCACGGAGGCTAGAGACTTGAATTTTAGCTTCAAATGCAGCCTGAACCCTGCCCCAAAAACCAAAAATACCATTCCGGACGAAAACCTGCGAAAAACCCCGAAAATTTCATGGCAAAGTGACCCCTCGACTGCCAAATATAAAAGTGCCTGTAACTTCGTTATTTGAGCAGCACTTTTTCAAAAGGCTCCATCTCCAAAACCACGGAGGCTAGAGACTTGAATGTTAGCTTCAAATGCGGCCTGAACCCTGCCCCAAAAACCAAAAACAAGATTCCGGACGAAAACCTGCGAAAAACCCCGAAAATTTCATGGCAAAGTGACTTGAATTTTAGCTTCAAATGCAGCCTGAGCCCTGCCCCAAAAACCAAAAACACCATTCCGGACGAAAACCTGCGAAAAACCCCGAAAATTTCATTGCAAAGTGACCCCTCGACTGCCAAATATAAAAGTGCCTGTAACTTCGTTATTTGAGCAGCTAGAGGGGTCAAACTTGCACTTTTTCAAATATCTCCATCTCCAAAACCACGGAGGCTAGAGACTTGAATTTTAGCTTCAAATGCAGCCTGAACCCTGCCCCAAAAACCAAAAACACCATTCCGGACGAAAACCTGCGAAAAACCCCGAAAATTTCATGGCAAAGTGACCCCTCGACTGCCAAATATAAAAGTGCCTGTAACTTCGTTATTTGAGCAGCTAGAGGGGTCAAACTTGCACTTTTTCAAAAGGCTCCATCTCCAAAACCACGGAGGCTAGAGACTTGAATTTTAGCTTCAAATGCAGCCTGAACCCTGCCCCAAAAACCAAAAACACCATTCCGGACGAAAACCTGCGAAAAACCCCGAAAATTTCATGGCAAAGTGACCCCTCGACTGCCAAATATAAAAGTGCCTGTAACTTCGTTATTTGAGCAGCTAGAGGGGTCAAACTTGCACTTTTTCAAAAGACTCCATCTCCAAAACCACGGAGGCTAGAGACTTGAATTTTAGCTTCAAATGCAGCCTGAACCCTGCCCCAAAAACCAAAAATACCATTCCGGACGAAAATTTGCGAAAAACCCCGAAAATTTCATGGCAAAGTGACCCCTCGACTGCCAAATATAAAAGTGCCTGTAACTTCGTTATTTGAGCAGCTAGAGGGGTCAAACTTGCACTTTTTCAAAAGGCTCCATCTCCAAAACCACGGAGGCTAGAGACTTGAATTTTAGCTTCAAATGCAGCCTGAACCCTGCCCCAAAAACCAAAAATACCATTCCGGACGAAAACCTGCGAAAAACCCCGAAAATGTCATGGCAAAGTGACCCCTCGACTGCCAAATATAAAAGTGCCTGTAACTTCGTTATTTGAGCAGCTAGAGGGGTCAAACTTGCACTTTTGCAAAAGGCTCCATCTCCAAAACCACGGAGGCTAGTGACTTGAATTTTAGCTTCAAATGCAGCCTGAACACTGCCCCAAAAACCAAAAACACCATTCCGGACGAAAACCTGCGAAAAACCCCGAAAATTTCATGGCAAAGTGACCCCTCGACTGCCAAATATAAAAGTGCCTGTAACTTCGTTATTTGAGCAGCTAGAGGGGTCAAACTTGCACTTTCTCAAAAGGCTCCATCTCCAAAACCACGGAGGCTAGAGACTTGAATTTTAGCTTCAAATGCAGCCTGCACCCTGCCCCAAAAACCAAAAACACCATTCCGGACGAAAACCTGCGAAAAACCCCGAAAATTTCATGGCAAAGTGACCCCTCGACTGCCAAATATAAAAGTGCCTGTAACTTCGTTATTTGAGCAGCTAGAGGGGTCAAACTTGCAGTTTTGCAAAAGGCTCCATCTCCAAAACCACGGAGGCTAGAGACTTGAATTTTAGCTTCAAATGCAGCCTGAACCCTGCCCCAAAAACCAAAAACACCATTCCGGACGAAAACCTGCGAAAAACCCCGAAAATTTCATGGCAAAGTGACCCCTCGACTGCCAAATATAAAAGTGCCTGTAACTTCGTTATTTGAGCAGCTAGAGGGGTCAAACTTGCACTTTTTCAAAAGGCTCCATCTCCAAAACCACGGAGGCTAGAGACTTGAATTTTTCCTTCAAATGCAGCCTGAACCCTGCCCCAAAAACCAAAAATACCATTCCGGACGAAAACCTGCGAAAAACCCCGAAAATTTCATGGCAAAGTGACCCCTCGACTGCCAAATATAAAAGTGCCTGTAACTTCGTTATTTGAGCAGCTAGAGGGGTCAAACTTGCACTTTTTCAAAAGGCTCCATCTCCAAAACCGCGGTGGCTAGAGACTTGAATTTTAGCTTCAAATGCAGCCTGAACCCTGCCCCAAAAACCAAAAACACCATTCCGGACGAAAACCTGCGAAAAACCCCGAAAATTTCATGGCAAAGTGACCCCTCGACTGCCAAATATAAAAGTGCCTGTAACTTCGTTATTTGAGCAGCTAGAGGGGTCAAACTTGCACTTTTTCAAAAGGCTCCATCTCCAAAACCACGGAGGCTAGTGACTTGAATTTTAGCTTCAAATGCAGCCTGAACACTGCCCCAAAAACCAAAAATACCATTCCGGACGAAAACCTGCGAAAAACCCCGAAAATTTCATGGCAAAGTGACCCCTCGACTGCCAAATATAAAAGTGCCTGTAACTTCGTTATTTGAGCAGCTAGAGGGGTCAAACTTGCACTTTCTCAAAAGGCTCCACCTCCAAAACCACGGAGGCTAGAGACTTGAATTTTAGCTTCAAATGCAGCCTGCACCCTGCCCCAAAAACCAAAAACACCATTCCGGACGAAAACCTGCGAAAAACCCCGAAAATTTCATGGCAAAGTGACCCCTCGACTGCCAAATATAAAAGTGCCTGTAACTTAGTTATTTGAGCAGCTAGAGGGGTCAAACTTGCAGTTTTGCAAAAGGCTCCATCTCCAAAACCACGGAGGCTAGAGACTTGAATTTTAGCTTCAAATGCAGCCTGAACCCTGCCCCAAAAACCAAAAACACCATTCCGGACGAAAACCTGCGAAAAACCCCGAAAATTTCATGGCAAAGTGACCCCTCGACTGCCAAATATAAAGGTGCCTGTAACTTCGTTATTTGAGCAGCTAGAGGGGTCAAACTTGCACTTTTTCAAAAGGCTCCATCTCCAAAACCACGGAGGCTAGAGACTTGAATTTTAGCTTCAAATGCAGCCTGAACCCTGCCCCAAAAACCAAAAACACCATTCCGGACGAAAACCTGCGAAAAACCCCGAAAATTTCATGGCAAAGTGACCCCTCGACTGCCAAATATAAAAGTGCCTGTAACTTCGTTATTTGAGCAGCTAGAGGGGTCAAACTTGCACTTTTTCAAAAGGCTCCATCTCCAAAACCACGGAGGCTAGTGACTTGAATTTTAGCTTCAAATGCAGCCTGAACACTGCCCCAAAAACCAAAAATACCATTCCGGACGAAAACCTGCGAAAAACCCCGAAAATTTAATGGTAAAGTGACCCCTCGACTGCCAATATAAAAGTGCCTGTAACTTCGTTATTTGAGCAGCTAGAGGGGTCAAACTTGCAGTTTTGCAAAAGGCTCCATCTCCAAAACCACGGAGGCTAGAGACTTGAATTTTAGCTTCAAATGCAGCCTGAACCCTGCCCCAAAAACCAAAAACACCATTCCGGACGAAAACCTGCGAAAAACCCCGAAAATTTCATGGCAAAGTGACCCCTCGACTGCCAAATATAAAAGTGCCTGTAACTTCGTTATTTGAGCAGCTAGAGGGGTCAAACTTGCAGTTTTGCAAAAGGCTCCATCTCCAAAACCACGGAGGCTAGAGACTTGAATTTTAGCTTCAAATGCAGCCTGAACCCTGCCCCAAAAACCAAAAACACCATTCCGGACGAAAACCTGCGAAAAACCCCAAAAATTTCATGGCAAAGTGACCCCTCGACTGCTAAATATAAAAGTGCCTGTAACTTCGTTATTTGAGCAGCTAGAGGGGTCAAACTTGCACTTTTTCAAAAGGCTCCATCTCCAAAACCAATGAGGCTAGAGACTTGAATTTTAGCTTCAAATGCGGCCTGAACCCTGCCCCAAAAACCAAAAACACCAATCCGGACGAAAACCTGCGAAAAACCCCGAAAATTTCATGGCAAAGTGACCCCTCGACTGCCAAATATAAAGGTGCCTGTAACTTCGTTATTTGAGCAGCTAGAGGGGTCAAACTTGCAGTTTTGCAAAAGGCTCCATCTCCAAAACCACGGAGGCTAGAGACTTGAATTTTAGCTTCAAATGCAGCCTGAACCCTGCCCCAAAAACCAAAAACACCATTCCGGACGAAAACCTGCGAAAAACCCCGAAAATTTCATGGCAAAGTGACCCCTCGACTGCCAAATATAAAGGTGCCTGTAACTTCGTTATTTGAGCAGCTAGAGGGGTCAAACTTGCACTTTTTCAAAAGGCTCCATCTCCAAAACCACGGAGGCTAGAGACTTGAATTTTAGCTTCAAATGCAGCCTGAACCCTGCCCCAAAAACCAAAAACACCATTCCGGACGAAAACCTGCGAAAAACCCCGAAAATTTCATGGCAAAGTGACCCCTCGACTGCCAAATATAAAGGTGCCTGTAACTTCGTTATTTGAGCAGCTAGAGGGGTCAAACTTGCACTTTTTCAAAAGGCTCCATCTCCAAAACCAATGAGGCTAGAGACTTGAATTTTAGCTTCAAATGCAGCCTGAACCCTGCCCCAAAAACCAAAAATACCATTCCGGACGAAAACCTGCGAAAAACCCCGAAAATTTCATGGCAAAGTGACCCCTCGACTGCCAAATATAAAGGTGCCTGTAACTTCGTTATTTGAGCAGCTAGAGGGGTCAAACTTGCAGTTTTGCAAAAGGCTCCATCTCCAAAACCACGGAGGCTAGAGACTTGAATTTTAGCTTCAAATGCAGCCTGAACCCTGCCCCAAAAACCAAAAACACCATTCCGGACGAAAACCTGCGAAAAACCCCGAAAATTTCATGGCAAAGTGACCCCTCGACTGCCAAATATAAAGGTGCCTGTAACTTCGTTATTTGAGCAGCTAGAGGGGTCAAACTTGCACTTTTTCAAAAGGCTCCATCTCCAAAACCACGGAGGCTAGAGACTTGAATTTTAGCTTCAAATGCAGCCTGAACCCTGCCCCAAAAACCAAAAACACCATTCCGGACGAAAACCTGCGAAAAACCCCGAAAATTTCATGGCAAAGTGACCCCTCGACTGCCAAATATAAAAGTGCCTGTAACTTCGTTATCTGAGCAGCTAGAGGGGTCAAACTTGCACTTTTTCAAAAGGCTCCATCTCCAAAACCACGGAGGCTAGTGACTTGAATTTTAGCTTCAAATGCAGCCTGAACACTGCCCCAAAAACCAAAAATACCATTTCGGACGAAAACCTGCGAAAAACCCCGAAAATTTCATGGAAAAGTGACCCCTCGACTGCCAAATATAAAAGTGCCTGTAACTTCGTTATTTGAGCAGCTAGAGGGGTCAAACCTGCACTTTTTCAAAAGGCTCCATCTCCAAAACCAATGAGGCTAGAGACTTGAATTTTAGCTTCAAATGCGGCCTGAACCCTGCCTAAAAAACCAAAACACCAATCCGGACGAAAACCTGCGAAAAACCCCGAAAATTTCATGCCAAAGTGACCCCTCGACTGCCAAATATAAAAGTGCCTGTAACTTCGTTATTTGAGCAGCTAGAGGGGTCAAACTTGCAGTTTTGCAAAAGGCTCCATCTCCAAAACCACGGAGGCTAGAGACTTGAATGTTAGCTTCAAATGCAGCCTGAACCCTGCCCCAAAAACCAAAATCACCATTCCGGACGAAAACCTGCGAAAAACCCCGAAAATTTCATGGCAAAGTGACTCCTCGACTGCTAAATATAAAAGTGCCTGTAACTTCGTTATTTGAGCAGCTAGAGGGGTCAAACTTGCACTTTTTCAAAAGGCTCCATCTCCAAAACCACGGAGGCTAGAGACTTGAATGTTAGCTTCAAATGCGGCCTGAACCCTGCCCCAAAAACCAAAAACACCATTCCGGACGAAAACCTGCGAAAAACCCCGAAAATTTCATGGCAAAGTGACCCCTCGACTGCCAAATATAAAAGTGCCTGTAACTTCGTTATTTGAGCAGCTAGAGGGGTCAAACTTGCACTTTTTCAAAAGGCTCCATCTCCAAAAGCACGGAGGCTAGAGACTTGAATTTTAGCTTCAAATGCAGCCTGAACCCTGCCCCAAAAACCAAAAACACCATTACGGACGAAAACCTGCGAAAAACCCCGAAAATTTCATGGCAAAGTGACCCCTCGACTGCCAAATATAAAAGTGCCTGTAACTTCGTTATTTGAGCAGCTAGAGGGGTCAAACTTGCAGTTTTGCAAAAGGCTCCATCTCCAAAACCACGGAGGCTAGAGACTTGAATTTTAGCTTCAAATGCAGCCTGAACCCTGCCCCAAAAACCAAAAACACCATTCCGGACGAAAACCTGCGAAAAACCCCGAAAATTTCATGGCAAAGTGACCCCTCGACTGCTAAATATAAAAGTGCCTGTAACTTCGTTATTTGAGCAGCTAGAGGGGTCAAACTTGCACTTTTTCAAAAGGCTCCATCTCCAAAACCAATGAGGCTAGAGACTTGAATTTTAGCTTCAAATGCGGCCTGAACCCTGCCCCAAAAACCAAAAACACCAATCCGGACGAAAACCTGCGAAAAACCCCGAAAATTTCATGGCAAAGTGACCCCTCGACTGCCAAATATAAAAGTGCCTGTAACTTCGTTATTTGAGCAGCTAGAGGGGTCAAACTTGCACTTTTTCAAAAGGCTCCATCTCCAAAACCACGGAGGCTAGAGACTTGAATTTTAGCTTCAAATGCAGCCTGAACCCTGCCCCAAAAACGAAAAACACCATTCCGGACGAAAACCTGCGAAAAACCCCGAAAATTTCATGGCAAAGTGACCCCTCGACTGCCAAATATAAAGGTGCCTGTAACTTCGTTATTTGAGCAGCTAGAGGGGTCAAACTTGCACTTTTTCAAAAGGCTCCATCTCCAAAACCAATGAGGCTAGAGACTTGAATTTTAGCTTCAAATGCAGCCTGAACCCTGCCCCAAAAACCAAAAATACCATTCCGGACGAAAACCTGCGAAAAACCCCGAAAATTTCATGGCAAAGTGACCCCTCGACTGCCAAATATAAAGGTGCCTGTAACTTCGTTATTTGAGCAGCTAGAGGGGTCAAACTTGCAGTTTTGCAAAAGGCTCCATCTCCAAAACCACGGAGGCTAGAGACTTGAATTTTAGCTTCAAATGCAGCCTGAACCCTGCCCCAAAAACCAAAAACACCATTCCGGACGAAAACCTGCGAAAAACCCCGAAAATTTCATGGCAAAGTGACCCCTCGACTGCCAAATATAAAAGTGCCTGTAACTTCGTTATTTGAGCAGCTAGAGGGGTCAAACTTGCACTTTTTCAAAAGGCTCCATCTCCAAAACCACGGAGGCTAGTGACTTGAATTTTAGCTTCAAATGCAGCCTGAACACTGCCCCAAAAACCAAAAATACCATTTCGGATGAAAACCTGCGAAAAACCCCGAAAATTTCATGGCAAAGTGACCCCTCGACTGCCAAATATAAAAGTGCCTGTAACTTCGTTATTTGAGCAGCTAGAGGGGTCAAACTTGCACTTTTTCAAAAGGCTCCATCTCCAAAACCAATGAGGCTAGAGACTTGAATTTTAGCTTGAAATGCGGCCTGAACCCTGCCTAAAAAACCAAAAACACCAATCCGGACGAAAACCTGCGAAAAACCCCGAAAATTTCATGCCAAAGTGACCCCTCGACTGCCAAATATAAAAGTGCCTGTAACTTCGTTATTTGAGCAGCTAGAGGGGTCAAACTTGCAGTTTTGCAAAAGGCTCCATCTCCAAAACCACGGAGGCTAGAGACTTGAATTTTAGCTTCAAATGCAGCCTGAACCCTGCCCCAAAAACCAAAATCACCATTCCGGACGAAAACCTGCGAAAAACCCCGAAAATTTCATGGCAAAGTGACCCCTCGACTGCCAAATATAAAAGTGCCTGTAACTTCGTTATTTGAGCAGCTAGAGGGGTCAAACTTTCAGTTTTGCAAAAGGCTCCATCTCCAAAACCACGGAGGCTAGAGACTTGAATGTTAGCTTCAAATGCAGCCTGAACCCTGCCCCAAAAAGCAAAAACACCATTCCGGACGAAAACCTGCGAAAAACCCCGAAAATTTCATGGTAAAGTGACCCCTCGACTGCCAAATATAAAGGTGCCTGTAACTTCGTTATTTGAGCAGCTAGAGGGGTCAAACTTGCACTTTTTAAAAAGGCTCCATCTCCAAAACCACGGAGGCTAGAGACTTGAATTTTAGCTTCAAATGCAGCCTGAACCCTGCCCCAAAAACCAAAAACACCATTCCGGACGAAAACCTGCGAAAAACCCCGAAAATTTCAAGGCAAAGTGACCCCTCGACTGCTAAATATAAAAGTGCCTGTAACTTCGTTATTTGAGCAGCTAGAGGGGTCAAACTAGCACTTTTTCAAAAGGCTCCATCTCCAAAACCAATGAGGCTAGAGACTTGAATTTTAGCTTCAAATGCGGCCTGAACCCTGCCCCAAAAACCAAAAACACCAATTCGGACGAAAACCTGCGAAAAACCCCGAAAATTTCATGCCAATGTGACCCCTCGACTGCCAAATATAAAAGTGCCTGTAACTTCGTTATTTGAGCAGCTAGAGGGGTCAAACTTGCACTTTTTCAAAAGACTCCATCTCCAAAACCACGGAGGCTAGACACTTGAATTTTAGCTTCAAATGCAGCCTGAACCCTGCCCCAAAAACCAAAAACACCATTCCGGACGAAAACCTGCGAAAAACCCCGAAAATTTCATGGCAAAGTGACCCCTCGACTGCCAAATATAAAAGTGCCTGTAACTTCGTTATTTGAGCAGCTAGAGGGGTCAAACTTGCACTTTTTCAAAAGGCTCCATCTCCAAAACCACGGAGGCTAGAGACTTGAATGTTAGCTTCAAATGCGGCCTGAACCCTGCCCCAAAAACCAAAAACACCATTCCGGACGAAAACCTGCGAAAAACCCCGAAAATTTCATGGCAAAGTGACCCCTCGACTGCCAAATATAAAAGTGCCTGTAACTTCGTTATTTGAGCAGCTAGAGGGGTCAAACTTGCACTTTTTCAAAAGGCTCCATCTCCAAAACCACGGAGGCTAGAGACTTGAATTTTAGCTTCAAATGCAGCCTGAACCCTGCCCCAAAAACCAAAAATACCATTCCGGACGAAAACCTGCGAAAAACCCCGAAAATTTCATGGCAAAGTGACCCCTCGACTGCCAAATATAAAAGTGCCTGTAACTTCGTTATTTGAGCAGCTAGAGGGGTCAAACTTGCACTTTTTAAAAAGGCTCCAAAACCACGGAGGCTAGAGACTTGAATTTTAGATTCAAATGCAGCCTGAACCCTGCCCCAAAAACCAAAAACACCATTCCGGACGAAAACCTGCGAAAAACCCCGAAAATTTCATAGCAAAGTGACTCCTCGACTGCTAAATATAAAAGTGCCTGTAACTTCGTTATTTGAGCAGCTAGAGGGGTCAAACTTGCACTTTTTCAAAAGGCTCCATCTCCAAAACCACGGAGGCTAGAGACTTGAATTTAAGCTTCAAATGCGGCCTGAACCCTGCCCCAAAACCCAAAAACACCAATCCGGACGAAAACCTGCGAAAAACCCCGAAAATTTCATGCCAAAGTGACCCCTCGACTGCCAAATATAAAAGTGCCTGTAACTTCGTTATTTGAGCAGCTAGAGGGGTCAAACTTGCACTTTTTCAAAAGGCTCCATCTCCAAAACCACGGAGGCTAGAGACTTGAATTTTAGCTTCAAATGCAGCCTGAACCCTGCCCCAAAAACCAAAAACACCGTTCCGGACGAAAACCTGCGAAAAACCCCGAAAATTTCATGGCAAAGTGACTCCTCGACTGCTAAATATAAAAGTGCCTGTAACTTCGTTATTTGAGCAGCTAGAGGGGTCAAACTTGCACTATTTCAAAAGGCTCCATCTCCAAAACCACGGAGCCTAGAGACTTGAATTTTAGCTTCAAATGCAGCCTGAACCCTGCCCCAAAAACCAAAAACACCATTCCGGACGAAAACCTGCGAAAAACCCCGAAAATGACATGGCAAGGTGACCCCTCGACTGCCAAATATAAAAGTGCCTGTAACTTCGTTATTTGAGCAGCTAGAGGGGTCAAACTTGCACTATTTCAAAAGGCTCCATCTCCAAAACCACGGAGCCTAGAGACTTGTAATTTAGCTTCAAATGCAGCCTGAACCCTGCCCCAAAAACCAAAAATACCATTCCGGACGAAAACCTGCGAAGAACCCCGAAAATTTCATGGCAAAGTGACCCCTCGACTGCTAAATATAAAAGTGCCTGTAACTTCGTTATTTGAGCAGCTAGAGGGGTCAAACTTGCACTATTTCAAAAGGCTCCATCTCCAAAACCACGGAGCCTAGAGACTTGAATTTTAGCTTCAAATGCAGCCTGAACCCTGCCCCAAAAACCAAAAATACCATTCCGGACGAAAACCTGCGAAAAACCCCGAAAATTTCATGGCAAAGTGACCCCTCGACTGCTAAATATAAAAGTGCCTGTAACTTCGTTATTTGAGCAGCTAGAGGGGTCAAACTTGCACTTTTTCAAAAGGCTCCATCTCAAAAACCACGGAGGCTAGAGACTTGAATGTTAGCTTCAAATGCAGCCTGAACCCTGCCCCAAAAACCAAAAACACCATTCCGGACGAAAACCTGCGAAAAACCCCGAAAATGTCATGGCAAGGTGACCCCTCGACTGCCAAATATAAAAGTGCCTGTAACTTCGTTATTTGAGCAGCTAGAGGGGTCAAACTTGCACTATTTCAAAAGGCTCCATCTCCAAAACCACGGAGGCTAGAGACTTGAATTTTAGCTTCAAATGCAGCCTGAACCCTGCCCCAAAAACCAAAAATACCATTCCGGACGAAAACCTGCGAAAAACCCCGAAAATTTCATGGCAAAGTGACCCCTCGACTGCTAAATATAAAAGTGCCTGTAACTTCGTTATTTGAGCAGCTAGAGGGGTCAAACTTGCACTTTTTCAAAAGGCTCCATCTCAAAAACCACGGAGGCTAGAGACTTGAATGTTAGCTTCAAATGCAGAATGAACCCTGCCCCAAAAACCAAAAACACCATTCCGGACGAAAACCTGCGAAAAACCCCGAAAATGTCATGGCAAAGTGACCCCTCGACTGCCAAATATAAAAGTGCCTGTAACTTCGTTATTTGAGCAGCTAGAAGGGTCAAACTTGCACTTTTTCAAAAGGCTCCATCTCCAAAACCACGGAGGCTAGAGACTTGAATGTTAGCTTCAAATGCGGCCTGAACCCTGCCCCAAAAACCAAAAACACCATTCTGGACGAAAACCTGCGAAAAACCACGAAAATTTCATGGCAAAGTGACCCCTCGACTGCTAAATATAAAAGTGCCTGTAACTTCGTTATTTGAGCAGCTAGAGGGGTCAAACTTGCACTTTTTCAAAAGGCTCCATCTCCAAAACCACGGAGGCTAGAGACTTGAATTTTAGCTTCAAATGCAGCCTGAACCCTGCCCCAAAAACCAAAAACACCATTCCGGACGAAAACCTGCGAAAAACCCCGAAAATTTCATGGCAAAGTGACCCCTCGACTGCCAAATATAAAAGTGCCTGTAACTTCGTTATTTGAGCAGCTAGAAGGGTCAAACTTGCACTTTTTCAAAAGGCTCCATCTCCAAAACCACGGAGCCTAGAGACTTGAATTTTAGCTTCAAATGCAGCCTGAACCCTGCCCCAAAAACCAAAAACACCATTCCGGACGAAAACCTGCGAAAAACCCCGAAAATGTCATGGCAAGGTGACCCCTCGACTGCCAAATATAAAAGTGCCTGTAACTTCGTTATTTGAGCAGCTAGAGGGGTCAAACTTGCACTATTTCAAAAGGCTCCATCTCCAAAACCACGGAGCCTAGAGACTTGAATTTTAGCTTCAAATGCAGCCTGAACCCAGCCCCAAAAACCAAAAATACCATTCCGGACGAAAACCTGCGAAAAACCCCGAAAATTTCATGGCAAAGTGACCCCTCGACTGCTAAATATAAAAGTGCCTGTAACTTCGTTATTTGAGCAGCTAGAGGGGTCAAACTTGCACTTTTTCAAAAGGCTCCATCTCAAAAACCACGGAGGCTAGTGACTTGAATGTTAGCTTCAAATGCAGCCTGAACCCTGCCCCAAAAACCAAAAACACCATTCCGGACGAAAACCTGCGAAAAACCCCGAAAATTTCATGGCAAAGTGACCCCTCGACTGCCAAATATAAAAGTGCCTGTAACTTCGTTATTTGAGCAGCTAGAGGGGTCAAACTTGCACTTTTTCAAAAGGCTCCATCTCCAAAACCACGGAGCCTAGAGACTTGAATTTTAGCTTCAAATGCAGCCTGAACCCTGCCCCAAAAACCAAAAACACCATTCCGGACGAAAACCTGCGAAAAACCCCGAAAATGTCATGGCAAGGTGACCCCTCGACTGCCAAATATAAAAGTGCCTGTAACTTCGTTATTTGAGCAGCTAGAGGGGTCAAACTTGCACTTTTTCAAAAGGCTCCATCTCCAAAACCACGGAGGCTAGAGACTTGAATTTTAGCTTCAAATGCAGAATGAACCCTGCCCCAAAAACCAAAAACACCATTCCGGACGAAAACCTGCGAAAAACCCCGAAAATTTCATGGCAAAGTGACCCCTCGACTGCCAAATATAAAAGTGCCTGTAACTTCGTTATTTGAGCAGCTAGAGGGGTCAAACTTGCAGTTTTGCAAAAGGCTCCATCTCCAAAACCACGGAGGCTAGAGACTTGAATTTTAGTTTCAGATGCAGCCTAAGCCCTGCCCCAAAAACCAAAAACACCATTCCGGACGAAAACCTGCGAAAAACCCCGAAAATGTCATGGCAAAGTGACCCCTCGACTGCCAAATGTAAAAGTGCCTGTAACTTCGTTATTTGAGCAGCTAGAGGGGTCAAACTTGCAGTTTTGCAAAAGGCTCCATCTCCAAAACCACGGAGTCTAGAGACTTGAATTTAAGCTTCAAATGCAGCCTGAACCCTGCCCCAAAAACCAAAAACACCATTCCGGACGAAAACCTGCGAAAAACCCCGAAAATTTCATGGCAAAGTGACCCCTCGACTGCCAAATATAAAAGTGCCTGTAACTTCGTTATTTGAGCAGCTAGAGGGGTCAAACTTGCACTTTTTAAAAAGGCTCCATCTCCAAAACCGCGGAGCCTAGAGACTTGAATTTTAGCTTCAAATGCAGCCTGAACCCTGCCCCAAAAACCAAAAACACCATTCCGGACGAAAACCTGCGAAAAACCCCGAAAATTTCATGGTAAAGTGACCCCTCGACTGCTAAATATAAAAGTGCCTGTAACTTCGTTATTTGAGCAGCTAGAGGGGTCAAACTTGCACTTTTTCAAAAGGCTCCATTTCCAAAACCAATGAGGCTAGAGACTTGAATTTTAGCTTCAAATGCAGCCTGAACCCTGCCCCAAAAACCAAAAGTACCATTCCGGACGAAAACCTGCGAAAAACCCCGAAAATTTCATGGCAAAGTGACCCCTCGACTGCCAAATATAAAAGTGCCTGTAACTTCGTTATTTGAGCAGCTAGAGGGGTCAAACTTGCAGTTTTGCAAAAGGCTCCATCTCCAAAACCACGGAGGCTAGAGACTTGAATTTTAGCTTCAAATGCAGCCTGAACCCTGCCCCAAAATCCAAAAACACCAATCCGGACGAAAACCTGCGAAAAACCCCGAAAATTTCATGGCAAAGTGACCCCTCGACTGCCAAATATAAAGGTGCCTGTAACTTCGTTATTTGAGCAGCTAGAGGGGTCAAACTTGCACTTTTTAAAAAGGCTCCATCTCCAAAACCACGGAGGCTAGAGACTTGAATTTTAGCTTCAAATGCAGCCTGAACCCTGCCCCAAAAACCGAAAACACCATTCCGGACGAAAACCTGCGAAAAACCCCGAAAATGTCATGGCAAGGTGACCCCTCGACTGCCAAATATAAAAGTGCCTGTAACTTCGTTATTTGAGCAGCTAGAGGGGTCAAACTTGCACTTTTTCAAAAGCCTCCATCTCCAAAACCACGGAGGCTAGACACTTGAATTTTAGCTTCAAATGCAGCCTGAACCCTGCCCCAAAAACAAAAAACACCATTCCGGACGAAAACCTGCGAAAAACCCCGAAAATGTCATGGCAAAGTGACCCCTCGACTGCCAAATATAAAAGTGCCTGTAACTTCGTTATTTGAGCAGCTAGAGGGGTCAAACTTGCACTTTTTAAAAAGGCTCCATCTCCAAAACCACGGAGGCTAGAGACTTGAATTTTAGCTTCAAATGCAGCCTGAACCCTGCCCCAAAAACCAAAAACACCATTCCGGACGAAAACCTGCGAAAAACCCCGAAAATGTCATGGCAAGGTGACCCCTCGACTGCCAAATATAAAAGTGCCTGTAACTTCGTTATTTGAGCAGCTAGAGGGGTCAAACTTGCACTTTTTCAAAAGCCTCCATCTCCAAAACCACGGAGGCTAGAGACTTGAATTTTAGCTTCAAATGCAGCCTGAACCCTGCCCCAAAAACCAAAAACACCAATCCGGAAGAAAACTTGCGAAAAACCACGAAAATTTCATGGCAAAGTGACCCCTCGACTGCCAAATATAAAAGTGCCTGTAACTTCGTTATTTGAGCAGCTAGAGGGGTCAAACTTGCACTTTTTAAAAAGGCTCCATCTCCAAAACCACGGAGGCTAGAGACTTGAATTTTAGCTTCAAATGCAGCCTGAACCCTGCCCCAAAAACCAAAAACACCATTCCGGACGAAAACCTGCGAAAAACCCCGAAAATGTCATGGCAAGGTGACCCCTCGACTGCCAAATATAAAAGTGCCTGTAACTTCGTTATTTGAGCAGCTAGAGGGGTCAAACTTGCACTTTTTCAAAAGGCTGCATCTCCAAAACCACGGAGGCTAGAGACTTGAATTTTAGCTTCAAATGCGGCCTGAACCCTGCCCCAAAAACCAAAAACACCATTCCGGACAAAAACCTGCGAAAAACTCCGAAAATTTCATGGCAAAGTGATCCCTCGACTGCTAAATATAAAAGTGCCTGTAACTTCGTTATTTGAGCAGCTAGAGGGGTCAAACTTGCACTTTTTAAAAAGGCTCCATCTCCAAAACCACGGAGGCTAGAGACTTGAATTTTAGCTTCAAATGCAGCCTGAACCCTGCCCCAAAAACCAAAAACACCAATCCGGAAGAAAACTTGCGAAAAACCACGAAAATTTCATGGCAAAGTGACCCCTCGACTGCCAAATATAAAAGTGCCTGTAACTTCGTTATTTGAGCAGCTAGAGGGGTCAAACTTGCACTTTTTCAAAAGGCTCCATCTCCAAAACCACGGAGCCTAGAGACTTGAATTATAGCTTCAAATGCAGCCTGAACCCTGCCCCAAAAACCAAAAACACCATTCCGGACGAAAACCTGCGAAAAACCCCGAAAATTTCATGGCAAAGTGACCCCTCGACTGCCAAATATAAAAGTGCCTGTAACTTCGTTATTTGAGCAGCTAGAGGGGTCAAACTTGCACTTTTTCAAAAGGCGCCATCTCCAAAACCACGGAGCCTAGAGACTTGAATTTTAGCTTCAAATGCAGCCTGAACCCTGCCCCAAAAACCAAAAACACCATTCCGGACGAAAACCTGCGAAAAACCCCGAAAATGTCATGGCAAGGTGACCCCTCGACTGCTAAATATAAAAGTGCCTGTAACTTCGTTATTTGAGCAGCTAGAGGGGTCAAACTTGCACTTTTTCAAAAGGCTCCATCTCCAAAACCACGGAGGCTAGAGACTTGAATTATAGCTTCAAATGCAGCCTGAACCCTGCCCCAAAAACCAAAAACACCATTCCGGACGAAAACCTGCGAAAAACTCCGAAAATTTCATGGCAAAGTGACCCCTCGACTGCCAAACATAAAAGTGCCTGTAAATTCGTTATTTGAGCAGCTAGAGGGGTCAAACTTGCACTTTTTCAAAAGGCTCCATCTCCAAAACCACGGAGCCTAGTGACTTGAATTTTAGCTTCAAATGCAGCCTGAACCCTGCGCCAAAAACCAAAAACACCATTCCGGACGAAAACCTGCGAAATACCCCGAAAAATTTCATGGCAAAGTGACCCCTCGACTGCTAAATATAAAAGTGCCTGTAACTTCGTTATTTGAGCAGCTAGAGCGGTCAAACTTGCACTTTTTCAAAAGGCTCCATCTCCAAAACCACGGAGGCTAGAGACTTGAATTATAGCTTCAAATGCAGCCTGAACCCTGCCCCAAAAACCAAAAACACCATTCCGGACGAAAACCTGCGAAAAACCCCGAAAATTTCATGGCAAAGTGACCCCTCGACTGCCAAATATAAAAGTGCCTGTAACTTCGTTATTTGAGCAGCTAGAGGGGTCAAACTTGCACTTTTTCAAAAGGCTCCATCTCAAAAACCACGGAGGCTAGAGACTTGAATGTTAGCTTCAAATGCAGAATGAACCCTGCCCCAAAAACCAAAAACACCATTCCGGACGAAAACCTGCGAAAAACCCCGAAAATTTCATGGCAAAGTGACCCCTCGACTGCCAAATATAAAAGTGCCTGTAACTTCGTTATTTGAGCAGCTAGAGGGGTCAAACTTGCACTTTTTCAAAAGGCTCCATCTCCAAAACCACGGAGGCTAGAGACTTGAATTTTAGCTTCAAATGCAGCCTGAACCCTGTCCCAAAAACCAAAAATACCATTCCGGACGAAAACCTGCGAAAAACCCCGAAAATTTCATGGCAAAGTGACCCCTCGACTGCTAAATATAAAAGTGCCTGTAAATTCGTTATTTGAGCAGCTAGAGGGGTCAAACTTGCACTTTTTCAAAAGGCTCCATTTCCAAAACCACGGAGCCTAGAGACTTGAATGTTAGCTTCAAATGCAGCCTGAACCCTACCCCAAAAACCAAAAACACCATTCCGGACGAAAACCTGCGAAAAACCCCGAAAATTTCATGGCAAAGTGACCCCTCGACTGCCAAATATAAAAGTGCCTGTAACTTCGTTATTTGAGCAGCTAGAGGGGTCAAACTTGCACTTTTTCAAAAGGCTCCATCTCCAAAACCACGGAGGCTAGAGACTTGAATTTTAGCTTCAAATGCAGCCTGAACCCTGCCCCAAAAACCAAAAACACCATTCCGGACGAAATCCTGCGAAAAACCCCGAAAATTTCATGGCAAAGTGACCCCTCGACTGCTAAATATAAAAGTGCCTGTAACTTCGTTATTTGAGCAGCTAGGGGGTTCAAACTTGCACTTTTTCAAAAGGCTCCATCTCCAAAACCACGGAGGCTAGAGACTTGAATGTTAGCTTCAAATGCGGCCTGAACCCTGCCCCAAAAACCAAAAACACCATTCCGGACGAAAACCTGCGAAAAACCCCGAAAATTTCATGGCAAAGTGACCCCTCGACTGCCAAATATAAAAGTGCCTGTAACTTCGTTATTTGAGCAGCTAGAGGGGTCAAACTTGCACTTTTTCAAAAGGCTCCATCTCCAAAACCACGGAGGCTAGAGACTTGAATTTTAGCTTCAAATGCAGCCTGAACCCTGCCCCAAAAACCAAAAACACCATTCCGGACGAAAACCTGCGAAAAACCCCGAAAATTTCATGGCAAAGTGACCCCTCGACTGCCAAATATAAAAGTGCCTGTAACTTCGTTATTTGAGCAGCTAGAGGGGTCAAACTTGCACTTTTTCAAAAGGCTCCATCTCGAAAACCACGGAGGCTAGACACTTGAATGTTAGCTTCAAATGCAGCCTGAACCCTGCCCCAAAAACCAAAAACACCATTCCGGACGAAAACCTGCGAAAAACCCCGAAAATTTCATGGCAAAGTGACCCCTCGACTGCCAAATATAAAAGTGCCTGTAACTTCGTTATTTGAGCAGCTAGAGGGGTCAAACTTGCACTTTTTCAAAAGGCTCCATCTAGAAAACCACGGAGCCTAGAGACTTGAATTTTAGCTTCAAATGCAGCCTGAAGCCTGCCCCAAAAACGAAAATTACCATTCCGGACGAAAACCTGCGAAAAACCCCGAAAATTTCATGGCAAAGTGACCCCTCGACTGCTAAATATAAAAGTGCATGTAACTTCGTTATTTGAGCAGCTAGAGGGGTCAAACTTGCACTTTTTCAAAAGGCTCCATCTCCAAAACCACAGAGCCTAGAGACTTGAATTTTAGCTTCAAATGCAGCCTGAACCCTGCCCCAAAAACCAAAAATACCATTCCGGACGAAAACCTGCGAAAAACCCCGAAAATTTCATGGCAAAGTGACCCCTCGACTGCTAAATTTAAAAGTGCATGTAACTTCGTTATTTGAGCAGCTAGAGGGGTCAAACTTGCACTTTTTCAAAAGGCTCCATCTCCAAAACCACGGAGCCTAGAGACTTGAATTTTAGCTTCAAATGCAGCCTGAACCCTGCCCCAAAAAACCAAAAATACTATTCCGGACGAAAACCTGCGAAAAACCCCGAAAATGTCATGGAAAAGTGACCCCTCGACTGCTAAATATAAAAGTGCCTGTAACTTCGTTATTTGAGCAGCTAGAGGGGTCAAACTTGCACTTTTTCAAAAGGCTCCATCTCAAAAACCACGGAGGCTAGAGACTTGAATTTTAGCTTCAAATGCAGCCTGAACCCTACTTCAAAAACCAAAAACATCACACCGGACGAAAACCTGCGAAAAAACCCGAAAATTTCATGGCAAAGTGACCCCTCGACTGCCAAATATAAAAGTGCCTGTAACTTCGTTATTTGAGCAGCTAGAGGGGTCAAACTTGCACTTTTTCAAATGGCTCCATCTCCAAAACCACGGAGGCTAGAGACTTGAATGTTAGCTTCAAATGCAGCCTGAACCCTGCCCCAAAAACCAAAAACACCATTCCGGACGAAAACCTGCGAAAAACCCCGAAAATTTCATGGCAAAGTGACCCCTCGACTGCCAAATATAAAAGTGCCTGTAACTTCGTTATTTGAGCAGCTAGAGGGGTCAAACTTGCACTTTTTCAAAAGGCTCCATCTCCAAAACCACGGAAGCTAGAGACTTGAATTTTAGCTTCAAATGCAGCCTGAACCCTGCCCCAAAAACCAAAAACACCATTCCGGACGAAAACCTGCCAAAACCCCGAAAATTTCATGGCAAAGTGACCCCTCGACTGCCAAATATAAAAGTGCCTGTAAATTCGTTATTTGAGCAGCTAGAGGGGTCAAACTTGCACTTTTTCAAAAGGCTCCATCTCCAAAACCACGGAGCCTAGAGACTTGAATTTTAGCTTCAAATGCAGCCTGAACCCTGCCCCAAAAACCAAAAATACCATTCCGGACGAAAACCTGCGAAAAACCCCGAAAATGTCATGGAAAAGTGGCCCCTCGACTGCTAAATATAAAAGTGCCTGTAACTTCGTTATTTGAGCAGCTAGAGGGGTCAAACTTGCACTTTTTCAAAAGGCTCCATCTCAAAAACCACGGAGGCTAGAGACTTGAATTTTAGCTTCAAATGCAGCCTGAACCCTGCCCCAAAAACCAAAAACACCACACCGGACGAAAACCTGCGAAAAAACCCGAAAATTTCATGGCAAAGTGACCCCTCGACTGCCAAATATAAAAGTGCCTGTAACTTCGTTATTTGAGCAGCTAGAGGGGTCAAACTTGCACTTTTTCAAATGGCTCCATCTCCAAAACCACGGAGGCTAGAGACTTGAATTTTAGCTTCAAATGCAGCCTGAACCCTGCCCCAAAAACCAAAAACACCATTCCGGACGAAAACCTGCGGAAAACCCCGAAAATTTCATGGCAAAGTGACCCCTCGACTGCCAAATATAAAAGTGCCTGTAACTTCGTTATTTGAGCAGCTAGAGGGGTCAAACTTGCACTTTTTCAAAAGGCTCCATCTCCAAAACCACGGAGGCTAGAGACTTGAATTTTAGCTTCAAATGCAGCCTGAACCCTGCCCCAAAAACCAAAAACACCATTCCGGACGAAAACCTGCGAAAAACCCCGAAAATTTCATGCAAAGTGACCCCTCGACTGCCAAATATAAAAGTGCCTGTAACTTCGTTATTTGAGCAGCTAGAGGGGTCAAACTTGCACTTTTTCAAAAGGCTCCATCTCCAAAACCGCGGTGGCTAGAGACTTGAATGTTAGCTTTAAATGCAGCCTGAACCCTGCCCCAAAAACCAAAAACACCATTCCGGACGAAAACCTGCGAAAAACCCCGAAAATTGCATGGCAAAGTGACCCCTCGACTGCCAAATATAAAAGTGCCTGTAACTTCGTTATTTGAGCAGCTAGAGGGGTCAAACTTGCACTTTTTCAAAAGGCTCCATCTCCAAAACCACGGAGGCTAGTGACTTGAATTTTAGCTTCAAATGCAGCCTGAACCCTGCCCCAATAACCAAAAATACCATTCCGGACGAAAACCTGCGAAAAACCCCGAAAATTTCATGGCAAAGTGACCCCTCGACTGCCAAATATAAAAGTGCCTGTAACTTCGTTATTTGAGCAGCTAGAGGGGTCAAACTTGCACTTTTTCAAAAGGCTCCATCTCCAAAACCGCGGTGGCTAGAGACTTGAATGTTAGCTTTAAATGCAGCCTGAACCCTGCCCCAAAAACCAAAAACACCATTCCGGACGAAAACCTGCGAAAAACCCCGAAAATTTCATGGCAAAGTGACCCCTCGACTGCCAAATATAAAAGTGCCTGTAACTTCGTTATTTGAGCAGCTAGAGGGGTCAAACTTGCACTTTTTCAAAAGGCTCCATCTCCAAAACCACGGAGGCTAGTGACTTGAATTTTAGCTTCAAATGCAGCCTGAACCCTGCCCCAATAACCAAAAATACCATTCCGGACGAAAACCTGCGAAAAACCCCGAAAATTTCATGGCAAAGTGACCCCTCGACTGCCAAATATAAAAGTGCCTGTAACTTCGTTATTTGAGCAGCTAGAGGGGTCAAACTTGCACTTTTTCAAAAGGCTCCATCTCCAAAACCGCGGTGGCTAGAGACTTGAATGTTAGCTTTAAATGCAGCCTGAACCCTGCCCCAAAAACCAAAAACACCATTCCGGACGAAAACCTGCGAAAAACCCCGAAAATTTCATGGCAAAGTGACCCCTCGACTGCCAAATATAAAAGTGCCTGTAACTTCGTTATTTGAGCAGCTAGAGGGGTCAAACTTGCACTTTTTCAAAAGGCTCCATCTCCAAAACCACGGAGGCTAGTGACTTGAATTTTAGCTTCAAATGCAGCCTGAACCCTGCCCCAATAACCAAAAATACCATTCCGGACGAAAACCTGCGAAAAACCCCGAAAATTTCATGGCAAAGTGACCCCTCGACTGCCAAATATAAAAGTGCCTGTAACTTCGTTATTTGAGCAGCTAGAGGGGTCAAACTTGCACTTTTTCAAAAGGCTCCATCTCCAAAACCGCGGTGGCTAGAGACTTGAATGTTAGCTTTAAATGCAGCCTGAACCCTGCCCCAAAAACCAAAAACACCATTCCGGACGAAAACCTGCGAAAAACCCCGAAAATTTCATGGCAAAGTGACCCCTCGACTGCCAAATATAAAAGTGCCTGTAACTTCGTTATTTGAGCAGCTAGAGGGGTCAAACTTGCACTTTTTCAAAAGGCTCCATCTCCAAAACCACGGAGGCTAGAGACTTGAATTTTAGCTTCAAATGCGGCCTGAACCCTGCCCCAAAATCCAAAAACACCATTCCGGACGAAAACCTGCGAAAAACCCCAAAAATTTCATGGCAAAGTGACCCCTCGACTGCCAAATATAAAAGTGCCTGTAACTTCGTTATTTGAGCAGCTAGAGGGGTCAAACTTGCACTTTTTCAAAAGGCTCCATCTCCAAAACCACGGAGGCTAGAGACTTGAATTTAAGCTTCAAATGCGGCCTGAACCCTGCCCCAAAAACCAAAAACACCATTCCGGACGAAAACCTGCGAAAAACCCCGAAAATTTCATGGCAAAGTGACCCCTCGACTGCCAAATATAAAAGTGCCTGTAACTTCGTTATTTGAGCAGCTAGAGGGGTCAAACTTGCACTTTTTCAAAAGGCTCCATCTCCAAAACCACGGAGGCTAGAGACTTGAATTTTAGCTTCAAATGCAGCCTGAACCCTGCCCCAAAAACCAAAAACACCATTCCGGACGAAAACCTGCGAAAAACCCCGAAAATTTCATGGCAAAGTGACCCCTCGACTGCCAAATATAAAAGTGCCTGTAACTTCGTTATTTGAGCAGCTAGAGGGGTCAAACTTGCACTTTTTCAAAAGGCTCCATCTCCAAAACCACGGAGGCTAGAGACTTGAATTTTAGCTTCAAATGCGGCCTGAACCCTGCCCCAAAAACCAAAAACACCATTCCGGACGAAAACCTGCGAAAAACACCGAAAATTTCATTGCAAAATGACCCCTCGACTGCCAAATATAAAAGTGCCTGTAACTTCGTTATTTGAGCAGCTAGAGGGGTCAAACTTGCACTTTTTCAAAAGGCTCCATCTCCAAAACCACGGAGGCTAGAGACTTGAATTTAAGCTTCAAATGCGGCCTGAACCCTGCCCCAAAAACCAAAAACACCATTCCGGACGAAAACCTGCGAAAAACCCCGAAAATTTCATGGCAAAGTGACCCCTCGACTGCCAAATATAAAAGTGCCTGTAACTTCGTTATTTGAGCAGCTAGAGGGGTCAAACTTGCACTTTTTCAAAAGGCTCCATCTCCAAAACCACGGAGGCTAGAGACTTGAATTTTAGCTTCAAATGCAGCCTGAACCCTGCCCCAAAAACCAAAAACACCATTCTGGACGAAAAACCCCGAAAATTTCATGGCAAAGTGACCCCTCGACTGCCAAATATAAAAGTGCCTGTAACTTCGTTATTTGAGCAGCTAGAGGGGTCAAACTTGCACTTTTTCAAAAGGCTCCATCTCCAAAACCGCGGTGGCTAGAGACTTGAATGTTAGCTTCAAATGCAGCCTGAACCCTGCCCCAAAAACCAAAAACACCATTCCGGACGAAAACCTGCGAAAAACCCCGAAAATTTCATGGCAAAGTGACCCCTCGACTGCCAAATATAAAAGTGCCTGTAACTTCGTTATTTGAGCAGCTAGAGGGGTCAAACTTGCACTTTTTCAAAAGGCTCCATCTCCAAAACCACGGAGGCTAGAGACTTGAATTTTAGCTTCAAATGCAGCCTGAACCCTGCCCCAAAAACCAAAAACACCATTCCGGACGAAAACCTGCGAAAAACCCCGAAAATTTCATGGCAAAGTGACCCCTCGACTGCCAAATATAAAAGTGCCTGTAACTTCGTTATTTGAGCAGCTAGAGGGGTCAAACTTGCACTTTTTCAAAAGGCTCCATCTCCAAAACCACGGAGGCTAGAGACTTGAATTTTAGCTTCAAATGCAGCCTGAACCCTGCCCCAAAAACCAAAAACACCATTCCGGACGAAAACCTGCGAAAAACCCCGAAAATTTCATGGCAAAGTGACCCCTCGACTGCCAAATATAAAAGTGCCTGTAACTTCGTTATTTGAGCAGCTAGAGGGGTCAAACTTGCACTTTTTCAAAAGGCTCCATCTCCAAAACCACGGAGGCTAGAGACTTGAATTTTAGCTTCAAATGCGGCCTGAACCCTGCCCCAAAAACCAAAAACACCATTCCGGACGAAAACCTGCGAAAAACTTCGAAAATTTCATGGCAAAGTGACCCCTCGACTGCCAAATATAAAAGTGCCTGTAACTTCGTTATTTGAGCAGCTAGAGGGGTCAAACTTGCACTTTTTCAAAAAGCTCCATCTCCAAAACCACGGAGGCTAGAGACTTGAATTTTAGCTTCAAATGCGGCCTGAACCCTGCCCCAAAAACCAAAAATACCATTCCGGACGAAAACCTGTGAAAAACCCCGAAAATTTCATGGCAAAGTGACCCCTCGACTGCCAAATATAAAAGTGCCTGTAACTTCGTTATTTGAGCAGCTAGAGGGGTCAAACTTGCACTTTTTCAAAAGGCTCCATCTCCAAAACCACGGAGGCTAGAGACTTGAATGTTAGCTTCAAATGCGGCCTGAACCCTGCCCCAAAAACCAAAAACACCATTCCGGACGAAAACCTGCGAAAAACCCCGAAAATTTCATGGCAAAGTGACCCCTCGACTGCCAAATATAAAAGTGACTGTAACTTCGTTATTTGAGCAGCTAGAGGGGTCAAACTTGCACTTTTTCAAAAGGCTCCATCTCCAAAACCACGGAGGCTAGAGACTTGAATTTTAGCTTCAAATGCGGCCTGAACCCTGCCCCAAAAACCAAAAACACCATTCCGGACGAAAACCTGCGAAAAACCCCGAAAATTTCATGGCAAAGTGACCCCTCGACTGCCAAATATAAAAGTGACTGTAACTTCGTTATTTGAGCAGCTAGAGGGGTCAAACTTGCACTTTTTCAAAAGGCTCCATCTCCAAAACCACGGAGGCTAGAGACTTGAATGTTAGCTTCAAATGCAGCCTGAACCCTGCCCCAAAAACCAAAAACACCATTCCGGACGAAAACCTGCGAAAAACCCCGAAAATTTCATGGCAAAGTGACCCCTCGACTGCCAAATATAAAAGTGCCTGTAACTTCGTTATTAGAGCAGCTAGAGGGGTCAAACTTGCACTTTTTCAAAAGGCTCCATCTCCAAAACCACGGAGGCTAGAGACTTGAATGTTAGCTTCAAATGCAGCCTGAACCCTGCCCCAAAAACCAAATTTACCATTCCGGACGAAAACCTGCGAAAAACCCCGAAAATTTCATGGCAAAGTGACCCCTCGACTGCCACATATAAAAGTGCCTGTAACTTCGTTATTAGAGCAGCTAGAGGGGTCAAACTTGCACTTTTTCAAAAGGCTCCATTTCCAAAACCACGGAGACTGAAGACTTGAATGTTAGCTTCAAATGCAGCCTGAACCCTGCCCCAAAAACCAAAAACACCATTCCGGACGAAAACCTGCGAAAAACCCCGAAAATTTCATGGCAAAGTGACCCCTCGACTGCCAAATATAAAAGTGCCTGTAACTTCGTTATTAGAGCAGCTAGAGGGGTCAAACTTGCACTTTTTCAAAAGGCTCCATCTCCAAAACCACGGAGGCTAGAGACTTGAATGTTAGCTTCAAATGCGGCCTGAACCCTGCCCCAAAAACCAAAAACACCATTCCGGACGAAAACCTGCGAAAAACCCCGAAAATTTCATGGCAAAGTGACCCCTCGACTGCCAAATATAAAAGTGCCTGTAACTTCGTTATTTGAGCAGCTAGAGGGGTCAAACTTGCACTTTTTCAAAAGGCTCCATCTCCAAAACCACGGAGGCTAGAGACTTGAATGTTAGCTTCAAATGCGGCCTGAACCCTGCCCCAAAAACCAAAATTACCATTCCGGACGAAAACCTGCGAAAAACCCCCAAAATTTCATGGCAAAGTGACCCCTCGACTGCCAAATATAAAAGTGCCTGTAACTTCGTTACTAGAGCAGCTGGAGGGGTCAAACTTGCACTTTTTCAAAAGGCTCCATCTCCAAAACCACGTAGGCTAGAGACTTGAATGTTAGCTTCAAATGCAGCCTGAACCCTGCCCCAAAAACGAAAATTACCATTCCGGACGAAAACCTGCGAAAAACCCCGAAAATTTCATGGCAAAGTGACCCCTCGACTGCCAAATATAATAGTGCCTGTAACTTCGTTATTAGAGCAGCTAGAGGGGTCAAACTTGCACGTTTTCAAAAGGCTCCATCTCCAAAACCACGGAGGCTAGAGACTTGAATGTTAGCTTCAAATGCAGCCTGAACCCTGCCCCAAAAACCAAAATTACCATTAAGGACGAAAACCTGCGAAAAACCCCGAAAATTGCATGGCAAAGTGACCCCTCGACTGCCAAATATAAAAGTGCCTGTAACTTCGTTATTAGAGCAGCTAGAGGGGTCAAACTTGCACTTTTTCAAAAGGCTCCATCTCCAAAACCACGGAGGCTAGAGACTTGAATGTTAGCTTCAAATGCGGCCTGAACCCTGCCCCAAAAACCAAAAACACCATTCCGGACGAAAACCTGCGAAAAACCCCGAAAATTTCATGGCAAAGTGACCCCTCGACTGCCAAATATAAAAGTGCCTGTAACTTCGTTATTTGAGCAGCTAGAGGGGTCAAACTTGCACTTTTTCAAAAGGCTCCATCTCCAAAACCACGGAGGCTAGAGACTTGAATGTTAGCTTCAAATGCAGCCTGAACCCTGCCCCAAAAACCAAAATTACCATTCCGGACGAAAACCTGCGAAAAACCCCCAAAATTTCATGGCAAAGTGACCCCTCGACTGCCAAATATAAAAGTGCCTGTAACTTCGTTATTAGAGCAGCTGGAGGGGTCAAACTTGCACTTTTTCAAAAGGCTCCATCTCCAAAACCACAGAGCCTAGAGACTTGAATGTTAGCTTCAAATGCAGCCTGAACCCTGCCCCAAAAACCAAAAACACCATTCCGGACGAAAACCTGCGAAAAACACCGAAAATTTCATGGCAAAGTGACCCCTCGACTGCCAAATATAATAGTGCCTGTAACTTCGTTATTAGAGCAGCTAGAGGGGTCAAACTTGCACTTTTTCAAAAGGCTCCATCTCCAAAACCACGGAGGCTAGAGACTTGAATGTTAGCTTCAAATGCAGCCTGAACCCTGCCCCAAAAACCAAAATTACCATTCCGGACGAAAACCTGCGAAAAACCCCGAAAATTTCATGGCAAAGTGACCCCTCGACTGCCAAATATAAAAGTGCCTGTAACTTCGTTATTAGAGCAGCTAGAGGGGTCAAACTTGCACTTTTTCAAAAGGCTCCATCTCCAAAACCACGGAGGCTAGAGACTTGAATTTTAGCTTCAAATGCAGCCTGAACCCTGCCCCAAAAACCAAAAACACCATTCCGGACGAAAACCTGCGAAAAACCCCGAAAATTTCATGGCAAAGTGACCCCTCGACTGCCAAATATAAAAGTGCCTGTAACTTCGTTATTTGAGCAGCTAGAGGGGTCAAACTTGCACTTTCTCAAAAGGCTCCATCCCCAAAACCGCGGTGGCTAGAGACTTGAATTTTAGCTTCAAATGCAGCCTGAACCCTGCCCCAAAAACCAAAAACATCATTCCGGATGAAAACCTGCGAAAAACCCCGAAAATTTCATGGCAAAGTGACCCCTCGACTGCCAAATATAAAAGTGCCTGTAACTTCGTTATTAGAGCAGCTAGACGGGTCAAACTTGCACTTTTTCAAAAGGCTCCATCTCCAAAACCACGGAGGCTAGAGACTTGAATGTTAGCTTCAAATGCAGCCTGAATCCTGCCCCAAAAACCAAAATTACCATTCCGGACGAAAACCTGCGAAAAACCCCGAAAATTTCATGGCAAAGTGACCCCTCGACTGCCAAATATAAAAGTGCCTGTAACTTCGTTATTTGAGCAGCTAGAGGGGTCAAACTTGCACTTTTTTAAAAGGCTCCATCTCCAAAACCACGGAGGCTAGAGACTTGAATGTTAGCTTCAAATGCAGCCTGAACCCTGCCCCAAAAACCAAAATTACCATTCCGAACGAAAACCTGCGAAAAACCCCGAAAATTTCATGGCAAAATGACCCCTCGACTGCCAAATATAAAAGTGCCTGTAACTTCGTTATTAGAGCAGCTAGAGGGGTCAAACTTGCACTTTTTCAAAAGGCTCCATCTCCAAAACCACGTAGGCTAGAGACTTGAATGTTAGCTTCAAATGCAGCCTGAACCCTGTCCCAAAAACCAAAATTACCATATCGGACGAAAACCTGCGAAAAACTCCGAAAATTTCATGGCAAAGTGACCCCTCGACTGCCAAATATAAATAAAAGAGCCTGTAACTTCGTTATTTGAGCAGCTAGAGGGGTCAAACTTGCACTTTTTCAAAAGGCTCCATCTCCAAACCCACGGAGGCTAGAGACTTGAATGTTAGCTTCAAATGCAGCCTGAACCCTGCCCCAAAAACCAAAATTACCATTCCGGACGAAAACCTGCGAAAAACCCCGAAAATTTCATGGCAAAGTGACCCCTCGACTGCCAAATATAAAAGTGCCTGTAACTTCGTTATTAGAGCAGCTAGAAAGGTCAAACTTGCACTTTTTCAAAAGGCTCCATCTCCAAAACCACGGAGGCTAGAGACTTGAATGTTAGCTTCAAATGCAGCCTGAACCCTGCCCCAAAAACCAAAATCACCATTCCGGACGAAAACCTGCGAAAAACCCCGAAAATTTCATGGCAAAGTGACCCCTCGACTGCCAAATATAAAAGTGCCTGTAACTTCGTTATTAGAGCAGCTAGAGGGGTCAGACTTGCACTTTTTCAAAAGGCTCCATCTCCAGAACCACGGAGGCTAGAGACTTGAATGTTAGCTTCAAATGCAGCCTGAACCCTGCCCCAAAAACTAAAATTACCATTCCGGACGAAAACCTGCGAAAAACCCCGAAAATTTCATGGCAAAGTGACCCCTCGACTGCTAAATATAAAAGTGCCTGTAACTTCGTTATTAGAGCAGCTAGAGGGGTCAAACTTGCACTTTTTCAAAAGGCTCCATCTCCAAAACCACGGAGGCTAGAGACTTGAATGTTAGCTTCAAATGCAGCCTGAACCCTGCCCCAAAAACCAAAAACACCATTCCGGACGAAAACCTGCGAAAAACCCCGAAAATTTCATGGCAAAGTGACCCCTCGACTGCCAAATATAAAAGTGCCTGTAACTTCGTTATTTGAGCAGCTAGAGGGGTCAAACTTGCACTTTTTCAAAAGGCTCCATCTCCAAAACCACGGAGGCTAGAGACTTGAATGTTAGCTTCAAATGCAGCCTGAACCCTGCCCCAAAAACCAAAATCACCATTCCGGACGAAAACCTGCGAAAAACCCCGAAAATTTCATGGCAAAGTGACCCCTCGACTGCCAAATATAAAAGTGCCTGTAACTTCGTTATTAGAGCAGCTAGAGGGGTCAGACTTGCACTTTTTCAAAAGGCTCCATCTCCAGAACCACGGAGGCTAGAGACTTGAATGTTAGCTTCAAATGCAGCCTGAACCCTGCCCCAAAAACCAAAATTACCATTCCGGACGAAAACCTGCGAAAAACCCCGAAAATTTCATGGCAAAGTGACCCCTCGACTGCCAAATATAATAGTGCCTGTAACTTCGTTATTAGAGCAGCTAGAGGGGTCAAACTTGCACTTTTTCAAAAGGCTCCATCTCCAAAACCACGAAGGCTAGAGACTTGAATGTTAGCTTCAAATGCAGCCTGAACCCTGCCCCAAAAACCAAAAACACCATTCCGGACGAAAACCTGCGAAAAACCCCGAAAATTTCATGGCAAAGTGACCCCTCGACTGCCAAATATAAAAGTGCCTGTAACTTCGTTATTTGAGCAGCTAGAGGGGTCAAACTTGCACTTTTTCAAAAGGCTCCATCTCCAAAACCACGGAGGCTAGAGACTTGAATTTTAGCTTCAAATGCAGCCTGAACCCTGCCCCAAAAACCAAAATTACCATTCCGGACGAAAACCTGCGAAAAACCCCGAAAATTTCATGGCAAAGTGACCCCTCGACTGCCAAATATAAAAGTGCCTGTAACTTCGTTATTAGAGCAGCTAGAGGGGTCAAACTTGCACTTTTTCAAAAGGCTCCATCTCCAAAACCACGTAGGCTAGAGACTTGAATGTTAGCTTCAAATGCAGCCTGAACCCTGCCCCAAAAACCAAAATTACCATTCCGGACGAAAACCTGCGAAAAACCCCGAAAATTTCATGGCAAAGTGACCCCTCGACTGCCAAATATAATAGTGCCTGTAACTTCGTTATTAGAGCAGCTAGAGGGGTCAAACTTGCACTTTTTCAAAAGGCTCCATCTCCAAAACCACGGAGGCTAGAGACTTAAATGTTAGCTTCAAATGCAGCCTGAACCCTGCCCCAAAAACCAAAATTACCATTAAGGACGAAAACCTGCGAAAAACCCCGAAAATTGCATGGCAAAGTGACCCCTCGACTGCCAAATATAAAAGTGCCTGTAACTTCGTTATTAGAGCAGCTAGAGGGGTCAAACTTGCACTTTTTCAAAAGGCTCCATCTCCAAAACCACGGAGGCTAGAGACTTGAATTTTAGCTTCAAATGCAGCCTGAACCCTGCCCCAAAAACCAAAAACACCATTCCGGACGAAAACCTGCGAAAAACCCCGAAAATTTCATGGCAAAGTGACCCCTCGACTGCCAAATATAAAAGTGCCTGTAACTTCGTTATTTGAGCAGCTAGAGGGGTCAAACTTGCACTTTCTCAAAAGGCTCCATCCCCAAAACCGCGGTGGCTAGAGACTTGAATTTTAGCTTCAAATGCAGCCTGAACCCTGCCCCAAAAACCAAAAACACCATTCCGGACGAAAACCTGCGAAAAACTTCGAAAATTTCATGGCAAAGTGACCCCTCGACTGCCAAATATAAAAGTGCCTGTAACTTCGTTATTTGAGCAGCTAGAGGGGTCAAACTTGCAATTTTTCAAAAGGCTCCATCCCCAAAACCGCGGTGGCTAGAGACTCGAATGTTAGCTTCAAATGCAGCCTGAACCCTGCCCCAAAAACCAAAAACACCATTCCGGACGAAAACCTGCGAAAAACCCCGAAAATTTCATGGCAAAGTGACCTCTTGACTGCCAAATATAAAAGTGCCTGTAACTTCGTTATTAGAGCAGCTAGAGGGGTCAAACTTGCACTTTTTCAAAAGGCTCCATCTCCAAAACCACGGAGGCTAGAGACTTGAATGTTAGCTTTAAATGCAGCCTGAACCCTGCCCCAAAAACCAAAATTACCATTCCGGACGAAAACCTGCGATAAACCCCGAAAATTTCATGGCAAAGTGACCCCTCGACTGCCAAATATAAAAGTGCCTGTAACTTCGTTATTAGAGCAGCTAGAGGGGTCAAACTTGCACTTTTTCAAAAGGCTCCATCTCCAAAACCACGGAGGCTAGAGACTTGAATGTTAGCTTCAAATGCAGCCTGAATCCTGCCCCAAAAACCAAAATTACCATTCCGGACGAAAACCTGCGAAAAACCCCGAAAATTTCATGGCAAAATGACCCCTCGACTGCCAAATATAAAAGTGCCTGTAACTTCGTTATTAGAGCAGCTAGAGGGGTCAAACTTGCACTTTTTCAAAAGGCTCCATCTCCAAAACCACGGAGGCTAGAGACTTGAATGTTAGCTTCAAATGCAGCCTGAACCCTGTCCCAAAAACCAAAATTACCATTCCGGACGAAAACCTGCGAAAAACCCCGAAAACTTCATGGCAAAGTGACCCCTCGACTGCCAAATATATATAAAAGTGCCTGTAACTTCGTTATTTGAGCAGCTAGAGGGGTCAAACTTGCACTTTCTCAAAAGGCTCCATCCCCAAAACCGCGGTGGCTAGAGACTTGAATGTTAGCTTCAAATGCAGCCTGAACCCTGCCCCAAAAACCAAAAACACCATTCCGGACGAAAACCTGCGAAAAACACCGAAAATTTCATGGCAAAGTGACCCCTCGACTGCCAAATATAAAAGTGCCTGTAACTTCGTTATTAGAGCAGCTAGAGGGGTCAAACTTGCACTTTTTCAAAAGGCTCCATCTCCAAACCCACGGAGGCTAGAGACTTGAATGTTAGCTTCAAATGCAGCCTGAACCCTGCCCCAAAAACCAAAATTACCATTCCGGACGAAAACCTGCGAAAAACCCCGAAAATTTCATGGCAAAGTGACCCCTCGACTGCCAAATATAAAAGTGCCTGTAACTTCGTTATTAGAGCAGCTAGAGGGGTCAAACTTGCACTTTTTCAAAAGGCTCCATCTCCAAAACCACGGAGGCTAGAGACTTGAATGTTAGCTTCAAATGCAGCCTGAACCCTGCCCCAAAAACCAAAATCACCATTCCGGACGAAAACCTGCGAAAAACCCCGAAAATTTCATGGCAAAGTGACCCCTCGACTGCCAAATATAAAAGTGCCTGTAACTTCGTTATTAGAGCAGCTAGAGGGGTCAGACTTGCACTTTTTCAAAAGGCTCCATCTCCAGAACCACGGAGGCTAGAGACTTGAATGTTAGCTTCAAATGCAGCCTGAACCCTGCCCCAAAAACCAAAATCACCATTCCGGACGAAAACCTGCGAAAAACCCCGAAAATTTCATGGCAAAGTGACCCCTCGACTGCCAAATATAAAAGTGCCTGTAACTTCGTTATTAGAGCAGCTAGAGGGGTCAGACTTGCACTTTTTCAAAAGGCTCCATCTCCAGAACCACGGAGGCTAGAGACTTGAATGTTAGCTTCAAATGCAGCCTGAACCCTGCCCCAAAAACCAAAAACACCATTCCGGACGAAAACCTGCGAAAAACCCCGAAAATTTCATGGCAAAGTGACCCCTCGACTGCCAAATATAAAAGTGCTGTAACTTCGTTATTTGAGCAGCTAGAGGGGTCAAACTTGCACTTTCTCAAAAGACTCCATCCCCAAAACCGCGGTGGCTAGAGACTTGAATGTTAGCTTCAAATGCAGCCTGAACCCTGCCCCAAAAACCAAAAACACCATTCCGGACGAAAACCTGCGAAAAACACCGAAAATTTCATGGCAAAGTGACCCCTCGACTGCCAAATATAAAAGTGCCTGTAACTTCGTTATTTGAGCAGCTAGAGGGGTCAAACTTGCACTTTTTCAAAAGGCTCCATCTCCAAAACCGCGGTGGCTAGAGACTTGAATGTTAGCTTCAAATGCAGCCTGAACCCTGCCCCAAAAACCAAAATCACCATTCCGGACGAAAACCTGCGAAAAACCCCGAAAATTTCATGGCAAAGTGACCCCTCGACTGCCAAATATAAAAGTGCCTGTAACTTCGTTATTAGAGCAGCTAGAGGGGTCAGACTTGCACTTTTTCAAAAGGCTCCATCTCCAGAACCACGGAGGCTAGAGACTTGAATGTTAGCTTCAAATGCAGCCTGAACCCTGCCCCAAAAACCAAAATTACCATTCCGGACGAAAACCTGCGAAAAACCCCGAAAATTTCATGGCAAAGTGACCCCTCGACTGCCAAATATAAAAGTGCCTGTAACTTCGTTATTAGAGCAGCTAGAGGGGTCAGACTTGCACTTTTTCAAAAGGCTCCATCTCCAGAACCACGGAGGCTAGAGACTTGAATGTTAGCTTCAAATGCAGCCTGAACCCTGCCCCAAAAACCAAAATTACCATTCCGGACGAAAACCTGCGAAAAACCCCGAAAATTTCATGGCAAAGTGACCCCTCGACTGCCAAATATAAAAGTGCCTGTAACTTCGTTATTAGAGCAGCTAGAGGGGTCAGACTTGCACTTTTTCAAAAGGCTCCATCTCCAAAACCACGGAGGCTAGAGACTTGAATGTTAGCTTCAAATGCAGCCTGAACCCTGCCCCAAAAACCAAAATCACCATTCCGGACGAAAACCTGCGAAAAACCCCGAAAATTTCATGGCAAAGTGACCCCTCGACTGCCAAATATAAAAGTGCCTGTAACTTCGTTATTAGAGCAGCTAGAGGGGTCAGACTTGCACTTTTTCAAAAGGCTCCATCTCCAGAACCACGGAGGCTAGAGACTTGAATGTTAGCTTCAAATGCAGCCTGAACCCTGCCCCAAAAACCAAAAACACCATTCCGGACGAAAACCTGCGAAAAACCCCGAAAATTTCATGGCAAAGTGACCCCTCGACTGCCAAATATAAAAGTGCTGTAACTTCGTTATTTGAGCAGCTAGAGGGGTCAAACTTGCACTTTCTCAAAAGGCTCCATCCCCAAAACCGCGGTGGCTAGAGACTTGAATGTTAGCTTCAAATGCAGCCTGAACCCTGCCCCAAAAACCAAAAACACCATTCCGGACGAAAACCTGCGAAAAACACCGAAAATTTCATGGCAAAGTGACCCCTCGACTGCCAAATATAAAAGTGCCTGTAACTTCGTTATTTGAGCAGCTAGAGGGGTCAAACTTGCACTTTTTCAAAAGGCTCCATCTCCAAAACCGCGGTGGCTAGAGACTTGAATGTTAGCTTCAAATGCAGCCTGAACCCTGCCCCAAAAACCAAAATCACCATTCCGGACGAAAACCTGCGAAAAACCCCGAAAATTTCATGGCAAAGTGACCCCTCGACTGCCAAATATAAAAGTGCCTGTAACTTCGTTATTAGAGCAGCTAGAGGGGTCAGACTTGCACTTTTTCAAAAGGCTCCATCTCCAGAACCACGGAGGCTAGAGACTTGAATGTTAGCTTCAAATGCAGCCTGAACCCTGCCCCAAAAACCAAAATTACCATTCCGGACGAAAACCTGCGAAAAACCCCGAAAATTTCATGGCAAAGTGACCCCTCGACTGCCAAATATAAAAGTGCCTGTAACTTCGTTATTAGAGCAGCTAGAGGGGTCAAACTTGCACTTTTTCAAAAGGCTCCTTCTCCAAAACCCCGGAGGCTAGAGGCTTGAATTTTAGCTTCAAATGCAGCCTGAACCCTGCCCCAAAAACCAAAAACACCATTCCGGACGAAAACCTGCGAAAAACCCCGAAAATTTCATGGCAAAGTGACCCCTCGACTGCCAAATATAAAAGTGCCTGTAACTTCGTTATTTGAGCAGCTAGAGGGGTCAAACTTGCACTTTTTCAAAAGGCTCCATCTCCAAAACCGCGGTGGCTAGAGACTTGAATGTTAGCTTCAAATGCAGCCTGAACCCTGCCCCAAAAACCAAAATCACCATTCCGGACGAAAACCTGCGAAAAACCCCGAAAATTTCATGGCAAAGTGACCCCTCGACTGCCAAATATAAAAGTGCCTGTAACTTCGTTATTAGAGCAGCTAGAGGGGTCAGACTTGCACTTTTTCAAAAGGCTCCATCTCCAGAACCACGGAGGCTAGAGACTTGAATGTTAGCTTCAAATGCAGCCTGAACCCTGCCCCAAAAACCAAAATTACCATTCCGGACGAAAACCTGCGAAAAACCCCGAAAATTTCATGGCAAAGTGACCCCTCGACTGCCAAATATAAAAATGCCTGTAACTTCGTTATTAGAGCAGCTAGAGGGGTCAAACTTGCACTTTTTCAAAAGGCTCCATCTCCAAAACCACGGAGGCTAGAGACTTGAATGTTAGCTTCAAATGCAGCCTGAACCCTGCCCCAAAAACCAAAAACACCATTCCGGACGAAAACCTGCGAAAAACCCCGAAAATTTCATGGCAAAGTGACCCCTCGACTGCCAAATATAAAAGTGCCTGTAACTTCGTTATTAGAGCAGCTAGAGGGGTCAAACTTGCACTTTTTCAAATGGCTCCATCTCCAAAACCACGGAGGCTAGAGACTTGAATGTTAGCTTCAAATGCGGCCTGAACCCTGCCCCAAAAACCAAAAACACCATTCCGGATGAAAACCTGCGAAAAACCCCGAAAATTTCATGGCAAAGTGACCCCTCGACTGCCAAATATAAAAGTGCCTGTAACTTCGTTATTTGAGCAGCTAGAGGGGTCAAACTTGCACTTTATCAAAAGGCTCCATCTCCAAAACCACGGAGGCTAGAGACTTGAATTTTAGCTTCAAATGCAGCCTGAACCCTGCCCCAAAAACCAAAATTACCATTCCGGACGAAAACCTGCGAAAAACCCCGAAAATGTCATGGCAAAGTGACCCCTCGACTGCCAAATATAAAAGTGCCTGTAACTTCGTTATTAGAGCAGCTAGAGGGGTCAAACTTGCACTTTTTCAAAAGGCTCCATCTCCAAAACCACGGAGGCTAGAGACTTGAATTTTAGCTTCAAATGCTGCCTGAACCCTGCCCCAAAAACCAAAAACACCATTCCGGACGAAAACCTGCGAAAAACCCCGAAAATTTCATGGCAAAGTGACCCCTCGACTGCCAAATATAAAAGTGCCTGTAACTTCGTTATTAGAGCAGCTAGAGGGGTCAAACTTGCACTTTTTCAAAAGGCTCCATCTCCAAAACCACGGAGGCTAGAGACTTGAATTTTAGCTTCAAATAATGCCTGAACCCTGCCCCAAAAACCAAAAACACCATTCCGGACGAAAACCTGCGAAAAACCCCGAAAATTTCATGGCAAAGTGACCCCTCGACTGCCAAATATAAAAGTGCCTGTAACTTCGTTATTAGAGCAGCTAGAGGGGTCAAACTTGCACTTTTTCAAAAGGCTCCATCTCCAAAACCGCGGTGGCTAGAGACTTGAATTTTAGCTTCAAATGCTGCCTGAACCCTGCCCCAAAAACCAAAAACACCATTCCGGACGAAAACCTGCGAAAAACCCCGAAAATTTCATGGCAAAATGACCCCTCGACTGCCAAATATAAAAGTGCCTGTAACTTCGTTATTTGAGCAGCTAGAGGGGTCAAACTTGCACTTTTTCAAAAGGCTCCATCTCCAAAACCACGGAGGCTAGAGACTTGAATGTTAGCTTCAAATGCGGCCTGAACCCTGCCCCAAAAACAAAAAACACCATTCCGGACGAAAACCTGCGAAAAACCCCGAAAATTTCATGGCAAAGTGACCCCTCGACTGCCAAATATAAAAGTGCCTGTAACTTCGTTATTAGAGCAGCTAGAGGGGTCAAACTTGCACTTTTTCAAAAGGCTCCATCTCCAAAACCACGGGAGCTAGAGACTTGAATGTTAGCTTCAAATGCAGCCTGAACCCTGCCCCAAAAACCAAAATTACCATTCCGGACGAAAACCTGCGAAAAACCCCGAAAATTTCATGGCAAAGTGACCCCTCGACTGCCAAATATAAAAGTGCCTGTAACTTCGTTATTTGAGCAGCTAGAGGGGTCGAACTTGCACTTTTTCAAAAGGCTCCATCTCCAAAACCACGGAGGCTAGAGACTTGAATTTTAGCTTCAAATGCAGCCCGAACCCTGCCCCAAAAACCAAAAACACCATTCCGGACGAAAACCTGCGAAAAACCCCGAAAATTTCATGGCAAAGTGACCCCTCGACTGCCAAATATAAAAGTGCCTGTAACTTCGTTATTTGAGCAGCTAGAGGGGTCGAACTTGCACTTTTTCAAAAGGCTCCATCTCCAAAACCACGGAGGCTAGAGACTTGAATGTTAGCTTCAAATGCAGCCTGAACCCTGCCCCAAAAACCAAAATTACCATTCCGGACGAAAACCTGCGAAAAACCCCGAAAATTTCATGGCAAAGTGACCCCTCGACTGCCAAATATAAAAGTGCCTGTAACTTCGTTATTTGAGCAGCTAGAGGGGTCAAACTTGCACTTTTTCAAAAGGCTCCATCTCCAAAACCACGGAGGCTAGAGACTTGAATGTTAGCTTCAAATGCAGCCTGAACCCTGCCCCAAAAACCAAAATTACCATTCCGGACGAAAACCTGCGAAAAACCCCCAAAATTTCATGGCAAAGTGACCCCTCGACTGCCAAATATAAAAGTGCCTGTAACTTCGTTATTAGAGCAGCTAGAGGGGTCAAACTTGCACTTTTTCAAAAGGCTCCATCTCCAAAACCACGGAGGCTAGAGACTTGAATGTTAGCTTCAATTGCAGCCTGAACCCTGCCCCAAAAACCAAAATTACCATTCCGGACGAAAACCTGCGAAAAACCCCGAAAATTTCATGGCAAAGTGACCCCTCGACTGCCAAATATAAAAGTGCCTGTAACTTCGTTATTAGAGCAGCTAGAGGGGTCAAACTTGCACTTTTTCAAAAGGCTCCATCTCCAAAACCACGGAGGCTAGAGACTTGGATGTTAGCTTCAAATGCAGCCTGAACCCTGTCCCAAAAACCAAAATTACCATTCCGGACGAAAACCTGCGAAAAACCCCGAAAATTTCATGGCAAAGTGACCCCTCGACAGCCAAATATAAAAGTGCCTGTAACTTCGTTATTAGAGCAGCTAGAGGGGTCAAACTTGCACTTTTTCAAAAGGCTCCATCTCCAAAACCACGGGAGCTAGAGACTTGAATGTTAGCTTCAAATGCAGCCTGAACCCTGCCCCAAAAACCAAAATTACCATTCCGGACGAAAACCTGCGAAAAACCCCGAAAATTTCATGGCAAAGTGACCCCTCGACTGCCAAATATAAAAGTGCCTGTAACTTCGTTATTAGAGCAGCTAGAGGGGTCGAACTTGCACTTTTTCAAAAGGCTCCATCTCCAAAACCACGGAGGCTAGAGACTTGAATTTTAGCTTCAAATGCAGCCTGAACCCTGAACCAAAAACCAAAAACACCATTCCGGACGAAAACCTGCGAAAAACCCCGAAAATTTCATGGCAAAGTGACCCCTCGACTGCCAGATATAAAAGTGCCTCTAACTTCGTTATTTGAGCAGCTAGAGGGGTCAAACTTGCACTTTTTCAAAAGGCTCCATCCCCAAAACCGCGGTGGCTAGAGACTTGAATTTTAGCTTCAAATGCAGCCTGAACCCTGCCCCAAAAACCAAAATTACCATTCCGGACGAAAACCTGCGAAAAACCCCGAAAATTTCATGGCAAAGTGACCCCTCGACTGCCAAATATAAAAGTGCCTGTAACTTCGTTATTAGAGCAGCTAGAGGGGTCAAACTTGCACTTTTTCAAAAGGCTCCATCTCCAAAACCACGGAGGCTAGAGACTTGAATGTTAGCTTCAAATGCAGCCTGAACCCTGCCCCAAAAACCAAAATTACCATTCCGGACGAAAACCTGCGAAAAACCCCGAAAATTTCATGGCAAAGTGACCCCTCGACTGCCAGATATAAAAGCGCCTGTAACTTCGTTATTTGAGCAGCTAGAGGGGTCAAACTTGCACTTTTTCAAAAGGCTACATCTCCAAAACCCCGGAGGCTAGAGACTTGAATGTTAGCTTCAAATGCAGCCTGAACCCTGCCCCAAAAACCAAAATTACCATTCCGGACGAAAACCTGCGAAAAACCCCGAAAATTTCATGGCAAAGTGACCCCTCGACTGCCAGATATAAAAGTGCCTGTAACTTCGTTATTTGAGCAGCTAGAGGGGTCAAACTTGCACTTTTTCAAAAGGCTTCTTCTCCAAAACCCCGGAGGCTAGAGACTTGAATGTTAGCTTCAAATGCAGCCTGAACCCTGCCCCAAAAACCAAAAATACCATTCCGGACGAAAACTTGCGAAAATCCCCGAAAATTTCATGGCAAAGTGAGATCTCGACTGCCAAATATAAAAGTGCCTGTAACTTCGTTATTTGAGCAGCTAGAGGGGTCAAACTTGCACTTTTTCAAAAGGCTCCTTCTCCAAAACCACGGAGGCTAGAGACTTGAATGTTAGCTTCAAATGCAGCCTGAACCCTGCCCCAAAAACCAAAAATACCATTCCGGACGACAACCTGCGAAAAACCCCGAAAATTTCATGGCAAAGTGACCCCTCGACTGCCAAATATAAAAGTGCCTGTAACTTCGTTATTAGAGCAGCTAGAGGGGTCAAACTTGCACTTTTTCAAAAGGCTCCATCTCCAAAACCACGGAGGCTAGAGACTTGAATGTTAGCTTCAAATGCAGCCTGAACCCTGCCCCAAAAACCAAAATTACCATTCCGGACGAAAACCTGCGAAAAACCCCGAAAATTTCATGGCAAAGTGACCCCTCGACTGCCAGATATAAAAGTGCCTGTAACTTCGTTATTTGAGCAGCTAGAGGGGTCAAACTTGCACTTTTTCAAAAGGCTCCATCTCCAAAACCCCGGAGGCTAGAGACTTGAATGTTAGCTTCAAATGCAGCCTGAACCCTGCCCCAAAAACCAAAAATACCATTCCGGACGAAAACCTGCGAAAAACCCCGAAAATTTCATGGCAAAGTGACTCCTCGACTGCCAAATATAAAAGTGCCTGTAACTTCGTTATTTGGGCAGCTAGAGGCATACAGGAAAAATATAACAGAGTTGGAACTCAGTATAAATTAAGCAAAGTTTGCCCATAGTATTTCACTTGCGTATGTGTTGTGTTCACTAATCGGTACACAATGGATGTGCAAAAAGTGAAAACTAAAGCCCCCCATCTACCTTGCGATCAGTCGACGCCTATCCGGCGATATTTTGATCGTCAGCTCGATCGCAGAGTGTATGCGCCTGTCGTTGTCGTTTTGTTTCTACAGTTCCATATAATTTTAGCCGAGAAATATTTTGTGGCGATCCATCGTTAGATTAATCCGACGATGAATAGCGTTGTCGTCTTACGATGAATTGCATTGTCTATGGGGGTCTTATATCCGCGTTCATTGTGCCTGGCGGGGCCTCTAAAATCGGAGTGAACTTCGCATGGCAACGGATAGCAAACCCATTTCGTATTGGATGCATTATCAATGAGATCGCATGCTGTTTGATCCTCTCTGGCAAATGTACATGATCGCTGATAGACTGTGAAAAGATGGCGACCGTGCGCTCTTCAGGTAAGGGGAACCATGCGAAATTGTGGGATGGTCATCAAGAATCTTTGTGAGTGCGGGTGGGTGAATCTTTGTGGGTGTGGCTTATAGCAAGTGAATGAATAAAAAGTGTGTGATGAAAAATTGGAAACTGAATCTTTATGGTCGCATTTTAGGATATCCGGAAAGAAAAAACATGCTATGTGGTCTATGATTTAGTATTATATATAATTTATGGCATATGAATTATAATGTAGAATGATTTTTTCTAAAGTGGTGGAGGTGCTATTAGGGTGTTTTTAAAATTTGTAAAATTTTTCAAATAAATCGTTTTTTCATCACAGACGTTTTATCATGCACTTGACACAAGCCACGCCCCCAAAGATGGAAATGCACGAATGCAATGGCCGAAAATGGTAACTCACACATATGAAATTGAGGAGCCATGTCACGCATACAATAGCAACTGAGGAAGCTTGGGCGTTTTAATCAACAGGCACAGTTGATTTGATGTGTTGCTGTCCTTATCACTCTAAAGGTCGATTTACTTTAAATTGTAGCCGTTGCTTCTAGAGTGGTGAGGCTTATTTGTGTGCGTGGGATTATTTGCTTCCTGCTTTAAAAATAAATCTGTTCTGAGTTCCTGCTCTTAGTATACCTGCTCTGTGCCGGAGTTTCTCCCAACGCCGGGGCGTAGGAGTAGCACTGAGAGCAGTTGCGACGAGATGTGTTGCTCCCAGTGAACATAAAATAAAAGACGATACCAGGCCTGTAACATACAAACACACTTTCCTTCTTGCATTGTTCAACATTGTTCATTTTCTTCGCTGTATGATAGCTGCACAACGACCCACACGTCGACGGCTATTTCCAATTTCTTTCCGTGCAGCATAGTGAGCGAGAACAATTAAACTAAACGGGCGTTCCGCCCTGTGATGTGCGTGTGACTGTCTGTTGTCCGTGTGGGTAAGTGTGAACCAGCAGACTGTTTTGTATTGTACAATTCGCCTACCATAGGTGCGGTCCTGGAAACCTGACCGGTTAAGGAAATGACAGTGAGCAACAGAGATGGCAAGGCATTGTGTATCCGTAAGTAAAAGAGAGACGCATTGAACTGATACATCCACACATTCGACGCACACGACTCATGCCAAAGCATCTACAGACGAATTCCGAGAGCAGAATGACAACCAACCAATTTTCGTTAAGCCTGTTTCTTAGTAATTGCACTAGAGCGAAAGTGACAGAGAGTCCCGCAGATGTATTTGTTTATAAATCATGGGCTAGCGAAACGAACCAACAATTTTTTCCCGTAAATTTCTCCTCTAAAGATTCTGTCAGATAAGCGACACTCTCTCTTCAACTTATGGATATACAATACTTCACATCTCTATTACTCACTGTCAAATTGTTTGATCCTATAAGTTTCCCAGAACGCAGCCATATATCGCCAGTCTACGGGCGACTACGACGCTGCCCTGGTACGGGCACTGTGTGTTTAGATCTTTATTATGATAGAATAATTTCTGTAATGCAACAAAACACAAAATGCTGAAATAATAAAATTGTCGATTAATCGAAAATAATCGAATAATCGATTACTTTCAGGAATCGATTATTAGGGATAATCGAACAGACCTACGGCCCACAACACAGGGGGGAGACAACAAAAACATCAATGGCCACGACGTGGACGGGACTCGAAACCGTAGCTGACCGGTATCATGAGACATCAGACTGACGCCTCAACACACTGAGTTACCGGCCGGCCTAAAGTCTTCTGTTTGCTCCGCTCGCTACGCTCTTAGGGATCCTAGCCCTAAGGAAGCAGACCTAGAACGCTCGTTCTCCACTTAAATTTTCCAATGGCTCTTCATTACTTAGCGGAAATTAACGTCAATGCCAATGCCGTCATAATGTCAATTGACTTTATTTCTTTTCGAAGGGGAAAGAAGAGAGGGGGGGGATACCTCATCATTGAATTCATTTTAAATTAGTCGAGATTATTCGAGATTTTTCTTTTATGTCGATATTTTCATCAGTCGAGTTATTTTGTAGTCGGGATTTTGAAATATCGACGTTTCATTCCGCTCCCTATTTATTCTGTTATAGGATTAAATATAACACATTTCAGGTCATAACAAAATCTATTTGAATTCATTGCCCCCCAATCGCATCCCCACACCCAGAAAATATCCTGTTTGACGATGAGTTATCGTTGCTAAGGCAGATTGTGTCTAATTATCGAAAATGTAATTCAGTTTGCAACCTGGGCAATTCTCATTTTGGGAAAACGCATGTTCTAGTTAATGTTGCAAATTTCCCAGTTACGAGTACATGCCAGCTAATGATGGCAACCAAAAGTTGCCATGTTTGCAAATGGACTGAAGTATCCAATTCAATTGTTGCACAACTGCGATGACATCAAGTCCGCCGTTTAATTTCCTAAATAATCAGCACGAAGCCTCAGCCACGACGTCAAAAAAGACTTTAGAATTGGATGCTCTGTTGCATAATAAGGCAGTGATAGCAGCGAAGATTTGGAACATTATTTGCTTTGTGTTCCACTTTATCGAAAATCAATTTCCAATTCAATTATCCGAAACAGTTATTTGTAATAGCGAGTCCCATTTCGATGGAGAATCATTTCAACAAATTACTTTTGCACTCCATTCGGCCACTCCTTTTAATGGCGTAGTACGAGTTTGTTTGAGGTTGTGTTCATGTCCCGAAATGAGGTGTAATGAATGTTGGAAACTAAACGGAATGGAACCGAGAGCTTGTTTCAAAACGAGTAAAGTCGGGGGTGGCGGCCGCAGAATACTACGGTTTTCGGTCAATTTTACATTTTGTTTGCCGATTTGCACAGCGTGGTGCTGCAAAAAAAAGGTAAAATTGTAAAAACATTTTCAATCCACATTCACATAAAGTTGCATTTAAGTAAACAATAAAATAACTTTTAAATATGTAAATTAAACCAGGTCAATTATTTTTGAATTCGCTGTTCAAATATAGAGTGGATAGTGCATTTATCAGTACATTTAATGTGTAAATAGGATTTAAATAACATTGTTGTGTTGAAAAATTTTAAATAAATTTCAAGTAATTTCCATGGAAACTGTGTTCTGTAACGCAAATCGTGTCGGTGTTTTGTCATGACCGTTTAAATTTTTGAGTAAATACTCGCACTGGTGTGGTAAAACTTAATCGAAATGACATTTCTGAGTTCTTAGTTTTCAAACATGACATTTGGTATGATTAAAACGAGCATTGGTGGATGTTTACTTAAAAAATGTTGAGTTCTCTCTCTCTAATTGCTTTGACTCCTCCAGGGGCATGGGCGCGTCAACACCTCTAGCATTTCTATGCCTTGTTGACGTTTCAATAGCATATCTACTTTTCGGAAGTGCAGTTGCTAGCATCCACCTCCTATCCGCGCTTTATACTGACAAGCTCAGAGCACTGTGAGAGTTCTATTAGTATTCACAGGCAGGTTTTGATCGCGCGGAGATTTGATCTCCGAGCTCTAGATTAGTATCGTAAAACGGTGACCGAACGATCACGGCCACCGAGCACGACAAGGGTTATAGCAGAGAAAATGTTACTCAACGGACTTCGGACTACCAAAATTCATTCAAATTAAATCATCATCATCGTGGCGCGATAGCAATACGCCAGGCCGCCTGGACCGTTATCTTCCAATTATCTCGATACAGTGACCGCGTCTACCAATTTTGCTCTCGCAATGAGCTCTAGGTCGTTTTTGCATTCTCGCTCCGTCGACTCGTTCTGCATTCATTACTCTCTTTGGCATGCGAACATCGTCCATTCCTTGTACATGCCCTGCCCATTAAAGTCGTTGTAGTTTGACGACTTTTGAAACTTCCAGCTCATTGTACAGTGCATACAACTCATGCTGTACCAAATCCGTCATCCATCTCGATCGCAAACAACCCCGAAAATTCGCCGCAAAACCTTACGTTCAAATGTGTATAGCATGTTTCCGGAGGCTTGAGCTAGGGTCCATACCTCGCAGCCATAGCATAGCACTGGTCGTATAATGGTTTTGTACACGCGGAGCTTCGTGTTTCTGTGGACATGCTTCAATTTTATTATGGTGAGAAGCGAGAATAAAGTCTTATTATCTATCTACCTATATATCCGTCGCTTGATTTCGTCCGTTTCGTTGGCGTCTCTTGACAGCGAGCTCGGCGTTGAGCTCCCCCGAATTTATGCTCGATGATGCAGGTTGTCGTCGATTGCATCATTATATTAGTTTCATATTAGTTGATACGTCGTCCAACTTCTTTGCAGCGGTATCGAGCGTATGCAGAAGTTCTTCTGCGTCAGCCAATCTTCGGGACATGATGTTGATGTCGTCGGCGTACGCTGCTAATTGTGTCGACTTGATGAGCAGCGTCTTGCTGCTGTCCATATTCATAGCCCGAATAGCGTATTCCAGTACTAGGTTGATGAGCGTCGGTGCCAGTCCATCGCCTTGTTTCAGACCAGTGCGTGTTTCAAATAGATCCTGACTTGTGAAACGGAGTTAGTCATCTATGTCAGTCGCACTAATTTTGCCGGCATACCAATTTGCAGCATGATGTTGTACAGTACTCTACGATCGATACTGTCGTATGACTGCTTGAAGTCAACAAAGATTTGGTATACGTCTACATTGTATTCCCAGCACTGCTGGAGTATCAGTTTGACCATAAAAAGCTGATAGGTTGTGGGGCGACCAGGTCTGAAACCGCTTTGATATTCGCCAATGATTCGTTCTGCGTACGGTTTTATTCTATTTTCCAGAATTTTAGTCTGAATTTTATAGGACGTACGGACTAGTGATATGCCCCTGTCATTTTCACACCGCAGTTTATCTCCCTTTTTGTGTATTGGACAGATGGTATTTTACTTCTGCGACAATCGTCTGAGATTACTTCGTCCTCCCATACTCGCAGAAGTACTTGATGTCTGGCATTAACTTGACCCGTTCCACGGAATTTTAACAGTTCAGCTGGAATCTCGTCCACGTCTGGCGCTCTATTTCGTTTTATTGACCGCAACGCGAGCTCAACTGCCTCTACTGTTGGGGATTGTATGGTTGGGCCTAAATCAACAATATCGTCGAGAGCTCCTTGTGTGGGAATGTTAGAAGATAGGTTCAGAAGCTCTTCAAAATAAGAGGTCCATCGGTTGTTAATGTCATCGGTGTCGCTGATGAAGTTTCCATCCTTGTCCTTACAGGACTAGACTCAGTCCTGGGTTGATAACCGTTCCTAATTGCATTTACTAATTTGTACGCTTGTCTGATGTTCCTATACTAGCTAAGTTTTCGTTAATATTCAGCAACTCCTTGTCAAATTTTTTATGAGTTTTACGTCTAATTATTCTTTTCGATATTCGCCGTAGCTCGTCGTATTTTTCCCTCTTGTTCCGTCACGTCACGTTGAAGTCAATAATGTGCGGCTTGAGGTGATTGTTCACTATAAGGCGAAATTCACACACACGACACCGCGCTGCACGACGCGGCCACGCACAATAGCCAAGCATAATCAACCGTATCGCATGCTGAGCGATTAGTGTGAATCCGCCCATTTGATGCTGTGTATCACGACTGAAATTTCAAGCGGTCGTGCAGCGCGGTGTCGTGTGTGTGAATTTTGCCTAAATGCTACTCCAAACACCTTGTGGCCTGATGGTGTGCCACTTGTAAAAATTGTCTGCGATTTCGTGTTATTGATCTTGCTGCCAAGCCAATTTGTTTCCTGGACTGCAGTAATGCCCAGTTTGTACTTTTCGACCTGTTGAAGGAGGGCCTTCTCGGCCCCCGGTTGGTTCAGGGAGCGTACATTCCAGGATCCGAGAGAATAATCTGTTAGTCGTTTGCGTGGTCGTCGTTGTTGATCCGTGCAATCCGCGGCTTTTGTTCCAGGTTTCTTGAGGTGGAGTAGTTTTTGACGTGGAGTGGTGTTGGTCAGCCATCAGGCTACAGCTATCTGCCGTTTTCCACACTGTCTTATCGCTAAGACTTGGCCCTCAGCGGTTTGACACATTACCGTTAACAGTGGGCACCCACGGGGAGGACTATGGAAAAGGTCCTTGCCCCTCCAAATTCACTAAGCAGATTACTCAACGTTCTTTCTCTTGATGCTTTCGTCTGTTCGATTTATTTATTATAGTTTTAACCAAATAGCGGTTTTGTTGTATTCCATACTGAACAAATAGAGAGAGACGCGGCGGAAATTATTCAACGTTCCGGCAAGTTGCGCTATTCTTTCTATAAACAGACGGTTATCGCTCGAAAACACAAATTCACAAAACGAATCCGAAAAATACAACCATATGGAAACAACCGCACTTTCCACACTTGATATCAACTTTCTTTCAATTTTCAATTGTTCCTCAACCAACTTGAAGCAAAAACAAGCTAGACGAAGCCTTGTGACTTATGGTGCATTTGCCACTTTGAAATAAGTAGTAAAACTTGTTCCGATTTCACTGTTCCTGAGAGGTGTATGAAATAGTGGAACAATTTCATCCAAATTTAGGGACGTGAATAGTATAATTGAATAATGTGAAATTGGGTAAAGATAAATGCAGAAATTAAAAAGTTTTTTTTTAACAAAAACTTGCTTCGGAACGGTCGTTCCTATGACAGCTATATGATGTGGTGGTCCGATTCTACTGGTTCTGACGTACATATATGCAGCGTCCAATAGAAAGAAGGCTTTGTGCGAAATTTCAGTTCGATAACTTTAAAACTGAGGGACTAGTTTGCATTCGGACAGACTGACTGACGGACAAGGCTGAATTGACGACGGCATAGACTGACGCTTCGAAATGTGAAAGAACTGAAAAGCCAGCTTCACTCCTATTCGAGAAATGTCAAAAACAAAATGTGTCGTCCCTATTGAAAAACACCATATATTGATAACACTAACGATTCGAGTACAGCGGCGAAAGTCTAAGTGTGGGATAATATCAAGGACTCAGCAAGGGTTGGCGGTGTATTCCGTCCAAGTACCATCAGCTCTCTTCCCATCTGACTGTGGTTGAAGGGGTGTTGTCCTGGTTTTGTTAATTTCTAAGATTTATCATATCTCGCTGGATACTTGAGACTCCAAATTTCGCCCTTGATCGGTGTGCAGTTTCAACAGGACTCCATATCGACACACTCAGTTCAGGATAATTTCTCCTGCCACTGTGCAAGCCTCTTGATTCGGAATCGGGTACATCTGTAGCCACTTGGCAAAATAATCCACTAAAACCAAAGTATAGCGGTTCCCGTGATTCGGCTCAGGAAAAGCCCACCGATATCAACAGTAGTCTTTTCGAATGATACTCTTACGTTATAGATTTGCAGCTCTCCGCGGGTTCTCTTCTTTGGTCCTTTCACGGCTGTGGATACCGTATATTTTTGGAGCCAATTTTCAACCTCCTGGCGAGACTACACCCTCTAAAAGCATTCATATACTTTCGCTAATGTTTTGCTTAATCCCTGGTGTCCTCCAGATGGTCTTTCATGAATTTCTGCAAGGAGTTCTGATACTTTGGTCCGTGGTATCACTATTTGTATAAGATAAGTGCCTCCATCATTAGACTCCCTCCATCAGCAGACTCTCTAAGTCACTAACTTGCGTTTGATCAGTCGCCCATCAAGATGCAAAGAGTCCCAAGACAATATGGTTTAAGGGTGTAGAGTATATGGTACTCAGAAATGCTGGTCCATGTTTTGACGCTTTCCATTTTATTAAGCGATAAAGATCCTCAACTACTAATTGCGCACCCAGTAGCTGAGACTGCGTCCATCCTTCGTCTATTGACAGCTTAATTAAATCCGCCATCATCTACCATTTCCACTTTGTCCTCCAGCTGTTGGCAATGTTTACAGCCGGATGGACACGACCTACGGAACAAAGCATCCACGTTGTTGTGGGTGATACCTTTTTGGTGTACGACTTTAAAGTCGTAAGTTTGAAGTCATTCCAGCCAATGCCCTACTTGGCCTTCTGGATCCTTCAAATTTAGAGGCCATCTCAAGGCTGCGTGGTCTTGGAGTCCTCGCAGCATGCATTCCATTAGGTGGCGGGAGCATTGCGTAGTGCGAATGGCATAACAGTAAATTTTTATCAACCGGACCCTACTGAAAATGCTACTTTCTCTCAATACTTTTCTATAATCTTCTTGGAAGTGCTAGTAACAGCTTTTTGGATCAAGCGTTGAGAATAAGAAGAACTCACCCTGCGACCGCTGACAACTGAGCTGGTCTGCTAATAACACGTGCAGTGAGTTGGAGAGGATGTTTGGACCTCTGGTGTCCTTCGGCCTTTACAGCAACATTCCTGATCCTCCGGCTGTCAGTACACACTATTCACCAGTTTTTCACATACACACTTGAGGTACTCTTCTAAAGGTCAACTTCGCGTCAACCCTCGAATATTTAATCGCTAACTCCGAAATTATGGCACTGTTTCCAACCCTAACCCTTAGAGAGTTACTCTTTCTGCGGCTGCAAATAGTAGCTTGCGTTTTCTGCACTGCCAATGCCAAATCTACGTTTGCCCAACATAACGTCATGGTTTTGTGCATTGCGGGCATATATTTCAGCATATTCCGATTTTCGGGATATTAGTCGAGAAGGAGATTATCGTCCCTCTTTTAGGCACTTGAAGTTCTAAAACGCCTTTGAACATTATATCTTACAGTAAAAGACCGAGCACAAATCTTCATGATATTTGTGTCCTCTGGGTATCCTCAGTACTTTCTTGTAGAATTCGATGCAAAAAAGCTCTTAATGAATCCGACTAGATAGTTCAGCACACCGTTTTTCTGCAGGAACGCATAAATTTATTTCGAATCCGCCCTATTAAAGGCATTATCGACTTGTTGAGAACACCATCCGGAGCTGTTACTTTTAGAGGTTCTTTGGAGTTCAAGTTCAAGTGGCGACGGTAGTTCGGTGCGTGGGGGGATTAATTTTATGTCTAACTACCAGCGTTTCGGGTTCGAATCCCATCCAGGACATCGTTCGTGGCCATGGATGTTTGTGTTATTTTTTTGGTGCGGGTGTAATAATAAGCCACAGCATTTCCCGACTTGTCGCAGGTACGCGGATAAATGTGGGAGTATTAGGTGATCAACCGGATCACATGGAACAGTTGGCGTACTATGCTCCACAAGGGGTTAGGACCATTGAGTAGTAAGTTCAAGTGGCGACCCATTGTACCAGTCAATCTTCGCTTGCAGTTTTCTAGAGCTTCTGAAACTGAACTGTTATGACGAATTATTTTGTAGTGCGATTTTATAGAAATTATCGTCAACAGTTCAGTTTCGCAAGACTTCGACACGCACCCCCCCCCCCCCCCCCCCCTCCTTTAAGAATTGGCTCCTTATTAAAAAAAAGCAAAAGCAAGGTGTTACAACCCCCTACACTTCAAAATCATAATGTAGTTTTACAGTATGGTCTAAAAGCTTATTGCCTTTGGCCCTTGCCTAGTGACTTATGGTATCCGCTAAGTCGATTCAACAATTTGGTTCCTTGACAATATAAAATCACGCTTACCCCTCAGTGGTGCCGAATTTTCCCGGACCTTTACGACCATTTTTCGACAACAACAGTTTATATGGCTTGTGAATAACAATATGCGTGTCTAATCAATTGCCTATTCGTTTTCGTTAATTAACCTCAAACGAGGATTGTCTTTAAGTTTTGCATATAGTGCTGAATTAAAACAATATATATTTTAGTTTTTAAAGATTTTATTGTTTTATGAAGTATTTCCCACGAAGATTAATGCGTTATTCCACTCGTTTGTTATTACAGTCAAAATTGCGTTTTTAAAGGCGTCAATTGCTTCTTCTGGGGACTGGGGACTTGAACCTTTAACCACGCAGTTTGTTTTCAATTCGGAAAGCTAAAAAATCGTTGGGGCTTAGGTTGGGACTGTTCGGAGGATGGTGTAACAATTTGACGTTTTGTTGCTTTAAAAATGCAATTGTCTTGCAAGCTGTGTGCGAACTTGCATTGTCTTGGCGGAGGATGATTTGTTGTTCGGGGTTGGTTTTTCGAAGCTGAGCGATAACTTCTGGCAAACAAATGGCTGTATAGTATACCAATCGGCAGTAACTGTTCTTTGATCTTGCAGAGGAATTGTTGCTACATGACCTGCTTGTGAGACAAATGTCGCGACCATCTTTTTGGAGACACTTCGAGAACTTTTCTTCATTTTGGAATACCCAAACAGACGACTGGCGTTTAATTTCGGGTTCATAAAAATAAAACCACGATTCATCACCACTGATAATGCTGTACACGTTGTAAGAGTTTCCTGTGTTACTACTTTGCCTTAACCCCTAGCGGGGCATAGCGCGCCAACTACTCCTGCGCGCCATCGTACTCTGTTCTGGGCAATGGGGCGCAACTCCCCAAAAGACTTACCCAGTACCTGACACTCCTTTGCCACAGATCGACGCCATGTGATTCGAGGACCCCCTCTTGGTCGGCCTTGGTTGGAAATGGGGTTCCATTTCATGGCATGCGTAGCAATGCAGTTATCACTCTTCCGCAATGTGTGACCTATCCACTGCCATTTTCGCCTGCGTATCAATTCGTCGATTGGCATCTGACCCGTACGCCGACTTAGCTCTTCATTTGATATTGTTTCGGGCCAGAAAATTCTTAAAATTCGACGAAGACATGAGTTGACGAAAACTTGCAGCTTTCTGGTAACTCCTACGGAAACTTTCCATGTACTGCTCCCATACAAAAGCACTGATAGTACCAGGGAGCGGTGTTGAAGCGGTATAAAGTTTTCTGACACCAATTGACCCGAGCTGCTTTCTGTTCTTCGATCAATAGATGCGGTATCCAACGGGAAACTATTTTTTTTACACACAATTCTTCAGGCAAAATTTGTTACTCGTAAATTGGGGTCTTTGAAATCCCCAATGATGCCTCAATCTTGCGATATGTCACATGTCGATCTTCCGCGATGAGCTTGCGCACAGCATTGACGTTTTCTTAGGTGACTGCTGTTTTTGGTGCACCTGCTCTGGGATCGTCGCGAAGACTCACCAGTCTACGTTTGAATTCTGCATACCAAAGAGAAACAGTCGACTGGTGTGGTGTTTCATTGCGAAAACGGAAACCAACTAGGCGAGCCATTCTTTTTGAGACTTGCCTTCGAAAGTTGTAAAATATTTTTGTGCGAAAATGTTCTCGGTTTAGTTCCATTATTCGGATAACTCGACGACTTTAATAATTCGCTGTAGCTGTAACACTATACGTATCGCACGTATAACACTTTGGATTTAGGTTAACAAAGGATGCTGGTTAATATTTAGTAGTGACATTTGATTCGTGGCAACCTCGATGTTCCTGTATGCAAAACTTAAAAAACAGCTCTTAACACATTGGGCGCCAAATATTTTTTGGCATTGTTGACAATTTTTGTATAAATTATAAGAAAAATTCTGAAATATTACGCGCCATTTAATGGTTAAACGGGACGTTAATATAGTTAAGACAGGTACTGCCCGTCTATTATCTTCTAGTATCCTATCCGTCATAGATCTCGTATTGATGACCCGTATAATTGTTCACCATTAGGACCCATAGATACCCACATACTATATCACGCAAGCGCCGAATTCATCTCATTGAAAATCACAACATGACAGTCACTTAAAATGTAATATTTCTAAATATCGTAACAATTTCACTACTCGCAGATGTTTTCCAAGCCTATAGTAAAGGTAACAAATCAACAACAGTCAGGTGTAATAATTTCTTGGAACGGAAAACATCGTTAACACAACATACATGCTAGCAAGCAGAGAACTTGTGTTCTAGTCTTCAAGGGATGATTTATGATTGCTATAAATTATACGACATGTTCCATTACGGTTAGATATTAATACTGAATAGGGTCGTCCACGTAGGAATTGCAGCAAATATTCTGTTGCGGGGTGTCAGGATTTTATGCAATTTACCTGATAATAAAACGATGCGTGAATAATGGGGTCGATATCGCGAAAGTTTTGTTGGAAAATAGATTGCTGGTGAGTAGGCAAGCATTTCGAGTGAATTCAAGTGCAATTCCACGGAATGCGTAGAAGGTCGTCGCAATTGAAAGGATCCTTTCATAGTGTAATGACTATGATTTGGCTCGGGGATTCACCATACATTTATTAAGATTTCCTATTCCTATTGTTCCAAGATTTAAAGCAACTCGTCTCAAATCTAGTATTTTCCCCTGAACCACATTTCGCCACAACGAATGCAATAGAAGGAGGGATCATATTCAATTCAATTTACTCCAACTTAACAGTTGTAATTTAACAAATACAGAGAAATCATCTTAAAACTATATTACGAGTATATTAAAGATTCATTAAACAAAATTTCTATATGTTAGTTATCCCACGAGCAGATTAGTTATGAATTAAATGAAAAACTTCCGTCTTCGTTATAATTCTAAGTTTATTTTGAATTGAAAAGGACCGGACTAATTATGGTCCAATGTACAATATTAGCAATCGCACTTTACTCGTGATAAGTGATTGTCTACTTAAAACCATACGGTTAGTTTTCGTACTCAAATAAAGTTATCTATTAGCAAATTATTTGTGAGAAGTCGAACGTATTGGCGACAAGAAGCGTTAAAAGACCACGGGAGTCGTCTCCCACTGGAATGCTACTTAGGGATCGGCTGAAACTGCCGAAAAAATGAAGCTTCCCTGAAAATGGCATTTCACAACAAATTTGCTGTGTTAGCAGATTTACCTACTGACAGCGGCGATGCCGCCAACACCACCTACGATGAACACACCAGCAGCAAATAAGCGGAAACCAAGAAAGGCGAAATTGCCGCCAGTAATTATTCCCGAGCTAAATCGGGATAGTATTGCAGCCATCAGGGACACCCTGAAACTTCCGAAGAACGACATACAACACTTAGGAATAGGTAAAAAAGTTTTCCTCCCAGATAAAAATGCCTATGATACGTTTTGCAATTACTTAAAAACGAAAAAGGTCCACCTTTTCATGTTTGCGCACAACGACCAAAAACCCATAAAATTCGTGCTTAAGGGCTTACATGACATGGAATGTTCTGTGATCAAAAATTGGAAGTGCATAGTCTTGACATTTTAGATGTAAAGAAATATAATCCCGATTCCTGCAAAAAGAAATACTCGGATGAAACTGTTTATTTATTATATCTTAAAAGTGGTTCCGTGCGGCTATCTGAACTGAAAAATATTCGTTCTGTAATGAATACGATCGTTACATAGGCATATCAAAAACGACGACAGCAACAAATTACACAATGTAGAAACTGCTTCGCTCGCGGTGTTGCCTTTGTGAAGAACGAAAATGGGTTTTATTTGTCAACAGGAGGCGAGATGTATGATTATATCAATTAATACTGTTGTGTGTACGGAGTACGTATCTCTTACGACACACACTGTACTAAGCTCTACCATAGTCTCGATCCATCCATGACAAGTACCAGCTGATTCTAGAGACATCTGGAATCGAGAACCTTCTCGAAACAGTTACAACTATAAAAGGCAGATGTCACCGGGAGAGACAAGTAGTAAAACTCGACACTCAGTGGAAGTCGCAGTCGCTATAAAGTATCCGCTCGGAACCGGAAAATAGTACAGACATTATCGTTATCCGCCGTTAACAGATAGTTCGAGCTAGTTTGACGTTGGTTGTTAGTACGCGTGTGTAGTTAGTTTTGTAAATAAAGTATGTGTGCTTTTCAATCGAAGTGTTTTCCTTATTCATCACAAGAATATCTAACGAACCTGGTTTCGCTCATCAGTCAAAGGAAACATTACAATACTTAGACTATGAGGTATAGTAAATTGGTATTTTATAGGAAGCAATTTTTTATTGTTATCCTTGAACATCGCAAACTTGGTCCTTGCGGTCCATTTGTAGTGTACTCCTTGATGACATGCAACTTATGGACTTGGTCAGTAGCGCATGATTTTTTTTTTCCTTGATTACATGAAACTCGCTCCTGACGACCCTAAATACATAAACCTTGGTCATGGCGATCCATTTGTACGCTTGTGCATGCAGCATATAATTATCAACGTGCACCACCACCCACCTGCTTACCAGCACAACTTGTGTAATCACACGAAACATTTTTCAGACGATGCCTTGCACACCCAGGTGAATGCGTCCCTTTTGACATGGATATGTCTTATAGCTGGGGGTCATCCTAAAAATCAGTCCGTCACACGAAATGTCTGTTTTTCTACTCGGGGGTCAGAAGAGGAAACAAGCCCACTGAACATTTTTCTTTTCTGGTTGTGCATGTCGTTTGAGTGAAGTGGTCATTGTGCATGGCTGTTGCGTGTAGATCCGCGCGGTCGGTGCGCTTGCGGGGATCCTGTGTGTACATGTTGGGATGTTGATTTGATAGCGATAAAGGTTGACGTTGTGGATGGCAAGAAATAACATAGTGTACGGGTGAACGGGCGGACTTTCAATGACCTTCAATTTCCACCAATTCCCATTCATCATTTAATAAAATTGCCCGTGTTGTACTATCTGAATCACTAGGGTCCCAGAAAAATGGCGGATTTATACTAGGCGAGTTAGAATCTCACAAGTCCCGAAATAAAGAAATATTCGTCGCAGGATGTTATATGTTAAAATATGATGTACATTCAGAGGTCTGCAGAAGATCAAATGCCCCCCTTCCGCAAAAATTCCAAAATGTTCAAAATGGCTGGAATCCAAACAAATAAAATAGCGCGCGTTGTACTACATATCTGAATCAATAGGGTCCCAGAAAAGGTAGCAAGTAGTCAGTTCGACTAACATTTAGACTTGCGCAGACGCAATTTGAGAGTGTGTACATTACATAGCTCCCGCCCCCGAAGATAGAGAGCGAGAGCCATCGTGGATGAAGTTCATTCTATCCAAATGGTTGTGCATTTGCAATGGCGGCGATTTGAGGTCTGACTGGCCCACAATGTGGCCTCCACCACACATGCAATAAACGTATCATAAAACAAAATGGCGGACTCGTACTGGGCGAGTTAAAATCTCCCAAGCCCCGAAATAGAGAAATATTCGTCGCAGAATGTTATAGTTCCAAGCAGCTCATCGTGACATGATGTACATTCAGAGGTCTGCAGAAGATCAAATGCCCCCTCCCCCCTTCTGCAAAAATTCCAAAATTTGTTTTGTGCATTCTCTTTGTGCGTGTGTTGGAATGTTTTGTTTACTTTTGTTAGTTTCCCTTTCTGTTTGCTGGACACAATCGCATAGAGTGGCACGCATTACTTGAGAAACGGATTGTGTGTGCCGGACCCGGACTGTTGATTAAAGGGGCGGGATGAGACGGATAGTGTGGGAGCGATTTTGCAATAGATACACAAACACAATACACGTCCGATTGGGAAAAGATGGTGGGAAGCGTGATTGCGATTAGCAGAAACATACTTAGCGAAATGTTGATAGGCTGCAGTCTGCAAACTGTACCGAACGGGTAGATGGAACAGGGTGCACGAGAGGAGGTGAATATTGCACACACGCGATGCAAACGAAAACGAAACGATCCCGCGAGAGAAAGGAGCCCAAGCGGACAGGACAAAGCAAAGCAGAATTTATGACGAGTATCTACACTGCCACCAGATACATGGGTACATGGATATGTCTTATGCCTACCGAAAGCGTGGGACGTGTTTTCTCGAATGATTTCATCCAGTATAACTATACTGGGATCTTTACAAAACTTACGTCGATATCTTCAACACAACAGGTTCCACGCAGTCGGTAGTCATAGACATATCCATGTTCCGATGTATCTGCATGCAGTGTAGATACTTTGTATCTTTTCATAAACGCCTTCCCCCGCGATCTAGTTATACCTAAAAGAGCTCGAATCAATGACACACCGACTCTATACTAGATTTTCTATTCTGCACAGATAGACCAAGCGAAAACGCATTAAAAACATTTCTTGTAAAACAATACTATTTCATTATTCTTTATTTACAAAACACAATACAATATTATTATTTTGCTCATTTTGGCGATTATCATAATTTAACTATGCACTGGTAACGAAAAGTTGAAATACATGCACATATATTTTAAAGCAGGTTGTCCCTTTTAGGAAATTTGTGGTGAATAAGGATGCACATTCAGCGTGAAGAGGCGAAAGTAAATTAATGAAACAAAAATGTGAGACAAATCGAAGGACCGACCGTTTTCATTTCAGGCATATTCATTTCTCCTTTTTATGAGAGACCAGTGGAAACAACAAAAAACAAATTGCATTGAGGAAATGTATAAAGTACAAAAGCAACTATTAGATGTATTTGCACGAAGGACACCAGGTCGTCCTTTTTCGCAACAGGTCATCCTTTTTTGGGAATTCGGGCTCGGTAAGAATGCACGTTGGGCGGAAAGGAGCACAGCTGAAAAAATTTGAAGCAAATCGGATGTAGGATAATTGAAGTGGAAGGAAAAATATTTCTTCGTACAAAGTCGTCTTCTTTTTGGCCAGGTCGTCCTTTTTTTGAAGTTTGAGCTGGGTATGGATCCAAGTTGAGCGTAAAGAGACGGAACAAAAAAAATTTCAAGCGAATCGGACACACGGCAATTTTCATTTCAGGCAAGAGGTCGTTGTTTTTAGGAGAGACTACGGGAAAAAAATTAATTACATTGAGAACATGTGTAAAGTACATGCAATGTACTGGATATATTTCCTCGAAGGACAACAGAATGTCCTTTATTGTCAGCAGGTCGTCCTTTTTTTGGACTTTGGGCTCGGTGAACATGTAAGCTGAGCGTGAAAGATCAAAAGGGGAAAAAATTGAAGCAAATCGTATGTAGGGCTAGGGAGATAGAAGGGAAAACATGTCTCCATAAAAAATGTATGGGAAAATGGAGTTTCCCGGGAAAATTTGTAATTTTGAATGACGAAAGGTTTCAAATGGAGCGTAAAGAAACCGAATGCAAAAAAAATTGAAGCAAATCGGATAAAGGATAACGACGGCAACCCTGTACATACGTAGACGACTTTCTTTTATATATATATAAGATATCCTAAAAAAAAAAAAAAAAAAATTATAGTACTGCAACGTCAGCTAATCAACTGTTTACTCCTAACCAAGTGATAAGTTTAGCTCAAGAACTAATCTCGAAATTATCCGTTCGCAAGTCCAAAAATGACCAATTTTGCGTTCTTACCGAGGAATCGGTTAGTGCTTGTCATCGATGGTTCGAGACTATGATGTAGTACCATTTGTTGGAATTGTTTTAAAACCATCTTACGATTCTGGGTAAAAATTTCTGAACGGATATGAAAATGAAACCGGAATATAGAGGGCTACGCCCGCAATCCGAGGGTTTTGTAGCAAGCACTTATTTTGGTGTATAAATATCGGCTCCTTGCTCTTCTTGATACCACTCAAATGGATAAAAAAAACATAATTAAAATGTCTTACCCACTTACATTTTACATGCCAATTCATATTACGTGATTGTAACGAAACTTAGAACATATTATTGCTGGAGGTATTGGTTATCGTTGGCCACCAGTACTTTTGACCTCAAATGTGTTTACGTCATTCAGGGGTGTGCTAACTGTAACTATAGAAATAAGCTAATATCGAACTATTCTGAGAAGACATACAGATTCCATTACAGTAGAGCGCCGTTAATCCGGACGTCGAAAATCCGGTCCGCCGATAATCCGGATTCGGATTCTGTAAAAATTATTTTTTTAAAGACATGTAGTGAGTATGCAAACGTTTTAGGTGATATTCAGATCCGCTACATTTTCATCTCAGACGCAGCCACGCACAGCCAAGCATAGTCGATCGTATCGCATGCTGAGTGATGAGTCTGAATCCGCCCATTTGATGCTGTGTATCTCGACTGAAACTTCAAGCAGTCGTGCAGCGCGGTGTCGTGTGTGTGAATTTCGCCTTATCCCGGCTGTTTGAGTAGCGATTCTTGTGCGTGCGTTAGTTTGTGTTTTTTTCTTTTGTTTCAGTAGCGAAGATTTTTGTGCGTGCGCAAGTTTCTCTGCGTTTGGTTTTTGTTTTTTTCTTTTACTGTTCTGTACCCGTAATGGCGTCAAGTTCGAAGAAAAGGCACACTTTTTTAAGCGTTGAAACAAAATTGGAAATTTTAGAAAGATTAGGGAAAGGTGAAAGTGGTGCGTCACTTGCAAAGGTTTATGGGGTTGGAACATCAACCATAAGTGATATCAAGGCGAAAAAATACAACTGGAACAGTTTGCATTAAAACTGGAGTGTGAAGAAGGGGCTCTAAACAGGAAAACGGCTCGCTCAGCAAACAACAAAGCTTTAGAAGACGCAATGTATATCTGGTTCACTCAAAAGAGAAGTCGTGGAGAGCCAATTTCTGGTCCACTAATTTGCGAAAAAGCCTTGCAATTCAACGAGCAACTGAACGGGCCGGAAGATTTTAAAGCCAGTTCTGGTTGGCTTACAAGATTCAAGTCTAGGCACGGTATTAGAGAGTTAGTCATTGAGGGAGAAAAACTTTCCTCGGATTTAGCAGCTGGAATTCGTTTCAAGGAAAAATTTATAAAGGAAGCACTTGAGAAAGGTTATTCCAGGGATGACATATGTATACAACGCCGATGAGACCGGGATAAACTGGCGAGCTCTTCCACGCAAGTCATTGGCATCAAAACGCGAACAATCTATTTCCGGCTTTAAAGTTAGCAAGGATCGAATAACCGCTATGGTATGTGCTAATGCCAGTGGCGAGCACAAGGTTAAATTGCTAGTTATCGGGAAAGCAACAAACCGCGATGTTTTAAAAACATACAAACTCTTCCTGTTTCGTACACATCCCAGAAAAAAGCTTGGATGACTTCAGCCTGTTTTCTCGATTGGTACAAGAAGCAATTCATTCCTAGTGTTAAAAAATTCCGTGAGGAAAAAAATGCAAGTGGCAAGGTTCTCCTTTTAATTGATAACGCGCCTACACATCCTCCTCTTGAAGTATTGAACGAGATCCATCCGAATTTAAAAGTGCAGTTTCTCCCACCCAACGTTACGGCAATTCTTCAGCCAATGGACCAAGGTGTCATCGAGAAAATGAAAAGGATATACCGAAAGCAGCTTCTGCGTCGGCTTTTATTGGCCGAAACGGACGAAGAGAGTGTTGTCGCCTTCATAAAAAAATTGAATATGAAAGATTGCATTTACATGCTTGCTGATGCTTGGGAAAGTCTTACCAAAAGCAACTTACAAAGAGCGTGGAGAAAACTATGGCCTGGCGAAGAAGGCTGCATTCAAGAAAATGAAGATTGCGCTGTGAGCGAGGTAGCAGACATCTGCAGCACGATCCCGGGATTCGACGAAAATGATGGCAGAGAGTGGTTGGCGGTTGATGATAACGATCCTGGATATCAGATTTTGAGCGACCAAGAAATAGCCAAAATGGTGTGTGAAGGTACTTCCGATATGTTTTAAATTTACGCCAACATTGCAAATGTTAATTTTTACATAAAATAAAAAGAAAAGTTTTTTGCTTATTCCGGGAAACCTTTTTCATTTTAAGGGGACGCAGAAACCTTAGAATCTGATGGGGACGACGACGAAGACGACATTAGCGAAATAGGGCCGACACACTCTGAAGGCTTTATGGCAGCGGACACATTAATGGCATGGCTTGAGAAACAGACTGAGAGCACACCATCGCAGCTCATTCTTCTCAAGCGCATCAAAGACTTAGCGACAAAGAAACGAGCCACCACCACCATTCAAAAATCCGTTACGGATGGGGTTCGGTCCCAATTAATCCGGATTATCGGCGCTCTACTGTATTTTCCATTTTTTTCGGAACCCACCCAAACTTACAAGATTTCATAATTCTAAATATAACGGTCTCGAACTGCAAGGGGAAGGGGACACATTACGAACTAATATTCCCCCCCCCCCCCCCCCACTGTTCACCTTTCTAAAAATTTCAAGGAAATGCGAAAAAAAACATTACCTTTCTCACGACACCTCACTTGCCTATACCAGTCGATAAAAAAATTGACTTTAATTTCGCCTCTATGTGGACACCGCTCCCCCCACCCACCCGCTAAAGTTGTTATCCCCCCCCCACAAATCTTTACCCTTTCAAAAATGATAATTTAAATAACTGCAATTCGCACTACGAAAAACAACGTGAAAGTAGTTACTCACACCTATGAAGCCGGTAGGTGTATTTTTTGTGTGGATAGTGTCAAAACGCCTAACTTTAAATGAATGTACTATTAACAAATATAACGTGATTGTAATGAAACTTCGAGACGTTATTGCCTATAGTGTTGGTTATCATTGGCCATCAATATGTGCTAACTGAAACCATAGAAATGTACTATTATTAACCTTTTTTGATGAGATATCAAAATTCTACGATTTTTAGTTTTCTATGCTAGTGAAATGCCGCATTCCTGCAAATTTTCATATTTCCAAGTGTAACGGTCTCGAAATGCAAGGGGGGGGGGACAAACTCGGAACACATATTTTCCCCTCTACCACTTTTCCCCTTTTTTCAAATTTAATGAAAATACCAAAAATGGAATGTACTCGTTGTTATCTTTCTCATGATACCCCACTTGCCTATACCAGATGAAAAAAAAATTTGACCTTCATTTCTCCTCTATGGGGACCTCCCCTTAAAGTAAGCCTATTACAACGAATCGCTTTCTCCGGCAAATTATAATAATTCTACATATTCCCACAAAATTTCATGTATGTAGCTTCAGCGGCTCATGAGATATTTCATGGACAGACGGACAGACAGACGGACAGACGGACGCATGACCGATTTCATAAGGGTTTTGTTTTTACTACAAAACCCTAAAAAGTGATCTCAAACTGAAGCCTAAATGAAGGGTTAGTGATTTCATTTTCATTAAGTGACTTCACTTTGATTGCACTATGATTTCTTGATGTTCGTTGGGTTGCTTCTTAAGAACGCTTCTTAGGAACACACGTAGGTGAATTCCTTCTACTACCATATTCAGTATTTAATAAGATATCATTTGTTGAATTCAGTATGAATTCGCATAGTGAATTCTGTCTGAACTCATGCTTTTGGTCCACTTTGGCATCATTTGCTGAACTTATTTTGAAACCCCCTTATGGTTTCATTTCGGTGTAAAAATTTTCGAACGAAAGTAAATCCGATGTGAATTCTGAGAGGTAAGTGAATGTTTGGTGATTTCATTTTCACTATGTGATTTCATTCTGAGTTCACAATGATTTCCTGATGTTCGCTGGGTTTTTTCTCCAATATTAGTATGTTGTGTCTGTGTTAGTTAATTTCAATTTTTTTCCTGGAACACCTGAAAAACACATCAATCGTCCAGACTATCAGCGGTTACTCTATATGTACAGATCGTCTATTTCCAGTCGGCAATATAAAATATCCGTATAAACATGGTTTCACAGATTTGCATCAGGGTGAGAATGATGGGACTTAATTGCAGATGAATTTAATCTCATTTTGAATATCGAAAATTGCTTTATGTAATTATGGAAGGCAATCAGCTACCCTGATTGCTTGTGGGAATTTTAATTACAAGATTATTGATTCTGATGTATGGGTAACTGACTAATTCCAGTTTATATAAAAATGTATACATGTCAAAGATACATTTATGGAATTGTGGTGTTCCCTGTTATGGGTGCATTAACTTTAAATTTAAATACAACAAATTGCGTATAAAATATCATTTAATTTTTTGTTTTATCTGAAAGAGCATTCGACTACATTATTTATGAAAAATATATTATAGGTCAAATGGCCACCGTGCTTTCGCTAGGTGGCACGTAATCGATAGGTGCAATCGGGGCCCATATTATTAATGATAGCATCGGTTATATTGACTTTTAAGGTATCAATCGTGTGCGGCTTATTCGCATAGACTTGTGATTTAACATAGTCCCACAAGAAAAAGTCTAAGGGCCAGTTGCTCAATGTCCGATTAAAATTTATTTTAAGAATAAACTGCCTTCGATTAATCTCTTATCCAAAACAAAATCCAACCACTGGTTTCCGGTTGAAAGTTTATCCGAAACAAAAACCCAACACCTGATACCGGATGCTGATATTTTGACAGCTAAAACGGTTCACTTTTGCAAATTCAAATGAAAACAACGAAAGTGGCCATAAAGAACAGTTCCTCGAAGTTCCTGGAAATTCATTCGATAGAAGAGAATTTGCAACAAACTCAGCTGCAAATTAATATGCTGAGAGACCGAACTAATACAAAATAGATTCGTGGACGGTTGAATTCCGCCAAGAAAATCAGCTAATTTTGCCATAATTCTGGTATGAGATAAGTTCCACACTTTATGGCTTGGTAATTTGCTTGAGACGTATGAGAAAACGGAAATACTTATCGGGCTGTTTATAGCTTCAAATAACTTGTGTCCCTGTTAGATAACAAAGATTTTATTCGAACATTGAGAAAACGGGCCTAAAGGCGTTAAACCATATGATCTCGGTGGCCAGTTAATTTTGTTTAAACGCGAGATAGCCCTGCCGTCGAATTTGTCGTACTGAAGATCGATTGTTGTTTACGCAGTTTCGCACGTAGCGCTGGCCGTCTTGTTGGAACCACATATTGAGATCTAAATCTTAAAATTTAGGTGAGAAAAAAATTGGTTGTCATCGACTCATACAGTTTGTCGCTGAAAGTTATGGCGGCACCAACTTCATTTTGGAAGATGTACGGGCCAGTGACCCTGCCGGACCAAAATCCACAACAAACAGTGACTTTTTTATGGATGCATTTGTAATAGGTTGAAAATTTTCGTCATACTTACAAATCTTGTCAAAAATCGGGAAAACTATACACTCTACGAGAAAAGTCATTACAAAATAGGTTTATTTGATAATTTGACTATAATGAATAATATATAATAAAGGACTTCGCACGCGCAATCATCATCATCATGACGCTACAATCCGACGTCAGGGTTTGGCCGCTCGGATCATTGTTTTCCAATTATCTCGGTCAAGTGACCGCGTCCTCTAATTTAGAAGGCCAACAGTTGTTTGGAGTCAGCAGCTGCTGAGCTTTCGGTCTACCTGGTAGACTTCGACTTCGCACGTGCAATCATCATCGTGGCGCTACAACCCAACGCCAGGCTTTTGCCACTTGGATCATTGTTCTCCAAATATCTCGGTCAAGTGACCGCGTCCTCTAATTTGGGAAGCCCAGCAGTTGTTTGGTGTCAGCAGCTGCTAAGTCTCTCCAACGAGCTCTCCGTCTACCTGGTAGCCATGCTGCCCTGATGCGTCCCTTCAATATTTTCTTAGGCATACGGTCATCGTCCATTTAATACATATGCCCTGCCCATTAAAGACGTTGTAGTTTGACGATTCTCGAAACTTCCAGCTCATCGTACAGTTCGTACAGCTCATGGTTGTACCGGATGAGGGATCTATCTCGGTCGAAAATGGTCCGAAAATTCGCCAAAGGACCTTCCGTTCTAATATGTGAAACATGTTTTCAGAGGCTTGAATAAGGGTCTATGTTTCGCAACCATAGCATAGTACAGGTCGTATGATGGTTTTGTGTATGCGGAGCTTCGTATTTCTGGCCACGTGCTTCGATTTCATTTTGGTAGGTGTATCCGCCGCTTGATTCCGTCCTTCTCGATGGCGTCATTTCACAAGCTGCTAGTCAGTTATGAGAAATCGTCTACGAATTCTATGCTGAGGTCCCCGACATTAATATGCTGGCTTTCTTCATGTTGAAAGCATAATTATTTTCATTTTGTCCTGGTTAATTCATAGTCCAATTTCTTTTTCAGGTATCGCGACATGATGTTGACGTCATCTGCATACACTATTGTGTCGACTTGACGGCTAGCGTGTCACTGGTATCCCCATTCATTGCCGGATGGCATGTTCAAGTGGCAGGTTAAAGAAGGTCGGTGCCAGTCCATCGCCTTGCTTCAATCCTGTACATTTTTCAAAGAGATCAGTCATGTTTTGGATCCTGACCTGTGAGACGGAGTTAGTTATCCTCATCTACATATTTTAGTCTTACTAGTCTTACTTATATAACAAATTGCAGCATGTTATTTTACAGTACACCATGATCGATGCTGTCGTATGTTTGTTTAAAGTCAACGAAGAGTTGGTAAACAATTACGTTGCATTCCCCGCGATTTTCAGGATTTGCTTGACCGTGAAAAGTAGGTGTAAAGCCGTCTAATATTCGCAAAAGATTCGTTCCGCGTACGGTTTTATACTACAACATATTCAAGAATTTTCGCCAGTATTTTGTAGGATGTACTCAATTGCCCTAACCCCTTATGGGGCATAGCGCGTCAATTGTTCTATGTGGCCCAGTTGACGTTTCGTTGGCATAAACTGGTTTCAGAGAATACTGTTGCCAGCATGCATCTCCTGCACATCCATGGCCACGAAGGTCGTAGCTCTATTACGTACAGACCATTTCAATAGTCTGTACGTAATACAACTACGTAATTCTCGCACACCAACTTGTCTCCCTTTTTGTGAATGGGAAAAATGATGCTCCTGCACCAATCTTCTGGCATTACCTCGTCCTCCCACATTCGCAGAAATAGTTGAAGTATGGTAGACCCGTTCCACTGGATTTCAGCTAAAATCTCCACTTCACCCAGCGCTTTATTTGGTATGACTGACTTCAGAGCGAGTACTGCTGCTTCTACTGTCGGGGGTTGTGTATTGGGGCTGTTTGATCGATCATATCGTCTTGGATTGGGGATTCTTGTATGGGGACATTAGATGTAGGATTAAGAAAGCATTTCAGTATACGACGCCCATCATCTGTTGATGCTATCGGTGTCGCTGATGATGTTTATATCCTTTTCCTTATACAGGCTAGTCCTGGGTTGATAGCCATTCGTAATCGTGTTTATTAGTCTGTATGCTTGTCTGGTAGCTAGGTAATTATTAATCTTCAGCAACTACTCTTCAAAGAATTTTCGTTTCTAAGGTCTAATTATTCGGTACATGTCTGTTAGCGGTCACCCGTCTCGCCAATGTTATGTAGCATAGGCATTGGTTTTTACTCGAGGGCAACTGCCGAGGCATCGCACAAAAGTTTGTCAACCGCAAACATTTTGGGAAGCATATTCTCGATTGGTGCACCTGAGATATTCTACACCGATAGGTTGTCTTAACCAAATGATTGTCAGAATCGCAGTTTACTCCTCGAAATGATCGGACAACCATCAAACAGCAAGCAGATCTCTTGCAAATGAGGATGTTGTCGATCTGGTTGAAGGTGGGTGTTTCGATTTCGAGGTTTGTTTATGAATACTGATTCGATGTGGGAAGCACGTTGAACCCACACCAAGATTTCTGCTGCATGCGAAGTCGATTGGTCGGTGACTATTATAATAATTATACGAGTATTCCACGTGGGGGCTTTGTCCTACTGTGGTTCCGCGATGCCAACTGTCTTTTCCAACTTTCACAATAGAATCTCTCAGCAAAATTTTTACGTTGTTTGTTGGAACCGAATCATTCAATGTTTCCAGACGGGCGTCAAATTCGACTTTCATTGCATCTTGCTTCACTTTAATGGGGGCGTGCATATCGATGGGCCAAAGCTTGAAAACCCAAGTCTAAGGGGAAATTCACATACAGGACAACGACTCCGGACGACTGCTTAAATACACAGCATAAAATGGGTGGATTCACAGCTGCTCCGATTCTGACACGATCGACTTGGTCCACAGGCAGAATTTTGCCAGCAAATGGTAAGCATGTCGTATCGGCCGAGGGACACCATCATTTCAATACACTTTCTCTTTCTCGATAGCAGAGTGTAGTGTCAGTGCGGCTTTCCAGAAGCACGTGTAATTGTTGCATATTTTGTGTACAAATGCAAAAAAGATGTTACGAGTATTAGTCTATCTGAGAGTTAGCTCGGCCAAGCCCCAAAATGTCCGATAGACTCAAGGCAGCTCCTGAAGTGTACAGTCTATCGGGTGACGAAACCAGCCCAAGCACTTAGTACTTTTGGCTTAGGCTGAGAAATTCGAAATCGATTGGGGATCATTGCTAAATGGCCTTGTTGACTGTTTAGCAATGGTATACTCCACTTTTATTCTTAAAATAAATAAACATGCCCTTATGCGCGAATATAGGGTAATGCGTTCAACACATTAGTGAACATCATTCATAGAGCTTATTCTCATTGTGGGTATGAACAATTAATTGTCACAGAAACTATTTATTCTCTCTTATATACGATTTGATGAACCGTTATAAATTCAATGAATTCGTAAAGCTGGCTTTGCTTCTTTTCTTGCTTCGACTGTCGTCATTGATTCTGTGAATAATGTCGATTTTTAAGAACGACATTTCCTTGAGACAATGGAAAAAAAAAAAAAAGATGTTTCATAAATACAATGAACCTTTTCATTATATTTACGTACTTTTTCCGTTTAGTGCATTGATGCTTAGTTGGTATTTCTCGACCTGTTGTAGGGAGCCTTCTCCCCGGTTCTGTTCAGGGAGCGTACATTCCAGGATCTGGAAGAATAGTCCAATATACGTTTGCGTGGTCGTTGTTGTTGGTCTGCCCAATCCGAGGCTTTCTTTCCAGGTTTCTTGACATGGAGTAGTTTTTACAAGGATGGGTTGTCTGCCCATCTCTTAACTCTATTCATGGGTTGCCTTGGGGATAGCTGCTTCACGTGCTAGAATTCACACAACTATCTCACAGGTCTGACTACGTGTTTCATGCAACCCTAATGACCTGAAAAGCTTAGGTGTGACGCTGTATCAGGCTATAGCAGAGGTTGGACAAATTTTTTAAACTCAATATTTAAAATATTATATAATTATTATTTGAGCTTCGAGCTTTAAGATAATAAATATTTATTATTAAAGCATTTCCCATCTAAACAAGTTATTATTACAATTATAATTATTTCCTCAAATTTGTATTAAATATTTATTAAAAATTATTATTTAGATATCCTTCCCTCATCCTTTTACAACCATGGCTTTGGACAGACACATTCACTGCTACTCGGAAATTTTCTTGAAATTCCATGAAATATTAGCTTATAATTTCGTAATTAATATTTCTATTTTTTTTTAAGTTCAACTCAGATCGCATGGTCTACAATTAACAAAAAGCCGCCAAAATTGGGACTGACCATTATTATTATATTCTGGGGATAGCCGAAGCAGACCACTAATGTTTGGGTCCCTTTTCGCCCACCAAATTACACTCATTCCTGAAAATTTTCCACTCAACTGCAAAAATAAAAATTTAGATTTTTAGTACAGAGAGTTTGCCATAAAATAAGTGCTAGAATCTATATGAGCAAATCCGCAGTTAATTTGCAATTACCATTCCAGGAAACCATTTTTTGAAATGTTAATCAGAATTTAAATTTATTGCAGACTGGCATTAATTTCAACAAAATTTCCGAGTAATATTCGAAAATGATTACACTAAAAATGAACCCAAACTAAACCCTTTCATTATTGCACGAAACACTTTTTTTGTTAAGCATCAAACACAACTTTTAATTTGAAAATTTCACCTATCGAAAATACGTCATCAATAAAAATGTGAACCACGTCACGTACACATGTGTAATCACTATTTCAATAACATCAACCCCAAAGCCGAATGCAAAAAAAAATATACGAGCGGTGAATATTTCCATGTTGGATGATATCCAATTGCATAACATTTCAACCTGTTTCGGCTCCCCTGATAGTCGTTGGGTCTTTTGTGTCGATTTTCGGCAAAATGATGTTTTCAAACAGAACGGTACCAACATCATTCAGGTTTACCGCATGTCGAAACCACCAGCTAAACGAAATTTTACTCAAACCACACGCCAGCATGTGGTGGGTCCTGGCAAATACAATTTTCCATTCTTCATGGCAACCGTAAAGAATAGTTGCGGTTATCATGATAGAGTAAAAACGGTAGACGGGGGCTGCTGGTTCAGCCCCAGCAGCCCCCGTCTATCGTTCTACAGACAGACAGATCTCCTTCCCTGCAACATGGAGGAGTACACAATCAGCCTCACTCGAACGGATCTGATCACAAGGACTCTCTTATACATATATTACGCCTTGTGGTGGCCATTTTCATCCCTCCTTTTTGCGGGCAACAGTACATATAATTTTTCTACTGCACCGGGCCATTTGCGGTGTACATACCGAGTATATACGAGAGAATGTTATCGGAAGAGTCTTCGAATAAAAGCATTTAAATTGTCTCTCCCAATTAAGATGTTAGCAAACGAAAAGTTTGAACAGTGGTTAAATTTTGCAGATGCAAACATTGAATGTTGGAGAGATAGAGCATCAAATTACGAATGAAAGGGTCGTACAAAAAGTAAGTTTCTCTACTTTATTTTTCCCAAGCGTATATACTCTAGACTTGTGCACACCTAATAGTGACACCAAAATTTCAAATAGTCAACATCCGAATGCATTAAAAGTGCGTTTCCTATATATGGTCAGTTTGAGCAGAGGCTAATCGATGAAGCTACGGAGCAATGAAGTTCGACCACCTGAGAAGAGTGAGATCTTTTTACCACAACTTTATAGGGAAGAAAGTACCTTGCCTATTCCTAAAATCAACTAACCCTCATCACAAATATTTGGCCAAAATTCCAAGTCGCTAGCTCCATTCTATGGAAAGTTACCATTTGTTTTAGATAACATTTGCTGGGAAGGTGGGTGTTCCTTTCGTCCGATCATGCCCATTTTAATACGCACCAACTGGATCCTTTTACAAACACTTGACCAAAATTTCAAGTCGCTACCTTCATTCTTTCGGAAATTATTATTTAAAGTACTACATTATTTGTAGGGGTCTCCTTAGTTAGATCTTCCCCATTTTCAATACCAACTAACTGGATCTTAGTACGAATATCCGACCAAATCTTGAAGTCGCTAGCCTGATTCTTTAGAAAGTTTTCGTAGTTAAGGAAATTTTTATTTTTTTGGCATTTGTAGGGGAGGTAGGCGTTGCTTTGGTCTGGTTCTACTGCACAATTGCCCCAACGAACCCCTTGTGGGGCATAACGCGTCAATTGCTCCATGTGGCCCAATTGACGTTTCGTTGGAACATCATTTTACTAAAACTGAATCAACTTCTCATCAGAAGTTCAAACACTAAAAAATCAGCCCTCTACGTCAATTGCTTCAAGAGTTATAGACAAACAAGCTAGCCTTCATTTGCCACTTTGAAATTAGTAATGAAACTTGTTCCGATTTCACTGTTCCTATGAGAGGTATATGAAATAGTAAGCCGATTTCAACCAAATTTAGGAAAGTGGTTTGGCATTCAATATGATTTAATAATATTAAATTTGGTAAAGTTATTTTCAGAAATAAAAAATAAAATAAACTTGCTGACAGCTATACGATAGCGTAGTCCAATTTCAACGAAATTCAGAAATGTGATTTAGCAAAGGGGGCAAAGACCTTTTCCATAGTCCTCCGCGTGGGCGCCCCCTGGTAACGGCAGTGTATCAATTCGCTGACGGCCAATGTCTTAGCGATAAGACAGTTTGGAAAAGGCAGATAGCTGTAGCCTGAATGGCTGACAAACACCTAAGCGTCTCAGGTCTAGTAGGATGGAATGACTTGCGTAGTTGGACCTGCTACATAATTGTGTGGGCTCCAGCATGTTTATTAAACCATCTGAAGCAGCTATCTCCGAGGCCATCCCCCGAATGGGGTTAAGCGATGTGCTGACAACTCGTCCTTGTAAAAACCACTCCATGTCAAGAAACCTGGAACAAAAGCCTCGGATTGGACGGATCAACAACGACGACCACGCAAACGAATAAAGGATTATTCTTTCGGATCCTGGAATGTACGCTCCCTGAACAAACGGGGGGCCGAGAAGGCCCTCCTTCAACAGGTCGAAAAGTACAAACTGAGCATTACTGCAGTCCAGGAAACAAATTGGCTTGGCAGCGAGATTAATGACAAGAAATCGCACACAATTTTTACAAGTGGCAAACCATCGGGCCGCAAGGAGTTTGGAGTAGCATTTATAGTGGACAATCACCTCGAACCGCATATTACTGACTTCAAACCCATAAATGAACGGCTGTGTGCGATTCGCATCAAGACTCGATTCTTCAATCTCTGGCTCATCAATGTGCATGCCCCCACTGAAGTTAAAGAAGACGCAGTAAAAGACGAGTTCTACGCCCGCCTTGAAACTCTCTTCGACTCACTTCCAACAAACGACGTCAAATTGCTGCTGGGAGACTTTAACGCGAAAGTCGGGAATGAAAGTTGGCATCGGGGGACCTCTGGAGGCCACAGCTCCATGAAGAATGTAACGATAACGGCCAGCGACTTATCGACTTCGCCTGCAGCAGGAATCTAGTCGTAAGCTCTACGTGTTTCCCGCATCGACGCATTCACAAGCAGACCTGGAAGTCTCCAGACGCACATACCGTCAACCAAATTGACCACGTCCTCATTTGCAGGAGATGGGCGTCTAGTGTCATGGATGTCCGCTCCTATCGAGGAGCAAACTGCGACTCAGATCATCACTTGGTGAAGACGACCTACAGATGTAGAATCTCCTCAGTGCACCAGTCAAGAATCAGCCCTCCCAAAATCTTTGCGGTTGATAAGCTCTTGAGTGATGCTACAGCGGTGGCGTATACTACCGCCCTTGAGGAAAAACTATCACCTATGCTACACAACATCAGCAACACAGGCGTCCATGGGTTCTGGGAAGAACTCAAGGGTACCATCAATGATGTCGCAGAGAAGGTCGTGGGATATAAAGCCCGGCGAGCGCGAAATGACTGGTTCGACGAAGAATGCAAAATTTCACTTGACGCGAAAAACGAGGCCTACAGACAATGGATTCAACGAGGAACCAGAGCCAGAAGAGAAAAATATGACGAGCTACGGCGAATATCGAATAGAATAATTAGACGTAAGAAACGTAAATACTTTGACGAGCAGTTGCTGAACATAAACGAAAACTTAGCTAATAGGAACACCAGACAAGCGTACAAACTAGTAAATACAATCAAGAACGGCTACCAACCCAGGACTAGCCTTTGTAAGGACAAGGATGGAAACATCATCAGCGACACCGATGGTATTAACAAACGATGGGCCTCTTATTTTGAAGAGCTTCTAAACCGACCATCTAACATCCCCACACAGGAAGCTCTCGATGATATTGTTGATCTAGGCCCACCCATTCAACCCCCGACAGTAGAGGAAGTTGGTCTCGCGTTGCGGCCACTAAAACGAAATAAAGCGCCGGGCGCTGACGAGATCCCAGCTGAACTGCTAAGATTCGGTGGAACGAGTCTAGTTGATGCCATACATCAATTACTCCTGCGAGTATGGGAGAACGAGGAGATCCCAGACGATTGGCGCAGAAGCATCATCTGTCCAATCCATAAAAAGGGAGATAAATTGCGGTGTGAGAATTACAGGGGCATCTCACTAGTTTGTACGTCCCATAAAATTTTGACGAAAATTCTGGAAAATAGAATAAAACCGTACGCAGAACGAGTCATTGGCGAATATCAAAGCGGTTTCAGACCTGGTCGCTCCACAACCGATCAGCTCTTCTCAGTCAAACTGATACTCCAGAGGTGCTGGGAATACAACGTAAACGTATACCAAATCTTTGTCGACTTCAAGCAGGCATACGACAGTATCGATCGTGGAGTACTGTACAACATCATGCTGCAATTTGGTATACCAGCAAAATTAGTGCGACTGGCAAAGATGACGATGACCAACTCCGTCTCACAAGTCAGGATCCAGAATAGACTTACTGATCTATTTGAAACACGCACTGGTTTGAAACAGGGCGATGGACTGGCACCGACGCTCTTCAACCTAGCACTGGAATACGTTATTCGGGCCATGAATATGGACAACAGCAAGACGCTACTCATCAAGTCGACACAATTAGCAGCGTACGCCGACGACATCAACATCATGTCCCGAAGATTGGCTGACGCAGAAGAACTTCTGCATACGCTCGATACCGCTGCAAAGGAAGTTGGATTACGTATTAACGAGGGTAAAACTAAAATAATGATGCAATCGGTGACAAGGACACCTGCACAACCGAGCATCAACGTCGGGGACCTCAACATCGAGTTCGTGAACAACTTCATTTACCTGGGTTGCAACCTGTCAAGGGACGCCAACGAAACTGACGAAATCAAGCGACGGATACAGTTAGCTAAGAAGACTTTTTTCTCGGTTCTCCCCATAATGAAATCGAAACATGTGCACAGAAACACGAAGCTCCGCGTGTACAAAACCATTATACGACCAGTGCTATGCTATGGCTGCGAAGCATGGACCCTAACTCAAGCCTCCGAAAACATGCTAGACACTTTCGAATGTAAGGTTCTACGGCGAATTTTCGGGGCTGTTTGCGATCGAGATGGATGGCGCATCCGGTACAACCAAGAGTTGTATGAAATGTACGATGAGCTGCAAGTCTCGAAAATCGTCAAACTACAACGACTTCAATGGGCAGGGCATGTACAAAGAATGGACGATGATCGCATGCCTAAGAGAGTAATGAATGCAGAACGAGTCGACGGAGCGAGACTGCGAGGACGACCGAGATCTCGTTGGGAGAGCTCAGTAGGTGTGGACGCCGCGCAGCTGCTGGGCTCCCAAAATTGGAGGACGCGGTCACGTGACCGAGATAATTGGAGGACAATGATCCAGGTGGCCAAGGCCCGACGTCGGGCTGTCGCGCCACGATGATGATGATGATTTAGCTAATGATGGTATTTATTAGTGTGAGATTTGAAAAAGATATCTTTAGAAATAAAAAAGTTTTTCTCACAAAAACGAATTTTTGAACAGGTCGTTCCTATGGCAGCTATATGACGTAGTGGTCCGATTCCGTTGGTTCCGACATATTTACAGCTTGCAATAGAAAGAAGGCTTTGTACGAAATTTCAGCTCGATAGCTTTAAAACTGAGGGACATAGAAACAGACGGACAGACGGACAAAGCTTAATCGGCTTGTCTTATCGTACTGACCATGAATATATATAGTTTATATGGTCGGAGACGCTTCCTTCTGTGCATTGCAAACTTCATAACAAAGTTAATATACCCTATCACATCCGTGAAGGGTATAAAAACGTGAAAAGTAGGATAATGCGGGGCTGTTCGTAAGAAAAGTACCGTTATTTTCACAAGAGAGAATAAAGTGACCATCTCGAATCATCTACCAAGGCTAGAGCCTTTCACGTTTATTCAATCGGGAGTTGAGTTATGTAGGGGAGGTAGGCGCTCCCTTGACCGGATCACAGTCATTTTCAATACCAACCAACTATAGATCATACTGCGAACTTTAGACTTAAATTTTAAGCCTTTTGCTTCATCCTGTGGACAGTTATCGTGTGAACGGACTGACTGACGAACAGACAGACATTACTAAATCGAATCAGCCATCTGCTATTTATATATGTATATACACTGCTCTAGACATAGCAGTCTCCTTATGGTGTTATATATTTTCGTCTTGACAAAATAATATACCCTGTAGCTACTTTGTGAAGTCTAGGGTATGGAAACTACAAGTAATATTTAAAAAAACGGTTTATTTTCGGATTCCTCATTTCAAAAACTATTTTTCCACATAATCGCCATCTTCAAGGCACTTTTGTAGCCGTGGAAATAACTTTTTTAGTCCTGCCTCAGAGTCTGCAGCCGCCATCTCCTTTATCAATCGGTCTACCCCCCGCCTTGAAATCGTCGTCATTGCTGAAGTACTGCCCACCTTCGGGAACAAAGGTTAACGGTTGGAGAAAGGTCTGGAGATTATGCTGGATAATGAAAAACGTCGCAATTGAATTCTTGCAGCGAGATGGCGCGTGAAATCGTGAAGCAGATGGACAGCGTTTGGCAACATTCCGCGCCGTTTGTTTTGAATAGCCCTTCTCAAGTCTCACAATACCTGGCATGGCAGCATTGTTAGTTTGTCCCCTAGGGAGGTCACCCAGTAAAACACCCTTCTTATCCCAAACAACTGTGACCATTATTTTGCCTGCTGAGAAAACGACTTCAGCTTTTTTGGGTGGAGGATTCCTTTTTTTCTGCAATCCCAGTCTCTGCTGCTTTATTTCAGGGGTCGTATGCTTTACCCACATCTAGTCTTCAGTCACTTTACGGCCCTCCTCCTCCGGGTGGATTTCCAAAAATTTCCAAGCGGATTCAATACGGTTTGTTTTGTGGTCAGTGGTCAGCAAACTAGGAACCCCTCATCAGCGACGTTCCTCAGCAAATGCCACGCATTATTTGCACAATCATCGCTCCTGTGACATGTATAGAAACAATATGCTGGTGGATTTCAGTCGCTCTTTTGCCGTCGGCATAGAGAAAATGGATCACCTCACGCAGTTCGACGTTGGCATAAGAGGTAACTCCATGGTTTCAGAACTACTGACACCCAGCTGTTTGGCGGGAAACCAAAATAGCCACTACATACATATATGGCAACACTCATTAAAAAAATAAAAATCCACCTTAAATTCCCCTAGATTTGGCAACGCGATTTACTTTTTGTCGACGCTTATATAAATTAAAAAGGATATGTTTAAAAGTTTAAAAAAAATAGAAATTTTATTCAACTTTCCTTGATAATGGTAGAATACAGAATAATTATAATTTACAATGATATTTAAAATAACACCTTCGATTCAAGTAACACGCGATTGCCTTGTCAGCGGAATTGCGGAAGTCAGTCCGAAGTTCAGGTGAACGACTGTTATTTTAGATTCTTGGTCAGCTGCTCGTGTTGGAAAATGCATTGGCATATGTTGGTTTACGGGAAATGATGAGAATGTGCAAATGATGAGAATGGTGCATCCGGTGTGAACTTATATATGTATATTACCAAAAAGTACAAAAAAAAATGAAACCGGAATATAAAGAGGGCTACGCCCCCAATCCGAGGGTTTCGTGGCAAGAGCTTATTTTAGTACGTAAATATTGGCTTCTCGCTCTTCTTTGTACCACTCAGATGGATAAAAACATCATAACTAAAATGTCTTACCCATGAATTAGCATCTTACATGCCAGTTCATAAAAGAGACTCCACTCATTTCTCAAAGAAATCATTTTAAAACGGGAAGCTATACTGTAGATAAATATGTATGTATACGAGATGAACTGTTCTTCTCTTCAAGATGCTTAACCATTCGTACTAAGACGACATTGCAAATTGGAAGCTAGTTTTTCTGAACCCGAGGTCTATGTGTAAACATCACATCGCATTATGATCGCTCAACTGAAAATACTGTGTGAATATTACTGTTTTGGTAACAATTCCGACGTGGCATCGACTTCTGCTTACGGTCATATTACATATTTCAACCCAAGGACGTCCCAATCCATTGTCTTGAAGAGTAGGCATATTCCAGAAACCAATTTTTGCATTTAAAGTATCTGAAAATGTCATAACCGAGTGTAAATTATAATATTACTAGCTGCGAGAGCTCGCTTCGCTCTCTCTCTCTAATCTAGTGCTCGCTGCGCTCGCGTTGTTCGCTTCGCTCACAACTTGACACTAACCTTGAATATTTTTTTCATATATAAAATAATTAATTTGTTCTCCGCTTGCTCAACACCACGACGATAAGGCTAAACTTCAGCTAAATTAAAAGTAACTTCACTTTCAGTCGGGTACCTTTACATAGTTTCGGCGGTTCAAATTACTAAGCAGAATTACAGGGAACCCGCCTAGGTGCGCTTAGGGAATTTAAAAACCGGATAATGGGTAGCATCTTCTTGATCCATTACTCGGTTGATTGAGCTGTATTCAACACATTCCCCAGGAAGGCATTTTAATATTTCTGCGTTCATCGCAGATGCCTGGTCGTTTTTTAAATACACAACATCAATTATTTAGGAGAATAACCTTCCCTTCTTCGTCCGGATACGTACCGTCACCAATTTTCAGTAATAAATCTGAAAACTCTTGGGCATTTTGATTACTCCCATCCGCATATTGGTTGACGAATGCATGGGTATGACAATGCGCCATAGATGTAAGCTTTTTAGACATGCCTTAATTTCATCAGCCCTCATCCCTCCGGGTTTTACTGGTAAAGTTGGCCTAAAGTCGCCACAGAGAAGTAATATAATACTGCCCATAGGCCGGTCGTTTTGTTTGATGTCACGTAAGGTTCTATCTATTGATTCAACTACTTTCCGATACGCCTTAGTGCACTCCTCCCATATTGTTAAGAAACAATCGCGCAAAACCCTGGTTTTGTTACTGTTTATTGGCTGTGGCTTTTCTGCTATACCAGTGCAAATTCATACAAAATTGCACTGGATAAGTTCTAGTGTAAGTTGAGTGAAGAAATTTTGATTGAAAAAGCAATTATAATATTGCCACATTTGCAAAAAAAAACACAGTCAATAATAGAATAATTTCATAGCAACGAACTTTTGCTCGTAGCAACTACAGTGAATTCATAGCAACAATCTTTCGCTCGTGGCAATTAGAACAATTTCATTTGTTTTTCTACAAGTATATTTTTTTTTTTTACTCAGTGACCTTCTTTGGTTCATGCACAACAACTTTGCTAAAGATCATAACATGATCAAATGCATAGTTTACGATTCTATAAAGGACATACAAACAAACATTCATTTTTATATATAGAGATGAATATGAATTTTGAAAAAATTAGCACGCTGAAAAAAATCGCTCGAGGCAGAATTCGAACCAAAGATACTTGATTGGTAGACCTGCTCCCAACCCATTAATCTACACCACCCGTTCTGTTTTGGAGAGAAATACAAGAAACTGACCAAATTCATCAAGATGAAAAAAAGTATTCACCACTGCCAGTCATATGATACCCATCTTGGGTAAATATCACTTCATTGCGGAGAATGTCCTTCCGTGCGCACCAAAGGACTTAAAATACCATCAACAGTAGTCTAGTGCAGGGGTCGGCAATCTTTTTCTGAAAAGGGCCGGGTCGTTGAAATTTTTGGGGTAAGCGGGCCGGGTTCCCAAAGTATAGCTGTTTACCGGGCTGGTCAACCCACTGCTAATTGAAGGTTTGACAGAAGCACCACAATTATGCAGTAAAATGGAGTTTACTTTAGTTTATCTTAACATGGATGGGGGTCATTCTGGGGCATAGCGCATCATTTACTCCTTCGCGTCATCATGCTAGGTTTCGAGCGCAGTTGCCTTAAGATCCGAAAAAATACTTTTGTAACAGTAGTTTAAATTCTGACATTTTTTCCTGATATTTATGTACCTGTATGGAACGTGTTTCCGCTAAAACCGGGAAGCCCAAAAGAAATTTATCATGGGAGTATTCGCAGTCGTACAGCGCTCCAAAATTGTATAACTTAATTTTGAAAAACACCAATCAATTGCCTAATTCCGATCAGACTGACTTCCAACCCAGTGGCTTTGTGAATAGGTTTAATGAAAAGGATTGCAGAGTTGGAAGCACAGAAAATTCAGCAGACGACACCAGACGGAATTGGAACCCCTTAAGTGCACAGTTTGGCGCGGAATACCGTCCCGAGAAATTATTAGCCCATTGTTCTTCCAGAATGCTAGTGGCAACGCTGTGGCTATCATAGGAGAGGGGTATCAGGCCATTCTCAAAATTTTGTGCGACTTGAAGTCGAAAATTGCCCTGGAATGTGGTTTTAGAAAGATGGAGCCACTTGCCATACTGCTGAAGCCACAATGGAGCTTCTAACGGAAATTTTCGGAGGGCGCATAATTCCGAGAAGGTCAGAAATCGAATGGCACCACGTTCTTCAGATCGAATGACCCTGTGGGCCTTTTTTTTAAAGAAAAGGGGTAAGGAAATAAACCTCAAATAATCTACAACTTACGCGCTGAAATGAGCACCATTTCCCCTATACTTGTAGCTATTGCGGTGCCCTCAACTATACTTTTTTATTGTTGTGCCTTCGAACTGTTGTATGACAGGCCGAGCTAGGAAGGAAATTCTGTCTTATTTCGCTCAACTGAACACGGTTAAATAAGTCCACGAGAAAGGAATAAAGTTGACCGCTGACCCAATTGGTACGAAAACTGTTTTTCGTCTTTCTTGAAGATGTTATTCAATGCCGACTTTTCATGGATGCTGACTTCTCTGTCACATCAAATTCAGTATAGACCACTCAAAAAAACATCAGAAAGTGGGCAGTATCAGTTAAGTTTGTCGACTCATCTTCATTATTATTACTCTGCAAGGCAACTTTGTACATTCGCGCAGATGGCGTCTAGTAAGATCGACCTAATTCAAACAAGGACGATATTTCCTCACCGTGGACACAGTACTCAATGACATGGATCTCGGATTGAAATACACTGGGCCAAGGATTAAGATACTGATGTTAACTTCTGATGCTGCTTCTTCCATGTTTAATCCATCGGTATATCATATGATAAATCTATGACTGATGTTTCAGAAATCGCGATGTTTTGTAATTTATTGCACAAAGGGAAGACTGTATAGATGAACTTTACGTATAAATATTGTTTACATCGCTTAGTGAATATTATTGTATTTCTATTGCATAGCAACGAGTGAATATGACACTGACAATTTGTCGGATAGGTGGCACTGCATAAGAAGGAGTTGCCTTTGCTCTGCCAATTGTAATTCGCGAATTATCATTCGGAGGATATTCGAATGATCATTCGCAAGGACACACATGAAATCAAATTACGAGTATCATTCGAACCGGAGAAAATACTTATCGTACACACACGCTGCGACCACTCGCCAATCACCAAGCAAATGCACATTGCCCAGTAGTGTGGTTGGGTTTACCATTGGTCAACACTTGCTAGTATTAAAAAATTACATTTTGACAAAAAAATTTGATTTAATCTATTTATGAAAGTTTTTTCAATATAATTGTTCACATTAAAAACAATATTAACTCGCGGGCCGGATGAAAACCAGTGGCGGGCCGGAGTTTGCCGACCCCTGGTCTAGTGCATTCGCCTCATGATATTAAGCCATCAACATCCACCCAATGTTACCTAGCCATCATTATTCGACCATCATTATAGAAACGATCACGCACAATGTTCATACACAGAATGCATATCACTCATATAACTTCATATCTATTTTCATCACCCTTCCCTTTACAATACCCCTCAAACACACTACACCAAATCAGTTACAACCGTAATCGTATCTAATCGTATCGTATCGTAATCGTATCTAAATTTAAGAACCACCACACAAATTCACTGTGTGCATAAAATGTAATGTAACACGAGGTGCATGTATTGTCTAGAGATACATTGCGACGTGAAGCGCATTTCTGCACTGTGCACACACGTGAATTGTTTATGTTTTGATTGAGTAAGCATATTTCCACAAATAAGTAACTTGTGCTTGCAGTTGCAAGTAACAAGCCCAGTTCAATGCGAATACTCTGTGTTTTCAATTCGTATTTGTCAAGCGTGCCTGTGCTTCTCCACATCCTCGGCATCAAGTGTTCTAGCCAAAGTGCTAGGATACGCACAGAACGAATAGATACTCTCCATCTTGTAAGCGAACTCTGGTTTATGTGCCAGAGTGAGCACCAAATATAAGACCCAACAGATACGCTGCTCACTGAGTATCGAGCGCACTGATACTCGTAGTATCATTTATATGCACGCACAGTAAAGTACTCGTACGTTACTTAAACTAAAAGTGTTAATTTTGTCAAGTTTTTCATTTATTTAACCCTAAGCTTTAAAAAATAATACTTTATTTATTTACCGAAGTATCTATCAGAAACCATATCCACCCCTTCACTTAGGTGTAATGACTTATTGTATATTCCTGATGAGTAGTGATTTGTTGGTGGAACGAAACCAGAGGCCGAGGGTCCACTTACACCCAAACCCCGATGCGATTTCCAGGGAATCTGATCTGTTCGCCAACCATTATATCCCATTATTATCCCCATTTTTGCCTCCCCTTTTGGTATTGTCTTCCCCTGGCCTATGCATTTTTGTAAATACGTAAAGGGCAGAGGCAACGAATGGCTGGAGCCCCGCCTACGTCTTCCGAACTGAGCTACACTACTTAGCTAATTTAGGGGCCTTTTTCTTCGCCAGATGGCACGGCCCGACCTTCACGGTCATTATGCTACCCGAAGCTCCGTCCCCACGGGCAACTTTGGATGCCCACCAAACCGTCCGCTAGTCCTCAGTCTCGTAGGATTTAAGTAAGCCTTTGATTGTCTATCTGAGGGATAGTTATTTGCTGAATTGTAAAATATTTCGGCACCAGTATGTCATTCTGGAATGGTTCGAGTTCCATGGACTTTAGCACGATAATAGTTTATGATTGTCGTAAATATTTAGGTAGATACATTAAATAACAAAAATGATACAAAGTATCTACACTGCATGCAGATACATCGAAACATGGATATATCTTTGGCTACCGACTGCGTTTGACCTGTTGTGTTGAAGATATCGACGTAAGTTTTATAAAGATCCCAGTATAGTTATACTGGATGAAATCATTCGACAAACCACGTCCCACGCTTTCGGTAGGCATAAGACATATCCATATACCGATGTATCTGCATGCAGTGTAGATAATTTGTATCATTTTCAAGACATACCGTCCCGCATAGTGTACAGGAGAATACAAATTAACCCAACCGTTTCCCCGTGTGTGGATCAAGCGATCGTACACTCTACATATTGTATATGCGCCTGTGCTTCGTTAGTACGTAAATCCGCGATCGATCGCGTCAAGCCGCGGTCTAGCTAAACACACTTACTATTAGTAGATACTTAGATAGTATTCGTCTAAGTCTAAAGACGGTAAGCGCGACAACACAATTTTATTGCATTAACGTTTACGTTATCCGCGCTGCACAAACTGCATCATTTGCACTAAATCAGAATTGTGCACTGTTAGTTGATATATCATCGATCGTGATAGTACGCGGTATGCGCGATACAAGTACGGTCGTAAGTTCCTTACATCTCACGGGAAAAACACGTTGGTGACCTTGATGACACTGATTTCAGTCGGCTGGATGGGATTGGCCATCACAAGAAAGGGGTGGATCCGCCGCGGAAGTGTAGTCCAAGGTCCGTGGAGCAAGCATTTCTTTCGCACTGTCGCCGATGACGAAGCCACACCCATCCATTGAACTTCTTCGACTCAACCGTCTCTCCATTGCGTGCATACGAGTGTTTGTGTATGTGTGTATGTGTGTGTGAAGTTGAAGCTATTTCCCGACCTACCCCAACGATTTTCTTACTGAGTCAGGTTAGTGACGTAATTGATGAAAACAAAAAGATTGGAGTGAAGGAGAAGCCATAGTGCTGTGCACGAGTGAGGGAGACAGGTTGTCTGGATGTGGCTGGTGTTGGAGCAGATTTGAATCACGAGGGGATGGCAGTTGAATGATGTTGACTTGCGTGATGGGTGCCTGGTTGTTTAGTCAGTTCATGACGCGATATTTTTCGATTTTCGTGAGTTCCCTTTGATGACTGACTCGGATTGACTGAGGATCGGCCACTACATTCATATAACTCGCAAAAATTTTCAATGGGCTTGTTTCCTCTTCTGACCCCCGAGTAGAAAAACAGACATTTCGTGTGACGGACAGATTTTTAGGATTTTTAGCTGGGGATAAGACATATCCATGTCAAAAAAACACGTTTATAGTAACCAGATACTCCAAAGAGAATCATCATTGCAAATTCACTCCTTTTCATCAATTACTTACTAAAGGACATTAGTTGACGACGATACACCATCTGACCCAGCAAGCAACTCCTGCCGATTAAAATCGCCATTAATACCTTCCACTTGTCTAGTCATCATAAAGCTAGTGTTAGTCTTATCCAACCCCTATATGATCCACATCGTCATAAAATTTCGTTTTATATCTCCGTAAAGTGCCTGTTCCGCTAAGACATTCGGTGTAGCACGTTTATTTTCATAGAGCAAAAAAAAAGCAGAATCGACGGTGGTAACGAGAGTACTGTGTGCCTATAAACAACATCATTGTCGAGTGGAAACGAACATCCGTTTCAAAAAGGATAACGATAAAATGTACCATCATTGTTTTCAAAATATCCTCATTCGCCATGTTGCTGGATTACCGGCAACGAATAAATGGATTCCAAAGTCGGGTTTTGCAATCATTGCGGATTAACCTAATGAGATGTTATACGGACGCGGTGGGCTTCTGGAAACATGAAGTGAATGTTGATGAGGAGGCTATAAAAGACTCTTCCCTGTTCAGATTATATCACGACGATCTGGAGTGGCTGTAACTAAATGTTCGCTGAAGTTCAGTACGAAGCAGGTTGGCGCTGCATGTACGTGGGACAATAGAAGGTGTAGATTGTTTCAAAATGAAATGGAGGACTGTCATTTAATGACGAATATCAATGTCAAGTTTTACAAAGAGAAGGACGTCGGTCGGATTAATATTTTCACCACATTATTGGATTTGAAACAATAAAACTATAATTATAAAATAATTGTAGAAAATTGTATTGTATATTCGATTGTATCGTATATTTATTTTATTGCAAATTCATTTTCATATATTTTAATACAAATAATTTTATAAATAAAGTTATATTGCTTCTCTCCTCTAAAGCAAAGCTTAAGCCAGGGAAAAATTTATTCATTAACTTTAGCTGAAGTTAGTGCAAAAGACCTTTTCCATAGTCTTTTACGTGGGGGCCCCGTGTAACGGCAGTATGTAAACCTCTGACGGCCAAGTCTTAGCGAAAAGACAGCTTGGAAAATGACAGATAGCTGTAGCCTGAATGGCTGACCAACACCTAAGTGTCTCAGGTTTAGTAAGATGGAATGACTTGCTTAGTTGGACCTGCAAAATAGTTGTGTGATCTAAGGCACGTTTATTAAACCATCTGAAGCAGCTATCTTCAGAGGCCATCTCCTGGATGGGGTTAAGCGATGTGCTGACAACTCGTCCTTGTAAAAACCACTCCACGTCAAGGAACCTGGAACAAAAGCCTCGGATTGGGCGGATCAACAACGACGACCACACAAACGACTAACCGATTATTCTTTCGCATCCTGGAATGTACGCTGCCTGAACAAACCGGGGGCCGAGACGGCCTTCTTTCAACAGGTTGAAAAGTACAAACTGAACTGAGCATTACTGCAGTCCAGGAAACAAATTGGCTTGGCAGCGAAATGAATGACAAGAAATCGCACACAATTTTTACAAGTGGCAAACAATCGGCCCGCAAGTAGTTTGGAGTAGCATTTATAGTGAACAATCACATCAAACCACACAGTACTGACTTCAAACCAATTAATTAACGGCTATGTGCGATTCGCATTAATAGTCGATTCTTCAATCTCTGGCTCATCAATGTGCATGTCCCCACTGAAATAAAAGAAGACGCAGTAAAAGACGAGTTCTACGCCCGCCTTGTGACTCTCTTCGACACACTCATAACAAGCGACGTCAAAATGTTGCCGGGAGACTTTAACGCGAGAGTCGAAATGAAAGTTGGCACCGGGGGACCACTGGAAGCCACAGTCTCTATGAAGAATGTAACGACAAAGACCAGCGACTTATCGACTTCTCCTGCAGCAGGAACCTAGTCGTAAGTTCTACATGTTTCCCGCATCGACTCATTCACAATCAGACCTGGAAACCTCATGACGCACATACGTACCGTCAACCTAATTGATCACGTCCTCATTTGCAAGAGGTGGGCGTTTTGTGTGATGGATGTCCGCTCCTATCGAGGAACAAACTGCGACTCAGATCATCACTTGGTGAAGAAGACCTACAGATGTAGAATTTCCTCAGTGCACCAATCGAGGATCTGCCCTTCAAAAATGTTTGCGGTTGATAAGTCTCTGAACAATGCTACGGCGGTGGCGTATACTACCGAGGAAAGACTATCGCCTATGCTACACAACATCAGCAACACAGGCGTCCATGGGTTTCGGGAAGAACTTAAGGGTACCATCAAAGATATCGCAGAGAAGCTCGTGGGATATAAAGCCCGGCGAGCTCGAAATGACTGGTTCGACGAAGAAAAAAATTCACTTGAAGCGAAAAACGAGGCCTACAGACAATGGATTCAACGAGGAACCAGAGCCAGAAGAGAAAAATATGACGAGCTACGGCGAATATCGAATAGAATAATTAGACGTAAGAAACGTAAATACTTTGACGAGCTGTTACTGAATATTAACGAAAACTTAGCTAATAGGAACACCAGACAAACGTTCAAACTAGGAAATACAATTAAGAACGGAACGGAACCCAGGACAAGCCTTTGTAAAGACAAGGATGGAAACATAATCAGCGACACCGATGGCATTAACAAACGATAGGCCTCTTATTTTGGAGAGCTTCTGAGCCTACCATCTAACATCCCCACACAAGAAGCTCTCAACGATATTGTTGATCTAGGCACACCCATACAACCCCCGACAGTAGAGGAAGTTGATCCCGCGTTGCGGTCACTAAAACGAAATAAAGCGCTGGGCGATGACGAGATTCCAGCTGAACTGCTAAAATTCGGTGGAACGGGTCTAGTTGATGCCATACATCAATTACTTCTGCGAGTTCTCCTCCTTATGCTTTCCCCTCCGATAAAATTTGTACGGACAACTGTCATGGAAATATTATCCCCGGATCTGAGAAGTATTCTCATCCGGGGGGCGGGGACATTTTCATGTCAGTTGTCCGTACAAATTTCATCGGACAATTCTGCGAGCCTGGTTGGGAGTATGTACAACGAACATGGCCACATAGAAGGAGCACTTAGTACAAATTGCCCAGAGGTTGTTTCCTATTCGATTCGATTGGATACTCGAGGAAATGGAAAAGATTGTTTTTCATTTGGGACCTGACTTAAACCCGATATGACAACTTTTTTGTTTGTGTCAACCAGGACAGCCAGCTGGACGTCCAGGAATGCGGGGGCCGGGAGGCCTGCCGCCACGATTGGGCATTCGAATTCCACTCGGACCACCGCCAGGCGTGCCTCCGATCCGGCGCGCGTCATGCATCACCATCAAAAGACCAAACTTAGCGGGCTTCAGGCGAAGGATTCAAAGAGCGTGATCACGATTACAGCCAAACCACAAATAAGGTACGTCAGACTGCAGGTTTTACCAGTGGACGTAGTTCATTCACCTCCACGTGTTTTATAGAAATCTGAGCGCGGACGTTACCCGGTTTGTGCCATCGGCGCTGCGAATGAAACGAGACGACTTTAAGAATCCTAAACCCAACAAACCCGACCAAGAGACTGGGCGGGCCGACCCGAACCCGGGCGGGACAAAGGGATGCTTACATACAATTTTTGCGCGAAATGTAATGATTATTGTAAAATTTTGTAGGAGAGGAAGACTGGAATGAATAAAATCTTGAAAAAATACATATTAGGAGAATTTTGTGGACTGCCCTCGACTTGTACCATGGCGGAGATGTTATCAAGTAATGGTCAGAGTTGTAGTTTGCCATAGTGATAGGACCGTGTCGGGGCAGCTAAACCGGCAATTATTCGTATTAGTTCCATTTACCCCGTATCGTTCCTTTTTGCTTGTGTTGTTGAATCCCCTTTGGCCTATGATTTTCTTTGATAAGTAAACACAGCAGCAACGAACGGTGAAAACACCGCCCACGTTTTCCAAACTGAACTACAGCAAGCTGCTTACCTGCTTGAGACTCCTTGCCATATGCCTGTTTCAGATAGAGATACATATCAATGGTTAATTTTTTCAAACTTTTCAACTACCAACTTTGCATTTTCTACTTCAATCTTTGTTGGCACAACGACTTGTCGTTGGTCCTTGGCCGCTTGGATAATCTGGATAGTCGGTTAAATTGCTGAGACTGGACGAAAACTATCCATACGGCGAAGGTTTCACGACGACGGGACGTTTCACCACAAAGATTAATGTGCAAAATGCAAAGTTGGTAGTTGAAAAGTTTAAAAAAAGGCCCCTGGGAAGATTCAGTACTTTGCCCACAAGTGTGGGCCTTATGTAAACAACATGCTGACTAAACAAACTCTAAGGCGGCTATTACACTATAAAAGTTCTTTTACAAATATCTTTTATAAAAGATATTTTCAAGGAATTTTCATAGTGTAATAGCCGCCTAAGAAAAAATTTGCGACAAGAACGTTGCTTGTTTCAAGTTCTTTTCTTACAAGCTTGTACACCTTCCCCCTTTCGCGGCTAATTTCATTCATAAAAGTTCTTTTAAAATACCGTGGGTCAAAGATATTTATAAAAGAACATTTACAGTGTAATAGCCGCCTTAATCCCACCATCGAAGTCCTCAAAAACGTTTCTGCTTCGAAAAATTTTACAATCATGATTGAAAGAGTCTTCAGTTGACAATACACATTTATCGTTTTAATTTGAGATCCCGCCAAAGCTTTCGACGAATTTACTTGATGAGTTTATTTGACGAACAAAATCTTATCGGACAATACGAAATTTTTTCTGATTTTTGGTTGTTGGCAGCCCGAAATGCATGAAAAATAGCACACACACCATTGCAATTGTGGGAAAAAACTACCAATACATTCAAAAACATGGGAAGCTGTCATTTGAGCAGCTGACTATGAAGTGATGCTGTCCTTATCTATCGAATGCAATTTCCCGTTTAGATTTCTGTCAAAAATGGGTAAACATGTGTGTGGCTGACTATTTGCATCCCGCTTCACAAAAATTAATGTACTGAGTGCCCCTTCTATGTGATCCATGTTCGTTGGTATGTACTCCAAGCGCGTTCTTTTGCGTATCTATCAAGTGTAGAGTACGGTAGCGAACACGCTTTACACCAAGGATAAGTTTCTTGTAGTTTGCGTATTGCGAGTTTGTTACCCTACACCACACTCGACATACATATACGCAAAGGAATGCGCTTCCTATACACCACTCAGCCACCACATTCATCACACTTGGAAACTTTTGGCTTGTTTCCAATTCTGCTAGCCGGATGAAATTCGTGACATCCGTCGTGACGGACAAATTTTTTAGGATGACCCCTACTCATGAGACATATCCATGACAAAATAATAACAGATACAGAACATGTCCGGCCGCCTAATGAGAATGAATTTTTGTAGTTTATTTCAATGTACAATAACAATGCGTCTGAAACTTGGCTGTGGAAAATTAAATGCCGTACAATTCAATTCAATAGATAGAAAGAGACTTTGAATGTCTGGCGTCAAGACCGCCTGAACCAGCCATTCACGATCCGAAATTCCTCAAGGTCATGCCTGATCAGTTTTTCCGATCAGGAATTCCGGATGGTGTATGGTCGGCCTTAGATACCCAATAGAAACCGAATCACTGTTTCACACTTGTCGGCAGCAGCCGAAATTGAACGGAAAACGAACCGAACAGAATGGAACTGCATACGTGTGAAACGGCAAAGATTAGATACATCACACACGCTAAACTTCTATCAAGGGGAATTTTGGAGCTTTAATTCTGAGTGCTTTGCACATCAATTGCGCCAAATTTTGAGATAAGACAATTTTTTCTTAACCTTCATAAGCCCAAGCGGGGTGCAGCTGCACCCAAGACTTACATTTCTTAGGATATCTTCGGAAAAGAAATTAGTTCTATTAAATTTCCTCTGAGATATGTTTCTTAATTATACTTGTTATATCGTACAAAAAAAGTTGAAATAAAATGCTACTTACTGTAACAAGTTATCGTTAATTTTGTTGGTAGCGGTACAGGTAATCTTTAAGTTGTCGGTACAATCAGTATCTGAATGTAGATTGTACCAAAATCAGAACCGTTTGTAGTAAGTGTGATAGTTATTTTTGTAATACGGTTATCACACGGTTTCTTATTTTCAGTTTTATATCTACATTATTTTTCAAAACATAGAATTAAAATGGTTTGTCCAAAATATTTGTTGTCCTTTCTACAGCACAAAAAAGTTGGGGTGCATTTACACCCCACTTGGTCTTTAACGTAACTTTTCAAGGCCGGTCCTATGAAGGTTAAACATGCCTTTACATAGCCTGTGCTACTCCTTAACTAATTTAAACAAACGCTTCAACTGTGTCTTTTTTTAGGCATGCTATCATATTTTAACAATAATCAGCAGCGCATTTTATCGATCGAAATCCTTTATCCAACCACGAAATAATTCCACAAACAATCTTCTTACACCTTTATTTCAAGACAAACCCCGACACCAATCTTTACAGTTGATACAAGCAACAAGGACATTCGGGCCGTTTTAAGCTTCTAATACACGGGACGCGTATACGCGATCGCGTGATTTTTACCCGAGTCGCATAAACGCGACTAGTGTAACGCGTAGTGACACGTAAGTCGGGTTTATGTGGACGAAACGTCAGAATTGAGTATCGAAGCGAATTTTACTGACGCGGGAATAATGCACACGTTGTTGTATTTAGATGAGGTGCGTTTACGATTCAGCAGCAAATGTGCTAGTACTGAAATAATCTTTTTTCGTGTGTTTGTTTTTCGATTCATCGACTCATCAGCGGCAGATGAGCACTCGTCCGGACCCGTCATCAGCTAACAAGTTACGCGTTGTCGTAAACTCATTTGCTGGTTACACGGGACGAGTATCGTAGATTTGACGCTCCCAGTTTACGTGCCTCGTGTATTAGCAGCTTTATTCTTCTCATTAGAAGAAACGAACGTACACCTTGTCTGAACCACTGCAAAGTTTCCGAAGCCCCGAATACCTCCTCATGCGGCGAAACAAATCAAAAGAAGAGAAGCATTTGATTACTCGGTTCTTCTTCGCAATCAAAAGCGTTCCTCCGGGCAAGTTCATTTGCTTTGGCAAAGTCGAACAAGGACTGGCTACAATAAACGGAAGATGTCTGCCAGACGAAAAGAAATGACAAATATTCTGTATAACAGAATATTCGTCCCAATGGAGTGAGCCATATTGTAATAGCTGCAATCGTGTTTTTTTTTCTGTTCCGAGCCAGACCAAGTGAGCGACGAGTCCTTATTTGCTTCAAGGGGATTTAAATACAAAGCGGTGTTGGCGACTTTGCAGGATTCTATTGTAGTATGTAAGAATCTGCTTAAATAGTATCTTTATGTTTCGTTTCTAATCGAATAGTATAAAACTACTTCCTAGGCTATACCTCAATTGGTATAAGTAAGGTACCCTAACTGCGTCCAAGCACGGTAGACAGATCCCTGACAAAGAAAGTAAAGACTTGATTTGAAGTCTCTTTAGATTTTCAGAGAGACTTTAATGATTCGACTGCCTCTGTCCACATGTACTCCGACGGCACTGCACCCATCGAAAAGTTACTCCTGCTAACCAAGGTGGTAGCAAAGAAATCAAGCTTGCTAGGAGAAGATGCCAACGCCAGACGCGCCTTGTGGGGCCTTGTAAAGTACGGACAATTTTCAGGGATGGGAATTTTTTTTATATTAGATGTTAACCTGATTACCAACAACGTAAAGTTTAAAGTTGAGGACTTTCCGCTGTTATTAATTTTTCTAACCGATTTTAGGAAAAACAAAATCAGTTACTCAACCCTCCCTTGATAAAGAGCTCCGACCTCAGAGTTAGATATCTATAAATATTTTATAATAAATCTATAAATTTTGCGTGTCTGTTCATTCGAAATATTTGAAAACAAAGATACAAAGTGTCTACACTGCATGCAGATACATCGGAACATGGATATGTCTATGACTTCCGACTGCGTGGAACCTTTTGTGTTGAAGATATCAACGTAAGTTTTATAAAGACATATCCATGTACCGATGTATCTGGTGGCAGTATAGATACTCGTCATAAATTCTGTTTTGCTTTGTCCTGTCCGCCCGGGCTTCTTTCTCTCGCGGGATCGTTTCGTTTTCGTTTGCATCGCGTGTGTGCAATATTCACCTCCTCTCGTGCACCCTGTTTCATCTACCCGTTCGGTACAGTTTGCAGACTGCAGCCTATCGACATTTCTCTGAGTAAGTTTTTGCTAATCGCAATCACGCTTTCCACCATCTTTTCCCAATCGGACGTGTATTGTGTTTGTGTATCTATTGCGAAATCGCTCCCACACTATCCGCCTCATCCCGCCCCTTTAATCAACTGTCCGGGTCCGGCACACACAATCCGTTTCTCAAGTAACGCGTGCGACTCTATGTGATTGTGTCCGGCAAACAGAAAGGGAAACTTACAAAACTAAACAAAACATTCCAACACACGCACAAAGAGAATGCACAAGAAAAATTTTGGAATTTTTGCAGAAGAGGGGGGGGGGGCATTTGATCTTCTGCAGACCTCTGAATGTACATCATGTCGCGATGAGCTGCCCGGAACTATAACATCCTGCGACGAATATTTCTCTATTTCGGGGCTTGGGAGATTTTAACTCGCGCAGTACGAATCCGTCATTTTGTTTTATGATATGTTTATTGCATGTGTGGTGGGGGCCCACATTGTGGGCCAGTCAGACCTCAAATCGCCGCCATTGCAAATGCACAAACACAGTCGCTGCATCACCCGATTTAGCTCGAATAAACTTCATCCGCTCTCGCTCATCTTCGGGGGGCGGGAACTATGTACACTCTCTAAAATTGCGTCTGCGCATGTCCAAATGTTAGTCGACCTGACTACTTGCTACTTTTTCTGGGACCCTAGTGATTCAGATAGTACAACACGGGCTATTTTGTTAAATGATGAATGGGAATTGGCGGAAATTGAAGGTCATTGAAAGTCCTTGGACGTCGACCTAAATAATGAGTACAAATGGAATTTCATTCATTGTGACCTCAGATTGGGTCTATGCATGTGCAGGTCCGCTGCCCTGAGCGAAATTTCGCATACTTTCAGAGACCATAAATTGCGTGTGAGCATGTCGACCGAGGAGAGCAGACGACTTCTTGCGACGTGTTCTGGGGGCCTAGTCAAGTTAGGTAGTACGGAGCGTACTCTATATTTTTGAGGATTTTGAATGTATGGTATGGTGTGTATGCAGGAGTTTTGATTATGGCGTCGCGTTGACTGAGAGCGTGAGACAGAGAGCACAGAGAGCGCCTGTTCACCCATACACTATGTTATTTCTTGCCGTCCACAACGTCAACCTTTATCGCTATCAAATCAACATCCCAACATGTACACACAAGATCCCCGCAAGCGCGCCGCCCGCGCGGATCTACAAGCAACAGCCATGCACAATGACCACTTCACTCAAACGACATGCACAACCAGAAAAGAAAAATTTTCAGTGGGCTTGTTTCCTCTTCTGACCCCCGAGTAGAAAAACAGACATTTCGTGTGACGAACAGATTTTTAGGATGACCCCCAGCTATAAGACATATCCATGTCAAAAAATAGTCGAGGTTAGTGTCAAGTTGTGAGCGAAGTGACCTACGAGTATATCGCAATGTTGTAAACACGATAACAGTCAAACGAAAGAAACAAACGAAGCGAAACTTGTCCAGTTGATATATGTCAATGACGAACCGGCTGCTATTGAAATCCAGCAATATCCATTAAGCAGTTAAGAAGTTAAACCCGTCTAGTTGATGGACGTTAATGAGAACAAGGCTCCAGTCCAGTAGATGGACGCTAATGAGCACTAATCTATAGGAGCAAACATCTCTAAGTTACAGATTTCAAACGGATTTGAGAACGTTTATCAATTCCACGTGTAAAAAAATCTAAATCAGAGTTAATGCCACCTGTATCGACGAAAATCATACCGTATAATAAATTCCAGTTTGAGAAATGTTGTGAAATAAAGAACATTGGCTTCGTTCATAAAACGCCATCGCTGAGTCAGCACTAAGAAGCAATTAGTGCTACATGGTGATTTGTCATAGAAACGCTTGCACTGAGCTAAGCGCTTACACTAAGCGCTTTTACTTTTGGTCAGGTTAAAATTTTCTCTTTTCTGGCTCAGCGCAATATTTGACATTTGCGACAATTGTCAAATTTCGATTCTAACCTCGGTTGTGTTGTGTATGGTCGATAATCGTATTTTTAATGTAATTGTCAAAACTTATTGTGGAAAACAAGGAAGTCTTGTGAGTCACCTGGGACTCATCAAAGCTAGAAATTTCGAGTTTTCTGTCAAATGCCAAACTTAACATGGCATCTGACAAATGAGACAGATGGTATGCCGTTCCTAAAACACGAAAATAATCACAATGTGCTGGTCAGCAAGTGAGTTGTGAAGCGCTGACCCAGCGATTTTTTTTCCTATGAACAGGCATTGTTACCTAGAAAACCCGAAATCATGGCAACCCAATCGTTCAGGTTTCAATTTTTTCCTCATGCTTCTCTTATATCGGTCGTCATCTTGCGCTATTCAGCCCTTTGTCAAACCTTTTTCAGTCAATTTCGGGCACCACGGTTCACCCATTCTTTCATAATGCCTCTTTTACAGAAACGTTTGTGGCCAATTTAAGGAACAATTTCCTGGTTCATTGTTTCTCCTTTTTTTCATATATTCGTCTTGTCTTCGACTTTTTTGTTCTTTTTCTGCTGTTTTGCCCCCGCCCCCACCCCTTAATTTAAGGATCCCATTATTATAGTAACCTGAGGGCCCTCAGGAAGTAACACAAAGTAGAAATTATTTCACTTCACCGAACAATTCGATTGTCGAGTGTAACATACATTGAAGAAGCACATCCGACATATGCTGAGAACAATTCATACGAGCGACTAAACAAATCCTTTGTTGGATTGCGAATGCACCGTTATTTACTTTTTAAGGGAGCCACAAAAGATTCAAGGTGAATGTAGCGGGTGAATGGGTTCTAAAAGAAAGAGAAGGATTTCGATTGTTTTGTGTAATTCAGACAATGACCTGGATTCTGGTAGAAAATTAAATTGTTTAAGTATTTTTGCATAAGATTAAAGACGAATGCAAAGCGTGCCACGGTAATGCGGCGTACCGTGATCCGGAGCAAATCTGCAAAAGTTGAATTATTATGGCATTAGTTATTGCGAAAATTAATTGGGCGACATAGGTTGATGCGGCACAGGCAGGGTACTTACCTAGATAGCGATAGGTCCCTTCACCGGCGATTGCAGAGCTCGATACAGGAGATGACAAGTAAGGGAGTCTCCTCGGTTGACGTGGTACGGCGGGTTTTGGTTCGACGGCGCGTCCACTTTCCTTGTGCGGTCGAGCCTTTTGCGCATTGTCCATCATGTAGGCGCGCGCATATGAAATGCACCCGAATCCACGTGAATGTTTTGTTTTGGGATCTTTCATGGTCACAACTTCCACGATTTAGCCCCATTTCTCGAAATGGTTCCTTAACGACTCGTCGGTTATGTGGTGTCCCATAACGCGGATCTCATCATCGTCGAAGCGGTAATTACCATTGTCACACTGATCGGAGAAAACGGAGAAACGGCATTGAGTAACCACAACAATAACCGAGTCGAGCGAAAAAAGTTGCCGAGAATTCTGTAAACTCGATACGCGGAACGAGGAATCACAAGAAGGCAGAGCACAGTCAAAAATGTCAAACTCAGCTGATCGACGAGTTTTTAAGAAAGTGCAGGAAAACTTGCGACCCAGAAGTTTCTTCAACTTAAACTACAGGTCCGTACTAAAATTTATAGGTTCGAATACTGGGTGAGGAAGTTCGCGCGTGGCTTCAATGGAGTTGATGACCTCAGTGGGAATTACCGTATGGCAAAACTATTATTTATTATTATTATATTCTGGGGGATAGCCGAAGCAGACCACTAACGTTTGGGTCCCTTTTCGCCCCCTCCCGGTCATCAGTGGCTTCCAGATGTCGACTGATAGTTGTCGACCTCCTTCTTCATCACTGAGTCCCGTGTTATTGCTAGCATTTGTTTAAGGCTGAGTTCACTCATGGCCTCCACACTTATCGTGTGCTTGCCTGTGATCCTCAACCTCGTGCTAGCCAGTGCGGGACATTCGCACACAATGTGTGCTGCCGTCTCGGCCTCCTCCAGGCATAGCCTGCAAACGTCATCTTCCCCGACTTTCATCTTGGCCAGATGAGCCTTAAAATTACCATGCCCTGTGACCAAGGCAGTTATCCAGCTTAGGGTACTCCGTTTATAACTGTGTACCTTTCTCGCTTCCCTGCCTAAAGGGCTGGTCATTGCATTCCGAGCTTGTTTGCAGGTGACTAGCTCCTGCAATCTTTGTTGATGCATGGAGTCCATCCACTTCCCAACCTTCGCTCCAATCATGCCGTTCCCCAGAGCAACTCTGGGTTCTGGGCCAATGAAAGTTGCCCCAGATCCCTGTTTTGCTAGGGCATCCGCCGCCTCATTTCCAGTTGTACCTATGTGTTCTTTTACCCACATCAGCGTAACCTCATTTTCTGAGGCACACGTGTTGAGCTTCCGGGCACACTCTAGTACCAGTTTAGAGTTTATGTTCGTCTGCTGCATGCGTCTGATCACCGATTGGTTGTCCAGTGCAATAAGGATTTTCTTCCCCCGCACCTGACCTTCAAGCAGGCGGTCCAACGCATGCAACAAGCCAAGCATCTTTGCCTGGTATACGGACACATACTCTCCTAGACTAAGCGCACATGCTAGGTTTAGCTCTTCAGAGTAAACCCCCGCCCCCGCTTTACCGTCCATTAAAGAGCCATCAGTAAAAATGCTGATGTCATTGTACATTATGTATGTTTCCATCTGCAATGTGAGTCTTGTGTAGTCTTTCAACTACCCTACGTCTACTCATGCCTTCTACCGGCATTAGAGTCTCCCTGACCTAATCATAAATATTGTCTAGGATGCTCTTATGACCGCTGCTAGTTCCAAAGCGATGCCACATGGCATCCCTTTCCATGCGTGTTGCCGAAAGCGCCGCCGTTTTCTTTATAAATAAGTCCAACGGCGGCAGTCCCAGCAATGCCTCCATTGCTCGCGTTGGTGTGGTGCGCATTGAACCACATATGCTTACGCAAGCTATCCTTTGTACCCCATCTAGCTTCTGCTTTGTGGTATTCTGCATGGCTTTTCGCCACCATACCACTGATGCGTAGGCTAGAATGGGTCTTATCATCATTGTGTAAATCCAGTGTGTCGCTTTAGGTGAAATTCCCCACCTACGAGCACACACAATGTGTGGCAATATGGCAAAACTAATAAAAAGCCGAAAAATCGTACGGAATATTCTCTTTTGGCTTTGGGTACCATCGATAGCAGCAGCAGCAGAAAATAGAATAGCAACGGCAACAACAGCCAAAACGGAAACCGGCATCTTGGAGAAAATCGATCAGTATCAGAATTAAGCTCTCCACAAACCAGCGCGGTACGCGGTAGCGGTACGGTACAGTGATACAAATTTACATGGCGGTATATGAGAGCTCTCACTGCATACGCGGTATACCGCGGCGAAGTTGGGGTATTGCAGCGATACACTTTTGTGTACCGCGGCAAAACTGCGGTACTGAACTTTTGTATCGCAGCCGGCACTATTGATCGCGATGTACCGCAGCCGACAATATCGATGGTACCGTGCTCGTAACGCAGTGGTTTGAATGGGCACGCGGTATACTACTACCGCTGAGTACCGCTGTACCGTGCCGCTACCGCGTACCGCGCTGGTTTGTGGAGAGCTTTAGTGTGGCGACATCGGAGCGACGGCGGCGAGTCGACGGTAGAAACGTAGAAGGTACCATTGATTGCAGCAGCAGAAGATAGAATAGCAACAGCAACAACAGCCAAGACGGAAACCGGCATCTTGGAGAAAACCGATCAGTATCAGAATTAGTGTGGCGACATCGGAGCGACGGCGGCGAGTCGACGGTGCAGTCACAAGAATCCCAGAAGCGGGAACGAGATTTGAAATTGAGCCGAGGCGGATATTTTGCAATCGAGTGTAACAGATGGACTTTCTTTTAGCGAGGTTGCCGCCGAACAAGGTTAGTAGAATTAAGATAGTGGAGTAAGTTGAGTTTAGTTCGATGACAAGTGTAGTGTACGGCCGACACATAGTTTTAATTTTCTTAAATTAAATAATAATTTTTCTTATAACTGAAACCAAACAACTTGTTAATTGAGTGTGTGAATTGTGCTCCGGGGTGATAGGTGGAAACCGCAACTGTAGCGGCCGCACTTACCTAGTGTCTCTTGGTCACCACGCGGTGGGTCAAATTGAAAATGCGTGGCGCCCCACGGTCTTGTTTCGCGACTTGCTGACCTCCAATCGGTTTCGCCTGTAACAAGCAAGAGAGGGAACAGACGGTTAATGTTATGTTAGGGTTTTTTCTTTATGAATTAGGGCGACCCCCATTCGCTACAAAAACATTTTTCCTCATAACTTTAATAAAAGTTGAATTTAATCATAATGTCTACATTTCAATAGGAAGCAATACATAATGACACTGTAACAATTTCGCTGTTGTTGCACTGACAGGAGTAGGAAGCATTCTAGCTACATAATGCACATACTCTTAATAAAGCCTCATATTCGTATGGTAAATTACGGCAATATTCCCAAGGAGAACTTTCACATGAATACTGCGAAATGTTGTTGCATTAAACTTTATCGAAACTTAGTACAAAGTTTCACAAACATTCTGTCATCGACGTTGAGTTAATTAGAATAGTGAAATGCATCCTCAAATGGAATGGCACTCCAGAGCCCCATTGTATATGATGTTCAATGGGCGTGCTTGAAATCAATTATAACTTTCTTATTGAAACATTCCTGCATATTTAAATTGGGTATATACATATGTAATATAACAGAAAATTTGTTTGTTTATAGGACGCAGCAGATAAGCAGCTTTAGGCTGAGAATTCAACTCACGATCTTCGTGTTTCGGAGAAAAAACCTAAAGGAGACAACACGTAGAGAGCATGCAGTTTTATTATTATGATCCTGATATCAGGTAACTTCGCCGCAACGGTCGCAGCCTGTTTCATATTTGAGAAAGCATCAAGCCATGAGGATAATCGATATATGCACCTCCTGAAGTAACTATCACGGAGATCGTTCCTAAATAGAGTGTAATGAGTTAGAAATACTGCTGGCAGATATGGGAGAACCGGAAGGTAAAGACAATTAATTAATGCGTGGTCGTAAATAATCCTTCAAGAAAACGGTGGGCGGCATGTACTTGAGCGGTGCTCAGTCTACATAGTTGGATGGGTGTGGTTCTGATTTGTGCCTCCAGCACTCATTACTCGAACAATAAAAATGACATGCCAGACAGTTAATATAGAAAAAGGGAAAAAGAAAGAGAAAAACAAAAATACTAGTAAATGAACAAGCTAATTGAAATAGTAAGTGAGACGGACACGTTTTTAGTACCTCGATCGCGCTTTCATTCCTGACTGTAATTAGTTTATAGAGTTGATCACCATCTTCATCGTGACGCAACAGCCCGACTTCGGGCCCTGGCCGCCTGGATCATTGTCCTCCAATTATCTCGGTCACGTGACCGCGCCTTCCCATCTTGGAAGCCTAGTAGTTGCTCGGCGTCAACATGTACTGAGCTCTCCCAACGAGCTCTCGGTCTTCCTGGCAGTCTCGCACCGTCCACTCGTCGTTCAAGTAATGAACTACTTATCTAGGGCAAACATCGTTCTGTGCCAATTAAACACGTTGTAGTTTGACGATTTTTGAAGCTTCCAACTCATCGTACAGTTCATACAACTCATGGTTGTACCGGATGCGCCATTCATCTCGAAAATTCGCCGAAGGACTTTTCGTTCGAATGTGTTTAGCATGTTTTCGGAGGCTTGGGTTAAGGTCCAGGTTTTGCAGACATGGCACCGGTCGTATAACGGTTTTATATACGTGGAGCTTCATATTTTCGTGCACATGTGTAGTGAGTCGTCTACGAATTCGGTGCTGAGGTCCCCTACGTTGATGTACGATTGTGCTGGCGTAATGATTCTTGATTGGCGTGTGTAAAAATACGTTATCACAAATGATTTTCCTCCCTCGGCCTCTCGAAATGACTTATGAACATTTTCGTTATGCAAAATGACGTCGCACTCTTGGGTTGGGGGTTTTACTGAAAGTAATTGTGAACTCAAAACTACTCTTTCAACCTTTTCAGCGATGTGTCAAACTTAAACCTGGTATAGGCAAGTAGGATATCATCTGAAATGTAGCGCCGATTAAATTCCATGTTTGGCATTTTTTTTTTCAAATTTGAAGAAAGGACAAAAGAGAGAAAGTGAGAAACATGACATAATAATTTGTCTCCACCCCCTTGCATTTTGAAACCGTTACACTTAGAACTCGTACTGTCATTTATATGAGTCCGCAAGTAACATATCGCCACGTCAATCATCTGTTGAGCAGCACATTGCCTCCTACTCTCCACAGGTGGAACGCTGGAGAAGTACGCGCGCGTTTGCGGCTACGGGGGATGAGATACGCCGCGGTTTACTTACCAAACAGTGCCCAATAGATGACGGGGAGAGCCATCAATTTTCTGGATTGACAAAATAAAGGCATACAAGCTGTAAACTGACGAATCTTCCGAGGAAGCTAGAAAGAGATGGCATTTCAGTCATCGCCTCAGCAGACCTACGATAAACGGTTATCGTTAGGCAGCGCAACTTCTGCTTTTCCTAAAGTTTTGGGAAGGTCGACGTTCATAAGAGGAACTAGAGGGTTCTGAGCGTGCGGTGGCCGCTACTGCCCTCAATTTTTCCTCCTGTACAGGTGTCGGTACTATTTACATGTTGTTTTTCGTAACGAGTTTCGATTAAAACTGAATTCGGACGAATCTAAATTGCAGTTTTTTAATAAACCATTTTTGAAAAATTAAAATAAATAACTGGCGCAACAGTCCAATTTTGAACCACGGCCTCGATCGTGACGGTATGTCTTGTGCAGAGGTGTGTGATATGCAACACGCTCAACTGAGTTATTTACCCCATAAATGGGTACTCATTTAACAGCTGAGTCGGCTAGTAGTCCGATAAGTAAATCCCCTTTTTTTTATCGAAAACTACAGCATTCAGTAGGAATCGAACCGGGGCCCAATGCACAGAAGGCGAACGTGCTAACCGTTGCGCCTTCCGGACTACACGAACTAACCATTTTTGGATGGAAGCAAAATACCTTATCTATAGTCCTCCTCGTGGGTGACCTCTGGAACCCCTAACCAAGCAGTTCAAACACTTTGGCAGAAGCACATAACGATGATCATCCTGAATGATCAATAATACCAGTGCGTGCATGAAATAGGCGGTGGAGTTGCAACATAGTTGTGAAAACACCAACACATCACACCCAGTTGAAAGAAGATCAGAAGAACACGCAATCAGAAACACCATTGGAGAGCTACCTCTGCGCGATATAAAAAAATCATCTTCAGTAGGAGCAAAAATGCTCCGCAAATAGCCAGAGTTGATACCAGCCCACCATTTAAGCTGGAAGTGACTGTGAATTGATAGAAGCGGGTAAAGCCCCGGGATTGGTGGAATTCCGGTGGAACTCCTTAAGGCGAACAACAACGCTTCTGCGAATATTCTTCTACCCCTTATCCACGAGTGTTGGGTAATTGAAACTCTCCCTAAAGAGTTTAAGAAGGACGTCATTATTATGATCCCGAAGAAAGATAACCTGAAGGATAGTAATAATTGGCGTGGAATTTACCTCATCCCCGCAGTCTCTAAACTGGCGGCAAAAATACTGGTAAATCGGATCAAGCATACAGTTGACCGCACACTGAACGCTGAACAAGCTGGTTTTCGCGAGGGCTTTTCATGTAGCGACCACATCAACACCCTCCGAGTTATTATTGAACAATCCGCAGAGTGGAGATCTCCATTACATATCATGGTTATCGATTTCGAGAAGGCATTTGACAGCGTTGATCGGGAATACATCTGGAGGGCTTTACGTAGGAGAAGTTTACCAGATAAGATTATATTCATCGTCAAGGAGTCCTATACGGGAGCCCAATGTCACGACTTACATACGGGTAAGCTTTCAAATCACTTCGAGACACACCGAAGTGAGGCAAGGCTGCATTTTGTCACCTATATTGTTTTTGATTGCCATTAGCAACGTACCCTGCGGCGCATGAACAGTGGAGCAAAGATATCAGATGGAAGCTGTCTGAATACATTCAACACCTGGATTACGCTGACGATTTTTGTCTTCTTTCAAATAAATCGGATCATGTAGCGTAAATGACGGATGCTCTGCACTGCCAAAGTCGCAATGCGGGGCTTAAAATCAATACTGCCAAAACTAAGGAATTGTGCTTAAATCCAGGAAAACAGAGCGAAATTTGTGTTTCGGCGCAGACCGTAGAAGACGACAATTTTGGCTACTTCGAAAGCGTAGTTACAGCAGATGGCGGAGCGGATGCTGATGTACTGTGTCGCATCAATAAGGCTCGGACAGCTTTTTTCAGTTTGACTCCTTTCTTGCAAAACAAAATCTCCCGACGCACCAAACCCATTTATTGGCGACCTCCTGTTCATTACTGGCCAGGACAAAAGGAGAAAGTGGCAATGGATAGATGACACACTTCGAGAAGGTCCTGAAAATATTGCTAAACATGCCCTCGATTGGATCCGACAGGAAACCGAAGCAAGTCGCCGCGTTGGACGACCTAGAAATACCTGGATAATATCAGTTGAGGTCGAGGGTAACTTAATAGGCAAATCGTAGGCGTTGAAGGCGTTTATTAATTTTCCGGCCAATTTTTTTTTTTTTTTGACTTCTCACATAAAAAAAAAACATAAAATACCAAATTTTCAGCCTCCCAGCACCTCTGAATATTTTTAATTCAATGATTTTTTTAAATTCACGACTTATTAAATAATGAGCGTTTCATTCATAACTGACTGATCTGTGGCATATGACTTACGCATCAATACATGCACAAGTTAATTGCGTCGTAGCTTGCCATTGTTTTGACATTTCAATTTCGAATTGCTGAGTTCTGATATACTCCGTGTATTGTTTTTACGTGCATACTGATTTATCTGTGGTAAGATTTATGGGAACACTCCAAAAATAAATGAAATTTAAAAATAATGGAACGATCGCAGGGACGAACTAGAACCGTGTGAGAAGAATGAGGGTAACCAGACTGGTAGAATCAGCTGAACAGAAGTGTTCGCTGTAGAATTGCTAAAATACTGCAGGTATCCGAAGCTCGCAATTAAGGGAATGGCTGCTGCGAAAAACGCTGAATAAATTGCGAGATCAAATTAGCGGAAAGATTCGATGATGGCTGCATTCCATCCAAGCGTTTCAATTGTAAAGATGGAAAAAGTGTGTACATCCTTCCACGCTTAAAATATGGAATGTGCCCAGAATGTGCTGTCCAAATGGAAAAGTTCAACTGCTCCCAATTATAGAGCTACCAGAAGCGGTTTCAAAATAGGTTTTTTTTTACAGGGATGACCGGATCAGTGTGCTATGGCGCTTTCTTCATCATTTCAGTGAATTCCAAAGCTGTTTTCATCATTTCCCGGGGAGGGAAATGGGGGAGGTAAAATTAAACATACGAAACAGAACAAAAAAAAATAGATGTCAGTCGATACTACAAATGGGACTAAGAATGGATTTTGGTTAACAGATACCTCAACCCCAAACATATATTAATTGGGAATGAAATTAGTAGGCGCCACAGACACAGACAAAATAAAAACATTAAAACATTGAAGTTAATTTTAATACTTGTTTCGCCTCCCAGACAGTGTAGTAACACTGGTATAGAGGGAATGCGAAAAAAGTAATTTTCCAAAGTAAAATAAGTTATTTTAATTAACGCGGTTAACGCTAACTGAACCATAGTTGGTGAAAGCAAGTTGCAATAGAAGTGGCGAAATAGTATCACACACTAATTGAAGATCAGTGGCTTTGATGCCATCAATGCCAGCAGATACATTGCGAAGGGTTTTTATAATTCCGGTCAGTTCCTCTACACTGGTTGGTTCCAAGAATGTAGTATGTTCATTAAAAATGTTGGGAAATCTTCAAATATTCTCAGATAAGTCATTATTTTGATTTTGATTTCCAACAGATGTAAAGAACGCGTTCATGCCACTAGCTGTGGCTTCACTTTCAGGTTGTTTTCTGCGATTAGCATTTCCAGACAATTCGTTGTTAATAATTTGCTATAATTTTCTACTATTTCCAGAGGCATCCTCATATTGCTGGGTTAGAGAGTTGATCTTAGCTTGATGTACGAGTTTGGAAGCTTTATTTTTAAGAAATGTATAAGCAGCTTGTTTACTATCATTTGTTGGGTCTTGTTTAAGTTTTTTGTAAGCAATGTTTTTCTTTTTAATTGTTTCTATTATCTCGAAAGTTATCCATGAGTGATGTCTTGTGCGAACTTTTCTTAAAGTCGTTGATTCGATTTTTGTAGACTTGACAATATCAATCAGTTGAGGAAAGTCAACTAAATTTTCATTTAGATTGTTTAGTCTACCTCTCAGTCTTTCTGTGAAAGAAAATTTATCAATCACTTTTATATAAATGGCTTCCATTCGCTTTTTTACCACTCTAAGTTCTCTAATTTGCAATAGGGTTACTTTATGATCGAGGCCGTCTTGATCTTGTAGCTCGAAAATGAAATCGTGAGTTGAAGTGTTTAGTGAGATTGCAATGTGATCGATAAGTGTGGCTGAAGTGGATGTGACTCTAGTTGGTTCTCTGTCATTTACGATCTTAATATGATTCATGGATAACATGTAAATATATTCTTTGCAGACAGTATTGTTTTGACATGGATACGTCTTATAGCTGGGGGTCATCCTAAAAATCTGTCCGTTACACGAAATGTCTGTTTTTCTACTCGGGGGTCAGAAGGGGAAACAAGCCCATTGAAAATTTGTCTTTTCTGGTTGTGCATGTCGTTTGAGTGAAGTGGTCATTGTGCATGGCTGTTGCTTATTGATCCGCGCGGGCGGTGCGCTTGCGGGGATCCTGTGTGTACATGTTGGGATGTTGATTTGATAGCGATAAAAGTTGACGTTGTGGACGGCAAGAAATAACATAGTGTACGGGTGAACGGGCGGACTTTCAATGACCTTCAATTTCCGCCAATTCCCATTCATCATTTAATAAAATAGCCCGTGTTGTACTATCTGAATCACTAGGGTCCCAGAAAAGGTAGCAAGTAGTCAGTTCGACTAACATTTGGACATGCGCAGACGCAATTTGAGAGAGTGTACATAGTTCCCGCCCCCAGAAGATGAGCGAGAGCGGATGAAGTTCATTCGAGCCAAATCGGGTGATCCAGCGACTGCGTTTGTGCATTTGCAATGGCGGCGATTTGAGGTCTGACTGGCCCACAATGTAGGCCCCTACCACACATGCAACGTATCAAACGTATCATAAAACAAAATGGCGGCTTCGTACTGCGCGAGTTAAAATCTCCCAAGCCCCGAAATAGAGAAATATTCGTCGCAGGATGTTATAGTTCCGGGCAGCTCATCATGACATGATGTACATTCAGAGGTCTGCAGAAGATCAAATGCCCCCCCCCCCCCCCCCCCCTTCTGCAAAAATTCCAAAATTTTTCTTGTGCATTCTCTTTGTGCGTGTGTTGGAATGTTTTGTTTACTTTTGTTAGTTTCCCTTTCTGTTTGCCGGACACAATGGGTACATGGGTACATCGTACATGGATATGTCTTATGCCTACCGAAAGCGTGGGACATGTTTTTTCGAATGATTTCATCCAGTATAACTATACTGGGATCTTTATAAAACTTACGTCGATATCTTCAACACAACAGGTTCCACGCAGTCGGTAGTCATAGACATACCCATGTTCCGATGTATCTGCATGCAGTGTAGATACTTTGTATCTTTTGTCCAAGATATCTAAATTTGAGTCAGCCAGAAAAGTTAGATTACTGTATTGGTGGTACAACTCATCTAAATGTTCAATGAAATCTTGGGTGTCGTCAGTAGGGGCCCTATAATATGTACCTATTCTAATGGGAACACTTGTTGTTGCGAGTTCCAGTATGAGTGAGTTATATTGAGGCGAGTCCAGAATAACTTTAAACTGGATATTATTTTTGACATAAATTGCTGTACCGCCTCCAGTTGTGTTTCGACAATTGAAGGTGGCTTTGTACCCCATTAGGTTAAAAAAACTCGACTTCGTTAGCATATATCCATGTTTTGTTAATTATCATTATGTCAGCTTTTCCTACATCTACTGCCATGACTTCAATCTTTGGTAGTTTATTCCTAATGCTTTCAGCATTTGCATAGAAAAATTTTAAGGTATGTTGATTCATTGCGAATTAGATGAGAAATAATTGATCTTGCTGGCTGATATATTTACTGCTATTTTAAACTCCGGACAATCTTTACTATCTGCACTGCGCTATGGAGAACGTCAGATCTATTTTTAGACATGTAATTAGCACACTTTTTGGTCGGAACTTTACAATCAGATGCTCGCTGGTTACTAGCACACTAAGGACATATGTCACGAGTTTCTGTGCAATATTTGACCATATGTCCATACCTTTGACACTTGTAACACCTTTTCACATTGATGAAATCCGCACAAAAATAGCTTGCATAGTCGATGTTAATGTACTTGTTAGCTAGACGTATGTAAATATCGCCTGTTACCTCAATTATAGCTGTGAACCGATTGTCATAGTTTTTATATCTTCTATAATTAAGGGACCTCAAATCTAATCCTGCACAAAGTCCGTGATTCAGAGAAACTATTTCTTGTGTTAGCTCATCTAGAGTATATTTTTTGTTTAGTCCATAGATAGCCAATTTTGGGAGTCTATCCTTAGAAATTTCTATAAGATAGTTGTCACTTATTTTTTCTTTCAGCCTTTCCAGAAGCTTATTACGATTCTGTTCGTTGTTGGTTTTTAACAGAACCTCCCATTTCTAAGATGTTTAGTGTAAGTGATAGGAGTTTGAGCCTCACGGTGTCTAAATTTGTCTTTTACAGTTGACATCGTAATGTCACTGCTTTGAACTCATTTAGGTTTAATTATTACTCCCCCGTTAAAGACTTTGGATTTCTGTTTCGTTTGGTCTTCACGTTTTAAAATCGCGGCGTAAGACATTGTTTCAGAGCTCGGTTTCACCGAGTTCAATGACTTAACGTTATCAATATTATTGATTGCTGTATCAAGCTTTTCCTCAATAGATCTAAGTGGACTACTGATGATAGTGTCAACTTTGCTTTCGACATTCATTGTGATGTCGACCAATTGTGCAACTTGGGACTCGCTTTTAATAAATTTAGTCCACTTTAATAGGTCACTACTACATAGCCACAAACATCCTCTTATGGAGCTTGAGGTTTTCATTGCCTCATACTCTTTAGGAGTTATTTTGATGCAGTCTATGTGGTACCATTTTTTGCAAAAGCCGACGCAACAGAGTACCTTATGATCTTCCTTGACACCCTGTTTACACTTTGGACAGATCTCCTCCGGCTTGTCAAACACTTGTGCACTTAATTGGGACATTATATTAAGAAAAAAGCTTAAACAAACAATCAATTAGAACAAAGACAAAAAAGTTCCGTTAGCGGCTATTCTATGTGGGTGAAAACAAGAAGCGGAAAAAAAAGCAGATAACTCACAGTTTTCCAGTTAAATTTAAATTCACTTTATATTTACCACAAATTACGTGACGTTAAACTATTTTTTATGATTAATTACCAAGTTTTGCAGTCAACAACTAAATAAATGATTAGCAACTAGTATCAATACGTATATGACGGGCGCTTGTCAAAATGACATTTGGATGAGATCCTCTATCAAAATATTTCCTCCAAATTTTAGGAAGTGCAAAGCTTGCTTGAGAGAGAGAGAGAGAAATGACATCGTTCGGAGCAAAATTAGTTGTTACCGAGGGTAGGCTCATGCCAACGTTTAAGATACGATACACCATCAAGTGAGCTTCTTCCACTCCCCGACAAAGACTACAACTTCTTGCAAATTTATTTGATGGGCAATAAAGAACACAGCAAGTCGATCAGCGTTTGCAAGAGATTCCTGAAATACCATGAATTGTGACTGATCTAAAATTACACTTACTATACAAGCATTGGTATGACTATTCCGAAACGCGTTTGATCGAGTGGAAATGGAGGACATGCCAATTGGAATATATATGATACGAAATAAACCAGGAGGTGACAGCTCCACTCCCCGGGGTGAATGACCGTGAACGAATGTCCAAAACGACTGAAATTAGTGTCAATGTTATTAGCGTAGCAAACCCTTAAACTCATCTATTATATAAAATAGATTAGAAATATATTTTGGAAACATATGTTACAGTAAATTAAGTAAGAATTATTATTGTCGAAGATATCTTAAAACAATATATTTGCGGTTAAAATTCAGTCTCAGATACATTTGAATAGATTTATGTCACATACCTGCTTGATACAACCTCAGCTTATTGTCGTCAAAATTTCTCCAATATTCGGTACATGTTCCTTCGAATCGAACTAAATAATTCAACCATAAATCAATATCCACTGTCCCATATTTTCACATCTTCTATAAATGTTCATCAATTTCCTGAATTTGCTACATAATCATAAAATATTAAAAGAAAATCATATACGTCGGCAAAACTTCTGGAGTCCTGAACAACATAGAATTCCCAAGAGTGGATACGCCATACTCTTACGTGGATATCGCCTGGAGCTTTCATCAGCCTCCTCTGAATATGATTAACATTTTTATCACGCCATATCAACCGCCTTCCTTTTTTTCCGAGACACATATATAAACGGGGATGCAAGGGGTAGGCCTATGGCTTGAGGCTAATGCGCGTTTGTGCGCGTACCCTCATCAAGAGAAATCATTTTGATTGATGATCCTTTTTGCTAAATCTCGTATGTAATCACAACTTTTCTACCCATAATATCCGCTGAGCACAAGTGGGGCAATCATTAAAACTCACTTGAAAAATAATTGAGGAAGCAAAATGGAACACTTGTCGCGTTGAAAGCATTTCAGTCATATACAAACGATTGAGTGTGTTTTTAAAAAGAGAAAAATTGTGACAATGAATTTTAAATGATAAAGCTAAAGGACTTAGCAGGATAATTGATGGTTTGTTCAGCAGGGCTTGTATAGAATTGGTATCTATTTTGAAATTGAAAACCAATAGATCCGGCGTTGAAGCTTGTTCAAAAGTTTTCATTATATTAACCGTAGAATAGAATATGAGGGCTGAAACTCCCCCTTTATCCACTTGTCAGTATTTTTGAAATGCCCAAGAAAATGACATAACCGCTTTTGTTGAAGTTAATCAGATAGCTTTGGAATGAGTTGATTATCTATTACCTTTGAGAGCAGCACACCGTAATTGTTCAATCTATTCTAAATGAAAGACAATCGTCTGAACTGTCTCTTTAGTTCGACTTATACAAATCTGTACTACCATTATGTTAAATTTAAAATTTGCTTTACTGACTATGTAGATACTTTGAAAATTATATGCCACTCTGACGCGGAAGTAACTATATGAGTTTCTTAAAATCCACTTTAGAGCCATTATCATACATGCTCCTGTTCACTTTGAAAACTTTCATAAAACCGGGCAACTTCATGGCGGTGGTATCGAAAATGAGGCAGCTAACCTTGCAGACGATCTCTCCAACTACAACAATACAATCTTGTGGAAGTCTACTTATACGGATTGAAACAGCCACTGTATGAAGCCTGTATGAAGAGTCTGCCAGGATAAAGTTTGATGGAATATTAGTACTGAAATCTCCATAAAACGAACTTAATTAAAATTCCTTTTTGTACATGAGATGTCACACTAGGGGACGTTATAAATGTCGTTGGGCCAATTTTCTTTTCGGTGAGATACGAGTAGAAAGATGATACCCCTTTATTGTGTGACATTGAAGGGAACATTAATGTACTTTGTGGAACAGTAGACCCCTATCTGGGCCAGGAGTCCTTCCTGTGGGAATGTTTCCGTTGAGATACATTCGAGTACATTATTTTCGTATGCATGTACATTATCCTCGCATGCAAAATTTGAGGTATTTAATAATGAAAATTTAGATATTTAAGATATTATTGGATATTTAAGGATGGCGGAATTGATTTTTTAAATACAAGTACATTAGCGGGGACGCTAAGCGATTTAACCTTGCTAAAAATTATAGAGATCCTGTTTGGTTCGAATGTTGGTGGACCCCAAACATTTACTTTAAGATATAGAGGTATTTAGTAGGGCTACGCGGCACAGCGGCTGTGCCTGTGCAGGCGAAAATCTGAAAATGTTGACCCCTTTTTTTTAATATCTCCCTTATAACTTCTAAACGGTGCCTCGTATCGAAAAATTTAATAAAGTATAAATTAAAGAGCATTGAACTCTACATTCAAACAATCCACTGCTTAAAGTTGAAATTCGGTCCAGTAGTTGAGCTAGAATTTACAGTCGAAAAACAGAAATTTTTTAGGTTTAGGAGAAAAATCACAATTTATCACGTTTCAAGTTCACGTATCTTTGAAACGGATGCTCCAATGGAAGTAGTTCGCAATATACAAATTATAATAAATTTGAGTTCAAGTCTAACGTGGCCAGTATTTTTATACCCTAGACTTATAGTATAGGGTATATTGTTTTTGTCACGACGAAAATATGTAACACCTTAAAGGAGGCTCCGGAGGTATAGCAATGTATATATATAAATGATCAGGGTCACCTCATGATTCGATTAAGCCATGTCCGTCTGTCTGTCTGTCTGTCTGTCTGTCTGTCTGTCTGTCTGTCTGTCTGTCTGTCTGTCTGTCTGTCTGTCCGTCTGTCCGTCTGTCCGTCTGTCCGTCTGTCTGTCTGTCTGTCCGTTCGCACGATAACTTTCGATAGAATGAAGCTAGAGCCTTGAAATTTTGGTCAAATGTTGGTAGTATGATCTAGTTGGATGGTATTGAAACTGGGCATGATCAGGCCAAGAGAACGCCTACCTCCCCTACATATGTAAAATATTTAAATGTATCTATAACTCCCGATTAAAAAATCATGAAAAGCTCTAGCTTTGGTATATTACTAGTAAGGATATTCTTATATTCTCCTGGGAAAATAAAATCGATCAGTTGAAAACTAACGGTAGTTTTCTTACAAAGAGCCCCGTACTACCCTACTTTTCAGGTTTTTTGTCTATAACTCTTGAACCAATTGACGTAGACACCTGATTTTTGGCATGTAACCCTGAGGGAAGAAGCTGCTTAAGATTCTGTAAGTTGGGCATAATCAGACCAAAGGAACACCTACCTCCCCCCTAAAAAATTAAATATTCGTTTAATTCCGATAACTTTCGATAGAATGATACTACCGAGTTAAAAATTTCGCGGAATGTTGCTAGTAAGACCTACTTAGTTGGTATTGAATATGAGCAAGATCCGACAAAAGGAACCCCCACCTCCACTACAAATGAAACATCAAATAAGCGATAACTTTTGATAGAATGAAACCAGTGACTTGAAATTTTGGTCAAATATTTGGAGTGAGCTTGAGTTAGTTGGCATTAAATATGGGTGAGATCCGACCTAAGGAACCCTTACCTCCCCTAGAAAGGAAACTTAAAATTAGCGATAGCATACGACAAAATTAAGCTAGCGACTTGAAATTTTGGTCAAATGTTTGCAGTAGGGTCCAGTTGGCTAATATTGAAAATACGTAAAATCCAACCAACGAAACCCCTACTTCCCCTACAAATGAAACTTCAAATAAGCGATAACATTCGATAGAGTGAAACTAGAGACTTGAAATTTTGTTTAAATGTTTGTAGGGTGATCTAATTAGTTGGTGGCAATGATGGGCAAGATCCGACCCAAGGAACCCCTACCTCCCCTACAAGTGAAATTTCAAATAAGCAATAACTTTCGATAGAATGAAGCTAGCGACTTGAAAAATTCGACAAATATTTGTAGAATGGGTTAGTTAGTTAATTGATTTTGAGAATGGTCAAGATCCTACTGAATGAGTGCCAACCTCCCCTATGAACCGGCCATATAGGAGACCCATTTTTAATGCATGTGGTCGTTGCCAATTATTACTTTTGGTATCACCACTAGGTCTGTACAAGTCTAGGGTATGCACGCTTTGGACTCCGGGCCGAAGCAAAGCTTCGGCCTGGTTTTTTTCTCTTTTTTGACCCCAGATTCGGACTTAGCGACCCCCCAATACCCTTTAGTTCGAGCCAACCCGATCGGACCACTATTTCCCATGAAAAGGGGGCTGCCAGCCTAGGATGGGCGACCCCAATTTCTTTTCTCTTTTTTGACCCCAGATTCGGACTTAACGACCCCCCAATATCCTTTAGTTCGAGCAAGCCCGATAGGACCACTATTTCCCATGAAAACGGGGCAGCCAATCTAGGGCGGGCATACAAAATCAACTCGCACAAAAAGATTCGTTCAAAAAGAGCGATACAAAATCGAACCGCACAAAAAGAGTCGTTCAAAAAGAGCGATACAAAATCGAACCGCACAAAAAGATTCGTTCGAAAAGAGTCAATTGACTCTTTTGACTCTTTTTGAACGTGTCGCTCTTTTTGAACGTGTCGCTCTTTTTGAACGAATCTTATTGTGCGGTACGATTTTGTATCGCTCTTTTTGAACAAATTTTACATAGAGAAGGGAGAGGGATAGGGAGGGAGAGGGCTGAGGAGCATCCAAATAGTGGGGATGGATGCTCCTCAGCCCGGATGGGGGATCTAAAGGGGGGTCAAAATGGTGTCAAAAATGCGAAATTCCTTATATTTTAGAAGTTATGGCCACAAAACAGTTTATTTAAAACTAGGGTATAGTAGTGGTGTAATTGCTTGAAACAGAATGATTTATGGGATAAACTAAATAGTGGTCGTGTGAACGGTCCACAACCCAAGGCAAAAACAGTTCACTTTCCAGTCCACGCTCGATACAAGCATGAGATCGAAAGCGTGCCACGATGTCATGTATTGGCCCCGTTAGAACGCCGCTTTACACTGTAGCTGTAGTGCAAGTGGAAGCTATGGGTTTTTGTTTGGTTTCATCTAAAGTTGAGCTTGAGATGATGATACGTAAGACGAATACTTTTGTTTTAGAATGTTGGGATTGTTTTCTGTATTTGGAGAAACTTGGCTGTGCGGTGGGACGCGACGTAAGTAAATTACTTTTGATATGTTTGCATTTGCAGTCAGCATGGGTTGTTGCGTATATATTTAGAAGTATACACAATGCGTACATTGCATACTGCATAGAGATGAGTATGAATGGGTTTAGATGGGATTGCTTTGGTAGATAAATGATTGTGGTTTTGCTTTTAGATAGATACTGGGATAGGATATGAGTGAATGAATGTATTGTAGTACATTATACAGTCATACAAAAAAGTATTCGTACACACGTCGTATCGTGCTTTACTGTCCTGCAACAGTTAAAAGAGCTACATTTTTTTAACAAAAAATGTCTCTAACTCTTTTAGCAACATTACTTTCTTATATTAACTTAAAAAAAGTATTCTTTTCTGATCGTGTCAACAGAAAAGTGAGAAACAGTTATGCAATTCCCGAGAATTGAATCAAAAAAGTATTCGTACAGCAGCAATGCAGAAAGAATAATGCCGTTATTCCGGGGCCGATGGCGATCATTCGTATTGGGATCAGTCTTGTGATAATTATCAAGTATTTATCAATTGTTGTTAAGCAAATTTGTAGTGGATTTCCATTAAATTCTTTATTATGGGACGAAAAGGTAAAGAAACGACAGAAGGAGAAAGGAGAATTATCCTTTCCTTGCACAATCAATGCAAATCATTGCGTGAAATCAGTGTTATTGTTGGGAGACCACGCTCAACCGTTCAAAGCATCATTGATAGATATTGTGTGACGGAAAGTCTTACGAATCAACCAAGAACAGGACGACCAAGATTATTAACGGCCAAAGATGAACGTAGTATATGTAGAAAAGTGCGACAAAATCCGAAAATTACAGCTTCAGCGATTGCGGCAGAGGTAGCGGAAGAAGATAAAATAGACGTTTCTGGAGAAACAATCAGAAATGTGCTCCGCCGTGCCGGTTACATCTCTCGAATCGCTAGAAGAAAATATTACAAAAGCGAAAAAATAGGAAGGATCGATTAGAATTCGCCAAAACGATGCGAAATCATGGAATAGACTTCTGGGAAAAGTTATATTTGCTGATTAGAGTAAATTTAACATTTTCCCAGAAGTCTATTCCATGATTTCGCATCGTTTTGGCGAATTCTAATCGATCCTTCCTATTTTTTCGCTTTTGTAATATTTTCTTCTAGCGATTCGAGAGTTGTAACCGGCACGGCGGAGCACATTTCTGATTGTTTCTCCAAAAACGTCTATTTTATCTTCTTCCGCTACCTCTGCCGCAATCGCTGAAGCTGTAATTTTCGGATTTTGTCACACTTTTCTACATATAGTGCGTTCATCTTTGGCCGTTAATAATCTTAGTCGTGTCCTGATCTTGGTTGATTCGTAAGACTTTTCGTGACACAATATCTATCAATGATGCTTTGAACGGTTGAGCGTGGTCTCCCAGCAATAACGCTGATTTCACGCAATGATTTGCATTGATTGTGCAAGGAAAGGATAATTCTCCTTTCTCCTTCTTTCGTTTCTTTACCTTTTCGTCCCATAATAAAGAATTTAATGGAAATCCACTACAAATTTGCTTAACAACAATTGATAAATACTTGATAATTATCACAAGACTGATCCCAATACGAATGATCGCCATCGGCACCGGAATAACGGCATTATTCTTTCTGCATTGCTGCTGTACGAATACTTTTTTGATTCAATTCTCGGGAATTGCATAACTGTTTCTCACTTTTCTGTTGACACGATCAGAAAAGAATACTTTTTTTAAGTTAATATAAGAAAGTAATGTTGCTAAAAGAGTTAGAGACATTTTTTGTTAAAAAAATGTAGCTCTTTTAACTGTTGCAGGACAGTAAAGCACGATACGACGTGTGTACGAATACTTTTTTGTATGACTGTATGTATTGAGAAATGAGCGTGGATTGTTTATGCGTTGGGTAATATTTACGCGATGGGCTAGTTTGGGAATTAATTTTACAGTGAGTCATTCTTAAATTGAACGACTCGAAGGCTATGTCGTTGTGCCGAATCTTTCGCTCATCCTGATGAGTCGTTCAAAAAGAGCGACTCGTTACTGTGTTACACATGACTAGTTGGTGGCAATGATGGGCAAGATCCGACCCAAGGAACCCCTACCTCCCCTACAAGTGAAATTTCAAATAAGCAATAACTTTCGATAGAATGAAGCTAGCGACTTGAAAAATTCGACAAATATTTGTAGAATGGGTTAGTTAGTTAATTGATTTTGAGAATGGTCAAGATCCTACTGAATGAGTGCCAACCTCCCCTATGAACTGGCCATATAGGAGACCCATTCTTAATGCATGTGGTCGTTGCCAATTGGTACTTTTGGTATCACCACTAGGTCTGTACAAGTCTAGGGTATACACGCTTCGGCCTGGTTCATTGTTAAATTTGTTCTGAGAAAAATACAATTTAGCGAATTCAGCCTTTATAGCCTTATTTGGGCAAGTATACGTATACGTCAACTGGTTCAAGAGTCATAGACAAAAAAACTTAAAAAGTCGGGTAGCACGGGGCTCTTTGTAGGAAAAGTACCGTTAGTTTCCAACTGATCGATTTTATTTTCCCAGAAGAATATAAACTGACCTTTTGGAGCCATCTACCAAAGCTAGAGCTTTTCTCGTTTATTTATTCGTGAGTTATAAATACATTAACTATTCTACATATGTAGGGGAGGTAGTGCACAAGTGCTCTCGGGCAGTAATGGCCCCTTGTGACTATGATTCTATTCTCTTGAATGATAAAATAATATGGGCTATTAACAGTTTTGACCCGTTTCAGTCCCCATGACCGGATGGCATTATTCCAGCGGATATACAAAAAACGATACACTTGGGGTTTCCTTTGATTGAAAGCGTATTCATGGCCAGCTTGGAGCTGGTCGGATGTGAAGCTGGTTTTTTTCCCGAAGGCGGGCAGAAGCTCGCACCCACGTCCGAAAGACCTTCGTCCCATAAGCTTATCGTCAACCTTGCTGAAGATATGTACATACACATATACTTAAGGGACACTAATCCATCACACCTTCTCTCCTCTTCACAGCATGCTTACTGGAAGGGGAGATCGGTGGACACAGCTTTGCATTCATTAGTAGCATGTATTAAGAAATCTCTAACTTGTATGGAGTATACATCGGTTGCCTTCTTGGATATTGAGGAGGCCTTTAACAACGTCAAACCGGCGGCTATTTCGAATGATCTCTTGAGTTTCGGTGTGGATGGCCCGATCTGTGAGCTTATTAATCTGATGCTAACATCTAGATTCATAAGTATAAGTTTAGGTTCATCAAAAACACGCACGCAAGTTTGTAGGGGCACTCCCCAAGGAGGTGTCTTGCCCCCCCTTCTTTGGAACTTGATGGTTAACAGGCTTCTGGATTTGGAGGGGGTTGGCTGTGAGGTTGTTGCGTATGCGAACGATATTGCCATTGCTATCTCGGGAAAGTTTCCCGGGGTCCTTAGTGAGATTCTGCAAAATGCCCTAAATATTCTAACTCAGTGGGCTTGGCTAGTGGGTGTGGGGGTCAATCTGTCCAAAACAGACCTTGTTCTCTTCACCGGAAGGAACACTCTACCTTCATTGATATCACCATTACTGGAGGGGATGAGACTGGCTCTTAGCGAAAAAGCCAGATTTCTGGGACTTATATTTGATAGAAAGCTCTCCTGGAAGGCAAATATCGAGGAGCGAGATGTTAAGGCTCTGTAGTGTACTCTTGCTATTGGCTTCAAATGGGGCATGCGACCAAAGGTGGAATTTTGGCTGTAAGTATCAGTCGTATGTCCTATTTTAATGTATGGGGTAGAAGTTTGTTGGATTACTCTCAACCAGGCATCCTACAGGACTATATTGAAAGATTATCCTATATTGCTATTACTGGTGCTCTCAAACCCACCCCAACTGCTGCTTTTGGTGTAATGCTTAATTTTCTTCCCTTGAATCCTGCAATTACGGCCATCCGTCTTCGGGAAACGGGACAGTGGGAAATGACTACTATTGGCCACTCGACTATAGTGGACAATCTTGATATTCCAGAAGAAACAGATTACACCTCTCCGGTGTACTCCTTCGACAAAGGCTATACCAGCCTAATACCCTCTCGACAAGAGTGGGGTGTAAACAGTACTCCAGAGTCGGAAGATATAAGCTTTTTTACGGATGCCTCGAAAACAGAAGAAGGTGTGGGCGCTGCTATCTTTTCAGAGGGACTGGATTTTGGCTTGTCACTCCGTCTTCCAGCATTCTGTAGTGTCATCCAGGTGGAGATCACTGCAATTGCCGAAGTTTTGGCTTGGTTGGGCTATATTGTCGTATCTGCTACTATCTATACCGATAGTCAAGCGGCGATAAAATCGCTGAACGCTGCACTTTCTACTTTGAAAATCGTAGTGATGTGCCGCTCTGCTCCCAAGGAGCTCAGCGACTTTTCAACATCACTTTGTGCTGGATACCAGGGCATAGTGACTTCAGCGGTAACTGGCGGGCGGACGAGCTGGCTAGGGTGGGTACCACCAATGTGGACATAGAGTGTTTTCGCCATGTCAAAATACCGATGGCAGCTTGTAAAGCCTCGTATACATATAAGCAATCGTGCGCGCACAATTTCTTGTGCGCGCACGGGGATCCACTAGCAATGGATCGTGTTCGTCCGGATAAAATTGTGCGCGCATGCATGCTCCTACCGTACACATATGAGTATTTGTGCGCGCACAGCGTTCGTGCGCGCACAAATGCTCATATGTATACGAAGCTTAAGAAGCTGATCAAGACAAACGCACTAATCCGTGCTAATATCGAATGGCTGAATGGAACTACATGCAAATTTGGCGTTTAATCCTAGTCTCTCTTCAGGGCTGCAGATGCTGAAGAGAAGGCATCTAAGGAAGGTTGTGGGGATCATTACAGGGCATTGCTTGATAGGTGAGCTTGCCAGGCATATTCGGCTTTCGTATAATGATCACTGCAGAAGCTGTGAAGACGAAGAGAAGGAGACAATAGCTCACTTCCTGTGCACCTGCCGTGCTCTGGCCGGCACTTTCTTGACCTGAATGACTTGGAAGGCGTAAGTGCTGGTCATCTACATCGCTTTATTGATAGATCCGGGTGGTGTGACGACTAAGCTCGTATGGCGTTGAGGTATTACAACGGACCCATTGGTGGTCTATGAGTGCTGTGTTCTACACATCAGCTTTAATAACTTAACCTTACCTAAGGAAGAAAAACCCCGGCCGGTCTTGATCGTGTCTGATTCGCCAATCCCCGTAGAACAGCTCGTTTTGGCACGAACCTCCCCTTCGAGTCGACAACCTTCCTGAGTGGTTGTCATCGCCACTGAAAAACATGGCCGCCGCGTTCGTTTACAGGGGCCAATTCTAACTCATAAATGGGCACTTTTAACAATTGTAACGACTTTTCACAAATATAAATGATTTGAGTTAAATTCAAATCGAATATATTTGCGAAAAAGTATACAAATTCAAAAATAGACACTTATGTGTCAGAATTGGTCCGTTACAGTATGTAAACAGTCAACGCAATTTCCTGTCTAACACTCGACACATATATCCAAAAAAAAATGTTGGTTGTAAACGTACCTTAAGACTCTAGAAGACATTCCACGCATACACGAAAAGTCATATGACAGGATCACAACATTGGCATGTGCCAAAACCTCAAAACTTAATTTAAAGAAATGCGACTGTTTTATGTACTTAGTATATAAGTTGAATTTACTAAAATGGACTTCTTTTTAAATAAAATGTGTATTTATGTATATTTAAATGTATTTGGGGATGTTTATACAATATGTTACATCGGGAGCGCTAGTATACAGGTCAGATAACTTAAATAGGTTTTTTTTTTTGTGAAAAAGAAAGTTATGTACATATACGATTATTTAGTTATTTTTAGATGGCATAGTTCAAAGTTTATGTTGAAATACTTTGTTAGTTTCTTTATGTATCATAAAAACCGATATTCACTTAAGTTTTACATATTTATAACAGAAACTATAAAATAATGATACCAATATTTCATATGTCAATTTTACAAATTATAATCTTTTACGTATGCCAACATATGTTTAGGGTTAATAATTATTATTTCTTGAAGGGCAAATTTAATTAATGCTTTCAATTGCCAGGGCTTTTTTATGAGTAAAATGCCAAGGTTATTTCTGGGGAACCAGGCCCCTTTATGGGTTTCAATGTCCACAATATGGTTTCGCCTACAACGCAGTAACCCAATTGCCTATAAATACACCTAAAGAATTTATCGATACAAATTCCCTGCACCCCCCGGAAAAGTGAATGACGTAAATAGATTAAAGCAATCTCTCGAAAATCTCCCCCTTTCCATTAGATTGGAACAAAACTAATATTTCAAAATCAACAATTTCACCATCTTAAAATAAATGAGACGGTATTCGAGGCAGGTGTTACAATTTCACTACATTACAATCGTCTGTCTGAATTGTGCTTGGTAAAACATTTTCGCAATTAAATATCCCGAAAATGCTCCACTCAACATCACCCACGCCCAACAACAGGGTGTTCTAGTCCCGGCGTTGTTCGCCAGTAAGTAGGACGACTCCTCTATTTTCTCTGCCTCTCCGACGCGATGTGCTAAAGACAAAGGGAAGGATTTAAAAGTCCTTGGCCGACAAATAGACGCTCTCAGGTCTTTAATGGGGACGGCAAATAGCATGAACCAATTTCTTCACGGGAAATTTCTCAATGATTTGTTGCAAGTTTTAGTAATTTCATGGCAAAGCGTTTCTTTTTATTTCGACAAGGGAATGAGAGTTAGCATTTTGTAAGTGTTTCGTTCGGATCGTGGGATAATTTAGGATGCTATTGTGGGTTTTTAATTGTTCGTCTGGCACGCTGTTTAGAAGAGAATTTCAAAGGATGCTGGATAGTTTGGAAGCAAATTTTCTGTTATGTAGGAGATAGGGGTTGATTACAGGATACACCAAGGTAAGTGTCAATAGATAGAATGAACTTGGTTGCGTTTGAATAGAATTTACTAGGAAGAAACCCTAAGCAATACCGGCCTAAATTATTTTACCGCCTTGTTCAACTAATAGGATATCGCTCGTAATATTTGAGCACATTCTTTGAAAATGGATATCTAGGGAGGCGGGAGGGAACAATAAAATCGAAAAAAGTGACCAAGACTATGTTTATGCGACGCAACAAGTACGGGTTTTCGGACTTCAGTAGCTCGGGCCCCTGGTAGTCGTGGGGCTTGCAATTTGGTATGGCCATTGTGACAAGCCGACTTAGGGAGTTTATTTAATTTGAAGTCGATATAATGGAAAACACCCGAGATATAACACTTTGAAAATGTTTTTTGTTCGGGAGGGGGGGGGGGGGGTTTTGTCTTTTCTCAACGGAAAAAATCAAGTAGAATCGTTTAATTACTTATTTATATACTATATAATATATATATAGTATATAGTTGTCCAGATATTTACTTTATTAAATTACTCGCCACTCGACCAAACTACTTAGCCAAGTGCGAACAAGCCTTGAGTTCAATTTCCTTTCCATTTATGGACAAACATCACTAAAATTGGAGATCTATTTACAAGTAACCCATACAGACATATCACATTTCTGTTAATGTCATGTAGTCTAAGATTACTGGTTCATATAAACGTCCCAGATCGGAAGTTTCGCAGACCTTTTGATTTTTGTGCACCTTTATGATTTTGGGGGCGCTGAACACGAATCCGAGGTTTGCCACAAAAAAAAATTCGCTTGGGAAATTAAGATATGGACCAAAATAACTTCTTCTTTCTTTATTTAAGCGGTTATTTTAAAGTGAAAATGAAACCGGAATATAGAGGGCTACGCCCGCAATCCGAGGGTTTTGAAGCAAGCGCTTATTTTGGTATATAAATATCGGCTCCTTGCTCTTCTTGATACCACTCAGATGGATAAAAAACATAATTAAAATGTCTTACTCGCTTACATTGTACATGCCAATCCATATTACGTGATTGTAACGAAACTTAGAACATATTATTGTCTAAGGTGTTGGTTATCGTTGGCCATCAGTACTTTTGACCTCGAACGTGTTTAAGACATGCAGGGGTGTGATAACTGTTACTATAGAAATAAACTATTATTGACCATTTTTCCATTATTTTCTATTTTTTTGGAACCCACCTTCCTGTATGTTCTCATAATTCTAAGTATAACGGTTTCGAACTACAAGAGGAAAGGGACGAATTACGAACTAATATTTTCTCCTCCCCTAATGTTCCCCTTTCTACAAATTTCAAGAAAATGCGAAGAAATGAATGTACTCAGCATTACCTTTCTCACGACACCTCACTTGCCTATACCAGTCGATAAAAAAAAATTGACCTTAATTTCGCCTCTATGTGGACACCACCCTAATGCTAAAGTTGTAATACTCAGCGCCCCCAAACAATCTTTACCCTTTCAAAAATGATTAATTAAATAACTGCAATTCGCACTACGAAAAACAACATGAAAGTAGTACTCACACCTATGAGGCAGGGTAGGTGTATTTTTTGTGTGGATAGTGTCTAAATACCTAACTTTAAATGAAGTATTATTAAATATTATGTGATTATAATGAAACTTCGAGACATTATTGCTTATAGTGTTGGTTATCATTGGCCATCAAAATTTTTGACCTGTGATGCGTTTAAGGTGTGCTGTGGTGTGCTAACTGCAACTATAGAAATGTACTATTGTATTATTAACCTTTTTTGATGAGATATCAAAATTCTACGATTTTTGGTTTTCTATGCTAGTTAAATGCCGCTTTCCTGAAAATTTTCATATTTCTAAGTGTAACGGTATCGAAATGCAAGGGGGGGACAAACTCAGATCACATATTTTCCCCTCTACCTCTTTTCCCCTTTTTTCAAATTTGATGAAAATACAAAAAATGGAATGTACTCGGTGTTACCTTTCTCATGATACCCCACTTGCCTATACCAGATGAAAAAAAAAATTTGACCTTCATTTCCCCTCTATGGGGACCTCCCCTTAAAGTCAGCCTATTACAACGAATTGCTTTCTCCGGCGAATTATAATAATTCTACATATTCCCACAAAATTTCATATGTGTAGCTGCAGCGGTTCATGAGATATTTCATGGACAGACGGACAGACAGACGGACGCATGACCGATTTCATAAGGGTTTTGTTTTGACTACAAAACCCTAAAAAGCGACAAATAATCGATAAATTTATCGTATGGAAGAATAGCTGTCGTATCATCTGGGCAATTTATCTTCCAAATGAAACGAATTTTTTTTTTCTTGGTTTTTTGATTTTGTGCTCATTGATAAATCGTAGATTGAAAAATCGAGCTTTAATCCGAATCACACACACCATTAATGATGGGCTTGAGTTCAGTAACATATGGTTTAAAGTGTTTCGCGCTCGGTGGCAGTGGCCGTTCGGTCAACGCTCTGTGATGCTAATCTAGAGCTCGGAGTTCAAATCTCGGCGTGATCAAAAACTGCCTGCTAATAGAACTCTCACAGTGCTCCGATCTTGTCAGTATAAATACGGCGCGAATAGGAGGTGCATGCTAACAACTGCACAGTAGGTGTTCCAAAGGTTCCGTAGAATTTGTTAGCTTACAATTTCTGCAGCTACTAATTTTGATTAGTCCCAATCCGCGTGCAAGCTCCCGTATCAGCTCTTCAGTAAGAATTCCAGAGTTTTTTAGTTATTCTGGAGTTGGTGGCGCTATTTCAGTAAGAATTAGTTTGTTTGCCGACCCCTGCTTTAGATCATAGAGAGGTGACGGAACGAACACAAAATATTTGGCGGCCCATACGCTATCAGTGTTATTTCATTGTGAAATCAACGACAACAACAATAGAGACTCAGCTAGGGTCTCGGTGCCACTAAACACAAGGTGAGAGAACCGAAACCTTTTAAGCCTAATTTTAAGGTTACCTTTTGATCTTCGAAATATAACATATTTTTTAATTAAGCATGATATCTCGCACCCCTACATAATAACACCCTGCTGCGGGCCTGACTCACGGAGTATTCTGTCTACCTTAATCTCACGCAAAGACTTTAACTTCACTGACAGAACTCCATATTATGTACGTATAACAAATTGCCTCATGGCTTTCCAATTTCCACCCATCGTTTAGCTTACGTAACATTTATGACTCAACGGCGAATTGCCTTGCTACATAACTTCAATTAAAATGTGTCTTGTCGTATCAGTCTGTTTTCCTTTTTTCATGAGCTAATCTAGATTATCGCTGCATTTGATGCGGATACTGCACAAATATTTATTCCAACTTTACAGTCCGTGAATTTCCTGGAGCGTTTTTATATTTGCCATTCCTCTGCTATCATCATATCATTTTTCATTGTATTCGAGAGGTCTGACGCTGTGCTGTATCGGAAAAGCCACAGAAGGATATAATTTCCCAGAATCCTTATTTACCACAACTGTATCTTCGCGCGGTCGACATTATGAGCAAAAGGCAACAAAGGCAGTGAATTGCAGAAAAAGTGCACAATAAGCTAGCTGGCTGCATCCGTCATCTCGCATGAAGCGGGATACGACGTAAACCTCTACTCAGGTTTATTGCCTTCATTCGTAAGGGTTGCGGTTCACGGGCAATCAGGAATGGGAAATATGTATGTGTGGCCTTCATTGTTTTCTTAGCATCGGTTCGCAGACGACGTTTGTTAATACAGCAGAAATTCCATTCGTTGACTATACTAGTATGCCCCGTATTCGAGTCGGAGTAATAGACCGATTGCAGCTAGGACAATAGTTTTATCTTTTCTGCTTTATCGGTGACATAAAAGTGAATTGTTCACCATGGTCAGGTTCGTTCTGGTATTTATTGCCTCCAATTTGCTCTTTGTAGCTTTCTTCGTTTCCATAAAAGTTTGAAGGGAAAGTTAACTGATATTTGTCTTGCATGGAGTCAGTTTGTGAGATGCAGTTTATCTGATTCGTTGGACAGGAGCATATTAAACAAAAAAGTTTAATGTACTGATACATGAATAGTTTATGCCTTTAGTCTCTGTTAACCCGATTCCATGGAGTAACAGATCTATGTATGTTAGTTAAAATTGATATTTTGGCGTCCGGGTCTAGAAATGAAACTATGGCAGTATTCTATTTGTCATAGAGCGTCAACTGCTCTCAAATGGCTTAGTTGATGTTTTGTTAGCACAAACTGGTTTCGGACGATGCATGTTGCTTGAATGTACCTCCTGCCCATTTAGCCGTATACCTGCTACAAGTCGGAAAGATTTTGGCTTATTGTTACGCCCCACACTACAGGTGGAAGTCAATACAAACACCCATGGCCACGACGTGGACGGGACTCAAACCAGTAACCGACCGGTAGCATGAGACATCAGACTGACATGACGCCTCAACATACTGAGCTACCGGTCGCCATAAATTACGGTAACAGTTAACAAATTATATTTTTGAGTAAAGATTGAGTAGCATCTAGTATTTCAAAAAAAAAAAACAGACCGAAGCTTCGGTTCGGCCTGGAGTCCGAAGCGTATATACCCTAAACTTGTACAGACCTAGTGTTGATACCAAAAGTACCAATTGGCAACGGCCATTTGCATTAGAAGTGAGTTTCCTATATGACCAGTTTGTAGGGGAGGTTGGCACTTATTCAGAAGGATGTTGACCATTCTCTAAATCAATTAACTAACCCATTCTGCAAATATTTGTCAAGTTTTTCAAGTCGCTAGTTTCATTGTGTCGAAAGTTATTGCTTATTTGAAGTCTCACTTGTAGGGGTAGGTTTCGTTTGGTGAATCTTGCGCAGTTTTAATAACAACCAACTAGATTCCAGTACAAATATTTGACCAAAATTGCAAGTCATTAGCTTCATTTTATCGACAGTTATCGCTTAGTTGAAGTTTCATTTCTAGGGGAGGTAGGGGTTCCTTCGGTCAGATCGTGCCCATCATTGCCACCAACCAATTAGATCATGCTATGAACAATTAAGCAAAGCAATTCAAATCTCTAGCTTCATCCTATCGAAAGTTATTGCTTGTTTTAAGTTTCATTTGTAGGGGAAGTAGGGGTTTGGTTGGTCGGATTTTACGTATTTTCAATATCAGCCAGCTGAATCCTATTACAAACATGTAAACAAAATTTCAAGTTACTTGCTTTATTTTATCGTAAGTTATCGTTTTTATTTTTAAGTTCCATTTGTAGGGAAGAAGGGATTTCCTGGGTCGGATCTGGCCTATCTTTAATACCAACTAACTCAATCTTACTCTAAACATTTGACCAAAATTTCAAGTCACTGGCTTCATTCTATCAAAAGTTATCGCTTATTTGAAGATTCATTTGTAGGGGAGGTAGGGGTTCCTTGGGTCGGATCTTGCCCATTTACCAACCAACTAGAACCTACTACAAATATTTGGCCAAAATTTCAAGTTTCTAGCTTCATTCTATCGAAAGTTATCGTAATTAAAGGAATATTAAATTATTTGAAATTTGTAGGGGAGGTAGGCGTTCCTTTGATCTGATTATGCCCAACATATTAAAACTCAAGGAGCTTCTTACCTCAGGATTACATGCCAAAAATCAGGTGTCTACGTCAATTGGTTCAAAAGTTATAGACAAAAAACCTGAAAAGTACGGTGGTAGGGGGCTCTTTGGAAGGAAATTACCGTTAGTTTTACACTGATCGATTTTATTTTTCCAGGGGAGTATAAGCATACCCTCACGATGAAAGTTAACATCATGGTAATAATTTGAATAAGAGAGCAATCTACATCGAGTTCCCTTAGTGCATCAGTAATTGCTTTAGTTTTGACATTGTTGAAGGCACCCTCAATGTCCAGAAAGTTGACCAAGGCAAACTCCCAATAATGCAGAGATATTCCTATGTGACTCACAAGTGAGTGCAAAGCTGTATCCACCGACCTGCCCTTGGTGTAGGCATGCTGCGAAGCAGAGAATAGGTGTGTGGGAATGGTACTACGTAGATGAATATCAACAACTCCATCTAGATATACAGGCCTGCGCTCAGCTGATTTTGACGGCTAAATTACACAGTTATTTCCTTTGATGACGCCATCGTATCCACAATCCAGTGGTCGGCGACTGATAGCGGCGAGTCCCCGGTATTTGTGCGTTCCGTGTTTAGTTTTCGTTTTTCGCGTTCAATGTTTATTTGTTAGTAAAATTTCATCTAGTGATCCGAGAAAACAAACGCGTGCGCCATGAAAGTGTGTCGTGCGGTCAAAAGATGTATTTTGTCAAGTGTGAACTGTTCCACGATACTCTGCGACTGATCCCCGGGGCTGCGACTTCGACCAAATTGCTGCAAGTGTCAAGAAAGTGTGTTTTTAGAGGACTAAAATGCCGTCTGACGCAATTCCAATTGTAAACATATGTCGTGCCGGGGACATCGTCGTGTGCAGTCACTGCCTTGGCGAAGGAAGGAAAACAATCATTTTATTTATGAAAAGATAGCCACGACTGATAAAGCCAACTCGAGATGGTTAAATGGAAATACTTGCCATAAAGCGAAACTAGTATGGCCTAAGTTTACTTTAAAACGATCGACTGCTTTCGATGAAGAAATCCCATATTAATCTAGTTGTGGGGTTTATTACTGGTCACTGTCACCAATCGCCAGAAGGCTCCGATTTCGACACCACGACTTTTGTGGAAGTTGCGAAGATGAAGAGAAAGAAGTAGGCACCCTCATCCACTATGCACTTGCCCGGTATTGGCACATCGACAGGTGCCTACTTTTATTCTCATCTGGTGGATTTACTACTTTGTCCTAACCCTTAGTGGGGCAAAGCGCGTCAAGTACCCCTGCGCGCCATCGTACTCTGTTCTGGGAAATGGGGGCAACTCCTCAACCGACTTATCCAGCGCCTTACACTCCTTTGCACAGGTCGACTTCATATGATTTTAGGACCCCCTCTTGGTCGGCCTTGGCTGGAGATGGGGCTCCATTTCATGGCATGCAAAGCTATGCAGTTGTCACTCTTCGGCAATGTGTGACCTGTCCACTTCCATTTTTGCCTACGTATCAATTTGTCGATTGCCATCTGACCCGTACGCCGACTTGGCTATGCAATTGATATGGTTTTGGGTCAGAAAATTCATAGAATTCGACGATGGCATGAGTTGACGAAAACTTGCTGCTTTCTGGTAACTGGTAGTATATAAAAGTACAGACAATACCAGGGAGCAAAACAGACCCAGCTTGGTCTTGATGCTGAGATAACTGCTTTGTCAGATTAGCATACCGTATCATACCGTACCAATGGGCTAATAAAAAAGGAGAAATAGAACACACATATCAAATTTTCTCATTAGAAAATTATTCAATTTTCATTAGCCTTCCGATGATATAGAAAATTACTGATATCTTCAGTAAGTATATTTCCACTATCATCCGCTTTCTGTTGTTTCCCTTAGTGAGTCGAAATGTACACAACAAATACCGCGTTCCGTACAACAAAAGCTGTCTTTGACATCATGGCACCAGAACAGCAACAACATCAATAGCAGTAGCACAACAACTACGTAAACATCCCGAACAACATCCTGCCAGAAAATTATTCCTTTGATTCATCCTTTTTTTTTGATGAAGAAACAAACAACCGTTTCTGTGGAGCACTTACCACCATCGGGGGCGTCACATGAAGAACAGAAGGGAGACGTTCGAAAAGAGTGACACTGGAAGCGTGAAAGCAATGCTTGGAAAGACAAGTGGAGAGTCTTCAAAGGAGAGCGTTTTCAGGAGTGTCCTTTAGATCATAAAAGTGTTTGTTTTTTATGTCCTCCTGCAATCGGCTCGTCCTTATGGGGTTATATCAAAATACCATGTAGGGAATGGTGGGGCTGACGGTAACATACACTGAGTGAATGGACTATTAGAAGTAATTCATGTGATTAATATTCGATTGAATATAAACCGATTGGAGATGAAACGTGACACAATCGCCGTAGGAGTGAATGGAAGTAGATCTGAAATAATTGATTTTGCTTCTTGCTATTCGCTTTGAAGTAACTCCACCAAATTTTTACATCAATTTAGAGCAAATTGTTGGTAGCATTTATATGTATATCATTGAAATAGAAAATTCCTAGTTTGGTCAAATATTATGGCTATTTTGGGATTCGAACTCACATGAACCCGAGAGTGGGCAAATAGGCAACATTTCCACTATACCATTAATAAAAGTATTACAGTGCTATTGCTCCTGAAATATGATATTTAGATGACTTATTTTCGATCCACCTACAGTATCCTTCAAGTTTTATTATTGGCATAAGGGTGCAATGTCTTTTTGCTTCCTAAGAGTATTATATTCTGTTTAAAAAAAAATGAATTCCTACGCCCTGTGGGCCAGTCAAATTAATCCAATTTTGGGTCATTTTAATAATAATGAGGGAAAGATCTGGAAATAATTTTAATCCCTTCTGTAGATACTGAATACAAGGAAACCGAATTTGCAAGGTCGTAAAAGGTGAGCTTAACTTTCGGAGGGCGAAAATCCGAGAAATTTGAGCACTTTTTTTAATATTATCACATAGGTACAACAGGAAATGAGGCGGCGGATGCCCTAGCAAAACAAGGATCTGCGGCAACTTTCATTGGCCCAGAACCCAGAGTTGCTCTGGGGAACGGCATGATTGGAGCGAAGGTTGGGAAGTGTATGGACTCCATGCATCGACAAAGATGGCAGGAGCTAGTCACTTGCAAACAAGCTCGGAATGCAATGACCAGCCCTTTAGGCAGGGAAGCGAGAAAGGTACTCAGTTATAAACGGAGTACCCTAACCTGGATAACAGCCTTGGTCACAGGGCATGGTAATTTTAAGGCTCATCTGACCAAGATGAAAATCGGGGAAGATGACGCTTGCAGGCTATGCCTGGAGGAGGCCGAAACGGCAGCACACATTGTGTGCGAATGTCCAGCACTGGCTAGCACGAGGTTGAGGATCACAGGCAAGCACACGATAAGTGTGGAAGCCATGAGTGAACTCAGCCTTAAACAAATGCTAGCAATAAAACGGGACTCAGTGATGAAGAAAGAGGTCGACAACTATCAGTCGACATCTGGAAGCCACTGATGACCGGGAGGGGGCGAAAAGGGACCCAAACGTTAGTGGTCTGCTTCGGCTATCCCCCAGAATATAATAATAATATTATCATTATAACTCCTAAACGGTGACTCGGGTCGAAAAAACTTGCAGTAGTAAATTAAAGACCGTTGAATTTTGCGTTCAATGCACTGCTCAAAGTTGAAATTCGATTCAGTAGCGTAGTCAAAATCGATAGTCAAAAAATGACAATTTTCGAGGCACCGGAGACAAATCACACTTTATCACTTTTCAAGCTTACAGATCTTTGCAACGAAAGCTGCAAATGGAAAAGCAGTTCGTAAAAGTTGAGGATAATTTGATTGTTAACCTAACGTGGCTAATATTTTTCAATTTGGACTATTTTTAGAGTAGCTATGAGCGAAAATTCAAAAATGAATACTCATCGATTTATGCCTTAAAAGCTCTGTCTCGGTAAGTATAACAGCTAGAAGCTTTATTTTAGTCTCAAATTGTATTTTATATAAATTACTCTAGTTAAATAAAGTTTTACAAGATTTCTTGTAGGACTAATTTAGGAGATACTAGAAATAAACAGCACAAGCCAAACAATTAGGCACATTTTCAACATGGTGACGGGGTCCGTGGTGTTAGGGGGGAAATATAAAACTAGAATTTTTAAACAATGAACCAATTCAAACAATATATGAAAAATCTAAACTACCTTAATTAAAGTAACCAGCGTTATAACATTCTGACTGACCAAAGTAATTTAACCTTTGCAGAATCACCGACTTTTTTTTAATAAAAACGCAGTTACTCAAAAACTATACGTGCTAGCATATTCTAGTAAAAAGTGAATCGCAAGTAATATTTTACCCTAAAAATAGAAAATAGCCTGTCGAAATCAGATAAACTATTTATTAGATATGGCTCGAAAAAATAAGAAAGATATGTAGCCCACAATCAATATTTTGCTGTTTTATCTTATTTTTCTCGAGTTTTCACCTACATATTATACTATTAAATATATCAAAAATAAAAACTTCCTGCTTTGTTTTAGTTGTAAATGATTTGTTTTAACATTATATAATAGTAATTTTTAAATTTCGAGTCATTTACAGCCTTTAATTAAAAAAAATATTTTGTTTACACTTTTTTTATTTTATTTTCCAAGGCCATATCTAATTAATGGTTTGTCTGATTTTTACAGGCTATTTTCTGTTTTTAGGGTAAAATATTACCTGCGATTAAATCTTTACTAGAATATTCTAGCGGGTATAGTTTTTGAGTAATTTCGTTTTTATTTAAAAAAAAGTCGGTGATTTTGCAAAGGTACAATATTACTTTGGTCAGTCAAATTGTTATAACACTGGTTGCTTTAATTGGGGTAGTTTCGATTTTTGATATATTGTTTGAGTTGGTACATTGTTTAAAAATTCGAGTTTTCTATTTACCCCCTAACACCACGAACCCCGCCACCATGTTGAAAATGTGCGTAATTGTTTGGCTTGTCCTGTTTCTTTTTAGTGTATCCTAAATTGGTCTTACAAGAAACCTTGTAAAACTTTATTTAACTAGAGTAATTCATCTACAATTTGAGACTAAAATAAAACTTCTAGCTGTTATACTTACCGAGATAGAGCTTTTAAGGCATAAATCGATGAGCATTCATTTTTGAATTTTTGCTCATAGCTACTCTAAAAATGGCCCGAATTGAAAAATATTAGCCACGTTAGGCTCACAATCAAATTATCGTCAACTTCTACAGACAAACTTTTCAATTTGCAGCTTTCGTTGCAAAGATCTGTAAGCTTGAAAAGTGATAAAGTGTGATTTTTCTCAGGAGCCTCGAAAATTGTCATTTTTTTACTATCGATTTTGACTACGATACTGAACCGAACTTCAACTTTGAGCAATGCATTGAACGCACAATTCAACGGTCTTTAATTTACTACTGCAAGGTTTTTCGACCCGAGGCACCGTTTAGGATTTATAACGATAATATTAAAAAAAGGGCTCAAATTTCTCGGATTTTCGCCCTCCAAAAGTTAAGCTCACCTTCTACGACCGTGCAAACTCAGTTTTTATGTACTCAGTATCTATAGAAGGTATTAAAATTATTTCCAAATCTTTCCCTAATTATTATTAATAATATTTAATTTGACTGGCCTACTGAATTAAGTGCGAAGTTTACAAAATGGTTCTTATTCTACTTTAGAATTTACAACGATCATTTTTCAAATAATGAACGCCTACACAATGCATTTTCAATTATCCTTGGACAGGAATGGGCTGAAATTATGTATGACTAAGTTAATTAAAGCCGAAGTCAGAAACATTTTTATTTTTCACAATATGAGAGGATGTTTACAAGCTTAATAATGAATTCCATGATAAGTCGCATGGCCGTCGTGTTCACTACAGAAAAAAATTCTCTCACGTATTCCGCTGAGACGCGCTCTGCAATGGCATTTTCAGGATTATAAAGAAAGAACGGAAAATGAATGCATATAAAATTCAACAATTGTCCTAATTAGGTTCTGTAATTTGAAATTACGAAATAATGTTGTGAAGCTTGTTAACTCGAATGTTGGCGTCTGTCGTCAGCTATGCTGCTATGCATATGAATGCTTTCTGCTACCGTTGTGTGTTGGGTTCAATCAGTTTTAAATTGGGTTCAGTTAGCCAGATATACGGGCTGGTTATTTTAAAAGTGGCCAAAGTCACTTTATTTTAAAATCAAGAAATTTGAAGGTTTGTGGGAAAGCATGTCTAAATACATATTGGGACTTTCAACTTTCAAGACTACTTTCAAGAAAATTCATTTATATCTGACAACATTAAGAGTTTTTCGGATACGTCAAATCTGTGCTTATCTAGCGATAAGACAGTTTGGAAAAAGGCAGATAGCTGTAGCCTGAATGGCTGACCAACACCTAAGCGTCTCAGGTTTAGTAGGATGGAATGACTTGCGTAGTTGGATCTGCAACATAGTTGTGTGAGCACGTTTATTAAAGCAGCTATCTTCCGAGGCCATCCCCTTAATGGGGTTAAGCGACGTGCTGACAACTCGTCCTTGCAAAAACCACTCCATGTCTAAAAACCTGGAACAGAAGCCTCGGATTGGACGGATCAACAACGACGACCATGCAAGCGACTAAAGGATTATTCTTTCGGATCCTGGAATGTACGCTCCCCGAACAAACCGGGGGCCGAAAATGTCGAAAAGCACAAACTAAGCATTACTGCAGTCCAGGAAAAATTTGGCTTGGCAGCGAGATTAACGACAAGAAATTGCACACAATTTTTACAAGTGGCAAACCATCGGACCGTAAGGAGTTTGAAGTAGCATTTATAGTTAACAATCACCTCAAACCGCACATTACTGACTTCAAACCCATAAATGACCGGCTGTATGCGATTCGCATCAAGACTCGATTCTTCAATCTCTGGCTCATCAATGTGCACTAAAGTTGAAGAAGACGCAGTAAAAGACGAGTGACGAACTTTTTGAAAGAAGTAAGTCTTTATAATGTAAATATTCTGTACCAACACGAAGCTCAAAGGAATGGTCCCGAAAGCCACCGCCGAATGCCGTTGAACGAGCGTGCAGTCTGAAAAAGGAACTTTTGCGGAAATCTGAACGAATATGTGATAGACTGCTACCAAACACATTGGATCAACTCATAGAGAAATGAGCGGTCGCATAATGTCGCCGAGATGACGGATCCGAAGGGACGAGTTGTCCAAACCGAAGACGACCCCATACAGTATACGAATCCCGATCAGAAGCCGATGTTCCTTTGGAAACCCTGAATCTTATCGAAAAATATCGTTACGTGGATATCGAAAAAGATATAACGGAAGCTGCCTGGAGTGGTTTTTCATTGCAAAGTGATCGTCGCGTTCGAGATCAATCCATTAACATTATAACTTCCCTATTCGGCTGACGTGTAATATAACAGTTCGCAAGAACTGTATAGGCAAAGGCTCAGCCTTCACTCTTCGAACCTCCCACGGGGCATAATAAGTTGAACAGAGCTTAGGCGATTTCATGTTTTAGGCACTTTTATTTATTTATTTTTTTTTATTTAATAAAAGTAATTTAATTCATACAAAAATTTTTTACTGATACTGAATACTATTTGCACATCGGCTGGAATGTAGACGTCCAGCGGCACCGCCTTGAAACTCCGGGGATATTCGGGAAGTACGTGTCATATTCGAACGCCGCCTTGATCTCAATAAAGAACAAACGGTGGGCGACTCCATCGCCTCTTTGTACATCGAATTACCACTGCAACAATCCAAACATTCTCCATCCAACATCCCGCAAATCAGGTTCGGCGATCCTTCACCGCACTTCTCAATTCACGACACAAAATCACATCCTTGGGAAGAGAGTTGTTTCTACTAAGAACAATATATAGGTATTCACTCGTTTAATAAGTGGTCACTGGATTCCGGCACACTAAAAACTGCATTCTTTTTTAATGGGTCCTTGATTTTTTTCGTGAGTCTGGAATTCAAGTAAATAGGTAGAGGGATCATAATAGATGAAATCTGATGAAAGACCATGTTTACTTACTTGAGACTCCAAGGAAGATCGCCTTTGATACCGTATCCTATAGTTTTGCCGCGACGATGAGACTCAACTTCAAATTCGACATTTTCCATGTGAATAAAAGAGGCGTCTACTAAAACACGAAAAAAACAAGCTTGCCGAAGGTATGATAGCCTTCACGCTTCGCTATGTTTTGTAGTACATTTGCTTTATTGAAATTAGTAGTAAAGCTTGTTCCGATTTCACTGTTCCTATAAGAGGTATATGAAATAGTGGGCCGATTTCAACTAAATTTAGCAACGTGGCTTGGCAGTCAATACAATTGACTAATATGCAATTTCGTAAAGTTATCTTCAGAAATAAAAAAAGTTTTTCTGACAAAAACTTACTTTTGGGACGTTCGTTCCTATGACAGCTATATGATAGAGTAGTCCGATTTTAACCAAATTCAGAAATATGATTTCACTAAAGACACTATTGATTGTTGTGAATTTTAAAAACTATATCTTTAGAAATAAAAAAGTTTTTCTCACAAAGACGAATTTTTGGACCTGTCGTTCCTATGGCAGCTATATGACGTAGTGGTCCGATTTCAACCAAATTCAGGAATGTGATTTATATAAAGATATTATTGATTAGTGTGAAATCTAAAAACGATATCTTTAGAAATAAAAAAGTTTTTCCCACAAAGACGAATTTTTGGACCAGTCGTTCCTATGGCAGCTATATGACGTAGTGGTCCGATTTCAACCAAATTTGTGAATGTAATTAAACTATAGATACTATTGATTTCTGTGAAATTTGAAAAAGATATCTTTAGAAATAAAAAAGTTTTTCTCACAAAGACGAGTTTTTGAACCGGTCGTTCCTATAGCAGCTATATGACGTAGTGGTCCGATTCCGTCGGTTCCGACATATATACTGCGTGCAATAAAAAGAAGGCTTTGTACAAAATTTCAGCTTGATAGCTTCAAAACTGAGGGACTAGTTTGCATAGAAACAGACGGACAGACGGACAGACGGACAAAGTTTAATCGACTCGTCTCATCATACTGACGAAGAATATATATAGTTCATATGGTCGGAGATGCTTCCTTCTGTGCGTTGCAAACTTCATGGCAAAGTTAATGTACCCTATCACATCCGTGAAGGGTATAAAAATGAATAGTTCAAAAGAATTTTCGTTCCAAACTATTCAAGAGTGACAACACACAGCTGATGCGAAAGTCTTCTTCTTACATAGTAGTCTTCATGAACTTTGACACTTGAGTTCAAATATTGGAACGATATTGAAAAGTGTCGAAGTCTACATTTAGTTGGGACGCTAACCGACATAAATCGACGCCACCTTGCAAAATATGATAGAGAAACGCTGTTTGGTACGAATGTTGGTGGAGCCCATACTTTCAATTTAAGAGATGGAGCCACCTTGGACCCAGCGGCAGACCGGCTGTGCGGGCGAAAAACCGCGAAATTTGAGCCCTTTTTTTAATATCCTCCTCGTAACTTCTAAACGAAACCTCATATCGAAAAACTTAATAGGATGTAAATTAAAGAGCGTCAAATTCTACATCCAATGCATTGCTCAAAGTTGAAATTTGGTTTAGTGGGATAATCAAAATCGATAGTCGAAAACGTGACTTTTTGATGCTTTGGAGAAAAATCACACTATATCGCTTTTCAAGGTCACATATCTCTGTAACGGATACTCCAAATAAAAAATTGTTCAAATAAAAGTTGAAGATATTTTGATTTCCGGTTTAACATGCCTAATACTACTCAAATCGGCCCGTTTTTAGTGTAGTTGTGATTGAAAATGCTACAATGCTTTCTTAGCGATTCCAGCTTTAATAGCTCTATTTCGGTGGGTAAAGTAGCTGAAGTTTTGTTTTAGTCTCAATTCACAGATAATTAAATCTTGTTCAAAAAGTCTTTGCTTGATAGCTTGGCTTGATAGCTTAGGTCATAGTTACGCTTTTTAGGATTTTGTAGAAAAAACACAACCCTTATGAAATCAGTCAGATGTCAGCCTGTTCAAAGAATATCTCGAAAACAGCTGAAGCTACAGGTATGGAATTTGGTCGAAATATGAAGGATTACTACAATTTATGTCATAAGGCTTTTCATTAGTGGCCAAATTGCAAGGGGGGGGGGGCATATAATTAGGATAGCGACGATAAATATCCAGGCTGTTGATATCCTTAGGAAAAAGTTTAATAATGGTATATTTCGATAATTTGATTTACTACTCTCTGCATATCCCGTAAGTGACACTAAGAGAGAAGTAATAATGCCAATCCGTTAGCAAAGGATGCAGGTATCTTGTTATAGATACAATTTGCATGTACATTGTCATAATTCATCAACTAGTCAAGAATTAAAAACAATAAAAATTATTTTTGTTCGCTATTGCCACATTGTGCGCCGTCGAGTTAGTAAGCGGATAGATTTGAAACTGATTTGTTTTGTGTTTCGTGACAAGTGGTAATGTGTTACAGTTATCAAAAGTGATAGTGCGTATGATAGATGCTGATTGTTATTTGGTGAGTTTGAGGGACGTCTGAAAAGGGCATCCCTTCAAGCCATGAAATTCTGGCAGGTTGTGTAAACGCAGCAACATATTCCATCTCCTGGAGATTGGGGCTGGAAACTAGAAGGAGAACGTTGGCTCCCATTATGGATAACAGCGCCGGTCGCTGCAAAGGCATGTGCCACTCTTCAGCGTTGCAGGTGCAAGACGCCCTGCACGAGTAACTGTGGCTGCAGGAAAAAAAAGTGTGTCCTGCACAAAGGGGTTCACCTGCAGTTGTGAATCAGCCGCTGTAGGGTAGCATAACATACTTATTGTGTATTTACAACGCTTCATCTTTGATGTTTCCTCAATGAAGTAAATATTTTCTTCATTTAAGTTTAAGTTTTAAAAAAATCCGGAAAAAATGCGAATATTATTGTAACTTATGACCGCATGGAATCGCGGTTGCCTTCGACTCAGAATGACCAAATACATTAGGACTCAACTTAAAAGTGGAATAAAAACTTTTTATTTTCAAATTATTTGACAAAAAAGCTTAAGTAATAAAAAAAATAATCTGGAAAAAATGTGAATATCTTTGGAACTAATGGTCGTATGGAATTGCGATTAGTTTCATTCTACTCAAAATAATCAAACACATTAAGAGCTAAGTTAAAAGTGGCATAAAAGCTTTTTATTTTCAACTTATTTAATACGTAAGCTTATTTAATTAATCACAAAATCTGGAAAAATGTGAATATCTTTTGATTTAATGATCGTATGGAATTGCGGTTGGTTTCATTCGACTCAAAATGACCAAATACATTAGGAATCAACCTTAAAGTGGAATAAAAGCCTTTTTTTTAACTTATTTAATAAAAAAAATATGCAACAAAAAAAAATCTGGAAAAATGTGAATAACTTTTGAACTGACTCTTGTATGGAATTGTCTTTAGTTCCATTCGACTCAAAATGATAAGATACATTAGGAAAAAGCCTAAAATCGACATCAAAGCCTTTTGTTTTCAACTTATTTAATAAAAAAAGCTTCCTTAACTAATCCAAAAATGAGGAAAAATGTGAATATCTTTTGAACTAACGGTCGTATGGAACCACGGTTAATTTTATTCTACTCGAAGTAACCAAATACATTAAGAACCAACCTAAAACTTACTTAACGAAAAAGCTCATTTAACTAATAAAACAATCTGGAAAAATGTGAGTATCTTTTGAACTAATAGCCGTATGGAATAGGGGTTGATTTCATTTGACTCAGAATGACCAAATACGTTAGGAACCAACCTAAAGTGTCATACAAGTTGCTTGAACTTTGAAATTATTGAAGAAATTTAATCATTTAATTAACTAATTATTTAATTAATTAAATTAGTCTGACAAAAAAACTTAGCAAAACTTTTATAAGCAAGGTTAAAGTATCTACGAATTGAGGCTAAATCAAAACTTTTAGCTGCTATATTTATCGAGATAGAGCTATTAAGGCTCAAATAACTAAAAAACCATTTTTGGATTTTCGCTCACAACTACACTAAAAACGGGCAAATTTGAAAAATATTGAGCACGTTAAACCGGAAATCAAAATATCTTCAACTTTTACTTAAACGATTTTTCATTTGGAGTATCCGTTACAGAGATATGTGAGCTTGAAAAGCGATATAGTGTGATTTTTCTCCAAAGCCTCAAAAAGTCACGTTTTTCCACTATCGATTTTGATTATACTACTAAACCAAATTTTAACTTTGAGCAATGCATTGGATGTAGAATTTGACTTTCTTTAATTTACATCCTATCAAGTTTTTTGATCCGAGGCACCGTTTACAAATTAGTAGGAGACTATTAAAAAAGGGCTCAAATTTCGCGGTTTTTCGCCCGCACAGCACAGACACCACGAACAATCATACCAAATGGCATTTCTCTATCATATTTTGCAAGGTGAAATCGCTTAGCGTCCCAACTAATTAACCTTAATTGCCCGATTAATGGGAGACACAAACGTGAAGAAAGCGAATTTTTAATGGGTCCATTAAAATCTGCCATTAAATTTAATCACTAGTTAGTTTATAGCAATTCAACTTGCGAGTGAGGAAACGGGCCTAAGGCCCGTTTTCTCAATCTCCTTTTATACTGTCTGTTAGCTAACAGGGACTTATTTATCAAAGGCCTTAACCTAAATCATATACAACACCCAAAGTACGATAATGCAGTTCATAAATAAAGGGAGGAAATTCCCATATTTTGTAGTATTTTGGTGTTATATATGATTAAGATTAAAGCCTTTCATAAAGAAGTCCCTGTTAGCTAACAGGTAGTAGTTGCATATGTGTTTGTTCCCATTTGCGGTATGCAAACGGGTAATACCAACCAACAAGCATGTTACTCACACAATGAAACTTTATAGGCAGTTGTCATTACTGAAATGTTGCCGTCTCTATCTCTGTCAAGGCGATTTACCTTTGAATTATTGGCACCGCGAGAGTTATCAAAAATCCTGAATTTGTATGAAGTAGGGTATCTTTCTTGTGTTTAATCTTTGGCAATTATCTCAAAACCTGTTTTTGGAACTTAGGTTGTCATCTCATAGTGCGATATGTGAGTGGCTGAAAAGAGTCAAACTCACTTATCAGCTCAAGTGGTCCTAGAAACTTTCTATTTTACAACGATTTAAATTTTGGAAAAAATTTCAGATATTGAAATTTTGAAATTATAAATGTTGATGCCCCTCTTTTGGCGATGGCCTAAGCATGCATTGTTTAAAGGAAAAACAGGGCTACCTCTAGGTTAGAAGGTTCGAAAGGGCACAGCGTATATCGTCTGATGAAAAGCACAAGCTCCGCCTTGATGAAAAACATATTAGTAATTTGTAGTTCATTGCGATACAGTTAATTAGTTTATGTTTCTATTTCATAAACAAATTTAGTAAATTAAAATACAGATGACATTTTATTGCAGGCCCTTGGAAATTAACATACTATACATATGTTCTATTATTTCATTAAATATGTATTTCGGTAAACAACTGTTCCTATTACAGTCCGTTTCACATGTGTGTACTTTCCTACGTGACTTTCTTCCTGCGCAAAACAAGCCGAAAACTCGGATACGAATACGTACTTGCATATATACCCATATATCCTATTCTGATATGATCTCATTTTCATTTTGTTTGTACAAGTTTTCGGAGTACGTATGCCGTCAGAACGATAATTCTGGATAATTTACTTATAGGATAGTCATACGTACGTGACCAGGACATTATCTAATACCTTGTTTTAAAAATAATTACGCTTCACTTACGAGTGTACACCGTATTGTCGTAACGAACACGTTTGTTATGAAGTCATAAGTTTAAAGTCACAAATAGTAATGAATCACGCACACACTGCCAGCTAAATTGCATTTGAATATGAGCAACCGTTTCGCTACGTGCCTGGGTGGAAAGAATCGGAAAGGATATGATTAAGCAGCAATTAAGAACATGAAATTGAGTAATCTACTTTCCTAAATCCTGCCATCACCTCACTCTTATACTCAGTGGATTCAAAAATGCCACGTAATATTCGCCGTTCGTACATTGACAATATCTTGAACGACTTTAAGCCGCATGACGGTAAATTAAGAATGTCATCCTGGAACACCTTTACCGTTAAACTTTCAAATGTTGCATCCTCAAGGATCACTTCACGGCTGCACAGGAGACAGCTAGAACTCGGATCCAACTAAATAAGCCATACAAAAAATATCACAGTAGCACTTAGGTCTGCAGGCTTAATTACATATGCACTTCAATGGAACCGCACAAGAAGCATGCATACATACTTACGAGTACATACAACTTCTGCAACTATTATCATGAAGTTTTAATCAGGGATGCAAATAGGATTCCCTACTTGTTGACGATGTTCCATTTTTTGTATAAAGGAAGTCGAATCCCTGTGGGAGGGTGTAGATGTCAATGTGTATGTGTATGTGTACGTAGTTGGTAATTTAGGGAAAAGATAAAATCAGTATGAATATAGGGATATGTTAATGCACTAGAATGATTTTTGCTTAACAGCAAGTACATTTCTTTGCTTCTGTTTAAAAAAAAATATTGCACAATCTCGTAGTTTACCGTAGTTCTACTTAGAACTAATACGCCTTATCAATATAATTGCTGAGTTTTATTCAACAGTCCAGATCAGAGCAGAACAACTATTGCATGCATTATACTAACAACATTGTTCTGGATAACTCTCGAAGAGCAGCTGGTGCAGGATTTTTGTTCTGAAGGCGAATTCGTTAGGTTAAAATATTCGAATTCGCTACGGGCAATGTATAGGTAGTTCTCTTATACAGTTTGGGAGCCACATGGAATTCATTTTCTGACAATAAAGTGTTTATTTTGTGCAATAGTAAACATACAACCTGATGATGATGCTGCCTAAAGGAAGTTTGTCAGATTGTAACTGTACTAAAGATTTAAGTTTTCTCTTCAAATTTGAGTTGCTAAATAAACCAAGACACACTCCAAGCAAAGACACACTCCATTTTCCTCTTCGCTGCTCTATGTGCTATGTAATCGAACCTGATGTTCTGCTCTGGCCTGGACTGTTGAATAAAACACAGCAATTACCTAATTTCCATAGGACTATTTTCAACAAAGTTTCACGAAACCTCAACTATTTATTATTCATAGGTCTACTTCCGCAATATCATCATAGAATTATTTGAATGGCCATCACTAACTGCATTTCTACAATACAATAAAAACAAATCTAATGAAATTCATACTAGTCGATAGAGCGAGTTTTATGGCACAAATAAAGAAAAAATCTACACAATTTCCCCCATATTGTCGACGCAAAAATGTTTCCGTGTGCAAACGAAATCAATTCAAAAAAATTATTGAAATGCCAAAAACAGGAAAATTAAATCTTCACATTTCATTGAGAAAGTTTTCTGTACCCATCATCGAACGTACGAGTATAAGCTAGCAATATCGCCAATTTGGAACGCGTGCTGAATTTATTTAGGCAAGAGCCAAAGGATGAAAGAACAAATACGAATTCGGCGAACTTTCTTCAAGTTGGAAATACAAGTGCGAACAAGAGGCTGCAGTGGAAGTTTTCCTAGCACTAGTTGCCAATTAGTTCGAATAGCGGGTCGAAATCTTTAGTGTGATTGGCCTTGGCTCATTAGGTAAGCAGTTCTCGATATACTTATGTATAGTCCATGTGAATTACTAGAGGCGGCTATGACGTATTGAACAAGTAGATTTTTTTGTAGAAAGTTCGTAGTAAGTACTAAAAAGGAAAAAATCAACAAAAAAAATAAAATTGGGAAAGACTGTTTACGCGACACAACAAGTACGGGGTTTCAGACCTCTGTAACTCGGGCCCCGGGTGATTGTTCGGTCTCAAATGATATAGTCATTGTCTCCGGTCGTCTCACGAAGTGTTGCAAATTTGATTTCGATACAAGAAAAAACAACCGAGATATGATAATTTGAAAATGGCTATTTTTCAAATTTTTATACCCTAGACTTATACATAGTATACGGTATATTGTTTTTGTCACGACGAAAATATGTTACACCATAAAGGAGGCTCCGGAGGTATAGCAATATATATATATAAATGATCAGGGTCACCTCCTGATTTGATTTAGCCATGTCTGTCTGTCTATCTGCCTGTCTGTCTGTCTGTCTGTCTGCCTGTCTGTCTGTCTGTCTGTCTGTCCGTCTGTCCGTCTGTCTGTCTGTGTATCCGTTCACACGATAACTTTCGATAGAATGAAGCTAGAGCCTTGAAGTTTTGGTCAAATGTTGGCAGTATGATCTAGTTGGTTGATATTGAAAATAGGCATGATCAGGCCCCTACATATCCGTATGTAAAAAAATTAAATGTATCTATAACTCCCGATTAAATAAACATGAAAAGCTCTAGCTTTATCAGATTGCTCGTGAGAGTAATCTTATACTCTTCTAGAAAAATAAAATCGATCAGTTGAAAATGAACGGTAATTTTCTTACAAAGAGCCCCGTACTACCCTACTTTTCAGGTTTTTTTTTGTCTATAACTCTTGAACCAATTGACGTAGAGACCTGATTTTTGGCACGTAGCCCTGAGGTGAGAAGCTGCTTGAGTTTTAGTAAGTTGGGCATAATCACATCAAAGAAACGCCTACCTCCCCTACATAATTAAAAAAATTAAATATTACTTTAATTACGATAACTTTAGATAGAATGATACTAGCGAGTTGAGAATTTGGTAGTAAGAACTAGTTAGTTGTTATTGAAAATGTGTAAGATCCGACCCAAGGAACCCCTACCTCTCCTACAAATGAAACTTAAAAGAAGCGATAACTTTTGATAGAATGAAGCCAGCGACTTAAAATTTTGGTAGAATGTTTGAAGTGAGATTGAGTTAGTTAGCATTAAAGATGGGTTAGATCCGACCTAAAGAGCCCCTACTTCCCCTAGAAATGAAACTTAAAGTAAACGATAACTTCCGACAAAACAAAGTTAGCGACTTGAAATTTTGGTCAAATGTTTGTAGCAGGATCCAGTTGGCTAATGTTGAAAATACGTAAAATCCTACCAACGAAACCCCTATTTCCCCTGCAAATAAAACTTCAAATAAGCGATAACTTTCGATTGAAAGAAGCTAGAGACTTGAAATTTTTTTCAAATGTTTGTAGCGTGATCTAATTATCATAGTTGGCGGCAATGATGGGCAAGATCCGACCCAAGGAACCCCTACCTCCCCTACAAGTGGAACTTCAAATAAGCAATAACTTTCGATAGAATGAAGCTAGCGACTTGAGAAATTCGACAAATATTTGTAGAATGGGTTAGTTAATTGATTTTGAGAATGGTCAAGATCCTCCTTAATGAGTGTCAACCTCCTCTATAAACTGGCCGTATAGGAAACTCACTTTTAATGCATATGGTTGTTGCCAATCGGTACTTTTGGTATCACCACTAGGTCTGTACAAGTCTTGGGTATATACGCTTCGGACTCCGGGCCGAAGCGAAGCGGCTTGTCCTGCACAGGACATGAATCGGAGTACATGGTCAATGATTTAACATCAGGTTTGATCATTTCTGTTAAATGTTGAAACAAGCAGCACCTAACTTCATTTGCTCCTCTTGCAGCCATAGCCTCGTGCCATAAATAACAATAGGTTTATCCATCGTCACAATCGTAGACAGTTACTGTATATTTAAAAAAAAAAAGTTAATAATTGTAAGAATTCGATTCGGCCGAGGGAGATAAACAAATTCATTAGAAAAATTGTTCATAGCGCGTTTTGCACTCAAGAGATGGATCATCCATTAGTGAACAATGAGTCAAGTTCGAAGAAGAGAGGACATAACACTCATTTTACTAATGCATCGCTGCATACTTTTGTCAAAGCAGTGATATGTCCTTCAAGATGGACATTCCACCCTTTTCACTGCAGTGACCTGGATTTTTACAACATAGCTCAAGAGCCACTGGTAAAATACTCATTCAAAAACGTAGGGAGGACTTGACCGTCTATACCCACATGAAGAGATAACTAATAGGGTATATACTCGTATCTAATTTTTTACAAATTCGGATTTAACACCCTTTCCGCTCTCTCTCTCTCTCTCTCTCTATTGCCCTAACCCCTTGTGGGGTATAGCGCGTCAACTGTTCCATGTGGCCCAGTTGACGTTTCTCGGCATAAACTGGTTTCGGAGAATGCAGTTGCCAGCATGCACCTCCATGGTCACGAACGTCGTCGTGGGCGGGATCGAACCCGAAACGCCGGTAGTCAAACATGAGACTGATGCCTCAACACACTGGGCTACCGGTCGCCCCAAACACCCTTTCCGCTGCAAACGCAGAAATAATTTTGGTCTGTCCCATATAAAACAAGCTAGCCTGTGTCTTACGGTGCATTTGCCATTTTGAAATTAGTAGTAAAACATGTTCCGATTTCACTGTTCCTATGAGAGGTATATGTAATAATAGGCCGTATTCAACCAAATTTAGGAACGTGGTTTGACAGTCAATGTGATTGAATAATATGAAATTTGGTAAGGACATCTTCAGAAATAAAAAAGTTTTTCTAGCAAAAACTTGCTTTTGGAACGGTCGTTCCTATGACAGCTATACGATAAAGTAGTCCAACTTCAACCAAATTCCGGAATATGATTTGACTAAAAGTATTATTGACAAACGTTAAATTTGAAAACGATACAGTTAGAAATAAAAAAGTTTTTCTAACAAAAATTTGATTTAGGAACGGTCATTCCTATGACAGCTATACGATAGAGTAATCCAATTTCAACCAAACTCGGGAATATGATTTGGCGAAGCCATTTTTGATAAGTATGAAATTTGAAGAAGATATCTTTAGAAATGAAAAAGTTTTTCTCACAAAGACGAATTCTTGAACCGGTTGTTCCTATAGCAGCTATATGACGTAGTGTTCCGATTCCGTTGGTTCCGACATATATACAGCGTGCAATAAAAAGAAGGCTTTGTACAAAATTTCAACTCCATAGCTTTAAAACTGAGGGACTAATTTGCATAGAAACAGACAGACAGACGGACAGACGGACAAAGCTTAATCGACTCGTCTCATCATACTGACGAAGAATATATATATAGTTTATATGGTCGGAGATGCTTCCTTCTGTGCGTTGCAAACTTCATGACAAAGTTAATATACCCAATCACATCCGTGAAGGGTATAAATATAGGATTCTTCAATTACATAAAAAATATCCTATAGTAACAAATTCTTCTCTTGCAGGTTCGCTCCGGGTTGCGGTATGCCACATCATCGTAACATAGAGACGACGTATTTTGTTTTTGACATTTCCAAGAATAGAAGTGAAGTTGGCTTCGCAATTCTTTCATATTTTGAAACGTTAGTCTATGCCATTTAGTCATGGAGAGATATATGCTTCAACAATGTTTGCAAATTGTTCAACTTTTTTAACAAAGTTCACGTTCTATCGCAACTACGTTGCGTGTGCTTACGCTAATTTTCGGTCGACGAAACCGTCCAACAAGACGGACTATTGATCGTTTGGTGCAAAAATTCGAAACAACTTATGCATTGCATAATGTCCCAGTGCCTGTACGACACATAATGCTAAAAGTGAAGAAAATATCGTGTCCGTTCGACAGAGTGTGCGTGAGCAGTTAAGGATGTCGATTCCATGCCGATCGCAGGCGTTGAACATCAACGTGACCAGTTTGCGGCGAATTTTGAAGAAAGATTTGGCTCTCCGCCCGTATAAGATTGCGTTGCCTCAAGAACTGAAGCCAACCGACCATTTTAAGCATCGCACATTCGCTAATTGGGCTCTGGACCAGATGCAAGCTGGCGACGACTTTCACAAGAAAATCATCTTTTCGGATTTCGGATCCACTCGATGGTTTTGTCAGCATCCAAAATTGCCGCAACGGTCTTCGCGAATGGCCGCCCCGTTCGAGCGATTTAACCTCTTTGGACTTTTTTCTTCGGGGTTACATTAAATCGCTGGTATATGCCAATAAGCCAGCAACGTTAGAACAGCTGCAGGCCAACACCGACCGCGAAATTCCCGATATTTCGGCCGATTTGTGTGCTCAAGTCGTGGAAAATTGGATCCAGCGTAATCACTCGTGCTAGCGCTTCCGCGGCGAATATTAGAACAATATTGTATTCCATGATCAAATGCATCGATTGTACTTTAATTCGAAATAAAAATCATTTCCATAATTAACCCACAAGTCTTTTAATTGAAAAAACACCGAAAATTCCCCGCTGAACAAGGCGGGAACGGAAATTTCTCGGTACCTGTTGCTCAAAAACGAGTACGGATATTAACGTGATTTTTTTTTTGTTTTGTTCTTAATGATGTCACGAATATTTAAGGATCATTTGACAGAATTCGGTCGATGCATTTAGCTTTAGGTTTTTATTCCAGAAAGAGTCTTTTTTTCTTTCTTGGTTCATTTTTTTCGACACGTTATCATTATTCGATTTTCATGAAATGAGCTTTGTAGTGTCCCATAACAACGGGAAACACACTCGTATAAAGTAATTTGATTAATATTAAATAGTAAAGGAGGAACGTGTATCCAAAGGGCAAAAAACACTACTTTTCAGGACGAGCGTTTTTTTTTCAACACCGGTTTTCGCTTTTGGCGCACATCGAAACTTCATTTTATCTTTAAAATATCGATTTCTGATAACGAATCGATACGAGCCAACAGTCGCAGTACCTTCCGACGGACAAAATCGTATTTTTGGATCCATATTTGCGCCTCGTTTTCAATTTTTTTCTCTCGTCCACAATAAAAAAAAACGTGTAATATCTTGAGGAATGCCCCGGCACCGAAAGGTATTAATTAATTTTTTAAAGGCTTTTATGAAGTCAAAACCCTCATAATAGTCATACCAAAATGTTCAGAAAAGAAAGAAGAATTTTTTGGGCTAAAAAAAATTTTTTTTTTTTATACTCTAGATGAAATCTGAAAGTATTATAAGTTTGCCACAAAGTTTGTAACGCTAAGAAATAAGGCTCGCAGAAAAAAATGAATGATACAGAAGTTCATATTATCACTCGAATATCTCAAAACCGGATGTCCGTCTGTCCGTCTGTCCGTCCGTCCGTCCGTGACCTCTCTAGCTCGAGAACGCGTTGAGCTATGAAGTTCAAATTTTGCACACGTTATTTTTGACAAAAAATGAAGGCTAAGTTCGTGAACGGGCTAAATCGCTTCACCCCTTCTACACCCTCCCATTCAAAATGACACATTTTTGATAATTTACAATAATCAGATTTTCTCAGAAACTATAAAACGTATTGCTTTGAAATTTTGAATATATCACTTTTATGATAATTGTAACCTACATTATAAAATTTATTGTAATCCTCACCCTCCTTCTACCCCCTCCCATACAAACTGCACTATTTCATGAAATACGTTAAGCCAATTTACTCATTACCGATACAATTTATCGGGCTGAAATTTTGTACTTAACACTTAATTAACAATATCAGTTAGATTCAAAAAAAGTAATCGATTACCCTTACTCCGTCTACCCCCTCCCATACAAAATGACACATTTTTGATAATTTACAATAATCAGATTTTCTCAGAAACTATAAAACATCTTGCTTTGAAATTTTGAATATATCACTTTTATGATAATTGTAACCTACATTATAAAATTTATTGTAATCCTCACTCTCCTTCTACCCCTCCCATACAAACTGCACTATTTCATGAAATACGTTAAGCCTATTTACTCAGTACGTATACGATGCATCCGAGATTGCAACCAAAATTATTTATTGGCTTTAACCAGGTTCAAATTCATCTAGAGTATTGCATGATTGGGGTTTACCCCAATCGTAGTTCTTTTATGTTTATACTCTAGATGAAATCTGAGAGTATTATAAGTTTGCCACAAAGTTTGTAACGCTAAGAAATAAGGCTCGCAGAAAAAAATGAATGATACAGAAGTTCATATTATCACTCGAATATCTCAAAACCGGATGTCCGTCTGTCCGTCTGTCCGTCTGTCCGTCTGTCCGTCCGTCCGTCCGTGACCTCTCTAGCTCGAGAACGCGTTGAGCTATGAAGTTCAAATTTTGCACACGTTATTTTTGACAAAAAATGAAGGCTAAGTTCGTGAACGGGCTAAATCGCTCCACCCCTTCTACCCCCTCCCATACAAAATGACACATTTTTGAAAATTTACAATAATCAGATTTTCTCAGAAACTATAAAACATATTGCTTTGAAATTTTTAATATATCACTTTTATGATAATTGTAACCTATGTTATAAAACTTATTGTAATCCTCACCCTCCTTCTACCCCCTCCCATACAAACTGCACTATTTCATGAAATACGTTAAGCCAATTTACTCATTACCTATACAATTTATCGGGCTGAAATTTTGTACTTAACACTTAATTAACAATATCAGTTAGATTCAAAACCAGGTTCAAATTCATCTAGAGTATTGCATGATTGGGGTTTACCCCAATCGTAGTTCTTTTATGTTTTTTTTTTAATTTTTCCCATCTTCGGTCCCCTTAATGAAAACCCCTATATAATGAACGGGTATTTAATCCGATGATGCTGTACGTTTCTTTGTAAGTTCGTTTGACCGCACACTTACCGTGTTATGATCAAGACCAAATGTAATATGTAGGTTCCTTGTGCAACACGACTCGGGGAATGCAATTTTGATTATCGACTGAACTAGCGGTATCTTTGTTGTGTTTAAACCAGAGTTACTCGATTAAGTCCTTCCAAAAATTGCTCCTTCAGGCATTTCCCGTAATCCGATTTCAACCAAATTTGGTACGTAACTTCTTTGAGTTATTATAGTATCCAACGGGTGTCATATTACTGGGGGCGTTTAGGCGAATCTACTGAACAACTTTGGAAATAATTTATGATTTTAAAAATTATTGAAAACACCATTTACTTTGAATTCGCAACTTTTTATTTCGAGTCGAAAACTTTGTATGCATTTCGGGCAGCCTTCCGCCCATCATCAGCAACACGACTAAAATTCGGGTTTGCATGTCAAAATTTACATATGTCTCATTTAAATGTTATGATACAGTAGAAAACTAATACATGTATAAAAAATCAATCAAAAGAATGACACCTCAAAATTTCTTATATAAAACAAATAAAACGTGACTATACGACTAGAAAATTAAATTAATCGATAAAAGGACTAGAATATAAAACTGTCAAAAGTCAACAATTAAGTAATATTAACTTATGGCAAAAGATAAAAAAAATACAATAAAGCGTAAAAGTAACAGTTACAAAAAATATTTTAAATAAAAATAACATTAAGGCAGTTAAAAATATAAATATAACAAACAAAGAAACACAACCAAGAGTTAGACATAAAACGAGAAATAATCATTGAATATGAAAAATTAACAAGTTTAAAAAATATAAAAAGTTAGTCGTATCAAAGCAAGTAAAATAACTCCGACTCAATATTGCCTCTATCTACATTCATTGCAGCATGATCTTTTTGAATGTATATGCTTTCGTACGCATCCAGTTTTCGTTCGTCCGTAATGCCTTGGTTACACAGTGCGAGCTATCGTGCGAGTTGGCCTAGACAGCTACTGCAGAGCAGCTACTTGCACCATGTGACCGCATCATACGAGTTATTGTCATGTGCGATTCGGTCAGTAGCTCGCATCCGAGTTACTACAACATTTTTTGTTTTGACTCGGCCACTCGCCCCCAGTCAGCGTCAGCTGGTATCGCATACTACGATTCGGACATTCGAAATTGCACCGATTGTGAAATAACACTTGCTCGAAATTAACCGCCGGGTGCATTCGTCTGTAAATTTTGTCGTTTACAGTGTGAGCTTATTGTGCAACAATCGATAGATGGACTTCGGAGCAGAATTTGAAATTTGTCGATTTATACAAGGACCAAACAAACCTGTGGAATTGTTTGGATCCGAGCTATAAAAACCGAGATTTGCGTAAAGCGTCTCTGGAATTTATTCGTGTAGAAATGGCATTAAAAGACATAATTGATTTAAATATTTTATGTGTTGCCCCTTTCCTTTGCATTCAATTCCTGACCCAGATCCTTCTTTTTTTCTTCTTTTTATGTATAACTCTTTCAGCCCGTAGTACGCTAAAAGCGCAAAGTATTTTTGTAACCGCTCTCATCACGATAAAAGCAGTGTTCACTCGTTCACTTCGCGACAACATTATACGAGACATGACATGCTACTGAGATGCAACTACCTATACATACGTGCAATAGCTCTCTACTCTGCCGACAGCTCGCACTTGTGTGACCGGGCGATGCGAGTCGAGCTACTCTCATGCGAGTACACAGGTGCAGTAGCTGTCCACTGTCAGGTCAGCAACTCGTACTGTGTAACCAGCCCATAATTGATTTTATCATTCGTACTTCACTTCTGGATGCCGGCAAGTGCTGTTGTTCTAATACGTGCGCCGCGTAAGCCGATCTTCTCGGCTCGTTGTTGTAAACGTGTTTTTTATGCTCATCAAATCTTTTTCTAATTGAACGTTTCGTTTGTCCATAATACTTTTTGTCACACATACCACATGAGATTTGGTAAATCCCAGTTTTATCTAGGGGTCGCTATCGCCATTGATATCAGGAGTGTTTATGGCAAAATTTGAAATGAATTTAAAAAATCGTAATTTGTTGCCGCGAATTTGGCTCAGATACGTTGATGACGTCTTTGCAGTTATAAAAAAGAGTGAGTTAAATGAGACCCTAACTTTATTGAATGAACAGTATACCGAAATTAAATTCACATGCGAAGTAGAAAAGGAAAATAAGCTGCCCTTTTTAGATCTTGAATTGCACAGAATTAACAACGAAATAGACATTGCAATTCGTCATAAACCTACAAGTACTCTTCGATATATTCCGAGTAATTCGTATGCCCCTTTCCAACACAAGCTAGATGCGTTCCATTCTTTGGCGCATCGTTTAGTAAACCTTCCTCCTTCTTTGCCAAATTATATTAAAGAACACACATACATATATAATGGATGCTGCAAGAACAAACGGGTACAGTACAACCACTATTGAATCAAAAAACGGATGGTAGAGAAAAACGAAGATTTTGCGGGCGAGTCCAACATGCTCAGTATTGATTTCGTGTTGAAATTTAAGCATTCCGAGAAACCCTTTAATAATTCTCGATGTTTGCGTGGAAGAGTAAACAAATACAAAAAAAAATCCATTTCTTAGGTAATAGACTGGTGCACATTGTGCACGTGGACGAGAAATGTGTATCTATATGCTTATCACAGAGAAAATTCAAAGAAAAATGTATGCGATATTTGAGTTTATGGTCCGTAATGATCTGCGTTTACGCCCTGTTCTGTTTTTCCTTGTTTTTGGAATTTCCACAATCCTAATTACGTACCTATGCAGGTTTGAAATATGCTAAATGGTTCATTGATTATTTGGAAGTGTTCCGTGAAAGAAGTGTGCTAGTTGTACTACGAGTGATTGCTTATTTAAAACGCGTGTGAATTTTGTGAATATTCCCAGTATAATATCATCATCGGTATTTTGTTTTTTTCGCGAAATTGGCAGCTATTCGGAGCGTTTTTTTTCAACAGTCTGGATCAGAGCAGAACAAACATTGTACACGTTACACTAACAAAATTGTTTTATACAGAGCAGGTTGTTAGTGTCATGCGTGCGGCTATTGTTCCGCTCTTGATCTGAACTGTTTAAAAAAAAATGCCTATTACTAAACTCCATTCTTCAGTAAAGTTCTAAGTGAAATCTGAAAATTCATAAATTCGACCCGTCAAAGATTCATAAATTCGGCCCGTAACCGATTCATAAATTCGACCCGCTAGTGATTCATATATACGACCCGCAAACGACCCGTATAAAACGACCCGCAAACGATTCCTACATGCGGTCCGTTTTCGGTTCGCAAATACGATTCGTAAACGAGGGACCATTTCAGTCCGCTCATCGAATCATTTTCGGACCGTTTTCGGATCCGAAAATGAATCGTCATCCGTTGAAAACGAATCGTTTACCGGTCGTTTACGAATCATTTGGTTTGCTGGGATAGAACAGCTGATCTGAAACGAGTTTCTATCACTTTCGCACCACACGCTTGAAAACAATTTTCCGCCGGAATAAAATGAGCATTGTACACTAGATCCCGTTCAAATTGAAAAATCACCTCATCAGCCTGAAGGATCGAACAGAACCCCTAGATAAAACTGGGATTTACCAAATCTCATGTGGTATGTGTGACAAAAAGTATTATGGACAAACGAAACGTTCAATTAGAAAAAGATTTGATGAGCATAAAAAACACGTTTACAACAAAGAGCCGAGAAGATCGGCTTACGCGGCGCACGTATTAGAACAACAGCACTTGCCGGCATCCAGAAGTGAAGTACGAATGATAAAATCAATTACGGACGAACGAAAACTGGATGCGTACGAAAGCATATACATTCAAAAAGATCATGCTGCAATGAATGTAGATAGAGGCAATATTGAGTCGGAGTTATTTTACTTGCTTTGATACGACTAACTTTTTATATATTTTAAACTTGTTAATTTTTCATATTCAATGATTATTTCTCGTTTTATGTCTAACTTATTCTTGGTTGTGTTTCTTTGTTTGTTATATTTATATTTTTAACTGCCTTAATGTTATTTTTATTTATTTTTTTGTAGCTGTTACTTTTACGCTTTATTGTATTTTTTTTATCTTTTGCCATAAGTTAATATTACTTAATTGTTGATTTTGACAGTTTTAGATTCTAGTCCTTTTATCAATTAATTTAATTTTCTAGTCATATAGTCACGTTTTATTTGTTTTATATAAAAAATTTTGAGGTGTCATTCTTTTGATTGGTTTTTAGGGTTTTGTAGTAAAACAAAACCCTTATGAAATCGGTCATGCGTCCGTCTGTCTGTCTGTCCATGAAATATCTCACGAACCGCTGAAGCTACATGCATGAAATTTGGTGAAAATATGAGGAAGTACTATAATTCTCTGGAGAAAGTGATGCGTCGTAATAGGTCAACTTTAAGGAGGGGGTCCCCATAGAGGGGAAATGAAGGTCGAATTTTTTTTCGTCTGGTATAGGCAATTGGAGTATCGTAAGAAAGGTACTGTCGAGTACATTCCATTTCTGGAATTTTTTTCAAATTTGAAGAAACGGGAAAAGAGGGAGAGGGGAAAATATGTGGTCTGAGTTTGTCCCCCCCCCCCTTGCATTTCGAGACCGTTACACTTAGAAATATCAAAATTTACAAAAAAGCGGCATTTCACTAACATAGAAAACTAAAAATAATAGAATTTCAAAATCTCATCAAAAAAGGTTAATAATAGTACATTTCTCTTGTTGCATTTAGCACACCCCTGCACCCTTTAGGCACACCCGAGACCAAAAATAGCGATGGCCAATGATAACCAACACCATAGGCAATAACGTCTCTAAGTTTCATTACAATCGTGTAATATTTAATAATAGTACATTCACTTAAAGTTAGGCATTTTTACACTATTCATACAAAAAATACACCTACCGGCTTCGAAGGTGCAAGTACTACTTGCATGTTGTTTTTCGTAGTGCGAATTGCAGTTATTGTTACATTATTGTGGTTAATTACATTTATGAAAGGGTAAAGATTGGTAGGGGGCGAAGTGTTGTAATTGGCCAACTATAACGAGCGGGGGAGAGGGTGGGGCGAAATTAAGGTCAAATATTGTTTATCGACTGGTATAGGCAAGTCGGGTGTTGTGAGAAAGGTAATGTTGAGTACATTTTATTTTTAGCATTTACTTTAATTTGTAGAAAGGGGAACAGTGAGGGAAGAGAAAATATTAGATCGTAGTTTGTCCCCCCTTGCATTTCGAGACCGTTACATTTAGAAAAATGAAAACTTTCAGGTAGGTGGGTTCCGAATAGCATATAAAATAGGAAATAATGGAATTTGTATATCTCCTCAAAATAGGTTAATAATAGTTTATTTCCATAGTTACTGTTAGCGCACCTTTGCATCCCTTAAACACGTCCGAGATAAAAAGTACAGATGGCCAAGGATAACCAACATCAATATGTTCTAAGTTTCATTACAATCGCCTAATATGAATGGGCATGTAAGATACTATATGATGGGTCAGACATTTTTATTATGTTTTTTTTATCCATCTAATGCAAGCCATAGACGCTCGTACCAATCCGTCGGATTGGTCGCAAGTCAACCACTGATACGCGAACCGTATTCATACAATTTTGCTCAAGAAAAGTAGTCAAACAAGTTATTCTCTATCGCCGCGACACGCTCCGCATAAGTGTACAGCGACAGCCCGCGCGACTACCTTTTCTGATCCCATATTGTAGTTGTTGTTTGGGTTGGCTCTGAGTTCGTGTCGAGCTCGATGCTCAACACTTCGAGCCCAGACCCGACCCAACAACAATTTCAATGTAGAGTCCGACCGGTATTTGAATAGGTGAATTGTTGTGAATGAACGATTACGGTGTGTGTCAAAATACAGTATGGTCTGCTTATTGACGAATTTTTCAATGCAGAATTTATAGGCACGATATTATATATGTACGTATACATGCGCGTAAATATGTGAGTATTATAGAAGTATCGTTATTATTAAGATTGGGTAGATCTTCACCGTCTCTTTAATCAAAGTTGAACAGGTGCAATAATAAATTCAGCCTGCAGGTAAATAGGAATTATGTAATTATACTGATAATCGTTGGAATATAATTTGTTGGTTGGCTGGAAACTTGAACAAATTTTGAATTGTACTGTAGCGGATCCTATATGGTATTTTACCTATGTAATATGTATGTAATGTAATGTAGTAGAGGAGCTGATTTTCGAGACCGTTGTACGGGATGATGGTAATGGGGAGGTGAATGGTCAGTACCACGCTTAGCCCCCAATAATTCTTATGAAATCAAATTTCATTTTCAACTGAGTCGACTGGTAATCGGCGAGAAAAGCGAGAATTCAAATTTGCTGTCAGCATGGTGAAGACCTCTCGCTTGACAGACCAACGCTGCACCTATGGAGCTACCAAGTTTAAATATTAATTGTATGAGACAGTGGTAGCACTGATAACGTTAAAACTACCAAAGAAATTCGGCAAACATTGAATTATTGTAATACATACTGCGTTTTTGTAACAGATCAAGTGCAGAGCAACAGTCGCACCTATTATACTAACAACCAGCTGCCATATGTACCTTGATTGCAATAATTCGATTTGATAGTTTCATTGATATCTATGGTATGACTGTCAATATCTGCTCACAGGGTTTCCACAACTACAACGAGCTACATTCTAAAGTATGAATGAAGAAAGCAAAGTTGCTAGTTAGAAAAAAACACGATTGAAAATTCAAGGAAAGCACAGCCCGGTGTGTAGATAGGTTCTGACAACTACTATAATATTTAACTGTGGTAGCTTCAAGGGGGGAAACCATTCACCTCCCAATAACCATCATCCCGTACAAAGGTCTCGAAAATGAGCTCCGCTACTACATTTTTCATCTCATATTCCGACTTCAGAATAAAAAGAAGCTGTATATATAGATACTAAAATACACCATATTGAATCCGCTATAAACCCCAGTCTTACCATATAGGTATATAGCACGATTCAAAATATGTATTAGTTTCCAGCCAACCAATAAATTATATTCCAACGATTATCAGTATAACTACATAATTCCCATTTACCTGCAGGCTGTAATTATTATTGCACCTGTTCAACTTTGATTACGGAGACGGTGAAGATCTACCCAATCTTAATAACAACGAGACTTCTATAATACTCACATATGTACGCGCATGTATACGTAAATAATATCGTGCCTATAAATTCTGCATTGAAAAATTCGTCAATACCATACCATACCATACTGTATTTTGACACACACCGTAATCGTTCATTCACAACAATTCACCTATTCAAATACCGGTCGGACTCTACATTGAAATTGTTGTTGGGTCGGGTCTGGGCTCGAAGTTTTGAGCATCGAGCTCGACACGAACTCAGAGCCAACCCAAATAACAACTACAATATGGGATCAGAAAAGGTAGTCGCGCGGGCTGTCGCTGTACACTTATGCGGAGCGTGTCGCGGCGATAGAGAATAACTTGTTTGACTACTTTTCTTGAGCAAAATTGTATGAATACGGTTCGCGTATCAGTGGTTGACTTGCGACGGATTGGTACGAGCGTCTATGGCTTGCATAAGTGGTACCAAGAGAAGCAAGGAGCCGATACTTGCGTACAAATATAAGTGCTTGCTACAAAACCCTCAGATTGCGGGCGTAGCCCTCTATATTCCGGTTTCATATATACATGTATTAGTTTTCTACTGTATCATAACATTTAAATGAGACTTATGTAAATTTTGACATGCAAACCCGAGTTTTAGTCGTGTTGCTGATGATGGGCGGAAGGCTGCCCGAAATGCATACCAAGTTTTCGACTCGAAATAAAAAGTTGCGAATTCAAAGTAAATGGTGTTTTCAATAATTTTTAAAATCATAAATAGTGTAGAGTTCGCGTTCCTCATTTCTATTAAATTATAAATATTTGGAAATAATGTTGAGTTTTTTTGTCAGGAAAAAGGACATTCTTGACAATAAAGTAATATCTAGGCAAGATCCATATCATAGGATGAGGGATCATGAGCTGAATACCGCAGTAATAATAGTATTTTGAGTCCTTTGTTCAGGAAACAGCACTTGCTTGTGTATGAATTGAAATATAAACCAAACGTAACAAACATGGGTAATTTCTGGATCGGGACAATGATACCAATCCTCTGGACGTAAAGGACATATAGTATATAAAGGACATAACGGACAAAAAGGACCGAAAGACATAATGTCCTCAAAAACAATTCAAAGTTATATCAAATGCGCATTTACTCAAGGATGCGCACCTAAAGTATCAGCTTTTTGGGGGTAACATATTTCAAAGTAAATCATCGACAACTGCGTTTTTGTAACAGATCAAGTGCAGAGCAACAGTCGCACCTATTATACTAACAACCAGCTGCCATATGTACCTTGATTGCAATAATTCGATTTGATAGTTTCATTGATATCTATGGTATGACTGTCAATATCTGCTCACAGGGTTTCCACAACTACAACGAGCTACATTCTAAAGTATGAATGAAGAAAGCAAAGTTGCTAGTTAGAAAAAAACACGATTGAAAATTCAAGGAAAGCACAGCCCGGTGTGTAGATAGGTTCATTGAGGATCATAAATTCGGGAGTATTTTACCTTTTTTTATGGCCTTCTAGGTCTTTCGGATTGTTTTGTGGGTGCTAATGAGTACCTTCTTTTTCGTATAACTGTTCAGGATATTAGAAAATGTTTAAAGGGTTTGTTTCTATATTATATATATATATTCTATATATTCTATATATTCTGACAACTACTATAATATTTAACTGTGGTAGCTTCAAGGGGGGAAACCATTCACCTCCCAATAACCATCATCCCGTACAAAGGTCTCGAAAATGAGCTCCGCTACTACATTTTTCATCTCATATTCCGACTTCAGAATAAAAAGAAGCTGTATATATAGATACTAAAATACACCATATTGAATCCGCTATAAACCCCAGTCTTACCATATAGGTATATAGCACGATTCAAAATATGTATTAGTTTCCAGCCAACCAATAAATTATATTCCAACGATTATCAGTATAACTACATAATTCCCATTTACCTGCAGGCTGTAATTATTATTGCACCTGTTCAACTTTGATTACGGAGACGGTGAAGATCTACCCAATCTTAATAACAACGAGACTTCTATAATACTCACATATGTACGCGCATGTATACGTAAATAATATCGTGCCTATAAATTCTGCATTGAAAAATTCGTCAATACCATACCATACCATACTGTATTTTGACACACACCGTAATCGTTCATTCACAACAATTCACCTATTCAAATACCGGTCGGACTCTACATTGAAATTGTTGTTGGGTCGGGTCTGGGCTCGAAGTTTTGAGCATCGAGCTCGACACGAACTCAGAGCCAACCCAAATAACAACTACAATATGGGATCAGAAAAGGTAGTCGCGCGGGCTGTCGCTGTACACTTATGCGGAGCGTGTCGCGGCGATAGAGAATAACTTGTTTGAATACTTTTCTTGAGCAAAATTGTATGAATACGGTTCGCGTATCAGTGGTTGACTTGCGACGGATTGGTACGAGCGTCTATGGCTTGCATAAGTGGTACCAAGAGAAGCAAGGAGCCGATACTTGCGTACAAATATAAGTGCTTGCTACAAAACCCTCAGATTGCGGGCGTAGCCCTCTATATTCCGGTTTCATATATACATGTATTAGTTTTCTACTGTATCATAACATTTAAATGAGACTTATGTAAATTTTGACATGCAAACCCGAGTTTTAGTCGTGTTGCTGATGATGGGCGGAAGGCTGCCCGAAATGCATACCAAGTTTTCGACTCGAAATAAAAAGTTGCGAATTCAAAGTAAATGGTGTTTTCAATAATTTTTAAAATCATAAATAGTGTAGAGTTCGCGTTCCTCATTTCTATTAAATTATAAATATTTGGAAATAATGTTGAGTTTTTTTTGTCAGGAAAAAGGACATTCTTGACAATAAAGTAATATCTAGGCAAGATCCATATCATAGGATGAGGGATCATGAGCTGAATACCGCAGTAATAATGGTATTTTGAGTCCTTTGTTCAGGAAACAGCACTTGCTTGTGTATGAATTGAAATATAAACCAAACGTAACAAACATGGGTAATTTCTGGATCGGGGCAATGATACTAATCCTCTGGACGTAAAGGACATATAGTATATAAAGGACATAACGGACAAAAAGGACCGAAAGACATAATGTCCTCAAAAACAATTCAAAGTTATATCAAATGCGCATTTACTCAAGGATGCGCACCTAAAGTATCAGCTTTTTGGGGGTAACATATTTCAAAGTAAATCATCGACAACTTGAGAGCAAATGAATTAAAATGATAAAGTATTTGTATGAGACGGGCCTATGAACATGGCTCTTTTTATGTCATTTTACTTTATCCAGGTTTTTATAGTCACGCGGACGCGACTCGGCATTTCAATATACTCAATTCATCAGCCAAGTGCTAATAACACAATCTGGTCACCCCGTCAAGGATTCTCGTCCATTCTTCCGTAATCGTGCAGCATATTCTCCAACATTGCCAATACTGAATTTTCTTCGCACGTGACTCGATCTGACAATCAAATACAAGCACCAGAAATATATTTTTTGCTTCCATATCGTACCTAGCATCCGGCACCACATCTACAAACAGACATGCGACAGGGAATCACAATGAATAATTCATGGGCAATAAACAGAATATTTTTCACGAAAGACTGCAGTCGCGGCATGCCCGATTGGAAATTGCAATCAGAATCCAGGATCGGTCGGGAAAAAAACGAACCCTGAGGACACGCGAATGCCGTGTGACAATCGAAGTAAATTCCCGGATTCTGGGTACAATCCAGCTCTATCGAGCCTGTAGCGCAAATTTTCTGACTGCATACATTTGTCGGATATTTGAAAAGGAGTGTGTTTAGAGAGTATTGTCGGAAGCCAGTATATCTAAGTATGCACCGCTTGAAGTGACGGCAAGCATGCGAATGGAAACATTGCTGGTAAGTTAAACAAAATGAATTTCCGTGAATACAAATTTTGTTTATGCGAAAAATTCGATGCTTTTCTCGAACAAATCAAAATTAAATTATATTTTCACAAGAAAGCCAGCACGTTGTATTGCAGATGCAAGTCTTGTACAAGTAGAACGTATGGATAAACAATACGTTCCAAGTGAATTATGAAATCATTGGCACCGAATACAATGTTTGTCTAGTCTAGATGCACTGGGTTCTTATTTTAATGAAAAACGTGGTTTTGTAACTTATGTTACGTCTTGTTAAAAATTAAGTCTGCTTTTTGTTGGTGAGAGCAGAACTTTAAACCCGCAAATCCGGTCGCAGATCACACTGAGCTACTCAATTGCCCTAACCCCTTGTGGGGCATAGCGCGCTTTTCCATGAGGCCCACTTGACGTTATGTTGCCATAAACTATTGTATTCAGTTGCCAGCATGCACCTTCCACTGCTCCCCCATTTAGCCGCCTACCCGTGACAAGTTGTGGCTTGTTATTACACCCCTGACCACAGGGGGAAGACAACACAAACATCGTGGACGGGATTCGAAACTGAAACGCCTGAAGTCAGACGTCAGACATCAGACTTATCCCTCTAAGCACGCCCGCAATCCGAGGGTTTTGTAGCAAGCGCTTATTTTGGCATGTAAATATTGGCTCCCTGGTCTTCTTGGTATCACTCAGATGGATAAAAACACCATAACTAAAATGTCTTACACGTGATATAGATATTTAGATTGACTTCTAAGATTGGGGACAGTTGCATGAAAAACGAACACGTATTACACAAACAACAAGCCAATTTTTGTTTGTGTACTACGCGTTTATTACCTTACACTATCCTCGATAGATATGCAAAAGAGCCCGCCTTACGTATTTCGACAGCCACTTGCTGTCTTCCTCGGTGGCGTTTGCAAAATTGTTCTAAATAAGTAAATACAAATGTATAAAAATTTATTTAAATTTTACTTCGACTTCACCGGTCGACTTTCCGTTTCAAGTTTGAAATTCAATTTTAAAATCATTCTGCCTAGAACCTTATCAAAAATTTATATTATTATTCCAAGTGGACTCCCTAGAGATACAGTACGTAATGGCTGCTAATTAGAAAATCTAAAACTTTCTAATATCTTAATTCAAGTCTCCAGAACACTACCACCACCAAATGATGGCTTAGATGCTTCGTCCCTGGAAAGGGCGAATAAAATTATATACTACGAGCTTGAGCCCGCATAGAATTGCAAAGCGACAAGTTTTTTTTCTTTCGCATTTTATCATTAACTTTGCGAAGTTTCCAGATGGTAATTAGAACTTCCGACTCATTCGGAAGGCTGTGGGTGTTTTTTTTTTTTTTTTTGAGAAGGTGAGATCTATGCCCCGCATAAGCTCATTCTGGCTACGAAGAAAGGAAAAAAGTGCATATCTACCTATGTATTTACAGCAAAGTTGACGCGTAACCGCTCGAAATTATATTTCGCGTGCCAACAATCCCTTGAACAAGCTCAGTCATTTTCACTTTCATGCTCGGAATTTTCCATTCTTATTCGTTCTCCAGTACTGGTCCCTTCAAACTCACCTTTACCCACTTTTGTTTTTCTCGAATATCCACCTCAGCACTTAACGGCATCGGTCGACAGGTATAAATCATTGAATTTGTCCTTAATTGTTTCGCCATTTCGTTAAGTCGTTTTTCAACTACTTTGAGAATTAAAAGCTTAGGTCTGCAGTTTATCACCGAAAGCAAGCATTAACGAAAACGTTTGCTGAATTTTCTTTTTCACGCTCTTATTCTCTATCTCTCCTCCATTGTCCCGCCTCTATTTTAAATAGAAACTGTCCAATTAATCTCTTTTAAGAAAATTTCTAAGTGATAAATTTTAAAGCACACACTTTGTGAAGTTTGTACTAGAAGCCATCGGGTTGCTTTTCTCGTGCCGAAAATTCGGATATACTGAGAAGTCAGCGAACTTTTTATAGTCAGAAATTATAGCATAGAAAGGTTCTGGAGTTTATTTTTTTTTTAATATAGAACGAAGTTACATGCTATGAAATACTATAGTAATGGTCCTTATCTCAAATCAGGCATCAAATGGATTCGGTCACTACTTCATTTTCAGACTGACTGGAACGAATTCATCATAATCGTGGCGCAACAGCCCGACGTCGGGCCCTGGTTGCCTGGATCATCGTCCTCCAATTATTCCGGTCAAGAGACCGCGTCTTCCAATTTCGGACGCTCGTTGTTGGGCGTCCTTATCAATTAAGTCTTTCCAACGAGCTTTCGGTCTTGATTGCTGCCTTGCTTCGTCGACGCGTTTTGCACTGAATATTTTCTTAAGCATGCAGTTATCGTCCATTCGTTGTATATAGTATGTGCTGCCCATTGTAGACATTACAGTTTGACGATTCTCGAAACTTTCAGCTCATCGTACAACTCGTACAGATCATGGTTGTACCGGATACGCCATCCATTTCGGTCGTAAACTGCGCTCCGAAAAGTCACCGAAGGACCTTTCGTTCCAATGAGTTTATCATGTTTGCAGAGGCTTGAGTAAGGGTCCAGGTTTCGCAACCATAGCATAGCACAGGAGAACCGAGAAGAAAGTCTTATTTGCTAATTGAATCCGTCGCTTGATTTTGTGTTTTATTGGCGTCATTTGACAGGATACTTCTCAGGTAAATGAAGTCGTCTACGAATTCTATCCTGATGTTCGGTTTTTCTGGCCTACTTGTTTTTGATTGCATCATTACTTCTGTTTTGCCCTGGTTAATGCGTAACCCAACTTCTTTTCCAGCCGTGTCAAAATTATTTAAAAGTTCTTTTGCGTCGGGCAGTTTCTGAACATGATGTTGATGTCGCCAGCGAACGCTATCAACTGCGACGACTTGAAGAGCAGCGTGCCGCTGTTGTCCGCGTTCATTACCCGAGTCAGTCCATCTACTTCCTTCAGTCCAGTACGTGTTTCAAAGAGATCAGTCAGCCTGTTTTTTATCCTGACCTGCTATACAGTACTCTACGATCGATAATATCGTAAATCAGCAGATATTTGGTATACGTCAAAGTTGTATTCCCAGCACTTTTCCAGCATCTGCTTGACCGTGAAGAGCTGATCGATTGTAGATCGGCTAGGCCTGAAACCCCCTTGATATTCGCCAATGATTCGCTCAGCGTACGGCTTTTTTCTATTTTACAGAATTTTCGTCAGTATTTTGAAAGACGTACATACTAGTGATATGCCTCTGTAATTTTCAAACCTCAATTTATCTCCCTTTTTCTGAATGGAAGAGATGTTGCTCCTGCACCAAACTTCTAGGATCAATTGATTATCCCAAATCCGCAGAACTAATTGATGTATCGCATTTAATAATAATTTTAATAATAATAATTCAATTAAATAATTGATATTTCCACCAGATTTTAGCAGTTTGGCTGGAATCGGCGCTTTATTTGGTTTGAGTGACCGCAAAGCGAGATCAACTTCGTCTACTCCCGAAGGTTGTGTAGTAGGGCCATGATCAAAACTAACGCCATCGATTTGGGGTTCTTGTATGGGGACGTTAGATGTTGGATTCAAAAGCTCTTCAGATTAGGACGCCAATCGTTTGTTGATGCTATCGGCGTCGCTGATGATGTTTCCATCCATGTCCTTACAGAGGCTAGTCCTGGGTTGATAGCCGTTCTTAGGTTAGGTAGATGGGCTGCTATGACAAAACACAGCTCACTTAGACCTTAGGTCCGTTGTGATACCACTAACACACATCCTCTCTCAATATTTCTGATAGTTAGAACCATCCAGAGCCAACAATAAAACTCTGGAGTTTTCCAACATCCGCGCTTTCTAGCTCTTCCAAGTCAGTGAAGAAGTAGGATCCAAGTAAGGAGCTCCTTCTCACTGCAAAAGCTGGACAGGAGCAGAGAAGGTGGAAACTACTTTCGTCCTCGTTCACGTCCCCACAGCTCCTGCAAAAGTCATTGTAGGGAAACCGAAGTCTCCTGGCATGCTCCCCAATGAGACAATGCCCAGTGATAACACCCACCACCGACCCGTTCTTAATTGTATTTATTATTCTATATGCTTGTCTGCTGTTTCTATTAGCTTGGTTTTCTTTAATGTTTAGCAACTGCTCCTCAAAGTATTTCCGCTTCTTACATCTAATTATTATTTTCGATATTCGCCCTAGCTCGTCATACTTTTCTTTTGTTTTATTTGCGTCGAGTGATTTTCTGCATTCTTTGTCGAACCAGCCGTTTCGCTCTTGACGGGCTTTGAATGCCACGACCATCTCTGTAACTTCCTTGATGGTAGCTCCTCCCAGAACCCGTGTATACCCATGTTGCTGATGTCGTGTAGCATAGGTGATAGTTTTGCCCAATTGCGACTGTATATGCCTGCGCCATAGCATCGTTCAATATCTTACTACTTTGCCTTAAACCCTAGTAGGGCATAGCGCGTCAACTACTCCTGCGCGCCATCGTACTCTGTTCTGGGCAATGCGGTGCAACTCCCCAAAAGACTTACCCAGTGCCTGATACTCCTTTGCCACAGATCGACCCCATGTGATTCGAGGACCCCTTCTTGGTCGGCCTTGGCTGAAAATGGGGTTTCATTTCATGGCATGCAAAGCAATGTAGTTATCACTCTTCCGCAATGTGTAACCTATCCACTGCCATTTTCACCTGCGTATCAATTCGTCGATTGGCATCTGCCCCGTACGCCGACTTAGCTCTTCATTTGATTTTGTATTGGCCCAGAATTCGATGAAGACATGAGTTGACGAAACTTTGCAGCTTTCTGGTAACTCCTACAAAAACTTTCCAAGTACTGCTCCCATACAAAAGCACTGACAGTACCAGGGAGCGAAACATGGCCCACCTTGGTCTTGATGCTGAGATAACTGCTCTGCCAGATTTTGGAAAGCATGCCATATGCGCATTCAGCCTGGTTGATACGACGAGCGATGTCCTTCTCCGTACCACCATTTTCGGCAACAATGCTACCCAGGTAGACGAAGTTGTCCACCTTCTCCACAGGCTGTCCACTAATATTGATAATAGGTGTCGGATTTCTTTTTCGCAATGGCGGACTAAGAACCTTGCTGTTGTTAGTGTTAATCTTTAGCCCAACATTGCTTGCCTCCCTCTTGAGATCTAACGCCATTGCGGACAGATCCATGATTTTGTGCGAGAGTAGGCATATGTTGTCAACGTAGTCTAGATGTTGTAGATATGATGTCAACGTCCATTGAATTCCTCTGTCTAGTCCGGATAGGGCTGCGTGCAACACATCGCCTATCACAACGAGGAATAGGATCAGTGAGAGGATGCACCCCTGCAGAACTCCACTGCGAATCCCAAACTCCCCCGACACCTTGCCTTTATGCAGAACGCGACATTTTGCGCCGTCATAGGTTGCCTTAATAATAGCCACACGCTTCGCAGAGATGCCTCTCCTGCGCAAGGCGGCCATATAGAATCCCGGTTCACGCTATCGAAAGCCTTCTTGAAATCTACGAAAAGCAAGTGAAGCGGAGAATCATATTCAGCGCATTGCTCGATGATGATTCGCAAGGTGTTAATGTAATCGACACAGGAGAATCTGGATCGAAAATCAGCCTGCTCTTCATCAATTGCGCTTTCTAAGTAGGCCTTTAGTCTTTCCAGGACGATTTTAGCTATTATCTTGGCAACGGCAGGAGGCACACAAATGCCTCTCCAATTATTACAGCCTGTGAGGCTACCCTTCTTCGGAAGTTTGATGATCAAACCTTCCTTCCACTTAGTGGGAAAGGTCCCTGTTTTCCACGCTTTATCAACAAGTGGGTACAGCAAATCGGCGGTTAGGCTTGGCGCTGCTTGATAAAGTTCGGAAGGGATTCCATCGAGTCCGGCGGCCTTTCCTCCTTTTAGTGCAATAATTGCAGTGACTATTTCCTCTTTAGTCGGGGCAGTGGACCGTATACGCACATTTTGATGGTTAGCTAAATTATCTAAAATACACGTTCAAGATTTTGCCAACCGCGAAAATTTTGGTATGGCTGATTTTCGGTTAGTGTACTGAAGAAATTCTACACCGCTAGGTTTTCTTCACCAAGTAATGGTCTGAATCGCAGCTAGCCCCTCGATAGGATCAGACATCCAATACACTGGACACACAACTTTTGCGATTGAAAACGTGGTCAATTTGGTTGACGAAACGTGCGTCTGGAGATTTCCAGGTCTGTTTGTGAATGCGTTGGCGCGGAAAACATTTTAAGCTCACGATAAGACTCCTACTGCAGGCGAAGTTGATTAATCGTTGACTGTTATCATTGCATTTCGCCAGTGGTTCCCCGATGTTAACATTTGCTTCCAATTTTCGCGTTAAAATCTCCCAGCAGTATTTTGACGTCGTTTGTTTGAAGTGAGCCGAATAGTCTTTCCAGATGGGCATGAAATTCATCTGTCACTACATCTTCCTCAACTTCAGTCGGGGCGTGCACGTTGATGAAGTTGAAAAAACGAGTCATAATACGAATTGCACACATGCTTTCAGTAATAGGTTTGGAGTCAATAAAGTGCGGCTTGAATGCAACCCCAAACTCCTTGTCACCCGATGGTATGCCTCTTTTGAAAATTGTATGTGCGAATTCATGTTGTTTATCTCGCTGCCAATCCATTTTTGTCAATTGGCAGTCTTTGGTCGCGCCGAGATATAAACTCCGAGCTCTAGATTAGTATACTCGTATATATAGTATATGTAACTCTCGACCTGTTGAAGGATTGCCTTCATGGCCCCGTTTTGTTCAGGGAGCGTACATTCCAGGATCCGAAAGAATAATCTGTTAAACGTTTGAATGGTTGTCATTATTGACGCGTCCAATTCAAGGATTTTGTTCCTGGTTTCTTAACTCATTCACTACCTTATTCTAGAATTTCGAGTTAAAAAATATTTGGTTGCTGATTGTGACTAATTTGGGGTCTATGAACATGAAAATGGCAATCAAAAAATTTTCCACTACCCCATTTCCGGTTTACAGGGTGTCCCATGTATAGGACAAAGGTAGTGAAGCGTTGTTTGTCTCAGTGTTGGGTTGAAAAATACAACGCCAGTATCCACGTTTATATTTCGATTTTCTTCTTTGTTCTTTGACTAAATCCTCGTAATTAATAGGATAAGTAAACTTTTAAGCCACTTAGTCTTAATTTTTCGTTAATAAAAACATTAAATACAAACTTATTAGTTGTTTCGCAGTTCTAATACGTGCAGAATTTGTCGGATGAAATTTGGAAGAGTGGGTTCCGCCATCGCCCTAATTTAGTAAAAATCTTCGAAATTTCCCAAAACATCGCCCACCGATTCTTGCAAATTTGCAAAAATGTTTTCATCAAGCACTTTCCTAGAGTATAAAAGCATTTCACGACATTAAACCATCTAAAAACATTAAAAAGAATTTGTTACAGAACCTTCCAAAGAACGAATGACACATCGCTTCACTGCCGCTGTCCCATATATGGGACACAGCAATGTCGTGGCTTCCACGGGAAGAAGAAACTATTATTTTTCAAAGTAATTTTTCTTATTTTCTAACTACTACTTTACTTATTTCTTAAAAAAAATTTTATTTGGCTATAATTTACAATCTTAAATCGATAAGAATTTGGCGAAATTATAGCAATTTTCGATTCTATGCCAGACGCGACAAAGCGAAAAAGTGAATATTGACGTTTTTATAAAGGGAGACAATGAAATAATTGAAACACAAAAAAAAAATGAAACCGGAATATAGAGGGCTACGCCCGCAATCCGAGGGTTTTGTAGCAACCACTTATTTTGGCATGTAAGTATCGGTTCCTTGCTCTTCTTGGTACCACTTAAATGGATAAAAAAAATGATAATAAAAATGTCTGACCCATCCTGTAGTATCTTAAATGCCCATTCATATTACGTGATTGTAATGAAACTTAGAACATATTATTGTCTATGGTGTTGGTTATCCTTGGACATCAGTACTTTTGATATCGGTCGTGTTTAAGAGATGCAGGGGTGCGCTAACTGTAACTATAGAAATAAGCTATTATTAACCTATTTTGAGGAGATATACAAATTCCATTATTTCCCGTTTTATATGCTATTCGTAACCCACCTTCCTGAAAGTTTTCATTTTTCTAAGTGTAACGGTCTCGAAATGCAAGGGGGGACAAATTACGACCTAATATTTTCTCCTCCCTCATTTTTTCCGCTTTCTTCAAATTTAAAGTAAATCCCAAAAATAAAATGTACTCAACATTACCTCTCTCACAACACCCGACTTGCCTATACCAGTCGATAAACAAAATCTGACCTTAATTTCGCCCCACCCCCCTCCCCTGCCCGTTATAGTTGGCCAACTACAACACATCGCCCCCTACCAATCTTTACACTTTCATGAATGTAATTAACCCTAATATGTAACAATAACTGCAATACGCACTACGAAAAACAACATGCAAGTAGTACTCGCACCTTCGAAGCCGGTAGGTGTATTTTTTGTATATGAATAGTGTAAAAATGCCTAACTTTAAGTGAATGTACTATTATTAAATATAACATGATTGTAATGAAGCTTAGAGACATTATTGCCTATGGTGTTGATTATCATTGGCCATCAATATTTTTGACCCCGGGTGTGTCTAAGGGGTGCAGGGGTGTGCTAACTGAAACAATAGAAATGTACTATTATTAACCTTTTTTGATGAGATTTCAAAATTCTAGTACTTTTAGTTTTCTATGTTAGTGAAATGCCGCTTTTCTGTAAATTTTCATATTTCTAAGTGTAACGGTTTCGAAATGCAAGGGGGGGGGATAAACTCGGATGACATATTTTCCCCTCTCCCTCTATTCCCGTTTCTTCAAATTTGAAAAAAATTCCAGAAATGGAATGTACTCGACGGTACCTTTCTTACGATACCCCACTTGCCTTTACCAGAGGAAAAAAAATTTCGACCTTCATTTCCCCTCTATGGGGACCCCCCCTTAAAGTTGACCTATTACGACGTATCACTTTCTCCAGAGAATTATAGTACTTCTACATATTTTCACTAATTTCATGCGTGTAGCTTCATCGGTTCGTGAGATATTTCATGAACAGACAGACAGACAGACAGACGGATGCATGACCGATTTCATAAGGGTTTTGTTTTACTACAAAACCCTAAAAAAGAAATTAGAAAAAATAGTCAAATTGGGTTAGTGAAAAATATCAGAAATATGTGTCCCATATATAGGACACAGGTAGTGAATGAGTTAATATAGAGTAGTTTTTACAAGGTTGTCGGCACACCGCTAAATCCTATCCAGGGGTAGCCTCGGTGGCAGCTGCCTCAGGTGGTTCATAACTTGCCACAAAACTATGTTGCAGGTTGACTACGTAATTTATGACACCGTATTGTCCTGAAACGCTTAGGTGTGACTCATCTATTCAGGCTACAGCTATCCTCCCCTCTTACTTTCACATCCATGACTTGGGTTAGGCTTCGGCGGAGGTTTGACACTTACTTATGTTTTAAACAATCGTTGGACATACTCGTGTAACTTTCAACAAATTTTTTATAGATGTAACAATATATTTTTATGAAATGCAATATCGTCCTTAGTGTGTGTTTCGAACAATTTCGTTTGAAATAAGGCAGTTTAGTAATATTAATTGCAAACTTGGATGAAATATTAAGTTTGATATCGAACAAAATGGTTTTAGTTCTATACCAAAACCAAATTGTTTATTACATGATGGAGTTATAACCAAAAACTGGTTAGATTTCTAACCAAGTTTATATTGTGCTGCTTGGGTATGCATAATTACCCATGTTTTTTTTTTAAGAAACTTTTCGATCGTCTGAACATGGTGCTTTATGATCAAATTCTGCTCATTCCACTGTGATATGAAATAATCTACCAAACTAGCTGATTCTAGCTCTTTCTTAGAAAATATTTAAAGGTAAGCGAATAATCCTCGTCAAGGATAAATAAATTTTTTCCCAAATCCATTATCCAAATCCAATTGATATCCCTTTGAAAGCTGAAAATCAATGAAGTCCTATCCACATAGCTCCGTATCATCGTCTCCGTTGACACTTCAACATTCAATTCAGAATTTCATTGAGCTTGCTTACCTTCCCCAGTGCCAATAACATCCTTTGGGACTAGAATGTTCATTTCACTATACTCAACAGACCAGGACTTCACAATCCAAACAATTATAATTCTCGCTATGAACAACTGGACTCATCTGAAGGAGGCCGTCACAATTGTCGGCAGCCAGCATTCATGCCAGCACCAGAACATCTTGCTGATATGATTGTGACGCCACCAATACGTATTATAAGAAATAGCTTATCCATAACTGTATCGGTCAGCCTCCTACTAACAATGTGGCGGCCAGAAAATAAAAATGACCGGACAATAAAATGGCTCCCATGCCGTCCATAAATCTCGACTTAATAACAAGCCAACTGAGGAGTTCATCTCCGGCAATTGTAGCTCAAGTCCTTGTCCAACAGCAACAAACAATTGGTTGGGGGTGAAAGTTGCTGGCTTGCCAGGCTACTCAACGCCGTATTTGTACAGAAATTGCTTTGGCTGTTGGTGCTAGGAAAACGACGAAATGACCTCCTTTCGGAAATAAGTGGGAAGAACAATGTCTCAAAATGTGCATTTCTGTCGGCAACATAAACCAATTCTGTAAGAAATACGGTCATAAAGAATAAGAGTTCAAATTACTGTGAAAGTGTAGCATTTACTCAAGGATCCAACTGCTATACTACTATAATTCGGAGAAATGGACAAAATTCAGAGTTGTTCGATGAATTGGGATTAGGGAATGGTAGATACAAATGTTGACGGCCAGATTTGAACAATCAAAATTATATTTACGCATGTTAGTTAACTATTTTAATAATCCCTGTTGTGTAGTGTTCATTATCAATGAAGGGAGTAAGGTTTCTCAGTCTGCTGACTGCATATTTCTTTTATAAATAAGCCCCAGCCATCACTTAAGTAGGTGAGCTATGGGCAAGCTCTAATCTGGCAGTCGTCCCGAAGGACATGATCCCTTCATGACCATGAGCTCGCGTCTGGATCCGTCTACCGTTGAGGAAGGTCCTTCCTGCTCAGGATTGGAAAATCGTGAAACTTGAGCCCATAAAGGGATCACTCTAGTGCTTAACACGGAATCACTAGCCAGATCCAATGGGGTAGTGTATTATGGCTTCATTACTGTCAAGATTAAGGTAAATAAGAAGGATCTGAAGAAGGCTGGAGTAGAGGACTCCCCACTGACTTCCATGGAAGGGGGTGAGTGTAAAGTACGCGAAAGTGCACCCCACTCCGCCTCAACTCCGTCCCATCAGAATACGGCTAACAAGTGTATATCACTGGGAACAGAATTCGCCAACTTGGAGAACGTATCGGAACCCTCAATGCTCTGCAACCTGTTCGAATCCGATGTGGATGAGGAGGCCGACGCCACTATGGTGTTTTCGAGGTAATTGCCGCAGTGATGATTGGCTTCGTACAAATTAATATAAACCATTGTAAAGCCGCATCGGGTGTTCTTCTTCTCCGCTTGGCACGCAGTGGGGAAGACAAAGCATTAGTACAGGAACGCTGGGTCGTTCGCAATCTGGAGAGGGGCCTGGGGTCTCCGGAGTATACACTTTTTTACGCTAAAGACCAAAGCAAACCCCGGTCGTACATTCTTGTAAGTAATCGCTAAACGCTTTCTTGATACCACCATATAGCGACAAAGATTCGGTAGCGGTGTGCCTGGAATCTGTGGACAGGATAGTCTCAGCATACCTTCAGCACGAATACCTAGGTACTCTAGCACCGGATAACTTGAGAGATGCTATAGTATTCGCCAAGACACAAAAAAATGGCCTCGTACTTGAATATGACTCTAATGCACATAATACAGTATGGGGTAGTTCCGATACAAGATCAGTTATTTTGAATCGAAAAAGAAGGGAATGGCACTAATACAGAGAAATAGTTTCAGTAGTGCTGCTGCCTTTACCGTGTCAACCACGCAGCACGATAAAATTGAATGAGATTTTACACTATAGCTGGTGTGGTTTTGCCCTGTCAACAGACAATCAGGTAATAAGAATGCCCAGATAACTAATCTACAGATGACGTGCAGGAGGAGTTTCAACAAGACGGAATCTCCGAAATTAAATTCAGACTGGGTAACCAACAAAAAGGATCTAAGTGCTTACAAAAAAGGATTGAGATTGGCTAAAAGAAGTTCCTGGCAGCTCTTTTGTCAGCGTATAGAGTAGTCAAGCGAGGCCTCTTCTTCTATCTACAAATACACCCATGCCAAGTTTCTGACTTAAGTACGACGAATCATGGGACTGCAACGAGTGAGGAAACCATTAAGCTTCTGCTTGATTTACATTTGCCTGATAGGTCAACTGACACCACACTGGCGAATGTAGTTTCTTCAGCAACTTCCGGTGTCTTTGCATCTATTCTCACAAAGGAGAAGATTTTATGAGCGATTTTCAGCTTTCAATCTTTGAAGTCCGCTGGATGCGCCCTCAACTGATCTCCAAGTCGTCAGTCTTTCCTCGACCTTAGTTCCTTGAGAGGTTGATTGAAATGAACCTTCGAGCCAGCATTCAACCACACCTCTCGCCCACTTCATAACACGCCTGCTGGAAGGGAAGGTCTGTGGATACTACCCTACTTTCTCTGGTATGTCACATCGAAAAATCTTTTGCCTGTTAAGAATACACCCTGCTGGCTTTTTTGGATATTCAAGGGCCTTTTAACAATGTTCAACTGTGGCAATCACTGATGTACTCGTAGGTCTAAGTATTGACGACTCAATCTGCAAACTCGTTAACCTGATGCTAACATCTGGGGTTATACATACGAGTCTGGGTATGACGTCTGAGCGAAGGCGTATAAGTAGGGGAACTCCAACGCGAGGTTCTCTTCCCTCTTCTCTGTAATCTGGTGGTAAACAAACTGCTTCGGGACGTAGAAGGTTGCCATTGCCACCTGGAGTAAGTTTCCAACCGTTATCTGTGAAAAAATAGATAATGGACTTTCGATTCTATCAATTTGGGCAGGTTGTGCTGGCGTTAGGGACAAAACAGAACTTGTTTTCTTTACAAGGCGGTACACAGTTCCAAACCTCACGCCTCCACTATTGGAAGTGACTAGGTTGGTGTTCACTGATAAAGCAAAGTTTCTGGGTGTAATCCTAGACAAGAAACTTGCTTGGAAGCTAAACATACAAGAACGTGTGAATAAGGCTAATATGGCGCTTTATACTTATTGGAGTGACATTGGTAAAAAATGGGGCCTGCAGCCAAAGGTTGTCTACTGGCTATTTCTGTCAGTCTTGCGTTCCATACTCTCGCATGATGTTATGGTTTTGTGGAGGGCACTATACCTATATAGAATAGCGGCCTACCGTAATCTGTTGGGTAAGGCCGAGCTTATAGCTTGCATTGCAATAGCTGAGGCTTTTAGAACTACATCATCCGTTGCTCTAGATATGCTGCTTAACATACTACCGATCGATATTTTTGATGAAACGGGTAGCTGCAAATACGGTCATTCGCCTTCGTGAATGGGGCGACCGGTAGCGCAGTGTGTTGAGGCATCAGCCTCATGTTTGACTAATGGCGTTTCCGGTTCGAGTCCCGTCCACGACGACGTTCGTGGCCATGGATGTGCAAGAGGTGTATGCTGGCAACTGTATTCTCCGAAACCAGTTTATGCCAACGAAACGTCAACTGGGTCACATGGAACAGTTTACGCGCTATGCCCCACAAGGAGTCAGAGCAATTCAGCATTTAATGTAAAGTGCCGGCCACTCAACTATTCCCAACAACCTGGATATTTCTATAACGACCGACTACACTTCTCCTAAGCCTGTATTCGGTAAAAACTTTACAAGCCTGATTCCTTCGCAGAGTCACTGGATAGATACTGTCCCCGCAGGACGGGATTCTAGTGGCTTCTATACTGATGGCTCTACGAGTGACGAAAGAATGGTGCGGGTGTATACTCCGAGAGCCTAAAAGTCTATATTTCACTTCGTTTACCGGATAACTGCAGCGTTTTCCAGGCGGAGGTTTCAGTGATATTAGAGGTTTTGTCATGGTTAGAATGTAACATCGTAACCTCTGCAGACGTTATATATACAGATAGTCAGGAAACAATAAGGTCTATCGACTCCACTACCACTTTATCTAAGTTGGTGGAAGAATGCCGCTTGTCTCTCGCTGAGCTGTGGAAATTCTTGAACATTATGCTATGCTCGATTCCTGGTCACAGCGGTTTCACTGGCAACTTCATGGCTGGCGAGCTTGCTCCAACAAGAACTAGGGAGATGGTGTTGGAGCGTCACAAAATCAGAATGCCCATGGCTGTCTGTAAAATGATATATTGGCTGATGCAGTTTGCAGGGCTAACACAAGATGGATCCTGGCCGCTTTTTCAAACTTCGGTCAATGCTAAGAAAGCACATTAGCGTGTTGGTGGAAGTTATTTTTGGGCACTGTCTGATAGGCGAACATTCCCGAAGACTCCAACTTCCTTACAGTGATTTTTGTAGGAGTTGCGATGACGAGGATGAGGAGGAGAGTACTTTCCATTTTCTGAGTCACTGCCCTGCTTAAGCCGTAAGGAGGTATCTTGTTCTTGGGTCCTTCTTTTTCGGAGATTTGGATGACCTTAAAAACGTGGATGTCTACAAGCTCCTTAGTTTCATTGTCAGCTCCAGCTGGTTCTATAATTAAACTCTATTATGCAGATTGGTAAATGCCTGGAATATCACAACGGACCCATATGTAGTTTAAGTGTGCTGTGTCATTAGTGGCAGCCCTAGCCTAAACCCCAGGAGCGAATCAATGAATTTCTTCTTGCTGTCTTCTTAATCAGTTTTATTGTTGGTATCATGGAAATTAAATTGTTCCTCAAAGTTCAGGTTGTTTCAAAGGACATGTCCCAATTTTGACAGCTACGCTGAAGCTTCAAGTAACAATGCTGTTTTCTTTTTCTGTGTTTGATTTTCTTAATGCTCGTATAATCATCGGAGTGCTACAAGATCGAACAACGCTTCAGAAATGTTCAAAATTATTTTAAAAATTCCGGTAATGTTGTGTCGAAAAAAATCTTCTATTCCTGCAACGCACATTTTAGGCTGATAAAGCAATTCACGGAATTATCAAGAGTCATCCAGAAAGCACTGTTTGTCGTTAATTTTGGTCTATTAACTCTAGTCAAACTGAACATACCGAATATTTTTCTTTTAGCATAAATGGTTACTAGATTTCACCAAAAAGATACAAAAAATCTAAAATTGTTACAGTCCTTGACTTGAGCTTAACTGTCACCAATATACTTTGCACATTGTTTCAAAGTTTTTGAGAATTTCGTTGTCACGAACTTATCCGCACTTAGATGAAAGTGCAACCACAATTCTGGTGGAAACCGATTCCTTAGAACATAATGCCGAACTGTCTCGAGATACACTGAAATGTTGTCACTATGGCGTGGCAGTAAGTACAAAGTTTTGTGTTTGGAAAATGTTCCCTGAATGAAAGCGAAGCCTTGATGGTGCTCGTTTTTCGACGTACAAAGTTAACATCAATTCATTTTGTGGAGAAAATGGTTCGAAAAGTGGCGGTGCTTTGCAGAGTCTCTGACTAAAGAATTGCAAAATTTTATGTACCTACTCGTATTTTGATATTACTATAGGTATACATCTTGAGTGAAATCTCCATGAAAATCTCTAGTCGCTTAATGTGAGGGGAAACCCAAACGTAAATGGCACACTAGTCCCTAGGACCCCAGAACAAATATTTTCCCGGAATTCACAGTTGTAATTTTTTGTTCGAGATAAATCATTGGAAAGGTACTCTAACATATTTGGAAATCGTAATAATAAAAACAAATGCGATACCAATAACAGCTTTTATTCATCATCATCATCGTGGTGCAGCAGTCCTACGTGGAACCCTGGCCACCTGGATCATCATCATTTTTGCACGCCCAGCAGTTGATCGGCGTCCTCATCTACTGACAATGAGTGTTTCCAACAAGCTCTTCGTCTTTCTCGCAGCCTTGCTCCATCCACGCATCGTCCATTGAATGTTTTCTTAGGCATGTGTTCATCGTCCATTCGTTGTATATGTCCTGCCCATTGTAGACGTTGTAGTTTGACGATTCTCGAAACTTCCAGCTCATAGTACAGTTAGTGAAGTTGGTTATACCGGATGCGCCACCCATTTCGGTCGCAAACGGCTCCGAAAATTCGCCGAAGGACCTTACCCTCAAATGTCTTTATCATATTTTCGGAGGCATGAGTAGGGGTCCAGGTTTCGCAGCCATAGCACAGCACAGGTCGTATGGTAGTTTTGTATATGCGGAGCTTAGTATTTCTGTGCACATGCTTTGATTTGATTATTGCCAGGACCGAGAAGAAAGCCATATTTTCCAGCTGTATCCGTCATTTGATTTCGTCAGTCTCATTGCGATACTTTGACAGATGAAGTCGTCTACGAATCGATGCTGAGCTCCCAGACTTTGATCGGTTGTATTGACGTCCTTGCTCTTGACTGCAGCATGTTGACGTCGTACGTCTTACGCTATCAATTGCGTCGACTTGAAGAGCAGTGTGCCGCTGTGATCAGCATTCATTATCCCGATGGCGTGTTCAAATGCCAGGTTGAAGAGCGTGCGAGGCAGTAGTACGTCTTGCTTCAGCTTAGTACGTGTTTCAAAGAAATCAATCAGCCTATTTTGGACCCTGACCAGTGAGACAGAGTTGGTCATCATCACCTTTGTTAATACATAGTACTAATTTTACTGGTATACCGAATTGCAGCATGAGGTTGCAGAGTACTCCACGATGAATACTGTCGTAGGCTTGCTTAAAGTCAACAAAGATTTTTTATAAATCGGCCAAGTCTTAAGCCGCCTTGATAATAGCAAATCATTCATCAGCGTACGGCTTTACTCTATTTTCCAGAATTTTCGTCAGTATTTTGGAAGACTTACAGACTAGTGAGATACCTCTGTAATTCTCACTTCGCAATTTACCTCTCTTTATGTGGATGGGACAGATGATGCCCCTGTGCCAATCTTTGTCCTCCCAGATTCGCAGAAGTATTTGATGCAAATACGAGTAGTTTAATAGACCTATTCCACCAGATTCTAGCAGTTCAGTTTTATGTGGTTTGAGTGACTGCAAGGAGAGATAAACTTCTACCACTGTCGGGGGTTGTGTATTGAGGTCATGATCGATCAAATCGTCAACGATTAGGGTTTCTTGTATGGAGACGTGGGATTCGGGATCAAGAAACTCTTGGAAATAGGTTGTTTTCACCATGTGATGGTCGGAATCGCAATTCACTCCTCGGCATGATCGTGCGGTTTGTGGCGATTGTTCACGAGAATATTATTTATAAAAATTACAGCGAATGCAAAAGACTCCCGATAAGGGTGGGATTCACTACGCCTTCCTTTTGGAGTTTATTTAATGAAGCTCATTGTGCTTGTGTTGGAACACTTGTCCGAGAGCATCGTCTGAACGAAGATTTGTGAGCAAGCATATCCCGTGAGGTGGAGTGCTTTCTCTGTGTATTTTTTGTCAATATACTGGTTTAAAACATAAACGTATTGGGCTGCGTGGTGTTGTGTGCTCATATCTGGTAAATTTCCTGGTGTTTTAGCTGATAAGACGATGCAAATTTTGGCCTGCGTTGCTTTTTGTCGCGCTCTTAAGGCTGAAAACATACCGCATAAGACAAAACGTTTGTTTCTGTCTCAAGAAACAACCAACCATTGCTTCTTATCAGGCAGCACACACCAAAAGAAACGAAACAAAACAAACGTCTTTATCTCGATGCGTTTTATGACTGGTTGTCGATAATGCATGTCTTTGGATATTATCAACACACACCGATTGAAACAAACATGCTTCAGACAAACGTCGTTGTCGATAATTGCATACATTGCAATAGGCGCAACACACACCGCATGAAACGAAACAAAGAAACAAGAAAAGACAGAAAGACATGTTTCGTTGTCACTAGACGGCGAATTGTCTTTCAGAAACACAAATTCGTTTCCGCTTAATAGCTGGTCATTTTAGGTAAAATGTCGCAAATTATGGACGTCGACGCCGAAAAGTTGTTGTTTTTAATTGAGACAAGAAGCCCAATTTATAATTATAGAGAAAAGGAGCATGCAAATAAAATTGCAATTGATAAGCTATGGGTAGACAACAACAACCGAAATGAATTGTGAAGGTAAGTTTATTGTATAGTATTTCATTTTATTAAACACAGGTACTATTAAAGCACGTTGCAAATTCAATTTTGTCTCATCTCAACACACACCAAACGAAACAAGACATAAAACATTTAGTTTTGTCTCACTGTGTTTCGCTTGGTGTGTGCTGCAATGAAACACGTTTTTTTGTCTTAAAAGACAAAAACGTTTTGTCTGATGCGGTGTGTTTTCACACTAAGACTACTTTTTCTGTTACTTTGATCGTGCTATTTAATGTGCTGCGTCTTGAAATTTTGGGTGAATCGATGGTCAAACATAGTGTCCTTCGATTTCATGACACTAGCCAGTGATTTACTTCAGGCTCTTCCTTCGGCTAGCTTGCCAAAGGTATGATACCCTTCACGCTTCGGGTTGAGGGGAATCATAATTAAATCTAAATCTAATACATCACTGTATCCTGGCTAAATTGTGCTAAGTGGTTACAGTGATTAGTGCGTTACTTTTTTTCCGTATGTTGGATCACAGTACTTTAGCAGATTGTATTCTACAATACTTGGACCGCTAAATTGTCGTCGTTGAAAAAATACCTCAGAGCTGTTGTGGGAGTCATTACAGAACATTGTATAGCATCCCCTGTTACTGTGAGGACCAGGAAAGGAAGAGTGTAATTTTTTATATTTTCTCCGCATGCCCTTTGACGACCCAAAATGTGGACATACCTAAGCTCTTCAGGTAACAAACAAAGTCGGAACTACTCCGAAATCAATTTTTAAATCCGCCACTGTCTACAATAATAATAATCATGGTTTATTTCCTGAATTTTGCATACTACTATAATAATCCGCCATAAATTGAAAGTTATATTTTCATACAGAAAAATTTATTACTGGAAAATATAGCCGCTGTGAATTAAGTATTCTTATAATAACAAAACATCCCGGATAGGTAGTAATTTTGTTTATCAAAGGAAATATCTTCAACAAAGTCATCTTATAAAACTAAAACTGTCACTATGGAAATTTTATCCTTTCAAAGATAATAATAGTCTCCAGGAAATGTTATTTCTGTCTTCAGAGTTTCAATCTCATAGAGAGACTAATATATTGCTACGTACTCGCAACTCACATAATAAGAACAAAAGCATATTTGCGAATTGACGTATCGGGTTTCGCGTCATAATAGTCCTATGTTTTTGTAAGAAGTACTTCTAATTTTTTTTTACTCACAACACTCCTTATGTACTTTAGTGCTTTAACCTTTTGCGAACCACTGCACATGACATTCGCCAGGTGATCTAACTCGCCAAAACCAAACATTGGCTGCGTTCCTGCGAAAGAATCAGGTTTTGACATTTCTCGAATTCTCCTCCATATGCTTTCCCCTCCGGTAAAATTTGTACGGACAACTATCATGAAAATGGTCCCCTCCGGATATGAGAAGTATTCTGTATTCGTCATTATTGGTGAGGGGGCGGGTGCGAAATGGTTGCCGATGACGATGACCTTTGATGTTGGATGGTGAGGACTGGATTAGGATTGAGTTTTCTGGTTGGGAAAAGGTGGGGAGTTTTTTCTTGGGTGGACGTTTTATTTATTTATGGTATAAAGGATGGATTTGTTGGATTTGCAAGAGGTCGAGAGTTTTTGAGGAGAAGCGTTATTTGATGATTTTTGGAATTTTGGTCGGAGTGTTCGAGGATTGTGATTTTGAAAAAAAAAACATATTTTTCGAGATTGAGTTTGAGAAAGACGGTGGTTTTGTTTTGAACTGAAGACTGCTGATCGCTGGATGGTGCGAAAGGTGAAAAGTGATAAATTTACACAAAAAAAAAAGGAAACGGAGGAAACGTCGTTTTTTTTTTGCTTGTGATCTGACTTCTGGTGGCTAGTGGAACTCGCACAGTGCTCCGAGCTTGTCAGTATAAAGACGGCGCGGATAGGAGGTGTATGCTAGCAACTGTATTTCTGAAAAGTAGATATGCTATCGAAACGTCAACAAGGCATAGAAATGCTAGAAATGTTGACGCGCTTATGCTCCTGGATGGGTCATACAAACACACATGCCATTTCTTTGCCATGGCTAAGATAGAACAAGTTTGTAGCAAATACCGCCATATGAACATGCGAGAAAACGGCTTGGCGAGATAGCCCTGTTCGGGCAAATATTCCCCGAAAAAAATTTAGTCAAATATTCACGACGACACCTTTAAAATGTACTCGACGTCACCTTTGATTTCACACCCGTACTGCCTATGTGAAACACGCTCGGTAGCCGCGAAGTCTTGGTCACCACTCTACGATGCTTTATTTAGAGAATACGGGTTCGATCCCCACTACCAGTTGGTATCCCACAGCGTTCAAACTCGTCAGAAAAAGACGGCTCGAAACTGCACCATTCGGAATCGATATGCTATTGAAACGTCAACAACGCATAGTAATGCAAGATATTTTGGCGCGCCCATGCCCATGGAGGGGTCTTATTAACAACAACAACACTACCTATGACTTCTTCCTTTCGAAGCCCCTTTTTCGTCATTTTCGGATCCTTCCGAGAATATTACTTGCTTGCAAGCTCGTTTTCAGACTTTCCGACCACCCGATTCCGATTAGCCCTAAAATAGATCGTGCTCGGTAGCCTTATGTCTCGGTAGCAATTCTATGGTGCTTGGATGTTGGAGATCAAGGATTTATTTCCCCGGCGCGTTAATAAAACAAAACTACCTATGGTACCATGAGAACACACAATCACAATCTGAAATTTATATGCTACCGAAACGTCAAAAAGACATTGCTAAAATTGCTTGACACACGATTGTATGCAATTGTGTTTGATATTATGTTAAGAATAATTAAAGCGGAGTGGGTCATTGTCATCCACAACTACCAAAAATGTTTCAGCACTAGGCCAATCACACCACTGTCCACTGGTTTCGTACACACAATGGATTTTACTCGTCAGGCGCTACCTTAATCCATTGGGGAGGTAGCTCGACCAGGTCAGTGGGTGGTATTCATAAAGATTTCTCGCGCACTATATAGTGTCGTCGTTATACTGAGTGGCATATTCTGATGTAAGTAGAAATACCACCGCAGCGCAAAACCCTATATCAGCTGAAGTGGCCTCCTTTATGCTGTGGAACTACCTTCGAGTATTAACTAGTTCATGCTAACTCACGACGATAAAAAGCATGTCGCATTAGCTAGTTTTGGTACTAATTTTAGCTCCACTTGCGATGCAGAACTGGACTGAAAAATTGGGACTAGATGATGTTGGTGTCTTCGCTAATGGCGTTGTTGGTGAAAATTGTATTTTATATGTTATATAAATACCTCATTCTTTCCTGAAACTCTGTACTCGTTTTATCCTTTGATTGTAGCAGCATAAATGCGTTTTTATTGGGAGGCTATTGCCTCTTGACATTTCCCAAACCTAAGTCACAAACCAGCAACTGACATCTTCTTCTCCGTATGGTCGGTATAAACACACCACGAACAAGTACTAACACTAAAACGATTTACTTAAATCGTCCTTTAGTCCCGCGGCATAAACATGGCCATGGCCACTACATTATAATGCCTTCCAAAAAACATTTCTGCACTAATCATACGTGTGAAATTAGTATGGCGGCAGAAAGATCAGCGTTTATCTATTCACTTTTAGACAAACACGTTATGCAGAAAAAAACAGTAAAACACAGTTCATTGTTACGTGTATTTCAGTGAAGTAGCCAAACTTGTGCCTAGATGAACTAAAGTACTGAAAGCATTATCACGTGTTTGCCCTCCAAAAAAATGGTAGATAACAGCTAGAGATTCGACGTCATTGTTGCTCACTCGCAATGAAAAAAGTCAATAGAAACACAATAAAAGTACTGCAAGGGGATCTAATGTCCCGTTTATAGCTTGATGCATTTATGGCGACAGGCATATTCTCGCCAGCGAGTAGCATTAGAGATCCTTTTTTTTGTACCCCGGCTTTCCACCCACATAAATGCTTCCAGTATGACAGCACAATGTTTCAGACAACATTGTTGACGCGTACAGAAGCAAAAGTGAAAATACACACGTAACTGTAAAGGACAAACAAAAGCTCCACGTCCTGATAAAAATGCCCGTGAGAGCCTTTGAATGATAAACTTTAATGGACTCAGTACCTACTGCCTTACATAATCCACTAAAAATCCTCAGGACATATCGCTGCCACGTTTTACACTGTGTTGAACTTGCTGTATAAAACTTGTGTCCTTCGCTTGTCCTAGCGCAACTGTTTCATTTTAACGCCCTATTTGTGATACAGCGACCGTTCGACCGAGAAAGGCCTCGAGCTGTTGTCACCTGATGAAGTAGACCAGGAAGGAAACTAGGTGCAAAATTCAAATGGTTTTGACTGGGAAACTCGTATAGAATTTTATAGTTGCTTATGTATTCGTGCACGGGATTAGTGAAAATCGTAAAATAAATAAATAAACATGGAAATATGGCTTAGAAATACATATGTATACAAATTCATCCCGTCACATTTGTTCAGTGTCTATGCAATAAATGGATACCTTAAAATTGCTTATAAGTACTAGTAAGGAAGTCGGCAGAACGGAAGGACATCAATTAAAAAGGAATGAAATCTTTATGTGGGTTCAAGTTTAAAACATTTTGTAAACCATTTATACATTAGAATCATTCAAACGTGTCACTTGGTCATTGTACAGCTTGTGGATTTCGTATCCATTGTACAATACTTTCAATACTAATAGTCCAAGATCCCAGGGCCCCAGACGTTACTTATTTTCTGAGTAACAAAATGTGTGGGATTGAGAGAATTTAAGAAAAGTTAATAATTTTTTTACGTACCTTTGGCACATAAAAAAATTATTAACTTTTCTTAAATCCTGAGTGCTGATTTTAACGTATGTTTTATAGAATATTGTCAAAAGTTAATAATCAACACTGCCAGACACTTCCCGCCGGCGGTTATTTCCGCCAGACGCAAAAAAAATTTTAATTTTACTAATAGGCTGACTCTTTATTTTTATATATGATACTTAGGGGACTATTTCAAGACTTTTTGTAAGCAACCATACCAATCTAAGGGGCCAAAAATTGGCCAGACATAATTAAAATGTCGCTGTCAGTATGAGCGGGGGGTCATTCCTATATCAAGAGATTTGTCTCCGATACCCAGTGGAATCGAAAAGTTTTCGATCCTATAGTGGTTCCATTCATCAATTTGTCTCCGAAGCTAGAAAAAATTTAAATGTTTTCGATTATATATCGACCTTTGTCATCGGTTTGTCTCTGATGTGAAAGAAATCGAAATATCTTCGATCATGCATCGATTCTGGTAATCAATTTGCCTGAAATTTGAATTCATTTTAAGGTATCTTTGGTGACGCATGTTGTCATATCATCAAACACGGAATATGCTTTGCCGGTTTCTGTTTTCTATAAGCCTGGTATACAGTCCGCCGTTAAATGAAAAGTACCGTGAAATCAATACAAAAATTTTAAACCGGCCCAAAATTATTTATCCGTGAAAAGTTTTGCGTGAATTTTGAACGAGATTACACGACATTTTTATTTTGGAAGAATTGTATATCAGATTCTACACATTTCTACAGTCATCGATCCTTATTCGATCTTGGCGTCGATTCTACACTGACTACAGTCATCGATTCTACATCGAGCACCGTCATCGATTTTGGATCGATTCCTGTCCTCATTTTCGGTATCGCAAAAGCGGCCATGCTCATAAAAATGTCTCCGACGTTTCATCGATAAAGTCATCGATTCCTTAGTAGACAGTCTTCGATCTAGGATCGATCAAGTTTCGATTCTTGTCTGACTGGGTTACTCGTGCGCTTGACCGTGAGCGAGATATGTATCTACAGAGGAAGAAACTAAGCAGACGATTTGAATATTCAATACCAAGATTGGCTTGATGATGAGCTATCAAACTTGACCGACGATGATGAAGATTAAAAGATAATTAAATACTTAATAACAAATATAATTAATATTTTCACTAATCCCTCTAAAACTTGTAAGATTAAATTGCCAATAAATTGTTGTTTTAAAATAAAAAAAAAATTAAAATTAAAATTTTCATTAAGAGTTTTATTGTATTCGTATTTTATTCTACTGTAATTACTTTCATAAGGGGCGACCGGTAGCGCAGTGTCTCATGTTTGACTACCGGCGTTTCGGGTTCGAATCCCGTCCACGACGACGTTCGTGGCCATGGATGTGCAGGAGGTGCATGCCCCACAAGGGGTTACAGCAATTGAGAGAGAGAAAGAGAGAGAGTAATTACTTTTATAATTAGGCGTTAAAATATTACTTAATTATTAAGACTACCATTAGACCATTAAAAACTTAAGTTTAATGAAGCTGTGTTACAAATCAATCTAATTATCACGCTCGCGCTCATTCTCACAGCGACATTTTAATTGTGTCTGGGCGATTTTTCGCCCCTTGGATTGGTCTGGCTGCTTACAAAAAGTCTTGAAATAGTTCCCTAAGTATCATATATAAAAATAAAGACTCAGACTATTAGTAAAATTAATTTTTTTTTGCTAGTTTTAAAGCGTCTGGCGGAAATGACCGCCGGCCGGCGCGAAGTGTCTGGCAGTTTTGATTATAACTTTTGACAATATTCTGTAAAACATATGTAAAAATCAGCACTTAGAATTTAAGGAAAATTAATAACTTTTTTACGTACCTTTGGTAGCTGTAAATTGGCCGTCGGTCCAAGCTGACAGGTATGCATATGTATGTTCAAAGTACATACTAACACTACTCGATCCAACACATTTTGTTACTCAGAAAATAAGTAACGTCTGGGGGCCCTGGGATCTTGCTCTATAATGTCTGTTTATCGTAACGCAAAGCAGAATTTCTTATTTCAATTCAACTGCAATGCTCAAAACAGTAATCCTGTTCGGTACTCTGATTTCAGAACCGGTTTCCGGTTTTTTCTAGTACCGGTATAGCAAGCGGTTTTCCGGTATTTTCGATACCCGTTTCAGTACCTGTACCGGTTCCTTCAGCACCGATTTTTTTTAACCATGAGTCGGTGTTTTCGAGTACCGATTTTTACTGCTTTTTTATTACCTGTTTTTTTACCCGTTTTTACCCTGCTTTTATCCATTTTTAACAGGCTTTTTTTAACCGATTTTACCCAGTTGTTTAAGTATTGTTTTTTTTACCCGTTTTTTGAGCACCGGTTTTTTAAAACATGAGTCGGTCTTTTCAGTATTCCCGGTACTACTTGTACCGGATATTGAAAAACGTTGGGTGGACTTAGGTTGTGATTCGTAACGAGATGAATATCAATTTGGAGTTGGATGGAATCACTGCCATTTAGATTATGCAGGCGGGCTATCAGCTGATTTTGAGGGGCATAGGGCCGTTCACATAATACGTTACGCTATTTTTCTCATTTTCGACCCGTTCCTCCACCCTTGTCACACAACGTCACAAACTCTAGACCCCCTCCCCCATACGTAACGTCACATTTTTCACTTTTCAATTCATTCATGACAAAAATTTAAACCAAACTCACTCAAATATAAACAAGTTTTTTTTGCCGGGTGACGGTCATCTAAAACCTTGATGCCTAACATGCCGTCGCCCTATGTGTAACCACACGTTTTAGAAATTTTTAAGAATAATGGGTGCCCAAAAATCGTCTGATGAGACGCACTTCGTACCAGCGGTCGAAACCGGCGAATCATTATTTTTGAGCCCCCTTCGGGGGGCTGCCTAGGGCGTCGCATTGCTCCAATCCAGTGACCATCACACCGTTTTTCCGCAAATCGAAATTGTTTGTTTGCACTGCTGTAACCAATTGTACAGCTGAAAGATTTTTTTAAGGTTTTGTAGTAAAAACAAAACCCTTATGAAATCGGTCGAACGTCAGTCTGGCCGTCTGTCCAGACCAGTTGCATCATCTTACAGTCCATTTCTGATCTTATTGCCTGCATCGGTATAGGAATTGCTATAGCCATTGCGCTGTCGAGAGCAGCACCCTGTTTTGCAAGCCCGTCTGCGATGTCGTTGCCAAGTATGCCGCTGTTGCCTGGTACCCATCGGAGCTCTACTCTCCTTGAAGTACCTAGCATCTGAAGAGCTGAAAGACATTTGAGCACTGACTTCGATCTTATGGTGTCGGATTGTAGCGCTTTTAAAGCAGCTTGATTGTCCGAGTGAATAAAAATTTTTCCCTTCCTGCAAGTTGTTGAGGCTAGCTCTGCTGCCTTTTGAATGGCTAGCACTTCCGCCTCGAAGATACTGCATTCGTTCGGCAGTCGGATGGATAAATTGTACAGGAGTTCTGGAGAGTGAACTGCCGCTCCAACACCCTCTTCCATCTTTGAGCCGTCAGTGTAGAGATTTATTGATCTCCTTGGCACATTGTCGCCGGTAGTATAGTAAACTCTATCTGGTATAAATACTGAGAAGGTTTTGTTGTAGTCCATCACTGCTTTAGTGACCATACAGCTTTATTCTGAACTGCCCTGTTTCCCTGAGTCTTAGGGCACATTTAGACCCTGTGTTCATTAGGAACATATCGATTGGAGAGAGGTTCAGGAGAGTGTTTAAGGAATTCGTTAACGAGTTTCTCATTGCGCCAGTGATTCCCAGGCAACCCAGTCTTTGGATCCTTTCCACTTTTCGTTTATGGGCTTTAATTTTAAGTGCAGTCCACCAGACCACAATTCCGTATAGTAAAATTGGCCTGACAACGGCCATGTACATCCAGTGCATAATGCGAGGTTTCAGCCCCCATACCTTACCAAGCAAGCTTTTGCAGGTGTATAGAGCGATAGTTGCTTTCTTGGTGCGTTCATCGATGCTGAGGTTCCAAGTAAGCTTGCTGTTTAGAATCAACCCTAAGTACTTTGCATCAGTTGTCAAAGTTAAAATAACTCGGTGACACCCATCCTTGGGAGGTTGAAACGCTGAATTTTGGTTCTCCGTGTGAAGAGAACCATTTCAGTCTTTTGCGGGTTCACATTTAGACCCACATTGCCTGCCCATTTTAGCAGCTTACTTAGAGCCATTGTTGTGAGGTCCGATAGAATACCAGTGTCCTTTCCGGATACAGGAATTACTACATCATCTGCGTAGGGTACCACACGTATGCCCACCGCTTCAAAACTTTTTAATAAAGTGTTAACTACTAGTATTCATAGAAGTTGTGATAGCACACCTCCTTGTGGCGTACCCGTTCTGGCTGTTTTAGTAGCCCTCTCGCGTTGCCCCATGCAGACGATATAAGTCTGTTGGAAAGCAGTAATTTGATCCAGATCCTTATGGATTTGTTGACTCCTGCCTTATGGAGAGAGTCCAAGATCGCGTGAGTTGTGACATTGTTGAAGGCTCCGACTATGTCCAAGAACTTGCCGAGCGTGTATTCCTTGTATTGAAGAGAATTCTCAAGGGTGGAAACCACTTCGTGCAGAGCTGTTTCCACCGATTTCCCTTTTAAGTACGAGTGCTGCGCGTTAGAGAGGAAGCCAGGTTCGACCGACCCTCTAATGTGCCCATCAAGTATTTTCTCCATAGTTTTCAGAATGAAGGATGTGAGACTGAAAGGTCTGTAGTCTTTTGCGTTATCATGACTGCTTTTGTCAGCTTTGGGTATGAACACAACACTTGCCTCTCGCCAGGCGTGAGGTACATAGCCCATTCTGATGCAGCCTTTGTAGATGGCCACAATCCAGACTGCTATAGAGTCGATAGCTCTTTGCAGCATTGCAGGTATGATCTCATCGAATCCGGCTGATTTGTATTGGTCGAATGAATTAATGGCCCATTATACCTTCCTGACCGTGGAAAGCCCTGGAATATTGCAGCGGCGTGAGTTAGTCGTCACCGCTGTTGTCTGCTGAAGGGTAGGTGGTTTTTCACAGTCCGGGAGTGCGTTGCAAGGAGTAATTCCAGTGTTTCCGCACTTCCTTCTGTCCAACGATTTCCCTTGTTGAGTGTAGAGGGCGGCGTTGGATTTTTGGAGATTACTTTCCTTAGCCGCGATGCCTCTGATGTGCATTCAATCTGACTGCAGAAGTCTCGCCAGCTCTTCCGTTTCGCCGTTCTCAGCTGTTTTTTTAAGGATTTGAGTGAGTTCCTGTATTCACTCCAGTCTTCATCTTCCCCCCAATGTCTTTATTCCACCATTTTGGCTGGACCTTTTTAGGAGGTTTGTTGCCTTGAATGCCTTGATAAGTGTGTTCCTGAGAAACTTATTTATACGTTCGTTGTCTTTAACATTTCGTGCATAATCTGGACGAGTATTGGTGAGTTTGTCGCGTATGATTCTCGCATATAACTTCCAATCCGTCTTAATCGGATTTCTGTGTAATTTGAAAATTTTATCTGTTTGAGTACACTGAGTACATTTTATTTTTGGCATTTTCATCAAATTTTAAATGAAACCGGAATATAGAGGGCTACGCCCGCAATCCGAGGGTTTTGTAGCAAGTACTTATTTTGGTATGTAAGTATCGGCTCCTTACTCTTCTTGGTACCACTTAGATGGATAAAAAAAAAATGTCTGACCCATAATATAGTATCTTATATGCCCAATCATATTACGTGATTGTAATGAAACTTAAAACATATTATTGCCTATGGTGCCTTGGCCATCGGTCCTTTTGATCTCGGACGTGTTTAAGGGATGCAGGGATGCGCTAACTGTAACTATGGAAACAAACTATTATTAACCTATTTTGAGGAGATATACAAATTCCATTATTTCCCGTTTTATATACTGTTCGGAACCCACCTTCCTGGAAGTTTTAATTTTTCTCAGTGTAACGGTCTGGGGCAAATTACGATCTAATAATTTATCCTCCCTCATTGTTCCCCTTTTTTCAAATATAAGTAAAGTAAACTTAAGATTACCTTTCTCACAACACCCCACTTGCCTATACCAGTCGATAAACAAAATTTGACCCTAAGGCCCCCCCCCCCAATTACCACACATCGCCCCCTACCAATCTTTACCCTTTCATAAATGTGATTAACCATAATATGTAACAATAACTGCGATTCGCACTACGAAAAACAACATGCAAGTAGTACTCGCACCTTTGAAGCCGGTAAGTGTATTTTTTGTATGAATAGTGTAAAAATGCCTAACTTTAAGTGAATGTACTATTGTTGAATATTACATGGTTATAATGAAACGTAGAGGCGTTATTGCTTATGGTGTTGGTTATCATTGGCCATCAATATTTTTGACCTCGGGTGTGCTTAAGGGGTGCAGTGGTGTGCTAACTGAAAAAAATAGAAATATACTATTATTAACCTTTTTTGATGAGATTTTGGAATTCTATTATTTATAGTTTTCTATGTTAGTAAAATGCCGCTTTTCTGTAAATTTTCATATCTCTAAGTATAACGGTTTCGAAATGCAAGGGGGGGGGCACAAACTCGGATGACATATTTTCCCCTCTCCCTCTTTTCCCGTTTCTTCAAATTTGAAAAAAAAAATCCAGAAATGGAATATACTCGACGATACCTTTCTTACGATACCCCACTTGCCTATACCAGACGAAAAAAAAATTTCGACCTTCATTTCCCCTCTATGGGAACCACCCCTTAAAGTTGACCTATTACGACGCATCGCTTTCTCCAGAGAATTATAGTACTTCTTCATATTTTCACCGAATTTCATGCATGTAGCTTCAGGGTTCGTGAGATATTTCATGGACAGACAGACGGACGCATGACCGATTTCATAAGGGTTTTGTTTTACTACAAAACCCTAACGCGTAAAAGACCTGGTTGGTGGAAAAAAAATGAAAAATCCGGTACTTAAAAACGGTACTCGTCCGGTACCGGTACTAAAAGAGAACCGGTTTTAGGGATAGGCTTAAACAGGATACCTGACTACGGCCAGTTTCAATGTCAAATCTTAGAGCAAATGGTTAAAACATCAAGTGAATATAATAAAATTAAATTTTCCAAAATCCTTAACATCTGTTTAGTCACGGTTATCATCGTCCATAAACCTTCATCTTCAATGTACGAGTAAGACCGAGTATAGTCAAGAAAATATTATAAACTCATTTCGCCTTAGCTTTGAGCAACAGGAAAGTTGGTATCTCAAGCATTCACGTAAAGATACAGATAAAATTGTAAGGCTTAACAGAAAATTATGAATACACGACTGAAAGCCTTCGCGATGGAACGTTGAATTTCTTCACGGAGCTAATATCTTTTGACCTTTAACCGCACAAAATATTCCAACAGAATAAAACATTTTATAAGTACTAACGATGATTTCTGCTAACGATACTCGAGACATTTCAAATACATAATGTTGAATGGGGTGTAGATAAGAGTAGAAAGTCGAGAGCAAAATAAGTTCATCATGTTGATATAGTCCTGAGTGCAGCAGTCCTACTTAAAATTGAAAAATAATTATTGGTAAGTGGTAAGGCATTCACGTAGAATATTTCATTGATATCAGGTTGCTAGAGCTTTTGATGTGATACAAAAATTTTCAATTTGGATTTGAGTGTCTGAGGCATCCAATTATTTTAGGGATAGTTAGGCCTGTTCGGTACTGAGATTTCAGTACCGGTACTTGATATTTTGAAATACCGGTACCACTTGAGGTATCCCGGTACTCACAGGTATTCGTTTATTACCGGTACTAGTACCGGTTTTTTCAGTACCGGTATTTTAAACCATGAGCCGGGTTTTTCCAGTACCGGTACTGAGTACCGGAATCCTGGGATTTGAGTACCGGGATCCCGGGATTTCAGTGCCGGTACTCAGTACTGGGATCCCGGGGTTTAAGTGCCTGTTCTTTTGAGTACCTGATATTCAAATACCTGGGATTCTAAAAAAAGTGAAGGTTTTTCACCGAGTCTTCAGGTTTTAGCATTGAACATGTTTATAGGGATCCAACTGGAATTGAATATACCTAAGGTAGTGAATTGGTGGGACGGAAATGACGTTAACTTACGAGTTCGTATTACAGGATGCCTTCATCGAGTTATCGAATGTGGTCGTTGCCGTTTAACGTGCTTTGCTATTAGCGCAATTTTTGCGTTGAAACATGAGATGTCTTGTTTATTTATAGAGTCGTGTATTGTATGATGAGTATTTCCCCATGAAAACAGTGTAGCCATTCTGGGATGGGCAACCCCAAAATGTTTTTTTTTCTTCTTTTTTGACTTCAGATTAGGAATCAGCAACTCAAAATTACCTTCTAGTTGGAACCAGCCCAATCGGACGAGTATTTCCCCACGAAAACAGGGTGGCCATTCTGGTGTGGGCAACCCCAATTTTTTTTTCTTCTTTGACTTCGGATTCGGAATCAAATTTTGGAGTTGTCCACCTCACAATGGCCACCCTGAGGGAAAATACTAATCATACAATACACGACTCTATAAATAAACAAGACATCTCCTGTTTCAACGCAAAAATTGCACTAATAGCAGCGCACGTTAAACGGCAACGACCACATCCGATAACTCCATGACGACATCCTGTAATACATACTCGTATGTTTACGTCGTCCCACCAATGTTCATTATATTGAAATCCAATTGGTTCCCTATAAACATTTTCAATGCTAAAATCTGAAGAATCGGTGAAAAACCTTCATTTTTTTATGGAATCCGGGGTATTTGAATATCAGGTACTCAAAAGAACAGGAACTTAAATCCCGGGATCCCGGTACTGAAAAGAAAAGAACAGATACTGAAACGAACAGGTATTCAAATCCCGGGATCCCGGTACTCAGTACCGGCACTGAAAGAACAGGTGCTCAAATCCCGGAATTCCGGTACTGAGTACTGGTATTCAAATCCGGGGATCTCGGTACTGAGTGTTGGTACTCAAATCCCGTAATCCCGGTACTCAGTACCGGTACACAAATCCCGAGATCCCGGTACTCAATACCGGTATTAAAAAAACCGGGATACCGGTACTCTTAGTTTTTGATACCGGTACTGGAAAAAAGCGGTACCGGGATCCCAGTATTAGGAACAGGCCTAGGCCTCGTCGACCAAGATCAAGTTGATCGTCATAGGTATCTTAAAAGTAAAACACTGTCTAAACCCAACAACTTATTTATACTCGTAGGAAGAATGCAAACTTATGGGTAACTGGAATTTCCTTTATTGGAGTGTCGTATAAACACGATATTCCAGATGGCTTTGGTATTTGCACCGAAAAGCCTAACTAACAATTTTTTTAGAATTAAGCTGTTTTTGAACCGAAACCTCTCATAAGACTCTCCGCCACTCTCATAACGTAATTCTTGTAACAAGTCTAATGAACCAAATATTAATGCGCGACCGCTACGTTTGGTTCGAAATATTTTTTGTAAAAATGATTGTTCCATAAAAACAAGACCCCTGATGCTTGCGCAAGGGTATCTAACCCGCCCAATATCATTCCCTCCTTTTCGCCTAATTTTTATACTCACAAGTTTTCTCTCTTATGTTTATTTCGTCTTACCCAGGAATTTCAATTTTTATTAATACGAAAAGGACAGAAACAACGAGCGGCCAAAACCTAGCCCACGTCACCCGAAATGACGTACAGCAAGTATAGGCCGCTGCTTAGCGCGATAAGCAGGGTTTTTACCGTCCCGGCCATATAATCCTCAAAAAAGTCATAATAAATTCCCTCTAAAGCCACATCCTAGGCACAAGTCGATGGATGTCGATCAGGTTTAGAGGGATGGAATGACTTGCGTAGTTGGACCTGCAACATAGTTGTGTGAACTCCAGCACGTTTAGTAAACCATCTGAAGCAGCAATCTTCCGAGACCATCCCCTGAATGGGGTTAAGCGATGTGCTGACAACTCGTCCTTGTAAAAACCACTCCACGTCAAGAAACCTGAAACAAAAGCCTCGGACTGGACGGATCAACAACGACGACCACGCAAACGACTAAAGGATTATTCTTTCGGATCTTGGAATGTACGCTCCCTGAACAAACCGGGGGCCGAGAAGGCCCTCCTTCAATTGGTCGAAAAGTACACACTAAGCATTACTGCAGTCCAAGAAACAAATTAGCTTGGCAGCGAGATCAATGCCAAGAAATCGCGCACAATTTTGACAAGTGGCAAACCATCGGGCCGCAAGGAGTTTGGAGTCGCATTTATAGTCAACAATCATCTCAAGCCGCACATTACTGACTTCAAACCCATAAATAAACAGCTGTGTGCGATTCGCGTTAAGGCGAAATTCACACACACGACACCGCGCCGCACGACTGCTTGAAATTTCAGTCGAGATACACAGCATCAAATGGGCGGATTCACACTCATCGCTCAGCATGCGATACGATCGACTATGCTTGGCTATTGTGCTTGGCTGCGTCGTGCAGCGCGGTGTCGTTTGTGTGAATTTCGCCTAAGACTCGATTCTTCAATCTCTATCTCATCAATGTGCACACCCCCACTGAAGTTAAAGAAGACGCAGTAAAAGACGAGTTTTACGCCCGCCTTGAGACTCTCTTCAACTCGCTTCCAACAAACGACGTCAAAATGCTGCTGGTAGACTTTAACGCGAAAGTATGAAATGAAAGTTGGCACCGGGGGACCACTGGAGGCCACTGTCTCCATGAAGAATGCTACAACAACGAGCAGCGACTCCGCTTGCAATAGAAATCAGATATAGAATTGCCTCAGTGCACCAATCGAGAATCAGCCCCCCCAAAGTCTTTGCGGTTGATAAGCTTCTGAACGCTGCTACGGCGGTGGCATATACTACCGCCCTTGAGGAAAGACTATCGCCTATGCTACACAACATCAGCAACACAGGCGTCCATGGGTTCTGGGAAGAACTCAAGGGCACCACCAACGATGTCGCGGAGAAGGTCGTGGGATATAAAGCCCGGCGAGTGCGAATGACTGGCTCGACGAAGAATGTAAAAATTCACTTGACGCGAAAAACGAGGCCTATAGGCAATGGATTCAACGAGGAACCAGAGCCAAAAGAGAGAAATATGACGAGCTACGGCGAACATAGAATAGAATAATTAAACGTAAGAAACGTAAATACTTTGACGAACAGTTGCTGAACATAAACGAAAACTTAGCTAATAGGAAACCAGACAAGCGTTCAAACTAGTAAATACAATTAAGAACGGCTATCAACCCAGGACTAGCCTTTGTAAGGACAAGGATGGAAACATCATCAGCGACACCGATGGCATTAACAAACGATGGGCCTCTTATTTGAAAGAGTTGCTGAACCTACAATCTAACATCCCCATCCCCACACAAGAAGCTCTCGACGATGTTATTGATCTAGGCCCACCCATACAACCCCCGACAGTAGAGGAATTTTATCTCGCTGAACTGCTAAAATTCGGTGGAACGGGTCTGGTTGATGCCATACATCAATTACTCCAGAGAGTATGGGAGGACGAGGAAATCCCAAACGACTAGCGCAGAAGCATCATCTGCCCAATTCACAAAAGGAGATAAACTGCGGTGTGAGAATTACAGGGGCATATCACTAGTTTGAACGTCCTATAACATTTTGACGAAAATTCTGGTAAATAGAATAAAACTGTACGCAGAACGAATCATTGGCGAATATCAAAGCGGTTTCAGACCTGGTCGCTCCACAACCGATCAGCTCTTTACGGTCAAACTGATACTCCAGAAGTACTGCGAATACAACGTAAACGTATACCAAGTCTTTTTCGGCTTCAAGCAGGCATACGACAGTATCGATTGTGGAGTACTGTAAATCATCATACTGCAATTCGGTATACCGGCAAAATCAGTGCGACTGACAAAGATGATGATGACCAGCTCCGTCTCACAAATCAGGATCCATAATAGACTTACTGATCTATATGAAACACGCCCTGGTCTGAAACAGGGCGATGGACTGGCACCGATGCTCTTCAACCTAGCACTGGAATACGTTATTCGGGCCATGAATATGGACAACAGCAAGACGCTACTCATCAAGTCGACACAATTAGCAACGAATGGACGATGATCGCATGCCAAAGAGAGTAATGAACGCGCGACGAGTCGACGGAGCGAGACGACGACCGAGGTCTCGTTGGGAGAGCTGAGTTTATGTGGAAGCCGCACAACTACTGGGCTTCCAATATTGGAGGACGCGGTTACGTGACTGAGACAATTGGAGGACAACGATCCAGGCGGCCAAGGCCCGACGTCGGGCTGTCGCACCACGATGATCATGATGATGGTATAGTGAAATGCAGTGAGAAAATTAACCAATTGACGTAAAAGTTATAAATGTTTGATTAAAATATTGTATCACTACTAATTTTAAAGGTTAGCCGCAATAAGCAATCTTTGACATCTAACATGTGTTTCTTGTTCTTATACCGATTTTGTAAAGTTTGTACTACGAAATCCTTAAGAATGCCCATTTAATGTGAAAAATGTACTTGCAATCTATTTTCAGAAAAATTCCTAGTTAAAATGCTGTGAATGTACACAGGTACTTGTATGTATTTTCATTTTTACTGCTGAAACTGTACATTTATACCCAATGAACACGTAGTTCATATACTCGTATTCATGGATAACAGAAACAGGAAGCATTCAGAGAATCGTGTTCGCTTTCACGTTGATTGATTACATCGAAATTTTACTTTACATTTTGCCTGTTTGAAATGCGGTAAACCCTCGATCATGCTGTTAAAGACTGGCCACCTTGTATCGGTCGTCGAATAAAAAATAAATAAACAGAATTTATTCATTGATGTCGTCTGCAAAGTTCCACAAAAGTTCCACATTCCAGTAGGTGAAATGTTATGTAATTGGATTCCGACCAAAAAAGACACAATTGTACTGTTTTTGTTTTTTGCTTTAATGCGGTAAATATTCTCGTATTTTCCGGAAGGCTCGTTCTTTAATTTTGTGCTATGGATGCAATATAATATTTTCAAAAGAAAATAAAAGCACAATACAATATTTGATTTGTGTGTGTTTTTAGAGTCGCAAAAAAAAAAAAAACATTCATATTTTTTGGCATAAAAAATATAAATGGACGGGCATGGGCATATAGGCCGAAGGAAGCTTCGTGTGCCCAGGCACTTCCCGTGCTCTGATCATAACCAATGTTGGTACGTAGGTTTCTTCTGCGACACTGAACACAAATCGAAGACCGTATTTTACTTCATCGGCTGGACTAACGGTATATTCAAGAGTTACTCACCTAAGTCTTTTCACAGTTCGTCCTTCTTTGCATTTCCCGTGGTCCAATTTTAACCAAATTAGGTACTTAGTCTTTTTGGGTTATTATAAGTACATATTTGGGTTCTGCTGCAGATGTACGCCGTGGAAAAAAAAGTCTCTCTTGATCATGAAATGAAACTGTGGATATGGATATCTCATGAATCGGGGCGTTAATGCCAATGCACTGCGAAACTATCGAACGCATTTTGACTCCCTTGGTCGAAACTGATAGTACTTTAAGTCTTTTAGTGAGGAAAAAAGGACATTCTTAGCAATGAAGAGATATCTAGGCAAGATAGGTATCACATAACTGGGGATCATAAGGCTAATGCACTAAACTACTGTTAAGGAGATTTTGAGTCCTTCGGTCAGGAAAACAGCATCTTCTTGGGCATGAATTGAAACAGAAACTAAACCAAGCAAATATCGGTAATGTCTTGATCAGAATGATGATGCCAATCATCTGGACGTAGCGGACATAATATAGGATATAAAAGACAACGGACGTAAAAATGTCCTCAAAAGCAATTCAAGGTCATGTCAAAGGCACATTTAGTCAACGATATGCAACTAAAGAAGTAGTTCTTTAGGGACAGCATTTTTCAAAGCAAATCATATGTAACGAGTGCCAGTAGGGATATTTCGGTTTGGTGGAATTATTAAAATTAGCAATTAATTGAATCGACCGAAATTATTTCCAGTCGAGGCACTTGTGTCTGTTGTTTGTAATTTGCCTTGACCCATCCAGGGTCACGGGGGCGTCAACAACTTTAGCATTATGCCTTGTTGACGTTCCGATAGCATTATCTACTTTTTGGACGTGAAGTCGCATGTTCAAAACGCAGTGGGGATTCTATTAGTACCCACAGGTAGTTTTTTGTTCTCGCCAGGGCTTGAACCTCCGTTATCAGGGGTCGTCAAACTCCGGCCCGCGTGCTAAAGCCTCTGGTTTTCATCCGGCCCCTGAGTTAACATTGTTTTTGACATGAAATAATTATTCCAAAAAAATATACATAAACCGTTTAAAACGAGATTTTTCGCCAAAACGTTATTTTATTGAGTGTGCAATAACAATGAGCTAGTCTGTTGTGAAACAAAAAAATTTAGATACATCACTTTCAACTTTAATTACTTATTTAAACCCGCCCGATTTAGCGATTAAGCGAAGAAGCATAACAACACTCTCAATTTCCAGATCCTCTAACTCGAAGAAAACGTAGGCTCCTTAAGTAAGGAGAGGAAGCAGGTCGAGCAACGTACAAAAGACAGCAGATGAAGTGGTTCTCTGTGCTCCAGTAGTGAGCATACTGGCTAGTCTTTTGACTTTGCTCAGCAAGCAGAGTGAGTCCCTAGCCTATGGGCCTTCCAACAAACAATAATTCCATTGTATTGGCACCACAAGGAATACGTAATGCCAGTAACTTAAGGTTGCAGGCGCCAGCTACTGCCTATTGCTTTCTTATAGGTTTACAAGGCAATGGTAGCCCTAAACCATCGCACGTAGGAGTAGTTGACGCGCTATTCCAAACTTGGTGTTATTGTAAACTAGTAAAGTCTATTTGGTTGCATAATTGAGGTGCTACACTCAAACCTTTAATTAGCTGTGGGTTGACCACAACGGTGAACAGTTACAATTTGGGTCTCCTATCCGGCCCGCAGAACTCAAAATCCCAACGATCTGGCCCTTTTCGGAAAAAAATTGCCAAACCCTGCTCTAGATGGCAGAGCGGAGACCGAACGGACACGGCCACCAAGCGCGTCGTACTTGAAATTGGTTGCATGATTTTGACCCCTCGATATAATTCCTGCTGGCAATACTATCCCAACTACAGAACGTCACTCAGCGAGCGTTAGCCCGACACTCAAACGCCACGCATCGCCATAGGCTAACAATTCTCGGAAAAAGACACTTGACACTTAGTAACAAGTGCTGATCCGGAAGCACAATCTATTAAAATACTTACGAAAGTCACGAATCCTAAATGCGGGTGAGCGGGCGAGTGCCGCAGAAACGCAACTCATTTGCAAAAGTCATTTATTGTTTATTTTTTATCCTTTACTTCAAAATCAGAAAATGGGTGCATGAGCTCAATTTAACGATGCGCAGAGTTGTAGTTTATATCATCCAATAGGAGTTCCTAGCTTCGAAAAGGCAGCAGATGTGTAAGATTTTGAGGCTCTGGGTGCTAGTGAGTATATTCTGTTGTAAAATAGCTCCCAGAAACGCATACGAAAAAGGAAAAAATTACGACTGCGCATTGATTGCGAACTGCATCGGACGAAGCGCTCCTGCTCGCATTAAATGTCGTCGGAGCCGGCTCCGGTCACTGTTTAGAAAAAGTAAAAAAGAACTACTAAACCGCAAACGCATTAAAACGTCGAGCGAATCCTCAAGGCTGAGTAAAGTTTCTAATGAAGCCAGATGGATCATGGACCTCCATTAAGGAGACAGTTAATAAGTTACTGGACACCCGGCTTCCGAACAGTTCATCTGAAACTGCGTTCGTATATGCACAGGAACACGTTCCCATCCATGCGGGTCTCTACCAATACTATCAAAGGATAAAATTTTCTGGGCCATATCCAGTTATGAGCCGTTTAAATCTGCGGGGCCAGACGGTATTATACCGGCAGACTTACAGTAACTGTCCGATGTCATCTACCCCTGGATTGAAACAATATTTATGGCATGTTTATAGGTATACTTAGTCTACATTCCTCGGGCCTAGGCAGAGGTCTAGGTGGTCTTTATTCCAGAAACAGGCAGAAAATCCTACGCAAACCCGAACGAACTTAGGCCGATTAATTTATCATTGACCCTGCTTACAGTACTGGAGAGGCTTGTTGTTGCTGTTATAGCAATAGTGAGAATTTCATTGTGTGAGTGTGTTACATGCTGTTATTGTTTGCAATCTTCCTCGATGTAAACCAATACAGCAAGTAACACATAGACACACATCCTTCTTGCATTGAAGGGGTTTGGCAGCTCTTGGCCGTTGTAAAAACGGGTCGCTCCGGTGCGTAGAACCGGCTCCCGCAGGAGCGACTGGACAGGCTTATATATACCCTTCTAGTATGCATGCTGTGAATTTTATAAAAGATTCGCGGGGATCCCACTCCGTAAGCGAGTATCTAACTGGAGAGTCTTATAGATACTCGCTTACGGAGTGGGATCCTCGCGAATCATTTATAAAATTCACAGCATGCATACTGAAAAGGTAAATCCGTTGATAGAGCGTTGCATTCTATCGTGGGCTTAATCGAGAAGTCTCTAAGAGGTTAACCATGATGTTGTTTCTGGATATTTAGGGCGCCTCCAACAACGTTAAAGCAGCTGCAATCATTGATGCACTGTCGTCTCTAGGAGTGGACGACTATCTCTGAAAGCTCATCAACCTGATGCTAACATCGAGGGTTATTTGCACTGAGCTGGGCATGTCGTCCGCTCGTAGATACGTAAATAGGTGCACCCCGCAGGGTGGCGTTCTCTCCCCCTCTTATGGAACGTTGTAGTTAATGAACTTCTCTTGGATCTGGAGGCGCTGGAATGCAAGGTCACTGCTTACGCGGACGACGTTGCTATCGCGATCTCGGGTAAGCTCCCCACCACTCTTAATGAGGTATTACAAAATGCATTCTCTATTTTAACAAATTGGGCCACAAATATGGCGCTAAAGCTAATCCGTTAAAGGTGGAACTTGTTCTTTTTTCAAGAATGCATAGGAAACCACCACCAGAACCTCCGGTATTGGAGAGAGAGGAACTGGTCTACACAGAAAAGGCTAACTTGCTCGGATTGATACTTGACAGAAAGCTGGAAGCTTTATTCAGCAGCGTATAAATAAGGCTAATATCGCACTCTACTGTTGTAAGAACGCCGTCCGAACGTCCGAAAAAGGTGGGGCCTGAAACCGAAGGTTGTGCATTCGCTCTATGCGGCGGTTAATCGACCCATATTTTTGCACGGCATTGTTGTGTGGTGGAACGCATTGAAGACTGCAGTTAATCGTAGATTAGTGGAGAAAGTGCAAATATCAGCTAGTTTGGTAATCAACGGGGCTCTCAAAACCACATTTTTTGATGACTTGAATATAATGCTCAACCTTTTCCCGCTAGATATTTTTGGCGAACAGGTGGCTGCACGCACGGTCGTCCGCCTTCGCGATGCAGGACAATGGTTGATTTTAAACTGTGGGCACTTGTCGATTTTAAATAATCGAGATATTCCTCGGAGGACGGAACATATCTTATCGAAACTTATCTTCACTAAGCCCTTGGAAAGTCTCATCCCATTAGTCTGAATCTAAACCTATCGGTTCGACTACCCGGCTACTGCAGCGTTCTTCAAGCGGAACTGGTAGCTACTTGCGAAGTCCTAGCCTGACAGGGACGTCATCGTCATGACGTATCAGTAAGGAACATCATTATTTTAACAGACAATCAAGTTGAGATTAGAGCCCTGGAGTCGGTACGGATCATATCAAGGATGGTGTTGGAGTGCTGCGAATCTCTCACAGAGGTAAGTGATATCTTTGATATTGTCTTGTGCTGGATTCGGGGTCACAGTGCTTCGTGGCAACTGCTGAGCGACCGAACTTGCTAGAAGAGGGACCTCGGAATAATCCGAACGTACTCTCTGCAAAGTTGAGATGCCCTTTGATACATGTACAATAAATATAGCCTAATGCAGCCCGCGATAAGTATCACTAACACGAGATGGCTAGGGACTAAATGCTTCGTAAACCCATCCTGTATGGGTGTACCTGGTGACTACTGATGATTATTTGACACTTAGGGTTCTGGCATGCTCTAAACGACCGAAGCACCTGCATGCAGCTCAAGAACCGGGAGTCTTACACATAAACAACTTGAAAGCACATATATGATAGGTAAAATGAAAATTTAGTTGCATGGGATATGAACCTAAAGTGCCGATGAATACCACCACACTTTTTGCGTCATTTAGCATTTGTTCCAAACAAATTGATAACCATGGATATGTTGTTAATTTGTGTACACTGACAGATATTCTAATATTACCATTACCTGTGCTATGCGGATTTGCCATTTGTGAGTTATATGATGCAAATAATCAGTTAAAATAAATTGGAGGATTTCAATGGAATCAAATTTCAAATCTCACATTTACAGAGGATTAGGTTAGGTTACTACAGAGGATTAATATGTATTATCGGAGCTATTTCTTTAGAAATAATGTGTCCTTCAAAGTGTCCTGTCCTTCCACATTTTTGAACCAAATTGAATCCAACTCTCCACGTTTAATTTTTCTATTTACATCAACCACTTTTGTTTTGTGTTTGATTCCGTAATTCAATCGTGCTAATAATCTACCCGAAAAAAAGTACGCATAATATAAACTGGAGCGGGAAAGCTTTCGCGAAGTTTGATATACGCTTCCTTGGAAGTCCCGAATTCCATTCATTGCCTCCTCTCACTGAAACGTACTAGAACGTAACAGGAGAAACTCGAAGCAAAATGCTCCTGCTCGTGTGACGATTGCGCTTTGCTGAGATAAGTTTTCGCATCTTCTAACAGCTGGGTGTAGCTTTTTTTCGCGATTTAACTTTGGTCCTAGGATACTCGGCAGTAAAGATTAGTAGTATCCGTTTTTAGTACAAAATTGTCGGTCGGACTATGTGGCGACACAAAGTGCTTTTCATGATTTTTGTTTCTCTTTTTGGTGTCGATTGAACGGAGTTTATGACAAAAAAAGGTGAAACCAAATTGCTGGAGGGTTTTTTTTTGGGTGCAACACCCATTTCTGCTAAAATGAGATTTTAGTATTCGGTCAAAGTGTGAATGTTTTTCGGGGAATTGAAGTAAATTATCCAAAACTGTGAAGTGATAATGAAACGAATCAGATATAGTATAATAAGATAGTTGTTTGTGAATGTGATGGTGTGTTGACAAATCTGTTAAAGCGCATCATCTTTAGGGTATCTTCCGAGTGGCTGGTGTTGTAGTTCTTTAAAAAAGTTTGGTTTCTTGTCAAGACAAATTAACAATTAAGCCGATGTGGATACAAAAATTTAATTCTAGAAGGTGATTTGATGCTGAATTTTAAATGACCAGATGGAATTTACACTGACAAGTAAGTAGCGAAAAACTAGGCAAGTTTTCTTTTTTCGAGAATTGTTATAGTCATTAGTTATAGATTTATAACTATTTTCAACTAACAGGTATATAACAAAAATTACACAAGACAACCAAAACTCAGTGGTTGTCAGTTTTTCAGTAAATGTTATTATTTCGTTTTTAAATTGATATGTCTATTGCACCAATGAAAGGGTTCCAAAAAGATGAAATCTGATTGCGAAGATATTGGAAGCATTTAGACTCACCGTCGCAAACGCTTTTTTGGTTACCTGGTCGTCGGTTTTGAGTAAAGTAATTATTACGGTAGTTGGTTTTGAGTAAAGTAATTACTATCCTGATGGATTTACAGACAAGTCCTTTTTTTCCCGAACACAATTGTTTTATTGGATTACAAAAGAATTTAGATGAGGAAAGGGTTCTTAAATGATATAATGAACTAATGGATTCATACTCGTAGCTATTTTAACTCAAAACCTTAAACAGAGTTTGTAACTCCTGAGCACTGATCAGTTCTAGCCTTTCAAATGTTTGAACATTAAAGTGTTCAGTGTTATATGTAGTCTGAGATGACGACGCTTCCTGAGAGTGTTAGTGGGCGGAAGATAATTTGGGAACAGACAAATACTACGTCATTGATAAAAAACTTAGTAGGTTACTTGCCTATGATGTTGTTAATGAATTGAAATTAGTACTTACCGACTGAAATCTTAGAAATATACGACAGTGTACTCTCTCATAAGCGGACTCCTTCAGTTCTTGAAAATGTTTCCGCTTAATTGAAACGTTCGCTTATAAGGCAGTGCAACTAATGAATACACATTTCATATTTTTTTTTGTATAAATTTCCTGTTTCCTTATACATATAAAAACAAAAGAATTTAATTGAAAAAAAAGAAACAAGTCCATCTCGTGTCTACTTCCTAAAGGGGAGAAAAAAGCGATGGGGTTGTTTTTCAAATCTCATGTAGACAGCGAGTTCTCCTTCTCCTGAAGGCCCAGTGATTTAAACATAGTCAAGATCGCAGTAAAACTGCAGATAAAACCAAGAATTTCTTCCCAGGGGTGGAAAACTGATACGGTTTTTTTTTTCAAAATATTTAATAGCGACCTTCTCGACTTCAAGGTCTAATATCAGAACTTCATCGAAATCGCAGTAAAACTGCAACTAAAAGAGCAAATTTACTTTAAGGGGGTGGGACAGAGGAGAAATGGGATGGTTTTTCCAAATCTCGGGTGTACAGTGACCTTGCCCTTATTCTGAAGGTCCAATATTAAAATTTTTATCAAAATCGGAATAAAACTGTGAATTGCTTTGAAGGGCTGGGAAAGGGTGTTTGGATGGTTTTTAAAAATCTCATGTCGACAGTGACCCATACCTTATTGCCTAAAGGTCGAATGTTGGACATTTCATCAAAATCGGACTAAAACTGTAGGTCTGAATGGAATTTTCCTTTCAAAAATCCTGAAATTTCATTCAAAATGCAGCACCCGCATACGAAAAATTTAAACAGTGACGTCATGTGCAAAAAGAACGGAAATGTAGCACGCTTCTTTGCGTAGCTTAACATCCTTAAAACATGAACCTACATACGAAATATAATAGATAAACCAGCACGTGCATATCAGGTCCATTTTTTTTTCTTACAGAGCAGAGTAGAGCAGATTAAGTGGCGAGAAAAACAATCGAGAGCAAATTAGCGTCACGAAAACGAAACCGGGGCATGTCTTTGGTGGGAGTGTGTCTTGGTTTAGTTAGAATTCAAATGCCAACTCAAATTTCAACAGAAAACTGTAATCTTTTGGGGCGACCCGTAGCGCAGTGTGTTGAGGCATCAGTCTCATGTTTGATTACCGGCGTTTCGGGTTCGAATCCCGTCCACGACGACGTTCGTTCCCATTAATGTGCAGGAGGTGCATGCTGGCAACTGCATTCTGCGAAACCAGTTTAAGCCAGCGAAACGTCAACTGGGCCACATGGAACAGTTGACGCGCTATGCCCCACAAGGGGTTAGGGCAATTGAGTAGTTGTAGTACAACTTTCCGCCTTTTTTTCCTGGAATTAAAAGCTTAATTGTCAAAAAGTACTTACAGATTTATTATTCAAAGTTCTGTCCACCGCTAGCGCCTCTTTTCCCATATTTTCGGCAATTTTCGGATTCCATCTCGGAAAAAGGAGGCGTCTTTCAACGCGATCTATGATTGGATCCATTTTTCGACTTCCTCGTACGAACGAAAATTCTGATCAGCCAGGCCGTGCGCCATGAAACGAAACAGATGATAGTCGGAAGGAGCGATGTCTGGGGAGTACGATGGGTGGGGCAAGACTTCCCATTTCAGGGTTTCCAAGTATTTCTTGACCACTTTTGCGACGTGTGGCCGAGCATTATCATACTGGAGGATCACTTTGTCGTGTCACTCTTGGTACTGTGGTTGTTTTTCCTTTAATGCTCGACTTAAACGCATCAATTGCTTTTGGTACGGATCTCCTGTGATAGCTTCATTCGGCTTGAATATTCGGTTTCGCCGTCGACGTTGAAGCATGTCCGGGCATTCCCCATGACTTTCTGCGCTTGGGATTATCGTAACGGACCCATTTTTCGTCGCCGGTTACGATGCAATGTAGAAATCCCTTCCAATTCTGCCTTTGAAGCAGTTGTTCGCATGCAAATAATCGCCGTTCAATATCTCTCGGTTTTAACTCGTACGGAACCCAATTTCCTTGTTTCTGAATCATGCCCATGGCCTTGAGGCGTTTCGAGATGGCTTGCTGAGTCACTCCCAGTGATTCAGCAAATTCTTCTTGCGTTTCGCACGAATCTTCATCGAGCAGTGCTTCCAATTCGTCGTTTTTGAAAATGTTTCTCTTTTCTCCACCATGCTTGTCCTCGACATTGAAATCGCCACTTTTAAAACGTTGAAACCACTCACGACATGTTCTGTCACTCAGAGTAGCCTCACCGTAAGTATCTGAGGCCATTCGATGAGCGTAAGCTGCAGTTTTTTTTTCAAATGGAAGCAGAAGATCAAAACTTCCCTCAAATGACGAGAACTTGGCTCGAAAACAGACATTTTGAATCGCGAATCTTATTAAAAATGCGAACAACTTTTACTAATGCGGGGATGTCGATACGTTCACAGATTTCCAAACTCACTTTGTGACACTTTTGAACTACGTATTTTGACCAGCCCTCAACGATGCAGCCGTCTGTCGGAAAACGGCGGAAGCAAAGTACACCTAACACAATCGGACAAATTTTACTTTCAGTAGCAAAATTATTTTGTATGTTTACTATTCCATATAATTACACAAAGCGGACATTTTATCGACAGGAAATGAACTTTATGTGCTTCTCAAACCGTAACTGTCCGAAAACTTCGACACCTGCGCCGCCCACATTTCAAAACGCTGACTAAGTCTTAACCGAGCAGCATTCTTACACTGTCGTTTTACCCAGAGCAGCTCAGATCAAATTGTTAGTGTAATTGTGTGGTCTTAATTTGCTCTGCTCTATATGGATCTTGAAAAAAATGCGCCTATTGTCAGTGTTTTAAAGATTTTTGATTTTTTTGTCCGTTTAATTTGTAATTAGTAATTTGTCTTGAGGGTACGAAATTCCGTGTCCGCGGTCGTGTGCTTAAAAGAGGGTATGTATGTTTCTGTGAATATCATCCCGCCTTTAAAAGTGTCCGCTTAGAAGAAGTACCCGCTGTGCCGAGAGATAATACACTGCAATAATGAAATTTTCTTTGAGAATTTGAAGTTCCTTTTCCTTCTGGAAATTCGCATGTTTCTGATTTGAACAGACTCGAATAATGGATGAAGGGTACAAGAAGAATCTATCTTTAGCGCACCCTTACTAGGCTATGGTTACTTTAAATTGGAAGATACCAGAAATGGAATGCATTCATTATGCACTTTGATATGACATCCCACATACCCAATAAACACGAAAAATGTCCCGGACGGAGCTGTGGAGAAAGATGGTAACATCCAAGCTACTCGTACCAACCAGGATTTTTGTTTCAAGCCAAAACGTGATATTGCTTTGAAAAAAAGATAGTTGTCAACATCTGACCATGCGAAAGGGTTCTTTTAAGCCCATGGAAAACGTCGTCGGCAGTCATTGAGTGATTAGCTGACTTATATACTCGTATTTGAAAGTGCCAATTATCGCCCTTCATCGCTCGCGCGAATTTTGTAACACGGATATTCGCGCGGAGTACAATTGTACTCGAACTAGTATTACTTATAATTCTTGAAAATGTTCACTAGTTGAGATGAAATAATGGTAGTTTTTGACTTCATGACCTATTTGTATGAAGCTAGGTTTGGAAACAAGTTAATTATATGAATTAATATAAAATATTAAATGATTAAAAAATAAAAATTAAAATAATAAATAGTAAATAGTAAATATTAAAAAAAAAAGTTCAAAACGAAAAAATTACCGTTTTGAACTTTTATTGCAATTCAATAAAAAAAAGGAAAAAATATACACTTACAAATTTGTTAACATAAATATATATTTTCTCTAAGAATACTTGAAAAAAAAATTCACTCCATAAAGACTTTCGATCGACAAACTCGAAAACCGAATAACGGTTTTAATCAAAACTTCTACTACATAAACATAACCCCCAAAAAAAAATCAGCTACACGAGGCTCCAAGCCCCTCACTTGCGTGTGACCAGACGTATGATTTTTAAAAAGGCGAGTGGAGAACAAATGTACGCCGCGCGAGCTTTCGGCGGTTAAACTATTGTAATGATGAGCTCGAGCGGCCCATCTACTTCTCGGCTGCTGATCTGAAAAGAAACTAAGGGCACTAACTAATGCTTGCGAGTTTAGGCTCTTATTTAGAATTATCCTTCGCCGTGGAAGATCGGATTGGAAACATGTACTCAATTTGTTTAAAGTTGGGGATTTAAAGTTTATTTCATTTCCTGGTGGTTGGAACTATCGCAACTTGAGTTTATAATTTGTCAAGATTCATACATCAATTTTAATCTGACGATGGATGTGTTTCTAAAGAATACGGATCCAACTGTCGTACTGCCCGCTCCGGTTAATATTTTCGAAATAGTGGATGGGAATTTCTTCTGGAAGTGTTTGTTATTTCAAGAAATCGACTGCCCCGTCCTTTTTTCACAACATTAAAAACATTCCATACCATACGATGTCTTAATTTATCAGTAAGCTCTTTGAAAGGTGCCGTATTTCGTTCGCTCTTGGTTTTCAAAACCTTTCAGGCAACTATTCGTTACGAGTATGCTGTTCATCATGGTTATTATTACTTCACTTGGTGCAGTTCATAGGTTACTGATAATTGCCTGCTGTGTATTTTAAAACTCTATTTTGCAGGTGATTATGATGATGATAATAGGAAAAATATTTTATTTAAATAGGTTCATGATCAGATAATAATATACTACAGTGGGCCCCGCTTACTATGCTTACGTTTGAACTGAGCGGAACTGATAACAATAAACAGACGATAATGTTAAGCAAAAACGGCCAAAATCATGAAATTCCTCCCAAATTAGATAAAATATTCAAACAAATAGTTGTTACACCAGAATTTATTAGATAGAAATACATAACCCTTTTATTTACTGTTATTTTTCACAATTAAATTAAGTTAAACCTTATGCCACCATCAAACCACGTCAAAATCAGTAGGACGTGCGAAAAAGACAATTTTCTCATTTCCACTGTTCGATTGATTTTGATGTGGTTCCATGGTTGGTGCCGTTCCAAAAAACGGAGCAGAATGCAGTAGGCAACAGCCAATTTCTATAGATACGAGTATTGACTGCGAAGAACAATAGGCACGAAATTATCAAAACAACATACAGGTCTAATTTTAGCACAACAATTTTAGAGGCGGCCGGTAGTGCAGTGTGTTAAGGTATCAGTCTCAAGTTTGACTACCGGCGTTTCGGGTTCGAATTCCATCCACGACGACGTTCCTGACCATGGATGTACAGGAGGTGCATGCTGACAGTTGCATTCTCCGAAACCAGTTTATGCCAACGAAACGTCCACTGGGCCACATGGAATAGTTTTTTTATTTGCCCTAACTCCTAGTGGGGCATAGCGCGTACTCCCATGTGGCGTAGTTCACGCATTGAACTTAGTTGGCAAGTCGAAAAATGTTGTGGCTTATTTGTACGACCCACAATACAGGGGGAAGACAACAAAAACATCCATGGCCACAACAAGATACGAGCCCATGGGTAACCGGTAGCTTGAGTCTTGAGACATCAGACAGACGCCTCAACGCAATGAGCTACCAGCCTCCCTGATATTGTAACTAAGTGCCGGTACACATGAACGTCCAAATGACGCCTGATACTGCGTCACTTTCAATCGGATAGGATGAAATACATTACGGGCAATGAAGCAATGCACATGGCCGCAGATAGTTATCCGATAGCTATCGGCGGCATTTTGCCTCCGCGATAGCTATCTGGGATGACGCTGGTTTCTGCTCCTATCTGCGTCACTTCACGCGTCCGCATATCAATTTTTAATAAGCCGGCCCACATACACTCGAACCCGGAACACGGACACGGCCACAATGTCTGATTTGTATGATGTTTCTTAAACCATTCGCTTGAGGATCACTTTTAAGTGCCAATTAATTAATTGTTAATCGTGACTACAACAATTGACAATTAATTTAAAAAAAAAAAGTGGTAATGGATGCTCCTCAGCCCGGATGGGGGCTTCTAAGGGGGGTGAAAATGGTGTCCAAAATGCGAAATTCCTTATATTTTAGAAGTTATGGCCAAAAAACAGTTTATTTAAAACTAAAAATAACATAAATTGTAAATTCAGGTTCGCTATTATGTGGCCCGGCTTATATAATACAGAGTGACGCTGCGTCCTATAGCATCATGTGAATTGAAATGCAGATAGGTATCAAAGGAGGGAGGAGCTTAAGTGACGCGGCGTCCGGCGTCATTTGGACGTTCATGTGTACCGGCTCTTAGAAGGTATCACAACAAGAATTTCGGGGGAAACCATCCGACTTAATTAAACATGTTTCCACAAAAAAAAAAATATTAGTCTCTCCTCCCTACTTTCAAAAACCGTGCATTGCTGGATTTCTATTGTACATGAGCCAAAGCCTGACTTGTCAGAGTTTTCCAATAGGTATGACGGCTACTCAGGTGACGAGTGAAAATCGAGTGAAAAAATTCAAGAAGTTTTCAAATTTGGCATGGTTGTTTGTTGGTACTGGGAGTATAACATACGGGGGTAGTTCCAGAAGTACCCGATCTAACAAGGAAAATAAAAAGAAAAATCTTTATTTCTCAACGTGGTCCCGTTTTAGCTTGTTACACTTTTGGAAGCGATGTTCAATTGCTTCGATACCCTATTTATAGTACGAACCATCTATCTCCTCAAATAATAACCATTAACACTTCTTCCATTTTTGGCAAATTTTTACCTCCACGTCATTTTCTCTAGTCTGGAAAAAGGAAATAATCCAAGGGAGCTAAATCTGGCGAATAGAATTCGTGAGGAAGCAATTCTTGAATTCATCACTCAGACGCTGCAATAGGTTCACATAATACTCGCAGTTGATTGTTTTTTGAGCATCCCCAAAAAACCATACTAACACCTTTCTAGCAGATGGAACTGTCTTCGCCTTCCTTGGTGCCGATTCTCCTTTTTCAATCCATTGTTTTGCTTTTTTCTGCCCGTCAGGTGTTAAATGATGGACCCATGCCTCCATGGAATCAACGCAAAAACTCGGCTTTATGGCTGTGGAACACTCGATTAAAACACCCTAAGCGCTCGTTTATACTATGGCGTTCAGACGCGACGTTTTTTTTTTCCGTCAAAGCAATTAATGGCTAGCAACACATGGAAATGAATGGGAACGTTGTTATTAGGCGCGGTAGCGTTAGACGTTTAACGTCGGACGTCGCGTCCAAAATTTTTAACGTCGCATGTTGGCGGACTGGTGTTTGGACAAGAGGCACACTATAAACACGTGCAACTATGCTTGTGATTATATTACGACGTTTTTTAACGTCGGACGTCGACGTTTTCTGGACGTCGCGTCCGAACGTGATAGTATAAACGTACGATAACGCCTTCGCCGTCGCGTCCGAACGTCATAGTATAAACGTACGAAGGCGTTATCGTACGGTTATACTATCACGTTCGGACGCGACGTCCAGAAAACGTCGACGTCCGACGTTAAAAAACGTCGTAATATAATCACAAGCCAACGACGTTTTTTTAACGTCGGACGTCGACGTTTTCTGGACGTCGCGTCCAAACGCCATAGTATAAACGTACGCTAAGGCGAAATTCACACACACGACACCGCGCTGCACGACTGCTTGAAATTTCAGTCGAGATACACAGAATCAAATGGGCGGATTCACACTCATCGCTCAGCATCCGATACGATCGACTATGCTTGGCTATTGTGCGTGGCTGCGTCGGAGCTGAAAATGTAGCTATAATCTGAATATCGCCTAAAGGAGCGTTTTGCTAGGCACCACCTCTGCGTTGATCGCAGGCGACGATTAAAAAACGATACATATAAATAGTGATTCGTGCTCTATGGGCTTATCCCTAATCGCGAACAATGTGCGACGATCGTGTGCCTAGTAAAACACACCTTAACGATGCTGTTTTTTCTGTCATCTCGCGCACAGCTTTCTCATGTCCAAATTTTCAATCAATATGTGATATATAGCCATTTTTGAAATAACTACCCTGTCTGCTAGCTCGCGTATCTGGAGTCGACGGTCATCCAATACCACTTTGTCGTGTTTCTTCACTTTTCCTGGCGTTGTCACCTCATTTGGTCGACTACTGTTCAGTGCACTGAACCACTGAAGAAGGGAGTAAGTAACTCCCGAAATACGTACACATATGCGGAAATAAATATATTTTGTAGTAAGGAACCTTTGTTTCTCCTTTAACTCATCCATTAAAACTTAACCTTTATAAGGTTGATACTTTCGGCCATTTTAATAGTTTTCAAACAACTACCGTGGACTACTCTCGTACTTAAAGCCCCCGCCGGTTGGTGGTGAGCTTGCGCCGGGGGGATATTAAACTGGAGGTTTTCTAGTGTTTGGGTTTTGTCTCCGTAGCTATTAACCCTATAAAAAAACATTCTTACACAAAAGTAAAGATCACAAAAAAAGTACATAAAAATGCTGAATCACTTTTTCCACCTAATATCTTTGAAAATGGGCTTCACAAAACACAAATGTAAACATCGCTTAATAACTTCTAAGGCATGTGTGCTGCTGAAAACTCCTGTAAAACTTTTTGAAAGAGTATTCAATACCCTAAAACTATTTATACATACAAAGCTGCTCCGTACGTGCAAGCTTTCCCGAAAAAAAGCTCTTCGAACATTGCAAATACAAAAATGTCCGTTTTGGCGAAGCGTATTATAAAATTTCGAAAAAAGTATTCATACCACGAAAAAAAAACTTTTCATAAATAAGCGTAAAAGTTATTAACTTATCTTTAGTTTGAGATGCGTGCAGCGTTCGTAGGATAAACAGTTACATAGAAAATGGCAAAAACAAATTTGTTTAAAATTAGCCTTCCGATCAAAAATAAAGGTAAAGATTACTCAATACGTTCTAAAGTACGAGTATGTATCCTATCCTATATCCTATAAAATTTCTGCAATTTTAAAAGAGCATTAAATTTCCTAAAATTTAGTTTGAAATATCCGCTACGTCCGTAGCATCATTAGCTACCCAGAAACACATGTTTCGAAACAAGTGGTCATGAGCGCAATCAATAAATGCTGAAGTAACCCCATTTGAAAATGATAAAAATATGGTGATTGAAAGAAAAAATTTCGAAGTTTACAGATTTTGTACAACTGTTCATTGCTGCCTAGAGAATATCCTACTAAAAACCCTGGAAGATAGCGGTGGGGAGCAGTTTTGTGGCTGAATCTTTTTTTTTACTTAAAACTCCAAAGCTTTTAATTCTGAGAAAAATTTTTTCAGGAACAATTTTGCTTTATTTTTTAAAATTTTCAACAAAAGAAAGATCTCATTAATTTTTCTCATATCAACACTTTCAATGTTATATCGCGTACAATGTACCAAAAATGTGCAAATGGTATCATTAGAAAAGAAGTGTTCCGGGATGCATAGGTTAAAGCATATCGGTATCTTCCCAATAATACACATATTTGAACAATAATGTTAGCATTCCAATTAAAAATGGGATGTTACGCTGTTAATAGTGCTTCGCTCGCTTTTTTTATGTAGGGTTCGCTTCGCTAACAACTTTGACATTAATTTCGGTCATTTGGATATTTTTCACGGTCGCTCATCCCGAAGAGAGAAGAGCCTTAGGAGCGCCACCATCCCAGCGACTCCAAAAGCTATTGGTTTGACACGGGCATTTTCAAAATTTGCTTGCACTCTCAATGAGAAAGAAACCCTCCAAAGCCTGTCCCAAGCCAGCGTTATGAAAAGAGGAGGGATGGATAGTTGTAGCCTGACTGGCTGAGTTACACCTAAGCTTCTCAGGTCATTAGGGTGAGACAAATCTCGTAGGCAGATCTGCAATATACTTGTCTAAACTTTAGCGCGTTATGAGACTTGTGAAGTAGCTATCTCCGAGTCCCTGAGTAGGGTTAAGCGATGGGCTGACAACCCATCCTCGTAAAATCCAGTCCATGTCAAGAAATCTGGAAATAATGCCCCGGATTGGACGGATCAACAACGAAGACCACGCAAACGTTTGTTGGACTATTCTTTAGGATCCTGGAATATACGCTCCATGTAAAAACCGGGGCTATGAAAGCCTTACTGCAACAGGTGGAACGATACAAGCGGAGCATTACTGAACTCCAGGAAACAAAATGGATTGATAACAAAATTAACAACATGAAATCGCATACAATCTTCCAAAGTGGAAAACCGTCGGGAGACAGAGAGTTTGGAGTCGCATTTGTCGTCAACAGACAACTGAAACAGCACGTATAATATAGCACGTATCACGGATGTGATAGGGTATGTTAACTTTGTCATAAAGTTTGCAGCGCACAGAAGGAAGGATCTCCTACCACATAAAGTATATGTATTCCTAGTCAGTATTACGGGGCAAGACGATTAAGTGTCCGTCTGGCTGTCTGGTTCTATACAAACTAGTCTCTCGGTTTTGATGCTATCGAGCTATAATTTTTCACAGAGCCTTCTTCCTATTGCACGCTGTAAATATGTCGGAACTTATGAAATCAAACCACTACGCCATATGGTTGCCATAGGAACGACACCGGTCCAAACGTCCGTCTTTGTGAAAAAAAAATTTTATTTCAAAAGATAGCTTTCTTAAATTTCAAATTATCTAATAGTATCTTTAACCATTTTCGAATTTGGTTGAAATAGGACTACTCTATCATACAGCTGTCATGGGAACGACCGTTCCAAAAGTAAGTTTTTATTAAAACAACTTTTTTATTTCTGAAGATATTTTTACCAAATTTCATATTATTCAAAAATATTCACCGACAAAAATCATTCCTGAGTTTGGCTCATATAACTCTCATAGAAACAGTTAAATCGGAACAAATTTTACTACTAATTCCAAAGTGGTAAATGCACCCTCCGCGTGATGTGTATGATACCTTGTTTAAAATAAGTTATCACCCCAAATCCTTTGTTCAGAAAGGCGAAAAATCTGCATAGATATTAAAATAAATAACTGGCGCAACAGTCCAATTTGAACCATGGCCTCGAGATGAGTTAGCATCATCTCATTTTCTAGATCGTGACGGTCTTGTGCAGAGGTGTGTGATCAGCAACACGCTCAACCGAGCTATTTATCCCATAAATGGGTACTCATTTAACAGCTGAGTGGACTCATAGTCCGATACGTAAATCCCCTTTTTCATCGAAAACTACGGCATTCGGTAGGAATCGAACCGGGGCCCAGTGCGTAGAAGGCGAACGTGCTAACCGTTGCGCTATCCGGACTACTGCTTAGATATTGGTACTGTGTAAACATAGAAGGACATATCGAGTTTAAATGAAGAAACGGGGACTCGAGGAAAGAGATTCGAAAAAAAACAGTTCTCATAAACGGGGGCATCTGATCCCCCTACAATTGAACTCTATAAGCTATCGGTCTATACCGAAACCGTGATTATTTCCCACAACATATCGAAATGTAAAAACATTAACTCTTTAGACAAATTATTGAAATATCCGTCATATAAGAAACATTGATAGATTTATTTAGAAATTTACGACATATTGATTTCATTCGAAAGCTTTAAATTCAAAAAGGTCCTATCCTGAATCATAAACCCAAATTTTATAGGCATCTCTGCTTCGCTTTTTCCTATAAAAAAAGGAATGTCATTGATAAGTGATATATACGTATATTTTTCAATGGCCTCCCGGATTGAATTCAGTCACGATTGTACTGATCCCTATACACGCAACAGACAACAAAAAAGATGAATATTTTATACCTTGATTAGAAATAAATGAATCATTCCCGGAATCTTTCTATTCTTTTATAATACTATATAATGGAATTCCATTGCTTTAAATTTATTCTTAAATTTTTTGTGTTCACGTCAGCATAAAGGTCCAATCCTTAATGATTTTCAAATTGCTCTAAAGCGACTAACATATTCAAGAGCTATTTCGGAGACTGCCCTGGATGCCTTTACAGGAAAATGTGGGTACAAAATTGAAAACAGACAAAAGCTCTATTGGGAAATGGCCTCGCAAATCAGAGTGCGGTATCGAGACCAGGAAACTCAAATATTTGAATTGGGACTTCGTGCTAAAACTGGACGGAACACGTGGCTTCCCCCACAAAGTATTAGTTTATTGATTATGGAAAAGCGAGAGTTACGTAAACGGCAGTACGAGCGAAATTAAGTAATGTAACGAATATTTTAAAGCATTTATATTCTAGATATAAAAGAAATAAGCTACGATCGAATGCGAACTTGATTAATTTAATTAGGGATTTTATTGGAATCTGGGATTTTTTTGTATACCCTTCACGAATGTGATAGTGTATATTAACTTCTCCGACCATATAAACTAGAGATGGGTATCGACCAAAAGTAATCGATTAATGAAATCGATTATAATTTTTTTACGAATTAATCGATACACCGATTATTTGTGACTTGAAAAATCGATTAATTGATTAATCGATTAATCGACAATTTCAAAAAAGGTTGGGAAAAAATTAAAAACTGGGTACAATGAAAACAACGAACTCCAAGTAAAAAATAGTTCTTATTTATTCACTTGAAAACAGAAGAAAGATCATCAAATAGAGAAACAATAATTACACCTACTGGAAGCAGTTGCCTGAAACGTTCCCAGTAGCTGCAGAAATAATAGTAATTATTGAGTTGTGAGAAGTATTGAGCTTATTTATTAAACCCAATACTTATCATGAACGTCCTTAAGGAATATAAGTGTATTGGCCATGTCGGTGGTCAGCCGGCTTCGCTGTTTCCCTCAGAATTTGACCAGCTTCAGAGAAAAATTGTGGTAGATAATATAGGTAAAAGTAGAATGCGAAAAGTAGTAGGTAAATACTATACACGACTGTTGTAAGTGATTTTTCGCAATGAAAGAAAAATATATCGCTCTTGAAATCTGAAGTTTCAGCGAAGAAAAAAGTTCAATAATCGTTATAAAATAATCGATTAATCGATTAAATCGACCCTAATGTAATCGATTAAATAAAAATCGATTATTCGACAAAATAATCGATTATTTCGATTAATCGATACCCATCCCTAATATAAACTATATATGTATAGTACAATATATTCTTGGCCAATATGATAAGATAAGTCGATTAAGGGGGGAAACCACATTAGGAGGTTCAGAAAATCCAATATTTTTTATTGATTAAATTGTTAGCTTAACAATTCAAGAATACGTTGCCAAAATTTCAAAGTGAAATTTGCATTCGTTTAGATTCTATGAGCATAGAACCAAGCCCTCATCGGGTGTAGTTTACAGGCTCGAGCGCACAGAAGGTAGGACGGAGCTCCAACTCAGGTAGTCGCTTTATGTACTTACGTAGCGGAATCCCACCTTTGCATCTTTGTTTTCAAATAACGGTATAGAAGGTACTAGAAGCATCAACACAAGGGATTATTACGGATATATTCTGTTTTTCAAATGCGTTTTTCTCAAAATGACTTTTTTCACATTTGCGGGAAGTCTAACTCAAAAAGTAATGAACCGATCATTATGAAAATTGAAATTGTGACTCTTTGTAAAATTACGAAAAACATGAGCCAACTTTTGGGATGATATCATATTTTTAAGGGTGTCTGTTCTGCATGACTAGTGCCTCTCATAGTGATAACAGTGAAATTGGAACAAGTTTTACTACTAATCTCAAAGTGGCAAATGCACTATAAGTCAAAATGAAGGCACGATACCGTAAACTTCGGCAAACTTGTTTTTTGTTCATAAAGATTGTAACGGACGGTTTGGTGGGCATCCGAAGATGCCCGTGGGGACGGAGCCTAAGGTAGCTTAATTGACCATGAAGGTCGGGCTGTGCCATCTGGCGAAGAAAAAGGCTCCTCAACGAGCTAAGCAGCGGCCTATGCTTGCTGTAGCTCAGTTCGGGAGACGTGGGCGGGGTTTTCGCCGCTCGTTGCCCCTGTCCTTTACGTATTAACAAAAATTCATAGGCCTGGGGAAGACAACACAAACAAGGGAGGTAAAAATGGGGAATAAAAAAAATGAGGCGATAAGGATGGAATGGTTGCCAGATGGCTCGCTTGCCCTCGCGCTCGTATTGGGGTCCAGGTGTAATGGTACCCTTGGCCTCTGGTTTCGTACCACCGACAGATCCTTACTCATCAGGTGCTGCTTCGATCTGCCGGTGGGAGCAGCACAACCAGACCAGAATATGGTTCATTACAAGATATTAGAAAAAATAGTAAGTAAGCAGGGCCAGTGCTGCCAGAAGAGCGGTTTTCCTGCGAAATGCTACAGAATTTGTACATAGGTATAACAATGGAGAGAACCACTTGCCGCGGAAATTTCAGTGGTTTCTGATCTTTAGAGTGGTTGTGGTCCGAGTTTTCGAAGTCGACCGTCATTTTAACTGTTAACATTTTGCCAACACAATGCGAAATTGTTTGAATTGCACTAAACATGAATTTACGCGATAAAAATGCGATATTCCAAACGATAAATTTATGTTCGCAGGGAAAATACATTCTTATCACAGAAGATAAAAATTGTTTGCTGGCTGCTGGGTAAGCTCTTCACACAGGTTCGCATGTATTTTACTCTGACTCTCCCCCAACAAACAGTTTCTAAGTCCAGCGATAAGAATGCGTTTCTTATTTGCAGACAATTTTATAGTCTGCGGTACCGTTTTCTATCGACGAAGTCACCCCCTACAAGAAAGTCGCATTTTATCGCTCAATTGTTCACTTGACATCCAATTATTTTCGTTATAATAAATTAAGCGAACAAACGTGCCGCAATAATAATTTTATTAGTGTGCACGGACTTTAAGCGCTCGTGCCTACGGCAAACTTTTTAGTTCGCAAAAAAGCTAAATAGTTTAGTCAGAAAAATACCTAGAACACACGGTGGTTTATGAGACCGTGCACACAGCGATAGCTAAATAGTTTAATCTGCTGTGTGCGCGGTCTCATAAACCGCCGTTTGTTCTATTTTTCTGACTAAACTATTTAGTTTTTCTGTGAACTAAAGAGTTTGTTGTGGGCCCGAGTTCTAAAAGGCTTCAGAATAAAATCACCCCATAAACACACATTCCAGGCGGCCAGGCCCGACGTCGGGCTGTCGCGCCACGATGATGATGATGATAAACACACATAACAAAACTTTTACTCGTACTTGCTGAAAAGAATTATGTCAATCCAACAGAATTTTGGTTGGTCGCACATTTATTAACAAATTTATTAGATCTAAGGATGCGGGAGCGTCCCGCCCGCCAAAGAAAACTGAAAAAAATCGAAAAAAAATTGGAAAAGTGACCAAGACTATATTTACGCGACACAACAAGTACGGGTTTTCGGACCGCGCCAGCCCCGGGTGATTGTGGGGGCTCAAATTTGGCGAATACAGTAGACTACAGTTAAAGGCACTTTAACTCATTTGAACTAGAAAAATGATATTCTTAGCAAGGAAGCGTTCTACCAACTTTTTTGAAGTCATTCGGATCTTCAGAAGGTATTAATACCGGTATTTAAAATGATTGCATATAAATGGTTGAATGATAATAGAAACATAAAAGAACTACGATTGGGGTAAACCCCAATCATGCAATACTCTAGATGAATTTGAACCTGGTTTTGAATCTAACTGATATTGTTAATTAAGTGTTAAGTACAAAATTTCAGCCCGATAAATTGTATACGTACTGAGTAAATTGGCTTAACGTATTTCATGAAATAGTGCAGTTTGTATGGGAGGGGGTAGAAGGAGGGTGAGGATTACAATAAAGTTTATAACATAGGTTACAATTATCATAAAAGTGATATATTCAAAATTTCAAAGCAAGATGTTTTATAGTTTCTGAGAAAATCTGATTATTGTAAATTATCAAAAATGTGTCATTTTGTATGGGAGGGGGTAGACGGAGTAAGGGTAATCGATTACTTTTTTTGAATCTAACTGATATTGTTAATTTAGTGTTAAGTACAAAATTTCAGCCCGATAAATTGTATACGTACTGAGTAAATTGGCTTAACGTATTTCATGAAATAGTGCAGTTTGTATGGGAGGGGGTAGAAGGAGGGTGAGGATTACAATAAGTTTTATAACATAGGTTACAATTATCATAAAAGTGATATATTAAAAATTTCAAAGCAATATGTTTTATAGTTTCTGAGAAAATCTGATTATTGTAAATTTTCAAAAATGTGTCATTTTGTATGGGAGGGGGTAGAAGGGGTGGAGCGATTTAGCCCGTTCACGAACTTAGCCTTCATTTTTTGTCAAAAATAACGTGTGCAAAATTTGAACTTCATAGCTCAACGCGTTCTCGAGCTAGAGAGGTCACGGACGGACGGACGGACAGACGGACAGACGGACAGACGGACATCCGGTTTTGAGATATTCGAGTGATAATATGAACTTCTGTATCATTCATTTTTTTCTGCGAGCCTTATTTCTTAGCGTTACAAACTTTGTGGCAAACTTATAACACTCTCAGATTTCATCTAGAGTATAAAAATCAGGGATCATGTTCAGATTTTTGTAATCCGAAAAAGGAAATTTGAAAGAATTTTGTGCTAATTGTTTGAAACGACAATTTTAAGCCATCTTATTAGTATTTTGTGATGTATGATGATTTAAATGAGAAAATGAAATGTACAGCATATGAAACGCGATTCTTGCAACTGTTGCATAGCAAATCTAATCGAATAATGATTAAATGAGGTCTGTTGTCGAACATTCAGCAAAATCATATCTGCCCCAAATTTGTGTCCACGAATAAGATACTATTAAAGGAAGCGTTGTCTCTCCTTCGCCAAAATCTCAATAGGCCTAATCTGATAATTTTTGGACTCAATTTGTAATGCAATTGCTGCAATGTAACTATTGTACGCATTACTTTGCAAACACAATTCACATCCCCGTAGCTAGTATTAAAATCATGCATCATACAGCCTCTATTATCTATATATCGAAATCTCACATGATATAAAATTTGTCAAAGTCTCCTATTACCTACCACACACCATCCCTGTACAGCATATTAGTCCGACACGTAGATTCCCTTTTTTTATCGAAGACTACCGCATTCAGTAGGAATCGAACCAGGCCCAGTGCATACAAGGCGAACGTGCTTACCGTTGCGCCATCCGGGCTATGACTACAAGACAAGAAAAACTCCCCAACCGCAAAAAGGATTGATATGAACACAATACCGCCAAATTACTTGTAGCTTTGCGCCTCGCTCTAGGGTATGCATATTGAACCCTTATTGAATTAGTTCATTTCTTTTAACGCTGTTTGGCGGGGAGCTTCCATTAAATAAAATAAGTTGAACAATCTGAAAAAGAACGAGTCCAACAACAAACACAAGCGTAAATTTCAAGTTTTCACTAGTAAATTCGAGCAGTGAAAAGTTAAATTAACCCCTTTGTGTACCGGGTGGGGTTTTCAAGACACACGTTATCAAGATACTATTTACTAATGCTATTCACATGCAATAGGTATGACACAGTCCATACAAATTGAACGAAAAAGTTGGATTTTTGTGAAGTATTTTAAATCTTTGTTAATAAAAACTGGAATGATAGTTCCATTCCACCCCACCTGGCACACAAAATGCTAATTTTAATTTTTCTGTCGGTCAAATTTACTAGCGAAAACGTAAAACTGACGCGAAAACCATATGTGTTTGTTGTTGGACTCATCTACTAACCGCCGAAGGAGTTTATGACAAAATGACAACAATAATGACAACGATGTCGTTGCGATAAAATGATGGATAAGTCGTTGCGTGTGGATCGCGCTTTAGGCTACGAAGCTCCCCGCCAATGAACGTTGAAAGAAATTAACTAATTCAATCAGGGTTCAATACGCATACCCTAGAGCGAGGTGTGAAGCTACGAGTACTTTGACGAAATTGTGCTCATATCAATTCTTTTTGCGGTTGACGAGTTTTTCTTGACGGGGAATTTTTTACAACAGGGTTGTTTTTGGGAGATTAACATTACCGAATTTTTGTTGATTTAACAAAATCATATATAACCGCATTTTGAGTGTGAAAGTCATGCATCAGTAAAATTAATATTATACAATCAGTCCTTAAATATGGATAACGACATTTCTGTTCGCCTAACGGAGCTTTGTTTGCACAACAGAACTTCGGCAGACAGAATTATAGAATAGGTAGAATTAGTTGTAGATTAACAGAAGTTCTGTCGATTTAAGATCCGATTTGATACCGTTTGACGTAATTTTATTGGTTAATTTACAGACATCCAATTGTGTGGACAAATCACTAGGTTGATTTTCTAACCTAGAAATTATGTTGATTAAATCACAAAAATTGTTCTCAGTCCATAGCTTTAATAGTCTAAGGCCCGTTTTCTCAATGTCCGATTAAACTATTTATTAACTAACAGGGACAAGCTTTAAACAGCCCGGTATGCATTCTCGTTTTCTCATACGTCTCATACAAATTACCAAGCCATAAAGTGTGGAACTTATCTCAGACCACAATTATGGGAAAATCAGCTGATTTTCTTGGAGGAATTCTACCGTCCACGAATCTATTTTGTATTAGTACGGTCTCTCAGCATATTCATTTGCAGCTGAGTTTGCTGCAAATTCTCTTCTATCGAATTAATTTCCAGGAACTCTGTTCTTTATGGCCCTTTGATTGTTTTCATTTGAATTTGCAAAAGTGAACAGTTCTAACTGTCAAAATCTCAGCATCCGGTATCAGGTGTTGGGTATTTGTTTAGGAAAAATTTTCAACCGGAAACCAGGAGTTGGGTTTTATTTTGGTTAAGAGATTAATCAAAAGCCAGGGTACGGTTAGCGTTCATCCGATTAATTGATATTGATACAGATATTGAGAGAATCAAATTATGCTAAATGGCAGTTTATTCTTAAGATAAATTTTAATCGGATATTGAGCAACCGGCACTAAGATTGCTGGTTCATATAAAAGGCCCAGATGGAAAGTTTTACAGACCTTTTGATTTTTGTGTACCTCTATGTTTTTAGGGGGTGCTGAACACAAATCCAAGGTTTGCCAACGAAAACTCGCTTGGGAAATTAAGACATGGGCCAAAATAACGTTTTTGGCTAACTTTTAGGCGGTTATTTTAATGTAACTATTTTTATTCTTTCGGATTTGTATTTATTCCAATAGTATTTCGGTGACTAAAGGCAATTCTGAGAAAATTTTGGCCAAAAAAAAATTTCATGTTTTCGTTTCTTTTCCGTGTAAGTCTCTTTTGTACTTTTTTCAGTTTTTGCTTAATATCTCCCAAAGTCTTCGTCCTACAAAAAAACATCATTAGCGTTTTTTAAAGTACACTAAATTTGCTAAAGTTTGACACTGAGCTTCGTATGTTCAGAAGTTTTTGAAAAAAAGTTCTTCAAAAATGGAAAATGTTTATTCCTAATTTGTGAAGAATGTTGGTTTTAGTGATGATTTTTCTAATATCGGGAAAAGTAGTGATCCCACGAGGAAAATTGTTGGGATCGAATTTGATGATAATTTAATTATCTATAAGCCGAGATAAGTAAGGTGCCCGTTTGTTTGTTAGTAACTTAGCAAATGACAATGCAAAATTGACAAAAACAAGGACTTCTTGGAAGGCAAACGTGAACATCGTTAAAAATCTCCTTAAGTATGTGTCCTGGAGAAAAAATGATCCTTTTTCATTTGAAAGTATATTAAATTTGCTAAAAAGTTTAATTGAAATTATTTTGCTAAGTCTACTCTTTGAAAAGCACAGCTATACGAAACCGATTTTTGTTTTCAAAAAATGAAATTTTTTTTTGTTTTTGCGATTAGCATTGTCAAATATTGGGTAAGGTATAAAAAAAAAAACTAATATCGTAAAAAAATCAATTTTGAGAAAATCACAGTACCAGAAAATGTTTTAATGCATAATATCTCTGTAACTAAGGGCTCTACAGAAAATAATTATTTGATATCTTTTAAAGCGCACTAAATTTTCCAATTTTTGATATCAAATCAGCTTCGTACGGGTATCACTTTCCGAGAAATAGAGCTTTAAAAATATTGTTTTTTTTTTTACCAACAAATGTAAAAATCTGCATTGGTAATGCATCTTGTCAAATATCGGGAAAAATGCTCATGCCATAAGGAAAGTCATGGGAATTGAGTTTGTAGATATTTTAAAAACCTTTAATTTTTTATAAGTGGGAATTCCGTAGGATCAGTTCTAACGAAGAAAATGGCAAATCAAAAATGAACATAGGGAAAAACAGCGCAAACATTGCTCACTATGTTTGAACTTAGTAAAGAATTTCACTAGTACCTTTATCGTAACTTGAACAAACATTAATCTATTAGATAATTATCAGTTTGTAAAGCATTTGTGATATTGAACGCTTTGATTAAAAAACAGTTTTTTTTTTGTATCTCCGGGTTAGCACAATCTCAACCATAATGGTCGGATTTTATCTGCCACTGGTGCATGCACCAAGTTACTGGGCTGGGATGAAACTACATAAAAAACAAAGATAAAAAATTATATTAATTTAAAGAGCATGTAGTATAATGTGTATGTAAAGGATTGATTGATCTAAGAAATATCTTGAAATACGACTCGATGAAATATAAATTAAAAACGAATTGTATTAAATATGGTATAAAACATAAATTAAAATAAAGCATTTACATAAAATTAAAGTAATCGTCGGCGCTTGGACCGGGTATTATATACCTTAAGTGCAAGAGGTTTTTCTTCTATTTCTTCTTCGCCTTGATTTTTGACCTCAACAGGGAGTTCCTCTTCATCAGCAGTCTTAATGATGGTGCAGTGCGGTGCCTGTGGGTTAGTATCAAATTCTAGTACAGCTGTTGATTGTTGCACGTGTTTCTCCAAAAGTTCCTCAACTATATCCGCTTCATCTGCAATATCTTCCTCTTCGTGGGACTCAGTTTGGCTACCGTTGTCACAGGCTCCACTGCAACTCGCACATAATATTGAGCAAACTAAACCAGCCTTCCGGCAACTACATGTCCCTCGGCACCCTTTTTGCATTTGAATGAAATTAGTGATTAGAACGAGTCCTGAAGGTCCCTTTTGCCATCCCCAATCGCTAGCTGCTTTCATTACTCCAAGCCACTGCTGTACTTGATGGTACACTCGGTAAGAATGTTCCTTTGCAGCTTCTTGAGAGCAAGGTAAAGAGGCGATGTTGGATTCTGTAGTTAATGCAGATTTGATGAACCGTTTGAACCTCACTCATTCAGTGTGGTTTTGGTGTTTTCGAAGAACTGCTCACCAACAGCATCAATCATCTGATGGGTTGCGTCAGGACAAGAAGACGTGCCAAGTGTGGATTCTTGATGAGCGTCTTAACAAATTTCATCTTGCCCTGTCCGAAAGGAGCCGAAGTGCTATCACAGCCACTAAAACTATGGATAAATATAATATTTTCGGCAATTATACTTCGAGATAGGGCACTGAAACATGTATGCAACCGATGCTGGGCTTTCCCTTTCCCCAGGTTTAATGAACTTAAGCTTTGAGGAAGAAGAAAAGGCTGTCATTAGCACCAATAAATAAATGTCTTCACCTACTACTGTAACGCAATCATGTTCTGACGTCAAAGAAACTGCAGTTTGAACTATCAATGCGTCAGCATCTTCTTCGCACATCGCACACTTCTAAATGATTGGGTATTGCAGAAATTTCCCACATTGCTATTTTTTTCCGTAAAATTTCAAACTTAACCCAGCCTAAAAAAAATAGTTAAAAGGACAGGGAATTGAAAACCGATTACGAAAGGATCATAATATCATTAGTAGAGGAAACACCCACCACCCACGACCATTTGTAACTGTGTTCTCATTAAGGATTGCAGATATTGCTTTACAAACAACGCAACAATCATATAGTAAAATAAAAAGTATGCAATCAGAAGAAAGATTCCTCGTTCATAAATTTACTGTTTTCACCACAAGAAGAAATGCATTACAAACCATACCTAAATTTTGATTTGATATCCGCCAGCAAATTTTTTCATCTCCCACCTTTTCTTAATTTTCAAGGGAACTATATACAATATTATACGAAAGTTGTTTATATACTAATTTAAAGATAATCAAATTACGAGTATCTACATAAATTTCTACGTAGGATGTGCACTTTTCACAATATTTTGCAAGATACTATATAATACGCGCGGCGAACTTTTCTGACTTGTTAACTAAATTTGAAGAGCTGCTTCTCATTAAGTTCTGGGCGTTTTGAGCTGAATTTGGTATCAAATTTTAGCAAATTTAGTGTACTTCAAATAATCGTCAATGACTATAGGGTGTATACTTTGGAAATATGGGTCAAAAACCAATAAAAGTGTATTGGTCCATATCTCAATTTCCCAAGCAAATTTTTGTTGGCAAACCTCAGATTCGTGCTCACCAGCCCAAAATACACAAAGGTACAGAAAAATCAAGAGGTCTGCAAAACTTTCCATCCCAAAATGCCTGGTGCCTAAACTATAAGTTTTGTATACAATTTTTCTTCAGTCGACACGCTTTCTTTGGTTGCTTGTCTTATGTTCTAAAACCGGAGTGTCACATCGACACCTTTGGCGTTGAATTTGGTTTTTTGTGGTATTATTTCCAATGAAATTCGCAACTGCCGCATTTTTGCTGTCTAATCTTTAAAGTTCATATTCGTAATTGAAAGATTTCCCTTTAGTCGCCTGAATGACCACAATTTTCTGATCGAAACAAAACAAAATTTTATACCAGACTGTTGTCATAGGAGACCTTCGAATGACCAGGCAGCCATTTCTCTAGCCCTGAAAAATGTTCTCTGCTAGTGGAGTCAAGTTCATCGTCGTGTCTTCAAGGACAATATCGATGACTACCAATGCCTGGATAATGTTTCGCAATCAAACTATTCTGGCTTTCTACACATTATCTTGTACTCGACAATTTTTGTAAGGATATTGGAGCCTTTTATTAGAGAGCTTTCCATCGAAGAGGTTTAGGAAAAGGAAAACAGAGAATAACTGGAATATGGCGATTCACGATTTTACATAATTGATACAGTAGAAAGCATTAATAAGCCCTAGTTTCAATTACGCTCGTTTACGATATTTTTAGACAAAAAAAAAGATATTCCCGAATTTTTCGGAACTCAACTAATGCGGGCCCCTCTTCACCCCAAACCCCCTAGCTATGGCCTCGCTAACCAATACTATGCGGGGGCCATGAGTGACACTCCTGATTTCAGAGCTCCCATTCTCTCCCCCACATGGGCATGAGTTGACGCAAGATATTATAATGTAAACTGATCGAGATTAATGTCGAGCTTCACGACTTGATCGAGAGGTGGCGGTGGGGCTGAAACTTCTTGTCAATATCAATTTCGGTGCTGACATGGGCTAAATTGGCTGAGAAGTAGGCATCACCGTTTCATACATTTTTAAGTGATTTTGCTCTTGACTTTTTGCAAAACACGACAAATGAGATGTTTTCGGATCTGTCAGATTGCCCGGAAAACGAGATTATTTCGGGACGCATGAAACCACGAAAGTTGACCGAAATTATGTGATTTGGCTCAATGTGAACGCAACGTTAGACGCACAGTTACATGAAGAGTACGGGTAGTGTGCAAAAACTCGAAGTACATCTGTACGATGCCTTCCATACTATAATAACATTTCACGACACTATCACCCCTCTATATAAAGGCAATAGCTTGTTGGGCTCTAAAATAGGATATTGTGTTTGCGAACTCTGTGTAGATAAACATTTCACCAGAATAGAGGTGTTTACGGTTAATATTTCAGCACAAACACCAGGTCGTAAAACTTTTGCTCAGAAATTTTCACAAAATTTTTCTAGTGTGAAGTTTGCTTAAAAGATCAAGGCAAAACAAAGGATAGGACTTCCACGAATATCGAATACAGAAACCGCAAATGCTTGACTGGGTAATCCAATGAATAATTTTCGGTTTCACCTCCTATTGTCTAAAATTGTCTCAAACTTTTTACTGTTGCGAGCTCCTTAAGGGAAAAAAAAACGCACGCGACCTTAAATCCTTAAATGGAACATGAAATATATTGGCATAGTCTCCAATTAGGCAGTGACCAGTGATCACACCATGACAGAGCTGATCTGCTACCATTTCACCGATAGAAGATGGGAGGTGCAGATACGATCAAGGAAGAATGCAGCATAGGATAATATTAATAATACTTCCCTGTCTCAATGAAGGCGAATGAGATTCAGCACATAGCCAGGATTTGGTTCCGGAGGGGTCCAGAAAATTAGGAACGAATCATAACTTGAAACGAAATTAGTAAATTTGTATAAATAGTTCATGGCCCTTATGTCGAAAAAAAGACCTACTGCACAATAAAAAATACCTAGGGAAAATTCGCTGATTCGGTGTGCCATTATAACGATTTTTTCCCGGTTTAAATAATGGCATTATGACAAAGCCGATTGGACCTCCTTAAAATACATTTATATATATTAAATACATTGAAGAACTTGACTTGCCCGACTAGTTCTAAACAAAAAACATCAATTTTATAAGCGAAAGCATTGTGAATATTATTCGGTTCGGAATGTGATCATTTATGCCTCATAGTTTCAAAAACCCTAAGCCGAACACTACCCCCTGGCTTAATAGCCATTGCGAAGAAGGTATTAGGAATATGGAAGCGGCTTTTCGTGCCTATCAACTATGTGGCTCCGCTGATTTCAAAGATATTTATAAATGCGCGCGTAACGCCTGTAAGTCTACTATCAACATGACCAAATACAATTTTGACAAAAGCATCAGACAAAAAGTGTTTATTCAAAGGAAGGGTGCCAAGGGCTTTTGGTCGCTCGTAAAAGCAGTGAACACTAACTTCACGTATTCACCCGTTCAACCTCTTTCGTTTGATGACCGAGTATACAGTGAGTCTCAGGATAAGACCAAGAGAGATTGCAGAGATCAGATGCAGCTCAAAAACCACCATCCATTCCATTGTATGATTCAAGGCAAAAGCCCTTGCTTTTTCGTACAAGACAGGTATTTAAAATTCGTTCAAGACTCGACATCTACAAATCCGCGGGACCTGATGGTATATCACCTGCAGTTCTCAAAAATTTCGCATCCTCGTTAGCAAAACCTCTTCGTAAGTTATTCCACTTATCCTACTTCACAGGTATGTACCAATCTGAGTGGAAAATTGCTAATATTCAACCAATTCCCAAAAAGGGTGATGCCGGTGATCCCTCGAACTACGGGCTAATTGCACTCACATCGATCTTGACAAAAGTTTTTGAAACACTTGTTAATCCTCAATTAATGAATTATCTACATTCACACCATTTTATAAGCGATCGACAGTACGAATTTCGATCTACTCGCTATACCGGGGACTTATTGACATTTCTCACTGAACGATGAAATTGCTGTACCCATCAATACGGTGATGGCAAAGTCAGTGATCTAGATATTTCCAAAGCTTTTGACAGAGTTTGGCATTCAGCACTACTGGCTAAACTTCATGCTTTCGGTCTTGACTCCGAGCTCATTAAATGGATAGAAAGTTTCCCGCATGACCGTTCGATTCAAGTCGTTCTTGACGGAGGCAAATCGAGTCAGTATACCATTAATCCCGAAGCTCTGCAAGGCACTGTCCTGTCTCCAATCCTCTTTCTCCTGTTTATCAATGACCTTCTGTGTGTAACTCCCAACCCAATAAACAATTTTGCTGATGACAGAACTCTTGATTGCATGTAATCTTTTAGTACTGTGACCGAATCTCGTAGGAGCACAACATCTACTAATCTGGATCGCATGTATGATTCATTAAATGCGAATATTTCAAAAATCATCGCTTGGTGGCGAAGAAAACCGCTAAGTATTCAATGCTTCCAAACCCCAAAATCGTCTTTTTACCAATAAAGTATCTGCTCCACACACCTCGCAGTACATCCTCGTCGACGGTGTGAGTATTCCTGACTCACCAGCTCTATATTTAAGTACGAGTATTACCATCTCAAAAATGCTTAACTGGACTGATCACATTTTTTCCATCGCGAAAAAAGCAATGAAATATCTGGGCTTCCTAATTAAAAGTAAACAAATATTTCACGCCATCTAATTTAGCGCTAATACTAAGAGCCACCTAAGACCGACACACGATTATAATTGCCATTTATGGGCCGGTGGGGGTCGCACTGCACTGTCGGCATTAGACAGAGTTCAACGAAAAGCTTTCAGACTTATTGGTGATTGATGACGATATAACTTCCCGGATAGAACCACTTCAGCACAGCCGCGACGTTCCTTGTCTATGACTTTTTTATCGATACTCCAACCGCCGCTGCTGTGCTGAAATAAGTACAATTTCCGATGATTTCATGTATACAACACCAGGCAGTCAAGTCGTGCCCACCATCTTACCATCGAAACTTATGTCAATGGCCGCGGTCCTGGAAGCCTTCTGATATGTATCTGACTTTTCTGTTTTCTCCTCTATATGCTTTCCCCTCCGGTAAATTTAGTACAGACAACTGTCAATTTTTGGATCCGAGAAATATTCCAACAGACGGCATACCCCGCCGTCTTGTCAAAAAAAATCTTTTAAGTTGTTGTTCCAAAAAGTACACGTAAACGTACACGGATCCAAACACAGTCGGTTGGCTAATCTACAAAAGGGATTGTACTGCCTGGGTTTGTTAATCCTTTTTGATCACCTACTCCTGCCATTCTAGACGATTCTGAACCACGTGAGCCATCTACTAAAACCCAGTTATAAACGCGTTGTTAACGTGCACTAATTCGCAGCACAACCACTCCACTATGAGGCAATTCACTAACAAATTTCTCAGGGAATTGTTAACTAGTTTGCTCAAATAGGTTTGTAGGCTATAGGCGCAGCAAATTAATAATAAAACACTTCGCAACACGTCCTGGACGCTGGCTAACGGATGACTGGCTATGTTGCTTTGGTGACGGGCGCCGGTGACATCTGAAAACTGATTTGCTGCTGATTTTAGAAATTGACCGGAAAAATATTCAGATCCAGAGGGGAAATTGTCAGATCCAAAAGTGACAGTTGTCTGTACTAAATTTACCGGAGGGGAAAGCAAATGGAGGAGAATTTAAGAAATGTCAAACCCTGATCCGCTCGCAGGAACGCAGCCAGTGTCAATTTTATGACCCTTTCTTTCGTATGCAGAACAACTCGAATGTGGAACTCTTTACCATCATCTGTTTTTCCCTGCAGTTATGACCTGCAGAAATTTAAACAAAATGTTCACCGGCATTTAATTTCGTCTAATCATGCTCAACTCATCCCTCCCCTCTTACCTTAATTTTCCTAACCTACTAAGGTTATGCTATTGCATTAAAGGGCATCCCCTAAGCTTTAGTGTTAACATAAAACCAGTCCGAAGCGTATATACCCTAGACTTGTACAGACCTAGTGGTGATACCAAGAGTACCAATTGGTAACGACCATTTGCATTAAAAGTGAGTTTCCTATATGACCAGTTTATAGAAGAAGTTGGCAATCATTCAGGAGGATCTTGACCATTATCAAAATCAATCAACTAACCCATTCTAGAAATATTTGTCGAAATTTTCAAGTCGCTAGCTTCATTCTATCGAAAGTTATTGTTATTTGAAGTTTCACTTGTAGGGGAAGTAGGGGTTCCTTGGATCGGATCTTCCCATCATTGCCACCAACAAATAAGATCATGAAACAAACATTTAAACAAAATTTCAAGTCTCTTCACTCTATCGAAAGTTATCGCTTATTGGAAGTTTCATTTGTAGGGGAAGTAGGGGTTTCGTTAGTCGGATTTAACGTATTTTCAATATTAGCCAACTGGATCCTATTGTAAACATTTGACCAAAATTTTAAGTCGCTAGCATTATTGTGTCGTAAGTTATCGCTTATTTTAAGTTTCATTTCTAGGGGAGGTAAGGGTTCCTTAGGTCGGATCTAACCTATCTTTAGTGCCAACAAACTAAATCTTACTTCAAACATTTGACCAAATATCAAGTCGCTGGCTTGATTCTGTTAAAAGTTATCGCTTATTTGAAGTTGCATTTGTAGGGGAGGTAGGGGTTGCTTAGGTCGGATCTTGCCCATTTTCAATTTTAACCTAGTAGATCTTACTTACAACATTCTAACAAATTTTCAACTCGCTAGTGTCATTCCATCGAAAGTGATCGTAATTAAAAGAATATTTAATTTTTTGAAATTTGTAGGGGAGGTAGGCGTTCCTTTGATCTGATTATGCCCAACTTACTAGAACTCAAGCAGCTTCTCACCCCAGGGTTACATGCCAAAAATCAGGTATCTACGTCAATTGGCTCAAGAGTTATAGACAAAAAAGCCGAAAAGTAGGGTAGTATGGGGCTCTTTGTAAGAAAATTACCGTTAGTTTTCTACTGATCGATTTTATTTTTCCAGTAGAGTAGGAGATCATTCTCACGAGCAATTTACCAAAGCTAGAGCTTTTCATGTTTATTTAATCGGGAGTTATAGATACATTTAATTATTTTATATATTTTATGTAGGGGAGGTAGGCGTTCTCTTGGCCTGATCACGCCCATTTTCAATACCAACCAACTAGATCATACTTCCAATATTTGACCAAAATTTCAAGACTAAAAGTCTAGGGTATAAAAAAACCTTTTGTGCAAGTAATATTTTTACACCTATAGGTGAAATTCAAAATATCCCGAATGGATTAAATATTACTCATCAAAACAGTGAAAACAAATTAGCTATACGGTGCTTGTTTCAGAAGAGGAATTGAGTTAATACCAACATGATGTAAGTATTTACACCACGCATTGGATTAATAACTCCGGTTCGGGTTTTTTCGATTCTGGTTATGTGGTTTTGGTAATTATATTGTCTTTTACACCACCAGTGAAATAAATAAAATAAGCAGAGTTTTTAAATTGTAAACACCAATCATACGGTGTATTCCAGGAGTAAGAATTTAATTATTTGTTAATTAAAGTATGTTAATTAAAGTACTTCCCCTTTCCGTTCCCAATCAGAACACACACTTCACAATAATAGCATGATGGATAGGCTCTCGCGCAAAGTGTTTGTTATACTACTCTACAATCGATAGAAACGCAAAAGAGCGCGCCTTTTGATTCTCTTCAGCTCAAAAGCCTTTACGATGAAGTGGAGCAAGTAAAATTACTGCAACCTATAGTAGTTAGTATCTTTACACCGTTTCTTTCGATTTCAAGTATGGTGACTGTACATTGTAACAAAGTAATTAAGAACTATATTCTAAGAGAAGAATGCGGATGCAACTTGACAGAGAGACCGGTACCGCTCGACTGACTGGGTTGAAGCTGTCGGACACCGATGAGGACATACCGCATGCCATCTGGACGTCATGTTTGTTAGCAACCTAACACTAACTTTCACCAATTGGACAAGTTTCGCTCAACTGGCTTTTTCCATTATAAATTATTTGTATTCTCAAAATGTTGCTGTTATTTAGCTGTAACTCTAGAAGTGACTCATTGATTTTGCTGAAATTAAATAGGAGTCCACTCCTGACGATCGCCCACCAATTGGAAAAGTTTCATTTAGCTAGCTTCTTGCGTTATAGAGTTACTTTGCTTGGAAAATTTTGCCGTTATTTAGCTGTAACTTTTGAACCGTTTAATGCGTTCTTCTGAAATTGGATAGGAGCCCAGTCCTTCTTAGCATCCACCAACCGGATAGGTTTCGCCAAGCTAGCTTCTTTTGTTATGTAGCAATTTTGCTTATAAAATGATGCCGTTATTTAACTGTAACTTTTTAGCAGCTTGATGGATGCTTGCTGAAATTCAATAATATCCGTAGGCTAGTCCTTATTAACGTCTACCAAATGGATAAGTTTGGTGCAGCTAGCTTTTACCGTTATCGATTTATTTGGCTTAGATACTTTTGTCGTTATAAAGCTGTAACTTTTTAACAGCTTTATCGATACTGATGGATTTCAATAGGAGCCGGCTCCCCACTGACGTCTATCAACTGGGAAAGTTTAATTTCGCTTACGACTTCCATTCGACTGTTATCGTGCCCACAACATTTTGCGGATATATAATATTTAAATAACACAAAAAAATCGATTCCTGGGGTCATGAAACGTAAAGAAAACCGACTCTGGGGTCGAAACTCATTATCGAGGGAGTGTCGAATAATTGATTTTTTCTTCAAAAATCAGTTAAAGAAGCTTTATACAACACCTTGATAGCTTTAAAACTGACAGACTAGTTTGGACAGAGACAGACGGACAAATCTTCATCGACTCACCATACTGGCCAAGAATATACATACATATACATATATATATATACACATGTATGGTCGGAGATGCTTCCTTCTGTGCGTTGCAAACTTCTTGACAAAGTTAATATACCCTAGCACATTCGTGAAGGCTATAAACATTCTTAGACAAAATAAAACATCAATTCATAAAAAATTGTGCAATATTATTCTTTTTTCCTATCTGAAAAAATTTTCGAGAATACACACAAAATAACAACATTTTTGAATTTTCGACAATACTTCGAAAAGGGCTAATCATAGCGAAAAAAGTTCTGGCGTTAAATGAAAGTCTACAGCAAACTTCATAAAAAAAAATTAATTTAACTTTTTTGTATATAAAATAGTTTTCCAGACAACGGCATTTTAAAGAGTAGTATGTTTATCAGAAATTGCAATTAATAATTTTTCCAATAAAAACGGCTAGATAAAGTCGTCCTCCGCTCTACTATTGGAAGAAAAACTGCACTGCAATTTCTGGCAAATAGATGCCTTGTACCAATTACGAATTTCCGTAGTGATAAGTACATCGTAGCATATATTTTATCTTTATATTATTAATTTGATTATGCAAATTGACGTCTTATTGTGTTTCTAAAAATTCGAAACTCACATTCCAAGTCCACTTAAATAAAATTCCAGTGGATGCGGAGTTTAAGTAATCTTCTTAAAAATTAGACTTCTTAATTAGATTTCCTAAGACACAGAAAAACGACTTTATTTGCCCTCATCAAACTCAGCGAGGCTGCTTTAAGGTTTTCATACGAAACAAACATTATTGATTGGCTAGTCCTTAAGTAATTGATATTGCCTTTCAAAATTTTCGATTGATCCATTTTTCATTCGCCATGGTAACCTAGTATGACGGAAAGGTATCCGTGTCCGCTTATCTTTCTCGTGTCTTCTTGCTTAAAACAGTTCAATATGGTTCCTACATATCGCCGGCAAAAGTGTGGAACTTCGCAAATGACATTTTTCTCGAAAATGTGTTTTATTAATGATTCATTAATATGAAGTTTTCCATTTCCGCCTGGAGAATTGTTGTTCCTTTTTGATACTCCAAAAATGCAGTTAATTTATCTCAGCTGCACATTTCACATCAAACCGGTTTTATTTTAAATTTAAATGATAATCTAACATTTTAAGTTCTGTAAATGAACTCTTAAAAGGGGCGTCTAGGTAGAAATGTCGGTAGCACAAAAATGGACTATGGGGTTTTATTTGGACTAGTAAGGAGGTCCATATACTAAAACGTGTGGAAAAAGGAGGGAGAATGTAGAAGGTCCCTTTTTTCGAGATTTCGCGTATACTTTGAAAACCGTTCGCCGTAGGCGAAAAACTTTTATGATAATATAAGAGTGTCCTACATCATTTTTATCTTTTAAGTTTAAGTTTCTGGCTCACGTTTTCCACGTTTTTTTTTTCCTTTTATCTTTTTTGTCAATCTTTGGGGGAGAAAGTTGTGAGAAAGAAAATTGTAGATAATAGTATGCTATTCAATACTGTAACTTGAACTGTCACAAATTAGACCGATTCGATAATATTGTTACTGGTACAGTCAGTCCCCGACATTTGTACTTATGACCGACTTACCTAAATCCGCACTTACATAAATGCCAAAAATCCTAGAAAAGTTCTACCTGCCTTGTTGAGCAGAAACCAAAAGCGATTTTTTTCTGGGATAGAACGCCAATTTTATGCATATTTTAACTACCTTCATCACAGTTATTTAAATATTTGCGTGTTCTCTTCCAGCAACTTGCACTATCCGAAATCTTTATATGCTAACGAAACGTCAACTATGCCTCGGATAAAGACTGACTCAACGGTTACGACTTTTGCCTATCGTACAATGACAAAGATTGCATTCTGGAATGTGCGTACTCTTCTGGACAATGGATCAGAAGGTCCCCAGAACGCACGATTTCTTCAATTAGAGATTAAATTTCTGAGGTACAAATTAAACATGTTAGGAGTAAGTGCGATAAGATGGTGGAACAGCGGAGAATTTATCTCTCCAACGGGCAGCACTGTAATGTTGTGCTCCGATAAAGCTACCGGTAGTGGTCGTGAGTCAGATGTGGGACTCCTTTTAACCAGAGCCGCACGAAACTGTCTCTTATCCTAGGAGCTGGTCTCCGTCAGAATCTTGACCGCCAAGTTTCGGACCAAAATGAGAAACACCTCAATAATACAATACAATGTTATGCCTCTACTGAACCCGGCAATGTCTTGGCGAAAGTTTGCTTCTACGAATAACTAAACGCCGTTCAGAGCAGAACACCTAAAGGTGACATTATAATGGTTATGGGTGATTTGAATGCTAAAGTTGGCGCTGATAACTATGGACTCAGACATGTGATGGGGCGACACGGTCTTGGTGATCATAATGACAACGGTGAAAGATTTGTAGAGCTCTGCAACTTTCACAGTCTCTTCATCGGTGGTACCAAAGAGTATTGATATTCTACAAGAGCGATCATCCCATAGAACTTTCTCCCCTGCCAGTAGATTTGTATGTATTGAGAAATAATATAAACAGCACAGTATAGATACACAAGAGAATAAATACATACAAATCTACCGACGGAGATTAAAGTTGTATGGAGTGAACTTTCTTGTGTATGGATTGATTCTCTTCTGTATCTATACTGTTTAGTCTAAACAATTTATCAATACATACAAATCTTCTGGCAGAGGGGAAAGTCCTATGGAGTGATAGCTCTTGTAAAATATCAATCCTCTTTGGTGGTACTATGTTTGAGCATAAGGACCACCACAAAATCAGTTGGTGCTCTGTTGATCGGCCCAGAACACAAAATGAGATCGACCATTTTGCCATTAGTAAAAGATTCAAGATTTGCCTCCTGGACGTGGGAAACAATAAAGGTGCCGATATTGGGATGGGAAGAGACCATTATCCTATGAGCGCTAATGTTAGACTGCGTATTGCAGCCGTGAGCCGCCCTAGCGACGAAATATCCAGGCGTCGCAAATTCAACACCGCTCGATTAAAAAATCCAGCTGTCTCACAACAATATAATCACTATCTTGCGCAAAAAGTAGCTGAGATAACTAGTCACCCAGACAATGACGTAAATGAAAACTGGGATGCCATACCAAATGCGTACATTGATAGCGTAAATTCCATCCTTGGAACAAACCCGGATTACCGGAATACGCCCTGGATGTCCGACGATTCATGGCAGTGGATTGTTGAAAGAAAGGAGCTGAAGGTTCGTTTGGCTGCAGCATCAAACGACAATCGAAGCAGCATCGAAATCCTTTACCGTCAGAAAGCTCGAGAAGTTCAGCGTAGTGTGCGACGCTATGAAAGAGTGGATGCGAGTTCTCTTCTAGCCTCAACAGAAGAAGCCGCAAGAAGTATAGTATTTCCCAGTTGAGTTAATCCGTATCCCAAATGAAAAAACTCCTTCAAGTTATTTCATCAGTAAGTTAGTTTTATATAATTATATCGAAAGCTACAAATAAATTCACTCTGTTTGAATTCAATCGGGAAATAGTTTAATTATATTGGGAAAAAGTTTAATTCATTTGGAAAGGGGTTTTTTCATTTGGGGTACGGATTAACTCAACTGGGAAATACTATAACAACTTAAACGCCGTATACAGTGTCATCAAGAAGTTTACAGGTGGTCGTAACTCCTGTCAACATCCGGTGAAGGATAGTGATGGAAAGCTACTTATCTTGGAAGAAGATCAAATGAGGCGGTGGAAAGAACACTTCGCCGCGGTCTTGAATCGTGTAACCTCAGGTGAAGTTCCCCCTCATATAGATAATTTAGCTAACCATGTGTGCGTATACGGTCCACTGCCCCGACTATGGAGGAATTAGTCGCTGCCATTATTGCACTAAAAGGAGGAAAAGCCGCCGGACTCGACGGGATCCCTGCCGAACTTTATCAAGCAGTGCCAAGCGTAACTGCCGAGTTTCTGCACCCACTTGTTGATAAAGCATAGCAAACGGAGATCGTTCCCAGTGAGTGGAAGGAAGGTTTGATCATCAAACCTCCAAAGAAGGGTAGCCTCATAAACTGGAATAATTGGAGAGGCATTTGTGTGCTTCCTGCCGTTGCCCAGATAATAGCTGAAATCGTCCTGGAAAGACTAAAAGCTCACTTAAAAAGCAAATTGATGAAGAGCCGGATTCTCCTGTGTCGATCACATTATCACCTTGCAAATCATCATCGAGCAAATACGCGCCGAATACGATTCTCCGCTCCACTTGCTTTTCATCGATTTCGATAGTGTGAACCGGGATTCTATATGGGCGGCCTTGCGCAGGAGAGGCATCCCTGAGAAGCTTGTGGCTATTATTAAGGCAACCTATGACGGCGCGAAATATCGCGTTCTGCATAAAAATAAGGTGTCGGGGGACTTTGAAATTCGCGGTGGAGTTCGTCAGGGGTGGATGCTCTCACCGATCCTATTCCTCATAGTAATCGGCGATGTGTTGCATGCAGCCCTATTCGGACTCGACAGAGGAATTCAATGGACTTTGACATCTTATCTACAACATCTTGACTATGCTGACGACATATGCCTACTCTCCCACAAAATCATGGATCTGTCCGCAATGGCGTTAGATCTCGAGAGGGAGGCAAGCAAGGTTCTTAGCCCGCCGTTGCGAAAAAGAAATCCGACACCTATTGCTATCAATATTAATGGGCAGCCTGTGGAGAAGGTGCACAGCTTCGTCTACCTGAGTAGCATTGTTGCCGAAAATGGTGGTATGGACCAGGACATCGTCGTATCAACCAGGCTAAACGCGCATACGGCATACTGTCCAAAATCTGGCAGAGCAGTTATCTCAGCATCAAGACCAAGCTGGGCCTGTTTCGCTTCCTGGTACTGTTTGTGCTTTTGTATGGGAGTAGTACATGGAAATTTTCCGTAACATTTACCAGAAAGCTGCAAGTTTTCGTCAACGCATGTCTTCGTCGAATTTTAAGAATATTCTGGCCCGAAACAATAGCAAACGAAGAGCTGAGTCGGCGTACGGGGCAGATGCCAATCGACGAATTGATACGCAGGCGAAAATGGCAGTGGATAGGTCACACATTGCGGAAGAGTGATAAATGCATTGCTTTGCATGCCATGAAATGGAACCCCATTTCAAAACAAGGCCGACCAAGAGGGGGACCTAGAATCACATGGCGTCGATGTGTGGCAAAGGAGTGGCAGGCACTGGGTAAGTCTTTTGGGGAGTTGCGCCTCATTGCCCAGAACAGAGTATGATGGCACACAGGGCTAGTTGATGTGCAATGCTCTGCCAGGGGTTAAGGTAAAATGGTGGTAGTAGGATGTCTTCACTTCATTGCAGATAATCTGAAGATCGACCATGTACAAAGTCCATCTGGAGAGTAACCTTTCGGTCAATCCACGTCCGCGGGTTTATCCATAGCTTTTCATTGATTTCATAAGTACCTGTTCTAATGTAATATCTGACCAAATACTTGTTCAGGGCTTTTCAGTGATTAAAATGGTGAAAAAGCCTTCTTTGTTGAGCTGTAAGTATTTCATCGTGCTCTGTGGCCGTGGTCGTGCGGTCACCGCTCTACGATACTAATCTAGAGCCCGAAGTTCAAATTTCGGGGCGATCAAAACTGTCTGTGGATACTAATAGAACTATCACAGTGCTCCTTTTAGGCCTCTATTGAGCCAAAGTAAATGATAGCGGAGTTGTTTTCGAAAAAAATAGGTCTGTATTGTCAAAACAACACAATATTGCTAAATTTAAGGGAATATTAAAAAATTGGCTATTTTGAATGCCCTTATCATGAAAGATATTGGGTCTGCAGATACCATTTTTTATTCAAACTGTGGAAAATCTGGTCTACTTAAAAGATTTTATTCAAGAGAGAAGTCCGTCAGGATCAAAATTTATCTAAAATTAAAAGGGTCGAAAATTCAGCTGCTTTCTGGGTTTTCCGGCTCTCGCGGTCCAAAACATGGATTGGAATGGGCCGACATCATAAATAACTGCACAAAAAAAATTCCAGATACCTGATTAGATTTAACGTCCGATGTATAAAGTTACTGGATATAAAACTAATAAAATATTTTATACAACGTTGAACATTAAAACAAACTGTTTTTTGTGCCTCCTATGTAATGTGCCTTTTTGTCGTTACAATTTCTCACACTTTTTCCAGCGATATATCTATTCTCTAAAATGGCTTCTTTCGCTCTTCGATAGCAAACTTTTTCTACTTATATATAAAACAGACGACATTTATTTCGCACAAAAGGACTTTTCCTTTGGCTTTGGTTGTTGCGGACTACAAATCTTTTCGATCCTGGACGGATACAGGGTACAGTACATTGGATATCATCTTGTTGTCAGCAAGGAGCGAATTGGAGGGTTATTCGCATCATTTGTTACATATGATTATTGGCTCTCATAACTTAACTTTTATTATTTTGCGAACGATTCCCATTTATTTTCTATAAGAGGGATGCATGGGGGAAATCAAACTTGAACTATATAATACAGAAACACAATCGAGTTTATTAGGCTTAATTTGCCATATCAAGAGTTTTGCTTGCACTACATGGGAGAGTGCTTGTGAAATAACTGTAAGGTGATGACCAATATGTATTGCAAATTTGCAATGTGCAAGGTGGTCATCTGATGGTGTTTTTGGTGAAGAAGCCGGAAGTTTGTCAAAACCAGCGAGAAGGTCCGGCAGCGCTAGAAGCGAATGCTCCACAACAAGTCAAGCGGCGATACATGATTGTTCCAGCTCAGTTCGGGGTTTTTGACGGCTCATTGCCCCAGTCATCACATAGATAACATATACTACAATACATTATTTGCCTTTGGGGGTAGAACAGCACAACAAAGGATGGAGCACTGTTCCACCGACCCAGAAATAAATATAAATGTAGGCAATGGCCGTCGACCGGCTCATGCTACATGCTGACCCTTGGCCTCTATACCCAAAATACATCAGTCCCATGAGACCCCATGGCCAACAAAAATCGGGGTTCACAAACCGGAACAATAGGGATGACGTTTACGTGAACTCACCAACTTGAAAGGAAGTGTGGGGATTTTTCGAAAAGGAAAAGCCATTATTTAACAAATTTCAATACATTTCACTCCATTCATACAAATTCAAAACAAAAGTGACCAAATAAAGAGGACAAATTAAAATAAATAAAATAAGAATTGAGTACTATTTCGGAAAAATAAACTAAAAAAAGTGAAACAAAAATTAATATTTAATGAAAAACTAAAATAATCGTTATGTTAACAAAAGTAAATATAAAGAGAATTACATTTACCCCAGATCCTGGATAGCCACCGCAGAAACCGGAGCAGCTAGAAGTCATTGGCCCGTTTCCTCAATGTCCGATTAAAATTTATCATAGAAATAAAGTGCCTGCTAGCACAATTTCATTTTCTCAATGCCTGTTTAGCGTTTATCCGATTGAACCTTATCTGACTTTATTGGAAAAAGAAGCTTCAAAAGTCCTTCACCGAGCCTCCGCTTAATTGCTTATCCAAAACAAAGTCCCAACACCTCATAATCGATTCAAATGTAATCCTAAACAAAAACCCAACACAATTTCAAGATGTGTTGCATAGTTTTTGGCTTGGTAATTTTACATTCGTATGGTTCGTGACCTTGGCAATTTAACGGGCGTATGAGAAAACGGCCGGTTTATTGCTTGCATAAGCTCATTTCTCTGTTAGCTATTGGTCAGTTTAACCAGATATTAAGAAACGGGCCATAGTAAATTAAGTAAAGCAACGGAGGAAAAAGTGACCGAAAAACTTGGGAGCTGAGTAAAATTCAACGAAAGCAAAACAACAATCAAACGACGCCAACACTGATAAAACAGAAGTGAAACGCACACGACGTCAACACTGACGACTAGAGAAAGAATGTTGTAAATACAGACTCCGTCGACACACTTGACCGGTAACGAGCGTAGTCAGACAACACTGAGCTATCGGTTGCCGCAAAGTACGAGTCCCATATTCCCAGGATAGACCTAGAGCCAACGACCAAAAAAGCAAAGTCCTCTGCAAATGGCTCTAATGGATATCATCGAATAGTACTTGATTAGGTATACAAGAAAAAGTTTGTCTGCCTACCGGAACGTGTTGCCAACAGGTAAAAATGTGTCGCTTAAGTGGTAAAATTTCGAGTCAAGTCATTTGCAAATGGCTGGACTCTCCCCTAAGTGTCAGTACAAAAAACCAAATCAAAATTTTGTTTCTAATATCGTTTCCGCCGCGGTCAAAGTGATGAAAGGTAATTTTCACGTTATTTAAGTCTCTCATAAATGACCTTGAAAAAAGTAATCTAAATCGCGAATAACTACACCTTCCTCATGTGCACAATCTGGATTCGAACGTCATTCGAAAATATCGAAAATTGATGTGGGTGTTACGAAAGTTAAGGAAAGTTAAGCTCGACCTGAATCCTGTGCAAAATCTTGATTGGAATGGTGGCTTCCAATTAAGGACACTCCTCCAAGTAGCAAAGCCAAAAGGCAGACAAATATTCAGTTGCTAACACTGCGGCAGACAAATTAAAAATTTGGAAATTAGTATGGAAAATGTAGAATACGACATAAAAATTAATTAGAATCTACTCGAATGTAAACTCTGATGCGAACGATGTTTTTTTCAGCACGCCCGCTTAAGTGTCAGAGCAAAAAAAAAATGAAACCGGAATATAGAGGGCTACGCCCGCAATCCGAGGGTTTTGTGGCAAGCACTTATTTTGGAATATAAATATCGCCTCCTTGTTCTTCCTGATACCACTCAGATGGATAAAAAAAAACTAACTAATATTTTCTCTATTTTCTCCTCCCCCACTGTTCCCCTTTCTAAAAATTTCAAAAAATCCGAAGATGCCTATGGGGACGGAGCCTAAGTAGCTTAATTGACCGTGAAGGTCGGGCTGTGCCATCTGGCGAAGAAAAAGTTTGCTCAAGCTAAGCAGCGGTCTATGCTTGCTGTAGCTCAGTTCGGGAGACGAGGGCGGGGTTTTCGCTGCTCGTTGCCCCTGTCGTTTACGTATTAACAAAAATGCATAGGCCTGGGGAAGACAACACAAACAAGGGAGGTAAAAATATGAAATAAAAAAATGAGGCGATAAGGATAGAATGGTTGGCAGATGGCTAGCTTGCCCTCGCGCTCGTATTGGGGTCCAGGTGTAATGGGACCCTTGGTCTCTGGTTTCGTACCACCGACAGATGCTTACTCATCAGGTGCTGCCATAGATCTGCCGGTGGAAGCAGCACTACCATATGGTCCATTGCAGGTGGTTCATTACAGGGGTGTATAAGAACGTTCCGTTCTTTAATATTGTCTCGGAAAGTTGCTAGAGCTAACAGCTAACAGCTAACAAAAAAGCTCCCTTTTAACCCCCTCGCTCTGCGCGAGCTCACACCCACCTGCAAAAACTTTTAGTTTAATATTCTCCACCAACAACAATCGCTTTTTAATGGACATCTGTTAGCAAAAACTAAGTCTTTATTTTTAATCATCCATTCGTTAAGCCACAATGTTTTAATTTCATCCATGAGATTGCTTGCCAACGGATGTTCATCTATGAAAAAAACTTGAGGCATTCTTCGCGTTTACTTGGCAAATGTACATAAGGAGGCATACCGCGTATAGTGTGACTTGAGACACGGTGACGAATGATAAAAAAATTAAATACCGGGTGCCAATATTTGGTGATCGTAGGAAAAAATTCAAGAAATTTTGAAAGGAGCAACAACGGTTGTCAAGGTGATGACACAAGGCAATGATGGTTGTTGCAGTGTGTCGCACCTTCATAGAAAATGCGTCATAATGACAGTAAACGTAATAATGATGGTGGCAGTGTGCCAATGCTATTAACCACGACAATTTCTAATATCCATAATAAATTCGTTATTTAGCGATGCAAGTGACATCTGTATCTATTCAATGTAGGTTTATTAACCGGTAGAGCTCTCCAGGTTAACGTATTTTTATAATTACGTGTTTTTAACTCTAATTAACCCACGCCAGAGTACAAAAATACGCGCCTATTAAATGTTATCGTTCTTCATACAATTGATTTCGAAAAACATATTTTGACTGTGCTACTATCAAATGAAAACAAAAGCAAACAAAATTATGTAAATTGTGTAGTTTTAATGGTACCTTAATGGAAGTTCACTGTAAACGTAATTTGAATAATAAACGATGTTTTGTTTGGCGGGCATCGAAAGCATCGCGGCTCTATATCATTCAGTGCATAATGGAGTTAGTGTAAAAAGGTTATGAAATAATTTACATATTTTGTATTCAGGAATTGCATACTTATTCAATGTAGAGTTTAATGGCACGTGTGTAGATTTAATGAAATATTTGAATTTAATGAAATATTTGTTATTATTTTTAAAGATTTAAGAAAAAAGTTACGCAATTCAGAAAACATACCAACAGGCAACAAAAAGGATATTTTTTGTTGAAACCATCATCGAGCAATGCGCTCAGTACGATTCTCCGCTTCACTTGCTTTTCATTGATTTCAAGAAGGCTTTCGATAGTGTGAACCGAAATTCTATATAGGCGGCCTTGCGCAGAAGAGACATCCCCGAGAAGCTTGTAGCTATTATTAAGGCAACCTATGACGGCGCAAAATGCCGCCGTTCTGCATAAAGGTAAGGTGTCGGGAGACTTTGAGATTCGCAGTGGAGTTCGACATGGGTGCATCCTCTCACCGATCCTATTCCTTATAGTGATCGGCGATGTGTTGCATGCAGCCCTATCCGAACTAGACTGAGGAATTCAATGGACTTTGACATCTTATCTACAACATCTTGACTACGCTGACGACGTATGCCTACTCTCCCACAAAATCATGTATCTGACCGCACGGACGTTATATCTCGAGAGCGACGCAAGCAAGGTTGGGCTAAAGATTAATAGCAACAAGACCAACGTACTTAGCCCGCCATTGCGAAAATGAAATCCGACACCTATTGCCATTATTATTAATGGGCAGCCTGTTGAGAAGGTGGACAACTTCGTCTACCTGGGTAGTATTGTTGCCGAAAATGGTGGTACGGAGCAGGACATCGTTCGTCGTATCAACCAAGCTAAATACGCGTTCGGCATGCTGTCCAAAATCAGGAAAAGCAGTTATCTCAGTATCAAGACCAAGCTGGGCCTGTTTCGCTTCCTGGTACTGTTTGTGAGGAGGTGCATGCTGGCTACTACATACATTCTCCGAAACCAATTTATGCCAACGGAACGTCAACTGAGCCACATGGAACAGTTGACGCGCTATGCCCACAAGGGGTTAGGGCAATTGAGTACTGTTTGTGCTTTTGTAAGGGAGCAGTACTTGGAAAGTTTCTGTAAGATTTACCGGAAACCTGCAAGTTTTGTTAACTCATGTCTACGTCGAATTATAAGAATTTTCTAGCCCGAAGCAATACCGAATGAAGAGCTAAGTCGGCGTACGGGGCAGATGCCAATCGGCGAATTCATACGCAGGCGAAAATGGCCGTGGATAGGTCACACATTGCGGAAGAGTGATAAATGCATTGCTTTGCATTCCATGAAATGGAACTCCATTTCCAACCAAGGAAGACCAAGAGGGGGTCCTAAAATCACATGGCGTCGATCTGTGGCTAAGGAGTGCAGGGCGCTGGGTAAGTCTTTTGGGGAGTTGCGTCCCATTGTTCAGAACTAAGTTCGATGGCGCGCAGGAGTAGTTGATGCGCTGTGCCCCACTAGGGGTTAAGTCAAAGTAATAATTCCGAAATAGGTGCCAAGGATTCCCTATTTATGACGATGAACGGACATTAGGTTTTTCCTGTGTATCATTTATAACAAAGTTAATATATTCTTATTGCGAAGACTATAAATATATCTGGGTTTTCACTAAAAATTACCTTAAGGGAACCTACTACTTCAAACATCCCAGTTCTGCTGTCATTGCTTACATTTTATCTATTATTGATTTTTTTTCTTTTCCTTTTTTCCAGAATGAATAGTTTCCATTATACATGAATTAAAATTGACGGTAATTATGTATGCAAATGATATTCAATCGTAAATACAGAAACATCATCATAGTGGTGCTACGGCCTTCTAGACCGCATATCTCGAATTGTTTCGGTCCAAAGATCGCCTCCTCCAGTTTCGGAAGCCCAGCAATTGTTAAATACAGGAACAGTTTTTAAAATTAATAAACGGTTGGAAAACATGGAACGAAAACGCAACAGATCTTACAGTTGGCTTGCTATGTTTAGCATGTTTACACAAGGTAAGGAAATTCTCCTAATTTCTAAATGTATACCACTTAAGTTGATTAAAACATAAACCTATATAATATATTTTTCAATATTCACTTGACCTACGCAATGATTTTTTTCTATTTCGCCATTTTCTTTAAAGTGATATGCCTCAAGGACCTGCACGTATCAATTCCGGAAGCAGTAGCAGCAGGCGATAGGGTAACACTTTCGTGCTTCTATGACCTGGAAAACGTGAGATAACAAACGACATGATTTCCTGGTAATACAATTTTATTGATATTCCCATTTTTTCTCTCTCGTCGTCCTTTCAAATTTACCAGGCTGCTCTCTACTCGGTACGATGGTATTTTGAGAATCAGGAATTTTATCGATACGTCCCTATAGAACGACCGCCAACACGGGTTTTTAAAGTTTCCGATATACCAGTCGATGTGAGTTTTGTTCGTTGAGGGAGGCCGAAATGTGCCTCCTGACATTTATATGACATTCTTTTTTCGTGCTTTATATTACGGAACTAACGTATTTGTCACATTTTTTTCTGCTTTTTTTTTATTTTTTGTGTTTGCACTCTAAACCGCCCTTGCAGGTGCAAAAATCTACTGAACATAGGGTTGTTTTACGTACCGTAACGACCAACCATTCCGGGAGTTATACGTGCGAGGTATCAGAGGATGCACCATTGTTTCACACGGAATCCAGTTCGGGAACGATGCTAGTTGTCAATTTACCCAAATCGGAGCCAATCATCACAATTGTTGGAATGCCGGGTGTGGAGAATAAACGCTTTGTGAATAGACAGGATACATTTAAAGCTCAATGCACGTTAGGGCCTTCCTATCCAAGCGTGAACTTTACATGGTTCGTTAATGATATTAAGGTGCCGGTAAGTACATTTTATTCGGATTTTGTTGCAGGGTTACATACACATAAAAGGTATTATATTACATTTGCGCCATGTACCGACTAGAAGATTCTGTGAAGTTGATTTGGACATGACCTATAAGGTATCCAATCGGTTAAAACCATTTTCTCAAATCCGTTGAACTTTTTTACATTTTAATTTTGCCTTGCGTAACTAATGCCAATCGCACGTTTTTCTAATTGATTGAAACTTTTCCCAATTTATATAAACCTTTTTTTCTACCAAAAAGAGCAAATTGAGAGAGTTTGGACGATCGATCTGCCATGGCTACATTTAGCGGTTGCGCCGAAAACTTAGTTCGTTTCACTCTGTTTTCACCTCATTCTACCGCAATAGGATTCCACATGGTTTTCATTGAAATATTAGGGACCTATCCAGAATCAATTAATTTCTTTGATCACAGTAGCATCTGTCAAGCTTGATAACTACTTTGCCTTAACCCCAACTGGGGTCCAGCGCGTCAACCAATCCTGCGCGCCATCGTACCCTGTTCTGGGCAATGGGGCGCAACTCCCCAAACGACTTACCCAGCGCCTCACACTTTTTTGCCACAGATCGACACCTTGTGATTTTAGCCCATCCCCCTCCCTTAGTCGGCCTTGGTTGTAAATCTGGTTCCATTTCGTGGCATGTAAAACAATACAGCTATCATCTTTCCGCAATGTGTGACCTATTCACTGCCATTTTCGGCTGCGTATGAATTCTTCGATTCGCATCTGACTTGTACGCTGACTTAGCTGTTCACTCGACATTGTTTCGGGCCAGGAAGCTCTTAGAATTCGACGAAGACATGAGTTGACGAAAACTTGCAGCTTTCTGGTAACTATTAGGCTCCGTTAATACATGCCTATTTCTTGAGGCGCGTATTCGCGTCACGTCATTAGACCATTGGACGTCCGTTTTTTAGACATTGTCCCCACATGCGCACCATTTTTCGTATTGCGTCACCACTACCACCACGTTATCTCTCAAGGAAATATTGTAATTTCGTCCCACAGAAAGATTTTTTCTCGAACTAGAGCGATGAGTTTGTCAAGATTCATGCTTAACGTCGGCTGGAGCGTCACTGCGTTTCTGTGTTGTGTGGAGGCGCTCTCCTCTAGCTCTGTGTGCTCTACAACCACCGTTGCTTGACGGGACCGCAGCGCCGTCCGTACTTCACGTGGACAAATCCAATGGCCAACTCACTGACGGCTTCTAGGAATGACGCAACGGAGTATATGTAGACGACCCCAGTTCTTTCCTCGTGCTGGGTTTCCAACGTCCAACAGTCTAATGACGTGACGCAAATACGCACATCGAAAAAATGGCATGTGCAGACGTACAATTATCCGCCATTTTTTCGACGTGCGTATTTGCGTCACGTCAAAGAAAGCAGTGGGGCCGCCTACATATTTTCCCATGCGTCATTCTTAGAAGCCGTCAGTGCGTTGACCGTTGGATATGCCCACGTAAAGTACGGACGTCGCCCGTCAAACAACGGTGGTTGTAGAGCACACAGAGCTAAAGGAGAGCGTCTCAACATGACACAGAAAGGCAGTGACGCTACGGCCAATGCTAAGCATGGATCTTGACAAACTCATCACTCTAGTTCGAGACGAAAATTGTCTATGGGACAAAGGCGATGATAACTACAAAAGCTAGTTGAAAAAGAAAAGGCGAGGGTGTCCATTGCAGAGGGAATGGTCGATAATTTTTCAGAATTATCCACCCAGAAAAAAGTATCGAAACCGTAAGAACCTTTAAATGTTTTTTATTTATAAAGAAAATAGTAACATAAATACATAGTAGACATATTCAATCTGTTTCTCTTTCTCCCTTGATTAAACATAAAATATTTGAATAAAATTTAATTATAAAACGACGAAGGCGGTTTACTACCGTTTTATTAGTTCGCTTTCTTGTCTGTCTGTATGTCCAGTACACACCTTAGAATCGAGTTTTAACTATAGTACAATACATTCCCGATGAACTAGAGACTTGAAATGTGGTGGTAGTAGTGACGCAGTACGCAATACGGTGTGCATGTGGGGACAATGTCTAAAAACGGACGTCCAACGGTCTAGTTACGTGACCCAAATACGCGCGTCAAGAAATATTCCTATATAGACGGAACCTTACGGAATCTTTCCATATACTGCTCCCATACAAAAGCACAGACAATACCATGGAGCGTAACAGGTCCAGCTTGGTTTTGATCCTGAGATAACTGCTCTGTCAGGTTTTGGACAGCATGCGGTATGCGCATTTAACCTGGTTGATACAAATTATGTCCTGCTCCGCACCACCATTCCCGCAAACAATGCTACCAAGGTAGACGACGTTGTCCGCTTTCTCTACAGGCTTCCCATAGGTAGCTTGCATGAAAGATGCTTCATTCCATCTAGTTGAAGACTTGGCGTACCGTTACTTGCGAATCCTTAAATGGTTAAAATATATCGTCTATATTATGTTCTACACGAACCTTAAAGAATGTTAGTAGTGTCAACAAGAGTGATAAGACGTCTAGGTCCTTAATAAGAAAGAAGAAACTTGCTGACACGGTGTGTCTTGAATCAAATGCCGTTTAGATCAATATTGAGCACATGGTTAAGGTCGATCTATTTGCAATTTTTATGACGAAGGAATACGTCATAAAAATCGCGCTTTTGTAACACGCACATTCAAAATTTTAAATATTTTGCGTTCACGTGCCTCGGTGTTAGCGACGGGATTTTTGTCTGCGTTTTAGCATTGACATTCGAATCACCATTTGTGCGCTCGCTGCGGTGTTACCAACGGAATTTCGATTTGGTTTTTACACTGACACTTGAGGAAGTGTCCTCCTTTAGTAACACCCTAATTGTGTGCCTTTCAAATTTTCGTTATGAATGGACCAGTAGCTACTATCATGGAAACGACGAAACGTTAGCAAATGACTTTACTTGCCTCAACTTTTTACCACATGGTACAGCTTTTCTACTTGTTTGCAACACGCTCCGGTAGGCAGACTAACTTTTTATTGTACATCTAATCAAGTACTTTTCATCTTGATTAGATGTACAATGAGTCGAGGCCGGCGAGATTCTGGCGAGACGCAAAAGTTTATATGCAAGAGTCCCAGTGCGTACTAGGCGTTATGTGGAACGCAATGTTTCGACATCGTAGGTCGTCATAATAATAACCACAAGCTTCTCAGGAATGCCTCTCCCGCGCTGAACCGCCCATATGGACTCCCACATCATATAGAAACTATTGAATGATCTTTTCTTGTATTGAATAACTTATTGATTGATAACCTTATTTTTGAAGCTAACCAAATCAAAATTAATCATTTACAGGCAACACAATACGATTTGCATAGCCTGGATCCATTTTCAGCAACGGCTATTAGCCGCACCGAGTCGCGATCGGAAATCTTAATTCCAGTGGATCATTATATTATGACTCCTTCAGATCGAAAATTAGTGGTAACATGTGAAACGAGTATTTTTAGTTTGTATAGATGCGTCGCTCAAATGGAAATCTATATAATGTGGGACCCCAGGGATACCTTTTGGCTGAACGAAGGCAAGGCGAGCGCCACACGCGATCAACGACGAAATCGCGGAGATCCTGACAATTCAGCATTAACTGGTAGCAGTTCAAGTTATCATCGAACATTGATTAATTTTGGATCGAAAACTGTCTTAATAGACATAGTCCAGTATCTAGGATCAATACTATTGTGGGGTATATTCGTTGGAGTGCTTTGAAAAGCTATACATACAAATGGTGAATTCTAACAAAACGGATACACATTTTTTAACTAAGGTTCACGGCATGGATCCGAGGATTTCTAGTATAATTATTCGCTTGGTCTCGGAACAAAGGGAGGTTGATCTCTGTGTCGTCTAGTAGTTTGAAGAGATATTTCTGCTTCTTCTTGATTTGTTGGTTTTTTGAAAAAGATTGAAATCACGCCATGGGGACGGATATACGAGTATTTTAATTTTCTAACCAAAAGTATGTACAAAAAATTTGTAAGTGGATGCTAATAAACAAAAGAAACCAAACTTGACAAACACATCAATGAAAAGAACAACGCAAAGTATCTTAGGACTGAGTGAATTCGTATTTTTCGAATGTATCTTTGTTTTAGGGAGGAAGAACGTAATTGGTTAACGTATTGTAAATAGATGTATAACGGCCTGGACCGCATATTGTTCAATGTGATGAATTTATTCTCAAAAAAAAAGAATAGCCAGTTATTTTTATTAAATCTGGCTAATAGCAAAATAACCACTGTATATATGAAAAATAGAGGAAAATTTTAAAGTAAGATAAGAGTAAAATAAATACAAATAAGTGGCATTCAGAGTAAGTAAAATGCGAAATTAATCAAAAATAGTAGCAAACAAAATTGTTAAATTAAAATATATGTGCATGTATTTCAACTTTTCGTTACCAGTGCATAGTTAAATTATGATAATCGCCAAAATGAGCAAAATAATAATATTGTATTGTGTTTTGTAAATAAAGAATAATGAAATAGTATTGTTTTACAAGAAATGTTTTTAATGTGTTTTCGCTTGGTCTGTCTGTGCAGAATAGAAAATCTAGTGTAGAGTCGGTTTGTCATTGATTCGAGCTCTTTTAGGTATAACTAGATCGCCGGGGAAGGCGTTTATGAAAAAAAAACTATTTGAATAACAATTTGAACATCAAAAGAAATCCGTATGGTGCAACAGGCTAGCACGTTCGCCTTCTGTGCACTGGGCCCCTGGTTCGAGTTCTGCGACAAGACTTCAATATCTGAGGCGCCAAATTTTATCGGCGGCTTATTCACGCTAAATGTAAAATACGAGTGGCCGGAAAATAGAAGAAAATTAAAGCATGATGTATCATAGTAGGTTCTTAACTACCTAAAGCGGAAATTTATTCCATATACAATTCTAGCACTGGATTTTCCCATGCAAAAGTAGTAACTTAAACGGTTATGAATTCGCGGAAAAGGACTCCAGATTCGTCTATTTCAGACCAAATTTGATTGAAAACCATCATTAAAATTTGCCGCCTCAGATATCGAATTCGCCCCAATTCCACTAAGAGCAGTTCCACTAAGAGCGGTGCTTGTCACATACTTCCAAGGAAACCGTCATGATCTAGTAAAAGAGATGATACCTACGCATCTTGAGGCCTTGGTCCATATTGGACTTGCAACAAATGACTCTTTGGAGCGAAGCTTCTAGTGCGGACGAGGGCGGAGGTCTGGTTGTTGAGACCAGCCGTGATACCAAAGTGTCAAAACCTCCTCAGCGAGTGACATAGTGAACGTGCGCTAGAAAACTAGCTAGTTATGTCGTTGCCGGTGGCGGATCGCAAAAAAAAAACTAATAACTAAAGTTTTGACATGGATATGTCTTATAGCTGGGGGTCATCCTAAAAATCTGTCCGTCACACGAAATGTCTGTTTTTCTACTCGGGGGTCAGAAGAGGAAACAAGCCCATTGAAAATTTTTCTTTTCTGGTTGTGCATGTCGTTTGAGTGAAGTGGTCATTGTGCATGGCTGTTGCTTGTGGATCCGCGCGGGCGGTGCGCTTGCGGGGATCCTGTGTGTACATGTTGGGATGTTGATTTGATAGCGATAAAGGTTGACGTTGTGGACGGCAAGAAATTACATAGTGTACGGGTGAACGGGCGGACTTTCAATGACCTTCAATTTCCGCCAATTCCCATTCATCATTTAATAAAATAGCCCGTGTTGTACTATCTGAATCACTAGGGTCCCAGAAAAGGTAGCAAGTAGTCAGTTCGACTAACATTTGGACATGCGCAGACGCAATTTGAGAGAGTGTACATAGTTCCCGCCCCCCGAAGATGAGCGAGAGCGGATGAAATTCAGTCGAGCCAAATTGGGTGATCCAGCGACTGCGTTTGTGCATTTGCAATGGCGGCGATTTGAGGTCTGATTGGTCCACAATGTGGGACCCCACCACACGTGCAATAAACATTTAGAACAAAATGGCGGATTTATACTAGGCGAGTTAGAATCTCTCAAGTCCCGAAATAAAGAAATATTCGTCGCAGGATGTTATATGTTATGATGTAAAATACATTCAGAGGTCTGCAGAAGATCAAATGCCCCCTTCCGCAAAAATTCCAAAATGTTCAAAATGGCTGGAATCCAAACAAATACCTATAAAATAGCGCGCGTTGTACTACATATCTGAATCAATAGGGTCCCAGAAAAAGTAGCAAGTAGTCAGTTCGACTAACATTTGGACATGCGCAGACGCAATTTGAGAGTGTGTACATTACATAGTCCCCCCCCCCCCCCCCCCCCGAAGATAGAGAGCAAGAGCCATCGCGGATGAAGTTCATTCTATCCAAATGGTTGTGCATTTGCAATGGCGGCGATTTGAGGTCTGACTGGCCCACAATGTGGGCCCCCACTACACATGCAATAAACATATCATAAAACAAAATGGCGGATTCGTACTGGGCGAGTTAAAATCTCCCAAGCCCCGAAATAGAGAAATATTCGTCGCAGGATGTTATAGTTCCGGGCAGCTCATCGTGACATGATGTACATTCAGAGGTCTGCAGAAGATCAAATGCCCCCCCCCCCCCCCCCCTTCTGCAAAAATTCTACAATTTTTCTTGTGCATTCTCTTTGTGCGTGTGTTGGAATGTTTTGTTTACTTTTGACATGGATATGTCTTATAGCTGGGGGTCATCCTAAAAATCTGTCCGTCACACGAAATGTCTGTTTTTCTACTCGGAGGTCAGAAGAGGAAACAAGCCCATTGAAAATTTGTCTTTTCTGGTTGTGCATGTCGTTTGAGTGAAGTGGTCATTGTGCATGGCTGTTGCTTGTAGATCCGCGCGGGCGGTGCGCTTGCGGGGATCCTGTGTGTACATGTTGGGATGTTGATTTGATAGCGATAAAGGTTGACGTTGTGGACGGCAAGAAATAACATAGTGTACGGGTGAACGGGCGGACTTTCAATGACCTTCAATTTCCGCCAATTCCCATTCATCATTTAATAAAATAGCCCGTGTTGTACTATCTGAATCACTAGGGTCCCAGAAAAGGTAGCAAGTAGTCAGTTCGACTAACATTTGGACATGCGCAGACGCAATTTGTGAGAGTGTTCATAGTTCCCGCCCCCCGAAAATGAGCGAGAGCGGATGAAGTTCATTCGAGCCAAATCGGGTCATCCAGCGACTGTGTTTGTGCATTTGCAATGGCGGCGATTTGAGGTCTGACTGGCCCACAATGTGACCCCCACCACACATGCAATAAACTTATCATAAAACAAAATGGCGGATTCGTACTGCGCGAGTTAAAACCTCCCAAGCCCCGAAATAGAGAAATATTCGTCGCAGGATGTTCTAGTTCCGGGCAGCTCATCGTGACATGATGTACATTCAGAGGTCTGCAGAAGATCAAATGCCCCCTTCCCCTTTTGCAAAAATTCCAAAATTTTTCTTGTGCATTCTCTTTGTGCGTGTGTTGGAATGTTTTGTTTACTTTTGTTAGTTTCCCTTTCTGTTTGCCGGACACAATCGCATAGAGTCGCACGCGTTACTTGAGAAACGGATTGTGTGTGCAGGACCCGGACTGTTGACTAAAGGGGCGGGATGATGCGGATAGTGTGGGAGCGATTTTGCAATAGATACACAAACACAATACACGTCCGATTGGGAAAAAATGGTGGGAAGCGTGATTGCGATTAGCAGAAACGTACTCAGAGAAATGTCGATAGGCTGCAGTCTGCAAACTGTACCGAACGGGTAGATGGAACAGGGTGCACGAGAGGAGGTGAATATTGCACACACGCGATGCAAACGAAAACGAAACGATCCCGCCAGAGAAAGGAGCCCAAGCGGACAGGACAAAGCACAGCAGAATTTATGACGAGTATCTACACTGCCACCAGATACATGGGTACATGGATATGTCTTATGCCTACCGAAAGCGTGGGACGTGTTTTTTCGAATGATTTCATCCAGTATAACTATACTGGGATCTTTACAAAACTTGCGTCGATATCTTCAACACAACAGGTTCCACGCAGTCGGTAGTCATAGACATATCCATGTTCCGATGTATCTGCATGCAGTGTAGATACTTTGTATCTTTTTTTCTGTAAAGAGCTCTTTACACTTCATCGTGAACGTGAAAATGAAAATAAATATTTTCATCGACGAACAGCTACGTGAAAAGCTGTTCTGTCAAAGCAAGACGAAAATACCTTTCCCGTTCACAGTCGCGTTTACAGTTTTCTGCGAACAAATGACATTTCCAATAATTTTGCACTGAAACGTCACTTTTCACAGTGAACTGATTTTCAGAATGCAAATACAATTCGAACGTGAACAGCATGGTGGAAAAAAATATCGTGGTGAATTTGGCATTTCCTTGCTCACTTTCACGTTCATTCGTTTACACTTGCTGTGAAATGTGGTGAATTGCATTTCACGATGAAATATTTGTTTCACGATGTATTGAACGGGGAATTGAAAAAAAAAATTTTTGAAATCTCAAAACAAAACTGTGAAAATTGTTTCAAACTGTAGTTTATTGAATTCTTCATTGTTTCAAATACTACATTCCCCGAACGTAGGAATTCATTTTCATACATATTTTTCTAAAAAACCTTTTTACGTTCACGGTGAAGTGAACCCTTAAGCCTTGAATACAATCCGCCGTTAAATTAAAGGTGCCGTGAAATCAATCACGACACTTTTAGTTTCTGGACGAATTGTATATCAGGCTTAAATAGATTCAGCCCATTTATACAGTCATCGATCCGAATTCGATCTCAGTGTCGATTCCTCGTTGGCTACAGTCATCGGTCCGGAATCGATTCCAGTCATCGATCCAGATTTGATTCCACATTGACTACAGTCATCGATCCCAATTCAACCCCAGTATCGATCCTACGTTGACTCCAGTCATCGATTCTCCATCGACTACCGTCATCGATTTCGGTTCGACTCCTGTCCTCATTTTCGGTATCGCAAAAGCGGCCATGCCCATACAAATGTCTCCGACGTGCCTCCGATAAAGTCATCGATTCCTTAGTAGACAGTCATCGATACAGGACCGATCAAGTGTCGATTCTTGTCCGACTGGATGTTTCAGTCTGTAGAAATAGAGGCCTTTGTTTTCAAAACTATGAGAAAGTAACGTTTTGAGTGAAAAGTCACCGCATGCTCATCGAAGTCCAATTTGCATTATAAATGCATTTAATACCTTAGAACATACAGTACATGGAATGAGCATATCCCGTTTATCACTGGCTCCAATATCTGGTGAATAAGTCGACAGTCAGCCTACTCAGTTGGCGTTTAATACTGACAAATGTTGACTGTTCTGTAGAATTGTGCATAAATAAATGTCAATTTTTGTTAAATTATCGACAATCAGCCTACTCAGTTGGCGTTTCGATATTGACATACTGTTGACCACAATATCGAATTGTGCATAAACAAACGTCAATTATTGTCAATATTTGAATTTCGTAAGTCTACTGAGCTAGCTGACTGTCGACTTAGTACCCAGATTTTGGAGCCACTGTTTCTATGGAGATATACAGGACAAGCTCATTCCATGGCTATATATTCAAAGTTTAATACCCTAAATGAGGGTGAGTCAATCACCCCTGATAAATGTGGCTCGCCGCTTTGTATGGATATTTATCACTATCCATACTGAGAGTATGGGTAGTGCTACCTATACCCCCAAACAATCCGCCGACCCTGATCTCTGCTTAGCGAAAGCATTTCATCACTAAAATTGACCTTATAAGGAAATAAATTTTTAGAACGCCAAGAATTCTACATGTTCTAGTTCTAGAATAAATGTAGCATAAGAATAAAGTACAAGGTGGCGCAAAATTAATCATCCAATTTTGTTTTTGAATAACTTTTTTACTAAATAAACAAAAATGATTTTGCGTGATGGTTATCTTTATTTGGACCTTTACAATTTTTTCTGTTAAGTGGAAAATATGATATCCATCAAGTGGCTGCCGCCAGTGTTGATACACATTTGTGCCTGATTTATCGCATTTTCCATGACTTCTCGCAAGATTTCCGGTGGTATCCGTAACTATTCGCATTCCTGTCGAATATTCTCCTGAAGGTCTGCGATTGTCTGAGGCTTGTTGGCATAAGCCCGCGACTTCAAGTAGCCCAAACGAAAAAAGTCTGGGATGGTTAAATCGAGCGATCTTGCTGGCCATGCCAAATCGCCAAAACGAGAGATTATGCGACCAGGAAACGCTAACAGTGACCGTATTGCCGATGACGTCCTCAAAAAAATACGGCCCAATCACTCCTCCCTCGTGAACGCCGCCCCACACAGGGGCTTTGAGTGGATGTAATGGCTGTTCGTGCATTACAGGCGGATTTTCAGTGCTCCAGAAACAAAGATTTTGCTTATTGACTTAACCGCTTAAGTGGAAATGCGCCTCGTCCCTCATGATGATTTTCGACACAAAATCGTACTCTTCCTTGTTGAGATTGAGGATGGCTTGACAGTAATTCACACGCGACTGACGGTTAGCAGGCATTAACTGATGCACTGTTTGCACTTTGCACGGGAACATGTGTAAGTCTTTTACTAAAATTCGCTGTAGGGCCCGTCTGGTGATGCCTAATTGCGAGTTAAATTTTCTATTTAACGATTATTAAAAAAAAAACCAAAACACAAATACTGATTTTATGTATTTTTAAAAAATCTTCACTTTATTATTATCTTTTTTATTTTACACATAACATTTCAATTTCAATCAAAACTGTTTTATATGTACATATGTTGTTTTCCCGATCGCGGCCAAAAGTGAACTAACTGTTCATTTTATGAGCGAATATGCAATCGCCATGATTCCCATGAAAATTGCATATTCGCCTAGAATTAGAATAGAAGAATTCTATGAGGATCGGATGACGCCTGGTCATCCGATGCTCTTGTGGGAACGTTGAGATTTTCTAAGTCTTGGGAAAATCTCATGTTTCCTGCTGTGGAATTTTCGTTTAAGTCCGTCAGCGAATTGACGAACGTAACTCTGCCTTCGTTAAAATTAGGATGCTCCTGAATCCGATTAAAAATTTTGAGTTTGATTATCTTTTGTTTGCAATGAATGTATAAAAATATGATTAAAATTATAAGGACAATAAGTAAGGTCGAGCTAACTGCAGAGTAGGTCAATGTTTTATGAAATTTAAGTTCTTTAATCTCGTTAGTATTACTTTTGGCTTCCAATGTTATTTCTTTAAATGAAAAAGTATTGTTTTCAGCTTTATAATATAAATTTGGAATAACATATTTGTTACGAATTTCTTTTATATTGTTGTAGTAGGTTTCGTTATCTAAATTGATAATACATCCATAAAATTTAATAAAATAATTTCCAAAAAGGTTAAATTTTCTTTCATCACAACTAGATGTCAATGTTGTATTTTTTGCTAGTTGAATTAAAATACTACTATCGTCTATATGGTAAATGCCCGTATTACAGTCTCTAATATTTTCACAATTTTTTTCTATAACAGAATGTTTCAAATTATTTAAACGATGTAATGGTTTATTTGTGTCGTATTCATAATATTTATCGGAATATTCTAATGTTTCAGTAATTTTACAATTTATTTTACTACGTGAGTTTTCTGTTGCCAACGGTACAATTAGTTTTACATTAATGTGAACCATTTTAAAGGGAATTTTCACTAGAAATATTAATTTATCTGTTGTTGTTTTTGAAAAACCAACTTTCAGGTTTTTTATTTTATTTGAGTCAATTTGATAACTGATAATTTCTTCGTGGGTTAGGAGAGATGGGTGAATGATGTTAAGATTGGAAAGGATTATATTGTCCTGCAATTCGTTTATTAGTCTGTCAGTGTCCTGTATGTTTAGTTTGATGTTAGTTGCTATAATACTTTGTCTAGTATGGGAGGTTTCTGTTGTTATAAAATTTTGCATTAATTGTCTGTCGTCTCGAATGGTATTGAGTAGTTTGTTTATTGAAGTATTAAAATTTGCGTTTATTTGTACTTGTTGGTTCATATTTGTTATTGTTTCGTGATTGTTAGTGTCAATAGTCTGTAAATGGTCATTTATCATTTGTCTGTCTTCGTCATCCATGGTTCCAGTTATCCATTTATGAATTGTTCCTAATATATTTATCAAACCTCGTTTCTGCACGCTATGGTGTCCGTTTGTCAGTGTTAATAACTTGTCTTTTAGTTTGTTAATATCCTTTATTAATGATTGATTGAAGTTTTCTGGGAGTAAGGCTGCACTGTTTGCTAACTCTAAAATTACTTTATTGATCTGGTTTAAGTCTATGATATGTAAAGAATAGTTATATGTTTTTGGTATTAGAATTTGATTTTTCTGTATTATCGTATATCCAGTATTTGATTCAATTTTCTCTACTTGCAATTGTGCTGTTACTAAATGTGTCGTTGCTAACATCAGAAAGATGATCAATATTATCTGCGAATTTAAGAGGACGTTTTATATTAGTAGGGTGTATATTGGCGAGGTTGTGTTTTCTAAATTTAGGTTCGTTTTTATGTCTAAGAGATTTGTAATTTTTTATGTAGCCATATTCTCTGGTTTCCTCATATTCCTCTTTGTTTCTATTATGTTTTTCTAGTCTTTTATTTTGAGCCTTTAGAAGGTTATTATAAATTTCGCTAGCTGAAACTATTCCTTGTTCAGCTTTGAATGGAGTTGTTTTAATTGAACTGTGATATTGGGTATTGTAATATTTTATAGCGTCTAACATTTGAATTCGTGAAGGGCGTAATTGTTCTAAATCCAATACACGAAGTTTTTCTGTAATGGTGCTATTCAACTTTTCAATATCTGCTGTGCCTGTGTGATTACTAGGTTTAGATATATGTAGTTCTACGTTTTCCTGATCTAAGACTTCTTTAATACATATACTTTTAAATTCACCGTCGGCTACGATTTTCGTAGGCTTTTTATGATTGAAATACATTCTTATCTTTTCTACGATTTCTGTATGATTTTTATGTTCAAGGGGATAAGCAAATGCAAATTTAGAAAATTTGTCAATAAAAATTATAAACCACTGTTTTTTGTATACATAAGTATCTACTTGAATTACTTGGTTTTTACTGGAAGGGATTTCCGTTTTCTTGAATTTGGCCTTAATTGGGTTTCGGCCATATTTGGCGCGATTACATATGTCGCAGTTATTTGTTATTTTGTTAATTATTATCTTAAGTTGTTTGTGGTATACTTTGTACTTTAGATCTTCGTAGAGAGCAATAATTCCGGGATGTTTTTGTTCTTTATGCTGTATAGAAGCGACTCTAATCAGTTCTTCCTTAGTTTCGATATCTTGGGCATACATATATTCTTCGATTTCCAGAAATTTGTTCAAATTCCTGTAGGAAATTTGAAGTAATTATAATCTGAGTTTTAAATCTATTGACTACGGTATCTAAAATTGGTATATGATCATTTTGTTCTTCTTCCTGGGAATGGAGTGTTGGTTGAAGAGAAGTATTATCGTTAACATTTTCGGCAGGATCCGAATTCTCGATTTCATCAACAGCGTTAGCTTGAAGGGTTTCTCTCTCGGGGGCAATCCTACCTTCGTTAGGATTGCCACTCACACTCAGATTATTTATTTCATGGCTATCAGTGTTTAACCGACTTAGAAAGTCCGCAATTTTGTTTTCTTTACCTTTCAGATAATCTATTTTTATGTTATATTCACCTAAAGAAAGAATCCAGCGCTGTAGTCTGGCATTTAAATCTTTACCTAAATATTTAGTATGTAACCACTTCAGTGCTTGGTGGTCCGTTTGAAGTTCGAATTCTTTCCCATAGAGATAGCGCCTAAAGTATTTGATTGCCCATATGACGGCTAATAATTCCTTCTCTGTAGTATTGTATTTGATTTCGTGGCTATTGAGGGTTCTGCTGGCATAAGCCACTGGTTGATTTTCTTGGAGTAATACAGCGCCTATTGCGTATTGGCTGGCATCTGTATTAAGTTTAAAAGGTTTGTTAAAGTCGGGGTACTTTAGAATGGGATGAGAAGTTATAAGAGTTTTCATCTGTTCAAACGCATTGATGTAAGAGGGGTCTAGTTGATTAATTTTGGCATTTTTCTTTAAGTATTTTGTCATAGGTTGAGCTATCTTAGAATAATTCTTAATAAATTTTCGGTAAAAACCAGTTATGCCTAAAAATGATTTAATTTGCTTTTGTGTTGTTGGGAGTTTTAGATGAATTATATCTTGTATTTTCTTGGGGTTGGGTTTAATTCCGTTAGTTGTTAGTACATGTCCTAAATATTCTGTTTCTTTACAAAGAAAATTACACTTATCGATCTGTATTTTCAAGTTAGCTTCCCTAAGTTTTTTGAGAATTTTATTAATGTTAGTTATGTGCTCTTGAAGTGATGTACTAAATATGAGTATATCATCAAGATACACAACACAGATTTTGTTAATGAACTCTCTAAGCACCGAGTTTATTAACCTTTGAAATGTAGCCGGCGCGTTTTTTAAACCAAACGGCATACGAACATATTCGTAGTGCCCGAGTGGAGTCGAGAAGGCAGTTTTCTTTTGGTCTTCTTCCTTTACCATGATCTGGTGAAAGCCTTTAGCCAGATCGAGGGTAGTGAAGTAATTAGCTTTACCTAACTTGTCTAAGATATTTTCCATTTATGGGAAACTTATCGTCGACGGTTATAGCGTTAAGTTTCCGATAGTCAATTACTATGCGCCATTTTTCCGTATTGGAATTATCCATCTTTTTAGGAACAATCCAAAGTGGTGAGTTATATGGCGAGTTGGATTCCCTAATAATACCCTGTTTTAGCATATCTTTAATCTGTGTTTCAATTTCTTTTTCGTGTACTTGGGGATAATGATATATTTTGCAGTATATTGGGTTTTCATCTTTGAGTCGAATTTCGTGTGTAATTTCGTGTGTAAAGGTCAGATTATCACCTTCATTGAAAAATAGATCTTTGTTTCGAACTAATAAGTCTTTTAATAAAGTTTTTTCTTCAGAGTTTAGATGAGATTGATTTATTTTTTTGTATGTTTCCTCCTTTGCATTGCTAATGGGTTCTAAGTGATTTGCTTCAGCAATCTCCCTAGGATAATCAATATTTTCAAAAGGTATTCGAAATTTAGAGAATATTTCAAGGTACTCATTATCGACATCAACCTTTGATTGGCAAGGAATTAGAAAGTTCATACCTATTATGGCATCATATTTTCTACTCTTTAGAGGGAAAATCTTCCATTCCAATGTTCCTTCCTTAATAAGTTCTGATGGGATAGGAGTGATCATTTTGTGAGTGACAAAATTAGTTCCACCTAATGAATTATATTTAATGGGTTTGTCTAACTTTAGACTTTTGTATTTAAGTATGTTGGGTTTAATAAGGCTAGTATCTGAACCTGTGTCGAGCAGACAATTTATTGAAATGTTTTCAAAAGTTAATTTAATGATTGGTAATTTGTTTTCCGAGGCTAGTTTGTAAAATTTACCTCTTGATTAATTTCGTTTTCGGTACTGATATTATCTATCTCCATAGGTTCTGGTCGATGGTTTTCAGTTCTGTGTCTATATTGTCCTGATCTGTTTTGTGCGAAGTTAGGTTTTCTGTAGTTTCCTGAGTTTTGTCTATTGTTCTCATGTCTTTGGTAGTTTTGTTTTGAGGTATTGGGGGAATTTTGAGGGTTGTAAGAACGTTGTGGGTTTTGAAAATTTGGTTGGTTGTACCGATTTTGAGAAATTGACTGATTTTTCTGATTATAATTTTGATTTTGTTTTTGATATTTTTTCTCTGTGGAGTCTATAAGAGGGTTTTATTGATTCCTCACTTAAATAAATTTCAGATTGGCACAAGGAATTTTCAAGTTCGATCAATGATTTGTTTGGACTTATTTGCAATTGTAAGAGCGGGATAAGTTTTGATTTTAGTATCTGGATAAGTTCTTTGTCTATAGATTCGTAGCTAAAATAATCTTCTTCATCAAAGTCGCAAATCTCACTTGCTTGACTTTTGATGGAACCGAGTTTATTAAATAGATCTTTGAGATTAAATACCTTTAGTTCTTTCGCTTGGAAAAGTAACTGATGGATGGTGTATTTTGGTCGAAATATCAGCTTCAATGTGTTGACGACACTTTCCCAATTTCGGCGGTCCTCAGGAATTTCAAGGATGGTATTTCTGGCTTTTCCGATGATCTTTGTGTTGACGACTTTCCTCAGACAGTATTGCCTTAGCGCTGCGTTGTTGGTTCCGCAAAGGGTTTCCGCATCATTCACTGACTTCAAAAAGGATTTCAGTTTGTAGGAGTCCTCTCCCGAAAAGGCAGTAATTTCGTTGAAATTTCGAATAATTTGATCCGATGAGAGTTCGAATCGGTTGACATCAGTCTGGTTCAGCCTGGCTTCCTGTTCCGTAATTTTAGAATTTAGGTGGTTCAATTGGGCAGCTAGTTGTTGAAGGTTGTCATTGTTGTTCAAACGAGCTTCCTGCTCCGTTATTTTCGCTGTAAGGAGGTTGATCTGGGCAAGCAACTGGTCCATGTTTTCCATTTTTCGGCCTTCGTCGAAACTTTTGTTGCGTTTATCGAGAATTTTGTTAGAGTGTTTGTTTTTAGCAGAAAGGGAAAAGGGGTTTTATTTATATTTGATTTAAATCAAATTTAATGATACGATCACGTTTCTACGCGAACACTGATTTTTAGTTTCGCTACGTTTCGGAAATCGATCGCGTTAGGTTACACGGATATCGTCCTTCAGGAGGATTATCCTACCGACTGCGCCAGTTAAATTTTCTATTTAACGATTATTAAAAAAAAAAACAAAAACACAAATATTGATTTTATGTATTTTTAAAAAATCTTCACTTTATTATTATCTTTTTTATTTTACACATAACATTTCAATTTCAAACAAAACTATTTTATATGAACATATGTTGTTTTCCCGATCGCGGCCAAAAGTGAACTAACTGTTCATTTTATGAGCGAATATGCAATCGCCATGATTCCCATGAAAATTGCATATTCGCCTAGAATTAGAATAGAAGAATTCTATGAGGATCGGATGACGTCTGGTCATCCGATGCTCTTGTGGGAACGTTGAGATTTTCTAAGTCTTGGGAAAATCTCATGTTTCCTGCTGTGGAATTTTCGTTTAAGTCCGTCAGCGAATTGACGAACGTAACTTGCGTGGCCCGTCGTCTGGTTGATGTTTCATCGTTCTTAGCGACATCGGCATCTACAGCCGCGATATTCTCGGTCGAACGACCAGTCCGGTGGCGGCCACGCCTTGCAAGGTCTCGTGTGGTTCCAGTCTGTTCGAGTCGAGCAGCTAATCAAAGAATTGTTTGCCCAGTTGGCGCGACACGATTAGGAAATCGACGTCGAAATACACGCTGCGCTAACACCACCGACCGATTATTGGTAAAAAAATCGACACGATTATTCCACGCTCTTGCGGAGTATAGCGCTCCATTGCTTGTCTGTTTGTATACTGCAACTGTCTAGTTCACAAATATCAAATATGATTCACGTACGACGCCATTTGCAAAAATTATAACATCTTCCGATAGGGTGATTAATTTTGCGCCATTGTTAACTTAAGTAAACAAAATTGGTTTAACGCCCCACCCAAAAAAAACGTTCCTCCGTCCCCGGTTTCAGTTTCGGTTGAAACATCCAATGTGGTTTCACATCTTCCCTACCACATCATATTCATAGGTGAATGTTGCTTCCTCCTACCTTTTCAAAGCACTGTGGAGCCACATGTATCTCCAAGTACACGATTCTTTCTTGCCAGGACTACATCACGCTTTTCTATCAGAAAAGTAAGCAATTCATTGCCAAGGGCATGAATTTCAATTTTCCCGCTCAATGTCTACAACGGACGTCCTCTTCGGATATTTATTAGAGGAAGAAATGGTCCAACCACTTTTCAGAATACGAAGAAAGTGCATTCAGCGTACTTTGACTTGTAACTATTCACAAAACGTGGATCCTTGTTCTGAGGATAAACAAAGTGCCAAACAAAATTGAATACCACTCCAGTAAACCAGGCTCAAGTATTCATTAACAGGTCATGCCCCAGGTAACTTCATCCTTTTCCTCTTTGCTTTGAAAGGATTTATGTTGAAAAGAAAAGAAGGAAGTGTAACAACCAACCCCTTTTTTAGCGTTTCGCCTGCGGAAAATGAAAAACCGAACACAAGAGAGAAATAATGGAGACAGAAACTACTTAATCTTTAGCTCGCTATGGAGAGGACTTTCTTTTGAGAGTCATTGGCTGCTGAAAGCAGGAGCATTTCACAGGTATAATAGGCTACATCTGATTTGTATTAATCAGCAATTACATTTCCAAAAATAAATATACAAAAGATTCCGGGTTTCCTAAATGCCCATATCTACTTCAGCGGCTTTGAGTAAAATGTCAACCAAAATAGTCTGATTAGAAACCACATGAAATCTTTAATGAATAATAAAGATGACCTTCCGACCCATGATTGGATGATCGTCAAGGTGGAGGAGCAGGTAGAGAACTACAGCTGTGCGGTTTGTTTAATTTATAAATGCTGAGTTACTTGTGCCTCTAGGCAGAAACAACGGCATTATAAGGGCGAAATTCATAGTCCTTTCTTATAGCTTAAGCATTTCCATAAGGAATAAGGTTGCTGTATACCTTAAGTGAAAGGAAAATGTTTAAGCAATTGCTTAAGCATTTCCTTAAGGGATTCCTTATGTATAACAAATGACCATGAATTTCGCCCTAAATCTCGGATTCGTTAATATCCATTTAAAGTTCTATAAAAGTGACCTGAAAGAAGCGAGTAAGCTTACATCGAATCCTACATCGAGGAAGTTGTTGCTCAACTGGAAGATACCTTCTTCTTCTCAGTGTCTTCCCCGGAAGAGGAGAACACTGATTAGGAGTGTGTATCGCTAGCATCAAATATAGAGGCCCTAAACAATACCACGCTGCTATCTCTCGCCCATGATTCTCTAGAGTCTGACACTGATGGAGCTGTGAATGCCACTTTTGTGGAAATGGTCTGGTAATCACAATGGCTGGGCTTTTAAACCAGTGTTCTAATGCTTCTCTTCAGTAATGATTAAAATCGTACAGATTAATCTTCATCACTGTAAATCAGCATCAGCTACACTTGTTCTTCGCCTCGATTACGTTGTGAACATATTGCTTTAATTCAGGAGGTTTGGATCGTGCACGATTTAGTGGAAGGTCTGAGGTCTCAACTCGATGATATTTTTTACGTTAAAGATCAGGGTAGACCCGATCGTGTGTTCTTCTTAAAAACACTTGCGTTCATTGCATAGACTTTTAATTGCGCACGTAGTGGTCAGCCTGGAAATCGGAAATAGATTTCTTTTTGCTAATATCTGTCATTTGCCTTAGGATCAGGTTATTCCATATGTTACCTTAACGCATGCCAGCAAGCATATTAGTATCATTATCGACTCGGACTGTAATGCACATCATTTCGTGTGAGATAGCTCTGACTCGAATGAATGAGGAGAAGCGTTTTCGACTACTTGATGCGAACAATTCTTCTCATTTATAATATAGGTTTAGAGCCAACCTTCATCATCAAGAGTAAAAAGGAAGTCTTCTATATATTAATAAGCCTGGACCCAAACCCATTGCATCTGGCGAAGAAAAAGGCCCCTCAACGAGCTAAGCAGCGGCCCATGCTTGCTGTAGGTCAATTCGGGAGACGTTGACGGGGTTTTCGCCGCTAGTTGCCCCTGTCCTTTACGTATTAACAAAAATCCATAGGCCTGAGACAATACAAACTTGTTAGGCAAAAATAGGGAATCATAAAAAATAGGGCGATAAGGATGGAATGGTTGGCGGACGGCGCAGACTCCTTCGCTCTCGCATCGGGGTCCAGACGTAATGCCTATGGTTTCGTACCACAGACAGATCCTTAGACAGATCCTTACTCATCAGGTGCTGCCATAGATCTATCGGTGGAAGCACTACCGGAATATGGTCCACTGCAGATGGTTAATTACAAGCTAAATACTCATTTGCCCTAATCCATAGTGGGGCATAGCGCGGCAACCATTCCATGTGGCTTAGCTAGCGTTTCGTTGGCATAAACCTGTTTCGGACAATGTACGTTGCCAGCATACACCTCCTGCTCCCATTTAGCTGCCTACCTACGACAAATCGCGAGATGTTGTTTCTTATTATTACGCCCGCACCACAGAGGGAGACAACACAAACATCCATGGCCACGAACGCCGTGGACGGGACTTGAATCCGTAACGACCATGGTGAGACATGAAATTGGGGCGACCGGTAGGGCAGTGTGTTGAGGGGCATCAGTCTTATATTTGACTACCGGCGTTTCGGGTTCGAATCCCGTCCACAACAACGTTCGTGGCCGTGCGCCATGGAACGAAACAGATAGTAGTCGGAAGGAGCAATGTCTGGGGAGTACGGTGGATAGAGCAAGATTTCCCATTTCATGGTTTCCAAGTATGTCTTGACCACTTTTGCGACGTGTTACCGAGCATTGTCATGCTGAAGGATGACTTTATCGTGTCTCTCTTGGTACTGTGGTCGTTTCTCCTTTAATGCTCGACTTAAACGCATCAATTGCATTCGGTACCGATCTCCTGTGATAGTTTCATTCGGTTTCAGTAGCTCGTAGTATATCGCACCAGCTGGTCCCACCAAATGCAAAGCATAACCTTGATGCCGTGAATATTCGGCTTTGCCGTCGATGTTGAGGCCATGTCCGGGTATTCCCCATGACTTTCTGCGCTTGCAATTATCGTAACGAACCCATTTTTCGTCACCGGTTACGATGCGATTTAGAAATCCCTTCCGATTCTGCCTTCGAAGCAGTTGTTCGCATGCAAATAATCGCCGTTCAATATCTCTCGGTTTTAACTCGTACGGAACCCAATTTCCTTGTTTCGGAATCATGCCCATCCATGGCCTTAAGGCGTTTCGAGATGGCTTGCTGAGTCACTCCCAGTGATTCAGCTAATTCTTCTGGCGTTTGGCACGAATCTTCATCGAGCAGTGCTTCCAATTCGTCGTCTTTGAAAATTTTGTGTCCTCGACATTGAAATCGCCACTTTTAAAACGTTGAAACCACTCACAACATGTTCTGTCACTCAGAGCAACCTCACCACAAGTATCTGAGAGCATTGGATGAGCCTCAGCTGCAGTTTTTTTTTTTTTCAAATGGAAGCAGAAGATCAAAACTTCCGGCAAATGACGAGAACTTGGTTCGAAAGAAGACATTATGAATCGCGAATCTTATTAAAAATGCGAAAAACTTTTACTAATGCGAGGATGTCAATACGTTCACAGACGTCCAAGCTCACTTTGTGACACTTTTGAACTACGTATTTTAACCAGCTCTCACCGATGCAGCCGTCTGTCGAAAAGGGCGGAAGCAAAGTTGTACACCTTACATATAAAGAGATATTACTACATGGGTAGCCATATGGACATGTCGCGCACTGTTGAGAGGGTTCGAAAACGCTGCCGCTACCATGTAAATATAATCACAAGCACCGACGTTTTTTAATGTCAGGCGTCCACGTTTTCTGGACACACCGTATAAACCTACACCTAGAGAGATAAATTCTCCGCTGTTCCACCATTTTATCTCACTAAGATGTTTAATTTAAACCTCAGAAGTTCACTCTCTAATTGAAGAAATCGTGCGTTCTGGGGACCCTACGGATCCATTGTCCAGGAGAGTACGCACATCCCAGAATCCAACCTTTGCCATTGTACGATGGCCAAAAGTCGTAACCGTTGAGTCAGTCCTTATCTCTGAGGCATAGTTCACGTTTCGTTAGCATATAGAAGATATCGGATAGTGCGAGTTGCTGGCATACACATCCTGTCCATTGTTTGTCGGTTTTAACGACAGCCCAGCAAACGGAAAGGCCTTGTTGTTATTTTTACGCCCCACACCATGGAGGGAATATTTACCTCAACGAAATCATCGCTTCGTCATTACTGGCGGCTCGACTTGGTTAGCAATGGTCAACGACCATGGCCATTCAACGGGGCGAGGAGGACTATGGAAGAGATTTTTGTGCCCACACATAACAGCAAATAGTTCCCAAAATTTCGAATAGGTTTCAGGCAGCTTACCAATACAGGAAAAATTGGTTAACACTGTTAGAACTATCAGGAATTCTGCTATCACCCCATGAAAATAATGTTAGTTAGTAGTAGTAAAACTTATTTATATTTCCCACGGAACGCTGAACATATTCTGTAATGCACACCCTTTTAAAAATCAGTCTTCCATTTCTCTAAAAGGTTTCAAAACACAGACAGTCAAAGGGAAACAAATGTTCTTTCTAGCGCCTTAACATTTCTGCAAACGAGTATAAACAAAATGAATTACCATGTGCATCCGGAATCCCCTTGGGACAACCCCTTTCGCGATACATGGATCATCAAAGCAGGACAGTATCATCCTACTATACGAGTATTTAGAGCATGCTTGCAACAATACCATAAAGTAAATCAGCAAAATTGAAAATCTTCATGTAAAATGGAGGTTATGTTTATGAATAGAAAAGTCAGTGTGTGTAACATTCTTGGTTCGTCGCACGGCGGATTTGCTAGCAACCCTCATACATGCATTTGTTCCGGCAACATATAAATTTGCAGGTGATGAAAGAGCCATCCCGTCCTTATTCAACTTCTCATATATAGGGCCACCATTTGAAATTTCTGGAGCGAAGAACGAAGGAAAAAAATGAGTTTAGCAAATGGAAGAGTCCTCACGACGTTTCCATTCCTAATGGGGCTCCATAAATGTTAGTAGTTTATTTCATTAGCGAAGCTATAAATGTCTACAAGATGGAAAGTCATCCGGCAAACAGCTGAGATCATTATTTAAACAGCAAATGCTGAAGTGGCGTTGAAGAAGAACTTATCGCTGAAGCTACATGTCATTTGTACATATTAGGGAGTATGTTGTCAGGAGGCTTCAGCTCCTCGCATTGACATCCTTAGTTGCTTCTCGTGACATCAACAACCAAAGGTGTTGGTTATAGATATGTATATACTCGGATATTGCTGAATATAGTCAGATAGGTAAGAGTCCTTCAGTATCCGGGATTATAAAAAAAAATTATGAAATGAAAAATTTAAATTTAAGTTTAGTACGGAGCATTGAAAGTGTATACAAACTTGAAATAATCTAGATTGCTTTACAATAAAATACCTAAATTTACCTTCTTAAAAATTTCAATTAGAAAAGGCGCCTCGTCAAACATTAACGCAAACATTTAATTTAAAATTGAATTGTACCTTTCCGCACGTCACTTTCAACACCAGGTTCCGTTTATAAATTTAAATTGGCCAAAGCCTTGACACCCATTTAATTGAAAAGTAACCTCGGTAAATACAAATCTCTTAAACCTTTTCCTTTAGCGATTTCCTATCCCAACACTCGCCATTCCCATCTAATTTCCTCCCGGACGAATGAGTCCCGAAACCCGTCTAAATTATGCCCGAAAAAGGATTGAAAATAATTTTATTTATTTAAAGACCGGATCCGGCGGCAAGGAGATTTTCGACACATGGAGAGTCAAGGAGTTGTTGAATAGATGAATCCGACCGGTCGTCCGTTCGTTAAGCTACAAAAGCTTCTGTCGAGATTTATCAAAAGGAGTCACAAATCATGCTGTCCAATTTCAGGTCAACACCAGCATCCTTAAGAACCTTAAGTGGTTGATTCGTTGGTCCGACGACGGGAGCTTGCTTGCTCGCCGCTACCATCCCAACCATTTTTGCCTCCACCAAAAATCGGACCGTAAATCAAATATTTTGTCACCGTGGTACAATTTTATCGGATTCGTTTTTCCGGGACAGATATTTTATTTTTCATCAGATAAATTTCGAGTCAGGACTTTTCAAAACATGGGACAGATATTGAATTGTAGCTTTAGGATTGGATTTTATTGTTATTTTTCCTTTTGTGTTTTTTTTTTCTCTCGGGGTAGTGTTTGTCAGCTTACAATAACCATCTAGATTCAGATTAAGGGTTGGATGCTGTATAGCAGGAAGTCAATGGTTCCTTACACTTAATTCCTAGACGGACATTAGGTTTCATCAGATATTAATGGCCTAGAGAGAAATCAGTTTTCCAATCGACGCCGTATGTAAACATTTTAAATTGATGGTCGTTATAAATAGATGAAAGGTTAATTGAAATTAAGAAATATGTTTACAAATGTTTACTTTATTTGTATTCAATCGAGATCTAATGTGAAAGAAGGAAGTCCCCTTTGTATTGCGTATGGTTGAATCTTGTTAAATAGTAAATAAATTGTTTTCTATTTATTAGAATGATAAAGACAGCATTTCATGGGTAATCTGACAACTGAGGTAATTATCCTTATTGACATTATTCGGGAACTAATAAATTCATTTGTTTTCATTCTCGTGAACTATGCATAGTCAAGGTTAGGTTAGGCTAGGTAAGAAGGCTGCCGCTCGAGCAGCTCGCATTAGTGCATTTAGTTGCATTTAGTTATTTTTTAGTAACAATGCACGTTCTCACTTTGTCGCGCCTGTTGGTCGGAACACGTTGAGTTTACTGCCAATTTCACAGACCGCATCCTTATGCAGATGCGGTTCCTGTATCAGGGTGTCTCTGGCTGAGGTGCGGAAGCAGGTTGGCCGTTGCTCTGCTGTGGTGCAGATATTCTTGGACCACCCGTATTTCGATCCGCCTCAGCTACCATCAACTTTCATGGATATCCTCTTCAATTCAAAGAGGATCATCCCCCCGTTCGCCCGTATTTTATCCGCGAGCCCCCGTCTACTCCTATCACAAGCACCATTTTTGGTGCTCCGATGAGGTCCGGTTCCGCGGATTGATTTTTTAGTTCCACTGATTAGAACAATCTCCATTTCCGACCTTTAGTGGCCGTCGCTTCCCTTCCGTCAGTTGGCGTTTCCGAGGCTCCTCAACTTTCCATCTGGTTCACAGTACAGCGAGATGAAAGCGCTACGTTCATTAGACTCACAGTAACCATTAGAGTGGAGCACTCGTTCATCTCCAGGGTCAGCGAACCCTCGTTCACCTGGCGTGACTTTAGAACTCCTTTGAAAGGGGCTATTTTCGGGTAACATTCTGCCAGGGGTATCGGCTGGCAGTTTAGGTTTTGTTTTGTTTTTAATCAGATCCATGAATAGTATTTTTTGGGTTCAGGATTGGGTTTCCCGATCTCGGACAATAGCCGAAGCAATTACCAGCATTTCGCCCTGCTTCTCCCCACACCTATAGGAACATCGTAACGCTCCAGCCGTCCTTTCCGAAAGTTCCGTAGACTTTCACACTGCACCTGCTGCCTTTGATGCAGTGCAGTCAAGGTTTCCCCTCTAGTCTAACAGGTCGCTACTCTGTAAACCGCAGTTCACCAGATTCAAAGAAGGAGCAAAATAAAGTGTTGGATCCGGAACCCCGCAGGTGGACTTTCACCTCAGTCCAGTCACCAGTTCCAGCCTTTCACCTAGTCCCCGTATCACCTATACGCAGAGTCTCATAGGTGCCACTCTGCCAGGTACGGCAGAGAAAACCGTTAACACGACCCATAGGTTAGGTTAAGTTAAAGGGTTTGTAACGGACGAGTTGGTGGGTCTCCGAAGATTCCCGTAGGGATGGAGCCTAAGGTAGCATAATGACCGTAAAGGTCGGGCCATGCCATCTAGCGAATGAAAAGGCCCCTCAACGAGCTAAGCAACGGCCTATACTTGCTGTATCTCAGTTCGGGAGATGTAGGCGGGGTTTTTGCCGCTAGTTGCCCATGTCCTTTACGTATTAACAAAAATGCATAGGCTTGGGGAAGACAACACAAACAGGGGAGGTAAAAATGGGGAATGAAAAAAAATAGTCGATAAGGATGTAATGGTTGGCGGACGGATCAGACGCCCACGCGGTCGCACCTAGGTCCGGGTGTAAGGGGACCCTCAGCCTCTGGTTTCGTACCACAAACAGATCACTGTTCATCAGGTGCTGCTTCGATCTGCCGGTGAAAGCAGCACTACCAGACCATTTTATGGTTCAATACAGGTGGTTAATTACAAGTTGCCATGATTATCTACAGCACACAGAGACCACACCTGGGTCCGTTGTGTTACCACACGGGATACAGAACCCCCGACCATCCTATACCTCGAACCAACCTGAGCGCACAATAAAACGTTGTAACTGACTAACATCAACGTTTACCAAGTCCGCCAACTCGTTGAAATAGTAAGAGCCAAGAATTAACCTCCTCAGACTTGCAAACCCTGAGCATCCACAAAGAAGATAGAAGGTACTCTCCTCTTCCTCCTCATCACCACACCTTCTACAAATGTCGTTATACGGCAGCCTAAGCCTCCTGGCGTGCTCTCCGCTTGGACAACGCCCAGTAATGACCCCAACGACAGCACCGATATGTTGTCTCTTCAACGACAACAACTTAGCAGAGCGACCCAAGTCCAACCTGGGCCACATCTGTTTAATTAAATTATATGTGCCGCAGCACATCCGTCTCGAGTTAGTCCTGCTGACCGCAGCCTGCATAATGGCGAATTTTCATGAGTCAAAAAGCATTTCAACCGCGCAGTGAGTACTTTCAGCTTCAGCCGTTATACCCCGACGAGCCAGTTCGTTAGCTCTAGAATTGCCAACGAATCCATTGTGACTGTGCGTCTATCTGCCCGTTCGCAAAATACCTTTCAATTAAATGAAGCTAGAGCTTGAAATGTTGGTCAAATGTTGGTAGTATGCTCTAGCTCTAGTTGGTTGGTATTGAAAACGGGCTTGTTCAAACCAAGAGAACGCCTACCTCCCCTACATATGTAAAATAATTAAATGTATCTACAACAACCCATTGAATAAACATGAAATGTTCTAGCTTTGGTAGATTGCTCGGGAGGGTAATCTTATATTCTCCTGGAAAAATAAAATCGATCAGTTGAAAACTAACGATAATTTTCTTGCAAAGAACCCCGTACTACCCTACTTTTCACGTTTTTTGTCTATAACTCCTGACACCTGACTTTTGACATGTAACCCTGAGGGGAGAAACTGCTTGAATTCAAGCAAGTTGGGCATAATCAAATCAAACGAACGCCTACCTCCAATACAAATTTCAAAAAGTTAAATATTCCCCTAATTACTATAACTTTCGATAGAATGACACTACAAATGAAACTTCAAATAAGCCATAACTTCGATAGAGAAGCTAGAGACTTGACATTTTGTTTAAATGTTTGTTCCATGATGTAATTGGTTGGTGGCAATGATGGGCGAGATCCAACTCAAGGCACCCCTACCTCCCATTCAAATGAAAATTCAAATAAGCGATAATTTTCGACAAAATGAACCTAGTGACTTGAAATTTTGGTCAAATGTTTGCACTGGGATCTAGATGATTGTTATTGGAAATGCGCAAGATTCGACAAAACAAACCTCTACCTCCCCTACAAGTGAGACTTCAAATAAGCAATAACTTTCGATAGAATGAAGCAAGCGACTTGAAAAATTCGACAAATACGAATATTTGTAGAATGTGTTAGTTAATTGATTTTGAAAATGGTCAAGATCCTCCTGAATGAGTGCCAACCTCCCCTATAAACTGGCCGTATAGGAAACTCACTTTTAATGCATATGATCGTTGTCAATTGGTACTTTTGGTATCACCACTAGGTCTGTACAAGTCTAGGGTATATACGCTTCGGCCTGGATATATTTGAAATAGTCTGGAAACTGCGTTAAATGCGAAACGTCGACCAATATATATAATATGAACAAGCTGGATAGTGATTATTACAGTTATAGTTATTATTACAAATAATTAAAGATGCGAAAGCTCTGTGCAAGATGGGTGCCGCATTTGTTGAATACCGATCAAAAGCAACTGCACAAACGATTTTCGCAGCAAACTTTGCACCGATCCAGTCAGAATCCGACCAATTTTGTGCGGCGATTTGTCACCATGGATAAGACTTGGGTCCACCACTACACGCCAGAAACGAAACAGCAGTGGAAACAGTGGGCGGAAGCCGGTGGTTGAACGCCAAAGAAAGCGAAGTCAATCGCATCCGCCGGAAAGGTCATGGCCAGCGTGTTTTGGGATACTACTCTAAACTTCTTGACCAGCTGGATGCGAAAATTTGCGAGAAGAGGCCTGGCTTGAAGAAGAAAACAATCATCTTTCACCAAGACAACGAAGACAGAGAGAGGACAACGGAGACAGAGAGAAGACAACGGACCTGTACACAAGTGTGCGTTGGCGATGTGAAAACTTCGGAAATTGGGGTACGATTTGCTCGACCATTTCCCCTATTCTCCTGATTTGGTACCCTCAGACTCCGATCTGTTCCCAAACTTGAAGAAATTTGTTTCTGGGAGGAAGCGCTTCGCATCCAATGAAGAAGTTGGGAGGGTCGTAGATGAATATTTTCACAGCCTTCCATACTCTCACTTCCAAGAAGGATTACTATGTTGCAGAAACGCTGGACCAAGTGTGTTGAAGTCAAGGGAGACTATGTTGAAAAATAAAATCATTTTTTAACTGCAAATCGCAGTTTTTCAATATCAGGCCGAGAACTTTTCTCCGTACCCTCGTAAGGCGCGTGAATTTAATGACCCTTATACTTTCAAAAAATTGTATTCGGCTTTTGTTCGTTGTTTACTCGTTTCGCTATTTACTAAATTGGCTGGCGTTTTAAGTCCGAATATGGTACTTGTTGCTCCTTATTTAGTTTACAAACGTTAAATTATAGAAGGACTTTTTAACCGCGATGTTTATAAGAGACTTGCAGTGCTGTCACGTTTTGTGTGAAGATATAGCGTATTACTTTGTAGTTAAAAATATTCCTCACAATTTGCGATGCAACAACCTTCTTGTTCAGCCTTACCATAGAGTGAATTATGGTCTTAATGAACCTATTACACGGTGTATTATCCTATATAACAGCTTGAAAGGTTTTGTTGATTTTCACTCTAGTAATAAACTAACTTTTAAAAGAGAATACTTAATACATTTTCTTATTAATTAACTAATTTTAACAATCTGCTAGAGTTCACACTCGATGGATTGATTGATTAGTTACTATGATGTACATAGTAAGTAAAGTGATGCAGAGAAGCCCAGTCGCGGGATGAAAGCTTCTGTGATGCAAATAACAAAAAAAAAATTACGGAATTAAATTCTCTAGCCCATCTGAAGCTTGCAAATCATCCAAATAGATGCTAGGTCCCAACTAATTCAATGATGTTTGATGTCTTTCGGAATTCTTTTTTTTTTGTCTCGAAATTGCCCACTTACTGGTCAACAACCACTTCTACACTCAGCTCGTAAAAGCATTTCCTACTGCCCCGCCATAAACAACATGTTGTGGCAATTGCTTTCACAATTTCCCGGACCCGTATAATTATCTATGGTCCGAAATGGAGCCACAATTCTTTCAATTTAGCCGGAAAGGTCGAGGGATCTGGTGTAACAAAACATTCAACACATCACTATTTCTATATAATGTACATATGTTAACCGGAAAATCAGGATGAAAAATCCCTCTATCACATTTTCACGTACGGGAAATTGACTGTAATGAAATCCTGAACGCTTTCAACAGTGCTATGATTCCTTCACGAATGAAACGACAACGTGGATCTGTGACTAGAAGGAAGAGATTTCAATTCCGTACATTTTATGCGGATGTCGGAAACGATATCTCACCAAAACTCTTCGATTTTTCCGTCAGTTTTCATTTCGGATTTGAAGAATGATACCGCCGACGTCGTCCTGGTACTCGTTCGTCGACGACATACACTTGGAATCCAGTTGAGATTGACTGTGTGGCACCGTATTATGTGCATCGTGACTTTCAAATTCAAAGAAATCTTTAAAACGGACGTGCTTTAAAAGAATGAAAGTTGACGTTGCTGGACATCTGGTTTGCATAAATAATGTGCAGGGTAAATAAATTGACCTGAATTCACATGTCATTCTGGCATCTTGGTAAGTAGATAAGTATTTAAATCTGGCTTGAATTTGTCTATTATCCTCCAATGGACCATATGGTATTTTGGGAATACTTATACTGATTGACGAGATGTTCGAGATGTATACAGAAACTGTCGAGTGAGCGGTGAAACCAGGCAGCTCCGACGGTCATGCTACTGGTTGAAAATCTAAACTGCAAAGAACTATTCCAGCAAACCCCCTGGCTACCGAGCTTGACTCAGATCGCACGGAATAGGGTCACGATACTCATTTAACCCCAGCAGCAGACGATCTACTTAATGTTGTAATTGAAAACACAGCGGGTTAACGTTACAAAACTATTTATTGATGCGCGCACGCCGAATGATGGAATGGGAATGAAAATACATTGGAGAATATAACAATGACTAAGACTGTTTGACAATCGGGTGAAAAAGAATGTTAGTGTTGCCATTTCAACACCCCTCCTCAACAATTACATTCAAATAATTTCTGAATTTTTCAAATTTCTTAACATCAAGGCCTTTGGTCATCAAATCAGCCAATTGATCATTCGTTGGAATATATTTAACAACAATTTGTTTTTCTTGAATGAGATTACAAATAAACTTATACTTAATATCTATATGTTTCATACGTTTATGTTGTTTTTGTTCCTCTGCAATCTTAATACATGATTGATTATCTTCGAAAATTGTAATTGGATAGTTAAGTTCGATACCTAAATCATTTAATAATGACTTGAACCATACTGCTTCAGTAGATGCATCACACAAAGCCACATATTCGGCTTCAGTAGAAGATAATGCGACTGTTGGATGTTTACGTGAACTCCATGATATTGTCGAACCATACACTTTGAAAATGTGTCCTGAGGTCGATTTGCGATCAACAACGTCTGATGCCCAGTCAGCATCAGCATAACCAACAATCGGTACTCTGCTCGATGACCGACGAAATATCAACTTTGCATTTGATGTTCCTTGCACATATCTCAAAACTCGTTTCAGATGAATCCAATGTTCTTCACTCGGGTCGCTTTGAATTCGGCTAAAGTATCCAATTGATGAACATAAATCTGGACGCACAGTCAGCATTCCATACATCAAACATCCAACTAATTCGCGATATGGTTTATCAGTTGAATCTACATCTTTGTTGACGCTGAGTTTCAAATTTCTTTCCATTGGCGTAGATGACGATTTACAGTCAGACATCCGGAATCGATTCAAAACATTTTTCATGCATTGTTCTTGACTCAATTTCATGATTCCATTTTCTCGATCATAATCAATTTTGATACCAAGAAAGTATTTGACGATTCACAGATCCTTCAAATCGAATGTTTTCATTAGAATTGATTTGAAGGTTTCGATGTTTGACAATTGATTTCCGATGAGGAGCAAATCATCTACATATAAGCAAAGATACATGATTTGACTTTCGAATATTTTTACGTAGACACAGTGATCAGCATTGGAACGAACAAATCCATGTTTTCGTACAAATTCGTCGAATATCTCATACCATTTACGAGATGATTGTTTCAAACCATACAAAGCTCGTCGCAATTTACATACCAAATCGCCTGTTTCGAAACCTTCGGGTTGTTGCATGAACATTTCTTCATCCAGACGTCCATTCAAAAATGCCGATTTCACGTCCATTTGATGGACATGATATTTCTTCTCGTTGGCAACGACAAGCAATGTTCGAAGAGTTGTCAGCTTCATGACAGGCGCATAGGTTTCCTCGTAATCAAAATGATGTTGCTGTGTGAAGCCCCTCGCCACCAGTCGTGCCTTGTACCTCTCGACATGACCTTCCTCGTTGTGTTTGATTTTGAAGACCCATTTACAACTAATCGGTTTCCTTCCAGTTGGAAGTTCACAAAGCTCCCAAGTATTGTTTTTCTTCAGGGCATCCATTTCCTCGTTGATCGCCGCTTTCCACAAAAGCCAATCGTCTCTGGATTTTGCTTCTCGAACTGATGTTGGTGTGCCATCCACGAAGCACTCGGCATTCAAAGCAAAAGCAATATTCGACGTGTTGTACTGGAACAATTCAACTTGCTTTCGTTCTCGTTTGCCTCTACGAGGAGTTGACTCATTAACCGTTTGAGCTTCATTTGTTTCTTTTGCATCGACAAACTCATCTTCGCTGTTGTTTTTCGACTCGCTGTTCGAATTTTCCACAGATTTCTCGCTGCTGATTTTTGGCAACAATTCGCTTGGTCGTTCATCGCTCGAATTTTTGACATCATCATCTGCATCCTCCCCACGTTCAGGCACGATATCGAAAACACGCTGTTGATTCACAAATCCCCCATCTGGCTCGAAGTTCTCGTTGAATGTAACATCACGGCTGACGATGATTTTTCGTTTGTCTTCATCCCACAATCGATAACCGTTTGGAGCATATCCAACCATAATAAACTTATTCGCCTTCGGATCAAGTTTTCTTCGGAATTGCTTCGGAATTTGTGCATAGGCATCTGAACCAAAAATTCGTAGATTTGAAACGTTGGGCTTTCGGCCAAACCAAAGTTCTGCAGGCGTTTTATTCATTCTTGACTCGTCGTTCGCAAATGCTCTCGTTGGACTCCTGTTCGCCAAATACGTTGCAGTTCACATTGCTTCCGACCATAGAAATTTCGCCACACCGGAATCGACAAGCATTGTACGTACTTTTTCAGTCAAAACACGATTAAATCGCTCGGCCACTCCATTTTGTTGAGGGCTATAAGGCACTGTGTATTCGAGCCTTACCCCCATTTTCCTGCTAAATGATTGCAATTCGTTTGAAGAATATTCTCCACCTCCATCGAGACGCAAGCGTGAAATTTTCTGATCGAACTGCGCCGTTGTCAGAGAATGAAATTCTCTAAATCGATCGAAAACTTCACATTTGCGTTTCATCATAAAAGTCATTGAAAAATGGGTAAAGTCATCCATGAAGGAGACCACGTACCTGTTCCCATCATATGATTGGGGTGTGATGGGTCCAATGACATCGGTGTGAATTAGTTCCAGAGCTCGTGATGATCTGCTTTCCTTGACTGGCTTGAACGGCTTTCTCGACTGCTTTCCACAGACACAAGATTCGCAAAAAACATCGCAAATGTTATTCAAGTTCTGCATCCCGATGATCATATCCTTCGATAAAATTTTCTGCATATCGGCACAATTGATATGCCCGTATCGACGATGCCACAACTTGTATGCGTCCGCCTGACACAAATTCGCTCGATGAGAACTTTGAAGGTTAAGTCGCATTTCATACAATTCACCATGTGCTTTTCCTTGACCGACGATTTTTCCATCTTGCAAAATATCGACTTTGCCATCATGAATCGAAACCATTTTTCCTTCTTTTTCAATTTTTCGAATCGAAAACAAATTGCACATGAGATCTTTGACATATAGAACATCACGAATCGTGCACTGCATCTCCAAACCATTTACTTCAATGCTGCCTCGTATCGTTCCAATTTTATCCGCAACAATGGAAACACCATTCTTCGCGACCGCTATTCGTAACGGCGATTCCAAATTTTTGATTTCACAGAAAAATTTGTCGTTGTTGACCATGTGATTTGTTGCACCGGTGTCCAAACAGAAGGTTACCTCATCTTTGCCGGAATTTTCACACAATTGACTCTGCAAAGCGATGAATGAAACAGCTCGGTTTTCTGATGAACCAACATTTGCTTTCGGCTTCCCATCATTCGATTTCTTTGCGTGACATTTTGATCGTACGTGCCCCAATTTTCCACAGTTCCAACATCTCGCCTTTTTGCTCGCCTTTGAATTCATCGCGACTGCATTATTTTCTTCACTCACATTCATCCTTTTGTTCGAATGATCAAGGATTCGCCCCTTCACAAATTCAATTGTCAATTTGGTCTGTTCGAGCGTTTCCAATGCTGTCACCAATGGATCGAAAGATGCAGGCAAAGTAAGTAACAAATGACAAACAACGTCCAACGGCTCCAAATTCGCACCAGTGTTTTTCAATTCACGAACCAATTTGTCAAAAGTTAGCAGATGTTGTCCAATGTTTCCATCTTCTGCACATTTTAGCTGCAATAACTGTTTTCGGATGAACAACTGATTAGAAATGCTTTTTCTTTCGAACGTTTTTTCTAATGTGAGAAAAATGTCTCTCGCCGTCGATTTGTCCTTCACATACTCCAAATGAGATTCAGCAATACGATGGATGATCAACGATTTACACTTTTTCTCCATTAATCTGTTGCGTTTCCTCTCAGTCTCGTCTTTGCACGTTTCCAAAATCGATTCCAAATCCTTTTCGACAAAACCCGTTAGATCGTGTTCATCTAACAACGCCATCAATTTAAATTTCCAATTGCTGTAGTTTTGTCCATCGAATAAATGTATTCTTTCGATTTTATCCGACATCGCGATAAATATTTATTTCACAATATTTACTTCAACAAAATTAAATCAGGCAAATAAATTTGGGTCTGGGCCCATAACCTGTTGTAATTGAAAACACAGCGGGTTAACGTTACAAAACTATTTATTGATGCGCGCACGCCGAATGATGGAATGGGAATGAAAATACATTGGAGAATATAACAATGACTAAGACTGTTTGACAATCGGATGAAAAAGAATGTTAGTGTTGCCATTTCAACACTTAATCCTCCTTCGTTAGGTAAGGGTGCTGAACGGCGCACGACTGTAAGGCCCAAGCCGACTAAGCAGGAACCCAGGCCCCTCAACTACGATAAGACTGCCATCAGGCTGAAAGCACAGCTCGGAGCCCAGTTGCACCTGACTCCCAAAGAGCCTGAAAGGCTGGTATGGGCCGAAACAAAGAACATTGGCAGAATACACTTCGCTGCTCGCCGAGACGGAGCTCGCGGCAAAAAGCACAGGCGTCTACTCTTGTCAAAAAGAAAAAAAACAAGAAAAACTTGAATAACTAGAAGTTCAAATAAATCTATCCCGTTCGATGGCCGTAGTCGTTTGATCAGCTCTCTACAATACTAATCTAGAGCTCGGGGTTCAAATCTCGGTGCGATCAAAAACTGGGTACTAATAGAGAACTCTCACAGTGCTCCGAGCTTGTCAGTATAAAGACGGTGCGGATAGGAGGTACATGCAAGCAACTGCACTTCCGAAAAGTAGATATGCTACTGAAAGGTCAACAAGGGCATAGAAATGCTACAGATTTTGGCGCGCCCATTCCTCTGGAGGGGTCAAGGCAATTAACATCGCTGAAAAGCACCTAATAGTGGCACGGATCGACAGAACCGAGCCCCTAGTTAAATTAAGCCAGGAGAGGTGGCAGCTTATTGAGACAGCACTGTTCAAAAATCTTATCACGAAAATGAATCCCGATAATCTACACATGCCATCATTTGATGGATTGGGATGGTTTAATGATGTTAAGATCATAAATTGCAAGGATGAGGTGACGCCTAATGGTGCAAGGACACAGTAGTGACGCTTGAAGTTGTCGATAGGGATCAGATTCCGACAGTTCCTAAAGCGGAGTTTGTATTGCCAATCCTACCAACTGACACTTCGCTTAAGGTCGCCACCCATTGACGAGCACAACCACGACCAAATTTCCATCGAACCATCAAATATCATAGAACGGTGGAAATAGGGGGAATTTTGTTACCACACGTCCTATGAAATTGATGGTTCGATGGAAGTTTGGTCGTGGTTGTGCTCGTCAATGGATGGCGACCTTTAGACTACTACAACAACAAAACTCCTACGGCGGATTGGATAACTTTTTTGAACTCATTAAAGACCCGGTCTAAAGATTAAAACCAATACATATTATGCACATTAGATATGTGGCATCGCTACGAATACAAGCGATCTATGCGGGCCATAAAGCCGCCACCTAACCTAACCAAACTTTGCACCGATTGTAGACAAGGGACGTTTTGCCATATGGAATTGTTTCATTACCGGAACATTTTAGACTTTTGTGTTCGCATTTATGCCTGGTATTGCGTTGCGCGGAACGAAATGCAACGAAAATCGAAATAAATAACTTCCGGTGTTCTACATTGTAATAGGCCAGATGTTTGGTAAACGTCACTAACATATTTTGACGTTGACACTAAACACTCGGTTCATTACTCGACATTAGACATTTGAACTACTTTACATTATTGGGGCGACCGGTAGCGCAGTGTGTTGAGGCATCAGTCTCATGTTTGACTACTGGCGTTCGTGGGCATGGATGTGCAGGAGGTGCATGCTGGCAACTGCATTCTCCGAATCCAGTTTATGCCGTCGAAACGTCAACTGGGCCACATTAACCAGTTGACGCGCTATGTCCCACAAGGGGTTAGGGCAATTGAGAGAGAGAGACAGAGAGAGAATCAGACGCATTGCTTGTCAAATAACGAAACGTCAAACTTTCCGCTCTTATTCGCAGTGTACTACAGCTTATAAAGTTGCAAAACTGAATTCGCCGCAAAACAGTGCTATCTACTGGATACTAAAAATGTCATCCAATCCCGCTTATGACCACAATAGAGCGGAACGAAAAGTTTCCTCGACGAAATGAAAGTTCATTTTGTATGGGATTTGACATTTCGTTTCGTTTTGCGGCCATGATGATTGATAAGAAACTCACTGTCGCTGATGGGGAAATATAAATCCTCGGAGGTTGTCGTAGAACATATCCGCTATAAATGATGCAAATATCGTGTGCATTGACTCTTCGCGGTGAGCAATGCAAATTGGTCGTTTTCTTGCGCGCACTAGCCGGCTCCTTTCCACAATGGTTGCAAGTAGATGTTTACATTATTACGGCTTTTCCACACTTCCCTCCTCAGAATTATTGGTAGGTGCCGAGTCTCGTCTCGTATCCCGTAGAAATTTACTTGGTGTATCGCAGCCGGTTGCGTTTTAAATTATGTTCCTCGCAAGTTCAATTGCTGAAAGAGCGGCCCGAAATTAAGTTAAAAGAAAAACCAAATTAATAAATCGTTCAGGAAGGTACGGATTCATAAGCGGATATGCACCTGTTCCTCGCAAGTTCAATTGCCGAAAGAGAGTATCCCGTATGAATCTCCGCCCTTTTATTGACTCGGGAATACGGTGCATTTTTTCACCTGTTCACTTTGAATTTTGCATAGTTCACGACCCGAGTCATATACGTGCCAGTTAGTTTACACTCCCCAATACACAGCCAGTTCAACGAATCGTCGAACCATAGTTCTTTTCGGTCTTGCGCGGTGGTCTCCAAACTGTCGATCTTTGCCCGCTGAACTTGGAACTTGTAGAAGTTTCCAATGTTAAGATAAGATAAAATAGTCCAGCTACTGTCCCAGCAGGAAGGCACTGCAACCATAAAGGATCTATTGCGCCATAGCCCATTAATCCAAAATACCGTCCACCTTTCTAATAAAGGGCGGTAAGTCTTTTGCAGGAATAAACCTGAAATCTGCAGTGCTGATAGTAGCCTGCCCGAGGAGTGACATCCTAAAACGCGCGATGGCGGGACATTCGCAAAAGATGTGTTTTGTCGTTTCCACGTCCTCCAGACAAAGACGGCATTCAGTTTCGCTGGACAAACCCATCTTGTTCAGGTGATATCTGAGCAGTTGATGGCCGCCAGATAAGTACCCCACTAGGAGTCTTAGGTGGGTCTAACTCATTTAAGTAGTACCCTTGTGACTGAAGGGCGTTATCAGCTCCTTTGATTGACGAAGTCCTGGAAGGTCATTCCAGTACTGATGACGCGATAGTGGAAACCAATCTGTGATCCACCGTTTGGCCGAGGCCAGCCCAAAGCCACAGTAAGGCTCAGGTCCATGAAAACGACTGCATGATTGTTGTCTAGCAAGCTCATCCGCGGCCTCGTTCCGCTCAAAGCCCTGGTATCCTGGCACCTAACACAGGAACTCTGTTTTTGGTTGCCAACAGTTGAAGGAGTTCATAACACTCCTTCACCAGTTTCGAAGAGACCTTATATTAGGAGAGCGCTTTTATAGCTGTTTGACTGTCTGAGTAGATAGCAATGTAAGCGCCGCGAAATCCAGTTTCCAAGATCACCCTCGCGCAGACCTCAATGGCGTGGATCTCACCTTGAAAAATGCTGGGCGAGACTCCCGTTGCTATCGAAATCCTGGTGTTGGGCCCAAAGACACCTGCACCAACACCCTGTTCTGTTTTTGACCCATCGGTGAACCACTTAATATATCTAGGGTCTGGACAGGGTGTACTATTTACCCATTCAGAGCGGTGAGGGATGAGGGCTGAAAATGTTCTGCCGAAGCAAACCTCCGTGATCATGTAATCCGATCTCAAGCAGATCTGCATGTCAGGAATTTGATTCAGAATGCTCATGTGACCGCTTTCTTCAATACGCAAGTCGGAAGTTAAACGAAGTCTAAGAACATTTAGAGCTGGTGATTCTTGAATGAATACATGCAACGGAGTAAGTCCAATAATGTTAGTTTCAGCTCTCTCTCTCAATTACCCTAACCCCTTGTGGGGCATAGCGCGTCAACTGTTCCATGTGGCCCAGTTGACATTTCGACGGCATAAATTGGTTTCGGAGAATGCAGTTGCCAACATACGCCTCCTGCACATCCATGGCCACGAACGTCGTTGTGGACGGGATTCGAACCCGAAACGCCGGTAGTCGAACATGAGACTGAGGCCTCAATACATTGCGCTACTGGTCGCCCATAACGCATGACACGTCCATATTGTTGCTGACAAGTGTACTGCCGTTTAGATCGTAGTTTGTTCACGTTTTCGCACCAGCCTCCATTGTTGGTAAGGAAAGTCTTTCCCTTCGAAGTGTGCCAGTTCACGAATTGATCGTTTTACCTATACGCATAGTTTAGCTGATAAGTCGCAGACCACCGAAATCACATAAATCCCTAAAAACGCAAGGTTGGAAAAGTGTCGAATTTGTGTGTCGTTTGGCGAAGACAAGTGAGCTTCAAGTGGCCGGAGGACGTTTCTGGTTTGGAGAAAGGCAGCAACAGTGGCGGATTCAAATTACGGGGTGGTGGTGTATCAGATAAGTATGCCTGTGTGCCTTCTTTTCGACACAGGTGCGATGTGTTTTAAATGCTGTTGGGTACTCTTCAACGGTGGTGGAGTATTTAACTACAAGGTAAGTAATTCTACCTAGGTGCCGCATACTAATCCAATTCCGCCCATTATAATTGCTTTTCGAGCTAATTTGATTTTAAAACTAGTGGTCTACTTTTAGCTGGTCGGAGTTTCGTGATAACAAATATGGAATTTGCATAATTTACGAAAAACCTCAAACGCGCGTGTGCCTAACTGATGGCGAATGAGAAAAATTAATCAAAAGTTACTGAGTAATGCCGTCCGTCCGTCTCGTCCATCCGTCTGTTGTAAAAACAATGCTCATGTCCCTCTTCACTGCACTTTCAAGTTGAACCGAATTGGGGTCGTACTAAGCAATAAGATGATTAGATATCAGATACAACATAACATATTATTATATCTCCTGCCGTCACATGTCTCTCACTCACGTCACATGATCACACCTCTTCCACATTCCCTGCCATTTCCATATCTCCAACGCTTCCTTTTTTAATTAAAATGCAGAAGAACTTGCCAAGGAAGCCACACAGACAAATCGAATAAAAAGCCATAAATCACATCCTATGCAGCACCAACAAAGGCGCTACCCCGTAACCTAATAAGGTTGGAATATCTGAATACGACGCGTGAACAGAAGTATGCAATCAGTATGGGACAGGCAAAACAAAACGACAAATAAAAACTAAATAAGGATAACGAGCTACATGGGCATAAGACCAAGCATAGACTGCCACATGCTATGAAGGCGGGAAGAACCAGCAGATATTTGTATGTAGTTCAAAAGAAATGGAGCACAATATTCCCTGTCATTTGTATTTGTGCGAAGTCCTGCTTCCGACTGGCTGCCGCATTTTCCTGCTGCGCTCAGATGCTATCACTCTGCTATCTATTGTTGGTGCACTTTTCGCATTCGGACCCACCACCCAAAGCACTACTGGCTTTTGCCAATATCACGCTGGTACGCGTTATAATCATGGAGGAGTTACCTTTTATTCGGAAATTTGAATTATTGAATAGAAAAAGAAACCAGACCGAAGCTTGGCTTCGGCCTGGAGTCCGCAGCGTATATACCCTAGACTTGTATAGACCTTGTGGTGATACCAAAAGTAACAATTGGCATATACATATACATTAAAAGTGAGTTTCCCATAGGGCCAGTTTATAGGGGAGGTTGACACTCATTCAGGAGGATCTTGACCATTCTCAAAATCAATTAACTAGATAGATAGATAGATAGATATAAAAATTCGAGCTACTTTCCTAGCAGGAAGGCACTGCGACCATAAAGATCTATTGTGCCGTAGCTCATTAATCCAAAAGACCGTCCACCCTTCTAATAAAGGGCAGTAAGTCTTTAGCAGGAATCAACCTGAATTCTGCAGTGCTGATAGTAGCCTGCCCGAGGAGTGACATCCTAAAACGCGCGATGGCGGGACATTCGCACAAGTCTGAGAGCATTTAGAGCTGCTGATTCTTGAATGAATATATGCAACGGAGTAAGTCCAATAATCGCCTCCAGGGCTGGCGTAGGACAAGTGCGCATAGCTCCAGTGATGCCAAGGCAGGCAAGGCGTTGAAGCTTATTGCACTTCAGTAAGACAGAAGATTGCTGAGTTTTCGGCCACCACACAAGCGCTGCGTAGGTCACCATAGGCCGCACCAGCATGGTGTATAACCACTCAATTATCTTTGGGGTGAGCCCCCATGTCCGTCCAAAGAAACTTCTGCAAGCCCACATTATGCGTGTGGCTTTGCCAAGTACATTATCTATGTGGGTATTCCAGGTGAGTCTAGAGTTACCCCGAGACATTTAACTTCAGTGGAATAATCTAAGGTCGTGCCGCCTAACGAAATTGGATCCAATGTTAAGTTTCGTTTTTGTGTGAACGGCACAACGACAGTTTTCTGTGGGTTTACATGTAAGCCCACATCCACACACCAGTGTAGAACTATGTCAAGGGCCGACCTCATCACCTCAGTGATGGTAGATTCGAATTTGCCCCTGACTATGATAGTTAAATCATCCGCGTATCCGATAGTAAGATAACCGCGCTCATTAAGCATGGAAATCAGCTCGTCCACGACAAGGGACCACAAAAGGGGTGACAGAACGCCACCTTGTGGACAACCCTTTACGGCGTTCACGCAAATGGATGTACTGCCTAGAGTTGAGTGAATATCCCGTCCCCGGAGCATGGCATCTATCCATGCAATGGTAGCGGGCGGGATGTCCCTGAGTTCCAGTGCTCTGGAAATGCACTCGTAGCCGGTATTATCGAAAGCCCCCTCAATGTCAAGAAACGCGCACAGCGCGATTTCCTTTTCACTGAGGGACTTTTCGATTGTACTGACAAGGCAATGCAAGGCGGTTACTGTTGACTTACCCTTCGTGTACGCGAATTGCATACGATGTAGAGGGCTCGACAGTTCCATCTTGTGCCTGATATGCAAATCAAGCAACTTTTCCATGGTTTTAAGGAAGAAGGAAGTAAGGCTAATCGGTCTATAGGATTTGGGCATATGTTCCGGCTTATTGCCCGCTTTGGGTATGAAGACCACATTAACTTTCCTCCAAGGTTGTGGTATGTACCCTAGGGTGTAACTTGTTCGATTAGCGGAGTTATTATGATCTCCAAGCTGTTTTGTAACAGAGCGGGGAAGATGCCGTCTACTCCGGGAGCTTTAAATGGCTCAAAGGATTCTATCGCCCATTTTACTTTGTCCATGTCAAAGATGACCCCTGATAAACTGCGAGCCCGGCTTACGGGAACCCGTTGGGGCCTTGCAGTTGGGCAGGGGTCACCATCAGACAGTACGGACCCTGGGAAATGAGTCTGAAGAAGCAACTTTAATGTTTCTTTTGGACCTTCAGTATACGAACCGTCTGATCTCAATAGAAGGCCGACCCCGTTTGCTGAGTCTTTGGAAAGGGCTTTGTGAAGGCGCGCCGCTTCCGGTAGCGACTGAATGCTCTCACAATGTCTTTTCCAACATTCTCGTTTGGAATGCCTAATGAGTTTGTTGTACTCGGTGAGAGCAGTTCTGTACTCATCCCACCTATTGAAGCGCTTGGCTTTGTTGAACATCCTCCTAACTTTAGCTCGCTTGCGGGCCAATTCCTCGTTCCACCAGGGAACTTTACGCCCCGACTCCACCGAACGTGAAACGGTACTGTCTCTGTAGGAGGAAGTTAAAATTTCATTGAGCTCCTCAGCTGCAATCTCAATTTCCCCTGTAGTGCTTACGGGGCTGACCAGTAGTTCCGCTTTGGAGCTAACTAGTTCACGGAATTTAATCCAGTTAGTTTTCCTTGGACAAAAAGTATCCGAGCGAATGTCAGATTGTCCTAGGATGTCAAATCTGATGTGTCTATGATCTGAAAGAGACACTTCGTCCGACACGTGCCAGTTCGCAATGAACCTGGAGAAGAAACCGCTAGCAAGGGTAATGTCGAGTACCTCTGCCCTTGCCGCAGTGACAAAGGTAGGTTTGCACCCCCTGTTCAGGACATTCATATGTTTACACATAAGATAGTCAAGAAGGCGCTTACCTCTGTCGTTGATGTCGCTGCTACCCCACACCGTGTGGTGTGCGTTTGCATCGCAACCGATCACATAATGCCGGTTTGTACGTCGACAGAAGTCAACGAGCTGCTGGACCTCGAGTGGTGGAATCTCAACATTGTCAGATGGGAAGTAGGCAGACGCAACTACCACTTTCTGACGACCGTTGAGCGTGGATACCTCCACCAATGCTGCAGCTAGATCTCTAGAAATAAAATTGGTTAGTGGCAAATAGTTGACGCATTTGTCGATCAGAAGCGCCGCACGCGGACAACCAGCTAACCTGTCATATATCAACTTACCAGTTGTTGTGTTTAGACCGCAAATACGGCCACGGGCCACCCATGGCTCTTGAATAAGCGCAATGGTGGCCTGTTTATCGGCGAATAACCTGCACACAGTGGCCGATGCTCCTATTGCGTGGTGCAGGTTCGCTTGAAGCACCTTAATGGCGCTCATGGTCCTGCGAGGATAGCGAGCGTTGGACTAGGCACTTTTGCTTACCCTGTCGGGAACTGTTGCCTCCGTCCCCCTTTCGTTGACGCTCCTTCCGGTGAGAGCCGCTGAGGTTCCTCGGGCTAAAGAAGTCCAAGGACGACTCAGAGGGACTGTATCGCTTAACGGCCAGTCCATCGACAGTCTCAACAACGGGCCTGGAGGCTCCGTCGAGCAGTGAGCTAGTAGGCAGCTCAGAGGAAACTGTTTTTGATGCATTTGGAGTTGCATCACACTCTGGTTTGTTTTGTTTTTCTTTTTTATTATTCATAGAATCCCATGAATATCCGGGAAAAACAGTCACCGACGACATCACCCGGTCTGCCGTCAGAAGTCTGGTTTAAAACTGGAGGTCGACAGGTATCCAGAGTTCGCATACTAGCGGCCAAGCAACCTCTTGACCATGCATCCCTCGGCGTATGCTGTTCCGCCTTGGATTTAGGGTATGTTTATAAGGGAGATACCGCTCCCCGCCCGACCAAGTTTAGTCAGCGCTCATGGCAAAGATAAGATTTTGCCAACAGCCTGCTTCCACCCGTCACCACGCGGAGGTAAAGGTCGCACTTCCTAGGGCATGACAGTTACGGCAAATGTACCATGGTGGTCCAAATGTTAGTCCCCCTGTCACACCTTCGGCTGACGGGCAATTAACTAACCAATTCTACAAATATTTGTCGAATTTTTCAAGTCGCCAGCTCCATCCTGTCGACAGTTATTGCTTATTTGAAGCTCACTTGTAGGGGAGGTAGAGGTTTCTTCTGTCGAATCTTGCGCATTTTTAATAACAACCATCTAGATCCCAGTACAAATATTTGACCAAAAGTTCAAGTCACTAGCTTCATTTTATCGGAATTTTTCGCTAATTTGAAGTTTCATTTGTAGGGGAGGTAGGGGTTCCTTGGGTCGGATGTTGCCCAAAATTGCCACCAACCAATTAGATCATGCTACAAATATTTGAACGAAATTTCAAGACTCCAGCTTCATTCTTTCGAAAGTTATCGTATATTTGAAGTTTCATTTGTAGGGGGAGTAGGGGTTTGGTTGGTCGAATTTTATGTATTTTCAATATAAGCCAACTGGATCCTGCTACAAATATTTGACCAAAATTTCAAGTCACTAGATTCATTTTATCGAAAGTCATCTGTTATTTTAAGTTTCATTTGTTGGGGAGGTAGGTGTTCCTTGGGTCGAATCTGGCCCATCTTTAATACTAACTAACCAAAACTCACTTCAAACATTTGACCAAAACTTCAAGTTTCTGGCTTCATTTTATCAAAACTTATCGCTTATTTGAAGCTTCATTTGTGGGGGAGTAGGGGTTCCTCGGGTTGCATCTTACCCATTTTCAATACCAGCCAACTATATCTTACTACCAACATTCTACCAAATATTCAACTCGCTAGTGTCATTCTATCGAAAGTTATCGTAATTAAAGTAATAATTAATTTTTTGAAATTTGTAGGGGAGGTAGGCGTTCCTTTGATCTGATTATGTCCAACTTACCAAAACTCAAGTAGCTTCTTACCTCAGGGTCTCATGCCAAAAATCAGGTGTCTACGTCAATTGGTTCCTGAGTTATAGACAAAAAACCTGAAAAGTGGGGTAGTACGGGGATCTTTGTAAGAAAATTACCGTCAGTTTTCGACTGATCGATTTTATTTTTCCAAAAGAGTATAAGATTACCCTCACGAGTAATCCGCCCAAGCTAGAGCTTTTCATATTTATTTAGAGGGGAGTTACAGATACATTTATTTATTTTACATATATAGGGGAGGTAGGCGTTCTCTTGGCCTGATCATGCCTATTTTCAATACCAACCAACTAGATCATACTACCAACATCTGGCTAAAATTTCAAGCTCTAGCTTCATTCTATCGAAAGTTATCGTGCGAACGGACAGACAGACATGGCTAAATCGAATCAGGAGGTGAATCTGATCATTTACATATATGAATTGCCAATACTTCCGAAGCCTTCTTTAAGGTGTTACATATTTTCTTCGTGACAAAAACAATATACCCTATACTTTAAGTCTAGGATATAAAAATTAATAAAGAAGAAAAAGAGAAACAGGAAAATTAAGGAATTCAGGCCAAATTACTAAAATTAATTTTGAAGAACTAGACAAAAGTAATTAATAACGAAAATCGAAAATGAAAAAATATTAACTCACTGTTGTATCCCACGCTGAATGATCGATTGCTCTCGATGGTTACACGCTGGTTATTAAAGGAATGCAATGAAGAATCGTTAATAGAAAAGGAAAAAAAAATTCCATAACAAAAAATAGAAACGGATGCCAATAATCTAGTTTGTCGGTATTGATAAAGCCTTCCTCCAGCAATCGCAAATCTGATCCATTCAATTAGTTCCAAAAATCAAACTATATGTGAAAGTTATTACAACTTCAGTCAATTCAATTCCATGCATACATTTCAGAGATTCCTCGACACTCTTGCAGTCCAATATTCTGTTTATTCCAACCTAACTATATTTAGTTTTATTACTATTTAGTTTTGGTTACAGGCGATTTTCGTTGTTTTTTTTTTCAAGGCAGAAGAAAATTTGCTGGTTGCCGGCCACAATGCAGAATTCATATCACGGAGTGAGGAGAGAAAACATTCAGTCTCCAATATCACGTCAATCAGCGAATAATAATTTTCACAGTAGTTTTCACCGCTCACGTAAAAGAGCCACTCAAAATTTCCTTTTATTTGTTTCCATACAAAAATAGGAAAACCAATTCAAATACAGAAAGCAGTCTAGCGTTTCCACTTAGCATCTCCAATTTTCTAACTTTTTTCGCCGGTCTTTCTTCCTTCACCATCAAATTAATCGGAAACAAATAAAAACGTTTCTCGATCCAAAACACCAAAATCCATATCAAAAAAAAAAGATACAAAGTATCTACACTGCATGCAGATATGTACATCGGAACATGGATATGTCTATGACTACCGACTGCGTGGAACCTGTTGTGTTGAAGATATCGACATAAGTTTTGTAAAGATCCCAGTATAGTTATACTGGATGAAATCATTCGAAAAAACACGTCCCACGCTTTCGGTAGGCATAAGACATATCCATGTACCCATGTTTCTGGTGGCAGTGTTGATACTCGTCTTAAATTCTGCTTTGCTTTGTCCTGTCCGCTTGGGCTCCTTTCTCTCGCGGGATCGTTTCGTTTTCGTTTGCATCGCGTGTGTGTAATATTCACCTCCTCTCGTGCACCCTGTTCCATCTACCTGTTCCATCTACCCGTTCGGTACAGTTTGCAGACTGCAGCCTATCGACATTTCTCTGAGTACGTTTCTGCTAATCGCAATCACGCTTCCCACCATCTTTTCCCAATCGGACGTGTATTGTGTTTGTGTATCTATTGCAAAATCGCTCCCACACTATCCGTCTCATCCCGCCCCTTTACTCGTAATCAACAGTCCGGGTCCGGCACACACAATCCGTTTCTCATGTAACGCGTGCGACTCTATGCGATTGTGTCCGGCAAACAGAAAGGGAAACTAACAAAAGTAAACAAAACATTCCAACACACGCACAAAGAGAATGCACAAGAAAAATTTTGGAATTTTTGCAGAAGGGGGGGCATTTGATCTTCTGCGGACCTCTGAATGTACATCACGTCACGATGAGCTGCCCGGAACTATAACATCCTGCGACGAATATTTCTCTATTTCGGGGCTTGGGAGATTTTAACTCGCCCAGTACGAATCCGCCATTTTGTTTTATGATACGTTTATTGCATGTGTGGTGGGGGCCCACATTGTGGGCCAGTCAGACCTCAAATCGCCGCCATTGCAAATGCACAACCATTTGGATAGAATGAACTTCATCCGCGATGGCTCTCGCTCTCTATCTTCGGGGGGCGGGAACTATGTAATGTATAGGTACACACTCTCAAATTGCGTCTGCGCATATCCAAATGTTAGTCGAAGTAACTACTTGCTACTTTTTCTGGGACCCTATTGATTCAGATATGTAGTACAACACGCGCTATTTTATTTGTTTGGATTCCAGCCATTTTGAACATTTTGGAATTTTTGCGGAAGAGGGCATTTGATCTTCTGCATAACATAACATCCTGCGACGAATATTTCTTTATTTCGGGACTTGAGAGATTCTAACTCGCCTAGTATAAATCCGCCATTTTGTTCTATATGTTTATTGCACGTGTGGTGGGGGCCCACATTGTGGGCCAGTCAGACCTCAAATCGCCGCCATTGCAAATGCACAAACGCAGTCGCTGGATCACCCGATTTGGCTCGAATGAACTTCATCCGCTCTCGCTCATCTTCGGGGGGCGGGAACTATGTACACTCTCTCAAATTGCGTCTGCGCATGTCCAAATGTTAGTCGAACTGACTACTTGCTACCATTCCTGGGACCCTAGTGATTGAGATAGTACAACACGGACTATTTTATTAAATGATGAATGGGAATTGGCGGAAATTGAAGGTCTTTGAAAGTCCACCCGTACACTATGTTATTTCTTGCCGTCCACAACGTCAACCTTTATCGCTATCAAATCAACATCCCAACATGTACACACAGGATCCCCGCAAGCGCACCGCCCGCGCGGATCTACACGCAACAGCCATGCACAATGACCACTTCACTCAAACGACATGCACAACCAGAAAAGAAAAATTTTCAATGGGCTTGTTTCCTCTTCTGACCCCCGAGTAGAAAAACAGACATTTCGTGTGACGGACAGATTTTTAGGATGACCCCCAGCTATTAGACATATCCATGTCAAAACGCACCGTCACGATCTAGTATAATATATACTCAATTGCCCTAACCCCTTGTGGGGTATACCGCGTCAACTGTTCCATGTGGCTCAGTTGACGTTTCGTTGGCATAAATTGGTTTCGGAGAATGCAATTATCAGCATGCACATCCATGGCCACGAGCGTCGTCGTGGACGGGATTCGAATCCGAAACGCCGGTAGTCAATCACGAGAGTGATGCCTCAACGCACTGCGCTACCGGTCACCCCTAGTATATGAGATGATTCTAACTCATCTCGACGCCTTGGTCAGAATTTGACTAAGACTGTTGTTTATTTATTATGCATTATTTCTAGGACATTGACCAATTCGCTACGCAAAGTACTGAAATAGCAATGCCGGCCCTATCATTTTTCAAAGTGGTACTGGAATGTACTTTCGCAGATCCATGGCATTCAATTCACACTGGATCGCCGTCCGCTTGAATCGAACACGGCGAAGATGAATAATGAAATGAAAAAAATATGGTTTAAAAAAAAATAGACAATTCCCCTTTTCTTTTAATATTTTCGAATGTTTAATAATTCATTTCATGCCATGAATACTCCTGCCGCGATAATTGGATTCTTTCGAATAAGGATAGTGTTCTACTTGTTTCTACTTGTTGTCAAATAAAAATGAAATGAATTTATTCCGCCTTGAAACTTCAGCTCATTTGCCATTTGAAAAAATGCATAAAAAATATTCAAAAAGAAGTCGAAGCTAACATCCATTCTGGTGCAAACGTTGATTAAAAAATCTACCAACGCAAGTATATGATCGAAAAAGCTACCTCTACATATCATAGAAAAGGATTCATATTGCCTAGCCGTAACAGGAACCTAACCCGGCGAACCTAAGCCTGAAACATTTTTTCAATGGATTCTAATGCAGATATTAGCCAGTATGAGTTTTTTTCCATTCTAAATATGCTACGGGCAGTGAATAATATTCGCTCCTTTATGTCAAGCATACAGCATCAGAATATTCTGATACTATACTTTTCCACATTTCAGTTTCGCCCTAGCCGTCAAATTCTGTACTCGGAATGCATATTTCTGTATACATATTTTTTTTTTCCTTTTTGTTTCGCTGTCTGCTTTTTTGTTTTTATCTTAGAGCCCAGCGGTTTGAAATAATGTGCTCCATCCGTATTGGCATTTGGACGTATGAAAGCATCTATTGGAATTCGAAATGCATGAAAATAGGATGAATGGCGACTTCACTAATTTGAATCCTTTTCAATCTCACCTAATCCATTAATGCAATTTGGTGACCGAGTGAGTGAATCCCTCAGTCTTTCTCTCTATTTCATGGGAACTCGTCAGTTCGAAAGAAATAGAAATAATGCCATAAAATTTCAAAAGGAAACCTCATTTGGAGAACAACTGTATAATGTGAGTTATAGCACGGACTTTGTTTGAATTAAAAAGGATTGAACAAAGTCTCATATCTGTCTCCAACAGTTTGGTTCTAGAGCTCATAATGAGTTGGCATCATTTACTTTTCTTAATCATAACTGGACAAGCTCGTTCTCACCAGGTAACTTTTGTTAAACTTCAAAATATTGACGACACATTTCAAAAAGAGTCGTTCAAGAATTTCAGGAAACATGCACGTATACGAGTATTAGGGCAGTAATGCGTAATGCCATAATTTAGAGTGCAATATCGAAATACAATACTTTAAAACGCAAAGAGAAAACCAGAATCCAATGACCATAATAGATTTATAATGCTATTAACTGTTGATGTATGTATTGTATGTTGATGCTTGCATAAAACGTGATAAAGCGATATGCATCATCATCATCGGGGCGCGACAGCCCGTCGTCGGCCTTGGCCGCTTGGATTGTTGCCCGCATATTATCTCGGTTGCGTGACCGTGTCCTTCAGTCTTGGAAGCCCAGTAGTTGCTCGGCGTCTGCATATGTTGAGCTCTCCCAACGAGCTCTCGGTCGTCCTCGCAATCTCGCCCCGTCGACTCGTCGTCCGTTCATTACTCTCTTTCGCCTGCGATCATCGTCCATGCCGTATTGAAGTCGTTGTAGATTCACGATTTTCGAAACTTCCAGCTCATCGCACAATTCATACAGCTCATGTTTGTACCGTATACGCCATCCATCTCGATCGCAAACAGCCCCGGAAATTCGCCGCAGAACCTTGCGTTCGAATGTGTCTAGCATGTTTCCGGAGGCTTGAGTTAGGGCCTATGTTTCGCAGCCGTAGCTTAGCACTGGTCGTATGATAGTTTTCTACACGCGGAGCTCCGTGTTTCTGTGCACATACTCAATTGCCCTAACCCCTTCAGGAGCATTGCGCGTCAACTATTCCATGTGGCCCAGTTGACGTTTCTTTGGAATAAACTGGTTTCGGAGAATGCAGTTGCCAGCATGCACCTCCTGCACATCCATGGCCACGAACGTCGTCGTGGACGGGATTCGAACCCGAAACGATGGTAGTCAAACATGAGACTGATGCCACAACACACTGCGCTACTGGTCGCTTCGATTTCATTCTGGGAGAACCGAGAAAAAATTCTTATTAGCTAGCGGTATCCGTCGCTTGATTTCGTCAGTTTCGTTGGCGTCCTTTGAAAACCGAGGTATATGAAGTCATTCGCAAACTCGATGCTGAGGTCCCCCACATTTATGCTCAATTGTACTGGCGTCCTTGTCCTGGATTGAATCATTATTTTAATTGTAGTCCAACTTCTTTTGCAGCGCTGTCGAGCGTATGCAGAAGTTCTTCTGCGTCGGCCAATCTTCGAGACATGATGTTGATGTCAAGAGCAGCATACACCCGCTAATTTTGTCGACTTGATGAGAAGCGTCTCGCTGGTGTCCATATTCGTAGCCCGAACAGCGTATTCTAGTGCTAGGTTGAAAAGCATCGGCGCCAGTCCATCGCCCTGCATCAGACCAGTGCGCCAATCGTCTGGGTATATGGCATTAACTGGACCCGTTCCACCGAATGTCAACAGTTCAGCTGGAATCTCGTCTGCGCCCAGAGCCGCAATGCGAGATCAACTTCCTCTACTGTCGGTGGTTGTATGGGTGGGCCTAGATTAGCAATATCGTCGAGAGCTTATTGTGTGGGGATGCTAGATGGAAGACTCAGAAGCTCTTCAAAACAAAAGGTCCATCGTTTGTTAATGCTATCGGGGTCGCTGGTGATGTTTGAAGGTGCTTCCATCCTTGTTCTTACAGAGGCTAGTCCTGGGTTGATAGCCATTCTTAATTGTATTTACTAGTATGTACGCTTGCCTGATGTTCATTAGCTAAGTTTTCGTTAATATTCAGCAACTGCTCGTCAAAATATTTACGTTTCTTACGTCTAATTATTCTATTCGATATTCGCAGAAGCTCGTCATATTTTTCTCTTTCGGGTCTGGTTGCACGTTGACTCCTTGTCGAATCAGTCATTTCGCGCTGGCCGGGCTTTATATCCCACATCCTTCTCTGCGACCTCTTTGATGGTACACTTGAGTTCTTTCCAGAACCCATGAACGCCTGTGTTACTAATGTTGTGTGGCATAGGTGATAGTATTTCCTCAAGGGCGGTAATATACGCGACCGCCATAGCATCGCTCAGAAGCTTATCAACCGCAAAAATTTTTGGGAGGGCTGATTCTCGATTGGTTCACTGAGGAAATTCTACATATATAGGTCGTCTTCACCAAGTAATGATTTCAGTCGCAGTTTGCTCCTCAATAGGAGCGGCCATCTATCTCACTAGACGCCCATCTCTTCCAATTACGGACGTGATCAATTTGGTTGACGGTATGTGCGTCCGGAGATTTCCAGGTCTGCCTGTGAATGCGTCGATGCGGCAAACACGTGCTTACGATCAGATTCCTTCTGCAGGCGATGTCGATAAGTCGATGGCCGTTATCGTTACATTTTACATGGAGACTGCGGCCTCCAGTGGTCCCCCGGTGCCAACTTTCATTTCCGACTTTCGCGTTAAAGTCTCCCAGCAGCAGTTTCTCGTCGTTTGTTGGAAGTTTGTTCAGGGAGCGTTCATTCCGGGATCCGAAAGAATAATTAGTTAGTTGTTTGCGTGGTCATAATTGTTGATCCGTCCAATCCGAGGGTTTTGTTCCAGGTTTCTTGATGTAGACTAGGTTTTACAAGGACGAGTTGTGGCTTCAGATGGTTTAATAAACGTGCTGGAATCCATACAACTATATTGCAGGTCCAATCACACAAATCACTCCATCCTGCTAAACCTGAGACGCTTGGGTGTTTGTCAGCCATTCAGGCTACAGCTATTTTGCTTTTCTTCAAACTGTCTTATTGCTAAGACTTAGCCGTCAGCGGTTCGACCCACTGCCATTACCAGGGGGCACCCTCAAAGAGGACTAGGAAATAGGTCATAGAATGGCACAAAAATTGCCAATTTAGTCATGTCCCATGCAAATACAATTTCCATTTTGATCCACTTGCTTTCAAGTTGTATATGATTTGGGTATATTCCTGTTTCACTTGACAATGCATCTTTATTCGCGCTTTGGCTAAAAGTCGGTTTACCGTTGTGGGATATAGAGTAAGTGCATCGTGCGCTCTAGGGCGGTATACTGAGGGTTGCAACCCCTTAAGCCCACGGAAAGGAAGTGCGAAATCCACTCAAATCAAAACCTACTATTGACCAAATAGGAATTTTCCATTATTTACTTTGAAAATTGCTGTCCCCAAAGAACTAGGTTTGTAGTTTGCTGCACTCGCCTCAACATCCCCAGCCATTTGATACTATCATCGGCCTCATATTGGGATGGGAGAAACAAGCCGGTATCGATATCTTATTCTTCTCTCCAACATCCATGTCGACTTTCATGGAAACGACGAATTCCGTTACATAGGACTCGATTGACGAAAAATTTCTGCCTGTGTCTGTGCTGCATGGGGGGTCGCGACCGGTCGAGAAAGCAATCCATTCAGGAGTCGACTTGTGATCACCGGGACGGAAGGATGGGATCCGCCTTAGCGCCGAGAGGGTTGACTCCCTTGTTTCAGGGTTGGAATTCCATCTGCCGTCATTTTCTGAAGCGAATCCAAACGAGAGTTGCAGCGTTATCAAGAAACAGCCCTTGCAAACCGCTTATTACGCAGTCTCATTTGGTTATTGAATATCACTGTCAATCATAATCTCTAAAGACATGAAATTCCAAAGAAAAGCAATTGCGAAACCACCGAGTTGTCGGGCTATTAGAGGTTTAGTCTGAAAAACAATTGAAAAAAGCAAGTCTGTGTCCGGGTATAGGAGCATCCGATTAAAGGAGCCCAATTTGTCTGAAAACATGCAAAACATGTTCGGGACTTAAAAATTTATCCGCTTATAAGAGCTGTCCGGTTATGGGAGGTGTCCGTGCAAGGAGCGTACACTGTATACTACTTTGTCCTAACCCCTAGTGGGGCATAGCGCGTCAACCACTCCTGCGCGCCATCATACTCTATTCTGGGCAATCGGACGCAACACCCCCGCTTTAACCAGCGACTCTTTTGCAACAGAATGTCGCCATGTGATTTTAGGACACCCTCTTGGTCGGTAGAATTGTCGCAGCTGGGATGATGAGAACCCAAGAGTTATTGTTGAAAAGGCTATTCATCCACGAAAAGTCATTGTTTGGTGGAGTTTCTGAAGCGGCGGGGTCATACTTCTTCGAAACGAAGCCGGCCAAGTTGACATGGATATGTCTTATAGCTGGGGGTCATCCTAAAAATCTGTCCGTCACACGAAATGTCTGTTTTTCTACTCGGGGGTCAGAAGAGGAAACAAGCCCATTGAAAATTTTCCTTTTCTGGTTGTGCATGTCGTTTGAGTGAAGTGGTCATTGTGCATGCTGTTGCGTGTAGATCCGCGCGGGCGGTGCGCTTGCGGGGTTCCTGTGTGTACATGTTGGGATGCACTGCCACCAGATACATGGGTATATGGATATGTCTTATGCCTACCGAAAGCGTGGGACGTGTTTTTCCGAATGATTTCATCCAGTATAACTGGGATCTTTACAAAACTTACGTCGATATCTTCAACACAACAGGTTCCACGCAGTCGGTAGTCATAGAAATATCCATGTTCCGATGTATCTGCATGCAGTGTAGATACTTTGTATCTTTTGTTTCCGTGAACGGCATACGCTATCGATCCATGATAACGAATTAATGTGACCGAAATTGGAGGCTATGTATGGAGACGATATGTGATTCGGCCAGGGCTCGACGTCGGGCTGTCGCGCCACGATTATTATGATGACGATATGTGGTTCCAACTAGTGGGTGCTACTTGCCACACAACCAAATAAACAATGATTTTCTTGCTGCAGAAGCTTCGGTGGTCGCATTATCTCCCGAAACGGTGATGTTAATTGCCCGTTCAGATCATAGTGTTTGACTCCGTTGGACTTCCTTCTTTGGAGAAATGTGAAAGAGAAGCTTTACGCCAACAAGCGAACAATCAACTGAAGACCGACATAGTTCAACACATTAATCAAAATGAGTCGCAATTATGCTTCAGCGTCATTCAAAATCTAGACAAACGGATGACGGTTTGCTGCCAGTGTGATGAACATTGGGATAACATTTTATTCTACTATACTCGTATGTGATTATAATGAACAATGTTACCGATTAAAAAATAAATCTTTTGAAACTGTTTCCATTCACACTTTACATCGTAAAATAACTACTGGGACACCCTTTACTTAAATATGTACTTTTTTTAATAAAGTTTTGAATTCCAAAATGTGTACCTAATCATTACTTCTAATTTCTTTTTCAACAGTAAAAAATTTTGAGTACTCATTACTTTCTTTTTCAAATATTATTCATTACTTTTTTTCTCAAATATTTTTTATATTTGCGTTTTTAATAAAAATATGCACTAACAAATATAGCTCAAACAGTTTCATTTTTCATAAAATAAATAAATAACTGGCGAACCAGTCCAATTTGAACCGCGGCCTCGAGATGAGTTAGCATCATCTCGTTTTCTAGATCGTGACGGTTTTTGTGCAGAGGTATGTGATCAGCAACACGCTCAACCGAGTTATTTACCCCATAATCGGTACTCATTTAACAGCTGAGTGGGCTCATAGTCCGACACATAAATCCCCGGAATCGAACCGGGGCCCAGTGCGTTGAAGCGAACGTGCTAACTGTTGCGCCATCCGGACTACTCCATTTTTCATAATTTGGAAAATTTAAATTATATTTTGATAGGATTTGCATAATATTTGGTTGCCCTAAATATTATCCGACACGAGCGTTTTGAATATTCTTCGAGAACAATAGTTGCTAGACGTTCCCTTCCATGTCCATGACCATCAAGACTTGGATCATGAAACATATTTCTGAAATTGTAGTCTCTAATGCAGTCATAAACGTAGTGTCCTTGTCGATATCAGCAGATGATACACGTCAAATAAAGATACGAGTATTACTTGAGGCACCTCGTTTACTATGCTAACGACAATAATTAGTGCCTGATACATGAGAGAACACTGAATAACAGCTGTGCATGCCGCTATAGTTCCCAACAACGTCTTTTATATTGATTGCAAGGGAATTTCAAGATTATTCATTTACCACTGATTGCGAGCCGGATCTCAAGCAGCTGTTATCACATTAATTGGCACCTATTATCTTAACTCCTTCCTACCAAGATAGTTCCTTAAAGGTCGCCATGTTATACATCCGGTCATCCGTTTGCATTTAACGATAATGTCTGCAGGATTTCTCGGCACAACGAATGAACAAGAACATTCCCAGATATGTGTAGGGTGGTTCAGCAAGGAAAGTGTCGGCATACCTTTGCTTTGTTAGACATTTACACAATATGTGTATGTTTGTATCTAGATAGAAAGCATTTCCTTATCAGGGAGAAAACTTTCTTCGTCCCAAAAAAAAAAATATGCCTCACGACAATGCTGTACAAATATCCCAAACAGGGACTTTACCCGTCTTTTTGTGTACAGTGTCAAAACTGAACAAACAATTCCTTCTACTATAGCCGTTTTCAGCACACCCAGTTAGTTTCCCTGTTATTCAAGATTTAGGGAGTGTGACGCTAGATAAATATGCTGGAGCCTGCAAGTGTTTCAGGTCTACGCTGTACAGTCTTCTGGTGCTAAGTCAATTCGAAAATTTCCAGAATCATGTCCAAGACGTAATCGGGCTGCATTAAGGATTTACGGACGATATTTTTGCTTCTCCCGAATGTTGCTTGCTACAAGACGCCACATAACCCGAGTTGTCACCCGAGCTGTCCGGAGGTGCCCTTTCCGCTTAAACTACCCAACAGATTAAATATTTACGATGTCAACAACCGTCTGCTTGTTGTCAGACAGACATACAGAGGATAATGTTTTGTGGTCTTGTAACAGATATCCAGATACTCTGTAATTTATCGTTAGTTGTATTTAGTTTTCAATTATACACATTAGGGGGCTGATAATTATTTACAGGCGGAAAATTTACAATTATTGTAACTGCTAGGTCGAATGATATGCGGGATGCGGCTATGGACGTACATATAAAGAGCAACCCCTACGAGCTATGAGTATTCCGGGATTCGGATGGAAATTTGAAAAGTTCCCGGAAAGTTTGTAGAGTTTCAGATTTGGATTGGTCAGTAATTACGAGAATGATTCAATTAAAAAGTGAGCTTGAAAGGAGATGGAATTAGTTTAATAGTTAAATTCTACGAAAATTCGATAAGAACTTTTTGGTATCTTTTTGCTTCCCTTGGTACAAAACTTTGAAGTGGTTGATGCCCTGAAATGAGTAGGGGTATGAGGACCATTGAAACATTATCGATTCTGTAAGAGATTATAATTTATGGTGCTTTTTCTTCTTCTTTTTTAAGCCATGTTACCCATACGTTGGGCACTGCGACCGTAAAATGATAAATTGCGCCATAGCCTTTTAATTAGTGCAAATACCCTCCACTAGCCTAATAGCCTTTATGGCTAGTGGAGGGTATTTTCAAGTCTGTTGGGGGGGGGGGTGTACTCGTGATGATATCGGCGTTTATAGTTGCCTATCCAAGAATCAATCTTCTATACCGAGCAATCACTGGGCATTTACAGAGAAAGTGAATAGTGGCCTTGATGTCCTCTAGGCATAGCCGACACTCCGTCTCGCTAGACAGACTCATAATATTGAAGTGAGATCTTAACTAAAATCCTGGCGTCAAATCCATCTATGCCAAGATTCCTACAAAAGGAAGACGGGTCATAGAAGTCTTCAAATGTCTGTTTCACTTGGGGACCTCTCCACTTGTCTCATAGCGTAATGTGACAGTGGATCCATCTTATCTCGTGACAAGAATATTAGGGCAATACCCAGCTTTGAACCTTTCAAATCAGCTGGTCTAGATGGCATCATTCATTAACTGAATTTTCCTTCCTGGAGCCCTACCTCTTTCAGGTCATAAAATTATGGAGATTTCTTTTGTCTTCAGATAAATTGGGAAGTCATATAAACATGGCAATCGACTTCAAAGTTGGGCTGAATTTTGAGGCCGAGGGTCCAACATCATGACCATGTGGTGGACCATTTTCGTTTATCTCTTTCACTCTTTATTTTCTGTTATTTCCTTGGCATGTGAAACGATGTGGCAGTGTACCGGCAAAGAAAACACCCATTTTCAACTGACTTGAGCAGTTTCATGTACGTGCCGCCGCCGGTCACTGAGAAGCATTCGCCCGATGGCAACTTATGACACCCACGGTGAATTTTAATTTAAAGCTTCGTCCCCATTGACATGTTATTGTGCCGAAAACCGCTCTTTATTACATCTGGTGCCCAACATGGGGTCACTGTTGGTTCAGAAAAGGACTGGAAAGAATTGGAAGCATTTTCTTTACAGGATATTGTGCCTTATTTCTTCTTTTCAATTTTTCATTCCGTCGTAAAGTAGCATGACTATTTTCTTTTCAACCATACTTTCAGTATCTACAGATTTAACTTTTCCATGTTTGTTCTTTGGATTTTGCCGCGTGCTTAAGGCGTTCAAGGAGGCTCTTGGAGTCAACCGCCAGCTAATCTGATCGTTCATTCATGAAGACTGAAATTTAACATTCCTGTCTAAACTTTTTCAAAATTTTAATTAATGTCGTTGACTGATCTCTGTAATTTCAGGGTCGTGGGTTCGGGTCCCACGTTGGGCGGCAAATATGTAATAGACAGTTTGGTGAGCCCGAAGATGCCCGGGGACGGGGCCTAAGGTAGCATAATGACCGTGGAGGTCGGGCCGTGCCAGTTGGCGAAGAAAAAGGCCTCTCAACGAGCTAAGCTCAGCTCAAGAGATGTGGGCGGAGTTTTCCCCGCTCGTTGTCCCTGCCCTTTACGTATTAATAAAAATTCATAGGCCTGGGGAGACAACACAAGCAGAGGAGGCAAAAATGCGGAATAATAAAAAAATGGGGCAATAACGATGGGATGGTTGGCAGACGGCTCAGTTGTCCTTACGCTGGCAGGTTCAATGGGACCTTCGGCTTCTGCTTTCGCACCACCGACAGATCATTACTCATCAAATGCTGCTATTGATCTGCCGGTGGAAGCAACACAACCAGACGATACGCAGTACGCAATTTGCTTGTTTTTAAATTGAGTACAAAGTACATATTCTAATCCACTCTGCTCTAAATCGTATTACTAAACCCTAAAAGCTGAAAAATTTGAAACAAAAAAAAGTTTGTATAAATGCCACCTTTTCCCCCAAGTGCATACAAATATGAGGTGCTCTAGCATTTCAACCATCCTTACAGGTATGTATTGTGAATTTTGTTCCAAATATTCAATATCCTTTTGTTGCCCACAGCAACACACACTTCAACTTTCGCTCCAGTTACGTCTTTCTTAAGAGTGATGTGACATGAAGTGACTCCTGGAGAAGACAAGAGAGGTTTCAATTGCACTTTGTTAGCGTCTCGGTTGTTGGCTTTAGTCCTTTTTGTGTACGTGCATCGAGGCGGAGGTGTTGTGGCATGACTTGATGTTTGCATCTTTTTTTTTGCTCAGATGTCAAACTTATAAGGCTCTAAAGATAAATGACACTATCATACGTATACCTATGACAAAAATTCTATGAAGCTGTAAAGAAGACACCTACCACGCGAGAATAGAGAAAACAGAGCCCCTTCGTTCGCCAGTATAGACAAATATGCTTGGAGCAAGGAACTATAACAAAGCGCATCCTGTAATAAGTCCTATGTGGAGAGCTTTTATAGCACTTGTCTTAATTGCTAGCCACTTGACTTAAAGGTTATTTGCAGCTATCGCAGGGTTTGTAGCTATCTGCATGTTAAGAATGACTACTTCAATTTGAAAATGAATGCATAACAAGTTTTAGTGTATTAGGGCGAATGTGTACGTAATACATAGTTTAAAAGAATAAGGTTGATAGCTGAAAAATACTTATTTTTCAAATATTTATCCTAAAGTAAATAATGGTAGCTTTATTAGGGAAAATGTATGCTAACTTATATCAAGAATCTACGCGAAAGAATATTTCTCGCATGAACAAATGGAGTTGCAATCGGACGGTTGGAATTTTATGGGGGGGGGGAGGGCAAAAAACCTTTTCCATAGTTCTCCACGTAGGCGCCCCCTGGTAACGGCAGTGTTTCAAACCACTGACGGCCAGGTCTTAGCAATAAGGCAGTCTGGAAAAAGGCAGATAGCTGTTGCCTGAATGGCTGACCAACACCTAAACGTCTCTGGCTTAGTAGGATGGAATGACTTGCGTAGTTGGACCTGTAACATACAATAGTTCAGCACGTTTATTAAACCATCTGAAGCAGCTATCTTCCAAGGCCAGCCCCTGAATGGGGTTAAGCGATGTGCTGACAACTCGTCCTTGTAAAACCACGCAAACGACTAAAGGATTATTCTTTCGGATCCTGGAATGCACGCTCCCTGAACAAACCGGGCGCCGAGAAGGCCCTCCTTCAACAGGTCGAAAAGTACAAACTGAGCATTACTGCAGTCCAGGAAACAAATTGTCTTGGCAGCAAGATCAATGACAAGAAATCGCACGCAATAAGTGGCAAACCATCGGGCCGCAAGGAGTTTGGAGTAGCATATATAGTAAACAATAATCTGAAGCCGCACATTAGTGACTTCAAACTTATAAATGAACTGCGTGCGATTCGCATTAAGACTCAAGACAATGTGCACGCCCCCACTGAAGTTAAAGAAGACGCAATAAAAGACGAGTTCTACGCCCGCCTTGAGACTCTCTTCGACTCACTTCCATCAAACGACGTCAAATTGCTGCTGGGAGACTTTAACGCGAAAGTCGGAAATTAAAGTTAGCACCGGGGACCACGAGACGACACAGTCTCCATGAAAAATGTAGCGACAACGGCCAGCGACTTATCGACTTCGCCTGCAGTAGAAATCTAGTCGTAAGCTCTACGTGTTTCCCGCATCGACGCATTCACAAGCAGACCTGGAAATCTCCAGACGGACATACCGTCAACCAAATTGATCACGTCCTCATTTGCAGGAGATGGGCGTCTACTGTGATGGATGTCCGCTCCTATCGAGGAGCAAACTGCGACTCAGATCATCACTTGGTGAAGACGACCTACAGATGCAGAATTTCCTCAGTGCACCAATCGAGAATCAGCCCACCCAAAATCTTTGCGGTTGATAGGCTTCTGAGCGATGCTACGGCGATGGCGTATACTACCGCCCTTGAGGAAAGACTATCGCCTATGCGACACAACGTCAGCAACACAGGCGTCCAGGGTTCTGGGAAGAGTTCAAGGGTACCGTCAAAGATGTCGCAGTGAAGGTCGTGGGATATAAAGCCCGGCGAGCGCGAAATGACCGGTTCGACGAAGAATGCAAAAATTCACTTGACGCGAAAAACGAGGCCTATAGACAATGGATTCAACGGGCAACCATAGTCATAAGAGAAATAGAATAATTAGACGTAAGAAACGTAAATACTTTGACAAGCAGTTACTCAATATAAACGAAAACTTAGCTAATAGGAACACAAGACAAGCGTACAAACTAGTAAATACAATTAAGAATGGCTTTCAACCAAGGACTAGCCTTTGTAAGGACAAGGATGGAAACATCATCAGCGACACCAATGGCATTAACAAACGATGGGCCTCTTATTTTGAAGAGATTCTGAACCTACCATCTATCATCCCCACACAAGAAGCTCTAGACGATATTGTTGATATAGGCCCACCCATACAACCCCCGACAGTAGAGGAAGTTGATCTCGCGTTGCGATCACTAAAACGAAATAAAGCGCCGGGCGCTGACGACATCCCAACTGAACTGCTAAAATTCGGTGGAACGGGTATAGTTAATGCCATACATCAATTACTCCTGCGAATATGGGAGGACGAGGTGTTTCCAGACGATTGGCGCAGAAGCATCATCTGTCCAATTAAAAATGAAACCGGAAAATAGAGGGCTACGCCCGCAATCCGAGGGTTTTGTAGTGTCCCATGCCAATAGGAGATGAACTGTCCTACTTTTGGAGATGCTTAACCATTCATGTTAAGACAATATTGCAAATTGTAAGTTTGCATAAAAAATATTGAAAATAAATTGTTTGAATAATTATAGAGAATAGAGTCAGCGACGAGCATACCCCCCCCTTCCCCCTCCTCCCACCTCTCCTACCAATCATTACCCTTTTGAAAATGGTTAACTCCAATTCGCTCTACGGAAAACAATATGCAAGTATGTTGTACTCGTAGTACTAGTATGTAATACAAGACCTGTTATGTGCATTTTTTGTATGGATGATATCAAAATGACCAAATCTAAATGAATGAACTACTATTAAAGATTACGTGATTATTACGAAATTTGGAGATATTATTGCACATGGTGTTGATTATCGTCGGCCATCAATATTTTCGACCTCGGATGAGTTTGAGAAATGCAAGGGTGTGCTAACTGTAACTATAGAAATATACTATTATTAACCTATTTTGAGAAGATATTAAAATTCCATATTTTTTTTTGTTTTCTGTGCTAGTTGAAAGCCTTCTTCCTGTATGTTTTCATATTTCTAAGTGTAACGGTCTCGAAATGGTAAGGGGGGTGGGACAAATTACAATATGATCTCATATTTTCCCCTCTGCCTCTTTTCCCCTTTCTTCGAATTTGATGAAGTCGCCAAAAATGGAATGTACTCTGTAGTACCTTTCTCATGATACCCCACTCGCCTATATCAGATGAAAAAAAATGTTGACCTTAATTTCGCCTCTATGGGAACCTCCCTTAAAGCAGCAACCCACCTACCACCCCCCTTAAACTTCTCTCCCTTACCACTCCTATACCACCAATCTCCACCCTTTAGGAAGTGGTTAACTCCAATTCACTTTACGAAAAACAATAAACAATATTTAAGTATGCAGTACTAGTACTCGTATGTAACCGGTTATGTGCATTTTTTTGTATGAATGGCATCAAAATCTCAAAATTTAAATGAATGTACTATTATTAAATATTATGTGATTGTTATGAAACTTGGAGGTATTATTGCCTATGATGTTGGTTATCATTGGCTATCAATATTTTTGACCTCGGGTGCGCGCAAGGGGTGCAGAGGTGTGCTAACTGCAATGTACTATTATTAACATTTTCTGATAAAATTTCAAAATTTTAGAAATCTAGGCTTTCTAGGCTAGTGAAATGGCGCTTTTCTGCAAATTTTCATATTTCTAAGTATAACGGTCTCGAAATGCAAGGGGGGGGGGGGACACACTCGGATGACATATTTTCCCCTCTCCCTCTTTTCCCGTTTCTTCAAATTTGAAAAAAATTCCAAAAATGGAATGTACTCGACGATACCTTTCTTATGATACCCCATTTGCCTGTACCAAACGAAAAAAAAATTTCGACCTTCATTTCCCCTCTATGGGGACCTCCCCTTAAAGTTGACCTATTACGATGATTCGCTTTCTCCGGCGAATTATAGTAATTCTACACATTCCTACAAAATTTCATGTATGTAGCTTCAGCCGTTCGTGAGATATTCCATGGACAGACGGACAGACGGACAGACAGACATTTGACCGATTTCATAAGGGTTTTGTATTTACTACAAAATCCTAAAAAGGGAGATAAGCTGCGATCTGAGAATTACAGGGGCATATCACTAGTTTCAGTTTGTACGTCCTATACAATTTTAGCGAAAATTCTGGAAAATAGACTAAAACCGTAAGCAAAACGAACCATTGGCGAATATCAAAGCGGTTTCAGACCTGGTCGCTCCACAACCGACCAGCTCTTTACGGTCAAACTGATACTCCAGAGGTGCTGGGAATACAACGTAAACGTATATAGGTACTAAATCTTTGTCGACTTCAAGCAGGCATACGACAGTATCGATCGTGGAGTACTGTACAACATCATGCTGCAATTTGGTATACCGGCAAAATTAGTGCGACTGACAAAGGTGACGATGACCAACTCCGTCTCACAGGTCAGAATCCATAATAGACATACTGATCTATTTGAAACACTCACTGGTCTGAAACAGGACGATGGACTGCACCGACGCTCTTCAACCTAGCACTGGAATACACTATTCGGGCTATGAATATGGACAACAGCAATACACTACTCATCAAGTCGACACAATTAGCAGCGTTCGCCGACGACATCAACATCATGTCCCGAAGATTGGCCGACGCAGAAGAACTTCTGCATACGCTCGATACCGCTGCAAAAGAAGTCGGACTACGTATCAACGAGGTTAAAACTAAAATAAAACCGGAATATAGAGAGCTACCCCCGCAATCCGAGGGTTTTGTAGCAAGCGCTTATTTTGGTATATAAATATCGGCACCTTACTCATCTTGATACAGCCCAAACAGATAAAAAAAACATAATTACAATGTCTTACCCACTTACATTTAACATGCTAATTCATATTACTTGATTGTAACGAAACTTAGAGCATATTATTGCCTAAGGTGTTGGTCATCGTTGGCCATCATTACTTTTGACCTCGAACGTGTTTAAGACATGCAGGGGTGTGCTAACTGTAACTATAGAAATAAACTTTTATTGACCTATTCTGAGAAGATATACAGATTCTATTATTTTCTATTTTATATGCTATTCGGAACTCACCTTTCTGTAAGTTTTCATAATTATAAGTATAACAGTGTCGAAATTCCAAGGGGGACAAATTACGAACTAATATTTTCTCCTCCCCCACTGTTCCCCTTTCTAAAAATTTAAAGAAAATGTGAAAAAATGGAATGTACTCAACATTACCTTTCTCACAACACCTCACTTACCTATACTAGTCGATAAAAAAAAAGACAATTTGACCTTAATTTCGCCTCTATGTGGACCCCCCCCCCCCCCCCACAAATTTGGCCAATTACGACGCAGCGTCCCCCACCAAACTTTACCTTTTTAAAAAGGATTAATTAAATAACTCCAATTCGCACTACGAAAAACAACATGAAAGTAGTACTCACACCTATGAGGCCGGTAGTTGTATTTTTTGTGTCGATAGTGTCAAAATACCTAATTTGAAATGAATGTGCTGTAATGTTTCCTCTGCTGAGCGAAACCAGGTTCGTTAGATATTCTTGTGCTGAATAATGAAAACACTTCGATTGAAAAAAACACACACACTCTATTTACAAAACGAACTACACACGCGTAACTAACAATTAACGTCAAACTAGTTCGAACTATTCGTTAACAATAACGAGATATCGATTATTTCCTTTCCGCTTTATAGCGATTCAACCGCCACTGAGTGTCGAGTCTTACTACTTCTTACTTCCTTAGGTGGCATCTGCCTTTATATAGCTGCTACATCCATGCATTCGTCAATTAGCGAAGACTCTAGGTTTTTCGAAATGTTCCAGTCTCGGGTTTCCACTACTCAACGAAGGTTCGAGAATCCGCTAGTGCCCAGTCAGCTGATACTTGTAATCGATCATTCGAGATTATGGTAGAGCTTAGTACAGTGTGTGTTGTAATAGATACCTACTCCGTACACGCAACAGTACTATTATTAAATATTATGTGATTGTAATGAAACTTAGAGATATTATTGTCAATGATGTTGGTGATCATTGGCCATCAATATTTTTGACCTCGGGTATGCTTAAGGAAGGGGTGCAGCGGTGTGCTAACTGTAACTATATAAATGTACTATTATTAACCTTTCTTGATGAGATATCGAAATTCTAGGGTTTTTGGTTTTCTGTGCTAGTAAAATGTCGCTTTTCTGCAAATTTTCATATTTCTAAGTATAACGGTCTCGAAATGCAAGGGGGGAGGGCAAACTTGGATCACATATTTTCCCCTCTATCTCTTTTCCCGTTCTTTCAAATTTGATGCAAATACCAAAAATGGAATGTACTCGATGTTACCTTTCTCATGATACCAGATGAAAAAAAAAATTTGACCTTCATTTCTCCTCTACAACGAATCGCTTTCTCCGGCGAATTATAATAATTCTACATATTCCCACAAAATTTCATGTACATATGTAGCTTCAGCCGTTCGTGAGATATTTCATGAACAGACGGACAGACATTTGACCGATTTGATAAGGGTTTTGTTTTTACTTCAAAATTCTAAAAAGGGGCTCAAATCTCTCAGATTTTTGCCTCCCAAAAGTTACGCTCATCTTCTGTGACCATGCAACTTGAGTTCCCATGTTTGTATTTAGGACCTACAGAAGAGATTAAAATTATTTCCAAATCTTTCCCAAATTGTTCCGTTAAAGCCCCCCAAATTGACTTTAGTTTATAAAAATTACATAAAATAAAAAATTAATTCATATATTTTTGAGTTAAGTAAAGTGTGTTTTCAAAAGAGGACAATAAATATAAAAAAAAAAAAACTAAGTAAATCGGAAATTCCGAAGCATGATGTACTAGCTTGATGTACTAGCATGATTCATTTTTAGGACCAATGTGCAATTTTGATAGCACGGGAACATTCCTACTCTTTACCAACAGTGGGTTTTAATTTCAGTGGAATTCTCACTCCCCTTGCGTGGGCTTAAGCGGCTTAAGGGGTTGCAACCCTCAGTATACTGCCGTGGAACGGTCGCTCTATATCCCGCAGCGGTAAACCCACTATTAGCCAAGGCGCGATGCGTCGCCCGGCAAAGTAGGAATATACCATAGAGAAACTATGGAGGAGCGATTAGCATAGAACACTAAAATTTTTGAAGCAGTTCCCCCCGTAAAAAGTAAACACAGAAACACACCCTCTTCCCGCAACACCCACTATCCATTTAGTCGCACATGAAATGTCAAACTCACATCCCCCTTCTACTTTCACCCTTGGTTCTCTCACTCTTTTTCATTTCCTTTTAATCCCCTTTTTCTGTTTAATATACCCAACAATCTGGACTTTTCCCATGTTTGATACTTTTTTTCGGAAATTCTCTCCAAACATAATTACTGACAACACTGACACTGCAGTTTGAGAGCCAGTGAATCAAACCGAATCCAAGTCGCGCACCTATATCGTTTGAATTGGAATAAACATTCAGCAGAAACCACAACCACCACAGTCATTCGCCGCGTTTTTATGATAACAGAACAGAACAATTACCCCGATAATTATAAAGGATAGTGATTTTCATCCAAACTTCTGAAATTCTGCGAAAGCCTGGGTGATTTTCTAAGTTATGTGTCTAGGATGAAGGAAATGGTCACCAAATGTTGCTCTGCGTTTCGGTTGGATCTAGAGACACTATTGGGACAGTGGCCACTTTTATAACGTGTAACTACAATAAAAGGAGTATTAAATAGAGCATATTAGATTTAGTTCTAACTCGTGGAGTGTTTACACCAACCGGCACTAAATATGGCAAATGTCAGATGTGGACTTATCACTTGCTTTAACGAGAATTTTTGAAATGCAAAGAGCCTTTGGGGCGACCAGTAGCGCAGTGTGTTGAGGCATCAGTCTTATGTTTGACTACCGGCGTTTCGGGTTTTCGTGGCCATGGATGTGCAGGAGATGCATGCTGGCAACTGCATTCTCCGAAACCAGTATATGCCGTTAAAACGGCAACTGGGCCACATGGAACAGTTGACGCTCTATGCCTTACAAGGGGTCAGGGCAATTGAGAGAGAAAGAGCCAGAAGATTCTTGTGAAAAACGCTTTTATACTGCCGACTCCAACAAAACATAAACACCGAAAGAAAACCGTTAACAAGTGAAACGCAAACCTAATCCAAATTTTTGGAACATTCCTGTTTCGCAAAAATTATGAGAACTCTCTCTATTCGATTAAAGAGAACTTTCACAAAACTCGAGAAATTTCTGTTTTAGGACCTGCAAATCCCCGCGTATGGGTTCTAGGTTCTTGCCACCTAAAGTGGAAATGAAATACCTAAAGCGGAAATCACGCGATTAAGGAATTTTAAAAGTTCTCCCTTAATGCAATAGAGAGAATTCTCCTAATATTCGCGAAACAGGAATGTTCCAAATTTTTTAGTCCAGTCTCTCTGGATCCTGTCAACCCCTTGTGGGGCATAGGGCATTAACCACGCCGACTTTCCACTCCGTCTTGTTCGCCGCCATCGCCTTCAGCTGTCTCCACGATTTCCTAATGACTTACGCTCGACCTCAACTGATCTTCTCCAGGTGTTTCTAGGTCGTCCAACGCAGCGACTCGCATCCGTTCCTTGTGGGTTCCAATCGAGGGCCTGTTTAGCAATGTTTTCCGGCCCTTTTCGAAGTGTGTGACCTATCCATTCCATTCCACTTTCGCCTTTCTATGGAGGTGTCTATCCTGTCCTGGCCAATGAACAGGAGGTAGTCGTTAGAAATGACCTCCGGCCAGCGTATGTGTAGGATGCGCCGTAGACACTGGTTCACGAAAGTATGCAATCTAGTTGTTATCGCCCTGGTCACCTTAAAAGTTGAACAGCCATAAAGAAGCATAGATTTTACATTGGTTTCGAAGATCCTGAGTTTCGTACTTCTGGAGATGTTGTTTTGCACAGAAAGGAGTCAAACTGAAAAAAGCTGCCCGAGCCTTATTGATGCGAGACAGTACATCCGCATCCGCTCCACCATCTGCTGCAACTACGCTTCCCAGGTAACAAAAATTGTCCACTCTTTCCACCGTCTGCCCCGAAACACAAATTTCGCTCTGTCTTCCTGAATCCAAGCTCAAGCACTTAGTTTTGGCAGCATTGATTTTAAGCCCCGCATTGCCACTTTCGCGATGCAGGGCATCCGTCATTTGAACTATATGATCCGATATATTTGAGAGAAGAAAAATATCGTCAGCGTAATCCAGCTGTTGAAGGTATTGAAACAGGTTCCATCTGATACCTTTGCTCTGGTGTTCATGAAGCGCACTGCAAAGTACGTCGTTAATGGCAATCAAAAACAATATAGGTGACAAAATGCAGCCTTGTCTCACTCCACTATGTACTTCGAAGTGATCTGAAAGTTTACCCTTGTGTAAGACGTGACATTGGGCTCCGCTATAGGACTCCTTGATGATAGATATGATTTTATCTGGTATACCTCTCCTATGTAAAGCGTTCCAGATGTATTCCCGGTCAACGCTGTCAAACGCCTTCTCGAAATCGATTAACATGAAATTTAATGGGGATCTCCACTTTGCGGATTGTTCAACAATAATTCGGAGGGTGTTGATGTGGTCGCTACATGAAAAGCCCTCGCGAAAACCAGCCTGTTCATCGTTCAGTGTGCGGTCAACTGTGTGCTTGATCCGGTTGAAGACTATTTTCGCCATCAGTTTGGAGACTGCTGGGAGGAAGCAAATTCCACGCCAATTATTACAATCCTTCAGGTTACCTTTCCTCGGGATCTTCATAATGACGCCCTTCTTCCATTCTTTAGGGAGAGTTTCAGTTTCCCAACACAAGAGGGAAAAGAATATCCGCAGTAGCGTTGATATCCGCCTTAAAGAGTTCCACCGGAATTCCATCTATCCACGGGGCTTTACCCGCTTCCATCGATTTAATAGCCACAGTTAATTCCTGTTTAGATGGTGGATTGGCTATTTGCGGAATATTTTCTACTTCTAGTGAAGATGAGTTCGAACGTGCAAAGGTGTTGTTGAGGACCTCAATGAAGTGCTCTCTTCACCGTCGCAGTTGGTTTTCATCAATGACCAGTAGGAATCCGCCTTTATCTTTCACGGGATGTTCAGTTGCAAAAGATTTGCCAATTAATGGCCTGATAAGTTTGTAAATTGTTCCACTGTCGCCACGGTAAGCCACTTCCTCTGCCTTCTCCGCTAATGCATTGATGTTGTTGCGTTTGACCCGTCTTACGCTTCTTTGCGCGCCTTTCTTAAGAGAACGGTATTCAGCTCTAAGTTGATCATTGACTGCGTCGTCAGTAGATTTGTTCTTTAATTCTCTTGCGTGCCGAGATTAGAGACCATATAGAGTTACTAACGAATAGCCTTCTACCGCGCTCCAATCTGCCCGCAAAAGTTTCACCACACGAAATAAATGAGTTCTTAGCGACGATCCATCATCTATCATCAATTGTAGGAGTCTCATAAGGTGGTGGTGCATTAGCTCTTTCGTGTAAGGCGGTGGAATAAGCACGTCTTATGGATGCACATTAAAATATGCAAGATTTTTGCATTTTGAGGGCGATGGATCGCTGCCGTTCGTAACCGCACTTTTGCGACAACAAGTTGGTGATCGCCGCCAATATCAGCACTCCGCTTCGACCTGACGTCTAAAAGACAGTTCCTCCATGTCTTGGAAATGGCTAAATGGTCAATATGGTTCTCTGTTCTGCCATCCGGAGAGGTCCAGGTTGTTAAATGGCATCGTTTGTGCTTGAACAAAGTACCGCCGATGACGAGCTGACGAGAGTTGCAAAACTCCACGAACATCTCGCCATTTTGGTTCCTGTTGCCTAGACCATGATTGTCCACTAGGTGTTCCAAACCAAGGTTGTCAGACCCGACTTTCGCATTGAGATCCCCCATAATAATTTTTATATCACTTTTGGGAGCCTTGTCGAAGATGTCGCCGAGTCGGTGATAGAAGGCGTCTTTAGCAGATTGATCCACTGGTTTAATCGAGGCGTAGCACTGAATTATTGTGATGTCCCTTACCCTGGATTTAAATCTGGCTATAATGATACCGTCGGAGATGGGCTTCCGGTCAATTAGAGATAGGCGTGCCTCCCTAGTCAACAGGATTCCAATGCCTGTCATTCGAGGTGAGGCATCGTCTTCACTTCCAGAGTAGAGCAGAACTGTTTGGGAGCTTAGTGATAAAATCGTCCCCGATCCAGGCCATCTTGTTTCACTCAGTCCTAGCCCCACATCGTTCGAACGTTCCAAAAACCAATCGTGGTCCGTTTGTAGCCAAAAGTCGTTGCCGATATTCCCGCTTCGTTTTTTGAGAATTGCGTGAAGTTCATTTCCGCTAATTATGTATAGAAAAGAACCTTAAAATGTAATTGTAAAAAGTAGGATCAGTAGATTCATAGTGATAACTAATCAAACGCATTCTTAATAATTTTTATTTTTATTCTTAGTTGATACTGAAAGTTTTGTCTTACAATCTTTGTTGTGCACCTACAATCTAATCACTAAATTATAAATACATAAAATAATGCATAAATAGAATAAATTATGATTAATCTGTACTGGGTAGTCATATCCCTAGAATTTAAAGCAATGGGAGAAAAGACAGATGTGTTTAGTTCTGTACACATAAATGCGATTCAGGAGTCCAATTTGAACAAATGCTAATATACTGATATAAATATGTAAATAAATTCGAATAACCGATTAATACTCCAAAAGAAATCGTGAGTCGTCCTTCATGCGCTACCCTTCTTCTTTCCGTGTAACCTTATAATAGAAGACCCGATTAAAAACACATAAAGATAATTTCCAAAATGAGTCGAAGCTTTCAGATTAGACTCCCAAAAGCTATTTTCGTGGTTCACTAAAAACTAGTGCTGTCTTATGATCTAAACCTATGTATATACCCGGAACCATCTTCTGCAAACGAAGATTGACCAGGGTTTAACTACTGCTACTATCGTCGTTAATCTTGTCAGTTTCTTCGTCGTCGTAGTTCTCATCACCGAACAAGAGTGCCTCTAAGCTTGTCTCAAAGTTCGACTTCACCCGCTTCGTGGTCATTTCAGCTGAATCTGGATTGGGGGTGGAAGAGGATGAGAATGTGGTCGTTGGGGCTGGAGTCGTACTAGTTGTAGCCGTTGAAATGGATGTATTCGGATCAAGTTCCAAGGAGGATTCCTCGATAGATTCAATGCTACTTTCGTCCTGTCTACTCCTGTAGTCTGGTGGATAGATCGGCTTGAAGCCTCCTTGGAGCTCAGGCTGGAAGCGATTGGAGTCAAATTTTTCGCTTATGGCCGATACATTGTTTTTGTTCAGATCAATGCGGTTGATATTGTTCTTGTCTGAGATGGAAGCATCGGTAGTTGAGGCTGTGAAGACAGACCATCCCTGTTGTTGTGAACTCACAGGCTCCGATAGGCTGATGCTTGGGTAGAACGGTGCCATGAAATCTTTCTCATAATATTGACCACGAGTATCTGTTTCTTCGGTTGCCGGGGAGTCGGGCTTAATTTCTGGAATTACTTGACTCGCCAAATTCGGTCTAGAGAATTTATCAACATTTTGATGATTTTGATAGTAAACAGGAGCCTCGGTTGGTTTGTAAGCAATGGCGATCGGAGAGTTTCCATCAGAAGCCTGCGCAGTGTTGCCTTTATTCACTACCCGTGGAATAATTTCAACTGTTGAATTCCTATCAAGTCGGTGAAATTCCTGCTGCTTGCTAAATTCAGCAAAAACTGGATCTGGTTTCTCCAACGGATATGGGAAGTTCCCATTTTCGTGGGTTTGAGATTTATTCTTTACCACCAGAATTGGCTCCTGAGGTTGATCTCGCACTACAGAAAAGGGCGTGTTTTCATACTCGAATGTTTGTCCTGGCTTATTCGCATCGGAGGGCGAAAGGGGCCCCTGATCGCCACGTTGACCCAGAACAACTGGTTCGCCTTCTTCAGTAGGGAATGCCGCTAATTCGTCGTATTGTCCAGTGACTGGCTTCACCGGATATACTACGTAGACCGGGGATTGACCGGATGCTATAAATAGATAACAGAACAATATGTTAGTCTATTCTATTTGTATAAAAGAAAATGAAACTTACCAGCTCCTTGCAGAGTTTGCGGCACACTTGGCTCTTGCTGCGGTTGCTCCAAAGCCGCTTGATACGGTTTCTTGAAAACAGGACTAGGAATCTTCTTCTTATTTTTCAGCATTTGCAAAGTGACAACGGGTTCCAAACTGAACGTTTCAGGGTCTCTTTTCACAGCTTGTGTGGGTGGGTCATTGATCATAAAGTCCTCTTCCTCAAATGCCGGCAGACGTTCCGGACGAACTTGATCAGGTGAAAAGAATTTTTCATTGTTCGATACGTGCCGTTCTCCAATGAAAGCATCATTTGGTCTTTGGGGAGCGAAATAGAGTGCAGTTGGAGGACGCTGCTGCCGTTGCAAGTACATTCTGTTCACATTGTGCGGAAACGGTGGTGGGACCTTGTAGACTCGACGATTCTCCATGGGCTCGGGTGCAGCTGCTCCCTTGAAATTGTAGCGGTTTAGAATGGGCGTCCGACGATGGGCAAATGGCGGTGGAGGTGGGAGGATTTTTGGTCGACCCTGGAATGGCACATTATTCTGTGGTGGCACGTGAATATTACCCGGCTCCCGATTGAAATTCGAATGTCCATGGGAGATTTTTGCATTTGGACGGAATTGTGGAAGAATATTTGGAAGTGGACGATCGGGAGTTGGACGTCGCGGCCCAGGCGGTCCAGGTTTACGTGGAAATTCGTTGTACATGTTTGGTGGAGTGGAGGAATGATGACGGGTTGGTGCATTAGGCCATTTGTGCGATGCTGACGGGTTGGGTGGCGTCAAGCTTTCGGGAAGACGAGGATATTTCTGAAATGGAGAAAGAGGTTATTACTTAATTTCATTGGATTTATTATTATTTTAGAAATAATTAATCAAAACCAAAATCGCCACTTTTGTTAATAACTTTAGTTCTAGAAAAATCCGATAAAAAACACCCTCCAGAATAAGCGTCACCATACACTGTCGAACTTGAACTCGAATACGAACCTGGTACAAATGACCTCTGACACACACACACACACACTTCACATAGATGTGAAGAGAACCGGTCCACTTGTACTAGGTTCGTGTTCGAGTTCGAGCTCGGCAGTGTATGGTGACACTTACGTAGGAAAACAATAACTTGGCCTTCTTTTCTAAGCACATAGCAAAAATACGTAAATGTTTGCAAATAATAATAATAGTGGCTTGCATCCCTTTTATGTGAGTGTTGTGGAGGAGTGGATTGAGCTGGCCGTGATTGACCATAATAATGTAGAAGGTAGCATCAAGATCGCCAAAATGGCCGGAGAACTAGCCTCTAAAATCCTTTGTATAAAGGAGGAGTTTCTTGGACCTACGACCGATTGTAAAGGTGCCAGTTGGTATTAAGGACAAATAAAGCCCATGCAGTTTGTTAACAGCGTTCAGCCGACTTATTTAAAACCGTCAGAAGCACTGTCAAGGAGCTAGACTGGAGGGAATTCCTAAGGATAGGATACTCTGTCGCCCTAGAGCTCGGGTCTGGCTCCCTTTAAAACCCGACGAAGAGCTGTCGATTTTGCAGCTTATTCAGATGAATAATCACGACCTCCCTACTCACGACTGGAGGGTTGTAAAGGTTGAAGAGCCAGTCGCTGATATGTGTCGTGCGATCCTCATCACCAACACAGAATCTTTAGCTCTCCTAGCAAAAACTAATAGCGTTAATGATTACAGTTTTACTCCGGTCACTCTCAAAGCGTTACTTTCGAGTGATGACTGCCCTTATGGAAGACTCCGTAGCTCAACGTTCCCCAACGTCTGAAGGGCGGAGCAAGGCTGGCGACGACAATTCTCTGAAGTCTGGTCTATCAACGTTGGTATGTTCGACCTTAATATGTCTTTTGGAGACGAACTAGACGGCGGCCAGGGACCGACGTCTTGCTGTTGCGCCACGATAATGACGAATACGAACTAGAGAAGGCCGACACTACTGTGATAGATAAAACGATGAAATAAATATAGTAAATTTCGTTCAAATTAATTTGTATCACTCTTAGGTGGATTCGGATTATATCGGTTTATAAGTCTTATGATCACCATGGCACCTTCCCTCAGGAAAACCGAAGAGATGCTATCGCAATTGCTAATACGTCGAAAATTGTTTTTGGTTTAGGCTGCTATTCGGACAGTTCTTATACAAACGACCAGGAAGAATTACATTTTGATTTTATGTATTATTGGTAGAAACCTCCTATTGTGCAATAATGGATGCGAACCTACATTCATTAACAATAACAGGCAGAAGATCTTAGACTAGACATACTCATTTGCCCTAACCCGTCGTGGGATATAGCGTGCCAACTATTGCATGTGGCTGAGCTGATGTTTCGTTAGCATAAACCTGTTTCGGACGATACATGTCTGCCAGCATGCATCTCCTATTCCCATAGCCGTCCACCTGCCAAGTAGGGAGATGTTGTGGCTTATTATTACGTTCCGCACCACAGGGGGAAGACAACACAAACATCCATGGCCATGAACGCCGTGCACGGGACTTGAACCCGTAACGACCGTAGTCAGACATGAGACTGACGCCTCTAGGCACTGGTCTATCGGTCGCCCCTACTATGGACGGGGCACTCGTTATCTGATCATCGCTACCTCCAATTCAGTATCAATGAGCTCAGCCCAAGCCTATCATTGTTAACCGGAAAAGGACAAACTGAGTCAAGTATAGCGAAGTTACTCCTGAAAATACTATGCCCTCTGCCTCACCAGCCGTCAAGGCATAGCAGGCAAGTCAGAAGTGGATAACATGGTACAAACTCTGATGGGCTTACTTAACAAAGCTGCTTCTAATTCATGTCCGGTAAGCAGAATTAAGGGTAAAAATAAAACCGTCTAGTGGAACGCGCAAATTTCTGAACCCAGACTTCTATGTAAGAGAATGGGAAATTAATAAAGCGAAATCCACACGGCTGGAATCGGATTGGGCCTGATATAAAAGGATCTTAACATGATAAAGAAGGAATTACGAAGGCTAAGCGAAATTCGTGGAGACTTTTCTGTGAGCCGATCGATGAAGTGGGAGAGGCCTCTAGACTACGTAAGATCCTCGCTTCTAATCCTACTACTACTAGTTATTTAATGGAGGATAATGATAGATGGAAAAAAATATATTTGCTACAAGGAGAATACCATGGTCGCGTTCCTTGACATTGAGAACGTTGTAACAACGTCAATCCTGAAGTTATCATCGACGCACTTTCTATATTGATGTGAACAAATCTCCCAGTGAACTTATCAACCTTTTATTGACACCGAGGTTTGGTTGCGCTAGCCTGGGCTCATCATTAGAACAAAGACGAATAATTAAGGGCAAGGCGGCGTTCTACCCTCACTTCCTTTCTTTGGAATATGCATGCATGCACTGTTCGTAGGAAAGTTTCCAGAGGTACACCACAGGGTGGTGTGCTTTCACCTCTCTTATGGATCATCGTTATCAATAACTTGCTTATTGAACTGGAGAGGATGGGTTTTAAGGTCACTGCTTGCGCAGATGATGTGAGCGTGATAGTGTCTGGTAAGTTCCCTGGCACTCTTAGTGAACTCCTGCAGAGTGCCCTTTCAGTGATCACCATATGTGTGGTTTTGGCGTGAATCCGACCAAGACAGAGCTCGTTCTGTTCACAAGAAAACTAAGGATCCCTCCAGTGGAACCTCCATCGATTGGAGGCGCAGTACTCACTTTCTCCGATAAAGCTAAATTTCTGGGTATAATTTTTGATAAGAAGCTGTGCTGGAGGCTTAACATCCAGGAACGCGTCAATAAAGCAACTGTCGCACTGTACTGCTGCAAAAAGACTGTGGGGAAGAGATGGGGCTTGCAGCCTGAAATGTTGCACTAGCTGTACGTTGCTGTGATAAGACCAATACTGATGTACGGAGTGATCGTTTGGTGAAAACCCCTTAGTATCGGGACAAATCAAACTCTGTTGAGGAATGTTCAGAGAGCGGCTGCTGTGGCTATTAGCGGTGCCCTACGGACAACTCCTTCCACTGCCTTGGACGTGTCACTCAACTTGCTACCTCTCGATATTCTAGGAGAGAAAAAAGCTACTAATACGGCCTTACGTCTGCGGGAGGTTGGTCAACGGACTGCATCAAGGACGGGGCACTCATCTGTCCTCTACAATAGGGTGACCCCAGCTTCGACAGATTACGCAGGGGCGTCGTACACCTTTGGTAAAAACTTCAAAGTCAAGATCCCTTCACGGAGTTTTTGGATGAATGAAGGGTTTGAACTGACAGACACAATTTGTTTCTATACGGACCGCTCCAAAAATGATATTGGTGTTGGCATAGGTTTGTACTCTATCGGGTCGGACGTTTGTTTATCAGGGCGTCTCCCAGATCACTGCAATGTTTTGCAGGCGGAGGTTCCCGCAATTATCGAAGTCGTGGCGTGGCTAGGTCGCAACATTGTGTCCACTACTGACGTCACCATCTCTACGGATAGCCAAGCCGCGGCTAGAGCATTCGAATCTGTGGCAACCACCTCTAAAACAGTTACCGAACGCTGCTCGGCTCTTATGATTACGGGGGATTATTTCAACATCACACTGTGCTGGATCCCGGGTCACAGCGGCTTTGTTGGTAACTGTTGGGCTGACGAACTCGCGCGTAGTGGGTCCACTGGGGAGTTCAACGACTCTTATAGGCATTTAAGTATATCGATGTCCTCCTGCAGGCACGCCATGTCTTCGGCAGCACTCCTGAAAGCAAACCTTAGGTGGGAATGTGGCAGGGTATATCAAACAGCCTGTGGCCTAAGTTGGAGCCCGCTAAATCTAAGAGACTGCTGACGCTGAACAGAAGCCAGTTAAGCATTACGGTGGGGGTTGTCACTGGACACTGCTAGGAGGCTTGGAGCTCCGCACTATGACTACTGTAGAAGCTGCGGTGATGTGGAGGAGGAGGAAAGCGTTTTCCATCTGCTCTGTAAATGTCCGGCACTTTCATGGAGAAAGAGGTCAATCTTGGGATCTAGCTTCTTTACGCTCCTGTAGGACTTGACTGGGGTGGACATTCACCTGCTGAGCCGATTCATAGTCAGCTCTGGCTGGCTCAAATGATTCGCGGAGGTCTAGTGTTACGAATCAAGGGTATGGACCTATGTATTTATGGTCTAAGTGTGACGTGGCATTCATGGCAGCCCCAGTAACCTAACCTTCTTTGGAATATAGCTGTTAATTCGCTGTGTCTTGGCTAGGAAGGGCTGAAGGGTGATAGCCTAAGCGAATGATGTTGCCATTGCTATTTCGGGTAAGTTCACCAGCGTTCTTAGTGTGGCTTAGAAGTTAATCCAAGCCAAACTGAACCTGTTCTTTTTATCAGGAGGTATAAGGTACTTTCTGTCACGCCCCCACGGTTGGAAGAGATTAGATTAGTTTTTTTTTTCGGAGCCAAAAAAATGTCTTGGACTCATTCTTGACAAAAAGTTGGGATGGAGACCCAATAGCCAGGAACAAGTGAAAAAGGCTACCATTGCTTTGTACTACTATAGGAAGCCATAGGTAGAAGCTGGGTTCTGCAATTAAATGTTGTGCGCTTCTTCTGATGGTTTCTCTTGTACAACCCAAATTTATGGCATTGTGATTTCGTAGAAAGCCCTTCCTATTCCGGCCAATTGCAACGTGCTTAGTAAAGTTCAAAGACTAGCCAGTGTCCTCATAAGTGAGGCATTGAAGACAACTCCGTCTGCTTCCTTGAACGGCCGCTCAACTTGCACCCTCTGATTATCATGGACAAGCAAATTGCAGCAATCACTGTTAAATTGTTGAATCATCTCCAAAATGGGGAGCTATTTTAACACTGTCCTGTGCTGAATTCCTAGCCACAGTGGCTTGTAAGGTAACTGTTAGGCTGATGAGCTTGCCAGACCGGGTTCTTCGAACGTGGAATAGTATCAGTACGGTAATATCTACCTGCCATATGCTTCATGTAAATTGATTGTCTAATCTGGGGAGATTAATATGGCTAATGCCAGATGGATTGATGGCAAAACCTGCCATACCATATAACTAGGTCACTGTGGCCCAGACTTGACTCAACCGATCCGCAAATCTACTGTCGCTAAGCATATTGGCTCGGATGTGTGTGTTATCACTGGACACTGTCTCATTGGGGAGGGCATGTCAAGAGACTTTTTATATGAGCTGTGACGATGTGAATGAGGATGAGAACAGTTTCCACCTTTCTAATCCTGTACTGCATTGGCAGGTAGGAGGAGGTCGAAACTTGAATCTTATTTCTTCGCTGACTTGGAAGAACTTGGAAGGGTAGATCTTGGAAAACTCCAACGTTTTATTGTTAGCGCTGAATGGTTTTAACTGTCAGTAAGTGTAAGGAAGGATGTATCCTGGTGGTATCACAATGGACCTATTGAGATCTATGGATGCTGTGGTTGTCATGGCAGCCCATTTATCTAACCTAACCTACCCTTCTGAGATTAAATTTCACCATTTCCATTCAAAACTATGTGGAGCACCACACATCACAAGTTGTTACAACAATGCTAGAGTAAGATTCCGATGGCAGTGAACTTTAGGTTTGTTCCTTTCTAAAATTTATTTAAGTAAACAAAAAGAATAAGACTAAGAAAACATAAAACCTAATTACCTTTTCAATCATCTTCTGTTGATTCAAAGTCAAAACGTCCGCCTTATCGAGTGTACTATCGTCCTGTTGGAAAACTACCGGATTGCCACTTTCCTTCATATTATAATATCCACCCTTGTCGGGTACCTCATTTTTCGGGAAGACAACTGGATTTGCCGGCCAAGGAACGCCCGGATTCGGTGCCGAACTACCACTGCCAGTTGGTCCATTGTAGTTGTTCGTTACCGGACTGCCATGACCATTGACAATGTGTTCACTGGGAAACCGAATATTACTCTGAACTAAAAGCTCTTGAGTCTGCGGTATTTCCATTGAGGGTTTCGCCATATTCATTGGATGGTTATGGTTATGATCATGAGCCTGTTGCATTGTTTGAACCAAATGTCCTTGTTGAACTTGTTGCATTCCTGGTGCTGTGAAAATATTCTGTTGTGGTGGATATTGCTGTCCAGGATGTCTTTGTTGAGGTGGTCCTTGTTGAGCATTGGTATGACCCTGTTGAATATGCTGCGGGTTCAGTTGTTCATTGATGACCGTGCCATAATGTATCTGCTGTCCGTTTCCAAACATTGGTTGTGGCTTATCCCCGGTGCCAACAATTATACTGGAGCCAACACCTTGCTGACTTCCAATGACAAAGCTTGTCGAATTTTGATCAGGCGAAATGACAATGCTGTTCATTGCAGGCACATGATAATTGACAACGTTTGAGCTCGGTTGTTGAACATTGTACTGAACATAATTGTTGCTGTCCTTCTGTGGATTCATTTGAGGGGTAAGCTCCGTGGGGAATGGAATGTTAACGGGCTGTCGTTGTGTAGTGTAAATTGCAAAAGGTGCGGGCGGAGAAGCAGGAAGCTCTTGAGATGAGTAATCATCGTAGGAAGATGTTTCATTTTTGCCGGTAAAACCTTCTAAGGAATCTTGCGAAAACACATTGAATATATCTTCCAAGGACATTGAGCCTGGATCCTTTTTCTCCCCGACACTGTTATAAACTTCAGCAGCATCCAAACTTGGCAAAGTGGTGAAAGGTGGACGCGGTCTGTACGATGTAACATCGGGAACAGCAGTGGTGTAAATTATATTCGTTGTTGTAGGGAAATATGTGGTGGTAGGGACTGGTGGGGCTGTGGTTAGGGCTTCGACATAATTTGTTGTCGTATAAGCTAGGGTCTCCGTCGTCAGAGTCCGTTGAGTTGTTGGCTCAATAGTAGTGGTTGCTACCGGTACCGCTGAAGTTGAAATCGTTGTGTAAACTGGCGGTTGGGTGGTAGTTGTCGGTGGTAGAGTTGGCCTGAAACTATCTCTCAACGTAGTTGATGGCACATACTTCTTCGTAGGAGCATATTTGTTCTTCGTCACAGGCAATGGCGTAGACGCGGTGGGCGTGTACCTCAGCGCAGGCTTATCCGTTGTTGAATGAGGGAACGTGGACGGATGGAGTCGCGTTATGTTTGCCCGGTTTGCTGTGAAATATTTTGTTGGTGGACTTACATTGGTCGTATAATTTTTATGATTCGAAACAAAGTTCTTGTTATTGCCTTGATATTTCAGGTTGGCGTACGAACTCGACACCAACGGATATACGAATTTCGATGACGAGTATTTTACGGGCAAATTCAAGAAGTCATGAAAGTTCGGTGAGCTATTGTTAAGAACAATTTTCTCCTTAGGATCGATCACTTCGTTGGCTTCGGGTTCAATGCCAGCTGGCTTTTTCGAGCTAAAATCCAGTTGACCGGAAATTGGATCTTTGTCTACGTAGAACGGTTTGCCGCCATTGAAAATCTGCTTTGGTAAAATGTAGCCTCCCGAAATGAGTTCATCTTCTTCCGATGATTCTTCGGGGATCCGTTGGGCAGAAGTCAGTGCAAAAATGCAGAGCACGAGACTCCAAAGTATTGCGGTCCTTGTGAGACCCATCTGTAAGTGAAAAAAAGAATATTGTGATAAGATTGTTTGGGTGTATAACTATCTAAGATTTGATATGTTTTAACAAAACTAATGTTGATCAATTAAAATAGATAAAAAACAACTCCATCGAAAAATTATGCAAAAAACATAAAAGAACTACGATTGGGGTAAACCCCAATCATGCAATACTCTAGATGAATTTGAACCTGGTTAAAGCCAATAAATAATTTTGGTTGCAATCTCGGATGCATCATTAAGACGTAAGACGTAAGACGTAAGTCGTTAAGACGTATTTCATGAAATAGTGCAGTTTGTATGGGAGGGGGTAGAAGGAGGGTGAGGATTACAATAAATTTTATAATGTAGGTTACAATTATCATAAAAGTGATATGTTCAAAATTTCAAAGCAATGTGTTTTATAGTTTCTGAGAAAATCTGATTATTGTAAATTATCAAAAATGTGTCATTTTGTATGGGAGGGGGTAGACGGAGTAAGGGTAATCGACTAATTTTTTTGAATCTAACTGATATTGTTAATTAAGTGTTAAGTACAAAATTTCAGCCCGATAAATTGTATAGGTAATGAGTAAATTGGCTTAACGTATTTCATGAAATAGTGCAGTTTGTATGGGAGGGGGTAGAAGGAGGGTGAGGATTACAATAAATTTTATAATGTAGGTTACAATTATCATAAAAGTGATATGTTCAAAATTTCAAAGCAATGTGTTTTATAGTTTCTGAGAAAATCTGATTATTGTAAATTATCAAAAATGTGTCATTTTGTATGGGAGGGGGTAGACGGAGTAAGGGTAATCGATTACTTTTTTTGAATCTAACTGATATTGTTAATTAAGTGTTAAGTACAAAATTTCAGCCCGATAAATTGTATAGGTAATGAGTAAATTGGCTTAACGTATTTCATGAAATAGTGCAGTTTGTATGGGAGGGGGTAGAAGGAGGGTGAGGATTACAATAAATTTTATAATGTAGGTTACAATTATCATAAAAGTGATATATTCAAAATTTCAAAGCAATGTGTTTTATAGTTTCTGAGAAAATCTGATTATTGTAAATTATCAAAAATGTGTCATTTTGTATGGGAGGGGGTAGACGGAGTAAGGGTAATCGACTAATTTTTTTGAATCTAACTGATATTGTTAATTAAGTGTTAAGTACAAAATTTCAGCCCGATAAATTGTATACGTACTGAGTAAATTGGCTTAACGTATTTCATGAAATAGTGCAGTTTGTATGGGAGGGGGTAGAAGGAGGGTGAGGATTACAATAAGTTTTATAACATAGGTTACAATTATCATAAAAGTGATATATTAAAAATTTCAAAGCAATATGTTTTATAGTTTCTGAGAAAATCTGATTATTGTAAATTTTCAAAAATGTGTCATTTTGTATGGGAGGGGGTAGAAGGGGTGGAGCGATTTAGCCCGTTCACGAACTTAGCCTTCATTTTTTGTCAAAAATAACGTGTGCAAAATTTGAACTTCATAGCTCAACGCGTTCTCGAGCTAGAGAGGTCACGGACGGACGGACGGACAGACGGACAGACGGACATCCGGTTTTGAGATATTCGAGTGATAATATGAACTTCTGTATCATTCATTTTTTTCTGCGAGCCTTATTTCTTAGCGTTACAAACTTTGTGGCAAACTTATAATACTCTCAGATTTCATCTAGAGTATAAATATAAGCCCGTTAAGAACGCTAATGACCAAACAAAGTTCCAAGATTTACACAATTACCCACTTTCGTTGCCTAACACGCACCTCAAACATAAGTGTGTAGAGAAGAATTCTTCTTCGTCCGCTAATCCGACATCAATTTATTGTTTCTAATACATATTTCCAGAAAAAAGCTTCATCACTTCATTGAATTTTCACTAGTTTGGATATCCATCTTCCGTTGATTGTATCAGCAGGTGAATAAGAATCCGCAGTTTCCCATCATTCCACGACTACAATAAAATTAACGCTTGCCATTGTTCGTAGTCATGTAACAACCCACTCAACGCGCCAGAGGTAGTTAAGTTTGCAGACGGACAAGACTCCGTCTAACATCTTATTTTGAGAAACTCCAAAAGTAATAATATCTTACCACCGAACATAGTAAGTAGCGAAAATAAGAGAATAAAGTTCAATGGCTCAAGCTTGTTAAATATGGAACTTCCGCATGAAAGTGAAAACGCATAACTGTGGATTGTCTGAAACTCCTCGAACTTATTATGGCGACATGGCGCACATGGCGGTAGCCCAACTGACTATCAACTACCCGCCAAATTGGTCAGGTTTAGAAATTCCCTCGGTAATGACTAAATGCTCACTTAATTAGCGGAAAATTTGAAAAATTTTCATTTTGGAAAGTTTCATAGTTCCATCAGATAATTGTTATTATTATTTTCCTAAGAGATTGTTGCATGTTGACAACATGCTACTCGTCTATAGTTTGCAATTATTATACAACACACAAACACAGCACTCATCCAACATCGCGAATAGAAAATGAAAATATTTTTCTACTGTTGTTGCATGAAGAGCCCTCGGCTTTCGAAATGATGCGGTCAATGCTACCTGATAGAAGATCTTACTGTGCCATCTTTCCAATCAGAAGATCCGCACAGAATCGCTAGTATCTTGGTGCAATATCCAGTCATTAAGAAGTGCAAGAGAAGTCTTATTGCATCGGAAGTGGTAAGTTACCATGGTCTTAATTTATCACTACTGTAGATGGATCGGTGCAACCGAGAGTACGTATCCATCAGTGACCTGTTGATAATGGAAACACACTTTTGTGCTATAAGGTTTTAAGAAATACTAAACTATGATGTTTTCACTTGATTGGCCACGACCTTTCATTGATCACAGGAATCGGATAGTGTTTTGAAAGCTCTGGAAATATGCACTACTCAATCCACTTATGGAAAAAAAGGAACATTCCTACTTGACCGTAAATAAGGTTCGCGTCTTTGACCAATAGTGGGTTTGAATTTGAGCGAACTTCTTACTCCCCTTGCGGCTTAAGGGGTTGCAACCCTCAGTGTATGTATCTCACTTTCCACGCAAAGATTTTTAACGCACAAACACTCTTTCGCACCAATTTTCCTCAAATTCAGTTTAATGTGCTCTTAACTGCATAAAGGACGTTGCTCAACTTTTCATCAAAAATTGAATGGAAACGAAGTGTCATCACTAAGAAAATCGGAAAATTCACAGAAAAAAGTGGTTGGAGTGGAAAGCAATAATGTCGGTGCAATGCCAAAAAGATGAATGTGCAATTTTGGGGCTTTTCACTTAACTGCATCAACAGACGTCTTGACCTTGAAATTTTTCAATGGCAAAACCCCCAATATGCGGCATTAGCCTAAGCCCGTTATATTCCCATTTCGTTTTCCGGGAATGTGCAAGCTGAGCAACTGCTCAATGCCTAAAAGACAAATGTGCCACATTCGTGTTTTTGAAATTGCAATTTTAGTTGGTATTGCGAGTTCACGAATCTTGCCACGTTTCAATGTGCAAAAGCTTAAATATCCATCTAAAAGACGTGCTTATTCCACCGCCTTGCATGAAAGAGCTAATGCACCACCACTTTATGAAACTCCTACAATTGATAATAGATGAAACGTCGCTAAGGGCTCATTTACTTCGTGCGGTGGAACTTTTGCGGGCAGATTGGAGCGCGATAGAAGGTGACTCTACATGGTCTCTAATCTCGGCAGGCAAGAGTATTAAAGAACGAATCAACTCAGCTACTGACGACGCAGTCAAAGATCAACTTAGAGCTGAATACCGTTCTCTTCAGAAAGGCGTGCAAAGAAACGTAAGACGGGACAAACGCAACAACGTCAATGCATTAGCGGAGAAGGAAGAGGAGCGGCTTATCGTGGCGACAGTGGAACCCTTTACAAACTTATCAAACCATTAACTGGCAAATCTTTTGCAACTGAACATCCCGTGAAAAATAAAGACGGATCCCTACTGGTCACTGATGAAGACCAACTGCGACGGTGGAGAAAGCACTTCATTGAGGTCCCCAACAACACCTTTGGACATTTGAACTCATCTGCAGTCTGAACTGGAAGTAGAAAATATTCCGCAAATAGCCACAGTTGATAGCAGCCCACCATCTAAACAGGAATTAACTGTGGCTATTAAATCGATGCAAGCGGGTAAAGCTCCGGGGATAGATGGAATTCCGGTGGAATTCTTTAAGGCGGATATCAACACTACTGCGGATATTGTTCTCCCTCTTATCCAAGAGTGTTGGGAAATCGAAACTCTCCCTAAAGAATGGAAGAAGGGCGTCATTATTAAGATCCCGAAGAAAGGTAACCTGAAGGATTGTAATAATTGGCGCGGAACTTGCCTCCTCCACGCAGTCTCCAAACTGATGGCGAAAATAGTCTTAAACCAGATCAAGCAAACAGTTGACCGCACACTGAACGATGAACAGGCTGGTTTTCGCGAGGGCTTTTCATGTGGCGAATACATCAACACCCTCCGAATTATTATTGAACAATCCGCAGAGTGGATATTCCCATTACATCTCATGTTCATCGATTTCGAGAATGCGTTTGACAGCATTGACCGGGAATACATCTGGAAGGTTTTACATAAGGAGAGGTATACCAGATAAATCATATCCATCATTAAGGAGTCCTATAGCAAAGCCCAATGTCACGTCTTACACAAGGGATCCCTTCGAGGTACATAGCGGAGTGAGACAAGGCCGCATTTTGTCACCTATATTATTTTTGATTGCCATAAAGACGTAGTTTGCAGTGCGCTTCATGAACACCAGAGCAAAGGTATCAAATGGAACCTGTTTGAATACCTTCAACACCTGGATTACCCTGACGATATTTGTCTTCTTTCAAATAGATCGGATCATCTAGTTCAAATGATGGATGCCCTGCATCGCGAAAGTTGCAATGCGGGGCTTAAAATCAATGCTGTCAAAACTAAGTACTTGAGCTTGGATTCAGGAAGACAGAGCGAAATTTGTGTTTTGGGGCAGACGGTGGAAAAAGTGGACAATTGTTACTACCTCGGAAGCGTAGTTGCAGCAGATGGTGGAGCGGATGCTGATGTACTGTCTCGCATCGATAAGGCTCAGGCAGCTTTTTTCAGTTTGACTCCTTTCTGGCAAAACAACAACATCTTCAGAAGTACGAAACTGAGGATCTTCGAAACCCATGTAAAATCTGTGCTTCTTTATGGCTGTTCAACTTGAAAGGTGGACAGGGCGATAACAACCAGATTGCAAACTTTCGTGAACCAGTGTCTACGGCGTATCCTACACGTACGCTGGCCGGAGGTTATTTCTAACGACCACTTCTTGTTCATTACTGGCCAGGACAGAATAGACACCTCCATAAAAAGGCGAAAGTGGCAATGGATAGGTCACACACTTCGAAGAGAGCCGGAAAACATTGCTAAACAGGCCCTCGATTGGAACCCACAGGGAACCGATGCAAGTAGCCGCGTTGGACGACCTGGAAACACCTAGAGAAGATCAGATGAGGTCGAGGGTAAGTCATTAGGCAAATCGTGGAGACAGTTGAAGACGATGGCGGCGAAGAGGACGGGGTGGAGAGTCGGCGTGGTTAATGCCCTATGCTCCACAAGCGGTTGACTGGATCCAGAGAGATAGGTCTGGGGAAGACAACACTAACATGGAAGGCAAAAATGGAGAATAATAAAAAATGAAACCGGAAAATAGAGGGCTACGCCCGCAATCCGAGGGTTTTGTAGTGTCCCATGCCAATAGGAGATGAACTGTCCTACTCTTGAAGATGCTTAACCATTCATGTTAAGACGATATTGCAAATTGCAAGTTTGAATAAAAAATATTGAAAATAAATTGTTTGAATAATTATAGAAAGTAGAGTCAGCGACCAGCATACCTCCCCCTTCCCCTCCCCTACCCGCCCCTCCAAAAAATGGAATGTCCTCGATAGTACCTTTCTCATGATACCCCACTAGCCCATATCAGATGAAAACAAATGCTGACCTTAATTTCCCCTCTATGGGGACCTCCCCTTAAAGCAGCAACCCCCCTACCTCCCCCCTTACACTTCTCTCCCCTACCACTCCTATACCACCAATCTCCACCCTTTCAGAAATGGTTAACTCCAATTCACTTTACGAAAAACAATAAACAATATTCAAGTATGTAGTACTAGTATGTAGCCGGTGCATTTTTTGTATGAATGGTTTAAAAATGTCAAAATTTAAATGAATGTACTATTATTAAATATTACGTAATTGTAATGAAACTTGGAGGTATTATTGCCTATGATGTTGGTTATCATTGACCATCAATATTTTTGACATCGGGTGCGCTTCAGGGGTGCAGGGGTGTGCTAACTGCAACTATAGAAATGTACTATTATTAACCTTTTCTAATGAAATTTCAAAATTCTATTAATCTAGGTTTCCTACGCTAGTAAAATGGCGCTTTTCTGTAAATTTTCATACTTCTAAGTATAACGGTCTCGAAATGCAAGGAGGGGGAGGGGGGGGACAAACTCGGATGACATATTTTCCCCTCTCCCTCTTTTCCCGTTTCTTCAAATTTGAAAAAAATCCAGAAATGGAATGTACTCGACGGTACCTTTCTTATGAGACCCCACTTGCCTGTACCAAACGAAAAAAAAAATTTCGACCATCACTTCCCCTCTATGGGGACCTCCCTTAAAGTTGACCTATTATGACGATTCGCTTTCTCCGGCGAATTATAGTAATTCTACACATTCCTACAAAATGTCATGTATGTAGCTTCAGCCGTTCGTGAGATATTCCATGGACAGACGGACAGACAGACATTTGACCGATTTCATAAGGGTTTTGTTTTTACTACAAAACCCTAAAAATGGAACGATAAGGATGGATTGGTTGGCGGACGGCGCAGATGCCCTCACGCACCCGGTCGCCCACAATAAACTCATTGTACTCCTAGTCGACAAGACGAGTCGCTCTGAATGGAAAATCGATGTTGCTATCCCCCACAATAGCAACATAGAGGGGAAGCATGCAATGAAAGGATAAACTTGTGCACTGGCCCAAGAAATCCAACAACTTTGGCATTTTGGCAATGTACAAATAGTGCCTATAATATTGTCGAATACCGGTATTGTACCAAAAGCCCTTCTGACTTCTCTAACTAAATTGAAGCTGCCGCATAATCTGATTAACTACATAAATGTGCAATATCGCTCAATAGATACTGTATCTTTTGCTCAATAGATGATATATCTGTCGGTCTGTTGATAATGTATCTGTGGCTCAGTAGATGCTGAACCTATTGCTCCGTAGATACTCTATATGTTGGTCAATTGATACTGTACTCGTATATGATACAGTAGATGCTGTATCTACTACTACTACTCAATTGCCCTAACCCCTTGTGAGGCATAGCGCGCCAACTGTTCCATGTAGCCCAGTTGACGTTTCGTTAGAATAAACTGGTTTCAGAGAATGCAGTTGCCAGCACGCACCTCCTGAACATCCATGGCCACGAACGTCGTTCTGGACGGGACTCGAACCCGAAACGCCCAAAGTGAAACATGATACTGATGCCTCAACACACTGTGCTACCGGTCGCCCCAATATATGCTGTATTTTTTGCTCAACAGATTATCAAAAAAAAACTTAATATTGATTGGAATCAGTTGATAAATGAACGTAAGTTCTTGTGATATTATTTCGAATCTCCTAGAAGCGGTTAAGTGTTTGAAATCTAAATATGCAAATGTGTTTGATTCTTCAATGGGGAAAATTACAAATATTACGGCACGGATTCGCTTAAGGGAAAAGGCCAAGCCAGTGTACATTAAGGCTAGGAGTATTCCATTTGCCATTCGCAAGGTTGTTGAGGATGAATTAGCCGTGTTGGAAGCTAATGGAATTATTTCAAAAGTAAACAGTAGTTCGTGGGCAACGCCAATTGTCAAAGCGACAACGGACCTCAATTTACTTCTGGGAATTTTAAAAAGTTTCTTGAGTTGAATGGTGTCGTCCACAAGTTATCTGCTATCACCCAGCTACGAATGGTCAGTGCGAACGCTATGTTCAAACCATTAAAGATAAGTTGCGAACTATAGATTGTCATAAAGATGATTTACACAAGCATCTTTGTAACATCCTAGTAACTTATCGCAAGATGATTCATCCGGCTACAGGAAAGTTTCCTTCAATGCTCGTGTTCCGAAGACAAATTAGGTCACGTATAGATCTAGTCCTCCCATTCAAAACCGAGTTTTCCATAGTACTTTTGGTGAAAAGATCACACGTCAGTTAGATATTGGCGACCGCATCGCCGTACGGGATTACATGTCGGCCGATAAATGGAAGTATGCTCGCGCTATAGATCGAATGGGTAAACTCCATTACTCGGTTGAATTAGATGATGGGCGTGATTAGAAACCTCATATTGACCAGATTCGGAAAGTGGAATCGAGAGTGGATGAAACGATTGTAACAAGTTTTGACGATGATGATGCTACTGCTACTGATGATACCATTGAACAACCAATTCTCCCCGTACAAAATGATCCATATACACCCAAAATATCTAACTCAACAGTTGCTAGTAACGAGCCTAACGAGCTTAAACCTATTGAGCCTATTGAGTTACGTCGTTCGTCTCGGATAAGAAAACCAGTTGACAGATTGACATATCAGAAGAAGCTTGTATGAATTTTCACTAAACTTTAAATTTCAATTTCTTTTGATAATCATCATCATCATCGTGGCGCGACAGCCCGACGTCGGGCCTTGGCCGCCTGATAATAACAATACTTAATAATTTTATCGTAAGTTCATGAAGAATTCTTAAAAGGCGGAGATTATTATGAAGATTGCTATGCTATAAAGATTGCTATTTGTGAATACTATTATAAATACCATGTAGCATTGTGAATTGCAATAAATTGTGAATATATTTATGTGTCAAAATAAAAACGAGGCTAATCTCTGGTCTCTTCCGTTTTGGACTTCAAAGAGTACGGATCGTCTTTTCTTACTTCTACAAATATACAACAGTATCTTTTGGTCGACAGATACTGTAAATGTTGCTCAACTGATGCTGAATCTGTTGGTTGATACTGTGTATGTTGCTCAGTAAATTAATCGGGGCGAAAAGGACAACATTTTTCGAAGACAACTCAAGAGCTAAGGAATCAAACTTAAAGTGGATTTGCATGAGACGGGTTTAAAGTGCCGATGAACATTATCGCTCTTTTTCTGTCATTATTTAAGCTCACGTACATTTCTTCAGAAATACAGATACTTAAAATTCGAAACTGTGGAGGAAAATTGTATGTACTATTAAGGACATAAAAATACTAAACTAAATAATTTAACTAGATTGTTTATAAAAAACTAACTCATGATAATTTTACACTCTAAAAAAAAAGATAAGAAAAAACCAAACATTTCAAAGCCGGCTTTCTCAAAATCATGTTTATTATTTTGATCTTTTTACATCTTACGTGAAAGCACAGATATTATTTTCTGTTTTACAATGTGCATATGTGAAGACAAAAAGCTGCAAACATTACCCCCTTACCCGCTCAATTTATTGCTCATTTAATGTTTCTGGCTTAAATCTTTTGCTTTATTTTGCATTTACTTATTATTAGTATATATGATATGTAATACAATTGAATCGTTTCCAAAATATGACTATAAGTGGAAAACAATGCTGATTGTAATTACCTATGATATTTGATTGTCATTTCATAATGGGTCCAATATATATTTTAACAGTTATAAATTATGTTGAAAATATGTTGAAGCAATGCTACACGACATGACATAGTCAAAATTCCATATGCAAATCGACTCACGTGCCATTCGAAGTGAAACTAACTATCGACAATTTCCATGCACATAATTTGAAGTTAAATCCAAGAGATAACCCACCGAAAGTTGTACAACAGTCTCCACAAAGTTATTTCAATCATAATGCGTATCAAACAATTCCTGTTCTGTCAACTTTCTCATGGTTGATGACCTCCCGGCTATTTTATCAACATAACAACATAACCACATAATCAAAATAGTAAACTTTGCCATCATCATCATTATTATTTTCATCAAATTCGTCACCTTGAACTTGACTCGATGTCTCCATGGAAAATCGCGCGCTTCTTCGTCAACGACTCTTAATTAACATTTTGGACCTTTGTACATCCGCAGCGAAAGTTGCTCGATTCGTTCACGTTTTACAAGTGTACGAAATTACACGTACCATATTTCATGACTGACGGTAGAGTCGTACCAGAAGCATTTTTTCGCAAGAGACCGATAATGGTGATGAAGTATAATCCGGTGGAATCCCACCCAAATAGAGATAATCAGAGAAAGTTATACACCCACATTCCTTGTTTTTAGCAATCAATGACAACCGGTAAATTCCAATTGCGCGATTTTAGGCATTAGGCGTCTTACAAATAAAACTGAAAAGACACCATTTATCTTAGTCTGAGTTAACTATGATACGCACGCGCTAAGTGAAGAAGAATGTCGTTTAAGAAAAGATGTCGACAGCATAGGAGGATATAACACACAGAGGAGGCTTTTCTATTGTTAAAACAACCGCCAGGAAATTGGACAAAAAAATTGTGCAATCTTCATTTACAAAATGTCTGACTTTGATATTTGCTCAGATATTTTTTATTGCACTAAGAAAAGATAACGACAAACTAATTAAATTTTTGTTTTTCTGAAATTTTCAATGGGGTCAGAAATGTAAGAAACGTTAACATTGTTAAGATGGAAAATATTAGCCAATACCATTTCTTTGTAAGAGTGACAATTATCTGTTTTATTTTTTGTATATGTACAATAGTTTGCAATATCCATTTAGTTTAGATTGAATACATTGCACAATTGAGCAAAAGCTGACATACAAACGAAATAGTTCTGTTGAAAATGCTTGTTCGTTCAATTATTTCCATTTTAGTTCTCTTTATTACGCCAGATGGAAAAGAATGAACTAATTTTGACGAAGTGCTGAATAGAGCTAGTGTACCTATATATAAATTGTAATGGTCATTCACAATAATCAATTGAGCAAAAGCTGACATATGTACAAACGAAATAGTTCTGTTGAAAATGCTTGTTCGTTCAATTATTTCCATTTTAGTTCCCTTTATTACGCCAGATGGAAAAGAATGAACTCATTTTGACGAAGTGCTGAATAGAACTAGTGTATAGGTATATAAATTGTAATGGTCATTCACAATAATCAAGTAAATAATTAAGCCATAAAGAACGTAATAAGATACAATCGTCAAATATTTTGCATAAAAGAGGCTCATTTTGTTATATAAAACAATATTTGCAATTCCGCATTTATTATACGAGTATCTACGAAGTTTGAATTTTAGAGTACGTAAACGAGTTTTTGATTTGCCTATCTGAAAGGCAAACTTTAGCCTCATCTTCCGAAGAGGTTTCCATGGAAACGTAGCGTCCATCTTCCAACACGGAAATCGGATACAGCCTAGACTCTAATGATGAGGCAGCTCTCTTATTCGAACACTGCCACGGTGCAAATCAACCTCCATCACGCCAAAAAAAGCCCCGGATATTTTAACATAAAAACCTGGGAGTGGCCCTCATTCAAGAAACTTGGCAGGTCAATAAAGTAATTAAAAGCCTCAACGTAAGTAACTTCACCTTAATATAGGACTCCAGAGCCATCCGACCAAGAGCCTGCATTATCTTTAGCAACAACCTCAAACACATTTGTCTTTCAAACTTAAGAAGGCCACAGAAACGGTCGTGGGACATAAAGCACGACGAGCGCGAAATGACTGGTTCGACGAAAAATGCTAAAAATCAGGTGACGCAAAGAACGAAGCTTACAGGCAATGTATCTAAGGTTCAACTAGAACTAGGAGAAAAACATATGACGAGCTACGGCGAATATCAAATAGAATAAATAGACGTCAGAAACGAAAACTCTTTGACGAGCAGTTGCTGAACATTAATGATAACCTAGCTAATAGAAACACCAGATAAACGTACAGACTAGTCAACAAGATTAAGAATGGCTATCAACCCAGAACTAGCCTCTGTACGGACAAGGATGGAAAGACCATCAGTGACACTGATAGCATCAACAAACGGTGGGCGTCCTGTTTTGAAGAGCTTCTGAATCCCGCATATCACCTCCCCAGACAAGAAACTCCAATCATTGACGATATGATCGATCATGGCCCCAATACACAACCCCCGACAGTAGAAGAAGTTGATCTAGCCTTGCGATCACTCAAGCCAAATAAAGCGCGAGATTCCGCTAAAATCCGGGAAGGCGAAATGATCCCAGAAAATTGGCACAGGAGCGTCATCTACTCCACCCACCAAAAGGGAGATAAATTGCAGTGCCAGAATTACAGACGCATCTAACTTGTCTGTACGTCCCACAAAATATTGACGAAAATTCTGGAAAATAGAATGAAGCTGTACGCTGAAAGAATCATTGGCGGGTATCAAATCGGTTTCAGACCTGGCCGATCTACAACCGATCAGCTTTTTACGGTCAAGCAGATCCTGCAAAAGTGCTGGGAATACAACGTTGACGTGTACCAAATCTTTGCTTATTTTAAGGAAACATACGACAGTATCGATCGTAGTGTTCTGTATAACATCATGTAATTGTATTCTGTATAAGTGTCAAACTCGAACTCGAACACGAGCCTAGTACAAGTGGACCGGTTTTCTTCACACCTATGTAAAGTGTATGTGTGTGTCAGAGGACATTTGTACCAGGTTCCAGTTCGAGTTCGTATTCGAGTTCGACAGTGTATGGTGACACTAACACTGTAATTTAGTGAACCAGTAAAATTAGTACGATTAACAAAGATGACGATGATCTACTCCGTCTCACAGGTCAGGGTCCAAAACAAGCTGACTGATATCTTTGAAACAGGTACTGGACTGAAGCAGGGCGATGGATTGACTCCGACGCTCTTCAACCTGGCACTTGAACACGCCATCCGAGTAATTAATGCAGACAACAGCGGCACACTGCTCTTCAGGTTGTCGCGTTCGCTGACGGCATCAACATCATGTCTGAACATGCCCGCCGCAGAAGAACATCTAAATAATTTTGACACTGCTGCAAATGAATTTGGACTAGGCATTAACGAAGACAAACCAAAATTAATGATGCAATCAAGAACAAGGAGGCCAGAACAATCGAATATCAACGTCAGAGAACTCTGCATCGAATTCGTAGATGACTTCAAATACCTGGGTAGTCAAAGGATGCCAATGAAACTGACGAAATCAAGCGACGGATACAGCTAGCAAATGAAATGTTCTTCACGGTCCTCCCAATAATGAAATCGAAGCATGTTCACAGAAATACTTAGCTCCGAATTTACAAAATCATCAAACAACGTGTGTGATGCTAAGGCTGCAAAGCCTATACCCTAACTCAAGCTTCCAAAAACGTGATAAACACATTTGAACGAAAGGTCCTTAAGCGAATTTTCGGAGCAGTTTGCGATCGAGGTGGATGGCACATCTGGTACAACCATGAGCTGTACGATGAGCTGGAAGTTTCGAGAATCGTCAAACTACAACGTCTACGTCAACGGCATATACAACGAATGGAAGATGACCGCATGCCTAAGGAAATATTGAATTGACGACGCGTCGAGGGAGCAAAGCTGCGAGGAAGACCGAGAGTTCGTTGGGAAGACTCAGTAAATAATGACGCCGAACAACTGCTGGGCTTCTAAAATTAGAGGACGCGATCACTTGACCGAGATAATTAGAGGACGATAATCCAGGCGGTCAGGGCCCGACGACGCTTGGGAGGCAGGTGGGGCTAGATTTAAAACATCTATGAGAAAATACCTAGATGTAATTTGAAAGTAGGGGTTACTTTCAAGTATTCGATGCGCAACTGCTTAAAAAATCAAAAAATCAGTATATGTCAAGAATTTTTTGAAGAAAAGAAGAAATTCATTGAAAAGTAAGTGATGCAAACATTTGTCAGTATCAGTAGAGGTCAAATCTCGCAGAGGATACGAAGTCTGATAAGCAAATACATAACTATTCTATTCTGGTCCAACGTTTTCGCACGAAAACCAAAGCTTTAAACTTTTTTTCAAAAATTTGCTAATGTTAGGTAGATGTCAGTATCTCGAAAGAAAGATGTGTTTATGCCCCATTAGATATATTCGAAGTTAAGTATACACCAATGGAAATGATCATCAACTGAAAGTGTATTCGGCGATGTTCGGTGGCAGAAAATTATAATGATGGCTACTATCTAACCAAATAAAAAACCAAACTCATAGAAAAAACATTTACCCCTTTCTTTTGTTCTGAAATTCGTTAACAAATTAGTCCAGTGGCGTAACCTTCAAGCGATTTCGAATAATACAAGATGAATGACGCGTTGTCAAGCTAAAAGCTAAACAGATTTTGGGATATTTCTAGTTGACCATAGTGGTTCGCATCTTTGACCAATGGGGTTTTAAAATATGATGCGTCTTTGACCAACAGCGGGTATTTAATTGAGATGATTTCTGCCGTGGACTCCGCTCGCTACGCGTTCTCAGTATACGGACTTGAACACTAGCTTCGCTCACTCTATACGCTACAGCAGTAAAGCCACAATTATCCAAGGTGCAAATCACGATGCGACGCTGGGTGAAATAGGACTTAAGATAAATTTAAGATATGCTCGAATCAAGTATCTTTTTATTTATGAGAACCCCACTACTAAAAGTAAGAGGAATAATAACATTAAGGCGATATTCAGATTAGCTACATTTTCAGCTCCGACACAGCCACGCACAATAGCCAAGCATAGTCGATCGTATCGCATGCTGAGCGATGAGTGTGAATCCGCCCATTTGATGCTGTGTATCTCGACTGAAATTTCAAGCAGTCGTGCAGCGCGGTGTCGTGTGTGTGAATTTCGCCTAAAAATGGATGCTGAAGCTGAAGCATTGCTCCTTTTTAATAAATCTCTATTCTTTGGCCTTACCACATTTCTTGATGTCAAGCACATGTATTAACAACTTAACGAATATGAAATAAAATCTGTGAATTTGACAATTACCAGATCAGTTGCTAAGGCAATATTGTCAATATCATCCCTATTGTTAAAAAAAAAGGTAAATTGTAACCAATTCAGTGAAAACTGGTACAATTTCAATCACAGTTACTCGTACATACCAAACATACAAGCAGAAATGATTTAAAGAAAAAAATCCAAGTATCCAAAATAAGCTCTCGAGACCTACTAACTACCCGAAAGGGGGCACGTTCAGTACGCAAATAGGCGCTTAACTGTGCCAGTTTGCTATGTTTTCAACGACACCTCGTTCTACTCCAATTTACATACATGCTATTCTGATACTCCGCATTCTTTCTGATTATCAGTTACAAAATTGCTTTTGTTATGCGTATAGCCTGTGGTACCACAAATGGACAATTGGTCTGGTTCGCGGTACACATGAGCTCATTATGGACAATTCGTATCCACCTGAGTACGTAAGTTCAATTGCCTCCAAATCGAAATTATTCATAACACGTTTGTGCCACATTTTACGTGCCCATAACTCTATTTTGTTTCTGCCAGACGAAATGAATGAACGTACTCGTACCCGCGATGATTCTTTTATGAAAATAGTTTCTATTTGCGGTTAGCAGAGACCATATCGTCGGATTTTACTCTGTTAACACCTATCGACCACCATATGTTGATATGTATGTACATAGTAAACGAATATTATCATGATAAATTTTCCCTGGTAACCCGGCCATTACACACCATATACCCACTTGAGTATCGGCACTCATTGTTATCTATCTCACTTTAACGGCCAGGTTTAACTGTTTTTTTCTTTGATAGTGAAGACACCCGTAACAATAGCAGATTCCAAGGTGGCTCTAAAAGATGTTATCTAAGGCCCAAAATAGATAACTTCGGCTACACCCAACAAAAAATTTCATGTCATTAAATGACTAATGTTTGGAAGAAGAACATCTGAATGAATTGGTCGTGAAAACGAAATTTCTTTTATGGAACGGACGGAGTGAAAGAAAAACTTTCCATTTCAAAGATGAAATAATTTTTAATTTGCGTAGATTTGCAGTTAAATTATTAAATTATGCTTAAATTATGGTTAAAATATTAAAAATATGTTGTTATTTTATTTGCGAAAAAAAAAATAATGATTTATAAGAGTTTGCCTTACGATTAAATAAAAATTTTGCATAAATTGCTTGTGGTGTTACGAGTATGTATAATATTGTATATTCATTGTTATCGAAATTATGTATTTTATAGAAAATCATACTAGTAAGAGTATTGAAGATGAAGAAACGCAATTACTGTACTTTCGTTCAAATGCAAATATTAAACTCTTCTATATTTTAACCACGCATTCCATAGAAACAATTTGACTTTTTTGGCAATTCTGTCTTTGAAAACGTATATAAATTTGTATTTTAAAAAATTCAAAATTTTAACGAGTTAACAGACTATTTCAAGCATAAACTGGCGGACCACACACAGAAAAATCAAAGAATTCGATGTCCAATTTAAATGCTGTCACTATTAAACCAAACACGAACTTAACAAAACCCACCAGTAGTCCAGGAAAAATGTGGTTTAACTGAGAAAAAAATACAGAAATTTTCTTCTCAGCTTTTTTTTTAGGTATTTAAGTCCAAGCTAGGAAGTCCAAAAAGGCTTGATGCGAAAAAAAATCGTATAGTTTTGAAATTTGGCACAATTGTTGGGGACAGTCCCCTGAATATGTGCTCAAAAGTCCCCGATGATAGGAGGTCCGGAAGTGTAGGGGAGAGAGGGTTACAAATGTCTTTTTTTAGTTTTCCGTGGTCATTTTGGAAACTATGGATTCCATTATACAAAAAAATGTCTCAGTGTTTAGGTTTAGTTTATTTTTGTCCTTTTTACTTCAAAAATTAGTATTTTAGAAATTATGGACAACAAAGTGAAAAAAGAGCATTTTTCGAACAGTTTCGAGTAGTTTTCTCCAACCGCATCACTTTTTTAAAATGAAAAAGCTGAAATTCAGATTCGGCGTCCAAAAATAGTCCAGGCTACGAGTGAAAAACAGGGAAAAAAAATTGTGCAGTTTTGAAATTTGACAAAATTGTTGGGGACAATCCCCTGACTATATGATCAAAAGTCCGGAAGCTTAGGGGAAAGAGGGTCAAAAGTCCTTTTTTTTTCAGTTTTCCTTGATTATTTTGGAAACTACGGCTTTTAAATGAAAATGTCTCAAGGCAGAATCAAAGCACATCGAATTCCCTACAAAGTGATATATTATACCCTGGATCACAAAATAGTTTATTGTACACTTTTTTGTCCATAACTTCTAAAATACTGACTTTTGGAGAAGAAGTAAAAAGGACAAAAATAAACTACATCGACTTTCCTAAAAAAATCGTTAATGTTTTTTTTCGTCAGATGTTTAAGTCTAGCGCCAACGTCAGCAATGAGAACAGGGTAACAAAAGCTAATTTGCTTGCTGATCGGGTAGAATAGGCAGGTTTACTATCTTCTTCTCTAAGTATTTCCACTAATTTCAAAGTTGGAGATATTGTTATCTTGAAACAAGAGAATACTCCATGCTGTCAATGGCCTCTGGCAAGAGTTAGTAAAACATTTCCGGATAAGAACGAAATTGTAAGGGTAGTAGAACTGAAGGTTGGGGATAAAACATTGATTAGACCTACTTCAAAACTAGTGGAAATACTTAGAGAAGAAGATAGTAAACCTGCCTATTCTACCCGATCAGCAAGCAAATTAGCTTTTGTTACCCTGTTCTCATTGCTGACGTTGGTTCCAGGTATTAACGCATTTCAAATTCTACCATTAAACGGTAGTTTATGCTACATGCAAAATATAGGAGAAGTGTATGTTCAGGGCGATATTTGGGATCTCAATATAAACACGAATATAAACTTCACCGCTGACATGGTTACATTGGATACCGAGCTGAAAGCACTCGAGCGACAGTGTCGGGATCTAAATTTTAATGAATGCGGAAATTTGCTTGTAATATTATCCCTTGAAGGGCATAAAATCAGAGAAAAATTTTCTAAAAGAAGTGTTGAATCTATCGCCTTAGCTACTCTTTCAACTATAGGTTTTCTAACCGGTATCGGGTATGGGGCGTACCAACAAATGGAGATAAATCAATTAAATAACAAAATTGCATCGGTAAACGTAGGGGTGGAGAAGCTACATGAAGCTGTTCTTAAGAATCTGAATAAGGAGTTAGAACTTTCCAAGTATTTGAACAACAACACAATCGCGTTAAATAGTTTAAACAACCAAACCTCAATATTATTTACCATTAATGCCGTGCAAAGCCATATGATATACTTAAAGGAAAAATATGAAAAAATCACTTTTATGAATGATAATATTAAAGAAGAAATTCAATTACAAAGGAAAATATTAGTCAAAACTGAAGAAAGGTTACCCATCGTAGAGGACTCCCAATTACTTAATTTTTATGAACCTACTTTATATGTTGATAAGGACATTCTCATGGTTAACTTTTCGGTCCCCATATTGAAAATCGAAAAGTACTTCAAGTACAAACTTATTTCTGTTCCAGATGAACATAATGAGATAGTAAATATAAATTCAGTATTGATATTAGACGAAAGAAATTTAACTTATTTTTCGGAAAAAGACGTTGAAATAATCTTCAAAAATAATTTAACAATTTACAAATCTCCCATTTTTTCCAAAATTGAATCAGATTCTTGTTTACACAATATAGTCATCAAGGGCAGCATCATTAGAAATTGCGGAATGAAGAAATATGACTTTCTCATTTATTTCGACAAAATCACCCCCGATATCTTAGTTTATAAGGGCAATATATCAGTTTTTTGTCAAAAAAGGGAACTATCAGTAGCTTACGATATAGGTATCATATTCCTAGACAAAGACTGCATGGTGGCAAATCAACATTTTAAATATAAAGTACCGCAAATCTTTTATTCAAATTTAAATACAAAATTCAACATGATTCCCATACAATTTGAGAAAGTAGAAAATAAAGAATTACCACTTATTGAACAAGAATTTAGCAACAATGCTGCCATAACCTTTGTAAAAGAAAACGCAGTGCCAATATCCACAATAGTCTTAGTATTAACCCATTATTTGCGGATGTGTCGAAAACGAAACATAAATTATAACTAATAGTGTATCGCTCGTATGATATGCATCGAATCGAAAGATATGTCAAATGAAACAGCAATGTCTCTTCTACCTAAAAAATATCCTCATAGTTTGAAATATGAAATTTTTGAATAATTGCGCAGGTAGCAAAAACACCTGTTTTGTGAATTTTCGAAATTTTCAAAAAAAATCGCTAAAACGTAGAAAATTCTAATAGATTTCATGAAATATCTACTGGGCAAGTAAATTCGATATGTTTTCTTTGTATTGGTCGAATTTTGTTTCAATCGGGTAACACAAAGTACTCAGCAGGTGCATTTACAAAAAATGTTGCGAAAACGACACATCCGCGCCACAACGACATCAAATTTGCATAGAATCATGATGTGATTCTTATTCGTGGAAATCAAGTGCATTAGGCTAGGGTTATGCATGCGTAATAATACGTATCTATAAATTTTTTGTATATTCAAAATCTCAAAACCAGAATCGTAACGGTCATAATTTTTTATTCTGATTTCTTCCAAATGAAAGTCTGTAATAAAATCATAAACTGTAATGTGCGTACATACAAAATATGATACTCGTGACGATATCTCATCAATCTACCCTACTCAGCATGCATGTGATATTGCTCCAAAACCTAATAAGTCAACAGTAATTAATATACACATCTATGCATTTATTGCACATTCAATGCTCATATCAGGATCGTGCATTCAAAAATCTTCAAAATCATACAGATATGACTTCTTTCAAGTGCAACCATAAAAACTATAAACCATTCAAAATCTTAAAACGCATACACATCTTCATCACTACACTTGAAAATTATCGTCAGAAAAAAAAACTCCTTCATCGCTCGAATTGTTCTGACGACAACGTATGTGTTCTGAGGAGCACTTCGCTCCTAGAGTAAACACTCTCATTGGAAAGGATGTATTTGTTTTTCGGACGAACTCATCAGAATTCGTTAGAACAAAATTTAGTCAGAATACGCATGCATAGGAGCCCTAGCCTAGAAATCAGTGTCCGTTTAGCATTCAAGCGTTCACGCATTATTTTGAATCGCCCCTCGAACTGTTGTAAAATATACATAGTGTTTGCCATTCTTGTGTATTGTTCGTTAGTTTAGACATGTTTCGGAAAAAGTTTTTGACGCAAAGTGAATTAGTGGAGCTAATGAACGCTGATTCCGATTCCGAGGATAATGAAACTCTACGGGCAGTGATGGAAGCAGAAGAAGTCAATTTCGTTATCATCCCACCAACACGAGTCGATAACGTGAGCGACGAAGAAGAATTGGATGAGGATCAGCAACTCGATGATAGAGACTGTGATTTTCCGAATGAGATTGCCGGTCAAATCGAAGTGGAATGTGCACTTCCCGACGGATCCAAAACTTTAGCTGAACGGGAAGAGAGGAATCTGACGATGAACTTTCTATAGCTCAGCCATCCACTTCCAGAAGACGATCCAGCCCTCGAAAATCAAAATCAAGCCGACCGAAAAAGTTACAGGATGGACGAAAGAAGCCTTACGAATTCCCACCAAAGTGGACTACTAGAGTGCCAAAAAGCTTTTCAAAATCTCCCGTAAACAACGAAAATGAAAAAATAGCTTACAGAAAGTGGCTATTTTGCGACCGGAACAATCCGCGAAAACCGAACAGCGAATGCTCCTTTGATGGATACTCGAACTATGAGGAAGAAGCCTCGAGGCACAAGTGACTGCATTTATGATGCAAAACACGAAGTGCTCCTTGTAAGGTGGAACGATAACGCTATTGTTACTGTAGCTTCAAATCATGAACCCCCGGTTCCAACTCATCGCGTAAAGCGCTACGACCGCAAGGAGAAACAAATGAACACAGTAGAGATGCCGGCGACCTTGAAAGCATATAATCAGAGAATGGGAGGTGTAGATCTCTTCGATAATGCGACAAATAATTATAGGATAAAGGTTCGAGGTAAGAAATGGTACTGGCCACTCATAACCAATGCTTTGGATACAGCGATGGTCAACTCGTGGAAGCTGCAGTGTACCTTTACAAAGTATTACAATAATATAACAGAAGGCAAAAATGTCCAAGTAATGTCTCAATTGGACTTTCGCCTTTCTGTTGTCGAAGCTCTGTTACGTGAAGATTCGAGACGATTATTGACACCAGTTGATACTCCATCAACCCTCAAACGCAAACATAGCGAAGTGACAGCACCGACGTTGATACCACGTTGTACGAGAGGCAAAGTTCTGGACATCATCCGGTTCGATGGCATAGGCCATGATGTTGTTTCGACAGAAAAACGCGGTCGCTGTGGTTTGTGTCAAAATCAATCGGTTTTCAAATGCATCAAATGCGACAAAAACCTGCATCCAAAATGCTTCCAACAATACCATTACAAGAAACCATGAATATAGTACGTCCTTTTTTCTTGAAACAATATTCTGTAATAATTTACAAACATAATAAACAATGTAATTGAATATCCAATCGTTTTTATCTAAACTATGTGAAAAAAATTTTCCAAAGAAAGTGGATTTGCATTTTCCTTGCAAATTTTGTGCCGTTGTAGCGCGGATGTGTCGTTTTCGACACATGTCCTGGAAGGGATCCACGATGTCATACGTTCAAATTAGTCCTGGATTTCGAAATTAGTACCAAAAAGGACATGTTGTACCAATTTTCAACAAAAAATTTCCAGTGGATCAATACCCGCAAATAATGGGTTAATAGCAGCGTTAATTATTATTGGTTCCATTTGTTATCACATGAATTGTAACAAGGCCATACAAATAGAAAACAATAACGTAGTTGTCGATAACACTGACGATTGGGCATCCCCAAGATCACCATAATTTAATTGTTTCACTGTGAATGCACCTATACTGTTATTTATGTATTATTACCTTTTTTTGGCTTGGGAGGATGTCGAAGACCTCAAGTTAATTTAAAATTGCAACTCCGAGAAACGGAAATTACTGTTCAATACCTTTTGGCCTAAATAATTTTTTGTCTTAGTCAGTAAGTTAAATATTCAATTGTAAATTGTGAAATTGTACAAATAAACTCAGCACTTAGTTTGTAAATAAATTCCATAATTATCAATAAAGTTTTGTCAGTCCTTCTGAATCGGTAATACAACCGACGGACCAATAATAATAAAACGCTCGATTCAGAAGGACTGACAAAACTTTATTGATAATTATGGAATTTATTTACAAACTAAGTGCTGAGTTTACAATTTCACAATTTACAATTGAATATTGAACTTACTGACTAAGACAAAAAATTATTTAGGCCAAAAGATATTGAACAGTAATTTCCGTTTCTCGGAGTTGCAATTTTAAATTAACTTGAGGTCTTCGACAAGGGCGTTGATGAAAATTTCAAAATCTGTCAAAAATACAGCTTTCCGTTTATGGCTCGAAAACCAATATTATAAACAGCTTGAAACAAGAACAAAATTAAATACTCGTACCACCATTCTTAAGCCGACACATCGAGGTACTTTACTGAGAATTTGCAGACTTCTAAATTTGAAGAGCGTTATAAAATCTGCGACAATTTTTTTTATTGAAAAATTAAATTTGAAGCAGTATTTATTTGGGCATTAAGAGGAATCTCATAAACAGGAAAATGTCCTTCTATTTGAAGTTGTATATAGATTCAGAAAATAAAGATAAAATATTGGTTTCAAAGATCAGGAGACTTACAAATGTGGTTTTTGTCATGCGAAATAAGAAGGGTGAAGATATTGGGATGGAAACAGACCATTATCTTTTGATCGCCAATATTTGATTGCGTATTGCAGCCCTGCACCGTCCTAGCAACGAAAGATCCAGGCGAATCAAACTCAACACCGCTCGACTAAATAATCCAGCTGTTTTCCGACAATATAAAAAACGCGCTAAAAACAGCTGAGAATTAGTTACCCAGATAGTGACATAAATGAAAACTGGAATGCCACAAAAACTGCGTACATTGATAGCGCAGATACCATTTTTGGCACCATCCCGGATTGCCGGAATAAACCCTGAATGTCCGACGCTTCATGGCACCGTAAAGGTTTGCTTGGCTGCAGTTACAGACGACAATCGAAGCACCGGTGAACTCCTTGATCGGCAGAAAGCTCAACGTAGTATAGGGTGCGATAAAATAGTTTACGCGAATTCTCTTAGCCTCAACAGAAGAAGCCGCAAGAAGTAACAACTTAAACGCCATGTCATCAAGGAGTTTACAGGTGGTCGTAACTCCTGCCAACATCCGGTGAAGGATGGCGACGGAGAGAGACTTATCTTGGAAGAAGATCAGATGAGACAGTGGAAAGAACATTTCACCGCGGCCTTGAACCGTGTAACCTCCCCTTCATATAGATAATTTAATAACCTATCAATGTGCGTATATTCTCCACTGCGCTGACTAAAAAGGAATTAGCTGCTGCAATTATTGCACTAAAATAAGGAAAAGCCTCTGGACTCCCTGCCGAACTTTATCAACGCCCAGCGTAACTACTGAACTGCTCCACCTACTCGTTGATAAAGTGTGGAATATAAAGACCTTCCCCACTAAGTAGAAGTAGCCTTGAAAAGTCTGTAATCATTGGACGGGCATTTGTGTGCTTTCTGTCGTTGCCAGGATAATACCTAAATTATCCTAGAAAGAATAAAGGCTCAATTAGAAAGCACAATTGATGATGACCAGGCTGGCTTTCGATCCGGATTCCCCTGTGTCGATCACAATAACACCTTGCGAATCATCATCGAGCAAAGCGCTGAGTACGATTTTCCGTTTCACTTGCTTTTCATCGATTTTGAGAAGGCTTTCGATGATGTGAACCGAGATTTCATATGGACGGCCATGCGCAGGAGAGGAATCTTGTGCGGCCATTATCAAGGCAAACTTTAACAGCGCAAAATACCACGTTCTGCATAAAGGTAAGATGTCGGGGCACTCGAGATTCGCAGTGGAGTTTGGCAAGGGTACATTCTCTCACCGATCCTATTCCTCATAGTGATCGACGATGTATTGCATGCAGCCCTATCTAGATTAGACAGACGTATTCAATGGACTCTAACATCTTATTTACAACATCTTGACTACGCTGACGACATATATGCTTACTCTCCCACAAAATCATAAACCAGTCCGCAATGGCGATAGATCTTGAGAAGGAGATAAGCAAAGGTTAGGCTAAAAATCAATATCAACTAGACCAAGGATTTTAGCCCGCCACTGCGAAAAAGAAATCCCACTTATTGCCACCAATATTAATGGGCAGCCTGTGGGGAAGGTTGACAACTTCGTCGCTCGTCGTATAAACCAGGCTAAATACGCATACGGAATGCTGTCCAAAATCTGGTAAAGCAGTTATCTCAACATCAAAACTAAGCTTTGACTGTTTTGCTCCCTGGTACTCTCTGTGCTTTTGTATGGGAGCAGTACATGGAAAGTTTCTGTAAGAGTTACCAGAAAGCTGCAAGTTTTCGTCAACTCATTCCTTCGCCGAATACTAAAAATATTCTGACTCGAAACACTGTCGAACGAAGAGGTAATTCGACGTACGGGTCAGATGCCAATCGGTGAATTGATACGCAACCGAAAATGGCAGTGGATAGGTCACACGTTGCGGAAGGAGGATAACTGCATTGTTGTACTTGCCATGAAATAGAACCCCATTTCCAACCAGGGCTGACCAAGAGGGTGTCCAAATAGTCCACGCTACGAATGAAAAATAGGACAAAAAATCTTGTAGTATTGAAATTTGGCTCAATTGATATGGAGAGTCCTCTGAATATACTCCGAAGTTCCCGATGATAGGGGCACCGGAAGTTTGTACAAAGGCCGCTAAAGATTTTTATACTCTTCCCGAATATGATAGGCAGGGTATATTAACATTATCAAGAGACATACAGAGCAGAGCAGGTTAAGACCACACAATTACACTAACAATTTCATCTGAGCTGCTATGGATAAAACGTCAGTGCAAGAATGCTGCTCCATTAAGTAGTTTGCGTTTTGAAATACAAAAATATACAAAATACAAAACAATTTTGCTGCCTCAAGGAAATTTGTCCGATTGTATATGTACTAAGGATTTAAGTTTTCTCTTCAAATTTGAGTTAACATTTACATTTTAACGAAGCTAAGACACACTCTCAGCAAAGACATGCCCCGTTTTCTTGTTCGCTACCCTAATTTGCTCTCGATCGTTCTTTTGTCGCTTAACATGCTCTACTCTGCTCTGTACGAAAAAAACGCACCCATTGTCATGAAGTTTGCAACCTACAGAAGGAAGCATCTCCAACCAGCTGACATTTTGTACAGAGCCTTCTTTGTATTGCACGCTGCGTTTATGTCGGAACCAATGTGTCATATAGCTGCCATAGGAACGACCAGTCCAAAATTCTGTGTTTGTGAGAAAAACTTTTTTGTTTTTAAAGACATCTTAACCAAATTTCTTAAAAACTATTTCTAAAGATATCTCTACTCTACCAAATTTTACATTAATCGATCAGCTACCGCCGAACCAAATTTCAAAATTGTGTGAAATCAGCCCACTATTTCATATACCTCTCATAAGAACAGTGGAATCGGAACTAGATTTACTGCTAATTTCAAAGTGGTAAATGCAGAATGGTTGCTCCATTCTGCATTTATAGCAGCACAAATTATCGAAGGTGTGATACCCCAGCTTCACGGATGTGATAGGGTATATTAACTTTGTTTTTTTTTCAGCTTTTCTTGAATATTTCGGTTTTTAGGGTTCTGTAGTAAAACCAAAACCCTTATAAAAATCGATCATACGTCCGTCCGTCTGTCCGTCTGTCCGTCTGTCCATGAAATATCTCACGAACGGCTGAAACTGCATGCATGAAATTTGGTGGAAATGTGTCAAAGTAATATTATTCTTTGGGGAAAGCGATTTAATAGGCCAACTTCAAGCGGGGGTCCCCATAGAGGGGAAATGAAGGTAACAATTTTTTTTTCGTTTGGTATAAGCAAGTGGGTATTGTAAGTAAGGTACCGCCGAGTACATTCCATTTTCGACATTTTTTTTTTTTTCAAATTTCAAGAAAGAAGAAAAGAGGGAAAATATGTGATCCGAGTTTACATAGCAAAATGAGCACTTGCTGCAAAACCCTCGGATTGCGGGCGTAAACCTCAATAATTAATAAGAGAGTCTTCTGAATATATGCTCTAAAATCTCCGTTGATAGAGGATCCGGAAGTGTAGATGGAATCAAAGGTCCTCTTTTCCAGTTTTCTTTGAATATTTCGAAAACTATGAGTTCTTCATAAAAGAATTCTAAAAGAAAATTAAAGGACATAAAATTTCCTACAAAATGGTATATCACACATTAAACCTTAAAGTGGTATATTCTGCCTTACCCATTAGCCAAGGAAAACTGAGAAAAAAATTACAATTGACTCAATCTCCCCTACACTTCCGGACCCCCTATCAACGGGAATTTTGGAGCATATATTTAGAGAACTCTCCACATCAATTTTACCAAATTTATAAAGTACAAGGTTTTTTTTTTATTTTTCATTCGTAACGTGGGCTATCTGTTAAGTCAAGGTTGAAGCAAATTTGCTTCTTCTTCAGACCAGGCTTTTTTATTTTAATACGTAACATTCGCAAATTTTCAGATATAATTCTTCAAAATTTATATGCCGTTCGAAAGCTAACACAATGGGGACACTTTTGTCAAGTTAGCTTTTATACGAAATTTTATGTATTATAACTTCAGAAAGTGAGGTGAAATCTCGGATTAAATAATCAGGGGAGTAAACAATTTTGATTTTGCTCGACAAGTCGAGTTTTTTGACACAATTTATAAGCAATGCTATAACTTAGTAACGATTAAAGTGGGAGTGACTATGCCATTAATTTTCCTCAATTGAACACTACTATCTACCATTAAAGTATTTACCACTAAGAACGGTAAACCCTGTACTTTACATCAAATTATCAACTGAAGCTTGTAAAGATTCTACCATTTAATCCCTTAAGCTTGGACTTTGGATTTTAAATACGAAGCTCTAAATCCTGATCAAAACAATATGTCGGGCTTTTTTATCACGTTTAGCATCCTTCCGCTCAATACATTTTGACGTAAACTTGTTTTTTAACCCTTCAACCTCTTCGGACTAAACCATCAAAAATTCAAAATTCAGGGGGATAATAAGTATTTCTCGAAAAAAAGAATGAATTTTATCCAATTTAACCAATTGGCGTACTACCGATATATTGACCCATCAATTTAAACTCTGCCCTTAACTTATTGGCGAACAGCCCATGATTTTCACTGGTTAACATAGGGTATAGGACTCAATATTTCCTGAAAACATACGACCGGATTTTCACTCTCATTAATAGACCATGATTCACTTTAATGGCAGTAAATTAGAAATCAAATCAACGCTGCACTGCTCAATGCAGACCGAAACAATCACTTCCCTTAAATCCTCCACTTTCATCAAAAATACGTTCTGGATTTCCTATATCCATTCCAAAATTTATCACAATGATACCCAGGAAAACTTCCGGCAGAGAACACTCCAGTAAAAATCCCATCGTTTAATATACTAAACCAACTGACGGCAACAACAACCAAAATAGACTCTTTGTAAATAAATGAGTTTCTCTTAAAGTCGTAATAAAATATAAAAGCTTCCCATACAATCTTATAAAGGGTCCCTATAGTTGTAAATGAACAACCTGTAATGAACCATATTATGGTCTGGTAGTGCTGTTCCCACCGGCAGATCGAAGCAGCACCTGATGAGTAAGGATCTGTCGGTGGTACGAATCCAGAGGCCGAGGGTCCCATTACGCCTGGACCCCGATGCGAACGCAAGGAAATCTGCGCCGTCCGCCAACCATTCCATCCTTATCGACTATTTTTTTTTATTCCCCATTTTTACCTCCCCTGTTTGTGTTGTCTTCCCTAGGCCTATGAATTTTTGTTAATACGTAAAGGACAGGGGCAACGAGCGGCGAAAACCCCGCCCACGTCTCCCGAACTGAGCTACAGAAAGCATAGGCCACTGCTTAGCTCGTTGAGGGGTCTTTTTCTTCGCCAGATGGCACTGCCCGACCTTCACGGTCATTATGCTACCTAAGGCTCTGTCTCCACTGGCATCTTCGGATGCCACCAAACCGTCCGTTACATAGTTTCTCTTTCCTATTTTCACCACGAAATAAAAAAAAACTATAATTAGTTTAAATGGGCTATTCATTTATTTACAGAAAAAAGCCAAAGCTCAAGTCCCCTTTAGTACACACCATTTAATTACCTTCTAAAACTAAAAGTTTACTTTCTTAAATCAAAGCGGTTCATCATTACTTGCTACAATTATCCACACTTAATTAAGTGGTCATTACATTACGCTCTCATACACGACGTACACGAAACTCGGTTACTTCTTCTGTAAAGTGTTGTTCTCAATTAGACTCACTATAGCCACAACTTATGTTGTGACCCAAATACGAGTACTTATTTGCCTTAGAAGGGCCATAGTAATTTTGGTAAACCAAAAATTTCAAAACTCCTCACACTAATCCGCACTGATTGCGCTTTCTTTCCACAAGTTCATGAATTCACGTTCATCATTCGACTGTTATCTTTCAATTTTTCACGTTATCAAATTTTTAATGACTATTGGTTCTTGCGTGTTTTTTTTAATGAAACCAGGAGAATACTCGTAAGCATAACAATTTGTCTAGAAAATAAATACTGCGTCCGAATATCTTACATAAATCAGTTTGTAGTCATCAACATATTGTTAAAATTACCTACATAATAGGCATTTCTCTAGTAAATCTGGAGCTATGCGGGCCACAATAAAAATTTCGGTTGCATAATGTGCCACGGTTAGTTATGAACACATTCAAGATGCTCCAATTCTGAAACCGGATAAGACAATCTTCTCAATATACACACGTATTCGGTTTAAGAAGATTTTCAACAGGTTGAACATATTCCAACGAGCAATATGGCAAACAATGACGAAAATCAGATGACATAAAAGTTAAGCAATATCATCACAGAATACTGGACCCGGACGTTACGAAAACCTGCCTTGTAATGTAGAACGCAAAATAAGTTACTGCCTTAAGTCTTTCGTTTTTTCCGTAAAAAAATTTCAAATAAAAATACGTCAAATCCAAAACTATTCCATTTTATCTTCAACAATTCGATCTCATGAGGCACTAGTCATTTTCCCAAAGCTATTAGTATTGTAATTTGCACCTGATGATTATGTCCCTAATAACAATGTGACCCAATTTTTTGGACACTTGTAATGCCACTTCATAATGTATGTATTTTATATACGATGAGGAGAACGTAACCAACTGCAAATTATATCAACGAACCTATGGTAGATAAAATTACCAGTGCCAAACTTGTCGTTGATCTGATTAGAAGCTAAAAATTATCGGAAACTTTCTCGAAACTTTAATATAAATACATTTCTTTCTTCTTAGACTGCAGAGTCTTAGACATGGATATATAATCAGTAAATGCAGCGTCATTATCATCATTGCTCGTTACGCACTAATAGTAGTGAATTCTCCTATGTACAGTATTAAGCATGTTAGTTGCGAGTTCTTTTTTTCTGTTTTGTAGTCATTTAAGCTGCAAGTCTGTTGAAAATCATATTAATAGCAGAAAAATTAAGAAAATAAAATTAAGGTAATGTAATAAAAGATACGACAAAAAAAAACATTTTAGAAGATGTATGTTATTATTTATAAATTTTAGAAGTTTGGGTGAAATCTGATCGTAATTAGATAATAATTATCTTGTTTATTTTTGTGTATGATTTCCCCTGTAATAAAATAATTAAAATTACTTTCGGTAGACCCAAAACAATCCCAGGGCCTGGCGAAAGACATACTTCATCCGCAGAGCTTTTGACTATCTTTTGATTAATTTTTAGTTTATTTTCCATAAGATTTTCTACGGAAATCAAGTCACTAGAGAAAAATGAATAAGTGTTTGGCTCCATTTGCAATTCGAAGACATAGATATAACTCAAAACAACAGAATAGTTATTGCTTTTTTGGCCACCGAGCAGAAAAATAAAATAGTAGGCTGATGAGATAGTCTACAAAGAAAATCAGTTTAATAATTCCGAATTATTTAATTTCGTTTCATTTCAAATTGTCACCTCACTGCAGTTCTTGAATGTGTATGAGCGACTTTGCGCGGAAAAGGTATCCCCGAGAAAATAGTCGTTACTATAACGGCCACCTATCACCATCACCACAATCATATACGTCTCGATTTTGATATTATAATTTGAGAGGTGCGTACTATGAACTCTGTAGCAAACTAATTTGACAAACTGCACTATCTCCCTGCAGGGAAGGCTTGTAACACTCGCTAGAACAAGATCTGGGTGACAGAGCCCAGACAGCCTTGTTACGAATGTTATCAATGCTGTAGTTCACTCAAATAAGAAAAAAAGGTTTCTTGCGGACCATTAAAAGCAGTAGGAGAGTTTCATGGTATAACCCTGAAATCTGTCGACTTAGTAAGGAGACTAGAAGGCTATTTAACAGAGCTGAGCGCTCTGGTGAGTGGGAGGCTTAACGTACCTCACTTGTCAGGGCTGCCAAAAGACACAGCTAGCTAACTGAAAAAACACCAAAGCAGCAAGAATTCATCGCGCTCCGACTAAATGAAGCACTGATATTGTTAGTACTCTGAAAAGAAAGGTCGGCAGCATCGTTGCCGAAAATACAGGAAGACTACATCTTGATACGCACTTCCCAGGATGCAAGATCATAGAAGGAGATAGTAGCTGTCAGAAGGACTCAGACAGGCGGCATAGAGCAAATCATAATCAATGGCTAGCCGCATAAAAATGATATTTACGTATGACAAGGTAAAATGGATCATTGAACTTTTGACCCATTTAAATCACCTAGTGTCGGCGGGATATTCACTGCCCTTTTACAGCAAGGGCAGCGAATATTGATACCCTACCTCTTAAGAATTTTCGAGAGAGCTTTGACTCTTGGAGAAAAATAAGAGTGCTCTTCATTCGTAAAATGGGAAATCGTCCCAAGGATGACCCGAAGTCCTTCATGCCTGACTTCTTTTATGTAGAAATAAAATACATAGGAAAATTTCTGAACTGCCACATTCGACTTACACTCATAAGTGACAGGCAGTTCGCGTATCAACGATGAAAGTCAACTAAAGTCCTCTGTACAGTATTGTGAGGGAGATTGAAATGACAATTTCGTTGAACGAAATTGCTTTCCTTGACATTGGGGGAGCTTTTGAAACACCATCGATAGTGCACTAAGCTAAGGGTGCAGATACAACCACTACGAATAGGGTAAAGGAAATACCTTCCTCTAGACTGGGCAAAGCACTCTCACAGCTAATGTTGCACGTGATAGCCCGAAAAGCGGGGTCTTATCCCCCTCCTGTGGTGCATCATGGTATATAAGTTGGTTTGGAAACATGCAACAAAAGGATTTTCTGTTTAAGTATACGCAGCTGACTTGGTGATGACGGTTAGAGGCAAATTTGAAGTAATCCTGCCCAACATCCTTCAATCAGCGCTGCACATAGTCCAGGAGCGAGCGGTAGCTCAGTGCGTAAAGGTGTCAGTCTCATGTCTGACTACCGGCGTTCAGGGTTCAAATCCCGTCCACGACGACGTTCGTCGCCGTGGATGTTGTGTTGTCTCCCTGCGGTGCGGGGCTTAATAATAAGCCACAGCATCTTCCGACTTGTCACAGTTAGGTGGCTGGGGGAGCAGGAGGAGCATGCTGGCAACTGCATTCTCCGAAATTAGTTTATACCACTGCTGCCTCACTGGCTGCGTTTAGGTCTTCGAGTAGCGTTTGTAGCTACTCCTGATTTTGGGCGATAAGGACTATGTCATCTGCGAATGGTATAGGTGACTCAGCCGCTCTCTATCTATGATTATGCCTTTGTTGTCCCATTCTAGTCCTCGAAAGATTTCTTCTAGGGTGGCCTTGAAGAGTCTTGGTCACATGGTATCCCCCTGTCTAACACCTCTCTGTGTGGGAAACTCTGGTGTGTCATCGAACACTTTAACCTTCGCTTTGGCGTTCTTGTAGATGTGGGTCAGTGTTTCTACATATGGTTTCTCAACACCTTGGCTCATCAGTGCTCTTATTATTGCTTCGGGGTATATTGAGTCGAAGTCTTTCTCAAAGTCAATGTATGCCAGGGCTAGTAACAAGTATAACTGCCTATCGCCAATTATTATTAAAGGAATAACAACTAAAATGGATAAACGTTTCTTGGGTCGTCTGGATCGGTGACTTTATCTAATACTACTGGTTCTATTCGATAAAAGCTGGCTTGTTCACCGATAACATAAAATAATAAATTCAATTTAATCAATGCAATCAAACCAACCTTTTTGGGAAGATGGTGAAGTCACTGTTGTTAGGCGAGAATCTGAAAACGAAATTAAAAAAAAATGTCAATAATTTGAAATTAATACTCGGACGAAGGCCACAAGAGCGCTAATAAAATTCATATTTTAATTTTGTCTTCTTAGCATTTAGGAACACAAATCCTCACCCTAATTAAATAATTCGGATATCAGTTCTTCTTGAATACATGAAATTAATGAAAATATAGAAAATAACTAGCAAAAATTCAGAATTGTAAAATGACCCTTCCATAAAGGAATTATTGAAGACATTTTTGTGGGCATATATAGCTTTGTCTAAATTGATGACGATGAATAAATTCTATTTGCCGTGTTTTATTCAACAGTCCAGATCAGAGCAGAACATCTGGTTCGAAAAAAACGGTATAGCACATATTAGAGTAGCGAAGCGATTCGCATTAAGACTCGATTCTTCAATATCTGGCTCTTTAATGTGCATGCAGGCCACTGAAGTTCAAGAAGACGCAGTAAAAGACGAGTTGTACGCCCGCCTTGAGACTCTCTTCGACTCACTTCCAACAAACGACGTCGATTTGCTGCTGGGAAACTATAACGCGAAAGTCAGAAATGAAAGTTGTCACCGGGGGACCACTGGAGGCCACAGTTTTCATCAAAAATGTAACGACAACTGCCAGCGACTTATCGACTTCGCCTGCAGAATGATTCTAACCATAAGCTCAACGTGTTTCCCGCATCGATGCATTCACAAGCAGACCTGGAAATCTCCAGACGCACATACCGTCAACCAAATTGACTACGTCCCCATTTGCATGACGTGGATGTGTGATGGATGTCCCCTCCTACCGAGCAGCAAACTGTGACTCGTATCATAATGAAGATGACCTACAGATGTAGAATTTCCTCAGTGCACCAATCGAGAATCAGCCCTCCCAAAATCTTTGCGGTTGATAAGCTTTAGAACGATCCTACGGCGGTGGCGTATACCACCGCCCTTGAGGAAAGACTATCACCTATGCAACACAACATCAGCAACACAGGCGTCCATTGGTTCTGGGAAGATCTCAAGGGTATCATCAGGGATGTCGCAGAGAAGGTCGTGGGATATAAAGCCCGGCGAGCGCGAAATGACTGGTTCGACGAAGAATGCGAATGGATTCAATGAGGAACCAGAGCCAGAAGAGAAAAATATGACGAGCTACGGCGAATATCGAATAGAATAATTAGACATAAGAAACGTAAATACTTTGACGAGCAGCTGCTAAATATTAACGAAAACTAATAGGAACACCAGTCAAGCGTACAAACTATTAAATAAAATTAAGAACGGCTTCCAGCCCAGGACTAGCCTTTGTAAGGACAAGGCTGGAAACATCATCAACGACACCGATGGCATTAACAAATGATCGGCCTCTTATTTTGAAGAGCTTATTCTGAAGAGCTTCTGAATCTACGATACCATTGTTGATCTAGGCCCACCCATACAACCACCGACAGTAGAGAAAGTTGATCTCGCGTTGCGATCACTAAAACGAAACAAAGCGCCGGGCGCTGAGGAGATTCCAGCTTAACTGCTAAAATTCCGTGGAACGGGTCTTGTTAATGCCATGCATCAATTGCTCCTGCGAGCATGGGAGGACGAGGAGATCCCAGACGATTGGCGCAGAAGCATCATCTGTCCAATTCACAAAAAGGGAGATAAACTGCAGTGTGAGAATTACAGGGGCATATTTCTAGTTTGTACGTCATATAAAATTTTAAAGAACATTCTGGAAAATAGAATTAAACCGTCCTCAGACGAATCATTGGCGAATATCAAAGCGGTTTCAGACCTGGTCGCTCCACAACCGATCAGCTCATTACGGTCAAACTGATACTCCAGAAAAGCTGGGAGTACTACGTAAACGTATACCAAATCTTTGTCGAATTCAAGCAGGTATACGACAGTATCGATCGTCGAGTAGTGTACAACATCATGCTGCAATTTGGTATACCGGCCAAATTAGTGCGACTGACAAAAATGACCGTAACCAACTCCGTCTCACAAGTCATGATCCAGAATAGACTTATTGATATATTTGAAACACGCACTGGTTTGAAACAGGGCGATGGACTGGCACCGACTCTCTTCAACCTAGCACTGGAACAGGCTATTCGGGCTATGAATATGAACAACAGCAAGACGCTACTCATCAAGTCGACACAATTAGCAGCGTACGGCGACAACATCAACATCCCGAAGATTGGCAGACGCAGAAGAACTTCTGCTTACGCTCGATACCGCTACAAAAGAAGTTGGACTACGTTTCAACGAGGATAAAACTAAAATAATGATGCAATCGACGACAAAGACACCTGAACAATAGAGCATCAATGTAGGGGACCTCAACATCGAGTTCGTGAACGACTTCATATACCTGGGTTGCAACTTGTCAAGGGACGCCAACGAAACTGACGAAATCAAGCGACGGATACAGTTAGCTAATAAGACTTTTTTCTCGGTTCTCCCCATAATGAAATCGACGCATGTGCACAGAAACACGAAGCTCCACGTGTACAAAACCATTATACTATACGACCAGTGCTATGCTATGGCTGCGAAACATGGACCCTAACTCAAGCCTCCGGAAGCATGCTAGACACATTTGAACGTAAGGTTCAGCGGCGAATTTTCGGGGCAGTTTGCGATCGAGATGGATGGCGCATCCAGTCCAACCATGAGTTGTATGAACTGTACGATGAGCTGGCAGTTTCGAAAATCGTCAAACTACAACGACTTCAATGGGCAGGGCATGTACAAGAGAGTAATGGATGCAAAACGAGTCGACGGAGCAAGACTGCGAGGACGACCGAGATCTCGTTGGGAGTGCTCAGTATATGTGGACGCCGAGCAACTACTGGGCTTCCAAGATTGGAGGACGTGGCCACGTGACCGAGATAATTGGAGGACAACGATCCAGGCGGCTAAGGCCCGACGTCGGGCTGTCGCGCCACGATGATTATACAATACATTAACTACTTCAGTGGATCTACGAGGATGAATTGATCTTAGAAGATTTATGCAGGAGCATCATCTGTCCGATTCACAAAAAGGGAGTGGTTTTTGAGATATGGTATTTTTAGTAACACGAGTCAAGCCAAAAAAAAACCTGTAAATGCCTGTAGCAGCTAAAGGGTTAAGATTTCGGCAAAATGTCCCGTACTATTTTTTTATTGCATGAGGAATCATGTGGCACTGCCCGTGTGCGGATTACGGGACACCGTGTATAGTTTAAACTGGTTCAAGTGGATCAATAAAATTGTCCTTATGCTTGAAAATTGGTTAGCATATTGTGAATAGCTTCATTCTAATCACGCATTCATTCAATTTTCTGCTAACATACACTGAATACAAAATTAAAGACAGAGCACAATTTAAAATACAAACAAGTGACACATGCATATAAATTTATCGACTTTTAAATAGGCACTGTCAATTAATAGAAGATAAAATAGATAGATGGAATTATTGGAACATTGGATTCTTCGACTTGCTTCGACGATTTCACTAAATACTTGTAGCCAACAAACTGTCATTACGCATTTTTAATCCAGAATGTAATCCATATTAGTATGACATATCTGCGTACGAAGATTGGATAATTCCCGGATTCTACATTAATTCGAAGAAACTATTTACGATCATTTACCTACTTTCAACTGATTTTACCTAGACAAGCATAATCACATAATTACCATTCGAAATAGTAACATGAAACTAACATGAAACACAAACTGTTCCATCCTTGAACTTCAATTTGCAATCTATCAAGGTAAAACATACTGTACCGTTAAAATGTTGAGACCGGTTACAAAAACCCAATACAGGTGTTTAAGATTCTTTTGGCACTTTTCATACCTTACGGTCATTACCAATATCCATAGTACTGGTGTGAGAAGCATAGTACGAGTACGACGTACATATAATACGAGTAGTAATACTCGTAGTAGCCATACCTCTCACATTTTTTATCTATTCGTACGAGTACACACTCAGTTTTTATACCTTGTCCAGTGCTCAATGCAAATGGGTAAATGATTGCATCAACGGCATGCAAATGGTTGCCAAGTTCTTGTAGAGCAAAAGATACTCTTGCACTTCCGCTTGTACTAGGATGCGTACAGCCGCGCGTATCGTCTGCCTCGACCGCTGCGCCGTGCACCAATTATTATCGATATTATTCAATGCAACGTGTAAAATCTTAGGAATTATAATAATGAAGAAGATACCGAATACCGTTGCAAAAGATATATGTGCTGATCATCTTTAGTTTTGCGAGCACACTCCACAAAGCAGCGAGCTTCGAGAAACTGCATAGGAATAGGTCCATAGATTTGTTGTAACATCCGAATATGGTTTTTGTATGGAAAATTGAAAGATATTTTAATACAAGCCGACAGCATGGATTCAATTGAATTAGATTTGAAGAAGATTAGATTAAATGAGCCAATGAACGTTTAACTTGATTCAAGAGAGTTACTTGTATAGCTTTGCGGCAATGTAATGTATTTAGATATGTTATTAAAATAAAAATTGTTAAGACCGGAAATAGTCAGGAAGGTTAATAATTTTTCAGTTGATTGAATAGTTGCTTGTAGAGAGCTACCTTGGAGGGGCATGCTAGCAACTGAACCATCCGATAAATATGATATCGAAACGTCAAAAAGGCGTAGCTATACAACAGAAGAAGAGTAAACCGTAAAGGAAGCAAGTACCGTGTTCGAAAATGCCAGCCACCCCAAAATTCGCAAGGAAAGCGACGAGATGCGTGAAATCATTGCAGATTCCAACTCATCATCATCATCGTGGCGTGACAGCCCGACGTCGGGCCTTGGCCGCCTGGATCGTTGTCCTCCAATTATCCAAGTCACGTGACAGCATCCTCCAATCTTGGAAGCCCAGTAGCTGCAGCAGGAGCGTCCACATATACTGAGCTCTCCCAACGAGATCTCGGTCGTCTTCGCAGTCTCGCTCCGTCGACTCGTTCTGCATTCATTACTCTCTTTGGCATGCGATCATCGTCCATTCGTTGCACATGTCCTGCCCATTGAAGTCGTTGTAGTTTGACGATTTCCGAAATTTCCAGCTCATCGTACAGTTCATACAACTCATGGTTGTACCGGATGCGCCATCCATCTCGATCGCAAACAGCCCCGAAAATTCGCCGTAGAACCTTACGTTCAAATGTGTCTAGCATATTTCCGGAGGCTTGAGTTAGGGTCCATGCTTCGCAGCCATAGCATAGCACTGGTCGTATAATGGTTTTGTACACGCGGAGCTTCGTGTTTCTGTGCACATTCTTGGATTTCATTATGAGGAGAACCGAGCAAAGAGTCTTATTAGCTAACTGTATCCGTCGCTTGATTTCGTCAGTTTCGTTGGCGTCCCTTGACAAGTTTCAACCCAGGTATATGAAGTCGATCACGAACTCGATGTTGAGGTCCCCCACATTGATGTTCGGTTGTGCAGGTGTCCTCTTCATCGATTGCATCATCATTTAAGTTTTTTCCTCGTTGATAGTCCTTCTGCAGCGATATCGAGCGTATGCAGAAGTTCTTCTGGGTCGGCCAATCTTCGGGACATGATGTTGATGTCGACGGCGTACGCTGGTAATTGTGTCTACTTGATGAGTAGCGTCTTGCTGTTGTCCATATTCATAGGCCGAATAGTGTATTCCGGTGCTAGGTTGAAGAGCGTCGGAGCCAGTCCATCGCCCTGTTTCAGACCAGTGTGTGTTTCAAACAGATCAGTAAGTCTATTGTGGATCCTGACCTGTTGGACGGAGTTGGTCATCGTCATCCTTGTCAGTCGCACTAATGTCGGTATACCAAATTGCAGCATGATGTTGTATAATACCCCACGATCGATACTGTGGTATGCCTGCTTGAATTCGACAAAGATTTGGTATACGATTACGTTGTATTCCCAGCACTTCTGCAGTATCAGTTTGACCGTAAATAGCTGATGGGTTGTGTAGCGACCAGGTTCGTACTGCGTACGGTTTTATCCTATTTTCCAGAATTTTCGTCAAAATTTTATAGGACGTACAAACTAGTGATATGCCCCTGTAATTCTCACACCGCAGTTTATCTCCCTTTTTGTAAATTGGACAGATGATGCTTCTACGCCAATCGTCTGGGATCTCCTCGTCCTTGCATAGTCGCAGGACTAATTGATGTACGGCATAAGCTAGACCCGTTCCACCGAATTTTAGCAGTTCAGCTGGAATCTCGTCAGCGCCCGGCGCTTTATTTCGTTTAAGTGACCGCAACGCGAGATCAACTTCCTCTACTGTCGGGGATTGTATGGGTGGGCCTAGATCAACAATATCGTCGAGAGCTTCTTGTGTGGGGATGTTAGATGGTAGGTTCAGAAGCTCTTCAAAATAAGAGGCCCATCGTTTGTTAATGCCATCGGTGTCGCTGATGATATTTCCATCCTTGTCCTTACAAAGGGTTGGGTTGGGTTGGGTTGGCAGCCGGTCTTAATTGTATTTAAGGTCTGTGAAGTTGGCACCTCGAGTTGATTTTTTTTTCATACAAACTAGGTAAATCGTTTGCCCATCGTTAGCCCACGTATGCCCAGGAAAAATTTTCGTTTGCCCACCTTTAGAAAAAAAGTTATTAACGAATGTATTTTGTCAAAGGTTGGGGGCCACTGAAAATCAAAATTTCGATTTTTTGGGATTTTATACGCTGTATCGTTTGCCCATCGTTAGCCCAGGTTTGCCCAGCCTTTACTTTCGTTTGCCCACCTCTCAATATTTTTTTATTCGCACATCAAAATTCCTGTAAAAAATAAAAAACGCAAATTTATAATTTTAACATCGCAATTTGTGCAGTTCGTTTGCCCATTTTTAACACAAGATTGCCCAACCCTTAGTTTCGTTTGCCCACCCCCCAGTTTTTTTTTATTCGCACATCAAAATGCTAGTAAAAAATAAAAAACGCAAATTTAAAAATTTATTCGCGCAATTTGTGCAATTCGTTTGCCCATCGGAGGTTTATGTTTGCCCAAGAAAAAGTTTCGTTTGCCCACCCTTAGAACAAAAGTTATTAACAAAACAATTTTTCTGGGGGGAGTCGCAAAGAAACAAATTTTAATATTTTCCATATTTATGCGCTATTTCACGCTGTCTCGTCTGTCCATCGTTAACACAGAAATGCTCAAACTTTACTTTCGTTGCGCACCCCTCAATTTTTTTATTCGCTCATCAAAATGCTTGTATTGTAAAAAATAAAAGACGCAAATCTGAAATTTTATTCGCGGAATTTGTCCAAGTCGATTGCCAGTCATAGGCCCATGTTTGCCCAAGAAAAAGTTTAGTTTGCCCACCTATACAAAAACAGCTTTGAACAAAACAATTCTTTCGGGGCAAGTCGCTAACAACAAATTTTCAAATTTTCCACATTTATCCGACATTTTACGTAATTTCGTGTGCCCATCGTCAACACAAGATTGCCTAACCTTTAGTTTCGTTTGGCCACCCCCCAATTTAAATTTAAATTTTATTCCTGCAATTTGTGCAATTCGTTTGCCCATCGTAGGCCCATGTTTGGCCAAGAAAAAGTTTCGTTTGCCCACCCTTAGAACAAAAGTTATTAGCAAAACAAATTTTCTGCGCCGAGTCGCTAACAACAAATTTTTAAATTTTCCATATTTATGTGCCATTTCACGCTATTTCGTTTGCCCATTTTTAACACAAGATTGCCCAACCCTTAGTTTCGTTTGCCCACCCCCCAGTTTTTTTTATTCGCTCATCAAAATGCTAGTAAAAATTAAAAAACGCAAATTTAAAAATTTATTCGCGCAATTTGTGCAATTCGTTTGCCCATCGTAGGCCCATGTTTGCCCAAGAAAAAGTTTCGTTTGCCCACCCTTAGAACAAAAGTTATTAACAAAACAAATTTTCTGCGCCGAGTCGCTAACAACAAATTTTCAAACTTTCCATATTTATGTGCCATTTCACGCTATTTCGTTTGCCCATTTTTAACACAAGATTGCCCAACCATTAGTTTCGTTTGCCCACCCCTCAGTTTTTTTTTATTCGCTCATCAAAATGCTAGTAAAAAATAAAAAACGCAAATTTAAAAATTTATTCGCGCAATTGGTGCAATTCGTTTGCCCATCGTAGGCCCATGTTTGCCCAAGAAAAAGTTTCGTTTGCCCACCCTTAGAACAAAAGTTATTAACAAAACAAATTTTCTGCGCCGAGTCACTAACAACAAATTTTCAAATTTTCCATATTTATGTGCCATTTCACGCTATTTCGTTTGCCCATTTTTAACACAAGATTGCCCAACCTTTAGTTTCGTTTGCCCACCCCCCAGTTTTTTTTTATTCGCTTATCAAAATGCTAGTAAAAAATAAAAAACGCAAATTTAAAAATTTATTCGCGCAATTGGTGCAATTCGTTTGCCCATCGTAGGCCCATGTTTGCCCAAGAAAAAGTTTCGTTTGCCCACCCTTAGAACAAAAGTTATTAACAAAACAAATTTTCTGCGCCGAGTCACTAACAACAAATTTTCAAATTTTCGATATTTATGTGCCATTTCACGCTATTTCGTTTGCCCATTTTTAACACAAGATTGCCCAACCCTTAGTTTCGTTTGCCCACCCCCCAGTTTTTTTTTATTCGCTCATCAAAATGCTAGTAAAAAATAAAAAACGCAAATTTAAAAATTTATTCGCGCAATTGGTGCAATTCGTTTGCCCATCGTAGGCCCATGTTTGCCCAAGAAAAAGTTTCGTTTGCCCACCCTTAGAACAAAAGTTATTAACAAAACAAATTTTCTGCGCCGAGTCACTAACAACAAATTTTCAAATTTTCCATATTTATGTGCCATTTCACGCTATTTCGTTTGCCCATTTTTAACACAAGATTGCCCAACCTTTAGTTTCGTTTGCCCACCCCCCAGTTTTTTTTTATTCGCTTATCAAAATGCTAGTAAAAAATAAAAAACGCAAATTTAAAAATTTATTCGCGCAATTGGTGCAATTCGTTTGCCTATCGTAGGCCCATGTTTGCCCAAGAAAAAGTTTCGTTTGCCCACCCTTAGAACAAAAGTTATTAACAAAACAAATTTTCTGCGCCGAGTCACTAACAACAAATTTTCAAATTTTCCATATTTATGTGCCATTTCACGCTATTTCGTTTGCCCATTTTTAACACAAGATTGCCCAACCTTTAGTTTCGTTTGCCCACCCCCCAGTTTTTTTTTATTCGCTCATCAAAATGCTAGTAAAAAATAAAAAACGCAAATTTAAAAATTTATTCGCGCAATTGGTGCAATTCGTTTGCCCATCGTAGGCCCATGTTTGCCCAAGAAAAAGTTTCGTTTGCCCACCCTTAGAACAAAAGTTATTAACAAAACAAATTTTCTGCGCCGAGTCGCTAACAACAAATTTTCAAACTTTCCATATTTATGTGCCATTTCACGCTATTTCGTTTGCCCATTTTTAACACAAGATTGCCCAACCCTTAGTTTCGTTTGCCCACCCCCCAGTTTTTTTTTATTCGCTCATCAAAATGCTAGTAAAAAATAAAAAACGCAAATTTAAAAATTTATTCGCGCAATTTGTGCAATTCGTTTGCCCATCGTAGGCCCATGTTTGCCCAAGAAAAAGTTTCGTTTGCCCACCCTTAGAACAAAAGTTATTAACAAAACAAATTTTCTGCGCCGAGTCGCTAACAACAAATTTTCAAATTTTCCATATTTATGTGCCATTTCACGCTATTTCGTTTGCCCATTTTTAACACAAGATTGCCCAACCTTTAGTTTCGTTTGCCCACCCCCCAGTTTTTTTTTATTCGCTCATCAAAATGCTAGTAAAAAATAAAAAACGCAAATTTAAAAATTTATTCGCGCAATTGGTGCAATTCGTTTGCCCATCGTAGGCCCATGTTTGCCCAAGAAAAAGTTTCGTTTGCCCACCCTTAGAACAAAAGTTATTAACAAAACAAATTTTCTGCGCCGAGTCACTAACAACAAATTTTCAAATTTTCCATATTTATGTGCCATTTCACGCTATTTCGTTTGCCCATTTTTAACACAAGATTGCCCAACCTTTAGTTTCGTTTGCCCACCCCCCAGTTTTTTTTTATTCGCTTATCAAAATGCTAGTAAAAAATAAAAAACGCAAATTTAAAAATTTATTCGCGCAATTGGTGCAATTCGTTTGCCCATCGTAGGCCCATGTTTGCCCAAGAAAAAGTTTCGTTTGCCCACCCTTAGAACAAAAGTTATTAACAAAACAAATTTTCTGCGCCGAGTCACTAACAACAAATTTTCAAATTTTCGATATTTATGTGCCATTTCACGCTATTTCGTTTGCCCATTTTTAACACAAGATTGCCCAACCCTTAGTTTCGTTTGCCCACCCCCCAGTTTTTTTTTATTCGCTCATCAAAATGCTAGTAAAAAATAAAAAACGCAAATTTAAAAATTTATTCGCGCAATTGGTGCAATTCGTTTGCCCATCGTAGGCCCATGTTTGCCCAAGAAAAAGTTTCGTTTGCCCACCCTTAGAACAAAAGTTATTAACAAAACAAATTTTCTGCGCCGAGTCACTAACAACAAATTTTCAAATTTTCCATATTTATGTGCCATTTCACGCTATTTCGTTTGCCCATTTTTAACACAAGATTGCCCAACCTTTAGTTTCGTTTGCCCACCCCCCAGTTTTTTTTTATTCGCACATCAAAATGCTAGTAAAAAATAAAAAACGCAAATTTAAAAATTTATTCGCGCAATTGGTGCAATTCGTTTGCCTATCGTAGGCCCATGTTTGCCCAAGAAAAAGTTTCGTTTGCCCACCCTTAGAACAAAAGTTATTAACAAAACAAATTTTCTGCGCCGAGTCACTAACAACAAATTTTCAAATTTTCCATATTTATGTGCCATTTCACGCTATTTCGTTTGCCCATTTTTAACACAAGATTGCCCAACCTTTAGTTTCGTTTGCCCACCCCCCAGTTTTTTTTTATTCGCTCATCAAAATGCTAGTAAAAAATAAAAAACGCAAATTTAAAAATTTATTCGCGCAATTGGTGCAATTCGTTTGCCCATCGTAGGCCCATGTTTGCCCAAGAAAAAGTTTCGTTTGCCCACCCTTAGAACAAAAGTTATTAACAAAACAAATTTTCTGCGCCGAGTCGCTAACAACAAATTTTCAAACTTTCCATATTTATGTGCCATTTCACGCTATTTCGTTTGCCCATTTTTAACACAAGATTGCCCAACCCTTAGTTTCGTTTGCCCACCCCCCAGTTTTTTTTTATTCGCTCATCAAAATGCTAGTAAAAAATAAAAAACGCAAATTTAAAAATTTATTCGCGCAATTTGTGCAATTCGTTTGCCCATCGTAGGCCCATGTTTGCCCAAGAAAAAGTTTCGTTTGCCCACCCTTAGAACAAAAGTTATTAACAAAACAAATTTTCTGCGCCGAGTCGCTAACAACAAATTTTAATATTTTCCATATTTATGTGCCATTTCACGCTATTTCGTTTGCCCATTTTTAACACAAGATTGCCCAACCTTTAGTTTCGTTTGCCCACCCCCCAGTTTTTTTTTATTCGTTCATCAAAATGCTAGTAAAAAATAAAAAACGCAAATTTAAAAATTTATTCGCGCAATTTGTGCAATTCGTTTGCCCATCGTAGGCCCATGTTTGCCCAAGAAAAAGTTTCGTTTGCCCACCCTTAGAACAAAAGTTATTAACAAAACAAATTTTCTGCGCCGAGTCGCTAACAACAAATTTTCAAATTTTCCATATTTATGTGCCATTTCACGCTATTTCGTTTGCCCATTTTTAACACAAGATTGTCCAACCCTTAGTTTCGTTTGCCCACCCCCCAGTTTTTTTTATTCGCTCATCAAAATGCTAGTAAAAAATAAAAAACGCAAATTTAAAAATTTATTCGCGCAATTTGTGCAATTCGTTTGCCCATCGTAGGCCCATGATTGCCCAAGAAAAAGTTTCGTTTGCCCACCCTTAGAACAAAAGTTATTAACAAAACAAATTTTCTGCGCCGAGTCGCTAACAACAAATTTTCAAATTTTCCATATTTATGTGCCATTTCACGCTATTTCGTTTGCCCATTTTTAACACAAGATTGCCCAACCTTTAGTTTCGTTTGCCCACCCCCCAGTTTTTTTTTATTCGCTCATCAAAATGCTAGTAAAAAATAAAAAACGCAAATTTAAAAATTTATTCGCGCAATTGGTGCAATTCGTTTGCCCATCGTAGGCCCACGTTTGCCCAAGAAAAAGTTTCGTTTGCCCACCCTTAGAAGAAAAGTTATTAACAAAACAAATTTTCTGCGCCGAGTCGCTAACAACAAATTTTCAAATTTTCCATATTTGTGTTAATCAAAAATCGACTAGAGTATATCGTGTAACGGGTAAATGTTCATAAATTACCTTTTTAGATAGTAACCAGTCTCACTCATAAAGTCAATTCAAGGACCGAAAACACTTGACAGCACAATATCTTTCTTCCTTTGTCAATACGAATGGTCGAATCCAATAGGCAATCGAATTTTGAATTTCATAAACAAAGAGAAGGATGCGTGTCCAGTGCATTGCATAAGTTAATGTATAAAGAGTATGAAAGTGATAGTGATATGTGTTATAAGAGTGCATAGTAATTTGAATGCATTTTTAGATCGGAGTTATGACTTTGAATTGGTAAAAGATGTCAACATTTAACTGAACAAAACGAATTCAATATCGAATTGTTTTCATTTTCCATAATTGCATGGTACTTATTCCTCGGCATTTGTTTACATTGGTTTTGTATATGGGACCAAAAGGATAATATCTTTTTGGACTGGGGCATGGTCTAGCACATCAAAAGTTAAGACCATGGTCTTATTCGAATGTGAAAATTCAAGTGTGGTGGTTGATTTGTTTTAACAGTGCGTTTGGTGGTTGATTTACTGTTAATTGTGATTTTGTGTGATTTGCTATACAAAACCTGGTATTTACTCCAAGAATTATCGTCATTCAAAGAGCTCTATTTGGGTGAGTACTCGTATTATAGCAGAACAGCACACTCATATTCTAGCTCTGTCCGAATTAATATGCGATGGCTTAAAATCATATACCCTCAAATTATTTGTTTTTAAGGCACGCAGCTATTAGTGTACGCATTATCTAACCACTACGCTACTCATGAAATTCTATCCAAAATACTTATATTAAGGAACACTTGTTCGATTTCTTAACTCCGCTTAGCTGCTATTGCCATTTACAGCCTTAAAATAATTGGCGAGTTCATATTACTAAAAACGAGATAACTTAAAAACTTCTTTACATAGGACTTTGCGTGGTTAAGAAATAGAAAAAGGATACCCTGAATATTTTTGCTTAGAATTGCATGAGGAATCACGCGGTGAAGAGATAATGCTGGCCGGGTCCAGACTAATAGCTGGCTAATCGTGATATAATATCCTTACATTAGGAACTTTAAAATCAAGGGGTGGAAAGTTTTGCAAACCATTTGATTTTTGTGTACCTTTATGTATTTATCTGAGGTTCGCCAATAGAAATTCGAATGAAAAATTAAGATATTGACCAAAATAACGCCCCTTTTTTTTGGTTTTGACCCATATTTCTAAAAGTATACACCCCATAGAAAAAGTCAATAACATTGTCTTTAAAGTACACTAGCTTTGCTAAAATTTGATATTAAATTTAGCTCTGTACGTCGACAACTTTTCAAGGAGCAGTTCTTCAAAAACTATTAAAAAATCCAAAATTTTCGTTATTTTTGCAATATCTTTCCAAATATCGTGAAAACGACTCAGTCCATGAAAAAAAAACTTATTAAAAATAAATTTGTAGATAATTCAATTATCTTTAACTTGATTAATGAACCACTTTCGTACGATAAATAGTATCTTGGAAAATGGCAAAAACGTGGAAAAGGAACAAGTTTGCTCGTTTATAGCAAATACAAATTTAGGTGGGTTTTGTAATACACACATACATTTCTTGTTTTGGTGCCGAAACGGTAAATTTGGGAATTACCAATATTTCTCCTCATCACATACTAACTACTTTACGACTGCTGCGTTGTTTGTTAGAAAAATCCTACACGCTTTTCTTAATGAGATCAGAGTTATAAAAAGATCCTTTATGATCCTTTTCTACTCGGTTTCTTAATTTCCTGGTCCAGTTTAAAATTTTGCGATTCGGCAATATTTGTGCTAACACCAATTATTAAGAAGTGTACGTAGGCGAACTACATATTATAAATTTATAATGTAATTATCTAAAATATTGTTGTTTGTTCATGTTATATTAACGGTACTAGTGGAATTTTTTACTAAGTACACACATAGTGAGCAATGTTTACGCTATTTTCCCTGATTTTCATATTTGATTTTTTTTTGATTTGTCATTATATCAAATTAAAGGTTAATAAAATATACTGCGCGTCATCAGGTTAGCACACCCCCTCGCGTAAGTGGTTTCGGCTCAATTTCAGACAAACTAAAAGAGCTAAAATTATAAAATTATTGTTGGTTATGGCCGATTCAATTCTCAGTTAAATAAAACAAGAGTATTGTTTCTCCATTTTTAAATATTTTTTTATATTTTTTTTTTTCGAAAAGTAATACAAAAAATAAGAATCAAATTTTGGTCATCAGGTTGTCACACACCACTTTTTTTCATTTTTGTTAAGCTTTTAAGCAATGAACTTATTTCTGAACTTATGCATTATAGTAATTTAAACATTTTTCAGTAAATTTAATAATGTGTGAATCCTCCCTTGTTGTGATTGACATCATATATTCAATTGGAAAGCGACTCGTACAATTTCGTACAATTATCCCATATAATTGAGAGAAATGGCTGACGAAGCACGCTTGATGGCCTTCAATTAGCTCCGCTTTGTTGGAATATTGTTTTCCAGACTCGTAAACTTTGTAACAGACGGTTTGGTGGGCATCCGAAGATGCCCGTGGGGACGGAGCCTAAGGTAGCATATTACCGTGAAGGTCGGGCCGTGCCATCTGGCGAGCTAAGCAACGGCCTATGCTTGCTGTAGCTCAGTTCGGGAGTCGTGGGCGGGGTTTTCGCCGCTCGTTGCTCCTGTCGTTTACGTATTAACAAAAATTCATAGGCCTGGGGAAGACAACACAAACAGGGGAGGTAAAAATGGGGAATAAAAAAAATAGTCGATAAGGATGGAATGGTTGGCGGACGGATCAGACGCCCACACGGTCGCACCTGGGTCCGGGAGTAATGGGACCCTCGGCCTCTGGTTTCGTTCCACCAACAGATCACTACTCATCAGGTGCTGCTTCGATCTGCTGGTGGGAGCAGCACTACCAGACCATAATATGGTTCGTTACAGGTGGTTCATTACAACTTTACGAACCAGACATCCCCACACGTCTATTATATTGATGTCAGATGAGTAAGGCGGCCACTGCATTAAACTGACATTTTGGTCCTCAATCGTGTTGAAAATGCAATGGCTTGGTAGCTTGCCATTGCATTTTCACAAATTTTTAAAAAGGGAAAAGCAGTTTGAAGTACGTTTTTGTAAGTGTTTGCATTCTTATTTGCTGTCAAAAACTGTAACTCGCACGTACCATAGTAACAGATGGCTCCCCACACCATCACACCCCACCCGACTATGAAGGCGATTCAACTGGTGTTTCTTCTTGCAATCATGGGAGTATTTAATTTGGAAGGTCCAGACAGATACAACTCTGTCTGGACCTTCCAAATTAAATTTTTTTTCATTTAAAAAGACAATCAATCAAGAAAATCAATTTCATACGAAACGCTTAATTCGTATGTTAGATGTAATAGCTGGAATTTGCTAATCGATCTAAAAAAAAATTTTGGCATTCCCGTAGCCGAAATAGAAACCGATACTTGTCTTGACACAACAACTAATTCAGATATTACCTTTGACTTAAAATCGAATTCAGAATATCTCCCAAGTGGTAGTTTAAAAGGGTTGAATTTCAAATGCCCTACTCTATTCACTAACCTAGTTCTTTCGGAAGACAAATGGAAAAGCATTTCTCCAGTTTCAAGGGTAGACAGCAACAAAAATGGTTACGACGAAGCTCATCGAGTTTTGAAAACTGGGTGGACAAATTTGGTGGCAAAAGAATTTTTCCTAAAAACGAAAATACCTTGCGCATACATTTTTCAGTACGGTAAAGTGCATGAATCTCCAGAAGCGGAATCCTTTTTAAAGATTCGTGGAAGTTGCAAAAAATGCGGAGCTACATTCGATGCTCGCTGTATTCACGAACCAGCTTCTGGCGATGGTATTATTCTTAATATCGTGACATTTGATACGAGGGGAGTCCCTCACAATGCAAGGCGTCCTGTAAAAAGTTATGCACGTCAATTGATAGGCAAAGAACTATTGTGTAAAAAGCCTCGATTTTGGCTCAACGAAGAAATAAAAGACATTTCGTTCGGTGATCCCGAGCCACCTTACTTACCACGCAGAGCTACGACTCGAAAAATTAAGCAAGAGGCTATAAATAGGCAACTAGGCATTAGCTCAAACCTAGATGCTGTCGATTCTTTATGTAAAATGAAGTATGAGGGAAAGTATTCAGGATACATAAAAGAAGTTTGTAGAGATAAGTTTTACTGTTTTTATTGGTCGAAAATGCAAGTGCATTTATATAAAGAATCGATTAAAAAATAAGGTAAAATAGAGTTAGATGCTACTGGAGGGCTTGTAAAATCACTTACTCCTATAAATGGAGAAAAAAAGATTAACGTTGCTGTATCAAATATATACCGACAGAAAATGGGGTTCAACCACTTTTTTCGATGCTTTCACAGAAGCATGATACAAATATTATAACTTACTGGCTTCGAGAAATTTTGAGAGATGGAGTTTCTTGTCCCCCAGAAGTTGTATGTGATTACTCCATGGCACTTTTGAATGCAACTTGCTTAGCTTTCAATGAACAGAGTTTAGTTACATACATTCTTGATTGTTATCGTTGGTTACGTCATAATATGGCTCAGAATTTAAGGTGTTTCATAAGGATTGACATTGCTCATTTGATCAAGATAGCTTGCTGAAAGAAAGTCTTCGATGGAAGACCTTACAAAGTTAAAGACTTTTATGTTCGATGCCTGGGGGAAAAATGTCAACTTGCGAAAGAATCAAAGATTTCGAAGAAATTTTGCTAGCTCTCCTTATCTTAGCTGGAAGTGAGTATGAAGGGACAAATGTTACTGGGGAAAACGTCATAAGCTCCCGAAAAATGAGTTTTTTGATTGATAAAATCAAATCGTTTTCCTATTCTCAGGGAAGCAACGAAAATAATTCAGATGAACGAGAGTATGATCATCTGTATGACATCGAGAATGATGATATTTCTCTATTTATTGATGCTATTCACGAAAAAGCTCAAACAGCAATTGATGAAATGGGAGAAACAGAAAGTATTAATGCTTTCTATTGTCCAGGGATAGTGAAACATTATATGAGGTTTGCAAAGCATTTCCCTCTATGGACAAACGTGATGACAGCATACTTTACGCAGGCTTCTTCTGTTGACACATCAGCTCATTGTGAGGCATACTTTAACCTTTTAAAAAATAGCGATTTAGGCCCTGATTATCAGCCTTTGCGTGCCGATAAGTTTGTAATAAAGCATATCAATTCGATAGAAAGTCTTTCAAAATCAAATCGCGCACGGCAATTACAATCAGGCGACAATACTATCAAACCACGTCTGGCAAAATTAAAGTATCAGAATGAAAAGGAGACAGTGAATTTGCGGGATACACCAAAAAATCAAGGTTTTGAACATTTAAAATCGAAGGAAAATTTTTTTAATAGCATTTTGATGAGCGAATAAAAAAAACTGGGGGGTGGGCAAACGAAACTAAAGGTTGGGCAATCTTGTGTTAAAAATGGGCAAACGAAATAGCGTGAAATGGTACATAAATATGGAAAATTTGAAAATTTGTTGTTAGCGACTCGGCGCAGAAAATTTGTTTTGTTAATAACTTCTCTTCTAAGGGTGGGCAAACGAAACTTTTTCTTGGGCAAACATGGGCCTATGATGGGCAAACGAACTGCACAAATTGCGCGAATAAATTTTTAAATTTGCGTTTTTTATTTTTTACTAGCATTTTGATGAGCGAATAAAAAAAAACTGGGGGGTGGGCAAACGAAACTAAGGGTTGGGCAATCTTGTGTTAAAAATGGGCAAACGAAACAGCGTGAAATGGCACATAAATATGGAAAATTTGAAAATTTGTTGTTAGCGACTCGGCGCAGAAAATTTGTTTTGTTAATAACTTTTGTTCTAAGGGTGGGCAAACGAAACTTTTTCTTGGGCAAACATGGGCCTACGATGGGCAAACGAATTGCACCAATTGCGCGAATAAATTTTTGAATTTGCGTTTTTTATTTTTTACTAGCATTTTGATGAGCGAATAAATAAAAACGGGGGGGGGGGGGGGGGTGGGCAAACGAAACTAAGGGTTGGGCAATCTTGTGTCAAAAATGGGCAAACGAAATAGCGTGAAATGGCACATAAATATGGAAAATTTGAAAATTTGTTGTTAGCGACTCGGCGCAGAAAATTTGTTTTGTTAATAACTTTTGTTCTAAGGGTGGGCAAACGAAACTTTTTCTTGGGCAAACATGGGCCTACGATGGGCAAACGAATTGCACAAATTGCGCGAATAAATTTTTAAATTTGCGTTTTTTATTTTTTACTAGCATTTTGATGAGCGAATAAAAAAAAACTGGGGGGTGGGCAAACGAAACTAAGGGTTGGGCAATCTTGTGTTAAAAATGGGCAAACGAAACAGCGTGAAATGGCACATAAATATGGAAAATTTGAAAATTTGTTGTTAGCGACTCGGCGCAGAAAATTTGTTTTGTTAATAACTTTTGTTCTAAGGGTGGGCAAACGAAACTTTTTCTTGGGCAAACATGGGCCTACGATGGGCAAACGAATTGCACCAATTGCGCGAATAAATTTTTAAATTTGCGTTTTTTATTTTTTACTAGCATTTTGATGAGCGAATAAAAAAAAACTGGGGGGTGGGCAAACGAAACTAAGGGTTGGGCAATCTTGTGTTAAAAATGGGCAAACGAAATAGCGTGAAATGGCACATAAATATGGAAAATTTGAAAATTTGTTGTTAGCGACTGGGCGCAGAAAATTTGTTTTGTTAATAACTTTTGTTCCAAGGGTGGGCAAACGAAACTTTTTCTTGGGCAGACATGGGCCTACGATGGGCAAACGAATTGCACAAATTGCGCGAATAAATTTTTAAATTTGCGTTTTTTATTTTTTACTAGCATTTTGATGAGCGAATAAAAAAAAACGGGGGGGTGCGCAAACGAAACTAAGGGTTGGGCAATCTTGTGTTAAAAATGGGCAAACGAAATAGCGTGAAATGGCACATAAATATGGAAAATTTGAAAATTTGTTGTTAGCGACTCGGCGCAGAAAATTTGTTTTGTTAATAACTTTTGTTCTAAGGGTGGGCAAACGAAACTTTTTCTTGGGCAAACATGGGCCTACGATGGGCAAACGAATTGCACCAATTGCGCGAATAAATTTTTAAATTTGCGTTTTTTATTTTTTACTAGCATTTTGATGAGCGAATAAAAAAAAACTGGGGGGTGGGCAAACGAAACTAAGGGTTGGGCAATCTTGTGTTAAAAATGGGCAAACGAAATAGCGTGAAATGGCACATAAATATGGAAAATATTAAAATTTGTTTCTTTGCGACTCCCCCCAGAAAAATTGTTTTGTTAATAACTTTTGTTCTAAGGGTGGGCAAACGAAACTTTTTCTTGGGCAAACATAAACCTCCGATGGGCAAACGAATTGCACAAATTGCGCGAATAAATTTTTAAATTTGCGTTTTTTATTTTTTACTAGCATTTTGATGTGCGAATAAAAAAAAACTGGGGGGTGGGCAAACGAAACTAAGGGTTGGGCAATCTTGTGTTAAAAATGGGCAAACGAACTGCACAAATTGCGATGTTAAAATTATAAATTTGCGTTTTTTATTTTTTACAGGAATTTTGATGTGCGAATAAAAAAATATTGAGAGGTGGGCAAACGAAAGTAAAGGCTGGGCAAACCTGGGCTAACGATGGGCAAACGATACAGCGTATAAAATCGCAAAAAATCGAAATTTTGATTTTCAGTGGCTCCCAACCTTTGAAAAATACATTCGTTAATAACTTTTTTTCTAAAGGTGGGCAAACGAAAATTTTTCCTGGGCATACGTGGGCTAACGATGGGCAAACGATTTACCTAGTTTGTATGAAAAAAAAATCAACTCGAGGTGCCAACTTCACAGACCTTTGTATTTACTAGTTTGTACGCTTGTCTGGTGTTCGTATTAGCTAAGTTTCCGTTTATATTCAGCAGCTGCTCGTCAAATTATTTACGTTTCTTACGTTTAATTATTTTTTTTTTTTTAATTGTGCATCACAGAAGCTTTCATCCCGGGACTGGGCCTCTCTGCATCACTTTACTTACTCAACGTAAGTGACTTATCAATCTATCGAGTGCGAACCCTAGCAGATTGTTTAATTAGAATGGAAATTTATCAAAATATTCCCTTTTAAAAATAAGTTTGTTAATTGAGTGAAAGTCAATTATATCCTTCAAGCTGTTATATAAGATAATAGACCGTGTAATCGGTTCATTAAGACCATAATGCACTCTATGAAAAGGCTGAATAAAAAGATTGTTGCGCCGCAAATCGTGTGAGACATCGCTAACTACAAAGTAATTTTTAATATCTTCACACGAAATGTGAGAGCATAGCAAGTCTCTTATAAACATCGCGTTCAGGAAAGTCCTTCTATAAGCTAACGTTTGTAAACCAAATAAGGCACAACGAGTACTATAATCAGGCTTAAAACGCCAGCCAATTTGGTAAATAGCAAAACGAGTAAAATTATGTTGAATTCTCTCTATACGTTCGATATGAACATTATAGAAAGGATTCCACACAATTGAACAATATTCAAGAATCGAACGAACAAATGAAGAATATAGAATCTTCAAAGTATAAGGATCATTAAATTCGCGCGCGTTCCGTTTAACAAACCCTAACATGCTATTCGCTTTTGACAAAATGTAATCAGTATGTGGTCGAAATGAAAGCTTTTGATCAAAAATCACACCTAAGTCGGATATCTCAGAAACTCTTTCAAGAACACTACCTGCTATGGAGTACTCATAAAAGAGAGGATTTTTTATTCTAAACGCGCTCAAAACTTTACATTTACTAACATTTAAATTTAAATTATTATCGCGGCACCAATTTTCCAATTTCTCTAAATCGCATTGCATTTTGAGACAGTCGCTTACGTCGCCAATTTTCATAGCAATTTTCATATCATCCGCGAACTGCCATACCCGCACGTATTCAAAATTTTGGATGATATCATTTACAAAAACTAAAAAGAATATCGGCCCTAAATGACTTCCTTGTGGTACTCCCGATGTACATCTTATCATAGAGCGCGATGTACAGCCGTTTAACTTCACCAATTGAGTCCTATCAGTTAAGTAGGATCTCACCCAGCTGAGAAAAGTCGACTGTATACCTAAATTTTCTAATTTGCGAAGTAATATGTTATGATCAACTTTATCGAAAGCCTTCGAGAAGTCGGTATACACAACATCAACCTGCATGCTCTCTTCCATAGAATCAGCAACAAATTTAGTAAAGGAAACTAAATTTGTTGTAGTTGATCTACCTTTAAGGAAGCCATGCTGACATGGCGATATTAACTCGCTGATCAAGACATCTATTTTATTTTTAACAATTAATTCAAAAAGCTTCGGGATAGCCGATAGTTTAGCTATAGGCCTATAATTGTCTATATGATGTTTTGGACCCTTCTTATGAACAGGAGTAATAAAAGATGTCTTCCATTCATCAAGGAAAACACCTGTAGACAATGACATATTAAAAATGTTCGTTAGAGGACGACATAATGACTGCATGCAATTCTTTAGAAAAATGTTAGGAATGCAATCAGGTCCGGCTTGAATACTAATATCAAGCTCAGTCATAGCACATAGCAGGTCATCTTCAGAAATCTGAAGAGCACTATTAAGACGTTCATGAGCCATTTGAGCAATGGGAATCTCCCATTGATATTGTCATTCAATTCCGACGAAACCGAACCTGGCGTATCATAAACCGATATTCGCCGTAGCTCGTCATATTTTTCTCTTCTAGCTCTGGTTCCTCGTTGCATCCATTGTCTGAAGGCCTCGTTTTTCGCGTCAAGTGAACTTTTGCATTCTTCGTCGAACCAGTCATTTCGCGCTCACCAGGCTTTATATCCCACGACCTTCTCTGCGACATCTTTGATGGTACCCTTGAGTTCTTCCCAGAACCCATGGACACTTGTGTTGCTGATGTTGTGTAGCATAGGCGATAGTTTTTCTTCAAGGGTGGTAGTATACGTCACTGCCATGGCATCGCTCAGAAGCTTATCAACCGCAAAGATTTTTTGAGGGCTGATTCTTGATTGGTGCACTGAGGAAATTCTACATCTGTAGGTCGTCTTCACCAAGTGATGATCTGAGTCGCAGTTTGCTCCTCGATAGGAGCGGACAGCCATCACACTAGACGCCCATCTCCTGCAAATGAGGACGTGGTCAATTTGGTTGACGGTATGTGCGTCTGGAGACTTCCAGGTCTGCTTGTGAATGCGTCGATGCGGGAAACACGTAGAGCTTACGACTAGATTCCTGCTGCAGGCGAAGTCTATAAGTCGCTGGCCGTTATCGTTACATTCTTCATGGAGGCTGTGGCCTCCAGAGGTCCCCCGGTGCCAACTTTCATTTCCGACTTTCGCGTTAAAGTCTCCCAGCAGCAATTTGACGTCGTTTGTTGGAAGTGAGTCGAAGAGAGTTTCAAGGCGGGCGTAGAACTCGTCTTTTACTGCGTCTTCTTTAACTTCAGTGAGGGCATGCACATTGATGAGCCAGAGATTGAAGAATCGAGTCTTGATGCGAATCGCACACAGCCGTTCATTTATGGGTTTGAAGTCAGTAATATGCGGTTTGAGGTGATGGTTCACTATAAATGCTACTCCAAACATCTTGCGGCCCGATAGTTTGCCACTTGTAAAAATTGTGTGCGATTTCTTGTCATTAATCTCGCTGCCAAGCCAATTTGTTTCCTGAACTGCAGTAATGCTCAGTTTGTACTTTTCGACCTGGTGAAGGAGGGCCTTCTCGGGCTCCGGTTTGTTCAGGGAGCGTACATTCCAGGATCCGAAAGAATAATCCTTTAGTCGTTTGCGTGGTCGTCGTTGTTGATCCGTCTAATCCGAGGCGAGTGATGGAAAGAAAATGTAAACATGAACTATTTTGTTCATTTTTTGTACATCAGACTATGACAAAATGTATCGCACATACCAACGATAAAGCAGCATATTCACTTATAGGAATTACTGATGATATTCCTACAGAAAAAAAAACTAACGAGAATCTGTGTAGGAAAAACTGGCGAAACCAGTAAAAACCGGTTATCTTTGTTCTTGGAGGAAAATCGTCTGTTATTTCCACAGACTCTCGCCAGCACTTAATCTCAAGTGCAATTTCTAAATTTTCCCTATAAGTACCTTCAGTTGTTCCTATAAGTGAATGTGCTAATTTATCGTGAGATTATCCTTAGTTTTTTTCTGTAGGAATATTATTAGTTAAACTGAAAGTGAATAAGCTCTTACGGCTAGTTACAGCGATGCTTTAATTGTTTATCACAGCTCCAATATAAGAGCACTGAAATCATTCAGCAATAATTTAATTCGGAAGCTTGTTGAATGGGTTGCATCCTTCAGTAGTCAAAAAAATATCTACTATCAAATAATAACGTAATCGGCCAGGTGTTAATAAAATAATCAGCTGAGAACCCAGGCGGCCACAGTGGTTATGGTTTTTTCTTCCACTGTGGCGTGGGCCTGGGGCGTTATAGTAACAATAAGCCAAAGCCTTTCCGGATTTGTCATCAAGTTGGTTTAAATGGAAAAGACGAGCATACCACCAATATGCATCATCTGAAAACCGCTATATGCTAACGAAACGTCAATTTGGATTCTTATGCTCATATTACACTAGACTAAATTTAAGACTTGAAGCTGAACTGTCAAATTAAAATTTGACAAAGCGAGAAAGTAACGTGCGAGTAATACAGCAATATTAAAATGCTTGGAAACAACATAAAAAAAATTACAAATCAAAGTCAACTGGCGAACAACACTGCTGTTTTAACAGCTTGTAGCTCCGAGCGGGCAAAATTGTATTTTTGGAATACAATTTCACCAGCTGAAAACTTGAGAGCTGCCAACTTGCTAGCAAAATTGTGCCCATATGACACTGTCTCCTTCTTACTCTAGCACATTTGATTTTACATATGGCTCTTATAGCTGTACTACTTTTAAATTTTCAGTGCAGCTCCTAGCGCACTTTTTTACTCTAATGTCATACCGGAATTAGGAGTAGTTGACATACTATGCCCCAGGAGGAATTGAAGCAAACAGTATCCCAGATAAACCACAATTTATCTCTTCCCAGAAACAGCTAACGACCTTTTAAAATCAATTAGCGATTCTCTTTACCAACCATCTTCAACTTAACCGCAAACTAATACTACAAGGCGAGGGTAGATACAGAGATTGGCTCGTCAAAAGCCTGTTTTCAAAAAAGAAAAATTTAAAGAGAAAAACTAATTTTAAGTGGATTTTGCTTAAATTTATTGTATCCCTGTTTTACCTGCATATAACGACCACGGTCGTTATACACATCTTGACATGGATATTACGACCACGGTCGTTATACACAACCAGAGGTGGATGTAACGACGTAATCTGCTGGGTCCCTTCAATGTCGTTATAAACGATATCCAGTGTATTTAGTACTCGGTAGTTTTTGAAAGTATTAAATACATTTTCTACTCATTACTTTTCAGCTTATCATAAATTACTGACTTTAATCTCATTACATCTAGTGATTTTGAAATAATTAAATAAAAAGTACTCATTACATTTAAAAAAAATAATTTGCCATGCTCTGCTGTCACCTCGCTTTAAGATCGCATTGGTTTCAATACTTTTGAATACTACCCTGGAAACCTTCGATCACCAGTTGACATTTTTTTTTCGCGGAGAAGCAGCGGGAAAAGAAAATCATGCAAAGATATGCGTGTTGATATACACATTCCTACTTCGATCGCCCAGTGTCGATATACGAGTTCACACTCAACTGGCGAAAATCTACTCCTGAAGAAAGTACACTGCCTCAGTGTCAGTTCATAACTCATTCCAATTAAATGCTGTCCAACATAAGTATAATTTGAAGCACTTTAATTTCTTTCTAATAACAAGTCAAACAACTAGTTTTTGTTTTTTTTTTTTATTTTTGGTGGTTGGGGACTTTTCGAATAAATTATCGTATTATAATTCAAATTGAAAATCGCTCGAAGTTTTTAATATATTTAGTAGGCAAATCCAAAAATACAAGTACATAACATTTTTCGAGAAACTTACTAAATATACGAGTATATCTTAAAGTTTCTATTAATGTTTACATGAACCCATACGGTGTATCTGGTCTTCTATCTTTTACGGGGCGCCATTAATTATGCATGCCGAAACTCTTACCGTATCTAGTGAAAGTGTTATTCGTTTGCACTGGAAACGAGTAAAAGGTAAAAACCAGCTAAATATTCTTCAATGTCATTTAAAACAAAAAAAAAACCTAGATATATTCATTCATACTTCTTTGTCCAATTTGACTGACACAACACAAATTGAAGATACAGATTCTTTTTCAATAGGAAGCATGGAAATTGCAAAGTACGTACTGTGTATGATGCGGTCAGCTCATAAAAGAGTTATTGGGGAAAATATGGGCTAATTATCTGCTCAGCGGTAACAGGTTAGATCAATTTCGATTTGCAGCAGAATGCACGATAAGCTGTCGGACAGGCTCATTCAAAAATTCAGACCAGAAACGAAAACCCGGATATCAACGATATTACTCGGAGAAAAAAAAGATTACATGTTAGTTTTTGCAATGAGGAAATTTGGAATAACGAGAAATTTATTTAAAAACATGAGAGCCCGAGCTTTCAGTGTGCAGCGCAAGAACGAAATGTGGACAGGGTAGGTAGGTACTCGTTTTACTTATATGCGAACACTTTTCTACTTTCTTGCGCACATAGAAAAGTAGAAAAATAAATGCAAGTGTGGCGGTAAGATGCTGTTTATGCGTTTCCGAAACTAGAGCGTGAAGAACAGCGTAAAATTGGTGCAAGGTGCGTTTTGCTAGGCATCACTATGCATCGATCGCAGGCGAGGATGAGAAAGATACACACAAATAGTGTGCCTAGCCAAACACACGTTTAACCATCCTGAATTCTATCATCCACCCTTGGTGCCGTACTGACTGCATAATTTTTTTTACTTGCGTAAAAAAGAGCTTATTTAAACTAGTGTCCAAAAGAGATAAATTAGAAGAAATAATCTTGCGTTATTTCCATGTTATTCAGATCAAATTGAATTTACCTATGTATGTATAACCGGCAAAATACTCTTAACCGATGAATATTCAAACAAATGCTTTATTTATATTTACTAGTATATTTACCGGAAAACGAAGAACCCGTTTTCCAAGGCATATAGCATGCAAGTAGAAATCACACCAAAGAAGACTTGATATGAAAAGTAATCTGTATCTGTACGGTAAGACACGCGGTACAATAATGTTAACGCCAGTGGAAATAGAAGAAATTGAATTGTATTTGAGGTGAGTTTTCACTATACCGGCTTGTTAAGGCAATAGTTTCTGTGTCTGCAATCAATCATTAACTATTGTTAGCGTTTGGCCCAATTTCGGAGAGGCAATGCTGAATTTGGTTCGGAAAGAGTGTCCAACTATGACAATAAGCGGCTAAAGTTAAAAAGATAAATACGTAAGTTACATCATTTCTGGAATTGATTGATTAGTGTATCATTGGTTAAAATTGGAAATGCAGTTGGAGTTGATTTGATGATTAAGTGTGATCGATTATTCGGGGGTTTTCGATTATGTTTTGATTGGCTTTTCTCTCTCTTTCTTTGCCTCTCTCTACAGGTGCACGATATTAAGATATTCGATACGTTTTGTTTTCCGATGTTTTCGCCAATTCGGCAGAAGTTGGGTATGTGGTTAAATTTTTGATTAATTTATGATTTGTTGATGATGATGTTTACAGTTAATGTTGTTAGCGTATTAAATGTTTTCACTGGTTATAGCTGACAGTGGAGATAATGCTATATTTATCCATTACATAGTTGTATGGGTCGGTAAAATTTTTGTTGATGCGGACCCTACACCAAAGTTCGAGGCAGCAACCTTGATCTTAGAAGTACCCTCAAGTGGCCGTGGAAGGAACCTCCACGTGGTATCAACTGGGAAACGCCAACTCTTACGGCTTGCTGGCTAGAGATGGTAGGCTGATCCTTCCAGGCACACATACACTCTACCAATGACAACCATCTTCTTGTGCAATCAATGCACTGTGAATGTATTGGTAGAGTGTTAGATTCGAGTCTTTTCAGGGCAGACGGTAAAGAAGACCCAAAAACGTTATGACATGGACGTAACTAAGAAAAATTCGCAGGTAGTGATATCTGCCCAAGTGTCAGTAGGAGTCGTGACTACGACTACCAGCGAGGGCTCGGGAGGTGTAAGTGCCTCATCAACAGTCGAGTCAGCGGGCAAACCAGGCAACTCTGATGTTTATACTACTGGTTTAGAAAAACAAAAGCGCGCAAAAGACATTTACACACTCGGCCTGGTATCACCGAGCTTGACAGTGATCGTTAGATCGAGAAGAAGACGTGGCACTGAGCCAAGAGGAAGAAAACATCTGTTAAACACCGAATCGTCTAATGAGGGCGCTGAATGGCAATCGGCCAGAAGGTTCAGATCTTCAAAGGAGGGCACTGAACGGCACACGACCGAAAGGCCCAACCTTTAGAAGGAAGACACTGAACGGCGCTTGGCCAAAAGGTCCAAACCTTTGAATAAGGAGCGCAGGCCCCTTAGACACTGCAAGGCGGCACTAGAACTTGTAACGGACGGTTTGGCGGGCATCCTAAAATGCCCGTGTGGGGACGGAGCCTTAGGTAGCATAATGACCGTGAAAGTCGGGCCGTGCCATCTGGCGAAGGAAAAGGCTCCTCAACGAGCTAAGCAGCGGCCAATGCTTGCTGTAGCTCAGTTCGGGAGACGTGGGCGGGGTTTTCACCGCTCGTTGCCCCTGTCCTTTACGTATTAACAAAAATTCATAGGCCTGGGGAAGACAACACAAACAAAGGAGGTAAAAATGGGGAATAAAAAAAATGAGGCGATAAGGATGGAATGGTTGGCAGATGGCTCGCTTGCCCTCGCGCTCGTATTGGGGTCCAGGTGTAATGAGACCCTCGGCCTCTGGTTTCGTACCACCGACAGACCACTACTCATCAGGTGCTGCTTCGATCTGGCGGTGGGAGCAGCACAACCAGACCAGAATATGGTTCATTACAAACTGAACGAAAGGCTTAGCAACTGGCAACTTCAACTGTAAAAAGGCAGCGCTCAGAAGAGAAGCCACGAGCATTCTAGGGCAAAAGGCAATGCCCAGTGGCGGGAAGGTCAGCGCCTACGGAGCAGACAGCCAAACAGACGAAAACCAGCACTACTAAGAAGGCCGGAAACGCCAGGAAAGAAACGAGTGCAGCCGAAGCAACAAGACGACACTTGATGGTGGCACTAATTGACCAAAGCGACCATCTCGGCAAGATTAGCTGGGGATGGTGGTCAGCTGTGGAAATGAAGCTGTTGGATAAACAGGTGCAGCGAATGCCAGACGCGAACCATCCTATGCCATCGTTTGAGGGAGCTGGGTAGTTCAAAGGCGTCAAAATGATAAGCTGCAAGGACAGCTTAACACTGAAATGGTGCAGAGACACTGTGCCGACACTAGAACTAGTTGGCAACACAATTCCAACGGTACCCAAGGCCAAGGTTATAATGCCGAGAGCCTTACCTGCAGATCCGTCGCTCCAACTGCTCCAGCGACAGAACCCCGATGTACCGACGGATGAATGGCTGGTCCTGCATTCCCGTGGACCAACAACCGATGGAGGGCAAACCATCATCTTGCAGATCAACAAGGCAGCGGAAGACATGCGTGGGCTTTAGGAAGTGTATTTCTTAAGCTCAAAAAGCGCAATCCCAGGGACTGCAACGAAAATATGATGGAGGACATCAGGCTAAGCGAAAATGAGAGCGAATTTGAGACGGATGATCCAGACGCTACTCTAACGACTAATAAACCAACCTTAGCGTTATGCTAAAGGTGCTTCAAATAAACCTACATCACATCAGGAGGGAAACTATGATGTGGCACTCATTCAGGAACCGTGAATTTCTGAGGAGGACCACATTAAGGGATGCTCAACGAACAGCCACAACGTTATAAGCTATCGAAAGGAGCGCAGACTGCGGACGGCCATCATGGTAAGGAAAAGCCACAATGCTCTTCTAGGCTCTGATAGAAGCACGAGTGACCTGACCGTTATACATGTGCAGGGTGCTCAAGGATGATCCCTTCTGCTCGCATCAGCAAACATAGATACATTGCTCGAATACGCGACCGGAAGGAAAGTGAACACAGTGATAGGCAGCGACGCTAATTCACATCACACGACATGGGGAAGGAGGACAACTAAAGTGGTGCGTTACTACTACTTTTTCCACTCAACTATAATTTAAAAATTGCAAATCGTTGAGGGGAACCTACTAGCGAGAACGTACTAGATGTAAATTACATAAGCTACACAAAAGTGGCGCTTAAAAAACTTATGAAGCAAATACACTAAAAATATATTACATACTTGCAAGTTATATTTAAAGCAATCTCTCTGGATCCTGTTAACCCCTTGTGGGGCATAGGGTATATTTAAAGCGATCCATCATTCTAATTTATATGATAAACTGTTTTGAGCAAAAAAATGGAGAGAGAGGGGGCGCCAAAATTTCCTTGTCTGAGCCTTAAGTTAGACTTCGAACGGCCCTGTGCTAATCTCAGCAAATTTAACGTTAATTTTTGCATAGCCTGGTTGGTTGGTCAGTCGTGTAGCTGTTAAGTGCCCAGTAGAAAATACATTGAGCAGTAAGTATGCGCTGTTTTGATGCCACACGCCTCATAAAAGGAATTAAACCGTTTTTATCAGAGCCCTTATGAAGTATTCGTCCTCCGATCCATCCCGTGGAGTTGAGGAAACGTATTATCTCCCTGATATCTTTCAAGGAGATGCCGGATCTATCTACGAAGAAAGCGCTGCCCATTTTGATGCCTGATTCTCACGAGAGCCGGGCATTTGCATAAGAAATGGATCAGAGTCTCCTTCTCTTCTTCATTCCCGCAACTCCGACAGTATATGTTGTAAGGCATACCCAATCTTCCCGCCTGCACTCCCGCCGGCCCCCGTCATAACCGCCATAACTCTTACGACATTCGAGCGGGTTCTCTTCAGAAGGGCGTTTGTTTTGCGTGCGTCATATGATGGCCATAGTTTCCTAGACGTGGCACACGTCGTCAGTGCGCCCCATTTTTCGCCAGCCCTTGTCATGAAATGTCTATGAATCTCCCTCTTTACGACACTAAATGGAAGCTGGACTGTCCCCGCGTAGGACACGTAAAGTTTGGGGACCTGTCGCGCCAGCTGATCGTCCCTCTCGCTCCCCGCTATATTCCTATGTCCTAGAACCCATAGAAGAGTAACTCTGAAGAGTTCGGGCAGTCCAGCCAGCTCACACTGGCATTATTTTACTATATTTAATGAGATTGTCCAGATTCCAAAGCCTTAATCGCGGCCGGGTTATCTATGAAGATGGTGACACTCCTAGTGGTTCCTGTGCTGCGCTTCAGCGTCCTACACTTTTGATGGCCTTCTCAAGGAGGGTGGTTAATAAGTAGCCTATTATAGTTTCCTGATCAACAGTAAAAACTTCATGATGATCGGTCAAGCGTCCCGTTCGAAACATATACCCAAATACATATTTTTAATCGTTTGCCGCTGGACTTAGCTAAACCTCCTAAACACCTACTAACCTGTTGATGTAACAAATTTATTTCAACCAGCTAACCGTATAATTTAATAAACTCTTAATTCTGAAAGCTTATAGGTTACTAATTGCACTTGAAAAAAATAAGGCTTGTAGTAAATACGTATACGAGTATTTCAAGAGCCCGCACTTCACCAAGCACGAATAGTCAATGACATATTTTCTTCCCAATGCAAAATGCATAAAAATTAAAGGAATAAGCTGAGCCATCTCTGAGAAGTAACGTCATTTCTTTATACCATGCCAATAAATGTCATGAATATATTAGTGAATAGCGTTTTTAATAATGCCTGATCCTCTCCTTTATCGCGAATCGGAGTACCATTAATAGAGCGCTTGCTTCTTGGAAGACTACACAAAAGAAACCAGACCATTCGTGGCAATTTAATATTATGTATTTCCGTTCAATTCAATTTTCATCTTCAGAACCATTTGCAAATGGGTCTCCTTAGGAATTCTGATCCAAAGAACCCACAATACAAACCCAATGAATATGATGGAGATCATAATAACAAGAAGACAGATGGAAGGCTCACAAAAGGAGATTATTAAACAAAAGACTATTCAAAAAGGCAAGGCAAATTAAGAGGAAATCGGAGTATGCATTAAGTGGCAGATGCGGATTCGGTCCCATTTACTTTTAATTATCCATCACCTATCATGGTGACTAACATATTTCATCAGTTCTCCAAATTCAATACAATCATAACTAGACTGGATGATACAGTAAAATGTCGAGGAAAATTATGCAACACTTGTAATGTTGAAATATTATTGTTTTCACATTCCAACTCAATGATGACTAGTACAGTGAAAATGATTTTCGAAACGTTTGAAGAGATGAATCTTATACAAAAACAACACTGCCAACATGTAAACAACTTTCTTCATGAAGAAAGCAACATTGAATCGACTCGAATGAATCACGAGCCCATATTTTTTCTCTCCTCATAATAGTCAAATATGTACTGTGATTGTTGAACATAAATTGGCATGGACAAGAATTTGCAGTATACATATATGTAAATGAAAGATTTTATGCCAATTGAAGATTTGGGTCAAACCGATCAAATGGTACACATTTCTATCAATAGACTCGATAATTAGAGTACAAATTGCCGTCCAATTTTTTTCCACTAAACAGTTCCAAGTGCCTGCTGACCTCAGTCACTTGTTATGAATCGTATGAATCGAAATGCAAGACCACAAGTCAAGATATTGCCACTGACCTACCAAAAAAACGAAAGACTTAAGACAGCAACCTGCAAATTTCTGGTTGAACGAAATGCAAATTGACCCTAATTACCTTCACGCTGCAAAACTTTCTTGTTCTCTGCAAAACCGCCCAAGAAATTTCACTCGATATGTCAACTCGAACGTTGCGTTGCTTCTCCGCTTCACGCACAACACTTCGTTTATATTTTCTTGCAATTTCGCGATATTCTGATTTTGGAGACGCAAGTACTTTGCACAGTCACTATACTGAGACGCGGCCGAACTTGAGCGAATTCTACTTGATCTATTGGCGGTAGTTTCGTAACACAATTATCATTTTTGCGTTTTCGTTTAAGCAAACAAACACCAAAAATGCCGCAAATTAATTAAGTGGTTCATTAAATTTGAATTGTAACGATCGCTCGAACTATTGCCGCTTCACGAATATCTGCGATGTGAACTTTTGATTTGTTTCTAAGATACATCAAAGATTAACTTGTAACGAAAATTTCTCTTCACTTATTTCAAACACTTTTGTTTCGTTCAATTGCTACTTCTGCTGCTGTTGCTGCAAAGCTAAATTTTCCTCTTTGTTTTAATTGCATGCAGGTTTTCTTCTCGCTTTTCACTCGACTGTGTCACTACGAAAAAAACCGCCACATTTCGTCTTCCTTCTTTCCTATCAACTTCCACTCAATCGGATGGTAGCTTCTTCACTTTGCCAATATCTAAAGATACTTGCAATCTTGCCAAGGTAAATTGTTAACGTGAGTGTACACAAGACGAAGGCGAATTGTGGAGTGGTGCTAAAGACACGCAGCGTATAAACTACGACCGAACGCTCGAACGGTTTCGAACGATATGAAATAAAATTGAAGACTGCGCTTTCTTCGTCTTCTTCTTCTTCAGGTGCGCGCAAAAAAGTGGAAGCTGAATTATATTTTTAGGCTGGTGGTGTGGCTCGTTACTACTATCGATTGATCTTTTCGACATACTCGGAAACAGTCACTTGAAATCAGCGAAAATTCCTATGACTTTCTTGTTCCGAAATGAAATTATTAATTATTTATATTGGGGCGGATAAGCCAATATACCGAAATGGAATTTTCATGATTAATAATGGATATTATCACTAGAAGGATGTTGAATAAATTTACATCTCAAGTTTGGTATTTTAGACGATATAGGTTTTTTTAACAAAGGGTATAAGGTTGTCAACAAATTCTAGCAGAAGCTGCCATTAAGTTTCCCTTACAATTTTTGCATTTAAGTCTAACGCATTTTGGCTAAGAAAATCAAACCAACTGGAATAATACCCGAGTATAGAAAGACATAATTTTACCTCACATCAAATATGGTATAAAATATACAGGGTTACTGGCAACTCGACGTGTTCCTTGTAACACGTTATAACGTGTTACAAGGAACACGTCGAGCCAAAATAAACAAAATAAAGTCACAAATGTTCTACCGATTTTCAGTGGTCACTGAGTTACTTGAATTTTTAAGTTAAAAAAAAACAGATTTATCCAGTTAAAATAAAAATTAAAAAAAGGACTACCAAGTTAATAGGTTGAAACTTATTTTTTTCTCTTAGCCAACACTATAGCAAAACTTCCGCAATCATTCAATATTTCAAAAATACTTCACATCACAAAATGTTTAATTAAAATAAAAAAATATTTTTCTTTGCTTCATTTAAAATGTAGTTTTACTTAAAAACAAGATATGACACCCTTCACGCGAAGCGTGACTTATGGTGCATTTATCCATAATTATTAGCAAACTGGGTATTCCAGTTTGACCAAATTAGCTCTTTACAACCTTTTTCATTAAGCAGATTTCTGCAAAATATAAAAAAAAAAATTCCGATTTGTTAAACCTTTAGCAGCTACAGCCATTTTACGCTTTAAGAATAACGCCGACCACACATACTTAACTCATCTAACACACGAAGATCGATGAAATAATAAATATCGTTGCTTCAACCTCTCAAAAATTTTGAAACTTTATTTGACTTTTTTTTCGAGTTTTCATCAACATAACAATAGTAATTTTGTTACATTAATCATCTCTATTCTATTGCGTTCAAATTGTGCTACCATTCTTTCGCCATAAATCCTTAACTTCGGCCTATTATGACTCAGTAATTGTAAAGTCCGACGTCGGGCCTTGGCTGCCTGGATCATTGTCCTTCAATTATCTTGGTCACGTGACCGCGTCCTCCAATTTTGGAAGCCCAGTAGCTGCGCGGCGTCCACACCTACTGAGCTCTTCCAACGAGATCTCGGTCGTCCTCGCAGTCTCGCTCCGTCGACTCGTTCTGCATTCATTACTCTCATGCAATCATCGTCCATTCTTTGTACATGCCCTGCCCATTGAAGTCGTTGTATTTTGACGATTTTCGAGACTTGCAGCTCATCGTACATTTCATACAACTCATGGTTGTACCGGATGCGCCATCCATCTCGATCGCAAACAGCCCCGAAAATTCGCCGTAGAACCTTATGTAACGGACGGTTTGGTGGGCATCCGAAGACGCCCGTAGAACGGAACCTAAGGTTGCATTATGACCGTGAAGGTCGAGCAGTGCCATCTGGCGAAGAAATAGGCCCCTCAACGAGCTAAGCAGCGACCTATGCTTGCTGTAGCTCAGTTCGGGAGATGTGGGCGGGGTTTTCACCGCTCGTTGCCGCTGTCTTTTACGCATTAACAAAAATTCATAGGCCTGGGGAAAACAACACAAACAGGGGAGGTAAAAATGGGGAATAAAAAAATAGTCGATAAGGATGGAATGGTTGACGGACGGATCAGACGCCCACACGGTGGCACCTGGGTCCGGGTGTAATGGGACCCTCGGCCTCTGGTTTCGTACCACCAACAGATCACTACTCATCAGGTGCTGCTTCGATCTGCTGGTGGGAGCAGCACTACCAGACCATAATATGGTTCGTTACAGGTGGTTCATTACAGGGCAGCTTCTACTTCGAGACCTGCCAAGAAGAAGAAGCTGAGGACAAGGTGTGCTCCTGGAAATAGAAAAAAAAAACAAAAGCGAGCTGGGTACTGGAGTCAGCCGACAACCATTGTAGAGGGGAAAAATTAGCAAAAGAAATACTACATTTCTCAATTATTCAGATGATCAACAGGTTACAAAGAACTCTAAGGCCAGCAGAGGCGCAACACTGCATTCCTTGCCGTAATCCACTCATAAACTCTGTAAGCTGCTAAGCACATGAACAATAGAAAAATGCAATACTGTGTAAAGAAATTTTTTTAAGTTACTTAGAAGGACAATCCTGGCAAACAAAAAGGTATCCAGGGCTCCTCCACGCTTCGTCCGGTCATCGAAGATGCTCCAAATGCCGGTAATTCAAACCATTTATGGAGGCCTTAAATACGTGGCTAAACCACAAAAGACAAACACAAAGCCAGGACTGCCTTGCTAAACTGAATCTAAAAGGAAAAACTACTCTATAGCAAGGATGGGGGTGCTACAGAGGAGAGCACAACTACTTGAAGGGAAAATACGTGAAGTAAAGTGGCTAAGTCCTAAGACTTAGAGCAAGTAGCCTTAATGTGATTGTGGGGATACAAATCCGTGGAAGGACCAAAAAGGAACTCGATGAGGTCCTTCTTGGTCCTGTTCTTTACCAGAAATGGGCCCCACTTTGGGCGCCAAATATGTAACGGACAGTTTGGTGGGCATCCGAAGATGCCCGTGGGGACGGAGCCTAAGGTTGCATTATGACCGTGAAGGTCGGCAGTGCCATCTGGCAAAGAAATAGGCTCCTCAACGAGCTAAGCAGCGGCCTATGCTTGCTGTAGCTCAGTTCGGGAGATGTGGGCGGGGTTTTCGCCGCTCGTTGCTCCTGTCCTTTACGTATTAACAAAAATTCATAGGCCTGGGGAAAACAACACAAACAGGGGAGGTAAAAATGGGGAATCAAAAAAATAGTCGATAAGGTTGGAATGGTTGACGGACAGATCAGACGTCCACACGGTCGCACCTGGGTCCGGGTGTAATGGGACCACCAACAGAGCACTACTCATCAGGTACTGCTTCGATCTGCTGGTGGGAGCAGCACTACCAGACCATAATATGGTTCGTTACAGGTGGTTCATTACACACTTACGTTCAAATCTATCTAGCGTGTTTTCGGAGGCTTGAGTTAGGGTCCATGCTTCGCAACCATAGCATAGCACTGGTCGTATTATGGTTTTGTACACGCGGAGCTTCGAGTTTCTGTGCACATGCTTCGATTTCATTATGGGAAGAACCGAGAAAAAAGTCTTATTAGCTAACTGTATCCGTCGCTTGATTTCGTCAGTTTCGTTGGCGTCCCTTGACAAGTTGCACCCCAGGTATATGAAGTTGTTCACGAACTCGATGTTGAGGTCCCCTACATTGATGCTCTGTTGTGCAGGTGTCCTTGTCACCGATTGCATCATTATTTTACTTTTTCCCTCGTTAATACGTAGTCCAACTTCTTTTGCAGCGGTATCGAAAGTAAGCAGAAGTTCTTCTGCGTCGGCCAATCTTCGGGACATGATGTTGATGTCGTCGGCGTACGCTGCTAATTGCGTCGACCTGATGAGTAGCGTCTTGCTGTTGTCCATATTCATAGCCCGAATAACGTATTCCAGTGCTAGGTTGAAGAGTGTCAGTGCCAGTCCATCGCCCTATTTCAGACCAGTGCGTGTTTCAAATAGATCAGTAAGTCTATTCTGGATCCTGACTTGTGAGACGGAGTTGGTCATCGTCATCTTAGACAGTCGCACTAATTTTGCCGGTATACCAAATTGCAGCATGATGTTGACTCCACGATCGATACTGTCGTATACCTGCTTGAAGTCGACAAAGATTTGGTATACGTTTACATTGTATTCCCAGCACTTCTGGAGTATCAGTTTGACTGTGAAGAGCTGATCAGTAGTGGAGCGACCAGGTCTGAAACCGCTTTGATATTCGCCAATGATTCGTTCTGCGTACGGTTTTATGGTAATATTTTCCAGAATTTTCGTCAAAATGTTATACGACGTACAAACTAGTGATATGCCCCTGTAATTCTCACACCGCAGTTTATCTTCCTTTTTGTGAATTGGACAGATGATGCTTCTGCGCCCATCGTCTGGGATCTCCTCGTCCTCCCCTACTCGCAGGAGTAATTGATGTATGGCATCAACTAGACTCGTTCCACCAAATTTTAACAGTTCAGTCGGAATCTCGTCAGCGCCCGGCGATTTATTTCGTTTTAGTGACCGCAACGCGAGATCAACTTCCTCTACTGTCGGGGGTTGAATGGGTGGGCCTAGATCAATAATATCGTCGAGAGCCTCTTCTGTGGGGGTGCTAGATGGTAGGTTCAGAAGCTCTTCAAAATAAGAGGCCCATCGTTTGTTAATACCATCGGTGTCGCTGATGATGTTTCCATCCTTGTCCTTACAAAGGCTAGTCCTGGGTTGGTAATCGTTCTTAATTGCATTTACTAGTTTATACGCTTGTCTAGTGTTCCTATTAGCTAAGTTTTCGTTTATATTCAGCAACTGCTCGTCAAAGTATTTACGTTTCTTACGTCTAATTATTCTATTCGATATTCGCCGTAGCTCGTCATATTTTTCTCTTCTGGCTCTGGTTCCTCGTTGAATCCATTGTCTGTAGGCCTCGTTTTTCGCGTCAAGTGAAGTTTTGCGTTCTTCGTCGAACCAGTCATTTCGCGCTCGCCGGGCTTTATATCCCACGACTTTCTCTGCGACATCCTTGATGGTACCCTTGAGTTCTTCCTTGAACCCATGGACGCCTGTGTTGTTGATGTTGTGTAGCATAGGTGATAGTCTTTTCTCAAGGGCGGTAGTATACGGCAGCGCTGTAGCATCACTCAAAAGCTTATCAACCGCAAAGATTTTGGGGGGGCTGATTCTCGATTGGTGCACTGAGGGAATTCTACATCTGTAGGTCGTCTTCACCAAGTGATGATCTAAGTCACAGTTTGCTCCTCGATAGGAGCGGACATCCATCACACTAGACGCCCATCTAATGCAAATGAGAACGTGGTCAATTTTGTTGACGGTATGTGCGTCTGGAGACTTCCAGGTCTGCTTGTGAATGCGTCGATGCGGGAAACACGTAGAGCTTACGACTAGATTCCTGCTGCAGGCGAAGTCAATAAGTCGCTGGCCGTTGTCGTTACACTCTTCATGGAGACTGTGGCCTCCAGTGGTCCCCCGGTGCCAACTTTTATTTCCGACTTTCGCGTTAAAGTCTCTCAGCAGCAATTTGACGTCGTTTGTTGGAAGTGAGTCGAAGAGAGTCTCAAGGCGGGCGTAGAACTTGTCTTTTACTGCGTCTTCTTTAACTTCAGTGGGGGCATGCACATTGATAAGCCAGAGATTGAAGAATCGAGTCTTGATGCGAATCGCACACAGCCGTTCATTTATGGGTTTGAAGTCAGTAATATGCGGTTTGAGGTGATTGTTCACTATAAATGCTACTCCAAACTCCTTGCGGCTCGATGGTTTGCCACTTGTAAAAATTGTGTGCGATTTCTTGTCATTAATCTCGCTGCCAAGCCAATTTGTTTCCTGGTTTGTTCTGGGAGCGTACATTCCAGGATCCGAAAGAATAATCCTTTAGTCGTTTGCGTGGTCTTCGTTGTTGATCCGTCCAATCCGAGGCTTTTGTTCCAGGTTTCTTGACATGGAGTGGTTTTTGCAAGGACGAGTTGTCAGCACTTCGCTTAACCCCACACAGGGGATGGCCTCGGAAGATAGCTGCTTCAGATGGTTTAATAATGGGGCGACCGGTAGCGCAGTGTGTTGAGGCAACAGTCTCATGTTTGACTACCGGCGTTTCGGGTTCGAATCCCGTCCACGGCAACGTTCGTGGCCATGGATGTGCAGGAGGTGCATGCTGGCAACTGCATTCTCTGAAACCAATTTATGCCAACGAAACGTCAACTGGGCCACATGGAACAGTTGACGCGCTATGCCCCCACAAGGGGTTAGGGCAATTGAGTAGTATAACTACGCAAGTCATTCCATCCTACTAAACCTGAGACGCTTAGGTGTTGGTCAGCCATTCAGGCTACAGCCATCTGCCTTTTTCCAAACTGTCTTATCGCTAAGACATTGGCCGTCAGCGATTTGATACACTGCCGTTACCAGGGGGCGCCCACGCGGAGGACTATGGAAAAGGTCTTTTGCCCCCCACAAACAGCACAGCAAATGGAAATAATAGGTTTTGTATCTTCTCAAAATAGGTTAATAATCGTTTATTTCTATAGTTGCAGTTCACACCCCTGCGTCCCTTAAAACACGTCCGAGGTCAAAAGTACTGATGGCCAACGATAACCAACACCATAGGCAATAATATGTCTAAGTTTCGTTACGATCACGTAATATTTAATAATAATAATAATACATTCATTTAAAATCGGGGATTATGGTGCTTTTTTTGTGTGGATAGTCGATACAAAAAATGCACCTATCGGTCTCGTGTATAGGTGCGAGTACTACATACTTGCAAATTGTTTTTCGTACAGCGAATTGTAGTTAAGCATTTCTGTTAGGGTAAAAATTGGTGGGAGGGGGGGGGGGTGGGTAGGCTGGTTGCTGACTCTAATATTTTTATTTTTTTATGCAAGTTTGCAATTTGCAATGTCGTCTTTACATGAATGGTTAAGCATCTCGAAGAGTAGGACAGTTTATCTCGTGTACATACATATCTATCTACAGTACAGCTTCTCATATTAGGTTAGGTTAGAAGGGTCGCCATGAATGACACAGCACACTTAGACCACATATACGGGTCCGTTGTGATACCCCAGGCATTTACCAACCTGTATACTAGAGTTTAATCATTGAACCAGCCGGAGCAGATAATGAAATTAACGAGCTTATTGATATCCATGTCTTTAAGGTCATCCAAATCTCCGAAAAAGAAGGACCCAAGAATCTCATGCCTTCTTACGGCTAAGGCAGGGCAGGCACAAAGAAGATGAAAAGTACTCTCCTCCTCATCTTCGTCATCGCAACTCCTACAAAAATCCCTGTAAGGAAGTTGGAGTCTGCGGGCGTGTTCGCCTATCAGACAGTGTCCAGTTATAACTCCCGCCAACACGCTGATGTGCTTTCTTCCCATTGACCTCATAGCTTCTCATATTAAACCTTTAACTTTTGAGAGGTGACAGATGGAGTCTTTTTTTATAAATTGGCATGTAAGATACTATATCATGAGCAAGACATTTTAACTGTGATATTTTTATCCATCTGAATGGTACCAAGAAGAGCAGGGAGCCAATATTTACATAGCAAAATAAGCGCTTGCTACAAAAACCTCGGATTGCGGGCGTAGTCCTCTATATTCCGGTTTCATTTCTAATTATTCTAATTACTCACGTGGATTACCTACCTACAGTCCAATTCTGCGAGGTTATTGGATTACATTTTTCCAGGCCCCACTAGGTTTATTTACTGTTTCCCTGTGCACCTGTACTTTATTATTTTTAATTTTCATACACATATTTTCAAAGTGCTTTTCAAAGTGATTATATCATTTTTTATTAGAGCAAAGAATTGAATGCATACCATAAATAACACAATTCAATCTCTTTATTTTTCACTTCTTGTATCTCACATTTTAATAAGACGAGTCTATTAATTCAAGACCTATTGTCTGCTACCCTAAGACACGCCAACTATTCGATTAATAATATTTTGAAGACATGTAACACGCGGAAGACTGTACCTATATATTGGTATGAAATCTACCGGCGCGGAGTGGCGATGCCTAAAGCTAGTGTCAGTTGTATTTACGTACATTCATACCAATGACTAATGGAGAAAGTAGTCACTAGCTCAGCGTCATGTTGAATGGAATGTTTGCTTACCTCATTATCTTACCTGCACAGGGTACCTTGCGTTAACGTACCTTACCTTTGCCACTGTAAAGCCACGATGACAACAAGCCATCATTTTGGATGGAAAGTGCAATCATACGAGCCATATGAACATTTTTTTTTTAAGTTCTAAACTTCCGTCGCCGCATTACCTAATTTTTATTACAAATAATTTATGTCAAATGTTATAAATTTGTTTATGAAAGTTCTATTCCTACTGATATGATCGTAACGCACTTGTCGTACACACGCCTAAAATGCCCGCAGAAAGTTGGAAAATGCGAACTTGATGACGAGGAAAAATACGATGAAGTGCTGTTAGATCACCTCCATTGAATTCGTAAGTACCTTAGTGTACGTATTATTTTGTATTATCTTTCTGGGCTGGGCCAGGGGCGTGCTGAAGGTTTTTGAGGCTACAGCAAAGTTTCATTTGGAGGCCCCCGCTTCTGGATTGTAATTTCTACTCCACACGTGGCGATGAAAATTATACAGGGTGTTCGAAAATTGGGGCATAAACGCACTGCCATATGATAACTCATTGAATTTCAAGCAAAAAAAAATCCGAAGAACATTTTCGAATGCTTCACGTGTTTATAAAGGGTGTTTTTTTAAGCCCGATAGAACTTGAAATTGTAAAAAATAACACAAAAAATGAAATTTTAATAAATCTATTTTTTTTATTCGAAAGAGAAGTAGGTGGCATTAACATTTGAAAATGATTTCGGGCATATGGCCACCGCGGCTGTTCTTGACGAAGCGCATTCTGGACGTCCAATTGTGGGCCACTTTTTCGAGCACTGCTGGCCGTATGTCACGAATAACACGAACAATGTTGGCCTCCAAGGTGTCAATTGTTGCTGGTTTATCAGCATACTTGACTTCACGTAGCCCCACAGGAAATAATCGAGAGGTGTCAAATCGCACGACCTTGCAGGCCAATTGACAGGTCCATTTCTCAAAATCAACTTATCGCCAAATTTTGATTTCAATAAGTCGATGGTTTCGGTCGCCGTATGGCACGTAGCGCCATCCTGCTGAAACCACATCTCGTCTGGATCAATGTCATCCATATTTTCAAACAGAAAATCATTAATCATGGTGCAGTAACGATCTCCATTGACAGTAACGCGAGCATACAGCGGCGATATTCTCTTGAGTACGCACATTCCTTCGACGTGTTGGTCTTACTGCATCATGTAGAGAGTATGTGGTATGAAATCTATCGACAGTTCGACGGATGGCTTGCTCAGATGGACGATTATTTGCGCCATAAAAATCACGAAGTCGTCTATAACTTGCGCGAATCGACGACTGATTTTCGAAGTAAATTTGGATAATTTGGTAGCGCTGTTCAAACGTCAGTATATTCATGATGATTTGCCAGAGTATACTGAAACAAATAATACAAATTTTTTTATTAAAATTTAATTTTTGTTTTATTTTTTACAATTTCAAGCTCTATCGGGCTTAAAAAAAACACCCTTTATATATATATACCTATATATAAATTTTAAATTACCAACTTGACATTACTAAAAAAATATCTGGAAAATTACGCTAGCTAGACTAGAATACTCAAATAACAAGTTAGTCGTAGCCAATACCTTGCTCTAAAATATTTAATTTATTTTCTGAAAATCAAACAACCGATTTAATTGTTATAACTTTGTAAAGTCCAAATGTTTGTTTTTTTTTCATTATTGTTTTTCGTCACCTTCTCTTTGAAATTTGGCATACAAAGTTTCAAAAATTAATTTTCCATTTTCTTATGATCAAATCGTGTTAACATCATATCACTTTTTATGTAGAGAAACAAGCTTTTTAGTGTGTTGAAACATCGCGAAGAAAGTCAATTTTACACTCAAAACGCGATTGATAAGCTTTTGAGCGATACTACGGCGGTGGCGTATACTACCGCCCTTGAGGGAAGACTATCGCCTATGCTACACAACATCAGCAACACAGGCGTCCATGGGTTCTAGGAAGAACTCAAGGATACCATCAGGGATGTAGCAGAGAAAGTCGTGGGATATGTAGCCTGGCGAGCGCGAAATGACTGGTTCGACGAAGAATTCAAAAATTCATTTGACGCGTAAAATGTGGCCAAAGACAATGGATTCAACGAGGAACCAGAGCCAGAAGAGAAAAATGTGACGAGCTACGGCGAATATCGAATAGAATAATTAGACGTAAGAAACGTAAATACTTTGACGAGCAGTTGCTGAATATAAACGAAAACTTAGCTAATAGGAACACTAGACAAGCGTACAAACTAGTAAATACAATTAAGAACGGCTACCAACCCAGGACTAGCCTTTGTAAAGACAAGGAGGGAAACATCATCAGCGACACTGATGGCATCAACAAACCATGAGCCTCTTATTTTGAAGAGCTTCTGAACCTACCATCTAACATCCCCACACAAGAAGCTCTCGACGATATTGTTGATCTAGGTCCACCCATACAGCTTTTACAAGTATCCTCAAAAATTGATGATTCAAAAGCACCAGGCCCGGACGGTATTCCCAATAAAGCGTTGAAGGTGGCAATTCGCACTGTGTCAGAGAAGTTCATTGGTACATTTGGAGCCTGCCTGGAAGAACGAACTTTCCCAAATATATGGAAAAAACAGAAATTGGTTTTGATACCCAAGCCGAATAAGCCGCCAGGGGAACCAAACTCATACCGCTCAATCTGTCTCTTGGACACTGCCGGAAAGATGTTTGAGCGGATAATTCTCAACAGGCTATCCCAGGTCGTGGAGGAAAAAGGCCTCTCAGACCGACAGTTCGGCTTTCGCAAAGCCCGATCCACGGTTGATGCGATTATGTCGGTGATTACCTTGGCAAAGGATGCATTGCGGGAGAACCAATGTTATGCTGTGGTGACATTGGACGTGAAAAACGCTTTCAATTCCGCCAACTGGGAACACATCCACACGTCTCTCCATAAAATGGGTGCGCCGGCCTACCTAGCCGAGCTAATAAAGAGCTACCTCTCAAATCGTATCCTCCAGTATGATACAGGTGAGGGACCCAAGGAATACAATGTGTCATCAGGAGTTCCACAAGGATCGGTTCTTGGGCCCGAATTATGGAACATAATGTATAACGACATTCTTAACCTCCCGATGCCTAAGGGCGTGACAATAATCGGGTATACTGACGATATTGCGGTAGTTGTGGTAGCTAAGGACTCGGACTACGCAGAAATGTATGCCGGCGAGGCAATAACAACAATTAAGCTATGGCTTGAAAAAGTGGGACTTGAGCTGGCAGAGCAGAAAACGGAAGCTGTTCTCATTAGCAATCGCAGAAAGAGGAACTAGCATCATCACTTCCAAAAAAGCTATTAGGTACCTGGGAGTAATGATCGACTCAAAACTGACCTTCGGGGAGCATCTCAAATACGTTTTTGAAAAAGCGGCTAATACAACTGTCGCACTGGCAAGAATGATGCCTAACATAGGGGGCCCGAGACCGAGTAGAAGGCTTTTATTGTCTAGAGTCATCACCTCAATACTATTGTATGCTTCACCGGTGTGGTCTGGGGCGTTTCTTCACGCAAGTAACATTCGAAAGATAAGCTCAGTCTATCGAAGGAGTGCGTTGAGGGTGTGTTGCGCTTATCGAACGACATCCCATGAAGCTGCCTACGTAGTTGCTGGAATGATTATAGATATTCTAACCGACGAAATGAACCAGCTCTATGAAAGTCGTCATTTGGAACCAGCGGGGGTTCCGGAAGCACGGAGAGTAGCGGAAAGAAACGAGTCTCTAAGAAAATGGCAGGTACGTTAGGAGGAAGCCCAAACAGGTCGTTGGACCTACACACTAATCCCCGAATTGAGAGTTGGATGAATAGGAAACACGGTGAGGTAAACCATTACCTGACACAATTCCTAACTGGTCACGGCGCTTACAGACAGTATCTGCACCGGTTCAAGATTGACGAATCGGCGGAGTGCCCGAGATGTCCTGGAATAGAGGAGGATCCTAAGCACGTGTTGTTCCACTGCCCAAGATTCGCTATAGGAACCGCGAAACACTAGAAGCGGAATTGGGCGCAACAATCCGCCCGGAGAACCTTGTTGAGCACATGCTCTTGTCCACGAGCAACTGGAACGCCGTGAATCGTGCAGTGTGCAACATTTATATCGAGCTCCGAAGGGAGGAAGAGACGCGCAGGTCTGCGGATGTTAGCGTAGGCTAATACCGAAAGGTGGTTCCACAGGGCAAGGGGGGAGACACAGGTGTTCGCGCAGGTTGGATGTAAATGCTGTTCACCCTGTGGGGTTTAGTCAGTAAAAATCTGACATACCGATATCGGTATCTTATAGAAGATTCCCCCGCCTGTATAAAAAAAAGGCCCACCCATACAACCCCCGACAGTAGAGAAAGTTGATCTCGCGTTGCGGTCACTAAACCGATATAAACCGCCGGGCGCTGACGACATCCCAACTGAACTGGTAAAATTCCGGGGAACGAGTCTAGCTAATGCCATACATCAATTACTCCTGCGAGTTGGGAGGACGAGGAGATCCCAGACGATTGGCGCAGAAGCGTCATCTGTCCAATTCACAAAAAGGGTGATCAACTGCGGTGTGAGAATAACAGGGGCATATCACTAGTTTATACGTCCTATAACATTTTGACGAAAATTCTGGAAAATAGAATAAAACCGTACGCAGAACGAATCATTGGCGAACATCAAAGCGGTTTCAGACCTGGTCGCTCCACAACCGATCAGCTCTTTACGGTCAAACTGATACTCCAGAAGTGCTGGGAATACAACGTAGACGTATACCAAATCTTTGTCGACTTCAAGCAGTCATACGACAGTATCGATCGTGGAGTACTGTACAACATCATGCTGCAATTTGGTATACCGACCAAATTAGTGCGACTGACAAAGATGACAATGAACAACTCCGTCTTACAAGTCAAGATCCATAATAGACTTACTGATCTATTTGAAACACGCACTGGTCTGAAATAGGGCGATGGACTGGCACCGGCGCTCTTCAACCTAGCACTGGTATACGCTATTCGGGCTATGAATATGGACAACAGGAAGACGCTACTCATCAAGTCAACACAATTAGCAGCGTACGCCGACGACATCAACATCATGTCCCGAAGATTTGCCGACGCAGAAGAACTTCTGCATACGCTCAATACCGCTGCAAAAGAAGTTGGACGAGGGTAAAACTAAAATAATGATGCAACCGAGGACAAGCACGTCAGCACAATCGAGCATCAATGTGGGGGACCTCAACATCGTGTTCGGGAACAACTTCATATACCTGGGCATCAACTTGTCAAAGGACGCCAACGAAACTGATGAAATCAAGCGGCTGAGGATACAGCTAGCTAATAAGACTTTTTTTCTCGGTTCTCCCCATATTGAAATCGATGCATGTGCACAGAAACACGAAGCTCCGCGTGTACAAAACCATTATACGACCAGTGCTATACTATGGCTGCGAAGCATGGACCCTAACTCAAGCCTCCGGAAACATGCTAGACACTTTTAACGTAAGGTTCTGCGGCGAATTTTCGGGGATGTTTGCGATCGAGGTGGATGGCGCATCCGGTACAACCATGAGTTGTATGAACTGTACGATGAGCTGGAAGTTTCAAAAAGCGTCAAACTACAACGATTTCAATGGGCAGGGCATGTACAACGAATAGACGATGATCGCATGCGAAAGAGAGTAATGAACCCAGAACGAGTCGACGTAGCAAGACTGCGAAGACGGCCGAGAGTTCGTTGGGAGATCTCAGTATATGCGGACGCCGGGCAACCACTGGGCTTCCAAGATTGTAGGACGCGGTCGCGTGACAGAGATAATTGAAATAATTGGAGGACAACGATCCAGGCGGCCAAGGCTCGACGTTGGGCTTTCGCGCCCCGATGATGATGACGAAAAAATTCGATACGTATTTTTTCCCCGGCCGATGCCCGTTTAATGCGAAGCAGGTAATCAAGGAGTATACTGTATGTCAATTGGTTTCTAAGGATCATTTAAGTAAGAAACAAGCAAATCTTTGAACTTAAATTCTTGACATTATCTTCATAAATTAAAGTAAGTTTCAGTTGACATGTATATAAAACAGAATTTTTCAAACAAAAGATAATTTTTTTACTGACTCTGGTATCAGGAGGTAAAGCGCCCACTGCTTATTCCAGCGAAATTTCATCCAATTCAAAACCACCTTCACATCTGATCAGCATTAGATGCTCTAAGCGCTCTTCACCCATAGTAGAATTATGTAAATATGTATTATCTTTCCTTTACTTAACTCTGTGTGCAAGTACCCGAATTTCTGCGACGCGGGAATTTCAAATTTTCGAAAAAAAAAGAAATTCCACAGATTTGCAGGCAAATGCAATCTGTTTTTTATTACTAAATCTGAAAATATTATGTAGTAATATGAAAATACATATACATATGTATAGTTCAATGAGTTGTTGAACCAAATATGATTCTTTTTGGCTTGAGATATATGCAATTCAATGGACGGTTAAATCGCCTCTTCACAATGACCCATATCATAGCCCCACACCTCCTCACATTCTATAGAGGTGAAAGAGAGGGTGGTGGTGTCAAACGGCAACATGGGCTATTTCATGGTGGTCGTGATTGCTGTGGATGACTTTAGGAGCAGTTTTTCGCCACACTTCAATTTGTATATATACGTAAGTACACAGAGAAAATTTCTTTGAAAAAAAAAAACGATGAAAGCCATTTTTTCGGGCAAATTTCATTTTTCAATGTCTGTAATCTTTTTTTTAGCTCGACTGACATACTTGGCTGAACGATAGTCCAACTTTTGTGTGTCCACAAAACAGTCATTGTAGCACAAAATACGCACCTTATAGACGATCTTTACTTTTTTTTCCCAAAAAGCTAATCCTCCCCGGCGGGGAATCGAACCCCGGTCTCCCGCGTGACAGGCGGGGATACTGACCACTATACTACCGAGGACATGTATGATAATAATTTTCTGATTCCGTGTATCATATACCGCAATAATTATCAACGTTTATAATACTTCTGATAACAATAGGTTCATTTAAATAAATGTGTTTTATGTACTGTGTCTGATTTATTTTTGGAGACCGACTGGAAAATTCTCGTCACTGATAAGATTGATAATTTTCAAGTACAAAAGTTTCTTAAATAGCCATTTTCTATATCTGTAGATTTTATTTGATATGTTTTGTTTTCCAGAACATATTCTACCCAAAAATAATTTTCGTCGGCTGCACACCAGTTAATGATGAGTCGTTACCCCATCTCAGATAGCTAGCTAGCCTAACGAAAACTACGAATTGAACCGCTTAATCTCCATATTTATCATCATCATCATCGTGGCGCGACAGCCCGACGTCGGGCCTTGGCCGCCTGGATCATTGTCCTCCAATTATCTCGGTCACGTGACCGCGTCCTCCAATTTTGGGAGCCCAGCAGCTGCGCGGCGTCCACACCTACTGAGCTCTCCCAACGAGATCTCGGTCGTCCTCGCAGTCTCGCTCCGTCGACTCGTTCTGCATTCATTACTCTCTTAGGCATGCGATCATCGTCCATTCTTTGTACATGCCCTGCCCATTGAAGTCGTTGTAGTTTGACGATTTTCGAGACTTGCAGCTCATCGTACATTTCATACAACTCATGGTTGTACCGGATGCGCCATCCATCTCGATCGCAAACAGCCCCGAAAATTCGCCGTAGAACCTTACGTTCGAAAGTGTCTAGCATGTTTTCGGAGGCTTGAGTTAGGGTCCATGCTTCGCAGCCATAGCATAGCACTGGTCGTATAATGGTTTTGTACACGCGGAGCTTCGTGTTTCTGTGCACATGCTTCGATTTCATTATGGGGAGAACCGAGAAAAAAGTCTTATTAGCTAACTGTATCCGTCGCTTGATTTCGTCAGTTTCGTTGGCGTCCCTTGACAGGTTGCAACCCAGGTAGATGAAGTTGTTCACGAACTCGATGTTGAGGTCCCCCACGTTGATGCTCGGTTGTGCAGGTGTCCTTGTCACCGATTGCATCATTATTTTAGTTTTACCCTCGTTAATACGTAATCCAACTTCCTTTGCAGCGGTATCGAGCGTATGCAGAAGTTCTTCTGCGTCAGCCAATCTTCGGGACATGATGTTGATGTCGTCGGCGTACGCTGCTAATTGTGTCGACTTGATGAGCAGCGTCTTGCTGTTGTCCATATTCATGGCCCGAATAACGTATTCCAGTGCTAGGTTGAAGAGCGTCGGTGCCAGTCCATCGCCCTGTTTCAAACCAGTGCGTGTTTCAAATAGATCAGTAAGTCTATTCTGGATCCTGACTTGTGAGACGGAGTTGGTCATCGTCATCTTTGTCAGTCGCACTAATTTTGCTGGTATACCAAATTGCAGCATGATGTTGTACAGTACTCCACGATCGATACTGTCGTATGCCTGCTTGAAGTCGACAAAGATTTGGTATACGTTTACGTTGTATTCCCAGCACCTCTGGAGTATCAGTTTGACTGAGAAGAGCTGATCGGTTGTGGAGCGACCAGGTCTGAAACCGCTTTGATATTCGCCAATGACTCGTTCTGCGTACGGTTTTATTCTATTTTCCAGAATTTTCGTCAAAATTTTATAGGACGTACAAACTAGTGAGATGCCCCTGTAATTCTCACATCGCAATTTATCTCCCTTTTTATGGATTGGACAGATGATGCTTCTGCGCCAATCGTCTGGGATCTCCTCGTTCTCCCATACTCGCAGGAGTAATTGATGTATGGCATCAACTAGACTCGTTCCACCGAATCTTAGCAGTTCAGCTGGGATCTCGTCAGCGCCCGGCGCTTTATTTCGTTTTAGTGACCGCAACGCGAGATCAACTTCCTCTACTGTCGGGGGTTGAATGGGTGGGCCTAGATCAACAATATCATCGAGAGCTTCCTGTGTGGGGATGTTAGATGGTCGGTTTAGAAGCTCTTCAAAATAAGAGGCCCATCGTTTGTTAATACCATCGGTGTCGCTGATGATGTTTCCATCCTTGTCCTTACAAAGGCTAGTCCTGGGTTGGTAGCCGTTCTTAATTGTATTTACTAGTTTGTACGCTTGTCTGGTGTTCCTATTAGCTAAGTTTTCGTTTATGTTCAGCAACTGCTCGTCAAAGTATTTACGTTTCTTACGTCTAATTATTCTATTCGATATTCGCCGTAGCTCGTCATATTTTTCTCTTCTGGCTCTGGTTCCTCGTTGAATCCATTGTCTGTAGGCCTCGTTTTTCGCGTCAAGTGAATTTTTGCATTCTTCGTCGAACCAGTCATTTCGCGCTCGCCGGGCTTTATATCCCACGACCTTCTCTGCGACATCCTTGATGGTACCCTTGAGTTCTTCCCAGAACCCATGGACGCCTGTGTTGCTGATGTTGTGTAGCATAGGTGATAGTTTTTCTTCAAGGGCGGTAGTATACGCCACCGCTGTAGCATCACTCAAGAGCTTATCAACCGCAAAGATTTTGGGAGGGCTGATTCTTGACTGGTGCACTGAGGAAATTCTACATCTGTAGGTCGTCTTCACCAAGTGATGATCTGAGTCGCAGTTTGCTCCTCGATAGGAGCGGACATCCATGACACTAGACGCCCATCTCCTGCAAATGAGGACGTGGTCAATTTGGTTGACGGTATGTGCGTCTGGAGACTTCCAGGTCTGCTTGTGAATGCGTCGATGCGGGAAACACGTAGAGCTTACGACTAGATTCCTGCTGCAGGCGAAGTCGATAAGTCGCTGGCCGTTATCGTTACATTCTTCATGGAGGCTGTGGCCTCCAGAGGTCCCCCGATGCCAACTTTCATTCCCGACTTTCGCGTTAAAGTCTCCCAGCAGCAATTTGACGTCATTTGTTGGAAGTGAGTCGAAGAGAGTTTCAAGGCGGGCGTAGAACTCGTCTTTTACTGCGTCTTCTTTAACTTCAGTGGGGGCATGCACATTGATGAGCCAGAGATTGAAGAATCGAGTCTTGATGCGAATCGCACACAGCCGTTCATTTATGGGTTTGAAGTCAGTAATATGCGGTTTGAGGTGATTGTCCACTATAAATGCTACTCCAAACTCCTTGCGGCCCAATGGTTTGCCACTTGTAAAAATTGTGTGCGATTTCTTGTCATTAATCTCGCTGCCAAGCCAATTTGTTTCCTGGACTGCAGTAATGCTCAGTTTGTACTTTTCGACCTGTTGAAGGAGGGCCTTCTCGGCCCCCGGTTTGTTCAGGGAGCGTACATTCCAGGATCCGAAAGAATAATCCTTTATTCGTTTGCGTGGTCGTCGTTGTTGATCCGTCCAATCCGAGGCTTTTGTTCCAGGTTTCTTGACATGGAGTGGTTTTTACAAGGACGAGTTGTCAGCACGTCGCTTAACCCCATTCGGGGGATGGCCTCGGAGATAGCTGCTTCAGATGGTTTAATAAACGTGCTGGAGCCCACACAACTATGTAGCAGGTCCAACTACGCAAGTCATTCCATCCTACTAGACCTGAGACGCTTAGGTGTTTGTCAGCCATTCAGGCTACAGCTATCTGCCTTTTCCAAACTGTCTTATCGCTAAGACATTGGCCGTCAGCGAATTGATACACTGCCGTTACCAGGGGGCGCCCACGTGGAGGACTATGGAAAAGGTCTTTGCCCCCCTCCATATTTATCGGTTTGTACTAAATAGCCGAGTCATCTCGTGCTTAGGAACTGATCTAAAGTAAATCGTGGAGTAGTTCTGATTTTTTTTTTTTTCGTTAATATTTTTTGGGGTGCTGATTACGAATCTGAGGTTTGCGACCAAATTGTTTTGTGGAATTTGAGTTATAGCTCATAAACAACAACAGAAACACATGCATGCATTTTCAAAACTATCAGCCCTAGCGAAAAATAATGAGACAAAATCAAAGATCACGAACAGTTCAATCAAAAATACGACAGCCCGACGTCGGGCCTTGGCCGCCTGGATCGCTATTCTCCAATTATCTCGGTCGCGTGACCGTGTCCTCCAATTTGAGAAGCCCAGTAGCTGCTCGGCGTCCGCATATACTGAGATCTGCCAACGAGCTCTCGGTCGTCTTTGCAATCTCGATCCGTCTACTCGGCGTTCATTGCTCTCTTCGGCATGCGATCATCGTCCATCGTACATGCCCCGCCAATTGAAGTCGTTGTAGTTTGACGATTTTCGAAACTTTCCAGCTTATTGTACAGTTCATACAACTCATACACTTACCGGCACAAAATCTGGCCCAAACAAAAACAATGCCGTAACGAGATTATTTGTCATCGCAAATGAGAATTTCCGATGGCTGTTATTGAAAACATGTGCTTTTGTTAATTGAAGAGTATATTAAGGGAAAACAGTTAGCTGATTCAAATTTTGTAACACTTAGACCACATTCTGTTCCTGGGGCGCAAAAAACACTGGTAAGGTATTTGAACTGTGATGAATTTATTCCTTTTTGCCTTATTTTTTTTTTTTAATTTGAGGCAATTCTGACTTCCAGAAACGTAACACAATGCCCCTTACTCCAGCTGAAGTGGCACTAGCTGCCTTACTTCGTGATCAAGGGATAAATCGAGAAGGAATTGCTGCATATTTCAACGTACCGCGAACAACTTTAAGATATGCCTTAAAAAGGTACGATCAGACCGGACTCTATACGCGGAGGCTCGGAAGTGGCAGGATCGGGAGTACATCAGCCCGAGATGACCGATTTATTGCACTGGAAATCTCAAGAAATCGGTTCCTCACAGCGATTGAAGTATGGCAGAGACTGAAAACGAGCGCACCGTTAGAAAACGAACGGAGGAGCAAAGCATGCGTGCTCGAAGACCAGCCCGATGTCCAGAACTGCTCCGCCATCATCGCGTAGCTCGACTTCGGTTCGCTCGTGAACATGCAAGGTGAACTCACGAAGAATGGAGTAGAGTTCTTTGGACCGATGAGTGTAAGGTAGGCTTAAGAGCTCCAGACGGCCGTGAACGGGTATGGAGAAGGCGCGGAGAGCGCTTCCTACCTAACACAACTAGGCAAACCACGAGTTTCCATGTTGGGTCTGTTATGGTTTGGGGAGGTATAAGTTCGGACGCTCGTACAGACTTGGCAATTGTTGAAGGGAGTCTGACTTCAACGCGATATATTGAAGAGATACTTCAGCAACATGTACTACCTTACGTGGAGACCACCGGTAGCGAGAAAGTCCTTCTAATGCAAGATAACGCACGACCTCACACTGCGCGATGCGTAGAAGCTTACCTTTCGGAGGCTGACATTTCTAAACCAGAGTGGCCAGCGAGAAGTCCGGACATGAACTCTATAGAGCATATCTGGGACATGTTAAAAAGAAAAATAAAGTCCGGCTCCAACCCCCCACAGACCTGTAATGAACCACCTGTAACGAACCATATTATGGTCTGGTGGTGCTGCTCCCACCAACAGATCGAAGCAGCACCTGATGAGTAGTGATCTGTTGGTGGTACGAAGCCAGAGGCCGAGGGTCCCATTACACCCGGACTCAGGTGCGACCGTGTGGGCGTCTGATCCGTCCGTCAACCATTCCATCCTTATCGACTTTTTTTGTTTCCCCCTGCTTCGAGAGAAAATATAACAATTTATTCGATGTTTAACTCCGACATGATATATTCCGTATAAATTCAGTTGCAATACAATTCATTCAACAATTTGAAAGAAAAAAAGCCGATAAGACTGAAACGACGACAAAACGATACAACAAGAATAATCTAGAATATTTTTTCAACGAGCTTTTAAATGTGAAAAATTATTAATTTAAATGCATAAAATACTAAGTTATTAATTAAAATAAAATACAATTTGATTCTACAGTTGAATTCAAAATAATAATACGAAAACTACAATAATTTAAAATAATTGAAATAATTCGGCTAATTTATGCCATCAATATCCAACACCCCCATTTTTGCCTCCCCTGTTTGTGTTGTCTTCCCCAGGCCTATGAATTTTTGTTAATACGTAAAGGACAGGGGCAACGAGCGGCGAGGGCCCCGCCCACGTCACCCGGACTGAGCTTCAGCAAGCATAGGCCGTTGCTTGACTGGTTGAGGGGCCTATTTCTTCGCCAGATGGCACGGCCCGACCTTCACGGTAATATGCTACCTAGGCTCCGTCCCCACGGGCATTTTCGGATGCCCAGCAAACCGTCCGTTACATATTTGGCGCCCAACGTGGGGCCCATTTCTGGTACAGAACAGGACTAAGAAGGACCTCTTTGGGTTGCTTCTTTTTCTTTTTACAAATATCGTTTGTAAAAGATATTTTCGAAAATTTTCTAGTGTAATAGCCGCCTAAGAAAAGATTTGCGACATGAACGTTGCTTGTTTCAAGTGCTTTTCTTACATGCTTGCACACTTTCCCCCTTAGGCGGCTAATATCATTCATAAAAGTTCTTTTAAAATATCGTGAGTCAAAGATATTTGTAAAAGAACCGCTGTAGTTGTACCGGATGCGCCATTCATCTCAATCGCAAACAGCCCCGAAAATTCGCCGGAGAACCTTACCTTCAAATGTGTTTAGCATATTTCCGGAGGCTTGAGTTAGCGTCTATGCTTCGCAGCCATAGCATAGCACTGGTCGTATTATGATTTTGTACACATGGAGCCTCGTATTTCTGTGCACATGCTTCGATTTCACTATGGGAAGAACTGAGAAAAAAGTCTTATTAGCTAACTGTATCCGTCGCTTGATTTCGTCAGTTCCGTTTGCGTCCCTTGACAAGTTGCAACCCAGGCAAATGAAGTCGTTCACAAACTCGACGTTGACGTCTACCACATTGATGCTCGATTGTGCAGGTGTCCTTGTCGTCGATTGCATCATTATTTTAGTTTTACCCTCGTTAATACGTAGTCCAACTTCTTTTGCAACTGTATCAAGCGTATGCAAAAGTTCTTCTGCGTCGGCCAATCTTCGGGATATGATGTTGATGTCGTCGGCGTATGCTGCTAATTGTCTTGACTTGATGAGTAGGGTCTCGCTGTTGTCCAAATCCATATTCATAGCCCGAATAGCGTATTCCAGTCCTAGGTTGAAGAGCGTTGGAGCCAGTCCATCGCCCTGTTTCAGACCAGTGCGTGTTACAAATAGATCAGTAAGTCAGTCTATTATGGATCCTGACTTGTGAGACGGAGTTGGTCATCGTCATCTTTGTCAGTCGCACTAATTTGGCCGGTAAACCAAATTGCAGCATGATGTTGTACATTACTCCACGATCGATACTGTCGTATGACTGCTTGAAGTCGACAAAGATTTGGTATACGTCTACGTTGTATTCCCAGCACTTCTGGAGTATCAGTTTAACCGTAAAGAGCTGATCGGTTATGGAGCGACCAGGTCTGAAACCGCTTTGATGTTCGCCAATGATTCGTTCTGCGTACGGTTTTATTCCAGAATTTTCGTCAAAATTTTATAGGACGTATAGACTGGTGATATGCCCTTGTAATTCTCACATCGCAGTTTATCTCCCTTTTTGTGAATTGGACAAATGATGCTTCTACACCAATCATCTGGGATCACCTCGTCCTCCCATACTCGCAGGATTAATTGATGTATGGCATTAACTAGACTCGTTCCGCCGGAGTTCGATGCTGCTTCGATTGTCGTCTGATGCTTCAGCCCAACAAACCTTCAGGTCTTTTCTTTCAACAATCCGCTGCCATGAAGCGTGGGACAACCAGGGCTTATTCCGGCAATCCGGATTTATGCCAAGGATGGTATCTGCGCTATCAACGTACGCATTTTTATAGTATCCCAGTTTTCTTTTATGTCACATTCTGGGTGACTAGTTATCTCAGTTGCTTTTTGCGCAAGATGGTTAGATTAGTCGAGCGGTGTTGAATTTGCGGCGCCTGGATCTTTCGTCGCTAGGACGGGTGCAGTATGCAATCGAACATTAGCGATCATACGATAATGGTCTCTTGCTCTTCCCATCCAAATATCGGCGCCCCTCCTACTTCGCACGTCCAAGAGGCAACTCTTAAATCTCTTACTAGTGGCAAGGTGGTCGATTTGATTTTGACCGATCAACAGAGGACCAACTGATTTTGTGGTGGTCCTTATGCTCAAACATAGTACCACCGATGGAGAGACTATGCAAGTTGCAGAACTCTACAAATCTTTCACCGTTGTCGTTACGAGCACCAAGACCGTGTCTCCCCATCACATGTCTAAGCCCATAGTTATCAGCGCAAACTTTTGCATTCAAATCCCCCATGACGATTATAATGTCACCTTTTGCTGTTCTGCTCTGAACGGCATTTAGTTGTTCGTAGAAGCAGTCTATCGCGAAGATATTGTCGGGTTCAGTTGGAGCATACAATGTTATATTGTATAATTGTGATGTTCCTCATTTTGGCCCAGAACCTGGCGGTCATGATTATTTCGGAGACCGGATCCCAGGATAAGATACAGTTTCGTGCGGCTCTGGTTAAAAAGAGCCCCATATCTGACTCACGACCACTACCAATAGCTCTACCGGAGTACAACATTACAATGCTACCCGTTGGAGAGATAAATTTTCCGCTGTTCCACCAACTTATATTTAATGTTTTGATTTTTTTCTCCGCAGTCGATTTTTTTTGTGACAAAAGCCAGTATCTAGATTACTATTTTTTTCCATGTGCACCTCACTTATCAACAAATTCATCCGTTATCATTTTCCTCGTCGGATATGTAGTTTTTTCTATATTCGGAAAAAAACATCAGTAAACCATATGTTTTCTTTTTGTGGGAATAAAAGATAAAGAAAAGAAGCATCAAAAACAGTATTTTTAAGTAAGAATATCTCGAAAACTATTGAAGGTATGAAAAACAATTTTTTCCTGTAAAAAAAGTTATATTTTCCACATTCAGTTAGATGTGGTAACGACCATATTTTAAAATTGAGATTTTTTAAAGCCGATGTTTTCGACCACACCCCACATTCTCCCACATCTCCTTTAGTAGAAATAAACACATTCAGTTTATGTTTTATTATAAATATAGTATTTCAATTTTATTTACAAGTTTACCTTCCCTAAATCTATTGTATGTCAATAGTTGTAATAATAAAACACGTTTAACTAAAAAATTAGTTTACTAGCAAGTCTATCGTATTCTTCTCCTGTATATTAATCAAATAACATTACAGTTTTTAATTCATTTTTTTCTTTTGTCATTAGCTTTAATATTTTAATACAATCATACATTTCTATTATAAACCAAAAAAAGAATCCATAAATTCACAAAGTCATAAAATTACATTTTGTCCGACTGTAGTTATAAATGGTTAAAAGTCGCATAATAAATCGATGCACATATTCGCGCATCATACAAGATTGTTTGTTTACGATTAAATAGTTTTGATGCAATATTTATATAATTTTATATACCTTTCAAAATAACACGAATAATTAAAGTCTAATTTGTAAATGTAAGATCTTTTATATTTAGGACTTATCAAATAGTATTGCATGCATGCCCACATGGTTTCATTTTGTTTTGAAGTAGTGGTTAGTAGTAGATTTCAGGAAGAACTAAACGGATTAGTTAGTATCTATTATTCGCTAAGGGATAAATGTTTTTTTTTTAGGTTTTTAGATTTTGCTTTCATATAAATTCCGATGAATCAGTTATAAGGTTTTTAATATAATTTCAACTTGACACTCTTTGGCTTTATTTTACTATTTATACGAGTATAATTAGTAAAAGATTTTTTTGTTTCCTCATAAATAAAAAAAATGAGTGTCTTTATTCAATGTACACGAAAGATTTCTATTTGCTTATTTTCAACCTATTTATAATGGGCAAATAGAAAGTTTCACAATAAACGTTGACAAGAAGAATAGGGGTATGCTTAAAACAAATGCGTTTTTTTTCCACTTAAATGCCTATACATAACCCAAATTTGGCTGCTTTCCACTGTTTTAAAGAGAAAACTTGCAATGGTTATTTAATATGAATTTATCAAAAATAGATCAACAATCGATCGGCAGGTATCTAAGCTATCTGATATAATGGTTTCATTCATTTTTCCTACTAATAATTAAAATTGTTTCTAGAACGAAAGTGACCTAATATACTCGTATAAGCCAATCGTTTTAATCTAAAACCATTATTAAGATAGCCTATCATATATACAACTTGTTTTTGTCCATAGACCTATATAACAAGTCGCTGCTAATTGTAAAAAATTATGTTTGTTATTTAAACAAATAACAAAAAGTTAAGATATGGGAATAGTTGATATAATATTGAAAGGTAAGTTCTACGTTTTAGGAGGATAATCGAATAATCGTATACGGATGATTTTGGATATTCGAATTTTCTTCTTGCTAGTCCCAACAGGTTCAACTAGTAAGTATTGGGATAAGGGATTGTGGGCAAGAAGATACATAAATGGCAAAAAACAGAAGCATATGAAATTTGATAAATTTAAAAAATGGATGGAAGACTATTGTGGAGGACAAGTTGACACTACACAAGGACTTGGCATAAGAATTCAAATTTTACATTCTATTTAGTGTTTAAAAAAAATTCTAGATATGCTACAACCTTCCGTTTGATGTCTAAAAATAATATAAATGTATATTTCATAATAAATACATTTTTTATTTCTCGTTTAAATTTTGTTCATGCTCAAGTTGATAACAAATAGGGGTCTATATTTTTAATTATTCCATTTAATCCAATGGGAGAAAGGTTTTAATTGGAATTTCCGCGCTGCATACAAATATGAATCATTTGTTTCTTTTTTATTATTATTATTTTTTTTTAAACTAGTTGGCTATAATGAAAACTTATGAAAAATTTGGCCCAAAATTTCGTTATACAAAATCGTAATAAACCTTAGAAGACTTAGAAGAACATTTCAATTTCACATTGGGGTCGTGATTTAATCAAGTTGCATACACATCTAGTTAGTTAGTAGTACCGCAGTACTGCTAGTATCGTCGATACGATGTCACATTGGAAACATCGGAAATTATTTTAAATCATCTCGAATTTTCGACTTATTTTCAGTTGTGTGACAGTATCTATAAAAATAGACTATGGTTAAGTTCATAACACACAACGTGGCATACTGTTGCCAATTTGTTCTATGAATTCTCACCACTGAGTTTTTGATGGACACAACATGCTGTGAAAAACGTCATTTTCTCCATCACAAAAATTTCTCCGCTGGCTAGGACTAGCATATGATGACAATTCAGAATTGACACGTACGCTGTCATATTCATACGATTTTTCGTCAGTTTTGAACTGGAAATTTAACAATTGATGGATAAATAGATGCGAGTGCAGTTCAGAACACAACAAGTTGCTGCAAAGGTGCTTCGAAACTGTCGCCACAGCATGTTGCGATTCCGCTGAGTATTATGAACTTAACTTATGATGCGGTAATGACGAAAATAATAATGTTTAGTTGGCAGCAATTTTTTTATATTGTATTACTTGACTAAAACACTTCCCCAATATCCGAATATCAATAAAATATAAATCGCCTATTGATTGAACAACTTTCATTAAAGAAAAAACAAATATAAGAAAAGAAAAAAACTTGTATCAAAACCAACTCGCAAATTGCCAATAGGAAACTTTATAAGAGATAACGTTATATGGAAATAAAACAAAAACAAGTCATGAGGCCCAAAATGACTCCTTATTTTGGCGGCGGAATTTAAAATGTATAATCGACAATACAATGAGAGAGGATGAATTGGCTTTAAGCTGATAAATTTTGTGTGGTAGTGGAGAGCGAGTTTGAGTCATTTTTGACTTAGACTCGCAATGACCCACTCCACTTTATTCTTAAATACAATGAGTAATTTGAATATAAACTTAAATCTGGTATTGTTGGTCCTGCAAGCGAGTCGAGTACTGAGTCCTTTCTATCTACTTACATACTTTATTTTCCTCGACTAATCAACGATCGTCACGAAAATCTAAGTGCTCTAATATTAAACACTGATCACTGAAAAAAGCTTCCATAATCATCGGTGCCGATAAGTCCCATACTGGAAACGATAAGACAGTAGGGGAATTCACGCTCCGTCGTATTTGCCGTAAACGTCGTATTCGTCGTAAACTTCTGTCATCTCTATGGTAAAATGACAGAAGATTAGAACTTTACGACAAATACGACGTTTACAACGTGAGCATGAATCCCCCTAGTTTAGTTGAGGTGGATGGAGGTGTTAGACCGTCAATTCGTTACCAAAAGAAACAACGAAACATTCCTGTTTCGCGAATAATAGGAGAATTCTCTCCATCAGATAGACCCCATCTAGACTATATTGGGTTTGTGTACAACAACAAATCTTAAACTGGGTAGCCGCCGTTGCATCCAGAGTGAACTTTTTATGCTGCATACTGAGGGTAGCAATCCCTTAAGCGCGGAGCTCGTTTAATGAGCGGAACACATATAGGAGGTCGCTGTTGATTCACAATAATTTCTTGTGTGTGATTGAAAGATTTATGTACTACGAATAATTATAGTCCGGAATTTGTAGTCTACTTTGTAAATAATTATAGGGTTCCGCGCACCATCTAGCAGGACAGCCTGCCTTTTGACGGACATTGGTTTTATACTATTATTGTATCTTGCAAAGATAATATATTTTTTCGGTGTCGCATATGACAATGATTTTTGTCTGCTACTGCTCAAGCACTGTTAGATCCCAGAAGATATGACGACACCGTTATAGCATTCTATTGTCAATTGAGTGTGAGTTTGTGCAAAGAGCGACCAACTAAATCATTCAGGCAAGTGGTGCGAATTTCATTAATTTTATAAAAATATTTCTGATTGGTTTTTGAGGCATAAAAAATTCTTTGTAAGTAAGAAATATGTTATATTTAACAGTGGCGTAGATAAGGGGATGACCCCCCCCCCCCTCTCGTGAGCTCTTTTCAAAAAATTTAAATTAACTCGTAACAAGCTCGATATAGAAATTTGATACACAGAAATAGGAATGATAAAGAAAAGTATAAAATAAGTGATGATCGGCTACGCACGTGCTTTGCAAGTCCGTTGGACTCTTTATTTGTCTCTCTGAATTCTGTTAACCCCTTGTGGGTCATAGGGCATTAACCACACCGACTTTTCACCTCGACCTGTTCGCCGCCATCGCCTTCAACTGACTCCACGATTTCCCTATTGACTTACCCTCGACCTCAACTGATCTTATCCAGGTGTTTCTAGGTCGTCCAACGCAGAGACTTGCATCGGTTCCCTGTGGATTCCAATCGAGAGCCTGTTTAGCAATGTTTTCCGGTGCTTTTTGGAATGTGTGACCTATCCATTGCCACTTTCGTCTTTTTATGGTGGTGTCTATCCTGTCCTAGCCAGTAATGAACAGGAGGTCGTCGTTAAAAATGACCTCCGGCCAGCGTATGTGTAGGATGCGCCGTAGACACTGGTTCACGAAAGTTTGCAATTTAGTCGTTATCGTCTTGGTCACTTTCCAAGTTGCCATAAAGAAGCTCGGATTTTACATTGGTTTCGAAAATTCTGAGTTTGGTACGTCTGGAGATGTTGTTGTTTTGCCAGAAAGGAGTCAAACTGAAAAAACTGCCCGAGCCTTATTTATGCGAGACAGTACATCAGCATACGCTCCACCATCTGCTGTAACTACGCTTCCGAGGTAGCAAAATTTGTCCACTCTTTCCACCGTTTGCCCCGAAACACAAATTTCGCTTTGTCTTCCTGGATCCCCAAGCTCAAGTACTTAGTTTTAGCAGCATTGACTTTAAGCCCCGCTTGCGACTTTCGCGGTACAGGGCATCCGTCATTTGAACTAGGTGATCCGATCTATTTGAAAGAAGAGAAATATCGTCAGCGTAATCCAGGTGTTGAAGGTATTCAAACAGATTCCATCTATACCTTTGCTCTGGTGTTCAGGAAGCGCGCTGCAGAGTACTCGTACGTCGTTAATGACAATCAAAAACAATATACATAGTTGACAAAATGCAGCCTTGTCTCACTCCGCTATGTACCTCAAAAGGGTCTGAAAGCTTACCCTTGTGTAATACCCGACATTGGGCTCCGCTATAGGACTCCTTGATGATGGATATGATTTTATCTGGTATACCTCTCCTATGTAAAGCCTTCCAGATGTATTCCCGGTCAACGCTGTCAAACGCCTTCTCGAAATCGATGAACATGAAATGTAATGGGGATCTCCACTCTGCGGATCGTTCAATAATAATTCGGAGGGTGTTGGTGTCGTCGTTATATGAAAAGCCCTCTCGAAAACCAGTCTGTTCATCATTCAGTGTGCGGTCAACTGTATGCTTGATACGGTTTAATACTATTTTTGCCATCAGTTTAGAGACTGCGGGAGGGAGCAAATTCCACACCAATTGTTACAATCCTTCAGGTTACCTTTCTTCGGGATCTTAATAATGACGCCCTTCTTCCATTCTTTAGGTTTCGGTTTCCCAACACTCTTGATAAGGGGGAGAAGAATATCCGCAGTAGCGTTGATATCGGCCTTTAAGAGTTCCACTGGAATTCCATCTATCCCGGGGTTTTACCCGCTTCCATCGATTTAATGTTGTTGTTGTGGTAGCGATGCTTCGAATACTGCAGTTCTTCTTGCATCGAGGCGGTTTGGCAGCTCTTGGCCGTTGAAAAACGGGTCGTTCCGGTACGAAGAACCGGCTGCCGCAGGAACGAAATTTTTTCTGTTTCTAGCGAAGATGAGTTCAAATGTCCAAAGGTGTTGTTGAGGACCTCAATGAAGTGCTCTCTCCACCGTAGCAGTTGGTGTTAATCAGTGACCAGTAGGGACTCGCCTTTCTCTTTCACGGGATGTTGAGTTGCAACAGATTTTCCAGTTAGTGGCTTGATAAGTTTATAAACGGTTCCACTGTCACCACGGTAGGCTGCTTCCTCTGTCTTCTCCGCTAACGCGTCGAAGTTGTTGCGTTTGTCCCGTCTTACGCTTCTTTGCACGCCTTTCTGAAGAGAACGGTAATCAGCTCTAAGTTGATCTCTGACTGCGTCGTCAGTAGCTGAGTTAATTGGTTCTTTCATTCTCTTGCGTGCCGAGATTAGAGACCATGTAGAGTCACTAATGAATGGTCTTCTACCGCGTTCCAATGTGCCCGCGAAAGTTTCACCACACGAAATAAATGAGTCCTTAGCGACGTTCCATCTATCATTAATTGTAGGAGTCTCATAAGGTGGTGGTGCATTAGCTCTTTCGTGCAAGGCAGTGGAATAAGCACGTCTTATAGATGGATCTTTAAGCTTTTGCACATTAAAACTTGGCAAAATTCTTGCATTTTGCGGGCGATGGATCGCTGCCGTTCGTAAGCGCACTTTTCCGACAACAAGTTGGTAATCGTTGCCAATATCAGCACCCCGCTTCGACCTGAGGTCTAAGAGACAATTCCTCCATGTCTTGGAAATGGCTGTATGGTCAATCTGGTTCTCTGTTCTGCCATCCGGAGAAACCCAGGTTATTAAATGGCATCGTTTGAGCTTGGACAAGTTACCGCCGATGACGAGTTGACGAGAGCTGCAAAATTCCACGAACATCTCGCCATTTTTGTTCCTGCTGCCTAGACCATGATTGCCCATTAGGTGTTCCAAGCCAAGGTTGTCAGACCCGACTTTGGCATTGAGATCCCCCATAATAATTTTTATGTCACCTTTGGGAGCCTTGTCGAAGTTGTCGCCGAGTCGGTGATAGAAGGCGTCCTTAGCCGCCCGTTGGACTGCGGCTTAGCAGTGCCGGCCTTAACTATTCAAGTGTCCTATTCAACTAATAGGAAGTCTATTTTAATCTTTTAACATAGTCATTGAAAACGCATATTAGACATATGCCGGATATTTCGTTTCGAAATATCTGTACTTCAGTCCTCTTCATTTGTGGGAAAGTACCACTAAAATGAACAATTTGTCTACATATGACCGGTGCTGGTAAATTTTGGAAAAACCTGAAAATATTTGGCACTCCATATGGGGTCGGTGTCATTTAGTCAATGAAACTGAAATTGGCACGTGGCACTGTTAGTCACAAGAAACAAAAACCCGCAACTTTCTAGAACTTATCTTCCGGCTACCATAATCTATCTTAAGGTTACCAAAAACTAGCTTAAGGATACCGTAGATTTTTCTTTATCCTACTGCAGTGAACATTTACGGTAGAAAACAGTCAAAAAAGCTTGAAAACATTCGGCACCTAACGAGCAAAAAAAAAACTGCAGATAACAAATCCCCTCCTTTCGTTGAAAGTTATCTACACCACTGGTATTTGGTAATGACGAAAGAACAAAAGGCGGTCTTTCAATCTAACGTGAACTTTTTCCATGTTAGACGTACATATATTAGTATGCCTACACTAGACGAAAAATCGGACATGCCATTTACGAGAAATGTCACAAGATCAAATACGGAAAATGAAGGAATCAATTAGTAATCCCGCATCTGATCTAGAAGATGAAAGAAGCGACTTCGATTATAATATTGACGATATTATGGATGAGCTATATTTTGAAGTGCCTCCGCATTTAATCACTATGAGAGGAGGTAGCCCTATTTAATGAAGAAGCGGGCCATAATTACAAGAAGAAGCGAGGTGGAGGTGCATTCTGGCAACTGCATTCTCTGAAACAGTTGATGCCAACCGAAACGTCAACTGGGTCACATGGAACAGTTGATGCGCTATGCTCTACAAGGGGTTAGGGTAATTGAGTAGTACCTCAAAAACACTCAACACGATCAGCATGGCTCACGGACCCAGGCACGACTGGGCTGGCGTACGTTTTCGTACTATTTTCTACAACTGGTGTTTCAGCCGGTTACAGATGACGAAGAATTTTTTGCAGCGGGCTCTTAGACTAGTACTGGAGCCCGCTACAAGAAAGCCTTCGCATCTGTAACCGGCTGGAATTTACACCAGTTGTAAAATATAGTACTTTAACTATTTTGCGTTGAAATTGACTGGCACGAAGTTATAGGTGAAAAACTGATAAAAGTGCCACAAACTTGGATTTTTTACTACCCCACCGACCTATACAACACTTATCAAAAATTCAGAACTACCGCACCTTTGCAAGGTAAAAACTCCCGTCTCTTGGGTCATACGTCAAAAGTGACGAAAAGAGAATATACCTAGTCTAGCCATAAATACTGTTACAAACTTTTTGAAGCACTGTTCAATAAAAGAGGTGTTATATGTTAAGAAATCATTGTTTATTTATTAAATGCATTGTCAACAACGGAAATTGCAACAAGTCATACGAAGTGATTGCCTTTTGCCTTTACACAAGCCTTTAATCGAGCTGGCCACTTATCTATGGAAGCACGCACTCACAAAAATGCAACTTTGTCACCCCGTTGTAGCTAACACCCCACCAAACCATTACTGAGGCTGGATGATGACCTCTTTGAACCTTTTGGGCAACGTGAGAAGCTTCTCTGGCACTGCGAGCATAAACCCTATCGTTTTGTTTATTAAATGTTTCTTCGACAGTAAAAATTTTTTCGTCCGTAAACAAAATTTTACGGTGTTCTTGGTTTGCGTACCGGCAAAGTAATCGTTTTGATTTTTCCACTCTATTTTTTTTTTAACGAATCTGTTAGTAAATGCCCGGTAGATCTACGATAAGCACCCAACCCCAAGTCACTTTTGATGATACGTGAAATTGTTCTTTGGGGTATTTTCATCTCACGCGATAAAATTTTTTGTTTCAGAAGAGGATTACGGCGAATTCTCTCGCGCACGGCTTTAACCGCTTGAGCTGTTCGAGTAGTTCGCGGACGGCCACTTCTTTCACGGTCACTTACTCCAGACGTATCATTAAATCTTTCAATAGCTCGATATACAAACATTCGGCTTATACCAAGGGTATGCAGAGTCTTAAAAATATCACTTGGTTGCATTCCTACTTTATGAAGTGCAATCACAGCAATTCTATTTTCTTTGTCAGCCCAATCCATGTTCACTACACTAAAAATTAAACTCAAATGATGACAAATGCATCAAGCACAAGCGTACTATAGCGATTAGCTCAATTTTTAAGAAATGCAATATAACGGTTCCTTTCTGCAGGGTTGCCAAACCTTGTAACAATATTTATGGCTAGACTAGGTATAAGAGCGCAAGACGCTCTCTTGTGGAGCTGAGTCATGCTCTGCAACTGCATATCTCGCTGTTAGCTTTAGGTGATGATCGGAGTTCAAGGATAACACGAGGAAGCTACATGCGAACATGCGATCTATGTGTTCTGTAATGTATACCACAGCCCTCCATATAATATCGTGATTCGAGGAAGTACAAAAATTGTGACTGCATTTGACTATCAATAAATCAATTTGGTACTACAGTAATCCCTCGTTAATACGAACCCGGATAACACGAACATTCGGTTTACGTGAACCAGTTCTTTTCCCTATTACATCCAATGGTTTCAAACCATAGAGCATACCTATGGAGGAGCAATCCGCATATACTCAACACTAAACTATTTGAAGCAATTCCAGTCGTAAAAAGTAGAGAGAGAGACACACGCCCTCCACTGCGCAACACCCGCGCAGTCTATATACATAAAAGCACAGGAAGCCCGCAAGATGTCATCCCCTCTCCTACTTTTCCAATTGGAACAATAACATTCCAGTCTGTCTCTCTGCCGCGGAACACCCGCCCGGTCCATATAGAGCAAAAGAGATGACAAATTTCCATCCCCCTTCCTACTTCCTCACTTGTGCCGAATTGCTTCGTTTCTCTCGCTCTTTTTCATTTCCTCATATACTCTCTCTTCAAAGTTTCAAACCGACAATCGACGGCTAGCACGAATTTCGAACTCAATATCGTAACACCAATACAAAACTGTCGGTTAACACGAATTTTATGATTGACAATTGGATCGAAAAAAAAGATCGGGAAGTTTTATGCTTTCATGTTTAGACTTGCGATATGCCCTTTATCGTTCTGTTTACTTTGACGATTCGCTCGGGTTTTATCGCGTCTTCCTTGAGTTGAATGAGGGGAAAATGTGCTAAGAAAAGCGTGCAAAGATCTATTGATCTTTTGATGGAAAGAAAAATTTTGGAAGAAGTAGAAAGTAGTTTGATATCGAAAACGAAAATAGCGGAAAAATCTTTGTCGACAATCATCAAAAACAAAGAAAAAATGGACCCTGCTATTGCTTCAGGATTATCCGGCTCATCAAAACAGCTCCGTAAAGCTACGAACGAGGACGTGGAAAAGGAACTTTTGAAGTGGTTTAGAAAATTGAGAGACAGTAATGTGCCGATTTCGGGAACACTACTTAAAGAAAAAGCTAAAGCAATAAGTGACTCGCTCGGCTTCGAAATTTTTAAATGTAACGATGGGTGGCTTTGGAGATCCCAAAAAAGATTTAAAATTGGGTCTCTTGTGGTGAGCGGAGAACTCAACAAGGTCAGTGAAGAAACTTTAAGCGAATGGCCAACAGAATTTGAAGAAGTAAAGAAAAACTACGACGACAAAGACATTTTCAATATCGATGAGACAGGGATGTACTACAACTTGCTGCCAGATCGTACTCTCGATTTTAAAGGAAGCAAGTGCCATGGTAGCGGAAAAAAACAACAAAGAATGAATAACTGTAGTCATATGTTGCAATGTTACAGGCTTCGAAAAGCTGGGATTATGGATTATTGAAAAATACCAAAACCCAAGATGTATGAACAAAATAAATCGTCATTTGCCATTTGAATACACCCACCAAAAAATGCTTGGGTTGATTCGACTTCATTTCGCTTATGGCTAATGAAATTTCAAAGGAAAATAGCAGGAGAAAATCGACACGCCCTGGTAACACTGGATAACTACAGCGCTCATAGCATTCACAACTTGAAGCTGCCTAATCAAAAAGTCGATTTTCCCAGTCGTCTCCAGCCAGGGAATCATTGCTGCTTTCAAATGCCATTTTAAAACGCGACTTGTGAATCCGACCAGACTGTTGTAAAATCGAACATCTTGCAAGCAATGAGAGCTATGACTGCTTCGTGGAACGTTTTGCCAGCAACCATATCGAATTGTTTCAAAAAACTCGGACCACCACGAACTCGGACAGTCCCATGGAACGAACCAACGTCTTTGCCTCTACTAAACCTGGAAATGATGATCGACGGACCGGAAGGCCGAGAGAGACTGGTAGTGGCCACTAGGCCACCTGCAACTCTTACTTTTTCGAAGTCCCTTTCACTGGACGAAAACTGACCAGTGTGTAGTTTATCCGACGAAGAAGAACAGGATAGAGAAAACCAAGAAGAGGAAGAACAAGCCGTCGAGGAAATAAAGAAGCCCAATCGAAGTAGTCATAACGGCATTGGAAATTTTACAAATGCTTGCAAAAGCTTCTACCGGAAAGCTTGATGTAAGTTTTGAAGACGATTCGGACAAGATAAGAAAAGAGTGCATTCGACAATTTCCAAAATTTTACCAACTTCGTGAAACTTAGTAGTATAAATTCGTATGTTGTTGTTGTAGTAGCGACGCGCTGATTGGTTGTCCAGGTTTTCTTCAATGTCCAGGTGTAGAAATGCGGCTGCCTCAATAGGATTATCCCATAGCACAGTAGGAGTTAGGCGCGTGGGAGCTGCAGGACAGTTAAAGATGTGCTTAACATCGTGTGGAGTGAGACCACAGGCTGGACAAGAGTTCTGTATTTCGTTATCAATGCGGGACAGGTACGAGTTCAAACGTGAGCACCAGCCAGAACGAAGTTGGGCGAGAGTGTAGTCGTGGTTGCTCTAGGAAGTCGTAGTTCGTCTGAAGATATAGCAGATGGTTGCGCATTTAGTACCCTGTTTGGTGTCATGTCCGCGATTGAGGATAGCACTTCTTCACCATGCAGTGTTGTGATGGTCGATCTGTAGCTAGCCTTATCGAAGGGAACTCTTTTAAACCTTTGGATCTCCCGCTCGTATGTCATCGTATCCTATGTACATTAGATAAGTGTTCTAAAAAAAACTTAAATATATTTTTTCAGTAGATAATTTATTTTATCATTGAAAGTTTATTAATAGAATGGATGTGTTTAACGGATGGCGCGACGGTTAGCAATGAAGGCAGCAGTGTTTTCGACAAAGAGCCCACTCAGCTGTTAAATGAGTACCCATTTGGGGTAAATAACTCGGTTGAGCGTGTTACTAATCACACACCTCTATGCACACTGTCACAATCTAGTAGATACGATGATGCTAACTTGTCTCGAGGCCTTGGTCCTAAGCAATTGGACTACTAGAGCGGTTATTTTATAACATTCATAAACTTATCGATGTTTAAAAAAAAAGAAAATATTTGCGTACATTAATCTTACCATATGTAGATAACAGCAAGGGTTCCAAAACTATCCCAAATTAAAATCCTCGACGCCAAATGGGGTGTACGGCAGCCTGGTCTACGCACCGGAGCGACCCGTTCATCAACAATGGCCAAGAGCTGCCAAAACCCTTCAACGCATCTCGCATTGCTACTACAACAGCAACACCAACCACCCCAAATGGGATCGCGAGCCGAAAATCTGAGATCGCCAAAAAAAATTTCAAATACACAAACTAGAAGAAACATTCATGGCAATCTGTCCATTATTTTGAATTCTCATACATTACATTGTTACAACACAAAATCGTAATTTCCCATTTTGCCATTCATTACCACATACTTTGTGAAATAAATTTTCAGTTCTTATTTGAATCTAAATATCGTTCACCGATGAAAATGTTAAAGATGCAAGAAAAAACGAGATAAGGTAAGAGAGTCTCTGACAGGGTCTTGACCGCCAGGTTCCGGACCAAAATGAGGAACATCTCAATAATACAATGTTATGCCCCTACTGAACCCGACAATGTCTTGGCAAAAGACTCCTTCTACGAAGAACTAAACGCCGTTCAGAGCAGAACACCTAAAGGTGACATTATAATGGTTATGGGTGATTTGAATGCGAAAGTTGGCGCTGATAACTATGGGCTCAGACATGTGATGGGGAGACACGGTCTTGGTGATCGTAATGACAACGGTGAAAGATTTGTAGAGTTCTGCAACTTTCACAGTCTCTTCATCGGTGGTACTATGTTTGAGCATAAGAACCACCACAAAATCAGTTGGTCCTCTGTTGATCGGCGCAGAACACAAAATCAGATCGACCATTTTGCCATTAGTAAAAGATTCAAGAGTTGCCTCCAGGACGTGCGAAACAAGAAGGGTGCCGATATTGGGATGGGAAGAGACCATTATCTTATGATCGCTAATGTTCGATTGCGTATTGCAGCCGTGCGCCGCCCCAGCGACGAAAGATCCAGGCCCCGCAAATTCAACACCGCTCGACTAAAAAATCCAGCTGTCTTACAACAATATAATGACCATCTTGCGCAAAAAGCGGCTGAGATAACTAGTCACCCAGATAGTGACATAAACGAAAACTGGGATGCCATAAAAAATGCGTACATTGATAGCGCAAATACCATCCTTGGCCCAAACCTGGATTGCCGGAATAAGCCCTGGATGTCCGACGCTTCATGGCAGCGGATTGTTGAAAGAAAGGAGCTGAAAGTTCATTTGGCTGCAGCAGCAGACGACAATCGAAGTAGCATCGAACTCCTTTACCGTCAGAAAGCTCGAGAAGTTCAGCGTAGTGTGCGACGCGATAAAAGAGTTTATGCCAATTCTCTTTTAGCGTCAGCAGAAGAAGCCGCTAGAAGTAACAACTTAAACGCCGTATACGGTGTCATCAAGGAGTTTACAGGTGGTCGTAACTCCTGCCAACATCCGGTGAAAGATAGTGATGGAAAGCTACTTATCTTGGAAGAAGATCAAATGAGGCGATGGAAAGAACACTTCGCCGCGGTCTTGAACCGTGTAACCTCTGGTGAAGTTCCCCCTCATATAGATAATTTAGCTAACCATCAAAATGTGCGTATACGGTCCACTGCCCCGACTAAAGAGGAAATAGTCACTGCAATTATTGCACTAAAACGAGGAAAGGCCGCCGGACTCGACGGTATCCCTGCCGAACTTTATCAAGCAGCGCCAAGCGTAACTGCCGATTTGCTGCACCCACTTGTTGATAAAGCGTGGAATACAGAGACCTTTCCCACTGAGTGGAAGGAAGGTTTGATCATCAAACTTCCAAAGAAGGGTAGCCTCACAGACTGTAATAATTGGAGAGGCATTTGTGTGCTTCCTGCCGTTGCCAAGATAATAGCTAAAATCGTCCTGGAGAGACTAAAGGCCCACTTAGAAAGCACAATTGATGAAGAGCAGGCTGGCTTTCGATCCGGATTCTCCTGTGTCGATCACATTAACACCTTGCGAATCATCATCGAGCAATGCGCTGAATACGATTCTCCGCTTCACTTGCTTTTCATCGATTTCGAAAAGGCTTTCGATAGTGTGAATCGGGATTCTATATGGGCGGCCTTGCGCAGGAGAGGCATCCCTGAGAAGCTTGTGGCTATTATTAAGGCAACCTATGACGGCGCGAAATGTCGCGTTCTGCATAAAGGTAAGGTGTCGGGGGACTTTGAGATTCGCAGTGGAGTTCGGCAGGGGTGCATCCTCTCACCGATCCTATTCCTCATTGTGATCGGCGATGTGTTGCATGCAGCCCTATCCGGACTCGACAGAGGAATTCAATGGACTTTGACATCTTATCTACAACATCTTGACTACGCTGACGACATATGCCTACTCTCCCACAAAATCATGGATCTGTCCGCAATGGCGTTAGATCTCGAGAGGGAGGCAAGCAAGGTTGGGCTAAAGATTAATACCAACAAGACCAAGGTTCTTAGCCCGCCGTTGCGAAAAAGAAATCCGACACCTATTGCCATCAATATTAATGGGCAGCCTGTGGAGAAGGTGGACAACTTCGTCTACCTGGGTAGCATTGTTGCCGAAAATGGTGGTACGGAGCAGGACATCGCTCGTCGTATCAACCAGGCTAAACGCGCATACGGCATGCTGTCCAAAATCTGGCAGGACAGTTATCTCAGCATTAAAACCAAGCTGGGCCTGTTTCGCTCCCTGGTACTATCAGTGCTTTTGTATGGGAGCAGTACATGGAAAGTTTCCGTAGGAGTTACCAGAAAGCTGCAAGTTTTCGTCAACTCATGTCTTCGTCGAATTTTAAGAATTTTCTGGCCCGAAACAATATCAAATGAAGAGCTAAGTCGGCGTACGGGTCAGATGCCAATCGACGAATTGATACGCAGGCGAAAATGGCAGTGGATAGGTCACACATTGCGGAAGAGTGATAACTGCATTGCTATGCATGCCATGAAATGGAACCCCATTTCCAACCAAGGCCGACCAAGAGGGGGTCCTCGAATCACATGGCGTCGATCTGTGGCAAAGGAGTGTCAGGTACTGGGTAAGTCTTTTGGGGAGTTGCGCCCCATTGCCCAGAACAGAGTACGATGGCGCGCAGGAGTAGTTGACGCGCTATGCCCCGCTAGGGGTTAAGGCAAAGTAGTAAAGAGAGTTGGGCTACCGACCCAGCTGGTGGGCACTCTGCGACAATAGAGAGGTCTATTGTGTCTACCCTTTCGAAACATGTACTGGTTTGGAGCAGGGCGATGGACAGGCGCCGACGCTCTTCATCCTAGGACTTGAATCCGTCATTCGGCAGTGGATACGAGCACCAGCGAAACGCTACTTTTCAAGTCGACACAATTGATAGCGTACGCAGACGACATCAACATCATGTCCCGAAAACTGACCGACGCAGACCTCAATGGAATGGATCTCAGTTTCAAATACGCTGGACAAGATTCCCATTGCGTTCGAAATCCTGATGTTTGGTCCAAAGACACCTGCACCAACACCCTGTTCTGGCTTTGACCCACCATTGAACCACTTAATACGAGTGCATCTAGGGCGTTCCTGCGGCAGCCGGTTCTACGCACAGGAGCGAGCCGTTTTTACAACGGCCAAGAGCTGCCAAACCCCTTCAATGCAAGAAGGATGTGTATCTATGTGTTACATGCTGTATTCGTTTACACCGAGGAAGATGACGAACTACAACAGCATGTAACACACTCACACTATGAACTTCTGACCATTGCTATTGTACAACAACAACAATAGTACACGTAGGGTCTGGACAGGGACTGCAATTTTCCCTTTCGATTCGGTCAGGGAGAACGGCTGAAAATGTTCTGCTAGAGCAAACCCCGTCATCATTTAATCTGATCGCAAGCAGATCTGCACGTCAGGAGTTTGATTCAGAATGCTCATGTGCACTGCCCATTAATTACATTACATTATTACATTATTGGGCAGTGCTCATGTGACCGCCTTCTTCGCTGTGTGTCGGGAGTTAAATGAATTCTGAGAGCTGATTCTTGAATGTCATTATACTGATTTTCTTTCGTGTATATTGTATATGTGCTTGAAACAAATCGTAAAAACTTTTTTTTTTATATGTATCCACATATATTGTTATTGTAAGGAATAAATTATATTTGTGAAAAATGCCAATAACCAATTTTTACTTTATACATATTTAACATCTGGGGTCGCGAAAAAATCTCGATGATGAGAAGGGGTCATGCATAAAAAAAATTTAGCAAGCCCTGGTGTAGAGGGTCGAGAAAAGTTTAGCAGACTCTGGTGTAGAGAGTAAAAAAAAATAAAGGACTTAACTGATGTACGAGATGACCGTTTACCATCAAATATATATGTGTCTTAGAAAAAATCGACATTTGTCTCTTCTGTAGTTCATTTACACACTAAGAAAACAGCGACGACAAACACCAAGCCCCCTGTATTGCCAAAACTATCCATCAATGACGAATTAAACCTATCGAACATTCTCCGCCGACAATAAAGAAACTGCCACCAAAAATAAGGAAATCAAATGCAACAATATGTACAAAAATAAATCGAACTGTAAAGGAGAATCCGTTGTTGACAACAAAAATAGAAACTTTAACAAACAGCAGGAAGTCGCCCGGCAAATAAAACGAAATCAAACTTTGTACAACAAAAAATAAAAACTTAAACCAATAGTACAATGTACTAAAGTTCTATTTTTCCACAAATATGTAATTCACAATGCGATGAAATTATAATATATGTTGTATAATGCATGTAAATAAATTAAAATTGATAAAGAAGAGAAAACAAAATTACAAATTATATTATACAATACAGACACTTCATACGTTCCTCTCTCTGTTATCAATTTGCTTTCATTTCTTATCCACAAAAAAAAAAAGAAAAACAAATCGTAAAATAGTAGTAATTCTAAATAATAATTTCATTGAATACACGGGGATATATTTCTTGTATGCTACTTTTTTCTTCATTTACTCTTTTTGGCCACTCTGTTTCAACTTATCGAATATTTGTAGTTTTGATCGTACAGCACCCTCGCACATTACCATCAACCGTTGTTGTGTTGGTTTACGATCTAAATCTACGAAACGAAATGCATCATAGTCATAATTGCAATGATTGTAATGGTGATCGAACGACAATCGTTTTGCATTCGAACTATAACCGGACATACCTGACGAGAATGTGGACAGTGTTGATGCCGACGATGGACGATGATAGTCATTGGAGCAGAATCCACCACCGCCGCTTCCGCCTGTCGATTGTGATGATGTCGTGTAACAATCAGGCACTCCCGTCCCGACGTCGGTGGCTAGAAATGCAGACGACGGTAGATTCAACTTATTAGCTGCAGCGGCAGCAACAGCAGCAGCTGCCGACGCGGAAGCACTATTTGACGAGCCTCCAGCAAAACCCAGACTGCTACTCGTATTACTTATCGATGTATTGGATGATGATGACTTAAATGAATCAGGTACTTGAAGTGTTTTTAAGGTTTGGCCTTTGCGTTCAAAATATTCAACGATTTTCGCTATTTGCGCTGATCTTGTGTTGGGTGGTATTGAACTGAAAGTACGGTCGTCCCAAAGTAATGAGTCGGAACCCGCCAGACTGCTTATATCGTCCGAACTGTCCGTATAAATGGAGGAGGTGCGATTCTTGCGGTACAAAAGTTGATTTGTGAATTGACTCTTCTGAACTAAGGAACTAATCTCGGAATCGAGCGCAAGCCGATTTATCAGGCCCATGTCAATAGACGTGGCATCAATGTTGCTGAGTAGATGATGGTGGCAAGTATATCGCTTTCGCGAATCCGGCAACTCGAGATCGTCCAAACTCCGAAGTGAACTGATATTAGTCGATGTTCCGTCATCGAGCAAATTCGAAGTGGACGAATCGTTCAGCGTTTGATTCGACAATTGCTTACTGCTAGCCACAAAATAACAACAGCGACAAAGACCCGTCAATTTTTCAACGGGTATCTCCAAGTTTAACTGGGTTTTGATTTTATCCATACATGTACAATTATGAATCGTTTTGAAATTGGTTGTGTCCGAATCCTCGTTGAAACACGAAAAGAATCCACTCTCAATGGAATCGCGTCGAGTCAGAGGCTTCGAAGTATCAATCAAGCAGTTTGAATCATAAGGCAGACTCCCCTTCGAGTTTTTGATATTCTTCTCGGTAATATCATAACTTTCCAGTTGGGAAGAGTACATTATATCGCCATTGTTGGTAGGCGTCTCTTCTTTTTGCACACTCTTGAACAGAGGATGAGTGAAAAGCGAGTTCGCTTTGTACTTTCGAATGGTTCCCGTGTTACTCTTGTACGATTCAATGTCGCTTTTGAAATCATCACAAATCGTCGTCTCAGCATCGATCACTGATTCACCACTGTTCGGCGTATTCTTACTCTTCATTTTGGCAGGCACAGTTAAAACTGGCTTCAAATCTGATATGTACTTTCGTCCCGTCGTCGGCGATGACGGCAAACTTTTTGGCTCATTATTTTGCAGACCATCCTTTTGTAACTCTGTCAGCTCCTGCAGAAACGGGGCGGACATTTCAAAACATGAACTAAACAGATCACCAATACCGCCCGCGTATGTCTTGGGATTGGCACCCAAGATCTTTTTCACGCCTCGCAATTGTGCGAGAGCCGTAAACGGATTAGTCTTAACACCACTCTGATCTGTTCGCGTGGGCTTATATTGCGGATCCTTTAGACACATTGTCTCGGCCACTTTTCTTAGTGTCAGATTCGTCGACACGGGCGACTCGGGTGTTGGAGTATTTGACGAATTCGGCCGATAGACATGATGACATCGAGCCTTATCACTGGGCGTTGTGTGTTGCGGGAAATGTATTATATTTTCGCTGAGCGATCGACGATGTTGCATTTCAACGTCTAATTTCTTTGTGGTTTTTCTCAGTCGCGATTTCACCGTATCAGCACTATTCTCCTTACCATTTTGGGACGGACCGCTAATCACATCGTTTGATGTTGTCGTTAAATACTTTTTATTAATACTTATGCTGTTATTATTGTTGTTTTGATACAGGGGATGGTTGTTGTTATTATTGGCGGGAATTTCGATAATTTTGGTGGTAGGTTGGGATATTTGGGTTTCCGAATCACTACTATTGGGACTGGTGCTGATTTCCAATGAGCTCATGGAGTTTGTGTCGTCGTAAACTTCTTCGGATAGATAGTTTAGCTTTTTGAGGATATCGTTGAAGGTTGGACGACTTTTCGGATCATACTAGAATGAAAACGAATGAAATTAGAAAATATTTTTAAAATTATAAACTTGAACGCAGTTGGAACAAAATCGACATATTTTTTTGTTTTAACAAGGAGTGTTGTAGTCTAGATGGCGCAACGGTTAGCACGTTCGCTTTCTGTTCAGTGGGCCCCGTTTTTCGAAACCTACTGAAGGCAATAGTCTTTTCGATAAAAGTGGATTTACTCAGCTGTTAAATGAGTAACCATTAGAGGTAAAAAAAACTGGGTTGAGCGTTGTTGCTGATCACACGCCTGAGAATGAGACGATGGTAACTTATCTCGAGGCCTTGGTCCATTAATTGGACTGTTGCCAGTTATTTGAATAGTGTTTTCGTAACAACTTACGATTTTTTATACTCTTCAAGAATCGATTTTACGTTAATATGGCATGTTTGGATGTTTACACCGCAAGCAATAATGTTCAAAAATCGTAAAAGTATATGAATGCTCAAATGTTTTGGTAAACTATCATCCTGAATTGTATAAGGAATGCACTTTAATACACAGGCGCACAGACACAAATGCAATTTTTTGCAAGACATCTTCTGACGGATCATTCAGATGGTTAATCATTACATGAGACTTTTTCAAACAATACCGAGAGCTCTTTGGGAACACTCAGTAGATGCTGACGCCGAACCACTGAAGGGCTTCCATACTTGGAGGATGCGGTCACTTGACCGGATTAATTGGAGGGCACTGATCCAGGCGATAATGACAAATAGTCGCCGCATACTGTCGATTTTTAATCGTCTGACTAAATTTAATTATACATAGCAGATCTGGCCAACAATTGGGTCGCTAGTATGCGGATTCCCTTTTGACCCCAACGGCTCTAATATGTAAATTCTTCACAGGATAAGCGATTTACTGAGTGTACAACCGTCGTGTGTGCATATGTCAGTTGAGAACTTGCAAGCGTTATGGATTTCCGGAAAGCTGATGCGTCATGCCTACCCGAAACTAACTGCAGTCGAGAATCGACAACTGAGTAGTGGTCTCAGAATACACTCATTTGTCCTAACTACTAGTGGAGCATAGCGCGTCAACTTTCCATGTGGCTTTGCTGAAGTTTCGTTTATATAAACCAGTTTCGGACGATGCACGTTGTCAGTATGCACCTCCGGCTCCCATTTAGCCGCCTACCTGCAAGAAGTCGAGAGATGTTGTGGCTTATTATCACGCCCCGCACCACAGGGAGAAGGAGAAGTATGATTATTACTACTACTAAAAGATAACACCGGTCCCTTCGTGGAACTCAGCCTACACAACACGAATTACTGTTCTAAGTTCTCTGATTCTCTGGGGCGCACGAACGCTTCACAAGCTTCACACGCTTCATAACTGATCTGCGAGTTCGGTCGAGCTAGCCTAATGGGCGATAGAGAGCTACACAGACTTTCCCCATCACAACCGTAACTCTCAAGATCATTCGCCGCTACACATTTAGATAGATAGTAAATGGGCCGTGGCCCGCAAAAAACGCAGGGACTGCGGCAATCAGTTCTTTGTGCTATGCCCTGATCCTAAAGAAAACGACTGATCTGTTGATCCAACCTGCTCCCTTCGATAAATCGACTGGGATGGCCGGGTTGGATCAATGCCATGTCCTCGGCCATAGGACAGACAATGCTGAAACATTCTGTTCGACGACGAGCAAGAGCTTCACATTCACAAAAAACGGCAGCTTGCATCTAAAACGATAGGCATAGTTTTAATATGACCTCGAAGGTGGGAGTAACCTGTGAGAAGTCCACAGATCATTCTGAACCTGTCTCTGGTCAGGTGACGCAGATCTTGAGAACGACTACGCGAGTAGCCCACGATAAACAATTTGGATTGTCTCATATCAGGGAGAGCTTCCCACAGCGGGGCAGCTCTCACCCGCTCCCAATCCCTGATCTGCTTCCTGAAAAGACAGATTGGCATACCGTAGAAAGAATTTGGGCCAATGTAGGGAACATCAAACCCGTCTGGTTTCCTTGGCCAACAATACCCGCACTCGATCCCTCATCCGTTTTTGAGTCAGCCGTGAACCTTTTTACCGTATTGGGATGAAGAGAGTTGCGGGAATACGTCCACTCTCTCTATCCCAGACAGTTGACCGAAATGAGTCCTCGAAGCATAGCCCCCTGATCAGGTGGTCAGATGGCATGCTGAGCGGATTGTGACTTAGAAGCCAGGTGATTTGTTTCGGATTCAGCCAAATTTGGGACATTTCATCGTTTCCTTTTTTTCGTTTATAGGACACTAACTGCCTTCGACGGACTGACCCGAAGTCCACTAATATCACACCATTTTTTAACTACGCGGAACGCTTTCTGGATGATGTCAGGTAGAATTTCTTCAAATTTACACCTGACGAAAATAACCAGGTCGTCCGCGTATCCTTGTGCTGAAAACCTCAACGAGGATAGTCTCCACATGAAAGTGTCTACAACGATGCGCCCTAGCAGGGAGATAGTACATCTCCCTGAGGGCAACCTCGCGTGACGTTTGCTGTGATAATTGTATCTTCAATTTCTGGAAGAGAGCATTGTCATGCCACCAACAAGGTTGTAGGTACAGCTTTCGGTGGATTTGCCGGATTGATAGCCAAAATGTCTAGGGAGAAGCGAATTACTCACAAAGAGCGAACTCCTGATGTGAGCATCAAAGATCTTTCCATTGCTTTTAGCATAAAAATTCATAAAAAGGCTGATTGGCCGATAGGATTTGGCCCCATCAATAGGTCTGTTGGCCGTTTTGGAAATAAAGATCACTCTCTCTCTCACTTGCGTCCAAAATCCGAAAATTCCCGGGTCAAATCCAAAATTTCCCCGGTCGATGTATGGATTCGACGAGGAAATTTTCGATATGACCGGGGAAAATGCGGTCACTAGTCGTAGATGTGCTAGAAAGTAGCTTATTTACGATGATACGATTATAAGAGCATGGGTATCTACGTAGCAACAAGTGACGAAGTTTGTTTCAGAATTTAAATCTACTTTTGCGGTTGTGGTGGCTGCGGCCCCAAACCGCGGGGAATGACAAAATGGCAATCGTTCCTGGGGCAGCCTGTTCTTCGCATCGCAACGACCCGTTTTCCAACGGCCAAGAGCTGCCTAACCCCTCGATGCAAGAAGAACTGCAGTATTTGAAGCATCGCTACCACAACAACATCAAAATAGCAGTTCCTGTTCATACCCTAGCCTAATCATGTGGAGTACATACCGATGAGTCCAAAATTGGGCAAGGAGTTGGTACTAGGAATTTGGGACCAAACAAAATGATTTCAAACGCTATAGATTTTTACAAACCAAAAATGTAAACAATTAAAATATAGTATGATCACACCCAGTGCAATGTAAAATAGTAAATATTATTTTAAGTTAAATTTAAATAGCTATAGATAGATGTCTGGCACAGCGTTTTTACACCCTAGATCTTAAAGCGGGCTCCGTATGTATGACAATGAATATATATAAATTATCAGTCACCCCCTGATTCGATTTAGCCATGTCTGTCTGTCGGTCCTTTCGAACGATAACTTTCGATAGATTGAAGCTGGAGACTTGAAATGTTGGCCAAATGTTTGTAAAAGTTGGTAGGTATTGAAAATAAGCATGATCCGACCAAAGGAACGCCTACCTCCTCTGCATATGTTATCCCAAATATATGATAACTTTCCACTGAATGAGCATAGCGACTTGGGATTTCGGTCAAATGTTTGCCAAGATTTTATTTCCCCTATAAAATTGTGGTAGAAAGCGCTCACTCATGTACCTACCCTATAAAAATTCCTTCATCGTAGCTCAAACCGGCCATATAGGAAACACACTTTTAATGCATATAGCTTTTGCCTTTGAAGTTTTAGTGTTATCACTAGGTCTGCGCAGGTCCAGGGTATATACGCTTCGGACTCTCGTTTAAGCTAAGATTCACGTGATCGAGGTCTGCGCCAAGACTAAATGTGGAAAATATTCCTCGCAGGCGCACACATTGTTATTGCACCCATATCCAGGGAGTCATAATGGCTCTCTCATCGTATCGTAAAGTTGTCCAACGTCTGGCAACCAACAGCCGAGTCTCTCCTCCTGTGTTGAATGCCAGGTTATCATGGCATTAAAGGGAAACGAGGTTGCGGATGATTTTTTCGTGTAGGGCACATCTCAAAATTTTGTTGAAAACATAGTGGGGTCTTAGATAATCGCCAACACTTCTGTGGAGATGTTTTACATAACTAACGGCAACTTTAACGAAAATGGAATTAGTCAGTTAGACACTACCCGCATGAGTAGGGCTGAACCGAGACTACCTATCGGCCCATTACTGCATGATTTCTAAACAAAATAGGTTACATATCGAAATGTGCCCAGGCGTTGCGCGATATCGCGAAAATGCTGCCAGATATTAGGTTGGTGCAGATGAAATATCGGATTTTGCAATGACATGAAGTTGGCTGCGATTTTTATGTATTAAACTGCCACCAGGCGGCGCTAGTGATATAACATATTGAATTATAAATACTGCTACCTTGACTTATGGAGTCATTTCTATTTTGCACTTCATGGTGATCGGTGAAAAAAAAAAGAAAAAGAACATGGAAGCAAGTCAAAAACGGCTACTTTTCCTTTACGAATTTAATCTAGAGCACAACGCAACAGAAGCAACGACGAATATCAACAGTGCATTTGGACCTGATACGGTTAACGGACGAACCACTCAGCGGTGGTTCGAAGAATTTCGATCCGGAAATATGAACCTTCGAAATCAGCCACGTGGAAACCCAGGACCATCGATCGATAACGACGAGCTGCGTGCATTAGTGGAGTCTGACCCCTGCCAAACCATAAGGAATCTTGCGGAGAAATTGGGCGTGCACCATTCGACACTTTGCCGCCACTTGCAACAACTTGGAAAAGTGCAAAAGCTTGACAAGTGGGTTCCGCATGCTCCTACCGAGTAAAACATGGCGTGTCGAATGGAGATTTCCAATTCTCTTCTCTCCCGCAACAGAAACGAACCGTTCTTGAACCGAATTGTGACCTGCGATGAAAAGTGGATACTATACGATAATCGTCGCCGATCGGTCCAATGGCTAGATCCCGATGAGGCTCCAATACACATGCCGAAACCAAGCCTTCATCCAAAAAAAATAATGGTGACTGTTTGGTAGTTTGTAGCTGGATTTATCCACTATTCGTTCCTGCAACCTGGCGAAACCTTCAATGCTGAGAAATACTGCGCTCAATTGGACGAAATGCATCAGAAATAAACAGTTCAACGAACTAGGCTAGCCAACAGGGATGGAGTTAAACTGCTTCATGACAACGCACGACCTCATATATCGAGTTACAGCTGTTCAAAAATTTACTACTGAATCCGACAATTCATCTGCACCAACCTAATACTTACTAGCTTTCGTAGCCCTTATTATAGCAGAAAAACCCTTAGGCTCTTCTATTGTAATACGGACTTGGACACAATAAATCAAATTTTGTTTAATATTACATAATAAACCACACTTTCCAAAGGAGGAATCAATCATTTTCATTTATAAGGATTGCTCGAATGGCTAAGCTTCAAAGAGAGGACATCAGTTAAGCTGCGTATTGCTGGGCACACGATCGTCGCACGTTTTTAGTGAATAGCGAGCACGGAGCACTATTTGTGTGCATCTTTTTGATAATCGCCTGCGATCGACGCAGAGTGGTGTCTAGCAAAACGAACCTTTAGGACTTCGTGGGTCCAATCGCAAAATGTTATTAGTACGCTACGTGACTTATCAGAGAGTGGGAACGAGCTAAAGAAAGCAGAATTACTCAACATTATGCTATTCGCGTAACTGATCCAAAGAATTGTTACGCTCAAGGAATAAAATGGTAAAATAATCTGCAAAATCATTGCCGAGTACTCGATCCTATGAAGGTATTTAAGAGACATGTGAGTCATATCACATGTGATTTGTCATTTCTGTTAGAGAAGTGAGGATGACTCCCAAAAAAAAAATTATGTCGATTCTTTTTCCATTCACAAAAACGCTCCCGTTAATCATACTTACCGTACAACAATAAAATGCCAATCTTAAAAATACGGGTGGCGTGTCGGGTGGACATAAATCAACAAATTCCAAATAATCTAACCCAAAACTATCAGTCCTTGGCAATATATCGGGATCGGCTTCAATACGGGCAATTATTTCACATAGAACTATTCCAAAAGAGAATACATCGCTACTTTGATCATACCACGTTCCTTTCAAACATTCCGGACTCATCCAATATGGTGAACCGACAGTATCTAAACGAGTTTTACTTCCACTGTAAAATAAAAATTGACAATGAATAAAGTTAGATACAACTCAGTGTTATGACTTGTTCCCCAAATTTACCATCTTGTTGGAATTTTTGTTGCTAGGCCAAAATCGCCAATAACGGCATCCAAAAGACCATCCGAATGTTTACGTATAAGAATGTTCTGAAAGAAGATTTGAATACGATCATTATCCGAATATATCGAATATTTTTTTCAAATTGAAGCACATACCTTACTGGTTAAATCTCTATGGAAAATTCCGGACTCGTGAAGATACTGCATACCTTTGGCAATTCCATGTGCTAGTCTTATTTTCATTTGAGGTGTCAGGATCACCTCCTCGTTGGCTAATAATTGTTCTAAGGAACCACTATGGAAGTACTCGGTTAACGCATGTAGCTGTCCTTCTTGTACACATACTCCCATAAATCTATAAATAAAATTTAGATAAAATTCCAATTAATGATTATGATTACAAGGTAAATTTGATATAGAAATGTATAATGAAAGTAAGTAAAATAATTGGTTGGCGGTCGGTTTGTGAGAGAAGTATGTAGAATTTTATGTATCCTTGTGAATAAGACAATGTTCTTGCTAGGGTTGATAGATAAGCGGCAATTATTGGCCTAGTTTGTCAGCAGAGATAGCGCGTATTTTGTAACTCCGTTAAGAAAAGTTGTCGAATATGTCAACAGAGATATAATCAGTATAGGCTGCTACCTTACAACTGACTGAAAGTGAACCTAACTAAAATTTCATTCTTGCTGAAAGCGACAAACTGGCCAATAAATGTGGTGTTAAGATAAAAAAAAAACGGAACATATCCTTTTCACTAGAATATAATATGATGATGATGATATATGATATGAAATACTATATATGATGCGAACCGTTAATCCTCCTATGCTAGAAGGGATGGGATTTATAATTCCTGTGTGTTATATGTACATACTTGATAGAATAAGCAGGAAGGCCAACATTTAGGACCGCATGAACAAAGTGAATATAGGTCTATACTGCCGCAGGAAATCGATAGAAATTGGGGTCTGCAAATCAAAACATTACGCTGGCTTTATGTGTCCGTTAGACGTCACTTACTGATTCACTCTTAGCTCAGCTGTTAATCCTCGTTTGTTAGGGAAATCACAAAGATCAGCTAACGTGGGAATCGGTGTGGTTCTTTGGCCAGCTCTGTCCGATGCCCTAGATGTAATGGCCTGGTTACACAAAACGAGTTGCTGACCTGACAGTCGACAAATACTGCACCTGTGTACTCGCATGACAGTAAAATCAGAAAATGTTGTAGTAACTCGGATGCGAGGCACTAACCGACTCGCACATAACAGTAACTCATATGATGCGGTCACACGATCCGAGTAGCTGCCCTGCAGTAACTGACTAGGCCAGCTCGGATGCTAGCTCGTACTGTGTAACCAAGCTGTAATACTCAACCTGCTCTCTTTAGCTATTCAAGGAGAACAGAAGGCTGCGTTCACGGTCGGAATAATTCACTTCCTTCATGGTAACGAAGCTGCCGACGAACTAGCTAGACAAGGCTCCTTGGCGAAATTTCGTGGGGCACTGTGGTCTGAATTGGGCTACAACCAGGTCGCTAGTGAGGGAATGGTCTGCCAAGAAAAACTGCGTCACTGGGATACTCTTCCAGGTTTCCGACAGTCCAAAGATCTTACAAAACCCTACGTTCTCAAAGAAGCCAGCCGCCTGGGCAGAGCTGACCTAAGATTAATGGTTGGTTACCTCACGGGGCTACTACTACTCAATTGCCCTAACCCCTTGTGGGGCATAGCGCGTCAACTGTTCCATGTGGCCCAGTTGACGTTTCGTTGGCATAAATTGGTTTCAGAGAATGCAGTTGCCAGCATGCACCTCCTGCACATCCATGGCCACGAACGTCGTCGTGGACGGGATTCGAACCCGAAACGCCGGTAGTCAAACATGAGACTGATGCCTCAACACACTGCGCTACCGCCCGCCCCTACTGGATGATATATTACCTCAACAAAATGGGTCAGTCCATTGAGACGGAATGCCGGCTTTGACTAGAGGACACCGACTCCACCAAACATCTCTTCGAATGTCGCACTCCTACAAAGGACTTACTGGCCTTCATCAGGCTAGTTGAGGGTCTTTTGGATTAGTTAAGATTATGGCACTGTTGAACTATTTATTCAATTAAAATATTGTAAGATAGTTTTACAACAGTCCGAAGACCATTTTTCTTTATCAAGAAATATGTTAAAAGGTGTTCGGACAAAGAAATAAGATAAGGAAACCAATGTGAAGACCTTTGGTATGATAATTAAGTTGATGTGCATGCGCAAGGGTCGTAGGTCATTAGAATAAGATATTCATACAATAAGATAAGAATGTTAAGATTAAGAAATATTATATAGGTTTAAGAATATATATATATTGAATAAACGCGCTGAAAAGGTCAGTGACAATTAGTCAACCATCGAACGAATGTTGTTTTCGCCTCTTCCCCCGTAAATGAATAGGCATAATAGACCTCATGGTCGCAGTGCCCACCTTTGGGTATCTTAGCCTTCCCCAGAAAAAAATTCTCCGCTAGCAATTTCACTAGCCTGCCTTTTATCGATCCACCTCTCAAACTACGGTAGCATTTTTCAGGCACTATCACCGATCAGGGAAGCTATAGTTTGGCTGTGACATCATTGAGTTTTATCCGTGAGGGACGTTGGACAAATAGACTGAGATAGGAACCCTGGAATTCAAGCACACAACTTTTTCTAAATTGGGCGCGTATGTCATGGAGATAGGCAGCTTCTTGAACATGGTCCTTCTACTGGATTCCTGGTCAAAGTGACTTTGCCGGTAGCTTCATTATTCCTGTCAGGCACACCACAAACCCAATTATGAGAATCGTGGTAGCCCTTACTAGTTATGGTTCCTCAAAACCGGACCTACTCTTTTCGACCTAGGTCGAACACCCAGACCTATAGTAGATCTGGCAGGTACGATTTGAAAAAATATCTGGGTCCCCAGGTCCAGGTAGGTCTGGATACACAGGTTTTGAAAGAACAGAAGATCAGTTCTGGGTAGGTATGTATCCAAGTCTACTAGGTATGTATCCAGGTCCGGGTAGGTCTCTAGGTCTGGCTAGATATACAGGTCTGGGTAGATCCACAGGTTTTGAATGAATAGAAAATTAGTGATGGGTAGGTACATATACAGGTCTGGGTAGGTCTCTAGGTCTGGTCTGTAGATCCGCAGGTTTTGAAAGAACAGAAAATCAGAGCTAGGTAGATACGCAGATCTACTCCTTCCTTATCAATGGAGTAGGTTCGGTTAGATAAACAGGTTTTGAAAGGACAGAACATCAGGAGTAAGTCTAAGTATGGGAAGATTAGACATGTCTTTCTTGGATTCAATATGTCTAGAAATTATTGCTTGATATTTTTTTTTAGCAAATGTACGTTAAATTTTGCTGGAAACAACTGGTGGGGGTTATTTAGGTCGCTGATTGCGAATCTCAAGTCAAAATTTAAAAAAAAAAAACAAAACAAAATGGCAACACTTTTTTTATAAATACGGCCAATCTTGGTGGAAGAAACTGTTAGGGGGTCCATTTGAGTCGCTGATTGTGAATCTGAAGTCAAAACTGACAAAAATCAAAAACAAATCAGAGATCCTGAACGGCAACCCTTTTATTCAAAAACACGGCCATTTTGTTGGAAAAAAAAACTTTCAAGGAGTTTTTTGGATCGCTCATCAGGAATCTGAAGTCAAAATTGCAGAAAAAAACCAAGTGGGGGATCCGGAATGGCAGCACTTTTTTATAAACACAGCCAATTTTGCTGGAGAGAAACTAGAAGGAGTTTTTTTTTTGGGTCAGTAATTGCAAAGCTGAAGTCAAAATGAAAAAAAAAATTCGGATCCGGAACGGCAACAATTTCTTTTCAAAACACGACCGATGTTGCGGGAAATAGGGATTTTTCGCAATCGCCGATAAAGTTAAAATTACAAAAAATATGGGACGTACGACCATGAAGAAAATATACATTCCAAAATAATGTCAAACAGCACTCTGCAACTATGTACATGCATAATGTGCTTTTAACTTCTATCTTGATTATACATTAATCTTTATTTTATCCTGAAAGAAACCCAAACGAGCGTAAACACTAAAAAATACTTTTTTAAAATAAAAATTGACCGCATTGTAAATGTGAATCGGATTAATCCATTCCACAAATATGGGGTGGGTCCGCCGACCTAGGTCATATGCCGTACCGGATCAGGTCCGATCCGATCCGCAAAATTAGCGGATCGTACCATGACTAGCCCTTACTAACCCAACCCTACCAATTATTTCCCAAACATGTGTCAATCGTTTCCAATAACATTGTAAAGTGTACAGTACAAGACTACAAGTCGTAAAGCAAAGAGGCCTAGTAAAGATACCGTCCGTCACAAAAAAAAAAAACAATTAGCTACCGAATGGTAAATAAAATATTAATAACTCTGTGTTCCATATATTCCATGAACTGAACTTGCAATCTAACGGCAAGGTAAAAACCTCAGTATAAGTTTTCTGTTTGTTCAGCTCAAATATCGCAAACTTCAATCTGCTCCGTCTCGCACCTCTGTCGTGCACCTCTGTCGTATTATAAACATAACCACCTAACTGGCTTCATCAAGTAGATTGTAAATAGCTGGGCGCCAGGTCAGATTTTTACGTTTTTACGTTTTCATTCGCAACAGAGCGCGCTCGACACACATTTAGGCAGTAGTGGCACGTCCTTAAAACTGTTCGTGCTGACACGGTGGCTGCTTTTGCTTGATTTTCTGTATCTTGTAAATTTCTTTTCTGTCTTTTTATTTTCATTACACAACAATTACACTTCTTCTTTGTTCTAGCTGGTGGTTGGTCTGTTTGACTGGCAGCCTCGCATCGTATGTAACATGAAATCATGAAATTAATTTTAATTGTGTGTGCCATACACTCTATGGGGTTCTTTTCAGCCGAATTCTGAGCACTCGGAATATATAGGAGAGCTATTTACTATTCTGGCCGTGTCCAATTTTTAGCCTACGACACGACGCCGAGTCACTGGAGTGTATGTACTAATAACTAATAAGATGAGCAATTATAAAATCGATTAAATCACACACCCAAATACAGCGCGGGGGCTGATGAAATGCGAATAGATGAGGGAGGTCCAACTAACATAGTGTGTGTGCGTTCGTTTGAATTTTCAAACTTTATGGATGTTTAATCGGATGTGGAATTTCTTCGAGTTAATTGGCAACGGAAACTATAGAGCATGCAAATTTCAATTAAGATACGGACAGTTCAAATATTGATAAAAAAAAATATGAAAGTGAACAAACATGGGTGTCAATTTAATTAATTTCAATATCATGTTTAATGTAGATTATCGACATTTGCTTTTTATCAATTTTTATGGATTTTTATTTTTTTTACAAATGTCCATGTCCACTTAATATTCTGATGTCACACGCCTATAATATTCATGTCAATGATTTGGTAGGTAGCCAGCTAACACAATATTCAATAAGAAAGCCTGTCAATACTGTTACCCATGTTGATTTAATACCGAAACATTTGCCGCATTTCTTGCATATTATAAATAAAATGTTTAGCTCGATTAAACAAACTAGTTTAATTGCTTTCTTTCGGGAATTCCACTTCAATTAGTACATTGGTTATTGTACTCAAAAAATAATACAAATAAGACACGATTAATGTTTTATAAACATGATTTAATTACATATATGCAAATCGCTGCTATAAACCCAAACTGTCAAATTCGTTGATGAAGCCACTCGCAGAAATCTGATCGTATTGCGAAGTCCTTCGAATTAAGTTTTTGTATCCTCTAAAAGTGGTAAGGAAGTAGATTACTTCAAGATTGTTTTTTTTTGTTGCCTTAGCAAAGTTACTATATAGTCTTAACCCCTCCAGTGGGGCATCGCCACGTCAATATCTCTAACAATGCCTTGTTGACGTTTTGTTAGTTAGGGTTTTTCAATAGGGACGACGCATTTTGTTTTCGACAAAGTTAGCTTCGCAATTCTTTCACATTTTGAAACGTCAGTCTATGACATTGAATCATGGAGAGATACACGGTTCAACAACGTTCGCAAATTATTCAACTTTTTTATCAAGTTCACATTCAATCGCGACTACGTTGTGCGCGCTTACGCCAATTATCGGTCGACGAAACCGTCCAACAAGACGGACTATTGAAAGTTTGCTGCCAAAATTCGAAACAACTTATGCATTGCATAATGTCCTAGTGCCTGTGCGACAAAGTAATGCTCGAAGTGAAGAAGATATCGTGGCCGTTCGAGAGAGTGTGCGTGAGCAGTCAAGGATGTCGATTGCACGCCGATCGCAGGCGTTGAACATAAGTGTAACCAGTTTGTGGCGAATTTTGCGGAAGGTTTGGCTCTCCACCCGTATAAGATTGCGTTGACTCAAGAACTGAAGCCAACCGACATTTTAAGCGTCGCACATTTACATTAGCCTCTAGACCAGATGCAAGCTGACAACGACTTCCACAAGAAAATCATCTTTTCGGATGAAGCTCACTTCTGGCTCGATGGTTTTGCTAACAAGCAAAATTGCCGCATTTGATCCAGTGAGCAGCCTGAAGTGATGCACGAGACACAACTTTATATCCGAAATAATTAGCTGTTTGGTGCGGTTTTCATGCCGGCGGCGTCATCGACCCATTTTTAGGGGTTTGTAGTAAAAACAAAATCCTTATGAAATCGGTCAAATGTCTGTCTGTCCGTCTGTCCATGAAATATCTCACGAACGGGTGAAGAAACATATATAAAATTTTGTGGGAATATGTAGAATTATTACAATTCGCCAGGGAAAGCGATTCGTTGTAATAGGCTGACTTTAAGGGGAGGTCCCCATAGAGGGGAAATCAAGGTCAAATTTTTTTTCATCTGGTATAGGCAATTGGGGTATCATGAGAAAGGTAACACCGAGTACGTTCCACTTTTGGTATTTTCATTAAATTTGAAAAGAGGGGAAAATAGGTAGAAAGGAAAATAGGTAGAGGGGAAAATATGTGATCCGAGTTTGCCCCCCCCCCCCCTGCATTTCGAGACCGTTATACTTAGGAATATGAAAATTTGCAGGAAAGCGGAATTTTCCTGGCATAGAAAAACAAAAATCGTAGAATTTCGATATCTCATCAAAAAGGTTAATAATAGTACATTTCTATAGTTGCAGTTGGCACACCTCTGCACCCCTTAAGCATACCCGAGGTCAAAAATATTGATGGCCAATGATAACCAACATCATTGACAATAATATCTATAAGTTTCATTACAATCACATAATATTTAATAATAGTACATTCATTTAAAATTAGGCATTTTGACACTATCCACACAAAAAATACACCTACCTGCCTCATAGGTTCGAGTACTACTTTCATGTTGTTTTTCGTAGTGCGAATAGCAGTTATTTAATTAATCATTTCTGAAAGGGTAAAGATTGGTTGGAGGCGCTGCGTCGTAATTGGCCAACTTTACCGTGTGGAAGAGTGGGGTGGGGGCTATCCACATATGTAGAGGCGAAATTAAGGTCAATTTTTTTTCGACTGGTATAGGCGAGTGAGGTGTCGTGAGAAAGGTAATGTTGAATACATTCCTTTTATGCGCATTTTCTTGAAATTTGTAGAAAGGGGAACAGTGGGGGAGGAGAAAATATTAGTTCGTAATTTGCCCCCCCCCCCTGCATTTTGAGACCGTTATACTTAGAATTATGAAGACTTTAAGGTGGGTTCCGAATAGCATATAAAATGGAAAATAGTGGAATTTGTATATATTCTCAGAATAGGTCAATAATAGTTTATTTCTATAGTTACAGTTAGCACACCCCTGCATGCCTTAGACACGTTCGAGGTCAAAAGTGCTGATGGCCAACGATAACCAACACCTTAGGCAATAATTATGCTCTAAGTTTGGTTATAATCACATAATATGAATTGACATGTAAAATGTAAGTGGGTAAGACATTTTAATTATGTTTTTTTTATCCATCTGAGTGGTATCAAGAAGAGCAAGGAGCTGATATTTATATAAGCGCTTGCTACAAAACCCTTGGATTGCCGGCGTAGCCCTCTATATTCCGGTTTCACTCTTTTTTGAAGAAAACGGCGCGCCAACAACCGTCAACGGCGATCGCTACAGGGCCATAATATCGGAGTATTTTTGAGACCAACTCGACGCTATGGACTTGGACAATATGTGGTTCGAACAGGACGGCGCAACGTGCCATACAGCGTACGACACAATCGAATGATTGAAGAAAAAGTTCGGCGAGCGAGTTATCTCACGTAGCGGTCCTCGCGAATAACCGCCCCTTCGTACGCCCGCGAAATTCCTGGTATTTCAGCGGTTTGTGTGCTCGAGTCATGGAAAATTGGGTGCAGCGTATTCACTCGTGCCAGCGCTTCCACGGCGGACATTTGAACAATATCGTATTCCATAATTAATGGCATCGATTGTACTTTCATTTGAAATAAAAATAATTTCCATAATTAACCAACAAGTCTTTTAGTTGAAAAAACAAAATGCGTCGCTCTTAATGAAAAACCCTATATATAAATTTTGGATGATGTAATTGCTAGCATACACCTCCTATCCGCGGTATAGCCTCTTTTACTGATAACCTTGGAACGCTGTGGAGTTCTAATAGCACCCACAAATACTTTTTTCTTTTATTAACGCGCCGGGGAAATAAAACCTTGAACACTTGATTGAAGCATTAGAGTAACGACCGAGATCCTACGGCTACCGAGCGCGTCTATGGCAACGTTGCAAGCTTCTGCAAATTGAATTGTTAACAAGATTGAATACTGCAATATAAATAAAAAACTGTCTGAAACTAAGTAAATATATTAAAATACAATAAAATGATATTAGGGTCGTTCTTTTCATTCAAAGATCAAAAGTAAAAAGAATGGCACGAATCATACGACGAACGAACTCAAACCGCCACCACACACCATGGGGGCGAACTATGGACTCAGTACAAAGGGAGGGACCCTGATCCAGATGTGATCCAATACGAGACCTGGATTATCGACAGTCAGTCGGTGGGACTGTATTGTTTTGTATGGGAATGAGCTTTTGATCCAACGAAAAGAACGCGGCTATTACATACTCATAATACGAATTGATCACAATAAATGAGACTTAGTTTTTAAGAAAGTTATTTATCTGAAAAATTCGAGGAAAATTGTTGCTACCAATAAAGTAGGTGGCCAGGCGATAAACCTCACCACTCAGATTGAACCTGACTGACGCCGAAACTCTGATGTAAATGTATCATATCCGTAAAAGTAACACAAATTTTTCGACCCATGATTGGAGGACGGTGAAATTACTGGAGACGTTGAGGGAGAAGACTGGCGTTACTGTGATGGAGTCTGAAACCGTCACAATAACGGTCAAATTCTTACAAGTCAATCTTCTCCACTCTAACGCCTGGCGCATATTGGTACCAGTAGGCCTGTTCCTAAAACCGGTCCACCGGTTTAAAACCGGTCTTCTGTTAGGACCGGTCCCGAGATTCCCAAAAACCGGTTTCGAAAAAACCGAATCATTAAAAAAACCTTCTTATGGTCAAAAAAATCGGTTTAAAACCGACTCATTAAAAAACCGATTCACTAAAAGACCGACCGAAAACCGACTTGTTAAAAAGACTCATTAAAAAACCGATTCACCAAAAGACCGACCGAAAACCGACTTGTTAAAAAGACTCATTAAAAGACCGATTCACCAAAAGACCGACCGAAAACCGACTTGTTAAAAAGACTCATTAAAAGACCGATTCACCAAAAGACCGACCGAAAACCGACTTGTTAAAAAGACTCATTAAAAGACCGATTCACCAAAAGACCGACCGAAAACCGACTTGTTAAAAAGACTCATTAAAAGACCGATTCACCAAAAGACCGACCGAAAACCGACTTGTTAAAAAGACTCATTAAAAGACCGATTCACCAAAAAACCGACCGAAAACCGACTTGTTAAAAACCGACCGACTCGGACGAGTTAAAAACCGACTTATTAATTAAAACCGTTGAGGAAATGTAGTATTTTTGTGTGGACAGTACAGGACGGAAGTATTCAAGAAAAGGTTTTAGCTTTTGATTTGAGTGTGATTTGGTATGTGGTATATCCACACATTTGGTCGACAAGAGGCATGCGTTCAAAGTTAAATAGATATGAACAATATACCCATTGAAAGGTTGAGTTGAATTGAGAAAAAAAATGTCGGAACTGATGATTGTGAGTAATAAAATATGAAAGTGTACTGTACGTGGTTATCAGTGCACCTGTTAGAAAAATTGGCATTATGATATGGCGGGCGAGACTCATGTATTCTAAATATTGTAGTACAGGTGTGGTGGTGGTGTGATTCGAACTATAAGGTAATTTTAGGTCGCTGTTTCCAAATCTGAAGTCAAAAAAGAAAGAAAAAAAAATTTTGAGGTTGATTGGTGGTGTGATTCGAACTATAAGGTAATTTTGGGTCGCTGTTTCCAAATCTGAAGTCAAAAAAGAAAGAAAAAAAAATTTTGAGGTTGCCCACCCCAGAATGACCACCCTGTTTTCATGGGGATTGTCCGATAAGTTTGTCATCAGGCTGATAAACTCGCGCTCAGAACTTTCAGTTACATGACACTGTTGTTTTTTCAGAATTTTCAGAACTTTCAGATTCTCCAGAGCACTGGCTGCTGGCGAGTGACTGACGCAATGCTTCAGCAAAATTCGCCTAGACGGTGAAGCACCCTCGTCAATCGCTTGAGTCAATCAAACTTTCTATCAATCACCGTCCACGCTTGACATAAAATCGGTCCCTAGACAATCAATCACGCTTGATCCAATCGATTGACGCAAAATTTTGATCAACCGGCTTGATCGTTTAGGGGCTTCTTTAGAATAGAATACTCCTTTAACACCTGTACTACAATATTTAGAATACATGAGTCTCGCCCGCCATATCATAATGCCAATTTTTCTAACAGGTGCACTGATAACCACGTACAGTACACTTTCATATTTTATTACTCACAATCATCAGTTCCGACATTTTTTTTCTCAATTCAATTCAACCTTTCAATGGGTATATTGTTCATATCTATTTAACTTTGAACGCATGCCTCTTGTCGACCAAATGTGTGGATATACACATACCAAATCACACTCAAATCAAAAGCTAAAACCTTTTCTTGAATACTTCCGTCCTGTACTGTCCACACAAAAATACTACATTTCCTCAACGGTTTTAATTAATAAGTCGGTTTTTAACTCGTCCTAGTCGGTCGGTTTTTAACAAGTCGGTTTTCGGTCGGTTTTTTGGTGAATCGGTCTTTTAATGAGTCTTTTTAACAAGTCGGTTTTCGGTCGGTCTTTTGGTGAATCGGTCTTTTAATGAGTCTTTTTAACAAGTCGGTTTTCGGTCGGTCTTTTGGTGAATCGGTCTTTTAATGAGTCTTTTTAACAAGTCGGTTTTCGGTCGGTCTTTTGGTGAATCGGTCTTTTAATGAGTCTTTTTAACAAGTCGGTTTTCGGTCGGTCTTTTGGTGAATCGGTTTTTTAATGAGTCTTTTTAACAAGTCGGTTTTCGGTCGGTCTTTTAGTGAATCGGTTTTTTTAATGAGTCGGTTTTAAACCGGTTTTTTTGACCATAAGAAGGTTTTTTTAATGATTCGGTTGACCGCTAGGAAAACCGGTTTTCATAAAAACCTAAAACCGGTCTACAAATCTTAGGACCGAACAGGTCTAGGTACCAGCCCACGCACAACCCAGACCTAAGACAGGCACGGGTAATTTTGGGTTTCATATTGAACTTAGCCCACGGCTAGCCCACGCAGATGTCACCCATATGTGGGATTGTTTGTCCTCGTCGGACAGTTTCGTGTGCGTGGGTCGGTTGTTTGTTTTGTTTTAACACCGTCACACCTGTCATTTTGGCATGAAAAATTGTTTTTGAAGTCCGAGGCTATTAGTAGGGCGAACGACAGTTGGTTGACCGTTAATACATGCATCGCAACGTCGTCTATGTGGTCAGTGTTGGACGCATCCACTCCTCCCACCTACTATCCCTGAAAAAACAGCACATCAGCACTGTTGTGGGTATGATCACTATGGTCACTCACTACCTGTCTCTATTGGTCAGCACACCATGAGACTTCATCTGCTTGTCAATGACTTCTGACTGTGGAGATATTAACGAAGAGGAAAGCTGCTACCACCTTTTCTACGCTTGTCCGGCCTTTAGCCAACTGGAGGAAATGAAGAATGCCATTATTGGTCGTCTTCTTCGCTTTATCACTAGCTCAGGCAGGTTTGAGCGTAAGTATGGTTATAGGTGTTGGATCCCTATGGTATCGCCAATGGACCAGCAGTCTTATGGTCTATGGTTTACTGTGCTAGTCATACTACTACTACTTAATTGCCCTAACCCCTTGTGGGGCATAGCGCGTCAACTGTTCCATGTGGCCCAGTTGACGTTTCGTTGGAATAAATTGGTTTCGAGAATGCAGTTGCCAGCATGCACCTCCTGCACATCCATGGCCACGAACGGCGTCGTGGACGGGATTCGAACCCGAAACGCTGGTAGTCAAACATGAGACTGATGCCTCAACACACTGCGCTACCGGTCACCCGTCCCCCCCCCCCCCCCCCTGATTTGCACACCTACCTTCCTATCAGACATCACAAAAGACGAATTTAAAAAATGTTTCTACCAGAATAGAATAGACGATTAGGCTCCGATTTAGAGTATTTTAAAGAGGATTGAAATTTAATGAAATTAAATACAAGCATAAAGCAAATTGAAAAAAAAATTAATTCGCTTTCTTCTGGGTACAACCTCGTTTATGACTAGTGACATAATAACTCAATTGTGTGCATTGCACTTTGCGCTAAACAATGAATGATGATGCTGTGCTTAGAATCAACATTTCGTAACTTCCATCAATATTTTTGTTCCATTGATGCTCGTTTTTTTTTTCGTTCTTCGCCATTACACTACATTCAAATGCATATAAAGAGTTACTTTTCAATGCCACACGTACGAGAAGACATGGTCGTAATATGTTCCGGACAACTTCATCAATTTTGCGCCACAAAAGATTGAGCAACGTTAATACGGTGGCAGCCTTGACAAGTACCATCATTCTGAATCTGCATTATTTAGCGTAATACAGATTGCATTTTGAATTGGTTTCTGAATTCGACTTTGCATGCGTGTCGAAACTGTAGTATCGTATCCAACACTTATTCGCCTGACTGCATCGAAACAATGCTGCTAGATATGTTCGATGTAACCTCTTAGGATTAAGACAACATTTCGAGTACCCCAATAATGCACGGCAAGAAGTTATTCATGTGAGAAAGATCAACGAACCATTTTATTCGGTCAGATTGTTGGGATTTGACCTAGTATGTTATACGAAGACATGTGTACCTAAGAAGACTTTAAGGTATACATACATATATCGTCTTTTGTTGTCAACAAAATGAAGAAGATGCCATTTGCGGTGTTCCGCATATATAGTATCTCGAAAACCGTTCACCGTAGCAAAAAAAAAAGTGATATGACATCAAAGAGGACTAAATTCCCTATAATAGTGTCTCCCATAATTTGTTCGTATATTTTATAGTTTAAAAGATAGATGCTTATCAAATTCACACATTTTCCAAACAAATCATTTTGCCTCACATTTTTCGAGGTTTTAATACCCTTCGCGGATGTGATAGGGTATATTAACTGTCATGAAGTTTGCAACGCACAGAAAGAAGCATCTCCGACCATATAAACTATATATATTCTTGGTCAGTATGATGAGACGAGTCGATTAAGCTTTGTCCGTCTGTCTGTCTGGTTCTAAAATATGCAAACTAGTCCCTCAGTTTTAAAGCTATCAAGCTGAAATTTTGTACAAAGCCTTCTTTCTATTGCACGCTGAAAATATGTGGAACCAACGGAATCGAACCACTACGTCATATAGCTGCCATAGGAACGACCGGTCCAAAAATTCGACTTTGTGAGAAAAACTTTTTGATTTCTAAAGATATCTTTTTCAAATATCACGCTAATCAATATTATTTTTAGCTATATCATATTCTTGAATTTGGTTGAAATCGGAATACTCTATCATATAGCTGTCAAAGGAACGACCGTTCAAAAGCCAAGTTTTTGTTAGAAAAACTTTTTTATTTCTGAAGATATCTTTACGAAATTTCATATTATTCAATCATATTGACTGCCAAACCACGTTCCTAAATTTGGTTAAAATCGGCCCACTATTTCATATACCTCTCATAGGAACAGTGAAATCGGAACAACTTTTACTGCTAATTTCAAAGGCCATAGGCTAGCTTGTTTTCTTTTTATCTTGTTTGCCATTCATTGCACAAAAACGTCGCCAAAGAAAAAATTGTAGATAATAAAATTTCCCATAAAATTAGTATACTAATTAGTATTGTATATTGAACTGATCAAAAGTTAGAATAATTTGAAAATTTGGTTTAAATTATGAGATTAACTTGCATAACACAATCGTACAATACATACTCGTAAATGTTATTCGACAAGGAGGTGGGTAAAGTGGAGTGTGCAAAGATCGCAGACCTCAGTTTCTTTCCTAATTCTTATTTGTGGGGTAAAGGCAAATACCTTTAAATGGAAAGAATAAAGGTGTGAGAATTGAGCAAAAAAAAGTAGACCGCCTGACTTATTTGATAGAAAACCAGCAAAACGGTCACCACTCATCGTAGAAAGCTCAACTCGGTCCCCAATTATGCAGTTTTCAGTTGTTGTTGTAGTAGCAACGCCTACTGGCGTGGAAGGGGTTTGGCATCACTTGACCGTTGATGGTGAACGGCTCACTCCGGTGCATAGAAAAGGAGGCTAAAAGTATTGATCCTACGACAAAATGAAAAAAAAAACCCTTTTTGTTGGAATTTGGTATTTCCTAGAATTAATAGTTATGGAGTTTTAAGCAAAACTAGCAACTGACTCGCTAAACAGCTCCTAACCGATTTCCCTCCCTCATCACACAGGATTTTTAGTATGCTATGTATTCTGTATGCAATTTTTAATTGGGGATATTTGAGCCTCATGCTTACTTGTTTCGAGACTTAGTTTTGCCGTTTGCTCGATAACTATTCATGCTACTGATGTCCCAGATATCTCAAATTAAAACTAATCAATTTATCTACAAAGTGATTTGATGACTTATCTCGAGAAATAAATACAATTTTGTTCGAAATACAATTCCGAAATAAAGATTTTTAATCTATGGAGGGAAATTTTCCAATTTTTAAAGAGCTGTTTCTCGGAATATTTTTTACATATTGATTTGATTTTTATACAAAATTTTAAGAAATATATTGCTTTTTCAAAGTTGTACAGAACACTTTTTTATAGGATACATACTTTACAAGGTATTGAGGGAACATTATGGATTTGTCCTTAATTTGAGAATTCTCTTTATTGCATTTAGAGAGAATCCTTAATTGCGGCATTGCCACTTTAGTCAGTTCATTTCCGCTTTAGGTGGTAAGAACCTAGAACTCAAGCGGAGGGATGTGTAGGTCCTAAAGTGGAAATTTCTTGAGTTTTGTGAAAATTCTCTCTAATGAAATAGAGAAAATTCTCCAATTATGTAATGCCAAATCCATAATCTTCCACTTTTTTCGTAGGATGGGTAATTTTTTTTATATATCATGAGGGTAGTTTGTCGACTTGAAACATCACCTCAAGGCTATCCTGCCAGTGTGTTGTGGCAAGTTTGGACGAGGCAGGATCGCATATTCGGACGCAGAGGCTTCTACACTTTTATGTATATGTATTTTATTACAAGCCGACATGAAAGTAGCGCGACCTATTATTTCTAGATTTTTGTAATTCATTAAAAGGCACCTCCGGCAGGATCTGCTTAGGCAGGATTGATATTCCGTCATTGCACATATCATGTATGTACTAATTAGTCCGGAAAGAAAACGCGGTGAGGATAGTAAACACGCACTCGTCTCACTATTGTACTTTGAAAATTTTTAGTACCAATCTGTCCACGCTTAAATTCGTTCACCCAGAATTCAGGATTGATATCGGTCATTTCAAAGTCGCCCACACCTTAAAACGCCGTAGCCATGTTATGACCTTTCTCTGTCCGTAAACGTAGTCATGAGTTCAAAGTAATTCAATGTCATAAAGCGCAAAAATCACGCATGGTCGTCGTCACCATAATTTATCATATGAAATGAACTATGAGAGTACACGTAATCATTCGTAAGGTGTCTCCAATTTACGAGTACTACAAGTACGATTAATGTATCCACAAGTCGCGTGAATGTAATGAGAAATGCCTCAAATAGTTTCACAGTGGCGTCTCTTAAATGGAAATTGGCAACATTTTACCTTCCCATAATTGGAATGTATCATGAATATGAAAATCTTATTGTTGTTTTGCCAATAATATTAGTCAGTTTGTTATTATGTACGTATTTCTGAACTGCTGTGACCGCTAATTGAAATGAAGACATTGACAATACGTTTTATAATGAACCGGCTAGCATTGACTGATTGTATCTTATTGACTTTGTATCTTGCATTTTTGGGGACATAAATCATCGCGTTGAAGGCTTTTATGTATTTTGTGCTCTCAAAGACTTATGGGAATCGGAAGTCGGGACACAATGTTAAATATTCACCCGGAAATACCATGTTCTACTAAATAGGATGAAAAGGAATCGTAGGGGTAGGATATAATACATGGTTGATTTTATCGGTCGGCTTAACAATATTTGTCAGACAAGTATTTGAAAATTCGGAATAGGCAAATGTAATATTAAGTTCAATAATATTGTCATTCTCACCTTAATTCAATAGAAAATTACAAGGGCGGTTCAAATATGATAGAGACAAACGCTGTAGATGGAGCGCCTGTATGTTTTGAAGTTCACGGCTTGAGTATGTGATAGCTGGGTCCTTTACGAATAGTGTGGCATAGTTTTCGTCGCGAACGCATGTTTCACGCGCGTGATACGACCATGAGTGGACATCAAGTGCCGACCGCCGTTGCGCAACGTATTGTCGTTGGTGTTGAATCTTTGACCTCCGAGGGCTTCTTTCAGTGGTCCAAACATGTGGGAGTCGCAGGGTGATAAATCCGGACTGTAGGGGGGCTGTTCTAGTACCTCCCACCCCAATTCTGATATTGTATCGAACGTGAGACGCGCGGTATAAGGGCGGGCGAAGTTCAACAGATTGGGAACCCATCGCGCCGTTATTTTGCGATATTGAAGGTGTTCGTGGATGATAGACTCTACACTACCAATACTAATGCCGACTTCAGCCGAAATGTTTCGAACATTCATCCTATGGTCCTCCAAAATGAGTTGTTCTACGCGGCGAATGTTGTCTGGTGTGATGCTGGTTCGCGGTCGACGATCATGCGTCTCATTCTCGACGGTTTCGCGGTCATCTTTGAACGCTTTGGCCCATTTAAACACAGCAGACCTATTCAGACACTCACTACCGAACTGATTTCACAAACGCCGAAGAATTTTCGTGTTTTTAACGCCTTCCCACACCAAAAAACGAATGACAATACGCTGCGCAACGGCGGTCGGCACTTGATGTTCACTCATGGTCGTAGCACGCGTGAAACGTGCGTTCGCGACGAAAACTATGCCACACTATTTTCGTAAGGGACCCAGCCATCACATACTCAAGTCGCGACCTCCAGAACATACAGGCGCGCCATCTACAGCGTTTGTCTCGATCATATTGTAACCGCCCTCATAATAGATACATAAAAGAATTAAAAATTGGGTTTGAGGCATATACCTTAAATATATGTGAATTAAACTAAAGACGCGTTCTTTTGTACTCCAGTTGAGTTAATTTGGGTGGAGGTTAACCGGCGTTCAAAAAACGGTCCGGATCAACTACTCGGTTCAGTGTCCAAGTGAAATTGACTTCTGGCCTCAATCTGGTTTTTCAACATTTTTGACTGTACTCGCAAGATTAAAAATATGGATCATATCCGGGAAACTATAATATGTTTACTAAATAATTAATTAAATTAAACTACAAAAATTTCGGATTTTCCATAATAAATTCGCCATTTAGCGATACAAGCGCCACCTCTTTACATATCTGTTGAGTGCAGGTTTATTAACTCGTGGAGCTATCCAGACCAATCCAGGTTAACGCATTGTTGTAATTGCTTGTTGTTAACACGAATTAACCCACACTGGAGCACAAAAGCTTATCTAGAACACACTCAATGTTAACAATTGATGACAAATTTAAGGTCGGTAGTATAGCAAGGGTGAGGCAATCACAAAACGGGCACCAAAACTTAAAAAATAATAAAAAGGTTTTAAATAAAAAAAAACCTAGAAAAAAAATAAATAAATTGAAGATCGTTCCATTTTTACAGCAGTACCTAATGAAATATTGATTTATATACCTATACATACATGCTTTTCTTTCTGTCATTTATTTTAATTGATCGGAAATAACGTTACTGTAAGTTTACAAGTTTAATCGGTACGTAAACAAGCTAGGCGAGATACTCGCATTCAACTCCGTTAAGCACTATTGAGTCCGTTGTGATACCACTATAGGACTCAACAACGTCCGACAAAGACCTAGTCCGGGAACTATTCGGAGCGGACAATGGAAAAATGGGTTCGACCGACACTCACCTCCTTGAGATCATCCAAATCCGTGAAGTAGTGGGACACACCCAAGGGATGCAAATGAAAACAGCACTAATCCTCATCCTCATCTCCACAACGGTTGTTGGCCGCGCGAGTACAAAGCAATCGTCTTTGTAACTCGCTCCTGAATGTTAGGCCAGCACTGTTTCCTACGTAGGAGCCCAATGAATTTATTTTTATTGGCGAGAACAAGCCGTGTACCCTCTATGACGAATGCCTTCGTTTGTATCTCCTGGTGAAAAGTACAAGTTCCGTTTTAGTCGGGCCCACCCCCCTAGAATACAAAGGACCTTCTGTATTACATTATTAAGCACAGGGTAACTTACCCGAAATGGCAATTGCAATTTCATCCGCGTATGCGGTGGGTTTGCATCCCAAACCTTCCAGTTCCATAAGCAGTCTATTCACCGCCAGATTCCAATGAAGAGGAAAGAGAACATCACTTTCAGGGGTTCACATGCACACATTCCTACATGCAGACGATGTGCCCAGATTTGTGCAGATAACCTCGATGTCTGCACATGTTAACAAGCTTGCAGATTCACTCATGTGCACCCAGATTTTAGAGTGCATCGGTGATAGCCGCCAGTTTAATGTTGTTAAAAGCACCTTGGATATCTTGGAAGGCGACCCAAGTTTACTCCTTTTATCCAAGAGATTTTTCGAATTTACCAACCAGAGAGTGTAGTGCGGTATCCACTGATCATCTCTTCTAGTAGACATACTGGGAGGTGGTCAACAGATGTGTAGGAATGGACTCCTTTTCTAATGGCTTTTATGTCTGCTACAGACAATGGGCCATGACAGGCAGTTGGATGTCATGGTCATCGTGATTCTACACCTATAGCGGTTAGTGGCGATGGCGTCTGGCAGAAAATTGCCTTTGAAAGCCATTATGACCCAATTGTTGGCAGCCCTCATCGCCTGCTATTGCCCAGATTCGCGATAGCAACTGACAGCAACGGGTCATTGTCTGTAGCAGGCATTAGATAATCAGTCATTCACCGGCTCAATTACTCAACGAGAAATCAGAAGGCGAAGTTACAATGGTCGCGGTCCTGAAAGCCTGATCGGTTAAGGAAATGACAGTGAGCAACAGAGATGGCAAGGCATTGTGTATCCGTAAGTGAAAGAGAGACGCATTGAACTGATACATTCACACATTCGACGCACACGACTCATGCCAAAGCATCTACATACGAATCCCGAGAGCAGAATGGCAACCGACCAATTTTCGTTAAGCCTGTTTCTTAGTAATTGCACTAGAGCGAAAGAGACAGAGAGACCGGTAGATGAATTTGTTTATAAATCATGGGCTGGGGAAACGAACCAACAAATTTTTCCGGTAAATTTCCCCTCTAAAAATTCTGTCAGATAGCGACACTCTCTTTTCGACTTACGGATATACAATACTTCACATCTCTGTTACTCACTGTCAAATTGTTTGATCCTATAAGTTTCCCAGAACGCAGCCATTGTTTTACTTTATATTTAAAAAAAACTTGATCACGAAGGAGAAGGGGCGCATATTTTCAAGTTTGCCTCGGACGCCAGGAAAGCTTGCTACGGCACTCTTTATCGTTACCACATAGACCGTAACCATTTATGACAGGTTAGCTCAGATAAAAGAGATGACATTCACAACATTAAAAAAAATTCCGGAGCTTCCAGCGGGGCCCGCAACGCTAAGTATACAAATGTTTATTATTAATTTGCCAAGGCCCGACGTCGGGCCAAGTTTTTTAACACATTGTTTGGGAAATTTTCCCCTTACAAAGGGTCCCGGTCGAAACTACCGTTGTATTTGATGCAGAAATTTAAGCTGTGTGTGTCAATAATCCTTACTGACAATTTGTTTTAACTGCCCTATCGACAAGCAATTTTATTATTATTAAATATTATGCTCAAACTGTATGCCATACATTACTGTACAACACATTTAAATTAACATTTTCATGTTAAAACGTCCGGAGTTCATTATGATAGTTTAAAAACATCCAAGCACAGCCTAAAATATTGAAAATATTGGTGAAATGTTTAAGGCTTTGCTCAACACTAATGTGTAGGTGGTGGCTCGTGGTGATGGAAGCGGCACATCACATGCCGCTTGGCACAATGCATTGTAAATTCACGGCTAATCAAATATAGATATATTGGTAACGCTTGTTCCATTAATGTACGATTAATACACTGCTTATCAATACACTGCCAATGAATTGTTGACTTATTGCTGATGTTAGTTAACGGACTGTTGTTAACACACTACTACTACATACAATATGCACCGTTAACAGACTTGCATTGTTAATGTACTGTTGACATACTGTTAATGCATTGATAACGTACTCTTAATGTACTGTAAGAATAATGTTAATGAACTGTTAACATTCTGTTAATATACTCTTAACATACTGATGCACTGTTAATCTACTATCTACTATGAATGTACTGTTAACATACTGTTAATGCACTGTTAATCTACTGTTAACAAACTGTTAATGCACTGTTGACAAACTGTTAATGCACCGTTAATGTACTGTTAACATGCTGTTAATGCACCGTTAATGTACGCTTAACATACCGTTAATGTACTATTAATGCACTGTTCTTATACTGTTAATACACACAGAAAACAACAGCGTTAATTACTGATAACATACTACTGATGTACCGTTAACGCACTGTTCATGTACTGCTAATGCACTGTACTGCTAATGCACCGTTAACATCATGTTAATGCACTGTTAATATGCTATTAAGGCAATGTTAATGTATGTACTATTAACATACTTGGCTAGGTTTCACTTCATGCTTAAAAAGGCCTCACAATAAACATTTTCATGTTAACAAAAAAAAAATAGAAAAAATTGGAAACGTACTACCATTTGAATTTGGCTGTTTTGTGCCCTTATTTCTTAGAATATCGCAATAGGGTCTTGTTACAAAACGAAGAATATTTTTTCAACTCGACTGTGTTGAAATGTCGATTTTCGCATAAATGGAACTTACTTTCGAAATCGGACCATGATATAAATTAACTTACATATGTTATAACAAGACCCATGTACCTATATATATGTGAATAAAATCCCCAAACAAAATTAATTTAAATTTTACCACATCAGTATAAAACGCAATTAAATTAATGCCAAAACTACACAGCAGTTTGTAGCAAATTGTATACTCATTCAAAAAATTAGCATGTAAAATAAGCGTTAAGTTCTAATCTCAAACATTATCCATAAAGAGCCTAAGATTTCAGTGGTTTATTTATTCATTTATTTATTTTTTTGTAAAAAATCACACAAACGGGCATGTTTAAAATCTGCATAACAATCATTTATCGATGTAATCAATGGATATGATTGATGCATTCGTTTCTTGTGTTTTTTGTTTGTCTCTCGTTTCGAGTAGCGCTAAACCATAAAACATACATAACAAATAGCAAATATTCAAAATTAATAGCTAACATTTGCTAGTTGACCCAGATTCAGGTTAAACACCTTTTCATTTCGCCACCGAATTTATACATATATTTAAATACATAAAACATTGGAACTCAACATAGGGGAGCATTTATCAATTTTAGTTTTTTTTTCACTCCTTAAGAAATATGGTTATACGAGCGGGCAATTTCAAGAAGAAGACTGCATTCGAAATGTTGGCTGGCTAGTTATTATGAGAGGTATTCTGTCGTCTTCGATTTATTTTTGTCAAAGCAACCGAATTTTTGAATTTCATGCCGCCCCACAACTAGTAAAAAAATTTTGTTGGCAATCACTGCCGCTTTACGGGAAGTAATATATCCAAGATATTTAATTTTCAAAAGACAGGTTACGTAAATTATTAGATGACATTTTTTTCCTGCATTCACATTTGAGAATTTCAGCAATTAGTAATGGCGATGGCAAAACGAAATGACTTAACACGGATAATATATGACCGCGATTTCGCTTGACGCTCTTTTGTTGGCGAATTAGAGTCATGTTACGTTTCATGAATATGAGTGACACAAATTATGCTGGATCAAAAGAATGAGAGCAACATGCAATTCATATAATGGGCGTTAAAAAATGTATTTTTAAGTACATGTTAAATGTAGATATGGTTAAGCTTTTCATTCGTAAAATGCCCAACTCCATACTAAATGAGAAAATCCAATCAGTCCTGAATGTCGGTTAGATAAATAATCCTTTGAAGTCCTCCTTTTGAATAAACTTCTAAAGGTTTTATCGCCATTATCTGACGGTTTCAGGCCCAGTAAGACTCATGGAAATAAGAAGGCAGATGAAAATAACACGCTATCTAATACCATCACGGCGAATGGAATGAACTATTTTTGAAAAATCAAATGGTTAACTCGCACATTTTCATATATTCAGCAAAACAATAAAATCAATGGCTCTTTAAGAGATTTCAGAAGGAACTAAGGCGCCAATTAGAAGCTGCAGTTTAACAAGCGATTTGAGAAGCAGGGTGCTGCTGCTCAAACTGCTTGTTAAACCGCATGGCGGTACTCGGTTCAGTATAGGTGCTAGTATCTCTTTTTCTCCAGTACCAGTTTTTTCGAGTACCGTTTTTTTTCGGTTTTTTATTCGGTTTTTTGACTACCAGTTTTTTACCCAGTGATTTTATTCTCCGGGTAAAATAAGGGGAATACCCTATCGTCGAATGGTGCTTAGATATTAGGGAACAGTTAATCTTAGAAAGGTTGTTAAGCCAATCTTTCTTATCCGGTTTTACATAAGCACGGATGATTGCGATGATTGAAAGGTTCACCCTTTTGAAGGCGTAAAATTGTGGTGAGTAAAATGCTGTGTAAAAGTGTTTAACGCCGTATTGACTCAAAAGAGGGTTAGACAGGGTCGATTTAAACTGAACTCCGTTGTCAGAGATAATAATAATAATTAGGTGTACAACTTTGCATCCGCCGTTTTCCGACAGACGGCTGTACCGGTGAGGGCTGGTCAAAATACGCGGTTCAAAACTGTCACAAAGTGAGTTTGGAAGTCTATGAACGTATCGACATCCCCGCATTCGTAAAAGTTGTTCGCATTTTTAATAAGATTCGCGATTCAAAATGTCTGTTTTCGAGCCAAGTTCTCGTCATTTGCGGGAAGTTTTCATCTTCTGCTTCCATTTGAAAAAAAAAACTACAACTGAGGCTCATCGAATGCTCTCAGATACTTACGGTGAAGTTGCTCTGAGTGACAGAACATGTCGTGAGTGGTTTCAACGTTTTAAAAGTGGCGATTTCAATGTCGAGGACAAGCATGATGGTGGGAGAGCACTGCTCGATGAAGATTCGTGCCAAATGCAAGAAGAATTAGCTGAATCACTGGCAGTGACTCAGCAAGCCATCTCGAAACGCCTCAAGGCCATGGGCATGAAAAAAGGAAATTGGGTTCCGCACGAGTTAAAACCGAGAGATATTGAACGGCGATTATTTGCATGCGAACAACTACTTCAAAGGCAGAATCGGAAGAGATTTCTATATCGCATCGTAACCGGCGACGAAAAGTGGGTCCGTTACGATAATCCCAAGCGCAGAAAGTCATGGGGAATGCCCGGACATGCCTCAACGTCGACGGCAAGACCGAATATTCACGGCGCTCGGTGTGATATACTACGAGCTACTGAAACCGAATGAAAGTATCACAGGAGATCGGTACCGAACGCAATTCATGCGTTTAAGTCGAGCATTAAAGGAAAAACGACCACAGTACCAAGAGAGACACGACAAAGTCATCCTCCAGCATGACAATGCTCGGCCACACGTCGCAAAAGTGGTCAAGATATACATACTCGGAAACCCTGAAATGGGAAATCTTGCCCCACTCGCCGTACTCCCCAGACATCGCTCCTTCCGACTACCATCTGTTTCGTTCCATGGCGCACGGCCTGGCTGATCAGAATTTCCGTTCGTACGAGGAAGTCGAAAAATGGATCCAATTATGGATCGCGTCGAAAGATGCCTCCTTTTTCCGAGATGGAATCCGAAAATTGCCGGAGAGATGAGCGAAAGTTGTCGCTAGCGATGGACAGTACTTTGAATACGTAATACATCTGTAAGTATTTTACTTTTTGACAATTAAGCTTTTTATTGCAGGAAAAAACGGCGGAAGCAAAAAAAAAGCAACACAAAACAATACAATACATAACCTCAAAAGCACTTGATTTGTTACTCAAGGAAAGTCTGATCTGTCTGCTAACGGATGTATAAATTGACGTAAACATCATAAAAAACGAGGCATGTCAACTTAAATGCTCATGCTCAATGTTCGGTCTTTATATGATAGTAGGCTATAGTCCACTAAGAAAGAAAGGAAAGCAGGCCGTTTTGATGTTGCTAAACCGGCAGCAGCACTTGATTCAAACGCCATTCGTTTCGGGATATTCCTACAAGTGCCAATGTGAAAAGCATAAAATTGGGATATTTTGATGTCACGAGAACGATGGCAAACATCATCAAAATTGCAAACCGATTCTACTTAAGTGCAAAGTTTTGGTTTGAATGGTATTCGATTCAGGACACTACCACAAGTATCTCTGATAAAAGGCAAACCGAGATTCGTTGCTAACATTGCCCTTAAAATGAGAATCGATTTGTTGACACGAGTAGATTCCACCGCCGCGCCAACGCGTCAACTTTCGCCGTTTTTCAAAAGTATTTGGGCTTGTCTTTTTCAACTGAAACTTGAGAAAGCGTCAGTGATGCTGAAGAAAAATAAATGCTTCGTCACTACCGAGTACGTATTATAACTGGCCATCTCAGTCGATTTATTGAAAGGGGTAGGTCGGATCAACAGATCTAGACCGGCTCTCCAGAATTAGGGCAGTAGTGTCTCTTCTTTGTAACACGGCCTATTTGTCATCGAATTTAACCTAATCCACACTCCCTAGACAAGAATCAAAAGATAAACGATGATTCAAATATTTTGCCTACTGCATTTTACTCAATTTATATGAAGTATACAATATATTTTTTGGAACCTAACTAGAAAACTGTAAATCGTATTTTCAATTTATAAAAATGGCAAAATTTTGCTCTAGAGCTTTTTTAAAATCATAAAACCGTATTAGATGCTGAAAATTACATAAAATATATTTTAGTAAAACTTATTATCTGGCACCACTGGAGAGCAAGTGTTTCGAATCTGGTTCGAATCAGCATTGTACAAACGACTTGACTACGATCATTTATTCGCGAATATTATAACGTCGGCCGACGCTTTCCATATTTCCAATCTCCAACATTTTGTGCGCGTGGGCAAAAGAATATCGATTTGCAATGGAATTTCAGATTCCAATGAAATTTCGTTTTGTTCTTTTGGGCACTTCATAGATATATATTGAACAGATCAGTAATAATACTATCCCCACTCTGTGCTTCAGATTATTTTCGAACCAACTCGCGCATGCGCACTGCTACCCATTTGCACGGGGTCGCTATACGTTCGGTAAATGTCGTTACGCCATCGGCCACTCACCCACAATTTTTACATTAACGAAGCATTTGGCCCCTCGCTCCTCGGGCCCCTGGGCCAAATGTTAATACGTGTTGTGCGTGTTTCACTGCGCAGACGCGAATATGTCAACCATAACTCGATATTCAAATTTTTACCCCACTCTGTGCCTATTTCATATCTGTTCAATATACATATATCTATGGGGCACTGGCACTTGAGTTGGTATCCTGAATAAAACTCCGTTTGAATCAAGAATAAGAAAATGTTTTGACTCTCCTTTTTTCACACTGTTCATAATGTCTGCAGGCGGTTTAGTAAGAACAATATTTCCAATTTTCAAAATTGGCGTGAAGTTAGCAACCACTCCATGTCAAGAAACCTGGAACAAAAGCCTCGGATTGGACGGATCAACAACGACGACCACGCAAACGAATAAAGGATTATTCTTTCGGATCCTGGAATGTACGCTCCCTGAACAAACCGGGGGCCGAGAAGGCCCTCCTTCAACAGGTCGAAAAGTACAAACTGAGCATTACTGCAGTCCAGGAAACAAATTGGCTTGGCAGCGAGATTAATGACAAGAAATCGCACACAATTTTTACAAGTGGCAAACCATCGGGCCCCAAGGAGTTTGGAGTAGCATTTATAGTGAACAATCACCTCAAACCCCATATTACTGACTTCAAACCCATAAATGAACGGCTGTGTGCGATTCGCATCAAGACTCGATTCTTCAATCTCTGGCTCATCAATGTGCATGCCCCCACTGAAGTTAAAGAAGACGCAGTAAAAGACGAGTTCTACGCCCGCCTTGAAACTCTCTTCGACTCACTTCCAACAAACGACGTCAAATTGCTGCTGGGAGACTTTAACGCGAAAGTCGGGAATGAAAGTTGGCATCGGGGGACCACTGGAGGCCACAGCCTCCATGAAGAATGTAACGATAACGGCCAGCGACTTATCGACTTCGCCTGCAGCAGGAATCTAGTCGTAAGCTCTACGTGTTTCCCGCATCGACGCATTCACAAGCAGACCTGGAAGTCTCCAGACGCACATACCGTCAACCAAATTGACCACGTCCTCATTTGCAGGAGATGGACGTCTAGTGTCATGGATGTCCGCTCCTATCGAGGAGCAAACTGCGACTCAGATCATCACTTGGTGAAGACGACCTACAGATGTAGAATTTCCTCAGTGCACCAGTCAAGAATCAGCCCTCCCAAAATCTTTGCGGTTGATAAGCTCTTGAGTGATGCTACAGCGGTGGCGTATACTACCGCCCTTGAGGAAAGACTATCACCTATGCTACACAACATCAGCAACACAGGCGTCCATGGGTTCTGGGAAGAACTCAAGGGTACCATCAAGGATGTCGCAGAGAAGGTCGTGGGATATAAAGCCCGGCGAGCGCGAAATGACTGGTTCGACGAAGAATGCAAAAATTCACTTGACGCGAAAAACGAGGCCTACAGACAATGGATTCAACGAGGAACCAGAGCCAGAAGAGAAAAATATGACGAGCTACGGCGAATATCGAATAGAATAATTAGACGTAAGAAACGTAAATACTTTGACGAGCAGTTGCTGAACATAAACGAAAACTTAGCTAATAGGAACACCAGACAAGCGTACAAACTAGTAAATACAATTAAGAACGGCTACCAACCCAGGACTAGCCTTTGTAAGGACAAGGATGGAAACATCATCAGCGACACCGATGGTATTAACAAACGATGGGCCTCTTATTTTGAAGAGCTTCTAAACCGACCATCTAACTTCCCCACACAGGAAGCTCTCGACGATATTGTTGATCTAGGTCCACCCATTCAACCCCCGACAGTAGAGGAAGTTGATCTCGCGTTGCGGTCACTAAAACGAAATAAAGCGCCGGGCGCTGACGAGATTCCAGCTGAACTGCTAAGATTCGGTGGAACGAGTCTAGTTGATGCCATACATCAATTACTCCTGCGAGTATGGGAGAACGAGGAGATCCCAGACGATTGGCGCAGAAGCATCATCTGTCCAATTCATAAAAAGGGAGATAAACTGCGGTGTGAGAATTACAGGGGCATCTCACTAGTTTGTACGTCCTATAAAATTTTGACGAAAATTCTGGAAAATAGAATAAAACCGTACGCAGAACGAGTCATTGGCGAATATCAAAGCGGTTTCAGACCTGGTCGCTCCACAACCGATCAGCTCTTCTCAGTCAAACTGATACTCCAGAGATGCTGGGAATACAACGTAAACGTATACCAAATTTTTGTCGACTTCAAGCAGGCATACGACAGTATCGATCGTGGAGTACTGTACAACATCATGCTGCAATTTGGTATACCAGCAAAATTAGTGCGACTGACAGATGACGATGACCAACTCCGTCTCACAAGTCAGGATCCAGAATAGACTTACTGATCTATTTGAAACACGCACTGGTTTGAAACAGGGCGATGGACTGGCACCGACGCTCTTCAACCTAGCACTGGAATACGTTATTCGGGCCATGAATATGGACAACAGCAAGACGCTACTCATCAAGTCGACACAATTAGCAGCGTACGCCGACGACATCAACATCATGTCCCGAAGATTGGCTGACGCAGAAGAACTTGTGCATACACTCGAAACGGCTGCAAAGGAAGTTGGATTACGTATTAACGAGGGTAAAACTAAAATAATGATGCAATCGGTGACAAGGACACCTGCACAACCGAGCATCAATGTGGGGGACCTCAACATCGAGTTCGTGAACAACTTCATTTACCTGGGTTGCAACCTGTCAAGGGACGCCAACGAAACTGACGAAATCAAGCGACGGATACAGTTAGCTAATAAGACTTTTTTCTCGGTTCTTCCCATAATGAAATCGAAACATGTGCACAGAAACACGAAGCTCCGCGTGTACAAAACCATTATACGACCAGTGCTATGCTATGGCTGCGAAGCATGGACCCTAACTCAAGCCTCCGAAAACATGCTAGACACTTTCGAACGTAAGGTTCTACGGCGAATTTTCAGGGCTGTTTGCGATCGAGATGGATGGCGCATCCGGTACAACCATGAGTTGTATGAAATGTACGATGAGCTGCAAGTCTCGAAAATCGTCAAACTACAACGACTTCAATGGGCAGGGCATGTACAAAGAATGGACGATGATCGCATGCCTAAGAGAGTAATGAATGCAGAACGAGTCGACGGAGCGAGACTGCGAGGACGACGGAGATCTCGTTGGGAGAGCTCAGTAGGTGTGGACGCCGCGCAGCTGCTGGGCTCCCAAAATTGGAGGACGCGGTCACGTGACCAAGATAATTGGAGGACAATGATCCAGGCGGCCAAGGCCCGACGTCGGGCTGTCGCGCCACGATGATGATGATGTGAAGTTAGCAACAGATTTTCGGTCTGTTTTTTGCACAGATATTTCATTTTTTTCCAACTCTGTGACCCGCCTAAAGAAAGTTCTTTTGAAAGTAGCCCACTGTCCTAAAAAGGTTGCCAACCCCTGCTATACTTTATATATAAGTCTAGGATATAAAAAAAGCTGTAGTTTGTCTTCTTCTAACTTACCGAAAATTAAACTCTCTTCTATTATTGAGGTAAGTATGTATATGATCTATTAAACAAGGTGAATAATGTTGTTGAAACAATTAACTCATATTGGGGCTTTTGACGTTATCACAATATTTTCTATTGTTTCTCGATAAAACAATAAATAATTATAGTATACATACAATCTATATCTGTCATTTGATAAATTTATTCGATGAAATTACATAGATGTTGATTTACAGCGCGTAGATAAGACGGAAAGCGGTATTGCAAAAAGTCATGAATTTTATGATTTTGCGCCTGTCGCAAAATTGATAACTTGATGAAAAACCACTTACTTAATTTGCATGATCAAATATTCTAGGTTTACCGTCAAATTAAGTATAATATTCTGAATATGTGAACGAAACGCATCCAAAACTATGACTTTTTGGTGTCCTTGAGCAATTTGGTTGAGATCCCTTGATGAACACTATATCTTGTTGGCCTCGGTACACTGAGTTTCATATGCAGCCGACCAGAAGACTCTTCGATATCACTTGTTTGATGGCAAGACGTTAACTTGTGTGGAACCAAAATAAAAAATGTTCGAAAAAGAAATATCCATATTTAAAAATATAGACAACAGTAGAAGCTTCGATTCGGTCCGGAGTCCGAAGCGTATGTACCCTAAACTTGTGCAGACCTAGTGGTGATGCCAAAAGTACCAATTGGCAACGACCATATGCATTAAAAGTAAGTTTCGTATATGAACAGTTTGAACTGTATGTGTGGATCCCATGGAAAGTTTCATCGTTCATTTATTTGAATTTTGTATATGTACGAGTATATTTGATCTATCGATAGTGTGAACCGGGAATCTACAATATATGGGCGGCCTTGCGCAGGAGAGGCATCCCTGAGAAGCTTGTGGCTATTATTAAGGCAACCTACGACGGTGCGAAATGTCGCGTTCTGCATAAAGGTAAGATGTCGGGGGACTTTGAGATTCGCAGTGGAGTTCGACAGGGGTGCATCCTCTCACCGATCCTATTCCTCATTGTGATCGGCGATGTGTTGCACGCCCTATCCGGACTCGACAGAGGAATTCAATGGACTTTGACATCTTATCTACATCTTGACTACGCTGACGACGTATGCCTACTCTCCCACAAAATCATGGATCTGTCCGCAATGGAGTTAGATCTCGAGAGGGAGGCAAGCAAGGTTGGGCTAAAGATTAATACCAACAAGACCAAGGTTCTAAGCCCGCCGTTGCGAAAAAGAAATCCGACACCTATTGCCATCAATATTAATGGGCAGCCTGTGGAGAAGGTGGACAACTTCGTCTACCTGGGTAGCATTGTTGACGAAAATGGTGGTACGGAGCAGGACATCGCTCGTCGTATCAACCAGGCTAAACGCGCATACGGCATGCTGTCCAAAATCTGGCAGAGCAGTTATCTCAGCATCAAGACCAAGCTGGGTCTGTTTCGCTCCCTGGTACTGTCAGTGCTTTTGTATGGGAGCAGTACATGGAAAGTTTCCGTAGGAGTTACCAGAAAGCTGCAAGTTTTCGTCAACTCATGTCTTCGTCAAATTTTAAGAATTTTCTGGCCCGAAACAATATCAAATGAAGAGCTAAGTCGGCGTACGGGTCAGATGCCAATCGATGAATTGATACGCAGGCGAAAATGGCAGTGGATAGGTCACACATTGCGGAAGAGTGATAACTGCATTGCTTTGCATGCCATGAAATGGAACCCCATTTCCAACCAAGGCCGACCAAGAGGGGGTCCTCGAATCACATAGCGTCGATCTGTGGCAAAGGAGTGTCAGGCAGGTGTGGTGTATTAACGTCAATGGAAATAATGTCAATTGACGCTATTTCCCACCTAAAATAATAATGTCAACTCCCAAAGTGCAATACAGTCAACTTCTGATATCAGGTCGTAGAGCTGTTTAGATTTAAATTAACGTTATACCATCTTGCGGTTATCAACAGCTGCTAATAATGCATATTGAACATCTTGGCCATGTAAGTATTGTACATATCTGAATTTTTAGGATGTTTTACTTTCACGTTATAGTATTTATTTACGTGAGATTTTTCGAACTGGTTTTCTGGATTCGTGCTAACTAAAGCGGAAATACACTTTCAGAAACTTTAGAGATGATTTTCGCTTTAGATACCCGAAGTGTATTTCCGCTATAGGTGGTCTGAACCTTACGAAGATTCGTACTAACTAAAGCGGAAATACACTTTGGGAAACATCAGAGTTGATTTCCGCTTTAGTTAGTACGAATCTTCGTAAGGTGCGAACTACCTATAGCGGAGATACATTTTGGGAACCTTTAGAATGTATTTCCGCTTTAGTTAGTAGGAGTCTTCGTAAGGTCTGAAAAATGATGACTTATATCCGTTGGAAAACGGAAAAAAGGTCAATTGACATAAGTTCACTTTCAAGGGTGAAATAAAGTCAATTGAAATAAAGTCAATTGACATTATTTCCATTGACGTTAATACACCACACCGTCAGGCACTGGGTAAGTCTTTTGGGGAGTTGCGCCCCATTGCCCAGAACAGAGTACGATGGCGCGCAGGAGTAGTTGACGCGCTATGCCCCGCTAGGGGTTAAGGCAAAGTATTGTAGTATATTTGATCTAACATTTATAGGGAAGGTTGCCGTTAATTCAGTAATTAGCTACCTAACCCACACTACAAATATTTGTCGAATTTTTCAAGTCGCTAGCATAGAGGAAGTAGATAAGAGGTGGAACTCAGTACAATTGAGACGATGGTTGTTCCTGTTGGATTTGTTGCATATGTATTGAATTCCACTGTCGGTACACAATGGAATTGCGGAAAGCAGATAGCAAAACCACCGCGTCATATTTTTCCGTTTACCAGAAAGAGATAAGACTAGACAGCAGATCGATCGGGTAATACCAAAAGTGCGTTCATTCTCTCGTTTTTCGATTCTGGCAATACTAAATATCTGTCAAATCGCACGCATACAGGGAAATCTAACCAAAACCATGCACGCACACATACGTAACCTATCCACCGTGTTACTTATACAATCGCAACTAAAACTGATTGGGCCCAATTTGACTTTTGAGCAGCTGTTCGGAATTGCTTTTGTCCTTATTGCTCTAAAGGGCCATTTCCTCCTAATTGTAGCTGTCGTTTTCAGCTCAACGGGGTAAGTTTGTGTGCGTTAGAGTAAGTGCGTCCCTGTCTACAAAATTATTTGTACTGAGCTCCACCTCTTATCTACTTCCTCTATGTCGCTAGCATCATTGTGTCGAAATTTATCGCTTATTTGAAGTTTCATTTGTAGGGGGTGGGTGTTCCTTTGGTCGGATCTTGCGCATTATCAGCAGTAGCTAACTAGATCCAACTTTAAACATTGGACCAAAATTTCAAGTCGTTAGCCTCATTCTATTGAAAGTTATCGCTCATTTGAAGTTTAGTTTGTAGGGGAGGTAGGGGTTACTTGGGCCGGATCTTGCCCATTTTCAACACCGGCTAACTGGATCCAACTTCAAGCATTTGACCAAAATTTCAAGTTACTAGCTTCATTCTATCGAAAGTTATCACTTATTTGAAGCGTGATTTCTAGGGGAGGTATAGGTTTCTTGGTTCGGATCTTGTCCATTTTCAATTACAACCAACTAGATGCTACTGCAAACACTTGACCAAAAATTCAAGTCGTTAGCTTCATTGAATCGAAAGTTATCGCTTATTTGAAGTTTCATTTGTAGGAAAGGTAGGGGTTTCTTGGTTCCGATCTTACCCATTTTCAATTATTGGGTTGGCAACTAAGTACTTTCAGTTTTCATTGATAGATAGCGTTGCGTTAATTTTTTGTATAACATATGTTAGTGCTGTACTTTGCCGTTTGTCACGTGATACTGGTCACATTGACGTAACTTTAGAAGCAAGTAGTGCGTGATTTTTATTAAAGCTATTAGTTGCGGGTTAATTTTAAATGGAGTGCAGAAGCGAACATTTTCGGCATATTTTACTTTTTTATTTCCGTAAAGGAAAGAAAGCTGCTGCGGCTCACAAAGAGATATGTGAAGTTTATGGTGCTGATTGCTTAACAGAGCGCACGTGTCAGAATTGGTATAAGAAATTCCGTTCTGGAGATTTTTCTCTCAAAGATGAGCAACGTTCTGGTCGGCCTACTGAAGTTGATGATGACCAAATCAAAGTCATAATTGAAGAAGATCGTCATATAACTGTTCGAGGGGTTGCGAAGAGGCTTGATATTTGGGTACCTCACGAATTGAAAGAAATTCATTTAACACAAAGAATCAACTGTTGCGATATGCACCTTAAACGAAATGAAACCGACCCTTTCTTAAAAAGAATCATCACTGGTGATGAAAAATGGGTCCTGTACAGTAACAAAGTTCGAAAACGATCATGGAGCAAACACGATGAACCAGCACAAACCACATCGAAAGCTGAATTGCGTCCAAAAAAGATCATGCTGTCAGTTTGGTGGGATTACAAAGGTGTTGTGTTTTTTGAGCTGCTTTCAAGGAACCGAACGATCAATTCTGATGTTTACTGTCAACAACTAATGAAACTGGATGAAGCAATCAAAGAAAAACGGCCAGAATTGTCAAATCGGAAAGGTGTAGTGTTCCACCATGATAATGCAAGGCCTCACACATCTTTGGCAACTCGTGGGAAACTATTGGAGCTTGGCTGGGAAGTGATGCCACATCCCCCATACAGCCCTGATCTGGCACCATCTGATTAACATTTATTTCGAAGTTTGCAGAATTTTTTGAATGGTAAAGCTTTCACAAATGAAGATGACCTTCACTCGCACCTGGTTCAGTTTTTGCTGATAAGGACCAGAAATTTTATGAGCGCGGAATCATGCAGCTGAAAGAAAGATGGCAAAAGGTCATTGAGCAAAATGGAAAATATATAATTGATTAAAAACTATTCTTTGTTAAAAAAAAGTGTTTTATTTTATACTACAAAACCGAAAATACTTAGTTGCCAACCCAATACAACCAACTATAATAGATCCTACTACAAACAATTGACCAAAATTTCAATGCTCTAGCTTCTTTCTATCGAAAGTTATCGTGCAAACGGACAGACAGACAGACAGACTGACATACAGAGAGACAGACATTGCTAAATCGAATCTGGAGGTGACTCTGACCATATATACGAGTATATTTATACATACATACATGTATATACATTGCTACATCTCCGGAGCCTCCTTTAAGGTGTTACATATTTTCGTCGTGACAAAAACAATATACCCTTTACTTATAAAGTCTAGGGTATAAACATCGACCGCACGCCGACTTAACACTTTTCCATGAAACTATGACTGAAAGACACGGACGGCTCCAGAAGCGTTATTCCCTCTAACCTTAGTGGAGAAAGGATAGAGTAATCAGCATGCTTAAGCAAACCTCAGACTAGTATATTTATACCCTAGAACTAAAAAGGATTACGGTATACTGTTTTTGTCACAACGAAAATATGTAACACCTTAAAAGAGGCACCAGAGGTATATACTATTGGCCCTAACCCCTTAGTGGGGCATAGCGCGTTAAAATGTTTGAAGTAGGATCTAATTGTTTGGTATTGAAAATGGGCATGATGTGATCAATGGAACGCCTACCTCTCCCACAAATGTAAACAAAAACGAGACACATATACCTATAGCTACAATAACTGTAGAATGAAGCCAGCGACTTGAAATTTAGGACAAATGTTTATATAAGCATCTAGTTAAATGGTATTGAAAATGGTCATGATCGGACCGAAGGAATCCCCACCTCCCCTACAAATGTTACCCCTTGACATTTAGGTAAATTGTTTGTAATGTGGATTAGTTAGTTGGTTTGACACTAGAATCAAAATGACGCCTACCTCTCCTACAAAGGGTGCTTATAGGAACTGTTCTAAAACAAGTTGTAATGCAGTTTTGACTATTTTCTATTTATGTTGGGTTTTTTCTCCATTTTTTCTTTTTTTTTTTTTTGTGAATTTGAGTTATAAACCAAAAATGTATGTACCGTTATATTGGAAATTAACTTTTCAAAATGTTCCTTTTAATTAAATGAAGTCTTCATAACACAAAGAAAAATGTTAAAACCCTTCTTTAATCACAAATTTATTTATTTTATTTTATTTCTCCTACTCAGGAACTTGATCTTCAAGCGTTCAAGTTAAACCTGCGGAACTATAAAAGCTTACTAAGTTGAGATTCAGAGTTAACCAAGTCTTAGAAAAATTTCTCCAGTTTTTGTATTTGTTTATATTCATTTCAAATGTAAACCTCGTTTACCCTAGCGTAGAAGAAAAAAACTAGTAGCGACGACCCATTATCCCCCACAAAATACAGGGGCAACAAGCGGCGAAAACCCCGCCCACGTCTCCCGAACTGAGCTACAGCAAGCATAGGCCGCTGCTTAGCTCGTTCAGGGGCCTTTTTCTTCGTCAGATGGGACGGCCCGATCGTCACGGTCATTATGCTACCTTAGGCTCCGTCTCCACGGGCATCTTCGGATGCCCACAAAATCATCCATCATAAGCTCGTCAGCCTTCTCGTTGCCCCCTATGTTCCAGTGCCCAGGAACCCAGAGCAAAGTAATAATGAGCCACCTGCCAAGACAGGTTAGCTCCCGCCGCATCGCTCGACAAGCTTGAAAGATGCTTTGTACCGAGTCTAGTGCCCTGATAGCGGCGTGGCTCTCCGAGCAAATGGCGATGTTGTGGTTAGCTGGTATATCTCTGACATGCCACACTGTCAGCATGCTAGCATGATCTGAAAGGCGGTAACATTTCGAGATATTCAGTGCATCCGAAAAGATCCATGCACCCACGCCGCAGTCTATTTTGGACCCGTCGGTGTAAATCGTGATGTGAAATACTTCACTATCTCGCCTCCCATATATTCAGCTTTGCTGAAAAATTTGGCGGGAAAGTTTCTCCTGAATCTTAGTTTGGGCACGATGAAATCGGTTTTTACCTTGGTCTCATCTTGTGGTAACTGGTTTAGAATGTCGCAATGGCCGTACGGCGTACGGTTTGCAGTTCCAGCCTCCCGAGTCTTTGAGCCTGACTGCACTGCCAGCCGCCAGTTGTTTGATAAAAAGGTCGATAGGGGAAGATGCAGGATCACATTAAGCGCTTCCCTCGGGCTTGTTCGAATGGCACCTGTAGTACCAAGATATGCCGATCTTTGCCCCTACCAAGTTTTGTTACGTTGTAAATTCTATGAAGCTTTGGCCGCCAGACTACCGACCCATATGTATCAAACGGACGGACAACGGCTGTGTACAACCGAAAGACTACATATTTAGGCTTAAGGCCCCACCTTCTTCCGAAAACTTTCTTACAGGCGTAGAAAGCTATGCAGGCTTTCCTTACCCGTTTTTCAATGTTTAACTTCCAGCTTGGCTTCGTGTCTAGAATGACACCTAAATACTTATGCTGGGTGATAATTGGAGTTGATGTTCGTTAAGCTCACCTTGTTTTTTGTTGTATAATAAATAACATCAGTTCAGACTTACTTGAGTTGAAACCCAGACCACAGCTTGTGGCCCAAGCGACTAATCATGGAGAGGCAGACCCCTGACATTACGGTCGCCACATCATCCGTGTATGCAACCACTTTTATCCCTTCCCTGTCAAGCCTAGCTAGGATCTTGTTCATGACAAACTAGCCAGAGTAGCGGGGAGATAACGCCTCCATGGGGTGCCCCTCATGAACGCTCTGTTCAATGATGCGTACAACAACCTCGTGGAGAGCCGTTTCTGTGGATCCACCCTCTAGGTAGGCGTGCTGCGACTTCGAAAGTTGTGAGCCCTCCAGGATTCGCTGTATGTGGAAGTCTATGATACGCTCGAGCGTTTTTAGTACGAAGGAGGACAAGCTGATTGGCCTGAAATCCTTCGCAATTTCATACCCACACTTTCCTGACTTCAGTATGAGCACGACACGAGCTCGTCGCCACGACTGAGGAACATGGTTGAGTAGGAGACAGCTTCTGAAGACCAGCAGCAGCCTGGAGACTACTAAGTCTTCCAATTCCTGAAGCATAATTGATAGTATGTATACCGTATGGCCCAGGTGATTTGTAGGGAGTGAAACTGCTGATTGCCCAGGATATCTTTCCTTTGCAATGACGCGAAGAACAATTTCACTTTGTGCGCACTCCGCGTTGCGCGGTTCCGCGCTATCTGTGCATGTTATTTTGCACCCAGGAAAGCTTGTGTTCAAAAGGAGCTCCAGGTTTTCAGTAGTGAATTCCTTTGAAGTGCCATCCGTTCTCTTCACTAAGGACGGATTGGAATGCTCTTTGGACGGGATCTTTCTAATCCTTGCTGAGTCCTTGATAATGATAGTTTGACACCCTACTGGAAGGATTCGTAGAAGAGGCAAAAGTTTGTATGTGTAACCTAATGTCATTTGGATTCCATCGGTAATTTCAAATTTTTACTAGACCCAAAACTTTAACTGGCGTCATTACCAGTATTACTAGAGAATAACTTATCCGATAGTACTAACCTTGTGTGACTTTGAACGCATATACGAGTTATGACTACCTGATATGAGAAATTACATTCCAGATACTTCCGCGCCGTCAGAACACCATCGTCACACATATGCAAAAGCTGTAGCTATAAACACTTGGATAAGCACCGGCGCGGCGCATCTTCGCATTTCATGCCACATATATGCAATATCTCGTCCGCTTTAAATCATTTCCCATAAGATGCACAGAGCTCAATTCAAAGAAAGTTCAGAAGTGTATTAGCAGCAAATCGATTTTTGCAATAATAAATGCCTGCTGACACAAGATCTTCATCATTTCCTGCTTTTTAGCTTCACCTATCCGCAGCAATGCAATTTTCCATTTACAATTAGAGGATTTTCTCAAGATCTTCTTTTGGTCTATTCCAGCTGCACTGACAATATCGTAAGAACTTCAAATTCCAATAGTAATGTGTATGGGTGCATTAGTGGAAAAATAAGTGCATTGCCTACCTGGGGTGCATTTAGTCAGCATTGTGGCAACGATTGTTCATTTCGATTCTGTGGAAAATTACTCTTCAGATGCTTCTAATGAGTTAACTGTATGGGTGTAGTACACACGAGCACTAGTAGGCTAAGTCGAGCTACTGTTCTGCAGCTCTACTTTGCAAGTGCACTACATTTCCTACCAGGTCTTGAGAATACATTTACGAGTATATTAATTGCATTAGGGTGCACACATACGCCACATGGTTGCATATTTATGTGCATGCAATGGATGAAAAAAAGAAAAGAAATATCGTTCCTTACCTAGTTTCGACCCGGAACGTAAGTTTGGGGTGTGGAGACCGGAGCCTCTTGGATTAATTCTTTTCCGCGTTAACACTGTGGGGTTTCATCCAGTCTCGTAAAAATATATGTACATTAAAAACGGTAGATTCTCTGGTAACAATTGCTATTTTCTCACACCATTTGCATGCCGCTGGCTATAATTCACACCGCCGTCCACGCATGCTATTGGGTACCTCGTATTATCTTTTATGAATATATTTTATCCTGACCCAATGGTCTCTTTCGAGAATGGATTAATGTTAGTATAAAAATGTAGTGAAAATCGATAAAAAGAATTCGCACATTGTGCTGTGTATATACATATATGTTTAGATTCTATTTCGATTTTTAGGGTTTTGTAGTAAAAACGAAACCCTTATGAAATCGGTCAAACGTCAGTCTGTCTGTCTGTCTGTTCATAAAATATCTCACGAACCTCTAAGGCTGCATGCATGAAATTTGGTGGAAATATGTAGAAGTACATACTATAATTCATTGGAGATCCGTCGGAATCGGCCAACTTTAAGCGAGGGTCCCCATAGAGGGGAAATGAAGATCAAACACTTATGGATTGGAGGCGGTGATTCTAACAATAATTATTCATAAAATTTCTTTTTTTTTCAGGGTTTTGCAGTAAAAATAATTTTTTCTATAAAATCGGTAAAATGTCGGTCGGCCAATGTCTGTCCATAGAATATCTCACGAACGGCTCAAGCTAAAGCTACACATATGAAATTCGGAAATAATGTGTAGAAATGTTATAATTCACTGGAGAAAGCGATGTGTCGCAATTGGCCAATTTTAAGAGGGGATTCACATAGAGGCGAAATTAAGGTCGAATTGTTTTATTTATTGGTATAGGCAAGTGGGATGTCGTGACAAAGCTAACATTGAGTACATTCCATTTTTGGTATTTGCTTAAAATCTGAAGAAAGGAGAACAGTGGGGGAGGACAATATATGAGACCGTAATTCGTCCCACCCCTTTTCACCCCACCCTTGAATTTCAAGACCGTTACACTTAAAAATATAAAAACTTGCAGGAAGGTGGCTTCCGACTAGCATAAAAAGTGGAAAATAATGAAACTTGGATATACATATTCTCAAAATAGATTAATAATATTATAGTATATTTCAGTAGTTATTAGTTACTTCGTCTACCTGGGTAGCATTGTTGCCGAAAATGGTGGTACGGAGCAGGACATCGCTCGTCGTATCAACCAGGCTAAATGCGCGTACGGCATGCTGTCCAAAATCTGGCAAAGTAGCTATCTCAGCATCAAGACCAAACTGGGCCTGTTTTGCTCCCTGGTACTATCTGTGCTTTTGTATGGGAGCAGAACATCGAAAGTTTCCGTAAGAGTTACCAGAAAGCTGCAAGTTTGCGTCAACTCATATCTTTGTCGAGTTCTAAGAATATTCTGTCCCAAAATAATATCAAATGAAGAGCTAAGTCCACGTACGAGGCAGATGCCAATCGACGAATTGATAGCCAGGCGAAAATGGCAGTGGATAGGTCACAAATTGCGGAAGAGTGATAAATGCATTGCTTTGCATGCCATGAAATGAAACCCTATTTCCAACCAAGACCGACCAAGAGGGGGTCCTAGAATCACATGGCGTCGATCTGTGGGAAAGGAGTGTCAGGCACTGGCAAAGTTTTTTTTGGGGAGTTGCGCCGCATTGTCCAGAACAGAGTACGATGGCGCGCAGGAGTAGTTGACGCGCTATGCCCCGCTCAGGCGAAGTAGTAGTATTTCTGAAGGGGGGGGGGGCTGATCGCTGACTCTACTTTCTATGCTTATTCACGCAATTTTTACTTTTTTTTCTATACAAGCTTGCAATTTATAACGTGTCTTAATATGAATGGTTAAACATCTCGAAGAGTGAGACAGTTCATCTCGTATATATATACATACATATGTATGTATCTACAGTACAAATCTACAGTGCTTCCCGTTTGAAAATTATTATTGGGTTGGCAACTAAGTACTTTCGCTTTTCATTGATAGATAGCGTTGCTTTATTTTTTGTATAACATATGTTAGTGCTGTACTTTGCCGTTTGTCACAAGATACTTGTCACATTGACGTAACTTTAGAAGCAAGTAGTGCGTGATTTTTATTAAAGCTATTAGTTGCGGGTTAATTTTAAATGGAGTGCAGAAGCGAACATTTTCGGCATATTTTACTTTTTTATTTCCGTAAAGGAAAGAAAGCTGCTGCGGCTCACAAAGAGATATGTGAAGTTTATGGTGCTGATTGCTTAACAGAGCGCACGTGTCAGAATTGGTATAAGAAATTCCGTTCTGGAGATTTTTCCCTCAAAGATGAGCAACGTTCTGGTCGGCCTACTGAAGTTGATGATGACCAAATCAAAGTCATAATTGAAGAGGATCGTCATATAACTGTTCGAGAGGTTGCGAAGAGGCTACATGTATCGCACACAACAATTGAAAAACATTTAAAATGTCTTGGGCTAGTTAAGAAGCTTGATATTTGGGTACCTCACGAATTGAAAGAAATTCATTTAACACAAAGAATCAACTGTTGCGATATGCACCTTAAACGAAATGAAACCGACCCTTTCTTAAAAAGAATCATCACTGGTGATGAAAAATGGGTCCTGTACAGTAACAAAGTTCGAAAACGATCATGGAGCAAACACGATGAACCAGCACAAACCACATCGAAAGCTGAATTGCATCCAAAAAAGATCATGCTGTCAGTTTGGTGGGATTACAAAGGTGTTGTGTTTTTTGAGCTGCTTTTAAGGAACCGAACGATCAATTCTGATGTTTACTGTCAACAACTAATGAAACTGGATGAAGCAATCAAAGAAAAACGGCCAGAATTGTCAAATCGGAAACGTGTAGTATTCCACCATGATAATGCAAGGCCTCACACATCTTTGGCAACTCGTGGGAAACTATTGGAGCTTGGCTGGGAAGTGATGACACATCCCCCATACAGCCCTGATCTGGCACCATCTGATTAACATTTATTTCGAAGTTTGCAGAATTTTTTGAATGGTAAAGCTTTCACAAATGAAGATGACCTTCACTCGCACCTGGTTCAGTTTTTGCTGATAAGGACCAGAAATTTTATGAGCGCGGAATCATGCAGCTGAAAGAAAGATGGCAAAAGGTCATTGAGCAAAATGGAAAATATATAATTGATTAAAAACTATTCTTTGTTAAAAAAAAAGTGTTTTATTTTATACTACAAAACCGAAAGTACTTTTGCCAACCCAATACTTTGCGAGGTGGGAGACATTTATGGGGGCCTGGAACTTGCAAACAAGTTGAAGGAGCCTTGACTTTACAACGGGATCATAAAATAAAACCGTAAAAACCCACTCTAAAAAAAATTTACCCTTATAATAGGAGGAAACTTTATTTCCTTCTATTATAATGGCAAATTTACTCTGCAATCGAATTTTACAAATCGAGTGTAATTTAACATAAAAAATATGTAAACAAGCACTCCAGAATATTCGCAAATTTGCACCCGGAAATATGTAAAAATACTCTGTAACAGTAGGAAAACAAATCAATCTACGCCTAAAATGTGTGATATTACATATTTTCTCAACCCCTAAAAAGAAAAATAACTGGCTCAACAGTCCCATTAATAGATCAAGGCCTCCAAGTACCCCGAATGCCAATATCATCTCATTTAACAGCTGAGTAGGCTCATTTTCCGAAAAGTAAATCCACTTTTATCGAAAAGACGAATGCTTTCAGTAGGAATTGAGCCAGGACCCAGTGAACTGAAGGCGAACATGCCAACCGCTGCGCCGCCATCCGGACTACTTATAAGTACTAATTAATGCGACTTTTATTGTTAATGCAGTAAAAAATTAGTAAAAATGCATCTACATTTCGTAAAAATACACCAAAAGCCGAATTATACACAAAATATTGGAAAACAAGCTAGCCTTCGGCTTCGCGTGAAGGGTATCATACCTTCGTTGTGACCTATGGTGAATTTGGCACTTAGAAATTAGTAGTAAAACTTATTTCGATTTCGCAGTCCCTATGAGAGGTATACGAAATAGTGGGCCGATTTCAACGAAATTTAGGAACATACATAGTTTGGTAGTCAATATTGAATAATCTGAAATTTCGTAAAGATATCTTCAGAAATAAAAAAAAGTTTTTCTAACAAAAATTTGCTTTTGGAACAGTCGTTCCTATGGCAGCTATTTATATAGTAGAATAATCCGATTTCAACCAAATTCAGGAACGCGATTTGACTAAAGATATTATTGATAAGTGTTAAATTTGAAAAAGATATCTTTAAAAATAAAAAAAGTTTTCTCACAAAGACGAATTTTTGGACCGGTCGTTCCTATGGCAGCTATATGACGTAGTGTTCCGATTTCGTTGGTTCCGACATATTTACAGCGTGCAATTGAAAGAAGGCTTTGAACAAAATTTCAGCTCGATAGCTTTAAAACTGAGGGACTAGTTTGCATAGAACCAGACAGACGGACGAAGCTTAATCGACTCGTCTCATCATAGTGACCAAGAATATACATATAGAGTTTATATGGTCGGAGATGCTTCCTGCTATATACATGATTTTGAACTACACACATAATTTTGAACTTTACACCAATTTTAGTATAATTTTCCGTTTTTAGTTTTTAGACATTGCATAAAATTTGTTTAAATATCAATTATTGATGTGTATGTAAGAAAAAAAAAAAATAAGTAAAATTAATCGAATTTGAGAGGAAATTTAAATTCACTTTTTAGAGAGCCGTTATTCTTCAAATATTACGCTTTTTGTACCTTTTTCTATAAAAAAAAGAAGGTAAAATCAGGAAAAACGTGAGTGAATTTCCGCCTTAGGTGATAAGAACCTCGAAGCTTTATATGGAGGATTTGTAGTTCCTAAACCGGAAATTCCATGATTGCAGCTCCAGAGTACATTTCCGCTTTAGGTGCTAAGAGCCTAAGAAGCCACACACCGGGGATTTGTAGTTCCTGAAGTAGAAATTCCTTGAGTGCGGCTTCAGAGGGCGTATCCGCTTTAGGTTTAGGTATAAACCTCGTTATAAACTCCAGGCTCCTCCGATTTATTTGTAAGGTTCACGTCCCAATAATCAGATCTCAAGGAAAAAGAACAAAAAAACATTATAATTTAAAGAATAAAAGGTTTTACAGTTTTTTTATGATCCTGCTGTATAGTCAGGGTTCCCTCAACTTGTAAGTTTCAAGCCCCAATAAATTTACATTTAAGAACAAAGTGTAAAAATCGACGATTTTCACAAAATAACTGTTTTTACCGTTTTTTCAACGATCCTGTTTTAAAGGCAAGGCTCCCCCGATTTACTTGTTAATTTCAAGTCCCAATAAACCAATTCTTAAGGAAAAAGTGAAAAAAACAATGATTTTGAAAGAATAAGGGCGTTTTCCAAGGATCATGTTATAAAGTCAAGACTCCCACGACTTATCTGTGAGTTTTATGGCCCAATAAACATACTATATTTTTTTACATTATAACCATTTTTTGGGCATTTTTTACAGAAGCCGCTAAGCTATAGTTTTACTACAGCCTGTTAGCCACAAGGTTCAAAAGAAAGAAGTGGTCATCGTCTAATTGTTGAGCGTTCTAGATGGAATTTTCTATCCTTTTATTACTTCTGCAGAATATGCGATTGTGTGGATGAGGAGAAAAGAACTTTTAATCTCCATCGTTCTTGTCTCGCGCTGACAAGAAGTAGGAGGTCATACATCGGTACTTACTTATTTGATGATTTCAGGGATCCACCAAGTCTTGGTCAACTTCATAGATTTTTGACCCGTCCCATATTAAAATATAATGGATACATACAGTCCGATGCATGATGTACGTTTCTTCGTTCGTTTGTCTGGGCACTTCTAGTATTCTGATCTTATCCAAGTATGGTATGGTATGTAGGTTGTTTCTATCCCCCTAAACACAAAATCGGGGACCGTAATTTTGATCATCGACTGGACTAACGGTAGATTCTGCTCTGTTTAATATAGAGTTACTCGCCTAAGTCTTTTTAAAGATTTTTCCCCCAGGCATTTCCCGTGGTCAGATTTCAACCAAATTTTCCACGTAGCTTCCTTAAGGTCGCCACACACTAGCGTCCAATATTCAGTTTGTCCCACGTCCAATCCAAAATTCTTAGTGTGTGGGATTCAAGTTGAGAGCTCCAGAATCCACCGCAGTCCAAGTTGAATATTCAATTTACCCAAAATCCACCCGACTGCCGCGACGTTTGTACGCGAAGCCTGAACTTAACGGAGTCAAATTTTGTTTATGTTTTGTGTTGTCAGTATTAAACGGCAACAAAGAAAACGTTTTTACGTGTTGGCGGACGCCAGGGTGTTTATGCAAGACTTTTGTAATGCAATTGATGGTGCATGAAATTAAATCGGATAAGTGAAAATTGAGTCCGTCATCGAACTTGACTTTTAAAATGCCGTCTGGCCCGCCATGGATTGGATTGCAGTGTGTGTCCCCGAAATTTAGACGGAGGACACTTGGAGTGCGTACATTTTCCCCGACGTCCAAATATATGCTAGTGTGTGATGACCTTTAGGCTATTATAAAGTACCATACGGTGATATTTTGATCCTCCTGCATGTGTGCGTCAGAGTTATAGGATACTCTTTATGCCCGGTTCACATTATTCCAGTAACCAGTCCAGTAATCCAGTCCAGCGCTAGACTGCTACTGGAATAATGTGAACCGGCACTGGACAGCAATTCAATCCAGCAATCCAGTCCAGTGACTGGATTGTCGGTCTACTTTTTGATTCCAGCTCGCCCAAAAATCATTGTTACTATAGTTACCGAATCAATAACACACTCGCCAGACTACTGGACTGGAATCATGTAGACGATATGATCCAGTCCAGCACTGGACTGGATCGCTGGACTGGATTACTGGACTGGAATAATGTGAACCGGGCATTATCATGAAATTAAACGGAAATCAAACCTCGTAGAAGTGGATATCTCCTGATTCGGACGATAAGACCAATGCACTCGATTACTGTTGCAGACATTTTGAGTTTTTTGGTCAGGACTGATACCAGTTTGAGTCTTTTGGTGTGGAAAAAGGATATTCTAGGTAAAATAAGAACATTATTGGCAATGACGCGATGACTAGGCAAGATGAGTATGATATGACTGAGGGTCATGAAGCGAATGCACTAGCCTAATAATGGAGGCATTTTGAGCCCTTTGGTGTGAAAAAAGAAAATTTGACAGTGAAGTGGTTCTAGGCAAGATGGGTATCATATGACTAGGGACTTTGAGGCGTATGTACTAAACTACTGCTGAAGTCATTTTGATTCCTTTGATGTGGAAAAAAAACATTTTTAACAATGAAGTGATATCTGGGCTAGATGGATATCATATGACTGGAGATGTTGAGACAAATGCATAAACTTGAAAATATTTTGAGTCCATGGTGTGCTAAAAAGGACCGTCTTGGCTATTAAGGGGGGAACACATTAGTAGGCTCATTTTCACTGATTTTTTTTTTAGTGGGAAGAATTAATTAGAATTCAATCAAATTTCGACATAATTTTATTCATATTTCGAATAACTTATGTGATTTTTTTGAATAATTTAAGCTAAAAATAACAAAGTTACGCACTGATGTCCCCTGAATGCCATAACTAGAGTTCTCCAATTGCAGGACGTGTAGCGACTCCAATTGTTATCCGAAATCAAAAAGGTTTTAAGTTTACATTATCAACTTATTTTCTAAGAATATAACCTCAATGCGGGTGAAAATAATCGAAATTAGAAATTTGGCAGGTGTTGGAAATTTTTTTTTCAATTTTCATCATTTTTTTCACTAATTATGCAAAAAAAACACCCTTAAAAATATGCTATCATCCCAAACGTTCCCATATTCTTCGTGATTTTATAAAGAATAATATTTTCAATTTTCATAATGATCGGTTCATTACTTTTTGAGTTAGAAGTCCTGCAAATGTGAAAAAAGTCATTTTGAGAAAAACGCGTTCGCGTTTGAAAAACAGAATATAACCGAAATAATCCCTTTTATTAATGCTTCTAGTACCTTCTATGCCGTCATTTGAAAACAAAGATGCAAAAATGGGGTTCCGCTACAAGGCTACGCAAGTACATAAAGCGACTACATGAGGCAGCGCTTCGCCCTACCCCCTATGCTCATAAAATCTAAACGAATGCGAATTTCGCTTTGAAATTTTGGCAGTGTATTCTTGGATTGGTGAGCTAACAATTTATGCAATAAAAAAATTTGGATTTTTGGAATCTCCTAATGTGGTTTCCCTCTTAAGTGATATCTTGGCAAAACGGGGGATGTTGATGCGAATGCTATAAACTACTCTTGATGGTATTCTGAGTTCATGGGTCAGAAAATGAGGACATTTTTGCATTCACCTGGGTATCTCCTGAATCGGGGCAATAGGGACAACAATTTTCAAAGCAGCACATCGACAGCTTTTGTGTCATTAATGCGTTCTAGTTGATTTGTTGCATAGAATGGTTGGAATTATATTATAGTTTCTCCAGTGGTAGCATATCGGACCCAGACGTGAAATGACACAATGACATGAAATCACACTGATAAATGATCATTACCCAGTTTTTGCACACCTCTGATCCATTTTTATTGACCTTCTTATCGATTTCTAATCTGCTAAATGTTATATTATCTACGTATACCTTTACCCACTCCGCGCACCGCCTTTGAAATAACTGAATGCCTACTGCGTAAAATCCAAGAGCACTATTATATTTACACCCAACTTTTCAATAAAAATGTGCTCTTAATAATCAGAAAAAATGATAACAATAATCGAACGGCAGAAAGAAAGTAAAATCCAAACAACAGAATCATTTTCAACATATAGTAGTACGAGACGACTATGATGCCGCCGTTAATGGAGTAAACGTTACATTATTATGTGTTCAAATGTAATTTTCTCACGATCAAATGTATGCGTATTTGTAACAATCAAATTACGGTAAATGACGAATAGCACAGAAATACCTTAATATAATATAATACGTCGGAATGCGTTCATATACCACTCATCAAATCAGGTGAGATATCAATGAAGGCATTTAAATCTGAGAAAGTTAATACTCTGCTAACTCTGTTTTTAGACATACGAGTAATTCCATGGAATTCGAAAAATTGAGTTAAATCCATATAAATTTCTCTAAATATGATTGATGCTGATATGAAAGTGGTGTTTGGTAAAAAAAAACCATTTGCTATACGTATGTATACATTTAGGAACCTACGAGTAATACAGAAATGCATGCGTACTGCATTTTTATGATGAAATGCATCAAAAATCTTAGGTACGCAGGGATTATTCTGCAAATCTGTTTACCTAAAGTCGACAAAAAAGATCTTCTCAATCTTGTTGTACATACCTTAAAATATTTGGATGTGATAATTTGTTAAGAAGTTGGACTTCACGTAACATATTTGGCCGATTTGAACGTAACTGGTTCATTTTAAGAACCATAACTTGGCCGGTTGTACGGTGCGTCACCTGAAATTAAGAAAAACGAGATTTTAGATAAGACTGGATTATAAAAAAAATTAAAGAATCATTTTGATAATGTACCGTTGACTTAGGTTAGCAATCTTAATTTTTAATGTGTTTATTGACTGATAGATAAGAATGTAGAAAGAAACATAAAAACAAACAATAAGAAATAACTCAATCTTCCATGGATTCAAAAATAAGTAATAAGTATTTCAGTAAATTTGTGTCAATAGTCCGGATGGCGCAACGGTTAGCAAGTTCGCCTTCTACGCACTGGGCCCCGGTTTAATTCCTACTGAATGCAAACGCAATAGTTTTCGATAAAAAAGGGGATTATGTGTCGAACTATGAGCCCACTTAGCTGTGAAATGAGTACCCATTTATGGGGTAAATAACTCGATTGAGCATGTTGCTGATCACACACCTTTGCACAAGACACGCACGGTCACGATCTAGAAAATGAGATGATGCTAACTCATCTCGAGGCCGTGGTTCAGATTGGACTATTGCGCCAGTTATTTACTTATTTTTTTAATTGTGTGTCAAATAAAGCCGGAATCCGGAAAGTCTTTCTGTCAGTTTTGAATGAATTCAAATTTCAACTTTGCCACAAAAAAGTGATGCTTTCCGAGTAAACTTTCTTCTTCTTATAACTTTCCAAACTACTAGCTATGTCCATACTACTAAACGAAAAAAAACAAAGGAAATTTTTACTAATAGCTTTAAAACTAATCTTAAAAAATCTTGTAGCAAAACTTTTTTTTAAATCTCCGCGCGCACCCATAACTTGGCGTCAACTTCAGGTTGGATTAGTGATGGATGACGTACGTTGACAGCCGTTAAAGAGGGCTTTGCTTGTCACGGAATTTGACTACATAACCATCAAATTACGGATCTACAAGAAGGATCTCAAAGCAGCCAGCAAGCAAACTGAGACCCATCTCCTCATCTATTTTGTCAAGGGATAAAATTCTCTGGGCTTCTCTAGTTTTGAGCCTTTTAAATCTGCGGGGCCTAACGGCATCATTCCGGCAGATATTCAGCACCTATCCGACGTTATTTATCCCCGGATGGAAACCATTTTCACTTCTGTCAACGTCACAAGTGCCTACTGGACGGGTAGGTCTGTAGATATAGCCCTGTACTCTTTTGTGCACTGTATTGAGAAGGCTCTGAGTTTAAGGTAGTATACTATGGTTGCCTTCTTGGACACAGAAAGTGCCTTTAATAACGTTAGACCTGAGGCAATTAGCGATGCGCTATCAGGTTTGGGCGTTAACGATTCGCTCTGTAAACTAATTAACCAGATGTTAACATGCAGGATTATTTGTACCAAATTAGGCGCTTCAACTGAACGTAGGCGTGTGAATAGGGGTGGAGTCCCCCCTCCTTTTATTGAACACCGTTATCAGCGGCCTTCTACTCAAATTGGAGGCGCTTGGTTGCAAAGTGATTGCTTACGCGGATGACGTTGCGATCGTTGTCTCGGGTAAGTTTCCTACCATTCTAAGTGAAGTACTGGGAAATGCCCTCTCCCTATTAATGGACTGGGCTACGAACTTCGTTAAATCTCAGCAAGACGGAGCTTGTCTTATTTACAAGGAAGAATATATAATTCCACCTGTTGAGCATCCTGTCCTATAGGGGGCGAGATTCTCTAATTGCCTTGACCCCTCCAGGGGCATGGGCGCGTCAACATCTCTAGCATTTTTATGCCTTGTTGACGTTTCAATAGCATATCTACTTTTCGGAAGTGAAGTTGCTAGCATGCACCTCCTATCCGCGCCGTCTTTATACTGATAAGTTTGGAGCACTGTGAGAGTTCTATTAGTACTCACAGGCAGTTTTTGATCGCGCCGAGATTTGATCTCCGAGCTCTAGATTAGTATCGTAGAGCGGTGACCGAACGATCACGGCCACCGAGAGCGACTATATGCGGCGAGATTGACATTCAATGATAAGGCAAATTTCCTTGGTCTGATGTTAGATGGAAGTTAAAATGGAAGCCAAATATTCAGGAACGCGTAAATAAGGCTAATATTGCACTTAACGCTTGTAGGAGGGCCACCGATAAAAAGTGGGGCCTGCAACTGAAAGTGCTACATTGGTTCGATGTGGCGGTTATACGACCTTTCCTTCTGCACGGTATAGTTGTCTGGTGGAATGCACTTATTACAACGAATAACCGTAATCTAGTGGGGAAGGTTCAAAGGACAGCTAGTGTGGCGATCAATGGGGCTCTTAGAACGACTCCTACTGATGCTATGAACATGATGTTTAACTTGCTCCCCTTGGATATTCTAGGTGAACAGGCTTATAAAAGCCGTCCAGATTCGTGAAACAGGTCAGTGGTTGACTTTAAATAGTGGACACTCGATAATTTTAAGAAATCGTGATATCCCTGCAATTACGGACTATGCTTTGGCAAAGCCGTTGTTTGACAAGAACTTCAAATGTCTTATTCCATCACGAACTCAATGGGATGAAGACTGGCTTACAACAAAATAGTGATTTTAGATAGGCAATTTTCAACTCAAAAATGAAAATGCCGAATTATATGCGGAATCGTTTGGCATACCGCTTATGCGGTAGTTACCGGCCACCCAGCATAATAGCAAAATATTGTAAGCGAAGTAACTCTATGACGGAAAAAGGTAGTTGGGCGAAACTTCCGTCCAATTGGTGGATGCTAGTAAGCAATAGGTTCCGGTATAGTTTCAGCAAAATCCACAGGGCAGATAAAGAGTTGCAGTTATATGGCATCAAAATGATGTAAGCAAAATATCTCCCGGAAACAAACATCTACGATACGCGAAATTAATCTAGTTGATGGAGCTCAAGATGAAGCTACAGATAAATTCATACTCGTATAGCAAAATCTCAAGTTAAGAAAAAATATCGCCGAAATATCTGTAGTTTTAACACCTGGTACCAAAAACTGTAGGCTCAGAAATGAGTCCAAATTAACGCAAAATCAAAATCAGTTCTTCTCGCTTCACTGCAACAGGTGTCTTTTTTTCATAATGATTCTTTTCGGCGTTCCTAGCCTGGACTAGTAGTACCACTTAGTAGCACTGGCGTTGGTACTACTTTTTTTTACAACATCGTGCGAAAATATCGACGTCTTTCACCTAGGAGTGTGCCATGCAAGCATGCAAAGTACAATTTACCATTATATAGGTATACTTGATTTGTATTGTATAATTGGTTAACACCAAGAAAAGCCAATTTGTGCAATACTTGAACATGAATTCCTCAATTAACAAAAATGACAACAGCTTTTGAGTTTCAAGGTCAAGGCAATTAAGAACAACATAAAATTAGAATTTCGAGTTGATTCTCAAATACTCAATTTCTGAATTGAATCGTGTCATTGTCATCGAAGTGCGATATGGGCCTTTATTTTGAAAGTGCCAGAAGTCACTCTGTTTTCAAATCGAGATATTTAAGAATTAATAAAGAATTATATTCACTATCCAGCTATATTTAATTATTTATTTTACGATGAAGACAACGTTTCGCATTATTTATGCATTTTCAAGTCTATACATTTTTCGAGAAAATATATAATAAAGAACTGTCCATACAAATTAGATTTAATATATAATATATATCAATTTTTGTCTATATAATTTCAACTATTACCATTATAATAATTATTTTAATTTGTATGGACAGTTCTTTATTATATATTTTCTCGAAAAATGTATAGACTTGAAAATGCATAAATAATGCGAAACGTTGTCTTCATCGTAAAATAAATAATTAAATATAGCTGGATAGTGAATATAATTCTTTATTAATTGTATATATACCAGTGATCATCAATCAACTTATTTATTCGAGATATTTAAGGGTTTTCGTGTTAAAACGTCTAAAAATATTGATAGCAATTTTCGAGAAGATGTGGTGTTGGCACTTCGCCCATTCCGGCGGTATAATCTCAGCTTCCTTCTGCAGGCAACTCGGTCTTGGATCGTATCATCACCAAGATTAAAGCCTTATTCTTGTTTTTTTATCTGATCGATCCACGTGTATTTCCGTCTGCCTCGGCGTTTGGGTCCAGCAAATGGAACACTCATTGATAGTGCCTTCATGACAGGGTTCTCAGGCGGACGCCTTAGAACATGGTAATACCAATCTATACGACGATCTTCGAGCTTTTCAGTGATCGGTTGCTCAACAAACAAGCTGCCTCGGATGTGGGTACTTTTGAAACGATCCTTTTTGACCGCACCGACTGACATCCGTAGCATTTTCATCTCAGTCGCAGTCATTTTACTTTCGTATGTCTTGTACATAGTCCAGCATTCAGAAGCATATATGAGTCCAGGACGTACGACCGTTTTGTACAACTTGTCCTTAAGCTTTCGTGGCATCTTCTTTTCGCAGAAAACTGCAGAGCATTTCATCCAACCGACACTGATGCGATGTTTGATGTCGTCATCGCAGGTAGCTTCCTTGTTGATCATCGAGCCCAGGTATTTGAACCTTCAGCTGCTCTCCTTTAATGTAGATATCTGATATCGGTCTCTCTGGATCCGAGAAAGGACAGCAAAGATACTAAGTCTTTGGTATGCTAATCCTCAGTCTATTATCCTCCAGTATCTTGCACCACTTGGTCAGTGCAACAAAGCAACGATGCCTTTGCTACCCAGGACAATGTCATCGGCGAAGAGAAGGGATATTTCCAGGCCGTCAGAAATGAGTGTGAGTAAATAGAGTATGGTGATGTTGAAGAGCAAGGAACTCAATACAATGCCATGGTAAACTCCGAATTTGACTGGAAATTCTTCAGACTCACCAGCTGTGCATTTGACTTTAGTGGTTGACCCATCATACATACATGTATTGTATTGTATTATCTTGATATATGCGTATGACGAGGAACTCTGTCGAAAGATTTTTCCAAATCGATGAACACAAAGTGCAAGTCCGTCCGTGCATCACGATGCTTTTCCATCGTGATACGTATGCACTAAATAGCATCGATTGTGGACCGACCCTCCACAAAGCCGCACTGATTGTCACCTAACCGTACAATCTCTTTCAATCGATTGCAGACAACTCGCTCGTAAGTCTTCAAATGTGTGAGATGTTAACTTGATTGCCCTAAGTTGTTGAGCTTGCGTGATCGATTTCCATTATCCATCCGCCCGTCTGAAAGGCCTGTCCGGCGGCCTCAAGGCGGCCTGCACATGTTGACAATCCGGAATGCGTTGGGCCAAACTGGACTGTTGCGCCAGTTATTTATTTATGTATTTTATTTGAGTTATAGCTATCACTTGAATCATTAAAATTTTTTTTATTACAAAATACACTTACATAAAATATTATCTTAAGCGGCCATTATACAGTCATATATTTGACTACTTTTTGTGTTAATTTTTTTACTAATAGTGTCATAGCAATAATTTTTTTGTCAAAAGTTTGATAATAATCACATAAATAATAATAACTAATAATAAAATTAAAAAAAAAAATACGCCAAACGCGTCAAATTGTTTTACTGTAGAATGGCCGCTTTAGTTATGCAGTGATTTTCAAATTAATCGCTTAGTTTCTATTGAAAGCACTTTTTACTTATTTATTTTAGTTATTGATTTTGAAATAACAGCTGATTTCTTCCATTAAAAAAATCCGTCGGAGAACATTTACCAATAATATGTAGGTAGTGCTTCAGTCTGGCGCAAATTCCCCATTACTCTGGTCGGTCATAATGATAAATATGTAAATTAAAACGTCATCCGTCAGAAACAACACATCAGACATCACATGGCAAAAGACACCTGTCAGGACAATGCTCAGTCAGTACAAAAATAAATGCGTGGTGAAAAGTTGAGTAATCCGCTAAAAATATTGCTCTTAATACATGACAATGATAAACAAAAAACAATGATTTAGCTATATCAATATTTAACAAATAATATCCAATAAGGTAGACGACTTACCTTGAAAAGTTATTAGAGTACGCCGATTTTCTGCCCATCATGGATCGTGCGTGACCTTATGAGCATATGCAAGCATTAATATTTTAATTACACAGATAATAGCATTTCGGTTTCGGTTTTTAGTGGATAACAATAAGAAAGAAAGTTTACAACGGAACCTATTACTTGCATTCAATCATCCTACAAACCTAAATAATCCAAAGTCAAGTACAAATTTATTTTCGACCTGTGGTTTTACTTTAAAATAGTTTTTTTTTATTAATACGTTTGGGGAATTATCGATCAAAGGCAGAATATAATTATTCCATTAACAGTATTGCGCAAAAAAGGAAAAGATTGTTATGAAGCTGACCGAAAATAATTATGAAAGTTGACCTTTGCGCTGCAGCCGTCAAGCCACACTATTTGGACTGATGTAATCCAATAAATCAGACACAGTAGTACTACATACTCGGAAATTGAAACAGAAAGCGATGATGATTTTGAACTTTGGATGGGCGAGGATGATGATGAACTTCTATTGCATTGCTGTTGTCGGACTGATTTTCCAAAATTGTCTAACGTAATTGAACAAGGAGGAGTAAAAAAAAATCTATTATGATGTGATAAGCCGTTTAGAAGAACACAAAAAACAATAATTGATTTATTTCGAACAGAAACGTACTTGCACGAAAAAGATATTTACTTGGAAAGTGCAAGTAAATGATTTTCATCGTGACAAAATTTCGCAATTTCATAGCAATTACTTTACACTGACTCGACACATTTCGAGAAAAAAAGAGACGGCGGCGTTCCACAACCTACGTAACGATTTTTCCTTCTAAACGAAAGTTGGACAGTGTAAATCGCCTGAAAACCATCCGCATAGCCTCACCCTTTTTCGCACGAAAAGTATGTTCTTCGGAGTGGTAGGACGCGTAGTTTCTTTCGTAAACCAAGGATATAGCAATATTTTTTTTGTTGCTTTCCCTAAAAAAAAGATAGTTGGCGTGGTCATGTCATGTGTGTGATTTGCAATATCCGCCACAAGCAAAACGGAATACAGAAAATACACTCCCCTCCCATATAAGAACTAAATAGATAAAAGATATATAAAATTGTATTTCCTGTGATATGGCAAATTGCTGGCTTTTTAGATAATTACTTTGATTGGAAGGATTTCCAGTTCATTCATGAAATGTGCTTTTCGTTGAGTAGGACGGCTTACGGAATGGTTTCAAAAAAAGACTTTGTCTTGTTCCAAGAAAAAAGTTCTGCAATTTGAAAGGTATCATTAGAACACTACTAATATGGCATGGCAAATAGTAATTTACAGGATAATGTCCCGCTTTATATGTAGCTTTGAAACGGATCAACAACCGACGATGCTATATCCGTAGCCCACCCAGACTTCGACTTATGGCTGATAGTCGAATGGATACTACCCGAAGTGCCATGTGAAGTTGCTAAATCACACCAAATGTCATTCCAAATCGACAATTTCAGCGAACTACTCGTACCAACAATATGCGCGTTTGTTTAACAGCCATGCAGAGCAGAGCAAGTTAACACAATTACACTAACCAGTTGATTTGAGTTGCTCTGGATAGAAGGTTAGTGCTAGAATTCTACTCTGTTAAGGAGTTCTGCGTTTTGAAATGCAGGCGGCGCAGGTGTCGACGTTTTCGGGCAATGCACTTCACTTATAGAGTTTAAAAAGCGCAGAGAGTTCACTTCTGTCAATAAAATGTCGATTTTGTGTAAGGGGCGACCGGTAGCGCAGTGTGTTGAGGCATAAGTTTCATGTTTGAGTACCGGCGTTTCGGGTTGGAATCCTGTCCACGACGACGTTCGTGGCCATGAATGTGCAGGAGATGCATGCTGCCAACTGCATTCTCCGAAACCAGTTTATGCCGTAGAAACGTCAACTGGGCCACATGGAACAGTTGGCCTCAGACTCGCCATAGACTGTTGCGATCTGCGTCGCAGCGATCTGACGATCAAAGTTATATGGAACTGTCAAAATAATCGCGAACGAAAGCACATACACGGTGCGATCGATATGACGATCACAATATCGTCAGATCAATCTGTCGACGAATTGCATCGTATATGGGGGCTATTAGGTAAATTTTTTCCAGCTTAAATTTTATTTTACCATACTATACATTTAATACGATACGACGACAAATCAGCAGAAACCCCTTTTTTCCTTAGCCTCTCCTCTCTCTCTATAGCATATATCTCTGGCAGGCCCGTTTTCTCAATACCCGATTAAACTCTTTGTTAACTAACTTTGTTAACTTTGGAGGGCAAAAGACCTCTTCCATAGTCCCGTGGGCGCCCTCTGGAACGGCTAACCAAGCCAACCAAGTTTTGCGCCGCGAAACATTTGGTAGAGGCATATAACTATCATTATCCTGAATGGCCAATAACACCAGTGCGTCTCAGTAAGAAGGCGAACGGTGGAGATGCAACATACATAGTTGTGATAACACCAACACGTCACACCCAGTAGGAAGATCAACAAAAGAACGCGCGATCAAAAACACCATTGGAGCTTCCTCTGCGCTATATAAAAAATAGCACCCGGCGACTCATAGGACACCTAAGGAAACAACCCTTTCCCTAAGATTGGGTATGTGGGCTTGTAACCTGCGTACCTGAAATCAATTTACACTCGAGACATTAAACGAGCCTCGGATACCACGGACTGATTCACCGGCAATGACTTTTGACTACAAACATCGGACGACATTGGTTTTTGGAACGTTAGAGCGATGTGATGTGTGAAATGACCGCATATATTTTAACATCGATATACTAGGACTGAGCGAAACAAGATGACTTGGATCGGGAACGACTTTATCACCAAGCTCCCAAACAGTACTGCTCTACTCTGGAAATGAAGACGATACGTCACCTCGAATGGCAGGCGTCTTGATCCTGTTGACTAGGGAGGCACACCTATATTTAATTGACTGGAAGCCCACCTCCGATAGTATCATCACAGCCAGATTCAAATCCAGGGTTAGAAACATCACAATAATTCAGTGCTACGCCCCGACTGACCTAGCGGCTCAATCAGCTAAGGGCGCGTTTTATCAACGACTTGGCGACACCTTCAAAAAGGCTCCCAAAGGTAACATAAAAATTACCAAGAGGGATCTCAACGCCAAAGTTGGCTCTGACAATGTAGGCTTAGAACACCTAATCAATCAGCAATCATGGACTAGGCAACAGAAACACAAACGGCAAGATGTTCGTGGAGTTTTGCAACTCTCGTCAACTCGTCATTGGCGGTACCCTGTTCAGGCACAAACGCTCCCACTTAACAACTTGGACCTATCCGGATGACAAAACAGAAAACCAGATTGATCATATAGCCGTTTCAAAGACATGGAGAAATTGTCTCTTAGACGTCAGGTCGAAGCGAGGTGCTGATGTTGACAGCGGCCACCAACTTGTTATCGCAAAAATACTCTTACGAACGGAACCGATCCAGCGCCCTCAAAATGCACGAATCTTGCCACGTTTTAATATGCAAAAGCTTAAAGATCCATCTATAAAACGTGCAAATTCCACCGCCTTGCACGAGAGAGCTATTGCACCACCACCTTGTGAAAATCCTACAATTGATAATAGATGGAAAATCGCCAAGGACTTATTTATTTCGTGTGGCGTAATATTTGCCGGTCGATTGGAGCGCGGTAGGAGACCATTCGTTAGCGACTCTACGTGGTCTCTAATCTCAGCACGGAAGAGAGTTAAGGAGCAGATTAACTCAGCTGCTGAAGGGTCAGCCAAAGACCAACTCATAGCTGAATACCGTTCACTACAGAAAGGCGTGCAAAAAAAGCGTAAAATGGGACAAGCGAAATTACATCAACGCATTAGCGGAGAAGGCAGAGGAAGCGGCTTACCGCGGTGAAAGTGAAACCCTTGTTAAGCTTATTAAGCCATTAACTGGCAAATCTTTTGCAACTGGTAACCGAAGAGCATTAACTACGGAGATGGAGAAAACACTTCATTGAGGTCCTCAACAACACCTTTGCACCTTCCAAAGCATCTTCATTAGCAGCAGAAGATATTCCGCAAATAGGTAGAGTTGATACCAGCCCACCATCTAAGCTGGAAGTAACTGCGGCTATTAAATAGATAGATGGGGATAAACCCCGGGGATGGAATCCCGGTGGAACTTTTCAAAGATGATGCCAATGCTACTGCGGATATTCTTCTCCCCTTATCCAAGAGTGTTGGGAAAACGAAACTCTCCCTAAAGAGTGGAAGAAGAGCATCATTATTAAAATCCTGAAAAAAGGCGACTTGCAATAACAGCGGGGTCTGTTGTCTCCCAGCAGTCTCCAAACTGATGGAATAAATAATCTTGAAACGGATCAAACAAGCAGTTGACCTCAAATGTCTGATGCCCTGCATTGCGAAAGCCGTAATGCGGGGCTTAAAATCAACGCTGTCAAGACTAAGTATCATACTTGAGGCGTGGTTAATGCACTATTCCCCATAAGGGGTTAAAGGGAACCAGAAAGATGTAAAAACCGAACTCTGTAGAAATTCGATGGGTAACTATTTTATGATATGTATACGCACCGAATCTTTGAGGTTATGTGTACGATCTTTTACTTGAGGACCACGAAGACTTAATTATTCGCTAGTCGGGTCACCAATTATGGTGTTTTTAGTAATCTGTCGACATAACAGTATAGTATCGTACAGTAGAGTCAAAATCACGTTCAAACGACGAATAACAAAATTTATTGTATTTTAAATTAATAACACAAGATGTTAAATGCATGTGGTTCATCCGGCTGTCGCGACAAGAGAGAGATGTCAAAAGTTGCCAGATGTTAGTCACGTCAAATCGAAAATTCGCTCCTCGCCAATGTTAGCGCCACTCCGCGGAACAAGTGGCGTCCGTTACCGCCATAAGTTATAAGCTGTGCAAGTTGGGAGCGATTCTCTGAATCTAGAACATTCATCCGTGAACACCAATTAGGGGTATATGTTATCAATATCCCCTGCCACCATATGATTCCCGATTCATGTTAAATCTTCTTGACTTTGGGAAAATTTAGAAAGTCAAATTTTCATCGAACTTTCCTACACACGTAGAAAGTAGACTTTTTTTGTAATAAAAAATGTAATTTAGGTGGCACACGCATAATACATATTGCATGTATGAACTTAAATTATGTAGATACCTTATTCATGTTGATTCATAGCTAATGTTTTAATTTGCTGTAAACGCTTAATTAAGACGTCGCAAGCACAATGATTTCGTACCCAATAAAATTGTATGATTGCTAATTACACAGAACGAATTGAGGTATTGTTATACGTGTGTGTAATGCAATAGATGAGAGTCAATGATCCTGGCAAATTGTTCGTAGACTTCAAACAAAATGTATTCTCAAATCCCTTGCGCTCCGAGCGCCCCCAAATAAATCATTCGACATAACAGTCGATCTTCGACTCTAATAAAAAGCAATAAAAACGCACATCTAGTTATTATTATCTATATTATTGCTTTAATGTTGTAAAAAAAAAGATATCAAAATTCAAGTGAGAAATCAACATAAAACTTTCGCTTATTAAAACCGCAACAAAAAACAGCGTACCGTACGGTACGTAGGATACACATGCATTCACTTACGAGTACATATCACTCTGGGACTTTTTTATTATTATGTATTATTCATATATGTACAAATAAACATACGTTGCGCCTATAGCATATCCGTATACATACTCGTATACGTATCTCTTCGTATCATCGCATCTACTCTGATATGTTTATGTTTCAGTGAACAAATTAATAAGACTCCGAGCTAATTAAGCCAACCATAATATTAGATACCAGTAAAGCTGCAGAATGAAGCACTCTGCAAGACAAAATGTACATACATACATCCAAGAAAACATCTGTGCGTCCGATACCGTGTGATGAATCTTCGCTATACCGCACATATGACTCTAAATCTAGACACTTCTTCTAGTGATGCTATTTACCGTTTCTAATTAAAAAGATATTTTGTGCTACTTTACAACTAATTTGTTTTGTATTTCTACAGATTGGCTATTTTCCATTTCTTCGCTACGTTCCGTTGAAGAGATTTCTGAATTTGTGTTAATGAAATTGTAAATAAGAATATTGCACATCCTCTCATCCCGTTGGATTTAAGCCGAGAAATCATTGAGATTGCACTCTAAGTACGTCCAATTAATAATTTTTGGAAAGGGGCAAAGTAACATAATTTCGGATTTTTCTTTGGGTGATTTTTTGTACATACATATACACGTACATATACGTGATTTACTATAATCAAGCACAATAGGTAAGAATATTTTAAAGAAAATTTATTTTCGAGATACCGGAGCACTGAAGTCATTGTTTATGTAAAGGTTTTAGGTTATACATAGGCTTCAACGATATGACGACCCGCCACAGTGTCAGGTCATCTCGGTTGTTCACATTAAACTTCCCGCCTCCTTCTCATAAACTTAAACTTCCCCTCTCAGGTTCAAATCGTCGATTCGAAAAGCTTTTGAATATTACAACACAGACGAATGCTCACAATAATAATAGTGGAGTAAATATGCCAGTTTGGTGTTACAGTCGCAAGCCATTAAAATATACTACTTGCCCTTACCCCCAGTGGAGCATAGCACGTTAACTATTCTCATATGAGGCTTACTTGACGATTTATAAAAATATAAAAATGTTTCAAACGGCTGTCAAATAACTTGTTGTGATTTGCAATGCCGCAACCGAGGGAGAAGAAAGTAGGCAATGAAAAAAAATCACAAAAAGCCAATAAATTTCGCAATTGTCAGTTAATTTGACAAATAAGCGATAGTAGAAGGTAAACGATGAAAAAAAAATGTGTTCGAAACACATATGGATTGTGTGTGACAATAGCCTCTCTTCATTCCATGTTCCATACTCTCAGGCACCAGCCGCATACCTACAATAAGTCGGGGAAGGTTCTTGCTTACTCTTACGCCCCACACCTCAAAGGGAAAATAATACAAACTTCAATGGCTACTGCGGGAATAGAACCAGCGAAGCCGGTGAGGCATTAGACTAGCGCCTCAAGGTACTCGACGAGCTACCGGCCCCCTAATCCATTAATATGGTAAACGATAATCCCCATACGCCTTGCTGTTTCAATGGATAGCAAACTGTTTCCATTACTTAGTTGTTTTCATTCCACCTCCCGTTTCCTGATTTGAAACGTAAATTTCAAAAGTCGATCCACAGGGACACATTTTATGTAATCGAAAACTGTCTTTAAACATTACAACACAGACTAATGTTCACAATTTTAAGAAATTTTGAAGATTAGTTTGGGTGGTTACATAACACCAGTTGGGGACAAAGTCGCAAGTTATTAGGATAGTTAACGCCCAATGGTTTTTAAACGGGGGGAAACCACATTAAGAGGCTCATTTTCACTGATGTTTTAGGATTTTTTTTGGGTTGGAAGAATTAATTAGAATTCAATCAAATTTTGACATCATTTTATTCATATTTCGAACAACTTTTGTGAATTTTTTGAATAATTTAAGCCAAAAACAACAAAGTTACGCACTGATGTCCGCTGCAGGCCGTAACAGGAATTCTCCAATTGCGGGACGTGCAGCAACTCCAATTTCTATCCGAACTCAAAAAGGTTTTAATTTTACATTATTAACTTATTCTCTAAGAATATGAACTTCAATGCAGGTGAAAATAATTGAAATTAAACATTTTGCAGGCGTTGGAAAAAATTATTTCAATTTACACAATTTTCGTTCACTAATTACGCAAAAAAAAAGCCTTAAAAATATGATATCATCTCAAATGTTGATTCATGTTTTTTATAATTTTTTTTTAAAGCATCATACTTTCAATTTTCATAATGATCGGTGCATTACTTTTTGAGTTAGACTTCCCGCAAATGTGAAAAAAGTCATTTTGAGAAAAACCCGTTTAAAAAACAGAATATAATCGAAATAATTCCTTGTGTTGATGCTTCTAATACCTTTTACACCGTTATTTGAAAACAAAGAAGCAAAGGTGGGGTTCCGCTACGTACATAAGTACATAAAGAGACAACCTGAGGTAGTGCTCCGCCCTACCTGCTGTGCGCGCGAGTCTGTAGACTATCCCCGATGAGCGCTCGGTTCTATGCGCATAAAATCTAAACGAATGTCAATTTCGCTTTGAAATTTTGGCAGCGTATTCTTGGATTGTTAAGCTAACAATTCATTCAATAAAAAAAATTTGAATTTTTGAATTAATGTGGTTTCCTCCTTAATAGGTGAATTTTCTAAACCGCATGTTGACCACGATTTTCCGCTTGTCTTGGTGGTCAAGTGTGTAAAATTTCATTAGGATCAGAATAAAACTGTAGGTTTGTATAACGGAAAAATATCCAACAGCGTAATGGGTGCAATTGCTTTTCTGCTCTCATCTGGACTTTGAAAAAAAAAAACCCAACTAATTATAGGAAGCTTCTACGTTCATCAACGAGTTTATGAGCGGTTTATGAGAAGGGTAACTGCTCTTGTAATAAAGCGTAAGCTCCAAGTTCTTTATAACCTTTTAAAAGAAATCTTTTGAAGTCAGTGTTAGCAATTCAATTTCCACAGTCGATGCTATTCAGTGCTTGCGTGTTACGATGGAAAAACATCGTGATGCACGGACGGACTTGCACTTTGTGTTCATCGATTTGGAAGAAGCCTTCGACAGAGTTCCTCGTGATCTGATATGGGTGGCCCTAAGAGCAGTTAAGGTCCCCGAGGCATATGTTAAGATGATACGAGACATGTATGATGGAGCAACTACTAAAGTTAGATGCGCAGCTGATTGAGTCTGAAGAATTTCCGGTTAAAGTCGGAGTTCCCCTAGGCAGTGTATTGAGTCCCTTGCTCTTCAACATCATCATGCTCTATTTATTAACACTCATCTCTGACGACCTGGAAATATTCCTTCTCTTCGCCGAAGACGTTGTCCTGTGTAGCAAAGACATCGTTGCTTTGCAGGCTGCACTGACCAAGTGGTGTAAGATATTGGAGGGTCATGGACTGAGGATTAGCATACCAAAGACAGAGTATCTTTGCTGTCCTTTCTCAGATCCCGAGAGACCGATACCAGATATCTACATTAAAGGAGAGCAGCTGAAGTCCTGTACGAGCTTCGACTACCTAGGCTCGATGGTCAACAAGGAAGCTAACTGCGATGACGACATCAAACATCGCATGAGTGTCCGTTAGATGAAGTGGCGAGAAAACTCCAGAGTTTTCTGCGACAAGAAGATGCCACGAAAATTTAAGGACAAGTTCTACAAAACGGTCGTATGTCCCGCACTCATGTATGCGCCTGAGTGCTGGACTATGTACATATAAGACACACGAAAGTAAAATGACTGCGACCGAGATGAAAATGCTACGGATGTCAGCCGGTGTGACCAAAAAGGATCGCATCAAAACTACCTACATCCGAGGCAGCTTTTTTTTTGAGCAACCGATCAGTGAAAAGCTCGAAGATCGTCGTATGGATTGGTATTACCATGTTTCAAGGCGTCCACCTGAGAACCGAGTCATGAAGGCACTATCAAATGTTCCATTTGCTGGACCCAAACCCCGAGGCAGACGGAAACACACATGGATCGATTAGATGAAGAAGCAACAACAACGCGTTAATCTTGGCGATGATACGTTCCAAGACCGAGCTGCCTGCAGAAGGAAGCTAAGATTATACCGCCAAAATGGGCGAAGTGCCAACACCACAGGCAGAGCAACGCGAAGCCGCAGAGTGGTATGAAGGGCAAGGAAAAAGAAAAAGCAATGCAATTTAGGGATACACCGCAAACGTCAAGAAGGTATAGTAATGCAAGAGATGTTGACGCGACCATGCCCCTGAAGGGTAGAGCAATTAACCAAGAAAAAATTGGTGAATAGCAGGAAAAGTTACCAATGACTTAAGCTGATGACTTTTCCCGCAATATTCCATCGAAGCACTCATCGAGGGCGAGTAATTCAACAATAGTTTAGGCACCAGGGATTTTGAGATGGAAAGTTTTGTAGACCTCTTGATTTTTGTGTACCTTTATGTACATATTTTGGGCTGGTGAACACGAATCTGAGGTTTGCCAATAAAAACTCACTTGGGAAATAAGGATATGGATCAAAATAATACACTTTTTTTGGGTTTTGACCCATATTTTTAAAAGTAAACACCCTATAGAAAAAGTCTTTGAATTTTATTTAAAGTACACTACATTTTCTAAAATTTTATACTAAATTTAGATCATTTCGTGCAGCATTTACTGAGAAGCATATCTTCTAAGTTTGTTAACAAGTCAGAAAAGTTCGCCGCGCTTATTTATCTTGCTAAATATTGTGAAAAGTGCTCATCCTACGTGGAAACTTATTTAAATCATTTAAATTTATAGATAATTTGATTATCTTTAATTTAAAATATAAACGACTTTCGTACTATATAGTTCCCTAGGAAATGATGAAAACGTGGAAGAAGAAAAAGTTTGCTCGCGGATAGCATATCAAAATTTAGGTATGATTTGCAATGCATTTCTTCTTGTGGTCAAAACAGTAAATTTATGAACGAGCAATCTTTCTCCTGATTGCATACTTTTTATTTTATGACTGTTGCGTTGTTTGTAAAACAATGAATGAGAATACAGTTACCAATAGTCGTGGGTGGTGGGTGTTTCCTCTAGTAATAATTCTATAATCCTTTCGGAATCGGTTTTCAATTGCCTATCCTTTTAACTAGTTTTCTTTTTGGCTGGGTTGAGTTTGAAATTTTACGAAAAAAAAGAAATGTGGGAAATTTCTGCAAATCCCAATCATTTAAAGTATGTGATGTGCGAAGAATATGCTGAAGAAGATGTCGACGCATTGATGATTCCAACTGCAGTTTCTCTGACGTTAAAACATGATTGTGTTACAGTAGTAGGTGAAGACACTGATTTATTGGTGCTAATGACATCCTGTGGTCAAGACATACTTGGAAACCCGGAAATGGGAAATCTTGCCCTACTCACCGTACTCCCCATCGCTCCTTCCGACTACCATCTTTTTTGTTCCATGGCGCACGACCTGGCTGATCAGAATTTTCGTTCGTACGAAGAAGTCGAAAAATGGATCCAATCATGGATCGCGTCGAAAATTGCCTCCTTTTTTCGAGATGGAATCCGAAAATTTCCGGAGAGATGGGCGAAGTTGTCGCTAGCGATGGACAGTACTTTGGATAATAATCTGTAAGTACTTTTTGGCAATTAAGCTCTAAATTCCAGGAAAAAACGGCGGAAGCAAAGTTGTACTTTCAATATATGTAACACAATAATTATTTATTAAGGCTGTTATTAGACACTAGAGACTACCCACCTTAGACCACGCATAAGACCACCTATTAGGCCACGCATAAGACCACCTATTAGACCACGCATCAGACCAGCCATTAGACCACATATCAGACCAGCCATTAGACCACCTATTACACCAGGCATCAGACCATGCATCAGACCGCATATTACACCATGCGTCTGACCAGCCATTACACCAGCCATTAGACCATAGACCACTCATCAGATCAGCCATGAGACGACGCATTAGACCACGCATCATACTATACAATAAAGTATAGGATATAATTAGTGAACACGAATAGCTGCTCTGACACTTGGTCTGATGCGAGATCTAATAGGGGTCTAATGCGTGGTCGAATAGGTGGTCTAATGGCTGCTCTGATGCTTGGTCTAATAGGCGGTTTAATGCGTGGTCTAATGCCTGGTCGGATGCGTGGTCTAATCGGTAGTCCAATGCGTGGTCTAACGGCTGGTCGGTCTAATATCTAAAAACGCCTTAATATCTAAAAACTCCTTTACTGATAAATCTCGGTATAGGCACCATATTGCTTTCATTTGAAGGTCACAATTAAATTGCTCTTATGTTCACACGACGCCTTGATGTCATTAATATCCAAGCGTGTTCCCAACAATTTGCAAAACTGGAATTTTAGGATGAATTACAACCTATTCGGCGATAATTCCATATTTTGTATTTTTTCTTCTTGAATATAAATTGCAGCATAGCATTCTTGTTTAATCGGTGAAAGTAGTTTGATTACTATTTTTCACTTTTGAAAAAATTAAAAAAACGTTCAAATTAAATTTACCAAGCATTTTTCGGAATTAAAAAGAAGTCAAACGTTGACCAACCTGTTCATTGCCATCATTTACAAAGCAATTTAAGTCAAGCTGTTCACGGCTTTAAATTGGCTTAAATTTCTGCAAACACAATCAATTTACGTTTTACGTTTAGTGATAGGTTTTTCCTATTGTTTCGCTAGGAAAATGAAAAATACGAAGAAACGAAGCGAAGAGAGCAAACAACAAAATGTACAAAAAAAAGTCAAAATCATTGGAAAAGATGTACTCGAATAGTGAGTGTATAATACAAATATGCCGACATTAAATACCATGCTTTATTGTAAAGCATTCACCGCCCCAATAAATACTCGGTTTGGATCCATTCTTAATCGTTCACACAACACACATGTTTTCTACGTAAATTTGCACTCCCCCCCCCCCCCCTGGCTATAGATACTTTTATATCTGTTGTTATACGAAGTTAGGAGCATGCATAAATCGAGTTATCATCATGTGTTACCTGTTGGCGTACCATGTGATATCGAACATGTTGTTTTCTCGTTTATGTTAGCTGTTCCACCGTCTATTCGGGTCCATTATGTGATTTATTAGCCACAATGAGAGCTCTGACTGTGTTTTTTTCTGCACCACGTGCATATTAAACGGCTACGGCTACTTATCGCTTGTATGACTTTTACTGCACTTACATCTCTGGCGTATGAATGAATGGACTCAGGCCTCCATGACTACTTATATTCCACCCCCTCCTTTCGTGCAGGGTAGAAAGAAATCTTCTTCTTTTTTACAAATACACTATAAACCCAGGTGAATTATTCCATTGAATTGATAATTGTAATTTGAATTATACGGTTTTGAAATGCATGTGCAAATCGCCTGTGAAGAAAGTGAAATGAATTTCTTTTTATCAAAGGAAACGTGCTATCTTGATGGAGCATCATTTGATTTACAATGCTTCGATTTGTTCAGGCTACTTCATTTTGAATAATCTAGACTAGATGCAGGTATTAAAATTTTCTATCAAATTAAAATATAGAAAAGACAACTAATTTGTTTTTATTAGTATTATGTATATGCATGCAGAGTTATTATTATACATATGTTATCTTAATAATTAACTAAGAATATAGCACTTTGAGCTTACAAACAATTATATACAGTTTCCTAAAAAGTAGCCACATACTTAGGAAGGTAGGATGGGCAAACGAAAGAGCGGGAAATGGCGCATAAATATGGACAATTTTAAAATTTGTTGTTAGCGACTCGCCCCAGAAAACTCCAAATTAACACAACAATTGTCAGGCACGTGCTACATATGTCATGGTTGCGAAAGAGACTCATTTGCCCTAACGCCTTGTGGGGCACTGCACGTCAACTGTTCCATGTGGACCAGTTGACGTTTCGTTGGTATAAACTAGCTTCGGAGCATGTAGTTGCCAGCATGCACCTCCTGCTTTCCCATTTAGCCGCCTACCTGCGACAAGTCGGGAGATGTTGTGGCTTATTATTACGCCCCGCACCACAGGGGGAAGACAACATAAACACCCATGATCACGAACGCTGTGGACGGGACTTGACCCTGTAACGACCGTAGTCCGACATGAGACTGACACGTCTACACACTGAAGTACCGGTCGCCTTATGTTATCGAGGAAGATGATACACACATTCGAAAGTAGAGTTCTAGTAAGGATCCGAAGACAGTAGTAAACTGCTCGGCTTCCGAAACTGGAGGACACAGTGCCGAGACCGAGAGGACATCATTGTCGGATTAGCATTTATTGAAGTGTGGCACGTATCTTCAGTATCTCGAAGAGAACATCAGTTGGTATAAGGCATGATACTTTTGAAAATGTAATATGGATGTTATAGATGCATACTGTCTGTTGATTTATTACGTATTAGTTGGCGGATTTCAATTCCCAAAGTTCTCCGTTCATTTGGTGTTCGCTGACAGGCTACTAGAAAAGTGAATTGCCTGCGTAACAAAATCTATTCGTAAGCGCTCAGTTCTTGGAATCGGAAGGGAAAAATAGTCGGCAGTTCTTACACGAGTAAACTTGATCATGCGTGACATTGATTTTTATTAGATTAGATTTAAACCTGAATCAATTGCCGAATAGATAGTCGCGTTGTTGTACTGTATACAGTAAGTTTTGGCGTCCGAGCATGAATATGATGGATAATCTTGATGGGCTTCATCATGATACAACAAATTGTAACAATGTTGCGTTGTGACGTTTGATTCCAAATTTGTTGTCTGAGAAAGTTTTTGGCTAAGCAGTAAGCTGACAAAATATCCGAAAGCTCACTTCATACTTTTTGGAACTTTCCTGGATTTTTCTTTGTGACACTTGGTTCCATTCTGCACACCAACTTAGTATGCGTCTGTAGCTTCGCTCGAAACACGATCCTTTGAGGTTCAAGCCCCTCAGCGGGCAATTTTTTTTATTCTCAAATTCCCTCTATTTAATTTCTCCAAGCTTAGACTCATCAGATCTTGCATCTTTGCAGCTATCCGTGTGCAAGACGACCACGAAAATGTGAAAATTCTGTTGGTACAAGCCGTGATTTTTACTTGAAAGTTCGACCGTGGACCGTAAAGATGAGTGCTTCCATCCGTACGTAGCTTGAAGAAAAGGGCATAAACCTAAAACGACCGAGTTTTGAGTAGCACTTAAAAAACAGAAACAAAAACTTTGGGAATTACTTCGAGGCCTCTTTGAGCGCATTTTGATGGAGTAAAAATTCCGGATGGCGCAAAGGTTAGCACGTTCGCCTTCTACGCACTGGGCCCCGGTTCGATTCCTACTGAATGCAGTAGTTTTCGATAAAAAAAAAGGGATTTACGTGTCGGACTATGAGCCCACCCAGCTGTTAAATGAGTACCCATTTATGGGGTAAATAACTCGGTTGAGCGTGTTGCTGATCACACACCTCTGCACAAGACACACCGTAACGATCTAATATAGAAAATGAGATGATGCTAACTCATCTCGAGACGATCACGGTTCAAATTGGACTGTTGCGCCAGTTATTTATTTCAAAAATTCCGGACATTCTCTGAACAAGAAACTAGTAAATTTTAAAGGAACTAGCATGGAGTGTGCTGCATCTTCACTTCATAAAGCTTAACTCTGGCGATAACGAATGCTGTAAATCGTGTAATTCTAAGCAACAAAATGACACTATGCTTTGCTGCAGAAAAAAATTGGCATCCTGGTCAGATGTTGGAAGTATGATCTAGTTGGTTGGTATTGAAAATGGGTATGATCAAGCCAAGAGAACGCCTACCTCCCCTATATATGTAAAATAATCAAATGTATTTATAACTCCCGATTAAATAAACATGGAAAGCTCTAGCTTTGGTAGATCGCTCGTGAGGGTAATCTTATACTCCCCTGGAAAAATGAAATCGATCAGTTGGAAACTAACGGTAATTATCTTGCAAAGAGCCCCGTACTGCCCTACTTTTCAGGTTTTTAATCCATAACTCTTGAATCAATTGACGTAGACAGCTGATTTTTGGCATGTAACCCTAAAGTGAGAAGCTGCTTGGGTTTTAGTAAGTTGGGCATAATCAGATCAAAGGAACGCCTACCTCACCTACAAAATTATAAAAATTAAACATTACTTTAATTACGATAACTGTCGATAGAATAACACTAGCGAGTTGAAAAGTTGGTAGTAAAATCTAGTTAGTTGGCATTGAAAATGGGCAAGATCCGACCCAAGGAACCTCTACCTCCCCTACAAATGAAACTTCAAATAAGCGATAACTTTTGATAGAATGAGGCCAGCGACTTGAAATTTTAGTCAAATGTTTGAAGTGAGATTGAGTTAGTTGGCATTAAAGATGGGTTCGATCCGACCTGAGGAACCCCTACCTCCCCATGAATGAAATTTTAAATAAGCGATAACTTACGACAAAATAAAGCTAGCGACTTGAAATTTTGGTCAAATGTTTGTAGTAGCATCCAGTAGGCTAATTCTGAAAATACGTAAAATCCGACCAATGAAACCCCTGCTTCCCCTACAAATGAAATTTCAAAGAAGCGATAACTTTCGATAGAGTGAAGCTAGAGACCTGACATTTTTTTTAAATGTTTGTAGGGTGATCTAATTGGTTGGTGGCAATCATAGAGAATAAATATGGAGGAGCAATCCGCATATACTCAACACTAAACTACTTGAAGCAATTCCAGTTGTAAAAAGTAAACAGAGAGACACACGCCCTCCACTGCGCAACACCCGCGCAGTCTATATAAAAGCACAGGAAGCACGTAAGATGTCATCCCCTCTCCTACTTTTCCTGTTGGAACAATAACATTCCAGTCTGTCTCTCTGACGCGGAACACCCGCCCGGTCCATATAGAAGCACGCGAGATGTCAAATTTCCATCCCCCTTCCTACTTCCTCACTTGTGCCGAATTACTTCGTTTCTCTCGCTCTTTTTCATTTCCTCTTATACTCTCTCTTCAAAGGTGGCAATGATGGGCAAGATCCGATCCAAGGAACCTCTACCACCTCTACAAGTGAAACTTCAAATAAGCGATAACTTTCGATAAAATGAAGCTAGTGACTTGAAATTTTGGTAAAATATTTGAACTGGGATCTAGTTGGTTGTTATTAAAAATGCGCAAGATTCACCAAACGAAACCTCTACCTCCCCTGCAAGTGAGACTTCAAATAAGCAATAACTTTCGATAGAATGAAGCTAGCGACTTGAAAAATTCGACAAATATTTGTAGAATGGGTTAATTAACTGATTTTTAGAATGGTCAAGATCCTCCTGAATGTGTGCCAACCTCCCCTATAAACTGGCCATATAGGAAACTCACTTTTAATGCATGCGGTCGTTGCCAATTGGTACTTTTGGTATCACCATTAGGTCTGTACAAGTCTAGGGTATATACGCTTCGGACTCCGGGCCGGAGCACTGGTTTGTACTTATTTGTTTGTAGAATTTTGTTTCCAAAATATTAGGTGTACAACTTTGCTTCCGCCGTTTTCCGACAGACGGCTGCATCGGTGAGGGCTGGTCAAAATACGTAGTTCAAAAGTGTCACAAAATGAGTTTAGACGTCTGTGAACGTATCGACATCCACGCATTAGTAAAGTTGTTCGCCTTTTTAGTAAGATTCGCGATTCAAAATGTTTGTCTTCGAGCCATGTTTTCGTCATTTGCGGGAAGTTTTGATCTTTTGCTTCCATTTGAAAAAAACTGCAGCTGAGGTTCATCGAATGCTCTCAGATACTTACGGTGAGGCTCATCGAATGCTCTCAGATACTTACGGTGAGGTTGCTCTGAATGACAGAACATGTCGTGAGTGATTTCAACGTTTTGAAAGTGGCGATTTCAATGTCGAGGACAAGCATGGTGGTGGAAGAGAAAAAAATTCAAAGACGACGAATTGGAAGCACTGCTTGATGAAGATTCGTGCCAAACGCAAGAAGAATTAGCTGAAGCACTGGGAGTGACTCAGCAAGCCATCTCGAAACGCCTCAAGGCCATGGATGGGCATGATTCCGAAACAAGGAAATTGGGTTCCGTACGACTTAAAACCGAGAGATATTGAACAGCGATTATTTGCATGCGAACAACTGCTTCAAAGGCAGAATCGGGAGGGATGTCTACATCGCATCGTAACCGGCGACGAAAAATGGGTCCGTTACAATAATCCCAAGCGCAGAAAGTCATGGAGAATGCCCGGACATGCCTCAACGTCGACTGCAAAACCGAATATTCACGGCGCCAAGGTTATGCTTTGCATTTGGTGGGACCAGCTCGGTGTGATATACTACGAGCTACTGAAACCGAATGAAACTATCACAGGAGATCGGTACTGAACGGAATTGATGCGTTTAAGTCGAGCATTAAAGGAAAAACGACCACAATACCAAGAGAGACACGACAAAGTCATCCTCCATCATGACAATGCTTGGTCACGCGTCGCAAAAGTGACAAAAGACATACTTGGAAACCCTGAAATGGGAAATCTTACCCCACCCGCCATACTCCCCAGACATCGCTCCTTCCGACTATCATCTGTTTCGTTCCATGACGCACGGCCTGGCTGATCAGAATTTTCGTTCGTACGAGGAAGTCGAAAAATGGATCCAATCATGAATCGCATCGAAAGAAGCCTCGTTTTTCCGAGATGGAATCCGAAAATTGCCGGAGAGATGGGCGAAAGTTGTCGCTAGCGATGGACAGTACAGTACAGTAAAGTTGTGCACCCAATAATCAAGGAAAACTGGGGAAAAGGTTCTTTAACCCTTTCTCCCTTACACTTCCGGACCCTCTATCATCGGTAACTTTTGAGCACATACTCAGGGCACTATACTTCTACAATTGTGCCAAATATTGAAACTACACGATTTATTTTTGTTATTTTTCGTTCCTAGCCTAGACTAGTAGGGCACTTCTTCTGTTGAACAAAATTTGAATACAAAATACCTTCTCAAAATACATACTTACATTTCAAAAATTATGAATGAAGTATTTATCTATCTGAATATCTGTGACTTTAAATGCATACAGAGAACCAAGCTCCAGTACCGCCAACATTTATCGATACACCAATGTAATAAATTACAAATTAAATTCACATTAATGATCACTCGGCATTTTCTTGTTGCTGTCGATTTCTGGAGTTTAGAGTCTGCACCGGAATGCATTTGGATATGAAACTTTTCAGCTAAAAACAATGCAACAACGGCCACTGACGCGGCCGCCAAGGAAAAGTATTCAATTCGCCTTGCGCGCATCTTGCAATAAACAGCCTTCATGATACTTATAGTATGCTCGTACATATTTTTGACGTACAGCACATGATGAGAAAGAAAATCATATTGTTGTTAACAAAAGAGAAATTTATCGTTGATTTTCCATATTTTTTCCAATTTCTTCGCTATCTCTTGTATTGTATCTTGTTGTCGGCTGTTCGGCCAGATATTCGAGTAGCAGTTAGTTAGCAAGTTCGACTTGCTGGTGAGCGCTCTATCGACCTCGTATCTTATTGAGTGGAAAAAGCATATTAGGAATGGGAAAAAACATGAATGATAGATACACCAAAATATAATGCGGGAAAACCAACGGGAAAATGTTTTTTCTTCATTTAGTATTTTATTTTTATTGTCAGTAGAGCCCCCGGTGCAGAAGAAATAGGATCATAACACTTGTATACACGAATAGTTTACAATGTTACACATCATATTTCTTGCTAGACGAAAATTTATTGCTTGGTATCGCCGTCCGAGTATCGCTTTTAATGAGGTAATCAATTACACCGTTGTGAACTCTTTTAGTCGATGATGAAAAAAAAAAAACGAAACATCGAGAGTCTCTTTCAAGATCAAGCGATTGTATTCAGTATGGAGAGATTTTGAAAGGGAAACAGAGATACAGCTTGTTGGAGTTTAGATTTAAAAATTCAATAATGTTCGGAAGTGTGTAATGAATTTCGTTTACAATTACACTTCCGCGAAAGTAACAAAAATTGTTGATCTATATTGGATATTATTGTGTATTATTATATTGTTGAAAATAGCCGACTAATCGATTTAACATGAGGAACAGAAAATTACGGCTTGCCTAGAAGGTAACTGAGAAAATTGATTCTTTAATTATTTCGAAAATAGGTCCGGACTTAAATTTTACTTCTTCCGTGAAATATTGAGTTCAGCAACAGTATATATTAATTCTAAAGGGGAAATACTGGAGCAAAAATAACATATTTTCAGGAAGTACTGAAATTAATATGCACAGACCCTCTTTGAAATAACCACTTCAATTTTTTCATTTAGTATTAAGTATAACGGTTACTTTTCATATAAAAAAGGAAACCGTGGGCGATAATTTTGATCCATTTGCAGTTGCCGCTCTGAAATTAGCAGTAAAGCTTATTCCGATTTCACTGTTCTTATGGGAGGTATATGAAATAGTGAGCCGATTTCAACCAAATTTGCATATACAGGGTGTCCCGCGTCGGGTGGGCAATACTGACAGGGGTTCTTTCACAATTTGTTGAAGGAAAAATGATACCAATAGAATTGGCATATCTTTAACTGTTAATAACTGTTTTTACGATTGTCATCAAAAACCGTCACCTACCAAACAAAATCAAAATTTGCCACTTCCCCTCCCCACTCAATCATCAAATCTGGGATTGGACATTACTTTTTAAAACTACATAAAATTTCATATAAAACAGATTTTTCCCGATTGCGAAATTCACCGTTATTTCAAAGATACAACTATCCTAACTTTAGAAGAAATTTCAAAATCGGCTTTTCATCGAAAATTCAAAAGATAATGAATAATAATATTGTAACGGTAGTTTGAACTGAAAATTCCGCAAAGTTGATAAAAGTTGCCCCATTATGTTAGCTTTCGAACCGCATGTAAAGATGAAGCGCTTAGATTTGAAAATTTGCGAATGTTTCATATTTAAGAGGAAAAACGTGGTCTTGATGTAGAACAAATCGACTAATATGTACTACGTCAATCTTACATTACTAGAAACGCAATAACTTAAAAACCACACGAGCTAGAATAGTCAAATAAAAACGCGAACGGAACTAATACTTTATTTTAATATTTAGAACTTGTTGCGTAAAAATGGAAGAAATAAATAATTAGCTGTAGCTCCGAGAAAGGAAAATTTCTGTTTTGTTTGTTCTGATTTTTAAAACTTTCGCTTTTTAACATTTTATCTGGATTTTCCGCGTGCTTAAGGTATTAGTTTTATTTCAAAAATGGAGTCTTATTTTTCTTACGATGAAATTGGAATAAGATAATTCCATCCTAATTTTTTAATTTCTGGCAGTTATAGGCCTAACAACGAATATCAATCAATTCGAGAGCTCACTAAATTAAGAAATTTTGCATGGAATCTTCTTAGAACGATGTGATTGTACGAATTCAATAATTCAATTTTTGAAATAAAACTAGTAGCATCTTATTCATGCGAAAATTCTAGAGAAATTATTGTTTACGATTTTCACCGTTAGTCCTATAACTGCCAGAACGTAAGAAATTAGGATGGAATGATCTTATAACAATTTGATCGTGAGAAAAGGGAGATTGAATTTTTGAAATAAAACTAATACCTTCAGCATGCGGAAAATCTAGATACGTAAAATTATTAAAAGCGAACATTTTAAAAATCAAAACAAAAATTTTGCTTCCTCGAAGCTACAGTTAATTACTTATTTCTTTGATTTTACGCAATTTGTTTTAAATATTAAAATAGTTTCGTTTACATTTTTTGTTTGACTATTCTAGCTCGCGTGGTTTTGCAGTTAATGCGTTTCTAATAATGTGAGATTGGCCTAGTAGTAGTCTGTTTATTCTACATCGAGACCACGTCTTTTCCCCTTAAATATGAAACATTCGCAAATTTTCAAATCTAAGTCCTTGATCTATACATGTCATTCGAAAGCTAACATAATGGGGCAACTTTTGTCAATTTTGCAGAATCTTTTGAATATTCAATGAAAACCCGATTTTGAAATTTCTTCAAAGTTTGGTGAATTTCGCAATCGGAAAAATCTATTTTAAAGTATATGAAATTTTATGTAGTTTTAAAAAGTGATGTCAAATCCCAGATTTGATGATTGGGGAAGTGGCAAATTTTGATTTTATTTGGTAAGTCACGGTTTTTGATGGCAATCACAAACTGTTATACTCGTATCTCGGTAACGGTTAAAGATATGCCAATTTAATTGAAACCATTTTTCCTCCAACAAACTGTGGAATAACCCCTATCAATATCGTCCATCCAACGCGGGACACACTGTATAGTTTGGCGACAGATGTTTTTTTTTTTATCGGTAAAAATACATTTACAAATAAAAAAGTTCCTCTAACAAAAACTTACTACCGCTAACAAGTCGTTCCTATGACAGCAATATAATGTAGTACTCCGATTTCAGCCAAATTCGAAAAAGTCGTTTGGCAATAGATACGATTGAATATTATGAAATTTGGTAAAGATATCTTTAGAAACAAAGAAATTTTTCTCACAAAAAAAAAAGACTTTTGGGCCGGTCGTTACTATGACAACTACATGACGTAGTAGTCCGATTCCGTTGGTTCCGCCATAAAAACAGCGTGCAATAGAACGAAGGATTTCTATAGAATTTCAGCTCAATAGCCTTAAAAATGAGGGAAACTACTTTGCATAGAAACAGAGAGATAGATGGATAAAGATTAAGGGGACCCCCCCCCCCCCCCTTTAATAATTGTCAAGAAAAAATCATTTTTTTTTATCAGAAAAAAATAATATAAGTATTTCTGCGCAGGTTCATGTAAATAGATTGTAATTCTGATAAGTGGAAGTATTTTATTTTATTTATTTTGAAAATTAAAACTTTTTAGTTTCTGGAGCGATATTATCTCTACTTTTCAAACATTTTCCCAAAAGTTCTGTTTTTCACCTTTTTTGCCCAATTTTTTTCAGGAACTGATAGACGGATGTCCGCTTTCGTTTTATTAATTGAATTGATTGAATAGTAGTACTTCAAAGAAACGGGTGGGTTTAAAAAAAAATTAACACTCGTTGAGAAAAAAAATGATTAAGTTGTAAAAAATCCCCGATTTTATGTTTTTATACATTATTCTTTGTAAATCGGTCAGATAGCCAATTCCTTTTGTCTATTTGTTGTGTTAATATTGTATTATGGCCCCCGAAAATTTGGATTCGTTTGCTCTAATGGTTTTTGAGAAAATGGGAAAAACGTGGCGAAAACGATTATTTTTTTTATCATTGGGATAAACTTTTGTTCTTCAACAAAAGTATGATATATATGGTGTTGACAACACTAATTTGTTAGAAAAACTCAGTTTTAATAGTATAAAAAATTTCACGAAGTTTAAACTAAAAGTTCTTGAGATATTAATTAAAATGTAGAAAAGCGGCTTCCACACCGATACAAGTAGGTCTACCCCTTTAATCGACTTATATTGTCATACTGTCCAAGAATATAAGACGCTATGAGCACAATAGTGAACCAACCCACAAACATTTTCATTTCCGTTTTTTTGTAACATTTAATACTTGAAATGTGTATCTATCATTTGCAGGGTGGAGAAAACTTCTATTTGCCATTGGTCGCAGTAATAAACTATTTTTGCCATTTAGTATTTCGTCTACTCGGTTAGAAGCAAAGTGGACTAAATTATATTATTGGTTTTTTTGTTACTGACTTGATTTATTGGATTCTCCTTTGTTCTGTAACCTCGCCAGCTCAATTGTTGAAAAATTAAGAAAAACTACCTAGTCTAGCCATAAATACTGTTACAAACTTTTTGAAGCACTGTTCAATAAAAGAGGTGTTATATGTTAAGAAATCATTGTTTATTTATTAAATGCATTGTCAACAACGAAAATTGCAACAAGTTATTCAAAGTGATTGCCTTTTGCCTTTACACAAGCCTTTAATCGAGCTGGCCACTTATCTATGGAAGCACGCACGACTTCAATCGGAAAGTTGGCGACTGCATGTGTAAGAGACTTCTTTAAGGATTCGATATTACAATAGAATGTCTTTTAGAGCACGTCATTTGCTCTAAGACAGACCATAATTCGTAATCCAGTGGATTCAGGTCTGGGCTAGAGGAAAGCCAATCTTCAGCTTTAATAAAATCTGGAACATTTCTTCAAGCCATTAAATGGTTTGACTTCGCCTTATGACCTAGTGCAGAATCTTGCTGGAAACTCCAAGGCTGATTTTTGAATAATGACGTATTGAGAGGTTTCACTACACTTTCAAGGACACTTTCTTGATAAATTTTGGCAGACGTTTTGACGCCCTTCTCACAAAAATGCAACTTTGTCACCCCGTTGTAGCTAACACCCCACCAAACCATTACTGAGGCTGGATGATGACCTCTTTGAACCTTTTGGGCAACTTGAGAAGCTTCTCTGGCACTGCGAGCATAAACCCTATCGTTTTGTTTATTAAATGTTTCTTCGACAGTAAAAATTTTTTCGTCCGTAAACAAAATTTTACGGTGTTCTTGGTTTGCGTACCGGCAAAGTAATCGTTTTAATTTTTCCACTCTATTTTTTTTAACGAATCTGTTAGTAAATGCCCGGTAGATCTACGATAAGCACCCAACCCCAAGTCACTTTTGATGATACGTGAAATTGTTCTTTGGGGTATTTTCATCTCACGCGATATAATTTTTTGTTTCCGAAGAGGATTACGGCGAATTCTCTCGCGCACGGCTTTAACCGCTTGAGGTGTTCGAGTAGTTCGCGGACGGCCACTTCTTTCACGGTCACTTACTCCAGACGTATCATTAAATCTTTCAATAGCCCGATATACAAACATTCGGCTTATACCAAGGGTATGCAGAGTCTTAAAAATATCACTTGGTAGCATTCCTACTTTATGAAGTGCAATCACAGCAATTCTATTTTCTTTGTCACCCCAATCCATGTTCACTACACTAAAAATTAAACTCAAATGATGACAAATGCATCAAGCACAAGCGTACTATAGCGATTAGCTCAATTTTTAAGAAATGCAATATAACGGTTCCTTTCTGCAGGGTTGCCAAACCTTGTAACAATATTTATGGCTAGACTAGGTAGTTTTATTCCACGACGTTTCGCATATTTAATGCATCTTCAGGTGACTATAATTATTAAGTTTTGATAGATAAAAAAATAGGACTATACTCACAATTTTCGCGCTTGGTGGCCGTGATCGATCGACCACCGGTCTACGATACTAATCTAGAGCTCGGCGTTCAAATCTCGGCGCGATCAAAAACTGACTGTGGGTACTAATAGAACTCTCACAGTGCTCCGAGCTTGTCAATATAAAGACGGCACGGATAGGAGGTGCATGGTAAGATAAGATAAAAATATTCGAGCTTCTGTCCAAACAGGAAGTCACTGCGACCATAAAAGATCTATTGTGCCGTAGCCCATTAATCCAAAAGACCGTCCACCTTTCTAATAAAGGGCAGTAAGTCTTTAGCAGGAATCAACCTGAAGTATGCAGTGCAGATAGTAGCCTGCCCGAGGAGTGACATCCTAAAACGCGCGATGGCGGGACATTTGCACAAGATGTGTTTGGTCGTTTCCACGTCCTCCAGACAGAGACGGCATTCAGTCTCGCTGGACAGACCCATCTTGTTCAGGTGATATCTGACCAGGTGATGGCTAGATAAGTACCCCGCTAGGAGTCTTAGGAGGGTTCTACTCATTTGAGTAGTACCTTTGTGAGTGAGGGGCAATATAAGCTCCTTTGTTTGACGTAGCCCTGCAAGGTTCTTCCAGTACTGATGACGCAATAGTGCAAACCAATCTTTGATCCGCAGCTTGGCCGAAGCCAGCCCAAAGCCATAGTAAGGCTCAGGTCCATGAGAACGATTGGATGATCCTTGTCTAGCAAGTTCATCCGCAGCCTCGTTCCCCTCAATGCCCTGGTGGCCTGGCACCCATTACACGAAGACGCGGTTTTTGGTTGCCAACAGTTGAAGGAGATCGTAACACTCCTTCACTAGTTTTGAAGAGACCTTATATGAGGAGAGCGCTTTTATAGCTGCTTGGCTGTCTGAGTAGATAGCAATGTGAGCGCCGCGAAGTCCAGTTTAATGGTGCATGGTAGCAACCGCACTTCCAAAAAGTAGATATGCTATCGAAACGTCAACCAGGCATAGAAATGCTAGAGATGTTGACGCGGCCATGCCCCTGAAGGAGTGAAGGCAATTAACATACTTACAATTTTAAGTTTTAAATTTTTTTTTAAATAACTATTTCATACAATTTTCGCCCATTATAATTGTTTTCAAGCCCAATATTGTCATTTTTATTAAAAGATTGTTCGGTAATATTTAAGTTGGCCGTAGACTGATTAAACTTGTATAGTTATTTATTGTTGTTTCTAATTCTGATTTTGTGTTAGGTGAGTTGTTATAATGTTCATTAATATGTATCGTTTCTTTTATTCATATTTTTGAGCGCTTAGTGGCAATCCTGTCATCAGTGCAGCAATCAGCTCTGCTATTGGACCAGCTGTCATTATAGCTATTAGTCCTGATAGCTGAACTGATATTACGTCTAAAAACCTCTTAACATGCCTACATTTTTTACTTCTTATTTAAAGTTCACTTATTTCAATTTGCAACCGTAAGCGAAAAGCATTTTTTTATTGTAATTTCATGTTGCGAAAATAAAAAATATAAAAATTTCACACCTGCAATAAATTAAATAATAGAATAAATCCAAAGAAGTTCCGAAAAATTCACGTACTTTTCAATCGCACAGTTTCATTGCCGATTTTACAAGGACCCATTTAGTTAATATGCATACCCTTTTTGTGGAAAATACATAAATTGCATAACCCCATGCTCAAAGCATACCTTTCCAATGCTGCAATACTGAATTTTAAAACAAAATCGGATCGATGTAACACCTATCTCGCATTAGTAAATTTTCGAACAAATTTTTTAACAAAAATTTCAAGATCTGATGTTTGTGCGACAACATTAGCCGCAAAAAAACTCTATTCTGTTGCAATGTTTATTGCACTTTTCGTTCAAAAATTTGTACAAAAATATGCCAATCTGAGGCAAGTTCATTATTACAGCAATTCGCATAAATCTATACTACAATAGCTTTGCAAGACGTAGATTGCAACTTTAAATTACTTTTTGCACTAGTGACGCGACATGATCAAGCACAACCACGAACGAACCGAATTGCGCGACAAAAATACGTCGTGTGTGGGGACCAGTGAACCACCATAGAAACAAGATGGATTTCAGGACGAACCCACACAGAGATGTGCCAAACTTCTCTGTCAGCCTGACAATTTGGAATTTTTGTGCCGCGATTTTACGATTTTACGTTGCGTAAAGCGCAAACTTTGTAAGTACAGTCGGACCTCGATAACTCGAAACTCAAGGGGACAGCTTTTGACTTCAACTAAAAGAGGCTTTCGAGTTAGCGAGGGTATATATGTAAAAACAACTTCGAGTTATAGAGGATTCCGAATTTCAATCCTAATCCAATCTTGGACATTCAGCAGTTGTTCGGCGTCCTCAACTACTGAGTCTTTGCAACGAACTCCCGGTCCTTGCTCCTTCGACGCGTCGTCCATTGAGCATTTTCTTAGACATGCGTTCATCATCCATTCGTTGTAAATGTCCTGCCCATTGTAGAGGTTGTAGTTTGACGATTCTCGAAACTTCCAGCTCATCGTACAGTTCATACAGCTCATTTCCATTCATTTCGGTCGCAAACTGCTTCGAAAATTCGCCGAAGGACATTACACTCAAATGTGTTTATCATGTTTTCCGAAGTTTGAGTAAGGGCTCATGTTTCGCAACCATAGTATAACACAGTACGTATGATGGTTTTGTATGTATATGCGGATCTTAGTATTAAAGCAGTATGTACTTACTTACGACATAAAATATAAGAACCCCATAAAGGTAATTAAATTAAAAAATTGCTTCACCTGTAAGGTGTATCGACATTTATATACGCGACAATGACGTAAAAGATGCCCGTACGAGTCATTAACGTTTATTGTTGCGAGACTCCATGTTATATACTTTTATCAATTGAGAGCTTAGATAACATTTGAACCGCATGTTTGTAGATATTTACTGCTATTTCGCTATCTGTTAATAATGCGAATAGAAAAAAAACACAACACAGATGATTAGATAAGACCACAAAAGAGCAAATATTTAACCAAACAATGTGCCGATGGTTTGCTTCACGCTTAGAATTACAAAAGTTTGAGAAATCCTCTAAGAAACTATGTATACAAATATTCATAATTTCCTGAATTCCAATTTAGATAAAAAGACAAAAAATGATATTTAGGAACTTGTGAAGGGATTTTTGATAAGTGACTGTTTTCTAAAATATATAAATGACAGTCATTCATGACATATGAGTAATTATAATGGATTGAAATGAATGATCTTCCCATACTATAATTTGGCGTTTATGCGCAATTTCAATGGCCGGGTTCCTATAACATGGAACATGTAGTCATTTCGAGTCAGCATAACAAAGATGTAAAGCACTTTCCGTAAGTGAAAGAAAGTCCAGGATTATGTATAATAATAAAGAACAGCGACAGCGAAAATAGACCGGTTTTCATTCTGGACCCCGGGCTCCTATGCTTCGGCATGTTTCGGATTCAAATAATTACGAATCATGCCGAAGCATAGGAGCCCGGGGCCCAGAATGAAAACCAGTCTATTTTCGCTGTCGCTGTCATTTATTAATTGTATGTACTAAATAGAAAGAGATAAATGCATTTGTTTGGAAACCATGATCTAGGGAAACGTACTATAATTTCTTTCCGGCCCATTTCCCATCTAAAAATCCTTAACAGATATACAACATTTTATATCTTTGTTATTCATTGTCATTTACTGGATCAGAATTAAAAACAGAGGAACGCGGCCCATACATACAGTTTACTATCTACGTTTCTCGAAGATCTCAACTAAATTTGATAATACTTCCTTAGGTGAACCTTCTTATCAGAGAGTCTTTTGCCATTTCATAGGCACATTGAAACATTCCTAGTTAACCGGGCAACATTTAGTAGTTGAGATGATTTCGCACTCCCCTTGCGGCCTAAAGTGTTTGCTATTCTCAAGTATACCAACCTAGAATGCTCGCTCTACATGCTACAGCGGTAGATCCACTATTAGTTAAGACGCGAACCACGATGCGTCGCCGGGTGAAGTACGAATATACCATTAGTCTAGGGCGAAAGCTGTTAAACCTGTTATGCTAGTATGGAATAGCAGTGAATAGCATATCTGTTAACTGATAATTTTTTAAAGATAAAATAACTGATAAATACAAAGGATTCATTGTCGTCTTAACCAAGTGTAATTTGAAATAGCGCAATTATAATGTTTAAATTACACACTATTTTCCTGACGCATGCAGCACCTGCACCATCCGAAGTTTATATGCTATCGAAACATCAACAAGACATAGCTATGAAAGAGATGTTGACGCGCCCATGCCCCTGGAGAGATCAAGGCGATCAACAACATATTTCTTTGAGATAATTTGGATCTTCTTTTATGTATTTATCTCAAGAACAGTGGAAACAAGTTTCCGGTTACACAACTACAACATTTCACTTACTAGTAGCCATAACCACTAATACGGAAAAGTAACTATTTGAAAAGCAGCTAATTTAGAAAGCCGTTAATTCAAAAAGCAGTTAATCTAGACAGCTATGTTTAATTGACAATTTATATGAAAATTTTATTTCAAACTTTCCCCCGCATTCTCTATCATAATAAAGAGGCGTTCCGACTGTGGTATATTAACCGACAGAATCGCGCGTAAATGATTTTCGGGTTACTCATACAGTTGCCGTCAAAATAATAGCAGTGCTACCCTTAGTGCCACTTTCCATGGGCGGCTTATCTTAATGTTAATTAATTTTCGATCTGAAACATTCCTAGTTCACCGGGGGACGCATAGTGGTTCGCGTTTTTAACCAATAGGAGGTTTTAAATTGAAATGATTTCACACTCTCCTTGCGTGGGCTCCGCTCGCTACGTGAGCTCCGGGGCTTAACGGGTTGCAACCCTCAGTAAAACGTACTAGAACGATAGCTCTATCCGTTACAGTGGTAAAGCCACTATTAGCCAAGGCGCGAACCAAGATGCGTCGCCCGATGAAATAGAAATATACCTTCAATCTTTCTGAGTACCTGTGTGTTTCCTTAAGAGAGTACATACTTTTACAATTGTGCCATTATATTGGCATATTATTTTTAATTATTCTGATTTTATTATATAATTTATGCTCACTCGATCCATTCTTTGCAACATTCAAAATAATAGTAGTGAGTGCAACGACTTTTTGATGGTTTTTAATTTGGTTCAGTTGTTGTTCTGCAATGGGACGAGGCAAACATTGAACTCCTGAGAAGCTCGACCAAATATAAAAAGCTTATTTCTCAAGACCAAGGGTACTCAGTACGTTGAGCCGTCAGTCTGGTGTCTCATGCTACCGGCCAACTACGGGTTCGAGTCCCGTCCACGTCGTGGCCACGGATGTTTATTTTATCTTCTCCCTGTAGTGTGGGGCGTAGCAATAAGCGACAACCTTTCTCGTCTTGTCGCAGGTTTGCGGCCAAATGCGCAGGAGGTACATGCTAGTAACATGCATCGCCCGAAACCAGTTTATGCTACCGAAACGTCAACTAGTTGACGCGCTATGCCCCACTAGGAATTAGGGCAAATAGTATATTATGCAGAAAAAACCCTACGTGGAAATTCAGAATATTATTGGATGGTCAGCGAAAATAATACACGTTTACGTCATCTGCGAAAATACGAGGACGACCTCCGGGTATGTAGGAAAAATTGGTTGAGCGAGTAGTGAGGTAGGTACTCAGAACGGAACCCATTTGGTCCGGCTACGGCCGTAAAAGACTAGTTAAATATGGAAGCAAGTACTGAAACGATCCGCAGATATTTACGAAACAAAAATGTACTCGTGGGCGCCCCGTGGAACGGCAATGGTCTTTGATCATTGCCAACCAAGCCAAGCCGCCAGTAATGGCGTGGCGACGCGATGATTTAGTTGAGGTAAACATCTCCCCTGTGGTGTGGGGCGTAAGAATACCACGGCCTTTCCCTTTACCGGCCTGTCGTAAAAACCGACAAACATGGGGACAAGATGTGTATGCCAGAAACTTGCACTATCCGGAATCGTCTACATGCTAACGAAACGTCAATATGCCTCGGATCAGGACTGACTCAAAAAACTCAAAATAAGTTGGTCCTCTGTCGATCAGCGCAGAACACAAAATCAGATCGGCCACTTTGTCCTTAGTAAAAGAATTGCCTCTTGGACGTGCGAAATAAGAAGGGCGCCCATATTGGGATGGGAAGAGACCATTATCTTATGATCGCTAATGGTCAACTGCGTATTGCATTTGTACGCGGTACGCCGTCCTAGCGACGAAATATCCAGGCACCGCAAATTCAACACCGTTCGACTAAAAAATCCAGCTGTCTTACAACAATATCCGTATAACGACCATATTTATAATACATAATTAGCCACTCAGATAGTGACATTAATGAAAACTGGGATGCCATAAAAAATGCATACATTGATAGCGCAGATAACATCCTTGACACAAACCTGGATTGCCGGAATAAGCACTAGATGTCCGACGCTTCATGGCAGCGGATTGTTGAAAGAGAAGAGCTGAAGGTTTGTTTGACTGCAGCATCAGATGACAACCGAAGAAGTATCGAACTCCTTTACCGTCAGAAAGCTCGAGAAGTTCAGCGTAGTGTGCGACACGATAAAAGAGTTTATGCGAATTGTCTTTTAGCCTCAGCAGAAGCCGCAAGAATTAACAACTTACGGCGTTTAAGTTGTGACAGCCCTCCTATTGTGAATGTGGAGTTGTTTTCGTAATGACCAATTTTAAAGTCAATTATCATTGTGCTTAAAAATAACATTGGATGGTCGATTTATTACTTCAATTTTATGATTCTTGTCACTGGGGTATGATTTTTGGTCAGGAGGCTGTCTACTATTTATGTAAATATTTTATAATTAATTAATCATTTAATTTTCAGTTTGCTGTTCAGACCAAGATACACAATGATTCCAACATGGATAATCGTGCCCAACAATTCGGCCAACAAACGACCAAACGTTGGGCCAGGAAGCACTGCCATAAAAAAATACAGGCCATCTCTCAGCTGCCTTCGTGAATGACGCCATAGAGTTTACATATGCTTGACTGACTTGACTTCTGTCAAAAGTAGCCAGTGGTTGGTGACTGATGGCGGCGAATCCGGTTTACGTGCGTTTCGTGTTTAGTTTTCGTTGTCCGCATTCAGTTTTAATTCAGTGTTTCCGGTTATCTAGTATGTAGTTAAATTGCGTCAAGTGATCCGAGAAAACAATTTGTACACGAAGAAAATTTTTTGTGTGCGTTTATACGCAAGGTGTTTGTAGTGGTAGTACCACTGTCTTTTTTATACAAAAATTTTTAATGACATCGTGATAATAATGTAGTCAACGGACGCAGACTTTCTATTTCTGCGGGCGAGTTGTTTTCTACAGTCCAGCCTGTATATTAAGATGGCAGTGTAGAAAGCCATGAAGATAAAGTGCACATTTCACAGTCGCGAAAATGTCAATACGCGATAATCTCAACCCTCTGAAATTTCAACACCTTTATCGCAACATGAAACACTCTATAATTTCAATTCAGAGCACATTTTCCATTGGAAGTTGTCCAAACTGCAGTTTTAGGTGATTTCCCCTTTTGACTGACTTCCATAGTCTCATTATCAATGACAGTAGAATCCCTCTAATCCGTCAACTTTGGGACTGGGGGTATGGTCGGATCGCAAAACAAGTCGGATTATCAAAAAAAAATTCAATATTTAATACACGTCATATAAAAATACATTATTTACACTGAAATAAACAATCTCTGAACTCAAAAATGACTAGATTATTCTTTACAACCAAAATATTGAAATAAATCCCACAAAAGCTTTTTTTAAGGTTTCATGTCCTCCCATGACTCAGAAATCTTATAGATAGCATCTTTGATGTCGAGGGATTTCATAGCTTCAAATATTTTATAATCTTCTTCGCACTTTTCTAAAATTGAGCTGATGTACTTTCTGCGATAACGCCTCTTTCACCATTCTACCACACCCTGATCCATTGGTTGGATAAGTGATGTGACATTTGATGGAAGAAGGATAGCTTTTATGTCCCCTTTCACTAAATCCTCCTCAGATGGATGTGATGGTGCGTTATCCAACAGCAGTAAAACACGAACAGGGAGCTTTTTTTCGGACATGCGATAACAGGAAGTAAACAATGACGTGTGGCGCGCGACAGGCGATGAGTCGGTCTCTCGGCTCGAGCCCGGTCGGATCAACCGAAGCTGCGAACCAGCCGAAGGCGGATTAGAGAGGTTCTACTGTAACTTATATTTCGATATAGAATACTACATGAATTTTCACTTTTTAACTCAATCCGATAATTTCAACAGTCGCTAAAGTTTCAACTGGCTTGGTTTTTTGGCCAGTCCCATATAAAAATATAATGGACGGGCATACTATATAGGTATAGTCCGCTAAATGCTATACGTTTGTTCGTTAGCCAGTTGGGCGGTTATCCAGGCACTTCCCGTGTTCCGATCTTAACTAAATTTGGTATGCAGGTTCCTTGTGACATCCTGAGCACAAATCGGTGATCGAAATTTAGATCATCGACTAGACCAGGGGTCGGCAAACTTTTCCTGAAAAGAGCCAGATCGTTGGAATTTTGGGGTCAGCGGGCCGGATAGTAGACCTAAGGCGGGTAACCATATGGTCAACATACTGCTAATTAAAGGTTTGAGGTGCATCCGTCCTCAATTATGAAGTCAAATGGACTTTACTAATTTGCCTTAATTCGTTCAATTTGCTATTTAAACGCTCCGATATGATTGACAACGAAATCGTTTGCATGTAAGTCGACGGATAAGTCGTAGCGTGTAAACTGCGCATCGATATCGTTGCATGCTTATCAATGTATAGGATAAGTCGTTGGATAAACCTTAACACCTAGTGGGGGTGGGGCACAGCGTGTAAGCTTCTCCTACGCGCCTTAAAGTCAACCCTTATCTGAGGCTTAGTTGACATTTCATTAGCATGTAAAATATTTCGGATGATGCAAGTTGTTGTCGTGCACATCCTGTTCGTTTTTAGTTGCATTCCACGACATGCCGGGATTGGCTGTGGCATGATTCTTACATCGCAGGGGGACAGTAGATTACGTTCTGAATATTTCTCCCCTGTGATATTCAGGGAAAGGTGGTTTCGTTAATATTATCAATTTTCTGAAGCATGTAAAAGCAGAGACAATTTTATGTTTCTGAATTCAATTTTCAGAATAAAAGTACAGTATATCATTGCTAACCAGTCAAGAAGACTAGGTTAGGTGATCCCCAAAAAAATATTCCGTCAAACACAGTGTTTGAGCTGCACTATGTGAAACTCATTGTATTATATGTACAATAGTTATGAATAACCGCATGCTACCTCCCCGATAGACTAAGGGCAGCCCCTGATGAGTAATTGCTATCGGGTGACGAAACCAGCTCAAACACAGTGGGTAGTGGCTTAAGGTTGAATATTTCTGTTGGGGATCATACGGGTATAGCGTCGTTAAAATGCAAGAAGTTAATTGATTTGATTGCCCCAGTCCAGTAAACAACTCTTGCTGACAACCAGCTGAGGCCACGAATGGTTTCTATCCAATACAAGTTCATAGACTGACGTGGTTGTAAGCCGCCAGACGTTGAATACCTTGAATTACTCTTTCATCGGCTCCGACAAGAGCTTATGTGATGAGACTGCACTGATGGCTACGCGTTTATCTGTGCAGATACCAATGCGAACTCCACAAAGCCTTTGAATTTCCTCTGACGCAGGACTCACTGGTGCTACCACATTATTTGGGCGATTACTGAGCAAATTCGCGCCAATTGTCGAGTACTTGTCAAATAACGAACAATTTGCACCTTACATGTGAATGTTCACACCGAGTCATCTCGCGGGAATAATATTCATCAACAAGTTTTAATTAACAAAATTGGCGAATACTCAATTGCCCTAACCTCTTGTGGGGCATAAGCGCGTCAACTGTTCCATGTGGCCCAGTTGACGTTTCGTTGGCATAAACTGGTTTCGCAGAATATAGAGAAAATATTATACGCCAATCACCATGCAAATTTGCAGTGTGATTGGGTCTACTAAAATATTAAAGCCAGTATTTGGTCATTACCTGCGTATATTTTTGTAGCATCGGTAGATGCAGTACGAATCTTGCAAACTATAAAATAACATTTTGACGTGAAACTTTATTTTAATCTATTCATACAATATTTTTTTTTAATAATTGTTTCATTTCAAAAGCAATATAACCTCGCGGGCCGGATTTGGCCCGCGGGCCGGAGTTTGCCGACCCCTGGACTAGACTAACGGTATATTCTGTTTTGTTTAAATCAGAGACATTTTCCATGATCAGATTTCAACCAAATTATGTACGTAGCTTACTTGGGTTGATCCTCCTGCATGTGTGCATCAGAAAAAAGGACTCTCTTTATCTTGAAATGGAACGGAAATCAAACCTAGTTGATATGGGTATCTCCTGATTCCTATGGTGATGAGACCAATGGACTTGGGAACTGTTGTTGTTTGGTCACGACTGATACCATTTTGAGTCCTTTGGTGAAGAAAACAGGTAATTCTTGACAATGGAATGGTATCTAATCTAGGCAAAATGCGTATCATATGACTGCGGATGTTGAGGCGAATACACTCGACTACTGGTGATGGTATTCTAAACCCTTGAGTCAGAAAATAAGGACATTCTTGCATTGGCCTCGTAAATATGAGTATCTCCTGAATCGAGGCGATAAGGACAACATTTTTCAAAGTAATTCAGACAACTTGAAAGCAAATGAATTAAAATTAAAATATACTTGCATGGGAGGAGCCTAAAGTGCCGATGAACATCATCGCTCATTTTGTGTCATTATTACATGATATTATCGTGACTGTACTGTAAGAATATTTAAAGGAACTCACAACTGAATTGCGTTTTTCATACATACATACATATGTACATATTACCAAAATCATATCTTTCCGACATTTGTCAAATATTAAATTCCTAATAATCCATGAAATAAATACAAAATTTCTGCATAAATCATTCGCAAAATTCACTCGAATGTCAACAGAAATCCGATGTCTTGATGGCGATTTTCGTCCAACCCAGATATGCCTTATGTGGCTTGCGGCCCGTCTCCAAATTGAATTGAAAATGACATCATACTATATTGGATTCGATTTCTAAGAATCAGACACCAAGTACCTATTGAAAGTAAAATTAAATACTTTTCGCTTGAGCAATTTCGCAGAGGGGTTCGCCGTCACAGGCGTAACATACTCGAATACAATAGGGATTATCTACAGCTAGCTTCTTTAGCACAAACTTCCGAATAGTAAATAATATAATTAGCAATGCGCCGTAAATTTACGAAATTCAATGTCATGTCCGCTGATAAACTCAAGGTCGTGACTCCAATTTGTCGTATACTACTTTTTTGTTTGCGTCGCCGCAGTCGCTTCTTGCGAATGCGAAAGTCAAAACGCAAGTCTCTCCACCATCGGACTTGGAGAAGAACTGCAAATTATTTTTTAAATAAAATTGTTATGTGATAATGATAACAGTGCGAATTTGCGTTGGACCCGTCGACAAGAAGTCAAGGGTGGCATTCATTTATATGCTAATTGGAACACAGTGCATTTGAATATGAACTAGAATAAAGTGGAAGATTGCACGTTGTTGTGGTGTTTTGATGGGTTATGCGAAATTTCTTCCAATATAAAAATTTTTTGGAAGTTACTACGCACTTTTTTTCTGTAGCAAATTGCATTGGGTGTAAACTATCAATGGGTGCGATTTTTCGGGAGTTTATCGGGTGTAGGGTAAATTAACACACGCGTTACACCGACAATATTAACCTGGAGAGCTTAGTCGGGTGGCTACCCTACACTCGATAAACCCTCAATAAATTCCACATGCTTGACACATAGATTAGCGTCGTGTGGAGTCTAGTATGTTGATGTAGGCATTGGCACTCTTGTGTTTTTGTCAGTCAGCCAAGTTCATTGCTAAACTAATATTACGTCTTGCTCTGATAGACCCATGCCTATTATTAAATAATATATTTTCAATAGGATTACTAAATACAATATATCAATAGAAAATAAAAAGATAAAAATTATGCTGGGGATCGAACCCGCGACACATTTGGATAATAATCTAGAGCTACACTTGTGACTGTCACTTATAAAGAACACGTTTGAATGTTTGTTAAGTTGGAGCAGTACGCCAAGTTTATAAACGTCCGCCGTCGCATTAAATAAACGGTCCGATAAACTGATATTTTATCCGAATTTGTAATTTATTTTCACCACATATGAGGTGCACCGCTTGACATCAGGGTAGACAACATGACGATTCAGAATTTAACCTGGATGCTACCCTAGATCGTTTTTTTGCGCAACCAGGGCAGGGACCCTACAGGGTTACGCAAAAAACGCACCTAATGTAGGGTGATCTAAGAGAAAAGAATCTTTTCGGGACATTATGGATTTGGCCTTAATGGGAGAATTCTCTCAATTGCATTTAGAGAGAGTCCATTCCCGCTTTAGGTGATAAGAACCTAGAACCCACGCAGAAAAATATGTAGATCCTAAAGCGGAAATTTCTTGAGTTTTGTGAAAATTCTCTCTAATGAAATATGTAGAAAGAATTCTACAATTAATGCCAAATCCATAATGTTCCTCCTTTTCAATGTTTTAACAGCGTTTATGTTTAAGCGATACTGAAGGTTGTGATCCCTTAAGCGCGGAGCGAGCATAGCGAGGGGAGCCCACACAAGAGACTATTGGAGGACACGGTCACTTGACCGAGATAAATGAAGGTAAATGATCCAGGTGGCCAAAGTGCGATGTCGGGTTGTAGCGCCACGATGATGATGATCGGATTGTAAATATAAAGGACACTTTGTCCACTTATTAATAATAAACAAGAAGTCATCGGAAAACGTCAACTTCCAATTTTTAGGTCTTGCAGCCATCTCACTAAATTATAAAGATGTACCTAGTCTAGCCATAAATACTGTTACAAACTTTTTGAAGCACTGTTCAATAAAAGAGGTGTTATATGTTAAGAAATCATTGTTTATTTATTAAATGCATTGTCAACAACGGAAATTGCAACAAGTTATTCGAAGTGATTGCCTTTTGCCTTTACACAAGCCTTTAATCGAGCTGGCCACTTATCTATGGAAGCACGCACGACTTCAATCGGAAAGTTGGCGACTGCATGTGTAAGAGACTTCTTTAAGGATTCGATATTAGAATGTCTTTTAGAGCACATCATTTGCTCTAAGACAGACCATAATTCGTAATCCAGCGGATTCAGGTCTGGGCTAGAGGAAGGCCAATCTTCAGCTTTAATAAAATCTGGAACATTTTCTTCAAGCCATTTTTGGGTTGACTTCGCCTTATGACCTGGTGCAGAATGTTGCTGGAAACTCCAAGGCTGATTTTTGAATAATGACGTGTTGAGAGGTTTCACTACACTTTCAAGGACACTTTCTTGATAAATTTTGGTAGACTTTTGACGGCCTTCTCACAAAAATGCAACTTTGTCACCCCGTTGTAGCTAACACCCCACCAAACCATTACTGAGGCTGGATGATGACCTCTTTGAACCTTTTGGGCAACTTGAGAAGCTTCTCTGGCACTGCGAGCATAAACCCTATCGTTTCGTTTATTAAATGTTTCTTCGACAGTAAAAATTTTTTCGTCCGTAAACAAAATTTTACGGTGTTCTTGGTTTGCGTACCGGCAAAGTAATCGTTTTGATTTTTCCACTCTATTTTTTTTTAACGAATCTGTTAGTAAATGCCCGGTAGATCTACGATAAGCACCCAACCCCAAGTTACTTTTGATGATACGTGAAATTGTTCTATGGGATATTTTCATCTCACGCGATGAATTTTTTTGTTTCCGAAGAGGATTACGGCGAATTCTCTCGCGCACGGCTTTAACCGCTTGAGGTGTTCGAGTAGTTCGCGGACGGCCACTTCTTTCACAGTCACTTACTCCAGACGTATCATTAAATCTTTCAATAGATAGATATACAAACATTCGGCTTATACCAAGGGTATGCAGAGTCTTAAAAATATCACTTGGTAGCATTCCTACTTTATGAAGTGCAATCACAGCAATTCTATTTTTTTGTCACCCCAATCCATGTTCACTACACTAAAAATTAAACTCAAATGATGACAAATGCATTAAGCCCAAGCGTACTATAGCGATTAGCTCAATTTTTAAGAAATGCAATATAACGGTGCCTTTCTGCAGGGTTGCCAAACCTTGTAACAATATTTATGGCTAGACTAGGTATAAAGACAGTATGGATCCTAACGTCACAGTAGCGGTGTTTCTTTGTCAGCAGAACTTAACACATCATACATTAACAACATTATCCCCTGGATAGAGAGGTGGTGGAGGAATCTTGCTCTGTTAGCATGTTTCATCGTTCGAAAGTTAGATGGCGCCGCAAACAATACGATCCACATTCATTGTGACAATTCTCGCATCATTAATTATTTTTATAGTTCTAAGGAATAGTTGTTAATTGCCTTGACCCCTCCAGGGGCATAGGCGCGTCAACATCTATAGCATTTCTATGCCTTGTTGACGTTTTGATAGCATATCTACTTTTCGGAAGTGCAGTTGCTAGCATGCACCTCCTATCCGCGCCGTCTTTATACTGACAAGCTCGGAGCACTGTGAGAGTTCTATTAGTACTCACAGGGAGTTTTTGGTCGCGCCGAGATTTGAACTCCGAGCTCTTGATTAGTATCGTAGAGCGGTGACCGAACGACCACGGCCACCGAGCGCGACAAAGGAATAGTGATGCGTTCGGGTAGCCATGAGTTCTCAGTCGCCACTCTAGGATGCTTGCATCTAGAGATTTCCCCAGCGTGTTAATGAAATAACAAGCTAGCCTTCGGCGTTGTGACTTATGGTGCATTTGCCACTTTGAAATTAGTAGTAACACTCGTTCCGATTTCACTGTTCCTATGAGAGGTATTATATGAAATAGTGGGCCGATTTCAACAAAATTTAGGAACATAGTTTGGCAGTCAATATGATTGAATAATATGAAATTTGGTAAAGATATCTTCAGAAATAAAAAGATTTTCCTAACAAAAACTTGTTTTTGGAACGGTTGTTCCTATGACAGCTATATGATAGAGTTGTCCAATTTGAACCAAATTCAGGAATTTGATTTGACTAAAGATACTATTGATTGGTCTAAAATTTGAAAAAGATATCCTTACAAATAAAAAAGTTATTTTCACAAAGACGAATTTTTGGATCGGTCGTTCTTATGGCAGCTATATGACTTAGTAGTCCGATTCCATTGGTTCCGACATATATACAGCGTGCAATAGAATAAAGGCTTTGTACAAAATTTCAGCTCGATAGCTTTAAAACTGAGGGACTAGTTTGCGTAGACCCAAACGGATAGACGAACAAAGCTTAATCGACTCATCTCATCATACTAACCAAGAATAGTTTATATGGTCGGAGATGCTTCCTTCTGTGCGTTGCAAAATTCATGACAAAGTTAAATTACCCTATCACATCCGTGAAGGGTATAAACAAAAACTACCTGTGGGTACTGCTACAACTTCCACAGCGTTACAACCTTGTCAATAAAAGACGGCTATATGGATGGAAGGAGTTCGCTAGGAACTGCACCATCCGAAATTTATATGCATGTTGGCGCGCCCATGCCCCTGAGGGGTTAAGGCAATAGTGCACAAATGCGCTGATTTTTCTACTTCAGTTATATTTACCATAATATATTGTCATCCAGAATACTACATGTGCTGAAAAGTCCCGGAACTTTTCAATAGCTGGCACCCCTCGAAAAAAAAACTCTTTGCGCAAGTTAGCTGAGACCGTGGGCATCTCAAAAGAATGGGCGGGATACATTTTGCACGATATTTTGAAGATGAAGAAGCTATCGCCGCGATGGGTGCCGCGTTTGCTGACCCTCGATTAAAAACAGCAGCGCGTTGATGATTCAACGGACCGTTTGGTGTTGTTGGAGCGTAATCGAGCGGACTTTTTTCGACGTTTTATCACGATGGATGAAACATGGGTCTATTACCATACGCCTGAGTCCAATAGGCAATCTGCAGAGTGGCTGGAAAACCACGAAAGCAGACCAAAGCGGCCAAAAGACCAACGCTCGGCCGAGAAGGTTATGGCTTCCGTTTTTTGGAATGCACATGGCATAATCGTCATCTATTACCTGCAGAAGAGAAGAACAGTCACAGGAGAGTATTATGCAGCGTTATGGGACAAACTAAACGACGAAATAAAGAAAAAACGGCTCTACATGGCGAGAAAAAAAGTTCCGCACCATCACACACGTTCTTGAAAGCGATGGCCAAATTAGACCAATTACGATTTGAATTGGTTGCTCACCCACCGTATCCTCTAGACTTGGCCCCCAGCGACTATTATCTGTTCCCAAACCTCAAGCGGTGGCTCCAGGGAAAGCGATTCAGATCAAATGAGGAAGTCAACGCGGAAACCGAGGCATATTTCGAAGGCTTCGACGGTTCGTACTACGGAAAGGGCACCGAAATGTTGGAAAATCGCTATACCAAGTGTATCGCCCTCTCAACTATGTTGAAGAATATCTTTGCCCAAAAAAAGCTTGTTTTCATTAAAAATCCCGGGACTTTTCAGGCAATGTAGTATACTGGAATTTGGGTTTACTTTTGATTTTGTATAGCTCCGTGAAGTATTGGCAGCAGCTTTTCCACGGCTGTAGTCTGGATAGCGCAACGGTTAGCACGTTCGCCTTTTACGCACTGGGCTCCGGTTCGATTCCTACTAAAGGGGATAGTTTTCGATAAAAAAGGGGATTTACGTGTCGGACTATGTGCTCACTCAGCTGTTAAATGAGTACCGAATTATGGTTTAAATAACTCGGTTGAGCGTGTTGCTGATCACAAACCTCTGCACAAAACATACCGTCACGATCTAGAAAATGAGATGATGCTAGCTCATCTCGAGGCCATGGTTCAAATTGGACTGTTGCGCCCATTATTTATTATTTTTCCACGGCTTCTATGGTGGCTTTTATTCTGGAACTACTCTATATCGTTTCTTCAGTATACTGTTGTTGCGCATAATTTTTGTGGAACGAAACGCGGCTAGTATTTGCATTAAATCTTACCTAATAGATAGTTCCATAGATATCAGTTTATAAACAAGCTCAACTCACCTGAAAATAGAACATATGAAAAAAACAATTAACTTTTTTGTATAAAACAAGATAAAAAATGTTTATAAACAAAAAATATTTTTAATTTAATACTGCTTATTTCAAGCTACAAAATCTAATGTTCATCGGCCGAACAACGTATTGCAGAAAGGAAGATCAACCGATTATAGGATAATATAGAAGAAATATGTGAAATAAAACTTAATGAAATAAAAAACAAAACGGGACCGAAGCTTGTCCCGGGTCCGGATACCCTAGATCTGTGTAGACCTGGTGATGATACCATACTACAAACTAGCAACGACCATATGCATTTAAAGTGTGTTTCCAATATGGTCAGTTTGGACAGGAGTTAGCCAATGAGGCTACGACGAAGAAACCTTTGTAGCGAAAGTAGTCATGATTTTGGCTCTTTTCACCTTAACTAAGCAAAAGTCTCATTTGAAGCATGTATGCCAAAAGCAGCTCTCTATGTGATTTCGTTCAAGAGTCATTAGCAAAAACTTAAAAAGTAGTGTAGTAGGGGACACTTCACGGCTTTAATTTCCGCTTTGCTAGTATTATCCTTCAGTTATGCGATAGTCTAAGGTTTATTCACATAGACACTTTCCCAGCCACACAAAAAGAAGTATAAAGATATATACATATAAATACAATTTGCATCCTTTTCAGTGCTTCGCTTACAATAAATTCAGTATTAGATCTATAATTATTATACTGATATTTACGACCATAAAAACATTTTATTGAATTCGTTCAACTGTCAAAACAACTCTTTTTTGCGAAACTAGGAATATGGTATATGTCATTTAAAGGAGATGAAACTTCCGATCTGTCTACTTTATTGTGCCGATATTTGAACAAAATTAATTAACAAACAAAAGGAGTTATGATTGGGTCAAACCTTGTCGTTTCTCGCCAGGTCACTCTGCTCTTTCATTCAATCGGGAATTATTGACACTTATAATAAACTAAAACCACATTCGTTGGGAGGGCAAGAGTGGTTTTGATCAGTTTTATACAACCAAGCAAACTTTCTATGAGCGTAAGTGATCAAATCAGAAGGTGATATGTACTAACAATGATACCAAATGTGTGTTGTATGGCAGGGATCGGCAACCTTTCTGGGCGGTAAGCCATTTTCAAAAGAAATATCTTAGGGGGCCGCACAGTACAAAGAAACCATCAGGTGTCAGCGCAAGAAAGCAAACTGAAATTCCATTGCAAACACAACGCCATCCAGACGCGCACAAAATGTTGAAAATTTAAAATATGGGCGTTACCAAACCGCCAGCAGACGTTATTAAATGTACGAATAAATGACTGTAGTCAAGTCACTCACTTGTTGATTCCAACGAAAACGAAATTTCGACGCTTTGAAAGCGTTGGCAGATATTATCAAAACAGCAAATAAATGATGGACCATACTCTAGTCCCCACGATCATGATTTGAATGGCCGCGTTTCGAATTTTCAACATTCAAGGGCTTATGCCACAGTGTTATGCAACAAACTCAGTCTGCTCTTTTGCATTAACGCTTGTGGAAGTGTCCTGAATTGAATACCATTCAAATCAATACTACACTTGAGTAGGGTCAATTTATTCGCGATTTTGATGACGTCTGCCACCGTTTTCGTAACATACAAAATTTCGATTTTCAACATTTTAAACTCGTCAATATCGATTGAACAATTCAGATACATAAAATCTTCTGCAGCAACAAAAACAGATTTTTGAACTGTAGCGAATTAGGCCCCGCAGTAAACTTCTACCCTGGCTCCGCTAACCGACCTAGGCCGCCGTCGACGCCTGTTGCATGGTATAGTATAACAGTAATAAGCTGATAAGTGATAAGTAAAAACTATGAGGCGTATACAACTCACGATTTCCTGAGAAACTAAATACAATTCCATCCAAAGGCTCGCAAGTTACTACAATATTTTGAAAAAGTTGTAATACTGCGCAGTTTTTTCTGGATATGCTCGTCCCGAAGCACCTGCATTTTCTTCTCCATCGTCTCGTCTGCTGATTCTCCTTTTTCATTCACTGTATCTTCTATAGCCCCGTTCAATACGATCGAACAAAGCTCCAGAATGAATCGAACGGCCTGGATCTGTAACGAGCGAATTCAAACAGCCACCATACATACAGATAATTTGCCGCGTGGCATTCTGATCCACATGTGAACCCATACGAGACCTGGATCAAAGACCGATCAGAAGTTTTGTATGAAAATTGATCTTATCCGAATGAATCGAACGGGGCTAATAGTACACTAATTATGCACATTTTATCAGATGCTTCCATCTAGATTATGAATAATTTGGGTAAGAACTTCAAATGTCGCAACATCTTAAGGAGTTGTTTAGTAGATTATCATATCAGTTTCAATTTAAGCTCTTCCATCCATTCTCAATCAGTTGAGCTGTCTGTTCTTCACTAGCTGAGCTATCCGTTCTACCATCCGTTCTCCATCAAATCCTACTCAAAACTTATGCAAAATGGATAGCTGATGATGGAAAAGGGATAGATCAACTTATAGAGAAGGGATAAATAAACTGACGGAGAATGAATAGTATATATTCAGAGGTAGCTTTGCTATTCCTGGAGTTCGGTTAAAGTAGTCTTCATCTCAAAAATGGGCAATCGTCCCAAAGATGCCCCAAATCATATAGGCCTATCAGCCTGTTATCTTTCATACATCTTTCATGCATAAGTCTATGTAGAAAATCCTTGATGCACACATCAAGTCCAGACTCCTCACCAAATTCCCGCTATACTGTAAGCAGTTTGCTTACCAGTCAGGTAAATCCACTGAAACTGCTCTCCACTGTCTAGTTGAAGAAATTGAGGCAATCCTGGCAGTAAAAGAGACAGCGGTTTGTGCCTTTTTCGACGTTGAAGGTACTTTTGACGATACATCTTTCTCTTCCATTGGCTGCACTTCAAGAGCCTTCGAGTCAATCCGGCTAAGGCATTATTATTTCGAAGAAAAGAAATACCAGACAAATGAGATGTCCTACAATGTACAACTCTCCAGTGTTCCTGGCGGATTCCGCCAAATACCTCGGTGTTACTCTAGACAGGAAATTACTCTGGTCGGAACACCTAAAGACAATATCGGACAAAGCCACCAAGACTCTATGGATTTGCAGGCAGTTTGTGGGTAAGAATTGGAGAACATCGCGCTCGGTTTCCGTGGTCGTTCGGTCATCGCTCTACGATACTAATCTAGAGCTCGGAGTTCAAATCTCGGCGCGATCAAACACTGCCTGTGAGTACTAATAGAACTCTCACAGTGCTCCGAGCTTGTCCGCGGTGCATGCTAGCAACTGCATTTCCGAAAAGTAGATATGCAATCAAAACGTCAACAAGTCATTGAAATACTAGATATGTTGACGCGCCCATGCCCCTGGAGCGGCCAAGGCAATTAACATAACATAACCTGTCTCACAGCAACGGGGGCTATTAGCAGCTGCCCGACTGCAGCTCTTGAAGCGCTATACTCGACCTCCCTCCACTTCACATTCACATAAAGACGGAGGCAAAAATAGCAGTAGTGAGACTAAAAGTATGCCAGGATTTCTTCAAACTAAACCCAAAGCAAACCAACTGGGTAAATGAGGACCACGTATCTAGCGTGCCATCAGACCATTTAGCCAGGGAGTTTTGCTTGAAACTTCCACTCTTAACCAAAATTTGGAGTAGAGAGGATTGGAATCTGAAGCTCGACACCCTCCCCTTCAACGTTCTTCAGTGATACACAGATGGATCTAAAACCGAAGAGGGTACAGGGGCGAGCGTCATAGGCCCGTATCACAAGGTATCCATTCCAATGGGAAAGTACGCTACGGTGTTGCAGGCGGAAGTTCACGCAATCGAAAGCTGCGCGAACACATGTTTAGAAGCTGGATACCGAGGCAAGAATATTGCAATTTTCACAGACCGCCAGTCAGCGATCAAAGTTCTAAGTAACTTCTCTGTCTCGTCGAAATTGATGCTTAGTGGTCGTGAAGCCCTGCAACGATTAGACTCTGTAAATAAGGTTACCATCTATTGGCTGTGGAATCTCCTTGTGTAGTGAAAGACGACACATCAGTAAATGGGAGCACTAACTAAACGTCGCGACTCGGACAGGCGAAGCTGTTTAAAGCCGGCCACTCACGCAATCGTATCCTTGAGCTGCTAAGATTACGCAGAAACCGGGTGAGAATTATTTGCGGGTTCCTCACGGATCATTTTACCTTGAGGGGTCATCTTCATAGAATGGGGATTATTTCCCACTCAAGCTGTCATTTCTGTGAGAGTGAAGATGAGACTTTCAAGCACATTCTCTGTGACTGTGAGGCACTTCATCTACGCCGCTTGAAATGCTTCGGCGATGCATTCTCTGAAGAGGAAACGATTGCCTTACTAACACTCGAACAGCTGAGCAGATTCGTTGGGATGATTGGTCTCGAGAATTAATCAAATCACTAATCTGCATAGAGTCCAGGGTAAAGCAATATAGATCTCCGAGTCGCAGTGCTCGTTGGCCCTTTGGCCCAACTGTCCTCCATCTAATCTAATCTAATGCTGTAATACAATTAAAAGCTTAACTGAAACATGCAATATACGCCCCCGGTTTATCCTAAAAGGAGTCGAATTTTGGTTCTTCTCCGCCAATGGGGGTTTATCAAAACGTGACAACACATACGCTCGGGTATAATGGTATGTTGGTATAACTCTCCGGTAAACCTGCACGGATATACCTCTCCGGTCTACCGGAACTTTTACGGCCGGCCTTAAATTCAAACAGGGTTGTGTGCACGAGTAGTCTTCAACACTACACCCCAAAGGTCTACTCCGCTAACGATCATTAGGAAATGCATGCTGGCAACTAAATTCTTCGAAACTATTATATGCCAACGAAACGTCAACTGGGCCACATGGGACAGTTGGCGTGCTATGGCCCACAAGGGGTTAGGACAATTGAATAGTGGTAACGATCATTACTAGTTTAATAATAACTAAATATAACTTTAAACCTGAAAATAGTTTTAAAAGAGTGAAACAATCAAAACTTGCTGTTTAAAAAATTACCATTTCATTATAACATCCAGCAAAGGTTCAGTGCACTTCCTAACAAAAAAAAAAACTTTCAAATTCATAAATTTAACTAAAAAGAAGACCAAAAGTTTTCACTATGAAAGTATTCGAACAAGTATCAAACTAAAACATTGCCTATGCCTACCAAATAAACAAATGCCAATAGATGAAATTACACATCGTCAAACACACACATAATGTTATTGTTTTTTACCTTTTGTATTAATTATGTTATGTGCAAAAACGATATACAAATATCTTATGTTAAACTGCAATTTATACAAATGTTCGTAAAAATTATACAATCATGCTTACAAATATAAACAACATTCATTTGTGCTTGAAAGATTAGCCTCCAATTAAATATCTCTAATCTTACATCAAATATAAAAGAAAAAACTTAAAATAAGAAAGAAGGCATGATGGAGTATAATGAGCAAGTACATTCATGTACACATAAGATTTAAGTTCTCTTACCAAAACTCAGAGTAAATTAAATTAAGGAGCCAATCTTTTTATCTCGAATGTTCATTTCGGAAATTTTTCCTTCGCATGTAATGCAAACTGAAGTAAAGTCATTTTTTTATGGTAAGGTGCATTGACGGTACTTTCCAATTCAAAAAGTAAAATGCTAGTGCATTCACTGCCCCTTTACAATATACTTCATACAAATCTGTTTATAATTTCAAATTTATTACACTGCCTCGTATTACGTTTCAATTTTAACGAATCGGCAGAAAATTATAATAAAAAAAAACGACCAAAAAAGAAGCATACTTTTCACGTGAAAAGATGCGAAGTTGTAACAAAGTTTATAAGTCCACAACGGACCAGATAAAAAAATGTATACGCAAAAAAAAACGAAGGCTGCTAATTTTTTTATTTTAGATAATATCGCATCATTAGATTTTGTGGCTCGCGCTCAATTTTGGGATTATGTGATCCTATCGTTAATCGTGCCACACATTAATTAGCATCTCTTCACAGATATCCAATCTTGACTCCATATGTAACAGCGCAAATTAGCCAAATTTCCTTCGCCTTTACATTCGCTTCCGTTCAGAGATTGATCAATTTTCACCTGTTCAAATGCGCCTCTCATTCACCTCGATGCGATCAATCACTTTCGTTGAATGGTCAACGAACGTCTTAAGATTCTTCACATACATAAACGTATGCCGCTACAAGATTGTTACGGACTTACACACTTTTTCTTGAGGTTAATAAATAAATAGAAAAGAAAACAGCAATTTTTAAACCGGCCCCGACCGAATGCCGCTGATATTTCCATGAATTGAAAATTCATGTGAAAAGTTGTTACGCTTGTGCAAATTTTGGAAATGTCTCAATCACGGTAGTGGATCTGGAATGGGGTTTCGCTCACCTTCTTCCTGAAAACGAATTTTTTTCGGCTTGCATTTAAGTCGCTCTAAGTATTTTTTATAATCAAGGATAATTTTGTGGACTTGACTCAATTGCCCTAACCCCTTGTGGGGTATAGCGCGTCAACTGTTCCATGTGGCGCATTTGACGTTTCGTTGGCATAAACTGGTTTCGGAGAATGTAGTTGCTAGCATGCACCTCCTGCACACCCATGGCCACGAACGTCGTCGTGGACGAGATTAGAGCCCGAAACGCCGGTGGTCAAACACGAGACTGATGCCTCAACACACTGCGCTACCGGTCACCCCAATAGTGACAATAGGATAATACCTACAAAATAAAAAAAATCCATCTCCAAAAGTCAGAGGCAAAAAAATAACATCTACCATTTTTGCGGTAGCTAATACCTTAAGTTTGACCGAGAAAAAAAACTGTGCGTCATTTGGAATCGGCCTTAGATCCGAACGACCTTCAGGGGGCGACTGAAAAATTTCTAGAAATATGTGCAACCTACGTTCGTTATGTATTGTAGATAGCGTGTAGAGGAAAATCTTTTTAGCCGTGCGCTATAAATGGATATCTGTGACAAAAATTTCAAGTGCACTATACTTTAATCATAGTAGATGCCTTCTTTGGGTTCATTGATGGTTTCTCAACTTTAAGCGTTTCGTTGAAGTACGAGTATAACTGAAGATACAGTGGATAAATTTTGATCGTTTATAGACTATTGTTCATGCAGTTCATGTCGGATATGTACATAGGTACGAGTATAGGGCGTAAGTCTATGTGAATTTTAAGTGATTTAGGAAATTACTTAAACTTTGAACATTACTCAATCGTCAATTTATTTTATCATTCAAACTATACAGTGTGTCCCGCTTGGAAATGTCCACATATATTTCAAGGGAGGACTGCACATTTTGTAATTTTGTAGAAAAAAAAACTATACTAAAATAATTGCTCTATCTTCACCCGCTACGCAGTTACCGCATTTTTTTTATGTCGTTGTCGTCAAAAAGCACGACTTGTCGACAAATACTAAAATTTGTTATTGGCTGCGTTCCTAAAACCCCAGCGCTGAGTAAGCGCTTAGTCAGCGCTTCACGATTGCTAACCAGGACATTTTGATCATTTTTGTGTTTTAGAAACGGTATGCCATCTGTCACATTTGTCAAATGCCATGTTTAGTTTGGCATTTGACAGAAAATTCGAAATTTCTTGCTTGCATGACACATAAAACATCGTAACAATTATCCTTCCCACAATAAAATTTGGCAAACACGTTAAAAACACGACCATCGTCCACACACAACCGAGGTTAGAACCGAAGTTTGACGGAACAGGCATTTGTCACTTTGCAACTTGAGAATTGTCGCAAATGTCAAATATTGCGAGAAAATTTTATGCTGACTAAAAGTGAAAGCATTTAGCTTCAGCGCTTAGCTCAGCACAAGCTAGGACAAATACCACGCAGCACTAAACGCTCCTCATCGCTGTTGTTTTAGGAACGCAGCCATTCTCTAAAGCACTTATTCTAAGATTTTTCTAAAACTATATAAAATAAATAAATAACTGGCGCAACAGTCCAATTTGAACCACGGCCTCGAGATGAGTTAGAATCATCTCATTTCCTAGATCGTGACGGCTTTTGTGCAGAGGTATGTGATCAGCAACACGCTCAACCGAGTTATTTACCCCATAATGGGTACTCATTTAACAGCTGAGTGGGCTCATAGTCCGACACGTAAATCCCCGGAATCGAACCGGGGCCCAGTGCGTTGAAGGCGAACGTGCTAACCGTTGCGCCATCCGGACTACAAACTATATAAGATTTCATATAAAATAACTAGACACCGGACTATATGTACATACATATTCACATTTGCAAGGTACAGATGCGAATTATTTCTCAGTGAAAATTGGAAATTTGGTTGACTTGGTTTCATTCTGCATACCAACTGAGTACATATGCGTCCGTACCATAGCTTGACAACACGCCGCGTCATACATTTTTGTTGGCACTCGAAACACTGTTGGTCAGAGGGTCGCGCCCCCTCGGAACAAAAATTGTTTATTATCGAATTCCCTGCTACTATCTGAACGAAACCACTAAGCTCATTTCGTACAGACAGAAGCGCTCTTCAGGTCTTTCATCTTAAAAGCTGTATGTATGCAAGACGACCACGAATGTGTGAGCATTCTATTAGTACTCGTATAAGTCACGAAGATGTGATTTTACTTGGAAACTCGACCGTGAAGGTCCAGGACGTTAATTTTGAATTGGAACTTCTTTAAAGTTTAAACAACTGCATTTTAGAAGTTGCGATAAATTTCGTTTTATTAAAACCGCAAAACCTGCGTCACCTCATCACCTCTTAACTTTCAATCAATATGAACGTATACAAACAAGTACGTCATAGAATTTCTACATATTGTAGACGAAACAAAGATGTAAGGTATTTTTGTCACAGGGTAAAATGTGCTGTCTGTCTGTATAAATGTAATATGTACCTTAAAGGAGTTCTTGTGTTTATGCATAGTTACTTTCGAAAGAGTATTTGTTATAATCAAGGATAATTTTGTGGGCTTGACTCAATTGCCCTAACCCTTTGTGGGGCATAGCGCGTCAACTGTTCCATGTGGCCCAGTTGACGTTTCGTTGGAATAAATAAACTAGTTTCGGAGAATGCAGTTGGCAGCATGCACCTCTTGCTCCCCCATTTAGCCGCCTATCTGCGACAAGTCGAGAGATGCTGTGGCTTATTCTTACGACCCGGACCACAGGGGGAAGACAACACAAACATCCATGGCCACAAACGTCGTCGTGGACGGGATTCAGCTAGTAAGAAGTCTAGACAAGTCTAGTAGTAAATACCATTAAGAATGACTTGCAACCCAGGATAGACTTCTGCAAGGATAATGACAGAAACATCATCAGTGACATCGATAGCATCAACAAACGATGGGCAAAGAGTCATTACGTCGGGGCGCAAGATCTCCTACCTAATGAAACAAAATATTTCATTTTGAAAATCATACGGTAGCCTTAAGGTTAAATTTAAAAAGGTTTCGGTTTTGTTCCCTGTAACTAAATGCACCACGCGCTTAATCGATTGCCATTTCGGTTTTAATAACTGGCTAAAATCCTACTGACCCCACATTGGTCGCCGAATGCCCTCGGACTTTCCATTTTTGGCTATTTTTCACCGTTAATTTTTATTTATATAAGATAAAAGCAGCCTGTGTAGCTTTAAGGTAAAGGCCTAAAAAGGTTTCGTTTTCTTCGTTTTTTTTTTTTTGTTTCGTCGACGAGATAAAATTACAACTCACATTGACATTGATCGCCGAATATTTTCGGGCCTTTTCAACACTTTTTTGACAAATGTCTTCTGTTTTCAATTACGTAGGACTGAAAAAATACCCATAAGATAGTTGAAGATAGCGTTCAAAAAGCTTAAAGATGCCCTAAGAAAACCTTAAGATGACGATTCCATTACCTATTTTGCTTTCATTGACTGGATAAAATCACACGGATCAATGGTGGACGCTGAATATCTTCGACTACTTTTCACTGGAAATTTTCATCGATATGGAATCACAAAAGGCCATAAGGTAACCTTAAGGTAAGGTCTAAAAATGTTTTGGTTTTTGAGTTTTGTGACTAACGGTATTCGATTGCAGATATCAGTTTCATCTAAAATAAAATCACGCTGAGCCCACATTGAGAGCCTAATATTTTCGGGTTTTTCGACAATTTTTTGACTAATTTCTACTATTTTCACTGACGTAGGAGACAAAAAAAGTCGTAAGGCAACATTAAAGAAACTTAAGATAGCGTTAGGGAAGCTTGAGGGTGCGCTAACATGGTCTTAAGATATGTCAAAATTACATTTATCCCATATTAGGCGCAGAATGCGATCTGTACTGGTTATTATGTTGATTTGTTCGTTTTGGTAGTGCTTGCACATAAATAAAGAAGAGAGTGAACTAAGGGTCAAATTTGTGAAGTTTTCGGAACTTCCTTTATATCCCCCGACAAGAGGCCATACTCGATATTGGCATGATTGATGAAAGCTCAAATAAACAGCCCCCCGACAGCAGCAGAAGTATATCTCGCTCTAAAAATACTTAACCTGAACAAAGCACAGGGTGCAGACGAGATTCCAGATGAACTACTTAAATCTGGTGGAGCGAGCCTGTTAAAATCTTTCATTCATCAACTGCTTCGGCATATCTGGTACGATGAAATTAATGTAGAGGATTGGCGGAGGACCATTTTCCGCCTCATATGCAAGAATAGGGGAATACTTCGGTGTGGAAACTCAAGAGGCATCTCACTAGTCTATACGTCCTACAAAATACTGACAAAAATTTTGGAACAATGGCGTAGATGGTTTTTTGACTGGAAAGGGGGGGGGGGATATGTTGTCGGTACAAAAAAAATTGAGCTTTCAATTGGGACCATAAAAAGTTCGTTAGCATGGCACGATAGCGCATGCCATCACACTAACAGCTTCACCGGCTTCGTTTTCGAAGAAGTGCGGTCCAATGACCTGGCCTCTTCAAAAACCGCACCCAACAGTAATTTTTCGTGGATGCGTAGGATTCTCAGTAATAACCCTTGGGTTCCCATCAGCCCAGATGCGACAATTCTGTTTATTTACAAATCCATCGAGGTGAAAATGTGCCTCGTCGCTAAAGATGATTTTCTCTGTAAAGTTGTCATCCACTGGTGTTTGTTCAGGCATCCATCTGGCGTATTTGTGACGCTTGAAGTGGTCTGTGGGTTTGAGCTTCTGAGTCAGTTGAACCTTATAGGCGGGCAGATTCAAGTCCTTTGTACAAATTTGCTGCAAAGAGCTCCGTGAGACGTCCAGTTCCCAAGCGCGATGACAAATAGAGATCGACGGAGTTCCACACTTTCGCGTACAGCTGAAATGTTTTCGGTGAAACGAGCTGTACAAACACGCCCTAGTGCTGCCACATCCTCCACCGACCTGGTTTTCTCGAATTTACCCACGATATTCGAGATTGTGCGCTCGTGTGGACGATTATGCGGACCGAAAAAATCACGTAGCGCAGGATGGCCACTTTATTTGAACGTCCATTCACATAATAGGATTCAATAACTTTTATGCGTTGTTCGTGTGGACCCTAGATAAGACATGTCAGGACAGAAAACAAAAAATTTGACGTTTAGGCGTGTTTGACAATCTTAATGGGGGAATCCCTATTGGGACACCCCTTATTTATGTTGCTAGTCCAGATGAGGTACAATCCTTTAACTGTAAGCTTGTAAATAAAAGGTAGGTTAGGTTAGGTTAAGGGGCTGCCGCGCTACACACAGCACACTTAGGCCTCTAAAGGCCCATTGTGATACCACCCGGAAAAGAAAAACCGTCTCCTTAAGATGGCTGCGTATCAAACCAGCCCGTGCTACTGATATAGCGATTTAACCGGAAGGCGCATGTATTCTTAAGGTCATCCAAATCATGAAAGATCCGCGAGCCCAGAAAGTAGCCCCTCCTACCAGCCAGGGCCGGACAATGACAGAGAAAGTGGAGGATGGTCTCCTACTCCTCCTCATCTCCACAGCTCCTGCAAAAATCATGATGGGGGATATTGAGCCTCCTGGCATGCTCCCCGATTGCGCAGTGCCCGATAATAACTCCAACAACTCTGCCAATGTGCCTCCTATTCATCGAAAGCAGGGTGGCAGAGCGGCCGGAATCCAATATCGGCCAAATCGACCTTGTCGTATTGCATGTTGCCTCGTTGAGCCATCTTGTATTGGCCCTGTTGACAGCAGTGGCCTGATGGCCTGATGGTAAGATTCCAAAATATTTTTCATGGGGAACCTCTTTTGATAGCCCCATTTTTATTCCTTCATTTTCAATCCCTTCATTGCTTCCTAGTTTTCTCTTCATTATCTTTGACAGACATATCATGATGTGATAATAAGAAAATCAACAAGAGGCACAAAGCTCACCCATAACTTCTGCACTAAAATAAATCAAGCAAATCAAGGTTAGGTAGTTTACATAATTGATTGTCTTTGCGCCAAGACCCACGGTCCAATTACCAAGCTTTGTCTCCGACCCCACCGTCACATTTTGGTATCCACCTTATTGCTCTTCATTAAATAACAATTTAACAGAACAACAATTTCAAATTTAGATTTTTATTATATCCCGAATTTTAATTTTTGTTTTATTTATTAACTACGAACAAATCGTACTTTTCCGTCTTAAGAAATATGTGAACCGTGGGTATTATTGGTATAAACCAGGCCAAATCAATTACAGAATATCTATACTAGACTTATAAAACAAATCTTACACAAGCTACTAATTTTCAATTAACAAAAAGTAAATATTCTAGCTGAAAATGCGTGACCCGATTTTCTTGATTTACTTTTGATTATTTTTTAAGATTCGCATGCATCATTCGCGCTTCATAAATTGTTTTGCGAATTTGAAAAAGGCAGGGAAGAGCGCCTTATGCTTTTTTTCCCATGCATTTTTTCAACTTTTTCAAGATGAATATCTTTTCTATTAGACAAAATATATTTGTTTTCGCTTCTTTGTCAATATAATTTTCTGCAAATACAAGAAGTATCTAGTGTCAAATAAGAAAACTCGTGGAATTTTCCGTGGATATATCATATATTCCACGTCGCAATTAAAGAATTCTGGAAAAGTATTCACCTCAATTTTATAATTGATATGAGCACACATGAATATTGGGATCTATTTATATAACTGGATTGGATTGAATCTTTTCCAATCATTGATTATGAAGCTGTAAATTTTCTCAAGCCATTCTTTTTTGTGCGCCTATACCTCCTGGGAAGTTGTAGATCAGCACTTACTAAATGGAAAAGGTAAATCAGGCTTCTCATTTATTATTTTTTTGACGTTTCAAAAAAATCCTATGATTTGCATTCAGGCAGAATGTCGTCAAATGATGGTGATTCATTTATTGTTCTCGAACATCGGATAAACAATTAAAAAGAAAAGTATAATTTTTGCAACAAATGTCTTCAACGTTGTTCATTTAAATCCAGTACCAAATACTCTTTATTTTCGATTTCTGTACAGTTACTAATTGCTAACTTAATCTGCCTCTGAAAATATTGTACTATTACAACTTTGTACAACTTTGCTTCCGACGTTTTCCGACAGACGGCTGCATCGGTGAGGGCTGGTCAAAATACGTAGTTCAAAAGTGTCACAAAGTGAGTTTGGACGTCTGTGAACGTATCGACTTCCCCGCATTAGTAAAAGTTGTTCGCATTTTTAATAAGATTCGAGATTCAAAATGTCTGTTTTCGAGCCAAGTTCTCGTCATTTGCGGGAAGTTTTGATCTTCTGCTTCCATTTGAAAAAAAAAAACTGCAGCTGAGGCTCACCGAATAATCTCAGATACTTACGGTGAGGTTGCTCTGAGTGACAGAAAATATCGTGAGTGGTTTCAACGTTTTAAAAGTGGTGATTTCAATGTCGAGGACAAGCATGGCGGTGGAAGAGAAAAAATTTTCAAAGACGACGAATTGGAAGCACTGCTCGATGAAGATTCGTGCCAAACGCAAGAAGAATTAGCTGAATCACTGGGAGTGACTCAGCAAGCCATCTCGGAACGCCTCAAGGCCATGGGCATGGTAGAAAAACAAGGAAATTGGGTTTCGTACGAGTTAAAACCGAGAGATATTAAACGGTGATTATTTGCATGCGAACAACTGCTTCAAAGGCAGAATCGGAAGGGATTTCTACATTGCATCGTAACCGGCGACGAAAAATGGGTCCGTTACGATAATCCCAAGCGCAGAAAGTCATGGGAAATGCCCGGACATGCCTCAACGTCGACGGCAAAACCGAATATTCACGGCGCCAAGGTTATGCTTTGCATTTGGTGGGACCAGCTCGCAGTGTGTTGGGGCATAGTCTCACGTTTGACTACCGGCGTTTCGGGTTCGAATCCCGTCCACGACGACGTTCGTGGCCATGGATGTGCAGCAGGTGCATGCTGGCAACTGCATTCTCCGAAACCAGTTTATGCCGACGAAACGTCAACTGGGCCACATGGAACAGTTGACGCGCTATGCCCTACAAGGGGTTAGGGCAATTGAGAGAGATATGTATATATGATATCGGCTTAATACTGATCACGCAATCGCCCACAGTAAAAAAAAAAACATTTATGTAGGTATCCGCGTAATAACGTCGATGGATGGAGTAAGAAAATTAAAACACAGCGGTGAATCGTGAACCATGCAATGTGAAATGCCCTTTTCCCCCAATCAGGATTAACCACACAACAATTCTATCGTAAGAGTCTATTTTTCCCTACACATTAGCTTACACAACAGACGGGCTAAAGTACAGACTTTGTGTAGGAGATTTATCCCTTCCAGTACTAGAATATAAATCGCGCTACAAGTTGTGTCGACACAGCCGAATCTACTTGACTGACGAGACTGATTCGAACGATTCGATTCGAAGAAAAAACGGCGTCGTAGGAAAAGGTAAATTTTGAACGACACTGGTAGCTGCCTGCAAAAGGCCTTCGACAAATAAAAAAGGAAAAGCCCAATTTCCATTTTAATGGCGCATAAGTGCATGTTTCTAATAACTTTTCTTTTTTTAAGCATAAAAGTGATATGTACCATTGCTAAACAGTCAACAAGACCATTTAGCAATGATCCCGACCCAAAAATAAACAGTATAAAGCCAATACACAAAAGTGCTTGAGCTGGTTTCGTCACCCGATAGACTGTACTCTTCTTCTTCTTCTTAATCGGGTGACGAAACCAGCTCAAGCACTTTTGTGTATTGGCTTTATGCTGATAATTGTTGAGTGGGGATCCTTGCTAAATGGTCTTGTTGACTGTTTAGCAATGGTACACTCCACTTTTATTCTTTAAAACCAAAAACCAAGTTGTTCAACTGACCAAGGAAGTCCAACTACGTCATAATAGTCCACAACATTTAGTAGCCGTAGCCAATACCACGTAATTGGCAGGCGATAAAAAGAATGGATACACTACCTTACAAATAGTGTTGATAATAAAACAATGTGAAACGGCGGTAATGCATATCGCCTGTATTTTCGATAATTGTCAGTTTGTACAGGAGTTAGCCGTGATTTTCATTGGGTTGTACTAAAGTAATCGCACAATAAGTTAGAGTTCTAAGTTATTGAGAAATATATGAAAAAGTCATCAATGGAAGCAAATCATCGCATGGAGCAATAGGGCTGAAATGAAGAAATCATTGTATGGAAGATAAAGGAGGGCGTTATTTTGACACGAGTCAGCTGTTTTCACTACAAACAAATTAAGGTAAGAGTCATGGGAAAGTGCCGATAGATCTGAGGTCTGGGTCGCCATTCTATGATTCTGCATCTAGACCAAATCCAGCCCACCTCTGACTTTTGTCCGGTCCGCGAGTAAATATTATCTTTGACAAGAACCAATTAAGAAAAAAAAATATAATTTTTTACTAATTGGTTATACGTTAATATGGTTTCTTTTAATTGAATTTCAATCAATGTTAAGTATCTAATCAGCACAATCGGGCTTTGTGGCCATGGTCGTTCGATCACCGTTCTACGATACTAATCTAGAGCTCGGGGTTCAAATCTCGGCGTGATCAAAACCTGTGCCTGTGGGTAATACTATAATAGAACTCCCACAGTGCTCCGAGCCTGTCAGTATAAAGACGGCGCGGATAGGAGGCGCATGCTAGCAACTGCACTTCCGAAAAATATTGTAGATATGCTATCGAAACGTCAACAACGCATAGAAATGCTAGAGATGTTGACGCGCCCATGCGGGGTCAAGGCAATTGACATCTAATCAGCAGTCACAGGAATCATGCGAGTCTATAGCAATCTCTTTGGGAGGACATGGACGCTTAGAGGTCCTTCAACATCAACCAAATTACTCAGTACATATTGGTTTACAGGTCGTGATACATGTTTCTACCTATAGTGACTAAATGACTGTAAGCTCGTATCGTTTTCATTAATTCGAGGCAACAAAATTGTGTTTGGTTCCTTCTTTAATAAAATAATAAAAACGTCTGCTTCGTAAAAGGAATTGATTACTGTTTTGGGAAAAAATTGTAACGTTTGATGCTGAAAACATGAACTGAGAAAGCGATCCGATTTTTTTTTTATAACAGTGCACGTGCGATAAAAAGCGAATGGGTAATTTGGCAAGTATTTCGAGACGAATGAGTAACCATTGTAACATTGTAACTTTTTTATTATTCACTTATATCTTACGCTTACATTACGCATAATCTATCATAGATATGTTATATTTAGTTCCATTCCTCAAAAACGTCATTTAGTCAAAGACATGTTGTATAAACACGTATCGATTTCGTCACTGGCTTTAGAACGCAGCAGATACGGTTAACAAATGACGTAGTAGTGTGGTCGTAAAGTTCTCATTATAAGTGGAATCATCGTCTGACGTATTCAGCCGTTCAGATCACAAACACGTACCACACGTACGTATTTATCCTCTTACTAACTTTTACAGGAAGGAAACTTTTTTGGGCGTCTTAACAGGGTCGGAGAAATGATCTGAGAATTGACACCAACCGCATGGGCAAAATCGATTTGATGCGGTTAGGGAAATATATGTCAGGTGAGACTTTGGAGATCAATTCTTCTTCCACGTCAATGTGTGAATAGTGTTGTGATCAAGATGGTTCCAACTAAAGACTTACAAGCCTTTTCGACACTGTTTGTTGAGATAAACGATAAGAACAGCGCTATTAGCGAAGCGTAGAAAAAGGGATACACACTTTAATGGAGCTTTTTATGTTGAAGCGGTGCATGTGCTTTCTCTTTTGTTCTGACCAAAAATAAGAATAAGTCGAAAAAATGTCAATTCTCTACAATTTGAAATGGAATCAGTTAAAATGTATCACAATTGATTGTTGTAAGAATGTGTGTTAAACGGGAAAGTATTAGCCAACGCAAACAACTAGCATGGGCAATAGCTTGAAAAGTAGGGTAGTAGGGGGCACTTTGAATGGGAGGTACACGGTATTTGCAACCGGTCGATTTCATTTGCGTTTTCGAGAGTGTAAATTCGGTTCTGATGTCTCATCATATCGGTTTTCGCGGCTTCGAATCCCACCGTGGCCATGGTCCATGGCCACTTCTGGTCCACCGGTTTAAAACCGGTCTTCTGTTAGTACCGGTCCCGAGATTCCCAAATACCGGTTTCGAAAAAACCGAATCATTAAAAAAAAACCGGCTTATGGTCATAAAAACCGACTCATGACCGGTAAAAAACCGACTCATTAAAAACCCGATTCACCAAAAAACCGCCCGACTTGTTAAAAACCGATCGACTCCGAAACCGACTCATTAAAAAACCGATTCACCAAAAAACCGACCGAGTACTCGAAAATCGACTTGTTGAAAACCGACCGGCTCATGGTTAAAAAAAAACGGGTTAAAAACCGACTCATTAAAAGACCGATTCACCAAAAAACCGGCCAAAAACGGACCGGCTCCGATGAGTTAAAAACCGGTTTTTCGGTGAATCGGTTTTTTAATGAGTCGGTTTTTAACCCGGTTTTTTTTTTTTTAACCATGAGCCGGCCGGTTTTTAACAAGTCGGTTTTGAGTACTCGAGTACTCGGTCGGTTTTTAATGAGTAGGTTTTTAACCTGGTTTTTTTTTAACCATGAGCCGGTTTTTTTTAATGATCCGGTTGATCGCTAGGAAAACCGGTTTTCATAAAAACCTAAAACCGGTCTTGAAATCTTAAGACCGAACAGGTCTAGCCAAGGATGCTGTCCCCACCCTGTGGTGTGGGGTGTAACATAACAATAAGCCACAACTATTTCCGACTTGTCAGAGGGATGCGGCTGAATGAGCAGGAGGTGTATACTAGCAACGTGGATTGTCCGAAACCAGTAATATGCTAACGAAATGTAAACTAAGCGTCTTAGGAGTTAGGGCCAATAGCAAAGCTTCATTCGATCGAAAGTTATGCGAACGGGCATACAGACGGACAGATGAATCATTTTTAATGAGAGCTGTCGCAACGCCGACAGTGTCTTCTGCACCGTAAGGCGGATTTTACACAGAACGCACGATACACGAGATTCTTGCAGATAGTGCGAGGGCAAGGTGAAAAGTTCTTGGCCTGACACAGAAATACCCTTACAATCAGCAAAAATTTATGTTTCCTGCCTGGGTGCACGTCCCAGCAAAAAACTGCCTGTGGCATTGATGAATTTTGTTATTACCCTATCCTTAACATTTCGTACCACCCATGCGGGGGCTAAGATTTTCAAGTTTTGATCATCTACCCTATTTGGTTAGCCACACTTTTTGCTGGTGTGTCATTAGTTCGTATGACAAGTTTCAACTTGTTCTCTCAAGTAGTTTGCTTACACGAATTTTTGCAGTAGACGTCTTACGTGTTTTTCGTTAAAATGGAGAAACTTGAATATCTTGCAGTCATAAAATTCTTCGTTTTAGATGGATTAACCCCTAAGACGATTCATCCGAAGTTAACAAATGTTTACGCGGACTCTGCTCCTTCGATGTCAACCGTTAAAAACCATCGAAAAAGTGCATGATATCGTGTTGGGCGATAGGTGAATAAAAGTGATTGATATTGCTGAGACTGTGGGGATATCGGAAGAAAGGGTGCGAAACAGACAATGCACCAAGAATTAGAGATGCGAAAGCTCTGAGCAAGATGGGTGCCGCATTTGCTGAATGCCGATCAAAAGCTAATGCGGAAACGATTTTCGCAGCAATCTTTCCACCGATTCAGTCGGGATCCGACCGATTATGTACGGCGATTTGGCGAACTTGGGTCCACCACTACACTCCAGAAACGAAACAGCAGTCGAAGCAGTGGGGGGAAGCCGGTGGTTCAGCGCCAAAGAAAGCGAAGTCGATCGCATCTGCCGGAAAGGTCATGGCCAGCGTGTTTTGGGATGCATGAGGGATTCTGTTAAATGACCTTGAAAAAGGCAGAACAATAACAGGCGAACTTACTCCAAACTTCTCAACCAGCTAGATGCCAAAATTCGCCTGGCTTGAAGAAGAAAAAAAATCATCTTTCACCAGGACAACGAACCTGTACACAACTGTGCGTTGGCGATGGGAAAACTGCGGAATTTAGGGTAGGATTTGCTCGACCATCCCCCCTATTCTCCTGATTTGGCACCCTCAGATTTCCAACTGTTCCCAAACTTGAAGAAATTTGTTTCTAGGAAGCGCTTCGCATCCATTGAAGCAGTTGAGGGAGCCGTAAATGAATATTTTCACAACCTTCCAGACTCTAACTTCCGGGAAGGAATACCGATGTTGCAGAAATGTGTGTTGAAGTCAAGGGAGATTATATAGAAAAATAAAACGATTTTTAACCTGAAAATCGCAATCTTTCATTGTCAGGTTCTAGAACTTTTCACCTTACCCTCGTACCAGTGGCGACCGAGCTTCCTTAGTTGCGACGATTAATTTCAAATTGCACTCGTATAAGAAACCTCGCTGGCTACTGGTGCTTTCTGCTAGAATCTCGAGTATCGTGCGTTCCATGTGAAAGTCGCCTAAGAAATCCCCTCAGACTGACTGCTCGTTACATTAGATGCACCTATTAGAGTAGCACTGGATTTAATTGGAAAAGATAAAAAATAATAATCAGATTTTATCATTTTATCAGGCATTGTGATATTACACACATTACTCGTATCTGAATCATATGTTGTTTGCATTATCATATCCTCCACTCCATTAGGCAACCTTGTAACCATTTTTAATAATATTTAAAGGCTGTTTGCTGCTCTTGGTGCATTTAATAGCATCCCACCGAATTCAATTAAATCGCGCACGAATTCATTATTACTCTTCCCAATTGAACGCACCGTGTGCGTCCACCAGTCAGTTAGTCAGTCCATCGCCCGATCGTTTTGCCCGTCCGTTCTTCGACATTGTAGTGAAAGTGGAAGAATATGAACTGAACTGGGAATTGCGTTAATTGAGTCAAATCGCAAGTACACAAACTACACACATACAACTAGTATCTCCACAAACGGCTGCAGATTGGATGTTTGCGTTTCAACAATTCAATTGAGCTGTTGCGACGACTCAATGCATTAAATAAAAATTTCCTCTTTTCCTCGTTTTATCGCTCTTTTTCATTAAGCCATTTTTATACCCTAGACTTATATTGTACAATAGTATAGGGTATATTGTTTTTGTCACGACGAAAATATGTAACACCTTAAAGGAGGCTCCGGAGGTATAGCAATGTATATATGTATATAAATAATCAGGGTCACCTCCTGATTCAATTTAGCCATGTCTGTCTGTCTGTCCGTCTGTTGTCTGTCCGTCTGTCTGTCCGTTCGCACGATAACTTTCGATAGAATGAAGCTGGAGTCTTGAAATTTTGGTCAAATGTTGGCAGTGTGATCTAGTTGGTTGGTATTGAAAATGGGTATGATCAGGCCAAGAGAACGCCTACCTCCCCTACATATGTAAAATAATTAAATGTATTTATAACCCCCGATTAAATAAACATGGAAAGCTCTAGCTTTGGTAGATTACTCGTGAGGGTAATTTTATACTCTCCTGGGAAAATAAAATCGGTCAGTTGAAAACTAACGGTACTTTTCTTACAAAGAGCCCCGCACTACCCTACTTTTCAGGTTTTTTATCTATAACTCTTGAGCCAATTGACGTAGACACCTGATTTTTGGCATGTAACCCAGAGGTGAGAAGTTGCTTGAGTTTTAGTAAGTTGGGCATAATCAGATCAAAGGAACGCCAACCTCCCCTACAAATTTCCAAAAATAAAATATTCGTTTAATTACGACAACTTTCGATAGAATCACACTAGCAAGTTGAAAATTTGGTGGAATGTTGCTATTAAGGCCTACTTGGTTGATGTTAAAAATGGGCAAGATCCGACCTAAGGAACCCCCACCTCCCCTACAAATGAAACTTCAAATAAGCGATAACTTTTGAAAGAATGAAGCCAGCGACTTAAAATTTTGGCCAAATGTTGGAAGTGGGATTAAGTTAGTTAGCATTAAAGATGGGTAAGATCAGACCTAAGGAACCCCTACCTCTCCTGGAAATGAAACTTAAAATAAGCGATAACTTTCGATAGAGTGAAGCTAGTGACTTGAAATTTTGTTTAAATGTTTGTAGGGTGATCTAATTGGTTGGTGGCAATGATGAATGATGATGAATGAAGCTAGCGACTTGAAAAATTCGACAAATATTTGTAGAATGGATTAGTTAGTTAATTGATTTTGAGAATGCTCAAGAACCCACTGAATGAGTGCCAACCTCCCCTATAAACTGGCCATATAGGAGACCCACTTTTAATGCATATTTTCGTTTGCCAATTGGTACTTTTGGTTTCACCACTAGGTCTGTACAAGTCTAGGGTATATACGCTTCGGACTCCGGTTATTATTATTATTATTACTTCAATGGACGTTAATCAATACCTCAATTAGAAAGATTTACGAATTTCCTATCGTTATGAACGATTATTGTCAAAACACACGGATCTGACTTTTTCTAATCATTCGCTGGAGACTACTTGGTCACATGAGAGTCAAATTAAGATGTGGGTTAAATGCCAGTCATTGTTTTTAGCCGGTCAACAGTAAGGTAATGTAAAGCAATTGAAATTTCGGGGAAACAAATATCGGCAATGGGCGGTCAGTAAACTATCACTTTTTTTCTGCACTGATCTCCTACGGATGGATAAATTAAATTAAATCAATGAAACGGAAAGAAAGCATTTATTTGTTAGGCTGGCGAAAATAAAAAAAATAAAAATGAAGATTTTGAAAAAACAGAGCCAAGGAAAAGATTGTTTATTTAGTTGGGTAATGAGTACTAAACGAACATTGAGATTCCGAAAGTCATCTTAAAGATATATCTTACAAAAGATATAATCGAATCGAATGCAAGTGATTTGCTTGGATTTGGATCATTTTATATACAAAATCACCGATGACCGGTCTTTGATCCAAAGCAGATCCAGATCTGATGTAGGATTTCTTCGGATCAAGTGTCCTTGCTAAATAGGGAGATATAGATAAAGGGGTTGGGATATGGGTCGTGTTGAAACTACAAGAACTGCGACCTTGAGTCTATTTTCCTATTGCCCAAAGGGAATGTTACGCCGTCCTTGGGCAAGACCTTCAGACTCGCAAAGCATACTCGTATGTTGTGAGGTCTCAACATCAACCGCGAAAAAACGGCAGCTAGCATCTGATGCAATACACATGGTTTTAAGGTGACACGAGTGTCCCGTTAAAATTCCACAAATGATTCTTAACCTGTTCTTGCTCTACCGAAGCAATTACAAGGTACGAGTGCGTGAGTATAAACCGAAAGAAATAGTTTGGCTTGTCTCAGGACGCTTTCCCGGCCTATTACTTAGTTTTTACAGTGGCAGAGTGGTATTCCACAAAAAGGTTCTGGACCATAGAACAGAGCTGCGGAGGCTCGTTTTGCCAACCTACCAGGTAGCTCATTGCATTTGACGCCCCAGCGACTAGGGATTCAATAGTGTGAGTTTGTTCGCTGAACCTACATTATGGAGGACTTCTTGACAGTACAGCATCATCTTAGAATTGAAAGTGAAGCTAGTTTGTGATTTGATAGCTGCTTGACTGTCGGCAAATTTTGCTATGTCCCTATTTAGATAGCCAGCAGTTTGACACAGCCTAGTACAAAACTTATTATCTTCTAAAGTAGACAACTGTGGTACCTCCATGAGATGTAAGTTGATCGATAACTGGCAGGTTCAAATTCTGCCCCGCGAAAAAATGTTTCATCTTGATGGCTTTGCTGATGCCCCGTCTGATGAGTTTGTCTCAATACGGCCTAATAAATTCGGACTTTCAGTATAATGTTTCTTGAACATCATTTAAAAAATTTAAAACCTAATATGTTCGACTATAAGCCCACTTTGAGCGTATTTTTACTGACGTAAGGTACAAACATTCATTCATACAGACAGATATACTAAAATCACTATTGTATTATAGATTGGTAATTTCAAAATTTGGTTTTGCTCAACAAATTTAGTCAGGTGTCAAAAACGTTCCCTGACAACAGTGACTGTGGATTTAGTCATTCAGCTGTTGGAAATATTTTGAGCAATATTCTTAACATATGACTTATTATGTAGTCATAGTTAATAGCGAAAAGACTTAATAATCCGTCAAGCTTCGCATATCATTCGGGCTTCGATTAAATAGAATTTTGCCGCAGAATCGCTGACTACAATCGATTTTCGGATTAAAGCCAAACTAATGATCGGCGGCTTACCACTGTTTAGATATCTGTTGACATATCAAGAAATGATAAACACATGTATCTGGGCGTTTTCATCTAAAATTGAAACAAAACGTGATTTTTTCTCTACTATTGTATTTTCTACTTTAAAATCCTCTGTTTTTCGAAATTTCCTAAATACAATATTAGTGTCGAAAAAGCTTGGTGGCGAATTAAAGGCTCATTTCACATACATTAAATTGTGTCAACGACATCATCATCTCATGGGATAAAATTACGAGAGGAATTTTGAAAAGTTGTGGATTCTTGTTGTAGTGATATATTCTACAGAGGAGCAGTAAATTATATTTATCTGATGCAACTCATCCTATTGCTATAGTAGCCAGCAACTCACGGAATGCTATAGTTAAGCTAAAGTTCTAGCTAGATATCTTGCTTGCTAGCTAGCTGGCTGGCTGTAAGCTGGTTAGGACTATTTTGTGCTTGCCAATCATTTTGGCTGAAAGCCAGTATTTTTTTGTTGGACGGGCGGCCCTATGTCGGCCAATGGGCAGACGAATGTTTGTTTGTTTGTCTCGACAAAGATTTGATGCAACCACACATTTTATTTATTTATTTTTTTACGAAAGAAATGTTCATGTTAGTTGTCTGTGCAGCGAATGTTTTGGGATCACCACCTTTTTTCTTCTTCTGTTTCTTCTATCTGAGAGGTGGGGGTGATGTATTGCGCTTTTAATAAATTATTGTCAAAAAGTTTGATTGCACAATATTTGAACTATTTTTGATGTCACTCATCTCCGCCCTCTCTACATTGAACTGAATCGACTTTTTTATCGGGTGAATTTCGATTCTATTTATAACATTGTGGATGAGTGCATTATATTATGTGTTTTGAGAACTGTGTGTAATGGTTCGTGGAAATTTACATTTTATGTGAAATAATGTTCAGACTCAGAGTAGACTGGATGGAATAGCATTTCGGGTGCACTCATCTCTACAACTTTTGCAATTTGTGGAACATTAACACATACTCGTGTTTCATATTCCCCTTGAAAATTTATACTTAATTTTTGGCGCATTTTTCTGAAATTCGCATTCATGAATAAAAATATCTGTTTTGATTTCTATTCAGGTCAATTTCATTGAATGCCGTTTATTGTTGAGTTTGCTTTTATTCTGCAAGTCTGCAATTTTTTCATAAATACATTCCGTTGGAATTAATCAAATCCGGAAATTTAGTCGACTATTTGTGTTCTTTTTTATTGGATAGGTAAGGGCGGCCATGGTTGATTGGTTGCTCAAAGTGGCAGTGATATCGCACACACATCGCAGAAGGAAAGCCTTTGTTGTCAGAGTCCTTCCATGGTGGTTTTCGGAGAGTGTTCTCAGAACCATCCCGACGAGTTAACAAAGCGTAACATCTTCCCAATCGTCTCCGAGGAGATAGCGGATATGCTGGCGAAGAAAGTCTCGCCGTGTTCCAGATGCCTGGCCACAGCTAGAGCATTTGTCCTTTGTATGTTGTATGACGGACATAATGCCCTACATGTGATGCTACGTGGGCTATCGATAGATAAGCCCGTTTCAGATAGAGTTGCAACAACCATGGCTACTCAGCACTATCGGCGCATGCAAATACATCTAGTGATGGGCACTATCGATAGTTTTTACTATCGATAGTTATCCAATAGTGTAAAAAACTATCGAATACCTATCGATAGTTTTTAGTCATTCGAAAGTTTAAAAAACTAGTAACTAGTAAAAACTATCGATAGTTTTGAAAATTAGTAATTTAAATTGGAATTGTTTGTGACACTTGGTTTCATTCTGCACACCAACTTAGTATGCGTCTGTAGCTTAGCTCGGTAACGCACCGGGCATTTTTTTGCTACTCGAAACACGGTCTCTGCGGTTCGCGCCCCGCAACGGGACCAACTATTTTTTATTCTCAAATTCCCTCTGAATTAATTTCTCCGAGCTTAGTGGTTTCGTATGGATAGTAGCACTCATCAGGTCTTGCATCTTTGCAGCTATCCATGTGCAAGACGACCACGAAAGTGTGAGAATTCTGTTTGTATAAGCCGTGAAGGCGTGATTTTACTTGAAAACTCGACCGTGGAGGTCTAGATGGTGTGAAGCACTTATATTAACTCACTTGAGGGGTGGAGAGAGGGTGAGAAGTGGAGATATTTGTTCCCTGGCAATTTTACTTTATGTATTAATGTTCTTGCAAATGTACAAGTGCGAATCATTTTCAATTTAAATTGGAATTGTTTGTGACACTTGGTTTCATTCTGCACACCAACTTAGTATGCGTCTGTAGCTTAGCTCGGTAACGCACCGGGCATTTTTTTGCTACTCGAAACACGGTAAATTGAAAATGATTCGCACTTGTACATTTGCAAGAACATTAATACATAAAGTAGTAACTAGTGGAAACTAGTCGATAGTTTAAAAAACTAGTAACTATTAGGTTGGTGCAGGTGAAATGTCGGATTCAGTAGTAAATTTTTGAATAGCTGTAAATTTTTATAAAGATAATTTTATTAATCGAAATAAGTACCAGCGGATGCGAAACACTGTTCCCAACAAGATACAGAGAGGTCTGGTGAATATGGCGGGTGAGGAAGAGCCTCATAGCGCAACTCGTTCAATTTTTGGATCGTTGTTCTCGAAACATGCGGTCGTGCGTTGTCATGAAGCAGTATAACTCCATCCCTGTTTACTAGCCAAGGTCATTGAACTGTTAATTTCTGATGCATTTCGTCCAGTTGAGCGCAGTATTTCTCAGCATTGATGGTTTCGCCAGGTTGCAGGAACGAATAGTGGATAAATCCAGCTACAGACCACCAAACAGTCACCATTATTTTCTTTGGATGAAAGCTTGGTTTCGGTCTTGGAGCCTCATCGGCATCTAGCAATTGAGCTGATCGGCGACGATTATCGTATAGTATCCACTTTTCATCGCAGGTTATAATTCGGCTCAAGAACGGTTCGTTTCTGTTGCGGGAGAGAAGAGAACTGGAAATTTCAATAGGCCATGTTTTGCTCGGGCTGCCCACCCCAGAATGACCACCCTGTTTTCATGAGGAAATACTCGTCTGATCGGGCTTTCCTTGCAAAGCATGTCCTTTTTCGTTACCAAGGACTCAAAATGCCTTCAGCGGCAGTCTAACGTAATCTACTCGACACCCCTAGTCATACAACACCCATCTTGCCTATATATCTCTCCCCATCGATAAACAAATCCTTTTATCCTGACGCACACCTGCAGCAAGACCAAAATATCAACGTGGACCCATCGTTCTCATATTTTATGATGCAAGCTAAAACTACCACTGTAGATTAACCCATAAAAATTCAGTCGTGGCGAATCATCTGCAAAATCACAACACACCCAACTAGACACCGTCTTCATACAAATTGTTGTTGGTCTTTCATTTGAAAACGGAATGTGCCACGTATCATCTGGTCGCACAAAGTTACCTAAATTTCACTACTCGTTCAAACGCGGCATGTCATTGGGCATATCACCTCCCGTTTCCAGGTGCCGCGATTTTCCAGGGGAAAGCAAACGCGGCGTATCATTGGGCGAATCATTGGGCGATCCAGGTGCCGCACGTTTGCAGATGATAGAACGTGTATGTATGACCGGCTATTCAAAGCATACTATCGGGCTATCGAAACTATCCAGCCACCGATAGGCCCTATAGTTATTCGAATAGCTATCGACCGATAGTCCCGATAGACCGATAGTTATTCGAATAACTATCGATAGTAAAAACTATCGAATAACTATCGACCGATAGTTTTTCGAATAACTATCGATAGTAAAAACTGTAGAATAACTATCGGGACTATCGGCCGATAGTTTTTACTATCGAATAACTTTCCGATAGTTTTCGATAGTGCCCATCAGTAAGTACGAGTACATCCCGACTGACAATAGTCAATCGAGGTTGAGACACCATCATAGGCAATTTCACCATATATCTTAACAAAGTTGCCATTTGTTATTATTAACCCGGTGGTGTTTATCTTCTTGCGCAACGAAACTTAATATAGCGACGTTGACATCGGCTGTATATCAGATACAGCAGTCATCTTCAAATGATATAATTGGTGACCGCCGACGTTTGCAATTCGGTTGGTAGCGAATGATTGGCATAACCACAATTCGGTTAAAAAGTGCGAAGGGGTTAAATCGCACGAACGAGGCGGCCATTCGCGAGGACCATTGCGTGAGATAACTCGCTCGCCGAACTTGGGCTTCAATAATTCGATTGTGTCGTACGCTGTATGGCACGTTGCGCCGTCCTATTGGAACCACATATTGTCCAAGTCCATAGCGTCGAGCTAGTCCCAAAAATATTATTATATTATGGCCCTGTAGCGATCGCCGATGACAGTTGATGGCGAGCCGTTTTCAACAAAAAATAAAAATTAGTCGATGACGCCGCCGGCATGTAAACCGCACCAAACAGTTAATTTTCCCAGATAAAGTTGTGTCTCGTGCATCGCTTCAGGCTGCTCACTCGACCAAATGGGGCAATTTTGCTTGTCGACAAAACCATCGAGCCAGAAGTGAGCTTCATCCGAAAAACTGATTTTCTTGTGAAAGTCGCCGTCAGCTTGCATCTGGTCCAGAGCCCAATTAGCGAATGTGCGACGCTTAAAATGATCGATTCAGTTCTTGAGTCAACGAAATCTTATACGGGCGGAGAGCAAAATCCTTCCGCAAAATTGGCCACAAACTGGTCACACTGATGTTCAACGCCTGCGATCGGCGTGGAATCAACATCCTTGACTGCTCACGCACACTCTCTCGAACGGCCACAATATTTTCTTCACTTCGAGCATTACGTTGTCGCAGAGGCACTGGGACATTATGCAATCGATAGGTTGTTTCGAATTTTTGCACCAAATGTTCAAGTCCGTCTTGTTGGACGGTTTCGTCGACAGAAAATTGGCGTAAGCCCGCGGAACGTCAACTTTGACAAAAAAGTTGAACAATTTGTAAACGTTGTTGAAGCGTGTATCTCTCCATGATTAAATGGCAAAGACTGACGTTTCAAAATGTGGAAGAATTCCGAAGACAACTTACTTCACTCCTATTCGAGAAATGTCAAAAACAAAATGCGTCGTCCCTATTGAAAAACCCTATACTTGATGAAAGTCATTGAGGAATTCATCAAGACATAGCTGACGAAATATTTGATGAGTATCATTGACATATTCATCAAGCCCTAGCTAATCAAATGGTTGATGAAAGTCATCGGCAAATTTATCAGGGTGTTATCAACAAAGTCATCAAGGTTAAAAAAATAGTTTCTGGCGGCAGATCTTGAACCCGCGACTTGACTGGTGCAGATGAAATGTCGGATTTTGCAATGACATGAATTTAGCTGCGATTTTGATGTATCAAACTGCCACCAGGCGGCCCCAGTGATATGACATATTGAAGTATAAGTACTGCTACCTTGACTTATGGAATCATTTCGGTTTTGCACTTCATGGTGATCGGTGAAAAAAAAAAGAAAAATCGAGTGGAAGCGAATGAAAAACGACTATTTTTCCTTTACGAATTTAATCTAGAGCACAACGCAACGGAAGTAACGAGGAATATAAACAGCGCATTTGGACCTGATACTGAGCAAAACATGGACTGTCGAATGCAGATTTCCAGTTCTCTTCTCTCCCGCAACAGAAACGAACCGTTCTTGAACCGAATTGTGACCCGCGATGAAAAGTGGATACTATACGATAATCGTCGCCGATCGGCCCAATGGCTAGATGCCGATGAGGCTCCAAGACACATGCCGAAACCGAGCTTTCATCCAAAGAAAATAATGGTGACGGTTTGGTGATCAGTAGCTGGATTTATCCACTATTCGTTCCTGCAACCTGGCGAAAACATCAATGCTGGAAAATACTGCGCTCAACTGGACCAAAATGCATCAGAAATTGATAGTTCAACGACCTAGGCTAGTCAAGAGGGATGGAGTTATACTGCTTCATGCCAACTCACGACCGCATGTTTCGAGAACAACGATCCAAAAATTGAACGATTTACGCTATGAGACTCTTCCTCCATCGCCATATTTACCAGACCTCTTGCCAACAGATTACAATTTCTTAAAACATTTGGATCACTTTTTGACAGGAAAACAATTTAACAATGAAGCAGCTGTCAAAAAGACCTTCGAGGAGTTTCTTCGAACCAGAAACTCGGACTTCTACGAAACAGGAATAAATGCACTTGTATCTCGTTGGGAAAAGTGTTTCGCATCCGCTGGTACCTATTTCGATTGATAAAACTCGGACGTCTACGAAACAGGAATAAATGCACTTGTATCTCGTTTGGAAAAGTGTTTCGCATCCGCTGGTACCTATTTCGATTGATAAAATTATCTTTATAAAAAGTTACAGCTGTTCAAAAATTTACTACTGAATCCGACATTTCATCTGCACCAACCTAATAGGTCAACAGTTACCACAGCTGCATTTTTCCTGAGATAACTGAGCAAATATCCGTATCAAAGCCCTCAATGTGTGCTTCGAATGAAAAATGGAAAAAAGTCATCAGCTACCTAGCTAATGAATACTTCACTGAAACTCATGAAGAAGGTCGTGAGTTGTCATGTATATTTTAATCGACGGCGAATTAAGGCCGGGCCACATATTTCATGCACCCATCCGATCATAATCCGATCATACAGTCGGACGAGTGTATGAGAGGGAAACGACATAGGATTTCAGATGCGTTAGTTCAGACATTTCCGACACGCGACCAATCATACTCCCACCAGACTCCGATCCAGTTGTGATTGTGTAGACTATTCGTTTTCCGACTGCATGATGTGTCGATCGATGCGTATTTGTGTATTTCTCTTTGTGTTTCAGTTTCGTGCGGGATTTTTGCGCACAAAACCTTCCGTGATATTGTATGAATTTAGACTGGCGAGTGAGCATTGTACATATCAAGATAGAGCCGCAAATCTGAGTGGAGTTGGAACGGTGTATGATATGTGTGTTCACCGCTTTCCGATCACGCACCGATCCGATTCTTGGGGCAAAATCGGACAGGAGTATGATCGGATGGGTGCATGAAATATGTGGCCCGGCCTTTATTCAACCATGGTACATAAGCGAAAAAAGTGGGCACGTGTATGTCTACAAAAATTTGCTTCCCCCGTTACTCCTTCGCGAAAAAAGTGGCCGACTGAGGAGCGATGGTTAGCAGGGTGCGATTAAGACGTTACAAAGCTTACGACCCTAGGTCAGACAGAACACCGTTGACAACGTATTGACAGATAAATCTTGATTCTATAATCTGGTCAAATCCCATATTGTGCCGCGTTCTAGAACAAATCGGTAACGACACCTTGACCAACACATTGCTATTTCCCACATTCCATAAAAGCAAATCGTAAATCTACTAAACCACAGAATTCCTCGGAAAGTAGACGACGACGCCGAGATACATCTTTAGAACCAAACTTGATTCGCAACAGTGCAACGAGAACAAGTTCAAAATCAGTGCTTCGGTACTCTGCTACTGTTAAACGCTTGACATGCACGACAGCTGTTCATAAACACAGTTTCCTTCTGTTGCACATACGCTGGCGACCTGCTCGATAGAGTATGTACTACTACCCCCCTGGGGAAGTTAAATAACTTTTATACTCGACATCCATAAATGTTGCTTTTTTGTATCTAATTAAAAATCTAGGTATCATCATTCCAGAACACTAACAATACAGTTTTATGCACACGCACCAACTAGCGGCATTTGTCAGCTAGCTCGTCTACGTCTTTTTTGTCCGGCGGACTTACGTACGTTACGTTACGATATCAGGTTTTTTTTTGTTCAGAACAAGTAGATAAATATACTAGCACTCATTTCTTAACCCATTTTTCCAGAAAGAAGATTATATTTGTACAAATGTACGTTCTTTTTTAACTGACATTCGCCTTGAAGCATTACGCTTCGGCTAAATTCACCTGTTGTTGGAATTTACAGATATATCTCCATCTGTTCAGCTTTGAATTTTTTTTTTCTGGACTTAATTCAGATTCATGCAAAAAAATACGATCAAGTCGAAAACGACTATAAAATTAATATTACAGCGAACATATAGTTCACCGCAAATATGTTGAAACATGCGGTTTCCCGAGCCCGGTATCACAACGCATGTTCTTGAGAAGGCGAAACTGGAAATCTTTCGTGATTACAAAAAATTGTATGCCAACTCCTGTGGTTAATTTGACGATGACGACTGCGCTTATTCAATGTTTTCTGAAATTGAATGTATGATTTTTTTAATTATTTGATAATTAATTCGCAATAGGGGAACATTAATACGTAAGAGATACATACAGTTCATCCATAATATTGCAAAATATGAAAGTTTACTGATATTGGTTAATTATGAAATCAAAAAATCACTTCACGTCTCCAGCGCTAACTAGTTTTCTGGGTTATACAGAAAACTACAATTATATCTCCGGTTCGCATGCATGCTTCAGCCGTATGTCCTGGAATTCGTATTATTAGAGTACCCTGTCTTTTACACAAAGAACACCATATTAGCATTTAGGTCTTTATTAGGCCTTCTGTGCACAGGTCGACTCGAAATCGAAGCGATTGCGACTTGTGGTCGACGCGGTTCGACTGTAACGCGAAATCGAACTCGATTTTGGGTTCTCCCACATGGTACATACAGTTCTGGGGGAAAAAGTTGCTCAAACCATTTTATTCCTCTTTTTCCCAAAAAAAAAGTAGTTAGAGTGCCAATGTTTTGTTGGCTCGGGTAATAAATTATTTGTATCCTTCCTATAAATGCACTCACCGGCACAGAAGGTAACCCAAACATAAAGAATGCCATAACGGGATTATTTTCTGTCGCACACGAATATTTTTGATAGCAATTTTGCAAAAGATTTGTTTCTGTTAATTCAAGAGCATAAGTGAAGAAAACAGTTAACTGGTTCAAATTTTGTGATACTTAATCCACCTTCTGTTATTGGAACGCAAAAAACATCGGTGAGTTAAAATTCGATATTTTTTTAATTAATCTGTAGTCGTTCTTACTTCCAGAATTTTAACAATGCCCCTTACTTCAGCCCAAGTGGCTCACGCTGTGTTTTCGTAACAAAGGGAGAAGTCAGCGCGAAATTGCTGAAACTTTAAGGCACTACTCACACGGGGATACTCAAATACGCGAGCGACTGGGCAAACCGGTCGGTAAGAGATCTGGCATGTGTAATCACACGGTGGCACTCACACGGAGATATTCCAGTCCCGGATACTCGCCACCTGCGCGACCGGTGGCAAGGATATTCGACATGCTAGTCTCCAAGTCACGTAGTCGCCCAGCCATCTGGTTGTGCATGTCGTTTGAGTGAAGTGGTCATTGTGCATGGCTGTTGCTTGTTGAACCGCGCGGGCGGCGCGCTTGCGGGGATCTCGTGTGTACATGTTGAGATGTTGATAGTGATAAAGGTTGACGTTGTCGACGGCAAGAAATGGTTTTCGGATTGCTTATGGATGCACCGGGTCGACTTGTTTGGGGTATTACCATTGTACATGTCACTGCCGTATATTAGACCAGGCTATGAACGAAAAATATGAAAAATTAATAAAGAACTACGAGTTCAGCGCTCACCTCACAATAAAGGAGTTCGCTTTACAGTTAATTCCGCACCCGTTTACTTTTGACTATTCTATTTCTACTATGAGTGATCAGGAATTTAATGTAAAATTAGTGGCGGAAATAGAAAAATTCTCGAGTTATATAATTTCAAATTAAGAGGTTATTCCAGGGAAGATGTGACGGAGAAGGCCTGGCATGAAGTAGCAAAGGTACTTTAGATTTCAGGCGAGTAAAAAATGGCACCATCAATTGCAACAATGCACTATTTAAATGAAACCGGAATATAGAGGGCTACGCCCGCAATTCGAGGGTTTTGTAGTACGCGCTTATTTTGGTATCTAAATATTGACTCTCTGCTCTTCTTGGTACCACTCAGCTGAATAAAAACACCATAATTAAATGTCTTACCCATGATATACTATCTTACATGCCAATTCACAAAAAGACTGCATCTGTCACCTCTCAAAGTAATAGTTTTAATACGAGAAGCTGTAGATAGATATGTGTGCATACGAGATAAACTGTCCTACTCTTCGAGATGCTTAACCATTCATGTTAAGACGACACTGAAAATTGCAAACTTGTGTAACGGCTTCGAAATTCAGGGCGGCTGGGACAAATTACGGTCTAATATTTTTTCCTCCTCCATCGTCGGCCATCAATATTTTCGACCTCGGATGAGTTTGAGAAATGCAGGGGTGTGCTAACTGTAACTACAGAAATATACTATTATTAACCTATTTTGAGAAGATATCAAACTTCCATATTTTTTTTGTTTTCTGTGCTAGTTGAAAGCCATCTTCCTGTATGTTTTCATATTTCTAAGTGTAACGGTCTCGAAATAGTAAGGGTGGTGGGACAAATTACAATATGATCTCATATTTTCCCCTCTGCCTCTTTTCCCCTTTCTTCGAATTTGATGAAGTCGCCAAAAATGGAATGTACCCTGTAGTACCTTTCTCATGATACCCCACTTGCCCATATCAGATGAAAGAAAATGTTGACCTTAATTTCCCCTCTATGGGAACCTCCCTTAAAGCAGGAACCCACCTACCTCCCCTCTTAAACTTCTCTCCCCTACCACTCCTATACCACCAATCTCCACCCTTTCAGAAATGGTTAACTCCAATTCACTTTACGAAAAACAATAAACAATATTAAAGTATACAGTAATAGTACTCGTACGAGTATGTTATGTGCATTTTTTGTATGAATGGCATCAAAATCTCAAAATTTAAATGAATGTATTATTATTAAATATTATGTGATTGTTATGAAACTTAGAGGCATTATTGCCTATGATGTTGGTTATCATTGGCCATCAATATTTTTGACCTCGGATGCGCGTAAGGGGTGCAGGGGTGTGCTAACTGCAACTATAGATATGTACTATTATTAACCTTTTCTGATAAAATTTCAAAATTCTAGAAATCTAGGTTTTCTACGCTAGTAAAATGGCGCTTTTCTGCAAATTTTCATTTTTCTAAGTATAACGGTCTCGAAATGCAAGGGGGGGGGACAAAGTCGGATGATATATTTTCCCCTCTCCCTCTTTTCCCGTTTCTTCGAATTTGAAAAAAATTCCAAAAATGGAATGTACTCGACGGTACCTTTCTTATGATACCCCACTCGCCTGTACCAAACGAAAAAAAAATTTCGACCTTCACTTCCCCTCTATGGGGACCTCCCCTTAAAGTTGACCTATTACGACGACTCGCTTTCTCCGGCGAATTATAGTAATTCTTCACATTCCTACAAAATTTCATGTATGTAGCTTCAGCCGTTCGTGAGATATTCCATGGACAGACGGACAGACAGACATTTGACCGATTTCATAAGGGTTTTGTATTTACTACAAAACCCTAAAAAAGGAACACTCCTACTTGACCGGGCGAAACATAGTGGTACATATGTAGGGGAGGTAGGCGCTCCCTTAGCTGGATCACGTATATTTTCAATACCAACCGACAAGGTCTAGAGTACAGGTGCAAATCCAAGTTTCCATGAAGCTGTTGGCGATCCGTTTCAACTCCCAAACATTTGAAGAAAAAGACACACACACACACCCGATTTCGTTCATAGCCTGGACTAACGTACGACAGCGACATGCACAACGACAGTACACCAAGCAAGTCGACTCCGCACATCCATAAGCAATCCGAAAACCATATTTTTCTTGCCGTCCACAACGTCAACCTTTATCACTATCAACATCTCAACATGTACACACAAGATCCCCGCAATCGCGCCGCCCCCGCGGATCCACAAGCAACAGCCGTGTACAATGACCACTTCAGCCAGCCGACATGCATAACTCGCGACTTTAGTAGCGGCCGTGTGAGGATGACAGACGACTACAGTCTCAAGACTCCAAGTCTCAAGTCTCGCATCCGCCGAGTATTGCAGACTTGAGTATCCCCGTGTAAGCAGTGCCTAAATGTACCGCGTACTACTTTGAGGTACGCTTTAAAAATGTACGACGAAAGCGGCCTTTATATGCGGAGGCCTGGAAGTGGAGCGATCAGGCGTACATCGGCCCGAGAGACTGATTTATTGCCCTACGAATTTCGAGAAATCGGTTCCTCTCAGCGGTTGAACTACGGCAGAGTCGACAAGTGAATGTCAGTAAACACACTGTTAGAAGACGACTGGAGGAACGAGGTTTTCATGCTCAAAGATCATCTCGAGGTCCAGAACTGCTCCGACATCACCGCGTAGCTCGACTTCGGTTCGCTCCTAAACATTAAAATTTTACCGACGAGCAGCGGAGTAAAGTTCTTTGGTCCGATGAGTGCAGAATAGTGTACAGAGCTTCAGATAGTCACGAGTGTGGCGAAGGCCCGGAGAGCGGTTTCTACCTTCCACAACTAGGCAAATCGTCAGTTCCCATGAAGGGTATGTTATGGATTTGGGAGGCATAAGTTCAGACACATGTACAGAGATTGTTTTGTATTGTAGAAGGGCGTCTAACTTCAGCGCGATACGTTGAAGAAATACTGGAACAACATGTTCTGCCTTACGTGGAATTGATCGGCGGCGAGGAATTAATTTTTAAGCAAGATAACGCACCTCCTCACACAGCTCGATGTGTGGCCTCTTACCTTTCGGAGGTTGGAATTCTTAAACTAGAGTAGCCAGCAAGAACCCCCGACATGAATCCTATAGAACATGTCTGGCTCAAAAGGAAAGTAAATTCGAGAACGAACCCTGAGCAGACCCTTCAAAAGTTAAAAACTGCTCTGGTGGCCGTTTGGGAAGAAATTCCCAAAAATGACTTAAAAGAACATTAGGGCCAGAGGTGGAAACACCCGTTATTCGTTTTAATTTTAATTCCTGAATTCTTACGTTTTGTATAAAAATGAAAATGTAATTTTTATTGTTTTCTGCTATTTTAAGAAAATTAATTTATTTTTATAAAATAATAAATCATAATGTAGATATTGTGTGTTAATTGGTCAGTTTTGTTTGTGAGGTCAGAGTAGCAGCTTAAGTTAAACACACATTTTAATCAAAAAAGCGCATAGGCCACATTCTGTGCCGATGAGTGTAGTCAACACTTTTTCAAAGAAATTCATTCATAAGCAACAAAGTGCAATTTGAGAGAGAAAATGGGAAAGGTAGTTCAGAAAACAAAAGCAATATTGTGGTTTCGGCGTGAAAAAATCTAGGTTAGACTAGGTTGAAAAGGGACTGCTCTGACATACAGAGCAAACTTAGACCACAGTTGTGATACCACCATGAACTAATCATCTACCGACCAAAACCTGCTCTACAAACCAGCCGGAGGTGACAATGAAACGATGTAGCCGACCTACACTCATCTCCTTGAGGCCATCCAAATTTATGAAGTAGTAAGATCGAAGGATGGCTTTCCTACCACCCGCCAAGGCAGGAGAGGTATAGAGCAAATTAAACAACCTCTCCTCGTCATCCCCACAGCTTCTGCAATAATCAACTGTGTGGGACTCGAAGTTTCCTGACATATTCTCCAATAAGGCAATGGCCAGTGATAACTCCCATAACAATCCTAATGTGCTTTCTAACCAAGAGCAGCAATCCTGAAGAGCGGTAAGGGTTCAGTGTACATATGCCGTATCCATGTATGTGCTACCAATACTCCATCTGGGGTTTGCTGTCAGTCGCAGCCGCCTTTAAGGCCAGAGGCATCCTTATGTCACGGAAACTTTCGCTGACCATAATGGTTGTGACGAATACATCCGCCCTGCTGTTTCCCACAAAGCCGCTATGACCGGAAATCCAGCACAGGGTAATATTGAGAAAATTAACCATCTCCCGGATTGAGTTACAACAGTCCACTACTGATTTCAAATTGGCCACTGTAGCGTCAAACGATTTAATTGCCGATTACTAGCAGTAAAATTACAACATCCCTAGTAGTCATGACATTACGCCCCAGCCACAACAGGGGTTCATAAATCGCTGTGACCTCCGCCTGGAAAACACTACAATAATCTGGGAGACAAAAAGACAGGCTATTACCCACCAGCTCCGAGTTAATACCAGCCCCAAAACCTTCATCCGTCTTAGAGCCGTCAGCAAAGTTGCTTATGTCTGCCCACTCCCTCGACGAGATCACACTATTAGGCCCGCGTAAATCGACTCGCACATTGGGTACGCACGCGAAATTGGAAAACATCAAATCAAATGGTCGGCATTACCTACCCTTGGACGAGGACAAAGCCTCGATTAAACCCGGGCATCCTACTCCTGCTCTCTAGTATCAGGGCATAGAGGGGACTACAGACCTTCAGTTTATCTGTGCTAAATATCTGTGAAAAAATCTGTGCAGTTATCTGAACTGAAGGTGTGTAGGCTACATTCAGTTTCGCTAAATTAGTTCCGATATTTTCTTCAGTTCTTTAAGTTTTGGCGAAGTATGCACATCGTACAAACTAACTGTGCCCTGTGCGGTACCGGCGGTCATGGTGAAATTTGGTCGAAAACTGATAAAACTGAACGATAAACTGTGTAATCTGCGCAGATTATCGTTGCGAACCAGGGTCCGAATGCACAGATCTCAGATCTGCGTAAAAATCTGTCAAAACTGTGCAGTTCACACGGATTATCGTTCAGACATGATGTCACACATGATAGACTAAGCGATAAACTGAAGGTGTGTAGTACCTCTAGCACAATAGACGAAGGTGCATGCTGGCAACTGCATTCTCCAAAACTAGTTCATGCCAACGAAACGTCAACTGGGCCACATGGAGCAGTTGACGCACTATGCAACTGAGTACAATAGATTGATTATCGCAATGCTTTTGCGGACCACGGCATATTTACTATCTATCTCTAACTCAAACGGTGCTTGCATACTCACGACTTGTCGAGTACCGACCAAATGTTCGGCTAATGGCGGAGAGCTTAGTCGTGCCGCATATTGACCCCAGCCCACCCCCAATCCAGACCCAAGCCACGCTAGAATCATTTTGTATTTCACTGTTGCCCATATACCAGTAGCACAATAGACCTCCGAGTCGCAGTGCCTGATGGCCCTTCGGGCCAACCGCCCAGTCGTCACCCAAGTGTGAGACTGTTTGTCCTAGTCAGGCTGTTTGGTGTGCGTCGGTCAGTTTTTTGAATGGATGGTTGGATGCGAATTCATCCATGATATGGAAATTGTGTTGTGTGTTGCATATTGCGATGATAGACCCATGCGTGGGCGTGAGTTGGCCGTGGGGTGGGGGGCAATATACAGTGTGCCTTATACCACACCCAACCACACTGCTTGGTCCATGACGAGGGGCCGCAGCGTGTGAATAGGACAAGTATTTCCTCTGTATTCGCCGATTAATTGTTAAATAATACTAGCTAATGAATATTTTTCTCACGCGATGACTAGATGTGCATTGGACAAGTAATCGGCAATTGGCGAGCATTTACTCGGCGAGTCGCAAATAGTTTCTTAGCACCATAAAACTCCCCTCTCCACATCGACGTGTCCCAAGAGATATACGTTAATAAAAATCATCACAAATAGACGTCTGTTCTCTGAAACACCAACCACTATAGTGTATCATCATCATCACCACCATAGTGATGCATAAAAAAATGAAAGAATTTCTGTACTAAATACCAGGATCTAAATCCCCGGGCCATCGTATTTCGATTTTAAATTTTCAGTGTCAAGGAATTTCAGAGGATTCAGGATTTCAGTGCTATCTGCGCTGGGCAGACATTAGTAGGCTCCCGTCACATAGGCTCTAATCGACGCTACCTATATGTTAATTGCCTTGACCCCTCCAAGGGCATGGGCGCGTCAACATCCCTAGCATTGCTATGCCTTGTGACGTTTCGATAGCATATACATAGTATCTACCTTTCGGAAGTGCAGTTGCTAACATGCTACTCCTATCCGCACCGTCTTTATACTGACAAGCTCGGAGCACTGTAAGAGTTCTATTAGCACTCACAGGCAATTTTTTGATCGCGCCGAGATATGAACTCTGAGCTCTAGATTAGAATCGTAGAGCGGGGACCGAACGACCACGGCCACCGAGCGGGATACCACCTCAGATGGGCCTATCCAATGAAACGGAATATCGTTTCGGCTTGAAAAACTTCGTCCTCATTAAACGCCTTCGGCGCAAATGCACAGCAATTGCTTTGAAGAGTAATCAGAAAGATAAATCGAGAAATATTACTGATACTGCCCAATTTCGGCTGTTTCTTTATTCCTTTCTCGTGGCCCTATTTAACCGTATTCAGTTTTGCCAATTTTGCCAGACCTGAATATCCTGGCTTAGCTTGTAAGTATAGGGGGAAATAAGGAAATATCTAAAACGTATCCTATCTTTAAATCATACCACTCGAAAATGTACATTTGAAACACAAATTAAGAAATGTGTTTGCTATGCAGTAACTGTACCCGAAAAAGACCACTATGGCGCGTTGTAGTTGTTCTGTTACAGAAACATAGTAAAGTTTATTTGACTGCATAACTGAGGTGCTTCAGCTGTACTTCGGGTCTCCTATCCGACCCGCTGATCATAAAGTTCTAACGATCCGGCCGGGCCCTTCCAGAAAAAGTTAGCTGACCCCTAGTCTAAAGTATAATATATCACTTGAGGGCTAGGGCAGGGGTCGGCAAACTTTTTTTGAAAAGGGCCGGGTCGTAGGAGTTTTGGGGTAAGCGGGCCGCATATCCAAAGTATAACTGTTTATCGGGCTGGTCAGCCCACTTCTACTATAATTGAAGGTTTGGCGGAAGCACCACAATTATGCAGTAAAATGGATTTTACTATAGTTTACTTTAACATGGATGGGGTTCATCCTGGGGCATAGCGCGTCATCTACTCCTTCGCGCCTTCATGCTAGGTTTCGGGCGCAGTTACATTAAGAAAATACTTTTGTAGCAGTAGCTTAAGTTCGGAAATTTTTTTGCGTTAATACTGGGAGGCCGATAAGAAATTTATTGTGGGAATATTCACAGTCCTAGAGCGCTCCAAAATTATATATTTTAATTTTGAAAACCACCAACCAATTGTCTAATTACGATGAGACTGACTCCCAACCCAGTGGCTTTGTGAAGAGTTTGAAGAACCAAAAATTCAACAGAAGACTCCAGACGGAATTGCAGCCCCTTAAGTGCACAATTTGGTGTGGAATAACGTCCCGAGAAATTATTGGCCCATTGTTCTTCCAGAATGCTAGTAGCAACGCTGTGACTATCACTGGAGAAAGTTTTCAGGCCATTCTCAAAATTTTGTGCGACTTAAAGTCGAAAATCGCCCTGGAATGTGGTTTTAGTAGATGGATCCACTTGCTATACTGCTGAAGCCACAATGGAGCTTCTAACGGAAATTTTCGGAGAGCGCATAATTCCGAGAAGGTCAGAAATTAAATAGCCACCACGTTCTTCAAATCTAATAACCCCTGACTTCTTTTTGTGGGTTTTTTTTTACTGAAAAAGTGTAAGGAAGTAAACCTCAAATAATTCCACAACTAATCTACAACATACGCACTGAAATGAGAACCATGTCTCTTATACTTGTAGTCATTGCGGTACCCTCTCCTATACTTTTTTATTGTTGTGCCTACGAACTGTTGTATGACAGGCCGATCTAGGAACGAAATTCAGGTCTGTCAAAATTCGCGAAACTGAATACCGTTAAATAAGTCCACGAGAAAGGAATAAAGTTGATCGCTGACCCAATTGGTAGGATAATTGTTTTTCGTTTTCCTTGAAGATGTTATTCAATGCCGACTTTTCATGTATGCTGATTTCTCTGTCACATCAAACTTAGTATAGACCACTCAAAGAAATAGCAGAAATTATGCAGTATCAGTAATGTTTGTCGACTCACCTTCCTTATTATTACTCTGCAAAACAACTTGTACATTTGCGCAGATGGCGTATAGTAAGATCGACCTAATTCAAACAAAGACGATATTTCTTCACCGTGGACACAGTACTCAATGACATGGATCTCGGATGGAAATACACTGGGCCAAGGATTAGGATACTGATGTTAGTCCAGGGGCTCCATCACCAGCTGCCTCTTCCATGTTTGATCCATCGGTATATCATATGATAAATCTATGATTAATGTTTCAGAAAACGTGACGTTTTGTAATTTATTGTACATAGGGAAAACTGTATAGATGAACTTTACGAATAAATATTGCTTATATCGCTTAGTGAATGTTATTTCTATTGCATAGCAACGAGTGAATATGACAATGACAATTTGTCGGATAGGTGGCACTGCATAAGAAGGAATTGCGTTTGCTCTGCCAATTGTAATTCGCGAATTATCATTCGGAGGATATTCGAATGATCATTCACAAGGACACACCTGAAATCGAATTATCATTCGAACGGGAGAAAATACTTATCCTAAACACACGCTGCGACCGCTCGCCAATCACCAAGCAAATGCACATTGCCCAGTAGTATGGTTGGGTCTACCATTAGGCGAACATTTGGTCCACACTTGCGAATATTGAAAAATTGCACTTTGACGAAAAAATTTGTTTTAAAATATTTATTGTATGGTTTATTTCTTTAATATAATTGTTCACATTAAAGACAATATTAACTCGCGGGCCGGATGAAGACCAGTGGCGGGCCGGATTTGGGCCGCGGGCCGGAGTTTGGCAACCCCTGGTCTAGGGTATAATACGAGTATATCATTTGGCTGAAAATTTCACGTGCTTTGATTCGACTTTGGGACATTTTTTTTGTAGAATCCATAGTTTTCAAAATAATCAAAGAAAACTAAAAAAAAGGAAATTTGACCCCCTCTCCCCTACACTTCTGGACCACCTATCATCGAAGACTTTTGGGACTTTTGAGTATGTATTTAGAGGACTGTTTTCAACAATTGTGCCAAATTTCAAAATTACATGATTTTTTTTTTCAATTTTTCGGTCGTAGAATGGACGATAGATGGGATTATGCTAACTCATCTCGAGGTCCATTCATTGGACTGTTGTGCCAGTTATTTATTTAGTTATAGCAATACATCAGGAATATACTCGTATCACCTTATTATTATTATATATAGTATTACAAAGAAAAAGAAAACTTACCTTGTAAACTTCAGAAAAGAAGCCCGAACCGATTTTCTCTTTAATAAAATCATCGACGGAATAAAGTGCTGAAACGGCAGTTTTAAGTGCCCGACATGATGATCCAGTGACCAAACGATCCGATGACGGGCCATGACCATGATTTGATGGCGGTGGCCCCGGACCACTATGTTGACTGACATTCATTTATCACCTATGTTGCGCAAACGACATTACGTTCTTGGATCTATTTCTTATCTTAATTTACTTGTGCACTTATGCTAAAACTTTGACGTATCAATTGCCTCGCACGCTTCCGAAAAGAATAATCACTGCTTCCGTATTGTATGAAATTTGATATGACCAATTTACGTATGAAAGAAATATGGAAATGACTTTTGATTTTTGGCACAAAAAATTGTCTATTTAATGGAAAGAACGGAAAGTCGGTGTCCTCGGCGTTGTAAATACGTGACGATTTAATTTACGATATATATCCTGTAAAGAGAAGTAATAAAGAGATTAATTAAGAGGAAATAAGTATTTTTTAAAAAGTTGATTGTAAACAATAATTAATATTTTATTGTTGGGACAGGGGAAAAGAGACAATTGATGAATATTACCAGCTAATCAATTCACTTTAGCAAATTTTGAATTATTCTATTATTAGCTGCGTTTTTTTGTGTACAGAACAGAGTACAGCAAGATAAGCGGCAAAAAAAACGCTATACGCAGATCAGAGGAGCGAAGACGAAAAAAGGGACATGTCTTTGCTGGGAGTGTGTCTTGGTTTAGTTTAGCATTCAAACGTCAACTCAAATTTATATCTTAGTACAGATACAATCGGACAAATTTCCATTAGGCACTAAAATCATTTTGTATGTTTACTATTCTATATAATTACACAAACGAACATTTTATTGCCAGGAAATGAATTTTATGTGCTTCCCAGACTATAAGCAGCCCGAAAACTTCGACACCTGCGCAGACTACTTAACAGAGTAGAATTCTTGCACTAACCTTCTATCCAGAGCAACTCAGATCAAATTGTTAGTGTAATTGTGTGGTCTTAAGCTGATCTGCTCTGCATGGCTGTTAAAAAAAACGCACCTATCAAATCGATAGTCAACTCCGGTGCAGTCAAAAGACCAAAATAATTGGCTAAGCGGATGCAGACCATTAAAACAAAAATAAACATAGACAACACGAAATTATAATAAATAAACGTTTGATAGAAATCTCGCATAAACTCTTATCAAACAAACAAATCAGAATAATCTAAATCTTTTTTATTCCATCAAAATATACCAAGTATAAGTATTATAGCTTTTTTATTTAATTTTTGGGTGAAACCGAGAAACCTTTTAGCATTCAGGTTTTTCAACTGGCGATAAGCTTTTCCCACAATAAAATAACCGAAAATATCCTTCAAACGCCGCTTGAAAATCAAGCGCATATAAAACGTATTAAAAAACTGCCTTAAATAAGTTAATTAGCCAAATGATATTTAAATTAAATAATTATAAAAATTTGGTAGCCAATCAAAACGGTCATAATTAGCATAAACGCTTTTATTTTTATATGTATCGTGTTGATTTATTTAAAACTATATTTTTTTCCGGACACGTGCATGGGACGATTAAATACTTGTGTGTTTAGTGCGTGCAAAAGTGTTCACAATAATGAATATTTCTCCACCGGGCAGCACTGTAATGTTGTACTCCGAAAAAGCTACTGGTAGTCATCGTGAGTCAGGTGTGGGGCTCCTTTTAACCAGAGCCGCACGAAACTGTCTCTTATCCTGGGAGCCGGTCTCTGACAGAGTCTTGACCGCCAGGTTCCGGACCAAAATGAGGAACATCTCAATTATACAATGTTATGCCCCTACTGAACCCGACAATGTCTTGGCAAAAGACTCCTTCTACGAAGAACTAAACGCCGTTCAGAGCAGAACACCTAAAGGTGACATTATAATGGTTATGGGTGATTTGAATGTGAAAGTTGGCGCTGATAACTATGGGCTCAGACATGTGATGGGGAGACACGGTCTTGGTGATCGTAATGACAACGGTGAAAGATTTGTAGAGTTCTGCAACTTTCACAGTCTCTTCATCGGTGGTACTATGTTTGAGCATAAGGGCCACCACAAAATTAGTTGGTCCTCTGTTGATCGGCGCAGAACACAAAATCAGATCGACCATTTTGCCATTAGTAAAAGATTCAAGAGTTGCCTCCTGGACGTGCGAAACAAGAAGGGTGCCGATATTGGGATGGGAAGAGACCATTATCTTATGATCGCTAATGTTCGATTGCGTATTGCAGCCGTGCGCCGCCCCAGCGACGAAAGATCCAGGCGCCGCAAATTCAACACCGCTCGATTAAAAAATCCAGCTGTCTTACAATATAATGACCATCTTGCGCAAAAAGCAGCTGAGATAACTAGTCACCCAGATAGTGACATAAACGAAAACTGGGATGCCATACAAAATGCGTACATTGATAGCGCAAATACCATCCTTGGCCCAAACCCGGATTGCCGGAATAAGCCCTGGATGTCCGACGCTTCATGGCAGCGGATTGTTGAAAGAAAGGACTTGAAAGTTCGTTTGGCTGCAGCATCAGACGACAATCGAAGCAGCATCGAACTCCTTTACCGTCAGAAAGCTCGAGAAGTTCAGCGTAGTGTGCAACGCGATAAAAGAGTTTATGCGAATTCTCTTTTAGCCTCAGCAGAAGAAGCCGCAAGAAGTAACAACGCCGTATACGGTGTCATCAAGGAGTTTACAGGTGGTCGTAACTCCTATCAACATCCGGTGAAAGATAGTGATGGAAAGCTACTTATCTTGGAAGAAGATCAAATGAGGCGGTGGAAAGAACACTTCGCCGCAGTCTTGAACCGTGTAACCTCTGGTGAAGTTCCCCCTCATATAGATAATTTAGCTAACCATTAAAATGTGCGTATACGGTCCACTGCCCCGACTAAAGAGGAAATAGTCACTGCAACTATTCCACTAAAACGAGGAAAGGCCGCCGGACTTGACGGTATCCCTACTGAACTTTATCAAGCAGCGCCAAGCGTAACTGCCGATTTGCTGCACCCACTTGTTGATAAAGCGTGGAATACAGAGACCTTTCCCACTGAGTTGCAGGGAGGTTTGATCATCAAACTCCATTTCCAACCAAGGCCGACCAAGAGGGGGTCCTCGAATCACATGGCGTCGATCTGTGACAAAGGAGTGTCAGGCACTAGGTAGGTCTTTTGGGGAGTTGCGTCCCATTGCCCAGAACAGAGTACGATGGCGCGCAGGAGTAGTTGACGCGCTATGCCCCGCTAGGGGTTAAGGCAAAGTAGTAAGTCATGATGAAGACATCAATGTGCTCATTATCCAGGCCTGGATGAAAGGCATCATGACTATTGTTCTAGCCGCGGGACTAAAGTCCCTTATGTATTTTTCAAGCATATGAAGAAACCATACATGACCACCTCCGAGTCTATACATGAGTAGTACTGACGAATTCCTTCAAGCCGGCTTGATGAATTCCTCAGTGATACGCATGGACTCGTAGGTGGTCATGTATGGTTCCATCGAGGGCTTTCAAGGTGGGAAAAAAATATTCGCTCGTGGCAAAGCTTGATCCCAGACCGCACGAATTATGAGACCAAATCTCTACCATTGAACCACCATAGCCACTTTCTTCTAAACGTAATTAAGCCCTCGATGGAAACTTTTGTCAAGTATTGCATCATCGAGGGGAAAACAAAATAAGTCGTGAAAGTGAGCAATTTATGAAGGTACCTAAGCGATCGAAATGGGAATGTGTATGTCTACACCCATATCTTTGCATGATTTTCTTCCCCCGCTGCTTCTCCGCGAAAAAAAAAATTGGCGACTAGTGAATGATAGTTTGCACGGTAGATGTTCCGTACGAGTACCGTTCATACGAATATGGATGCGTTAGTAGACATGGTAAACCTCTGCATTGCGAAGTATTTATATGTAGAATAACAAATGGAGAAATCCATGAAAGCAAATGGTCGAGGTCCTGTGATCTGTCAAAAACGTCTTCACAAAGCACTTTCCAAGAACTCCACAAACGGAGTCATCATCATCGTGGCGCGACAGCCAGACGTCGGGCCTTGGCCGCCTGGATCGTTGTTCTCCAATTATCTCGGTCACGTGACCGCGTCCTCTAATTTTGGAACCCTAGTAGTTGCACGGCGTCGCGTCCACACATACTGAGCTCTCCCAACGAGATCTCGGTCGTCTAGGTAGTCTCGCTCCGTCGACTCGTTCTGCATTCATTAAGGTGTGAGTTCCAAGGCAGCGACTTGCGTTTGCGACTGTGAAAAAAACTATCATAACGGAGCACTATTCGTGTGTACTTTATATGAAAGTACAGTCGTACAACTACGGCCTGTATTCGACGATCCCCTAAACTTTAAAATACTCAAGAATAGTGCTCCGTTATGATAGTTCTTTTCACAGTCGCAAACGCAAATCGCTCAGTCGCGGCCTTGGAACTCACACCTTTACTCTCTTTGGCATGCGATCATCGTCCATGCTTTATACATGCCCTGCCCATTGAAGTCGTTGTACTTTGATGATTTTCGAGACTTCCAACTCATCGTACAGTTCATACAACTCATGGTTGTACCGGATGCGCCATCCATCTCGATCGCAAACAGCCACGAAAATTCGCCGTAGAACCTTACGTTCAAATGTATCTAGCATGTTTCCGGAGGCTTGAGTTAGGGTCCATGCTTCGCAGCCATAGCATAGCACTGGTCGTATAATGGTTTTGAACACGCGGAGCTTCGTGTTTCTGCGCACATGCTTCGATTTCATTATGGGGAGAACCGAGAAAAAAGTCTTATTAGCTAACTGTATCCGTCGCTAAATTTCGTCAGTTTCGTTGGCGTCCCTTGACAAGTTGCAACCCAGGTATATGAAGTTGTTCACCAACTCGATGTTGAGGTCCCCCACATTGATACTCGGTTGTGCAGGTGTCCTTGTCGTCAATTGCATCATTATTTTAGTTTTACCCTCATTAATACGTAGCCCAACTTCTTTTGCAGCGGTATCGAGCGTATGCAGAAGTTCTTCTGCGTCGGCCAATCTTCGAGACATGATGTTGATGTCGTCGGCGTACGCTGCTAATTGTGTTGACTTGATGAGTAGCGTCTTACTGTTGTCCATATTCATAGCCCGAATAACGTATTCCAGTGCTAGGTTGAAGAGCGTCGGTGCCAGTCCATCGCCCTGTTTCAGACCAGTGTGTGTTTCAAACAGATCAGTAAGTCTATTATGGATCTTGACCTGTTGGACGGAGTTGGTCATCGTCATCCTTGTCAGTCGCACTAATGCCGGTATACCAAATTGCAGCATGATGTTGTACAGTACAAAACGATCGATACTGTCGTATGCCTGCTTGAAGTCGACAAAGATTTGGTATACGTTTACGTTGTATTCCCAGCACTTCTGGAGTATCAGTTTGACCGTAAAGAGCTGATCGGTTCTGGAGCGACCAGGTCTGAAACCGCTTTGATATTCCCCAATGATTCGTTCTGCGTACGGTTTTATTCTTTTTCCCAGAATTTTCGTCAAAATGTTATAGGACGTACAAACTAGTGATATGCCCCTGTAATTCTCACACCGCAGTTGATCTCCCTTTTTGTGAATTGGACAGATGATGCGTCTGCGCCAATCGTCTGGGATCTCCTTGTCATTCCATACTCGCAGGAGTAATTGATGTATGGCATTAGCTAGACCCGTTCCACCGAATTTTAGCAATTCAGCTGGAATTTCGTCAGCGCCCGGCGCTTTATTTCGTTTTAGTGACCGCAACGCGAGATCAACTTCCTCTACTGTCGGGGGTTGAGTGGGTGGGCCTAGATCAACAATATCATCGAGAGATTCTTGTGTGGGGATGTTAGATGGTAAGTCCAGAAGCTCTTCAAAATAAGAGACCCATCGTTTGTTAATGCCATCGGTGTCACTGATGATGTTTCCATCCTTGTCCTTACAAAGGCTAGTCCTGGGTTGGTAGCCGTTCTTAATTGTATTTACTAGTTTGTACGCTTGTCTGGTGTTCATATTAGCTAAGTTTTCATTAATATTCAGCAACTGCTCGTCAAAGTATTTACGTTTCTTACGTCTAATTATTCTATTCGATATTCGCCGTAACTCGTCATATTTTTCTCTTTTGGCTCTAGTTGCTCGTTGAATCCATTACCTATAGGCCTCGTTTTTCGCGTCGAGTGAATTTTTGCAATCTTCGTCGAACCAGTCATTTCGCGCTAGCCGGGCTTTATATCCCACGACCTTCTCTGCAACATCTCTGATGGTACCCTTAAGTTCTTCCCAGAACCTGGATGCCTGTGTTGCTGATGTTGTGTAGCATAGGTGATAGTCTTTCCTCAAGGGTGGCAGCAAACGCCGCCGCCGTAGCATCGCTCAGAAGCTTATCAACCGCAAAGATTCTGGGAGGGCTTATTCTCGATTGGTGCACTGAGGAAATTCTACATCTGTAGGTCGTCTTCACCAAGTGATGATCTGAGTCGCAGTTTGCTCCTTGATAGGAGCGGACATCCATCACACTAGACGCCCATCTCCTGCAAATGAGGACGTGATCAATTTGGTTGACGGTGTGTGCGTCTGGAGATTACCAGGTCTGCTTGTGAAAGCGTCGATCCGGGAAATACGTAGAGCTTACGACTAGATTCCTGCTGCAGGCGAAGTCGATAAGTCGCTGGCCGTTGTCATTAAATTCTTCATGGAGACTGTGGCCTCCAGTGGTCCCCCGATGCCAACTTTAATTTCCGACTTTCGCGTTAAAGTCTCCCATCAGCAATTTGACGGCGTTTGTTGGAAGTGAGTCGAAGAGAGTCTCAAGGCGGGCGTAGAACTCGTCGTTTACTGCGTCTTCTTTAACTTCAGTGGGGGCATGCACATTGATGAGCCAGAGATTGAAGAATCGAGTCTTAATGCGAATCGCACATAGCCGTTCATTTATGGGTTTGAAGTCAGTAATGTGCGGCTTGAGGTTATTTATTTATTTATTTATTAAACCAACGGACGACAGTCCTTTTATAATAAATACATAACATTGCTGTCGTAAAGTGACAATAAATATAGAATAGATTAAACTAAAGCTAAATTTTAAAATAATTATTTAGTGGTAATTCAATTAAATGTCCAATATTCAAATATTAATCCGAAATAAGTAATCGTAAGTTTACTATGAATGCTACTCCAAACTCCTTGCGGCCCGATGGGTTGCCACTTGTGAAAATTGTGTGCGATTTCTTGTCATTGATCTCGCTGCCAAGCCAATTTCTTTCCTGGACTGCAGTAATGCTCAGTTTGTACTTTTCCACCTGTTGAAGGAGGGCCTTCTCGACCCCCGGTTTGTTCAGGGAGCGTATTTTACATTTCAGGATTCGAAAGAATAATTCTCTAGTCGTTTGCGTGGTCATCGTTGTTGATCCGTCCAATCCGAGGCTTTTGTTCCAGGTTTCTTGACATGGAGTGGTTTTTACAAGGACGAGTTGTCAGCACATCGCTTAACCCCATTCAGGGGATGGCCTCGGAAGATAGCTGCTTCAGATGGTTTAATAAACGTGCTGGAGTTCACACAACTATGTTGCAGGTCCAACTACGCAAGTCATTCCATCCTAGTAGACCTGAGACGCTTAGTTGTTGGTCAGCCATTCAGGCTACAGCTATCTACCTTTTTCCAAATGTCTTATCGCTAAGACTTGGCCGTCAGCGGTTTGAAACACTGCCGTTACCAGGGGGCGCTCACGAGGAGGACTATGAAAAAGGTATTTTGCCCCCCCCCCCCCCCCCCCACAAACGGAACAAACGGAGTCGGCCTGCTTAAAAGAGTAGACCTATACTGTTGGCCCGGACGAAACTCTAGAGCTTCTACAACATACCCATTTTCCCAGATCTGTCCTTCAGGCTACACTCCGATGCCCAAAACTTATAACTATCAGCGCTGTGGGATCGGTGGGATTTTACTCAGGCAATTAAAGCAAAATAGGCAATGGAATTATCACCTTAACGCTGTCCTAGGGCATATTTAAACTTTTCTAAGGCTTAAACTTAATCTTAAACTACCTTATGGCTTTTTACAACACATTTGGGTGCTGAATTGAGCAACAAATTAGCAAATATTTATGGCTTTCCTTATGCATCAAATTTTTGTTCGATTTGTGCCAGTGGGGATAGTACAGGGAGGGTACGAATGTGATGTCCTTCCCATATATACATAAGCTGGAATCCTGGCGAATTAGCAGGAGCAATATAAATTCAGGAACGTTACGCTAGCACCACCACTAAAAAAAATTATCCTGGCAATTCGGCAGGAGCAATAAATTCCGGAATAGAGCCACAAATTAGCAATTAATTATAGCTTTCATTTTACATCAAATTTGAGTGCGATAGATGTTGTATAAAATCATAAAGTTTGGCGAATCGGCAGGAGCAATAAATTATAGAATAGAAGCAATTAGCACCTGATTATACACAATGCCTGATGTCGATACTTAGTGCTGGAGGTGCCAGCGTAACGGACGTGAAAAAAACACGCTTATTAGTGTCATCACACACTGTTGAACTCGAACACGAACCTGGTACAAATGTCCTCTGACACACACATACACATCTCATATAAACGTGAAGAACCACTTGTACCAGGTTCGTGTTCGAGTTCCACAGTCTGTGGTGACACTTATGTTCCAAAACCAGTGCTATCACTGTCATCGACTCAAGACTGATCTGAAACATACGATTCACAACAATTAAACTATTTTGTTTGATTCGACTCCCCATACTATAAGCCCGGCTACGCATTGTCGAACTCAAGCACAAACATGTAACAAATGAACAATTTTATTCAGATTTTAGTGAAGTGTGTGTGTCTTGAACCATTCGGAGGACACTTGTACCATGTCCGTGTTCAACACTGTGTGGCCGGGCTTACATCAATCAACTCCCCATAGGTTGAACGCTCTGAAAAATACTATGTGTATTAAGTGTTTTAAAATCGCAGAAAGTCGATCAAACTGTACACGCTCTTTTACAAGCGGAATTTTAAGTAATTTGGGTGTGTTATTGAAAACTATCGTACTAAAATTGAGCTATCGCCAAAGCGAACATTTTTTTTAATAAGCAACATGCTGAGCCGAAACACCCAATAGATCCATTGAAATTCCAGTTGTTTTGTGGCACATACAAGTATGTATGTACATATATATGAATTCCTGTTAGGCCTTTTATATGTAAACACGTGTTACCAACAAACAAATCCAAACGTACCATGGAAAAGAAAAAAAAAACCATGTTATTTTTGAAAAATGTGTCACGCAACTCGGGAAAAAAATATTACATATGCCGCGATGTGACAAATTCGCGGAAGCAACTCATTGATGTTTTTCTGTTTAAAAAGTTATCAGTGACATCTGTAAGACTTGTAATTATCATTTCCATTTCATTATAATATTGAAATATAACGTGAAAAAAAACAGCGATATAATAATTCGCATAGTTAAAAGTTAAGATACTAGTCATGTAGAAAATTACAGGATGGGCTACGAGTATAAAGATAAATGGTTTTAAAACAACGATATGTGGAAAACATCTCCCCCAGTTAATTCTTCTCTTCTCGACAGTTAACCTGTTCTGTATCAAGAAAAAGTAGAGTCATATAGACTCACAAAAAAGCTTAATAGAACTTTCATAGCTATGACGGAAAAGACTAATGCTAATTTTATCTCATACTACATAATATATTTCCATTCTTCTTTTTCGGACAATCGCTTAAACTTATGTAAAGTTCCAAGGCATTCCAAACAAAAGTTATATAACTGTCTAAATAAAAAAAAAATCAGAATAAATAATAGTAATAATAGATTGCACATCTCGAAATAACAAACATGTACAGTGTACACTCTCATAACTGGATACCATGGAGACAAAAAAAAATTTCTGGTTATGGGGAATGCCCACCTAAAAAAAGTCAATATTTTTGTTAAGGCAACCCTGCAATTTTTTTAAGAATTAGATAACTAAAACTGGATCAGTAGCGAAATTTAAAATTTTTAATCACACCCTAATTCAAGGGTTGGTGGCATTTGGGGGTCAAAAACAAAATAGTGACGTTGGAAAGTTTCAAATTTTTTTTTAGATGCAAACCAGCACTATCAAAAAATAGCCACAATCGTTAATTACGCTGTCTCATTTTGTTACTGAATGTCACTAACCACTCGTTTATCATCTCTAAGGCATCTTTCACACGGGAAAGATGTGAAACGGACTCATGAGCTTATCAACTCACCGGCTCATCAACTCAAGGATTCAACATGAACTTGAAGCTTTCACACGATCTGCCCGCGAGTCGGACTCTTCGACTCACCAACTAACCGAGTGAAAACAGCTTTCACACCACCGGCGTTTCACGAGCTCGTCCATTTGATTTGACCGGTCATTCCCGGTCGTGCCTCTCATACTGACACGAGATACGAGGTGGAGGCGCCTGATGAGACGTATCTCGTGTCAGTGTTCGAAACCGGCGAACATTTTTTGGGTCCCCGTTGGGGAATTTATCAACCAAGAATTTGTTTATCGAATATAGTATATGGTATACGAAGCATAACTTATAAATCAAGAAGCGTTACATGTTATTGGCAACGATTTTAACACTGTAGTGGTCGAGGTGTAAGTAATAAAGTTGACAGATTTATTTTTTATTTATTGTTTTTATTAATTTATTTTATTGCTGAGAAGTTTTATGAGGAACTTAGGAACTGGCATAATCTCTAGTAAAAAAGAATATTGTGATGTATACAAAGTAGGTTTATACTGCCTTAAGCCCGGGCCACACCTATCCGATTATACTCCGATCATGCAGTTGAACTAGTGTATGAGAAGGAAATGGTATTGGGTTTCGAACGGAGTATGATTGGACGCGTATCAGAAAAGTGTGAACTAAAGCCCGGGCCACAACGCGTCCGAAATCCCATATAATTTCCCTCTCATATACTCGCCCGACTGTATGATCGCAGTATGATCGGATAGGTGTGTCCCCGGCATAAAGCGGAAATTCCTTTACGACTATGCGAACCCTATACCAGAACTTTTTTCTGATTTTTGCTAGACCCACAAATTTTCAAAAAAAGGATGTGTCCAAATTCACAAATTGAGGAACACGGGAAGCTTAATTTTGCCCCTTTTCCAGTTAAACTAAAAACTGGGATATTGGAATAAGACCCTTTTTCAATTGGGGGAGTTAGTGCTTGGGAATTCTGTATTTGGGGTTTATGCATTTGGGGATTTTGCATTCGGGCATTTCGTATTTGTGGATTTTGTGTTTGGGGATTTCGTATGGTTCCCGGTAAATCTATCTGTCGGCGAAGGGCCGATGAGCCCAACAGGAAACACACTGTATAACTTTCTCCTACTAGGTCCATTGCACGCATTTAATGTGCAATAGATATGACACACTCTATACAAATTCAACGAAAATTTGCATTTTTCATAATATATTTTAACCTTTTGTTTTGAATTAACTATATAGAACTATCATGTAACGAAAAATCCGACATGATTTCACATTTTAATAGCTTTTAATTTAAAAATTAACGAAACCACAGCATTTACCATCTTCTTGTCATCATCATGAAAAATGCTTTGAATTTGTGGATTGTGTTATGCCTATTGCACTTTAAACGCGTGCAAACCAAACCAAACGACCTAGTAGAAGTATGTAGTACTTAGCTGGTGCGTGCCATGCATACAGAAAACCCACCTAGTACACGTGGAAAGCCGGTCGTCTGAAAGATGTTTTCACTCGGTGAGTTCGTGAGTCGATGAGTCCTACTCACGGGCAGATCGCATGAAAGCTTCCATTTAAACTCATGTAAGTCATCGGTCGGTGAGTCGATGAGTCCTTGAAACGGTGAGCGACTCACGGACTCAACCGTGTGAAAGCTCTGATTTAACTCTGTACTTTGGTGAGTTTGGGTCATATGCTAAAAGCATAGCTCATCAACTCCATGTGAATAATGCCCAAAATTAAGCAAATGAGAAAAAAGCAATTGCAAAACCATTGAGCTGTATGGCTATTAGAGGTTCAATCTGAAAAATAATTGAAAAATGAGCGTCCGTGTCCGGCTATGAGAGAGTCCGGTTAAGGAAGCCTAATTTGCATGAAAACATGCAAAAATGTTTGTAATGAACCATATTCTGATCTGGTCGTCCTACTTCCACCAGCAGATCGAAGGCAACACCTAATGGGTAGTGATCTGTCCGTGGTACGAAACCAGAGGCCGAGGAACCCATTACACCTGGACCCCGATGCGAGGGCGAGGACAACTGAGCGTCCGCCAACCATTCCATCCTTATCGCTCCATTTATTTTTTATTCCCCATTTTTGCCTCTCATGTTCGTATTGTCTTCCCCAGGCCTATGAATTTTTATTAAAACGTAAAGGCCAGGGGCAACGAGCGGCGAAAACCCCGCCCAATTCTCCCGAATTGAGCTACAGCAAGCATAGGCCGCTGCCTAGCTCGTTGAGAGGTCTTTTTCTTCACCAGATGGCACGGCCTGACCTTCACGGTCATGATGCTACCTTTGGCTCCGTCCCCACGGGCATCTTCGGATGCCCACCAAACCGTCCATTACATGTTTGGGACTTACAAATTTTTCCGCTTCTATGAGGCGTCCGGTTATGGAAGGTGTCCGTACAGGGAGCGTACACTGTATTTGAATCTAGAAAAAATGTCAGCAGATTCAGCGAATTTTAATTTGCATATAAAAATTCAAGTATATTTCCACTCAACAAAAGTGAACAATCTCATCACAAAATTAGAATAAAATGTTTAGCTTCGAGCGTAACTGTAAGTTACGGACAACGGCATATGTAATGATAAGTACTTAAATGTACCTTTTCCAGCATTTTGTAAAACAGTGTATCAACAGTGTTTTCTCAATTGTCCTAACCCCTTGTGGGGCATAGCGCGTCAACTGTTCCATGTGGCCCAGTTGACGCTTCGACGGCATAAACTGGTTTCGGAGAATGCAGTTGCCAGCATGCACCTCCTGCACATACATGGCCACGAACGACATCGTGGACGGGATTCGAACCCGAAATGCCGGTAGTCAAACATGAGACTGATGATGAAGCCGAGATAGCGAGTAAAAAAATTGAAAGACGACATAAAAACGCAAATTTGGTGCAAATCTGAACTTAAGCTTTTTGACTACGGTGGCGTTCACACTGTCTGCTATGCTACATATGAGATGACGTTTTTTTTTTTAAAGTTGCAATGCGGTACTATGTGGAGGGTGTTTACCTTGCACGCTATGCGATGGGTCGATGGATGTGATGGATGCACGCGATGTAGTTAGGTGAATAGAGACCACTTTAGTTGCAATATGCTCAAGGTTGCAAGGTCACAGACAACAGGGGAAAAGGGCGTTAATGTGGCGATCGTGTGCGATCAATATAAAAATTTTACCAGTGAAAAATTTGGGTGGCGGACGAACCTAAGCAGGCAGCCATTTGGTCATGTGGAACACATGCCTTCCAAAAAATATCGAAACCAATCAACAATTTCGTGAGAGCGTAAATTAACGGCATCAACATTTACAGCTGCTACGCCTTACCGAGACTAAACCTGGAAGAGTTTGACCGGCTGCTAACTCAACTAGTACGCGATGCCAGCACGCATAGTCCCGTAATAATCGCGGGAGATTTCAATGCGTGGGCCACGCTACAAACGCTAGAGGGCGGGTACTCCTTGCAGCTTTCTCACAACTGAACGTTGTCCTTATGAATACAGGCGGTAGAAATACCTTAAGAAGAGGAAGTACAGGCTCCATTAAAGACCTTTTGTCAGTAGCTCCTTGGCATCGACAGTGGAATGGGGCGTGAGCAAGGACTATACTCACAGCGACCATCAGGCCATTTACCTCACCATTGCTAGCAGAACAGCACAAGTAAAGAAACCACCAATAAACCGGAGATGGTCTGATAAAAACTTCGACGGGGAAGCGTTCATCGAAACCTTGCATCAGAAGGGAGCTACTGAAGGACATGCAGAACAAAAGGCGTCACAGCTAATAAAGCAGATAGTAGAATCATGTGATGCCTCTATGCCAAGAACATAGTCTCCCAACCGCCGGAAAGCAAACTACTGGTAGACTGAAGAAATTGCAAGCCTGAGGCACAGGTCTCTAAGAGCACGCCGATTGTACCAGCGATCAAGAGCGACAACAGACTACGACAACTTGGCACAAGAATACAGGACTTCACGCGGACTACTAAAGCACGCAATAAAAAAGACCAAAAGAAACTGTTTCAAGCAGTTATGAAAAAGCTGAGCAGTTAAGTTACCAAACACCTCACGTGAAGTGCCCTCTTCTACTTAAGAGTAAATCCACGATGCATCACCACTGATGATGCTGTACACGTTGTAAGAGTTTCCTGTGTTGAAGCAGTCTAGAGTTTTTTGACACCAATTGACGCGAGCTGCTCTCTGTTCTGCGGCCAATAGATCCAGTATCCAAAGGAAAACAATTTTTTTTACACACTTCTCTTCATGTAAAATTTGTTGAATTGGGGTATTTAGAATCCCCAATGACGCCTCAATCTGGCGAAATGTCACATGTCGATCTTCCGTAATGAGCTTGCGCACAGTATCGACGTTTTCTTGGGTAGCTGCCGTTTTTGGTGCACCTGCCCTTGAATTGCCGCTAAGACTCACCCGTCCACCTTTGAGTTCTGCATACCAACGAGAACTAGTTGACTGGTGTGTGTGTGGACGACTTTGACACTTCGCTGTAGCTGTAACACTATACGTATCGCACTAACACTTTGGATTTAGGTTAACTAAGTATGCAGGTTAATGTTTAGTATTGACATTTGATTCGTGGCAACCTCGCTGTTCCTGTATGCAAAACTTAAAAGACAGCTCTCGTAGTTTTTTTGCGGACTAGTTTAGCACATTTTCTCATCTATTTGAAAAATAATCTTTTCAGATATATGATTCGAGCAGTATTGGGGTCATGAACGTGCGTGAGTAGAATCAGTATTAATTTTATATTTTACATACAAATATTGCTATATCTACGAATCTTTGGATTGATTCTAGACAGCAACCTCATTTGGAAGCTCAAAATCGAAGAACGCACCAAGAAAGCAGCTATCGTTCTATACATCGGCAAAAGCTTGCTTGATAAGGTATGGAGACTGAAACCCCGCATTATGCACTGGATGTACACGGCCGTTGTCAGGGGGTTTACTATACGGAATTGTGGTCTGGTGGACTGCACTTAAAATTAAAGTCAATAAACGGAAAGTGGAAAGGATCCAAAGACTGACTTGCTTGGGAATCACTGGTGCAATGAGAACCACGTCAAAGAATTCCCTAAACACTCTCTCCTCCCCCCCCCCCCCCCCAAATCGATATGTTCTATGTTCCTATAATTGACACAGCGTCTAAATGTGCCCTATAATTGACACAGCGTCTAAATGTGCCCTACAATTGACACAGCGTCTAAATGTGCCCTAAGACTCAGGGAAACAGGGCAATTCAGAACAAAGCCGTATGGTCATCAAAACATCAAACTGCCAGTCGCAACCACCGACTTCACTAAAGCAGTGATCGACTACAACAAAAGCTTCTCGGTATTTATACCAGATAGAGTTTATTCAAAGAGATCAATAAATCTCTACAATCACGGTTCAAAAATGGAAGGTTTTTGGAGCGGCAATTCACTCTCCGGAACTCCTGTATAATCTATCCATCCGACTGCCGAACGAATGCAGTATCTTCCAGGTGGAAGTGCTAGCGATTCAAAAGACTGTAGAGCTAGCCTCAACAACTTGACGGATAGGAAAAAAAATTATTCACTCGGACAGTCAGGCTGCCTTAAAAGCGTTACAATCCGACACCATAAGATCAAAGACAGTGCTCAGATGTCTTTCGGCTTTTCAGATGCTAGGTACTTCAAGGAGAGTAGAACTCCGATGGGTACCAGGTCATAGCGGCATACTTGGCAATGACATCGCGGACGGTCTTGCAAAACAGGATGCTGCTCTTGATAACGCAATGGCAATAGCAATTCCTATACCAATGCAGATACAAAGATCAGAAATGGGCTGTAAGATGATGCAACTGACCAATAAGGATTGAAACAGAGCCATCAATTCCAGAATAACGAGGGAAGTCTGGAATTCTTACAATCCAAGGAAAACAAACATACTCCTAGGACTATCCAGAGATAAGTCTGCGATGCTAGTCGCATTACTTACTGGCCATTGCCTGATAGGGGAGCATGCCAATAGGCTAGGATTGATCACTTCTAACGGCTGTAGAAACTGTCAGCTGCCTAACATTAAAGGAACTCTGGAACACCTCTTGTATGAATACCCAGCACTCGCAAGAACAAGACAAAAATGTATTGGTGCCTACTTCATCCGCAACTTGAAGGCGGTCGCGGACCTCAGTATAAAGAGTCTTTTGGAATTCGTGAACGCGACGAAAACCTTCGAACTCAACAATGACCCAACGATATTAACTAATCCCAACCTGGCTTTTGAGATTGGAAGAGCTTGGTTTCAGTGTGACGGCTTACGCTGACGATGTTGCCATTGCTGTTTCCGGAAGATTGCCGGGAATCCTTAGTGAGTTGATGCAGAATGCTCTATGCATACTCACCGAATGGGCAGGCCACTGTGGCCTTGGTGTCAACCCTGACAAGACCGAACTTGTGCTCTTTACCAGAAGACAGGAGCTGCCTCCTCCATCATTGGATGGCAAGAAACTGGCCTTCAGTGATAGTTCCTGGGTCTTATGTTTGATAGGAAATTGACGTGGAAGCCCAACATCCTTGAGCGGGTGAATAAAGCCACTACTGCGCTCTATTCGTCCAGGAGGGCGGTTGGTAAGAACTGGGGCCTGCAACCGAACGTGGTATACTGGCTATATACAGCGGTTGTGCGGCCAATTCTACTTCACGGCATTTGTGTTTGGTGGGCGGCACTAAGAGTGGCGTCCTATTGTCGCCTGTTAAGTAAAGTGCAAAGACTAGCAGCGATTGCCACGACGGGGGCCTTTAGAACAATTCCGTCAGCCAGCTTGGACACGCTGCTACACTTGCTCCCGCTTGACATATTTGGCGAACAGCTGGCGGGGAATACGGTCCTGCGTCTTCGAGAAACAGGCCAATGGCGTGCTTCGAGTACTGGCCACTCGGCTATCCTGTGCAACCTGGATCTCCCTCCGGAGACTAATTACACGTCTCCTAAACACGTTTTCGGTAGGAATTATACCAGCCTGATTCCGTCGAGAAGCCTATGGGCTGACAATGTACCCCTTACCTCCAACTCCTTGACTATCTACACGGATGGCTCTAAAGACCGATAATGGAGTTGGGATTGGTATACACTCAAAGGAACTGGGAATTAACTTATCCTACCGTCTTCCCGACTTTTGTAGTGTCCTGCAAGCCGAGGTTTCGCCGATCTCGGAAGCACTGACCTGGTTAAGGAATCATGTCGGGACTGCAAGAGACATTACTATCTATACTATACGGACAGTCAGGCTGCGATTCGCTCGCTTGACTTTGTTCTCACTACATCGAAAACTGTTCTGAAGTGCCGCTCGGCCCTCATGGAGATGAGTTACTTTTTCAACATTACCCTCTGCTGGATACCGAGTCACAGTGGCTTTGCGGGCAACTGCAGGGCGGACGATCTTGCGCACGAAGGGACAACCGGTGTCGTCGATGGCCACCGCAATGACATTAGAATGCCAATTGCATCATGCAAAGTGGCAATTAAGTCTGTGGCAGTGGATAGGGCCAATACCAGATGGCTCAATAGTCGCACTTGCAAACGACGAGAATGATTTGGCCATCAGGAGGAAGAAATTCCTGGGCACCTGGTTCTACTTTGATATGGAGGACCTCGAGGATATGAGTGTGATACAGCTCAATCGCTACATTGCCACCACAGGCTGGTTCGGAACCTAGGTTTCTTAGAGAGATTCTTAGAGAGATGTTTTGTTACTGGTGGTATCACAATGGACCCATGAGAGGTCTAAGTGTGCTGTGTTGTATCATGGCAGCCCCTTAACCTAACCTAACTAATCCCAATACTTAGTTTCTTTGCTCCGCTGTCAATTTGTGGCATTGCTATGGATCCAAGCGGTCTATGCGGCTGTAAGGTCGCCACCTAACCTAACCTACGAATTGTCCTTTAAGATTACATTTTCCTGTTATATTTTTCTTTGTGACAAAAACAATAATTACCCTATACCTTTTCAGGTCTAGTATATAATAATACGTAAATTTGTTTATTCACATGCACTACTAACAACAAGAAGTTTACCTTAATGTAGAGATGTTTATCTTAACAACAATATGTGTCGAGATTAAATTCTTAATGCCATAAAGTGCGAATGTGTGTATAAGTATGCGTTATACGCACACACAAGTTCATTTTGGTAAGCGCAGCGTTTTATACACAATATTTTATCGCTCTAGTTTCTTCTCATTTCCGCCAAAATACAAATCTTCTTTTTCTCAAAAATGATGATAAAATAGAATTAAACGAGCAAAAGATAAACATTTAATGGGAGTGAATCACAAATTGCAGACAGAAGCAGGAAAAAAATGAAAAATGAATGGCACACAGAGTTATTCTAGTTGAAAAGCAAGAATTGTTGATTTGGGAAGGCAAAGAGCTCGCTCGTTGAGAATGAAGAAATGCCTTAAAAATATCAACACAAAATATAAACACTGATTGCAGAAATACAATACGAGCATATAATGATAAATGAATGGAAGACACAGTGTCCATTAATGCTGTTGGTGGTAGTCAATGAGTTTTGGAGGACACAAAAGATAAAAGAGAAATATGAATTTTTGTTTTAAATTGGGAAACTGGTGAAGATTGACCACAGAATAGGAATAGCAGAGTATAAGCAAATTATCACATCTTTGTCACGTTTTCAAGTGACATAAATTAATACAGTAGCCGCTTGGAAATTAAAACTCGCAGAATTTAGAAAAGCTTGAAAATTACAGCAGACAATTTATTCACGTGCGCCGCTCTGAAATTAGAATAAATTGTTCTAACGCTCAAAACGGTCAACATATGTCACGAACCCGGGCAGGACTGGGCTGAAGTACGTTTTTGGAGTCTTCGTACTATGTCTTACAAGTGGTGTAAATTCCATCCGGTTACAGATGACGAAGGCTTTCTTACAGCGGGCTCTTAGACTACACGTTGGTAATCTCCCCCAGGAAAACCTAAGAGAAGCTATCGCCACTGCAAATACGTCGAAAATTGATCTTGTTTCTGGCTGCGACTCAAAGGCTGATCATGATATTAGGTTGGTGCAGATGAAATGTCGGATTCAGTATGAGCTGCTGTAACTTTTTATAAAGATAATTTTATTAATCGAAATAGGTACGAGCGGATGCGAAACACTTTTCCCAACGAGATATAAGCGCAGTTACTCCTGTTTCGTAGAAATCCGAGATTTTGGTTGAAGAAACTCCTCGAAGGCATTTTTGACAGCTGCTTCATTGTTAAACTGTTTTCCTGTCAAAAAGTGATCCAAATATTTAAAGAAATGGTAATATGTTGGCGAGAGGTCTGGTGAATATGGCGGGTGAGGAAGAGTCTTATAGCACAACTCGTTCAATTTTTGGATCGTTGTTCTCAATACATGATGTCGTGCGTTGTCATGAAGCAGTATAACTACATCCCCGCTAACTGGCCTAGGTCGTTGAACTGTCAATTTCTGATGCATTGCGTCCAGTTGAGTGCAGTATTTCTCAGCACTGATGGTTTCACCAGGTTGCAGGAACGAATCCAGCTACAGACCACCAAACAGTCACCTTTATTTTCTTTGGATGAAGGCTTGGTTTCGGTATGTGTCTTGGAGCCTCATCGGCATCTAGCCATTGGGCCGATTGGCGACGATTATCGTATAGTATCCAGTATCTTTTTATCGCAGGTCACAATTCGGTTCAAGAACGGTTCGTCTCTGTTGCGGGAGAAAAGAGAACAAGAAATCTTCATTCGACACGTCATGTTCTGCTCGGTAAGAGCATGCGGAACCCACTTGTCAAGCTTTTTCACTTTTCCAAGTTGTTGCAAGTGACGGCAAACTGTCGAATGGTGCACGCCCAATTTCTCCGCAAGATCCCTTATGGTTTGGCGGGGGTCAGACTCCACTAATGCACACAGCTCGTCGTCGTCTCCGGATCGAAATTTTTCAAACCACCGCTGAGTGGTTCGTTCGTTAACCGTATCAGGTTAGGCCCTGTTGATATTCCTCGTTGCTTCCGTTGCGTTGTGCTCTAGATTAAATTCGTAAAGGAAAAGTAGCCGTTTTTAACTCGCTTCCATGTTCTTTTTTTTCACCGATCACCATGAAGTGCAAAACCGAAATGACTCCATAAGCCAAGGTAGCAGCATTTATACTTCAATATGTAATATCACTAGCGCCGCTTGGTGGCAGTTTGATACATAAAAATCGCAGCCAACTTCATGTCCTTACAAAATCCGACACTTCATCTGGACCAACCTAATATTTGGGGCAGCTCTGATACAAACGATCGGGGTGAGTTACTTTTTGACTTTATCATTGGTAAAAACCTGCCATTGTGCAGTAGTGGATGCGAGCCTACATTCGTTACCAAGAACAGGCAGGAAGTCGTAGACATATCTTGTGTTTCGAAGTCCATTCATCACTTAATGAAGCATTGGAGGGTGTCGACAGATCATCGCTACCTCCAATTCAGTATTGATGAGCTTCCTGAGCCCAAGCCTATCATTCTCAACCGGAAAAGGACAAACTGGATCAAATACAGGGAAGTACTACTCCCTCTACCACACCGGCCGTCTAGCAAGTCAGAGCTAGATAAATGGTACAAACTTTGACTGATGCACTTGACAGAGCCCTTCTTCCACTCTTTAGGGAGAATTTCGGTTTCCCAACACTCTTTGATAAGTGGGGAGAAGAATATCCGCAGTAGCATTGGCATCCGCCTTAAAAAGTGCCGCTGGAATTCCATCTATCCCGGCGCTTTACCCGCATCCATCGATTTAATAGCCGCAATTACTTCCAGCTTAGATGGTGGGCTGGTATCAATCCTGGCTATTTGCGGAATATCTTCTGCTACTAATGAAGATGCATTCAAAGGTCCAAAGGTGTTGTTGAGGACCTCAATGTGTTCTCTCCATCATCAGTTGGTGTTCTTCGGTTACCAGTAGAGACCCATCTTTATATTTCACAGAATGTTCTGTTGCGAAAGATTTGCCGATTAATGACTTGATAAGCTTAAAAAGGGTTCCACTATCACCGCCTTCTCCGCTAATGCGTTGATGTAATTTCGCTTGTCCCGACTTACGCTTCCTTGTAGTGAACGGTATTCAGCTCTGAGCTGATCTTTGGCTGAGTTACGTGCTGAGATTAGAGACCATGTAAAGTCGCAAATGAATGGTCTCCTACCGCGCACCAATCGACCCACAAATGTAACGCTACACGAAATAAATGAGTCCTTAGCGACGTTCCATCTATCACCAATTGTAGGATTCTCACAAGGTGGTGGTGCAATAGCTCTCTCGTACAAGGCGGTGAAATATGCACGTCTTATAGATGGGTCTTTAAGCTTTTGCACATTAAAACTTGGCACGATTCGTGCATTTTGAGGGCGCTGGATCGCTGTCGTTCGTAAGCGTATTTTTGCGATAACAAGTTGGTGGTCGCTGCCAACATCAGCACCTCACTTCGACCTGACGTCCAAGAGACAATTCCTCCATGTCTTGGAAACGGCTATATGGTCAATCTGGTTTTCTGTTCTGCCATCCGAAAAGGTCCAGGTTGTGAAGTGGCAGTGTTTGTGCTTGAACAGGGTACCGCCAATGGCGAGTTGACGAGAGTTGTAAAACTCCACAAACATCTCGCCATTTTTGATCCTGTTGCCTAGTCCATGATTGCCCATTAGGCAAGCCTACATTGTCAGAGCCAACTTTGGCGTTGAGATCCCCTGTGATAATTTTTATTTCACCTTTGGGAGCCTTGTCGAAGGTGTCGCCAACCCGTTGGTAAATGGCGTCCTTAGCTAATTGATCCGCTAGTTCAGTTGGGGCGTAGCACTGACGTATTGTGATGTTTCTTACCCTGGATTTGTGTCTGGCTGTGATGATACGGTAGGATCCAGCCAATTAAGAGATAGACGTAAATAGGATTCCGACGCCTGCCATTCGAGGTGACGTATCGTCTTCGTTTCCAGAGTAGAGCAGTACTGTTTGAGAGCTTGGTAATAAAGTCGTTCCCGATCCCGACCATTTTGTTTCGCTCAGTCCTAGTATATCGATGTTATATGCGGTCATTTCGCGTTCGACTTCAGTGAGCCGCGGCACTATTGCACTCGCCCCCACATCGTTCGAACGTTCCAAAAACCGATCGTGGTCCGTTGTTTGTAGACAAAGGTCGTTGCCGGTGAATCATTCCCTGGTATCCGAGGCTCGTTTAATGTTTCGAGTGTAAATTGATTTCAGGTACAAGCCCACATACCCAATCTTACGGGAAGTGTTGCCCTGACATTCTGTAGTCCAAAGGGTTTGGTGAATGTTCCAGGAGACAGGGTAATTCACAAGAAGGCGATAACTTCTCGATTACGTCATGAGGAATCGTTGAAACATGGCACCTTCCCCACTAAGTGACCTCAGACACGCCACATGAACCGTTATTTCCACACAAACCGCGCATAATTGTTTGAGGGGAAAGTGGCCTGCTGCCCAGATATCAGGTAAACGTACCGCGCTTAGCAAAAACAGCACAAAATCGCCCGACATCGGATAGTCAGGAACCACCGCAATTTGAGTATGAGACATTGGGGGAGAGTTTTCTTCTCTGATGAATCATAATTTTTGCCTGTTTCGGAAATGGCGGTCTTAGCTAGAGTGAAGAAGGGGAAATGAACGTCACACATCAAATAGCAATAGCAATGGGAACAGACCATTATCTTATGATCGCTAATGTTCGATTGCGTATTGCAGCCGTGCGCCGCCCCAGCGACGAAAGATCCAGGCGCCGCAAATTCAACACCGCTCGATTAAAAAATTCATCTGTCTTACAACAATATAATGACCATCTTGCGCATAAAGCAGCTGAGATAACTAGTCACCCAGATAGTGACATAAACGAAAACTGGGATGCCATAAAAAATGCGTACATTGATAGCGCAAATACCATCCTTGGCCCAAACCCGGGTTGCCGGAATAAGCCCTGGATGTCCGACGCTTCATGGCAGCGGATTGTTGAAAGAAAGGACTTGAAAGTTCGTTTGGCTGCAGCATCAGACGACAATCGAAGCAGCATCGAACTCCTTTACCGTCAGAAAGCTCGAGAAGTTCAGCGTAGTGTGCGACGCGATAAAAGAGTTTATGCGAATTCTCTTTTAGCAGAAGAAGCCGCAAGAAGTAATAACTTAAACGCCGTATACGGTGTCATCAAGGAGTTTACAGGTGGTCGTAACTCCTACCAACATCCGGTGAAAGGTAGTGATGGAAAGCTACTTATCTTGGAAGAAGATCAAATGAGGCGGTGGAAAGAACACTTCGCCGCGGTCTTGAACCGTGTAACCTCTGGTGAAGTTCCCCCTCATATAGATAATTTAGCTAACCATCAAAATGTGCGTATACGGTCCACTGCCCCGACTAAAGAGAAAATAGTCACTGCAATTATTGCACTGAAACGAGGAAAGGCCGCCGGACTCGACGGTGTCCCTGCCGAACTTTATCAAGCAGCGCCAAGCGTAACTGCCAGTTTGCTGCACCCACTTGTTGATAAAGCGTGGAATACAAAGACCTTTCCCACTGAGTGGAAGGAAGGTTTCATCATCAAACTTCCAAAGAAGGGTAGCCTCACAGACTGTAATAATTGGAGAGGCATTTGTGTGCTTTCTGCCGTTGCCAAGATAATAGCTAAAATCGTCCTGGAAAGACTAAAGGCCCACTTAGAAGGCACAACTGATGAAGAGCAGACTGGTTTTCGATCCGGATTCTCCTGTGTCGATCACATTAACACCTTGCAAATCATCATCGAGCAATGCGCTGAATACGATTCTCCGCTTCACTTGCTTTTCATCGATTTCGAAAAGGCTTTCAATAGTGTGAACCGGGATTCTATATAGGCGGGCTTGCGCAGGAGAGGCATCCCTGAGAAGCTTGTGGCTATTATTAAGGCAACCTATGACGGCGCGAAATGTCGCGTTTTGCATAAAAGTAAGGTGTCGGGGGACTTTGAGATTCGCAGTGGAGTTCGGCAGGGGTGCATCCTCTCGCCGATCCTATTCCTCATAGTGATCGGCGACGTGTTGCATGCAGCCCTATCCGGACTCGACAGAGGAATTCAATGGACTTTGACATCTTATCTACAACATCTTGACTACGCTGACGACATATGCCTACTCTCCCACAAAATCATGGATCTGTCCGCAATGGCGTTAGATCTCGAGAGGCAGTGCAAGCAAGGTTGGGCTAAAGATTAATACCAACAAGACCAAGGTTCTTAGCCCGCCGTTGCGAAAAAGAAATCCAACACCTATTGCCATCAATATTAATGGGCAGCCGGTGGAGAAGGTGGACAACTTCGTCTACCTAGGTAGCATTGTTGCCGAAAATGGTGGTACGGATCAGGACATCGCTCGTCGTATCAACCAGGCTACGCATACGGCATGCTGTCCAAAATCTGGCAGAGCAGTTATCTCAGCATCAAGACCAAGCTGGGCCTGTTTCGCTTCTTTGGTACTATCAGTGCTTTTGTATGGGAGCAGTACATGGAAAGTTTCCGTAGGAGTTACCAGAAAACTGCGTTTTCGTCAACTCATGTCTTCGTCGAATTTTAAGAATTTTCTGACCCGAAACAATATCAAATGAAGAGCTAAGTCGGCGTACGGGTCAGATGCCAATCGACGAATTGATACGCAGGCGAAAATGGCAGTGGATAGGTCACACATTGCGGAAGAGTGATAACTGCATTGCTTTGCATGCCATGAAGTGGAACCCCATTTCCAACCAAGGCCGACCAAGAGGGGGTCCTCGAATCACATGGCGTCGATCTGTGGCAAAGGAGTGTCAGGCACTGGGTAAGTCTTTTGGGGAGTTGCGTCCCATTGCCCAGAACAGAGTACGATGGCGCGCAGGAGTAGTTGACGCGCTATGCCCCGCTAGGGGTTAAGGCAAAGTAGTAGTAGTAGTAGTAAATAGCCTTTTGGCTTTGGATCGATTTTGGCGTGGGGCGCTATTTCCTTAAATGACAAAAGCGATTTAGTTGTGATCGCTAGAGGCAATTTCACAGTCCAGCGATACATCATCTCATCACCAAGTGCTAAGCCTTCATGTTACTGGAAGAAACCGTACTGATGGACAGGATTTCATTTTAAAGCAAGATGGAGCCCGCCCTCATACTATAAACATCAGCGAATTTCTCACTGCTAGTAATATCGCTTCTTCACTGGCCAGCGTGCAGCCCAGTTTCAATTTTCATAGAACATTAATGGAACTAACTGGGGCAACGCATCAGGACCCGTTCGAAACCTCCTAAGACCTTACGAGAGCTGGAACAACCCCTAAGGGACGAATGGGCGAAAATTTCGGAGGATTTCAGGCATATCAAAATTAGCATGTCTAAGCGAATTTAGACTGTTATTCGAACTCATGGTGGCAATACGAGCTACTAAGCAGCCGATGAAACAGAATAAAACATAAAAAAAAATTGAAATAAAAAACCATAAAATACTGCTGGGTATTCGGTTTTTTAAGTTTTTGTAAAAATTTTACGAAATATACCGTTATGTCCGAAATTTTTATTATTATTGAGAGTACAAATTAATTCGGTCCGTTTTTTTGTGGTCAAAAATACATTGATTTCAAAATAAAAAGAATCAAAAGATTAATCATCGTATCGTCCATCGCTAGCTACTACTTTTTCCCACCTCTCAGGCAGTTTTCGAGTTCCATCTCGAAAAAATGTCTCGTCTTTTGAGGTGATCCAAGTTAGGAGCCAATTTCTGCGAAAGAAGTGAACCGATGACCTGCCAGAAGAAGCAATGTCCGGAGAATACGGCGGGTGCGGCAAAATATCCCACTTGAGCGTTTCCAGATATTTTTTCACGACTTTTGCGACATGAGGCCGAGCGTTGTCATGAAGAAAAATAACTTTGTCATGTCTTTGCTTGTGTTCCGGTCGTTTTTCTCGTAATGCACGGCTCAAACGAATCAATTGCAGTCTGTACCGATCGCCCGTTATGGTATCGCCAGGTTGTAGGAGCTCATAGTACACAACACCCTTTTGGTCCCACCAGATACACAACATGACCTTCGAACCATGAATATTCGGCTTTGGTGTTGATGTTGAGGTCGATGGCAACGATCGACCGGGCATAGCGTAGTATTTTTTCTTCTTGGGGTTGTCTCAGAATATTCATTTTTCATCCCCAGTAACAATTCTATGCAAAAAACCCTTTCTTTGTTGCCTTTGAATCAGCTGCTCGCAAGTGAAAAATCGCCTTTCAATGTCTTTCGGTTTCAGTTCATAAGGCACCCAATTGCCTTGCTTTTGAATCATTCCCATGGATTTTAATCGTGCAGAAACTGCTTGTTGAGTGACTCCCATTCTCCGAGCTCCTCTTGCGTTTGACTCGGATCTTCATCGAGTAATGCCTCCAAGTCTTTGTCTTCGAATTTTTTTGGCTGTCCAAAGCGAGGCTTATCTTCAACGCAGAAATCTCCAGTCTTGAAACGTCGAAATCATTCCCGACATGATTTATCAGTTGGAGCATTGTCAGCATAAACTTCCACAAGCATTCGATGCGCTTCAGCTGCACTTTTCTTCCAATTAAAACAAAAAACTAAGACCTCCCGCAAATGCTGCTTAGTTAACACAAAATTGGGCATATCTAACACAGTGAAAAACAAGGTTTTTTTATGAAACTCGAAGCGATATGAACTGAATATTATTGACAGATGTCTAACCTCTCTGAAACTACCGACATCAGCTGTTACTGGCTGTTACTATTAAATATTCGTAACAGCCAGAGCCACCTTTTGAAAACGGACCGAACTAATTTGTACTCCCAATATTATATTCCGCCGTTTTCCGACAGACGGCTGCATCGGTGAGGGCTGGTCAAAATACGTAGTTCAAAAGTGTCACAAAGTGAGTTTGGACGTCTGTGAACATATCTAAAATACATCCCCGCATTAGTAAAAGTGGTTCGCATTTTTAATAAGATTCGCGATTCAAAATGTCTATTTTCGAGCCAAATTCTCGTCATTTGCGGGAAGTTTTGATCTTCTGAGGCTCATCGAATGCTCTCAGATGAGGTTGCTCTGAGTGACAGAACATGTCGTGAGTGGTTTCAACGTTTTAAAAGTGGCGATTTCAATGTCGAGGACAAGCATGGTGGTGAGAGAGAAAAAATGTTCAAAGACGACGAATTGGAAGCACTGCTCGATGAAGATTCCTGCCAAACGCAAGAAGAATTAGCTGAATCACTGGAAGTGACCCACCCTGTTCCCCAAGGAGGAGTTTTATCTCCCACCCGGTTTAACCTTTACATGTCAGGACTCCCTACGCCACCTGACGGACTCGAAATTGTCAGTTATGCTGATGACTGCACGTTTTTAGCAACCGGCAACGATATCACTCAAATGTGCGAACAGATAAATGGGTATCTCGACGAACTTAACACCTTCTTCGTCAGCAAAAATCTCACTCTGTCTGCGCCGAAGTCTACCGCTACACTGTTTACCACATGGACCAAAGAAGTGAGACAACAACTGGATATTGTAGTAGACGGTCATACTATCCCCACCATTAACCACCCTAAAATCCTCGGTGTCACCCTTGACAGCATGGCTACCTTCTCAGCCCATGCGTCAACCATTTGTGACAAGATGAGAGGCAGGAACAAAGTCCTCAAAGCTCTTGCTGGCAGTTCCTGGGGGAAAGACAAGGAGACCCTACTAACGACCTACAAGTCTATCGGGAGATCTGTGGCCAATTATGCGGCTCCCATCTGGTCGGAAAACTTATGTGACACTCAGTGGAGGAACGTCCAGACCTGCCAAAATGCAGCTCTCAGAACTGTCACGGGCTGCCTACTGATGTCGTCGCAGGACCACCTTCACCAGGAAACCAGAATGATGCCCCTAAGAAGCCACAACACACTTCTAACGAAGCAGTATCTGGTTAGCTGTTATCGAAGTGACCATCCTAACTCTAACCTTATGGACAGAAGCCCACCGCCACGTCATGTAAGACGTAATATGAGGGATCGCGAGCGGGAGATCCAAAGGTTTAAAAGAGTCCCCTTCGATAACACTAGCTACAGGTCGGCCATCACAACACTGCATAGTGAAGAAGTGCTATCCTCAATCGCGGACATGACACCAAACAGGGTACTCAATGCGCAACCACCTGCTATATCTTCAGACGAACTTCGACTTCCTAGAGCAACCAGGACTACACTCGCTCAACTTCGTTCTGGCTGGTGCTCACGTCTGAACTCGTACCTATCCCGCATTGATAACGAAATACAGAACTCCTGTCCAGCCTGTGGCCTCACTCCACACGATGTTAAGCACATCTTTAACTGTCCTGCAGCTCCCACGCGCCTAACTCCTACTGCGCTATGGGATAATCCTATTGAGGAAGCTGCGTTTCTACACCTGGACATTGAAGAAAACATGGACAACCAAGCTTTATGACACACACATTCATCCAATATCAGCACGTCGCTACTACAACAACAACCCACCCTGAAATGGGAAATCTTGCCCCACCCGCCGTACTCCCCAGACATCGCTCCTTTCGACTACCATCTGTTTCGTTCCATGGCGCACAGCGTGGCTGATCAGAATTTTCGTTCGTACGAGGAAGTCGAAAAATGGATACAAGCATGGATCGCGTCGAAAAACGCCTCCTTTTTCCGAGTTGGAATCCGAAAATTGCCAGAGAGATGGGCGAAAGTTATCGTTAGCGATGGACAGTACTTTGAATAATACATCTGTAAGTACTTTTTGACAATTAAGCTTTTAATTCCAGGATAATACGGCGGAAGCAAAGTTGTACACCCAATAATTTAAAAAAATGTTTTATACATTGTAATGTAGGGAGGCACTTGTACCAAAAACGGCCTTCTTGGCTTCCTTATTCCCTTTAGTGGGAAGATTTGTGGACTTTTTTAAGTGGCCCTTTAATTGTTTTGTTGTGTGTATGATATTGAACCTACCAGAGATTCGTGCTGGAAGCGTTCGGTAGCCGTGATAGGATAGGAGGTGTATGCTAGCAGCTGCACCATCCGAAATTGATATGCTGTTGACGGGCCCATGGACCAACGACCCAATATTTACTATACTTTTAGTAATTTGCCTCCTTGAGTTGAAGTAGCAGGACGCTTTTTTGTGTAGTTCTCATGGGTGTCACGCCTGCAGGGGTCGGGATTTGTTTTAACTATTCAAAAGATATTAGCAAACATCATGTCACTATTCCATCACTCGACTCATGTAACCGTAACCATCACTTTTGAGTTTCTGCGCTACTAATGCCCAAGCCTCTTCTTCAGTACATTGGGCAGAAACTACAATAGATCGACATTCAAAAATACTAACCGCGATTCCCAGGAAATAATGTCAACCAAGGAATGCAATACAAGCCATAACCATCCTCCTAGCTGGATACCTGAGTCTCCAGCTTGAATTACTATCGGTCGAAGGAATGCAAACTCCCAGTGACTCCGCAGTTGGCTGGCTCAAGATATGAATCAATAATGGATGTGTTTACTGCATTCGGCGCAAACGTGTCCATTTCACTTAGCCCATCATTCAGAGCGACTCATCCACAACAGGTCGGAAGGCGGCTGCGGTGTGCGGCTATTTTTAGCTCATCCTCTGGTTTCTGGTTCGCAATCGGAACGCAAATCTTTAAGGGGGACTGTGGCTGGCCGGAATTCCGACTTGCAGTTCGAGATGCCATCAGAGAAGCCGGCAGAGTCTGCTACCAGGACGAATGCACGTAAAATCCTGTGCCCAGGGTCTGCATTCGAGAATCTCGCATGGACTCGAATGCTAGGATTAAAGCCACCGAACGTTTTAGAGAATGAGAACACACAAAAAGCCGCTTGGCATTCTGAACCCACGCACAGATGGTGCACTGACAGTCCCGATGACAACAAATCTCGTCCGCAGACGTTGGGAATCGATGGACGCCATGTTGATGGTCCGCCAGTCACTTAAATTATTCCTCACAAGTTCCTGCAAGTGCGTTGCACTTCGGAACCATTTGCCAAAAAATATAACACAAAAACTCACTTCTGCTTCTGGTGTGACAGCTTTTGCAGACCGCTAAACCGTCGGTTATATACTTTTCTCCTTTTTTCGGGCTCGAACTCGGAAATAAAATTGCAGAGGGCAACCGCAGCAGCAGCTTCCAATCGCTTCCGCTTGTTTTCCGCCACTCACTCCACCGCAGCGGCCGAAATCACTCGCACCAAATCACAAATCAGTTGAGTTGTATCTTCCGCGTTTGACAACAGGAACTTGCACAAATTGCGAGCCACTCACTGTGTCGCACTTTTCATTGACATTTTCAGCGCCGAGACGCGACCGTTTTCGCCAAAAAACTTTTGACTTTTCGACACCGGACCACCGACCGAGACAAGACGCACAGCGGCGGCGACCGCGGCTGCTGCATACCAAAATTCAATTTTCCGATTCACACACTCGCTCCCGTTCTTTTTTGGTTTATTTCCGGCGATGGGGATGCAACGATAGGCTGCTGCTGCACTCGCAAAAGGGACGACCTCCCGATGTTTGGTGCTCACTCACTTCACTGCGCCACAACCAAAAATCCAATTTCGAAGATGTTTTGCGTGTGCAAGGGGCGCCCAGGCCGATAGGCGAATGAAATTTTTCACGAAACCGCGGGCAAAATTGCTTCCGGGGCGCACGACCAGAGAAAAGATTTCCGTTTGGCGAAGACGGCGGCGAAAATGCTGCTTCACCGCGCTCGGTACACACGGCAAACAGACGAGGAAAGAAAACAAAAATCTCAGGTCGCCCGTCAAATGCACAAAACCAAAACACGCGCACAGACTCGTAAACTGTCCGAAGTGGACTGCACACCGAACAGACAGACGGTCACGGAAATTTTCTAATTGGACGCACACTGACATGAGGAATTTCCCATTGGGATATTTGTAGTTGGCAGTGCTCGAGCTGCCGCTATAAAATATCCCGAATGGGGTATCGGTGACTGTTTCTTTTTATCTGAATTGTATGAATACGGAACAAAAGACGTAATAGGCGGGTTTTTTTATGACAGTCCAGATCAAATCAGAATAACAATTGCATGCGTTAATCCAGACATACACATTCATCTAAAATCCAATTTTCCTCACGTCCAATCCAAAATTTCCCAGGTCGATGTATGGATTTGACTGGGAAATTTTGGATTCGACCTTGGAAAATTTGGATTTTGAATGCAAGAGTGTGTCGCGCTTTAATAACCACCATATGTACATTATGCGATCCGTCGCCCGATATCAATATCGGCCGATGGATCGGCCTGTGTATGCGCTTATCGTTGATGATTTTTTAGACAGTTCCGTATAATTTTTGATCAGCTGACATTTTGTGGGTATCCATCGGCCGATCGATCGGGCGACGGATCGGATAATGTATGGCGGCTATTAAAGTCATGAGCCTGATCAGCTGTTTTGTTAGATTTGTAAATATTTGAATATATAACTAACACAGGAATGGGTATATGCCTGTCAAACCATACAAATTGACAGCTTGAAAATGGGACGATCTTCTTCTTGAAAAAGTCGAGAGCTGGGAGAGTAAAGGTAACGGTTTTAAGATCACGTTGTGCATATGGCTGTCAAACGCTTTGTTCTAAAAGTGGCAAAAAGGAAATACGGTTGAATTCGCGAAAGTTTGGAGCCGGTTTTTGAGTGTAAAGAGCCGCGATTATGTAGAGAAGACACTAGTGAAATTTCCGGTAGGACAAATTGGTGCGGTAGTGAGTTGTGGTAAATTGAAATGCCTCGTCGGTGACTGCAAAAATAACCAGCGAATCCCTAAGACGGGGGTGTCTGCTTATAGGTAAAACATTAAATATTTAGATGTGATGTGCGCGTTACTTGTTTTTGTGAGTTTTCTGTCAGAAAACCGATATTGAAATGTTTGTTTTCGTTTCTGACTCCCCGCTGTATATATAGCTGTCAAATTTCCGCGTCCTATTGGTGGTTGGCATTAAAAGTCCCGTTCTTTCTCTCTCCCATGAAAAATTAAACGCGCTCTTCTCTCGTCCCATAAATTGAGCCTATGGGCCACTCCAGAAGTTCCTCTGAGTTGTAAATCATGTAAACAGTTTAATTTTGTCAAGTTGACCAGCTTGTGGCACTTTCTTGCCGACGATAGAAAATAGGGGGAAAACCTCAGAGTAACTATTGGAGTGGCCCCATAGAGAATACCTATGGAGGAGCAATCCGCATAGACTCAACACTAAACATTTGAAGCTTTGAAGAGAGAGTATCAGAGGAAATGAAAAAGAGCGAGAGAAACGAAGCAATTCGGCACAAGTGAGGAAGTAGGATGGGGGATGGAAATTTGACATCTCCTTTGCGTCTATATGGACCGGGCGGGTGTTCTGCGGCGGAGAGACACACTGGAATGTTATTGTTCCAATAGTAGAAGTAGGAGAGGGGATGACATCTTACGTGCTTCCTGTGCTTTTATATAGACTGCGCGGGTGTTGCGCAGTGGAGGGCGTGTGTCTCTCTGTTTACTTTTTACGACTGGAATTGCTTCAAATAGTTTAGTGTTGAGTATATGCGGATTGCTCCTCCATAGTTATTCTCTATGATTTGAAGCAATTCCAGTCGTAAAAAGTAAACAGAGAGACACACGCCCTCCACTGCGCAACACCCGCGCAGTCTATATAAAAGCACAGGAAGCACGTAAGATGTCATCCCCTCTCCTACTTCTTCTATTGGAACAATAACATTCCAGTCTATCTCTCTGCCGCGGAACACCCGCCCGGTCCATATAGAAGCAAAGGAGATGTCAAATTTCCAACCCCCATCCTACTTCCTCACTTGTGCCGAATTGCTTCGTTTCTCTCGCTCTTTTTCATTTCCTCTGATACTCTCTCTTCAAAGATTGACCCATTAGCGAAATTTATGGGACGAGAGAAGAGAGATATGAATTTTTCATTGGAGAGGAAAAGAACGGGACTGTTAATGGGTGCGTTCCTAAAAGTATCGGAAATGCGCTACTTATCCATTGTCCCTTCACCGATACGTGATCTTTCCGGTGAACGACACGATTCTCTTGCCGCCATGAATATATTTCACACAAACATATGCCACTTAATAAGGGATATTTCCACTTTCAAGCACAATTTTCAAGTAAAATTACGGGCGAAGACAGACTTTCCGGTCACTATACGCACTTTGAGGCCAACAAACAGTTATTTACAAATGGAGTGACAGAACTTGTCAAAAGCGAACTGTCAAAGCCCTTAGTAATCATGCAAGGGAAAATTTGATCGGAAAAAAATCGCGATACATTTCCCCTCCTCAAAAATTATAGTATCGGTGTCTGAAATCGTACCGTTCTCGCAAATGATCTATGAAACCGTGCCGACGCGCTTCCAACACGGTCCAAAATAGGAACGCAGGCAATGACAACCACCCATAGGACGGCGGATATTTGACAGCTTTATGCACAGTGGGGATTCAGAAACCACAACAAACATCTAATATCGGTTTTCTGACAGAAAACTCATAAAAACATGTAGCACCTCATGTCCAATTGCTTAATTTCTTATCTATAGAATTGCACTCCCGTCTTATGGATACGCTGGTTATTTTTACAGCCAACGACGAAGCACTTCAATTTACCACATCTAACTACCGCACCAATTTGCCCTACCGGAAATTTCACTAGTGTCTTCTCTACATAACCGCGGCTCTTTACACAAAAAACCGGCTCCAAACTTTCGCGAATTAAACTGTATTCACTATTTTCACGAAGTGCTTGACAGCTTTATTATGTTTGTTCTCAGTATTGCCGTTTCAGGCGATCATGCATCTCCTCTTCTTGGCTTTGAACACGGCCTTTTATAGCAAGAAGGATAACCGTATTCAAAGCTCAAGATCGTTGCATGCACGCGCATGCGTTCATCCGTCTCCAGAATCCCAGTGCAGCATCGAAGAATACTAGAATTCTCCAACCACTCACGTCCCACTGGTGGGTGTCTGTAATATCGTGGTGGGCGTCCTGGATAACTGGGTCGTGTCTTCGGTACTGCACTGCGTTTTCGGGGAGAGATCCCGCAAATCGGCGCAGCGACGAAAAGACGAAAAAATAGCACATTACAAAGGTGACCAATAAAATAACAACTAGATTGCAAACTTTTGTAAACCAGTATCTACGGCGAATCCTACGCATACAGTGGCCGGAGGTCATTTCTAGAGACGGCCTCCTTACTATTACTGGTCAAGAAAGCATAGACACGTCCATTAAAAGGCGAAAGTGACAAGGGATAGGTCACACTCTGTGAAAAGGGCCGAACAGCATTGCTCAGCAGGCCCTCGATTGGAACCCGCAGGGAACCAACGCAAGTTGCCGTGTTGAACGACCTAATAACACCTGGAGAAGATCAGTTAAGAGAGACGGTGCCTCAATAGGCAAGTCGTGGAGTGAGCTGAAAGCGTTGGCGATGAACAGTACGAGCTCGTTCCTGCGGCAGCCGGTTCTTCGTACCGGAACGACTCGTTTTGCGACGGCCAAGAGCTGCGCCAAACACCCTCGATGCAAGAAGTAGTATTTGAAGCATTGTAACGAAAGCCAAACTAAGCCGGATGAGGAAGCACCTGCTGGAGGGCAGCTCTGTTCGGGAGGAAAAAATGGTCGCGGGTCACACAAAAAAAACAATCTCCGGCGTTGACTCCATCACGTCAAAATTCAGGTGCTAATAATCACTAGAGAGTTTAAGAGAGCGAAACGCGAAAAGGACAATAAAGTGGACACCATGCCGACAAATTCAGGCCCTCTCGGAGCTCACTGAAGGCACTTCACCAGAGGGCGATGCACGACCCCGGACACTTCATACCGATCGGAGGGAAGGAGCGAAGACACCTTTAAAACAAATAACTAACACATATTTTTCACGTTATAACACATATTTATTAAATAAATTTTTTTTCTTTTTACTTAATTTAACATATCCGTTGCCTACTCACTTCTGAATCAAATATATATCTTTACTATTAAACTATAAATTCCACGAAGTGAAAATTTGTTGTTGCGCGTAAACCGTATACACAAAAAAATTAATTTACTGGTTTTTTTTCTCTTTTTTTTTCCAAATAATTTATCCAAAGACTAATACTACATTCCGGTGGCGGCCGCTACAGGACGATACACAGTGTATTTATAATACACAAAGATTAAAGTGCGAATTACGCAGCACAACAATAGAAACAAAACTATAAATTTTTTTCTTACAAAGGCATGCACATTTTTCGCAATTTTGCTTTACACACGAACAAATATATATATTTTATTTTTTTTTTTTTTTTTTATACAACACACAAAAAAAACGTATTCACGGCGGGCGGATCCCTTACACAAAAAAAATATCCTTTTTGGACGCAATACTGACCGTATAATTCGAGTTACGGAGCAGACGCTGCCACCGAAGTCTCACGTGTTGAAACTGATTGGGGCGCTGGACGGGGCTTTGATTGACGGAACAGACGCTGCCACCGAAGTCTCACGTGTTGAAATCGATTGGGGCGCTGGACGGGGCTTCGATTGACGGAACAGACGCTGCCACCGAAGTCTCACGTGTTGAAATCGATTGGGGCGCTGGACGGGGCTTCGATTGACGGAACAGACGCTGTCACAGTCAAATAAGCAATTTTGAAAGCATTTAAACAAGAAAAATCGAATATAAATTCTCCATCTCTAAATAAATCCACAAGTTTCCTCCAATACGACAAACAAACTTCAAAGTCTGTGCGTGGTCAGCTACTGCTGGGCTACTCCATAGGTGAAAGAAAAAGAAGAGAAGACAGCCATTTAAGCCAATTTCCCTCTCGTGTAGGGCCTTAACGACACAAAACTCGCTTACCCCTTTCTTTATTTTTAACGCTGCTATTCTATTTTTTCTTTTGGCTGCGGCCAAGAGGTCCGCACCGCGCCACTGTCAATGGAAGAAAGACATGAGGTCGTAAAAATTTCATGGTTGCCCCCTCTGCCGGAAAAAGGAGAAAAGAAATTCCCCCGACGAAAAAGTGGGAAATGGCAAAAAAAAATACACTTTCCGCACTATCCCCATAACTCCATATGGCAGCACTGTTACATTTCCCCATAATAGAAAAATGTCATTCTGACAATTCTCAATTGTCAAAACAAGCTAAGTGTTTGTTGACTGTATTTATTGACTGGTGACTTCCTCTTTTTTTCTCTTTGTAGGATTATTGAAGCAGCGTCCTCAGCATCCCAGGCCTTAACCGGAGCGCCGAATAAGGACGAAGAAGAAGGAAGGCTACAACACCCTCAACTGCTAGGCAGGAGTCCGGATTCTGGCGGGGACGCGCTACCTCTCCCGATAAGGAGCATCACTGATTTTTGGTATCGTCTCGCTAATTGGATCTCGCGAAACCTCCATCTAGACGAGTGACAGGTAATTGTTTTGCATTTCTTTTACAAAAATAAATATCGCATTCTGGCCTTGAGGTGTATCCGTTTTCGAATTGGTTGAGTTGTCAAAACTAATTCGATTCAACAATTTGAAAACGGAAGTGATGCCTCTAGGCCCATTCACCGAATTACAGGCTTCATTACAGGGCAGCATCATTTTACTAAGCCATGCTTGGAAAAAAGAGGCTGAAGTTCACTATTCAGCTAAGAATGGAGACGATAGTGGTCTTAATTCGTTTAACCCCCTTGAGCCTGGCGAAATCTTCGGGTCTGCGTAGCTCTATAGTATTGAGACATAAATGGGTGAACGAGTAAGAGCTAGACTCAAGTGTATTTAGTTGAAACAACCACTAGCTGGAAGCAGATATAGAAACAACAAACAAATTCACCTCCATGACTCCTGTTAACTTTCTTGATTACTTTCTAGACTTAAACGAATGTACTATCCTATTTACAGTGCCCTAAGTGTTTGTACTTTTACAAAGTAAAAGTCATAATATTTGACTTGACCGCTTCAAACATGTTTAAACCTAAATTATTCTATTATAATACGAAACTAAAGATGGTATATTACCAGTTATTCGAAGTTATTCCGAGGATAATACCTAAAAGTGCCGGTATAATCCTCAGAACAAAAAAAACTTTAACTTAACTAAAGCTAACTTAACACTTAACCCTAGGAAAGGAGAGAAAGTCAACGAAAAGTCGTGGAAGTAAAGTAGCTTGAAGTAATTCTAACAACGCTTTAAATCTTTCTGATTATATTTGCCTACAAATTTGCCAGTTAAATCGTTTAGCAAGTAATCTCCTGTTCCAACTCGCCGTATCACTTGTGCCTGCACAAACTTCCTATCCAACTTGACATTATAATTTTTCGAGAATTTACTTTGCGCGAAGTTTCGCCTAAGGACAATGTCCCCAGGTTTAAAAGTGATCGGATTCGAACGTAAATTATATATCTTAGCGTTGGTTTGATAGGCTTCTTTAATAGCTTGCTGCGCTTTAGCACGAATCAGTTCTGTCTTCACATCTGGTGTTACCTCTGCAGTGGGTTCGTGGAGCAGATTCAAGTGGCGTAATAAGGCGTACGTTCCCCCATGCGTTATCATGTTCTGCCCAAAAACCATGAAATAGGGAGAAAATCCTATGGTAGAGTGGTAGGCGGAACGAAGTGCACTATTTATGGACGAAAGTTTCGCGTCCCAGTCCCGTTGCGAGGGATGAACGTATGACCGGACAGCCGCGATAATGGACCTATTCACTCTTTCAGCGGCATTTGATTGCGGTGAATACAAGGCAGTAAATTGATGTTTCACACCATACGATTGTAAAAATCCGGCAAACACCGCTGACTTGAACTGAGCTCCATTGTCTGAGAGCAAAGATTCCGGGACTCCAAATATGTGGAATATCCTTTGTTCCATAAATTTTATTAAATTAGATGCCGTGAGCTTCCGAACCGGTTCAACGAAACAAAATTTGGATAGCTGATCCAGGACCACTATCGCACCAACATTTCCTGACTGAGATCGAGGGTAAGGTCCTATGAAGTCTGCATACAGGCGCTGAAATATGCGCTCGGGAACGACAACATTCCCCATCGGAGGTCGTAGGACTTGATTGGGAGCCTTCGTCTCCTTACATTTAAGGCACGCGCCCACGAATTGTTTAACCTCAACGGACATTTTCGGCCAAAAGTAACAAATTTTGAGACGCCTTAGCGTCTTGGCCAGTCCTCCGTGAGCACAGAGTGGATGATTATGAGCACGTTCCATTAAAGTCGATGTCAAGCCCTCAGGAACCCATAATTTCCAGGAATTCTCCTCTTGCGTTTCGTTCCCGGTCGCATACTCCGAGCGCCGGTAAACAAAACCATCTCGAACCTTAAGGTCAGGAAGCTGATGTTGATGTTCCTCGATGTTTTTAATGAGAGTCAAGTACGATTCGGATTTAAAATGCGGTGACGTTAAGTCTATCTCCAACGAAGACTCGAAAGGATCACGCACCTCGATGCCATCAACAGCATACATGCGTGAAAGGGTGTCCGGCACTTTGTTTTGACTACCTTTACGGTGAGTAATTTTGAAGCGAAAACCTTGCAATTTTAACGCCCACCTTGCTAATCGGCCATGCAGATCTGTTAGCGACATTAGCCACTTTAAGGAGGCATGATCGGTGACGATCTCAAATTCGTGGCCTTCCACGTAGGCACGGAATTTTTTTATTGCCATCACCGCTGCCAGACACTCTTGTTCCGAAACCGTGTAATTACGTTGGGCTGAGTTTAGCTTTTGAGACATGTAAGCGACCGGTGCTTCGATACCATCATCGGAGGTTTGCACTAAAACGGCTCCAATGCCAAACTGGCTGGCATCGCAGTGTATAGAAAATGGCCGCTTAAAGTCTGGGCTTTGGAGCACGGGCGCGGAAGTCAAACTTGCCTTTAAAACTTCAAAAGCTTTCAGCCCGTCCTCAGTCCAACTAAATACACGTTTTCGGCTCAACATGTCTGTCAACGGAGACGCCAATGTTGCGAAGTTATTTATAAAGCGACGATACCACCCGCACATGCCCAGAAAACGTCGTAATTGTTTAATAGTTTTCGGACGCGGAAATTCTGAAATTCCCTGTACTTTGTCAGGGTCTGTGCGGATAGTACCGTCTCCAATAAGGTGTCCCAAATAACGTACCTCCCTCATTACGAATTTAGACTTCTCAACGTTCAGAGTAAGTCCAGCTTTCCTCATACATAAAGCGACTTCATGTAACAACAGGAGATGCTCCTCGAACGTTTCGGTCACCAGCAACAGGTCGTCGAGATAAATGAACACCTGGTGGCGAAGGTGGGCTGGAATCACCCGATCCATCAGTCGTTGCATAGTTTGAGGCGCGTTGCATAGTCCGAAAGGCATAGTCACGAACTGATACAACGGCCTCCCTGGTACAGTGAAGGCGGTCTTATCCCTGGAACACTCATCCAGAGGTATCTGCCAAAAGGCATCCTTTAAGTCTAAACTCGTGATAAATTTAGCCTTAGGGAGCCTGCTCAATATACCCTCGATAAGTGGCAAGGGATAAGCATCCTTCACTGTGACTGAGTTTACCTTTCGGGCGTCCAGGCATAAACGCACCTTCCCCGGCTTCACTACTAAAGTTACTGGCGACGACCAAGAGCTCTGTGACTCTTCTATAACGCCGAGTGCCAGCATGCGGTCAATCTCGTCGTAAAGCTGTTTCTCAACAGCGGGAGAAACAGCGAAATGTCGTTGTTTAATTGGCTTACTTTCGCCAACGTCAATGACGTGCTTAATTAAGTCTGTGCGCCCTAGACCCTCCACCGTAAACGAGGGAAACAACGAAATTGCCGCGTTGAGTTTGGTCTGCTGTGCTGCAGTCAGAATGTGTCGGTTGTCGCTATTATGCATCGGAGTATTAATAGAAATCTCTGAACGCAGAGAAGACACAAATAAGTCTGAGGCTAGATCGAAAAGGCGTACGAAATCCACCCCTAGATATAATTGTTGGGACAATGACGGAATAATAAGAAACGTCATTGTTTGAGTCCGGTCCTTAAAAGTGATATCGGTGGTAACCCTTCCGACAGCAGAGTGAGAAGTCCCATCGGCCGTGCTAACATTAACTTTGAAACGTTCCCAACGGAATTTATTTTCTTTCAAGAATTTGTTGGCGAAATCGGAAGCTAGACAGCTAATGGTGGCACCTGTATCGACAAGTCCGGAAACTGTTTCACCAAACACAGAAACTTCCGCATAAGGACGTATGTCTGTATGTTGAGAACTAGGACAAACCGCAGAGCAATAAAATCGACGAGTTTGTCTAACCCTTTTCCAGAAAGCTCGTAATCGTAACGTAGAACGTTTAGGACGTCGTAACTGAATTTCCTCATTTTTAAAAATTCGCTCACGCGTGGCTTGATATTCCTTCCAGCGTACATGCCAAGGTTTGAAGCTATAATGATCAGGAGTCTTACTCTTATCATGAAATGTGGGGGATACGGTCAGAGTAGATGGAGCATCTCTGCACAGAACACGAGCATGATCTATCGGTTTGTTTAACGTATCCGACATCGTCAAAGAGACTGGCTCTCTTAAGGAGTTGTCTCTGTTGGGTTCTGTGGCAGACTTGATGGTCGGTTCGAGGGTACGCCCCTCGATCTCAATCCGTTTTTTGGTGAATTTTGGCATTTTTGACAATGTGGTTTGTATGTCTCGGAAGCCCCACAGCCGAAGCAAAATATTGTCCGAGGAGCCAAACATTCATCAAAACGGTGTCCTTCCTTTCTGCAATTCCAACAGATGAATTTATCGCTGATAGCAGACACATACCCAGCACCAAAATCATCCTTTGGAGCATAAGAGTCCTCCATAATCAATTCAGAAATATCCCTCCTTGATGGTACAACCCGATCTGGTGGAAGCGTGGAAGTGATTTCTTCTTGTAAGTTTTCCCAATGAAAGATTAGGGTTCTTAACTGTCTCACCGAATAAATTGGGACATTAAGTAGGTGACAACGAAGTCCCATTTTCACATTCCTTCGCAGAATTTCAATTAGTTCCCACTCTGCTATTGGCAAAGCAAGACGGTCAGCCAATTCCATGACACTCTCATAGAACGCATCAAAAGACTCGGAAGGGCTCTGTTTTTTCCTACGGATCAATTCCAGTAAATCATAATCGGAAAGCCTTTCCTGGAACTGTTCCCTAAGAGCATCGCAAAATTGATCCCAATCGAATCTAATGATGGTTCTATGAAATCTCCAGAACCAATTGGCCGCCTTGCCAACCAAAAGCAGGTGTAAATAATTAGTTACCAGCTGTAGCTGTCCATTCAAAGTATGGTTGGCTAACGTCCGCACCTGAAATAGGAATTTTTCCACTGACAGGTGTGGATTATCCCCGCTAAAATGGAGATTCCAACCACTGATGATTCGCACCACCCTCTCGGGATGAATTCCAGCAGCAGGCGCAATCCCAAAAGGTGCAGCTAAATTTTGGCTAATCATTTCCGGAATGTAATGAGGTTGATTATCCAGAGGGTCAACTCTACGAGATGCCCTAGAAGAGTCCTGTGACACACTAGCCACTGGAGGACTCCTAACCGTCGGTAAATAACGTACGTCAGGGCCGACAGAACGAGGGGCGGTGGGATGTGTGTGCAAGAGAGGTTGTGCTAATGGCTGAGTCCCACGATTTGTATCCGGGTAAACATTCGTATCTCCGTCCAACAACTGGTGTTGACGGTTTACTTCACCACCACGCCAAACTCTAGTGTCCCTCATTTCATTCAAATTCTTATTGAAGTGTTCCGGCATGGAAACACCAAGAGGAGCATTTTTAGCCAAAGAATCCCTTGAAGGTACTTCACGGCTGGAGGTAGAGGCAGTTGGTAGTTTTTTAGTTGATCGGTGACTATAATCACTTAACTGTTCGCGGATCAACTCTCCAACCAGCTCACGGATTTGCAACTTAAGGTTGCCGTCCAAACCCCCTGCAGCAGTTGGAACATTGAGGTCTTCCATCTCCATGCTACCAGCAAGATCTCTCCGACCTAAGTCAAACGATTTTTCACGCTGAACTTCCCGCTGAACAATTGGTTCCATTCGCGAGCCTGTTTTGGGGGATGTCAAATTCTGGGTTCGAGCGCGTGATCGAGTAAGAGGTCCAGTATCCTTTGGAATGGTCCCAGTATTAGACCTCTGCAGGATAGAAGGTAATTCTTCCGCCATCACACGATCAGAACTGGTCAAGGGCACTGGATTTTTGCCGAAATCAACTGTAATTAAACTTCCTGGATCACAGGAACGTCTACATAGGGGACAAGAACTTTTCTCAGATAACCAAGTTATCATACAGTCCCTATGAAAGTTATGTCCACAAGTTGTTAGGACTAAATAATCGGTAGAAGCAAAATTTGCCTTACAAATAGAACACCACGGTAGAGGATCCTCCGCTAAACTTGGCAGATCTTCACTACTTCGATGCACGGGCATTTTTTTTTTTTTCTTTTTTCTTTCTTTTTCTTTAACCTAGTACTATATATATTATTTAGAACTAAATAATGTCAATTACACAATCAATCAACAACAGGAAAAACAAATAAACAGATCAGCAGATATTTCTAAACAATAAACATATTAAAGGTGTCTTCAACTCCCTCCACCAACATCCTAAGGGCGACTCGAAACTCAAAATTAGACCATCAGAACTTTGGAGTAGGACCTGAAGTAAATTATACTAAAAAAATTCGAAGAAAGTTACAAATATACGATCCCAAAAATCGTACTCATCCAACTAACTTTCTTTCCAATCGGGTCAGAGTCAGGTGGAACAACGCCACCAAGTACTCTGCAATACCTCAAATTATCAAAAAAAATCCAAAGGAGAGCCTCTTTCGAAGAACGAATATATCAAAAACTCTTAGGAGTTACCCCTTCCTAAGGCGGCTATTACACTATAAAAGTTCTTTGTAAAAGATAATTTATAAAAGTTTTTGTAAAACTTCTTTTATAAAAGATATTTTACCATCAAAATTTTCTATATTACACTGCGTAAAATATTTTATAAAAGTTTTATGAAATCTCAATGTTGTCGGTGTGTTGATGCAACAGTTCGACATAATATTGATTTACAGTAGTTATGGAATGTGTATGATGCTCTAATTTTGTGGATCGGATCTGGCACGGTACATGATCTGGGTCCGAAAACAGGTTGGCTGATCTACCCAATATTTGTGAAATGGATTAACTCGATTCACATTTGCTTCGACTTGCATTTGCAATTTATACTATAGAAAACATTTTTGAATGTTTACGCTCGTTTGGGTTTCTTTCGTACTCGTATAATCATAATAAAAGTCGGAAACACATTATGCATTCATTTGCAGAGTATTGTCTGACATTTTTAGAGAGCGAATATATTCTTCATGATTGTATGTGAATAATGTGGATCCTTCGTTTTTTTTTGCAATTTTGACTCAGATATGCTATCAACAACCCAAAAATTCCCAACTCCCTAGTTTCTTCAACTTGTCCCAGGGTCACACCTCATTTCCAATTATAGTTCGTAAACCCTCGATATTTATGTTGCATGATATTAAATCGAGACCATGCCGAAAATATGTCGAGAACACGCCGTACAAAGACCGAGTCGGGGTGGCGCCGACCAATGTATGTATGAGCTTCCATTCATTTATATTTGTACCTTACTAAAAAAACAACGAGTTTCTTGTTCTATGAATATTATTATTATATTACTAATGAATTTAATACATTTATTTGTATAAGTAAAAGAATCCTATGCTCGTTTTGATACGAATAAAATTTAAATCAAATCTATCACGTTCATTTATGAAATCTCATGAATCTGCACGACGCGGTTCCACTCATTGGTCGTGAACTGAATTCGACTGACATGATTGGAACTCCTTCGTGATCTCGTCACGCTCCTACTGCGGCATATCGCCATGCATTGAGCTGACTGTGAAATTCGCCACCCGCATTTTCTTCGTCAGACAGTCCACCTTTCGTGTTGCACAAAATCACGGCCTGTATAGTCAGCGTGTCGTATATATCGCAAAGTTTGTCGAACTTCCACTCCTCCCTCTTGACGAATTGAATTGTTTCTCCCAGCGTCAATTCGTCACTGAAATAAAAAAGGAAATTCGCGAAGGATTAGTAGAGTGTATCTATGGAATTATGATCTCAACCTACCGTTTCACGAGAATTCGAATTGGGTCTGTTATAAATTTGGTCGTCATTTCGACTCTTCGTGTAACGTTCGATAGGTAATTGTCGATGCTATCACATTCGGCGAAAGATTCTCCTTCTTCGAACCGGTCGTGCCCGATCCGAATATCATGTCGGCCAACGTCTTCTTCTTGTTCTGCGACAAATCCTCTACCTTCAACTGCTGATAGTCGATGAGTTTCTTGTGCTGTGCGAGGGTGGCTTCCGATTTAATGTCACGCCGAACTTTGTAGTTCTTTTGCTCCTCCAACTCGCCGTTCAGCTGCTCAATTTCCTGCTGCAGTTCGCCAATATTCTCCTGAGCTACTTGAAGGTCTGAGAGGCTGCCGTGTGCTGTCCGGTACGGCGACAAGGGGCCGCTTTCTCCCACTTTTGGTAGGTAGAAATGGACGCGTTGCTCTTCAATCGCATCTCCTCCTCGATCTTCAGCGAGCTCTTGAGCGTCTTGACTTCTGTGCGACACGCGGGCAAGTCGCCCGTCTTCTCCTTCAGCCGGTCCTTCATGAGGCTAAGCTCTTTCTTTGTATCGCGCAGGACCTTGTTCACGGAGTCCGTTTGGTTGGCTTTGCTCTCGGCCTTCAGCAATTTCTAATTTGTAGCGTCTTGATCTCGTCCATTTGGCCCTTGTTGGTGCGTTGAAGCTCGCGGATTTAAGCGTTCAATTTGTTGACCTGGGGCGCGAGAACGGACTCTTCCTCGGCCGACTCGGCGCTCGGTTCTTCGTGGACGTAGCCGTAACCGAGGAAGGACAAGTCATGACTCCAAAATTCATTCAAATTTCTAAACATCCGGGGCGTTTTAACGAACGTACTTCGTCTGTTTTTGGTCCGCTCGATGTCCTCAAAGTTGGAGACGTCGTCGTCGCCAACCTAGCAAAATTTACGCGCCAATAAGCATCTGAAATCAGGAGGAAACCGTTTGCAAACAATTGTTATGGTCGACTATATTTTTAAAATACATACCATCAGTTTGTGTTGGATCCACCGTTGTTCCTTCCGAATGCATTTTATGCAGCTTGTGCACATCTAGTTCTGGCGGCCGAAATAACAACCCATGTGTCACGGTCAATAGCTGCCACAACCCCTTCGACGCAAGAAGGAAGATATAATATATATAATATGACTAGACACATACACGGAGCGACGTGCCGAATATAATTACAACTTACGTTCAATAATAATTACTTATTTCACTGATTTCCCCCATTTCACCAACTCGTCCACTTCCGAATGACAGAACAAGTCATATGTTATGTGTTTCAACTTCCACAGCTGGTACAAAAGTCTTCTTCTTCTTCGCCTGTCAAAAGTCTTTTATCAAATATAGCGTGAAAAGACTAAATATCATAAAAGAACTTTTATAAAAGACAACTTTTATAAAAGTTACCCCATTACACTATAAAAGTTCTTTTACAAATATCTTTTATAAAAGATATTTGTAAAAGAACTTTTATAGTGTAATAGGCGCCTAACTCATAGGCAAGCATTACCCTTAAAAGGACCCACTGTCCGTATCAAAGAAGCATTCTTTGTTATGGAATTCAAGAGGGATTCTAAGGAACACCTTGCGTGGTGAATTCACCACTAAAGACAATCACAAGGAAGGACTCCTGATAACCACAAAAAAATAAAAAAACAAAAAAAATTACGACATGGTAGGTTTAACTTATTACGTTAGTTTACGCGAATCAAAAAGAAAAATATTAAGCGAGCAAGAAAAAAAAACAGAAGAAGATTTAAATAAGCATAACATCACTTGGTTGTCAGACTTCAAAATTTTGAAGTCTGGTATTTGTAACCAAAGTAACGTTAGCTGTGCAGGACCATCGACTAAAAATCCTTCAAGTGAAAGGACACATAGTCGGGCCCCACGTTGGGCGCCATTTTTGTAACGAAAGCCAAACTAAGCCGGATGAGGAAGCACCTGCTGGAGGGCAGCTCTGTTCGGGAGGAAAAAATGGTCGCGGGTCACACAAAAAAAACAATCTCCGGCGTTGACTCCATCACGTCAAAATTCAGGTGCTAATAATCACTAGAGAGTTTAAGAGAGCGAAACGCGAAAAGGACAATAAAGTGGACACCATGCCGACAAATTCAGGCCCTCTCGGAGCTCACTGAAGGCACTTCACCAGAGGGCGATGCACGACCCCGGACACTTCATACCGATCGGAGGGAAGGAGCGAAGACACCTTTAAAACAAATAACTAACACATATTTTTCACGTTATAACACATATTTATTAAATAAATTTTTTTTCTTTTTACTTAATTTAACATATCCGTTGCCTACTCACTTCTGAATCAAATATATATCTTTACTATTAAACTATAAATTCCACGAAGTGAAAATTTGTTGTTGCGCGTAAACCGTATACACAAAAAAATTAATTTACTGGTTTTTTTTCTCTTTTTTTTTCCAAATAATTTATCCAAAGACTAATACTACATTCCGGTGGCGGCCGCTACAGGACGATACACAGTGTATTTATAATACACAAAGATTAAAGTGCGAATTACGCAGCACAACAATAGAAACAAAACTATAAATTTTTTTCTTACAAAGGCATGCACATTTTTCGCAATTTTGCTTTACACACGAACAAATATATATATTTTATTTTTTTTTTTTTTTTTTTATACAACACACAAAAAAAACGTATTCACGGCGGGCGGATCCCTTACACAAAAAAAATATCCTTTTTGGACGCAATACTGACCGTATAATTCGAGTTACGGAGCAGACGCTGCCACCGAAGTCTCACGTGTTGAAACTGATTGGGGCGCTGGACGGGGCTTTGATTGACGGAACAGACGCTGCCACCGAAGTCTCACGTGTTGAAATCGATTGGGGCGCTGGACGGGGCTTCGATTGACGGAACAGACGCTGCCACCGAAGTCTCACGTGTTGAAATCGATTGGGGCGCTGGACGGGGCTTCGATTGACGGAACAGACGCTGTCACAGTCAAATAAGCAATTTTGAAAGCATTTAAACAAGAAAAATCGAATATAAATTCTCCATCTCTAAATAAATCCACAAGTTTCCTCCAATACGACAAACAAACTTCAAAGTCTGTGCGTGGTCAGCTACTGCTGGGCTACTCCATAGGTGAAAGAAAAAGAAGAGAAGACAGCCATTTAAGCCAATTTCCCTCTCGTGTAGGGCCTTAACGACACAAAACTCGCTTACCCCTTTCTTTATTTTTAACGCTGCTATTCTATTTTTTCTTTTGGCTGCGGCCAAGAGGTCCGCACCGCGCCACTGTCAATGGAAGAAAGACATGAGGTCGTAAAAATTTCATGGTTGCCCCCTCTGCCGGAAAAAGGAGAAAAGAAATTCCCCCGACGAAAAAGTGGGAAATGGCAAAAAAAAATACACTTTCCGCACTATCCCCATAACTCCATATGGCAGCACTGTTACATTTCCCCATAATAGAAAAATGTCATTCTGACAATTCTCAATTGTCAAAACAAGCTAAGTGTTTGTTGACTGTATTTATTGACTGGTGACTTCCTCTTTTTTTCTCTTTGTAGGATTATTGAAGCAGCGTCCTCAGCATCCCAGGCCTTAACCGGAGCGCCGAATAAGGACGAAGAAGAAGGAAGGCTACAACACCCTCAACTGCTAGGCAGGAGTCCGGATTCTGGCGGGGACGCGCTACCTCTCCCGATAAGGAGCATCACTGATTTTTGGTATCGTCTCGCTAATTGGATCTCGCGAAACCTCCATCTAGACGAGTGACAGGTAATTGTTTTGCATTTCTTTTACAAAAATAAATATCGCATTCTGGCCTTGAGGTGTATCCGTTTTCGAATTGGTTGAGTTGTCAAAACTAATTCGATTCAACAATTTGAAAACGGAAGTGATGCCTCTAGGCCCATTCACCGAATTACAGGCTTCATTACAGCATCGCTACCACAACAACAACAGAACGAGGTGGAAAGTAGGCGTCGTTAATGCCCTATGCCCCACAAGGGGTTAACAGGAACCAGATATATATATATATATATATATATTATAATAGTAAAGTCAATAAGGTGATTTAATCTCAAATTACAAAATTATTCTGAAGAGTTAAACCTAGCCTGTGCGCTTAGTCTAGGAGAGTATGTGTCCGTATACCAGACAGAGATGCTTGGCTTGTTGTATCTGTATGCGTTGGACCACCTGCTGGAAGGTCAGGTGGGATGAAAATCGTTATTGCACTCGACAACCAATCGGTGATCAGACGGATAGAGCAGACGAACATAAACTCTAAACTGGTACTAGAGTGTGTCCTAAAGCTCACCACGTGTGCCTCAGAAAATGAGGTTACGCTGATGTGGGTAAAAGGACACATAGGTACAACAGAAAATGAGGCGGCGGATGCTCTAGCAAAAAAGGGATCTGATATTACGTTTACACTATCCCCAGATCATCTTCATCTGCAGCGTAATCTGGGTGTGGTGAGTTCAAAATTGTATGTATTTGACAGTCGCAGATTATCTCAGCTGGCGCAGATGAAGTAATCTGGGGATAGTGTAAACGTAATATGAGGCGACTTTCATTGGACCAGAAGCCAGGGTTGCTTTGGGGAACGGTATGATTGGAGCGAAGGTCGGGAAGTGGATGGACCCGATGCATCAACGAAGATGGTAGGAGTTAGTCACTTGCAAACAAGCTCGGAATGCAATGACCAGCCCTTTAGGCAGGGAAGCGAGAAAGGTACTCAGTTATAAACGGAGCTTTTGAGTGATGCAACAGCGGTGGCGTATACCACCGCCCTTGAGGAAAGACTATCACCTATGCTACACAACATCAGCAACACAGGCGTCCATGGGTTCTGGGAAGAACTCAAGGGTACCATCAAGGATGTCGTAGAGAAAGTCGTGGGATATAAAGCCCGGCTAGCGCGAAATGACTGGTTCGACGAAGAATGCAATTCACTTGACGCGAAAAACGAGGCCTACAGACAATGGATTCAATGAGGAACCAGAGCCAGAAGAGAAAAATAAGAAAAATATGACGGGCTACGGCGAATATTGAATAGAATAATTAGACGTAAGAAACGTAAATACTTTGACGAGCAGTTGCTGAACATAAACGAAAACTTAGCTAATAGGAACAGCAGACAAGCGTACAAACTAGTTAATACAATCAAGAACGACTATCAACCCAGGACTAGCCTTTGTAAGGACAAGGATGGAAACATCATCAGCGACACCGATGGCATTAACAAACGATGGGCCTCTTATTTTGAAGAGCTTCTGAATCTACCATATAACATCCCCACACAAGAAGCTCTCGACGATATTGTTGATCCAGGCCCACCCATACAACCCCCGACAGTAGAGGAAGTTGATCTCGCGTTGCGGTCACTAAAACGAAGTAAAGCGCCGCTGACGAGATTCCAGCTGAACTGATAAAATTCGGTGGAATGAGTCTAGTTGATGCCATACATCAATTACTCCTGCGAGGATGGAAGGACGAGGAGATCCCAGACGATTGGCGCAGAAGCATCATCTGTCCAATTCACAAAAAGGGAGATAAACTGCGGTGTGAGAATTACAGGGTCATCTCACTAGTTTGTACGTCCTATAAAATTTTGACGAAAATTCTGGAAAATAGAATAAAACCGTACGCAGAACGAATCATTGGCGAATATCAAAGCGGTTTCAGACCTGGTCGCTCCACAACCGATCAGCTCTTCTCAGTCAAACTGATACTACAGAGGTGCTGGGAATACAACGTAAACGTATACCAAATCTTTGTCGACTTCAAGCAGGCATACGACAGTATCGATCGTGGAGTACTGTACAACATCATGCTGCAATTTGGTATACCGGCCAAATTAGTGCGACTGACTAAGATGACGATGACCAACTCCGTCTCACAAGTCAGGATACATAATAGACTTACCGATCTATTTGAAACACGCACTGGTTTGAAACAGGGCGATGGACTGGCACCGACGCTCTTCAACCTAGCACTGGAATACGTTATTCGGGCCATGAATATGGATAACAGCAAGACGCTACTCATCAAGTCGACACAATTAGCAGCGTACGCCGACGACATCAACATCATGTCCCGAAGATTGGCTGACGCAGAAGAACTTCTGCATACGCTCGATACCGCTGCAAAGGAAGTTGGATTACGTTTTAACGAGGGTAAAACTAAAATAATGATGCAATCGGTGACAAGGACACCTGTACAACCGAGCATCAATGTGGGGGACCTCAACATCGAGTTCGTGAACAACTTCATTTACCGGGTTGCAACTTGTCAAGGGACGCCAACAAAACTGACGAAATCAAGCGACGGATACGTACAGTTAGGTAATAATGCCCGGTTCACATTATTCCAGTACCCAATCCAGTCCAGTAATCCAGTCCAGCGCTGGACTGCTACTGGAATAATGTGAACCGGCACTGGACAGCAATTCAATCCAGCAATCCAGTCCAGCAATCCAGTCCAGTGACTGCATTGTCGGTCTACTTTTTGATTCCAGCTCGCCCAAAAATCATTGTTACTATAGTTACCGAATCAACAACACACTCGCCAGACTACTGGACTGGAATCATGTAGACGATATGATCCAGTCCAGCACTGGACTGGATCGCTGGACTGGATTACTGGACTGGAATAATGTGAACCGGGCATAAGACTTTTTTCTCGGTTCTCCCCATAATGAAATCGAAGCATGTGCACAGAAATACGAAGCTCCGCATGTACAAAACCATTATACGACCAGTGCTATGCTATGGCTGCGAAGCATGGACCCTAACTCAAGCCTCCGAAAACATGCTAGACACTTTTGAACGTAATGCCCGGTTCACATTATTCCAGTAGCCAATCCAGTCCAGTAATCCAGTCCAGCGCTGGATTGCTACTGGAATAATGTGAACCGGCACTGGACAGCAATCCAATCCAGCAATCCAGTCCAGTAATCCAGTCCAGTGTCTACTTTTTCATTCCAGCTCGTACAGATATCATTGTCACTATAGTTACCGAATCAACAACACACTCGCCGGACTACTGGACTGGAATCATGTAGATGATATGATCCAGTCCAGCACTGGACTGGATTGCTGGACTGGATTACTGGACTGGAATAATGTGAACCGGGCATAAGGTTCTACGGCGAATTTTCGGGGCTGTTTGCGATCGAGATGGATGGCGCATCCGGTACAACCATGAGTTGTATGAAATGTACGATGAGCTGCAAGTCTCGAAAATCGTCAAACTACAACGACTGCAATGGGCAGGGCATGTACAAAGAATGGACGATGATCGCATGCCAAAGAGAGTAATGAATGTAGAACGAGTCGACGGAGCGAGACTGCGAGGACGACCGAGATCTCGTTGGGAGAACTCAGTAGGTGTGGACGCCGCGCAGCTACTGGGCTTCCAAAATTGGAGGACGCGGTCACGTGACCGAGATAATTGGAGGACAATGATCCAGGCGGCCAAGGCCCGACGTCGGGCTGTCGCGCCACGATGATGATGAGTTATAAACGGAGTACCCTAAGCCTTGTAACATGTACATGGTAATTTTAAGGCTCATCTGGCCAAGATGAAAATCGGGGAAGATGACGTTTGCAGGCTATGCCTGAACGAGGCTGAGACGGCAGCACACATTGTGTGCGAATGTCCAGCACTGCCTAGCACGAGGTTGAAGATCACAGGCAAGCACACGATAAGTGTGGAAGCCATGAGTGAGCTCAGCCTTAAAAGAAATGCTAGCAGTAACACGGGACTCTGTGATGAAGAGAGAAGTCGACAACTATCAGTCGATGGGAGGGGGCAAAAAGTGACCCAAACATTAGTGGTCTGCTTCAGCTATCCCCCGGAATACAATTATTATAAGCCCCTTTTGCGCTGCTCTGAGACGTTTACGAAATTGAAATTTCTTTGGTATAGATTACTAAGCCCAGACATGCGCCTGATGCGCGTGGCGAATTCAAATTTGTGCTTTCATGGCTTTTGCTAGACAAGTGCAAGTCAAAAGAAAAGACACATTTAGAGTCCGCAATATATTATATTTCGTTCATAAATTAAATTCTTTCTCTACAAAAATTCCGTTATGAAAATATATAAATATATGTTTCACATCTATATACATAATATATAGCTATTTCGTATAAAATACAATTTTTTATTTTGCATAAAATACATTTTTTTTTTCATTTGTAAATAAAATCTCAAAAGAAAAAGAAGTCTTAATTAGTGTAGCCATACTTTTTCTACACTTGTTGAACAGGCAATCTTCAATGTTAGTGCTTCTCATTTTTGAAATTCTAAGAAAATTCTTGCAATTACATTATTCGAAGACCAGAGGAGAAAAACAGGTTTTGTTCATTTTTTGTAGAAAATGAGGTAATGATACCAATTAGTAGGTAAAAGGGATATTCCCTCGTCATAAATCGCTACATAAGAAAAATTATTCAAGCACAGCACTACAACTCGCGAAAGACAGTGTGCTCTGAGGTACACAGTACAATATGAAAACTAAAAACAAATCAAATGACAAAACCTGTTTTTTCTTCTTCGGATCTTCATTTGATTTCAAATTTATTATTATAGCTGGAGACATAAGAGATAAGACTTCTTTATCTTTAAATTGTGTGTATTTATATTCCTTTACATTTTCGGTAAAAACTCCTTTCCATTACGTTATTAAATTACGACACCTTTTCATTGCATATGAGTTTCTATGTTCGATTTTTCAAAATTACAAATATCTTCAGACTTTATGTTGCCGCTGATAAAAGAAAACAGTTGAAGGTAATATAATTATAAATTAGCAAGCTAGACGTCTAGGCGATCATTTTATTATTTTTCATTCAATCAACTGATCTAAAAAACGAACCCCTTTTTCGATGAAATGGAACTGAGACTTAATCTGGAATGATCGTCTAAGAAGGCGAAGAAAGCCTTACAACTATTACTAGAAAAAAAGTTATCTATTCAAGTAGTTCTTTTTTATGCATTTTTCTTGTTAATGAGTTATATTATGTTGAAAATTCCCCAGAATACTACAACCAAAGTGTCCTTGCAAAAAAAACGGTAAACAAAGCATTTTAAATAAAACTTCGCATTTAATGAAAAGAATACAATGAAAAGTATTCCTCTTGAACGCATTTTGAAGCGGCAACACGTCTGTGTTTTTCCTTTATATTTTTTTTTAAATGCTAAGACGATGTGAAACACAGAATAATATTTATATAGCATATAAATGAAGAACGTTATGAACCATCGAACTGAAAGTAATAAATTCCGTCGAGAATCGGGACGCGAAACAAACAGGACCGTCGAAATTGAAACGATGAGTCCTGACTCTTGTTTCCCAGTCGCACACTCGTTTTTTCATGTTAATCACTTGTGTTTTCTTGTTAACTATAAAGAGAATAAAACTTCGACCGCAATAGTAATTCGGAAGAGAAGTCGTAAACATAAGTCCATATTTTTTCCATTTTTGTTTTCATTTCGTATTTTTCTTTCACAACACAATAAAAATGTCTCGCGCAATCAAATCTCTTGTGTGGTTACTAAGACCGTCGATTGTAATTCACTTATTATTTCGAGTTTGCTTTTTTTGTTTAGTCTGAACGGTTTTTCTCCTATACCGATCCGGAACTAGACCGTTGTACTGTTGACTGTTTCAAGACGATTCTTCTCTTCGTCTATTTTCAACAGTTCAACGCCGAGCTGTATTGTACGCGGCTCGTCTGCACCCTCTTCGCCAGACGCCGGTACTGTTAATGATAAATCGTTCAAAGATTTCAAAACATCTTGGATATCGTCATCGCGTTCCTTGTCCTTCTGCTTGGCGAAGTGAAGATAACAACGACCATATGCACCTGGGGAATGGGTTTAGGAATCAATGTAAACAATTTTGGAAGTCTACGGCAGATGTGGGGAACATAAACAATTACTGAATTTACCTTTCCATGAAATATAAATGGGATTGCAGTTCCGCTTACGTAATTCTGCTTTCAAATCTTTTATACGTATATCCTTGGCAATATTGGAAACTTTAATGCAAAAGTCTCGATTATTTCTCTTGCGACGCATATGTTGATTGTTCTCCTTATTTTCGGATGATTGTTGTTCACCATCAGACTGTAGATGGAATGTAGTTTAAAATTAGCATCCATTCATTTGGTGTTATTTAAATTTACACTTGCCTTTGGTCTTCTCATACGGCCGCCGCCAAACCGTTTCCTCCGCTCCGGGCGTGGTGTAACATTTTCTTGCTATAAAAACAAAAAACAATCACTTAGATCTTAAATATGATTAAGGCGCTAATTATAATACTCACATTCTCGTTATTACTTTTAGTCCTATTGCGCTGGTTGCGTGTTCGGTATGTACGACGTCGTTGCGGTCGCGGACGGCTAAACGTCTCAACATCAGTATCTTCAGCTTTAAGAGTTATGGTTTTACCCTCTCTGTGGAATGAAAGGCATAGTGATAACCGACCGTTTTTTTTTCTGTTCCAGGTAAAACGAGAATAAGACACTTACTTTTCGCTAGCCTCCTTCAAAAGTTGTAGGATAGAAACGATCTTGAGACGTCTTTCGGACAGTAAGTCCCAGAAGATTCCCGATGGTCTCGGTAGTCGGTTAGCGACACGTATAACTTCAGTTGGTGTAACTATCATATCTACTGGAACGTCATATTTTTGGAAAAGATTCGTTGGTAATGTATCGCAAACCTACGAAGGATATGGGACGTAGAAGTTATGGCTGAAAAAATAATCAAATGTTCAACTAACCTGTATGTCGTGTACAGTTGTAACTATAACAGTTTCGGGGGTAACGATTCCATTTTCGATATAAATAGCCAGCTCTAAATCCACAAAGCCATTGCCGCGACCAATTCTGTATCCATCTCGGGATACAATGACAGATCCAATGACAACCATGTCTAATTTTACCTTGTTTTCCAACTCTGAAAGTAGACCAGTAATAATTCATTATTTGACGGGACAAAACGGTAACAGGTACACACACATACATACTACTACTACTTTGCCTTAACCCCTAGTGGGGCATAGCGTGTCAAATACTCCTGCGCGCCATCGTACTCTGTTCTGGGCAATGTGGCGCAACTCCCAAAAAGGCTTACCCAGCGCCCTACACTCCGTTGCCACAGATCGACGCCATGTGATTTTAGGACCCCCCTCTTGGTCGGCCTTGGTTGGAAATGGGGTTACATTACATGGCATGTAAATCAATGCATTTATCACCCTTCCGCAATGTGTGACCTATCCACTGCCATTTTCGCCTACGTATCAATTCGTCAATTGGCATCTGACCCGTACGTATGCCGACTTAGCTCTTCATTTGATATTGTTTCGGGCCAGAAAATTCTTAAAATTCGACGAAGACATGAATTGACGAAAACTTGCGGCTTTCTGGTAACACTAAGTGTCACCATTCTAAAGCTAAATAAACAGCAACGCATTGCTTGCCTTGGTATTACTGGGGCTATGCGTACTAACCCAACATCTGCTCTAGAGGCGGTTATTGGATTAATTCCGCTACATATTTTTATCCAAGAATCAGTAGCTATTAATGCTTTAAGAGTATACTTATCTACTGACGTACACATAAATCTCGTCGGTCATATGAGCATTCTGAATCAAATACCTGGTATGCAGATCTGCTTTAGATCAGATTACATGACCACGGAGGTTTGTTTCGGCACAACATTCTTAGCCCTCATCCCGGACCGCACGGAATGGAACAATGGCGATCCCTGCCAAGATCCTAGGTGCATTAGGTGGTTTACCGATGGGTCTAAAACCGAACAGGGAGTTGGTGCTGGAGTCTATGGGCCAAACACCAGGATTTCAATCGCAATGGGTGTTTATCCCAGCGTTTTTCAAGCCGAGATCCATGCCATTGAGGTTTGTGCCAGGGTGGTTCTAGACAAGAAACTCCATGGTGCTCACATTGCTATCTACTCGGATAGCCAGGCGGCTATAATGGCTCTCTCTTCGCATAGGTTCTCTTCGAAGATGGTGAAGGAGTGTCATGAGCTTCTGCAGACTCTGGCTTCAAAAAACCGAGTCTTCTTGTGTTGGGTGCCAGGCCACCATGGCATCGAGGGAAATGAGATCGCGGATGAACTTGCAAGGCAGGGTTCTTCCGACCTTCTTCTTGGGCCAGAGCCCTACTGTGGTCTAAGTCTTACTTCGGCCAAAATGATAATTAGAAAATGGTCAGAGGGGATACGGCAGCAATACTGGGATTACTTGCCAGGGCTGCGTCAATCGAAGGAGCTAATAAGGCCCTTCAAATACAAAAGCATTACTTGCCTGAGTAGAGCCGACCTTAGGCTTCTTGTAGGCTACTTATCGGGTCATCACTGGGTGAGATATCACCTAAATAAAATGGGCCTATCTATCGAGACTGAATGTCGTCTCTGCATGGAAGACGATGAAACCACCATGCATATCTTGTGTGAATGCCCGGCAATAGCGCGGACCAGGATCAAGTTTTTGGGACAGGTCACAGTGAGCCCTGCAGTTATCAGGAAAGCACCAGCAAAAGACATAATCCACTTCGTAAAGGTGGTGGAGGGTCTTTTGCAATAATGTGGGCTATGGCACAATAGACCTCTCTATGGTCGCAGTACCCACCGGATGGGTAAAGAGGCCCCAACTCATAAACATAAAACATAAAGTGTCACCATACACTGTCGAACACGAACCTAGTACAAGTGGACCGGTTTTCTTCACACCTATGTGAAGTGTATGTGTGTGTCAGAGGACATTTGTACCAGGTTCGTGCTCGAGTTCGACAGTGTATGGTGACACTAACGGAAACTTTCCATGTACTGCTCCCATACAAAAGCACAGACAGTACCAGGGAGCGAAACAGGCCCAGGTTTGGTCTTGATGCTGAGATAACTGCTTTGCCAGATTTTGGACAGCATGCCGTAGGCGCATTTAGCTTGGTTGATACGACAAGCGATGTCCTGCTCCGGGCGACCGGTAGAGCAGTGTGTTGAGGCATCAGTCTCATGTTTGACTACCGGCGTTTCGGGTTCGAATCCCGTCCACGACGACGTTTGTGGCCATGGATGTGCAGGAGGTGCAAGCTGGCAACTGCATTCTCCGAAACCAGTTTATGCCAACGAAACGTCAACTGGGCCACATGGAACAGTTGAACCTTGGTCTTGTTGGTATTAATCTTTAGCCCAACCTTGCTTGCCTCCCTCTCGAGATCTAACGCCATTGCGGACAGATCCATGATTATGTGGGAGAGTAGGCATATGTCGTCAGCGTAGTCAAGATGTTGTAGATAAGATGTCAAAGTCCATTAGATTCCTCTGTATAGTCCGGATAAGGCTGCATGCAACACATCGCCGATCACTATGAGGAATAGGATCGGTGAGAGGATGCACCCCTGCCGAACTCCACTGCGAATCTCATAGTCCCCCGACACCTTACCTTTATGCAGAACGCGACATTTCGCGCCGTCATAGGTTGCCTTAATAATAACCACAAGCTTCTCAGGGATGCCTCTCCTGTGCAAGGCCGCCCATATAGAATCCCGGCTCACCCTATCGAAAGCCTTCTCGAAATCAATGAAAAGCAAATGAAGCGGAGAATCGTACTCAGCGCATTGCTCGATGATGATTTGCAAGGTGTTAATGTGATCGACACAGGAGAATCTGGATCGAAAACCAGCCTGCTCTTCATCAATTGTGCTTTCTAAGTGGACCTTTAGTCTACCCAGGACGATTTGAGCTATTATCTTGACAACGGCACGAAGCACACAAATGCCTCTCCAATTATAACATTCTGTGAGGCTACCCTTCTTTGGAAGTTTGATGATCAAAACTTTCTTCTACTCAGTGGGAAAGGTCTCTGTATTCCACGCTTTATCAACAAATGGGTGCAGCAAATCGGCAGTTACGCTTGGCGCTTTAGCTAAATTATCTGTATGAGGGGGAACTTCACCAGAGGTACACGGTTTAAGACCGCGGCGAAGTGTTCTTTCCACCGCCTCATTTAAACTTCATCCAAGATAAGTAGCTTGCCATCACTATTCTTCACCGGATGTTGGCAGGAGTTACGACCACCTGCAAATTCCTTGATGACACCGTATACGGAGATTAAGTTGTTACTTCTTGCGGCTTCTTCTGCTAAGGCTAAAAGAGAATTCACATAAACTCTTTTATCGCGTCGCACACTACGCTGAACTTCTCGAGTTTCTGACGGTAAAGCAGTTCGATGTTGCTTCGATTGTCGTTTGATGCTGCAGCCAAACGAACCTTCAGTTCTTTTCTTTCAACAATCCGCTGCCATGAAGCGTCGGACATCCAGGGCTTATTCCGGCAATCCGGATTTGTGCCAAGGATGGTATCTGCGCTATCAATGTACGCATTTTTTATGGCATCCCAGTTTTCATTTATGTCACTATCTGGGTGACTAGTTATCTCAGCTGCTTTTTGCGCAAGATGGTCGTTATATTGTTGTAAGACAGCTGGATTTTTTATTCGAGCGGTGTTGAATTTGCGGCGCCTGGGCCTTTCGCCAGTAGGACGGCGCAAGGCTGCAATACGCAATAGAACATGGTCTCTTCCCATGCCAATATCGGCACCCTTCTTGTTTCGCACGTCCAGGAGGCAACTCTTGAATCTTTTACTAATGGCAAAGTAGTCGATCTGATTGTGTTTGCGCCGATCAACAGAGGACTGATTTTGTGGTGGTCCTTATGCTCAAACGTAGTACCACCGATGAAGAGACTGTGAAAGTTGCAGAACTCTACATATCTTTCACCGTTGTCGTTACGACCACCAAGATCACATGTCATCACATGTTTGAGCCAATGGTTATCAGCGCCAACTTTTGCATTCAAATCTCCCATAACCATTATAATGTCACCTTTAGGTGTTCTGCTTTGAACGGCGTTTATTTCTTCAGAGAAGGAGTCTTTCGCCAAGACACTATCGGGTTCAGTTGGAGCATAGCATTGTATTATTGAGATGTTTCTCATTTTGGTCCGGAACCTGGCGGTCATGATTCGGTCGGAGACCGGATCCCAGGATAAGAGACAGTTACGTGCAGCTCTGGTTAAAAGAAGCCCCACACCTGACTCACGACGATCACCGGTAGCTTTACCGGAGTACTACAATATTACAGTGCTACCCGTTGGAGAGATAAATTCTCCGCTCTTCCACCATCTTATCTCACTAACTCCTAAGATGCTTAAGTTATACCTCAGAAATTCACACTCTAATTGAAGAAATCGTGCGTTCTGGGGACCTTCTGATCCATTGTCCAGGAGAGTACGCACATTCCAGAATCCAATCTGCGTCATTGTACGATAGCCAAAAGTCGTAACTGTTGAGTCAGTCCTTGTCCGAGGCATAGTTGACGTTTCGTTAGCATATAGAAGATTTCGGATAGTGCAAGTTGCTGGCATACACATCCTGTCCTTTGTTTGTTGGTTTTAACGACAGGCCGTCAAAGGGAAAGGCGGTCGTAATATTTTACGCCCCACACCACAGGGGGAAGATTTACCTCAACCAAATCTTCGCACCGCCATCCCTTGACATTGGTTAACAATGGTCAGTGACCACTGCTGTTCCAGGGGGCGCCCACGCGGAGGACTATGGAAGAGGAATTTTTCTCGGTGCTTTATTGAATTCACTATTGAGTTCAAGGTGGAAAGTTGAAGATAAATGTTGAACAAGTGTGGACATGGCCAATAAGTCTGAACATACCCATTATAATACTCATTATACAAATGAGAAACGGTTGCTTAATCGCAACAACTTCTTGATACACAGGACAGTTATTCGTCAACTGTCAAATAGTTGAACGATTATTGTTCAATCGTTGGCCTGTGTATGAGCCGCTTAATACATGCCGCGAAAAACGAAAGTTTTGTGTTCACAGTCAGTTGTTTATCATTGTTGTGGGATTCGTATTCATAAACAATAAACGAGCTTGAGGTAGCTGATCCAGTACCACCAGTCTGGTAGGAGTATTTTGTGTCTATGTTACTACTGCCATCTAGAATATCTGTATTAAGGATATAACTTTTGCGACTGTGTATTTCGAGAAACTTTGTAGTGAAGTGCTGGAAGATTCTACGCGGGTAGAATTCGCACGATTGATTGTTTGGAGCTTGCGAAGTGAATAACGAACTAAAATGCCGCGTACTATTTCGGAATTAACAGCCGCGGAATTAAAACGCGAACTAGCAAAACGGAATTCGTTAACGACGGGAAATACATCCGCGCTGTGTGCTCGTTTAGCACAAGTGATAAGAGCCAGCCGACAGGATCCGGACACGGTCGAACTTCTGGATAAGGACGAGTCACCGAGAAATCTCAACGAATCGGGAGCAAAACAGGTTACAGCCATGAGCCCTGTCAAGCAAGCAACTGTCGAAGTTGGAGCGGTTCGACAAGCGAGTTAACGAGCGATTTGACGAGATTGACAAGCGATTTGACGAGCGATTCGAGCAGTTACAGAATCAGTCCGCGGAAATATTGTCCGGCGAGAGGCAACGAGAAACCTCCAAGAAGTCCGAACATGACCTTATGCAGAATGACGCCAAAATGGATGGCAGGTTCGATACTGTTACCGAGGGGGTCAAAGGATTAAGAAACGAACCTGAGAGCGCCGAAACATCAGAAGTCGTCAAAACCTAATCGGTCGTGGAAAATCTGATGGCGTCAGTTTTTGCGGGACAAATGTCCGGGGGCATATATGAACAGCCGAACTGATAGCATGCAGTCAGCGAGGGCGGAGGAGTTGCCGAGTAAGATGATAACGGAGGTTCGAGGAGTCGCTGAGGGAAACGACAACGACGTTGCATGAACCAACAACGAAGCTGACCGAGCAAACGTCGTTCCCGCGGCAGCCGGTTCTACGCGCCGGAGCGACCCGTTTTACAACGGCCAAGAGCTGCCCAAACCCTTCAATGCAAGAAGGCAAGTGTGTTTGTATGTTACATGACTCGTATCGTCTTTTTTTATGTTCACTTGGAGCGAAACATCTCGGAACTCCTGTTCTCAGTGCTACTTCTCCGCGCCGGCGCTGAGAAAAACACTAGACCGTGGATCTGCTGCGTATGCGACAGAGTGCTGCACCCCAACGCGACTACAGCGAGATGCAGTTGCTGCAATCAGTGGTGCCATCTAAGATACTGCTCTGGACTCAACTATCACAGGCACTGGAATTCCTCCTTTACTGCCAGTCAGTGTAGGAACAGAGGACAACTAGTAGCAACCTCGTCTAACACGCCTCAACATCCAACACCATCGAGCGCTCAGACAGGTTTACAGCTATCCCCACTCGCATCGCCGGTACATGTTCCAGTTCTCCAGACATCACGATTGCCAGTGCTAGCCTCATAAACGAAATACAATGGGAGCCGGTCCTAACGCTAGTGATGGGCATAATGACTCTTTTCACTGTGCCAGCACATAAGCTCTGACTCTTTCCAATGAGTCGTTCAAAAAGAGTCATGCAAAGTCTGAAACTTGGTTAATAACATATTCAATAAAAGTCGTAGATGGGCGACCCCAACTTTTTTTCTCTTTTTTGACCCCAGATTCGGAGTTGGCGACCCCCCCCCCCCCCCCCCCAATGCCCTTAAGTTCGAGCCAGCCCGATCGGACCACTATTTCCCATGAAAGCGGGGCTGCCGGTCTGGGATGGGCGGCCCAAATTTTTTTTCTCTTTTTTGACCCCAGATTCGGAGTTAGCGACCCCCCAATACCCTTTAGTTCGAGCCGGCCCGATCGGACCACTATTTCCCATGAAACCGATGCTGCCAGCCTGGGATGGGCGACCACGATTTTTTTTTCTCGTTTTTGACCCTAGATTCGAAGTTAGCGACCCCCCCAATACCCTTTAGTTCGAGCCAGCCCGATCGCACCACTATTTCCCATGAAACCGAGGCTGCCAGCCTGGGATGGGCGACCACGATTTTTTTTTCTCGTTTTTGACCCCAGATTCGGAGTTAGCGACCCCCCAATACCCTTTAGTTCGAGCCAGCCCGATCGCACCACTATTTCCCATGAAAACGGGGCAGCCAATCTGGGGCGGGCTGTTTTGACTCTTTTGACTCTTTTTGAACGAATCTTTTTGTGCGAGTCGATTTTGCGTCGCTCTTTTTGAACGAATCTTTTTGTGCGAGTTGATTTCGTGTCGCTCTTTTTGAACGAATCTTTTTGTGCGATACGATTTTGTATCGCTCTTTTTAAACGAATCTTACATAGAGAAGGGGGTAGGGAGGGAGAGGGCTGAGGAGCATCCAAATAGAGGGGGTTGAATGCTCCATGTTTTGTGGCCATAACTTCTAAAATATAAGGAATTTCGCATTTTTGACACCATTTTGACCCCCCTTAAGAACCACAATCCATCATTTGGTTGGATGCTCCTCAGCCCGCATGGGGTTCTTAAGGGGGGTCAAAATGGTGTCAAAAAAGCGAAATTCCTTATATTTTACAAGTTATGGCCATAAAACAGTTTATTTAAAACTAGGGTATAGTAGTGGTGTAACTGCCTGAAACAGAATGATTTATGGGATAAACTGAATCGTGGTCGTGTGAACGGTCCACAACCCAAGGCAGTTCACTTCCAATCCACGCTCGATACAAGCATGAGATCGAAAGCGTGCCACGATGTCATGTATTTGCCCTGTCCGAACGCTGCTTTACACTGTAGCTGTAGTGGAAGTGGAAGCTATGGGTTTTTGTTTGGTTTCATCTAAAGTTGAGCTTGAGATGATGATACGTAAGACGAATACTTTTGTTTTAGAATGTTGGGATTGTTTTCTGTATTTGGTGAAACTTGGCTGTGCGGTGCGACGCGACGTAAGTAAATGATTTTTCATATGTTCGCATTTGCAGTCAGCATGGGTTGTTGCGTATATATTTAGAAGTATACACAATGCGTGCATTGCATAGAGATGAATATGAATTGATTTAGATGGGATTGCTTTGGTAAATAAATGATGGTGGTTTTGCTTTTAGATAGATAATGGGATGGGATGTGAGTGAATGAATGTATTGTAGTACATTATACTCGTATGTAATGAGAAATGAGCGTGGATTGGTTATGCGTTGGGTAATATTTATGCGATGGGCTAGTTGGGGAATTAATTTTACAGTAAGTCATTCTTAAATTGAACGACTCGAAGGCTATGTCGTTGTGCCGAATCTTTCGCTCATCCTGTTGAGTCGTTCAAAAAGAGCGACTCGTTACTGTGTTACACATCACTACCTAACACTATCTTCAGACCACTTACCATTCGTGATAAGGCTTGACAAACCGATAAACATCATATCTGCCAAAGATCGCACGTTTGTCAACCACAATAAGGCTGATTGGAACGGTTCACCTCCTATACCAACGCTAGATTCCTCGATTTGCCAACGCCAACCGATGTTCGTACAGCCGAATCCCACATAAGGAAAGTCCTGAACAAAGCGGCTGCGAAGTTCATTCCTACAGGACGGATTCCGAAAATTCGACCCAACTTTCTAACCACTGCCGCCAGATTGGCAGACGAGAGAGTCAGCATCAGGAGCGTAAATCCGGACGACCCCAGAATTCACAAGATGAACTGCAAGATCCATAGACAAGTAGCCGAACACAGGAGGTAAAAATGGAGCACCCATCTGAATAACTGCAATCTAACCACAGGGTTGAGCAAGTTATGGCCGACTGTCCGTGCCCTTTCCAATCCACCAAAACAGAAAGGGAACGTCGCCATTCAGTTCGGTGAAAATTCAGCAAGTGACCCTACCCACTGCGCAAGTCGTTTCAATAAACAATTTATTGAACACCCCGCACCAGACAGACTTAAGCGCAAAATTCGTAGGAACATTCACAACCGAACCACAGACAGCATACCTGTTTTCACAACGGACGAAGTAGTTGCAGCTATAAGGAAGGCGAACAACTCGAAAGCATTGGGACCAGATGGCATTTCAATGACTATGCTCAAACACCTCGATCTGCCAGCCATCAACTATCTCACGGCTACTTTTAATATATCCATCTCCTCGTTGATCGTTCCGGAAATCTGGAAAAAAAGGGAGAGTCATCCCAATACTGAAACCTGGGAAGAAAGCGACACTCGGCGAATCCTATCGTCCAATAACTCTACTGTCACCAGTTGCCAAAACGCTTGAAGCACTAATCCACCCTGTTCTTGCGGCTCACATCCATAATGGTCTCAACCAGGCCCGTCCATGTCAAAGAACAATAATGGTGGCGCTTGACCTGTCGAAGGCCTTCAACATGGCTGACAGCATTCAGCGCTTTTGTCTGACATCAACTGTTCATCGTTTCCGACGCAAGTAGTGAAATGGATTGCCAATTATCTCGCTGGCAGGCAATCCTATACAGAATTCAAGAGCAGCAAATCAAAGCTTAGGAAGATTAAACAGTTCTATCTCCTACCTTGTTTAATCTATACCTATCAGGGCTCCCAACACCACCTGAAGGGATCGACATCATCTCCTACGCTGACGACTGCTCCATTCTGGGAACAACATAGCGGATATGTGCGAAAACATCAACGGTTATCTTGAAGAACTTAACTCGTTCTTCATAAGCAAGAACCTTACCGTCTCAGCGTCTAAATCCTCGGCCACCCTATTTACCACCTGGACGAAGCAAGTCAAGATGCAGCTTGAAATCTCGATCGGGAATCATCCAATTCCTACTATAAACCATCCTAAAATCCTAGGAGTCACGCTGGACAGCATGGCCACATCATCATCCCATGCCTCAGCCGTGTGCGACAGGATGCGTAGTAGGAATAAGATCCTCAAAGCCGTGGCCGGTAGTACCTGGGGCAAGGATAAGGAAACTCTACTGGTCAAGTATACTCAATTGCCCTAACCCCTTGTGGGGCATAGCGCGTCAACTGTTCCATGTGGCCCAGTTGACGTTTCGTTGGCATAAATTGGTTTCAGAGAATGCAGTTGCCAGCATGCACCTCCCTCCTGACATCAGTGGTCAACCATGCGGCTCCCGTGTGGTCGCAGAATCTCTGACACACAATGGAAAAAGATTCAGGCGTGCCAAAATGCCGCTCTCTGTACTGTTACTGGCTGTCTCCTGATGTCATCCCAGGACCATCTACATCAGGAAACCAGGATGATGCCTTTAAGGGACCATAACCAGCTTCTTGCCAAGCAATACATGGTGGGTTGCTACCGAAGTGATCACCCAAATTCCAACCTCATGGACAAGACGCCGCCGCCCAGACATGTCAGGGGCGACTTGAGGGACCTAGAAAGGGATGTCCAGAGGTATAAAAGGGTACCCTTTGATAGTGGCGCACACATGTTGGCCATCGCAGCGATACATCAGGAGGAGGTTCATCAGTCAATCGCAGGTTTAGGTCCGAATCCAGTTCTCTTGTTCATACCACCAATGATATCTCCGGAAGAGGAAAGACTCCCGAGAGCTATGAGAACGACACTCGCCCAACTTCGGTCAGACTGGTGTTCACGACTGAACTTCTACCTATCCCGCATCGACCAGGACGTCTCAAACATCTGTCCTGCATGTAATGGAGCCCCTCACGACGTAGACCACATCTTGCACTGCCCAGCTGCACCCACGCACCTGACTCCTATTTCGCTGTGAGAGAATGCAATAGAGGCAGCCAACTTTCTATCCCTCAACACCGGGGATGAAGACAAATCCGAAGACATGTAACCAACAAACACACCGAATTCCGACGTTTGCTACAACAACATAAACCGAGCAAACGGCAAAGTTGAACGAGCGGTCGGTGAGGTTGAAGGAATCATCGCGGAGAGTGACAACACAGTTGCAATCGAAGAAGGACAGCTTGAAGCTCCAATTTGAGGAGCGGTCTGCGGGAGTCTGGAAGCTAATCGACGAGAAGTTTCGGAAAGGCTCCATGAAGTTTGAACAGATGCGGGTTGGCGCCCAGATCGGAAACGTGGATAGTGGACTCGAGAAGGTCGGAAAGTCGAAGAACGATCTGGAACGTATGGAAACATCGAGATTCGTCAGGACCGAGCTGTCCGCGAAGGTTATGAAGGAACCAGATCTCGACGACGTGGAAGCGCCCTGCACGCAGTTCGGCGCCGCTGTGGTGATGAACGGCTGGAGCGACAACAGGCGTACTACAGCTGTCAATTTGGCATTGCGATGTCCGACTACAGAGGTGTTGCAGTACATTCCAACACCACGGAATGTTTCGGAGCAGTCAGCGTAGGTCTCCGACGACGGACGCCGGTTGGATGGCGTACATGGCCTGATGCAAGGACGACCTGGATGGAGTGTTGGTCACGTAAGGACGATATACAGCTTTAGAGCTCGTTCGGTTGGCTTCAGCGATGGTGGCCTCGTAAGGTTGTACAGCACTCATAAGAGAGAACAGCTTCGGCAGAATTGGAAAGAACCGGACCTAGATGATGTGGTAGGTCGCGTTCCGAAGCGTTGAAAGCCAATTGTGAAAATGAAGATCATGCATTTGGAACGGATGGCACCGCGTGAGCGCCATTATAATCACTTCTGTTCGAGACGAATAGGTTTACGGAGGAGGCAGTGTTGTATGTACGGAGTACGTCACACTTATGACACAGACTGTACTAAGCTCTATCATAGTCTCGAGCCATCGATGACAATTCCCAACAGAACGAGCACTAGCAGAGTCGCGAACCATCGGAATCTTCGTTAACTAACCGATACTCGAATCTACTCGGAAACGCTTTCAGAGTCTCCAACCATCTAAATTATTCTGAAGCGGAGGATCAGCTATATAAAGCCAGGATCATCAGCGGAAACCGAAAGTAGTAAAATCGTCACCGGGATCCGTCGGAAACGGATAGTTAGAGCTAGTTAGTGATTGGTTGTTAGTTACGCGTGTATATAGTGCGTATATTAAATAAAGTGCGTGTTTTTCAATCGAAGTGTTTTCATTATTCAGCATAAGAATATCTAACGAAACCGGCTCGGTCGAAACATTACAGTACGCACCCAAATCGAATTGTGCACCCTTTTATTTTATTTTATATGCATACATATATAAATGTATTACAGAAATAAAAAACATCAAGTACTTACCTATATCGTTACGTCCCTCCTTGATCTTTTCGATTTTGATAACCTTAGCCTTTTCTTTATCATCAGCATCAGCTGGACATTCCACCTTAGTGTAGATTGCCTTCGAATTACGTCCTGACGACAAGTACAAATTTTTACCGTTGTTAATTGCCTGCAATTTAACAGGGTCCTGAGCTCGATCGATGTTAACCTTAATGTTTTCTGCAAAGAGACGGGGCGGAATAGTAGGCAATAAGACGTCTTATCTGCTACACAGCGGCGTCAAGGACGACTGACGGACAATACTTACTGGCATCTTTAAATTCCTGAGTTTCGGTGAGAAGCGCAGCTGCCTTTTCGCTTTCCAAAAAGTTCGGGATCCGATTGAAAATTCGCGCGAAGGACGTACCGCACTTTTCCTCTTGGAACTTCTTCCATGTTTGGACGCGAATTGAACGCTTTGTCGGTTCTTCGTTTTGTGCTGGAAATTCACAAACCATAGTTTTTAGTAAGCAGGAAGTTTTGCGTTTGAGGGAGATATGACTGGAACTCGCGGAGTAGAGTTATGGATACGCCACTGGGCTTTTTTATAATCAAACCGCTCCTCTGTACGGATATCTGTCGCGATCCGTGTGGCAATTTTACTTCGTGCGAAGTGATGCAAATATTAATGGAAAATTTGCGTGAGAACAAAACAAAAAATAAAGTCAAAGCCAACTTGACCTAATAATTTCAAAATTGCAGCAGTCCGAAAAAGTGCAATTAGTTGTTGACTAGAGTGGCTCGAGATTCTGAGCGATAGAAAAACATTGCACGCAGCTGTCTCAGAAATTGTAAACATCTCATATCAGATGTATCTGAACATTTTTTTAGTTTTCCCGTACAACACAACCTCAGAACGGAAAATTGGGGAAAATTTGCCTGACTAGCGTTGGTCATGGACTGCATGCGGAGAGTTCTGCCCGCGTCCCCAGTCACCCGCCATGACAATGAGTGCTTTATTATTCAAATGTACTGAAGGCGAGAAGCGCGCGAGTGATTCACCGCTGAAAATTGTGTGAAGTAGGCGCGCGAAGAGCGTCCGCAGCAACCGTACATTTGATTTCGTTTCTCTCGGCGCTTCATGCGACTGCTGTTGCGGCGGATGGTGGCGGTGAATGTATTTCGCCAGCCCGAACGCCAAGTGCAGCCACCATTTCGCTCGTCGATTTTTGGCCGAATTTCGACTTTTTTGTCCACCGCTGGGTTTTTGGTCACTGACCCCGCATCCGTCACTACCGTGTCGGCCACCATCATCATTCATCCCAGCCGACGACGATTTCGGACGACCGACCATTGGGCGGAACAGTTTTCCAGTTCCGCTAGTGATCCCGTTGCATGTCACGTTAGGGCGAAAATTGAGCATTCCCCCGTTCACATCCTCAAACAAACGTGAAAATGTTCAACTTTCCAACTTACTTGTCGAAGTAGCCTCGGCAGCGACTACGGGCGAACCATCGGCTGCTGCCGTTGCTGGCGGTGTCTCTGCCTGTGGTTTTTGCTCCTGCTCGCCTTCCATGATCTTATGACCCGCTTAGTTGATCGAGAGCCGCGATAAAACCTATAAACTGTACTTTGACAGACTCCCGTTCGTTCACGTTCCTTCTCGCGCACACTTTTCTTTTGGACGAGTATTTCCACCGAATTTTCAACTTTCCACTATCTCCGAACTCTCAGATTTGCGGACAACTGATGAAGTTTGCGTTTGGGTTCGCCTTTGGCAGTAACGCAGGCTATCTCGCGTCAGATGTAAAAATACACTCGCTACGTTCTTGCCTCCCGAATCGACTCCCGCTAGCGTTGCGCACCTCTTGGTCAACGGTTACTCAAAATCATGACACATCGCCGTCTTAGAAAGAAGAAGAAATGGAACGGGTGTTTAGCAAAATGTTGGTATATTCATAATTTGAAATTTAGCTAACATTGGTTCGTGTCTGAGATAATACCTGCGTTTTATTTGAACCACAGAGCCATATAGAAGGAGATGAAAGCACCATTTACTGTACACTAAATTCTGGACGTAATTCCACTACATACGAACTAATCAAAAGTAAACAGATGACCGAGATCTTTTTTTTTGACATGGATATGTCTTAAACGTGCCATACACACACCGATCGATCGGCCGATCCGTCGCCCGAAATCAATATCGGCCGACGGATTGGCGTGTGTATGTGGAAATCGCACCGATCGGGCGATCAATTTTGATCTGCCGATATTTTATCGCAAGTGAATGTCAAATTACCAAATTATTAAATGATGAAATTTCAAGGATTCTAATGATTAAAATGGCACTGCAATTGAAATATCAAATATGTGGTATACGAAAATACCACTCACATCCAAATAGTTAACAAAAATGAATCTAGGTTGGATTGGGAGTGAATCATAACCTATTTTTTGAATTGTCATTCGTTATCGCATCGCACATCGCACGAAAATCGCTCAGTGTGTGTGCAGTGGAGATCGGCAGATATTTTGTGGCGATCCATCGGCCGATCGATCGGACGACGGATCGGATAATGTATGGCGGCTTTTATAGCTGGGGGTCATCCTAAAAATCTGTCCGTAACACGAAATGTCTGCTGTGCTACTCAGGGGTCAGAAGAGGAAACAAGCCCATTGAAAAATTTTCCGAGTTCTATGAATGTAGTGTCCGGATGGCGCAACGGTTAGCACGTTCGCCTTCAACGCACTGGGCCCCGGTTCGATTCCGGGGATTTACGTGTCGGACTATGAGCCCACTCAGCTGTTAAATTAGTACCCATTATGGGGTAAATAACTCGGTTGAGCGTGTTGCTGATCACATACCTCTGCACAAAAACCGTCACAATCTAGAAAATGAGATGATGCTTTTTTTATTTATGCCCGGTTCACATTATTCCAGTAACCAATCCAGTCCAGTAATCCAGTCCAGCGCTGGATTGCTACTGGAATAATGTGAACCGGCACTGGACAGCTATCCAATCCAGCAATCCAGTCCAGTAATCCAGTCCAGTGACTGGATTGTCGGTCTACTTTTTCATTCCAGCTCGCCTAGAAATCATTGTCACTATAGTTACCGAATCAAAAACACACTCGCCGGACTACTGTACTGGAATCATGTAGACGATATGATCCAGTCCAGCACTGGACTGGATTGCTGGACTGGATTACTGGACTGGAATAATGTGAACCGGGCATTATGAATGTAGTGGCCTATTGGTTTACAGAGTATTTCCAACCAGTCTCTCAGAGTTTTGACTTGTGCTCTCTGTCCCATACTCTCAGTCAACGCGACGACGCGACGCCATAATCAAAACTCCTGCAAACATACCATACCATACATTCAAAATCCTGAAAACTTAAGAGTACGCTCCGTACTCCCTAACTTGACTAGGCCCCCAGAGCACGTCGCAAGAAGTCTGCTCTCCTCGCTCGACATGCTCACACGCAATTTATGGGCTCCGAATGTATGCGAAATTTCGCTCAGGCCAGCAGACCTCCTCCTCTCATTCATTCATATCATTCTCATTCTCACCATTTCATTAAACAAATTGTGCACTCCCGACATGCACATGCATAGACCCAATCTGAGGTCACAATGGATGAAATTCCATTTTTACTCATTATTTGGGTCAAGGACGTCCAAGGACTTTCAATGACCATCAATTTCCGCCAATTCCCATTCATTCATTTAATAAAATAGCGTGGGTTGTACTATCTGAATCACTAGAGTCCCAGAAAAAGTAGCAAGTAGTCAGTTCGACTAACATTTGGACATGCGCAGACGCAATTTGAGAGAGTGTACATAGTTCCCGCCCCCCGAAGATGAGCGAGAGCGGATAAAGTTCATTCGAACCAAATCGGGTGATCCAGCGACTGTGGTTGTGCATTTGAAATGGCGGCGATTTGAGGTCTGACTGGCCCACAATGTGAGCCCCTACCACACGTGCAGTAAACATATAGAACAAAAGCTCCACATACGGCACGATGCATTAGCAGCATAAATGTTGACTTTCAATAGGGCGTGTCTATCTGTCTAATGTGGTTGGGTTCAATCTCATTAGAACGGGTGTATCCGGTTCATATGGGGGCGTTAGCTTTCAATGGGGTATGTCTCTCTGTCTCATGAAGGGGGTGTTAAGTTTCATTTGGGGCGGGTTTATCGGGAATCGGTTCTTGGAAGACAGGTTATTGGCTTTTGGTGGGAAATGATACAAAGTATCTACACTGCATGCAGATACATCGGAACATGGATATGTCTTTGGCTACCGACTGCGTGGAACCTGTTGTATTGAAGATATCGACGTAAAACGTGCCATACACACGACGATCGATCGGCTGATCCGTCGCCCGATATCGATATCGGCCGATGGATCGGCCTGTGTATGCGCTTATCGTTGACGATTTTTTTTGACAGTTCCGTATAATTTTCGATCAGCTGACATTTCGTGGCGATCCATCGGCCGATCGATCGGGCGACGGATCGGATAATGTATGGCGGCTATAAGTTTTATAAAGCTCCCAGTATAGTCATACTGGATGAAATCATTCGACAAAACACATCCCACGCTTTCGGTAGGCGACATATCCATGTTCCGATGTATCTGCATGCAGTGGAGATACTTTTTACAGGGATGAAGGGATCAGTGTGCTATGGCGCTTTCTTCATCATTTCAGTGAATTCCAAAGCTGTTTTCATCATTTCCCGGGGAGGGAAATGGGGGAGGTAGAACATTAAACGTTGACAGAGCTCAGTATATGTGGACACTGCGCAGCTACAGGACCTCCAAGATTGGAGGATGCGGTCACGTGACCGAAATATTTGGAGGACAACGATCCAGGCGGCCAAGGCCCGACGTCGGACTGTCGCGCCACGTTGATGATGAAATGAATTTTATGCGCTTCCCAAACTATAAACTGCCGGAAACTTGCGACACCTGCGCCGCCTGCATTTCAAAACGTGGAAATACTAACGGAGCAGTGTTCTTGCACTAACCTTCTATCCAGAGCAGCTCAGATGAAATTGTAGTGTTATCCCACCCTACTGTGTTTGGCTGTTAAAAAAGGGCCCATTGCCTGCTGCAGCCCTAAGCGGTGGCGGGTTAGTATTTTAGATTGCAAAAGATAAGTCCAGAGAACAGTGATCAAAAATGGATATGTTATATGCACCACTACTTTTTAATTTTTTTTTCAAATAGCTCCCTATTTGAAATATTGAGTGCGTTCAGAAGGTGGCAAAAGAGCAGAAACCGCTCGCGAGCAGCTCCGCAACTGCTCGCGAGCAGCTCCGGAGCTGCTCGGTTTGGAGTCTGCACCTTCTGAACGCTACTTCACCAGCTGACAAATCGACCAGCTGAAAGCTGACGATGACAATTTTAGACTTCAAGTGCCGAAAAGTGGAAAATACATGAATCCCACGCTGTCCATTACAAAAATCACGAACAACGTGAAAACAAATTCAGAAGCACCCGAAAACCAAAGAACTAGAAGCCGAAAACGGCGAAAACACAACAACCAATTTAATAACTGTCAAAACTCGGAAACTCGCAACTTGAGCGTGAGGTTGAAAAAGAAGAAGAAGAACCTGAGCACTGAGCACTGATCAGTGAGCAGAAATATTTCTTGCTCGGTGAAATTTGATCATGATCAACCGAGCGGAAGTTGCTCAGTCACTTCTGAACCCGCTCGTTCTGAACATGTTCGCTGAGCGGAAGTTGCTCAGTTCCTTCTGAACGCACACATTTTAGCGCAGGCATTCATATTTCTATTTTGAGAGTCACTGGAATATTCAGTATTAATGCTGTGCCCCAATAAAATAACTCATCACATCACACGTGAAGCCAAACGTCAGAAGATCAAAACATCGCGATGTCGGCACGAGCCAAACCCAGGAAGGAAGATAATCCTGTCGTCGATTCAAGCGATAATTTAAACGAAAGTGATCACGCGGCACCATCAGATCATGAGGAAGCGGAGGGCAGCAACGATGACGACGATGAAAGGGTTTGTTTGTTTTTAGTTCACTTGATTTCCTCCCATTACTTGGCTTGCTTACTTCCAGAATCAAATTCGCGGCGACCTTAGCACAATGTCCTTTGAACAGCTTCTAAAGCTCAAAGAGGAGCTTGGTACCAAAGTCTATAACGAAGCGATCTTCGGAAAAGATGCCAAATCGTCTCGATCGAGTAAAACAAAAACAGACTTCAAGCGAGCGAACAAGAATCGTCCTCGCGAAATGTGCTCTAAGCGTCCGGTGCCCTTTCTGGGTAGCGAGCACAGAACAAAAGCGACTGATAGCACCAGAGTCCGTGATCCTCGATTCGATGACAAATGTGGCGACTACAACAACAGAATATTCAGAAACAATTACGAATTCGTGAATGAAATGCGTGAGAAGGAAGCACGGCAGTTAAAAAAGAAATTGCGGAAGACAGAAGACGAAACGAAAAGGAAAGAAATGAAACTGGCGGTGCAGAGACTTGAAAATCAAGTCCGCGAAGAAAAGAAACGCAAGATACAAGATGAAGTGCTCATGGAGGAGAAAGAAGAAATGAAGAAAGCACGAGAAGAGGGACGACAGCCATGGCATAGGACAAAAAGTAAGTTTTTGTTTTTCATAATTAGGCCAAGTTCGAACCATACAATTTATACTTATTTCTTCAAATTTGCAGAGGAGCAAAAGGTCACGGAACTTGTAAAGCAATACGAAAATCTAAAAAAGTCGGGAAGACTTACCAAGCATTTGGAAAAGCGACGAAAAAAGAATGCCTCCAAAGATCGAAAGAAACTCGACTCTTCGATGTAGATTTTTTTTTTATATATATTGTTTCCTTATTTACATCTAATAAAAGGTATCCTACATTAGTAAATTAACAAAGGTTTCAACCGGTACGCAACATCTTTGCTTCGCGTTTCTCTTGCAGCTCTTTTCGTTGGTCCTCTACTACAAGTTTGCGATCTTCCAGGAATTGTGCATAGTCCGAGGCTTCTAGGTCGCGAACTATTTTAATGCCGCACGTTCTTGCAATTCCCACCATCATTAGGCACATTTGCTGAAAATTTTCAGGAACGATTACTAACTATGCATGCGAAAATGCAATAGTTTTCTTACCTCCAGTGTCAGTAAGGCATTTGGTGGATCCTGATGCTTGATCTTGGCTATCTCGTACAAATGCTTCAATGTGATCATTCCTGATATTTCTTTGCCTGGATACATGGCACCACGCTGAAGTCCTGCTGCCTGTTTTAGGAAGAATGTGGCAGGAGGTTGATGAATGACTAGTTCGTAGGATCGATCCGAGTTTACAGAGATACGACATGGGAGAGGAACGCCTTCTTTAAAGTCTTTGGTCCGTTCGTTGAAATCTTTACAGAAGGCAGCAATGTTAATCGCGCGCTGCGGAAAAGAATGCAGAAAAAGTTTTTTTTTTGTACGATCTATAATACTTTGCTCTGATATTTATGTAAGGTTCACACTTGTGGCTAAATCACTTGATCGGAAACTGTCAGTTACACACATCCTAATTTGTTGATACGATAATAGCCGAGTATTTGTCGAATAGATAAGAGTTGCGTATTTGATCTAAAAAGGCAGACTCACCCCGTTTGACACAAAACACGCAAACGTGATGCAATATGCGGACTTCCTTAAACTCAATATGCATTTCAAATCAGTTTTAGATGTGATTTAGCTGACATTTCGTTGGCATAAACTAGTTTCGGACAATGCACGTTGCCAGCATGTACCTCTTACTCCCATTTGGCCGCCTACCTGCGACAAGTCGGGAAATGTTGTGGCTTATTATTATGCCCCGCACCACAGGGGGAAGACAACACGAACATCCATGACCACGAACGCCGTGGACGGAACTTGAACCCGTAACGACCGTAGTCAGATATGAGTCAGTCTACAATAACGAAAACGAACAAATAATCAAAACTTGATTTTTTGTTGCAGCCGTTCACACAATTCTACTCGCTTCACAAGATACTGCTAAGGTTGTAGATTAAAATGTCGAATTGCGCGTCTTTCGTTTGTTCCTCGCCGCCGCGTTTGGCCTATGTGTGCTATATTGCACTCGCAGTTGATTTTATGGATATCGCTTTGTTCTGTTATCGCGAGCTTGTCCTCCGCGCACCTTAGTCTACATTTTGTCTGTAGGCTCCTGCTCGTACCGACGACGTCGATGTTGTATTTTCGGAGGACAACCTAGAATGGGGGAGAAAGTAACTCCTGCTCTGCAGACCTGTCCTCCTGTGAAGCCAGCCTGGATAGCTTGTCCCGGTGATAGAGGTCTTGTTTACTATGCTAGGTCTGTATCCATCAATCAACGTAATTTTCTTATCTATTGGAGCTCCGCGTTGTATCGTCGTTCAAGGGCTTGTTCGATAGCCTATGCACCAGACAATGACATGCTGCCATTTTTTGTTGGGGTATATGTTGAGAAGTGCTCACTATCGTTCGTTGTGTGTTCGTTGGCTTGCGATATATGTCGAATCTTTCCGTTGGCCCGTATTACTTTTAAGTCCAGGAATGCTATTTCCATGTTGTTCTCCGCCTCCATAGTGAATTCCATATTTCGATATATGTTGCTTATCACCTCCAACATCTCGTTTAGCTGATTCCTGGGTGTAATTGCCAGGATATCGTCAACATATGTACCTGGTCCAGAACTTTGGCATGAGTTCTCCCTTGGAGATTTCGTCTTCCATAGATCTCTTAAATATTTCACTTAGTAGCGGTGACAAGGTGTTTCCCATCGCTATTCCTGCGTGGTTCTGTAGAACTTTTTCCTAAAGTTGAAGTAGTTTTCGTCCATACATGGCTTCGCTATGATAACTAGTCACCCAGATAGTGACATAAATAAAAAGGGGGATGCCATAAAAAACGTATACAATGACAGCGTAGATACCATCCTTGGCAAAAACTCGGATTGGCGGAATAAGCCTTGGATGTCCGAAGCTTCATGACAGCGGATTGTTGAAAGAAAAGAGTCGAAGGTTCGTTTGGCTGCAGCATCAGACGACAATCGAATCACCATGGAGCTCCTTTACCATCAGAAAGCTCGAGAAGTTCAGCGTAGTGTGCGACGCAATAAAGGAGTTTATGCAAATTCTCTTCTAGCCTCAACAGAAGAAGCCGCAAAAAGTAACAACTTAATCGCCGTACACGGTGTCATCAAGGAGTTTACATGTGGTCGTAACTCCTGCCAACATCCGGTGAAGGATATTGATGAAAAGCTACTTATCTTGGAGAAAGATTAAATGAGGCGGTGAAAAGAACACTTTGCCGCGGTCTTGAACCGTGTAACCTCTGCTGAATTTCCCCCTCATATAAATAATTTAGTTAACCATCAAAATGAGAGTACACTGTCCACTGCCCCGACTAAAGAGAAATTAGTCGCTGCAATTACTGCACCAAAACGAGGAAAGGCCGCCGGACTCGACGATATCCCTGCCAAATTTTATCAAGCAGCACCAAGCGTAACCGCCGAGTTGTTGTGCCCACTTGTTGCGTGGAAAACGGAGACCTTCCTCACTGAGTGGAAGGAAGGTTTGATCTGGTGGCTTTAGACTTGTCAAAGGCTTTTGACACTGTCAGCCACTCGTTTCTCCTGTCTGACATCTGCGGTACATCGCTTCGGTCGTAAAGTGGATCGCCAACTATCTTGCCGGCAGACAGTCCTACACAGAATTTAGATCGGGGAAATCTAAACTAAGATGAACTAAACAGGGTGTTCCCCAAGGAGGAGTCTTATCTTCCACCCTGTTTAACCTTTACATGTCAGAACTCCCTACGCCACCTGACGGAATCGAAATTGTCAGTTATGCTGATGACTGTACGAGCAACCGGCAACGACATCACTCAAATGTGCGAACAGATAAATGGGTATCTCGACGAACTTAACACCTTCTTCGTCAGCAAAAATCTCACTCTGTCTGCGCCGAAGTCTACCGCTAGACTGTTTACCAGATGGACCAAAAAAGTGAGGCAACAACTGGATATTGCAGTAGACGGTCAAACTATCCCCACCATTGGCTGCGTTTTGGGAAACTTACAGGATGAGACAATTTGACAGTGAGTAACAGAGATGTGAAGTATTGTATATCCGTAAGTTGAAGAGAGAGTGTCGCTTATCTGAGAGGATCTTCAGAGGTGAAATATACCGGAAAAAATTGTTGGTTCGTTTCCCCAGCCTATGATTTCTAAACAAATACATCTACCGGCCTCTCTGTCTCTTTCGCTCTAGTGCAATTACTAAGAAACAGGCGTTACGAAAATTTGTTGGTTGTCATTCTGCTCTCGGGATTCGTATGTAGATGCTTTGGCATGAGTCGTGTGCGTCGAATGTGTGAATGTATCAGTTAAATGCATCTCTCTTTCACTTACGGATACACAATGCTTTGCCATCTCTATTGCTCACTGTCATTTCCTTAACCGGTCAGGCTTTCAGGACCGCGACCACCCTAAAATTCTCGATGTAACCCTTGACAGCATGACTACCTTCTCGGCCCATGCGTCAACCACTTGTGACAAGATGAGAAGCAGGAACAAAGTCCTCAAAGCTCTAGCTGGCAGTTCCTCCAGGAAAGACAAGGAGACCCTACTAACGACTTCCAAGTCTATCGGGAGATCTGTGGCCAATTATGCGGCTCCGATCTGGCCAGAATACTTATGCGACACTCAATGGAGGGACGTCGAGACCCGACAAAAGGTAGCTCTTAGAACTGTCAGAGGCTACCTACTGATGACGTCGCAGGACCACTTTCACCAAGAAACCAGAATGATGCCCCTAAGAAGCAACAACACACTTCTAACGAAGCAGTATCTGGTTGGCTGTTATCGGAGTGACCATCCTAACTCTAACCTTATGGACAGAACCCTACCGCCACGTCATGTAAGACGTAATATGCAGGACCTCCCCCTCGCGGTCCAAAGGTTTAAAAGAGTTCTCTTCGATAATGCCAGCTACAGACCGACCATCAAAACACTACATGGTTGGTAAAAGTGGTGGCTTAGGCAAAACCTTACCATAGCCCAATTAGCACAAGAAGCGCCGTTTTGAAGCCACAAACCTCGTGAAAATTTGTTGTTAGTTGATAGTCGGAAAATACAGGGGATGCTGCCTAGATCCAACCGGAGGAGTTAAGGAAGTAAAGCAACTCCCCAATCCTCACCCCCGACACATCCCCTAGGTTGTCAAGAAAGGCCTTGCCCAATGTACGATGGCTGGTCCTAGCCAAGGCCTGGGCATTCGCATAGGAAGTGAGTGAGGGTTTCTTTCTCCTCTTCATTACCGCAACTTCGGCAATGCGCGTTGTAGGGGATACCGAGCCTGACTGCGTGATCCCCTACAGGCCAATGCCCCGTGATGACTGCCATGAGCCTGGCGACATCTCTGCGCGAATTGGTCATAAGCTCCGATGTTCTCTTTCTGTCATAGGAGGGCCATATCTTTCTTGATACGGCGCAGGTGAGCAGATTCCGCCATTTGGAATCCGCAACCTTGAGGTAGTGGTTGGATATATTGCGCTTAACAGTCAACAGCGGAATGCAAACAGGCTACGCATGTTCGCATGGCACCTGTGGTACCAAGACATGCCGTTCTTTTCACCCTGCCAAGTTTTGTGATGTTATATTTTTTAGCAAGCGCTGGCCACCAGACCAACGATCCATATGTAAGAATTGGACGGACTACTGCTGTGTACATCCAAAGGACCATATTTGGCTTAAGGCCCCACCTCCTTCCGAAGGTTTTTTTACAGGCGTAGAAGGCTATGCAGGCCTTCTTTACCCGTTCTTCAATGTTTAGCTTCCAGCTGAGCTTCGTGTCTAGAATGACACCTAAGTACTTTGTGCTGGGCGATAATTGAAGTGGCTGTCCGTTTAGTTTAGGAAGGGTAAAATGTGGTACTTTGGTTTTTGTGGTAAATAGCATCAGTTCAGTTTTATCTGGGTTGACGCCCAGGTGCTCACCATACCCAGGGCCCTTTCCATGATTTGACTAATCACGGAGAGGCACATCCCTGACACTACGATTGCCACATCATCCGCGTACGCGACCACTTTAACCCCTTCTCTGTCAAGCTTAGCTAGAATTTTATTGATGACAACTAGCCAGAGTAACGGGGAGATGACGCCTCCCTGAGGTGTCCCTCTACACACATATCTGGTTAGGTGGCTGTTTCCTAAGTCCGCATGAATTATTCTAGATCTTAGCAGGGTTTACTATCCAGCTGCCGATCCCTGCTTCGATTCCCAAGTCTGATAAGGCATCATGAATAGATTCGATGCGGACATTGTTGAATGCACCCTCTATGTCGATGAAAGCAGATAATGTATATTGCTTATAATGAAGGCTCTGTTCGATGGTGCGCACTACCTCGTGGAGAGCCGTTTCTGTGGATCTACCCTTGAGGTAGGCGTGTTGAGCCTTTGAATGCAGTGATCCTTCCAGGGTTTGTCGGATGTGAAAGTCAATGATACGCTCTAACGTCTTTAGTACGAAGGAGGATAAGCTGATCGGTCTAAAATCCTTCGCTATTTCATGCCCTCGCTTGCCTGCCTTCGGTATAAACACGACTCGAACCCTTCGCCACGATTGGGGGACGTGGTTGAGTAGGAGACAGCTTCTAAAAAACACCAGTAGCCTGGGAACTACTAAGTCATGCAATTCCTGAAGCATAATAGGAAGTATGCCGTCTGGCCCGGGTGATTTGTAGGAAGAGAAACTGTTGATTGCCCAGTATATCCACAACACTACATAGTGAAGAAGTGCTATCCTCAATCGCGGACATGAAACCAAAGAGGGTACTAAATGCGCAACCACCTGCTATATCGTCAGACGAACTACGACTTCGTAAAGCAACCAGGATTATACTCGCCCAACTTTGTTCTGGTTGGTGCTCACGTCTGAACTCGTACCGATCCCGCATTGATAACGATATACAGAACTCCTGTCCAGCCTGTGACCTCACTCCACACGATGTTGAGCACATCTTGAACAGTTCTGCAGCTCCCATGCGCCTAACACCTACCGCGCTACTACAAGGACAAGTGATCATCAAATTTCCGAAGAAGGGTAGCCTTACAGACTGTAATAATTGGAGAGGTATTTTTGTGTTTCCTGCCTTTGCCAAGATAATAGCTAAAATCGTCCTGGAAAGACTAAAGGATCACTTAGAAAGTATAATTGATGAAGAGCAGGCTGCCTTTCGATCCGGATTCCCCTGTGTCGATCACATTAACACCTTGTGAATCATCATCGAGCAATGTGCTGAGTACGATTCTCCGCTTTCCTTGCTTTTCATTGATTTCGAAAAGGCTTTCGATAGTGTGAACCGGGATTATATATGGGCGGCCTTGCGCAGGGGAGTCATCTCTGAGAAGCTTGTGGCTATTATTAAGACATCCTATGACGGCGCGAAATGTCGCGTTCTGCATAAAGATAAGGTGTCGGGGGACTTTGAGATTCGCAGTGGAGTTCGGCAGGGGTGCATCCTCTCACGCACGGTTGGGCTAATGATTAACACCAACAAGTCCAAGGTTCCTAAACCGCCGTTGCGAAAAAGGAGAAATCCAACTCGTCCAACTGCCATCAGTATCAATGGACAGTTTGTGAAAAAGATGGACCAATTCGTCTATCTAGGTAGCATTGTTGCCGAAAATGGTAGTACGGAGCAGAACATCGCTCGTCGTATCGACCGGACTAAATGCGCATTTGGCAAAATCTGACAATAGTTATCTCAGTATTAAAGCCAAGCTGGGCTTGTTCCGCTCCCTGGTACTGTCTATGCTATTGTATGGTGTAGCACATGAAAAGTTTCCGTAAAGGTTACCAGAAAGCTGCAAACTTCCGTCCACTGTTGACTTCACCGTATTATAAGAATTTTCTGGCCCAACCAATATCAAATGAAGGGCTGCCGACGTACGGGTCAAATACCAATAGACGAATTGATACGCAGGCGAAAATGGCAACGTATTGCGGAAGGGCGATAACTGCACTGCTGGACGTGCTCTGAATTCCATTTTAGACCTACCAAGGGGGCGTTCTAGAATCTCATAGCGCCGATCAGTGGCCGACGAGCGTGGATTGTTGGGTAAGTCATGGGAGTAGATGCATCCCATAAAGCAATCGAATACAAAGGCGCGCAGGAGTCATTGAGAAGCGCTATGTCCCACTAGGAATTAAGGCAAATTAGTCAGTCAGTAGTAAACATCTAGGGATTATTGTTTCCTTTGGCAAAAAAAAAAATACTTCACTATATACTACTAGTATATAAAGAAAAATTGTGGCATTGCACACAAATGTGGGGGTAGAAAAATGCCAACTTACTTGACCAAGTTGCGGACCCAGTGGGGGTCCAGCGGCAGCCATCCCCGCGGGGATGTTTGTTTTTAGCTTTGTTGTATGAACGACCTTATCGGTCATTTTTCTCATGGTTTTTAGTCGTCCCGCCGCTTTCGACATATTTTTCTTAAAATTCTCACTGAATTAGATGGGATATGGCCCGGTCACCAGGTTATGTTTACTGCCAGCGACAGCTGATTTTGCTGAACAGTGAACAGTTTGAGGTGAGCTGACCATGTTATCGAAACTAAACGTCAATACCCAGTGCACCCACCATTTCCGAAATTGTCTTTATGGCTGAATTAAAGTATGCGCGAACAACGCGGCTTCTGCTGTCATATAAAGTTGAACCAATGTATTTCAGATGGCGATAAGTCTACTGTGCGCGAACAACACGTCGCTCACGTCGCAAAAGTTGAGACGAGTTCAACTTTGTCGCAATCAACGAGCCGCGAAATATCAATTCACAATAGGCATGTGGTTTAAAACTGTGAGTCATCATTTGTTTTGCTGTAAGTTACTGGCCACGTTTATACCGTGGAACTAAAAGGTGATTTAACTAAATCATTCTACTGCTAGTACTTGTTCGTGGTGTGTTTATACCGACCATACGGAGAAGTACTAAATATGAAAGAAGTCAGTTGTTGGTTTGTGACTTTGGTTTGGGAAATGTCAAGAGGCAAAAGCCTCCCAATAAAAATGCGTTTATACCGCTACAATCAAAGGATGAAACGAATGCAGCATTTCAGGAAAGGATGAGGTATTTATATAACATTTAAAATACAATTTTCACCAACAACGCCATTAGCGAAGACAGCAACATCATCTAGTCCCAATTTTTCAGTCCAGTTCTGCATCGCAAGTGGAGCTAAAATTAGTACTAAAACCAGCTAATGCGACATGTTTATATCGTCGTGAGTTGGCATGAATTAGTTAATTCTTGAAGATAGTTCCGCGGCATAAACGAGGCCACTGTTATGCGCTTGGAAGTGCATGTTTCTATTCTTAATTCAAAAAAGTGTTTCAAGTTTGCTAGGAAGCCAGTTTTCCACAGATCAAATGTGTCAAAAGAACGCGAACAAGAGATTTGACTATAACTGGCTGAACAGCTGATTTTCGTTGACTGCGACTTGTGGACGTAATTCGCGCACAGTATAATTCCGAGGTTTGACCCGACGTAGACCCGCCATAGACTGTGCGATCCATCGTCAGATCGATCTGACGATGTACATGTGCTTTGGGCAAAGCTTCGTTTTCTTATTTTCAAAGCTACGGAATATCGCTGCGTGTTGCGGGACAGACTGTCTCGAAAGCCTTGTTTTCGGGACATACTGCTTTCGTAGTGGTATCATTTTTTTATTTTTTTTTTTTCACAGGGAATTAGGGATCAGTTTGGCTTTGGCACTATCATTCACAGAATCAGGTGTTTTAAAAGCGTCTATCATCCTGCAGCCTGGAAAAGCCTGAAAACAGTTTGGCTGTATTCACGTGAAAATTTTCGCTACGGAACGCTACATCCCCTCCACTACACATTTGAGGAGACGCTACCTGTCAACCTTTCTTTCGTGATTGAGCCGCTACAATGGTGATTGTGTTAACATGTTGAAATCCTCTCCACAACTTTCGTTCACCAATTTTCCATTGCAAAACATTTCTTCGGCACATCACGAAACAAGGAAATATCAAATCAAACGACAAGAAGACAGTGAATTCACATAGACGGGGATTCTATTTGCGCTTTTGATGTACACAAACGTCACAACGCACATACCAGCTGCGAATTGTCAAATTTAGCGGCTACATGCCCAGAGAGCGTAAAAAATTTCTGCTTCCAAGGGGAAGTAACCGCTCCGGAGCGGATGGAAGGAGCGATTGCAATCACGAGCGGGAGGGGTAATAGCGCTACGGAGCGCTCCGGATGAAACGAGTGTCGTGTTTCGCGGCAAACAAGGAAAACAAGGCTTTATTTAAATTTTTGCCTGCCGCACTCGTGCCTCAACTAACAAAACTTCCTACGCCAATGTAATCTGTCGTGGTGTTATCTGACTCACACTATCATAAAATGCTATTCCAACATTGCCTGCATTCATGTGAAAAATTTTCGCTACGGAACGCTACATCCCCTCCACTACACATTTGAGGAGACGCTACCTGTCAACATTTCTTTCGTGATTGAACCGCTACATATGAAATGTCTGACAAACAGGTGACAACGCAAATATTTGACAATTGCCAATTTTCCATCGCAAAACATTTCTTTGGCACATCACGAAACAAGGAAATATCAAATCGAATACGAGAAGACAGTGAATTTACATAGACGGGGATTCTATTTGCGCTTTTGATGTACACAAACGTCACAACACACATACCAGCTGCGAATTGTCAAATGTAGCGCTACATGCCCAGAGAGCGTAAAAAATTTCTGCTACCAAGGGGAAGTAACCGCTCCGGAGCGGATGGAAGGAGCGGTTGCAATCACGACCGGGAGGGGTTGTAGCGCTACGGAGCGCTCCGTAGCGCTCCGTAGCGATCCGGATAAAACGAGCGTGGTGAATGCACTCATTTTGCTAAACAACCGTTCCATTTCTTCTTGTAGAGAGAATCCGGAGAAACCATTCACGATTCGCGAGCCAGACGTCAGGTGTCATCGTTCTCTGATCGGGTCTTTGTTTTGTGTTGTGTTTTTGTTGTAAATAAATAAATAAATTAGTCGTCCGATAGACCTCCACAACCCAGCGGCGCGATTATATAAAATTTTGCAACGATCGATCGCGAAATTCGGTACATTTCAACTAGTCTATGGTGCGTAACAAGAGCGCACAGTCGTCACAATCGTCGGGCAATGGTAGCAGCACAAGCAGCTCGAGCAGTAGCAAATCGCCAGCTAAGAAAACGCATCGAAAAAGCGACAGTAGCTGTGAGGAATCAAGCGTGACGGACGATGTTAGTTTGGGACATTCGCGTGGTTCCGTGCACAAACAAAACGTGTATATCGTCTCCTTCCCCATAATATTTCTGTTCAACGTTTTGCGCTCGCTCATCTATCAGTTGTTCTGCATATTTCGCTATTTGTATAGTGCAACCGCACGTGTCGTGCACCGGCCCGCGAAAAAGCGCGATTGCAACCTAGAGATTGTGGTGGGCAACGCAGATACCCTTCAGCAACATCAACAGTTGCTGCGTAACAACCACGTTCGTCATCACAGTCATCACAAGAATCGCGAGCTCGAAATGTCGACAAATCGCCAGAGTGCAGGATCGAGCGGACCGGGTCCTGGGGATCCGCTGCTCGCCAAGCAGAAACACCACCACCGTCGGGCATTCGAGTACATCTCGAAGGCATTGAAGATTGACGAGGAGAACGAAGGTGAGCGTTTTTCTTAGTGGTTATGGAATTTTCCAAAATGTACCTTTTTTCGGCGTGCATGACGCAGTTGCTGAGCTACATGAGATGAGTGTGCTAACCTGTGACCGAGAAGGAAACCTGCTAACCTTCGTGTCTTGTTTTTTTTTTTTCTTTTTATTATCGAATTCACTTATTAGATGTTCGGTTTATTGTCTGATTTTTGGCTAATATGTAATGAGCTGCCGACATGCAAACAATTGGGAAAAGTTCATTGTGATAGCTCAAAAAAAAAAAATCTTTTGGAGAAAACGAAAGTTGTATACATGTGTACATCGTGTCGTTCCTACGGTTTAAATATCTATTTTTAATTTTTATTGATCTATGTAGTTTCTAGTCCATTTCATTCGGCCAAATTGCAATTTCTGCAAGTGAAAGATGCTATTCATTGATATTGATGGAATGTACCAACTGCCAACCTCTCATCCATGCTTTAGAAGGTGCATCGTAGCAACTGCACCTCCGAACAGTATATACCTATATACGTCAACAAGGCATAGAAATACAAGAGATGTTGACGGAGGAGAGACTCTTGGAGGGATCAAGGCAATTAACAACATCCATGCTTGCCGTGATGAACAAACTCAATTTCAATACTCAATTCCCTATTCACAGCTCGATGCTCGGATGTCCACAGCGTGATTGTTGTGGGTATTTCAATATACGAAACACTGTTCTTTGTCCATCATTATTGCTACATTTGTGTCTATTCAATGTATAGATGTCGTCTTTATATTTAGAGCTTTACTTACTTATCAGCCCGTACATTCTCTGCGGAATGTGATTTCCGCCAGTTGTCGCCTCCAGTCGTTCGGTTCTACGTCATCCAGTTCCTGAATCCGAGCAGTTTGTTGCTATCGTTGTCAACGGAGTTCGGTAATCGCTTCTTCGGTCTAACCGATGGTCTGCCACCTTTACCTACTCCCATGAATGCCTTTTCGGGTATTCGTTGTTCACCCGTTCGTACCACGTTTCCAGCCCATTGTAACTTTCGTATTCTATCGAATTTAGAGACCTCTGGTTCGTCGTGGATTTCGTTCAACTCACTGTTGCATCTTCTTCGCCACGACGACGTTCGTGGCCATGGATGTGCAGGTGGTGCATGCTGGCAACTGCATTCCAAACCAAACCAGTTTATGCCGACGAAACGTCAACTGGGCCACATGGAACAGTTGACGCGCTATGCCCCACAAGGGGTTAGGGCAATTGAGAGAGAGAGAGACTGTTATCTTCTTCGCCATTGGTCGCCATCACAAACAGCTGCAATGATTCGCCGGAGCACCCTCCTTTCGAAGATGTTCATCAGCTTCTCTGAGGTTTGGGTGAGAGTGTCATGTCTCACCCGTGGCACAACACAGGCCTGATTATTGATTTGTAAACTTTCAGCTTAGTCTTCCTGTGTATGCAACTTGATTTTAATATAGGGAGCATCGAGTAGAAGCTTCGGTTTGCAAGTTGAATCCCACGTTTAATTTCGATAGTTTCATCCCCATTCTCTACTCTGGTCGGGACAACGTAAATAAAGTTTTCCACCCTTTCGATGACGTGGTCATCTAGCTTCATCTTCGCGGTGTTTGGTCTCTTTTAGGGTGAGTACTTTAGTTTTTTCTTTGTTGATGTGTAGATCAACTTTCTTTGCTGCTTGATCAAGGGAGTGCAGCGTTTCTTTCGGAGTCACCGGTGACGTTGACAGTATGTTGATGTCATCTGCGTAATCCACTATTTGAACATCTGTGCTATGTTGAATAGCTCGGGCGTCAGCCCATCTCCCTGTTTTACCCCAATGCCAGCCGTTTGATTGTTGTTAATTCTGACTTGTGCCGTTGAACCGGATATTGTCACCTCGGTAAGCCGGGCTAATTTGGCCGATATTCCAAATGTTGCTTGATCTTATATAGTACACTCCGGTCGTGCAGAGTAATGAAATGCCTCTGTAGTTATTTCGTCGATGCCAGGCGCTTTGTTGTTTTTCAGTGCGTTGATGGCTGCTTCGACTTCTTCAAAGCGTTTGATAGTCTGGTATATCATTCGGTGGCGTGTTGACTCAGTAGTTCTTCGAAGTAGGACGCCCATCTCCTGTCGATGTAGAGGTTAAAGAAAACTTTAATTTGTAAAAATTTAATATTTTAGCATTGTTTCACCTGCTTAGTCGCGCTCGGTGGCCGTGATCGTTCGGTCACCGCTCTACGATACTAATCTAGAGCTCGGAGATCAAATCTCGGCGCGATCAAAAACTGCCTGTGAGTAATAGAACTGTCACAGTGCTCCGCGCTTGTCAGTATAAAGACGGCGCGGATAGGAGGTGCATGCTAGCAACTGCACTTCCGAAAAGTAGATATGCTATTGAAACGTCAACAAGGCATAGAAAATGCTAGAGATGTTGACGCCCCATGGAGGGGTCAAGGCAATTAGAGAGATGATCTCCGAACTCAGGGTTACTTACAGAAGGTATTTTCATAAGACAAAATCTTCTAGGCTGGAATCGGTTTGGATTTCCTATGGGAAATGTATTGGCTTATTGAAGAGAGACTAAGAAAAACCAAACGCAATGTGTCGATGCGTTTTTGCAAAGGTATTGAGGAGGCCTTTCGGTTTTGCAAAGTTATATTCACTAATCCAACCATTCCTACTATTTTTTGCATTAACCATAGCATAGCGCGTCAACTACTATGCGCCATCGTATTCTGTTCTGGACAATGGGGCGCAACTCCCCAAAAGACTTGCCCAGTGCCTTACACTCTTTTGCCACAGATAGACACCATGCAATTTTAGGACCCCCTGTTCTTCGGCCTTGGTTGGAAATGGGGTTCCATTTTATGGCATGCAAATCAATGCAGTTATCACTGTTACCCAATGTGTGACCTATCCACTACCAGTTTCGCCTGTGTATCAATTCGTTGGTTGGCATCTGTCCCGCACGCCGACTTAGCTCTTCACTTGATATTGTTTCGGGCCAGAAAATTCTTAGAATTCGACGAAGATATGAGTTGACGAAAACTTGCGGCTTTCTGGTAACTCTTACGGAAACTTTCCATGTACTGCTCCCATACAAAAGCACAGACAGTACCAGGAAACGAAACAGGCCCAGCTTGGTCTTAATGCTGAGATAACTGCTTTGTCCGATTTTGGACAGCATACTCAATTGCCCTAACTCCTTGCGGGGCATAGCCCGTCAACTGTTCCATGTGGCCCAGTTGATGCAGTTGTCAGCATGCACCTCCTGCACATCCATGGCCACGAACGTCGTCGTGGACGGGATTCGAACCCGAAACGCCGGTAGTCAAACATGAGACTGATGCCTCAATCCACTGCGCTACCGGTCGCCCAATGTCGCCGTATGTTAATTGCCTTGAGTTCTCCAGGAGCATGGGCGCGTCAATATCTCTGGCAGTTCTATGCCTTGTTGATGGTTCGATAGCATATCCACTTTTCGGAAGTGCAGTTGCTAGCATGCACCTCGCGCATCGCGCCATATTTATATTGACAAGCTCGGAATTTCCTCTGTCTATCCCGGATAGGGCTGCATGCAACACATCTTCGATCACTATGAGGAATAGGATCGGTGAGAGGATGCACCCCTGCCGAACTCCACTGCGAATTTCAAAGTCCCCCACACCTTACTTTTATGTAGAACGCGACATTTCTCCATCGTAGGTCGCCTCATTAAATAGATTAAGTTAAAGGATTTTCAGAGATGGCTCTCTAGCGGAAAGCCGCCCGTATAGATTCCCGCAAACTCAATGAACTAACACATTCTACAAATATTGTATTTGTCGAATTTTTCAAGTCGCTAGCTTTATTCTATAGAAAGTTATTGCTTATTTGAAGTTTCACTTGTAGGGGAGGTAGGGGTTCCTTGGGTCGGATCTTGCCCATCATTATCACACATCACTAATTAGATCACCCTACAAACATTTAAAAAAAAATTCAAGTCTCTAGCTTCACCCTATCGAAAGTTATCGCTTATTTGAAGTTCATTTATAGGGGAAGTAGGGGTTTCGTTAGTCGGATTTTACGTATTTTCAATATCAGCCAACTGGATCCCGCTGCAAACATTTGGCCAAAATTTCAAGTCGCTAGCTTTATTTTGTCGTTAGTTATTGCTTATTTTAAGTTTCATTTCTAGGGGAGGTAGGGGTTCCTTGGGTCGGATCTTACACATTTTCAATAACAACTAACTAGATCTTACTACTAACATTCTGCCAAGTTTTCAACTCGCTAGTGTCATTCTATCGAAAGTTATCGTAATTAAAATAATATTTAATTTTTGGAATTTTGTAGGGGAGGTAGGCGTTCCTTTGATCTGATTATGCCCAACTTACTAAAACTCACGCAGCTTCTTTCCTCAGGGTTACATGCCAAAAATCAGGTGTCTACGTCAATTGGTTCAAGAGTTATAGACAAAAAACCAGAAAAGTAGGGTAGTACGGGGCTCTTTGTAAGAAAATTACCGTTAGTTTTCAACTGATCGATTTTATTTTCCCAGGAGAGTATAAGAATACCCTCACGAGTAATATACCAAAGCTAGAGCTTTTCATGATTTTTTAATCGGGAGTTATAGATACATTTAATTATTTTACATATGTAGGGGAGGTAGGCGTTCTCTTGGCCAGATTATGCCCAATTTCAATACCATCCAACTAGATCATACTACCAACATTTGACCAAAATTGCATGGCCCTAGCTTCATTCTATCGAAAGTTATCGTGCGAACGGACAGACAGACGGACAGACAGACAGACAGACGGACAGACAGACATGGCTAAATCGAATCAGGAGGTGACCCTGATCATTTATATATATACATTGCTATACCTCCGGAGCCTCCTTTAAGGTGTTACATATTTCCATCGTGACAAAAACAATATACCCTATACTAAAAGTCTAGGGTATAAAAAAAATTGTAGTATAAGGAAAAGCCTAGTTTTAATTTATTGAATCAACTGCAAGAACAAATGGACAACCATTTCAATATCCCTTTCTAGGTCCCTCAAGTCGCGCCTGACATGTCTGGGCGGCGGCGTCTTGTCCATGAGGTTGGAGTTTGGGTGATCACTTCGGTAGCAACCCACCAGGTATTGCTTGGAAAGCAGCTGGTTGTGGTCCCTTAAAGGCATCATCCTGGTTTCCTGATGTAGATGTTCCTGGGGTGACATCAGGTTCTGCGGTGAATTTTCGGGGCTGTTTGCAATCGAGATGGATGGCGCATCCGGTGCAACCATAAGTTGTATGAACTGTACGATGAGCTGGAAGTTTCGAAAATCATCAAACTACAACGACTTCAATGGCCAGGGCATGTACAACGAATGGACGATGATCGCATGCCAAAGAGTGTAATGAATGCAGAACGAGTCGACGAAGCGAGACTGCCTAGACGACCGAGATCTCGTTGGGAGAGCTCGGTATATGTGGGCGCTGAACAGCTACTGGACTTCCAAGATTGGAGGACGTGGTCAAGTGATCGAGATAATTGGAGGACAATGATCCAGGCGGCCAAGGCCTGACGTCGGGCTAACGGGCCACGATGATGATGACTTATACATTACATCTTTAAAGAGTAGTGCAAGGACGTAACACATCTGCAGGGAATTATTTTTTAGTTATTCTAATATAGTACATATGACTGACTTCTATCACATACATATCAAACGCATACAACTTTTTGTAGCAAGATGTGTGACCGATTTTGGAATGGGTTCATTTTTGCTGAACAACCCTAAAAATTCATATGTGTTGCACTTTTATTGTAGAATATCATATTTCCCCTCGAACATTTGAATACTTAATGTTAAATTGATGCAAGTTTGTTTTTATATACAGGGTGTCCCGCGTTAGGTGGGCAATACTGATAGGTGTTATACCACACTTAGTTTGAGGAATAATGGCACCAATTAAATTCGCATATCTTTAACCGTTACCAAGATATAACTGTTTTTGTAATTACCGTCAAAAACCGTGACCTGCCACACAAAATCAAAATTTGGCACTTCCCCAATCACCGAACTTGTGATTTGACATCACTTTCTAAAACTACATTTCATATAAAATAACTGTTTTCCGATTGCGAAAATCACCGTTACTTCAAAGATACAACTATCCAAACTTTAAAGAAATATCAAAATCACACAAATAAATTTTTTTAGGCGACGGCCAACGACATCCATACTACATATACATATAGCATGACCATCGATATGCCATCTGGTCCTAGGGCTTTAGAATTCTTGGCATTTTTTATGGCTGAAGCAACTTCGTTCGATGAGATTTGAAGTGTATAATCTATGGCATGGTTTCGAATAGTTCTGCAAATTTTACGCTTTAGCCTGCCGGGTGGCGGATGTTCAATAAATTGTCTGTTGAATAGGCTAGCGCACTGTGTAGAATTGTTAGTTGTATTGCCACCGAATTCAATCGCAGCCAGTCCTCTCTGACTTGTTGGGTTAGTGAGGGCTCTTACCCTCTTACTCATTACCATCGCCGTTTTATGCGATGGTCGGTATGGATCACATCGGATGGTTTATCAAGCTTGATCACTATTGGCAAGTGGTCAGATTCAGATGGCAGCGTGAGAGTCGGTTCCCATTGGGCAAAGTTGATGAGGCCCGCACTTGCAATTGATATATCGGGGGAACTGGAACAAGTCCCTGTCAAGCGAGTGGGAATATCATCGTTCAGGGGACAGAAATCTGATGCATTCACTTGTTCCGCTATGACAACTCCGCAGGAGGCGGTATTGGCCAGGTAGGAAGGGGCTTAGATTAACGCTGAATCCCGAGGGACAGCTTGATACTGATGGTATGTAGAAGTTAAATATTTCTATATCCACATTTCCTGATTTAATTGCGATGGCCTGTACTGTTGCGAACTACGGCTCTCTGTCGAGCCGCCGTCACTGCAACAAAAATATTTTGATGACCAGGATGCTTTTGGCTCGGTGGCCCAGGTCCCGGCTAGACCAGCGGAGGTCGTGGGTTTGGAGCCAAAGCACCCTAGTCCTAGATCAGCCACCTGAAAAATGACATAGAGCAAACGACAGAAGGATTAGGAGAAGGGAGGGAATGTGTCCATCCTTCGGGACACGGAAGAACCCAAAGGATTGAGAGAATTTACCTTGACATTATAAATTTTATATTTCTATTGTGTTGTCGACTGCTGGGACGACAATCTCACGATATGGCATGTATCGATGAACGAGGATGGCAAGCCCCCCTACAGCATTGGTTAGCCTGTCCTTCCTTACGATGTTAAAATTGCCATAGAAGTTGAGGGACGAGTTGTCATTTAATTTTATCTCCTGTATAGCGCCAATTAGGATGCGATGTCTATCCATGAACGTGGTGAGTTCTGCAATTTTACGCTGCACCCCATCGATATTCAGCTGGACAATGGCTGTTGAAGTTATCGACGGGTGGAGCGGGAGTCAGATTGTGTTGACTCGGGATAAGTCGTGCGGAATTGTTCGCAGGTGTGACCGGAGACATATGGGAGCTTGATTGTGTATCCGCCGTAACTGAGGATGAATCATTTGAGGTGCACGTTTGTTGTCCTCTGTTCCTACAGAGACTAGCTGTAAATATTGCGTTCCACTGTCTATGGTGACTTAAACCGCAGCATCGCACTCGTCACAACAGTTGCATCTAACTGAGGTTGCATTTGCGTGCAGCGTTCTGTTGCAGACGCAGCAGATCCATGGACCAGGGTTGAGTTCTATGATAGATAGATAGATAGATATAAAGATTCGAGCTACTTTCCCAGCAGGAAGGCACTGCGACCATAAAGATCTATTGTGCCGTAGCTCATTAATCCAAAAGACCGTCCACCCTTCTAATAAAGGGCAGTAAGTTTTTAGCAGGAATCAACCTGAATTCTGCAGTGCTGATAGTAGCTTGCCCGAGGAGTGACATCCTAAAACGCGCGATGGCGGGACATTCGCACAAAATGTGCTTGGTCGTTTCCACGTCCTCCAGACAAAGACGGCATTCAGTCTCGCTTGACAGACCCATCTTGTTCAGGTGATATCTGACCAAGTGATGGCCAGATAAGTACCCCACTAGGAGTCTTAGGTGGGTTCTACTCATTCGAGTAGTACCCTTGTGACTGAACGGCATTATCAGCTCCTTTGATTGACGAAGCCCTGGAAGGTTATCCCAGTACTGTTGACGCAATCGTGCAAACCAATCTGTGATCCGCAGTTTGGCCGAGGCCAGTCCAAAGCCACAGTAAGGCTCAGGTCCATGAAAACGACTGGATGATCCTTGTCTAGCAAGTTCATCCGCAGCCTCGTTCCCCTCAATGCCCTGGTGGCCAGGCACCCAACACAAGAAGACTCGGTTATTGGTTGCCAACAGTTGAAGGAGATTGTAACACTCCTTCACCAGTTTTGAAGAGACCTTATATGAGGAGAGCGCTTTTATAGCTGCTTGGCTGTCTGAGTAGATAGCAATGTGAGCGCCGCGAAGTCCAGTTTCCAAGATTACCCTGTGCGTAGACCTCAATGGCGTGGATCTCAGCTTGAAAAACGCTGGGCGAGATTCCCATTGCGATCGAAATCCTGGTGTTGGGTCCAAAGACACCTGCACCAACACCCTGTTCCGTTTTAGACCCATCGGTGAACCACTTGATACATCTAGGGTCTGGACAGGGTGTGCCATTTACCCATTCAGAGCGGTTAGGGATGAGGGCTGAATATTTTCTGCCGAAGCAAACCTCCGTGATCATGTAATCTGATCTCAAGCAGATCTGCACGTCAGGAATTTGATTCAGAATGCTCATGTGACCGCTTTCTTCACTACGCACGTCGGAAGTTAGACGAAGTCTAAGAGCATTTAGAGCTGCTGATTCTTGAATGAATATATGCAACGGAGTAAGTCCAATAATCGCTTCCAGGGCTGGCGTAGGACAAGTGCGCATAGCTCCAGTGATGCCAAGGCAGGCAAGGCGTTGAAGCTTATTGCACTTCAGTAAGACAGAAGATTGCTGAGTTTTCGGCCACCACACAAGCGCTGCGTAGGTCACCATAGGCCGCACCAGCATGGTGTATAACCACTCAATTATCTTTGGGGTGAGCCCCCATGTCCGTCCAAAGAAACTTCTGCAAGCCCACATTGTGCGTGTGGCTTTTCCAAGTACATTATCTATGTGAGTATTCCAGGTGAGTTTCGAGTCTAGAGTTACCCCGAGGCATTTAACTTCAGTGGAATAATCTAAGGTCGTGCCGCCTAACGAAATTGGATCCAAAGTTATATTTCGTTTTCGTGTGAACGGCACAACGACAGTTTTCTGTGGGTTTACATGTAAGCCCACAGCCACACACCAGCGTAGAACTATGTCAAGGGCCGACCTCATCACCTCAGTGATGGTAGATTCGAATTTGCCCCTGACTATGATAGTTAAATCATCCGCGTATCCGATAGTGAGATAACCGCGCTCATTAAGCATGGAAATCAGTTCGTCTACGACAAGGGACCACAAAAGGGGTGACAGAACGCCACCTTGTGGACAACCCTTTACGGCATTCACGCAAATGGATGTACTGCCTAGAGTTGAGTAAATATCCCGTCCACGGAGCATGGCGTCTAGCCATGCAATGGTAGCGGGCGGGATGTCCCTGAGTTCCAGTGCTCTGGAAATGCACTCGTAGCCAGGATTATCGAAAGCCCCCTCATTGTCAAGAAACGCGCACAACGCGATTTCCTTTTCACTGAGGGACTTTTCGATTGTACTGACAAGGCTATGCAAGGCGGTTACTGTTGACTTACCCTTCGTGTACGCGAATTGCAATCGATGTAGGGGGATTGACAGTTCCATCTTGTGCCTGATATGCAAATCAAGCAACTTTTCCATGGTTTTAAGGAAGAAGGAAGTAAGGCTAATCGGTCTATAGGATTTGGGCATATGTTCCGGCTTATTGCCCGCTTTGGGTATGAAGACCACATTAACTTTCCTCCAAGGTTGTGGTATGTACCCTAGGGTGTAACTTGCCCTAAAAAGTTCGATTAGCGGAGTTATTATGATCTCCAAGCTGTTTTGTAACAGAGCGGGGAAGATGCCGTCTACACCGGGAGCTTTAAATGGCTCAAAGGATTCTATCGCCCATTTTACTTTGTCCATGTCAAATATGACCCCCGATAAACTGCGAGCCCGGCTTACGGGAACCCGTTGGGGCCTCGCAGTTGGGCAGGGGTCACCATCAGACAGTACGGACCCAGGGAAATGGGTCTGAAGAAGCAACTTTAATGTTTCTTCTGGACCTTCAGTATACGAACCGTCTGGTCTCAATAGAAGGCCGACGCCGTTAGCTGAGTCTTTGGAAAGGGCTTTGTGAAGGCGCGCCGCTTCCGGTAGCGACTGAATGCTTTCACAATGTCTTTTCCAGCATTCTCGTTTGGAATGCCTAATGAGTTTGTTGTACTCGGTGAGAGCAGTTCTGTACTCATCCCACCTATTGAAGCGCTTGGCTTTGTTGAACATCCTCCTAACTTTAGATCGCTTGCGGGCCAATTCCTCGTTCCACCAGGGTACTTTACGCCCCGACTCCACCGAACGTGAAACGGTACTATCTCTGTAGGAGGAAGTTAAAATTTCATTGAGCTCCTCAGCTGCAATCTCAATTTCCCCTGTAGTGCTTATGGGGCTGACCAGTAGTTCCGCTTTGGAGCTAACTAGTTCACGGAATTTAATCCAGTTAGTTTTCCTTGGACAAAAAGTATCCGAGCGAATGTCAGATTGTCCTAGGATGTCAAATCTGATGTGTCTATGATCTGAAAGAGACACTTCGTCCGACACGTGCCAGTTCGCAATGAACCTGGAGAAGAAACCGCTAGCAAGGGTGATGTCGAGTACCTCTGCCCTTGCCGCAGTGACAAAGGTAGGTTTGCACCCCCTGTTCAGGACATTCACATGTTTACACATAAGATAGTCAAGAAGGCGCTTACCTCTGTCGTTGATGTCGCTGCTAACCCACACCGTGTGGTGTGCGTTTGCATCGCAACCGATCACATAATGCCGGTTTGTACGTCGACAGAAGTCAACGAGCTGCTGGACCTCGAGTAGTGGAATCTCAACATTGTCAGATGGGAAGTAGGCAGACGCAACTACCACTTTCTGACGACCGTTGAGCGTGGATACCTCCACCAATGCTGCAGCTAGATCTCTAGAAATAAAATTGGTTAGTGGCAAGTAGTTGACGCATTTGTCGATCAGAAGCGCCGCACGCGGACAACCCGCTAACCTGTCATATATCAACTTACCAGTTGTTGTGTTTAGACCGCAAATTCGGCCACGGGCCACCTATGGCTCCTGAATAAGCGCAATGGTGGCCTGTTTATCGGCGAATAACCTGCACACAGTGGCCGATGCTCCTATTGCGTGGTGCAGGTTCGCTTGAAGCACCTTAATGGCGCTCATGGTCCTGCGAGGATAGCGAGCGTTGGACAAGGCACTTTTGCTTGCCCTGTCGGGAACTGTTGCCTCCGTCCCCCTTTTGTTGACGCTCCTTTCGGTGAGAGCCGCTGAGGTTCCTCGGGCTAAAGAAGTCCAAGGACGACTCAGAGGGACTGTATCGCTTAACGGCCAGTCCATCGACAGTCTCAACAACGGGCCTGGAGGCTCCGTCGAGCAGTGAGCTAGTAGGCAGCTCAGAGGAAACTGTGTTTGATGCATTTGGAGTTGCATCACACTCTGGTTTGTTTTGTTTTTCTTTTTTATTATTCATAGAATCCCATGAATATCCGGGAAAAACAGTCACCGACGACATCACCCGGTCTGCCGTCAGAAGTCTGGTTTAAAACTGGAGGTCGACAGGTATCCAGAGTTCGCATACTAGCGGCCAAGCAACCTCTTGACCATGCATCCCTCGGCGTATGCTGTTCCACCTTGGATTTAGGGTATGTTTATAAGGGAGATACCGCTCCCCGCCCGACCAAGTTTAGTCAGCGCTGATGGCACAGATAAGATTTTGCCAACAGCCTGCTTCCACCCGTCACCACGCGGAGGTAAAGGTCGCACTTCCTAGGGCATGACAGTTACGGCAAATGTACCATGGTGGTCCAAATGTTAGTCCCCCTGTCACACCTTCGGCTGACGGGCTATGATGGCGCGGTGGAGGAGTATTGAGAGCAGCTGGGCCGAGATGTGAGGCTCCCAGATTCCATAAAAAAACGTATATGTTGAAAATATGACACACAGGTATACTTCCTTCTGCATTAAAAGGGGTTTCACAGCTCTTGGCCGTTGAAAAACGGGTCGCTCCGATGCGTAGAATCGGCTGCCGTAGGAACGATCACAGGTTCAGTGATTGGGGGGAGTGGCAAATTTTGATTATGTGTGGCAGCTCATGTTTCTTGACGACAATCACAAAATACGCCTTGGTAACGGTTAAAGATATTCGAATTTAATTGGTGCCATTATTCCTCAAACTAAGTGTGGTACAGCAGAGCGTCAATAATTCGGACGTCGAAAATCTGAACCGTCGATACTCCGGATATGTACATTCAGTTATTTTTTCTCAAATTAAAACACGTAGTAAATACATTAATGGTTTTATTCAGGAGATTGAATTATCCACGATTGTAGCAAGATTTTTTACGTTGAAGACGTCTACCAGCCCTTGTATAGTGCGTTTCGAAAATCCGGACAATTCGATAATCCGGGTGGGGCCTGGTCCCAATTAATCCGAATTTTCGACGCTTTACTGTATAACCAATATCAGTATTGCCCACCTAAAGCGGGACACCCTGTATTATCATTGCAATCCATCCCGCTTAAATTTGTACATGAAGTTCGGGATTTGTGTGGCTTCGTTCTCCTGAGTCCGTAATTTATCGAAAAGACAGACATTAAGTTCACGAATGCGGAATAATGTTAATTAAAATCAATCTCTAGCAATTTAACAGAAACCAATTACTTTGAATTCAAACATAGCCTAAAAGAGATGAGGAAAATGACATTCCAGAAGTAGCGAGTACGTCCTATTACGACAATGTTTTCTCAACCTCCATCGCCGCAAAACTCAACCCACATTCCACAACTTGCCTTCATACATTAAAAATTCAGAGTTGTGTCTTGTTTCGTATCATCTAAACGGCAACTTAGAGCATCTCACAATGTGTGGATGGATATCCTGACTAGCCCGCTATCTTGATTCTTGAATATTGAACTGCATATGGTGATGGTCACATTGCGTCTACTGTGCATTGGGAAACGGTAAAGTTCAGCAACCCCTAATCCACTCTTTGAATCTTCATGTGTCTGTTGTTAAACGAACAAACAAAAAAGAAGCACTATAACACCCTCTCTCTGTCAATGTGACACTGACTGCAGAGTCCTTCAGTGAGTCACAAGTAGTTTTTACAAACGATGTACATAAAATACATTTAACTATAGACGCATCCATTTCGCTTCTAACTTGTTCGTTCAAAGATTATGAAAACAACGACACGAGTTGGTTTCAAAATGCCTGCAAAAAAATCCTCTGTGCTGAAGAGTGAAGACAATTTTTTTTTGTGAAGCACTGAATGTGCATTACAGGCAAATGAATGAATGAAAGGATTTTATCGATTTTTTTTTTCTGTTCATGATAATCAAAATATTTTAAAGAGGGCACAAGTTGCCGATGATGGAACTTGTAGAGAAAAATATAAATACATATGTTCAAATATATGTACGTAGACAAGGACATTACATTTTTCATTTTGGTTGCACATTTCTGTGGCAATGAACTTAGAATTAAAACGCGAATAATGCATATGTATGTTATAGCATCGGATAGACTGAAAATAACAATAATGAATATTTCCTGGATACTACATATTTAAGCACGATGCTTGGCTAATAATAATATAATACATTACAAGTCTGTGTAGGAAGGCAAAACGATAATCTCAGCAGAGTTCAGGGACATTTGCGAGTACACAAATAGCTGTGTATCGAAGATTTACCATCCGTTTACTTGGTAGTTTGGACTTTCGGAATAAATTATTAACATGTATATTCTAATATACCGACTTATTGACTTGCTTACTTATCAACTCTCTAACACCATGGCCATGGCGTCTGTAAGTCATCAGTTTAATTCGTCTCGACCCAATGATTCCGTCCTTTAGATGCAAAATCTCACCAGCGCAACGCTGTCTTCATGGACGGAACGCATATAGCTATATTCTAGGCATGCTCAGTGATCTTTTACCTCGGGCCAGTCAGATGAAATTAGAGAGTTAATTGCAGGCAGCGGTATAAATTAAACATCTTGGGAGTTAGTGAAATAAGATGGTGGAAAAGTGGAGAATTTTTCTCTCCAAAATGAGAAACAATTATCAATGCTGCGCTCCAGCTGAACTCGACGATGTCGTGGCGAAAGATTCCATATACAAACAACTTAACGCCGGCGCTGTCGAGAGCAGAACACTCAAAGGTGACATTGTAATGGTTATGGGAGATTTGAATGCATTGAGTGGTTGCTGGTAACGATGGACTCAGGCATGTGATGGAGAGACACGGTCGAGACGATCGTAACGACAACGGTGAAAGATTTGTAAGATAGTGACTGAAATGAACACTGGGATGCCATAAAAAGTGCATACATTGACAGCGCAGATACCATCCCTGGCACTAACCCAGATTGCCGGCAAAATCCTTAAATGTATGACGCATCATAACAGCAGATTGTTAATAGCTGCAACATCAGACGACAATCGAAGTAACAAGCTCCTTTACCGTTAGAAACCTTGTGGTGTGCGACGCGATAAAAGAGAGCATGCGAACTCTTCTGTCCTCGGCTGAAGAAGCCACAAAAAGCAACAGCTTAAACGCCGTATATGGCGTCATAAAGGAGTGGTCGTAACTCCTATCAATTGACTGACACCGCGCTAGCCAATGCCCCATTTTCTTCAGCAACTTCCGGTGTCTCTGCATCTATTCTCACAAAGGAAAAGATTTTATGGGCGATTTCCAGCTTTGAATCTTTTACGTCCGATGGACCGGATGGTATTATCCCGGCAGACTAACAACACACGCTGGATTTAGTGTACCCTTGGATTGTATCTGTTTTTAGAGCATGCTTGGAATTGGTACATATTCCACGAATGTGTAGTTATCCCGAAATCAGGAAAATGATATCAATCTATGCTATCAAATGCAATCTATCAGCCTTCATCGACTTTATTAAAGGTCCTATAGATGTGGATTGATATCCACCTACGAGTCAGCATTCTACTGCACCTGTTATCCACTTCACAATACGCCTACTGGAAGGAAAGGTTGGCGGATACTGCACTACATTCTCTGGTAAGTCACATCGAAAAATCGCTTGCCTGTAAAGAATACAACTTGGTGACCTTTTTGGATATTCAGGGGGCTTTTAACAATGTTCAACCGGTGGCAATCACTGATGCACTCGCAAATCTGAGTATTGACGATTAACTCTGCAAACTCATTAGCCTGATGCTAACATCTAGGGTTATACACGCGAGTCTGGAAGTGTCGTCTGAACGAAGGCGGGTAAGTAGGGGAAGGCGGGGTTCTCTCTCCTCTTCTCTGGAATCTGGCAGTGAACAAACTGCTTTTGGACCTGGAAGGAGTGGGGTGTAAGGTGATTCCTTATGCGAACGACAATTGCTATTGCAATCTCGAGCAAGTTTCTAACCGTTCTCTGTTAAATAATAGAGAATGCACTTTCGATTCTATCAATTTAGGAAAGTTATGCTGGCGTTAGGGTAAATCCGCTCAAAACAGAACTTGTCCTCTTTACAAGGCGGTACACAGTTTCTGACCTCACTCTTCCACTATTGGAAGAGACGAGGTTGTTGCTCACTGATAAAGTAAAGTTTCTGGGAGTAATTTTAGACAAAAAAAAACTTGCTTTTGAATACGGCTAATAGGGCGCTTTACCTTTTTAAGGGAACCATTGGTTAAAAATTGGGCCTGGAGCCAAAGGTTGTCTACTGGCTATTTTTGCCAGTCTTGCCTCCCATCCTCTTGCATGGTGTTATTGTTTGGTGTTAGGTAAGGTCCAACGTTTAGCTTGCATAGCAGTAGCTGGGGCTCTTAGAACTACACCATCCGCTGCTCTAGATATGCTGCTTAACATACTACCGCCTGATATTTTTGCTGAACAAGTAGCAGCAAATACGGCCATTCACCTTCATGAGACTGGTCAGTGGGTAATGTTAAGTGCCGGGCACTCAACTATACTCAGAAACCTGGATATTCCTATAATGACTGACTACACGTCTCCTAAGCTTGCATTCGGAAAGAACTTTACAAGCCTGATTCCTTCGCGGAGTCACTGGGTAGATACTGTCCCCGCAGGACGGGATTCTATTGACTTCTAGTAGTGACGAAGGAGTGGTTGCCAGTGTATATTCCCAAAAGCCTGAAACAGTGATCACAAAATTAGAATGCCCATGGGCGCCTGTAAAATGTTAATAATGGCTGATGCGGTCGGCAGGGCTAACACTAGATGGAGTACTTGCTGCACATGCCAAATAACAAAACTGATGTGGCCTGGTCCTGGCCGCTCTTCCAAACTTCGGTAAGAAAGCACATCTGCGTGTTGGTGGGAGTTATCTCTGGACACTGTCTGATAGGCGAACACGCCCGAAGACTCCAATTTCCTTCCTTTTTGTCTTTGCCGTAAGGAGTTATGATATTCTTGGGTCTTTCTTTTTCGGAGATTTGGATGACCTTAAAGACATGGATGTCAATAAGCTCCTTAGTTTCATTGTCAGCTTCGGCTGGTTCAATGATTTTATGCAGGTTGGTAAATGCCTAGGGTATCACAACGGACGCCTAACTCCTATCAACATCTGATGAAGAGTAGTGGTGGAATCTACTTATCTTATATGAAGATCAGATGAGGCGGTGAACCCTGCAACTTCTGGGGAAGTTCCCCCTTATGTAAACAATGCGCGCATACAGTCAACTGTCCCGACTAAAGAGGAATTAGTCGCTGCAATTATTGCACTGAAACGAGGTAAAGTCGCCCAGTGTTGCGTCCGGATCAAAAAAGAAAGAAAATCAATTTTTGATCGTATTTAAGCATCAAAAAGTGTTCGAATGTTTTCGAAGATAATCTGTTTCGGCGCACTGTGAATATTTCAAGACCAGCACTGAAAATGAAAAAAGTTGTATTTCGTAAATACAAAACCCCCCCCCGGATGAAAAAAAATGTTGAACTTAATTTCCCTCCCCTTAAAGTTAGCCTATTACGACGCATCGCTTTCTCCGGCGAATTATAATAATTCTACACATTCCTACAAAATTTCATGTATGTAGCTTCAGCCGTTCGTGAGATATTCTATGGACAGACGTACAGATAGACATTTGACCGATTCATAAGGGTTTTGTTTTTACTACAAAACCCTAAAAAAAACGAAAAATGAAACAATGAAATGATGAAAAAACACACTGAGTAAATATAATGAGGTTATGATCGCAAGCAGGGGTCGGACACTTTATAGGATTTTTTGTCTAAAAAGTAGCAGACGAATTCTTGACTGGAGTCACACTTGAAGGGGGGAAATTGGCTACGTAGTACGGACAACACTTATCGTGGCACTTACGAAGTTCAACACCAAATGATTCGTGAAACATTCCTATATGGAAAAACTGATGAGGCCTGGCCTTCCGGTTTGCTGAATATAGAATACACTATACACCATCCGGAATTCCTGCTGGAAAAACTGATCAGGCCCGGCCTTGAAGAATTCCGGATCATGTATGGCTGCTTGACAGGCCTTTCAGGCGCCCGGATGCACAATTGAAAATCGATCTTATCGCCAGAGATCCGAGGTATCATTCTATCTACTGAATTGAATTTTACGGCATTTTACTTTCCATGGCCAAGTTTCAGATACATTGATCTGTTGAAATAAACTCCAATGAAAATTCATTCTGGTCACGCGGCCGGACAGGCCTTGAGGCGGCCGGATGCACAGCTGAAAAAAGATCGTCAGAGATTGACCAGAATGAATTTTCACTGGAGTTTATTTCAATGTACCAAGTATCTAAAACTTGACCATGGAAAGTAAATTGCCGTACAATTCAATTCAATAGATAGAAAGATACCTTGAATTTTCGGCGATAAGATCGATTTTCAATTGTGCATCCGGCCGCCTCAAGGCCGCCTGAACAGGCCATTCACGATCAGGCCAGGCCTGATAAGTTTTTCCGGAGAAAAATTCGGGAACGTGTGTGGTGGAGGCCTGGCGGGAACGATTTTCCTTCCGGCCGCCTGAAAGGCCAATCCGGTCGACTGAAGCCGGCCTGAAACGGTCATACACAATCCGGAATTCCTCAAGGCCGAGCCTGATCAGTTTTTCCGGACAGGAATTCCGGATGGTGTATTGTCGGCTTTACTCTCATACAGGTTTTACACTAGCGTACGACAGACATCGTGTGTTGGTGTGTCGAGGGGAACTGCACAGTCGTGCGGTAGTGTAAAAATCTCCGGCTCAACCTTGCACGTTTCGTCTACAAAAATGAAAATCTTTCTTTTAGCGATCAAATTGCATTTTCTCAGAAGTTTCTATGTGTCATGCATAGAGGGATTTATGACAAAAAAAAAACAAAAAAAAAATTCCTGCTTGGTGATCCTCAGACCTCCGTGATCCTGGATCGGATCACGACCTCAGACCAATGATCCGGATCGGATTACGGATCATGGTCTGCGATCCGGATTGCAGGATCGGATCATTGATCTGGGATCAGCGCAACACTGTTCCTGCCGAACTTTATCAAGAAGTTGTTGAATTGCTCCTTTCACTTGTTGATAAATCATGGGGCACAGAGACCTTTCCTACTGAGTAGAAGGAAGGCTTGATCATTAAACTTCCAAAAAAGGGAACCCTTACAGATTGCAAAATTTTGAGAACCATTTGAGTCTCTCCTGCCGTTGCCATAATAATAGCTAAAATTATCTTGGAAACAGTAGGATATGGATTTCGGGAACATTCCTGGTGGTTCGCGTCTTTGATCAAAAGTGGGGTTTAAATTGGGATGATTTCGCACTTCCCTTGCGTGGGCTCCGCTCGCTACGCGAGTTCCACGGCTAAAACCACTATTAACCAAGACGCGGACCACAATTCATCACCCGGTGAAATAGGAATATACCGGATTTTGTAAGGCATCGCTTTTATTTCCACCGATCACATTGATTTGCAGCTCTTTGAGCAATATCTGTTGTTTCAAATTCACTGTTTATCACAGAACGTTAACTAGCCTAGGAATAGTTTCTCGTCAAGTAATTGAACCACTGACTTTTCACACGATTTATGAAATATGGACTTGGACAATGTAATTTATGCAACTTTCTCTTTTTGTCAACCACTAAAATTAGAAAATTATTAAACTAAACATCATATGTATATATTATTATATCAAATTACAGGTCACAAAGATATAGCAATAGAATTATACCGTAAAGGAATCAAAGAATTAGAAGATGGCATAGCTGTAGACTGTTGGAGTGGTCGAGGTGAAGTTTGGGATCGTGCACAACGCTTACATGAAAAAATGCAGACAAATCTATCGATGGCACGCGATCGTCTGCATTTCTTAGGTAAGAACTAGATCTGTGTATAGCACGCTATAGTTGTGTGTGTTAAAAATTTAAAATATATATCGTCGTATATAAATATTGCATCCGAATTGTGTGAAGTATTTTAGGTTTCTTAGATATCATTTTGTTGGCATATTTGTTATCATTTCAATTTCCCAAATTTTGTTTATAAACTCTTTTGTTTTATTACACCTAATGTTTTTCCATATATTCCTGGTGTTGAATGTTACATTATAGAGCTAAAAATGGAAGCAACTCGATTAGAAATGCTTGAATTAAATAGTAAAAACAAAAGTTCCTCGCCACGCTTTATGAAAAATGAGATTCTTACGAAGAAATCTCTATCGCCCGGGACGAGTAAGCCCCAGGCGATGAGTCCTCTAATAAATACGAATTATAGTAAATATACGTCGAGAACAACACAACAGCTGTCTACCAATAAAACTACAAGCAATAACAGTCCAAGTGCCAACCAGAAAACTTTAGGAACAACAAAAATTACGAATGTGATGCGAACGACAAATACTGCACAGGGTGAAAAAGGTAAGATTCCAAGTGGATCATGAATTAATCAACTCTGCATCTAGACATAGTCGACTAACATGTAGGGAGCACATTAATGCCATGTAAAACAGTGTTGTGTAGCATTGAGTTGCGGGAATATAAAGTATTTCAATCAAGTGTATTTCATTTTTTCAGTTCCTAAAGCATTGTTCGCATGATTTTTGTTTATGTGCACCATTAAGGACGTTGTTTTTTCTTATTCCATCGATTATTTAACGTTTAAGATTCAAAATTTACAAATTTATAATTTCCAATCAAATCATTTATTATTTCGGTTAATAACATAATTGCGGTTTGACATCTTCCTAGTCCAGATCTACGGAATCTAAGAACAATAATCACTTTTATTTGCTCTGCCATTTGTGTTCTTAGTTCGAAACTACTGCGCGCGAGTATGCTTGAAAAGATTTCTAAGTAACAGCAACCTGAGCTATAAACTCTTTTGAAAGAGATATACTATATACAACACTATTTTAGTTTATCAATAGGTTCTATTGTCGCGTTTTTTATCTGCACTTCTTTACATTGGAAGGATAATAATAACAAACACCGCAAAACAGCTGAAGGACCACAGAAACTCACTATTCTTACTGCTGAAGAGAACAAGAGAGGCAAAATTGTAGTTTTTCGTTCTAGGAAGGTAAAAATCAACAAACATTTTGAAAAGAAAATTCGAAAGTACGACCAGTTACTGTTGATATGGTGTATAGAAAATACGCCTTTAATGGTGTTGTGTGTTCTTTTTTTTAACGTTTTGTATTGTTCAGTCAGCATGCACCTTCGTCCAGGTAATTGTCAGCGTTTCTTTCGGATTTCTGTTGTAAAGTTAACGGAAGAGTGCTATTGGTGTGGTTCTTGTCCATTGTCCTGGTTTCTCATGAATCGTCTTGTTAGCTGGTACTTATCCTATACATCGTGGATTTAAAAATGTCAGTCCGCAGTCGACGACTGACTAAAGTACAGTACTTCTCGAGAGACAATTACAATGCCGTTTAAGAACCACACCAATAGTTTGGGAATAATTCATGCAGTCACAAGCCCTCAGAAGTCATGAAAACACATCACTTGCTATCAAAAGTGACATCAGACACACTGAAGAAACTGATTTCCGCTCAAAATTTTCGTCTTTTTAGAAGGCGAAATATCAGTTTGAAATTTTCGTACAACGAAAGGGTAACAAAGAATTTTGGTCATTGGTAAAAACTGTTAAAAACGATTTCACCTCCTCTTCTGTTGTTGTTGTAGCAATGGTCGCAATTTCGGTGTGTTTGTTTGATTGTTACATGCTTACGGTTCGTCGTCATCCCCGGTGTCGGGGGATAAAAAATTAGCTGCTTCTATAGGGTCGGCGATCTGGGAGTCAGGTGGTAGGTGCAGCTGGGCATTGAAAGATGTGGTCCACATCATGAGGTGCTCCATTACAAGCAGTACAGATGTTTTAGACGTTCTGGTTAATGCGGGATAAATAGGAATTCAGTCGTGAACATCAGTCTGACCGAACTTGGGCGAGTGTCGTTCTCGTTGCTCTCGGAAGCCTCGAGATATCGTTGGCGGTATGGACGGGCGAACTGGATTTGGACCTAAACGCACGATCAATAGAAGTACCTGAGAAGTCATGAGGTTGAAATTTGGGTGCTCCCTCCGGTAACAACCCACCAGATATTGCTTGGCAAGAAGCTTGCTGTGGTCCCTTAAAGGCATCAGATGGTCCTGGGGTGTGACATCAAGAGACAGCCTGTGGCAATACGGAGAGCGGCATTTTGGCACGCTTGCACGTTTTCCACTGTGTGTCACAGAGTTTCTTTGTCCTTGCCCCTGTCGCACGCGGTTGAGGCATGAGGTAATAATGTGGCCATGATGTTCAGAGTGAGTCCTAGAATTTTAGGATGCTTTAAGGTAGGAATTGGCCTGCTTCGTGCTGCTGATCCGCTAGCTGGATGTGGGCTGCAAGAACAGGGTGGATTAGTGCTTCAAGTGTTTTGGCAACTGGTGACCAGCGTCTCATAGTGTAAATTGCTGAAATCCCTGATAAATTTTCTCTGATAATTTTGTGCCTTCTTGTTGTTGGATAAATGTTTCCATTAAGTTACAGTAAGGTCGTAGGGTCGGCCTGTAGCTCAGTGGGTAGGGGTGTCAATCTGATGTCTCGCCACACCGGCCGTTTTGGGTTCGAATTCCGTCCACGTCGCGTTGTGCATGGATGTTTGTGTTGTCTTCCTCTGTGGTATGGGGCTTAACAATAAGCCACAACATTTCCCGACTTGTCATTGGTAGGCAGCTAAATGGGCAGGAGATACATGCTAGCAACATGTATCGTCCGAAACCAGTTGCTATGGAAACGTCAACTGATGCGCTATGCCCCAATAGGGATTAGGGCAAATAGTATATACAATATGACGTCCATAATAGACATGATATGTGGTTTCAGCAGGACGGAGCTGCTTCCCATACTGCTAAAGCCGCAATGCAGATTTTAATAGAACTTTTCGGATACAAGTAATTTCGGGTAGTCTGCAATCAGCTGGCCTCCACGATCGACATAATTATCGGCTCCTGACTTCTTTTTGTGGAGAGAGGGTATATGCGACAATTCAGGTACTGAAGAAGAATATCAGAGTGGAAATTAGATCCTTGCAATCACCGGCACTAATAAAAAAGGCTCGTCTTTCATACGTAATGGAAACATTTTTCCAATCTTCTAACGTAATTGTACCCAAAGTTGCTAATTACCTTGACCTCTCCAGGGGCATGGGCACGTCAACATCTCTTGCATATCTATGCCCTGTTGACGTTTCGATAGCATATGCAGCTGTTAGTTGTGCTACCTCCTAGAAAAAAAAAATATATGAAATCGGTCAAGTGTCTGTCAGATAATATCTCGTCAACGGGTGATGCTACATATAGTATATGAAATTCGGTAGAAATACAAAGGATTGCTATAATTCGTGGCTCAAAGCTTTTCATTAAATAGGCCTCCGTAGAGGGTAAAACCGGACATTTTTCCGTTCCACCGGGTATAGAGATGTGTGATGTCATCAAAGGGCAAAATGTGCACATTTCATTCCTGGTGTTTTTTCCCACTTTGAAGTAATCATAGCAGAGTGGGGGGAGGAGGTTTCTGGTACCTGTCCTATACATACTTCTCTAATTGCCGTGATCCCTCCAGGGGCATGGGCGTGTCAACATCTCTAGCATATCTATGCCCTGTTGACGTTTCGATAGCATATGCAGCTGTTAGTTGTGCTACCTCCTAGAAAAAAAATATATGAAATCGGTCCAGTGTCTGTTCGTCTGTCTGTCTGCCCGTCTGGATAGAGAATATCTCGTCAACGGGTGATGCTACATATATGAAATTCGGTAGAAATACAAAGGATTGCTATAATTTGTGGCTCAAAGGTTTTCATTAAATAGGCCTCCATAGAGGGTAAAAACGGACATTTTTCCGTTCCACCGGGTATAGGGATGTGTGATGTCATATCAAAGGGCAAAATGAGCACATTTCATTCCTGGTATTTTTCCCACTTGAAGTAATCATAGCGGAGTGGAGGGGGTTTCTGGTACCTGTCCTATACATACTTGATTAAAAACGTCATTCCCAAGTCGACGGCTTTCTCAAGTACTGCACGGCACTCCTCTGTTAAGTACCCTACATACTAATATTCGGAGAAACCCAGACTAATTGCGCAGGATGTCTTAGTCTAGCTAAACAATAGCGAACGTTGCAAAAATAATAACACACAACACCCTTCAGGTCGTATTTTTGATACCCCATATCGACATTAACAGGTCGAATCTTTAATTGTTAGTTTGCAAATTGATTTTTCAAAGGGTTCGGTTGTGAAACCCTTCCTAAATGAGCACCAAAAACTGCAATTGAATCGATCATTTTGAAAAGGGGTCATCCCCAGTTTTCAAAATTTTACAGCAGAAGCAAAAAACTATTTCAGTCCCATTAATAACCAGGGCGCATAGTATTTTTTTAGGGTTTTGTAGTAAAAACAAAACCCTTATGAAATCGGTCAAAAGTCTGTCCGTCTGTCCATAGAATATCTCACGAACGGCTGAAGCTACATACATATATGAAATTTTCTGGTAGTATGTAGAATTATTATAATTCGCCGGAGAAAGCGATGCGTCGTAATAGGCTGAATTTAAGGGGAGGTCCCCATAGAGGGGAAATGAAGGTCAAAAAAATTTACCATCTGGTTAAGCAAGCAGGTGACACTGAGTATATTCCATTTTTGGCATTTTCTTCAAGTTTTAAAAAAGGGGAAAAGAGGTAGAGGGAAAAATGAGATCATAATTTGTCCCACCCCCTTGCATTTCGAGACCGTTACACTTAGAAATATGAAAACTTACAGGAAGGTGGCTTCTGACTAGCATAGAAAACTAAAAATAATAGAATTTTGATGTCTTCTCAAAATAAATTAATATTATTGTACATAGTATATTTCTATAGTTACAGTTAGCACATCCCTGCATCCTTCAAACATATCCCAGGTCAAAAATATTGATGGTCGACGATAATCAACACCATGTACATTAATATCTTTACATTTCGTAACAATCACGTAATTTTTAATAATAGTACAATACATTAATTTAAATTGGGACATTTTGATACCATCCATACAAAAAATGCACATAATCGGCCTTTGCTACATACAAGTACTACGAGTACTGCTTACTTGAATATTGAATCGGATTGCGGGTGAAGCCCTCTATTTTCCGGTTTGATTTTTAATAAGAATGGATCCATACTGATTCAAAAACACTAACACAGCGTTTCTTAAATCGTAGTGATGCTCCTGAGTTTTTTTCTTTTGAGTAGATGACCCGTTTTTAAAATGAACTTAGTTTTCCAAAGGAAAGTATACTTTTCCTATCAAAAGCTTTTAAATGGGACTAAAGATAAAATTCAAATACAAAGTGACGTTAACAGATCTGACAGGATATCGGAAATACGTATGCCATTTTTCGGGGTCAGAGATGTATCCTTTTCAAAGTGAACACATAGAGCAGGCCTTATTAAAATAGTTTAACGGTACAGAAAATACTTGGGGCGACCGGTAGCGCAGTGTGTTGAGGCATCAGTCTCATGTTTGACTACCGGCGTTTCGGGTTCGAATCCCGACCACGACGACGTTCGTGGCCATGGATGTGCAGGGGGTGTATGCTGGCAACTGCATTCTCCGAAACCAGATTATTCCAACGAAATCAACTGGGCCACATGGAACAGTTGACGCGCTATGCTCCACAAGGGTTAGGGCAATTGAGTATGTAGAAATTATGAGTCGCGATATTAAGGGTCAGATCCGTAAAAAAATGGTTTTCGTAAAACTTTGAGGTGGCCCCTTTCAAAACGACCGATAATTATGCTTTCCTTGTTTTCTTCAGCAGAAAGAATAGGGAGTTTGTGTAGGTTAGGTTAGGTTAAAAGGGTTGCTTAAGCACACTTCGACCACCACTGGGTCCGTTGTGATACCCCTGGACTCAGCAAATGAGACCAACTCACCAACCAGCCTGAGCTCACAATAAAGCGATGTAGCCGACCAACATTAATCTTTTTCAGGTCATCCAGATCGGCGAAGAAGTAGGAACCAAGGAGGTCCTTCCTAAAACTCGCCAGGGCCGGATAGGTACACAGAAAATGAGACGTGCTTTCCTCCTCTTCCTCGTCCCCACAGCTCCTGAAAAAATCATTATGTGGAAGACGAAGTCTCCTGGCGTGCTCCCCAATTAGGCAGTGTCCAGTTAGCACTCCTACGACAGTTCTTAGATTATCTTTGTTTAGCATTAGCAATCCGGAAGAACGTTTGGGATCCAGTTTGGGCCACATCTGTCTAGCCACATTACATGTACTGCCATTGCTCCATCTGATGCAGGCCCTTTCATACGCGGCTTCTTTGATGGCCAGTTTACAAGCAGCCAACGACATCCTGGTGCTACGTAACGGCCCGCTGATCTCTCTGATCGTACCTGCTTTGTGTTTGAGTTTGTGTAAGTGGCGCTTTATTTGTTTTGTAGTATATATAGCAAGTCGTGGTGTGGCGCCTAAGAATAAGCCACAGCCTTTCCCGCGTTGTCGTATAAGATGACGGAATACACAGGATGTGTATGCCAGCAACATGCTTCATTCGAGACCTGATATATGCTAGCCAAGCGTCAACTATGCCTCTTAGGAGTATGCTATGCCCCACGAGGGGTTAAGGCAAATGTACTCATGTTCTTTTGATAGAAATGCAATACTTTGTTTAATTGCTTCAAGTTCAATGAATCTTTTTAAACCGCAATTATGATTAGAAAATGCTTTCAATAAAATTAAAATATATCTATGAGCATTTACATTTTCTATTGACCTATATGATCCACGTTACCAAAATACTTTAACATGTTAAAGCACAGTTGTGATTTGATTGGAAGCTCCGTATATTTTTATTTCAAAGACCCAGCTCCACTATTATCATTATCTTTTCAGCATCTGGACGCAAACTCACCGTGGGAAGTAGAAGACCGGGTAACTTAGGTGTTTTTAATAAATCACAGACGCTTCCACGTAATTTAGGATCAAAAGCTGCTGCAAATGGAAACAGTGGTGCAGGTCAACGCCAACCAATCAAAACTGCTGCGACTCCACCAGCAGTTCGAAGACACCTCGGAGTAAGATTTTTTTGGATAATAATGAATTGACTTGTAACACTTTATCGTTTTGTTTGTGTGCAGACGGGTCGAAACACATCGCCACGCTCGAAAACTCCCGTGGGAACATCATCAAATGGCACACCTACGCCGACAATTAATGTTAAAGGTGTTGAGCCGAAATTGGTCCAAATTATTTTAGATGAAATTGTAGAAGGTGGCGCGAAGGTTGAATGGAGCGACATAGCCGGACAGGAAACGGCGAAACAAGCGCTACAGGAGATGGTTATATTACCATCTGTGCGTCCTGAATTATTTACAGGTAAGTTTGTAAGATTATCGACTGCGGTGGGTGTATGTTGTTTGTAGCATTCTTGCTTATCAATTTGGTTTATCCAATCTTCTCAGTATCGCGTCCTTCAGTTTTGGAATCAGCAGTGTACCGTTGTCTGCATCTACAGAGTTTGTCCAGCGCCACGTCCTTTTTCACCTATAATGTCTACTTTGAATGTTTTTGATGTGTTAACATCCTATGGCGCGGTACGGTGTAAAACCGTAGAATCTGTGGAATGCGTAAACAGCATTAGTGTCTGTGAATTCTCAATTTGTATTCAGTGCTTCATTTGATGTATACTAAATAGCGTGCACAAGGAACAACTCTCGTCAGAAGTTGCGTACTGAGTCGGTGAATTCAGTGCATTTTATGTACACTACATGAAGTTGCGAGTTGTGAATGTCAGCTAACTGAGGTGGACGTTATGCACTGCCATTGCTTGTGGAGCCGCGGGGTTGACTTGCTTGCGGGGTTTTTGCGTTGTACATGTCGGGATGTTGATAGCGCACCCCGCACATCCACAAGCAATCCGGAAACCATATTTTTCTTGCCGTGCACAACGTCAACCTTAATCGCTATCAGCAGCCCGACATGTACAACGCAAGAACCCCACAAGCAGACCCCGCAGATCCACAAGCAATGGCCGTGCACAATGTCCACCTCAGTCAGCGGACTTGCATAACCAGGTGACTGGGCGACTACGCACATGATACAAGGAAGACAAGATATCACCATGCGCATGTCGGCTCTCTGAGTACACTATCGCCTACGTCACAGGCGAGTTGCGATGGTACATTCCCTCTTGTATGAAGACTTTTTTTTTAGTTTTTGGCTTTTATCTCTGTAATTATTAATCCTAGTAAAAAACTTTCTGAGACAAAATTGAAGATCATAAATACATACATAAAAATGTGTAAACCGCTTTTGTATAACTTAAATAGTTTTCGAGATAATCTGATTAAATCATCAAATAAGGAGCAAAATACTAGTCCCACGAGAAAAATATCCAGGATGGAGTTTTTATGACCAAATGAGGTTTAATTTGGGATAAGTCATATGTTTGTAGATATAATAATTATTTAAAATAAAATAAATAACTGGCGCAACAGTCCAATTTGAATCATGGCCTCGAGATGAGTTAGCATCATCTCATTTTCTAGATCGTGACGTTAGGTCTTGTGCAGAGGTGTGTGATCAGCAACACGCTCAACCGAGTTATTTACCCCATAAATGGGTACTCATTTAACAGCTGAGTGGGTTCATAGTTCGACACGTCAATCCCCCTTTTCATCGAAAACTACCGCATTCTGTAGGATTCGAACCGGGGCCCAGTGCGTAGAAGGCGAACGTGCTAATCGTTGCGCCATCCGGACTACCCAATAATTATTTAGAAAAGGGAAAAATAAATAATAGAGAGTTTTAGCAAAACAAACCGCTTGGCGTTTACGTCTTTGAATGTCGGAAAGGTAATGCGCGTGCGCATACGTACAAACCGTTTGTCGTTCACGTCTTTGAGTGTCGGAAAGAAAATGCGCGTGCGCACGGAATTTGTTGTCCTTAAAAATAAAGAAGAAGATTTTGTAATTTGACAAGCTCGCCTATTGCTAAAACTCTCTAATATGTAATGATGATAATGGTTGTCCACCTTGCACCTTTTAGAGTATTGGTCCTAGGCCTGTTCGGTACTGAGATTTCAGTACTTGATATTTTGAAATACCGGTACCACAAGCGGTATCCCGGTACTCACAGGTATTCGGTATACCGGTAGTAGTACGGGTTTTTTTTCAGTACCGGTATTTTAAACTATGAGCCGGTTTTTTTCATGTTTGTAGGGAACCAATTGGAATTGAATATTATGTGAACATTGGTGGAACGGAAATGACGTAAACATACGAGTATGTATTAAAGGATGTCGTCATCGAGTTATCGGATGTGGTCGTTGCCGTTTAACGTGCGTTGCTATTAGCGCAATTTTTCCGTTGGAATACGAGATGTCTTGTTTACTTAGTCGTGCATTGTATGATAAGTATTTCTCCATAAAAACAGGGTTGCCATTCCGGAGTTGGCAACCCAGTTTTTTTTTTATTTATTTGGAATCGGCGACCCAAAACTACCTTGTAGTTCGAACCAGTCCGATCGGACGAGTAAATCCCCACGAAAACAGGGTGGGTAACCCCCAATTTTTTTTTCCTTTTTTGACTTCAGATTCAGCAATCCAGAATTACCTTGTAGTTCGAACCAGCCCGATCGGACGAGTATTTCCCCACGAAAACAGGGTGGCCATTCTGGGATGGACAACCCCAAATTGTATCATGCACTACGCGACTCGGAGACTAGCATGTCAAACCTCCTGGTCTCCGGTCGCGCAGTTGCCGAGTATCCGCGACTGGAGTATCCCCATATGAGTGCTACCGTCTGATTTGATGACACATGCCAGATCTCTTAGTCGTCGAGTAGCCCAGTGTGAATAGTGACATAACGTGCACAAGGAACAACACCCGTCAGAAGCTGCATAGCTGCGTCGGTAGAGCGCCCGGACTAATAAACATATGGCCCAGGTTCAAGTTCCCGTCGCGCCAAAGCTTTGCTTTTTTTTTTCTTTTTTTTTAACAAAGACAATTTGGTGGCTTTTGCGTAAATGAAAATGAATAACGCAATTTTAATTATGGCCAAGTAAAATTGAATTTGTTACTGTTTGAGATCAATCTTGAGTTAATTTTCCCCATATTGATCTCAGCTAACCATCGCCCATCGGGGAAATCAAAATGTATGCGGTGGCTATTTATATGTATGTATACATGTTCATGTGAATTCTACAACTTTAGTGTGTGTGCGTGTCAATTGTCAATTTGATAACACTTGTGTACAAATATAACCCGGAATTTTGTTATAATTTTTGAAGTCCTTATTTATTCTTAAAAATCTATTTCATCGCCTTCGAAGTATGTAGTCCTCCTCGGCTGCAATGCACTTATGCCAGCGAATTTTCCACTCATCAAAACACTTTGAAAAGTCCTGTTTCGGTATGGCCTTCAGCACCTTCTTCGATTCGGCTTGAATCTCTTCTATCGTGTCAAAACGGTGTCCCCGGAGCGGTCTTTTCATTTTGCTGAATAGTCAGAAGTCACATGGAGCTAAATCAGGCGAATACGGCGGTTGCGGAACAATATGGGTGGAATTCTTGGCGAAATGGTCACGAATAACGAGTGCATCAATGCGACGCTGTTTTTCCAAAACATTGAGGGTTTTTGCAACCAAACGAGATTTGACTTTTTTGAGGCACAAAACTGCCTCCAAAATGGTGTTGGCTGATCCATTTGAAATGCCAACGATGTCAGCAAGCTCTCTAGTTGTCAATCGACGATTTTTCTAGCACCAATTCTTTAATTTTCGCGACGTGCTGTTCGTCAGTTAATGTTCTTGGTCATCTTTGATGTGGTTCGTCTTCAGCGCCTTCACGACCCTCTTTGGACATTTTATGCCATTCGTATACTTGTGTTTTAGACATAGCCTGTTTACCGAAGGCTTTTTGTAACATTCTGAGCGTTTCCGCAGCAGAAATATCCTTTCTAACACAACATTTAATCGAACTTCTTTGTTGAAGATTTTCTGACACGGTAAAAATCGAAAAAGTTGATTTTGGTTGTTTACGAAAACGAGCGTCACTCTTCAACTAATCAAGATATTAACCTAAAATTTGACACAAATGGCAGTAACAGTCCTACCAGCTTAAAAATAAAAATATTTGTGCCCAACGAAATTATCAGGATATCAGTTTAAATTAATTCCGGGTTATATTTGTATAACGTGCTTCACTGTACACTGCGCAACGTGCACAAAGAATAGCCTCCATTTGGAGCTAAATAGCCCATCGGGAGCGTTGGAAGAGTCATAACCGAATATAAATTATAATGTTACTTAATGATTGTTTAAAATAAAATAAACATGTTGAAAAAAAAGCCGTTCCGGGCAGGCCTCGAACCAACGACCCCTCGACCGATAAGACCTGCACGCTTACCCTTACGCAATCGTTCCCTTTTGGGAAAAATTATGCAAATATAATAAGGCCTATAATAAATGTAGTATACATACAAATGAGCACCGCATGGATTTGATTTCCCTCAAGGATTTTCAGCACACAAATGAATAGACGTTTGGCTATTGTTTAGCGTCAAAGATTGGTTTCTGGAATATGCTTACTCTCCTAGATAATGTAGCAGAAGGTCCCTGCGGTGAGATACGTGCTACGGACGGAAATAGAAAAGGATGCCGCGTCTCATTAGATAACGGCCGATGGGAGTTAAGGCAAAATACTAATATGTACCTATTCACACAGTATTTTCAATTTGGTGTCGTTTTAAAACGATGTTTACACATAGGTCTATGTTCGAGTTCAGAAAGACTAGCTCGGATTTCATTTTTTCACTGCACAGCTCAATGCAGATTTCGGAGCTTAACGGTGGGCTCTGAAGTGTTGGGAGGAGTTCTGGCTTTGGTTGAGTAAGCAACATACTACAGCGTTGTGGTGATTTTGTCTCTTTGCTCGTTGCCCATATTCGTTAATGACGACGTACAGATAAAGTTTGAAGGTGCGCATTCTCCTGAATCTCTTCTGGACGTATCGATGTGGAAAGGCTCTACAACCTGATGGCAATTTCTTAATTTTTCCATCTTTGTCCTCAGTTGATTTAAAAAAAAACTTCGCTCTTATGTATGAGCGCTAACTTATTGGTTTCCAGTCATGGCGTGGATTATGTGAGCTTTGTAGCTACTGGCCAGTTTAAATTAAATTAATTTTATCCTTTGGTAGAAGACTCGATGTATACACTAAGTGTGAATACATTTATTTTTTATTTTTTCCTATAACCGTGAACACTGTTAACAATTTAATTTTCATTCTTAGGTTTACGCGCTCCTGCCAAAGGCCTGCTTTTATTCGGACCACCAGGCAACGGGAAAACTTTATTGGCTCGAGCAGTCGCTACCGAGTGTAGCGCAACATTTTTAAATATTTCGGCAGCATCACTGACAAGTAAATATGTAGGTGATGGCGAGAAATTAGTCCGAGCATTATTCGCCGTGGCTCGAGAAATGCAACCTTCAATCATATTTATAGATGAAGTTGACTCATTGTTATCGGAACGTAGTTCCAGTGAACATGAAGCGTCGCGTCGTCTAAAAACCGAATTTCTAGTGGAATTTGATGGTTTACCGGGAAATCCGGACGGTGATCATATTGTTGTTTTGGCAGCTACAAATCGGCCACAGGAGCTGGACGAGGCAGCATTGCGACGCTTTACAAAACGTGTATACGTTACATTGCCCGATACAGGAACGCGCGAATTATTATTAAAAAAATTACTCGAAAAACAGGGAAGTCCGCTAAATGCGGAAGCGTTGAAACGTCTAGCTGTGGCAACGGAAGGCTATTCAGGATCTGATCTGACAGCGTTGGCTAAAGATGCAGCGCTCGAACCGATTCGCGAGTTGAACGTTGAACAAGTAAAACATTTGGATGTAAGTGCAGTGCGTAGTATTACTGAACGAGATTTCTACAATTCGTTGAAAAGGATTCGACGATCAGTGGCGCCGCAAAGTCTGATATCTTATGAAAAATGGTCACAAGATTACGGTGATATTACCATGTAAATAAGCCCCTATTGCACTCGCTTTAATCTCAGTTCTCTTTAGTTGTATGTGGACAATGATCGTTATTTGTAGGATTTATTATTCGGGATGTAAGTATTTTTAATTCATATTCACTCACACAACGAACCGCATATTACATTTTATTCATTTACATATTTAACGAGTCAGTAGCAATGGTATTCGCACCAAGTGGATTTTTATTTACAATTAATATGTACTTTTTTTATTATTTTTGATATTGAAGAAAAGCACAAAATCGCAATCTTTTGATGCTTTATTATACATATGCACATTCCAAGCGATAAGAATATGTTCAGTGAACTTAAGAAGAGATAAAAACAATTTGCTACTTTTATAAAGAAGAACAAAAATTAGAAGTTAAACACGTTCAATACAAAATATAAAATGTAATGATCAGTTTAAACACTTTCATTTATTTCTCGAGCAGAGTTAATGGTGTTGCTGTGCATGTGATCTGATAATTGTAATTTGTGAGAGAGGCAGCATTTAAGAGATTATGTAACAAATGCGAGTGTATTCAAATAGTCTGTTTCGATCCGATCTGAAAAGAAAATGAAATAATAAGGTAGTATGTATTTCTTTTGTTAACACAATTATTATTATTACGGAGATAAATAGTTTTTCTGATATAATTTCTGTGTGCCTAGTCTTCACATATATTTAGTCATAGATTTAAACATAGATTTTTAAGTTTTCCGAATAGATACATATTAATCGTTTAAGCTACACACGCAAAAATAAATTGAAAAAAAAAAACATCAAAACCCATCGTACAGTGTCTTCATTGCCATCGGATTATGCAAACAAAATGCTTGAGATAAATTCGCGCATAATATTTACTACTCTTAAAACAAAACTAATAAATAAAGGAACACACACAAACACATTGTACTTTGTGCAGGGAATTGCTACTTAAACGATTTAATGGTAATGCCAAGTTAGCTCCACTTCCAGTTGTTTTTAAGGACAAGAGATTGTATCGTTACGTAACTTAATACACTAAATAAAAACTCCCAATTTTTAGAGAGTTTTTTGTGTTATTTAAGGACAACAAGTCAATAAAATTATGTGTTTTTCTGTTATGCATTATTAGTTGTACATAACTTTCAAGTGTTGCATAATAAAGGGAAAAGATGATCTGAGGTATGTAGTTTTGTTGTTTTATTAGGTCAAAAATCGGCGCATCTCTCATAATATTGTGGCTATTATTAACGCAACCTACGATGGCACGAAATGATCGATTGATCGGATAACTATGCTAGGCGCGATGATGATTGAATACGACGGCGTCTCTGATTTGTGGCTGTGCAATGTAGTGTATTCTGTATGTCTGAATAGGTATGTATTTGATTTAGATAGATAGATAAATAGTACTTTATTTGATTTCAAAACGGTTGTCTGTTAGTGGTGGGGATGGGCATAATGTCGGATGTCAGCCGGTGTGACCAAAAAGGAACGCATCAAAAGTACCTACATCCGAGGCAGCTTGTTTGTCGAGCAACCGATCACTGAAAAGCTCGAAGATCGTCGTTTGGATTGGTATTGCCATGTTCTAAGGCGTCCACCTGAGAACCCAGTTATGAAGGCAATATCAATGAACGTTCCATTTGCTGGACCCAAACCCCGAGGCAGACGGAAACACGTGGATCGATCAAATGAAGAAGCAACAACAACGCATAAATCTCGGCGATGAAACGATCCAAGACCGAGCTGCCTGCAGAAGGAAGCTGAGATTATACCGCCAGAACGGGCGAAGTGCCAACACCACGGGCAGAGCAACGCGAAGCCGCAGAGTGGTATGAAATGGCAAGGAAGAAGAAGATGGGCATAATAACTCTTTCTACTGTGCCAGCACATACGCTCCAACCCTTTCCACTGAGTTGTTCAAAAAGAGTCGAACAAATCCAAAGACTCAAGGAACATATTCTATACAAGTCGTAATTATGTGAAATGCAATGTATTGTATATTACATAAACTTAATAAAAAGCTAGGCTAATATGGAAATAAGCGTTAAATGAAACTTATAACTAAAGATTGTAATTGCCACTAACATTTACTTCTTCAATCATCAACTACATTAATATTTCCAGCTGGTGGTCTAGCATTTCTAAACTAGACTGTTGCTTTGTCAGATTTTTTCATATGGTTTTCATTTTCATATAGCCTGCGAATATGCAAAATACGAAGCACTGTGAAAAAGACTCAAATCATTCTCTGTTCTAAAAGCTCCATGCCATGAATTCCTCATTTGGCAGAGAATCTGAGCAATTGGAGTATGCGTTTAATGTGTGAAATAACTCAGCCTATACTGAATTAAAATTAAATAACTAGCGCAACAGTCCATTTTGAACCATGGTCTCGAGATGAGTTAGCATCATCTCATTTTCTAGATCATGATGGTCTTGTGCAGAGGTGTGTGATCAGCAACACGCTCAACCGAGTTACTTGCCCCATAAATGGGTACTCATTTAACAGCTGAGTGGGCTCATAATCTGACACGTAAATCCCCTTTTTTTTTTATTAAAAACTACCGCATTCAGTAGGATTCGAACCGGGGCTCAGTGCGTAGTAGGCGAACGTGCTAACCGTTGCGCCATCCGGACTACCTGACTACTGAATTACGCAATGTTTATGTTACTCATAACTCATCAGCACAGCCAATCAGTATGCCCCACAGCACAGAGAATGAAGTAAACAGGTGTGAGTGTACTGTTTGCATTAAAAAACTCATAGCTCACATTGGGAATTACTCATTTGATGCACAGAGGAAATTGTCTGGTAGTTGGTATGAACTGAAAAGTTCGTTATACAGCATCAACGCAAAGCAATGGGATGTAGTATGGGGTTTGGGAATGGGGAGGCATGGCTGTGACTGCGTATGAAGATTGACAACGGATGATATTCTGTTTTGTCTATGATCTGTGTAGTGTACGACGGTACGGCACGGATATTCAAACTCAAACGTATAGGAATGCAGAGCTGAGAAGAGAGAGAAAAAATATAGTGTACGCATCTAAAGTGGCTAGCCTTAGACTGTAATGATTGATATGAATGAATTTAGCTGGGATTTGGGAATATTGGGATGCGATACGAATGACTTGTATGTGTCATAACGTAATAAGGAATTCGTAAATAATATTACGTTTACACTATCCCCAGATTACTTCATCTGCGCCAGCTGAGATAATCTGCGACTGCCAAATACATACAATTTTGAACTCACCACACCCAGATTACGCTGCAGATGAAGTAATCTTGGGATAGTGTAAACGCAATTTAAGTTGGTATTGCGTAGGTTTTAGGTTGAAAATTTGTTTGGGTATTTGTTTCACAGTGTGTCATTGTTAAATTGAACGGCTCGACAGCTAAGTCACTGTGCTGACTCTTTTGCTCATTTTTTTGAGCCGTTTGTAAAGAACGACTCACGCATGTGTTACGCATCACTATTGTGTGTAACAGATTATTATTGAAACTTCTAAACAGATGATCAGGAAAGTGTTTTGTCTAGTGTTATACCTAGGTATCTGATGGTTTCATCCCAAGGGATATCTCCGCCTATGAAGCTAATGCCTCTATTTGGGAAATTTCTTCTTTTTCTTTCCTTCGTGAAGAAAATAGATTCCGTTTTTGAGTTTATTTTTATTTTCCATCTGTAGTAGTATTGATACAGTTGATCTAGTTTACTTTCTACAGATAGGAAATAAGCACAGAGTGGGGGTGAAAATATCGAATATCGAGTTATGGTTGACATATTCGCGTCTGCGCAGTGAAACACGCACAACACGTATTAACATTTGGCCCAAGGGCCCCGAGGAGCGAGAGGCCAAATGCTTCGCAAATGTCAAAATTGTGGCTGAGTGTGTCCGTATACCAGGCAGAGATGCTTGGCTTGTTGCATGCGTTGGACCACCTGCTGGAAGGTCAGGTGCGGGGGAAGAAAATCCTTATTTCACTGGACAACCAATTGGTGATCAGACGCATGCAGTAGACGAACATAAACTCTAAATTGGTACTAGAGTGTGTCCAAAAGCTCAACACGTGTGCCTCAGATAGTGAGGTTACACTAATGTGGGTAAAAGAATACATAGGTATAACAGGAAAGGAGGCGGCGGATGCCCTAGCAAAACAGGAATCTGCGGCGAACGGCATGATTGGAGCGAAGGCCGGGAAGTGGATGGACTCCATGCATCAACAAGCTCGGAATGCAATGACCTGCCCTTTAGGCAGGGAAGCGAAAAATGTAGTTATAAACGGAGTACCCTAAGCTGGATAACTGCCTTGGTTACAGGGCATAGTAATTTTAAGGCTCATCTGGCCAAGATGAAAATCGAGGAAGATGACGTTTGCAGACTATGTCTGGAGGAGGCTGAGACGGCAGCACACATTGTGTGCGAATGTCTAGCACGAGGTTGGGGATCACAGGGAAGCACACGATAAGTGTCGAAGCCATGAGCGAACTCAGCCTTAAATACGTAGTACGGTCCATGAGTTCTTAGCCTAACATAGAAAGAAAAGTCATAATTAAAAAAAACTGACTATTTTTCAATATATTTATCTGCACACACTTTTCAGAACATCTGACTAAAGCTTCTAAGCCACTATAAAAATATGATGCATCTTTAGAGTCAAAATGGTCGTACAACGCCTGTTTAATTTCATCGTCACTGTTGAATCTTCTACCCCTTAACAAAAAATAGTCGGATGGGGCCAGATCAGGGCTATATGGTGGGTATTCAATCTCTGTGAAGCCACATCCGCGAACAGTAGCGTTGGAAGTGGACTGGAGCATTGTCATGAAGCAAGCGCACACCTTGGCTGATTTTTCCGCGCTTTTTCTCGATAATTTTTTAACGCAACTGGCTTAGTAAGTCAGAGTAATATGTTACGTTCACGGTTGTATTTGATTCCTTAAAGTCAATCAGAAGGATTCCCTTGCAGTCCCAGAAGATTGTAGCCATCACTTTTTTGGTGCTTTGAGTAACCCTTGCTTTTTTGGCACGGGTTCCCCTTTCCGATGCCACTCCATGGAATCTCTTTTGGATGTCGGATCATCGTAACAGACCATGGTTTCATCACCCGTTACAATTGATTGGATTACTCCTTCTTGGTCCTCGTGGCAAAGCTCTAAAAATTGCTCACAACATTCTACTCGACGCTGCTTTTGCAGTGCGCTGAGAATTCGAGGCACCCACCTTGCACTAATTTTTGTCATTTAAATTTTCATGTAGGATCCTTAGAACACTTGTTTTGGAAATGCCGGTCTGTGCTGCAATTTCTTTTGTTTTTAGACGTCGGTCACTTAGAACAATTTCTTCCACAAATTTAATGTTTTCTGGGGTAGTCACCGTCACAGGACCTCCCGCACGTGGGTCATCTTCTAATGAAGAATTCATGGACCGCACTACGTAAATGCTAGCAATAACACGGGACTCAGTAATGAAGAGAGAGGTCGACAATTATCAGTCGACATCTGGAAATCACTGACGATCGTGAGGGGTGAAAAGGGACCCAAAAACATTAGTGGTCTGCTTCGTATATCCCCGGACACACAATTAAAAGCCGGCTATTTGAAATTGCGTTTTACCATGAATTGCTACGCCTTCGCTTCTCCAGGAGTAGCACAATTTATTTCAAGAAATCTGGAAAAAGCCTCGGACGTTCCCCTTGCATATTGGCATCAGGCACTAAAAAAACAAAACTCTAGTATTGCGGGCGCAGCCCTCTACATTTCGACTTCATTTTGCATGTTATTTCATTGGACCCACCAGTTTTGCCCATTATTTCCGAGTGTAATTCATATCCGGTGTCGTAAATGATTTTGGCTGTAATTTCAATTTAAAACCAGAAAAACTACATAGTCTTATTTAAAAAAAATCATTTTATTTTTTTTTTTTCGATTTCCATCATAAAACCATCTCGCTTCCATTCAATAGATACATTCTCGGGTACATTTTATTTATGCCCATCAACAAATAGTTTCACTATCCCCTATTAATATAAATATTTTTATGTGACAAAAAATATGGTGAAATTTTGTTCAAATATTTCCATGTCTCTCTAGTCGCGGTCACACACATTTGCGCATTAACCGAATCTGCCATAGATTGGCTATTAGCGCAAACAATGATATTAGATATTTATGGTAAAACGTCCGATATTATATAAAAAGATAAGAAGAGCCTTTCGAACCGATAAAAATACGCATCGTTCTAGTGCGCACGGTATTTTCGTTATAACGAAAAAAAAAACTTGTCTAGTGTTCGACGGCGGCGATGTAGTTGGACTGTTTCGAATGTAGATCTAACTAAATATGGATGACTTTCTACAATATATTGCATTGCATAATTTTCCGTTATGCCGATTTTATAAGGATAGTTGTATCATTAAGCTGTTGAATTGCTTCCATCTATTTCCATTCTAATTTTTCACGTGTAGTTTATTATATCAATGAGGGAAAATACATTTCCTTCGCATGTTCGCCTTCCCATTAAAGAAGTTACAATTCTTTATTTGAAGTTCATTGTCACATTATGTAATTTTTATTTAATTGTCAATTTTTCGTGTTGATTGCGTTCTTCTAATGTTTTCCCTTTTTGTCGCTTCTCACGATAATTCTTTAATATTCAGTTTATTATTAGTTAATGATATCACACATCAGAAAAAAACAAAAGAATTAAACAAAACAAAAAAATCGCATTCGATTCACAATCATTTATAATTGCTATCACGTTCTTTTCATTCTTCTTCCTTGATTTTTGTTTTCTTGTATTCTGCATTCACTTATTTTAATTTTTTATTATTTCATATACATACACGTATCAGAGCTCATCATTATGTCACTAATTTAATTGCTTTCGTTTCGCAACAGTTGAGAGAAAAGTCTTGCATTTTGGTGTTTTCTTTTTTGTTGGATAGTTGTAAAGGGATTTCGCTTCGTTTAGCCAAGATCTGAATCTGTACAGCTTTTCAGAAAGAACTTACATATGAAAATAAAAATGCATGAAGGATTCAGTTTGCATGTTGACCAAAATATACCCTCACCCGCATCGCGGAAAATAGTATTCAAATCTTATTGGGAGGAAAAAAAATCATTCAAAGAAGTGCAGGTCTATTGAATATTGTTTGGATAAGAAAAAATATCTCTATTATAATCTCTCCAGTGTGTACGAGGACGAATGTCAAGTCTTTTTGTTGTTGGAGTTTCGAATTTGATTTTGAAAAATTTCAATCACTACATCTTAAAAAATATCACTAATTAATTAAAAAATATTGTGTTACAACTCTCTTTACGATTCGCATTTATTCGTTCTCCTCTTTTCTTTTTAACATCGTAAAAATTGTTAAACTTCTTTATATAAATTACACTTCTCGCTAATATTCGCGCTTATCGTTTGTTTTTTTCTCAAGACGTTTTTTAATGTTTTTATTCAAACATTCTTTTTTACATAATAACATTTTCTTTTGTCTGAATCAATATTTTTGACAATATTGTTTTTATTTGTGTAAAGTTTAAATATATTTTCCGTTCAGTTGATTTTGTTGAGTTGTCGTCTCTACGCGATGTTTTTGCCCTTCTATGGAACGTCTTATCAAGTCATTTATTCATATCTTTCCGTTTGTGATTTTTTTTTTATTTTTTATTTTTTAAATCTTTTTTATAGTTTTAGGCGGACTATCGTTGAATTCATTGCGTCTGATACTGCGGCATCGCCGCACTGTACATCATTTGTGGTTGTGTGGCACTACCGTTTGTTGCTGCCGCTGTTACACCAGGAACGGCACCATGTACACCCCATGTAACATTAGGCTGTACCATACGATATCCTAGTAAATGGAAGGAATAGAACAAAATGATTAGTTTTTAATTGTACATACAAAAATAGTATGAACGGTATTCAAAAGAGATTATCACGGAAATGCGAAAGGCAGTATCCACTAATGAATTTTTGCAGATTAGATAAGAGTTTGATTCGGGACCATCAGGATAAAGAATAAATAAACAAGAAAAAGATGCGGTTATTCCTTGATACATCCTCTTAAATCAATAATTTATAGAGACAATCACATGAAACCTGAAACCTTTCTTTTAGGAGCCACTTGACAATTATACCCAGACCCTAGCGAAAATATGATAAATACGTCTGTGCAAACTATCCCATAAAGACGTCTCTGTGAACTATCCCCCAATGATACTCCCGCCCTCAATTCAGAAAAAAGGCCCATTTTTGGGGTGATTCTTCATTATGAATTATTTATTCCCCAATTTAAGAGGAAAAAAACCCAAGATGAATTTTGTCCTAACAAAAAATCCTCCAAATTTCAGGGGAGAATTCACATGAAAAAAAGACCCTAAAATCGATTATGAACAATGCCCCAGTACTTCATAATACATATATATTGATATTTAACATTGAAGTAACGTCCGAGGGCCCGTTGTGATAAAACCTATCCCAATTACTATTCATTGGCCAGCCAGAGTTGACAATGAACCGATAAAGCCTGAGTGAGCTCGTGTCCCTTACTTCCTCCAAATAAAGTAAGAAAGAGTCCCCCAGAAAGACCCGCCTCCTCGCAACCAAGGCATGACAGGTACATAGAAAGTGAAGGGAACTCTCTTCTGATATCGTCAAATTCTGCCTGCAACACGCTGCAATGATCGTGCATGCGGAAAGATAAACTAATCTTCAATGTCTGCGAAAAAATACCGACTCCCACTCCAGGACCCGTTTTGGATCCGTCAGTATATAAAATGATGGAGTCTGGGTGAGTGATTGCCTCAATTTCACACATTTCCCTTGAGGGAATCTGGCTCACAAAATTTTTAAGGTAGGGGGCAAAAGACCTTTTCCATAGTCCTCCACGTGGGCGCCCCCTGGTAACGGCAGTGTGTCAAACCGCTGACGGCCAAGTCTTAACGATAAGACAGTTTGGAAAAAGGCAGATAGCTGTAGCCTGAATGGCTGACCAACACCTAAGCGTCTCAGGTTTAGTAGGATGGAATGACATGCCTAGTTGGACCTGCAACATTGTTGTGTGAACTCCAGCACGTTTATTAAACCATCTGAAGCAGCTACATATCTTCCGAGGCCATCCCCTGAATGTGCGATGTGCTGACAACTCGTCCTTGTAAAAACCACTCCATGTCAAGAAACCTGGAACAAAATCCTCGGATTGGGCGGATCAACAACGACGACCATGCAAACGACTAAAGGATTATTCTTTCGGATCCTCCAATGTACGCTCCCTGAACAAACCGGGGGCCGAGAAGGCCCTCCTTCAACAGGTCGAAAAGTACAAACTGAGCATTACTGCAGTCCAGGAAACATTTGGCTTGGCAGCGAGATCAATGACAAGAAATCGCACACAATTTTTGCAAGTGGCAAACCATCGGGCCGCAAGGAGTTTAGAGTAGCATTTATAGTAAACAATCACCTCCAGCCGCACATTACTGACTTCAAACCCATAAATGAACGGCTGTGTGCGATTCGCATTAAGACTCGACTCTTCAATCTCTGGCTCATCAATGCGCACGCCCCCACTGAAGTTAAGGAAGACGCAGTAAAAGACGAGTTCTACGCCCGCCTTGAGACTCTCTTCGACTCACTTCCAACAAACGACGTCAAATTACTGTTGGGAGACTTTAAATGAAAGTAGGCACCGGGGGACACCTGGAGGCCACAGTCTCCATGAAAAATGTAACAACGGCCAGCCATTTATCGACTTCGCCTGCAGCAGGAATCTAATCGTAAGCTCTGCGTGTTTCCCGCATCGACACACACAAGCAGACTTGGAAATCTCCAGACGCACATACCGTCAACAAATTGATCACGTCCTCATTTGCAGGAGATGGGCGTCTAGTGTGATGGATGTCCGCTCCTATCGAGGAGCAAACTGCGACTCAGATCATCTCTTGGTGAAGACAGCCTACAGATGTAGAATTTCCTCACTGCACCAATCGAGAATCAGCCCTCCCAAAATCTTTGCGGTTGATAAGCTTCTGAGCGATGCTACGGCGGTGGCGTATACTACCGCCCTTGAGGAAAGGCTATCGCCTATGCTACACAACATCAGCAACACAGGCGTCCATGGGTTCTGGGAAGAACTCAAGGGTACCATCAGGGATGTCGCAGAGAAGGTTGGCGAGTCCGAAAGGACTGGTTCGACGAAGAATGCAAAAATTCACTTGACGCGAAAAACGAGGCTTACAGAGGCAATGGATTCAACGAGGAACCCGAGCCAGAAAAGAAAAATATGACGAGCTACGGCGAATATCGAATAGAATAATTAGACGTAAGAAACGTAAATACTTTGACGAGCAGTTGCTGACTTAGCTAATAGGAACACCAGACAAGCGTACAAACTAGTAAATACAATTAAGAACGGCTACCAACCTAGGACTAGTCATTGTAAGAACAAGGATGGAAATATGGCGTTAACAAACGATGGACCTCTTATTTTTAAGAGCTTCTGAACCTACCATCTAACATCCCCACACAAGAAGCTCTCAACGATATTGTTGATCTAGGCCCACCCATACAATCCCCGACAGTAGAGGATGTTGATCCCGTGTTGCGGTCACTAAAACGAAATAAAGCGCCGGGCGCTAACGAGATTCCAGCTGAACTACAATGAGCCTAGATGACCGAGATCTCGTTGGGAGAGCTCAGTAGGTGTGGACGTCGCGCAGCTACTGGGCTTCCAAAATTGGAGGACGCGGTCACGTGACCGAGATAATTGGAGGACAATGATCCAGGCAGCCAAGGCCCGACGTCGGGCTGTCACACCACGATGATGATGATATACTTAGGGTAGATATAATCCCAGGCGGCCAAAGCCCGACGTCGAGCTGTCGCGCCACTATGATAATGAAGATATAATCCGTATATGCAGGGAGGTCAAGATTATTAAAAATAGCAGAGTGGCCGGAGCTTAGCGTACACCACCACCAATATTTGGCCTCCATCCCAACTTCCTGTCTAGGATGAAACCAAGGAGCTTAGCCTTGTCAAGAAATGCCAGTCTGACACCCTCCAGTACCGGAGATTCGACACCCGAAAGTAGATTGTGTCTCCTTACAACGAGTACAAGTTCTGACTACTTCGAGTAGCCCCACTGACCAGAGTCGATATATCATTCTGCAGCACCTCACTAAAAACGCTCGGAAACTTACAACATCGTTGGTATAGGAAACAACCCTACATCCCAGACTCTCAAGATCCAAAAGCAGTCTATTGGTTGCTAGATTCCATAACAGCGGTGAGAGCACGCCACCTTGAGGTGTGCCCCTACAGACGAACCTACGCACAGCGGATTCTCCTATGCTGGACTGTATAACCCTGAAAGTTAACAGTAGATTAATTAGTTCACACAATGAATCATCCACGAGCAGGCCCGAGAGTGCCTCATTGATGGTCCCAGGAAAAATGTTTAAAGGCCCCGTTAATGTCCAGAAAAATCACGAAGGCGTATTCCTTGTGACTGAAGGATTTTTCAATGTAGCTAACCAAAGAGTACATGGCGATGTCCACCGATCTGCCCTTCCAGTAAGCGTGCTCCGAGGTGGAAAGCAGTCGAGATTAAATACTACCACGTAGATGGATGACAATTATTCTCTCAAAAGTCTTAAGAACGATGGAGAATAGACTAATCGGTCTGAAGTCATTAGGGCGCACATGTGAGCTCTTTCCTGCCTTGGGTATAAAAGTCACTTTAACCTCCCTCCATATATGAGGAATGTATACCAATTCCAGACAATGGGGTATAATAATGTCAAGTTAAAGAATGTCAATTGACGTTATTACTCTTTCAGAAATGAAGATACATAATATCAAACTGACATTATTTCATTAAACGTTATTACACTCTACCAATGTATACACGGTAGTTTTATACTGACTAAGTCAGAAATTCACATGTGGCTGGGCCCAGAGTGGATATCCGCTCTAGGCGGTATAAATTTCATAACAATAACTTCACACTGAAAAAAGTTAGTTCGAAGCGCGCATAGCGAAGGCTCCAAGTTTGCGGGTAAAAACAATTTTTTCAAAAAGATGAACAGATTTGAAAATTCGGGGAGATTGTTCATCAGCCAAATATGTATTCGCATTTTAGGGTGATTTCCCCCCAAACCAAAATTTGTTTTTAGGGCATAGTTCACACCACAGAGACCATAACCACTAACGCGCCCGTAAGCTGAGGAGAAAGACAAAGAGTACACCAAAATTACCGGCAACACGGGATTTCTCATGCAATTCTAATTAACTAAATTATAACAGATTAAAAAAATATTATCCAAAATTCCTTCGATCTGTTAAGCTGTTAGCGGCTATAGCATTTGAATGTTTGAAAAATAGTAATAACCGATCTTACATTATGTATTAAATAATAACTCAAAAACTACACAATGCAGAACATACATTGTGTTATTTTACTGCCTGAAAATAAGATAAATCTCTGTATACACACTTTCTTGCGTCAAACACACTGATTTCTCGCATTTTAAAAAAACGTTTTTTTTATGGACAAAAATGCTTACAACACTCGAACTGAGTTACAGAAAGCACGTGCTGTTGCTCAGAGTTCCTTGATTTGGGCGATCGGTTGCACCCTCCATGAGCTTATGAACTTTTTGAAACCTTCATGTGTCTCTAACATTATAAGACACTTCGGCTCCGTCCCCATAGACCAGGGATTCGGAGCTAAGTAGAGTGAAAAATGAGATGAGGAGCAGATTTCACAAACCGGAACGAAGTGGATAATATAGCAGTCTCTATGATCGCTAAAGGATCCGGACTATGCAGAAATGTACACTAGCGAGGCAATCACAACTATCAAGCTGTGGTTAGAGAAGGTTGGACTGGAGCGGGTTGAGCAGAAAAACGAAGCCGTTCTCATTAGTAATCGCAGAAAAAGGGATTCTCTGAATGTCAGAGTCGGAAACAGCATTACAGCCTCCAAGCCCGCCATTAGGGACTTAATGGGATGATGATTGATCCAAAGCTGACATTCCGAGACACCCCTCGAGGGTGTTGTATCCCTAAAGGGCGCGTCCTCAGGTGGCGGATAGAGGAAATATTACCCGCGGACCAAACAACAACCAAACAGCATGAAGGTCTAACGTCTATACTTCAGGGTAAAAGCGTCTACTCAAACCTGACATAAGTATAAAATAGTACCCGATTTAAGAGAAAAAAAATGGAGACAAGAAATATACCCAGAAGAAGAATAGCAGGGATATCTGAGGGAGCTGCCACCTCCGACGGGAGCCTCTATACAAGAGGGGCATTCGCCAGCAGTAACTGGGCATGTAACTACCAACACGAAGGGGACCGACTGCCGCGAGTGCATCTGCACGATCCGATAGAACGGGGACTTCTCTAGCAACATCGAGGAGCCCTCCTTCACCCGTGCCTAATGTTTCGCCTGGTATCCAGGCGACCACAAGTTGCGAACTCGCATAGGCAACAGATGAAATTAACCTTCCTATCATCCGTGCCTACTACGAGATTGAACCTCGCAAGGGACATCATACCGTCCCTTGCTTCATCAGAGATTCGTCGAGCGATTTATGCAATATGCGAATGTGTCGGCGCAGCGGGTTTCAGATCAGTACCACTTCATTGTGCGAAGGAGTGCAATACCGGAGATAACCAGGGAAAGGATACGGCAACTGGAAACCAAGAATCGGCGGGGCCTGATGTGGCATGGCCACCACCATCACGTCACTCTGCCCCGCACAGGAGTACCTACAACACCCTCGAAGTACACCACTACACGCTGTGTTGTTGTTGTAACAATGCAGAATTAAGCGTGAATGTGTGTGCTTCATAAAATCAGCGCAACCGACTCGGTTTCCTCCGTATGAAGTTGTAAAAACGCAGCCACTTCGATGGGGTTCTCCAAGAGCGCTATAGGTGTTAAGTACGTTGGTGCTGCAGGACAGTACACGCTGTGTCGAGGTCTCTGCTGAAGTTCACGACGAATATTAAAGAGCTTACTAGGAATATCAGGACATAGATCCCTTGTGCAGACCTGGCATTCCCAGATTATATACAGCCACTGCAACACCTGATTCTCAAATGGACAGCGAAATCGCATCCAGACTATGCTCAGATACATTACTTAACTGCAATACCTTGTGTATGTATTGTGGTGCAGTGGCGGCTGTCAGATTACATGGTCAGAGGCTCCGTGATAACGTTGTCGACGTGAGACAAAAACAAGATTCGGTCTGGAAGATTCGTCTTGAGCGGAGGAGAGATCTTTACGACAGGATATTAGCCGGTTAACTCAATCCGTCGCCGGCAATACCTGTAAGCGGTCAAACAAAAAAGTGGAAAAATGTCACTCCTTCCGGAACTCGTGTATACACTGTATACAAATCGTCTCCGGCGATATATGCTGAGCCTCACCAGACGAGTTCAGAATAATGATTTCACTAAAAGCCAGAGAACTTCTACAAGTCTATCAACGAAGACCAATAGGCTAGCCCCACTATTAACTTCAGTGACTGTTGCGGAACAGTACTGGGGTGGACTTTGGCAAACTCTCACTCAATACAGCACACCCAACATACACCAGTGCCGAAACCACCCAAGACTGTATATGTGGTCAGCTAGCACAACAGATTAATCTGTTGATTAGTATGCCTGAGGAATTTCCAGCTTTCCTGAGAGCAGGTGTAAGCTATTTGTTACCCAAACGGGAAACAGTTGCAAGCCCTGCTAAAACCAGGCCAATAACATGCTTGCCGACACTGTACAGATACATTACAGCCATTATTTGTGGCAGGACACCTCGAGCAGAACAATATCCTTGCCGAGGACCAAAAGGGTTGCCGAGTCGGATCTAGCGGGCGCAAGGAGCAACTTATAATCGACTCGATTGTGGTAGGACACACCACGCACAATCACAGGAATCTGTATTGGTGCTATATTGATTACGTCAAAGCGTTCGACAGCATCCTCAATAGCTGGCTAATCGAAGTGCCCTAATAAATTTCTTGATAAAAGTGATGAAAGGATGGCAATGGTGCTGCATAGCGGTGAACCCCGCTTCATCAATTTTACATTCGGGTATTCCATCAAGAATTGTCTACTTAAAATGTTTTCCAAGTTCGAGCTGACTCACCTGATGACTTAGATGACATCAAATTATACTCGGGAAGCGACACACATCTTAAGTCCGCTCCGGATCACCGGAAATTTCAGTCGTGACATTCAGATGGATTACGGGTTGGACACATATCGAATTCGCAAAGGTATACAGGCACGGCTCCCTGGCTTCACCTTGAATGTGCAATGTTGGACGCTGACTTTTATAAATACTTAGAATTCTGCAAGGTGAGCGTACCAATATTGATGACTTGAGAGAAGGACTGTGGTTGAGTTCTGGCGCAGAGTAAAGGTCGCTACACATGATCATTCATTTGCTCTGGTGAAGTTAGACCAAGAGAAGATCGACAAATAAAAGACAGTGAATTGGCTTTGGCAGCTATTTCTTGAAACTCACTTGTCGAGCAGGTGGCTTCGTGCAGGGTTCTCTTTGCCGAAATAGAAAGTTCAATGATTGCCATCCAGGACGGCGTGGTCCCCACCCGTGCTATCCTAAACATAAATGTAAGCAACGGGTGGATGATGACCAATGCAGAATGTGTGGTTCGGTGGTGAAAACACTAGACCATTGCTGGTTGCTCTGTAATGGCACCAGAAGAGTACAGGGACAGAGACAATGCTGTATGCAAGGTAATCCACCAACACCTTGCATGATCGGTGAAACCGTTCCGATCTACCAGTACATTCCACAAGCGGTGGTTGATAGCACTCGCTTTACAATGTACTGGCCAGGTAAACACTGATCACCCAGTTGCCACAACAAATCCGATGTATACTCCTTGTAGACGAGACGAGTCGCTCCGCATGGATAATCGATGTTGCTATTCCCCATAATAGCAACATCGAGATAAAACATACGAGAAAAAGGTAAACTATAGTGCACAGGCACAAGAAATCCGACAACTTTGGCATCTTGGCAGTGTACAAATAGTGCCTGTAATATTGACGCCTACCGGTATTGTACCAAAAGCCCTTCTGACTTCCCTAACCAAATTGAACCTGCCGCATAATCTAATTGACGCAGTATCCAGAAACACGTAATTCTGCATACATGTGCATTTGTGCGGAAGGGGCTCGGCGGACTCCATTAACTCCTGTTATTCGAGCATAAACGGCAAGCCCCCCTACCCTAAAACACGAAAGATACAGCTCCTCTTAATCAACTACGTACATACTTGACATGACAACGAAATTACGCGCTCGGTAGTCGTGAGGTCTTGATCGCCACTCTACGATGCTTGGATCCAAAGATCAAGTGTCCATTTCCCACGGCGCGTTAATAAATAAAAAAAAAACAAATCTACATGTGGGTAATATTAGAACTCCCACAGCGTTCCAAGCTTGTCAGTAAGACGGCTGTACGGAAGTGTATGCTAGCAACTCTCTCTCTCTCTCTCAATTGCCCTAACCCCTTGTGGGACATAGTGCGTCAACTGTTCCATGTGGCCCAGTTGACGATTCATGGCATAAACTAGTTTCGGAGAACGCAGTTACCAGCATGCACCTCCTGCACATCCATGGCCACGAACGTCGTCGTGGACGGGATGCTAGCAACTACACGATCCTAAATTTATATACTACTGAAGCGTCAATAAGGCATTGCTATGCTAGAGATGTTAACGCGCCAATGCCCTTAGGGGGCAATTATTTTAATAAATGCACGTACTTAGAAAAACACAAAAACCAAAGACATTACCAATGTTACCTCCGCCTCCTTGTTGGGCGGCCGCGTATGCATACGGGTAGTATCCTTGTTGCATATATTGTGCCGACATTTGCGCGGGGTACCCCTGAAAAAAAAGGAAGGAATTAATGCTCTGCCGTAGTTTTCAACTCAGCTTCAAGACTCACCGTGGGTGCATACCAATAGCCCATTTGCTGGTAAGCAGCATACGGATATTGTGCACCTTGAGGCGCTATTATTTGTCCTCCTATGGTCTGTGCATTTGGCACGGTTGGACTGAATACAACGCCGGCTTGCGGGCCTCCTGGATTGCCGCCCATTGCCATCTCGCCGCCGTTCTCCTTGCCCCAAAAGCACTTCACCGGATAGCCATGCACCTCGGTGTTGTGTGTTACTTCTATGGCGTGAGCAGCTGATTCTTTCGTTGTGAATTTAATGAATGCGTAGCCCTTGTCCTTGAATACCCGTACGTCTTGGATCGCACCAAATTGCCCGAAATGTTTGTGCATAAGTTCTTCGCTAATTACATTCGGCGGGAATCCACCACAATACACGGTCGTGTTTGTGGGACTTGTTTGATTGTACACCTCATCGTAAGTGGGTCGGCCCAGCTTTTGGCCTATTTTGTTTTGTTCGCGAGGTTGAGGCGGTTTTCGTGTCGACCAATTTGTTCGAATCGAGCGGGAGCCCAGCCATTGACCGTTCATCGCCTGGATGGCGTTCTCGGCTTCGGCCTTTTTAACGAACGATACGAACGCGTAGCCTTTCGATTTCATTGTCTGTGGATCACGAACAATTCTGCAGTTGGAGATTTCGCCGAACGGAGCGAAGGCTTCGCGAAGTGTCTCGGTCTCAATTTCAGGACTCAGGTCACCCACGAATATGTGGTGATGCGAGCTGGTGTCTGTCTTTGGCTGGTTGCCGGGGCTTGTTGCCCAATTTACCTACAACCGAACGGAAGTGTGCCATTAGCTAGTGAGTGCAAGGAACATGTCCTGTCGTTTGTGCTTACCTTAATTTCTTTGTTGGACAGAACGCGTTTGTTCATTGCAGTTAGTGCTGTGGCGGCCGACTGGTGGGAAGTGAACTCTATGAAGGCGTAGGGATCATTACCGGGCTCCCTGATGATTTTACAGCTCTTAACAGCACCCAAAGTGTTGAACAGTGTGATGAGAAAGTCTTCGGATACGGAATGGTCGAGATTCCCCACATAAAGGGTTTTCGGTTGTGTCTCATCCATTTCTAGTCATAAATCTGTTGTCTACGGGCGGGAAAAAGAGACACAAATGGCCGGGTTTCGAGCTAAGATCACAGTCGGTTGATTGGGAAGCAAGCCTGCAGCAATCTACACAAAAGCGAAAACAAGGGAAGGAGGTTAACGCTTCATGTGTACAAATACGAGAAGAATCAGACCCTAAACTGACCGATTACGAATGCGAGCGGCGACAGCGAAAGTGAAGGCGAACGAACGCAATTCGCTGTCGTTATCAAAATCACGGAATGCCTGGCGTTCAGTGCACCCGTCCAAATTATGTAAAACAAGACGTCCCAGTACTTGATTATTGGGCGCCTTTTGTTTCTTACTTGCTAAACTTTTTCACTCACTCGAAATTGCACGCGAACCGAACAGAGGACTGTCCGAATTTCTGCCAAGTCGTTGCCGCACTTCTATGAAAGTGTAGCCACGGTCTTGCCGTCTCGCTCGCCTTGTTGTTTGAATTCGCCGCGGACTGGCGGACTTGACCGTTCTACGCGCGGGGTGCAGGGCAGCCGAAGGCGTCTACGAAGTTTCTCCCATAGCCAACATGACGTGGCTGAAACTTTCCAATTTTAATGCAAAATCGTCACCGTGTACACAACCACCTATTCAAATCTACGCCAGACTCACTTTGCAATAATTTGCATGCACTCACGCACTTCGGGCCAACGTAATTTAATTAGAATTGTTGTTTATTGTTCGGTACTTTTCCCGAGCGAATTCACTACAAGTCGTGTCGCCTATTTCATTCGCACTCATGAGCTTGCAGGCAATACAGGGCGCAATTCTAATATGGCGGTTTCCATAGTGTTTCGTCGATAGTGCAGTGCAGTTCGGAGAAAGATTATGGGTGGGTTCGGAAGTTACACCTACATCGCATTATTAAATTTTGGTACAATTTTTTTTATCAAAAACAAGAAGCTCTGGTGTTTGTACGAAAATATTAGCCGCAAACACCTCTATTCTGTCCAATGCTTTCCCACAAACACCAGAGCTTTAAGTTTTTTATCAACAATTTAATAATGGGTGGGTTCAGAAGTTACTTAAAATCACACATTGCTCACGAGCGGTTCCGCAATCGCTCGGTTATTCAGTCTGTGCCTGTTGAACGCAACTCCCGTTGTCACACAACTTTATATAAAAGTCCGGGAGAAATAAAGAATTTGGACGAAAACCCATAGAAAACTTACATGAAATCCATATACAGCCAGCAAATATTTTTCACTTCAGAGTACACCTGCTGGACGCAACTCTCGTTGTCACACACTCTTCATACGAAAGCCAAGAAGAAAGAGAACTGTGGGCGGTGAGCAGAAATATTTCTTGCACGGTGATCATTTGATCATGATCACTTGAGCAGAAGTTGCTCGGTATCTTCTGGGCCCAGCCAATGTGTGGGTTCAGAAGATACTGAGCTGCTTCCGCTCAACTGATCATGATCAATTGATCACCGAACAGGAAAAATTTCTTCTTCTTCTTTCTCCTTGACTTTCATATGAAGTGTGTGTGACAACGAGAGTCGCGTTCAGCAGGCACAGACTGCATAATCGACAAGTTCCGGAGCTGATCGCGAGCAGTTCGTGCTCTTCGGTAACTTCTGAACGCAGGGAATGATCACATGAGCGGAAGCTACTCGGTAACTTCTGAGCCCATGCAATGTGAGGTGGGTGTAGCCGACCTTTGGCCGAAACCACTTCTGCGGGATACAAAAGTGGTCACTCACTGTCAACTGATATCACCGCCATATTAAAGGCCGGTTGACACGTCCAAAGTACACTTTGACAAAGTACGTTGACAACCTACTTTGAGGTTACTTTGAACGTGTCAACCCCCTTTCAAAGTGTTTTGAAGTCTCTAGCGTCCCATCAAAGCAAAGTAGGATGGTGCTCAACTTTCCATCAAAGAATTGATTGTAAATCGGCAAGTTAAAAAAAAAAAGCCGGAAATAGTGAGCTGTTGGTGGTTTTTATTCAATTTACGCTGGTCGGAACAATCACTACGTTTAGACCGCGGGACTATCTTCGAGATCTAACTAAATCGATCTAACTTTCGACGATATAAACGTATCGATCTAGTTAGTTTTGGACTTGGCTTATCTCTACTTGCGATGCGGAACTGAACTAAAAAAATTGGGACTATGTCGCTGTCATCACTAATGTTGACTCGGTGGTTGACGTTACCTTTGTTGTCGTTTTTTTTTGTTCGGCGTTTGCTTTGTTCGCAATTTCAGGAAAGCAGTGCGTGATCACGGGAAGGAAAAAGTATTTTTCCGTCGTTAAATTTATATCTGTAAAATTTATCTGTGCTGTCAACGGAGAAAGAAGAAGAAGAAGTACCTCTCTATGGTCGGTATAAACACTTCACCAACAAGTACTAACACTAAAATGATTTTCTTAAATCGCCTTCCAGTTCCACGGTCTAAACGTGGCCAATGTGTTTTGGTATAAATTGGTATAAATGCTAAATCCAGCGTTATTTGCAAGTGGCAAAATGGTAATGGTTGACATGCTCAAAGTACACTTTGTCAAATTATGACTTGGCAAGAATTACCATTTTGCCACTTGCAAATAACGTTGGATTTAGCATTTCTAGGGAATTTATACCAAAACACATTGTTCAGACCACCGTAAATTGAATAAAAACCACCAACAACTCACTATTTCCCGCCCCAACAGCTTTTTTATGAGAACTTGTCGACTTACAATCAAATCTTTGATGGAAAGTTGAGCACCATCCCACTTTGATTTGATGGGACGCTAGAGACTTCAAAGCACTTTGAAAGGGGGTTGACATGTGTCAAATATTTGCGTAATCTAGCCGTCAAAATCAGCTGAGTGCATGGTTGTATATCTAGATGGCGCTGCTTTGAGCAATGCCTGTATTCACACATTGGAAGCGCTACTAGAGCTCTCCCATTTCCATCCCAATTCTGCACTGAATTACAAACAAAAATTGGGGCGCTACTGGAGCGCTCCCATTTTGTTGTTGCCATACAGTAATACAGCGCCATCTAGATATACAAGCCTGCGCTCAGCTGATTTTGACGGCTAGATTACGTAAATATTTCCTTTGATGACGCCATCGTATCCACAATCCAGTGGTTGGCGACTGATGGCGGCGAATCCCCAGTATTTGTGCGTTCCGTGTTTAGTTTTCGTTTTCCGCGTTCAGTGTTTATTTGTTAGTAAAATTTCATCTAGTGATCCGAGAAAACACGTGCGCGATGTCGTGCGGTCGAAAGATGCATTTTGTCAAGTGTGGACTGTTTCACGATACTCTGCGACTGATCGCCGGGGCTGCGGCTTCGACCAAATTGCTGCAAGTGTTTTTAGAGGACTAAAATGCCGTCTGACGCAATTCCAATTGTAAACATATGACGTGCCGGGGACATCGTCGTGTGCAGTTACTGCCTTTTCAAAGGAATTAATGTGTGGGTTCAGAAGATACTGAGCAACTTCCGCTCAACTGATCATGATCAATTGATCACCGAGAAGGTAAAATTTCTGCTCACCGCTAGCACTTTTCTTCTTCTTCATTCTCCTTGACTTTCGTATGGAGTGTGTGTGACAACGAGAGTCGCGTTCAGCAGGCACAGACTGCATAGTCGACAAGTTCCGGAACTGCTCGCGAGTAGTTCGCGCTTTTCGGTAACTTCTGAACGCAGGGAATGACGTACACGATCAGCTGAGCGCAGGCCTGTATATCTAGATGGCGTTACCATAGTTCAAGCAACGAACATGGAAACATAGAAGGGGCACTCAGTACATTAATTTTTGTGAAGCGGGATGCAAATAGTCGGCCACACATATGTTTACCCATTTTTGACAGGAATCTAAACGGGAAAATGCATTGGGTAGATAAGGACAGCATCACTTCATAATCAGCTGTTTAAATGACAAGCTTCCCACGTTTTTTAGGCTGCGCGCAAGTTGGCACACGTTCGCGTGTCGCGTTCACGTGTTTTATGTCAAACGGTTTGAGTCTATGGTTTGCAACCAATGATGCGAATCTGTCAATTTGATAGATGCTCGGCTGTTGTCGTATCACGAAATTGGATTCATTATTGTGTATTAACGCCAATAATTTAGTATGAAATGTGTATTTATGCACATCCTACTACTCCCCAGTCGTTTGTTTTGCCACTCAATTCTTAGCTATTTATTCATTTTAAAGCACAATAATGAACTCAATTTGTTGATACGACAATAGCCGAGCATTTGTCATATTGACAGATTCGCGTCTTTGGTTGGAAATCATAGACTCAAACCGTTTGACATAAAACACGTGAACGCGAGACGCGAACGTGAGCCAATATGCGCGCAGCCTTAAAGCGCGTTGACATGATCAAACTACGGTTTGACAAGTCAGCATTTGATGAAAAGTTGTGCACCGTCCAACTACGGTTTGACAGCAGCACAAGACTTCAAATCAGTTTGACATGGGGTTGACACGTTCAAGTAGGTTGTCAAACGTGGTTTGACAAACCAGAGTTTGATCATGTCAATGTTTTATCCGGATCGCTACGGAGCGCTCCGTAGCGCTACTATCCCTACCGCTCGTGATTGCAATCGCTCCTTCCATCCGCTCTGGAGCGGTTACTTCCCCTTGGTAGCATAAATTTTTTACGCTCTCTGGGCATTTAGACGCTACATTTGACAATTCGCAGCTGGTATGTGCGTTGTGACGTTTGTGTACATCAAAAGCGCAAATAGAATCCCCGTCTATGTAAATTCACTGTCTTCTTGTCGTTTGATTTCATATTTCCATATTTCGTGATGTGATAAAGAAATGTTTTGCAATGGAAAATTGGTGAACGAAAGTTGTATAGCGGTTCACCTCGGAATTATATTGTGCGCGAATTACGTCCCCAAGTCGCAGTCAACGAAAATCAGCTGTTCAGCCAGTTATAGTCAAATCTCTTGTTCGCGTTCTTTTGACACATTCGAGCTGTGAAAAACTGGCTTCCTAGCAAACTTGAAACACTTTTTTGAATTAAGAATAGAAACATGCTCTTCCAAGCGCATAATGGCTCGTTTACATTTGCCAGTGCACCGGCATGCCTGTAGACTTGTCGACAAGTGCCTTGCGTGTAGCTGCTTGCATGTAGGTGTTTACACACACAATTTGAGTTGCAAGTTGGCTTGGATTTTTTCTTGAGCGTCAATTTGATTATCACGTATTTACCATTGCGATATTCAGTTGCAGGCGACATTGATCTTTGATCGTTTTTTGGCGTACCAATGACAGCAAACATATGTTCACAAGTCTACTGGAATGCCTGTAGGAAATCAATTGACCCGGAAGGCCAGCTACTTGCAAGGCGCCGTGCGGGTTTACTAGCCTGGCAGTTCACAGGCACGGGTGTTTACACATATGCAAGTGACAGCTTGCAAGTTACTTGCAAGGCACTTGCAATGCCTGTAAAATGTACGTACTTGCACGGTCTACTGGCAAGTGTAAACGCTACTTAACAGTAACTTACAACAAAACAAATGATCACCCACTGTTTTAAACCACATGCCTATTGTGAATTGATATTTCGCGGCTCGTTGATTGCGACAAAGTTGAACTCGTCTCAACTTTCGCGACGTAAGCGACGTGTTGTTCGCGCACAGTATACTTATCGCCATATGAAATACATTGGTTCAACTTTATTTGACAGCAGAAGCCGCGTTGTTCGCGCAGACTATAATTCAGCTATTAATCACGAAAGAAATGTTGACAGGTAGCGTCTCCTCAAATGTATAGTGGAGGGGATGTAGCGTTCCGTAGCGAAAATTTTTCACGTGAATGCAGCCTATAGTTCAACGTTATTTGACAGGAAGTGCCATGTTCGTTGTGCACATTATAAATCCAGCCTACATGTTCAAAGTACACTTTGTCAAAGTATGCTTTGGAACGAATATCCACCATTGTGAATTACCACTTTGCCACTTGCAAAAAACGCTGGATTTAGCATTTCTAGGAAATTCACACCAAAACACATTATTCAGCCCACGATAAATTGAATAAAAGCCACCAACACCTCAATACTTCCCGCTCCAACAACTTTTTTCTGTGAACTTATCGATTTACAATCAATTCTTTGATGGAAAGTTGAGCACCATCCTACTCTGTTTGATGGGACGCTAGAGACTTCAAAGTACTTTGAAAGGGGGTTGACACGTTCAAAGTAACCTCAAAGTAGGTTGTCAACGTACTTTGCCAAAGTGTACTTTGAACGTGTCAACCGGCCTTTATGTGTCCATTTGACAGCTGTTCGAACGCCATTGTGAATTTACGGCGTCTTGAAAGTGGTAGTCTTTCTCGGGTTTGTTTGTTTATAAACGCTGGAACCTGTGATGTTCGACTGGCGAAAGTTAGTAACATTAGTGATTGTTAGCATGAGATCAGGGACTAGGTACTGATAACTAAGGAAGAGATTGGCACTGGATGAATTGTAAACGCGGTGATGCAACACAGTAAGTCGAAAACAAATCTGGCTTTGCAGGTTGTTCCGCATAGCAATAACAACTCATCAAATTCTACGAACTTCAAGACGAGCGTCTCAGCATCAAATTCCAGACTCTCTGCACTTCAGTAAATAACACAGGGGATGACTGTTACTTCTTTGTTGGGATAAAGCTTTTTCTTTGTTCTGTGTCCACGTAGGGTTTGATAATATCTCGGAGCTAGATCAGAAGTTTACAGGAGCACGGATTGAATTATCAAGTCGGAAATTAGCAAGAGTCATCGGCAACTTTTATTCGTCCCATACAAATGCAAACGATCGATTTGCCTTCAATGTTCACTATGTCGCTCCAGTTCGTGGTCCAGCAGGAATTCATAGCATTGGTATCATTAACCCATTTCCGAAATATTCATTGACTACATTTGCCCTATTTTCTTAAGAAGTATCGGCTGGGTTTGATGGTATCAAAATCAGTGATCTTCAAATGGTTTGTGAGGAAATTTCTCCATTACTATGTCAAACCATTAATAAACATCTTAGTGAAGGTACATTTCCTGATGTGTTGAAAATTTCGAAAATCAAACCAATTTTCAAAAATGGAGATCCTAATGATCCATCAAATTATAGACCTATTGCGTTGTGCAGCGTATTTAGCAAGTTATTTGAAAAGGTGGTGAATACCAGAATTGTTCGCTTCATAAATGAGACTATTGGATTTGATGAACAACAATATGGCTTTTTAGCCGAAAGTAACACAACTGCTGCGCTTACAGATGCACTTCATTTTATAAACTCTGAACTTGATAGTTCAAAATATGTGACGGCCATTTTTATCGACTTGAGCAAAGCCTTTGATACTGTAAATCATACAGTCCTGTCTGAAGCCCTGTATGAATTTGGTATTAGAGGAGTTGCTAACAACCTGACAAAAAGTTACTTGAAAGATAGACCAATTATCACTGAGTTCCATAATGAGATAAGCGGCGAAGTAATGATGAATACAGGGGTTCCTCAGGGTTCTATTTTAGGCCCTACATTATATCTGCTTTACGTGAATAATCTAAGTCACGCAGGCCTTACCGCCAAGTATGTGACTTATGCAGATGATACTCTTCTGCTTTATTCTTATTTTGGGAAAAATGATGCCGAACAAGTTATCAATCATGATATGAAAATCTATAAACAGTGGCTTCAAGACAACAAATTAGAGCTTAACACCGAAAAAACTCGTTACATGCTTTTTAAGCAAAGAAACAAGACCGATATCGAACTCTGTATCAAATTTGGAAACCAGACTATTGAGAGAGTAGACAAAATCAAATACCTATGCCTTATTGTTGATGAGAAGCTTTCGTGGAATGATCATATCGCTCAAATTAGATCTAAACTATGTCCATTAGTTGCTTTATTGAGGCGTAGAAAGTACATGAATATCCATCTGAAAAACTTGGTCTTCCATGCCCACGTCATGCCTACGGTTACATATGGAATTTTTAACTGGTGCCAAACATCGGCCAGAAATATTTCAGCAATCGGAAGAATGCTTAATAAAGCTGTCAAAGCGATTCATAATCTACATCCAAGAACACCTACTTCAGAAGTCTACGAATTGACCGGTAAACCAATACCATGTAATAAGTTTTATTTTCCATTTATTATAAAAGTTTATTTCTCAATGTTATATACACTTCGTTATGTCTTTATAAAATACCCTGACTTAAATCCGATGGAACGACTTAAAGCCTTCACGGCTCCTAACAAAATGCGACTTGGTTAAACGGAAAGACTTACCGCCTGGACGGCTCTTAATAGAATACGACTTAATACTCGTATGTTAAACGGAATGACTTACCGCCTTGACGGCTCTTAACAGAATGCCCGGAATCTCCTTTTGACTGACAGTTCAGCCATTTAATGGAACCACGCAACGATACAGCCTCCCACCGTATTGTGGCGCTCGTGTCGCTGAGTGATGCCACATGTCATTTTAAAATTCTCAAATTTAATATACTACAACTCGGCCATACCTAACAATTGATCGCCCTCGATCACACAAGCTTCGCAAAATATAACAATTGTCCTAACATAATAAACTGAATGAATGTGTCGATAATACAACCGACGGACCAATAATAATAAAACGCTCGATTCCTTTTTTTTTTTTTTTTTTTTTTTTTTTTCAAAAGGACTGACAAAACTTTATTGATAATTATGGAATTTATTTACAAACTAAGTGCTGAGTTTACAATTTCACAATTTACAATTGAATATTGAACTTACTGACTAAGACAAAAAAATTATTTAGGCCAAAAGGTATTGAACAGTAATTTCCGTTTCTCGGAGTTGCAATTTTAAATTGACTTGAGGTCTTCGACATCCTCCCAAGCCAAAAAAGGTAATAATACATAAATAACAGTATAGGTGCATTTACAGTGAAACAATTAAATTATGGTGATCTTGGGGATGCCCAATCGTCAGTGTTGTCAATAACTACGTTATTGTTTTCTATTTGGAAGGCCTTGTTACAATTCATGTGGTAACAAATGGAACCAATAATAATTAACGCTGCTATTAATACTAAGACTATTGTGGATATTGGCACTGCGTTTTCTTTTACAAAGGTTATGGCAGCATTGTTGCTAAAGTCTTGTTCAATAAGTGGTAATTCTTTATTTTCTACTTTCTCAAATTGTATGGGAATCATGTTGAATTTTGTATTTAAGTTTGAATAAAAGATTTGCGGTACTTTATATTTAAAATGTTGATTTGCCACAATGCAGTCTTTGTCTAGGAATATGATACCTATATCGTAAGCTACTGATAGTTCCCTTTTTTGACAAAAAACTGATATATTGCCCTTATAAACTAAGATATCGGGGGTGATTTTGTCGACATAAATGGGGAAGTCATATTTCTTCATTCCGCAATTTCTAATGATGCTGCCCTTGACGACTATATTGTGTAAACAAGAATCTGATTCAATTTTGGAAAAAATGGGAGATTTGTAAATTGTTAAATTATTTTTGAAGATTATTTCAACGTCTTTTTCCGAAAAATAAGTTAAATTTCTGTCGTCTAATATCAATACTGAATTTATATTTACTATCTCATTATGTTCATCTGGAACAGAAATAAGTTTGTACTTGAAGTACTTTTCGATTTTCAATATGGGGACCGAAAAGTTAACCATGAGAATGTCCTTATCAACATATAAAGTAGGTTCATAAAAATTACGATGGGTAACCTTTCTTCAGTTTTGACTAATATTTTCCTTTGTAATTGAATTTCTTCTTTAATATTATCATTCATAAAAGTGATTTTTTCATATTTTTCCTTTAAGTATATCAAATGGCTTTGCAGGGCATTAATGGTAAATAATATTGAGGTTTGGTTGTTTAAATTATTTAACGCGATTGTGTTGTTGTTCAAATACTTGGAAAGTTCTAACTCCTTATTCAGATTCTTAAGAACAGCTTCATGTAGCTTCTCCACCCCTACGTTTACCGATGCAATTTTGTTATTTAATTGATTTATCTCCATTTGTTGGTACGCCCCATACCCGATACCGGTTAGAAAACCTATAGTTGAAAGAGTAGCTAAGGCGATAGATCCAACACTTCTTTTAGAAAATTTTTCTCTGATTTTATGCCCTTCAAGGGATAATATTACAAGCAAATTGCCGCATTCATTAAAATTTAGATCCCGACACTGTCGCTCGAGTGCTTTCAGCTCGGTATCCAATGTAAACATGTCAGCGGTGAAGTTTATATTCGTGTTTATTTTGAGATCCCAAATATCGCCCTGAACATACACTTCTCCTATATTTTGCATGTAGCATAAACTACCGTTTAATGGTAGAATTTGAAATGCGTTAATACCTGGAACCAACGTCAGCAATGAGAACAGGGTAACAAAAGCTAATTTGCTTGCTGATCGGGTAGAATAGGCAGGTTTACTATCTTCTTCTCTAAGTATTTCCACTAGTTTTGAAGTAGGTCTAATCAGTGTTTTATCCCCAACCTTCAGTTCTACTACCCTTACAATTTCGTTCTTATCCGGAAATGTTTTACTAACTCTTGCCAGAGGCCATTGACAGCATGGAGTATTCTCTTGTTTCAAGATAACAATATCTCCAACTTTGAAATTAGGCGCTCCCTTGACCCACTTATTAAATTTTAGCATTTGCGAAAGGCACTCTTCTTTCCACCTATTCCAAAACTGTTGTTGTATCCATTGTATTAGAGCCCAACGTTTTGACAATGGAATAGTTGCCTTGCTTAAATTTTCTTCGGGGGGAAATAGCAATTGCCTCTGAATCAGAAAATGGGCTGGTGTTAACACGAACGAATCTTGGAAATTATCATTAATGGAATGCATTGGTTTACTGTTAAGTATAGATTCAATGCTGCAAACTAAAGTGTAAAATTCTTCATAGGTAAAATATTTGGGATTCGTTACTTTCTTTAGAATTGTCTTAAATGTTTGGATACTCCTTTCCCATAATCCTCCAAAATTAGGACTAGATGGGGGATTAAACTTCCACTTTACTCCCATATCCGTCAGTGAACTAAGACATTCCTTCCTCCATTGTGCTAGATTATTGTATAGCATTCTAGAAGCACCTCGGAAATTTGTCCCATTATCGGAGAACAAAATGGATGGTTTCCCTCTCCTAGCACAAAACCTTTTCAGTGCGGCCATAAAATTGTCTGAACTTATCTCAGTGCATATTTCAAGATGTACCGCTTTTGTGACCATACATATAAAAATCACAACCCAACAGTTAATTGGTTTGTCAAATCGTAGCTTTGACGATTTAATTTGAAATGGTCCTGCCAGATCTACCCCCGTCGATTCAAACACGGGAGCAGGAGTAATTCGTTCCTTGGGAAGTTGTCCCATTTGGGGAATATTGCTTTTTGCTTTAACCCGTTTGCACTTAATACAGTTAAAAATTGTCTTTTTGATTAAAGATTTGATTCCCATTATCCAATAATTAACCCTTAGAAAGTTCAATGTCAAATTGTGTCCCCCATGCAGAGTTTGCTTATGTGCATATTCAACAAGAAGTGTGGTTAAGTGGCTATTCCTTTCTAAAATGATAGGAAATTTCTCCGAATAGCTAAGAAACTCGGCATTTTCTAATCTTCCTCCCACTCGTAGTAACCCAGAGCTGTCTATGAATGGATTTAGTTTGAAAACTGGGCTTGACTTACAGACTAACTTATCTTCATTTAGCAATTTTAGTTCGGCTCCGAAGGTAACTTGTTGGTGTAGTTTAAGAATTAAAGTTTCTGAATTTCTTAATTCCTTAACTGTCAATGGGCCCTTCTCTGTATTTTCTTTCTTTCTGAACAACCGAACTGCTCTGGACACATAGGCAAAAACTCGTACTATCTTAGGCCAAGACGAAAATCGACTAACTACCTCAGTTATAAAACATTCCCTCGGCTCATCGTGTGTGGCTACACACAGACTTAGGTTTATACTATTGTTTAGACGCTCAAAATTTGGAAACTCATCCATCGTTAGCCAAGTGGGACCATTTAACCAAAAGTCCATTTTGTCATACAATTCGCAGGGCATTAATCCTCTACTACCCAGATCACTTGGATTCTGGTCAGAAGGCACATAAAATATTTGAGAAACATCTAGAATCTTTAAAATTTTTTCTACCCTATTCTTTACGAATCGCTTGTTGCCAGGCAGTTTCATTTTTCTTACCCATCCAAGACATACTTGACTATCAGTAAAGGCAAAGATATTTTTTATAACTATTTCGGTTAATATTCCCTTAACACTTGCAATCAGTGATGAGAGTAGAGTTAACCCTTCAAGTTCTGCCTTTGGGATTGAAATATTGTCCGGAGGTGTCACTTTCCCCTTGGCTGCCAAAAAGGTTACAATATAGCGACCTTCAACTTTTGTACGTAAATACACCACTGCAGCTATCCCATCCTTACTAGCGTCAGAAAACCCGATTAAATCGCTCATACTATTTCTAGTATTACCTAAATGTCTCGTGACACGAATATTGCAAATCATATGAACTTGAGAATATATTTTTGCAACTTTCTGTTTTAAACTAGGCGAAATTTCAGTGTCCCAATCACATTTCGTCAACCATATTCTCTGCATTATAATTCTTAATAGCATGATAAAAGGTAGAATCATGCCTATCGGGTCGAAAAACTCAGAATTTCTAGCCAAAATACCTCGTTTAGTAAATTTTATAACTGGCAGCTTAGGCACCTTCACACCTAAACAATCCGTTTTTGAGTGCCAATTGACTCCTATTAAGCAAACGCGATCAATTTCTCCTTCAACAAAACTATTTAGTTTATCTTTTGGATTGATATCCTTTAAAACTTCTTCGGGTTCATTACTCCACCATTTCGTGAGGTGTAAATGACAGGAGGCTAAGGTATCGCGAATATCGGTAGTAAGTGCACGTGCTTCCTTAACAGAGTACGATCCTGCAATAAGATCGTCCATGAAAAATTTTCTTGCTATGGCTTCTCGGGACTGTGAGGTAGGGGCCAATTCTGAAACTTTCTTCATAGAGTAGTTAGCATTAAATGGAGAACTTGCCATCCCATATGTAACGGTTAGCAGTTCATACTCCCTCAAGGGGCCATCTAGCTTGGGACGTCTTAGAATTCTTAATTTATTTTGATGTTCTTTTATCATCCTAAATTGTCTAAACATTTTTTCCACGTCACTAATAAATAAAATGGGAAACTGGCGTGATTGCAAAATCATATCGAAAACGGTAGGAAGTAGATTTGGCCCAGTATGAACCAAATCATTAAATGTTAGTCCATTACTCGTAGGAAAAGAAGCATTAAAGACTATTCTTACCTTGGTAGTAATCTTATCGCTCTTGAATATTGCATGGTACGGGACATAATAGACCGAACCATCCCGTATTTCAATATTTTCTTTTTCCTCGACTAGTCTCATATGACCTAAATCTTCATATTCTTGTAAAAAATTGTCAACTTGTGTGCCTTTGTTGGGATCAGCCATAAGTCTTCTCTCTTGTGCCAGAAATATACGTTTTGCATTGTCAAAAGAATTGCCTAATTTTAGGCAATCTTCCTTGAACAAGTAGGGTACGAAGATTCTCCCTGCACCATCTCTATAATATTGCATGTTGTATAACTGCATGGCTGATTCCTCGTCTACTTTCTCACAAGTATTATCTGGGATTTCCCAAAATTTTCGTAATCTTGACTCTATCTCATTAACCTCCTCGGATTGCGTAATGAAGGAAGAGACTGCAGAGATAGCCTCTGCCTCGACTCCGCCCGAAACCAACCAACCAAGTGATGATGGTTGCAATAACAGATTCTTCACATGTACTGACGGAATCGAACTGGCTATTATCTCGGCATAAACTTTGCCCCCTAAAAGCATTTGTATATTTTGTGGCTTTCTGTAATATGGATCGGCTAAGTCAAACTTTCCAAGCTCGTCTTTACTTTGCTCATCGAAAGATATGTATGGCAGGTTTCGTGAAACACACTTGACTACATATGCTTTTACATTATAGTAAAGGTCTAGGTTCTTAGTAGACCGTACTTTGAGCATCGTCATGGAATCGATCTTTTCAATTAGAGCGCCTCCCATACCAAATACTTCCACGGCTGTGGAGATCTTTTTTAGACCCAATTTCTGCACAAGTTCTTCTGAGATGTAAGAACTTTGCGAGCATTGATCTAATAAAGCTCGACAGTTATAAAGTTTACGATTGTTTTCAGCATAAACAATTGCAGTCGGCAAAATTACCTGAGTATGCTCAGTAAAAGTATTCATGCTGTGCGTTCCACCATTGCCCTCAATTGACTTTGCAGAATTAATTGATTGCGTGAATGTAGCAGCATTGGGGTCAAGTGTTGATGATCGCGACTCGGAATGCGACACTGTTTTGCTGTTTACCGATTTACCTTTGATTTTTTCGTCATGCAATTCCGAAAGATGATTAGCTGAGCAAATACTACATTTGATTTGATTTCCGTAGTAACAGGGTAATACTTTTCCATCTTTCCTTGCCTTATACGGGTGTCTAGCACACTTTAAGCAGACGTTGTTATTTTTTAAAAGAAATATTCTCCCCTTAGATTTCAAAAATTGGGAACAGTGTAAAATTGAATGGTCACCCGATTTACAAAGAAGACAACTTTTTTTCTTTGCTTGATTGAGATTTGTGAACGTTTTCGTGTTTTTCGTGGTAGCTTGGACGACTTTTTGTTGATTTCCCGATGACAATTTAAGACTCTCGAATTTTAATATTCTTGACTCTAGAAATTTTTCCAGCTCAAGAACAGTTGGAAGTTTTTTCTTGTCTTCAAGAGAATCTTCAAATTCCAATTTGGAACCGGAATCTAATTTACGATAGATTATTGGAAATAGTAAGGGGTCCCAATTGGAAATGTCCACCTCAGCAGATTTTATGTTTTGCAAAATCTCTCTGAGTCCGTCCAATATTTTTTTGAGTGAAGTAACATCCCTAGGAACACAGCTGGGAAAGTCCAATAATTGAAAGACGTAAGTTTCGACCAATAGCCTCTGATTCAAGTAGCGATCATCAAGAAGCTTCCAAGCCACATTATAGCTACTTTCTTCTAAGGCTAGATGCGAAATTAGGTCTAGAGCTTCCCCTTCCAAATAGGTTCTCACATGAACAAGTTTTTGTATTTCCGGTATTCCCTGTTGGTTCAGGATTTGCACCACCAAATTTTTAAAGGACTTATACTTCCCGACGTCACCACGAAACTTTCCTATCTCTAGGGGTTTAATTTTTATACGTGGCTCCTTAGTCGTCTGAGTATTTGTTAAGGCCTTGACTAATTTGTTAACTGCTTCTTCAAACACTGAAACGGAATTAGAACTAGCAGAACCAGAGCTTGCAGCATCTGGCGTGGGTTCTTCACTGACTGTTGTCAAATTGCTATTTATAAAGTGCAAAGTCTTCTCATACACTTCCTTTGCTTCCTCAAATTTTTTATCAACAAAATAAGTAATATTTTTGTCTTCAATTTTCTGAAGAAGGGCGTCATTACTCAGAAAGGTTATCCATAAGGATTGAATATCTGCCTTTAATGCAGTTAATTTTGACCTTGTACGTAGAGGAATCCCTAATTTTGTTGCATTACTACATATGCTACATAATTTTTCAAAAATCTCTTTCTGCGATCTAATTACTGAGTCCGACATGTTTAATTTCCAAAGGCAAATCCCCCAAAAGGTAGAGACAAAGAGGAAAAAGAAGAAAGTTAAAACAATTCACTCACCCGATATCTCACAAGAATAAAATCACTAACAAAGTTTGACTAATAACAATGATGAAGAAAGACGGGAACGTGCACATGAAAATTAGTAAGGTCACCAGAAACTTATCTTTCAATTTTCCACTTTCTGTGGCTACCAAAAACTTATATCCGGAACTACTCACGGACTGCAACTAGAACAGGCACTTGCAACAGGAACTTTGGCCAGAACTCACAGACTGCAACTGGAACTGATCAGCACACTCTCAGGAAACTTGATTGCTACTTTCCACTTTCTGTGGCTACCAAAAACTTATATCCGGAACTACTCACGGGCTGCAACTAGAACAGGCACTTGCAACAGGAACTTTGGCCAGAACTCACAGACTGCAACTGGAACTGATCGGCACACTGTCAGGAAACTTGATTGCTAGTCGTCAGCTTCCGACAACTCACAGGAACCAGTACAAGCCAACAAAACTTCACTGCGCAGCAATTGATCGGCACACTATCAGGAAACTTGATTGCTAGTCGTCAGCTTCCGACAACTCCCAGGATCCAGAACAATAAAAATTCACGTCGTAACAACTGGTCGGAACACTCTCAAAACCCTTTTTATGACGCGCCGGCTCAGGCCAGGAAAAAAATTTATCAATTCGCGGAAAAGACAATTTTTCCTTTGTTTTACAAAGCTACTTCCGCGGATAAACTAAAATTATGCGAAAATACTTTCGCGGACTATGCGAATATACATTCGCGGAACGACAGACCCAAAAATCGATTAATGCTCGACGGACCAAAAATATTGTCGATAATACAACCGACGGACCAATAATAATAAAACGCTCGATTCCTTTTTTTTTTTTTTTTTTTTTTTTTTTTTTCAAAAGGACTGACAAAACTTTATTGATAATTATGGAATTTATTTACAAACTAAGTGCTGAGTTTACAATTTCACAATTTACAATTGAATATTGAACTTACTGACTAAGACAAAAAAATTATTTAGGCCAAAAGGTATTGAACAGTAATTTCCGTTTCTCGGAGTTGCAATTTTAAATTGACTTGAGGTCTTCGACAGAATGACTATTTGGCCGAGGACATTACGGAAGTTATTTTTCACTAATTCGATTCAAACGATTTACAAATACGTTCTGGGATTTCGCGGAAGATGTAAACGAAATGAATTTAATTTATATGCTTTAAAACTCTTCTAAATAGCATTACGGAATGACGCATACAATGGTTTTCTTAAAAATAATCGAAATAGCCGTGTACTTCAACACTGGATGCGACGTAACAAATTATCAAAATTTCAATCGTAGCAAAGGAACGTCGGACCAGAATAAAGCAATCGAACATGTGAGCTCCATAAACAACCTCATCGCAGGTATAACGCTCAGGAATATGATGATAGCTAGGGTTTCCATGTACAATTTTTCAACTGGGCCACTGTCGCCGTTCGGGGAAATTCAATGCCCTTCCCCAACAACAGGTCCGTTAACTACGACCGAGTCCATGCGGCGATAATTGACTCGACACTCAAAACGGAAGAAGCGATGCGTAGCGGGGGCAGAAGAGTCGGCGAACACACCAAAATCGATGTAATCAGAAGGTGCCAGCGACGCACACAGCAGCGGAATGCTTTGGAAGCGACGTACGAAGTCGGCAATCTCGTTGGATTTCAATAAGCGACGAGGTCATCTCCACAGAGGCGCACACATGATCTCAACGGAAGCGCACACATGATCATGTCTGAAAATAGTCCTCAAAATAAATTTGTTATAAAACAAAATACCTAATCGGAACTCGGAGCTTCGTAATTTATCAGCGGGGTGAATGGCATATAATCAGTATCAGAGTCAGCAGAACGGATGGCGCAAAGCACGTATCGGAGTAGCCCTCGGATAACAGCATATGAAGCTTGAAGAAATCGACTGGATCAGCGCATGTCGGAATAATCCTCGGATAACAGCGTAAGAAGCTTGATGAAATCGACAGGATCAGCGGAGCCAGAAGAGCCGGAACAGCAGCGAAATCATCAAATCGGAATAACGGGACGGAAAACGGATTTTCAATATGGCTTGTGTCAGAAACGTTTCTTGCACATACGCCTTTTATCGGAATTCTTTCTTACAGAATATACAGAAAAGTTTTCTTATTACTGGAGATTTATCACGAATGCACTGAGTGTTTAGATATTTCAATCTGAGAATTGCACTTAGTTATTGAATTACTTTAACACGCAATGTAATTTGTCGCAACAGGTTCGTATTCCACGGAGTCCACCGCTTAAATCAGGATGCGCACAACACGTGTCGGAAATCAAAACGGAATCATTGAGTACCGTGCGAAATTACGGAACAACTATCGCATTCGGAATTACGTTGATTTTGCGATGTACATTTTATCAAAGTCACATCTCATTGAGTTTTAAAGGGTTTGATATCAAATTGTATTCGCTGAAAGTATATTAGGCACATATGCATGAAATTCTTATGGATTTCATTTTGGAAAAGCACTGCAACTTAAAATTGGATTTAGCACGCGACGAAATATTATGTTTCTAAACGAAATTATCAACTACTGTACGGAGTAACGGAACGGATTAACGGAGCAAATATTTCTTTTCACATGCGAAAACACTTTTATATGTCTCACATTTAACTCGTAGTAAACTTTGGAGGCTTATTCCGCAATAAGTAGTCCATAATCAATACGGATTCACTAAATTTTCCCAGATTGGGTTTGTGACACTGTTCCATCAAATTGGATAGTAAATAGCATGTAACGGAAATTGATTTCCAGTCAATGCATAATATAATTCACATAACCGGTAATTAAATCACGTGTTTTTATGTCAGAAAGGGCCATCGTATCGGATTGGCGATAACGGAACGGAAAAATGCTGTTTCGCGTTAACGGAACAAATGAGAGCACGCGGAATGCTAGCACGGTGTCGGATGGGCAAACGGATTGCGATCCCACTTCTGAGGTTGTAATAAGTTTTATTTTCCATTTATTATAAAAGTTTATTTCTCAATGTTATATACACTTCGTTATGTCTTTATAAAATACCCTGACTTAAATCCGATGGAACGACTTAAAGCCTTCACGGCTTCTCCTGACGGCTCTTAACAGAATGCGACTTAATACTCGTATGTTAAACGAAATGACTTACCGCCTTGACGGCTCTTAACAGAATGCCCGGAATCTACGTTTGACTGACAGTTCAGCCATTTAATGGAACCACGCAACGATACAGCCTCCCACTGTATTGTGGCGCTCGTGTCGCTGAGTGATGCCACTTGTCATTTTAAAATTCTCAAATTTAATATACTACAACCAATAGAAAAAATTATAATCTCTGAAAAAATAAAGATTATTTGGAAGATAGTTAACAAGAAAATTAAAACGTCCATTTCCGTGTCAATGAATAGAGAATTTCACAGCTATGGCACTCGAATTGCTGGAAATTTCAGAACACCTTTAGCCAACACAAACAGAATCTTGCTAGATCCAATTAGATCATCTCTACTGATATTTAATGCCTTACCGCAAGAAATTCGAACCCTTACATCATATGATACTCTAAAACGAAGAATCAAACATGATAGGGTAATCTCTCCTCGTACTCATTATATTGCCAACCATGCTTATCTAATAGTAATTAGTAGAGACCGGATTATATGCAAATGCATAACTTCATATGCATTTGCATATATTAGCTGTTTTTAGAGGTTTTAGCATATTTCATTGAAAATCCATTAATTTTGCATATTTTTAGGGAAATTGTTACGAGTCTTCTCATGATTTTTCCAAATCTCATGTAGTGTGCAAGGGACATTTTGTGTTTATAAGCAAACACTGTGAAAACAGAGTGAAAGCTATGCTATGATGCTTGTGCTGGTGCTGATATTTTGATCGTAAACAATCAGCGAAGAGAAACGTTCGCGTGAAACGTGCTCATGGAGCTTCCCCTACCCATGAGCTTAAGTGTCACCATACACTGTCGAACACGAACCTAGTACAAGTGGACCGGTTTTCTTCAAACCTATGTGAAGTGTATGTGTGTGTCAGAGGACATTTGTACCAGGTTCGTGCTCGAGTTCGACAGTGTATGGTGACACTAAGATCGCATTCGTAATTGTCCGGTGATTTTCGATATAAAACCCATTCATAACACACAGAAAAATGAAGCCAATACACCAATACAATACAGCATTTGAAAATTCTTCTACATCATCAGAACATCGCTGCCATAAGTACTCATTTTTCCCCACATACCCGAGTGTATCAAAAAACTTGAAACTCAAGGCTTGCATTTGAATGGATCTATTCTTGCAGTTGAATGGATCTATTCTTGCAGTTGAATGGATCTATTCTGCTGATTGAAAAAGTTCGTAAAATACACTCTGAATTGCCCAGACAAACTTTAAAAAAAAAAAAGTTTGAAAACATTCTAAACAACAACCCAGGCTTCGAGTCTCTGTGCCGGATTAATAGTTTTATTAATGGTACAGGTAGAACTTTGCCTGGGACAATATCTGCCAATACAGCACCCATGTTTAAGTATTGCCCTGTGACATCGGTGGACGTAGAACGATCTTTCTCAAATTACAAAACTATTTTAAATGATAAAAGACATAATCTTACAACTGAACACAGAACAATATATTATACTAAACTTCTATAAAAACAAGAGACTGCTAAAACCATTAAATTTGTGACTTTTCGTCCCTTTGTTTCTTAATAAAAACATAATTATCCAATTTTTTTCTTTTATTTTATGTTGCATATTTTCACATTTTACTTGCATATTCTAAGCATTTTACATGCATATTTGCATGCATATTTCAGCCTTTTTATGTTGCATATAATCCGGTCTCTAGTAATTAGAATCTAATACATAGTAGAGGTAGGCTGTAATTGTTTTTTTTTTCTAAGATAAACTTTCCATTTGCAGACGATCATACAATGGCCAGTAACAATGGAGAATCTTCCAATGCCAGTAGTCCACAAACCAATAGTCCAAGTGGAGTTACACATCAGAATTTCGAGAATGAAATGCGCATAATTGTTGAAGATATCGATGATCATCTCCCGCTGAATGACGAATCACCTACCGGAACAAATTTCTATTCGGTTCGTAATGCAACTACTGCTGTTGAGGAAAATATTTTATCAATGTTGCGTCAACCAAGTATTGAATTGGAAAGGCGGGGGGGTCCAAGCAGAATGTGGAGACTGAATTTGATTGATGTCCTACACAGAGTTCGCAGTTCTTCATATCTAAATCAAAATCCGACAGTACAACAAACGAACGATGGCAGGACGGAACATTCTCGGCTAATGACAGGGGGATCTCACGTTCACGTACATTTAGAAAATGACGTTCCTTCTCCGCCGCCAAATACTACTGGCAGACAAGATACCTCATCACAATCACGGCCCCCCTCTGATCAGCCAACCACCGATCATGACCCACCAAGACGATTCTACAACGCGCTGGCGGATGTACCCGAAGAGATTCGTGAAACTTTTTACACTGTGGTTCGTCACCTTCCTTTCGCTCTAATTCTCATCATGAGGCCAATATATGACCACTTCGGGACACTTTTCGATATGGTATCCGCTTATGGTTTATTCGCAGTTGGAGATGCGTTGTTTATGAAACAAGTCGCCAGGCAAACACATTACCGAAAAACCGTATTCTTCTTTAATTTATTAATCATAACTTCATGTTTGGTATATTGGACTGATGCACGGTCTAGTTATTTAAATTTACTATTAGTTAACACTCATATAAAGGATCCTATCTCATTGGGAACATTGCTCTATTCAACCTTCCTAACGGATTGTTTACTAAAAGCTATCTCAGTTCTTTTAAAAAACTTAGTGGCAGGATTACCAGGTTGGATGATGGATCATCGTAAACGGGTAAAATTTACTTATTCAACTTTGGAGATGAAGTATATTTTTAAAGAATTATGTTGCAGGGAAGATATTACATGCTTATTGAGGCCACTTTTCAACTTTATCGGTACTTAGCTCCGATACAATTTTGGCTGCTGTTTCATACGGGGACGGGATATCATGTTTTATTACAAGTAAGAATATCTCCTTTTTTGCACAAGTATTTCGTTGTCATTATTTTCATTACAGTTCTTCAGTGTGTCGTTCTACTTGATGTCAAAGTTTTATTTTCTGTATGATCATTTGATATTTTTCAAGAAAGCTGTAGTTATGTTTCCAAATAGAGTGGTAAGTGAAAAGTTTTTTTTTTTATGTTTATGCTGAGGCTTAGGGGATACTCTTTGATGCGAGAGCACAGCCTTGGCGGGAAGGAAATTAGGGTAGTGGGGCTGGGATGGGTTGAGTTTGAATGAGGTACCGATGTACGTTTCGTTTAAATTTTTGCAGATCATAACTGCAGGGGAAAACAAAAGATGGTAGGTTGTTCCACATTCGTGTTGTTCTGGATACAAATGAATCATAGAATTTAACGGTACGACTACTACTGAGTTCAAGAAAATGAGGATGGGCACGGCAGGCTAGCCGGGTGTTACGCGAAGGAAGAGCAAGCTCAGGAATAAGACTGGATATTTCGGCAGAACAACGGCGGTTGTAGTAGCGATAAAAAAGAGATAAGCAACCGACATTTCGCCGGTGTTCAAGCGACTCTATATGAGAAGTTATGGATTCATCGCCAATAAGCTTGAAAGCTTTCCGTTGAACTTTGTCTAATGCGGATAGGGCAGTTCGACCTGCGCCTGCCCATATGTGGGAATTATATTCAAGTCGCGGTCTTATGTGGGCCTTATAAATTTGCGCCAAATCAGATGTAAAGAGTAAAGTATCTTTTACAGCGATTCATGAAACCCAGACACTTCATTGCATTTTTTGCAATGTTAAAGATGTGGTCAGACCAATTTACTTTACTAGAGATGTTTATACCTAATACGTTCAATGTGGGTGTATCAGTAATGCCGACACCATCGACAAGAATGGGTTGGGCGGTAGATCGGGTACGTCGTTTATTGGAGATAAGACAACATTGAGTTTTGTTGGCATTAAACTCTACTCGATTCGCTTCCCCCCATGCAATAATTTTTGAGATATCTCTATTTAGTGAGTCAGACATGTGGTCTCGATTGAGAGATGTAGCATTTTGGCAGGAGTCCGCTGCAGAGTTAAAAGTATAAATAGAATCAAGAGTGCTGTCATCTGCAAAACTGTGAATTGGGTTTGATGTCACACTTAAAAGATCGTTGATGAACAGAAGAAAAAGCGTTGGTGATAGGACGGTACCTTGAGGGACCCCTGCGTTGGTGGTATGGCAATTCGATTTTACTCCATCAAGGACGACTTGAAGCGAACGGCCGTGGAGGAAACTTTGAATTCAAATAACTAATTTTGGGTCCAGACCAAAAGCCTGGAGTTTAGCTAAAAGAGCCGGATGCCAAACTCTGTCAAAAGCTTTCGAAATGTCGAGGGCAATGAGTACAGTTAAAGTCAAAATAAATAACTAGCGATATGTCCAGTGCGGGACTTGGTTTCGAGATGAATTAGCGGAATATCAATTTCCTACGAGTAAAGGTCTAGACACACAGTGCCCGTACCAGGGCAGCGCCGTAGTCGCCCGTATATCGGACACATGACCGTACATTACAAGCGAAACCACACAGTACCCGTACCGAGACCAACCGTGTGTTTCCCATGTGTCCCCGATTCCCGCGATTCTTCCTATACTAGCGACTTTAATTGCATGCAATGCAAACGTGTGTCTATCTATTCAACATTGTACATTTTCTTCGCCGTATGATGGCTACACAACAACCCACCCGACGGCGCCTGCTCCGTGTTCGGCTATGTGTGTATCCAATTTCTTTCCGTACCGAACCGTGAGCGAGAAAAATTAAACCAAACTAAACGGGCACGGTCCGCCCCGTGACGTGCAGGTGACGGTCTGTTGTCCGTGTGGGTAGTGTGGACCAGCAGACTGTTTTATATGGTACAATTCGCTTACCGTAGATCGCCAGTACACGGGCGACTACGGCGCTGCCCTGGTACGGACACTGTGTGTCTAGACCTTAAAGGTCTAGACACACAGTGCCCGTACCAGGGCAGCGCCGTAGTCGCCCGTATATCGGACACATGACCGTACATTGCAAGCGAAACCACACAGTACCCGTACCGAAACCAACCGTGTGTTTCCCATGTGTCCCCGATTCCCGCGATTCTTCCTAGCGACTTTAATTGCATGCAATGCAAACGTGTGTCTATCTATTCAACATTGTACATTTTCTTCGCCATATGATGGCTACACAACAACCCACCCGGCGGCGGCTGCTCCGTGTTCGGCTATGTGTGTATCCAATTTCTTTCCTTACCGAACCGTGAGCGAGAAAAATTAAACCAAACTAAACGGGCACGGTCCGCCCCGTGACGTGCAGGTGACGGTCTGTTGTCCGTGTGGGTAGTGTGGACTAGCAGACTGTTTTATATGGTACAATTCGCTTACCGTATATCACCAGTATACGGGCGACTACGGTGCTGCCCTGGTACGGACACTGTGTGTCTAGACCTTAAATCGTGATGGTGCCCGATGACTTTTTGTTGGTATATTAAGGGTTACCAAATATCAATCAAACATGTTACAACGCTGTTTATTTTGTCCACATTACTTGGTTATCGGTTTACTGACGGACACTCCATGCATTCTAGTCTAGAGGTATGTCGTTATGATCTTAAACTGCATGAGAGTCAATTCAATTTTACAATTGAGTTTGAAAAGAATTCGAGTGTAATTCTTAATTTCTTAAGGCAAGATTTGTTGATGTTATACGGTTACGTGGTCAAGTTGATACATGATACTTCCAATGGAGTTTATTAAAAATGTGATATGTTACGAACTGACACAGCTGGGCAAGGAGTTGCAGATTGCTAATGCGACTGTGAAGGTCGTATCAAAAAGGTACCCGAAACATGAGGAACAAAAATCTAAAAATATAGGACGAGGAAAGACGTTGAATGGATTGTTGGTCTGTTTTGGTGACTCGAAACGCTCTGAGTACAGATCTTAATGATTCCAGAATTCTATAAGAATCAAAAGTCCCAATGGTCAAGTAAAAAATATTTTAGGAAACAATTGAGGTGATACTACGCCTTAACCCCTAGTGGGGCATAGCGCGTCAACTACTCCTGCGCCTCATCGTACTCTGTTCTGGGCAATGGGGCGCAACTCCCCAAAAGGCTTACCCAGCGCCCTACACTCTTTTGCCACAGATCGACGCCATGTGATTTTAAGACCCCCTCTTGGCCGGCCTTGGTTGGAAATGGGGTTCCATTTCATGGCATGCAAAGCAATGCATTCAATTCATTTATCACTCTTCCGCAATGTGTGACCTATCCACTGCCATTTTCACCTGTGTATCAATTCGTCGATTGGCATCTGTCCCGTATGCCAACTTAGCTTATTGTTTCGGACCAAAAAATTCTTATAATTCGACGAAGACATGAGTTGACGAAAGTTTGCAGCTTTCTGGTCTCTTACTCTTACGGAAACTTTCCATGTACTGCTCCCATACAAAAGCACAAACAGCACCAGGGAGCGAGACAGGCCCAGCTTGATCTTGATGCTTAGATATCTGCTTTGCCAGATTTTGGACAGCATTTCGTATACGCATTTAGTCTGGCTGATATGGCGAGCGATGTCCTGCTCCGTACCACCACTTTCGGCAACAATGCTACCCAGGTAGAGGAAGTTGTCTACCTTCTCCAGAGGCTGCCTATTAATATTTATGGCAATAGGTGTCGAATTTCTTTTTCGGAAAGGGGGGCTAAGAGCCTTGGTTTTGTTGGTATTAATCTTTAGCCCAACCTTGCTTGCCTCCCTCTCGAGATCTAACGCCATTGCTGACAGATTTTGTGGGAGAGTAGTCGTATGTCGTCAGCGTAGTCAAGATGTTGTAGATAAGATGTCAAAGTCCATTGAATTTCTCTGTCTAATCCGGGCTGCATGCAACATACCGCCGAATACTATGTGCAATACGATCGGTGAAAGGATGCACCCCTGCCGAACTGCACTTTGAATCTCAAAGTCCCCCGACACCTTACTTTTATGCAGAACGCGACATTTCACGCCATCATAGGTTGCCTTAATAATAGCCACAAGCTTCTCAGGGATGCCTTTTCTGTGCAAGGCCGCCCATGTAGAATTCCGGTTCACACTATTGAAAGCCTTCTCGAAATCGATGAAAAGCAAGTGAAGCCGTGAATCGTACTCAGCGCATTGCTCGCTGATGATTCGCAAGGTGTTAATGTGATCGACACAGGAGAATCCGGATTGAAAACCAGCCTGCTCTTCATCAATTGTGCTTTCTAAGTAGGTCTTTAGTCTTTCCAGGACCATTTTAGCTGTTATCTTGGCAACGGCAGGAAGCACACAAATGCCTCTCCAATTATTACAGTCTGTGAGGCTACTCTTCTTCGGAAGTTTGATGATCAAACCTTCCTCCCACTCAGTGGAAAAGGTCTCTGCATTCCACGCTTTATCAATAAGTGGGTGCTGCAAATCGGCAGTTACGCTAGGCGCTGCTTGATAAAGTTCGGCAGTGATATCGTCGAGTCCGGCGGCTTTTCCTCGTTTTAGTGCAATAATTGCAGTGACTATTTCCTTTTTAGTCGGGGCAGTATACGGACCGTATACGCACATTTTGATGGTTAGCTAAATTATCTATACGAGGGGGAACTTCAGAGGTTACATGGTTCAAGACCGCGGCGAAGTGTTCTTTCCACCGCCTCATTTGATCTTGTTCAAAGATAAGTAGCTTTCCATCACTATCCTTCACCGGATGTTAGCAGGAGTTACGATCACCTGTAAACTCCTTGATGACACCGTATACGGCGTTTAAGTTGTTACTTCTTGCGGCTTCTTCTGCTGAGCCTAAAAGAGAATTCGCAGAAAATTTTTTATCGCGTCGCACACTACGCTGAACTTCTCGAGCTATCTGACGGTAAAGGAGTTCGATCTTGCTTGTGCCAAGGATGGTATCTGCGCTATCAATGTACGCATTTTTTTTTATGGCATCCCAGTTTTCATTTATGTCACTGTCTGGGTGACTGGTTATCTCAGCTGCTTTTTGTGCAAGATGGTCATTATATTGTTGTAAGACAGCTGGATTTTTTAGTCGAGCGGTGTTGAATTTGCGGCGTCACTAGGACGGCGCACGGCTGCAATACACAATCGATAATGGTCTCCTCCCATCCCAATATCGGCGCCCTTCTTATTTCGCACGTCCCGGTGGCGATTCTAGAATCTTTTACTAATCGCAAAGTGGTCGATCTGATTTCGTGTTCTGCGCCGATCAACAGAGGACCAACTGATTTTGTGGTGGTCCTTATGCTCAAACATAGTACCACCGATGGAAAGACTGTGGAAGTTGCAGAACTCTACAAATATTTCACCGTTGTCGTTACGATCACCAAGACCGCGTCTCCCCATCACATGTCTGAGCCTATAGTTATCAGCGTCAACTTTTGCATTCAAATCATCCATAACCATTATAAGGTCACCTTTAGGTGAACGGCGTTTGGTTGTTCTTAGAAGTAGTCTTTCGCCAAGACATTGTCGGGTTCAGTTGGAGCATTGAACATTGTATTATTGAGATGTTCCTCATTTTGGTCCGGAACCTGGTGGTCATGATTCGGTCGGAGAAGGTATCCCAGGATATGAGATACTTTCGTCCGGCTCTGGTTAAAAGGAGCCCCACACCTGACTCACGACCACTACCAGTAGCTCTACCGGAGTACAACATTACAGTGCTACCCGATAAATACTCCGCTGTTCCACCATCTTATCTCACTAAGATGTTTAATTTATACCTCTGAAATTCACTTTTTAATTGGAGAAATCTGCGTTTTGGAGACCTTCTAATCCATTGTCCAGGAGAGTATGCACAGTTCATAATCCAATCTTTGTCATTGTACGATAGCCAAAAGTCGTAACTGTTGAGTCAGTCCTTATCCGAGGTATAGTTGACGTTTCGTTAGCATATAGAAGATTTCGGATAGTGCAAGTTGCTGGCATACACATCCTGTCCCTTGTTTGTCGGGTTTAACGATGAGTCGTCAAAGGGAAAGGCTGTGGTATTATTCTTAAGCCCCACACCACAGGGGGAATGTTTTCCTCAACCAAATCATCGAACCGCCATCACTGGCGACTTGACATTGGTTAGCAATGGTCAGTGACCACTGCGGTTCCAGGGGCGCCCACACGGAGGACTATGGAAGACTATATGACTATATCTATAGTAGTCTGGATGGCGCAACGGTTAGCACGTTCGCCTTCAACGCACTGGGCCCCGGTTCGATTCCGGGGATTTACGTGTCGGACTATGAGCCCACTCAGCTGTTAAATGAGTACCCATTATGGGGTAAGTAACTCGGTTGAGCGTGTTGCTGATCACATACCTCTACACAAAAAACCGTCACGATCTAGAAAATGAGATGATGCTAACTCATCTCGAGGCCGTGGTTCAAATTGGACTGTTGCGCCAGTTATTTATTTTTTTATTTTTATAAATAGACCCGCATAGAAAGATACAAACAATTGCTTGAATGCTGTTTCTGATGTATGCCAACATTTTTCGACGATAACACGTAAACAATTTATCATATTGTAATAAAATATAGTGTATGTACACCTTTGAAAGGATACATTTCCAATGGTGTAAAAATGATTAAAATCTGTTCAGTTGTTTGGGAGGAGTTCCCGTCACAAAATTTCCATACATAATTTGTTAGCCTATTGATATATAGATATATTTATTTTATAATATATATTTTTATCGGTTTCAGCAATACGGACTCATACCAAGTGAGGAGGATCTGGAAAATAATGGTGGTGATTGCTCTATTTGTCAAGACAAATTTATTTTGCCTGTGATGTTGAATTGTAGTCATGTATTTTGTGAGCGTTGTATTAAGGTGTGGCTTCGAAGAAAATCGACCTGTCCTATGTGTCGGGCTAGTGTCGGAGAGATTCCATGGATTCTGGGGCGAACTTCTCAATATATTCAGTTATTTTAATCTTCTTGATTGCGAATGATGTGATCATAACTATTGTTTTATTTGAATGAAATATCTTGTTTAAGGTTAAAGAACTTTATGAATTATATTTACAGTACATATTAATAAAGTGTTCTATATTTTTGTTGAAATATTAACGAAAATCAAGTCTTTGGAAATTCTTGAAATTGCAGCGAAATTGACGGGGAGCTGATAGAAGCACATTAAAAATATTATCATGGAAATCGAAAGTTTTCAGCTAAATTATTTTTTATACCCTTCACGATGTGATAGGGGATAATAACTTTGTCAAGAAGTTTGCAACTCACAGAAGGAAGCATGTCCGACCATATAAACTATGTACACTCGCGAGCAAAAATATTGTATTGTAATGTTTCCTCTGATGAGCGAAACCAGGTTCGTTAGATATTCTTGTGCTGAATAATGAAAACATTTCGATTGAAAAACACACACACTTTATTTACAAAACGAACTACACACGCGTAACTAACAAACAACACCAAACTAGCTCGAACTATTGGTTAACGGCGGATAACGACTATCTCCTTTCCGCTTCATAGCGGATACTTTATAACGATCCGACTGCGACTGAGTGTCGATTATTATTACTTCTTACTTCCTCTTGTTTTTGGTGACATCTGCCTTTATATATCTGCGGGCGCAACTCCCCAAAAGACTTACCCAGTGCCTGACACTCCTTTGTCACAGATCGATGCCATGTGATTCGAGGACTTGGTTAGAAATGGGGTTCCATTTCATGGCATGCAAAGCAATGCAGTTATCACTCTTCCGCAATGTGTGACCTATCCATTGCCATTTTCGCCTGCGTATCAATTCGTCGATTGGCATCTGACCCGTACGCCGACTTAGCTCTTCATTTGATATTGTTTCGGACCAGAAAATTCTTAAAATTCGACGAAGACATGAGTTGACGAAAACTTGCAGCTTTCTGGTAACTCCTACGGAAACTTTCCATGTACTGCTCCCATACGAAAGCACTGACAGTACCAGGGAGCGAAACAGGCCCAGCTTTGTCTTGATGCTGAGATAACTGCTTTTCCAGATTTCGGACAGCATGCCGTATGCGCGTTTAGCCTGGTTGATACGACGAGCGATGTCCTGCTCCGTACCACCATTTTCGACAACAATGCTACCCAGGTAAACGAAGTTGTCCACCTTCTCCACAGGCTTCCCATTAATATTGATGGCAATTATAGGTGTCGGATTTCTTTTTCGCAACGGCGGGCTAAGAACCTTGGTCTTGTTGGTATTCATCTTTAGCCCAACCTTGCTTGCCTCCCTCTCGAGATCTAACGCCATTGCGGACAGATCCATAATTTTGTGGGAGAGTAGGCATATGTCGTTAGCGTAGTCAAGATGTTGTAGATTAAGATGCGGTACCGGAGTCCCATCGATAATGCCAGAGGCGAAAACATTGAATGCGTCTTTGCCATCATCCTCCAAGAAAAAAGGTTCCATCCCCAATGAAGATAGAAATGAGCCATCAAAAGCAGAAATGCTGCGCAACATCTATAAAAAGAAGTTTTGCAAATGTAATTATAATTTTATTAAACAAAAGTATTAAAATAAAACAAATAGGTTAAGATGTGTGTTTTATTTATATTTATTTATTATTATTCTTATTATATATACATAGTTTATTGAACTGTTAATGATCTGGCGATGTGGTCACGTCTACGTACACCTCATAACGCAGTATTATTATCAGGTGATTCATTAATAATACATATCGTCTTCATACTGTTCCTCGTTGCCTTCAAAATCTAGGTCGCTAAAAAATTTCGAAACATTAAGCAGCGCGAAGCAGACGAGTATTGAGGGTATCCTTTCCATTGCTATCCTAATTTTATTGTATAAAGCGCTGCTTCAGCTGCCCAAACATGCGTGTGCCCGAAGCTGAAATCGCGAAATGCTCCTCCAAACATATAGGATTGACTTGTGCTTAACTCGTCCGGTGGGGCATGGGCGCGTCAACATCTCTAGCATCTCATCTCTTGTTGATGTTTATAAATTTCGGATAGTACAATTGCTAGCACACAGCTCCTATCCATATAGTCGTCTTTTCTAACAAGCTTGCAAATCTGCGGGAGTTCTAATAGTAGTAGAAATAGTATTTTTTATTGACATGGATATGTTTTATGGCTGGGGGTCATCCTAAAAATTTGTCTGTCGCGATTTACATTGTAAAGTGACGACCGATACCTCACGACTGCCGAGCGCGACTAGGTTACTAAGAAGACAATAGGCCCGTTCTTTTCAAACGAACAAAAGAATGAAAAGAACGGCACAGGTCATGCGACGGGTGAACCACTGCCATTTAAAAAGTTAGGCTAGTGCTTAGGTGATCTCGGCGACGTCATAGACGTTCTGACGACATAGATGCCTGGTTCAAATGGCCTCTGAATAGCTCAAGATACACACACTTCACATAAACGTGAGGAAAACCGCTCCACTTGTACCATGTTCGAGATCTAGTTCGAGTTCGACAGTGTATGGTGACACTTATGTTAACTGAAGGGATATCAATGGAGATGAAGAGGAAATATTTGTCTGCAGCATACCTTCTGTATCTAGTTTGTTTGAGTCTCAACTTACAACCATGCCACGATGCGGTGAATGTGTGGTGTGTTGTCGCGCGAATGGAAACAGATAGCCAGCACATTATATGTATCTAAATAAAAAATAAATAACTGGCGCAACAGTCCAATTTGAACCACGGCCTCGAGATGAGTTAGCATCATCTCATTTTCTAGATCGTGACGGTTTTTTGTGCAGAGGTATGTGATCAGCAACACGCTCAACCGAGTTATTTACCCCATAATGGGTACTCATTTAACAGCTGAGTGGGCTCATAGTCCGACACGTAAATCCCCGGAATCGAACCGGGGCCCAGTGCGTTGAAGGCGAACGTGCTAACCGTTGCGCCATCCGGACTACTATATGTATCTATCGTAAGTAATTTAGCATTCATTCAAACCAATATTCAATTTTATTTATTTTTTCAATACATAGTGGAATAATACATAAATATACCTACTTAAAATGTTACTTAAACTCTACGTATACTCAAAAAGTAAAACGGTTAGTTATAAAGAAGGTGGTCAATTATATCACAGTGTTTCTAGTGTAAATGGCGAGCCTGGAATATGATCCTCGCCCCATTTGGCTGCTATAACATATTGGCCGGGATCCTGAACACGATAGGAGACGGTGTAAACATTTCGTCCCATATGCTTAATTGAAACTTCGTCACATTGGCCCTTTGGACCACAGATTCCCACCAAGAGTATATTATTGCCAGCATTGGACGCGTCAACGATAAACTCATTTTTCACATTCAGATTTATCCGTTGCAACCCATCACCGCGATGAGTAATTTTTGTTGGATCTGATTGGAAGAATGGCACTGTTGAAAAAAAAATAGGTGAACTTAACTAAACCCACCACCTTAAATAACATACTACAACTTACTTTTTGTTTCACTGTTTGATTCCCCATTGGAGCACTGAGCAACCAAAAAGAAAGGCGATCCAAACAGTTTAACGGTATTGCACGTGATATGGATTTTATAAAGACCGTCGGTAGCAAGATTTAATCGAACGCCAATACGTTCCGGGTCCAAGATGATTAGAGGAACTTTAGTCGTGATCCCGGAAGGCGATTCCAACTGTTAATAAAATAAGTAAACGGATTAGAAGCCTGAAGTTTGCAGTAGGTGAAAGAATGAAATAATTTATATTATTACCTTGACTTCGAAATTTCCTCTTACACCATTCCGCTTAATAACAAAATCGATATTTTCATTTATTTGGGCAGCGTCCTCGGGGAAGTGTAGAATTTGTATTTTTTGCACGTCTGTAAGCTCGGGAGCTACAAATACATTGTTTTCATTGAGCGCATAAGAGTCTGAAAATAAAAAGGTTTAGTTTAGAGGAGGGTTTTTCTACGCAAGCAATTGATACTAAATATTGCAACATAATATGAGCCAATATTAGTATGCAAAAGTCTCTTCATATTGATCCTTGCGCGCATAAGAAGACATAGACAACATGTGAAAATTGTGCAAAAAATGTATTGATTTCATAGCTATTGAAAACGACCCTAAAGCCGAACATACGCCATCCGGATTTCCTGTCGGGAAAAACTGATCAGGCCCGGCCTTGAGGAATTCGGGATCGTGTATGGCCGTTTCAGGCCGCCTTCAGACTGTCGGATTGGCCTTTCAGGCGGCCGGAAGGAAAATCGTTCCCGCCAGGCCTCCACCACACACGTTCCGGAATTTTTCTCCGGAAAAACTGATCAGGCCTGGCCTTGAGGAATTGCGGATCGTTAATGGCATCTGCAGGCTGCCCTGAGGCGGCCGGATGGATAATTCCGGCCGCATGACTAGAATTGATTTTCACTGGAGTTTATTTCAATAGACGAATGTATCTGAAGCTTCGCTATGGAAAGTAAAATGCCGTACAATTCAATCCAATAGATAGATACTTTCATTCTATGGCGATAAGATCGATTTCCAATTATCCGGCCGCTTCGAAGGCCCGTCCGGCGGCCTGAAGCCGCCATGCACGATCCGGAATTCCTCAAGGCCGGGCCTGATCAGTTTTTCCGGCAGGAATTCCGGATGGTGTATGGTGTATTCTATATTCAGACAAACCAGATGGCCAGGCCTGATCAGTTTTTCCGGACAGGAATTGTAGCGATGGGGACCGGAGGGCGAGGGTTGAGATGGCCGTAAAGGCCAGAAACCTCAATGGGTGACGAAAGACCCTCTCCGACGACCACCCGTGACGTGCGCTGGCAGACCAGCTCAGCTGTCGGGAGTGGCGGGGTGGTTCAACACGGCAGTCATCGGCCTCCTCCATCAACGTACAAGGAGGTATCGCACGTCTGCCCGATCAAAAAAACTCAAAAATATAAAAATTGAAAAACTACTACAACCCGCAATCAAATATACTCAAAACAGAAAAACTACTGGTGGTGCCTTTGCACCAAACTCCCAAAGACTCAAAAAAAAATCCGCAAAGCCCCGTGCAGGGACATGGGGCTGCATCAGCCAAACTAACAAGGCACGAAGGCCAAAAAAAAGATATTCATAACGGGGAAAACCGTCCAATCAGGACAGATCTTTTTCCCTCTCAGGTCATCTGAGCCTCAAGATGGAAAATGGCTCCTTATGGGCCCCAGTTGTTATGGGCCCTGCGCGACCTAGCCCTCCCGACCGTGGGATTTCGGGCGCATAGTTTGGAAATCCCCCAAAAAAAATTCAAACGATAGCGAGAGAGAGGAGGGAGAGGGAAGAATAGGCGACCTTAGCACGCCATGCTAATAATATTGCTTGCGCATACTTAAAAATCCAAGTGGTATGCGCATTTAATAAAAATTTTTTTTCTAATATATATACCGTATTGTATATATCTATATTATATATTTTTTTTATTTTTTTTATATTTTTTTTTTATATTTAATTTTTTTATTTAGAAATTTTATTCAATTTGTAATTATAATATAGAATGACATTTATCATCTGATAGTTTGGGTATGATAAAAATACAAATGAGTAAATGTATGTATGTACTAATCGCGAGAAAATAAATCATATGGTAAGAAACCCACTTAACATTCGATTATGAAAAAAGTAAAATCTTCCTTTTTAAGCATATAATTCACATCCTAAGAGATAAACTTACGGCTCATCATATTAATCCTATAGGGTCATTCTTATTAACAAAAACAAAAAAAGACATTCAGTTGTGGCAGTCTGACGCCGGCTTTATAATATTCCAAGGATATTATATTTTTTCCACTTTTGTTAATTCTAGCCGCCGATTTTGATAAGCGTTATTACCAAAAAGTCGGGAGCACTATCCTTACGTGAGAAATGGCTACGTCTAGATCTAGCTAGGCCATTCAATTGTGTTGCTGCGTGAGCACTTGGTTCAATAATAACACGTCACAATCTCCTTCTGGAATATTACTGTTGGCAATACCATGACTTGCCATGTAATTCAATCCAATGCCACTGTGGTGTATGCGGAAGGTGTATGCTCGGATTAATACTCTCTAATCTGGACATAAGTTCAATTACCCTTAGGCGGCTATTACACTATAAAAGTTCTTTTACAAATATATTTGACGAACGATATTTCAAAAGAACTTTTATGAATGATATTAGCCGCTAAAGGGGGAAGGTGTGCAAGCATATTAGAAAAGTAGTTGAAACAAGCAACGTCCATGCCGCAAATCTTTTCTTAGGCGGCTATTACACTATAAAAGTTCTTTGAAAATAGCTTTCATAAAAGATATTTGTAAAAGAACTTTTATAGTGTAATAGCCGCCTTAGAGGAAAAGATAACACTGGGCGACAGTAATTTTGTAAAATGGATAACTGTAGCTGTTTCTTATGTACTTTGCTACCCTTAAAGCGCGTTGACATACTCAAATTACGGTTTGACAAACCACCTACTTGAACGTGTCAACCCCTTGTCAAACTGGTTTGATGTCTTGTGCTTCTGTCAAACCGTAGTTGGACGGTGCTCAACTTTTCATCAAATGCTAGTTTGTCAAATCGTAGTTTGATCATGTCAACGCGCTCTAAGACGAATATGACCACAAAAGTTGCCCAATAGGCTCAGTTTCTTAGTAATTTTACATTTATTAAAAAATGTTTATAAATGTTTACCTAACCTAATGTTACTTATGTTAATTTTTTTATTAACAGTAAAGAAATACCTGCTTAAAAGTTCCTAATTACATTGTTTATTAAAAAAATGACGTATAGAACTGTGCTTCGATACTTTTGCAGGATAATTTTTTTAACAACTACAATTAACAATGTAATTATTAACTTCTAAGCAGGTATTTTTCTCAGCTAATAAAAAAATTATGTTATATAATTTAGATTAAATTTATTATTATAATTTTATAATTAATAAAACTCGGATTAATTAAACATTTCGTTAAGGCACTTTATAAAAGTGGCTCTGCTTTCATGTACTTAAAGGACAAATTCCGTAGGTTTAGTGAGGCTCAAACAAAAGAAGGTATATTTGTAGGCCCACAAATAAGGGAGCTTATGAAGGACCAAGGCTTTGAGAAAATTTTAAATGGGGTCGATAAAGCTGCCTGGAAGTATTTCAAAAAGGTCGTAACTGAATTTTTTGGCAATAGAAAAGCTGTGAACTATGCAGAACTATGTAGTTTCAGAGCTCCTTCAAAATTATAAAGCTCTGGAATGAAACATGTCCCCAAAAATACATTTTCTGGACCTACGCTTGGACGTTTTCCTTGAAAATCTCGGTGATGTGGGCGACAAACACGTTGTGCGATTTCACCAAAATATCTCAACAATGGAAAAACGTTATTTGGCAAAATGGAATCTAAATATGCTTATAGACTATTGCTGGACACTAAAAAGGGATGCTCGTCAAGCAAAATATAGGAGAAAGTTATTAAAAATTACATTTTGATTTTTTAAATAAAATTAGATTAATAAATAAAACATTCAATAAATAAATCATTTACAAATTTTTATTACAAGAAAACCTTGTTGTGCGGATTTGAAATCATAACACAATATTACATAAGAAACAGCCATCCAAATTTATTTAACAAACGAAAAGTTAAATTTTCTCGTTCAGTGTAATTTAATTCGTTTTTTAAGAGAAATCAGTGATTTCGCTTAAAACAAGCCCACTGAAATTTTGAGTTGTGACTGTGATGTAAAGTATATAAAGTTTGGATGACTCTGCGCCATCATATCCTGTGTAAAATCCAGTTGTACCAGTTCGGTTGATGAAAACCACAATCACATTAACAATCAGTCAAGTTGTTAGTGGAATTGTGTGATGTTGCTCTGCTCTACACGGCTGTAGAAAATATGCACCTATTGTCATGTTGATCAGCCGCACCATCTTTATGGGATATCAAAGTGTCTCATGCACTTCTAGTTTTGGAGCTAGCTCCGGTTTGGTTAAGTACCAAGGCTAGAACTTTTACGATTGTTTCTTTGTAATGCAGGAATACGAAAATGAGGATTTTGTCAACCTCCTCTTACTGGCCGTTGAAGGTTTAAACTCGCAAAAAAACTTAAAATTGCGTCATTTTATCAAGTTTGCCGCTTTGTATTAAGGAAGACACTAATTATCCAATATTTTCAATTTTTGTTGTGGGGTTCAGAATAGATTATACCGAAAGTCCTCGTGAAAACGAAGTGAACTTTCGGCAGAATCTCGGAAAAACTACAAAAAAAGGACCCTCTTAGTTTTTTTTTTTTCAAATATTTTGAAAACGGTTAACCACAGCGTACATTGTTCTGAGGCGGCTATTACACTATAAAAGTTCTTTTACAAATATCTTTTATAAAATATATTTCAAAAGAACTTTTATAGTGTAATAGCCGCCTAAGAAAAGATTTGCGACATTTACGTTGCTTATTTATAGTACTTTTCTTAAAAGCTTCCGCACCTTATCATTCATAAAAGTCCTTTTAAAATACTATATCGTTCGTCAAAGATATTTGTAAAAGAACTTTTATAGTGTAATAGCTGCCTGAGAAAAAATGAAAGATCACCAGGAAATTCTTGAAAATGAGATGTTAATTTGCTCGTGTCTCAAATAGTTTTCGAAATAATCACTAGAAAACAAAAAACAAAAAAAAAAAACTTTTTTAGTTTTTCGAAAATATTTCGAATATTTCGTTATTTATGGTGAAAAAGGTTCTGAGACCAAATGAAAGATCACAACAAAATCAATAAAAAATGTCAACAATTTTTTACGTATCTGAAATAGTTTTCGAGATAACTTCAGAAAAAAACACGGAAAACAACATAAAATAACTATTTTTGTTTGTTTTTGGACATTTCGAAAACGGTTAACCGTATCGAAAAAACATTCTAGGACAAAATTACAGATCTCAAGGAAATTATAAAAATGGCCGCGGTCCTGAAAGCCTGACCGGTTAAGGAAATGACAGTGAGCAACAGAGATGGCAAAGCATTGTGTATCCGTAAGTGAAAGAGAGACGCACTTAACTAATACATTCACACATTCGATGCACACGAGAGAGCAGAATGACAATCAACCAATTTTTGTTAGGCCTGTTTCTTAGTAATTGCACTAGAGCGAAAGAGACAGAGAGGCCGGTAGATGTATTTGTTTAGAAATCATAGGCTGGGGAAACAAACCAACAAATTTTTCCGGTATATTTCCCATCTAAGGATCCTCTCAGATAAGCGACACTCTCTCTTCAACTTACGAATATACAATACTTCACATCTCTGTTACTCACTGTCAAATTGTCTGATCCTGTAAAACGTGCCATACACACACCGATCGATCGGCCGATCCGTCGCCCGAAATCGATATCGGCCGATGGATCGGCCTGTGTATGTGGAAATCGCACCGATCGCCGATCAATTTTGATCTGCCGATATTTTTGTGCGATCTTCGTGCGATCGATCGGTGACGATCGATTGGATAGTGTATGTGATTATCGCAAGTGAATATCAAATTACCAAATTATTAAATTATGAAATTTCAAGGATTCTTATGATTTAAATGGCACTGCAATTGAAATATCAAATATGTGGTATACGAAAATACCACACACATCCAAATAGTTAACAAAAATGAATGTAGGTTGGATTGGGAGTGAATCATAACCTATTTTTTGAATTGTCATTCGTTATCGCATCGCACGAAAATCGCTCAGTGTGTGTGCAGTGGAGATCGTCAGATATTTTGTGCCGATCCATCGGCCGATCGATCGGACGACGGATCGGATAATGTATGGCGGCTATAAGTTTCCCAGAACGCAGCCAATGGCTCGTGGGAAAGATTGTGTGGAACATATCATTTTTTCACTTTTCACCCGATCTTTGTACCGGTGAAATGAAAAATTAGCACCGCAACAAACATTAACACCGATTACTTTATTTACTAATTTATCGCTCAACTATGAATAACACCGGGAAAATACAACCTAACCTGAATGACACCGACAGAGACAGCTGAGCTGTCAGTGAAAATTTTTCTCGTACATTTGGCACGAGAAAAATTTCATCTTCGTGAAATCCACAAACTTGACTTTTCACTTCAAGGTAGTACACAGATCGCGTGGAATGAAATTTATTTTCCACACAATTTCAAGTCTGTTTTCATCGGCGAAAAATGTTGTGATTTTTTGTGATTTCCCGGCATTTTTCATTCCACGGGATCTGAGTACCGGCCTTTATTCCGAAAACTATTTCAGATAAGAAAAATTGGTTTTAAATTTTTTTTTATGAATTTTCTTGTGATCTTTAATTTTGCCTTAGAACGTTTTTCGCTATGATTAACCGTTTTCGAAATATTTTCAAAAAAACAAAAAAGTTTTTTTTTGTTTCTAGTGATTATCTCGAAAACTCTTCCAGAAACGAAAAAAAAATATCACATTTTTTTAAATTCAAAAACAGAAAATAAATAATAGGTGCGTTTTTTAAGCAACGAGTTAGGGTAACTCGTGGAGCAAAAAAAAAAACAATCGGGGGCAGATATCTAACCTTTTAAATGTAACTAAATGTCATACCAATCAGATTGGTTAGTCGATTGGCTTTCAAAATTGACCGTAGCGACAAGCAATCATGAATATGGTCACCTAAAAATTAAATTGTAGTGACGAGAAAATATAAAATGTGAAAATTACGAATGAACAGTCGTCGGAGCTTGGCTACCAATTGGCAAATTAACGACAAGCATACCTTTAGGCGCGTAGTAAAGTTTTTTTTCGCTTTACTTTAACCCTCTACAGCCGCCAAACTCACCCTTGGAGGCTTGCCAGACTTCTCATTTTCGTATTCTAGCATTACAAAGAAACTATCGTGAATGTTATAACCTTGGTACTTATACCGTAAACGAACCGGGCGCTAGCTCCCCAACTATTCGGATGATAATAGCCGCTTTCGATTCATTAGCCCGGCTTCACAGACCGAATAGAACGCCACGGCTCTGCGACGAGCGAGCTTAAACAGCCACCATACAGATACTTTGCCGTCGTGCGGGCGAATTGTGGACTCAGTATACCTATACATTTAGATGGAGGCGAAAGAAGTTGATGTTCAACCAATTTGCTTTCAACTTTGCTCCGATTACATCCCATATGAGATCTGGATTAAAGCCGGTCTGTCGTTTTGTATGAAAATGGTCTCAGATTCGGTTGAATCGGAAGCGGCTAAGACCCACCATAGACTGTGCGATCCGTCGTCAGATGGAACTGACGATGGATCGCCACAAAATATTTGACAATCTCGACTGCACATACACTGTACGATTTTCGTGCGATGCAACAACGAATGACAATCCAAAAATATATTGTAGGTTATGATTCACTCCCAATACAACCAAGATTGATTTTTGTTAACTATTTGGATTTGTGAGGCATTTTCGTATACTACATATTTTAATATTTGCATTACAGATCCAATAAAATCATCAGAATCCGTCAAATTTCACAATTGAATAATTTGATAATATTGATAATATTTGTCGTAAAGTTGTAAACTTCTGTCATTTTACTGTGAGGATGACAGAAGTTAACGACGAATACGACGTTTACGACACTGAGCGTGAATCCCCCTATTCACATACACCGTCCAATCGATCGTCAGACCGAGGAATTGCAGTAAAATCGCACCAACAAATCGGCAGATAAAATATGATCGTCAGATCAGTGAAATCGTCAACGATAGTCACATACACTGTGCAATCGATCTCAGTGAGATCGATCTGACGATGGATCGTCACAAAATATCGGACGATCTCCGCTGCACACATACTGTACGATTTTCGTGTGATGCGATAATGAATGATAATTCAAAAAATAGGTTATGATTCACTCCGAATCCAACCTGCATTAATTTTTGTTAACTACTTGTATTTGGATTTGTGTGACATTTTCGTATGCTACATATTTCATATTTCCATTGTAGAGCCATTTAAAATCATCAGAATCCCTCAAAATCATAGTTGAGTAATTTAAAAAGTTCGTTTATACGAAATTTTATGTAATTTCAGAAAGTAAGATCAAACCTTGGATCGAATAATTGGGGGCTTGGCAAATTTAGAATTTGTTGGACAAGTCAAGGGTTTTGAAAGTTAAAAAAATGCTATAACTCTGTAACGGTTAAAGATGGAGGGTTCATGTCGTGTATTAATTTTCCCCAAATGAGCCATACTATCTACCATTGAAATATTTACCATCATGAACGGGACACCCTGTATTCTATTCAATCATTCCATTTTTGCCGAATATTCCTCCGGTGGCAGCCATCAAAACCAAATATGCAAATAATCAGCGCAGTTACCGATATCATAATTCGTCAGATTTAATAATTACGATCAATGTCATACATATAGCTACAAATATGAATAACTTAGTAACCATGCTTTATAACATAAACTTCCAATCGAACGGCCATTACCAAAAATGTTAAATTTATATGTTACATCACGATGTTCTCTATTTAGAACCTTTCAGTATTGACAAATTGCGGAACGATTCTGAGTCATGTCGGTTGGCGATAAATACATCTAAAATATTCGCTGAATATCTTCATAAATATGTATGACGATTACCTCAGAAAATGATCAAATAAATTGAATTTAGTCACCGATCTTGTTAATACGATATAAACAGAGTATGTACATAACATATTCGTAACGAGTACCAGGTGATACAGGTTGACGAAAATAATTATACTTGTGCAGTGCCATATATATTTGACTTAAATGTTGAATATCATTGATAAGCCCGCAATATATTCTTTAAGAGTTAATTTATTAATATGTTCATAACTAAGGAATATAAATTTTGGAAGGGTGTGATTTATGCCATGTATAATTAGATTAGGCTAATTAGCCTGGGTGACAATATAATTTTAGCATGATTTATTTTCAGTTTCCTCTAAACACATTTGTCGAGCATTTATGTGCATCCGACTGTGTATAATATGTATACTCTCATACAGATTTCCGCCCATGCTTAATCATCAAACACAATTCTAAATATACTATCATGCTGTTGAATGTAAACATTGAAATGAATTTAGATGGGCCCAGCTGTTACTGTAAATGTCCATATCAAACTAAATTTAATTGAACCCCTAAAAACAGAAATAAACATTAAAGCAAGAAGCGTGATTTGAAATGTTCTGATATATTCTATTTAAATGGAAATAAAAACTATTAATCCTAGGCTGTTTAATTTTTATACCAAGGAGTTTCTTTAAACTTAGTAGGAAAAACTATTGATATTTTGGTGCCAGGTATGCCGACTACAAACCTTCTTTTACCATTGACATTTCAATGCTTAGAAGACCTCTTTTTCATGTGAAATGTATAAAGGGTATATGTATCTCCCTTCCAGGGCCACATTAAGATTGTTGGAGCCCGGGGCCAGACAATGGTGGGGGCCCTTTTTTGATGGTAAAATGCGAATGACTATTAAACAAAGGTATAGGAATGCATTTATTAATTTATTACTTACAAAGTCACATGATGTTTAAGATAGAGTAACTTTCCGTGATTTTTTCGTAGCAAAGACGTCGATTAAATCATCAAATAATAAATTTCGAAGAATGTCACTTTCAATACTCAAAATCATCAAACAATTAAGGCGATCTTGTCCCATACTTGTGCGTAATCTATTTTTGATGAGTTTCATTTTTGAAAATGATATTTCTCCACTACAATTGGATACCATCATTGGGCGCGGTCCTGGAAGCCTTCTGATATGATCTGACTTTTTTGTTTTCTCCTCTATGTGCTTCCCCCTCCAGTAAATAAAGTACAGACAACTGTCAATTTTTGGATCTGAGAAATATTCAAATATTCAAAAAATATCTGTCAAGTTTTTAGTTTCAAAATGGAAAATTTAATTATTGCGGAATTATTGGATGATTTCGGTGATATCCAAATTGTAAATAGTGTGCAAAGCATACTAAATATAGTGCGCGTTGTCATGGATAACAACATGACAAACAATTGGAGTTGGTTGGACGGGATTGAGCGCGAAAACCGACCCAGAAATGCAAATTATTTCGAACAAACAGTTCCCCGATACGACGACTTCCTATTCAAGGAGCAGGTTTGTAGGCTAAAGGCGCAGCAAACTACCACTAAACACTTCGCAACATGTCCTGCACTCTGGCTAACGGATGACTGGCTATGTTGCTTTGGTGACAGAGGCGCCGGTGACATCTGAAAACTGTCAAAATTGCTGATTTTAGAAATTGACCGGAAAAATATTCAGACCCAGAGGGGAAATTGTCAGATCCAAAAGTGACAGTTGTCTGTACTAAATTTACCGGACGGGAAAGCAAATAAAGGAGAATTTGAGAAATATCAAACCCTGATCCGCTCGCAGGAACGCAGCCATTGATAAGTACATACGAAGAACTATTTCCACATTCACAAAAGTTCAGCGAAGATTGTCTTCTATGATAATACGATAAAGAAATAGTTCTATTGACTCTTCATTCAGCTGTGTGTAGAGCTTTGATAATGCTATTCATCGTCAAATCAATACGACGATGGATCGCCACAAAGTATCTAACGGCCAAAATTATATGGAACTGTAAAAGAAATCGTCAACGATAGGCGCATACACTGTGCGATCACCGTGATGATCACAATATCATGTGACAGATCCGACGACGGATCGCATGGCATATGCGTATGCAGTGTGTATCGACCAGTGAACACAACACATACTCTCTCAATTGCCCTAACCCCTTGTGGGGCATAGCGCGTCAACTGTTCCTTGTGGCCCAGTTGACGTTTCGACGGCATAAACTGGTTTCGGAGAATGCAGTTGCCAGCATGCTCCTCCTGCACATCCATAGCCACGAACGTCGTCGTGGACGGGATTCGAACCCGAAACGCCGGTAGTCAAACATGAGACTGATGCCTCAACACACTGTGCTACCGGTCGCCCCAAACACAACACATACGCAGCTAAAACATTATGAGCAACCTTTGCTTACTTTGTACTGAGTTCAGGCTCTTATTATATGTGCTCTGTGATATGGCTATGAAGACCTCGAAGTTTTTATTCTGTTAATCAAAATAAATAACTGGCGCAACAGTCCAATTTGAACCATGGCCTAGATCGTGACGGTATGTCTTGTGCAGAGGTGTGTGATCAGCACTCATTTAACAGCTAAGTGGGCTGATAGTCCGACACGTAAATCCCCTTTTGTATCGAAATTTTGTTACTTAGAAGAATATTTATATATTTAATTGAACCAAGAGATTTTAGCGACTTGAGTCGGCTGTTGAATGTTAGAAGTACTCGACTCAACCATTCTAAAAAAAAAAAAACTCCAGTAATATATTTCGTCATTTTTTGGTTACACTAAATCGAAACACAATCCGACCGTTCCTGGTTGTGCCTCTCTCATTGATGTAGTTACCTATTTAAAATAAAGAAGTTATTTATTATTTGAAAGTTAACGTGGCGTCAATGCACCAATCTGCAATAATTTTTTTTTACTGTTATCAGAAGTCCTTTAATGTAGTTCACTAACGCCGGTATATTCAAACCAAATTTATCTTTTAGAGCTGCTAAAATGGTGAAATCAAGGACAATTTTTTTTTAAATTCACGACAAATTTCCATCGTCTTCACTTAAAAACAACCCACGAAGGAAATAGATAGTATGGGAAATCTCAGCACGCTAATAATCCTCTATGACGACAACGACAAATACATGTGATGTTGATGTTAGAAGAGACGATGCGATCTTCAAAATTAAAAATAACTCCTGATCTGGTTTTAGTGAATTCACTTGTGAGGGAAAAAATATTTTTCAGTATGACCAAAATCACTTTGTTCGCAATACTTTATAAGTAGTTTATCTATTGTTCACTAACAGACCAATTTTCTAGAAAACTTTAACAAAATCACTAACCATCATCTGGCGCCTTTTGATACCTTCCAAACACTTTACTATGATTCACCGAGTCACTGGCATTTAAATAAATATCTTGCGACACTTTAAACATATTTCCGCGATTTTAATTTACTGGCAGTTATTGAAAACACTGAATTGTTAATCGAAAAAAAAATTGATTTACGCTAATTGAGACAAATTTTGGAATTTTTCACGTTTTGTACTGAGAACCCCGAAAGTTTTTTCCTTAAACCGTCTCGGAAAATCGTTCAACAGAAAATGTCTCAAAATATTTCTAAAATGAAAACATACTCGATTCGTTCAACGTCTCGAGTTCATCAGATACGATGAAACTGTGTACGAAACTAATGAATCAGCAAGCAAACGATGTACACAGGCGGTCCAACAAAGGCTCAGCTAAAATTTTCCGACATTAAGTAATTGCGTGCGTGGGTCACTTTCACCATGTGTCTGATGTTCCACGGATCATCTAAAAATATTTTAAGAAAATAATGCTGTGTATTTTAGAATTTTTGTAGCGGAATGAAGCGAGGAGATTCCTCTGCTAATGATATACACTCCCGATCACTAGGATAGGTTCACTCGAACTTTGTCAATAGGTGCGTTTTTAACAGCCATGCAGAGTAGAGTAGTTTAACACCACATAATTACACTAACAATGCAGGCGACGCAGGTATCGAGGTTATCGGGCAGCTTACAGTTTGGGAAACATATAAAATTAATTTCCTGCCAATAAAATGGTCGTTTTGTATAATTATATGGAATAGTAAACATACAAAATGATTCTGCTGTCTAAAGGAAATTTGTCCGATTGTATCTGTACTAAGGATTTAAGTTTTCTCTTGAAATTTGAGTTGAGTTTGAGTGCTATCTAAACCAAGACACACTCCCAGCAAAGGCATGCTCCGTTTTCGTCTTCGCTACTCTGAGGGGGGCAAAGACCTTTTCCATAGTCCTCCGCGTGGGCGCCCCCTGGTAACGGCAGTGTATCAATTCGCTGACGGCCAATGTCTTAGCGATAAGACAGTTTGGAAAAGGCAGATAGCTGTAGCCTGAATGGCTGACAAACACCTAAGCGTCTCAGGTCTAGTAGGATGGAATGACTTGCGTAGTTGGACCTGCTACATAGTTGTGTGGGCCCCAGCACGTTTATTAAACCATCTGAAGCAGCTATCTCCGAGGCCATCCCCTGAATGGGGTTAAGCGACGTGCTGACAACTCGTCCTTGTAAAAACCACTCCATGTCAAGAAACCTGGAACAAAAGCCTCGGATTGGACGGATCAACAACGACGACCACGCAAACGAATAAAGGATTATTCTTTCGGATCCTGGAATGTACGCTCCCTGAACAAACCGGGGGCCGAGAAGGCCCTCCTTCAACAGGTCGAAAGTACAAACTGAGCATTACTGCAGTCCAGGAAACAAATTGGCTTGGCAGCGAGATTAATGACAAGAAATCGCACACAATTTTTACAAGTGGCAAACCATCGGGCCGCAAGGAGTTTGGAGTAGCATTTATAGTGAACAATCACCTCAAACCGCATATTACTGACTTCAAACCCATAAATGAACGGCTGTGTGCGATTCGCATCAAGACTCGATTCTTCAATCTCTGGCTCATCAATGTGCATGCCCCCACTGAAGTTAAAGAAGACGCAGTAAAAGACGAGTTCTACGCCCGCCTTGAAACTTTCTTCGACTCACTTCCAACAAACGACGTCAAATTGCTGCTGGGAGACTTTAACGCGAAAGTCGGGAATGAAAGTTGGCATCGGGGGACCTCTGGAGGCCACAGCCTCCATGAAGAATGTAACGATAACGGCCAGCGACTTATCGACTTCGCCTGCAGCAGGAATCTAGTCGTATGCTCTACGTGTTTCCCGCATCGACGCATTCACAAGCAGACCTGGAAGTCTCCAGACGCACATACCGTCAACCAAATTGACCACGTCCTCATTTGCAGGAGATGGGCGTCTAGTGTCATGGATGTCCGCTCCTATCGAGGAGCAAACTGCGACATCATCACTTGGTGAAGACGACCTACAGATGTAGAATTTCCTCAGTGCACCAGTCAAGAATCAGCCCTCCCAAAATCTTTGCGGTTGATAAGCTCTTGAGTGATGCTACAGCGGTGGCGTATACTACCGCCCTTGAGGAAAAACTATCACCTATGCTACACAACATCAGCAACACAGGCGTCCATGGGTTCTGGGAAGAACTCAAGGGTACCATCAAGGATGTCGCAGAGAAGGTCGTGGGATATAAAGCCCGGCGAGCGCGAAATGACTGGTTCGACGAAGAATGCAAAAATTCACTTGACGCGAAAAACGAGGCCTACAGACAATGGATTCAACGAGGAACCAGAGCCAGAAGAGAAAACTATGACGAGCTACGGCGAATATCGAATAGAATAATTAGACGTAAGAAACGTAAATACTTTGACGAGCAGTTGCTGAACATAAACGAAAACTTAGCTAATAGGAACACCAGACAAGCGTACAAACTAGTAAATACAATTAAGAACGGCTACCAACCCAGGACTAGCCTTTGTAAGGACAAGGATGGAAACATCATCAGCGACACCGATGGTATTAACAAACGATGGGCCTCTTATTTTGAAGAGCTTCTAAACCGACCATCTAACATCCCCACACAGGAAGCTCTCGACGATATTGTTGATCTAGGTCCACCCATTCAACCCCCGATAGTAGAGGAAGTTGATCTCGCGTTGCGGTCACTAAAACGAAATAAAGCGCCGGGCGCTGACGAGATTCCAGCTGAACTGCTAAGATTCGGTGGAACGAGTCTAGTTGATGCCATACATCAATTACTCCTGCGAATATGGGAGAACGAGGAGATCCCAGACGATTGGCGCAGAAGCATCATCTGTCCAATTCATAAAAAGGGAGATAAACTGCGGTGTGAGAATTACAGGGGCATATCACTAGTTTGTACGTCCTATAAAATTTTGACGAAAATTCTGGAAAATAGAATAAAACCGTACGCAGAACGAGTCATTGGCGAATATCAAAGCGGTTTCAGACCTGGTCGCTCCACAACCGATCAGCTCTTCTCAGTCAAACTGATACTCCAGAGGTGCTGGGAATACAACGTAAACGTGTACCAAATCTTTGTCGACTTCAAGCAGGCATACGACAGTATCGATCGTGGAGTACTGTACAACATCATGCTGCAATTTGGTATACCAGCAAAATTAGTGCGACTGACAAAGATGACGATGACCAACTCCGTCTCACAAGTCAGGATCCAGAATAGACTTACTGATCTATTTGAAACACGCACTGGTTTGAAACAGGGCGATGGACTGGCACCGACGCTCTTCAACCTAGCACTGGAATACGTTATTCGGGCCATGAATATGGACAACAGCAAGACGCTACTCATCAAGTCGACACAATTAGCAGCGTACGCCGACGACATCAACATAATGTCCCGAAGATTGGCTGACGCAGAAGAACTTCTGCATACGCTCGATACCGCTGCAAAGGAAGTTGGATTACGTATTAACGAGGGTAAAACTAAAATAATGATGCAATCGGTGACAAGGACACCTGCACAACCGAGCATCAACGTGGGGGACCTCAACATCGAGTTCGTGAACAACTTCATCTACCTGGGTTGCAACCTGTCAAGGGACGCCAACGAAACTGACGAAATCAAGCGACGGATACAGTTAGGTAATAAGACTTTTTTCTCGGTTCTCCCCATAATGAAATCGAAGCATGTGCACAGAAACACGAAGCTCCGCGTGTACAAAACCATTATACGACCAGTGCTATGCTATGGCTGCGAAGCATGGACCCTAACTCAAGCCTCCGAAAACATGCTAGACACTTTTGAACGTAAGGTTCTACGGCGAATTTTCGGGGCTGTTTGCGATCGAGATGGATGGCGCATCCGGTACAACCATGAGTTGTATGAAATGTACGATGAGCTGCGAGTCTCGAAAATCGTCAAACTACAACGACTTCAATGGGCAGGGCATGTACAAAGAATGGACGATGATCGCATGCCTAAGAGAGTAATGAATGCTGAACGAGTCGACGGAGCGAGACTGCGAGGACGACCGAGATCTCGTTGGGAGAGTTCAGTAGGTGTGGACGCCGCGCAGCTGCTGGGCTCCCAAAATTGGAGGACGCGGTCACGTGACCGAGATAATTGGAGGACAATGATCCAGGCGGCCAAGGCCCGACGTCGGGCTGTCGCGCCACGATGATGATGATGACTCTGATCTGCTCTGTAGCATTTTTTTTGCCGCTTGTCCTGCTCTACTCTGCTCTGTACAAAAAGAACGCAGCTTATATCTCGAAAAGGAGTAATTCCTATGCTGCGTTTTCAGCCGTAGGGGCGACCGGTAGCGCAGTGTGTTGAGGCATCAGTCTCATGTTTGACTACCGGCGTTTCGGGTTCGAATCCCGTCCACTACGACGTTCGTGGCCATGGATGTGCAGGAGGTGAATGCTGGCAACTGCATTCTCCGAAACCAGATTATGCAAACGAAACGTCAACTGGGCCACATTGAACAGTTGACGCGCTATGCCCCTCAAGGGGTTAGGGCAATTCAGTAGTAGTAGTTTTCAGCCGTACCGCTGGAGACGGACGGGTAGATCTGCATGTCAAATTGTTTGGAATTACAATAATTAAACAATAAGTAGCCACGCGCTAATAACAACGACGTTACCATTATGTTCACGTATCGATTAAATTACGAAATAACAGTTTGACAAATTACCGTGTCGTAAGCAAACCACACTACACGACCACTCTCACAATTCTTTAAATTCCATACAATTTGACATACGGCTCTAGCCGTACGTCTCCAGCCAGGAAACATATCCGGGAAAATATATACATGTTTACTAATAAACTTGATCGAAAATCAAGTTAAATGCGAGCGGCATTTATCCGCCATATCTGACATATCTATCCAGTGCAGGTTTGTTAACCGTAGACATCCGATGGATCGCCACAAAATGTCAGCTGATCAAAAATTGTACGGAACTATAAAAAAAAATCGGCAACGTAGTTAACTCGTGGAGCAAAAGATCGAGAGCAGCCATCCAGGTTAATCTTGTAAATGTCATGTTATGCCAATTAGAGTAGTCTGATTGACTTTCAAAATTGACCGTAGCGACAAGTAATTATGAATATGGACGCTTAAATATTAGATAGTAGTGACGAGAAAATATAAAATGTGGAAATGACGAATGAACTGTCATCGGCACTTGACAGCAATTGTCAAATTATTGACAAGCATACTTATAGGCGCGTTTTCCTGGTACAATTGTACCATCTATCGAGTTTCGGTTAGCCACCCCACTGGTCCGTTCAGGTTTAAGTTGTTGTTGTAATGTGTGGAGATACCTTAACCTGCACCAGATAAATGTTCAAAAAACACACGCCTATATCCAGGTTAGTGCATTCTTGTAATTGTGTGTTGTTAAGCCGAATAAACCTGTAAAATTAAGCTCGGAAAATATTTAGTAACACATTTTGAATGCGAGTGGTTTCTAACGTTTTCAAGTTGGTAAAATTTTGTTTATTAGATACGATTCAGAAAAAATAACTTCCAAAATAGGAGGAAATGAATATATAGTACAAACTTTACAAGAAAAAGAACACTAAAAATGCAATATTGCGAAACGAATTGGTAGAATCCATCAAGGGAGAAATACTTTTGATGTTGATTTCAAAATCGGGATGCTTTTCCCGGGCTTCGACTTCTGCTGGGAGAAGAAGAATCCAAAGAACATCAGCCTATTCTGCGTTATTGGCGTCAAATATGGATGTACGCGGAATCCTTCTAAATTCTACGCAGGATTGTAAAGGCTCTAATGAACCATATCCTGGTAGTGCTGCTCCCACCGGCAAATCGAAGCAGCACCTGATGAGTAGTGATCTGTTGGTGGTACGAAACCAGAGGCCGAGGGTCTCACTACACCTGAACTCAGATGCGACTGCGTGGGCGTCTGATCCGTCCGCAAACGATTCCATCCTTATCGCCTAAATTTTTTTTATTCCCCATTTTTATCTCCCTTGTTTGTGTTGTCTTTCCCAGGCCTATGAAAACGAAAACCCCACCCATGTCTCCCAAACTGAGCTACAGCAAGCATAGGCCGCTGCTTAACTCGTTGAGGGGCCTTTTTCTTCACCAATGGCACGGCCGGACCTTCACGGTCACTATGCTATCTTAGGCTCCGTCCCCACGGGCATCTTTGGATGCCCACCAAACCGTCCGTTAAAGGCTTCCCCTCACCTCTTTAATCACTTTAATTATATTTTGTACGATTGAGCGTGACAGAGGGCCAATTATTTCAACAACGTGAATTGTCCCATATATTATATTTGCATAGATTTAGTTAAATTCAAGTAAAGAAAATACAATAGATTTATTAGGTGTGTTCTTTTGCAGCTATCCAGGTCAAGTGTAGTTAACCCAAGCTTTTGTGCAAAAAACGATGTATCTGATCCACACAGGGTAAAAACATGTATTTGACATGAAATGGATTTTGTCTCAGATAAAGTTTGGATTTTAAGTGGTGGCATAATTCCACTCTTTGGAAAATATTAAAAACAAACTTTCATTCCATTGTAATAGAATGATGGGGCGACCGGTAGCGCAGTGTGTTGAGGCATCAGTCTCATGTTTGACTACCGGCGCTTCGGGTTCGAATCCCGTCCACGACGACGTCCGTGGCCATGGATGTGCAGGAGGTGCATGCTGGCAACTGCATTCTCCGAAACCAGTTTATGCCAATGAAACGTCAACTGGGCCACATGGAACAGTTGAAGCGCTATGCCCCACAAGGGAGCAATTGAGTAATAGAATGATGTATCAAACCTGTTTGATGTATCAAACCTCTCCCTTTATCAAAATACAATAGAAGAATTGATTCCGTAGAATGTAGAATCCCATTGAATCTAATTAAGGTGAAACGAGGTGAAAATAGAGTGGAAAGAACGAACTTCTTCTAGCAATCGCATCTAGCGCATCCTAAATGTACTGTGTTTACTTGTGCGCTAACCAGGTCAGAATCGGCTCTCGATAAATTACTGGCTTAAGCGCTAATTCATATAGGGCAGCATTGTTGTTGTATTGCGTGTTATTACACTAACCTCTACAGGTTAAGATAAGCAAAAGAACGCGCCTATTATTGCTTGTAAGAACATACCCTGTCGTTATTTTTGTTTAGTTTGAGGTAAAGTGAATCCTTCAGAATCCTGCATAGAGTTAGAAGTTTTCATGTCTCAATTTTTGCTGCCAATAGCGCAGAATCAGCCGTTAGTTCTTTCCGATATATAGGCAAATGTCGAGTGGACTCATCCTAGTGATCGGGAGTGTGTGTACAGTACAAGCTGTCTCATAATGAGTAAAGTCGTCTGTTTGCATTAGATCAGTGACACGAGTATGCTGAAAATGTGAACATTTCACGGAAGCCCGTTAATTATGCTCCCCGTTGATTTAGTAGTACAACCACATCTACTATAAGCAAAAAAACACGATTTTTTTCCTATGAATTATACTTTTATGGCAAATAAACATTCAACTGTCAATGAAATCATTCGTAAGTGTGCTAAACACAAATGTATTTCCAAAGTAAGTAAGATTTTCAAAAAATAATTATTACTACAATTATGGTAACCTCATTATGAACAAAAAGAATAAAAATATAGGTAAGCGGGAGCGTCCCACCCACCAAAGATAAAGGAATAAATCTAAAATGAAACCGGGATATAGAGGGCTACGCCCGCAATCCGAGGGTTTTGTAGCAAGCGTTTATTTTGGTATATAAATATCGGCTCCTTGCTCTTCTTGATATCACTCAGATGGATAGAAAAAACGTAATTAAAATGTCTTACCCACTTACATTTTACATGCTAATTCATTTTACGTGATTGTAACGAAACTTAGAACATATTATTGCTTAAAGTGTTGGTTATCGTTGGCCATCAGTACTTTTGACCTCGAACGTGTTTAAGGCGTACAAGGGTGTGCTAACTGTAACTATACAAATAAACTATTATTGACCTATTCTGAGAAGATATACAAATTCCACTATTTCCCATTTTATATGTTTTTCGAAACCCACTTCCTGTAAGTTTTCATAATTCTAAGTATAACGGTCTCAAAATGCAGGCAAGGGGGGTTAAATTACGAACTAATATTTTCTCCTCCCCCACAGTTCCCCTTTCTATAAATTTCGAGAAAATGCGAAAAAATGGAATGTACTCATCATTACCTTTCTCACGATACCTCATTTGCTTATATCAGTCGATAAAAAAATTTGACCTTAATTTCGTCTCTATGAGGACCCCCCCCCCCCCCCCCTTCCACCCGGTAAAGTCGGCCAACTAAGACACAGCGCCCCCAACCAATCTTTACCCTTTAAAAAATGATTAATTAAATAACTGCAATTCGCACTACGAAAAACAACATGAAAGTATAGTAGTACTCACACCTATGAGGCCGGTAGGTGTATTTTTTGTGTGGATAGTGTCAAAATGCCGAACTTTAAATGAATGTACTATTATTAAATATTATGTGATTATAATGAAACTAAGAGATATTATTGCCTATGATGTTGGTTGTTATTGGCCATCAATATTTTTGACCTCGGGTACGCGTAAGGGGTGCAGGGTTGTGCTAACTGAAACTATAGAAATGTACTATTATTAACCGTTTCAGATAAAATTTCAAAATTCTAAAAATCTAGGTTTTCCACACTAGTAAAATGGCCCTTTTCTGTAAATTTTCATATTTCTAAGTATAACGGTCTCGAAATGCAAGGGGGGGGACAAACTCGGATGACATATTTTCCCCTCTCCCTCTTTTTCCATTTCTTCAAATTTGAAAAAAATTTCAAAAATGGAATGTACTCGAAGGTACCTTTCTTATGATACCCCACTTGCCTGTACTAAACGAAAAGAAAATTTCGACCTTCATTTCCCCTCTATGGGGACCTCCCCTTAAAGTTGACCTATTACGACGATTCGCTTTCTCCGGCGAATTATAGTAATTCTACACATTCGTACCAAATTTCATGTATGTAGCTTCAGCCGTTCCTGAGATATTCCATGGACAGACGGACAGACAGACATTTGACCGATTTCATAAGGGTTTTGTTTTACTACAAAACCCTAAAAAGCGAAAACTAGAAAAAGTTACCAAGACTATGTAAATTATTTTACTCTTTTTGTTCATAATGAGGTTACCATAACTGTAGTAATAATTCGTTTTTTTAATTACAAATATTTATTATCTAATTATGTATTATAATAGTACTTCCATTCTCTGGAAAAAATGTCACGCCGTATTGCCGGCTGGATGAAAATCTTACTTACTTTGAAAATACTCGTATATTTGTGTTTAGAACACCTACAGATGATTGCATTGATAGTTGAATGTTTATTTGGCATAAAAGTATTATTCATAGGAAAAAAATCGTATTTTTTGAGTCCTTTAGTAAGGATAAAAAAGAGATTATAAAACTCAAGTATCGGCGAGAGATTTTAAGTTGCTTTTTCGGAAAGGGAAAAAGAAGGGAAGAAAATCATGCAAATATATGCGTGTAGACATTCGAGTACACATTCCCACTTCGATCGCATAAGTACCTTCATAAATTGCTCAATCTCACGACAAACGCACACTTCCCTGGCTGTGAGGTCCATTACACCCTCGTAACAGGAAATGGCGACGCATGAATAAGGAACATTCCGGGACTATTCACGTGCAGACGCATAAAATGGGTGATAACCTGGTTTGCGACATATAAATCGGCAGGTCCTGACGGAATCATACCAGCAATGCTGCAAAAAAACCCGTGGACACAATAACTCCTTAGGTTATTGCCATACTAAAGGAATGTCTCCGACTGGCTACGTACCTCTGGCGTGGAAAGAGTCTAGAGTGATGTTCATCCCCAAAGCAGGCAAGAGCAGCCATGTAAATCCTCCCTGCAACTTGCTGAGGTGAATGAAATGGATCGAAGCACTACTCTCGAACAAGCTAATAATCTCTAAATGGGGAGGTGCTAAAGCCACCAAGAGTATGATGAGAGGCACTTCGAAAGGAGGAGTGCTATCGCCGCCCCTATGGATACTCGTACTGAATAATTTACTAACATCCCTCGAATCGTCCGGAATACGTGCGGTAGCCTATGCAAACGATGTCGTGGTACTCGTGTCCGGCAAGCACACGGGCACACTGTTAGAACTTACAACTATGGCTCTCAGCAAGATACTAAAGTGGGCGGATAGAAGAGGTCTAAGTGTAAATCATCAGAAACCTGAACTAGTCCTCTTCACAAGGAGAACCAGCATTCAGGAATTTATCCTGTCAAAAATGGGCGAAACCTAGTTAACTTTGTCAACCCATGCAAAGTATTTAGGGATGATCCTAGATAGTAGACTTAACTGGGGTCGTAACGCCGAGGAACGAAACATGAATGCCAACATCGCCTTTTACATCTGCAAAAGCATGCCTGGTATAAAGTGGGATCTCAAATCGAGAATAACTCACTGGATATACACGGCTGTAGTAAGACCAATACTAACGTACGGAACTGTGGTCTAGTGGACAGCACTCAACAGGAAAAGAATCCTGCAGAAAATGAAGAGGGTACAGAGACTATGTTGATTGGGAATCACTGGTGCCTTAAGAACAGTATCTTCGCTCTCTCTGAAAACCCTTCTAAACCTGCCTCTGATTGACCTATATCTGAAGAATGAGGCGGCTAAATGTGCTCTAAGGCTTAGAGAGGCAGGGCACTTCAAAGAAAACCCATGTGGCCACCGCAGTATGCGGCTGTCATCTATTAATACTGACTATAAGAAACCTCAAGTAGGTTTCAACACTAACTTCGAGGTCAATATTCGCCTGCGTCCATGATAAACCACCGGGATCTGTTCCCTATCCCGATGGTTCATCATGGACGCAGAAAGGCGCTGAACCTCTACACGGATGGTTCCAAGATGGAAGCCGGAGTTGGTGCAGCAGTCTACTCGCCGAAACTTCCATGCAACCGATCCTCCAGACTGCCGAATGAGTGCAGCGAGGTACAATAACTAGTCACACAGGTAGTCACTTAAAAGATCACTGGGATGTCAAAAAAGGGCACAGATACCATCCTTGGCACTAACCCGGATTACCGCAATAAGCCTTGGTTATGCGACGCAACATGGCAGTGAATTGTTGAAAGGAAATAGTCAAAGGCAAGATTAGCTGCAGCGGCAGGCGACAATCGAAGTACCATCCAACTCCCTTACAGTTGGAAAGCTTGTAAAGTCTGGCGTAGTGGTACGACGCGATAAAAGAGAGTATGCAAACTCTCTTCTGATCTAGGCAGAAGAAACCGCAAGAATCAACAACCAGAATCAAGGAGTTAAAAGTGGTCGTAACTCCTATCAACATCCGGTGAAGGATAGTGATGGAAAGCTACTTATCAGATGAAGAACAGATGAGGCGAAGGAAAGAGCATTTCGGCAGGGTTTTGATAGTGTAACTTCTGGTGCAGTTCCTCCTCATGAAAATATTTTACCTGGTCATTAAAATATGCATATACGGCCAGCTCCGACTAAAGAGGAATCATTCTATTTTTAAATTACTCGCGCATCCAGCTAGTTTTTGTAAAATGTTTATTCGAACAACGACGTTTCGCTTTACATCATCTTCAGGTAATTTCTATAACAGATAATTTACATTAATATTTTTCGGTGATCAAATTTGTTTCTACTACTATATCTACTTATTTTTTGTCTTCTTATATTAATTGTTATTATCCCAGCTGTCCAGTTAACTTAACTTTGTCATTTTATCTTATTTCTAACTTAACTTACTATCTAACTATTCTATAATTTGGTCTAAGTTATTGAAAATTATTTTGTTCTCTTTTGTTTTGTTGAAATTTAATATTTGTGACACTCGATGTCAAAACTATCTTTGTCATTCTACTTGTTATTGTTGCTATATCCGATTTGTTTTAGTATTGTGTATTCAGCGTTTTTGTGAGCTATAGTACTATGTCAGGCAACATTACACTAAGCAAATATTTGCTGAAAATCGCTAAAAAGTTGCAGAAAACATTTGCTCCCTAGTGTGATGAGCAAATATTTGCTGAAAAATATTTGATGTCCTGTTTTCCAAATAAAAATTATAGCAAATATTCGCTTAATGTAATGTATGCAATAGCAAATGAGAGAACTCGTAGCCAATATTTTCATCAAATTTTTATTTGTTTTATATGTAAATCGTACATAGCAAAGTAGGAAATATTTGCTGATCAAATGTAATTCGAAATGCCGTTTGAAAGGCATTTGTGATTCCATTTGTAGTGTTATCGAAATTCTACGTAACCGACTATCGATAACTATCGTTGAAAGATATTGATAGTTTATCGATAACTATTGATAGTTCACCACCACTAGCCATTTATTGCCATTTGTGATGTGATCGACGCTGTGTACACATGATTTCTATAATAATGCATGTGTTTATATTCTGTGTTTATTTTTTTTTTTGTAATAAAAAAACGACCAAGGAGAATGTAAGCTCAGAGTGTTTCGTTTTATTAAGGGCTCCTCTTCTCTTTGGTCAAATGTTTATGGTCTGCAGGTGGACTGTAGTATTGTAGTGAAATATGGAGTGATTGGTGACTTGAAATGTAGCCATTATTCAGAAATTTAATTACCATTAAATAATCGTCCTTCAAAACTTGAAATATTGCATTGCAAACTTCTGGAATTATGCCTGAGATAGTTGGTTGTGGTACGCGAAACAGGTATTGCAAAGATATACGAGTACTATATAGCTGTCACCAGTGGCAAGAAAACGCAAAGTTAGAGTAAGACGTTCGCCAGGAGAAATAGATTCTCGAAAAAGCGTTTCCTTTTTCTTTTTCAATGGCGTCACCAATTCCAATAAATTTTTGAAATCAGCGATGTTCATTCGAAGAAAATTTTTGTATAACAATGGAACCTCGTCTTCCAGTTCTTTCAACAATTGAGCGTAGCAGCCAAATTCTTTACGACGTTTCGCCGAGTCACGCACCCAAACATTTCGCACACAACGCCCTTTTTCAATTTCAGATAATACGGAAAATTTAGCCGCACCGAAAATGCAAAACAATAACGCATTTTCATCATCTGAATCATTTTGATTCGATAAAGAAAAAAATCGCAATCACGACACAACGACAATTTAAAACACGAGTGCTTTGTCCAAACTAGCGTGAATGCTAGCAAATAAATGACGCTCAATTTGTATTTGCTACAATGCCTGCATTCAGGAATCATCATCGCTCCATGAGCGGTCCTTCCCCTCTTGAGCGCTATGGAGTGCTACTGTCCCAATGTCTGGTGAATGCAATCGCTCCATGGAGCCGTTGCTGAGCAGCTACTTCTCCTTTTGAGCGAAAATTTTCCACGCTCCCTTGGCTTGGATATGATACATGTGATACATTTTTGTTTTCACCATTCGCCACACAGATGGTGCGCGCGTCATATGTCATTTGATTGAGTGTTGAGTGTTTGAGTGTTTGACAACACAACGTCCTGCGTGTTATTTTACGGGAATTTTGCAGCAAAATTATAATTAAAAGGTGAGTGGTGTTTTCATTAATTGTATATTTGTATAACCCGGCGAAACCAAACAATTTAAACAGACAGCCGTTACCCGTTTGTTAGACGTTTGCCATGTCAGCTGATTGTCTCAAATTCGATATGTAGCCGGTGTATTCACAAAACAGGTGTGTGACGGTTGTGACAGGGAGCAGTCGCTCCGTGTGACATGGAGGGGAGAAGTCGCTACGTAGCTGCTCAATGTTTTGTGAATGAGCCCAATATATATTTGCTGAAAATACATTGTGTAGCGTGATGACGTAGCAAATGTATTTGCTACAAACATAGCAAATATTTTTGCTGACTGTTTGCTCACTTTCAGCAAATACAATTTAGAGCAAATATTTGCTATTGTGTGATATCCATAGCAAATATATTTGCTACGCATGAATATTTAGCCAAATATATTTGCTAGCGTATAACAAATATATTTGCAAGTTAATTTCTTCTATTAGTGTGACTAATAATGTTTGCATATATGTTTAATATGTATTCAATTTCGGTTTTCGTGTTTAGGGAGTTATCATAATATTTATTAATACAATATGTAAAAAAAAATAAATAACTGGCGCAACAGTCCAATTTGAACCACGGCCTCGAGATGAGTTAGCATCATCTCATTTTCTAGATCGTGACGGTTTTTGTGCAGAGGTGTGTGATCAGCAACACGCTCAACCGAGTTATTTACCCCATAATGGGTACTCATTTAACAGCTGAGTGGGCTCATAGTCCGACACGTAAATCCCCGGAATCGAACCGGGGCCCAGTGCGTTGAAGGCGAACATGCTAACCGTTGCGCCATCCGGACTACAATACAATACAATATGTAAGGCTTCTTTAATTAGCAATTTATTTTTGTTTCTATCGGTGGTTATTACTTTTGCATTGTCAAAGTCCATTACATGATTTAGTTTCTAGTTGCTGTTTGACTAATTTAGTATGTTTATTATTGTTCATTCTATTTCTGTTTTTATGTTCATTTATTCTTATGTTTAGGCAGTCTTGTCGTTGAGCTATAGTACGCTTTATTTATGTTGTTATCCTTACATATTTTGCAAGGAATACTACATACGACATTCTTCTGATTATTCTTAGGTATTTTATCCTTCGTATTAGTGTATATATTATCTCTTAGTTATTAGGTAAGTAGTAATTATATCGACCTCTTCATTATTATAGTTTTTGATTTTTTTAGGAAATATTTTGGCTATTTTTTCTGACATATTCGGTATTTATGATATTGTTTGATATTGTTTTCGACTATAGAAGAAAGCATTAAAGAGGAAACAGTCGCTGCAATTGCACTGAATGAGGTAAGGCCGCCGGACTCGATGACATTCCTGTTGAAATCAAGCAGCGCCAAGCATAACTGCCGAGTTGTTGCACCCACTTGCTGATAAAGGGTTCAACACAGAGAATTTTCTCACAGAGTGGAAAGAAGGCTTGATCATCAAACTTTGGAAAAAGGGCAGCCTTACATACACTTACCGGCACAAAATCTGGCCAAAACAGAAACAATGCCGTAACGGGATTATTTATCATCACAAATGAGAATTTCCGATGGCTGTTATTGAAAACTGTGCTTTTGTAAATTGAAGAGTATATTAAGGGAAAACAGTTAGCTGATTCAAATTTTGTGACACTTAGACCACATTCTGTTCCTGGGGCGCAAAAAACACTGGTAAGGTATTTGAACTGTGATGAATTTATTCTTTTTTGTCTTATTTTTTTTTAATTTGAGGCAATTCTGACCTCCAGAAATGTAACACAATGCCCCTTACTCCAGCTCAAGTGACACCAGCTGTCTTACTTCGTGATCAAGGGAGAAATCAAGAAGGAATTGCTGCATATTTGAACGTACCGCGTACAACTTTAAGATATGCCTTAAAAAGGTACGATCAGACCGGACTCTATACGCGGAGGCCCGGAAGTGGCAGGATTAGGAGAACATCAGCCCGAGATGACCGATTTATTGCACTGGAAATCTCAAGAAATCGGTTCCTCACAGCGATTGAAGTACGGCAGAGACTAGAAACGACAAGGGAAGTCTCTATAAGTGAGCGCACCGTTAGAAGACGAATGGAGGAGCGAGGCATGCGTGCCCGAAGACCAGCCCGAGGTCCAGAACTGCTCCGCCATCATCTCGTAGCTCGACTTCGGGTCGCTCGTGAACATGCAAGGTGGAATCACGAACAATGGAGTAGAGTTCTTTGGATCGATGAGTGTAGGGTAGGCTTAAGAGCTCCAGACGGCCGTGAACGGGTATGGCGAAGGCGCGGAGAGCGCTTCCTACCTAACACAACTAGACAAACCACAAGTTTCCATGGTGGGTCTGTTATGGTTTGGGGAGGTATAAGTTCGGACGCTCGTACAGACTTGGCAATTGTTGAAGGGAGTCTGACTTCAACGCGATATATTGAAGAGATACTTCAGCAACATGTCCTGCCTTACGTGGAGACTACCGGTAGCGAGGAAGTCTTTCTAATGCAAGATAACACACGACCTCACACTGCGCGATGCGTAGAAGCTTACCTTTCGGAGGCTGGCATTTCTAAACTGGAGTGGCCAGCGAGAAGTACGGATAGGGTTCATATCCGGGACATGTTAAAAAGGAAAATAAAGTCTACTTTGAGGTTACTTTGAACGTGTCAACCCCCTTCAAAGTGCTTTGAAGTCTCTAGCGTCCCATCAAAGTAAAGTAGGATGGTGCTCAACTTTCCATCAAAGAATTGATTGTAAATCGACAAGTTCACAGAAAAAAGTTGTTGGGGCGGGAAATAGTGAGTTGTTGGTGGTTTTTATTTAATTTACGGTGTTCTGAACAATGTGTTTTGGTATAAATTCCCAAGAAATGCTAAATCCAGCATTTTTTGCAAGTGGCAAAGTAGTAATTCACAATGGTGGATATTCTTACCAATTCATACTTTGACAAAGTGTACTTTGAACGTGTCAACCGGCCTTAAGTGTATTACAATAATTGGAGAGGCATTTGCGTTCTTCCTGCCTCTGTCAAAATAACAGCTAAAATTGTCCTGGAAAGACTAGATGAAGAGCAGCCTGACTATCGATCCGGATTCTCCTGTGTCGCTCACATTGGCGCTTTGCGAATTATCATCGAGCAATGCGCTGAGTTCGATTCCCCGCTTCATCTGTTTTTCATTGATTTAGAGAAAGCTTTCGACAGTGTGAACTGGGATTCTGCAATATTTGCGCAGGAGAGGCGTCCCTTAGAAGCTCGTGGCTATTATTAAGTCGACCAATGATGGCACGAAATATCGCTTTCTGCATTAAGATAAGGTGTTGCGGGAATTTGAGAGTCAGAGTGGAGTTCGGCGGATTAAATTCCTCGTAGTGATTGGCGATGTATTGCATGCAGCCAGGGCTGTCGAGAAGATGGGGAGGGGGGGGGGGGGTCGAAACGCCCCGGCCCGTGATTTAAAAGGGGAAATTCCAACAAACCAATACAAACTTCGAGGTCAAAATATCCGATAGAGAACAGATCCCGGTAGTTGATCATGGCTACCGAACGAGTGCAGCATTTTCCAGGCGGAGGTGCTTGCGATCCAAAAGGCAACCGAGGTGACGACATTATCCCGGAAAAAGGGTAGAATCGTAATAGACTCGGACAGTCAAGCAGCACTAAAGGCGTTACAGCTACAGCTCTCTGTTCACTATTTACGATTGGAATTACTTCAAATAGTTTAGTGTTGAGTATATGCGGATTGCTCCTCCATAGATTCTCTATGGTCGACCCTCACACACGGTGAGTTTTGGTTTCGATCAAAGTCATTTGGTTCCGTGGCGTCGCCATGAATGTCCAGCTTTAAATTCTCCTTAAATCCAAGTGATAATCCAACATCTGACATTTGCCATATTTAGTACCGGTTGGTATAAATACTCCGCGAATTAGAACTAAACATAATATGATCTAGTTAATACTCCGTTTAGTTCCACGGTGTAAAGGTGCCCAGTCTAAGGAAAAAAAGGATTAGATTTATGCTGGGAATCGAACTTACCCAGTTAGGTAAGAATAGTGGATGATTCGCATTTCCGCTGACTCTTCCTGTAAGCCGGTCTACAAATGAAACTCATTTAATTACAGCGGTTGAGTTCGAAGTTCATTCCATGTTCATTTTTCTACTCTCTGACATTTCTCATAGTATGACAATCAGCTGATTGATAAGTCTTCCTTCGTTTGGCATTTTAGTGATTCCTCCCCTTGGCTAGCGCATTTAGTGTGTCCGTAGAAGCAGTTTTGTCAATTTTGCATCTAGCACTAGCATCCCATCGACATAAAAATGTACTCCCGTAACACAGAAATACGTCATATAGCTGCCACTGATGTTTACCAGCTCGCACAAATCCTCGAACACACAAATTCGTGGAAGAAATTGATGGCGATCATACCGAAATCTTTTTCATCATCCTCAATACCTGCTGATGCCACGAAGAAATATAACAGTGAACAAATTCGTTTGATTGAGAATGCCTGCTTGAAACAGAATCGAACTGGTACAGAGATTCTGTTTGATGAATGGGGCACGTCGGGAAAGAAACGCCCTACGCTTGGCAATCTGTTGCAGCTGCTGGTGGAGGCGGAGTTGTTTCGAGCTGCCGACTATGTAGCAGTTAATTTTCTGAAAGGTGAGCCTTTTCCCCCTTTTTTAACTGGGAATGCAAACTGTTATATCTTGTGTCTATGTCTTACATAAACTCCTCCCTGTTAGATATCGCCGTTAGGCGATTTTGCGGAAATTGATAAAGAGCGAACATGTCATTTTGAAATTGATATTTTTCAATGCTTCGTTAATACCAAGCAATAATCCAACTGTTGTTTATGTTGTTGTCTGATGTTCTTGTGAACATTTAACACTGATAACGCTATCGTCAAGTAACTGTCGAAGCTCAAACAAATTATCTTATCAGCCCCAGCGTTGAGAGTTTTCAGGAGGTGAAGAACAATATTTCATTTATATTGATAGTGCTTCAACTGATATCTTTGAGTGCAATTTTATTTGATTTATTTGAAATTGCCTTAAGAAACGTTCTGGTTTTTATAATTGAGCAACATCTCGGCATCGCGCTGCTTTATACCCATTACCTTTTGCAGATGAGTCCATTCAGAGTAGGAAAATTCATGATGTCGACCGGGAAGTCGTCGAGGTAGGGTGTAAAGTAGTGCTTTGCTCTCTACAATTTTAAGAAAAATTATTAACGTTAAATTAATGGGAGGGGGGGGGGGGAAGAAAGATCAAACTATATGCGCTGCCGTAGAAAAAAATTAACTCTTTCGAGGTCCCTCAAATCACGCCTGACATGCCTTGGTGGCGGCGTTTTGTCCATGAGGTCAGAATTGGGGTGCTCCTCACGATAACAACCCACCAGGTACTGTTTTGCAAGAAGTTTGTTGTGATTCCTTAGAGGCATCGTCCTCGTTTCCTGATGTAGATGGTCCTGGGAAGACATCAGGAGACAGCCAGTTACAGTACGGAGGGCGGCATTTTGGCAGGCCTGGATGTTATTCCATTGTGTGTCACAGAGATTCTGTGACCACACTGGAGCCGCATAGTTGGCTACAGACCTTCCGACTGCTTTGTATGTGACCAGTAGGGTCTCTTTATCCTTACCCCAGGTGCTACCGGCCAAGGCTTTAAGGATCTTGTTCCTTCCGCGCATCCTGTTACACACTGTTGAAGCATGGGGGGGATGACGTGGCCATACTGTCCAGAGTTACTCCTAGGATTTTAGGATGGTTCACGGTCGGAATAAGTTGGTTGCCAATCGAGATATCAAGTTGCATCTTGACTTCCTTCGTCCAGGTGGTGAATAATGTTGCCGAGGATTTGGGCGCGGATACGATTAAATTCTTGCCCGCGAAGAAGGAGTTAAGCTGTTCCAGGTAAGCATTTATTCGCTCGCACATTTCCGTGATGTCGCTCCCTGTTGCCAGGATGGAGCAGTCGTCTGCATAGGAGATAATTTCGATTCCTTGAGGTGGGGTTGGAATTCCAGATAGGTAAAGGTTGAACAAGGTGGGAGACAAGACTCCTCCTTGTGGCACACCTTGTTTGATCTTCCTTAGCTTCGATTTTTTGCTCCTGAATTCGGTATAGGACTGCCTGCCCGCGAGGTAGTTGGCAATCCATTTTGTGATATGCGTTGGAAGAGATGCATTGTAAAGGTCGGACAGAAGTGCTGAGTGGCTGACTGTGTCGAAAGCTTTCGACAGGTCAAGTGCCACCAGAATTGTTCTGTGACATGGACGAGGTTGGTTGAGGCCATTGTGGATCCGAGTTGTAATGGCATCCAGGGCCGTCGTCGTACCATGCATCCTTCTGAAGCCGTGCTGGTGGTTTGCAAGCCTGATGCGGGCCGCAAGAACAGGGTGAATCAATGCTTCGAGCGTTTTGGCAACTGGTGATAGAAGTGTGATGGGACGATAGGACTCGCCGAGTGTCGCTTTTTTCTCAGGTTTCAAGATTGGGATTATTCTCCCTTTCTTCCAGAGTTCCGGAACGATCAGTGATGTGATGGATAGATTGAATGTGGCCGTGAGGTATTCGATAGCTGGTGTGTCGAGATGTTTAAGCATTGTCATTGAGATTCTATCAGGTCCCATGGCTTTGGAGTTGTTCGCTTTCCTGATTGCTGCAGCCACTTCGTCCGTGGTGAAGACAGGTATGTTGTCGGTAGTTCGGTTGTGAATCCTCCTTCGGATTATGCACTTTTGTCTGTCTGGTGGAGGATGTTCAATAAATTGCCTATTGAAGCGACTTGCACAATGGGCAGGGTCGGAGATTGAGCACGGACTGTCGACCATAGTCTGTTAATACCTGTTGTTAGGTTGCATTCATTCAGATGCGAACTCCAGTTTGACCTCTTATGTTCGGCCACTTGTCTTTTGATTTCACAGTTCAGTTCATGAATTCTAGGATCGTCTGGGTTAGTGCTCTTGATGTTATCTCTCTCGTCTGCCAATCTGGCGGCTATGGTAGGAAAATTTGGCCTAATTTTAGGAATGCGTCCTGCAGGAATAAATTTCGCAGCCGCTTTATTGAGGACTTTCCTGATATTGGACTCGGCCTTACGTACGTCGGTGGGAGTTGGCAGGGCGAGGAATTTAGCACTTGTATAATTAGTAAACCCATTCCAGTCAGCTTTGTTGTGGTTGACAAAGGTGCGGTGTTCGACAGATATAACATCTCTCGGTTTGTCAAGCCTTATCACGATCGGTAGGTGGTCCGATGATAGTGTAAGGACCGGCTCCCATTGTGTATCGTTTATGAGGCTAGCACTGGCAATCGTGATGTCTGGTGAACTAGAACAGGTACCGGTAATGCGGGTGGGCGTATCATCATTCAGTGTACAGAAGTCTGAGGCATCAAGTTGTTCAGCAATGGCTATACCTCTGGCGTCGTTGTTAAGATGTGAGTGCCAGAGTTCATGGTGGGCGTTAAAATCACCAAGCAGGAGACGGTGTTGGCCATTGAGGAAAGTGTTGATATTTACATGGTAGCCAGGGGGACAACTGGATACCGGTGGAATGTAAATGTTGTAAATTTCAATCTCAACATTGCCTGATTTTAAGGCGATGGCTTGCACTTCCGTGATGGTGTCGTTGTTAGTGACATCTACAATATTTCCCGGTATTGTACGGAGTGGTGAATGATGAAGGCAAGTCCTCCTCCAGCGTTGGTCAGCCTATGTTTCCTTATGATGATATAATTCCCATGAGCGTTAAGGGACGAATTGGGATGTACAATAGTTTCGTCTCCTGGATGGCTCCAACTTGAATGCGGTGTCTGTCCATGAATGAAGCGAGTTCGGCAATTTTGTTTTGCAGCCCGTTGCAATTTAGTTGGACGAGTGAGAGCGTATCGAAAATTGCGATCGGTGGTGCAGGCGTGAGGTTGTTTTGTTGGGAAATCCTACTGGGTCTATTCGCAGGAGTCGTTGGCGTTGACTGAAAGCTCGCGTGGGTGCTCACTGGTGTAGGAAGGTGAGGCGTGTTTGATGAGCTCGCTGCTTGTGGACCTCGGTTTCTACACTGACTGGCGGTAAACGAAGGATTCCAGTGCCTGTGATGGTTTAGACCGGAGCAGTTTCTCAGGTGGCACCACTCGTCGCAACAGTTGCATCTCACTGACGTTGCATTGGGATGCAGCTCTCTATTGCATACGCAGCAGATCCAAGGACCTGGGTTGTATTCGATGCCTTCGCGGAGAAGTAGTATTGAGAGCAGTTGCGCCGAGATGTGTTGCTCCCAATAAACACAAAAAACAGATACTGCATGTAACACACGAACACACGTCCTTCTTGCATTGAAGCGGCTTGGCAGCTCTTGGCCGTTGTAAAAACGGGTCGCTCCGGTGCGTAGAACCGGCTGCCGCAGGAACGAAAAAAAAAAAAAATCTAGTCGCCCCTTTCGGTTAAAGCGGGTTCCGGTTGAGCGAAGTTCGGTTAAGCGGGGTTCTAGTGTAATCTTATGTGTTGGATTCGGTCCGTTTGCGTCGACTACATCAATAATTAAAATGCGTCAATTTCCTTTAGGTCAACGAGAAGTTTTTATTTTTCCTTATACGTATTTCGGCAGCTATTTGCTGCCTTCTCCAGCCGAGTGAACATGATTTCCCTAGGATCCTTATTATTAAGTTGGTGCAGATGAAATGTCGGATTTTGCAATGACATGAAGTTGGCTGCAATTTTCATGTATCAAACTGCCACCAGGCGGCGCTAGTGATATAATATATTGAAGTATAAATGCTGCTACCTGGCACCATGAAATAAGGCATTAATGGATAGTTTCGGTTGAAACCGAAAGTAGCCATGCATAGATTCTTTCAGTTTCACAATAATGCTTAATTTCGTTTAAAACGAAGGTGAGTATGTACATGTCTATTTTCGCTTTCCTTCGCATACCTTATTTCGGTTTGAAATTGTGCATAGCCAAGAAAAAAATGATGGCTGCAGATATGCTAGGACGAAACGGATGCAGGTATGTATGTACATGTACAAAGAGTGAAACGGGCGACCTAGGGCTACATGCGGGGGTTCGCAACGCCCTAGGAGCGGAGCTAGCCCAGCTCGTTCCAAACCGAAATTATCCATGCACACTTGTGCGATACTGCGGGTTGTGAAATAACAGTCGCTTGTGTGGGTTTCGTTCGCTACGCTCGCTCCGCGCTTAAGGGATCACAACCCTCATTATCGCACAAAAATAAACGCTCGCTTCGCTCGCTCCGCATTTAAGGGATCATAACCCTCAACATCGCACATACATCGTTTCCAAACGAAAGTATCTATATGGATTATTTCGTATGCCTTATTTCGCTATGGCTTATTTCGGTGCCCCCTGCTACCTTGGCTTATGGGGACATTTCGGTTTTGGACTTCATGGTGATCGGTGAAAAAAGAAAAGAAAAAGAACATGGAAGCGAGTCAAAAACGGCTACTTTTCCTTTATGAATTTAATCTAGAGCACAACGCAATGGAAGCAACGAGGAATATCAACAGGGCATTTGGACCTGATACGGTTAACGAATGAACCACTCAGTGGTAGTTCGAAAAATTTCGATCCGGAGATATGAACCTTCGAAATGAGCCACGTGGAAACCCAGGACCATCGATCGATAACGACGAGCTACGTGCATTAGTGGAGTCTCACCCCCGCCAAACATTAGGGATCTTACGGAGAAATTGTGCATACACCATCCGACAGTTCGCCGCCACTTGCAAATACTTAGAAAAGTGAAAAAGCTTGACAAGTGGGTTCCGCATTCTCTTACCGAGCAAAACATGGCGTGTCGAAAGGAGATTTCTAGTTCTCTTCTCTCCCGCAACAGAAACGAACCGTTTTTGAACCGAATTGTGACCTGCGATGAAAAGTGGATTCTATACGATAATCGTCGCCGACGGCACAGTGGCTAGATGCCAATGAGGCTCCGAGACACATGCCGAAACCAAGCCTTCATCCAAAGAAAATAATGGTGACTGTTTGGTGGTCTGTAGCTGCATTTATCCACTATTCGTTCCTGCAACCTGGCGAAACCATCAATGCTGAGAAATACTGCGCTCAACTGGACGAAATGCATCAGAAATTGACAGTTCCACGACCTAGGCTAGTCAGCAGGGATGGAGTTATACTGCTTCATGACAACGCACGACCTCATGTATCGAGAACAATGATCCAAAAATTGAACGAATTGCGCTATGATTCTTCCTCATCCGCCGTATTCATCAGACCTCTCGCCAACAGATTACCATTTTTTTAAACATTTGGATCACTTTTTGGCAGGAAAACAGTTTAACAATGAAGCAGCTCTCAAAAATGCCTTCGAGAAGTTTCTTCGAACCAGAAACTCGGACTTCTACGAAACAGGAATAAATGCGCTTGTATCTCGTTGGGAAAAGTGTTTTTATTTCGATTGATAAAATTATCTTTATAAAAAGTTACAGCTGTTCAATAATTTACTAGTGAATCCGACATTTCATCTGCACCAACCTAATACGGATATATACTATATATGCTTTACATTTTTTACCAATCCGTTACTTTACATCATAAAAAACACAAAATCAAGAATATAAAATAGCAAAACGAAAAATCAGTGCTGTTTTACTTTAATTACCTTTCATGTGCGGTAGGTATAGGAAAGCACACGACGAAGTTGCTGTTGACGCTACTATGCTTCTGTCGACAATGTGTTGTTACATTTAAAATAATTGCGCTTGAGTACATGCTACACTATAGCAAGCTCATTCAACAGCTTTCATTTAATGTACATTAACTGCTGTCGTCTGGCTTTACAATTTGGCTGAGTAAACATATTTGCGAAAAATTGATTATTTTCCCGGAAAATTCGATTAAAGTTGAAAAATTTGAACGCTCGCTTCGCACGCTCTATACACTACAGCGGCAAACCCACCAGTAGCCATGGCGCGAACCACGATGCGCCAACCGATGAAATAGGAATATACGGAAAAATGTTTCCTAACACACTAAAATAGTCCTTACTCTAAAGTTGAGTATCCGAAACTCGCAAACCGCGGAGTTTATCAGTTCCGAAGTCCTCCGCTACCTTGTTCACCACATAACCTAAAGAAGTGAACCAACAGCTGAATATCGCAGTAGATGGTCAAACTATTCCCACCACTAACCATCCAAAAATTCTCGGTGTCACTCTTGACAGCCTGGCCACCTCGTCGGCCCATGCGTCAACCATTAGTGACAAGATGAGAAGCAGGAACAAAGTCCTCAAAGCTTTAGCTGGCAGTTCCTGAGGGAAAGACAAGGAGACCCTACTAGCGACATTAAAATCTATCGGGAGATCTGTGACCAACTATGCGGCTCCTATCTGGTCTGAAGCCCTGAGCGACACCCAATGGTCCTGTCAAATGCTCCTCTTCGAACTGTACTGGCTGCGACCTGATGTCGTCATTCGACCACCTACACTAGGAAACACTCTTCCTTTCTTCTCTTCTGCGCTATATTCGGATAAACACGTCGAATGGCTCTTTCTAAGTTTAGGCTTTTAATAAAAAAGTCCCTGATAGCTGACAGGCAGGTTAACAGGACATTAAGAAAACAGGCCTAAGAATGGTATGTTGGTCTCATTAAAACTTTTCGCAAAGATCTGTGCATGTGGTAGCGGTATTCGTCTGGTTTGTTTTTCAAGTCATTATCTAACCAATTCCAGTTCCAGAACATAGCATGAATGGTCTTTTCTAGGATCCCGACCAATGATTGAGTTGGCATGCATAAGACTTAGCTATTGTGTCTGTCTTTCGATTCGGGAATATCCCCTTACTTGTCGAACACCAGCATGTACACACCTAAAGTGGGGATCACACTATTGCCGCATTATTTCATCTGCGCCAGATAATTTAGTCTGAAACTGTCAAATGCATACAATTTTGAACTCACCACACTCAGATTTAGATGAACTTACTTAGATGAAGTAATGTGGCTATAGTCTGAACCCCATTTAAGGTAAATGCTTACTTTCAAGTATGCATTCTGATCATATGTTAAACTATGCATTCTGGCTGACATGCACAGTAAACTACAGCTAAGTCCCATTAAATTATGCATAGTGACCTGTACGGCACTAGAGATAAAACCAACCGCTCATCTACACATTCTGTTCGAAGTTATGAGTTGATAAGTGCTTAGTTTCGCTTTTTGTTTGATGGGCCATTAAATGGTATGTTTTCCTTTTGTTATATTATCCTTTTACTTCTTTTTGCAAACCAAAATCAAAACCCTCGGAGAACTAACTCGAATAAACTGTGAAATGTTCATCTAAATCGACCAAATAATACTCAGCTTGACCAGCAAATATATTCTTACTTGTTGACCATCAGAGCATGTACACACCTAAGATTCGCTCCCTCAACTATGCATTCTGGCTGGTATGGATAGCGAACCACTTGACATAAACAACACCAACCGTTCATTCCTATTCAATTATGCATACTGGACGGCTTGCACTGCGAACCACTTAACAAAAAACCCACAATTAATCTAAGCATTCTGTTCGAAGTAATGAAATTGATATCAATTGATGGTTTTTTATGGGCCATTAAATGGTGTGTCTTACTTTGGTGTATATTATCCTTTTTGGATTTTTCGCAAACCATCATCAAAACCCATAGACAGCTAATTGGAACAAACTGTGAAATTTTCATCTAAATCGGCCCAGTAGTTTAGGCACCATTTCGGTACTCGCAAAAAAGGGACTGATTGTTATATAACACGTTGGTTTCTCAAAAAAATGATATCTTTATTTTTCTTCTTCAACCTATCGACTGACTTATATGTTATATCTAAAGATACATCATCTTCTTATACCTAATTTTTTTCCTTATCCTAGAAGTGGAAGGGACTCGGTTCGCACATTTCCAAGTCCGCACATGCATCCACTTGACGACCACACATTTTGTATCTTAGATTCTATAGTGGACAGGACACTTGCGATTCGGATAGAATCGCATTACAAAGATATTTCCGTGCCTGCCCTGCACATGTGCATGTTAGGTGTGTGGTCGAACTGGCCTATCCATGTGGATACGTAACCCGACCTCCCTTTAAACCAAAAATTCTCCTGAATTTTATAAAAAGTGTTTTTAATATTCTTGTTGTGTATCTTTTTCAGTTTCATAAAAATTATTTTTTTTTTCTTTTTGTTTTTTTTTTTTAACATTTATGTTTTTCTATTTATTTGACTTAGCTGTTGGGGGGCAAAGACCTTTTCCATAGTCCTCCGCGTGGGCGCCCCCTGGTAACTGCAGTGTATCAATTCGCTGACGGCCAATGTCTTAGCGATAAGACCGTTTGGAAAAGGCAGATAGCTGTAGCCTGAATGGCTGACGAACACCTAAGCGTCTCAGGTCTAGTAGGATGGAATGACTTGCGTAGTTGGACCTGCTACATAGTTGTGTGGGCTCCAGCACGTTTATTAAACCATCTGAAGCAGCTATCTCCGAGGCCATCCCCTGAATGGGGTTAAGCGACGTGCTGACAACTCGTCCTTGTAAAAACTACTCCATGTCAAGAAACCTGGAACAAAAGCCTCGGATTGGACGGATCAACAACGACGACCACGCAAACGAATAAAGGATTATTCTTTCGGATCCTGGAATGTACGCTCCCTGAACAAACCGGGGGCCGAGAAGGCCCTCCTTCAACAGGTCGAAAAGTACAAACTGAGCATTACTGCAGTCCAGGAAACAAATTGGCTTGGCAGCGAGATTAATGACAAGAAATCGCACACAATTTTTACAAGTGGCAAACCATCGGGCCGCAAGGAGTTTGGAGTAGCATTTATAGTGAACAATCACCTCAAACCGCATATTACTGACTTCAAACCCATAAACGAACGGCTCTGTGCGATTCGCATCAAGACTCGATTCTTCAATCTCTGGCTCATCAATGTGCATGCCCCCACTGAAGTTAAAGAAGACGCAGTAAAAGACGAGTTCTACGCCCGCCTTGAAACTCTCTTCGACTCACTTCCAACAAACGACGTCAAATTGCTGCTGGGAGACTTTAACGCGAAAGTCGGGAATGAAAGTTGGCATCGGGGGACCACTGGAGGCCACAGCCTCCATGAAGAATGTAACGATAACGGCCAGCGACTTATCGACTTCGCCTGCAGCAGGAATCTAGTCGTAAGCTCTACGTGTTTCCCGCATCGACGCATTCACAAGCAGACCTGGAAGTCTCCAGACGCACATACCGTCAACCAAATTGACCACGTCCTCATTTGCAGGAGATGGGCGTCTAGTGTCATGGATGTCCGCTCCTATCGAGGAGCAAACTGCGACTCAGATCATCACTTGGTGAAGACGACCTACAGATGTAGAATTTCCTCAGTGCACCAGTCAAGAATCAGCCCTCCCAAAATCTTTGCGGTTGATAAGCTCTTAAGTGATGCTACAGCGGTGGCGTATACTACCGCCCTTGAGGAAAAACTATCACCTATGCTACACAACATCAGCAACACAGGCGTCCATGGGTTCTGGGATGAACTCAAGGGTACCATCAAGGATGTCGCAGAGAAGGTCGTGGGATATAAAGCCCGGCGAGCGAGAAATGACTGGTTCGACGAAGAATGCAAAAATTCACTTGACGCGAAAAACGAGGCCTACAGACAATGGATTCAACGAGGAACCAGAGCCAGAAGAGAAAAATATGACGAGCTACGGCGAATATCGAATAGAATAATTAGACGTAAGAAACGTAAATACTTTGACGAGCAGTTGCTGAACATAAACGAAAACTTAGCTAATAGGAACACCAGACAAGCGTACAAATTAGTAAATACAATTAAGAACGGCTACCAACCCAGGACTAGCCTTTGTAAGGACAAGGATGGAAACATCATCAGCGACACCGATGGTATTAACAAACGATGGGCCTCTTATTTTGAAGAGCTTCTAAACCGACCATCTAACATCCCCACACAGGAAGCTCTCGACGATATTGTTGATCTAGGCCCACCCATTCAACCCCCGACAGTAGAGGAAGTTGATCTCGCGTTGCGGTCACTAAAACGAAATAAAGCGCCGGGCGCTGACGAGATTCCAGCTGAACTGCTAAGATTCGGTGGAACGAGTCTAGTTGATGCCTTACATCAATTACTCCTGCGAGTATGGGAGAACGAGGAGATCCCAGACGATTGGCGCAGAAGCATCATCTGTCCAATCCATAAAAAGGGAGATAAATTGCGGTGTGAGAATTACAGGGGCATCTCACTAGTTTGTACGTCCTATAAAATTTTGACGAAAATTCTGGAAAATAGAATAAAACCGTACGCAGAACGAGTCATTGGCGAATATCAAAGCGGTTTCAGACCTGGTCGCTCCACAACCGATCAGCTCTTTTCAGTCAAACTGATACTCCAGAGATGCTGGGAATACAACGTAAACGTATACCAAATCTTTGTCGACTTCAAGCAGGCATACGACAGTATCGATCGTGGAGTACTGTACAACATCATGCTGCAATTTGGTATACCAGCAAAATTAGTGCGACTGACAAAGATGACGATGACCAACTCCGTCTCACAAGTCAGGATCCAGAATAGACTTACTGATCTATTTGAAACACGCACTGGTTTGAAACAGGGCGATGGACTGGCACCGACGCTCTTCAACCTAGCACTGGAATACGTTATTCGGGCCATGAATATGGACAACAGCAAGACGCTACTCATCAAGTCGACACAATTAGCAGCGTACGCCGACGACATCAACATCATGCCCCGAAGATTGGCTGACGCAGAAGAACTTCTGCATACGCTCGATACCGCTGCAAAGGAAGTTGGATTACGTATTAACGAGGGTAAAACTAAAATAATGATGCAATCGGTGACAAGGACTCCTGCACAACCGAGCATCAATGTGGGGGACCTCAACATCGAGTTCGTGAACAACTTCATTTACCTGGGTTGCAACCTGTCAAGGGACGCCAACGAAACTGACGAAATCAAACGACGGATACAGTTAGCTAATAAGACTTTTTTCTCGGTTCTCCCCATAATGAAATCGAAACATGTGCACAGAAACACGAAGCTCCGCGTGTACAAAACCATTATACGACCAGTGCTATGCTATGGCTGCGAAGCATGGACCCTAACTCAAGCCTCCGAAAACATGCTAGATACTTTCGAACGTAAGGTTCTACGGCGAATTTTCGGGGCTGTTTGCGATCGAGATGGATGGCGCATCCGGTACAACCATGAGTTGTATGAAATGTACGATGAGCTGCAAGTCTCGAAAATCGTCAAACTACAACGACTTCAATGGGCAGGGCATGTACAAAGAATGGACGACGATCGCATGCCTAAGAGAGTAATGAATGCAGAACGAGTCGACGGAGCGAGACTGCGAGGACGACCGAGATCTCGTTGGGAGAGCTCAGTAGGTGTGGACGCCGCGCAGCTGCTGGGCTCCCAAAATTGGAGGACGCGGTCACGTGACCGAGATAATTGGAGGACAATGATCCAGGCGGCCAAGGCCCGACGTCGGGCTGTCGCGCCACGATGATGATGATGATGACTTTGCTGTTACAAAATCTTGAAGTTATGTTAACTTTCATTTACTGCAGTTTCTCAATGAATGTCCTCGTTGTGTCCAATGTCGAGTTGTTTAGTATTGGATCCCTGATTGTTGTTAGGTATAGAACTTGGGGCAGAGATATCAGTATCAGTGGTGGGAATCCTACCACCATCGTTCGCAAAATTACGTGGACGTTGAATATTAATGGGGTGTTCGCCCTGCATCACTAATTTTGAATGTAACTTTTATTGGGTTGCGTTCTTACTTTGTAGCAAGACAAGTTTTGCAATTGTTAATAATTTTCGTAATATCTTGAACTAACCGGGGATAGTATATTTTATTTTTTAGGCTATAGTATGTTTCGATTATACCACTGTGAATACTTCCCTTGGTATGATACAGTGATATCTGGCGATGAACTTCTTCAAGAGTTTCAATTTCTTTTGATCTAAGGGTAGCTTTTATGAATCGAACGTTGCTATCATTGCTAAACAGTTCAATCGAAATTTGTTGAATTTTGTTATACTGAGAATCCGATAATTCGGTAAAGATCCCTGTCAATCCTGGTTTAATGTACCTCCTTAATAAGTCTATCCAATATTCGCTATCTCTCGTCATATCCACATATATTAATCTGCGATTGTGGAGTACTTCGATCTCCTTTTCAGCATTGTTTACAAGAATAAGTTGAGTCCTATATTTATTGACAATAGTTTCTTTTATCGGGATGTGATCCAATAACTGTTCCTCTTGTGAATGAACAGTCGCATTGTTGGACACTTCATTGATTGAATGGTGATCTTGGAAGTTTGTTTGGTTATTACTTTCAGGTATTCTGCTAAGGAAATCAGCTACTATTCGATATCAAATTGGTATTCTTGTAGCTTCAATAGCATTCGTTTAGTCCTTTGATTGAATTCTTGTCCCGTGTACTTTTTGTTAAGGTACTTGATTGGAAGGTGATCCGTGACAATTTTGAATTTGTTGCCCCATAAATAAGGCCGGAAATAGGTTACGGCCCATACAATTGCTAGGAACTCTTCGTTATCACAGGGTAAAGCTTTTCGTGATCGTTGAGTGATCTTGATGCGAAACATACGGGTTGACCACCTTGGGTTAAAACTGCGCCGATAGCATAATTGCTGGCATCGGTAAATAAAGTAAATGTCTTACTAAAATCGGGAAATTTTAAGATGGGATGATTAATAATATTTAGCTTAAGTGTCTCAAACGCTTGGATATATTCAGCATCAGTGATATTAATCTTTTGATCTTTCTTCAGATATTTTATCATCGGACATGCGATTTTTGCGTAGTTCTTGACAAACTTACGATAAAATCCGGTTACACCAAGGAATCCTTTTAGCTGTTTCTCAGTTGGAAGTGCATAGTCTTTGATGCACCGAATTTTGTTAGGACTAGGTTTCATGCCTTCTGGCGTTAGGATATGGCCTAAGAACTCTGTATCTTTTCTCATGAAAGAGCATTTGTCAAACTGAATTTTAAGATTGTGTTCGGAAATACGTTTAAGGATTAGAGTAATAGATTGGATATGTTCCTGGAGACTAGTAGAAAAGATCAAGAGGTCGTCTAGATAGACAACGCAAATTTTATTAATATAATCGCGTAAGATCTCATTCATTAAGCGCTGGAAGGTTGCAGGCGCGTTTTTTAGACCAAATAGCATTCTGACATACTCGTACAGTCCATTAGGAGTGACGAAAGCCGTTTTTGAAATGTCATTAGGGTGAACCTTTATTTGGTGGTATCCTTTAGCCAAATCTAAAGTAGTAAAGTACTGGCCTCTGCCCAGCTTATCCAGAATACTATCTATGTTTGGTAAGGGATACTTGTCATCTATCGTAATCTCATTTAATTTACGATAGTCCACACAAAGTCGGAACTTCTGTTGTCCGGAATTATCTATTTTTTTCGCCACTATTACTATTGGAGAGGCATAACGGCTATAGGATTTTCTAATAATTCCTTGATGTTCCATCTCCTGTATTTGACGACAAACTTCTTGCTCATGTTTTGGTGGTAGTCGATATAGCTTCGAATTGATAGGTTGATCCGTAGTCTTTTTAATTTCATGACATATGGAGTCAGTGTTAGTTAACTGGTCTCCGTCTTTATAAATAAGATTTTCAAATTTATTTAATAGAGTCCTAATCTCTTTCTCCTCTTCCTGATTCAAGCGACGTAAGTCTATTTCCCGATCAGCGGAGCTGAGTTCGAAACAGTCGAAGTTGACTGCTATTTCGTCAGAATAAATCGGAATTTTAATTCCATTGTTTAGAATTAGTAACTTATTGTCAAAGTCGAGGTGTTTACAAATTTTACTTAAAAGATCCATTCCTAAAAGAATTTGATATGGTTTGTTCCCTAAGTCTCGTTTATACCACCTCGTTGCCCCTTTTGGGTTGGTATTAAATTCTTTAGGAATATCGGTTGATATTCGTTCCACAAGCTCCGTGGTTACATTGTTAATTGTTTGGAGGTTCAGTTTTATGCGTTCAATAATTTTGAATTTTCAACAGTCAACGTTGATAGAATTGATGATGCTCATAGTGGAGCCAGTATCGATTAGACATTTATATTTTGCATTTTCAATTGTCAGGTCGACAAATATTTTGGTTCCGAGGCTTATACTAGAAAAAAAAGCAGGTTCAATGTTATGAACCTCTTCGTTTTCTGTCCTAGTTACACTATGGGTCGGATAATTGCTGTTGTTAGAGTCTCTATGAGCTATTTGTGCAATATCCATTGGCTCTGGATGTTAATATGCATTTCTAAATTGCCCTGATGGATCAAATGATCTCGGTCTATTCTGTTCGAAATGCGTATTCCTATTTCTAAAATGGTTTTGCTGCTGTGGATTAAACGTTCTGCGAACTCCTGAACTTTGCCGATACTGATCTGTACTAGAATTATGCAGATTGTTATGTTGATGATAATTATTGGGGTTTTTGGACTGTCTGCCACTATTTCGGTTGTTGTTTGAAGTTGTATGTCTTTTGTTGTGTGTTGCAAATTCCCTGTCTAGATTGCCAAAATCGTAACATAGGAGTATAATATTTCTTTTATTTGATGTATATCGAATAAATTTTGAATGTCTCTAGATAAAGTACCACTCACAATTTGTTTTATTTTATTTACTAGCAGCGCGTAAAATGTTTGTTTTGTTTCTGCCTGATTACTTTCGTAAGTTGAAAATACATTTATTTCGTCTAGTAGAGTTTCTATTTTCGAGTTCAATTCGTAAATGGAACTTACCCTCAAATTGCTGATTTTCTTCGATATTTCTTTGTAGTTTATTACCGGTCGGAAGTGTTGTTTCAATCATTCCCTTGCGTCATTCCATGTGTCTGGTTGATTGTTTAGCAGCAAATCCTTCGCTCGTCCTATTATTTTGACATTGTAAATTGCTCGCCATGTCTCATCTCTAGCTTCTTGCCTGATAGAGTTTAGATGCCCTTCCACTGTTGTCCAGTGGACAAGATGAAGTGGATTTCCGTCAAATTCTTTGATGTAAGCGATTTCCTTATAAATCCTTTGTCCTTCATTGATTACGGCCAGGTTTTCAAGAGCAGCGATTAACCTTTGGGCCAGTGCTGGGTCCATTTTTTTGATAGGTTTAGATTGCCTTTTACTTTATTTATTATTTGCACTTCTCAAATTGAACTTTTTTGATTGGCACTTATTATCTCGATTGTAATTATCGAATTATTGTTTATTTTACACGTGGGTCAATAGTAAGTTGAAATTGTTGCAAGGTCCAGAATATAACTGATTTCAAAATCACTTTGATCACTATTTTAATTAATGATTCACTATATGATTTTATTCTATTTACGTCGCTTTGGTGTTTAATGTTATATTATTATGATTAACTTTCACAACCGTGACTGCGAACGCGTTTAAGTTCGTTTAATGATTCTGCAGTTTACTAGAATCCGCACCGACTGCGCCAGCCACTTAGAAAAAACACGTTTCTCTAAAAAAATGATATCTTTATTTTTCTTCTTCAACCTATCGACTGACTTATATCTAAAGATACACCATCTTCTTATACCTAATTTGTTTCCTTATCCTAGAAGTGGAAGGGACTCGGTTCGCACATTTCCAAGTCCGCACATGCATCCACGACGACCACACATTTTGTATCTTAGATTCTATAGTAGACAGGACACTTACGATTCGGATAGAATCGCATTACAAAGATATATCCGTGCCCGCCTTGCACATGTGCACGTTAGGTGTGTGGTCGAACTGGCCTATCCATGTGGATACGTAACCTATATACAATAGATTAGCTGCATGTTTTTAAAATATTTTTTTTTCTCATTTCAGAATCCATTCCAGAGCGCCCGCCAAAAGGTCCTGCAGCCAAAATCGATATATCGTTGCCATTTGAAACAGAAGAAATTAAAGACGTCGATGCTATTATGCAAGATGTAAGTTATCCTGCATCAAGCATTCTCATCAGGAATGCAAACGAACCGAGTAATATGAACAACTATGACTTCTACACAAAATTGGGTCCGGGCCGGCAGAAGGTCGAAACAACAGTATCAGATCTAATGAAGTTTTCTTCGCATTCCGGTGAGCTACCAAATTTATCAGCATTAGGTACAAGTTCGATAGATCGAAATGACGATACAATGCAAGCGATAAATGAATCCACGGATACTCGAAGCGACAATGAAACGAACTCCAAGCCAAGATTGGAAGAAGGTGCCGAACTTGACGACAAAGACATGACTGATAGCTTCAATATTCCAGCATTGAGTGCCCTGCAAATACAATCTACAAGCTCCAGTATCGGCACAGCTGAACATAGCAATGAGTTGCCTAATTTAAGTGCTTTGAATTTGAACGTTACAAGAATAACTCCGTCTGAAACCACCGAAGCCATTATCAACTCAGGGGACAGAGAACATCATTTGAATGTTCCATACACTTCGAACGGCCTTTACGATAGCGACAATAACTTGACGCCTGATTTAAGTATTTTGGATCAGAGTAGTTTGGATGATTCGAGTCTGACGAACGTTACGGAAACAAGTGATGATTTGTCATTTGATGCTAAAACTAGATTGAATTTGAGCGAGAACAACATTCCAATGTTAAGTATACTGCAAAAATGACACGACAAAAAATTTTCGGTTAGCTTTTAAGATGGCTCAATAAGTACGATAACTATAGTGGACTAATTGGCGGAGTTTGATTGATAGTTTCCACATTCCTGCCAAATCAAACGTATACAGAAAGTATTCGAACGAGCACTTAAAATGAGCACTATAAAATTGGTTTCATAGTCTGGGCCATTTGGGTTATTACATCTACTATATGAGAGAGTAGTCCTATTCCTAATATGAATGACTGTATACATAATTATTCCATTTTCCATTTTTTATTGGGTAAAATAAAGAAACGAAAATAATTCTCCTGGTTGCGTTTATACCGCACGACTTAATCATGTATTAAATAAACCATCGGGAAAAAGATGCGGACAACTGGCATTAATACCGTTGTATAAACGCCGTTAATAGCGAAGAAAAAATATATAGCCTAGCATTTAGTGCTTACTATACTTTTAAAATGTGTTAGATTTTCTGAATTGTATTCCAAAATGATATACTCATCTCCTTAATGATTGAAAGAAAAGAATATATAGTTTGTAAATAAAGTTGGAGAATATTTAATGCAATAATAATTCAATTAAATGAGATTAGTAAATGTAGGTTGTAAATTTCGTAGCGATATGTTTCATACGTGTGATATTGTATTGTGGATCAAACAAGAATTTTTCGAGTGTGCTTTTGTATAAATTGACATAATATTATTGTATTCTTTTTTGTAGCTATATATGTATGTATATTATCTACATAAATCTGTAAACAATGCTTTTTAATAATATTAATTTAAAATTTAAATTTGTTGTGTTATTCATGAATCGAAAATCAATCAACGAGAGAGAAACAACAAAGGTAGAAGTGACCAATGATACCGACCATTGCCTTGCATATTTTCTAGCCAGCAGACACTGAGGAACGTTGACATCCCCAACTGACATAATATACAGTGCAGAAAAAAAAGGTTACTCAAACCATTTTATTTCCTTTTTCGCTGAAATTCTGTATACACAATGGTGCGTTGGCGATGGGAAAACTGCGGGATTTGGGGTACGATTTGCTCGACCATCCCCCCTATTCTCCTGATCTGGCACCCTCAGACTTCCATCTGCTCCCTGTTAAAGAAATTTGTTTCTGGGAAGCGCTTCGCATCCAGTGAAGAAGTTGAGAGGGCCGTAGGTGAATATTTTCACAGCCTTCCAGACTCTCACTTCCGGGAAGGAATACTGATGTTGCAGAAACGCTGGACCAAGTGTGTTGAAGTCAAGGGAGATTATGTAGAAAAATAAAATCATTTTTTAACTAAAAATCGCAGTCTTTCATTGTCAGGCCGAGAACTTTTCACCTTACCCTCGTAAGTTAAAGCCTGAAATATACAATTTTTCCCTTTCTTCGGATACTTCTTGTTTTAAACAATCTAGTAGGCGTTGCTGTTCAGGCTCCGAATTAACTAAAAGAAACAATCTGCTTTTAAATCTAGGATATGTCAAATGGCGGCTTTTTCGACTCAGGTGAACCAAACAGAATACCACTAAAGCGAATAGTCACACTTTCGTTTCTTTCAATAATCCGCTGCCATGATACGTCGAACATCCAGGGCTTATTCCGGTAAGCCGGGTTTGTGCCAAGGATGGTATCTGTACTATCAATGCACAGTCTTTATGGCATCCCAGTTTTCATTTACGTCACTATCTGGGTAACTAGTAGAGCATAGGTGTCCAACCTTTTAGCTTCCCGGGGCCACATTGACAGAAGACGAGTTGCTCCGGGCCGCAAAAAAAACCTAGATCTTATGATAGTTTATGAGTAAAATATAAAAAAAATAACTTGAAATTAGAATTAGAAACGGTTTTTTTTTTCAAACATTTTATTTTATATGTTCTATATTTTTTTACATTTCTTATTTTGTAATTTTAATATTTATAATTTAAATAAATCATAAAATTAATGTGAAGATTGGCATTGGATTCGGGAAACCAATGTTTCAATATCTGGTTCGATTGAAGAGGTAGCAATCCTAAGTGTGTATTAATGTTCTTGCAAATGTACAAGTGCGAATCATTTTCAATTTAAATTGGAATTGTTTGTGACACTTGGTTTCATTCTGCAAACCAACTTAGTATGCGTCTGTAGCTTAGCTCGGTAACGCACCGGGCATTTTTTGCTACTCGAAACACGGTCTCTGCGGTTCGCGCCCCGCAACGGGACCAACTATTTTTTATTCTCAAGTTCCCTCTGAATTAATTTCTCCGAGCTTAGTGGTTTCGTATGGATAGTAGCACTCATCAGGTCTTGCATCTTTGCAGCTATCCGTGCGGGGCGCGAACCGCAGAGACCGTGTTTCGAGTAGCAAAAAATGCCCGGTGCGTTACCGAGCTAAGCTACAGACGCATACTAAGTTGGTGTGCAGAATGAAACCAAGTGTCACAAACAATTCCAATTTAAATTGAAAATGATTCGCACTTGTACATTTGCAAGAACATTAATACATAAAGTAAAATTGCCAGGGAACAAATATCTCCACTTCTCACCCTCTCTCCACCCCTCTAGTGAGTTAATATAAGTGCTTCACACCATCTAGACCTCCACGGTCGAGTTTTCAAGTAAAATCACGCCTTCACGGCTTAATACAAACAGAATTCTCACACTTTCGTGGTCGTCTTGCACATGGATAGCTGCAAAGATGCAAGACCTGATGAGTGCTACTATCCATACGAAACCACTAAGCTCGGAGAAATTAATTCAGAGGGAATTTGAGAATAAAAAATAGTTGGTCCCGTTGCGGGGCGCGAACCGCAGAGACCGTGTTTCGAGTAGCAAAAAATGCCCGGTGCGTTACCGAGCTAAGCTACAGACGCATACTAAGTTGGTGTGCAGAATGAAACCAAGTGTCACAAACAATTCCAATTTAAATCCTAAGTGTGTTCTCAAGGTGTTCATCTGAAATACTAGTTCTGTTTTTACGCTTAGTGTGCTTTAATCTTGAAAATAATTGTTCACAGATGTATGTGCTTCCAAACAATGATGACATGAATAACGCATGACTATGCAGCGAGGGATATTTGTCTCTTGGAAAATGTGTTTTATAGAACTCCAACAAAGAGACCCGATCAAATTTCCCCTTTAGTTGTATATCGGATTGTAACTCTATGCATTCCAATTGAAAATTTGCTGGCAGCTTATCTATATCGACTATAAATGGAGTCGCAAAAATACAAAAATGTTGATTATTTTTTCGAAAATCCTGGAATCTATTTTCAAATTCCATTAGCAAATCGAGAAGTACCGCTGCGTATTTTTCCCCCTTCTTCGGATTATGTTTGGACAGCGTATTGAAATGCATAAAATTGTTCACATTTATTTGGGCATGCCATACTTTTAATTTTATTTCAAACGTGTTTACAGTTTCCTGGGCCGCATTTACAGCTGCATGGGGCCGCATGCGGGCCGCGGGTTGGACAGCCTTGTAGTAGAGTATTGAAATTATTTAATCCAATTCTTTATTACTAATTAATTTTTTTCTAAAAAAATAAATAAATAAAATAAATAAAAATACTATATTACTTTTTTTTCAATAAGAGTAATTGTAATTCAAAAGTAATAATTATTTTTTCAGGAAAAGCAGTTGTAATTGTAAAGTAATAATTACTATTTAATTCTATTTAATTACAGTAATTAATTAATCAATTAATTAATTTCATAAATAATGTAAAGTAATTAATAAGTATTTATTAAATCAAAATTTTTACTTTTCACAAAAAACACAAAGTAATTATGTAATTAGTATTTATTAAATTAAAATTTTGGAGTAGTTGAAATCAAAATGTTGGATAACTTTTCATAACTAACGCAAAGTAGTTAATTAGTATTTATTAAATTCGATTACCAACAGTAATTAAATTTTAAATAATTATAACTTTTCGGAACGTAATTTAACCATACTCTATGGTGACTGGTTATCTCAGCTGCTTTTCGCGCAAGATGGTCGTTATATTGTTGTAAGACAGCTGGATTTTTAGTCAAGCGGTATTGAATTTGCGGCGCCTGGATGTTTCGCCACCAGGACGGCGCACAACTGCAATTCACGATCGAACATTAGCGATCATAAGATAATCGTATCTTCCCATCCCAATATCGGCGCCCTTCTTATTTCGCACGTCCCGGTGGCAATTCTTGAATCTTTTACTAACGGCAAAGTGGTCGATCTGATTTTGTATTCTGCGCCTATCAAAAGAGGACTAACTGATTTTGTGGTGGTCCTTATGCTCAAACGTAGTAACACCGATGAAGAGACTATGAAAGTTGTAGAGCTCTACAAATCTTTCACCGTTGTCGTTACGATCCCTAAGACTGTGTCTCCTCGTCATATGCCTCATAGTTATCAGCGCCAACTTTTGCATTCAAATCTCCATAACCATTTAGTTGTTCGTAGAAGGAGTCTTTCGCCAAGACATTGTCGGGGTCAGTTGGAGCATAACATTGCATTATTGTGATACTTCTCATTTTTGTCCGGAACCTCTCGGTCATGATTCTGTCGAAGACCGGATCCCAGGATAAGAGACAGTTTCGTGCGGCTCTGGTTAAGAGGAGTCCCACACCTGACTCACGATCACTACCGGTAGCTCTACCGGAGTACAACATCACAGTGCTACCCGTTGGAGAGATAAATGCTCCGCTGTTCCACCATCTTATCTCGCTAACTCCAAAGATGTTTAATTTATACCGCAGAAATTCACTCCCTAATTGAAGAAATCGTCCGTTCTGGGGACCTTCTGATCCATTGTCCAGGAGAGTACGCACATTCCAGAATCCAATCTTTGTCATCGTACGATAGCCAAAATTCGTAACCGTTGAGTCAGTCTTTATTCGAGGCATAGTTGACGTTTCGTTAGCATATAGAAGATTTCGGATAGTGCAAGTTACTGGCATATTGCACACATCCTGTCTTTTGTTTGTCGGTTTCTACCACAATCCGGCAAAGGGAAAAGTCGTGGTATTATTCTTACGCCCCACATCACAGGGGAAATGTTTACTTCAACCAAATTATCGCACCGCCATTACTGGCGGCTTGACTTGGTTGGCGATGTGCAACGACCACTGCCTTTCTAGGGAGCGCCCACGAGGAGGACTATGGAAGAGGATTTTTGCTGATTACACACCTCTGCGCAAAACACGGCATCACGATCTAGTAAATGGGATGATAATAACTCAACTGCCATATACACTTTACAATCCGCCAACCGAGGAATTTTTCGGTATTAGGCGTGTTTTTTTCAACAGGCCGGATCGGAGTAGAACAAAAATTGCACGAGTTAGACTAACAAAGTTGTTCTATACAGAGCAGGTTGTTAGTGTAATGCGTGCGATTGTCGTTTTGCTCTTGATCTAGACCAGGGGTCGGTAAACTCCGACCCGCGGGCCAAAACCGGCCCGCCTCTGTTTTTTTATCCGTCCCGCGAGCTAATACTGTTTTTGACATGAAACAATTAAAAAAGGGAATAGTTTTAAACAAAGTTTTTCGTTAAAACGTTATTTTATTGTGTTGAAGATTTGCACCTAATCGAATAATGTTACCATACTACTCGCGATTCTGCAAGTACCGACCAATGTCTGCTTATACCAGGCCCAACCACACGACTAGGCATTTGCTTGCGAGCAGCAACAGCGTGTGGGTAGGGCAAGAATCTCCTTGGTATTCGCCAAGTAAGTATTGGTTAATGACGATGATGATAAATCGAGCGGGAAAATTTACATGTCTGGTGCGAGCTGCTTTACATTTTGCAAGGTCTCTGCAATTGGCTAGTACTTGGCATTTAATCGGTATTCGTCGAGTCGGAATTAGTGTGCTAGCACCATAAAAATCCCCTTCCTACATTCATGTCTAAATACCAAATCTCATGTCCTTTTTGTGGCAAGAGTAGTTCGGTCAAAAATCGGATTGCTCTTGCGACATAAATCGCAATGTGTGATTTTACCTCCCAATCGATCTTTTATCCGATGATCGGTCAACAAATGCGGCCCCATCAGGCCGGACCGGAGACCCAATGGGAGTGATAATGATTACGTAATCAGCCAAAGCGACACGGACCACGTGGAATCGAAAGTTACGACCTCTTCGTAACTGATGGTACGAACAGTGTTGAAATATACGGACTTGTATAGAGGCCCAAAGAGGCACGTTTTCTGAAGCATCAAACATAGGTGTACCATATATTATACCTATGAAAAAGGAGGCAGCTGGCTCTGGAGTCTCTGAACTGATAACCAGGATCTTAACCTCTGGCCCAGCGTATTCCAATCCGAGATCCATGTCACTGAGTCCTACGCCAGAGGCTTGTAAAGTTGGTATTTTTATCTGCGCAGATAAATGGGTAGCCACTCTTGTCTCACAAGCTCTCATCGAGGCTGATGATAGACTACTTTGAAGCCTTCAATGCAACTTCCAAACAAGTCATTCTATGAACATTTAGGGGTTACAACATACATAGATATATAATAAACAGATATGAAATAGGCACAGAGTGGGGGTAAAAATTTGAATATCGAGTTATAGCTGACATATCCGCGACTGCGCAGTGAAACGCGCACAACACGTATTAATATTTGGCCCAGGGGCCCGAGGAGAGAGGGGCCAAATGCTTCGCAAATGTTAAAATTGTGGCTGAGTGGCCGATGGCTTAACGACATTTACCGAACGTATGGCGATCGCGTGCAAATGGGTAGCAGTGCGCATGCGCGGCTTGGTTCGAAAATAACCTGAAGCACAGAGTGGGGATAGTACTATTACCGATCTGTTCTATTTAAATCTATGGGTTAGAACTCATTCGTGGCCTTCGCTGGTTCTCAGCCAGAACAATGGACTGGAACAATCGACCTAATTAGTTCTTGTTCTGTATTTTAACGACGCTACCCATGTTAATAAAGCTAATTGGAAGCTGCCAGAGAGATATGTCGCGCTCGGTGGCCGTGATCGTTCGGTCACCGCTCTACGATACTAATCTAGAGCTCGGAGATCAAATCTCGGCGCGATCAAAAACTGCCTGTGAGTACTTATAGAACTCTCACAGTGCTCCGGGCTTGTCAGTATAAAGACGGCGCGGATAGGAGGTGCATGCTAGCAACTGCACTTCCGAAAAGTAGATATGCTATTGAAACGTCAACAAGGCATTGAAATCCTAGAGATGTTGACGCGCCCATGCCCCTCGAGGGGTCAAGGCAATTAGAGAGAGATATTTATCCGGACACCACTGAGTGAGATGTCACCCCAGGTAGATGTCCAACGACACGGAATATCGGCTCGGTTTCAAAGATGTAATTTCCACTAATCGCTTTGATTATTATTCATGCTGCAAACAATTTCTAGTATTAACACCATTACCTTAATGTCACGGCGGCGTGGCGGATAAATTTTCAAAACTCAAAATACTGTTGCGAAAGTAAAAATATTTTTCGGATCTTTATATGTTAAGGGAAACTAGTAAAGTCTATTTAACTGCATAATTGAGGTGCTTCCGTCAAGCCTTCAATTAGCAGTGGGTTGACCACATTGGTAAGCAGTTACATTTTGGGTCTCTTATCTGGCCCGCTGAACCCCAAAATTCTAACGACCTGGCCCTTTTCAGGAAAAGTTTGCCGACCCCTGATCTAGACTGTTGAAAAAAAACGCGCCTATTGTTATCATTCGATCGATTGAACCTTGTACGAAGATTTCTCTGATCGTCTCACATAGCTTTTATCGGCCGATTTTTTTGTGAGGATTCGAGTCGCTCGCTTTTTTTATTTATAAGATCTTAATACTGACTAGCAACAATAACAAAAAAAAAACTAGATCATACTGCCAACATTTGGCCAAAATTTCAAGTCTCTAGCTTCATTCTATCGAAAGTTATAGTGTGAACGGATAGACAGACAGACAGACAGACGAACAGACAGACAGACGAACAGACAGACAGACAGACGAACAGACAGACAGACAGACACACACACATACAGACATGGCTAAATCGAATCAGGAGGTGATCCTGATCATTTATATATATATATTGAATGATACGATGCTTCTATTTTAATTGAATTGCATATTGTACTCTATTGTAAATATCTTTCTTGTTGTGGTTCAAAATAACATATGTAAGTCTTTCACATATCGTTTACTATCACAGACGAATCAACTTTATCTTTTCTTTAAAAGAAATTAGCGTTCAACACAAACAGTAAAATCTCTATTTCGATTAGACGTCGCCTTGATATACAAAGGAAAGAACACAGCCCGTTTATCAGCTTTCGCGATCAATGGAATTAAATAAAAGTTGATAATCCTTACTTATTGGCTCATCATCTGAAAACGTCCATTTGAGACCATGTTGATTGGTGTGTCCAACAGACCGTGGGTCTATTCAATAAAATCCACAATATTCGCACCTATTGTTTTAGTCGCATTTTTTGCACGGCGCAGAGTAGAGCAAAATAAGCGGCAAAAAACGATATAGCGCAGATTAGAGTAGCGAAGACGAAAACGGGGCATGTCTTTGCTGGAAGTGTGTCTTCGTTTAGTTTAACATTCAAACGTCAACTCAATTTTCAAGAGGAAACTTAAATGAGGTACAGATACAATCGGATAAATTTTTTAGGCACCAAAATCATTTTGCATGTTTACTATTCCATATAATTACACAAAACGAACATTTTATTGACAGGCAATGAATTTTATGTGCTTCCCAAACTGTAAACTGCTCGAATACATCGACACCTGCGCCGCCTGCATTTCAAAACGCAGACTACTTAGCAGAGTAGAATTCTTGCACTAACCTTCTATCCAGAGCAGCTCAGATTAAATTGTTAGCGTAATTTGTGATCTTAACCTGCTCTGGTCTGCATGGCTGTTAAAAACGCGCCTATTGGATATGTGCCGAAAATTTTTGTTATATGGGATGGGATCTCTGTATATTCCTATCTTGTACTTTGGCTTCGCCTCCATGAACATTAGTGTCACCATACACTGTCGAACTCGAACTCGAGCACGAACCTAGTACAAGTGGACCGGTTTTCTTCACACCTATGTGAAGTGTATGTGTGTGTCAGAGGACATTTGTACCAGGTTCGTGCTCGAGTTCGACAGTGTATACTGTATGGTGACACTTAGGCGCGTTTTTTTCGTACAGAGCAGAGCAGGTTAAGCGACGAAAAAAAAACGATCCAGAGCAATTGAACGGACTAAGTTTTTGTCTTTGCTAAGGAACTGTTTCTTGGTTTAGTTAGAATTCAAATGTTAACTCAAATTTCAAGCGAAAACTTAAATCCATAGTACGTATATAATCGGACAAATTTTCATTTAGGCAGCAAAATCATTTTGTTTGTTAACTATTCCATACTCGTATAATTACACAAAACGAACATTTTATTAGCAGGAAATGAGCTTCATGTGCTTCCCAAACTGTAAACTCTTCTAAAATTTCGACGCCTGCGCCGCCTTCATTTCAAATGTGGAACTATTTAACAGAGTAGAAATCCTGCACTAACGTTCTATCGAGAGCAACTCAGATCAAATTGTTAGTGTAATTCTGTGGTCTTAACCTACTCTGCTCTATATGGATCTTGGAAAAAACGCGCCTATTTACAGGTGTCCTGCCACTTTATCTTATAACAGGTGGTGTCGCTATTGATTTCACAGGTAGGCTTTTTTGCCGAAATTATGATGTTCCCAGAAGTGTATTAGAACCCTCAAAACGACTGCTACTTGTGTAGATGATAATCGTTCAGTGTAAACATACATTGATCTGAATTTAGTATGAAAGTTTAAGTTTGATTCGCAGACGAGCCAAATATTCTGCGACAATGTTTATGTACCCATGACAACTACCAGTATTATGAACCTAAAGAAGGATACAACCAAAATGCTTTCATATGCCTGCATTCATAAATAAAAGAAGGCATCCTGTTTTAGACAATTTATTTCCTTTTCAAAATCGTTTCTATATGAATATGTATAATATATGTATTAATACAACCAGCCTTAAAGGAAAAAGCTGAATTGTCGAAAGGATATTCATAAAAAAATTTTATTAATCAGACTGAGATACACGGTATCTTGTTAAAGTCATGTTATGATTATGACATCACTCGAAGTTTTTACGTTTCTTGGAAAGCTATTTATTTTGATTATAATCACAGTCCATGCAGTTGACGAACAAAACTTACACTTAAGTTGCACTAATTGTTTCCAATTATATTAAAAACGTATGAACTAGTGCTCCAGGTAATTACTCAACTTATTGCTACACAATCCCTACGAAACTTTTAATTATATTATAATATAAAATACATAATTACAAATTTAATTATACGGGGTGTCCGAAAAAATCTCTCCACCACGCGATTCTCCAGCAACCAGAAAAATATTTTTAAGAATTTTTTTCTTTTTCTCGTAATAACTGGAAAACTACGGAAGCTAGAACACTTAAACACTCCATCAATACTTATACGTTTAAATACACTTGAAACGATGCTCATATTTTCGATGATGGTCGCAAACGATTTGATTCGATGTGTGTTCGAGCTTGCCAAGATTACTGTACTATAAGAAACATTTGATGTGGGCTTGAAATAGATTTAAATTGAGCTATCAGCTGAGACTGTCAAAAAATAGCCAATAGTTTCTTGAAATGTTATTTACGAATTAACTATGGTTATTCTCATATAGATTCCTAGCATATTTTATAACAAATGTTCTCCGCTTAAAGTAAATATTTTTGGTGAAACAAATGTCTGAGAAATAATGAGTCAGTTGGTTAGACCCAATTTTTTGGTTGTTTTTTGTTAATAATAACGGTCAGAGATGAGCTTACATATACTGATATCACGAAACTATGCAATCGATTGGTATGGCTCGTATCGACTGCAAGTGAATTCCTTAATAAAATGCTTAAATTCGGTTTAGAACTTATTCCGCAGAAATCAGAGAAACAGTTTAATAGCTCTGTAAAGTGAAATTTGCGATTCAGTGTTTATTTTATTAGGTTGGGAAACGGAAGGGTCATTTTTTTTTAAAAACTATTAATTTCAACATTTAATTTAAAAATGCATTAAGGTAAATGATATCATAATCAGCTGTTGCTGTTCTATTACATCGTCGAGAGGGCCGAACATGAACGGTCGCGTGTGTGTATTCCTGTAAAGTGAAATCTTTAGAAATCTCTATCAATAAGGCGTCTATGGGTTCTCGGAAGAGCTCAAGGGTGCCATAAAAGAGGTCACAAAGAAGGTCGTGGTTCGACGAAGAATGCAAAAGGCCTATAGACAATTCAACGAGGAACCAGAGCCAAAAGAGAAAAATATGATGAGCTACGTCGAATATCGAATAGAATAATTAGACGTAAGAAACGCAAATACTTTGACGAGCAGTTGCTGAATATTAACGAAAACTTAGCTCATAGAAACACCAGACAAGCGTACAAACTAGTAAATACAATTAAGAGCGGTTATCAACCCAGGACTACCCTCTGTAACGACAAGGATGGAAACATTAGCGACACCGATGGCTTCAACAAACGATGGGCCTCTTATTTTGAAAAGCTTCGGAGCCTACCATTTAACATCCCCACACAAGAAGCTCTCGACGATATTGTTGATCTAGGCCCACCCGTTCCCATACAACCCACGACAGTAGAGGAAGTTGATCTCGCGTTGCGGTCACTAAAACGAAATAAAGCGCCGGGCGTTAACGAGATTCCAGCTGAATGCCTAAAATTCAGTGGAACGGGTCTGGTTAATGCTATACATCAAGTACTCCCACTACTATGGGAAGATGAGGTGATCCCAGACGATTGGCACAGAACCATCATCTGTCCAATTCGTAAAAATGGAGATAAACTGCGGTGTGAGAATTACAAGGGCATACAACTAGCCAACATCGAGTTCGTGAATGACTTTATTTACCTGGGTTGCAATTTGTCAAGTGACGCCAACGAAAATGACGAAATCAAGCGACGGATACAGTTAGCTAATAAGACTTTTTCTCGGTTCTCCCCATAATGAAATCGAAGCATGTGCACAGAAACACGAAGCTCCGCGTGTACAAAACCATTATACGACCAGTTGTTGTTGTAACAACGCGTCGAGTTTGAGTATGTGTATTGGCATACTTTCCTTCGGCCGTTGAAGGGGATTTGGTAGCTCTTGGCCGTTCTGATGAACGGGTCGCTCCGGTGCGTAGAACCGGCTGCCGTAGGAGTGATTATACGACCAGTGCTATGCTATGGCTGCGAAGCATGGACCCTAACTCAAGCCTCCGGAAACATGCTAGACACATTTGAACGTAAGGTTCTGCGGCGAATTTTCGGGGCTGTTTGCGATCGAGATGGATGGCGCATCCGGTACAACCATGAGTTTTCTGAATTGTACGATGAGCTGCAACTTTTTAAAATCGTCAAACTACGACGACTTTAATGGGCAGGCATGAGTAATGAACGCAGAACGAGCCAACGCAGCCAAACTGCGAAGACGACTGAGAGCTCAGTATATGCGGACGCTGAACAGCTACTGGGCTACCAAAATTGGAAGACGCGGTCACTTGACCGAGATAATTGGAGGACAATCCAGGCGGCCAAGGCCCGACGCCGGGCTGTCGCGTTACGATGATGATGATTAATAAGGCTATTTGTAAGCCATCTTGCTTTCAAAAGTGGTCGTAATTAATATAAAGTGGTGCAGAAAGTTATGCGAAGCTCCATTTTGTGAATTAAGTTGGGATGATCGGACGTTTAGTGATTTTGTTTGGCCGTCGCGTCGATTGTCTGAGCCGCGTGGTCAGGCTACAGAACTCGATCGCTGGGCCTAATAATCATTATCCTCGTCATTGACGGGCCATGAAGCCTGCAAATTTGGTGAAATTGACTTTAAATATCACTGAAGTGAACGAAAACTCCGTAGTGTATATAGGTATACACAAATAGTAAATGACTTTTCGTTCGCCGAGAAAGCGAAAATTTTCATGCGATTTAGCCAGATTTGGACGCAACAGTGTGCTTAGATAGCATCGAGATCATTTGTGCGAAAATCGTGTTAAATCGATTAATTTGGAAGCTACTTAAACACCTATTGACATTAAAATGTTAATTCATACCAGGCCGAATATTCCCTTCGGCCCGGAGTCCGAAGCGTATATACCCTAGACTTGTACAGACCTAGTGGTGATACCAAAAGTACCAATTGGCAACGACCATATGCATTAAGAATGGGTCTCCCATATAGTCAGTTCATAGGGGAGGTTGGCCCTCATTCAGAAGGATCTTGACCATTCTCAAAATCAATTATGTAACTAACTAACCCATTCAACAAATATTTGTCGAATTTTTAAAGTCGCTATCTTCATTCTATCGAAAGTTATTGCCTATTTGAAGTTTTACTTGTAGGGGAGGTAGGGGTTCCTTGGGTCGGATCTTGCTCATCATTGCCACCAACCAAGTAGATCACCCTACAAACATTTAAACAAAATTTCAAGTCTCTAGCTTCACTCTATCGAAAGTTATCGCTTATTTGAAGTTTCATTTGTAGGGGAAGTAGGGGTTTCGTTGGTCGGATTTTACGTATGTTCAGCCAACTGGATCCTACTACAAACATTTGACCAAAATTTCAAGTCGCTAGCTTTATTTTGTCGTAAGTTATCGCTTATTTTAAGTTTCATTTCTAGGGGAGGTAGGGGCTCCTTAGGTCGGATCTTACCCGTCTTTAATGCAAACTAACTTAATCTCACTTCAAACATTTCACCAAAATTTCAAGTCACTGGCTTCATTCGATCAAAAGTTATCGCTTATTTGAAGTTTCATTTGTAGGGGAGGTGGGGGTTCCTTGGATCGGATCTTGCCCATATTCAATACCAACTAAGTAAGTCTTACTAGCAACATTCCACCAAATTTTTAACTCGGTAGTATCATTCTATCGAAAGTTATCGTAATTAAAGGAATATTTAATTTTTTGAAATTTGTAGGGGAGGTAGGTGTTTCTTTGATCTGATTATGCCCAACAGGACCTTAAGCAGCTTCTTCTCTCAGGGTTACATGCCAAAAATCAGATGTCTACGTCAATTGGTTCAAGAGTTATAGACAAAAAACCTGAAAAGTAGGGTAGTACGGGGCTCTTTGTAAGAAAATTACCGTTAGTTTTCAACTGATCGATTTTATTTTCCCAGGAGAGTATAAGATTACGCTCCCTAGCAATATACCAAAGCTAGAGCTTTTCATGATTTTTTAATCGGGAGTTATAGATACATTTAATTATTTTACAAATGTAGGGGAGGTAGGCGTTCTCTTGGCCTGATCATGCCCAGTTTCCATACCATCCAACTAGATCATACTACCAATATTTGACCAAAATTTCAAGGCTCTAGCTTCATTCTATCGAAAGTTATCGTGCGAACGGACAGACAGACCGACGGACAGACAGACAGACATGGCTAAATCGAATCAGGAGGTGACCCTGGTCATTTATATATATACATTGCTATACCTCCGGAGCCTCCTTTAAGGTGTTACATATTTTCGTCGTGACAAAAACAATATACCCTATACTATAAGTCTAGGATATAAATATATAGTGAAGTCTTAGTTTGGATGAGAAAAGTGAGTTTCTTGGCAACAAACAATTATTATCAGTCGGCCACGTAGGCCAGGATTTAGCCTTAGTTGTTATTAACTTGAATCAGTCGTCAATTGTTGACTTCTCAGAGAAGTCAGCCGCCTGGGCAAAGCTTACCTGAGGTTAATGGTTGATTACCTCACGGGGCACTACTGGGTGAGATATCACCTCAACAAGATGGGTCTGTCCACTGAGACGGAATGCCGGCTTTGCCTGGAGGACACTGAGTCCACCAAATATCTTCCCTGCGAAAGCCCGGCGGTTGCTCGTTCCAGGTTATTGTTTCTTGGAGATTCTATCGTGAGCTCGGCTGTCGTTAAGAGCGCTCCTACAAAGGACTTACTGGCCTTTATCGGGCCGGTTGACGGTCTTTTGGATTAGTTAAGGCTATGGCACAAGAGATCTCATGGTCGCGGTGCCCACCTTTGGGTATCTTAGCATGCTGATAACTTACAGGAGAAACAAACTTACTTACTTCCTTATTCAGCACTGAAGAAGGGAGTAAATAGCTCCCGAAATACGTATTTGCGCATAGTTGTTAAGAATAAAGTGGAGTGGATCATTGTGACCCCGCTTTCCACTACCACACAAAAATTATCAGCTATAAGCCAATTCTCCCTGTCGCCTGGTTTCGTCCACACTCCACACCATGGATTCACTCTTCAGGAGCTGCCTTAATCCAACGGGGAAGCAGCTCGACCAAGCCAGATTTGTATTCTGACCTAAATCACACATGCAATTCAAGAAAAGAGTAATATGTAAACAAATAAATAGGAAAACAAAAGTTGTCACTTTACGGCGATATTAACATTACATTAGCGACAAGTATTCGCAACGACCCAGCACCTATAAGGCTATAAGTCAAGATACACACTCAGTCGCTCCGACTACAACACGATCGAATCGCTCAGTAGCTAGAAACGGCGCATCGACGCAGCAAATTCATATAAATGCATTGTGCTAATTGGAACACTACACTGGCAATCCAATTCAGCACCGCGACACTATCATTTCAATAGTTTTTCTCTTTTTCGATAGCGGAGTGAAATGTGAGTGGGACTTTCACAGTGAACACTGTCTGTACCACTCCATTTGATCCTGTGTTGAAATCACCAGTGACTTGTTTGCTAGAGATTCGTGTTCGCTCTGTGGGGCTACAATATCATATCGCGACTTAAGATTTCTCATTCAATCTAAATCTGACTATGAATGCTCATTATACTGTGAATTATGAATCATTTGTGCCAAATATATGATTATAAGATTGGTGGGGCTAAAATCTTCGGATTTGAAGATAAATTAGGCTTTAATTATTATTTTCTGGTATCAAACAAACAATTCTTAACGAATCATATGACCATTCCAGTGAGGCCTATAGATATTGAGTTGTCGCCACAGCGGCATGGCTAAGTGTGAATCAAAATATGCTTGGTTACTTTACGTGTCGAAGTCAGAGCTGAAAATGTCACAAATGTAAGTTTCGCCTACAAGGCGATAATGATTAAACTGTTTTTCTGATTTTTACGGGATCAGTTTTAGAATTCCTGGAAAATATTAGCTGCGCTCGAGTCTTTATTTGAATATTCCAGCTAACATAGTTTTGCGGTTATTGTGCTTTTAGGCGGAGAGTTTATGCGGCATTTTCCGGGCACCCTCTATAATTATGAAATTTATAAACCATGGATCTACATACTATCTTCTTTTTTTCGCCATCAATTCCCTTAAAATGCCGAGTTCACACTGTTTCATGTCAAATACTTGATACCACTTTCTCTTCTTTGCCTGCAAACATTAAAAAATATTTTGATAAAAACAATAATGAACCGACAAATTACCAACACATACTTTTCGATGATCCAATTTTGGTTGTTGCTTATCGAATTTTATGCGCCGAAGGCGAACTCGAAGGTCGCGAAATTTGATTCCTGACGGCCACTTTTCTAACAGGCGAAAATGATTCTCGTAGTAACGTTGAATGATTGTCTCCAAAATTCGCAAGTAGTTAGCCTGTCTGTGGGCAGCGTATTTTTGATGAATCCGTTTACGAAAAATCGACTCAATGTTGGTGGCATGTCGAAATGTTTCATAGTCAATGCTTTGTGGGGAAATAGTGTGATAATAGTTCGTTCGCACGTTCTTCTTGGGATCCCGACATGTGGAGAATGTTGATTTCTCTGCGTTTTTATTTGCCTAATAAGTAAAAGATTTAGATAGAATTAATTCTATTTGACAAACATAGAATAACTTACAGGGTATTGGATGAAAACAATGTGGGTGGAACAAAGCACAATAATTGCTGAGGCAAAAATGACGCTGGCGGAGACCGATTGTCGATTGAAAAATGTGCATATTAGTTAGTATCGTTGTTCAGCCGGGGTATTAAAGTTCTATATAATCATATTGCGAATTTGCAAGTGTTACCGCCAACGTCATGTGTGCACCGGCTCTAAAACGAACACTTTTACAGGGTCAGGTTTGAAGTTTTAAGCGATATACGAGCAACTAGTAACTTATCGCGACAGTTTTTAAAACTATTATGCTCCCGTCCGAAATAAACGAAAATTTGACACGCGCCTGGGTGAGGAGGGGGTTTCACGATTTGTGACGAGGTGTGACATGGGGAGGGAGGAGTTCTACCGATAGTGTGACGTCACGTTATTTGAATCTATGTCTCTTTTTCGCAGCCAGATTTTACTTTCCGCCTGTACTAGTCTAGTCTTCCCAGTATAATATTAGTATACATATCTAATATCTAAGATTTTTTTCTTTGTGAAATTGAAAATATAATACAGTGCAATCTGTCATAAGTTGTGAGTTCCTAGGCCGCGACGCTCAGTCGTTTGCGACTGTGGAAAAACCTATCATAACGGAAAAAAAATACGCACGAATAGTTTGGTAATTGTGTTGATCCTTCCAGGGCATGGGCACGTCAACATCTCTAGCATTTCTATGACTTATTGACGTTTCGATAGCATATCTACTTTTGGGAAGTACAGTTGCTAGCATGCATCTCCTATCCGTGCCGTCTTTATACCGACAAGCTCGGAGCACTGTGAGAGTTCTATTAGTACCCACAGACAGTTTTTGATTGCGCCAAGATTTGAACTCCGAGCTCTCGATTAGTATCGTAGGGCGGTGACCGAACGATCACAGCCCCCGAGCGCACGAATAGTGCTCCGTTATGACAGTTTTTTTCACAGTCGCTAACGCAAGTCGCTCAGTCGTCGCCTAGGAGCTCACTCCTATATCAGGCATTTCCCATTGTATTAGCGGCAAACAATTTGGACACCAAGAGTGTCCGCTAACGGGGGATTTCACTGCATGCACTTCTGTTTTCTTATTCGATCAGCGCCAAATTCATTGACTGCAATGCTTTTCCTGTGGACGAGCCCGAAAGGCTAATGTCCCTATTGGTGGGTTTCCGGTCGAAATATGTCGATCCAGAGGTTCATACAAACGCCACCCCTTGCAAGTATGGTACTCAAGGCACATTCGTCAATATCAATGTAATAGGTCGCATCGGCAATATTGAAGAGTGGTGTCATCCCCCATGGACCATGGGCTGAAATAGGCATCACTAACAGTGAAATTTAATTTAAAATGGTATTCGTTGGATGTCAACTGTTTAAAATAATAAAATGAGTTATACGAGTTTACGTGCACAGAATATGTTGGAGTAAGTTTTGTTTAAATTTTTATCATGAAGGAATTGAGAAGTTCAAAATTGATGTGACGTATGGGGGGAGGGGAGCGGGGTTAGAGTTTGTGACGATGTGTGACAAGCGGAGAGGGAGGGGGGTCGAAAAAGGGTAAAAATCGTGTGACGTATAATAACGGCCATATGGGCCTAGTTTTTGTAAATATTTTTTTTTTTCTTAATGATTGTAAATTCATTGGAGATTAGAATAAACAAATTATGTAGTAAAAGCTGGGCTTTCGAAATTAAGGGACGCGGTCATTCGACCGAGACAATTGGAGGAAAACTATCCAAACGGGCAAGGTCCGACGACGGGCCGTTGCGCCAGAATGGTGATGATGAATTGTGTTATACCTACTAGTAAGATCGCGAATAACCCATTGTCAATAGGTATCAACTGTATATACACATTTATGTATTATAAACGAAACACGCGCACTAAAATAACACTGTGGGACTTCGGTTCAAATATTCGTACACACTTCATCATACTACAATTTGAAGGATATTAACCGTAAATTACTGGGGACATTTGATGTCGCAGTGAGTTCTTTTGACATTAAACACCCTTTGTTCGCTAAAGCAAATACAGAATATTCTGTGTTTGGTCAGGAGAATCTGCTAACATAACGGCACCAATATCATTGCGATGTATTATTTACTATTACTTGGGGAAAAGAATAAAACGCTTAACATTTTCGCGTAATATTCGCTTGCGCAAACTGTTATTGAGTGTCTAGACTAAAGGCTATAGTATATTGCGTGCATTGCGTAAATATGGAGCTCATATTGTTCTTGTTTGAAATATGTTTATTGCATATTATTCATTATTTGTTCGTGTAGGAACAATATTGCGCATTTTAAGCTTCGTATACATATGAGCATTCGTGCGCACACAAAAGCTCATATGTGTACGGTAGGAGCATGCGTGCGCGCACAATTATATCCACACGAACACGATCAATCGCTAGTGGATCCCCGTGCGCGCACGAAAACGTATGTTTTTTGTCGTTTGCGACTTGTTGCGAAATGTAGAATTTTGATGAAGGATTAAAGTATTTTTATATAAACGTGAGAAAAATGTATGAAAAAAGGGAAATGTGCTAGACTTCTGTTAATGACATTTTGAGTCCTCCGGTGAAGAAAAAGAATATTCTCGGCAATCAAGTGGAATAAGGGGAAGATGAGTGTCATATGAATCGAGGTGATGGGGCGAATGTCCTGGAGTACTGTTGCTGGCATTTTGTGCCCTTCGGTCAGGAAAAAAGGGCATTCGCAGCAATGAAGTGGAATATAGCAAGATGGGTGTCATATGACACGGCGTGATGAGGCGAATGCTATTGAGTACCTTTAAAGGCACTTTAAGTCTCATCAGTTACGAAAAATTACGAACACGAATATGGACAAGATGGGTTTCATGTGAATTGAAGTGACAAGGCGAACGCTCTGGCATACTTTAGAAAGCCTTTTGAGTCCTTTGGTCAGGAAAAAGGACATTCTTGACAGTGAAGGAAAATATAGACAATATGGGTGTCAGATGAATAGGGGTGACGAGGATTCGCCTCTGGCGTAATGACATTTCCAGTCCTGATCCTAACCAAAGGATATTCCTGGCAATGAAATGAAATATAATCTATATGGATATTATATATGACTGGGGTGTTGAGGCAATACTTTTGATGACATTTTGAGTCCTTTGGTGAGTAAAAAGAATATTCTTGGAAATAATATGAAATATAGGAAATAAAGAACAAAACGTCCGCCGGCGGCGAGCTCAAAATTCTAGGCGAAACTGCACCACGAGAGAAACACAAACAGTGTGAGTGAATCATTGGACTCCTTAAATTAAATCATGAAAACATAGATTCCGACCAGGTTCTTCATGTTATTGAAGGATTTAAGCAAAAGCAACAGCATGGTCTGTCGCCTTTTGCTAAGCCGGCTAGAGATGTGAATGCAATAACTCAACCGATTGTGCAGGGCCAAAATAAACGCAAGCTCAATGAAATTTATATATCTCCATTCAATACCGATGTTGAATGTGATCAAATTGAACAACATATTTTGAACAATACAGATATACGAGAGGCAAAATCATTTGTTGTTGAAAAGCTTGTTGGACAGAATTGGAATTTGGAATCGAAGTCATTTGTTTCATTTAAAGTCTCCACTCTTGATAGTGACGTCTGTGTTGCAATTTTGAACGATAAATTGTGGTTACCAAACCAAGTTGCGAGAATCTATGAGAGACGACCACCGAAGAGAGCAACCGACGAAAGGCGAAATAACTAGCTATTCAGAAAACAGTCAAATTCAAATCCCAACAGGCTGAACTCAAATGGCCGTTTCACATCAAGATACCAATCAGCACTGCCCCTACCGTCTCATCGAATGCCATTTAGAGGTAACAAAATTAGTAGATTTAATTATTATGAACCGAGACACAACGCGAATGAACGAATGAATCAGTGGGATCGAAACGTACATAATCGTAATTATGTATTTCAATCAAAATTTGAACAGAGACCGATACGAACAAAATGGACACGTGTACAATTATCATCGTGATTTCAATGGTAGAAATGAATATATCCAATTTTACGGGCAACATAAGAACGGTTATACACCGCCGAACAGATTTACAAAGTCAAATCAATTTTTTCGTACGACAAACACAAAATCAACCACCACCAAATTATCAACGAAAGTAAACCTATTACAACCTCCGATAGCTCCGAATCCTTCGTCCACCAATGTACTAAATGTGATACAATCTACTAAGAGGCCAGCTTCTCAATTGTCTATATTTGCTCACAATGTAAACGGTCTTCTAACGAAACTAACTAATGTTTGGGCAGAGACTGATGCTACTCACTTCGACATATATGTACATATTTACTGAGACTGGCCTAAATGATTCAGTGTTATCTAAGAGTCTATTCTCTGATACAAAATTTGATGTTCATAGGTGCGATAGAACTTCTAATACGAGCAAGAAGTCTAGCTGCGGTGGAGTACTGATCGCTGTAAATGAATCTTTTAAATCCGAAGTAATTTTGAATGCTGAACCAGATGGCTGTGAACAGATGTGGGTGCTTGTCAAGGACAAGTGTAGGAAATTACTTATTGGATGCTTATATATACCTCCGAATTCAAAAGTTACTGTGTATGAACGTCATATGAACATATTGAAACGAATACCTGATATCGCCGATAGTAATACAACAATTACTCTGTTTGGTGACTTTAATCTACCTGATTTAAAATGGATACAGTCTGACCTGATCGAGGGCACATATATACCAATGGACACCGTCAGCCATAGTGAAAAACTAACTATTGAAACATGCCATGAAATTGGTTTAATGCAACGATCATATTTTGGACCTTTTCTGGACAAACGAACCGAAGATTTGCTTTTCGAGGGAATGTCAAAACAACATTCTGCACAATGAGACAAATCATAAGGCACTAAATATCGATATTGAGACATTTTTCGAAAAAATACAGACAACTAAACAGTTTTACCGAGATTTTGCAAATGCTGACTACCGAATTATCAATGAAAAGCTAATGGTAATTGAATGGTCTGAAATCCTCAACGGTCATATTCCATTTGATTCGCGTGTCGAAAAATTTTACGAAATAATTTACGATGTAATTAATGAACTGGTTCCATTAAGAGAAGTTAAGATGTCTAACCATCCTTGTTGGTGTGATAAAACGGCAATTTCATTGAAAAACCGAGTCAATAAACTCTACATCAAATTTTAAACGTTTTGATTCTCCAGCATTACGTAATAAATATGCTACTGTGAAGAAAGCATTCACGAAACATATCCGCAAAAAATATTATGAATACAAAGAAAATATGCAACAACTAATAACTGATGGCCCGACTAAATTTTTTAAATATGTGAAAAATTCCAAGAAATCATCCGAGGATCTACCAGCTTCTATGAGCTTTAACGGTCAAACGGCAGAGACAGCGAATGATATTGCTGATTATTTTCGTCGTTTCTTCGAATCAGTTTATACTATGCCGAACCCTAAAAGTATAACCAATTTCAATGAAAAATGTTTAAATATTGAACTGTTAAAAAATATCTGCCAAAATATATCAAATTTAAACTTAACCGAAGACACAATACTAAAAACAGTCAATAACCTTCCGGACAACATGGTCATGGGACCTGATAATATACCCAATAGATTCATTAAGAGATGTGTAAAATCAATTATAACACCAATTGTTTATTTACTACAAACATCATTCAATGAAGGACGGGTGCCATCTATGTGGAAAAAATCATATGTAAAGCCGATATACAAAAGCGGCCGAAGGTCTAACATTGAAAACTATAGAGGTGTAGCAATTCAGTGCACCATACCGAAATTACTTGATTCTATCCTTGCCAAACATTTGAATAAATTCACAAAAACCATCATCACACATCACCAGCACGGTTTTATTGAGGGCAAGTCAACAGTATCGAATCTGGCAGAATTCACATCAGTCGTTGACGATGGTATGAAGACCATCAAATACTAAACTGGCTTATCTCGTACTTCGACTGTCGACAACAGATTGTAAAAATCAATAATTCAACAATATCTCAACCGATAAATGTTACTTCGGGGGTTGGACAAGGCTACAAAATTAGTACTGCTCTTTTCGGCTTGTTTTTATATGAATTACCCTTCTACATAAAAAGCGCATCGATTCATCTTTATGCTGACGATGGGAAAATCGCGTTACCCATAAACTCTGAGACGGATTGCCATACTCTTCAAAACGACTTAAATGGTGCAAATGATTTTATTGAGACCAATAAATTAAAACTAATTATAAGCAAAACAAAGTCTATGACATTTCACAAATGTCACAATCCGATTCAATTTGCGTATTGCATCGAGGGACAAATTATCGAAAAAGTCTCAATGATAAAAGATTTGGGTGTGCTGCTCGACGAAAAATTAACATTTAAATACCATATTAATTTCATCGTAGGCAAAGCAAAATCAACACTTGCTTGGATCAAGAGATTTTCATGTGAATTTGACGATCCTTGGGTTGTGAAGAGGCTCTTTGAAACATTCGTAATACCGATACTGGAATACGCTTCCCAAATTTGGGCACCAAAATTGAAGAACGACATCACACGAATTGAATCAGTTCAGAAACAATTTCTTTTATACGCTCTAAGAAAATTTAAATGGAGAAATAGATTTCGTTTGCCTACGTATAAAAGTAGACTGTTATTATTTCATATGAACACTCTTGAAGATAGAAGAATTATAAGTCAAATTATTTACATTTTTGTTAAGCAATATGAATTTCCGAATTCCGAATAGAACTACATACTAGAAACACTTTATTACTAAATACATACACTAGCATATCAGATAACCCTTTTAATAAGATGAAAAGTAAGCTTAATGAGTTTTCGAATTTGTTTGATTTTAACCAAAGCATAGATACAATAAAAAGAAACTTGAAAGAATATTTTAAATTTAAATGAAAAGGATTTGTAAATTTTTGGTAATTAATATTATTTATATAACGAATAAACCACCTATGGCAAAAGAATGCCGCTGGTGCAGAATTAAATTAAGATTTCGACACCAAAATTATGTAAAACTAGACAAATTCAATTCATTTTCTGCTGGCCATCTCGTCTATCTATCACTATCCGTTAAGATTTCTCTAAAATTACATAGAACGCGTCGCGCATTCCAATGAATTGAAGCCATTTCGAAAGAAATATCAATCTTATAATCTGAATATTGTACCTCTTCTCGAATGCTGATGGCAGAAAAATCCTCAAAATAGTCCAGCATCATTCGCAAACCATGAACAGCAACGATATCAACCCGGGCACATGACGAGGTCTTCGACGGGTTTTCCAACGTGTAAAGTAAACGATCCAGACGGCGTTCATCGGCACCGTTTGCATTGAAACTGAAATAAAGTTGATCGCTATCGATTTTGAATAAAAAATTGGTCGAATCTGATAACCGACATGTTGCATGTGATTGTCTTTTGCCAACTGAAGACAGTAGGGCGGAAGGACTCTTGTACACCAGATGAGATATTATCGTATTCGGTATTGACTCTACGTCTAATTGGGTGAGCCAGTTATATGGAAACTGAGTAATTATTCGGACGACGAACATATGCGTCCTTTGGCCGACGCATTCCTCACAATGGGAATCACTTATGTCGTTTGAACATTCTTTGGTAGAATTGTGTTTCTTCATTATAGTGCAATTAATGTTTCTTAAGAATGTCTCATCATCTGAAGACAGTTGTGACATATTTGTATGTTGATTTTGTGGAGCCGAAGTATTCATACCACATTGACTAACATCTTCAATGAAATAATCGAGATCGATACCGGAAGACTGTTTCTTTATATTGTGGAATGCCTGCATTTTCAATTTTTCATTTTTTTCTTTGGTTGCAGGTGCTGTCAGACTCGTTTGACCAGTTTTCGACTTCGAGACTAGCGCTAGAGGCTGGAATGTATGTTTTTCCTGAGGAACAACTGCTTCGTCCGTTTTGCGAGGCTTTTTACTTTTGGAATTTGCCAAAGTTTTCGATTTTCTTTTTATACCTTCTTTCGTTTCCCGATCTTTTGCGTTTCTGTTTGGACCTTTTAATTTGTATTTTCCACCCTTTGAAGGGGCTATAGGCATTTGGAATTCAGACGGACTGGGATTTTGATTTTCATGGTCACTAGTCGGTCTCGGTCCAATGTTAATATTTATATTAACAGATTCAACCACCACATTTGCCGCTATTGATTTCATTTGCTTGTCCGTGACAGTGTAGAAAGAGTCTATAGCGGCAATATTCTCAATGCGAGTGCTCGATAGCGCCATTGCAATCGACTCATTTATATCAATTTGCTTTTCTATGCAAGCAACGCTCGATGGAGCCACTGATTCTGTAGGAGGTTTGCCGATAAATAGATCATGAATTGGCACGTTATCATGGTCTGAAGAATCCCGGTTGTGAATCTCTTTTGCGGGTGTTTGATTCATATTTTCGTTTGATCTGAGAGCCAAAGTAGTTGGACTTTCACACGTCGCCATTGTATTATTTAAGAAAGTATTGGATTTGAGATTTTCTGTGTTAGTTGGTATAGACACGAATGCGGAGTTATTTTCAAAAATCGACGTGTTCGCATAGTTTACGGGTATATTTTCACTTGTTGGAGTTGTTTGAATTAATGCCAAATTATCAACAATATCTTCTGCTGGCTGATTTTCCTCTGCCACAAACTCGGTTGTGCCAACGTGCAACTCAGTGAAGGGAAAATTTGAAGGATCATCATCCTCTAAAACTATTACTGGTTCACTTTTTTTGGGAACAAATGATATGCTTGAATCATTATCCTCCATCTCCAAAGAGGCATGATTGCTCTTGACGTCTTCATCAGGTTGTGTGCTACAAACGTTTTCCGATTTAATTTTAACATCTTCCAAAACCTCATGCTCTACGCTTTGTTGCGATAACGTTGAAGATGTTGCAATGTTATTTTGTGTCTTTTCGGACATGTCGACTATAGCTTCATGGCTATCGGTAGACTCATTGATTGTAGCACGAAGTGATTTCACTTGATCTATCTCTAAATTGAATTTTTGTTTATAATCGTCATCACTCGATTTGAGCTCTCCATTTTCATTTTCTTGCAACATATGAGTGAGAGCCTGTAAAACGGCAATATCGTCAGTGGTAAGCTGATTATCTGGTGGTTCGGATTTAATACTCTTCGAATCCTCCTCTTTAACACAGGCCTCATCTTGAAGACCAATCAAGTTGGCCGTCATGTTTTGAGCTTCGCTGTAGTTAATTTCCGAACTTGAGGTTACAGTTTCGCCATGTGATGCAGCCGATGGCATGAAATGTTTTGTAGTAATTGCCCAAGGCTCTTGACTAGACAAATTTTGACGTTGATTGCGTACCGAAATGTTCAACGGATCGATCATTACAGCGCCTTCGGGTATTTCGAAAATTTCAGTTCTGGCGTCATCGTCGTCGGAACACGTTTCAAATTCGGCATTTTGATTGTCCTAGAAATGAGAAAAGTAAATGGGTAGTATGCATGTGGTATTTTTTTTTTAATAGTTATTATATTTTAATTAAGTTAAAAAAAAAACAGCAAATGTTTCAAGGAATAACTTTAAAACCAAAAATTTGCTAGAGTGTCACCGGCACGTCCCCAGCTCGTGGATAAGGAAAGCTATGATGATGGCGATCATGCAGGGTCGTACAGTCTGTTTCATTTGGCCAAAGGTGAGTCATATCAACTGTTTGTGCGTATTTCATCCGTTAATGAAATGAACGCATGAATATTAAATGAAACACGGAAGGAGAGAAGGAAATTTTTTCTTACGATTTCCGCGACAATGCCAGTGAGATCGGGCAACGGCGTCCACATAAAAAAAGGATAGCGTGTTAGTTTGTGAACCCACAGAGAGAGAAAGCCAGAGATAAAAAGATAAAAAAAAATTAGATCTGCGCACCAAAACTTCAAATAGGTAACAGCCATATGCATTAAAGTGTTTCCTATGTGGTCACGTATATGGGAACTTAACATTTGAGATCACATTTGCAAGGGAAGAAGGCGTTCCTTTGGTTCGATTATGCCCATTTTCAACCAATTTGTACAAATAATTGGCAAACATTTCAAGTCGACAACTTCATTCTATCGAAAGTTATCGCATATTTAAAGTATCATTTGTAGGTGATGCAGGGGATTCTTTGATAGGATCTTGCCCATTTTCAATACCAGATAACTACATATCAACATCGGGCCAAATTTTCAAATTGCTAGCTTTATTGTATCGTAAGTCGCTCCCAAGGCAGCCGGTTCCACGCACCGGAGCGACCCGTTCATCAGTAACCGCCAAGGGCTGCCAAACCCCTTCAACGCCAGCAGGCGTTGCTACTACAACAACATTGTATCGTAAGTTATCGTAGTTAAATGACTATTTCATTTCGTGTCGTTTGGCGTAATTTTGGTCTGATTATGCCCATCTTACTGAAGCTTCTCATTTGAAGTTTACATATAAAAAATCAGCTCCCTGTGAATTGGTTTAAGAGTTATATACAAAAAAACGTGAAAAGTACGGTAATACGCCACTCTATGTAAGTATGTAAAAGTACCGTTAGTTTCCAACTGATCGATTTAATTTTTACAAAAGGGTATACAATTTAGAGCATTTTCAATAGCAACTAGATCATACTACTAGGTTAGGGTAGGTACAGGGGCTGCCGTGACGTGTCACAGCACACTTAGACCAACATTGGGTCGATTGTGGTACCACCACTGTCACCTTCACTTGAACCTACGTATCAAACCAGCCTGTGCTGGCGATGTAACGATTGAGCCGTGTGGCGGTCATATTCTTAAGGTCATCCAGATCGTAGAAAGCCCGTGAGCCCAGAAACATTCTTCTCCTACCATCCAAGGCCGGGTAATCATACTACTAACATTGTACCAAAATTGTAAGCCTCTAGCTCCATTATATCGAAAGTTATCGTGCGAACGGAGAGAAAGACGGATAGACAGGCAGTCGGACAGACAGACATCGCTAAATCGAATCAGGAAGTAATCCTGATTATCTATATATATATGTATATACCTACCTAGCCTCATTTAAGGTGTTACATTTTTTGGTCGTGATAAAAACAATACACCCCATACCTTACCGCGCTCGGTGGCCGTGCTCGTTCGGTCACCGCTCTACGATACTAATCTAGAGCTCGGAGTTCAAATCTCGGCGCGATCAAAACTGCCTGTGGGTACAAATTAACTCTCACAGTGCTCCGAGCTTGTCAGTATAAAGGCGGCGCGGATAGGAGGTGCATGCTAGCAACTGCACTTCTGAAAAGTAGTTATGCTTATGCGTCAACAAGGCATACAAAAAGAGCGATGATGTTCACCGGCACTTTAGGCCCGGCCCATTACATTTTAATTATAATCCATTTGGTTTTAAGTTGTCCATGAGTTGCTTTGAAAAGTATTGTCCTTATCACTTCGATTCAGATACCCCTATTTACCAGGCGAATGCAAGAATTTCCTCATTTTCTGACCGAAAGACTCAGAATATCATCGAGATTATTTGAGTAGTAGACTCAAAATGCCTTGAATAGTAGTCTAGTGAATTCGCCTCTACATCCACAGTCATATGATACCCATCTTGCCTAGATATCATTTCGTTGCCAAAAATGTCCTTTTTCCACATCAAAGGACTCAAAATGTCTTTAACAGAAGTCTGATGCATTCGCCTCATGACCCCCAGTCATATGCCATATCATATATCCATCTTGCCTAGTCGTCGCTTCACTGCCAACAATGTCCTTTTTTTACCAAGAATGTCCTTTTTCCACACAAAAGGACTCAAAATGGTATCAATCTTGACTAAAGGACTCAAAATGCCTTCAACAGTACTCGAGTGTATTGCTCTCATCACCCGAATCACGAGATATTTCTTCATTTTTACCAGGTTTAGTTTCCGTTTAAGTTCATGATAAAGAGAGTCCTTTTTGACCCACACATGCAGGAGGACCAAAATATCACCGTATGGAAGCTACGTACAAAATTTGGTTGAAAGCTGACCACGGGAAGTGCCTGGAGGAAAAATCTTTAAAAAGACTTAGGCGAGTAATTCCATTTTAAACAAAACAGAATCTACCGTTAGTTCTGTCGATGATCAAAATTACGGTCCCCCATTTGTGCTCAGGGGGACACAGGGAACTTACATCCCAAATTTAGTTAAGATCAGAATACGAGAAATGTCCAAACAAACGTACCGAATGCATCGGACTATATGCCCGTCCACTATATTTTTATATGGGACGGGCCAAAAAAGAAAATTGACAAAAAGAGAATGAGAGAGAGAAAAAGAATAATAGAGAAAAAAAAAACGGCAAAATATATAGAAAGAGAGGGAGCGGGAGGTGAATGTATAATATTTCTGCTCCCAAACAAGACGCTTCGTCACAAGAAAAAGCATAAACGATGGGCATTCAGACTATATTAGGCGATGATAGCGCTGAAGAATACGGAAACATTGGCCGAAATGGGCGGCACGAATGTAAACAACCTTGCAGTTGGTATGGACTCAATGACAACAATTGGGGCGACCGGTAGCGCAGTGTGTTTAGGCATCAGTCTCAGTTCCGGGTGTATCTTATACACTGCTTCCCAGTTCCCCGTCGATTTCAGTATAAGTATCACCATATTTTGTAGGCCGATGGCGCTACCTAGCGCTTCTTCTAATAATGCCCGCCTTCTGGGAAATCTCCCGCAGTGAAAAAGCATGTGTTTCACGTCTTTAGCGACGATATTTACAGGAGTTACTCAGAACAAATCTGTGCTGATACTCTCTATATCCCTATGCCCTGTTAGGGTTTGGGTCAAGTAATGGTTCACTTCAACGTGTTTTCTGTCGAACCATACCTGTATCTAATAAGTGTGTTATTCCTCTTAATTTTCCCTTAGTCGAGTCTGCTATATCGCCATTGATACCTCTCTCTCCCTCCGTTTTCGTTCCGCCCGATACCTTATCAAAACGAGATGTCTGCCAGTATAAAGTTTCAAAACTGGGAAAATCCCCCTTTACATATGTCGCCTCGTTAGATTTTGTACGACAGGCGTGTTTTGTGCACTTTGACAGTAAATTAAGTTTATTAGTCCCGCGTTATAGTCCTTAAGAAGCACTCCTGGCCAAACAGGCGCTGTGCTAGATTTAGGGTTTAGTACTTGAGCTTCTCGTTAAGCATTACTCCTACGTATTTTATGGCAGCCTTTGATGATGCATTATCTCCGACTCAAATAGGGGAAAATTTTTCGACCAATTACTAGTAAGGACTGCCTCGATTTTTGGGTCTGCTGAATAATCCCATTTTTTACAGCGACAATTTGATAGTCGCGTTATTGCCTCGCTTGGATACATCTCGATGTCTTAGATGTCATATTATCTGGGACAGCCGCCCGTTTCATATAATACCCTGTTAAGCCTGGTTTTCCAAGCTGCGGAATATCGCTGCGTGTTGCGGGACAGACTGTCTCGAAAGCCTTGTCTTCCTATTTTCCAAGCTGCGGAATACCGCTGCGTGTTGCGAGACAGACTGCTTTGAAGACGGTCTGTCCCGCCTCACGCACCAGTATCCTGCAGCCTGGAAAACAAAGCTGAAAGTAGTCTGTTCCGCAGCACGCAGAGGTATTCCACAGCTTGGAAAACAAGGTTTTAGATAGGTAGCTCAACACAGGCCAGACATTCGGGTACACTCATCTTCAACGGAGAAGAGTGTATGTGTTTCCAATCAAAGGCATTCTTCACATCCAGAGTTCCAACTGCACAAGATTTACCCTGTCATCTACATCGACTGTGAAGCCATAAAACCAAATTGTCGGTCTGATAAGTTACTGCTAGATGACTGATAGGGATGGTTGGTTCAATGTCCCATTGGGAAGCATGCTAGGCGAATTCGCCTACCCTACAACGAATTCGATTTGATGAGGAGGAGAGTACATAGTTTTCACCTTCTATGCACCTGTCCTGCCTTGACCGAAATGAGGAGGGTCTTTCTGAGGTACTCTTTCTTCTCCGAATTGCAAGACTTAAGAGACGTAAGCACGGCAAGTTAACATCTCACACATTGAAGCCTTAGGAGGGAGTTGTCTGCAATCGATTAAAAGAGATTGTACGGATGGATGACAATCAATGCGACTTTGTGGAGGGTCGGTCCACAGGCGATGCTATTCAGTGCATACGTGTTACGATGGAAAAGCATCGTGATGCACGGACGGACTTGCACTTTGTGTTCATCGATTTGGAAAAAGCCTTCGACAGAGTTCCTCGTGATCTGATATGGGTGGCCCTAAGAGCACTTAAGGTACCCGAGGCATATGTATGTCATGTTCGGCGTGATCTGAGGGACCTTTAACATGATGTCCAAGCATATAAAAGGAATCTTTTCGACGACGCCGCCTACAAATCTGCCATCGCATTACTCCATCAGCAAGAGGTGCATTCATCAATTACAGGATTAAAACCGAATCCAGTACTTTTGGCGCAACCACCACCCATAGCACCTGAAGAGAAGAGGCTTCCTAGAGCCACCAGGACGACACTTGCCCAACTTCGATCAGGCTGGTGTTCACGCCTCAACTCTTATCTATCCCGTATTGATGAAAACATCCGAAACATTTGTCCAGCCTGCTACGGAACACCTCATGACGTAGACCACATTTTCACGTGCCCAGCTGCACCCACACAGCATACCCCAAGGTCGTTGTGGGAAAACCCCATCGAAGCAGCTACATTCCCTGGCCTTAACACCGAGGAGTTTGAAACAGAATTAAACATATAACCCACATACACACTGCAACTCTGACCAATGCTACAACAAAAGGCATATGTCAAGATGATACAAGACATGTATGATGGGGCAACCACTATGGTTAGATGCACGACTGGTGAGTCTGAAGAACTTCCAGTTAAAGTTGGAGTTCACCAAGGCAGTGTATTGAGTCCCTTGCTCTTCAACATTATCAAGCTCTATTTATTAACACTCATTTCTGACGGCCTGGAAATATCCTTTCTCGTCGCCGATGACATTGTCCTGGGTAGCAAAGACATCGTTGCTTGTCAGGCTGCACTGACCAGGTGGTGTAAGATACTGGAGGACCATGGACTGAGGATTAGCATACCAAAGACAGAGTATCTTTACTGTCTTTTCTCAGATCCAGAGAGACCGATACCAGATATCTACATTAAAGGAGAGCAGCTGAAGTCCTGTACAAGTTTCAACTACCTGGGCTCGATGGTCAACCAGGAAGCTACCTGCGATGATGCCATCAAACATCGCATCAGTGTCGGATGAAGTGGCGAGAAAACTCTGGAGTTTTCTTCGACAAGATGAAGATGCCACGAAAGCTTAAGAGCAAGTTGTACAAAACAGTCGTACGTCCCGCACTCATGTATGCGTCTGAATGCTGGACTATGTACAAGACATACGAAAGTAAAATGACTGCGACTGAGACGTAAATGCTACGGATGTCAGCCGGTGTGATCAAAAAGGATCGTATCAAAAGTACCTACATCCGAGACAACTTGTTTGTTGAGTAACCAATCACTGAAAAGCTCGAATATCGTCGTATGGATTGGTACTGCCATGTTCTAAGGCGTCCACCTGAGAACCCTGCCATGAAACAACAACGCGCTAATCTCGGCGATGATACGATCCAAGACCGAGCTGCCTGCAGAAGGAAGCTGAGATTATACCGCCAGAATGGGCGAAGTGCCAACACCACAGGCAGAGCAATGCGAAGCCGCAATGTGGTATGAAAGGGAAAGGAAGAAGAAGAGGCGTAAGCCTGCTGTCGCTTTATTGCTAGCTCTGGCTTGTTCGGTCAATAATTTAATTGTTAGATAATATTAGCCTAAGTGTGCTGTCTCACTCACGGCAAACTCTTTAATCTAACCTGTTCGACCATCTGTGCCACGTTGTTGATATAAAACTTGAATAAATCATTGCTAATCTAAAATCGTAGTCGGCCAACAACATGCTCTAGGTCTTCGTTGAATCGCGTTTTGCCTTGCCCTAAGCTAGATGAAGCAGATAGCCCCCCCCCCCCCCTCTTGTAGGACAAAGCGCGTCATAAGAGGCCAAGTTAGCAGGGGAAGAAGCTAGTGGCGAATGTTATATCAATAATGGGACCCAATGCGGAATGCGTTGCTATCATCTGGGGCCCTATCATGTAATTCGATTCGAATCGAATTGCTTTCGAACGGACGAAAATGGCACCATATAACTCGAAAACCAATTTATCAATCTGAAAAATCATAGAGGATTTGCTTCGAATGAACAATGTCGTATCGAATACTCGATGATTATTATTGAAATAGAGAAACTAGTTTTTGAGTTACATGGTACCATTTTCATCCTTTCTAAAGCAATTCGTTTCGAATCGAATTACATGGTTTAGTTTAGCATTTACGTCATCTCAAATTTCAAGAGGAAACTGAAATCCTTAGTACAGAGACAATCGGACAAATTTCGTTTAGGCAGCAGAATCATTTTGAGTGTTTACTATTTCATATAGGCCCATTTTCACAACGTCTAGTTAAAGTTTATCCTAAATAAACGCTAAACGGCACCCATCCTCCAATTAAATATCTATCGGATGATAAAATAATTCCAAACAGCTAATACGGGCTGCTGAAATTTTGAGAGCTAGAACTGTTTACACATCCAAATGAGACAATTAAACTTCTTTGTGACCACAAAGAACAGAGTTTCTGAAAATTCATTCGATGAAAGAGGATTTGAAACCAACTCAGCCGCAAAAGAATGCTGCCCCCGTATCACCTGTTTGTAATTATCGTTAAGACGGTGGAAAAAGCACTTCGCCGCGGTTTTGAACCGTGTAACCTCTGGCGAAGTTCCCCCTTATATAGATAGTTTAGCTAACCATCAAAATGTGCGTATACGGTCAACTGCCCCGACTAAAGAGGAAATAGTCACTGCAATTATTGCACTAAAACGAGGAAGGGCCACCGGACTCGACTGTATCCCTGCCGAACTTTATCAAGCAGCGCCAAGCGTAACTGCCGATTTGCTGCACCCACTTGTTGATACAGCGTGGAATACAGAGACTTTTCCCACTGAGTGGAAGGAGGGTTTGATCATCAAACTTCCGAAGGGTAGAAGGTAGCCTCACAGACTATAATAATTGGAGAGGCATTTGTGTGCTTCCTGCCGTTGCCAAAATAATAGCTAAAATCGTCCTGGAAAGACTAAAGGCCCACTTAGAAAGCACAATTTATGAAGAGCAGCCTGATTTTCGATCCGGATTCTCCTGTGTCGATCACATTAACACCTTGCGAATCATCATCGAGCAATGCGCTAAGTACGATTCTCCGTTTCACTTGCTTTTTATCGATTTCGAGAAGGCTTTCGATAGTGTTAACCGAGATTCTATATGGGCGGCCTTGCGCAGGAGAGGCATCCCTGAGAAGCTTGTGGCTATTATTAAGGCCACCTATGACGGCGCAAAATGTCGCGTTCTGCATAAAGGTAAGGTGTTGGGGGACTTTGAGATTCGAAGTGGAGTTCGGCAGCGGTGCATCCTCTCACTGATCCTATTCCTCATAGTGATCGGCGACGTGTTGCATGCAGACCTATCCGGACTAGAGACAGGAATTCAATGGAATTTGACACCTTATCTAGAACATCTTGACTACGCGGACGATATATGCCTACTCTCCCACAAAATCATGAACCTGTCCGCAATGGTATTAGATCCCGAGAGGGAGGCAAGCAAGGTTGGATTAAAGATTAATACCACCAAGACCAAGGTTCTTAGCCCGCCATTGCGAAAAAGAAATCCGACACCTATTGCCATCAATAGTAATTAGCACCCTGTGGAGAAGGTGGACAACTTCGTCTACCTGGGTAGCATTATGGCCGAAAATGGTGATAGGGAGCAGGACATCGCTCGTCGTATTAACCAGGCTAAATGCGCATACGACATGCTGTCCAAAATCTGGCAAAGCAGTTATCTCAGCATCAAGACCAAGCTGGGCCTGTTTCGCTCCCGATGCTATCTGTGCTTTTGTATGGGAGCAATACATGGAAAGTTTCCGTAAGAGTTATCAGAAAGCTCCAAGTTTTCGTCAACTCATGTTTTCATCGAAATTTAAGAATTTTTTGGCGCTAAACAATATCCAATGAAAAGCTAAGACGGTGTACGGGGCAGAAGCCAATCGACGATTTGATCCGCAGGCGAAAATGGCAGTGGATAGGTCACACATTGCGGAAGAGTGATAAATGCATTGCTTTGCATGCTATGAAATGGAACCCCATTTTTAACCAAGGCCGACCAAGAGGGGGTCCTAAAATCACATGGTGTCCATCTGCAGGGAAGGAGTGTAGGGCGCTGGGTAAGTCTTTTGGGGAGTTGCGCCCCATTGTCCGCGCAGGAGTAGTTGACGCGCTATGCCCCACTAGGGGTTAAGGCAAAGCCGTATATTAAATTTACCTTTTTTTGTCCTCCTCAATAGACCTGTTCGGTCCTAAGATTTCAAGACCGGTTTTAGGTTTTTATAAAAACCGGTTTTCCTAGCGGTCAGCTGGATCATTATAAAACCGGCTCATGGTTAAAAACAAAACGGAATAAAAATCGACTCATTAAAAACCCGATTCACAAAAAAAAACCAACCGAGTACTCGAGTAGTCAAAACCGACCGGCTCCGACGAGTTAAAAACCGACTCATTAAAAAACCGATACACCAAAAAATTCGAGTACTCGAAAACCGACCGGCTCATGGTTAAAAAAAACCAGGTTAAAAACCGACTTATTAAAAGACCGATACATTAAAAACCGGTGAGAAAATCTTCGAGTATTTTTGGTACAGTACAACACGGAATTATTCAAGAAAAGATTTAAGCTTTAGATATGAGTGTGATTTGGTATGTCCACACTTTCGGTCGTCAAAAGACGTGCGTCCAAAGTTGAATAAATGTGGACGTACTCATTGAAAGATTGAATTGACATAAAATGTCGAAACTGACGATTATCAGTTATCAGAAAAATTGGCATTATGTCTTTACATGGCGGTCGAAACTCACGTAATTTTAATAGTACAGGTGTTTAGATGAGTTTCATAAGGCTGGGAGTGTTGATGTGAATGTATTACACTACTATTGAAGGCAATTTTTGCCCTTTGTTCAGGCAAAAGGACATTCTCATGCAGTGATATCTAGGCAAGATATGATATGACTGGGTGTCAAATATATTGCAACAAAGTTTGTTTCGATGTTGTTGAATGCATCTTTTGCACTTGGTGGTTGTCTAATTTTTCGCAAAAGCAACGCCGTCATACTCTACGAGGTATGATCACATTTTAGGGCTACTTAACAAAAAAAAAATAACTATGTATACAGAGTCAGAATTGCAAGAATGTGGAAGAAGCCCTGGATCAATTTATTGTGCTCTAACAAGGGCTAGGAATTAAGAACTGATCAGTTCCTTCTTCTTTGATATACATATCCGATATCTCCTCGGAGAGAGCGGTAGAGATAATATGCTTTCTTAACTTCACGAGATCGATTTAAGCATGCACCATCCAGAATAGAACGACTTTGTTAGTTATTATTATCAATTTTTAAACATAAACAAAAAAATCTAATATATCGACTGAAAGTGTATCGCTTATCTTGCATGCGTGCATTCAACGATCCCATGCACTGTGGTGGTTGTAGTTCTGATTTCACAGCCCATTCACTTACGTGAACAACTCTGACGTCCCATCAGTTTTTCCTGGTAGTGAATGGGCTTTTAAGACCGAGCATACATTGAATGCACATACGGATGCAAGATAAGCAAATCACTTTTAGCCCATATTTGATTTTTTTCGTTTACGTTAAAAATTTTGATCATTCTGTAACACCTACCTCACATTAGCAAATTTTTGAACAAAAACTTTAATCTCTAAGGTTTGTGCGAAAATATTAACCGCAAACACCTCTATTGTGGTCCAATGTTTTCGCACAAACACCAGTACTTTAAGTTTTTTCACAAAAATTTTACTTTATTTCTGATTACTACATCCCCTATGAATGTTTCAAAGTTTCAAAACTGTATATCTTTTCAACCATTGGCTGTTTTTATGTATATCTTGATTCGAGTATTAGAATAGAATACTCCTTTAACACCTGTACTACAATATTTAGAATACATGAGTCTCGACCGCCACGCAATAACATAATGCCAATTTTTCTAACAGGTCCACGGATAACCATGTACACTTTCATCTTAACATCTTTACTCATAATCATCAGTTCAGTGTGTACACAAAATACTCCATTTTCTCAACGGTTTGTAATTAATGAATCGGTTTTTAACTCGGGTTTCTTAACCATTGGCCATTTTTAACGAGTCGGTTTTTGAGTACACGAGTACTCGGTCGTTTTTTTAATGAGTCGGTTTTTAACTCGTCGAAGCCGGTCGGTTTTCCACAAGTCGGTTTTTGGTTGATTTTTTGGTGAATCGGTCTTTTAATGGGTCGGTTTTTTTACCGGTCATGAGTCCGTTTTATAATCATAAGCCGGCTTTTTTAATGATTCGGTTTTTTCGAAATCGGTACTTGGGAATCTCGGGACCGGTACTAACAGAAGACCGGTTTTAAACCATTGGACCGGTTTTAGGAACAACCCTACTCCTCACATCTCCTTTCCATTTATATATTCTGCACCGCATTATGTACATTTTGATACATTTTGATCATTTACGCTCTATTGTCATTGGTTGAGCCTTAATTGAGTTAAAAAAAAGTCTTAATCGTCGCAGTTTGTGTGCTCATAACATGAAGTATGTAATCAAGCTTGAAGTATAGTCCAAAAAAAGCATGAAATATTGTATTTATGTTACTTTTCAAGCTTGATTACATACTTCAGTACCTCCCAGACAACTTTGTGTTGTTGCATTCGACATCTGGTGACATATCTATTCAATGTGGGTTCATTAACCTGTAGAGCTCTCCAGGTAAATCCAGGTTAACGCATTGTTGTATTGTAATTGTGTGTCGTTAGTCCGAATAAACCTATCCCGGGGTACAACGCGCCTATAGTTGTTAAGCAGTCGAGCTTTCTGCACGGGGAAAACCCTTGCTGATGAGTTACAACGTTATGGTAGAAATAGTGAAAAAAATGTGGGCAAGATTAGGAAAAAATAGTAGTCGATTATCTGCTGCTCGAAATACCCTCAAGAATGATCGATAAATAGTTCTATAACATTACATATAATACGCTGCATATCATTATATCGACAGAAACATTATGCCTATAAAATAAACATTGTACCTCTTCTTGAATGCTGATGTTAGAGAAGTTGTCAAAATAGTCGAAGATATATCGTAAGCCATTAGCTGCAATAACATCAGTTCTATCACATGGCGGCCTTCCCGATGGATGTTGTAAAGTGTGCAGCAAACGAACCAGACGATCTTCATCATTGCCATTCGCGTTGAAAGTAAATTGAGTATGTATGTCAACGATTTCGAATAGGAAATGTTTTGTATTCGATATTCGACATGTTGCATGTAATAGATTTTTACCAACTGAACAGAACATAGCGATGACGCTCTTGTAAACTACATGAGAAATTATCGTGTTCGGTATTGACTCTACATCTAATTGAGTGAGCCAATTAAATGTCAGCTCTGTGACTATTCGAAATAGTGTCATCTGAATGATTGGCTCAGTGTTTCCTTCACAATGGGATGTGCTCTCCTCATTTGAACACTCCATTGTTTCATTGTGCTTTTCCATTGGAGTACAATGGATGTTTCTTAAAAATGTTTCATCTTCTGAAAGCATCTGCGACATAGTTGAACCGTTAGTTTGGGGAGGCGAAGGATTCATATTACATTGACTAACATCCTCAATGAAATAATCGAGATCGATGCCGGAGACGTGTTGTTCATTCCGGGATGATCGCGTTCTTGGCGGTGACTCTTTGGCTGCCGATCCTGCCGGAGAAGTTTCATTAGTTTTTGATGTCAAGATCAGCGCCAAAGGTTGAAATGTGTGTTTTGGCTGAGGAACATTTGTTTCATCCTCGTAATCAGTTTTACGAGCTTTCTTACTCTTGGAATTTGCTAATTGTGCGGATTGTCGCTTTCTATCTTTTCTCGTTGCCGAATTATTCTTGTTTCTTGTAGACCCTTCTGACTTATTTTTAATTTCTTTCGAAGGTATCGAAGATATTTGCAATGGGGATGGATTCGTATTTATATTTTTATGGCCACTAACCTGTTCAATGTTATTAATGTATAATAGCTGGGCTGGTTTTATTTTATTGTTCATATCAAAATTGATGGTTGCAGAGTCTGTGACGGCTAATGCCTTCTTCGTGACGAGGGTGTCTGGTGTCGTTTCGATGGCCTCATTTGTTACAATTGGTTCTTCCTTACAATCCACGTCCACTGCTTTCGGGGAAACTATGTTGATATGGCTTCGATTTGGCGCGTTTTCTTGGTTTGGGGGATCCCTATCACAATTGTCAGTCATGTTTGGAACCATTGGATCCATATTTCTTAATAATTTTACAGCTGCCGGAGTGGAGTTGCCGGATAATTGCGACCCACAAGGTGCCGTCATTTTATTTAATATTGTATCACTGATGGAATTAAAATTCTTCGCGCTGTGTGGCGGAGGCACCAGTGCCGACTTTTTTTCAACATTCGACGAGTTTGCATCAATCGGCTTAGTATCAGTCACTGTAGTTGTTTGTTTGCTTGGTAACCGATTCTTCCCGGCTACTAACGTCGTTAGAGGAGCGTGTAATACCGTAAATGGCATCCGAGGGGTTCCCACCGTGGAACAGGAAAGGTCCATACATGGACCCATCATAACATTGATCAAATTCTCTGTGGTATCTTCACCAACCAGATCTATTGTTGCTTCATTCGGAACAAATTCTACTTCCAAATCTCCTTGTACCTCCGAGTTATCTTTACCAACCAGATCTATTGTTGCTTCATTCGGAACAAACCCTACTTTCAAATCTCCTTGTACCTCCGAATTTATATCATTAGAGCCATGTTTAATAGGTTCAATTTTAACGTTTGCCAAATTGACATTTTCGACTCTTTGTTGGGATAACGCTACAAGTCTGGCGTCGTTATTTGCCATCTCTCCCAGCACACTATTTTCACCTTCGCCAGATGCAGAAGGCGTGTCGATACCAGCGCCATGTGATACAACTCGTTCCGGCTGTGAATTGGAATCTTCAATGTTGAAATGCAAGGCATCAATATTTTCCTTGGAAAATGGCTTTTTCGATGGCTTGCGTTCAATTCTTTTCGAAATCTTATTGTTAGGAATCATACGGCTCACATTTTTACTGACAGTCAAGCTGCGTTCAACGCGCGGCATATCTCGAATTTCGCAAGAGTGCTGACTTGCCGGATTCAAAATCACAGTAGTGTCGTGTGAAGCATCAGATATTATACTAGAAACGTTCATTTCTGACAAATTGCCAGAAGCTGTGGTGAGTGCAAGAGGATCTTGACTCTGGGCAAGGGGGCGTTGAGTGCTTGTCGAAATGTTGGCCAAATCGATGAATTCGCCTCCCTCGGGTATTTCCGAATGATCGATTATGGCGTCATCGTTGTCGGGGCACGTTTTATGTTGGGTATAGCCATTGTCCTGGAAAGGAAAAATAATTAATTAAAAGTGAGAGAAAAATGCAAACTTGTTATGAGCAGTAATTTAGTTTAGAAATTTCAATGAAATTAACCACTACAATCTTGATTGAACATAGATGGCATGTCGCTAAGGACTCATTTATTACGTGTGGCAAAACATTTGCGGGCAGATTGGAGCGCGGTAGAAGACCATACATTAGCGACTCGACATGGTCTCTAATCTCAGCACGTAAGAAAGTTAAGGAACAAATTAACTCAGCTACTGACGACTCAGTCAAAGATCAACTCAGAGCTGAATACCGTTCTCTTGATAAAGGCGTATAGAGAAGTGTAAGACGGAACAAGCGCAATAATAACAATGCATTAGCGGAGAAGGCAGAAGAAGCGGCTTACCGTGGTGACAGTGGAACCCTTTTATCATACCATTAACTGAAAAATCTTTTGCAACTGAACATCCCGTGAAAGATAAAGACGGGTCCCTAATGATCACCGAAGAGCACCAACTATGGAGATGGAGAGAGCACTTCATAGAGGCGCTCAATAACACCTTTGGACCTACGAACTCATCTTTATTAGAGTCAGTAATTAGCCAGAATGGATACGAGTCCACTATCTGGAAGTAATAGTGGCTATTAAATCGATAGAAACAGATAAAGCCCCGGGGTAGATGGAATTCCTGTGGATCCATTTAAGGCGGATATCAATGCTACTAGGAATTCTTCTCCACCTTATCCAAGAGTGTTGGGAAACGGAAACTCTCCCTAAAGAGTGGAAGAAGGGCGTCATTATTAAGATCCCGAAGAAAGGCGACCTGAAGAACTGTAATAACTGGCATGGAATTTGCCTTCTCTCACCAGTCTCCAAACTGATGGTAAAGATAATCTTGAGCCGGATCAAGCATATAGTTGATCGCACATTGAACGATGAAAAGGCTGGCTTTCGCGAGGGCTTTTCATGTAGCGACCACATCAACACCCTTCAAATTATTATTGAACAATCCGCAGAGTGGAGAGCCCCATTACAACTCATGTTCGTCGATTTCGAGAAGGCATTTGACAGCGTTGCCTGCGAATACATCTGGTGGGCGTTATGTAAGAGAGGTATACCAGATAAAATAGTATCCATCATCAACGAGTCCTATAAGGGAGCCCAATGTCATGTCTTACACAGTACGTTATCAGATACTTTCGAGGTGCATAGCGGAGTGAGACAAGGCAGTATTTTGTCACCTATATTGTTTTTGGTTGCGATTAACGACGTACTATGTGGCACGTTTCATGAACACCAGAGCAAAGGTATTAGATGGAAGTTGTTTAAATGCCTTCAGCACCTGGACTATGCTGACGACAGAAGGTGCATGCTGGCAACTGCATTCTCCGAAACCAGTTTATGCTGTCGAAACGTCAACTGGGCCACATGGAATAGTTAACGCGCTTTGCCCCACAAGGGGTAAGGGCAATTGAGAGATAGAGATCAAATAAATCGGTTCATGTAGCTCAAATGACTGATGCTCTCACAGCGTAAGTCGTAATGCGGGGCTAAAAATCAATGCTGCCAAAACTAAGTACTTGAGCTTGGGGCCAAGAAGACAGAGCGAAATCTGTGTATCGGGGCAGACGATCGAAAAAGTGGACAGTTTTTGCTACCTGGAAGCGTAGTTATAGCAGATGGTGGAGCAGATGCTGATGTACAGTCCCGCATCAATAAGGCTCGGGCAGCTTTTTTCAGTTTGACTCCTTTCTGGGAAAACAACATTTCCAGACGCACCAAGCTCAGGATCTTCGAAACCAACCTAAGATCGCTGCTTCAACATGGCTGTTCAACTTGGAAGGTGATCAGAAGATAATAACTACATTGTAAACTTTTGTGAACCAATGTCTACGGCGCATCCTACACATACGGTGGCCGGAAGTCATTTCTAACGACGACTTCCTAAACACTTCCATTAAAAGGCGAAAGTGGCAATGGAGGTCACACTCTTCGAAAAGGGCCGAATAACATTGCTCAACAAGCCCTCGATTGGATGGCGGCCGATGGCGGCGAACAAGACGAGGTGGAAAGTCGGCGTGGTTAATGCCCTATGCCACAAGGGGTTAACAGGAACCAGAGAGAGAGAGACTTCGATCTGGGAAATTATGGTTTATACTTTGCTGAATGAATTTTCAACGCAGCGAAGACGATCCCAAAATGACTCACCCACATTTTTTAAGGTGAATTCACACGTATATTTACCAAAAAAAAAGGAAATATTCGTGAAAATCTTTATTGCATATGTAAACCTGCAATAACCTGCTGCAAATTAAAACTGCATACTACTACAAATATGTACCGCCATGTGAACACGCGAAAAAACTGCTGTGCCAAGTATATCTCTTTGGACAAATATCCCCTAAAAAAACGGGGACTTTGGACCCCTGAAAAGAGTTTACTATCTGACGACTACTGATTATGGTGCATTGTTCGTTCGCGATGTATCTGCTGCAACATAGATAATAGACTACGGATTCTAATTTGAATTGATTGAGGAAGCTTTTGAGTCATCAAATCAGGCTTTCAGTGATTCAATAAAGAGTTCAACTATTTTCAATATCGAAAAAAAATGTAAAATTTTACTTATCCATTATTTATTTGAATTTAATAAAAATTTAGCCTGTAAAAGGAAGCTGAGATTACCATATACCGCCAGAATGGGCGAAGTGCCAACATCACAGGCAGAGCGTTCGCGTTGCTCCGCCTATGGTGTTGGCCGCAGTGGTATGAAACGGTAAGGAGGAAAATTCAAATTTAGGTTATTTTATGGGGCACCGAAATAAGCCATAGCCAAATAAGGCATACGAAATAATCCATATGGATACTTTCATTTGGAAACGAAAGTATCCATCGGAAAATAAACGAAATAAGCTATGCATGGACAATATCGGTTTCAAATCTACATAAGGCATGCGATATAAACAAAAATAGCCATGCAGTGTCCAGAGCGAGCGAAGCGAGCGTTCATGTTTGTGCGATACTGAGGGTTGTGATCCCTCAAGTGCGGAGCGAGCGGAGCCCACATATGAGACTGTTGTACCCAGAGCGAGCGAAGCGAGCGTCCATGTATGTGCGATCTCTCTCTCTCTCTCTCTCTCTCTCTCTCAATTGCCCTAACCCCTTGTGGGGCATAGCGCGTCAACTGTTCTATGTGGCCCAGTTGACGTTTCTCGGCATAAACTGGTTTCGGAGAATGCAGTTGCCAGCATGCACCTCCTCCACATCCATGGCCACGAACGTCGTCGTGGACGGGATGTATGTGCGATACTGAGGGTTATTATCCCTTAAGCGCGGAGCGAGCGTAGCGAGCGAAGCCCACACAAGGGACTGTTGTACCCAGAGCGAGCGAAGCGAGCGTTCATGTGAGCGAAGTCTACAGAAGCGACTGTTAATTCACAACCCGCAATACCGCACAAGTGTGCATGGATAATTTCGGTTTGGAACGAGCTCCGCTCCTAGGGCGTTGCGAACCCCCGTATGTAGCCCTAGGTCGCCCGTTTCACTCTTTGTACATGTACCTGCAGCCGTTTCGTCCTAACATATCTGCATCCAGCATTTTTTTTCTGGCTATTCACAATTTCAAACCGAAATAAGGTATGCAAAGCAAAGCGAAAATAGCCATGTAGTACATACTTACTTTCGTTTTAAACGAAATTAAGCATTGAGTGTGAAACCGAAAGAATCTATGCATGGCTACTTTCAGTTTCAACCGAAATTATCCATTAATGCCTTATTTTCAAATGGCTTATTTCATGGTGCCTTATTTTATATACAATATTTTCTCAACCATTTTAGTTAAAAAAAATAAAAACTTACCGGAGTGCTTTTTTGCAAATCGATCAGCGATTGGAGCTTGCGGGTACCATCACTAGTATCAATTCTATTCTGTTCTGGCTTCAAATTACTTTCGTCGCTTTTCCCTTTAAAATAGCAAAGCAAAAAATAGAGTAGGTCTACAAATTGATTACCCGCAAGAAAAGTGATACAACTAAAAAATACCCATTTTCACTTTTCCTGTGAGCGATATATGTAATATGAAATAAAAAAAAAACGTTTTTGAATCTTACTCACCTGCTTTGCTTTCACCGCTCGACGGGAACATGTCGGGAGAGCTTGGAATTACTTTTTCCTGCAAACAAATAGTCATTTTTAATCACGAACATTAAGTCTATCGTAAATATTAAAAGCTATACCTTGTCCAAAACACATTCCGTGTGCTGTTTCTTCACTCGCATGAAATCGTCCAATGTTTCTATTGAATCATCATGGAATTGAATCACCTTAGGCCATTTATTAGACTTAATAAACACCGCATAGTGTTTTTTCAAGTACTTATCTAGTTGATTTAAAAACTTATCAGAATTGTTCTTGTTCTTAGCCACTATGTCGGCTTTTACAAATGATTCTAAATTCGTAAATCGTACAAAATCTTCAAAGCATAAATCTCGCGGTAAAAAATTTATGCGTGGTGTTGGTTTAATTTTCTTTCTAGGCGGTTCGTCCGTTATATCTTTATCGATACGAGTACTTTTCCCAACTGATTGTTTTGAGTTTGTTCCCGATGATTTGTTATCCGCTTTAGTTTTTTTTACAGGCATTTTTTTCGTTGATTGTTTAGGATCTTTTTTGGACGAATCAGCTTTTCTCGAATTCTCGGCTGCATTTAAAGAAAGAGTGATTTTTGAAAATAATTATTTGTTTAATTTTATTGATGAAGGATAATGGAAAAATAAAACCGTCTCCGGCTTTAAAAGACTGCGTCCGAGATACGATGAGTTTGGAGTGTATTTCTTTGGAAAATGTCGAGATCCTTCGTGTTGAAATAATAAAACATAACATATTGTGAACCCACCCCGACTGCCTGCCAAATGTCAACTCCAGGTGTCCGGTTTACTTCACTTCGTGTCAATAAATTGTAGGATAAAGACGTGTCCGCCTTTTTTCATTATCTTAAAACATCGATTCGGCCTCAACAGGTTATGGGCCCAGAGGAGTGATTTTTAATTCAGCTTAATAAAGATTATCGTTTCGAAAGAATATAAGTATAATCACGCATTTGTTGCAACAGTAGTGAAACAGTGAATTAATCATGTCCAATACCGATAGAAACAACATTGAAAAGCTCAAAGGAAGTGATAATTATCACACGTGGAGCTTCGCGATGAAGAACGTTCTAGAGTTTAGTGGACTCGACGGGTGCATCGGTGAAATAGTTAAGGAAACAGATAATGCAAAGCTAAAAAAGGCAAAGGCACAAATCGTGTTGAGTATCGACGAATCCTTATATGTTCATATTCAGAACGACGATTCTGCTGCAAAAATGTGGCAAACGTTAAAAACGCTATTCGATGATCATGGGCTGTCGCGGAAAATTGGTCTGCTGAGAAAGTTGACCAGCGTAAGATTGCACGAATGTGCCTCCATGGACGAATACATAAGCATTATAACGACGACATCCAATAAATTAACTGGAATCGGTTTCCCCATATCCGACGAATGGCTTGGAGCTATCATGTTGGCTGGATTGGGTGATGAGTACAAACCTCTCATAATGGGATTGGAAAGTAGTGGAATTACCATCACCGGCAATAACGTCAAAATGAAGCTGCTCGATGTGGATTATGTAAAGAGAAGTGAGACGGCATTTTATGGGGCAAAGTCAAAATTAGGACACAAAAATGCTAAAAAAGGTTTCAAATGCTATTCGTGTGGAAAGAAAGGGCATAAAAGCGCGGAGTGTCGGTCACCAAAACGCGACAAAAACCAGAAAAATGAAGCTAAATTCGCTAATGCGTTTAGTGCGGTAAAATCGAATGATCCCGAAAAGCAAAAACCAAATTGGTATATTGACAGTGGTGCGTCGTGTCATATGGCTTCGAACAAAGACATTCTTAATAATTTCAAAACAAATTCGGTATCTGAAACAATAACAGCGAACAATCAAAAATTGAAAGTGTTTGGTTCGGGTTCCGCAACTATCAGAGTGAACGGCAATGATATTAAAGTCAATGATGTGCTGCATGTGCCAAATCTATCAGCAAATTTACTATCGGTTGCTCGGATGGTCGAAGCCGGCAATAAAGTGTTGTTTACGTCTGATGGATGTAGTGTTTACAACGGACAAAATGATTTGTTGATGCAGGTTAAGCCGCATAATGGAATTTACCAATTAGAAAAACAATCATATCAGTGCAACTTTGTAACTGGTGGTGATGATGACTTGATGACATGGCATAGACGGCTTGGACATTTAAATTACGCGGACATGTGTACATTAAAGAAAACTGTTAATGGGATCTCGTTCGGCGGCGATAAAAACAAACTGGCTAAATGTGTCCCTTGTTTACTCGGCAAACAATCGCGAAAACCATTCAAGAGTCATGGTGTTGAAATTAAATCGACCAGTGTGCTAGAACTAATTCATACAGACGTGTGTGGCCCCATGGAAAATGTGTCGATCGGTGGAGCGAAATACTTTATTACATTTATCGATGATTTCTCTCGTAAAGTTTTCGTTTACTTCCTAAAACAAAAGTCGGATGTACTGGAAGCGTTTAAAACATTTAAAAACATGGTTGAAACACAGACAGAGAAGAAAATCAAAGTATTACGTTCGGACAACGGAGCTGAATATTGTTCTAATGAGTTCCAGGCAATATGCCAGAAAGCAGGCATCATACATCAAACATCGTGTACATATACACCGGAGCAAAATGGCGTTTCAGAACGCATGAATCGGACGCTTGTTGAGCGTGCGAAATGCATGTTATTCGATGCAGATCTCGGCAAACAATATTGGGCCGAGGCGATAAATATGGCGGCTCACATCATAAATCGCTCAATTAATAGAACACTCGTAAAAAAAACGCCGGAGGAAGTTTGGACAGGTTCGAAAATTGATTTGAATGGATTGCAAATCTTTGGCTGCCCTGTGATGGTTCACATCCCCAAACAAAATCGTCGAAAATGGGACGCAAAGTCAAAAGCAATGCTATTTGTCGGTTATAGCGAAACACAAAAAGGATATAGATGTATCGAACCAAAGACAAAGACCGTGATCGTTAGCAGAGACGTCGAGTTTTTGGAACCCAAAAGGGCTAACATCAGTGATTTTGTATTTATCGATCTTGAGGAGAAAAGTGCTTCAGTTAGGGATGTAGACGAGTCACCTTCCATTAAAAGATCACCAACAGATGATGAGAAAGTTAGTGGATCTCAACACGACAGCGATACAAGTGATGTATTTGACACTCCTGATGACGACTACGAGCCCAGCATAAATGTCACTGTTCCGGAGGAAGCGATTAGACATTCTGAGCGTTTGCGTTCGAAACGTATCCTGACCAACATTGCGAAATATTCAACTATTGATTCTTCACCAAGTGACCCAACGACAGTTGCAGAAGTCATGGAACGAGATGACCGTGAAGGATGGAAGACGGCGATGAATAATGAATTAAAATCGTTGAAGGCAAATGATACTTGGACGTTGGTCGAATTACCGCCAGGTAAGAGAACACTGAAAACAAAGTGGGTATTTAAGACTAAATATGGCGACGATGGACAAAGGATTCATCACAAGGCGAGGCTGGTAGCAAAGGGGTGCTCCCAGAGGTACGGGATTGATTATACCGAAACGTTTTCCCCGGTGGTACGGTATACTTCCCTTCGTTGTCTCATTGCATTAGCTGCGAAATGGAGGATGCAAATTGATCAAATGGACGCGGTCACAGCGTTTATGCAAGGCGACTTACAAGAAGAAATCTATATCGAACAACCAGAAGGATTCAGAGATGGAACAAATCGTGTTTGTCGCTTAAACAAGGCCATGTACGGGCTCAAGCAAAGCGGTAGGCAGTGGAATAAGCAACTCGATGCCAAGTTAAAATCATTTGGATTACTGAAATCGAAAGTGGACCCTTGCGTTTATTATACGAAGGACGCGAGTCTGATGGTCGCGATTTACGTGGACGATTTCTTAATCTTTTGGCGGGACGAGAAAATTCGCGATAATTTGAAGTTAGCACTCAGCAAAACATTTCACATGAAAGATTTGGGAACAGCGAAAAATTGCGTTGGCCTCAACATTACGTTTCGTGACGACGGTATCGCAATTGATCAATCAGCTTACACGAAGAGTATACTAGTTCGTTTTGGAATGGAGGATTGCAAGCCGCAATCCACACCCAGTGACCCGAACCAGAAGCTATCGATTGAAATGGCTAGCGACAAGGAAGGAATGGCAGATATTCCATACCAAGAAGCAGTTGGAAGTTTGCTGTACTTAGTCCAAGGTTCGAGACCCGATATTGCGTTCGCAGTAAATGATGTCAGTCGCTTCAATGCAAACTTCGGAAAAGCACATTGGACAGCCGTAAAACGGATATTTAGGTACTTGAAATCCACCATTGATTATCGAATTCTATATAGTTATACAGGTGATGCAGTACTACAAGGGTTCAGTGATGCCGACTGGGCTTCGGATGTTGACAAGAGGCGATCATGTACGGGCTTCGTATTTACATTGGCAGATGGAGCTTTATCCTGGGGTAGCAAACGACAGCCGACAGTAGCTTTGTCAAGTACGGAGGCTGAGTACATGGCGTTGTCAGCAGCTACGCAAGAAGCCATTTGGTTATGGCAATTTCATCAGCAGTTTGAACCAGACATTGGAACCATAGTCTTACGATGCGACAACCAAAGTGCTATATCAATAGCCAATGAGGATAGTTTCAGCGCCAGGACGAAGCATATTGATGTCCGCCATCACTACATACGCGACAAAATACAAGATAACACTATCGCAGTTGAGTTTATTCCTACGAATGAAAATGTCGCCGACGGATTAACGAAGGCTGTATCGGCAGCGAAGCAACAATTTTGCTCCCTTTATATGGGATTAACCAAAATAAAGTAAAATTTAATTTTGTAATTTTGAAGTAACTTTAACAATCTCTATGAAATTTCTTTATTTTTGAATTACGTTGTCAATGGTTAATATGTTTCTATTATGTAGTTTTGAATTATATTTGATAAAAAAAAAATATATTCAAAAAGTTAGGGTGTTGAAATAATAAAACATAACATATTGTGAACCCACCCCGACTGCCTGCCAAATGTCAACTCCAGGTGTCCGGTTTACTTCACTTCGTGTCAATAAATTGTAGGATAAAGACGTGTCCGCCTTTTTTCATTATCTTAAAACATCGATTCGGCCTCAACACTTCGTTTAACCTCTTTCTGTGCTTCATCAATCTCCTTTTTCTAACTTTAGTAGTCTTGAAAAAGAAGTATTTTCAACATATGACTTTGCATATCAAATTGCAAGGCATATTTTTAGGCCAATTCCGAAAAAACAATCCTGAAGATTTTATTGTCTTAATCACTTCAGATGTGTCCCATCATGATATTATAAATGAATTCTACTGAAAATTTAACGCAGCGTCCTGAACAGACTGAGTTCACTGGGCCTATATCCAGCTGTGGGAACGATACTTTGAAATGATGACGCTGATGATGAATTCGTTCAAGCTACGAAAAGTGGAGATTGGGAGCTGCATGTCAACAGTGTGAAAAGAATCACCAGAATCGGAAATGAAAAGTTGGCACTGGGGGGCAAAAGACCTTTTCCATAGTCCTCCGCGTGGGCGCCCCCTGGTAACGGCAGTGTATCAATTCGCTGACGGCCAATGTCTTAGCGATAAGACAGTTTGGAAAAAGGCAGATAGCTGTAGCCTGAATGGCTGACCAACACCTAAGCGTCTCGTTTAGTAGGATGGAATGACTTGCGTAGTTGGATCTGCAACATAGTTGTGTGAACTCCAGCACGTTTATTAAACCATCTGAAGCAGCTATCTCCCGAGGCCATCCCCTGAATGGGGTTAAGCGACGTGCTGACAACTCGTCCTTGCAAAAACCACTCCATGTCAAGAAACCTGGAACAAAAGCCTCGGATTGGACGGATCAACAACGACGACCACACAAACGACTAAAGGATTATTCTTTCGGATCCTGGAATGTACGCTCCCTGAACAAACCGGGGGCCGAAAAGGCCCTCCTTCAACAGGTCGAAAAGTATTGTACAAACTGAGCATCACTGCAGTCCAGGAGACAAATTGGCTTGGCAGCGAGATTAATGACAAGAAATCGCATACAATTTTTACAAGTGGCAAACCATCGGGCCGCAAGGAGTTTGGAGTAGCATTTATAGTTAACCATCACCTCAAACCGCAAATTACTGACTTCAAACCCATAAATGAACGGCTGTGTGCGATTCGCATCAAGACTCGATTCTTCAATCTCTGGCTCATCAATGTGCATGCCTCCACTGAAGTTAAAGAAGACGCAGTAAAAGACGAGTTCTACGCCCGCCTAGAGACTCTCTTCGACTCCCTTCCAACAAACGACGTCAAATTGCTGCTGGGAGACTTTAACGCGAAAGTCGGAAATGAAAGTTGGCACCGGGGGACCACTGGAGGCCACTGTCTCCATGAAGAATGTAAGGACAACGGCCAGCGACTTATCGACTTCGACTGCAGCAGAAATCTAGTCGTGAGCTCTACGTGTTTCCCGCATCGACGCATTCACAAGCAGACCTGGAAGTCTCCAGACGCACATACCGTCAACCAAATTGACCACGTCCTCATTTGCAGGAGATGGCCGTCTAGTGTGATGGATGTCCGCTACTATCAAGGAGCAAACTGCGACTCAGATCATCACTTGGTGGAGACGACCTACAGATGTAGAATTTCCTCAGTGCACCAATCGAGAATCAGCCCTCCCAAAATCTTTGCGGTTGATAAGCTTCTGAGTGATGCAACAGCGGTGGCGTATACTACCGCCCTTGAGGAAAGACTATCACCTATGCTACACAACATCAGCAACACAGGCGTCCATGGGTTCTGGGAAGAACTCAAGGGTACCATCAAGGATGTCGCAGAGAAGGTCGTGGGATATAAAGCCCGGTGAGCGCGAAATGACTGGTTCGACGAAGAATGCAAAAATTCACTTGACGCGAAAAAACGAGGCCTACAGACAATGGATTCAACGAGAAACCAGAAGAGAAAAATATGACGATCTACGGCGAATATCGAATAGAATAATTAGATGTCAGAAACGTAAATACTTTGACGAGCAGTTGCTGAATATAAACGAAAACTTAGCTAATAGGAACACCAGACAAGCGTACAAACTAGTAAATACAATTAAGAACGGCTACCATCCCAGGACTAGCCTTTGTAAGGACAAGGATGGAAACATCATCAGCGACACCGATGGCATTAAAAAGCGATGGGCCTCTTATTTTGAAGAGCTTCTGAACCTACCATCTAACATCCCCACGCAAGAAGCTCTCGACGATATTGTTGATCTAGGCCCACCCATACAACCCCCGACAGTAGAGGAAGTTGATCTCGCGTTGCGGTCACTAAAAGGAAATATAGCGCCGGACGCTGACGAGATTCCAGCTGAACTGCTAAAATTCGGTGGAACGAGTCTAATTGATGTCATACATCAATTACTCCTACGAGTATGGGAGGACGAGGAGATCCCAGACGATTGGCGCAGAAGCATCATCTGTCTAATTCACGAAAAGGGATATAAACTGCGGTGTGAGAATTACAGGGGCATTGCACTAGTTTGTACGTCCTATAAAATTTTTACGAAAATTCTGGAAAATAGAATAAAACCGTACGCAGAACGAATCATTGGCGAATATCAAAGCGGTTTCAGACCTGGTCGCTCCACAACCGACCAGCTCTTTACGGTCAAACTGATACTCCAGAGGTGCTGGGAATACAACGTAAACGTATACCAAATCTTTGTCGACTTCAAGCAGGCATACGACAGTATCGATCGTGGAGTACTGTACAACATCATGCTGCAATTTGGTATACCGGCCAAATTAGTGCGACTGGCAAAGATGACGATGCGATGACCAACTCCGTCTCACAGGTCAGGATCCATAATAGATATACTGATCTATTTGAAACACGCACTGGTCTGAAACAGGGCGATGGACTGGCACCGGCGCTCTTCAACCTAGCACTGGAATACGTTATTCGGGCTATGAGTATGGACAACAGCAATACGCTACTCATCAAGTCGACACAATTAGCAGCATACGCCGACGACATCAACATGTCCCGAAGACTGGCCGACGCAGAAGAACTCCTGCATACGATCGAAACCGCTGCAAATGAAGTTGGATTACGTATCAACGAGGGTAAAACTAAAATAATGATGCAATCGACGACAAGGACACCTGCACAACCGAGCATCAATGTGGGGGACCTCAATATCGAGTTCGTGAACGACTTCATATACCTGGGTTGCAACTTGTCAAGGGACGCCAACGAAACTGACGAAATCAAGCGACGGATACAGTTAGCTAATAAGACTTTTTTCTCGGTTCTCCCCATAATGAAATCGAAGCATGTACACAGAAACACGAAGCTCCGCGTGTACAAAACCATTATACGACCAGTGCTATGCTATGGCTGCGAAGCATGGACCCTAACTCAAGCCTCCGGAAACATGCTAGACACTTTTGAACGTAAGGTTCTGCGGCGAATTTTCGGGGCTGTTTGCGATCGAGATGGATGGCGCATCCCGTACAACCATGAGTTGTATGAAATGTACGATGAGCTGCAAGTCTCGAAAATCGTCAAACTACAACGACTTCAATGGGCAGGGCATGTACAAAGAATGGACGATGATCGCAGGCTTAAGAGAGTAATGAATGCAGAACGAGTCGACGGAGCGAGATTGCGAGGACGACCGAGATCTCGTTGGGAGAGCTCAGTAGGTGTGGACGCCGCGCAGCTGCTGGGCTCCCAAAATTGGAGGACGCGGTCACGTGACCGAGATAATTGGAGGACAATGATCCAGGCGGCCAAGGCCCGACGTCGGGCTGTCGCGCCACGATGATGATGATGAAACTATAAATTCCGTTAATAGAATATACCGATTAAACAATTGATACCTATTGCATGTATGAGTCCCCACAAAACGTACCAAAATCAGGGACGCCTATGACTTCATTTCAATTAACGCACTAATACGTATCCCCTTTAACCCCCCTGGGTTCGCCCCTGCTTACAGAAATGGTTCAACTATTGTACTGGGGGGGATTTATCCCCTTTAACCCCCCCTGGGTTCGCCCCTGCTTACAGAAATGGTTCAACTATTGTACAATTCGCTCTACAATCTGCAATATGTAATACTCGCACCTACATATAGTATATACGAGACCGATAGGTGCATTTTTTGTATGAATAGTGTCATAATGACCAAATTTAAATGAATGTACCTATATTATTGTTAAATATTACGTGATTGTAACGACACTTAGACATATTATTGGATATGGTGTTGGTTATCGTTGGCCATCAGTACTTTTGACATCGGACGCGATTTAAGGCATGCAGGGGTGTATTAACTGTAACTATAGAAATGAATTATTATTAACCTATTTTGAGAAGATATTCAAAACCCATTATTTTCCATTTTCTATCCTATTTGGAATCCACCTTCCTGTAAGTTTTCATATTCCTAAGTGGACAAACTCGGATCACATATTTTCCCCTCTACCTCTTTTCTCCTTTTTTCAAATTTGAAGAAAATTCCAGGAATGGAATGTACTCGACGATACCTTTCTTACGATACCCCACTTGCCTATATCAAATCAAACAAAAAATTCGACCTTCATTTCTCCTCTATGGGGACCTCCCCTTAAAGTTGACCTATTAAGACGCATCGCTTTCTCCGGAGAATTATAGTACTTCTACATATCTCCACCAAATTTCATGCATGTAGCTTCAGCGGTTCGTGAGATATTTCATGGACAGACGGACGCATGACCGATTTCATAAGGGTTGTTTTTTTACAAAACCCTAAAAAATGGAAAGAATGCCACACAAGCGCTAACAATCAATCTCCTCCTCGATTTCACACTCCGTCACAAATCGTCAAAGTTGTGGCTAAGTTGGTAGTCCATCTGAACGGCCACTTATATCATTGGCATGAACAATAAATACATTAAATTCTTGGAAAAACAGAAAAGCTAATATTGAATGATGATACTCACAATTCGCACTTATAATTTGCTCCAGACGAACTTTTCCAAGATTATATGCCATCCAATCTGGGTCTGATTTGCATTTTTCAATTATGTATCTCTTAGTAATCCGCTTAACCGCTTCTTCATTCAAGGCGGGATATAATGTTCGCAAGTGCTGCTTAAATTTTTCATTAAACGATGTAAACTTGCTGATAAATTTGCTGTTAAATGGAATTTGTATGCTAGGATCCTCTTCAGTCGAATTTCCCATTGTACACGGACTCCATGAAAATTACTTACCAATATTAAAGACATAGATGCACATGAAAAAAAGTTAAAATATCTATATCAAAATATCATCCTTACTCTAAAATCGAAGTAAAAAGTAATCAGTTACATTTAATTATGGATCACTACACGATTCAACAAAGCGTGGATAACGTTTTTGTGCATTGGTCAGTCTCTTGCACGTTTCTGTGTACTAAAACAGTACAGAGCCGAATATGCAGCAAAGAAACAAAACAGATATTTCCTTTGTCCAGGGTGTGTCTTAGATTAGTTATATATGTATATCCTCAGTGCAAATATCATCTAACAAATTTTATTTGGGTAGCAGAATAAATTTTCTTGTCTACTATTCCATGTAATTACACAAAATCAACATTTTTTTCACAGGAAATAAACTGTATGATCGATCAAAACTGTTACTACTTTGCCTTAACTCCTAGTGGGGCATAGCGCAACAACTACTCCTGCGCACCATCGTACTCTGTTCTGGGCAATGGGGCGTAACTCTCCAAATGGTTTACTCAGTGCCTTACACTCCATTGTTACTGATCGACGCCATGTGATTTTAGAACCCCCTCTTGGTCGGCCTTGGTTGGAAATGGGGTTCCATTTCATGGCATGCAAAGCAATGCATTTATCACTTCTCCGCAATGTGTGAACTATCCACTGCCGTTTTCGTCTACGTATCAATTCGTCGATTGGCATCTGACCTGTACGCCGACTTAGCTATTCATTTGACATTGTTTCGGGCCAGAAAATTCTTAGAATTCGACGAAGACATGAGTTGACGAAAATTTGCAGCTTTCTGGTAACTCTTACGGAAACTTTCTATGTACTGCTCCCATACAAAAGCACAGACAGTACCAGGGAGCAAAACAGGCCCAGCTTGGTCTTGATACTGATATAACTGCTTTGCCAGATTTTGGACAGCATGCTGTATGCGCATTTGATACGACGAGCGATGTCATGGACAAGACGCCGCCACCAAGGCATGTCAGGCGTGATTTGAGGGACCTCGAAAGAGACGTCCAGAGGTACAAAATGAACCCCTTTGACAACAACGCATACAGATCAGCCATCGCAGCAATACACCACGAGGAGATACAAGCATCAATCGCGGGACTAGGTCCAAATAAAGTTCTCTCGACACAACAACAGGCTTTTCTCCTGATGAGAGAACGCTTCCGAGAGCAGCGAGGACGACACTTGCTCAACTTCGGTCGGGTTGGTGTCCGCGTCTTAACTCCTACCTATCTCGCATTGACCAGGATGTCACGAACACATGCCCCGCCTGCAATGGTACACCTCACGATGTGGACCACATTTTCAAATGCCCAGCTGCACCCACACACCTGACCCCCAGGTTACTATGGGAGAACCCCGTAGAGGCAGCTATCTTCCTGTCACTTAACACCGAGGAAGACGAAGAACAACACAACATTTAACACACTCACACAACAAACTTCTGACTATTGCTACAACAACAACAAGAGCAGGCTGGTTTTCGATCCGGATTCTCCTGTGTCGATCACATTAACACCTTGCGAATCATCATCGAGCAATGCGCTGAGTTTTCATCGATTTCGAGAAGGCTTTCGATAGTGGGAACCGGGATTCTGTATGGGCAGCCTTGCGCAGGAGAGGCATCCCTGAGAAGCTTGTGGCTATTATTAAGGTAATGTGTAGGGGGAATTTGAGATTCGCAGATTAAGATGAATACCAACAAGACAAATGTTCTTAGCCCGCCATTGCGGAAAGAAGTCCTACACCTATTGCCATCAGTATTAATGGGCAGCCTGTGGAGAAGGTGGACAACTTCGTCTACCTGGGTGGCATTGTTGCCGAAAATGGTGGTACGGAGCAGGACGTCGCTCGTCGTATCAACTAGGCTAAATGCGCACACGGCATGCTGTCCAAAATCTGGCAGAGCAGTTATCTTAGCATCAAGACCAAGCTGGGCCTGTTTCGCTCACTGGTACTGTCTGTGCTTTTGTATGAGAGCAGTACGTGGAAAGTTTCCGTAGGAGTTACCAAAAGGCTGCAAGTTTTCGTCAACTCATGTCTTCGTCGAATTTTAAGAACTTTCTGGCCCGAACCAATATCCAATGAAGAGCTAAGTCGGCGTACGGGTCAGATGCCAATCGACGAATTGATACGCAGGCGAAAATGGCAGTGGATAGGTCACACATTGCGGAAGAGTGATAACTGCATTGCTTTGCATGCCATGAAATGGAACCCCATTTCCAACCAAGGCCGACCAAGAGGGGGTCCTCGAATCACATGGCGTCGATCTATAGCAAAGGAGTGTCAGGCACTGGGTAAGTCTTTTGGGGAGTTGCGCCCCATTGCCCAGAGCAGAGTACGATGGCATGCAGGTGTAGTTGACGCGCTATGCCCCACCGGGGTTAAGGCAAAGTAGTATGTATATGTATAACGACCGGTAGTGCAGTGTATTGAGGCATCAGTCTCATGTTTGACTACTGGCGTTTCGGGTTCGAATCCCGTCCACGACGACGTTCGTGGCCATGGATGTGTATGCTGGTAACTGCATTCTCCGAGACCGGTTAATGCCATCAAAACGTCAACTGGGCTACATGGAACAGTTGACGCGCTATGCCCCACAAGGGGTTAGGGCAATTGAGAGATATATCGATCTTTGACATCGATTGGTCGCTGATGTGAAAGGAATCGAAATGTCTTGGATCATACATTTATTCTTGTAATCAATTTGCCTGAAATTTGAATTTATTGTTTTATTGCACATTACCATATCAAGAACCGAATATGTTTAGTTTGTTTTTGTTTTCGATAAGCAAGGTATACAGTTCGCCGTTAAATGGAAAGTGCCGTGAAACCAATACATTTTTAAAACGGTTCAAAATAAGTTTGTCCGTGAAAAGTTTCGCGTGAATTTTACACGAGATTTCACGACGCTTTTAGTTTCGTTCCTGCGGCAGCCAGTTCTTCGTACCTGAACGACCCGTTTTTCGACGGCCAAGAGCTACCAAACCCCCTCGATGTAAGGGCCACACATGAATGAGCAGAACCACAACCGAACTTCCATCGAACCATCAATTTCATAGAACGTGCGGAAAAAAATTGCCCTCATTTCCACCGTTCTATGAAATTGATAGTTCGGTCGTGGTTGTGTGTGTTCATGTGTGGCGACCTTAAGAACTGCAGTATTCGAAGCATCGCCACCACACCAAATGACATGGGTGCTATGCGTTTTTTCCTCTGTAACTATGCTGGATTTTGTTCTCGATGCCACCGCTGGCGAAATCAGAAGTCCCCGGGTGAGGCTCCAAATATCTACAAAAAGGATCGTATTGCCAGCGGTCGTAAATTGTTTTTAATTTGTTTAAAGTTTTGATCGCCTGCAATACCATCACTCCACTATATTTCAAGGGAAGGGTTAACTAGTTTGCATAAATGGGTTTGTCGGTTATTGCGCAGCAAAAACAACCACTTTGCAAAATACGTCCTCCCTGGACGCTGGCTATAACGGACGGATGACTGGCTTGCGTTTTTGTCCAGCGAACGCGGTAAACGTCCTACAGCTGGTCCCACTAGACAAAAAGATTTAAATACAGGAGAATCGGGAGGATAATACGCTTTCTCAACCTCACGGAATGTATCTGAGAACGCACCACAATAAACACCATAAAAGAACTTGTATAACAAAGGTATTCCCTCCTTCGAGGTATGTGGCACCAGAAAGTTGCACAACAGCGCTACTCGGGTCTTCTCCTGTGTCGAAAACGGCTCTATGAACTAAGCACTATGCAACAATTGACACCGGCCGCCGCCGCGCCGCGCCGGGGAGAATGTCAGACACTCGTTGGAAGGCATACAATAGCCCTAGCGATTATTTTTATAAATAGTACATAATTCCTTAAATTTAGGTGCGGTGTGATGAGAACGTAGATGGAAATATGACGAAACACAAATTAGCCGGCGGTAAATGCGACGAGTCCACCCACCAGCCAAAATAAAACCCGTTATAACGTGGGTTGCATTGCAATCCAAACTAAATTGATCAAGAATAACTGAACACTCACGTCTTCTTTAGCACCTATTCTAGCGGCGTATTTACACACGTTGCTTAATTGTTTATATTCGTCACGCTTCTTGCGATAAAGATTTGCGACCAGTTTGCGACCAATAACAATCCCGTCAGCTGTCAAATTGGATTCCCACTGAAGCGCGAAAACTGGCATACTGGATAAGTGCTCGCACAGTTCAGTGAAATCACAGTACATACAGAATCCGACTACAGGCAGCCCAAGATACTATAGAATACTTGTGGTGCTTGTTTTTGTACAGAGCAGAACAAACGGCACAAAAACGCTATAGAGAAGATTAGAGTAGCGAAGACGAAAGGGGTGCATATCTTTGCTGGGACTGAGGCTGGATTTTAGCTTAGTATTCAAACGTCAGCTCAAATTTCAAGGAGAAACTTAAATCCTTAGTACAAATACAATAGGACAAATTCCAAATGATATTTGGTAGCCCGATGAAAGTTCGGTCATGTTTGTTGGTTCGGTAGTGGTTCTGCGCGATCGTGTATGGCGGGCTTTAGCTCATCAATCTGTACGTCATGATGACATTTTCTTCATCACCTCCGCACCAACCCGCCAATAGTCAAACGCCTACAATCGCAGGGCTTCATCTGCGATCATAACAAGACCATGTTTCCCAATCATCCAACTCACAAGGAAATCAAACGGCTGTGAAAAATGAGTGATTCCGAATTAGTTTTCACAATTTTCTACATTTTACTGTGTGTCTGCATTTTTTATCCACCTACTGAAGTCATCTCGCTCGGATTGACCATCGAGAATCTCTTCGGAAAGTTCTTGGGTAGCGAGGAAGTTGGATTCGTTCGCTACCACCAGAAACGGACGAGTTTAACCCTTCTAGTGCACAGTTGCCTGCCGGCAGTATACTTTCTAGTTCACTACTTTCAATTCAACGACGAATATGGGACGGGCGAGCAGATATCAGCCGTAACGTGGCGTGTGGCGCAAAAGTTCAGTCTTCTTGCCGCTCTCATTACACCAGCGATTGTTGTCTATTGGATGCAGAATGATTGGAGCAATCATCCGATTTCGAAGAACCTCAACAAATTCGCCAATTCGGTAAGAGGATATGCGGCGGTAGCAGAGGACATTAGTGCGGAATTTAGGAGGTGAGTAGTCATGCGAAATGAAAGCCGGTCGGTTAGTTGCCTTTGATTCTAGAATAAAACATCCACGCAGTTGCAAATGAGTAGATAAGCTCTGTTTTTGTCTTAAGAAGCTGTGTCAGCTTTCCAGGGCAACTTATCACGACGAAGTTTAATGTGGCACCATTTCAGACTATCGGAATACAGTACGCATCTGTTTTCATTGAGTAAAGATCCATGGCACCGGGAAAAAATATGTTTTGCAGATACATGCCTAATCGTTTTGGCGGGCGTCTTGGCTAATAGTGGGTTTTAATTTGAGTGGATACCTCACTCCCCTTGCGTCGGCTCCGCTCGTGTCGCTCTCGTTCCAATCATTTTATCCTGCTTCTTTTACTGTTCCTAGTATCGCGCAGAGCTGTTGGCTCAGCAAATACGATTTACCTGCAAAGCTGGGAACACCAACTGACGACCAACGATCAACTGAATTCGCGTCCGATGATATGGCGGTGCCTATAAGGGAAAACAGAATCTCAATGGCTACTACTATCAGATGTGATTCAGTTTTCCATAATGGATAGCCGGACATCAAATGAGGAGGTGGAAACATTTTGTCATGGTTTTGAACTTTAACTTCTGGTGATGATAATTTAGCTGGCCATCAACATGCTTGTATACGGTCAGTGCAACTGCACTGAAACGAGGTAAGGCCGCCGGGCAATTCAAAAACCGCCGGACTCGACGGCCGAACTTTATTAAGCAGCTACAAGCATAACTTGCTGCACCCACTTGTTGATAAAGCGTAGGACACAGACCTTTACCACTAAGTGGAAGGAAGGCTCGATAATCGAAATTCCAAAAAAAGGGCAGCTTTACAGAAGTGGAGATATTTGTTCCCTGGCAATTTTACTTTATGTATTAATGTTCTTGCAAATGTACAATTGCGAATCATTTCAGTGAAAATCGGAATTGTTTGTGACATCAGGGAACAAATATCTCCACTTCTCACCCTCTCTCCACCCCCTCTAGTGAGTTAATATAAGTGCTTCACACCATCTAGACCGCTACGGTTGAGTTTTCAAGTAAAAATCACGCCTTCACGGCTTATACAAACAGAATTCTCACACTTTCGTGGTCGTCTTGCACATGGATAGCTGCAAAGATGCAAGACCTGATGAGTGCTACTATCCATACGAAACCACTAAGCTCGGAGAAATTAATTCAGAGGGAATTTGAGAATAAAAAATAGTTGGTACCGTTGCGGGGCGCGAACCGCGGAGACCGTGTTTTGAGTAGCAAGAAATGCCCGGTGCGTTACCGAGCTAAGCCACAGACGCATACTAAGTTGGTGTACAGAATGAAACCAAGTGTCACAAACAATATAAAATTGTCTTGGAAAGATTAAAGGATCACTTAGAAAGCTCTTATGATGAAGAGCAGGCCGGCTTTTGATATGGATTCTCCTGTATCGCTAACATCAACACCTTGCGAATCATCGAGCAATGTGTTGAGTACGATTCTCCGCTTCATTTGCTCTTTATTGATTCCGAGAAGGCCTTCGACAGTGTGCATGGTTCTACGCAGGAAAAGCATCCCTGAGAAGCTTTTGACTATTATTAAGTCAAACTACGATAGCGAGAAATATCGCGTTATGAATAAAGGTAGGGTGTCTAGGGACTTTGGGATTCGTAGTGATGTTCGGCAGGGGTGCATCCTCTCACCGTATAAAGGGGAAATGAAGGTCGAAATTTTTTTTCGTTTGGCATAGGCAAGTGGAGTATCGTAAGAAAGCTGAAAATATGTGATCCGAGTTTGTCCCCCCCCCCCCCTTGCATTTCGAGACCGTTCTACTTAGAAATATGAAAATTTACAGAAAAGAGCATAGAAAACCAAAAATAATAAAATTTTGACACCTTTAAAAAAAAAGGTTAATAATAGCACATTTCTATAGTTGCAGTTAGCACATCCTTGCACTCCTTAAGCACACGCGAGGTCAAAAATATTGATGGCCAATGATAACCAACATCATAGGCAATCATATCTCTAAGTTTCATTACAATCACATAATATTTAATAATAGTACATTAATTTAAAGTTAGGCATTTTGACACTATTCAAACAAAAAATACAGCTACCGGCCTCATGGATTGTTGTTTTTCGTAGTGGGAATTGCAGTTATTTAATGAACCAATTTTACTCAATTACCCTAACCCCTTGTGGGGCATAGCGCGTCAACTGTTCCATGTGGCCCAGTTGACGTTTCGTTGGCATAATCTGGTTTCGGAGAATGCAGTTGCCAGCATACACCTCCTGCACATCCATGGCCACGAACGTCGTCGTGGACGGGATTCGAACCCGAAACGCCGATAGTCAAACATGAGACTGATGCCTCAACACACTGCGCTACCGGTCGCCCCCAGGGTAAAGATTGGTTGGGGCTGTGATTCTAACAATAATTATTCATACAATTTCTTTTTTTACTGTTTTGTGTCTTAAATCGTACAAAATCGGTCAAATTTCTGTCTGTCCATAGAATATCTCACGAACAGCTGAAGCTGCACACATCAAATTCGGTGAGAATGTAGAAATGCTATAATTCGCTGGAGAAAATGATTTGTTGTAATTGGCCAACTTTAAGAAACCCCCCCTAAGTTCTAAGTTTCGTTACAATCACGTAATATGAATTGGCATGTAAGATACTATGTATATCATGGGTTAGATATTTTAATTACGATTTTTTTTATCCATCTATGTGGCTAAATCTAAATTCATATGGGACCAAATGTAAACTTCTCTTTTTTTGTTCTTTTTATAAAATCAAAATAAATGTTATTCCCATTGGAATTCTTATAAATTACATTCATAGTTATATTCAAGAAATATTGGAGTATCAAAGCGAGTTACACATTTTTCTTGGAGCTTCAAAGTGTTTGATTTAACCTCACTCGGGATACTATTACTAAGTGTGTGTGAATACTCCGTATTCCGGTAAACTAAACAAAAAAATAATGTTTTCGGAACTTTCTGCGAACCGAATACTAACCGGACGAATTTCGCCTCTAAAGACGTTCTGACAATGCGCGATTGCCGCTAATAAACAAAAAACAACCGACATGGGATTAAATAAGACCGAATACATATTTCTTCAGTAATCCTTGATTGTGTTTCAACGGTTTCGAACGCGTAACCGTCGCATACTCCCGCCGCGAGTAAGGGCACGTAAACCGAATGCAGACGGAAAATTAAAACAAATTATTCGTAAGTTAAATAAGTACGACTACGATCACAACAACTCTCGATATCGCTGATGTGCTGAAATGTTCTGGTTGATGGTGAGGATGCCTGCGGCGCTGATTACTCAGTCGGAATGTGATAAGTATTTTTTCTCCGGCTGACAGACACGCCATACCCCTTGGAGATTAACTGCACGCATTTTCGCCTTTCGCTGTAATGGGCGGCGTTTCCGTCGGCCGCGTAGTCCAGTGACGTCTGCTTCTGTAATACCGAGGTCTTTATTTTTTGTTATTTTTGATTCAACACCTACCTTGTATATCATTGGCCACGTTTAGACCGTGGAACTAAAAGGCGATTTAACTAAATCATTTTAGTGTTAGTACTTGTTCGTGGAGTGTTTATAACGACCATACGGAGAGGTACTTCTTCTTCTTCTTTTTCCGTTGACAGCACAGATAAATTTTACAGATATAAATTTTACGACAGAAAAAGACTTTTTCTTGCCCGTGATCCCGCACTGCTTTCCTGAAATTGCAAACAAAGCAAACGCCGAACAAAAAAAACGACAACAAAGGAAACGTCAACTACCGAGTCAACATTAGCGATGACAGCGACATAGTCCCAATTTTTTTTAGTCCAGTTCCGCATCGGAAGTGGAGATAAGCCAAAACCAAAACTAACTAAACCGATACGTCTATATCGTCGAGAGTTAGATCGATTTAGTTAGATCTCGAAGATAGTCCCGCGATATAAACGTAGTGAATGCCGTACGTTCACTTTTAACTCGCTACTTTTGACATGGATATGTCTTATAGCTGGGGGTCATCCTAAAAATCTGTCCGTAACACGAAATGTCTGCTGTGCTACTCGGGGGTCAGAAGAGGAAACAAGCCCATTGAAAATTTTTCCGAGTTCTATGCACTACATTCGATTGGTTTACAGAGTATTTCCAACCAGGCTCTCAGAATTTTGACTTGTGCTCTCTGTCCCACGCTCTCAGTCAACGCGACGACGCGACGCCATAATCAAAACTCCTGCATACATACCATACCATACATTCAAAATCCTCAAAAATATAGAGTACGCTCCGTACTCCCTAACTTGACTAAGCCCCCAGAACACGTCGCAAGAAGTCGTCTGCTCTCCTCGCTCGACATGCTCACACGCAATTTATGGTCTCCGAATGTATGCGAAATTTCGCTCAGGCCAGCGGACCTCCTCCTCTCATTCATTCATATCATTCTCACTCTCACCATTTCATTAAACAAATTGTGCAACCCCGACATGCACATGCATAGACCCAATCTGAGGTCACAATGAATGAAATTAAATTTTTACTCATTATTTAGGTCAAGGACGTCCAAGGACTTTCAATGACCTTCAATTTCCGCCAATTCCCTCCCATTCATTCGTTTAATAAAATAGCGCGCGTTGTACTATCTGAATCACTAGGGTCCCAGAAAAAGCAGCAAGTAGTCAGTTCGACTAACATTTGGACATGCGCAGACGCAATTTGAGAGAGTGTACACAGTTCCCGCCCCCCGAAGATGAGCGAGAGCGGATGAAGTTAATTCGAGCCAAATCGGGTGATCCAGCGACTGTGGTTGTGCATTTGCAATGGCGGCGATTTGAGGTCTGACTGGTTCACAATGTGGGCCCCCACCACACGTGCAATAAACATATAGAACAAAATGGCGGATTTATACTACGTGCTATAAACATAGAACAAAAGCTCCATATACGGTACGATGTATTAGCAGCATAAATGTTGACTTTCAATAGGGCGTGTCTATCTGTCTCATGTGGTTGGGTGTTCAATCTCATTAGAACGGGTGTATCCGGTTCATATGGGGGCGTTAACTTTCAATGGGGTATGTCTCTCTGTCTCATGAAGGGGGTGTTAAGTTTCATTTGGGGCGGGTTTATCGGGAATCGGTTATTGGAAGACAGGTTATTGGCTTTTGGTGGGAAATGATACAAAGTATCCACACTGCCTGCAGATACTTCGGAACATGGATATGTCTTTGGCTACCGACTGCGTGGAACCTGTTGTGTTGAAGATATCGACATAAGTTTTATAAAGATCCCAGTATAGTTAGTTATACTGGATGAAATCATTCGACAAAACACGTCCCGCGCTTTCGGTAGGCATAACACATATCCATGTTCCGATGTATCTGCATGCAGTGTAGATACTTTGCATCATTTTTATTTTTCCTTCTCCTTTGATCCACGTTCTGCTTTGTTGCTGGTATAGCCTCTGGTACTCACGAAAGTGCACAGGAGAGGCTAGCAACGTGGTCGATTGGCTGAACCCTAGTAGGGGATGTACTGCCAGCGTTTTAACACCAGCCAGCTAGTAGGTTCGAGTTGAAAAAATCCGCAGGTCGAATGAATTGTTGTGAAAATTGGGACGATTCGTCCGCTGACGGGTCTTCTCAACTCGAACCAATTACCGGAGTTTACGCATGTTACATCTACACTGACGACTATGCCTACTCCCTCACAAAATCACTGAGCGGAATGACTCTAGATCTCTAGAGGGAAGCGAGCGAGGTTGGGCTAACGGTTGAAAATAACAAAACCAAAATTCTTAGCCGGCCGTTGCAAAAAAGAAATCTAACTGGTCCATTGCCATCAGTATTAATGAACAACCTGTGGATAAGGTGGAAAACTTCATGTACTAGGTCTAGGTAGCATTGTTGCCGAAAATGGCGCTACGAGGCAGAACATCCGTCGTCGTATCCACCAGGCTGAATGTGAATTTGGTATGCTGTCCAAAATCTGACAAAGCAGTTGTCTTAGTATTAACACTGTCTATGCTGCTGTATGGGAGCAGTACATGGAAAGTTCTCATAAGTGTTACCAGCAAGCTGCAAGTTTTCGTAAACTACTTTGTTCGTTAAATTAACAAAAAAAATCTGGCCCGAAACAATATCTAATGAATAGCTGCGGTGGCGTATGGGATATGACCCATACGCCACCGCAGCTATTCATTAGAAATTGTTTCGGGCATACACTAATACACTACACAGGCTGTAATGGACGGTTTGGTGGGCATCCGAAGATGCCCGTGGGAACGGAGCCTAAGGTAGCATATGACCGTGTAGGTCGGGCTATGCCATCTGGCGAAGAAAAAGGCCCCTCAACGAGCTAAGCAGCGGCCTATGCTTGCTGTAGCTCAGTTCGGGAGACGTGGGCGGGGTTTTCGCCGCTCGTTGCCCCTGTCCTTTACGTATTAACAGAAATTCATTGGCCTGGGGAAAACAACACAAACAGGGGAGGTGAAAATGGGGAATGTTAAAAAAATGAGGCGATAAGGATGGAATGGTTGGCGGACGTCGCAAATTTCCTCGCGTTCGCATCAGGGTCCAGGCGTAATGGGACCTTCGGCTTCTGGTTTCGTACCACCAACAGATCCTTACTCATCAGGTGCTGCCATAGGTCTGCTGGTGGAAGCAGCACTACCAGACCATAATATGGTTCGTTACAGGTGGCTCATTACAAGGCGACGAACTGATACACATGCGAAAATGGCAATGGCAGACAACTGTGCGTTGTTGGGTAAGTCGAGGGGGCCGATGCGTGTCATTGGTCAGAACCAAGTACGATGACGCGCAGGAGTTGTTGACGCGCTATGCCATACCAGGGCTTAAGGCAAATTAGTAGCTAGTATCTTTATTTGGGGAAAAAATAATACATGTTAATAAGTGTTTTTTCTTCTTTACAGACAAGATGTCCTGAATATGAAAATAAATTCAATCTCGTCACTAACTGCAACCGAAAATTGGATAATTAAAATTACGCCTTATGTTGTACATTTCGCTCATCAAAGTGATACAACGTTGAACGTCAATAAGGTAGACATGTTACAAATAATACGGCTGTTTCATCACTCTCTGACTGTTGTTTTTTTTCTGCAGAGCGAAACATTCACCATTGCCGAGGACACAAACGATTCCATACAAATTATCAATATCTTGGTGAAGTCAACACGGCCCGGTGTTGGTGAATTTCAAATACGTATAAATGCCTTAGATTTTCGTATACTTCAGGATCGTATAAGTCGGCCTATAACCATTGCATCAAACATTCAATTTCACCAAAGCATTATCGATCGTTTTATTGAAGCGTTTAAAGAACAAGTTGCCTTAAATCCAGTCTTTCGGACGAATCAAATTGCTGAAAGTTGTTTTGCATGTATGTTAGCTGAACCGAATATAAAATTGCATAAACAGTGCCTCGATGTAAACGAACACGGCGATACAATTCCGGAAGAGCAAAGATGCCGCAATTGCTATTGCCGTCCGATGTGGTGTATCGATTGTTTGGCGCGATGGTTTGCCTCGCGCCAAAATGAATACGAAAAGGAAGTTTGGTTAGAGAAAAAATGCTCGTGTCCATTATGTCGGGCACCGTTTTGTATTTTGGATGTGTGCTATATTGAGAAAATCAACTCATAATCTCTTTTTAACAATTAAAAATACAGCAGTGCATTACATTAGGCCGTATGAATAAAAATTAATTGCCTTGAGTATTTACTCGCTTAGCTCAAATTTGACTATTTTTGAGTAAATATATTGGTATGATAAAACAAAATGACACTTCTAAGTTTTTAGTTTTCGAAAATTAGATTTGGTATGGATAAAAAGAGTATAAGTGAGTATTTCTTGAAAAATGTTGAGTCTGGTCTATAGCATGCTCAAATAGATACTTTGCTATTTGATTGAAGGAAATCTTTGTGTCGAATCGAGTTTCCCTTTACCGTTAAACGTGAAGAAAAAATAAAAATTAACTTCAATTTAATGCCTTTAATCGCGGGTTTTGATTTGTTTGACGATTCATATCAGTCGGTTAAAATACAGTGGGCCCTGCTTATTGTGATCACGTTTGGACGGAGCAGAAGTGATAATAAGAAACGGACGATAACATTAAGCAAAAACGACCACAAATCATGAATTTCCTCTAAAATTAGATAAAATATTCAAGCAAATAGTCATTACACCAGAAATAATTAAATAGAAATGTATACCTAGTCTAGCCATAAATATTGTTACAAGGTGTGGCAACCCTGCAGAAAGGAACCGTTATATTGCATTTCTTAAAAATTGAGCTAATCGCTATAGTACGCTTGTGCTTGATGCATTTGTCATCATTTGAGTTTAATTTTTAGTGTAGTGAACATGGATTGGGGTGACAAAGAAAATATAATTGCTGTGGTGATTGCACTTCATAAAGTAGGAATGCAACCAAGTGATATTTTTAAGACTCTGCATACCCTTGGTATAAGCCGAATGTTTGTATATCGGGCTATTGAAAGATTTAATGATACGTCTGGAGTAAGTGACCGTGAAAGAAGTGGCCGTCCGCGAACTACTCGAACACCTCAAGCGGTTAAAGCCGTGCGCGAGAGAATTCGCCGTAATCCTCTTCGGAAACAAAAAATTTTATCGCGTGAGATGAAAATACCCCAAAGAACAATTTCACGTATCATCAAAAGTGACTTGGGGTTGGGTGCTTATCGTAGATCTACCGGGCATTTACTAACAGATTCGTTAAAAAAAATAGAGTGGAAAAATCAAAACGATTACTTTGCCGGTACGCAAACCAAGAACACCGTAAAATTTTGTTTACGGACGAAAAAATTTTTACTGTCGAAGAAACATTTAATAAACAAAACGATAGGGTTTATGCTCGCAGTGCCAGAGAAGCTTCTCAAGTTGCCCAAAAGGTTCAAAGAGGTCATCATCCAGCCTCAGTAATGGTTTGGTGGGGTGTTAGCTACAACGGGGTGACAAAGTTGCATTTTTGTGAGAAGGGCGTCAAAACGTCTGCCAAAATTTATCAAGAAAGTGTCCTTGAAAGTATAGTGAAACCTCTCAACACGTCATTATTCAAAAATCAGCCTTGGAGTTTCCAGCAAGATTCTGCACCAGGTCATAAGGCGAAGTCAACCCAAAAATGGCTTGAAGAAAATGTTCCAGATTTTATTAAAGCTGAAGATTGGCCTTCCTCTAGCCCAGACCTGAATCCGCTGGATTACGAATTATGGTCTGTCTTAGAGCAAATGACGTGCTCTAAAAGACATTCTAATATCGAATCCTTAAAGAAGTCTCTTACATATGCAGTCGCCAACTTTCCGATTGAAGTCGTGCGTGCTTCCATAGATAAGTGGCCAGCTCGATTAAAGGCTTGTGTAAAGGCAAAAGGCAATCACTTCGAATAACTTGTTGCAATTTCCGTTGTTGACAATGCATTTAATAAATAAACAATGATTTCTTAACATATAACACCTCTTTTATTGAACAGTGCTTCAAAAAGTTTGTAACAGTATTTATGGCTAGACTAGGTAAATCATCTATTTAATGCTATTTGTCATTATTAATATGCAAATAGGAAAGTTACTGTATAATGCAGAAATTATTGGAAAGCTCATCCAACCTGGATTGTTTTTTACCATTTTTTTTTGTTTTTCTACAAATTTTTCATATTTTTAATGTAAATTTTTGCGTCGCGGCGACATGTTACACCGTGTGTAGCTTTGCTCTTGGTATCAATGCCACCATGTCGCATGGAGATCCATTCTCTTAAACCAGTGGGCGGAGCGTAACATATAACATGTTACACCGTTTATTTGACGTTAGGGCTTCCAAAATTGACGATTGGTAGGTGTTTCTTCAACCTCACCTCGGACCTGTTCAGTCTTCAAGTTTAAATATTCTAAATGGCTGCATGTCTGTATGTCGTTAGCGTGACAACACGCACGAACATAGTGAATTCTCTTCAGATTTTACTGTGTGTGTGTATTTAACCATTCGGAAGACGCTTGTACCATATTCATGCTTGAGTACGAGTTCGACAGTGTGCGGCCACGCTGTGCAAGTTTCTTACTCAGTAGGAACCACTGCACTGCAACTGAAACTGATCACTGAGAGATCGAAACAGACTGTAAGAGTAAGCTTAACATTGATTAGTTACATATTGCTCTTCAAATTTCGATTTGAGTGCAATAATCTCTCAATTCACTTTAATAAAAATTGTTGGTACCGTTCTAACAACTCGGAGAAGAATGCAGCAGGCAGCAGCAGATTTACTATACATATTGACTGTGAAACTGAAATGGGCGCCACCTTTCCTAAGAGAGGGACACAACTTACAGGTCTAATATTAATACAATTATTTGCTCGAATTTTGCTTTAGTTTTCAGTTTTTTTTTCAAGTTTTTGAGGTATAGTATAGGCGGGTTGATATCATTAACCGGAATTGATTACAATAAGCGACACATTTAGTATGCATTGTCATAAGACCGGTTTGGTTTTCGAATCGACGAATCGACATTGATTAAATATGTGAATGAACTTTCTCGTATACTGCAGTCAATTTAGGGTTTGGGGTCAACTTAATTGTGCGAGGGTTAAAAAAATAGCAATGCGCGCATTACTATAAACGCCATAGATAGAAAGCTGCGTAAGTTAGAACACTGAAATAAGAGGTCAAAACAGTGCACGGAATATAGCTCTCTTAAAGCTCGACCCACACGGCAAGCGTTTTGGTCGCGAGCACCCATCAAACCAATAGAACGTGCGGAAATAAAATTCTCCTCATTTCCACTGTTCTATGAAATTTGATGGTTCGGTGGAAGTTCGGTCGTGCAGATGTTTTTTTCTCTCTTTTTTTTTCAATTTTTCAAATTTCCGGGCCCCCGAGAAAAACACGGGCCCGGGGCGTTTCGCCCCTTCCGCCCCCTCTCTCGACGGCCCTGTCGCCACCCATGGACGAGCACAACCACGACCAAACTTCTATCGAACCATCAAATATCATAGAGTTTGACGTGGTTCAATGCATGCTCGCGACCAAATGCTTGCCGTGGGTGGCGACTTTAGTTTCCGGGGCCCGGGCTGGGGAAACCGCTTTTCACTCGGATTTTTGTCACTTTTCACTCACGTCACTCTAAATGTCTAGGATTTGCAAAAAAAAAAACAAAATTTTTTTTTCAATTTTTGTTTTTAATTTTTTTCGTGGAATGTTTGGTATGTTGGAGGCATGGAAAATTGAGATATTCGCAAATCCCCTTGCGTGGGCTCTGCTCGCTCCGCATTTAATGGTTCACAACCCTCAGTATCGCACAAACATGAACGCTCGCTTCGCTCGCTCTGCGTGCGTTTTTATCAGTTTTAAACATATTTACTTTTCCAAGTTGTTCCAAGTGGCGGCAAACTGTCGAATGGTGCACGCCCAATTTCTCCGCAAGATCCCTTATGGTTTGGCGGGGGTCAGACTCCACTAATGCACGCAGCTCGTCGTTATCGATCGATGGTCCTAGGTTTCCACGTGGCTCATTTCGAAGGTTCATATCTCCGGATCGAAATTTTTCGAACCACCACTGAGTGGTTCGTTCATTACCCGTATCAGGTCCAAATGCCCTGTTGATATTCCTCGCTGCTTCCGTTGCGTTGTGCTCTAGATTAAATTCGTAAAGGAGAAGTGGCCATTTTTGACTCGCTTCGATGTTCTTTTTCTTTTTTTTCATGAAGTGCAAAACCGAAATGACTCCATAAGCCAAGGTTGCAGTATTTATACTTCAATCACTACGTTTAGACCGCGGGACTATCTTCGAGATCTAACTAAATCGATCTAACTCTGGACGATATAAACGTATCGATTTAGTTCGTTTTGGACTTGGCTTATCTCTACTTGCGATGCGGAACTGCACTAAAAAAATTGGGACTATGTCGCTGTCATCGCTAATGTTGACGTTGTTGTCGTTTTTTTGTTCATCATTTGGTTTGTTTGCAATTTCAGGAAAGCAGTGCGTGATCACGGGCAAGAAAAAGCCTTTTTCTGTCGTAAAATTTATATCCATCAAATTTATCTGTGCTGTCAACGGAGAAAGGAGAAGAAAAAGTACCTCTCCGTATGGTCGGTATAAACACTCCACCAACAAGTGCTAACACTAAAATGATTTAGTTAAATCGACTTTTAGTTCCACGGTCTAAACGTGGCCAATATGTTATATCACTAGCGCCCCCTGGTGGCAGTTGGATATATAAAAATCGCAGCCAATTGTCATTGCAAAATCCGACATTTCATCTGCACCAACCTAATAGATTTTTCAATCATTTTTTTTACAACGACTTTTCTTCGGTTTTTTTTTCTGGCATTTTTCTGAACCGATTGCCACTTTCTTTTAGCCCTCGCGCAATTAAGTCGTCCTTTCCGTATATAAGAACTGCCATACACTATACGATCCGTCGTCCGATCGATCAGCCGATGGATCGCCATAAATATCTGCCGATCTCCTCTGCACACACACTGTACGATTTTCGTGAGATGCGATAACGATTGACAATTAAAATGAAACCGGAATATAGAGGGCTACGCCCGCAATCCGAGGGTTTTGTAGCAAGCGCTTATTTTGGTATATAAATATCGGCTCGTTGCTCTTCTTGATACCACTCATCATCATCATCGTGGCGCGACGGCCCGACGTCGGGCCTTGGCCGCCTGGATCATTGTCCTCCAATTATCTCGGTCACGTGACCGCGTCCTCCAATTTTGGGAGCCCAGCAGCTGCGCGGCGTCCACACCTACTGAGCTCTCCCAACGAGATCTCGGTCGTCCTCGCAGTCTCGCTCCGTCGACTCGTTCTGCATTCATTACTCTCTTAGGCATGCGATCATCGTCCATTCTTTGTACATGCCCTGCCCATTGAAGTCGTTGTAGTTTGACGATTTTCGAGACTTGCAGCTCATCGTACATTTCATACAACTCATGGTTGTACCGGATGCGCCATCCATCTCGATCGCAAACAGCCCCGAAAATTCGCCGTAGAACCTTACGTTCGAAAGTGTCTAGCATGTTTTCGGAGGCTTGAGTTAGGGTCCATGCTTCGCAGCCATAGCTTAGCACTGGTCGTATAATGGTTTTGTATACGCGGAGCTTCGTGTTTCTGTGCACATGTTTCGATTTCATTATGGGGAGAACCGAGAAAAAAGTCTTATTAGCTAACTGTATCCGTCGCTTGATTTCGTCAGTTTCGTTGGCGTCTCTTGACAGGTTGCAACCCAGGTAGATGAAGTTGTTCACGAACTCGATGTTGAGGTCCCCCACGTTGATGCTCGGTTGTGCAGGTGTCCTTGTCACCGATTGCATCATTATTTTAGTTTTACCCTCGTTAATACGTAATCCAACTTCCTTTGCAGCGGTATCGAGCGTATGCAGAAGTTCTTCTGCGTCAGCCAATCTTCGGGACATGATGTTGATGTCGTCGGCGTACGCTGCTAATTGTGTCGACTTGATGAGCAGCGTCTTGCTGTTGTCCATATTCATGGCCCGAATAACGTATTCCAGTGCTAGGTTGAAGAGCGTCGGTGCCAGTCCATCGCCCTGTTTCAAACCAGTGCGTGTTTCAAATAGATCAGTAAGTCTATTCTGGATCCTGACTTGTGAGACGGAGTTGGTCATCGTCATCTTTGTCAGTCGCACTAATTTTGCTGGTATACCAAATTGCAGCATGATGTTGTACAGTACTCCACGATCGATACTGTCGTATGCCTGCTTGAAGTCGACAAAGATTTGGTATACGTTTACGTTGTATTCCCAGCACCTCTGGAGTATCAGTTTGACTGAGAAGAGCTGATCGGTTGTGGAGCGACCAGGTCTGAAACCGCTTTGATATTCGCCAATGACTCGTTCTGCGTACGGTTTTATTCTATTTTCCAGAATTTTCGTCAAAATTTTATAGGACGTACAAACTAGTGAGATGCCCCTGTAATTCTCACACCGCAATTTATCTCCCTTTTTATGGATTGGACAGATGATGCTTCTGCGCCAATCGTCTGGGATCTCCTCGTTCTCCCATACTCGCAGGAGTAATTGATGTATGGCATCAACTAGACTCGTTCCACCGAATCTTAGCAGTTCAGCTGGGATCTCGTCAGCGCCCGGCGCTTTATTTCGTTTTAGTGACCGCAACGCGAGATCAACTTCCTCTACTGTCGGGGGTTGAATGGGTGGGCCTAGATCAACAATATCATCGAGAGCTTCTTGTGTGGGGATGTTAGATGGTCGGTTTAGAAGCTCTTCAAAATAAGAGGCCCATCGTTTGTTAATACCATCGGTGTCGCTGATGATGTTTCCATCCTTGTCCTTACAAAGGCTAGTCCTGGGTTGGTAGCCGTTCTTAATTGTATTTACTAGTTTGTACGCTTGTCTGGTGTTCCTATTAGCTAAGTGTTCGTTTATGTTCAGCAACTGCTCGTCAAAGTATTTACGTTTCTTACGTCTAATTATTCTATTCGATATTCGCCGTAGCTCGTCATATTTTTCTCTTCTGGCTCTGGTTCCTCGTTGAATCCATTGTCTGTAGGCCTCGTTTTTCGCGTCAAGTGAATTTTTGCATTCTTCGTCGAACCAGTCATTTCGCGCTCGCCGGGCTTTATATCCCACGACCTTCTCTGCGACATCCTTGATGGTACCCTTGAGTTCTTCCCAGAACCCATGGACGCCTGTGTTGCTGATGTTGTGTAGGATAGGTGATAGTTTTTCCTCAAGGGCGGTAGTATACGCCACCGCTGTAGCATCACTCAAGAGCTTATCAACCGCAAAGATTTTGGGAGGGCTGATTCTTGACTGGTGCACTGAGGAAATTCTACATCTGTAGGTCGTCTTCACCAAGTGATGATCTGAGTCGCAGTTTGCTCCTCGATAGGAGCGGACATCCATGACACTAGACGCCCATCTCCTGCAAATGAGGACGTGGTCAATTTGGTTGACGGTATGTGCGTCTGGAGACTTCCAGGTCTGCTTGTGAATGCGTCGATGCGGGAAACACGTAGAGCTTACGACTAGATTCCTGCTGCAGGCGAAGTCGATAAGTCGCTGGCCGTTATCGTTACATTCTTCATGGAGGCTGTGGCCTCCAGAGGTCCCCCGATGCCAACTTTCATTCCCGACTTTCGCGTTAAAGTCTCCCAGCAGCAATTTGACGTCGTTTGTTGGAAGTGAGTCGAAGAGAGTTTCAAGGCGGGCGTAGAACTCGTCTTTTACTGCGTCTTCTTTAACTTCAGTGGGGGCATGCACATTGATGAGCCAGAGATTGAAGAATCGAGTCTTGATGCGAATCGCACACAGCCGTTCATTTATGGGTTTGAAGTCAGTAATATGCGGTTTGAGGTGATTGTCCACTATAAATGCTACTCCAAACTCCTTGCGGCCCGATGGTTTCCCACTTGCAAAAATTGTGTGCGATTTCTTGTCATTAATCTCGCTGCCAAGCCAATTTGTTTCCTGGACTGCAGTAATGCTCAGTTTGTACTTTTCGACCTGTTGAAGGAGGGCCTTCTCGGCCCCCGGTTTGTTCAGGGAGCGTACATTCCAGGATCCGAAAGAATAATCCTTTATTCGTTTGCGTGGTCGTCGTTGTTGATCCGTCCAATCCGAGGCTTTTGTTCCAGGTTTCTTGACATGGAGTGGTTTTTACAAGGACGAGTTGTCAGCACGTCGCTTAACCCCATTCGGGGGATGGCCTCGGAGATAGCTGCTTCAGATGGTTTAATAAACGTGCTGGAGCCCACACAACTATGTAGCAGGTCCAACTACGCAAGTCATTCCATCCTACTAGACCTGAGACGCTTAGGTGTTTGTCAGCCATTCAGGCTACAGCTATCTGCCTTTTCCAAACTGTCTTATCGCTAAGACATTGGCCGTCAGCGAATTGATACACTGCCGTTACCAGGGGGCGCCCACGTGGAGGACTATGGAAAAGGTCTTTGCCCCCCCTTGATACCACTCAGATGGACAAAAAAAAAAAAAAAAAAAAAATGTAAGTGGGTAAGACAGTTTAATTATGTTTTTTTTTTGTCCATCTTGATACCACTCAGATGGACAAAAAAAAAACATAATTAAACTGTCTTACCCACTTACATTTTACATGCCAATTCATATTACGTGATTGTAACGAAACTTAGAACATATTATTGCCTAAGGTGTTGGTTATCGTTGGCCATCAGTACTTTTGACCTCGAACGTGTTTAAGGCATACAGAGGTGTGCTAACTGTAACTACAGAAATAAACTATTACTTACCTATTCTGAGAAGATATACAGATTCCATTATTTTCCATTTTATATGCTATTCGGAGCCCACCTTCCTGTACGTTTTCATAATTCTAACAGTCTCGAGATGCCAGGGGGGGGGGGGCAAATTACGAACTAATATTTTTTCCTCCCCCACTATTTCCCTTTCTACAAATTTCAAGAAAATGCGAAAAAATGGAATGTACTCAACATTACCTTTCTCACGACACCTCACTTGCCTATACCAGTCGAAAAAAAAAAATGTTGAGCTTAATTTCGCCTCTATGTGGACCCCTCCCCCCTTCCACTCGGTAAAGTTTGCCAATTACGACGTAGCGCCCCCAACTAATCTTCACCCTTTCAAAAATGATTAATTAAATAACTGCAATTCGCACTACGAAAAACAACATAAAAGTAGTACTCACACCTACATATGAGGCCGGTAGGTGTAATTTTTGTGTGGATAGTGTCAAAATGCCTAATTTTAAATGAGTGTACTATTATTAAATATTATGTGATTGTAATGAAACTTAAAGATATTATTGCCGATGATGTTGGTTATCATTGGCCATCAATATTTTTGACCTCGGGTGTGCTTAAGGCGTGTAGGGGTATGCTAACTGCAACTATAGAAATGTACTATTATTAACCTTTTTTGTTGAGATATCAAAATTCTACGATTTTCGTTTTTCTACACTAGTAAAATGCCGCCTTTCTGCAAATTTTCATATTTCTAAGTATAACGGTATCGAAATGCGAGGGGGGGGGGGGGGGGGGACAAACTCGGATCACATATTTTCCCCTCTATCTCTTTTCCCCTTTTTTCAAATTTGATGAAAATACCGGAAATGAAATGTACTCGGTGTTACCTTTCTCATGATACCCCACTTGCCTATACCAGATGAAAAAAAAAATTTGACCTTCATTTCCCCTCTATGGGGACATCCCCTTAAAGTAAGCCTATTACAACGAATCGCTTTCTCCGGCGAATTATAATAATTCTACATACTCCCACAAAATTTCATGTATGTAGCTTCAGCCGTTCGTGAGATATTTCATGGACAGACGGACAGACGGACAGACATTTGACCGATTTCATAAGGGTTTTGTTTTTAATACAAAACCCTAAAAATAGGTTGTGATTCACCCCCAATACAACCTAGATTAATTTTTGTTAAATATTTGGATTTATGTGGTATTTTCGTTTACTACTTATTTGATATTTCAATTGCGGAGCCATTTAAATTATTAGAATCCTTCAAATTTCATTATTTAATAATTTGATAATTTGACATCCACTTGCGATAATCACATACCCCATCCAATCGATCGTCACCGACGGATCGCACGAAAATCGCACTAAAATATCGGTCGATATCAATATCGGGCGACGGATCGGCCGATCGATCGCTGCGTGTATGGCACGTTTAACCGGGCTAGACTGATTACACTTAAGCCTCGTTTTCCAAGCTGCGGAACTCCGCTGCGTGCTGCGGAACAGATTATCTGTTTTCCTATTTTCGAAGCTGCAAGATACCGCTGCGTGTTGCGGAACAGATTGCTTTCGAGGCACACTATTCCGCAAACAAGGCCGAAAGTAGTCAGCGGAACTCCGCAGCCCGAGATCGATATCGGCCGATGGATCGGCCTGTCTATACGCTTATCGTTGACGTTTTTTTTGACAGTTCCATATAATTTTTGATCAGCTGATATTTTGTGGCGATCCATCGACCGATCGATCGGGCGACGGATCGCATAATGTATGGCAGCTATTAACAATTCGATAGCCAAATGCAAATGTACTCGTATGGAATTTGACGTTTGGTTAATGAGCATTTACTCAGTTCGAAAATTCGGAATTCAGTATGCTGATAAGTTGATTGATGATCACTGGTATATATACAATTAATAAAGAATTATATTCACTATCCAGCAATATTTAATTATTTATTTTACGATGAAGACAACGTTTCGCATTATATATGCATTTTCAAGTCTAAATAAATTCAAGATTATAATCAATAAATTATTAATATAATTTTATAACATAGAAAGAAATTACCTTTACATTTATCGAGAAAATATATAATAAAAAACTGTCCATAAAAATTAAAATAATTATTATAATGGTAATAGTTGAAATTAAATATTGCTGGATAGTGAATATAATTCTCTATTATTTATCAGTATGTTGAGTTTAGTTACACTTTTAAGTAAATACTTTGAGACTAGTTTACTCAACATTTTGGCTAGTGAGTAAATGCTCGAAAAATGGCGATGTTAATTCAGACGGGTTAATTAGGCCGTCATTTTTAATACTCGCACAATAAAGTCGACGTCCCCATATATAATCGGTCCAGATTGATGACACTAACAATTCGATAGCCAAATGAGCATTTACTCAGTTTGAAAATTCGAAATTGAGTGAGGTGAGTGGAACATTCCTAGTTCACCGTGCGACGCATACTGGTTCGCATCTTTGACCAATAGTGGGTTTTTAATTAAAATGATTTTGAATTGCCCTCGAGAGGGCTCCGCTCGCTAGGCGAGCTCCGTGGCTTAAAGGGTTGCGGTCCTAGGAGGCACGAGCCACAATGCGTCGTCCGGTGAAATGGGAATACTCCAGGTGAGTTTAGTGTTTAGCATGCACTTTTGAGTAAATACTTTAAGACTGTACTTAACATTTTGGCTATTGAGTAAATGCTCAAAAATTCAGATTTTTATTCATATGGCCTATGTCAATCAAATGTGTATGCGGTTTTTAAGTGAACTTTTAAGGTTTATATGCGTGCATATATCGTAAGAAATACATAATTCAATAGAAATGAAGTTAATTATTTTTTGCTGGATTGTGAATGATTTTAATTTCGTCTTTAAAAGACATTTAGAGCGCTGGTAATAAAGAATAATACATCTAATACACATTTGTTTAAAATACTTCGCATCATAATCAGCCCACATGTTACAGGCCAACGAGCAATGGCGAGAATTAATATCTTTATATAAATCTGTAACTTGAAAGATTGACATAGGAAGAATTTGTCGAATTAATTAGTTGTCATGTTATTTTGACATATACTGGCTGTCAAAAAAATGATACATTGGAGTTTGTAATTACATGTTTGTTTGAAAAGACTCAATAAAGTTACTACTACTACTACTCATAATCAGCCCTTCGTCGAGGGAACCATATGTAAGTAACATTCCTTGAATAAGTATTTTTTTTTTATAATTCACTTCGATATGTATTCTCTTATTGAATTCATGCATTTCCATTTGTAGTTTTTTTTATTTGAGAGTTATGCCTAGTACTAACCTTTTCTTCTCGTGGGAAATTTCATACAAATACTGTCAAAAGTTTCGTCCTGTTGACAGTATTTGTATGAAATTTCCCACGAGAAGAAAAGGCTAGTACTAGGCATAAAAAAGGATATACGAATATGGTTGCTTTCGACGAGGTCGATAGCTCATTGCGTTGAGGCGTCAGTTTGATGTCTTATAATGCTGGTTTTTCGTGGGTTCGTCGAGGAAATGTTGTAGTAGCAACGCCGTCGAATATACAATAAATATGTGTATGTGTACTTAAAATTATGTAGCAGCGGCTTCCTCTATTACTCTATTACGGTGTCGAGGTCGGAGAAAATTGCGGCTTCGACACCTCTCACAGAAATCTTGGTGTTGATGGTGATCGATGACGAAGAACACCAGTCGGATCGAAGCTGTACCTGCGCGAGCGGCAGAATTAATAAGCAGTCGCATTCGTCACTGTTAGTTCTGACATTCCAGCCTCAATTGATGTGGCGCCAGTCAATTTTTGAAATATTCAACTGGCTGATTAACTAGGATAGTACTGTCAGCCTTACTAAAAATTACTATTTAGACCACTTATGTAGCTGATAGATACAATTTAGACCACTAATGTTTAACCAGATGGTCCGGCACTTGTAAAAACAAGCGTAGTCGAAGTATTCTACAAGGTCTATAGGTATTCCTGAACCGGCTGTGTGCCTTGCCTCGTTATGGTGAACTGAATAAAATTCCTTTCTTTTTAGGGTAAACCGATATGCGGGTGGTTTGCCAGGCGGCCAAGGCCCGACGTCGGGTTGTCGCGCCACGAGGATGATGGTATGTGGGTTTATGTTCATATTGCAGTTTTGATTATGAAACATTTATTGGTATTTAACGGTACCAACGCAATGCCATCCTATGTTAATGTTGTATCCGTTGTCATTTGCCAAATAAAAACTGCACTGAAATCTCCGATAGTACATCTGAGAAATAAACTCACAGAGATTTACCATTCCGGCTAACTTTTCCGGTCAACCATACTAAACACACACACTCCGGTATAATCTCGGTTTACCCTACTACACATACGCTCCGGTTTACCCTAAAAAGAATAGAATTTTGATTCTTTTCCGGTCGCCTGTGTAGGTTTACCATAATGGTCGCCACACTGGTTCATAGAACTTATGGAAAAAGGTCTCCTCCTTTCCACCGTTCTATGAAATTGCATGCTAGCAACATGCATCTTATAAAGTTTATGCTAAGGAAACGTCAATTAAGCCACATAGGAATAGTTGACGCACTAGGCCCCACTAGGGCTTATGGCAAATGTATATGAAATTGATGATTCGGTGCAAGTTCGGTCGTGGTTGTGCGCGATAGTGTGTAGCGACAATAACATGGTTAACCGGTACACTTCACCTGCACAAGTACACCTCTCCGGTATATCGCATTGTCTATGGCCGGCCTAACTGCTTCAATTGCTTGAGGTCGACAGTTGTAAGCCTCAGCCTGGAGTTATCTCAATAAGGAAAAAGATAAAATGGGGTGAGCGCGCGTTAAGCCCGGCTGTCCTCTAAAAGCGTATTGGAGCAATAGTACGTACTCCCGCGACATAAGCGTCAACAAGTTTTCGTGAAATAAGTGACCACTAGCGACAGGGAACGTCCATTATCGGCGTCTTCGCGCCTTAGTCTGCCTAACTATTGCACACAAAATCAATCGGCACAAAGCATCTTTTGCATACATTCCTCCAAGTAACGCGCGGCTACGAGCAGCAGATCCAGATTTTTTGTGTCTGGCGCTCGAGTCGCGTGGCGCACGTAGACGCATGTAGCCGCTTCGTTAAAATACGCTTGTAATGGAGGCATGTGCATGAAAATCCTCAACTTTGGATGTGATGTGCATTGCCGCTACGCTTGTGCCGCGGAAGCTGGTTGCCGCTCAAATACGCTTCCAGTGGACGGTCGTACTAAATCTTCGGGAAGGAATAAGTCCTCTTAAAAATTTCTCTCTTAAAATACGTAAAAAGTAAAGCTTGCTTCACGACACCTAAACGGTATACAGCGCACCAGATTGTAACTCGAGAATTTACCTGCCAATAACGCAATCTGCACCTAATATTACTTTACCTTAATCACTAGTTGGGCATAGCGGGTCAGCTATTCCTGCGCGCCATCATACTCTGTTCTGGGCAATCGGATGCACTTCCCCCACGTCTTACCCAGAGACACACTCTTTTGCCACAGAATAGCGACATGAAAATTTAGGATACCCCTTTCCTCATTTGTCCTAACCCTTAGTGGGGCATAGAGCGTTAACTATTCCATGTGGCTTAGCTGACGTTTCGTTGGCATAGACCAGTTTTGGACGATGCACGTTGCCAGTGCACGTCTCTATGACCCGTACTCGTACGCTGACTTAGCTCTTCATTTGATATTGTTTCCGGCCAGAAAATTCTTAAAACTCGACGAAGGCAATGAATTGACGAAAACTTGCAGCTTCCAGGAAACTGTTAGGGAAACTTTCCAGGTGCTACTCCCTTATAAAAGCACAGATAGCACCAGAGAGCGATATAGGCCCAGCTTGGTGTTAATACTGAGATAACATTTAGCCTGGAGGTGCATGCTAGCAACTGCACTTCCGAAAAGTAGATATGCTATCGAAACGTCAACAAGGCATAGAAATGCTAGAGATGTTGACGCGGCGAGGGGTCAAGGCAATTAACAACAACACCATTTTCGGCAACAATGCTACCCAGGTAGACCAAATCGTCCACCTTCTCGATAGGCTGCCCTGCCCATTAATATTGATGGCAACAGATGTAGAATTTATTTTTCCCAACGGCGGGCTAAGAAACTTGGTATTGTTGTTGTTAATCCTTAGCCCAACCTTGCTCGCCTCGTTGTCGAAATCTAACGGCATTCTGCACAGATCTATGATTTTGTGGGAGAGTAGGCATATGTCGTTAGCGTAGTCATGATGTTGTAGATACTAAATTCTTCTGTCTAGTCCGGATAGGGCTGCATGCAGCACATCGCCAATCACTATGATAAATAGGATCGATGAGAGGATTCACCACTGCCGAACTCCACTTCGAATCGACGACTTACATTTATGCAGAACGAGACGCCGAGGCTAGAAAAGAGTTCGCATATTCCATTTTATCGCGTTGTTGTTGTTGTAGCAACGTCTGGCGTTGAAGTGGTTTGGCAGCTCGTGGCCGTTAAATGAACGGGTTGCTCCGGTGCGTAGAACCGCCTGCCGTAGGAGCGTTCTTTTATCGCGTCCCACACTACGCTGAACTTTTCGGGCTCTGTGACGGTAAAGAAGCTCGATGCTGTTTCGATTTTCGTTTGATGCGCCCCTCTTATTTCGCACGTCCTGGAGGCAACTATTGAATCTTTTACTAATGGCAAAGTGAGCGATCTAATTTTGTGTTCTGTGCCGATCAACAGAGGATCAAGTGACTTTGTGGAGGTCCTTATGCTGAAACCACCGATGAGGAGACTGTGAAAGTTGCAGAACTCTACAAATTTTTCACTGTTTGGTTACGATCGAATTGGTGATCGTGTGTTCGATTGCCTCCCCATCACATGGCTGAGTCCATTGTTATCAGCACCCACTTTTGCATTAAAATCTCCCATAACCATTATATAGTTAAGTTGGGGAGTCAAGATCAAGTGCAACAATTGCACGCATTACACTAACAACCAGCTTTATCCAAGGCAATTTTGTTAGTGTAACGCGTGCAATTGTTGTTCTGCTCTGATCTGAACTGTTGAAAAAACGCAGCTAGTCAGCTCTAGGTGTTTTGCCCTGGATGGCGTTTAGTTGAAAGAAAAAATCTTTCGCTACGACATTGTCGGATTAATTTGGAGCATAATACAATATTATTGTGATATTTCTCATTTTGGTCTGGAACCTGGCGGTCAAGATTCTGTCGGAGACTGGATCCCAGGATAAAAGACAGTTTCGTGCGGCTCTGGTTAAGAGGAGCCGTACACCTGACTCACGACCACTATTGGTAGCTTTTCTGGAGTACATTACACAGCTGCGCGTTGCAGAGATAAATTCTCCGCTGTTCCAACATCTTTCTCACTAACTCCTAAGATGTTTAATTTATACCTCTGAAATTAACTCTCTAATTGAAGAAATCGTGCGTTCTGGGATCCTTCTGATCCATTATCCAGGAGAGTACGCACATTTCAGAAACCAAACTTTATCATTGTACGATAGCCAAAAGTCATAACAGGTGAGTTAGCCCTCATCCGAGGTACGCTTGACGTTTCATTAGTATATAGAAGATTTCGGATGATGCAAATTGCTGGCATACACATCCTGTCCTTTATTAGTCGATTTGCCGGCATGTCGTAGATACCGGCAAGGAGAAAAGGCCGTGACAATATTCTTACGTCCCAAAAAAACAGGGGGAAATGTTTACCTCAACCGAATGATCACACCGCCATGACTGGGGGTATGACTTAAGGTGGCCACCCATTGACGAGCACAACCACGACCAAACTTCCATCGAACCATCAAATATCATAGAGCGGCGGAAATTGGGGGAATTTTTTTTCCACACGTCCTATGAAATTGATGGTTCGATGGAAGTTTGGTCGTGGTTGTGCTCGTCAATGGGTGGCTACCTTTAGACAACAATATTCAACGACCACTGCCGTTTCAGGTAGCGCCCACGAAGAGGACTACGGAAGAGGATTAATTGATTTGCTCCCTTGGCAAATTTAAATAAACAAAAGGTAGTCAGTTAAAATTTATAAAGAATACAATTAATTGTTTTATTGCTGGCACTATCAACCCAAATCTTGTTAATCAGTAACTGAAATAGCCTGGTTATTATTTTTCCTCTTCATGGTACGCGTCGTAAACAACAAAAAAATGATAAAAACCAAGGGCAAATTGGATACCAATAAAAATAAACATTGCTTTCCCCTAAACCCACATGTATAGCTATGGGAAGAGATTAAAATTGTCCTTGAATTTTATAAATAAAATATTGAATGTGGAAGACTTCGAAAAAGTTATACAGTGAAACCTCTCTATAAAGAACAGGCAACAGTCAGTGATTTATTCAGAAGGGGTATTAACAAAAGTGAAATTGGGATTCGTACATTTTCCACTTAAAGGCTGGTATTCAAATCGCGTGAAATGAAAAAAATTGACAGCAGCACTTTTCATCGGCGAAATGGCTCGTGGTAAAAAGTGTGTAGAACATGTAATTTTTTCACTTTTCACCCGATCTGTGTACCGGTGAAATGAAACATGCCAAACAGCAAAACGACTAATTTGTTTGCTTATCTATCGTCCAACTATAAACACGCCGGGAAATCACAACACAACCTGAATGACACCGACAGAGACAGCTGAGCTGTCAGTGCAAATTTTTTTTGTACATTTTGTACTAGAAAAAATTTCATTCTCGTGAAATCCACAAACTTGACATTTCACTTAAGGTAGTACACAGATCGCGTGAAATCAAATTTTACCTTCCACACAATTTCACGTTTGTTTCATTGGTGCAAAATTTTGTGATTTTGCATAGGATTTCACAGCATTTTTCATTCCACGCGATCTGAGTACCGGCCTTAAAGCATGCATACATTAAGTAGCGTTTACACACGCCAGTAGACCGTGCTAGTACGTACATTTTGCAGGCATTGCAAGTGCCTTGCAAGTAACTAGCAAGCTGTCACTTGCATATGTGTAAACATCATTGCCTGTGAACTGCCAGGCCAGTAAACCCGCACGGCGCCTTGCAAGTAGCTGGCCTCCCGGGCCAATTGATTTCCTACTGGCATTCCAGTAAGGACTTGCGAACATATCTTTCTTGTCATTCGTAGATTTGCCAACAAGTCTACTGGCATGGCGGTGCACTGGCAAATGTAAACGAGCCCTTACATTAGCGGTGCGGTGTTCGTTAAAAGTGTTTTATCCAAATATCTTTTTGAAAAATGTCGATTTTTACCATCCGCTCTTAGATAATTCCTGGGCAGTTTTAAGCGACATTCGCACTTCACATTTTAATGTTTCAAATTAAGAAATTTGGGTCGATTCGAACAGTTCGAATCGAGCTATTCGATGTTATAAAACAAGCTTGCAGTAGTGGTCTTTGGCAGTTTCAATTTACCGCTTGGTCCATTTAAGTAATGTTAACTGGGAAAAGATTTTACATTTGTTAAATGCAGATTTTCAGATGTGGCGCGGCATTAACGACCAATAACAAGAGCTTCCAGTCATATCAAAACGAGAAATTCAAGCTCATCAACCATTTCGGCTTTTCGGTATATATAGGTATATTCCTATTTCACCGGGCGACGCATCTTGGTTCGCGCCTTGGCTAATAGCTACCGGATGTGGGATATAGAGCGAGTGCAGTGAGCGTTCTAGGGCGGTATACTCTGGGTTGCAACCAATTGAGCCCAGCAAGGAGAGTGAGAAATCCAAATTAAAATCCACTTTTGGTAAAAAACCCGAACTACTATGCTTCGCCCGACCAAGTAGGAATGTTCCGGCTTTTTTATGTTACATTCTATTGTACAACTTAAGATTACAAATTGATTCATATCCCAGGTGAGGAGTGAAAAATTCAAGAAATTTTGAAACTTGGTATGATTTTTGGTTGGTACTTAGATCATACCAAAAGTCCCCGCCGCAAAAAAAAATCTTCCCAAGACAAAAAATCGCAAAAAAAACAGTTGCAAATGTTATATAGAAAATAACTTTTTCCCTATCTTATAGTATATGCACACCAGCGACCTAAACCTAGACAGATTTGCAAATCCCGAAGCCCAAGCACACCACACCAAGATTTAGTTGGCTGTTGTGCTGTCGGTCACTTACATCTGATGGGAACAGGTAGACGATGGTGTGGTGGTCTCCATGCACATACACGCACTTGTGCGTCCCCGAACTTCATAACAAACAACTGTCATATGATTTCTTTTTCTTTTTCATAGAAAACACTGGGGAACAGTAAATTCCTTGCCTTAGATCTTTGACTTGTTTTTGACTAACTTTTGGCCTCATAATCCAAAAATAACCACAGTTTTTTTTCTATCACGTCAGCTTTTTAAGCTACAGGATACCCTCCCTTTGTCTCAAAAGTCAAATAAAATGTGCATATAAAGGAAAATACAGGTAAAACTTACCAAATATACTGTTTACAAAAAATAGTTTTATTCATACAATTTTATTCATGGTTTTATTCATACATCAACATACAGTAGAACCCCTCTTAACCGGTCTGGTCGGGATCGCGACCCTAGCCAGTTACCCGTTTGGCCGGTTAATCCGAGTTTCCCGTGAAATCGTGAAAAATCGAACTAAGCTACATATTCCATCATTATAAGGTATTATGAATAAACTAGCAAATAATAAACGAAGGCCCCGAAAAAGCAAGAGGCGAAGAAAAAAGAAAAAAGGAGCCCGTTTGTAATAGATTCAAAGAAAAATTGACTCGGAAGCAAGAGAGGAATCAAACTCGCGAACTCCTTCCCCTTCTGCGTTTTGCAAGCTACAACACTTACAATTAGACGTTTCACACCTAAACGTTTCGTCACCCCGTGTTTCATTTCCCAGAAACTCTCCAGTGACAAATCGATTATATCTATTATACGCTAAGGAAGAGAAAAACTCTGTTCCATGGGATAGGCCGGTTAATCCGAGGACCGGTTGATTCGAGGCCGGTTAAGAGGGGTTCTACTGTACATATTAAGGTAAAAATGTTCGCTTATACCTTTTTCTGGAGTGTTTAATCTGTGGACATTCTCGTTTAGTGCTCCAACAATAGTCAGCCATCATATGTACTCGTACATCCCATCTACCTTAATACGTGAATCCATGACCTTCAATTCTTGGTGGAATCGCTCAGCGTGCTCATCAGCTTTAACAAATTGCTTCATGAGACCAGTTTTATATGCAGAGGTGGAAATATAATGTTCTTTCTGTCGACTAGTGGCTGATGGTAGAATGTTTACTCAATTGCCCTAACCCCTTGTGGGGCATAGCGCGTCAACTGTTCCATGTGGCCCAGTTGCCGTTTCGTTGGCATAAATTGGTTTCAGAGAATGCAGTTGCCAGCATGCACCTCCTGCACACATCCATGGCCACGAACGTTGTCGTGGATGGGATTCGAACCCGAAACACCGGTAGTCAAACATGAGACTGATCATCACACTGCGCTACCGGTCGCCCCATGTAGAATGTTTGGATCACCAGGATTCAGGTCAGATCTTGGAGGCCAATTCGACTGCACCCAATGCTTCTCACGAGCTCTGCTGTCCCATATACACAAAAAAAAACAGGTATACTTGCTCTATCCGCGCTGCAGGCCAAGGAGGAAGCAGACCGTTTTAAGGTTAGCACAGATGATCCATTGGTGCATGTGATATTTCAACAAATCACTCTCTTTATGGTCCGTTTTCTCAATGTTCGATTAAACTCTTCGTTAACTAACAGGAACACAAGTTAATCGAAGTTATAAACAGCCCGAAAAGTATTTTCGTTTTCTCATACGTCGATTAAATTACCAAGCCATAAAGTGTGGAACTTATCTCAGACCACAATTATGACAAAATTAGCTGATTTTCTACCACATCTACCGTCCACAAATCTATTTTGTACTAGTACGGTCTCTCAGCATATTCATTTGCAGCTGAGTTTGTTGCAAATTCTTTTCTATCCAGGAACTGTGTTTTTTATGGCCACTTTCATTGTTTTCATTTGAATTTGCAAAAGTGAACAGTTCTAGCTGTCAAAATCTCAGCATCCGGTATCAGAGGTGTTGGGTTTTTGTTTAGGATAAATTTTCAACCGGAAACCAGTAGTTGGGGTTTGTTTTGGATAAGAGATTAATCGAAGGCTAGGGGACGGTTAGTGTTTATCGTTTATCCGATTAATAACGCTAAACTGATATTGAGAAAATCAAATTGCGCTAAATGGCAGTTTATTCTTAAGATAAATTTTAGTCGGACATTGAGCAACCGGCCCTAAGACAGTTCATCTCCTACTGGCATGGGACACTACAAAACCCTCTGTTGCGGGCGAAACTCCCTACTTTCCGGTTTCATTTTGTATTATTATATTTTTTTCAATATTGGCGCCCCTTGCTAACGGTGCGGCGCCCGGGGCGATCGCCCCGTCCTTCGCACGGCAGTCCTAATGTTGGTCAAAACCGTCAACACCTTCGTTTCGCTGTTAGCTTTGACTGATTTGGTTCAATATAACGTGATGGACGGAGTAATGAATTCCGGAATAATGCAATGGACGTACTTATGGTCTAAGTCTAATGTGGCGGAATAGGCAGCCCTTCTAACTTCCCCGAAAAAAAATTATTTAACTCAAAGGAATTTTAATTTTGACTAAAAGGAAAAACGATGTGTAAAGATAACGTAGGAATAAAGAAAATGAATCATTGCAAATCGAACTGTTTCTATTTTCATGCATGTTTTTCAATTTCCACTTGAAAACGAAGTGTTTATGTTCCTTTTTGTTTATAGGACCAAATAAATATCTTTGGTCTAGGCTATGGGTCAGCCAGCACATGAAGAATTGAGATTGTATTCTCATTCGAGTGTGAACCTTATAGTGTTGTGTTTGTGTTTTGGATTGTTTCACTGTTGTGTTGTTGAATTGAGATTGTTCCTATTGCAGGTTTAGAAGGTGAGTGATCACTGGGATTTTGTGTTTAATTAGTTATTCTGCATGTAAATGGTGCTTAGTGTGTTATATGCCGTTTGTGCTTTTGGTGTGTTATTGCTCTAGTGAGGTCATTAGACATGTGATGGGTGTTTGGTCGTATGTTGATACCACTGCTCAGGGCAGATGGTTTCACCTGGGGAAGGACCGGTGAATCATCCTGAGTATGCATGGTGATTTAGTAGATACCAGTGCTCAGGGCAGACGGTTTCACCTGGAAAAGGACCGGCGAACCATCCTGAGTATGCGTGGTTTAGTGATTTAGTAGATACCAGTGCTCAGGGCAGATGGTTTCACTTGGGGAAGTACCGGTGAGCCATCCTGAGTATGCGTGATTAGTTAGAAATAGCACTACTCAGGGCAAGATGACTTCATCTGTGAAAGTTCCGGTGAGTCATCCTGAGCTAGTGTCCCCGGTGATGATAGTTCCACCTGTGGTGGGCCGGTTTATCATCCTGGGATAGTTCAGAGAGGACTGTTCCCCCCGGACGGGTTGTGGTGTCCAGGTCTGAATGGCCAATATGTGTTCTAGCGAGATCGGCCCACCCGAAATGGGTTGTGTAATTCTCCTAGAATGTGGTCATGGGCACTGTCCAACCATGGATTGGGGTAGTACTCCGTAAATTTTGTTCGAAAATGCAGATTTAGATTTTCAAGGACTTGACTTGGTTTGGATTTGGACACCAAACATACAACTGTAATCGATCATTCAGTCGAATAAACGTGTATTCAACTGAATTGAAAATAGACTTACACAAATCGCCTTTAGTGTACATATAGTATATCTAATTGTTACGCAGATTATTCCGCTAATTTTGTAGGTGAATATACTGATAAGACGATATGTCCCCACCACCGCTCCACTTTCTTGTGAAAGACGGCGTCGGGCAACGAAATCGCATACGAGTATCTGAAAATTTCGTGTGATATGAACAAACGCTTTTCTCGATTCGTTTCGATTTCAAGTGGAAGACGTTATCTCATCGGCGGAAAAAAAAATAAAAATAAAACAATAATAAAAAAAAGGAACAAACGTTCGATTCTATCGATTCGATTGATAAGTACAAGTAAAATAAATATTGTTTTTAAGCATGGTGTCTGGGTGTATTTAACGTTTCTGTTAATTTCTTTGATATTAGAAACTGTGCGGAACGGCCACTACCATCATATACGATAACAACGACGACCAGTTCATATGTTCCTTTCAGTGGTGTGTAGAATAAAATGTTGCAGTTCTTCGCGAGATCCACCTAATAATTGAAACTGAGTAATATTAAGTGTTTTTCGGTGAATTCCAAGTGCATTTATAGAGAGGTTGTCGTCACCAGTGTCGTTTGTTGTTTTGTTCAAATAGAAAAATCGGCTTAGTTAGTTCGAATAAACTTTTTAAGGGAGGAGACGTAGTGTATTTTAAAAATGCCAAAGGATGTCAAATTTTTGGATAGCCTCCTTCATAAGGATGACACGCCGACCGAGAAACTCAACGAAACAAAACGTCGATTCTCAATATCACGTTCAGGACGATACAAATCGAAAAACAAACAACGAGAAGCATTGGATTTAAGTCTTTACAACAACAATCAAAATAATGTGGATAAGAGTCAGGTAAGTCGATGCAAAGTTTATACGCAAATATTGAAAGAGATATTATCTTATCTAATCCAGTTGATGGAGTAATAATAGAAAGTACTCGTACATACTGCATATTGTATGAAATTCGGTACTTTTGAAGAGGAGTTGGGATTAATTTTCCTGTGATTTAATCTTTTCTGATAGTGCATTTATTAACAAAGAAAAGACTTCATTTAGCGTTATGAAATATTAGCCTATTTCTTTCTGGCCGTGAAAGCTAGAAAAATAAAGCCGGTAAGTAGATGACTGCGCTCGTAAATACCATGGTTTTGTGGAACCCAATGCCAATTGACAAGGGAAACATCCGAGACTTTTTCCAAATCACTTGAGACGAACTGTCCTACTCCTTCTCTGGGTACAAAAGTCTCTTATGTGGACTCCGCTCGCTCCGCGCTTAATGGATCACAAACCTCAGCACCGCAAACATGAACAATCACTGCACTCGCTCTGGACACTGCATGGCCATTTTCTTTTTTTTTCCTTGCATATCTTATTTCGATTTGAAACCGATATTGTTCATGCATGGCTTATTTTGTTTATTTTTCGAAGGACATTTTCGGTTCAAACGCAAGTAACTGGGGCAACCGGTAGCGCAGTGTGTTGAGGTATCAGTCTCATGCTTGACCACCGGCGTTCCGGGTTCAAGTCCCGTCCATGACGACGTGCGTGGCCATGGATGTGCAGAAGGTGCATGTGGGCAACTGCATTCTCTGAAACCAATTTATGCCAACGAAACGTCCACTGGGCCACATGGAACAGTTGACGCGCTATGCCCCACAAGGGGCTAGGGCAATTGATTAGTATATGGATTATTTTGGATGGCCACTTTCCCCATAGCTTATTTCGGTGCCCCCTACTTCTGGAGGAGCTTAGGCATTCATGTGAAGACGGGATTGCAAATTGTAAACTTGAATTTAAAAAATAGAATAGAAATTGTATGTACGTATAGTAAGAGTCCTCTCCCCAAACAATCTTTTCTTTTTTATAAAATGGTTTCCAATAATCTCACTAAGTATTTGTGTACCGATTCAGATTTGACCGAATTCAGCAATATTTCTTAATTTTGGCTTTAATTGATACTTAGAAAAAAGGAAAAAATCACTATACGAAAAACAACATCGGTTTTAAACCGGTCTTTTGTTAATACCGGGCCCGAGATTCACAGGTACCGGTTAAAAAAAAACAGTTTATGATAAAAAAACGACTCGTTAAAAAAACCGTGCGGCTCTAAAGAAGCGGGCTTAAACTCGATTCCCTCTTGACAAGGTATACTTAGTGGACGCATGCCCCTTGACGACCGAAAGTGTTGAGATACTCTATCACACTCAAATCAGAAGCTAAAACATTTGCCTGAATAATCTGGCCCTATACCCAAAAAATACTCGCTTTTTTCACCGGTTTTTAATGACTCGGTTTTTTTTAACCACCAGTCGGATTTTATTGAGTCGGTTTTTAACTCGGTTTTTTAGTGTGGGTCGGTGTTGGAGTACGATACCTACATGTTCGCTACGGACTTCACAGTCACCGAAGTAGACTTCGAAAAACACTTCGCAACCGGTCTTTCAACGAGAGTGGAATGCAACGAGGAGGAAGTGACCGGGAAATATAATTGCAGAATATTCAATTCACGGATGGCTCAAAAATGGCTTCTGGAGTTGGTGCGGGGATCTATCAGATATTAAATATTACAAAGGCTGCGTTCTTGCGAACGAATCAGGTTTTGAAATTTCTCGAATTCTCCTCCATATGCTTTCCCCTCCGGTAAAATTTGTACGGACAGCTGTCATGAAAATGTTCCCCTCCGGATCTGAGAAGTATTCTGATCCGGATGGGAACATTTTCATGACAGATATCCGTACAAATTTTACCGGGAAATGTCAAAACCTGATTCGTTCGCAGGAACGCACCCAATGATATCCTAGTTCATACAAAATAATGCGAGTCACTAGTAGTTGCATATGTGTTGGTTCCCATATGCGTACACAAAGGGGTAATGCCAACTAACAAGCATGTTACTCACGCAATAAAACTTAATAGGCAGTTGTCATTACTGAAGTGTTGCCGTCTCTATCTCTCTCGAGGCGATTTACCTTTGAATTATTGGCACCGCGAGGGATATCTTAAATCCTTAATTTGTACGAAGTAGGGTATCTTTGTAAAGTTTAATCTTTGGATCTATTTCGATGTGCCATATCCACGAAACTTTAGCCACTATACGATATATGTAGAAGAAATGCTTTTTCGAATGCTGCTAGAGTTACAGCTATTACGACGGGGCGACTGGTAGCGCAGTGTGTTGAGGCATCAGTCTCATGTTTGACTACCGGTGTTTCGAGTTCGAATCCCGCCCAAAACGATGTTCGTTGCCGTGGATGTGCAGGAGGTGCATGCTGGCAACTGCATTCTCCGAAACCAGTTTATGCCAACGAAACGTCAACTGGGCCACATGGAACAGTTAACGCGCTATGCCCCACAAGGGGTTAGGGCAATTGAGTATAGAAATATTTCGGTAATTATGGCCTTTCCAAAGATTAGCTATTACAAACTAACGCAGTGCATAGTATTATATAATAGTTGCATATGTGGTGGTTCCCATAGTTACTGAATAGGTTTCATATGCAGGCGATAAAGAGACTTCGCATGTTAGCTGGGAAGATGCCTTTTTATTTAAGACCTGCCATAGACGGTGCGATCCATCGTTAGATCGATCTGACGATGGATCGCCACAAAATATCTGACGATCGAAATTATATGAAACTGTCAAAAAAATCGTCAACGGTAGTCACATACTGCATTCGATCTGACGATCAAAATATCGTCAGGTCGATCTGATGACGGATTGGATCGTATATGGGGGCTATTAAATAATACAATAAATGCAATGCATTATATATCCTATGCATGATGAGCGTTTGCCAATAATCTTTTCAGCCTAGTGGTAGTATGGGCAGAAGGTATGCATATGCAATTCAATTTCCAACGGTGTGGCTCTCAATTTTTTGCATATAAATTAAATCTTAAAATATAATATTGGACTGTTGCGCCAGTTTTTTTTATTTATTTATAATATGTGTAATCAGAGCTGTGATATCAATGTTTTATTTTTTTAACTAGTCGATATATCACTACGTGGACAAGGGATCAGTATTCGTATTATTCCTCCACACAGTGGGTGGTATGCATAATAATGAGGATATACTCATGAGTGAAGTCTATTGAGGACATTTCTGAGTCTGCTATGTTCGGTGAATCGAGTGAAAAAGTTGTATGCATAAAACTACTCTCCGCTCCATAGTGAAAATTGAGTGGAATTCTGTCAACTCAGCTTTACTCCACTCGACTCACTTTATGCATACCACCCAGTATCTCTAATGTGTATCTTATTCGAACAAAGTTTGGAATTTTATTTAAATGCATAAAACGCACACGGGCTGTAAATACTTTTCGCAAAAATTGACAAAACACCTAAGTTCATTTAACCGAAATCAACACGAAAATGCATTTTGCAGCTAAATTACGCTGTGTGATGTAAATGAATCATTAAAACAAAAAGCTTGTATACTAAAATGGACTTTCCCGTCGAGCATCCGGGAGTGGTGTATTTTTCAAAATTGCCAAAGATTTTAACAATAAAGGCGACTCAGACGCCTATGCAGTATTTTTGGAAAAATGAAGTGCAGCTTCCAGCAAACCCGATACGTCCATTCCGTTTCCGCTCCGTCGATCCGTCTGTTAAATTTGTATGAAATTTCACACAAACTTGATAGACGGACCGACACGACCGGTGCGAAGACAGAACGAAGGTATCTGTTTTTACCTTCAGTCTGTAAGTAATTGTTTTGTTCATTAGTTAGCTGACAATTTTAAATGTCCCAGCTACATTGACGCAGTGCTAACAAACTGTAAGAGAAATTTTGTCCACTTACGACGGTCTTCCGATCGAGTAGCGTATACGGACGTTTTTCAATAGTGGCATAAAATGGATATTTTTTCGCGGTATTTGAATGAAGTCGCTTAAGCCGTATTGAGTCACTCTGTTACTCAAGTTTGTAGAGAGGTTATTTAGCAACGTAAAGTTTATTGTTAACGATAAAAGATTAAGCCTAGGCAAAAAAAAAACTATTGATGAAATTATGTTTGTAAGGATGAACCGAGATTTTGGTTAACTTTGTAAAAATATCAAAATATCAAAAAATATCGATATTAATATTTTTAATGGTACGAATATTTTATCATATTCAAACGAAGCTGAACATATTTAAAATGAAACCGTAATATAGAGGGTTACGCCCGCAATCCGAGGGTTTTGCAGCAAGCGCATATTTTGGTATGTAGATATTGGCTCCTTACTCTTCTTGGTACCACTCAGATGGATAAAAAAAAACATAATTAAAATGTTTTGCCCATGATATAGTATCTTACATGCCAATTCATAAAAAGACTCCATATGTCACCTCTCAAAGTAATAGTTTTAATACGAGAAGCTGTACTGTAGATAGATATATATGTTTCCCTTTCTAAAAATTTCAAGAAAATGCCAAAAATGGCATGTACTCAACATTACCTTTCTCACAACACCCCACTTGCCTATACCAGTCGATAAAAAAAATTGACCTTAATTTGCCCGCCTTCCCCCTTAAAGTTGGTCGATTACAGCACATCGCTTTCTCCAGCGAATTATAGCATTTCTACACATTCTCACCGAATTTGATGTGCGTAGCTTCAGCCGTTCGTGAGATATTCTATGGACAGACAGACATTTGACCAATTTTGTAAGGTTTAAGACACAAAACCCTAAAAAAAGAAATTGTATTAATAATTATTATTAGAAACACCGCCACAACCAATCTTTACTCTTCCAAAATTGGTTCATTAAGTAACTGCAATTCGCACTACGAAAAACAACATGCAAATAGTACTCGCACCTATGCATGAGGCCGGTAGGTGTATTTTTTGTATGGATAGTGTCAAAATGCCTAACTTTAAATTAATGTACTATTATTAAATATTATGTGATTGTAATAAAACGTAGAGATATTAATGCCTATGATGTTGGTTATCATTGGCCATCAATATTTTTGACCTCGGGTGTGCATGAGGGGTGTGCTAACTGCAACTATAGAAATGTACTATTATTAACCTTTTTTGATGAGATTTCAAAATTCTATTATTTTTAGTTTTTTTATGCTAGTGAAATTCCACTTTTCTGTAAATTTTCATATTTCTAGGTATAACGGTCTCGAAATGCAAGGGGGGGGGGACAAACTCGCCTCACATATTTTTCGCTCTCCCTCTTTTCTCCTTTCTTCAAATTTGAAGAAAATTCCAGAAATGGAATGTACTCGACGATATCTTTCTTACGATACCCTACTTGCCTATACCAAACGAAAAAAAAAATTCGACCTTCGTTTCCCCTCTGTGGGGACCTCCCCTTAAAGTTGACCTATTACGACGCATCACTTTCTCCGGAGAATTATAGTATCCCTACATATTTCCACCAAATTTCATGCATGTAGCTTCAGCGGTTCGTGAGATATTTCATGGACAGACGGACGCATGACCGATTTCATAAGGGTTTTGTTTTTGCTACAAAACCCTAAAAATTAATATCGTATTCAAACACATATGTTCTCTCTTTATATTTGTATCGGTATCGGATTTGTATTATAAAGATATCACAGCTCTGTGTGTAATATAAAATTAAATTTATTGAACTTTTGAACTAAAAAGTCAGTTGATCTTATTTTCAGTGGATCATTCATAGTTTGAGCCAGGCATGGCACGAAATGGTATAATAGGCCATTATTGATCGTAATTGCCAGAACGGTGTGTGGATAAATGAGAGATGAGTCCTTTTTGCGGCATGTGCAGCGGAGATATTTTGTTTTATTTTTCATTTTCTTAAGGTGTGTTTTGCTAGGCATACGATCGGTCACACATTGTTTGCGATTAGCGATCAACCCATAGAGCACGGAGTATTATTTGTATATATCTTTTTCATCGTCGCCTGCGATCGACGCAGAGTGGTGTCTAATAAAACGCACCTTCAATTGTCTCTAGCTGACCTAATCCATGATATTGTAAATAAAATTTGTCTCGACATTGTTGGCGTCAGTGCAACTTAATTAAAAATTGATTTAGATTGTGATTTCGGCTTATGCGCTGATAATTTTTATCTTATCCTGATTCCACTTAGATCTGTACAAATAACATACAAATATATGCATATACATACATACATGCACATAGAATTGATTGATAATAATAATAAGGAAATTTAAATGTGTTTTTGAATCCAACTTACAATATATAGGTACATACTATATTATACTAGTCTTTGAGTAGGTCCATCCAGAGGCATGGACGCGTCAACACCTCTTGCATAGCTATGCATTGCTGACATTTTGGATAGCATATTTTCGGATGTTACCGTCTTTTACTGGCAAGCTGGGAGTTCTAATAGTACCCAGTAGTATCCACAGGTAGTTTTTTATTAACGTGCCGGGGATGGAACCTCTGTTTCTCTAGATGCAGCATCGTAGAGCGCGTTCTAATAATGTTTAAAAAAATACTGACTAGAGTCCGACTTTTAACTAAATGTGTTCATATACACAATTTGGTTTAAGGCATTTTTTCACATCACTGCAAGATTTTCCATTGAATTGTGGAGTGAAATGATGCAATATTGATCCATGCAACTTAAATAAATTGATAAGGGTGATTATATTTACACACCTTTTACCTCTACATATGTATACGAGTACAGTCATATGTTGGTATAATTTTTATATCGATGATAAAATATTCATTAATCTTTGCTTAGAAGTCATAACACATCAATCATCAGATAAAGTGTGCCGTGGTCTCTGTTACGGAATTACAGCGAAGGACACAAGTCATCTTACAATACATACGAGTATTTATGTTTAATTATGTCGAATTGCGAAAACTAAAAAAGAAGGAACATCCCTAGTTGAGCGGGCAACGCATAGTGGTCCACGTCTTTGACTAATACATACTCATTTGCCTTACCTCTTAGGCGGCTATTACACTATAAAAGTTCTTTTACAAATATCTTTTATAGAAGACATTTTTAAAGGACTTTTATAGTGTAATAACCGCCTGAGGAAAGATTTGCGACATGAATGTTGCTTGTTTCAAGTACTTTCTTACAAGCTTGCACTCCTTCCCCCTTAGACGGCTAATATCATTCATAAAAGTTCTTTTAAAATATCGTGCGTCAACGATATTTGTAAAAGAGCTTTTACAGTGTAATAGCCGCCTTAGTGGGGCATAGCACATAGTTGACGTGCTATGCCCCACTAAGGCGGTTACGGTTTTGCCGACGTTTCGTTGGAATGGACTAGTTTCGAACGATGCACGTTGCCAGTAAGCACCTCCTGTTCCTGTTTAGCTGGCTACCTGCGACAAGTCGGTAGATGTTGTGATTGTGGCTTATTATTACGCCTCGCACCACAGGGGGAAGACAACACAAACATCTATGAGTACGAACGCCGTGGACGGAACATGAAGCATGAACTCGTAACGACTGTAGTCACAGTCTGACGCCTCTACGCACTGAGCTATCGGTCGCCCCCGCTACGCTCGCTCTATACGCTACAGAGGTAAAACTACTATTAGCCAAATGCGGTTTTACATCTCCTTAAGCCACGGAGCCCACGCAAGGGGAGTGCGAAATCATCAACTAGGAATGTTCCAAAAATCGATATTTCTTGCTCCAGATGAAATGCATCTGTCCAGATTAAATATTTTGGAACATTCCTACTTTACTGGTGCGGCGACGTATACTGGTTCACGTTTTTGACCAATTGTGGGTTTTAAATTAAGATGATTTCTCACTGCTCTTGCGTGGGTTGCTACCCCTCAGTAGACCGCCCTAGAACGCTCGCTTTACTCACTCTATACACTACAGCAATAAAGCCAATATTAGCGAAGACAATGCCTCGCCAGGCTAAATAGAAATAAGTGTACGCTCTCATAACCGGACACCATCGGGGTCAACAATTTTGTCCGGTTATCGTGAGTGTCCGCTTAAAAGAACGTCGACATATTTTTTGAGGCAGCCTTCTATTTTTTTTAAAGAATAAAATAACCAAAACTGTACCGCTAGTGACATTTAAAATTTATAATCACACCCTGATCAAAGGGTTGACACTCACTGGTTGTATTTTGGGGTAAAAATATAATGGTGACGATGGGAAGTTTTAAACTTTCTGGATGCGAACCAGCGATATCAAGAAATAGCAACACTTTCTTATTACGCCATCTCATTCGGTTATTGAATGCCGCTATCCCAGGCCCGGCCCTACCATATGTGCAGACTGAGCATTTAAGCAGGGGGTTATTATGTAGCGGCGCGAGATCTCCTGCCTAATGAATCAAAATGTTAATCATACGGTAGCATTAAAGGTGATTGCGCCGAACCGCGGCCATTCCATTGAACCAACAAATATCATAGAACGGTCGAAATGAGCAGATTTTTTTCTATTGAGTTTGACGTGGTTCGATGCAAGCTCGCGACCAAAATGGTTGTCGTGTGTGACGACCTTAAGGTTAGATTTAAAAAGGTTTCGGTTTTGTGCCTTGTAACTATTAATTATTATATTTCTGGGGGATAGCCGAAGCAGACCACTAACGTTTGGGTCCCTTTTCGCCCCCTCCCGGTCTTCAGTGGCTTCCAGATGTCGACTGATAGTTGTCGACCTCTTTCTTCATCACTGAGTCCCGTGTTATTGCTAGCATTTGTTTAAGGCTGAGTTCACTCATGGCTTCCACACTTATCGTGTGCTTGCCTGTGATCCTCAACCTCGTGCTAGCCAGTGCTGGACATTCGCACACAATGTGTGCTGCCGTCTCGGCCTCCTTCAGGCATAGCCTGTAAACGTCATCTTCCCCGATTTTCATCTTGGCCAGATGAGCCTTAAAATTACCATGCCCTGTGACTAAGGCAGTTATCCAGCTTAGCGTACTCCGTTTATAACTAAGTACCTTTCTTGCTTCCCTGCCTAAAGGGCTGGTCATTGCATTCCGAGCTTGTTTGCAAGTGACTACTCCTGCCATCTTTGTCGATGCATGGAGTCCATCCACTCCCCAACCTTCGCTCCAATCATGCCGTTCTCCAGAGCAACTCTGGGTTCTGGGCCAATGAAAGTTGCCGCAGATCCCTGTTTTGCTAGGGCATCCGCCGCCTCATTTCCTGTTGTACCTATGTGTCCTTTTACCCACATCAGCGTAACCTCATTTTCTGAGGCACACGTGTTGAGCTTCCGGACACACTCTAGTAAGTACCAGTTTAGAGCTTATGTTCGTCTGCTGCATGCGTCTGATCACCGATTGGTTGTCCAGTGCAATAAGGATTTTCTTTCCCCGCACCTGACCTTCAAGCAGGTGGTCCAACGCATGCAACAAGCCAAGCATCTTTGCCTGGTATACGGACACATACTCTCCTAGACTAAGCGCACATGCTAGGTTTAGCTCTTCAGAGTAAACCCCCGCCCCCGCTTTACCGTCCATTAAAGAGCCATCAGTAAAAATGCTGATGTCATTGTACATACACTCATTGTGTATGTTTCCATCTGCAATGTGAGTCTTGTGTAGTCTTTCAACTACCCTACGTCTACTCATGCCTTCTACCGGCATTAGAGTCTCCCTGACCTCATCATGAATAATGTCTAGGATGCTCTTATGACCGCTGCTTGTTCCAAAGCGATGCCACATGGCATCCCTTTCCAGGCGTATTGCCGAAAGCGCCGCCGTTTTCTTTATAAATAAGTCCAACGGCGGCAGTCCCAGCAATGCCTCCATTGCTCGCGTTGGTGTGGTGCGCATTGCACCACATATGCTTACGCAAGCTATCCTTTGTACCCCGTCCAGCTTCTGCTTTGTGGTATTCTGCATGGCTTTTGGCCACCATACCACTGATGCGTAGGCTAGAATGTGTCTTACCATCATTGTGTAAATCCAGCGTGTCACTTTAGGTGAAATTCCCCACCTACGAGCACACACTCTCTTACATTGATGCAAAATCCTTTTCGCTTTTTGGATCTTTTCATCAGCGTGAACATTCCAAGTTAGTTTCGCATCTAAGGTAACTCCTAGATACTTCACTTCCTTGGACACCTTAATTTCCGAAAAAAAAGGGCCGTAAGGGAGTTATCTCTATGTCTTTCCTCTTACGAGTAAAAATCATAGTGTTTGATTTACTAGCGTTTATGGTTAGCTCTTGCTCATTACACCATTCTTCGGTTACTTTGAGAGCTTGTCCCATGCAACCTAGAATTGTTTCCATGAACTTTCCACTGACCGTAAGTGCCAAGTCGTCGGCGTATCCTACAGTGTGTACGCCCATCGAGTCCAGTTTCCAGAGAAGACTGTCCACGGTGATGTTCCACAGTAGAGGCGAAAGAACACCTCCTTGTGGGCATCCTCGGACTACCTTACCCCGTATTCTGTCACATCCACTGCTAAGATTTACCGCCCTCTGCTTAAGCATAGAGTCGATCCACTTAATTATAATATAATCAACCCCCCGCTCAGTCAGGGCGTTCCTTAGTTTGGTAAAGGAGATTTTATCAAAAGCACCCTCTATATCCATAAAAGTAGACATGGCGATCCCGCCATTGTTAATCTCTCTCTCTGCAACTCTAACAAGTTCGTGTAGAGCGGTTTCCGTAGATCTGCCTGCTCTGTAAGCAAGTTGGCACCTACTCAGAGGACTATACATTAGCGTGGTGTTCTCCAGGTAGTCCACCAACACTTTCTCCATTCAATAGGAATGATGTAAGGCTAACCGGCCTGAAGGACTTTGCCTCTGTATAGTCTTTCTTTCCCGATTTAGGCAGGAAGACCACCTTAGCCTCCCTCCATGCCTTCGGGATATAGCCTGCTGAAAGACAGGCGACGAATATATTCCGGATCCTATCTAGTAGAGCGCCCATGCCCCATTGTAATAGTGCCGGGAATATTCCGTCCATTCCAGCCGTTTTAAATGGTGCAAAAGAATTCATAGCACTTTTGACTCCATTTGAAGTTATTATCCTCTCAGCTTCTTGTTGACTTACCCCACCAGTTCCCTTGTTAGTTTGGGCCCATGGTTGGTTTGACTTGAAACTTCCAGGAAAATGTACCTCCATTAGCGCCTGCAACGTTTCTTCCACTGTTTCTGTCATGGAACCATCGACTTTGCGAATCAGCCCCATTTTCGAAGCAGTGTCTTTCGATATCATCTTCTGTAATCTGCATACTTCCGACGTATCCTTCATGCTAGAGCAGAATTCCCTCCACGTATTTCGTTTCCGAAGACGTAAGGTTCTTTTAAGCTCCCTCTTTTTATCCTTGTATAGGTCCCAAGAGTGAGAGTCTCTCTCCCTCATGTAACGGTTAAAGGCTTTCCTTGCCTCTTTTTTCATAGACTCTAGTTCCCTACTCCACCATGGTGTTGGGTCCTTTTCGTCCACTATTGTGGAGGGACAAGCGTGTTCGAAAGCGCGATTAATAGCGGAGTTCAGTTGTTCCACTGTTCGCTCTATCTCGACCGTATTCCGAGGTATTCCGTCTTGAATATCCTCGACTTGTTCCAATAAATATGTCTCGTACTTAACACGATCAGTATTTTTTGGCACTCTTATACGTTTGCGTTCGCTATTCCATTTTCTGCCATACAGAACTTCAAACTGGATAGCCCTGTGATCAGACATGGTTAGCCTGTCCACCACTCTCCAATTCAGAACTCTGTCAAGCATATTAACAGAGCTTAGGGTAATGTCGATCACCTCAGCCCTTCGTGCATCCACGAAGGTGGGAGCGACCCCCTTGTTTGCTACCAGCAGATTATACTTTGCCACAAATTCTAGCAGCTGCTGTCCTCTGGGATTGTCATCTGTGCTGCCCCACACAGTGTTGTGCGCATTGGCATCACAGCCTATGATCAGGGCCATATCTCTTTCTTTACAATATCTTACCAGATTTTCTACTTCTTCTGATGGAGGTGGTTCTGGTGCATCATAAGAGAGATATGCTGATGCAATTAGGAATGATCCTGCACCACTGCCGATCATTACTACCGTAAGATCAGGCGAGTAGAGATGTATCATTTGTACTGCACGTATTCCATGACGCACCAGGATGCATGTCCTTATTTTACCGTCCACCTGTGCATGGTACAGATTTGCGGTTTGTTGTGACAAACCCCTAATTTTGTTTTGTAAAATCCAGGGTTCCTGTATCAAAGCTATGTCCAGTTTCTCTTCATCAAAGCATCTCGTCATCATCGCTGATGCCGCTTTACTGTGATGAATATTCAGCTGGCACACAGTTAGTGTTTCTTTGTTCGGGCCCGCCACCATCCCTGATAGTCGGCAGATTGAACGTTGATCAGAGTGCACGTTGTCTGAACTAACCTCTCCGCGCCTTCTGGCGCGTCATTGTCCGTACCAACAACGCCTCCCTTCTCCCCTGGAGCGTTTTCTCCAGAGACTAACCTCTTCAACCCTTGCGAGTCGTCGCTGTCCGTCTCATTGGAATTCCTCCAGCCACTTTCTCTAAGAATGTCTTGATGTATTTTCATATTCTTGTTTTTATTTATTGACTTAGGTTTGGGTTTCCCGTTCTCGGACCACAGCCGAGGCAACTGCCAGCATATTGCTTCCCGCTACTCCCCGCCCCTATAGGAACATTATGACGATCCGGCCGTTCTTTCCTCTCTTTGTGCCGCGAAGCAGACTCCCCCGCGACCTCCCGAAAGTTCCGTAGGCGTTCATGCCACTCTGCACCTGCTACCCTTGAGGCAAATCAAGGTTTCTCTCCTAGTCTAACAGATCGCTACTCTGTAGACCGCGGTTCAACAGGTGCAAGAAAGGAGCAAAGTGAAGTGTTGGATCCGGAACCCCACAGGTGAACTTTCACCTCAGTCACCAGCTCCAACCTCACACCTGGTCGCCGTGTCATCTATGCAGAGAGTTTCATAGGCGCCTCTCTGTCAACGTACGGTCGGGGAGACAGTTTACACTACCCATACAACTGGTTATTGTACAAGTGTGTGGCAGTAACTTGATCCGTTTGTGATGACCATTTGCGTCCCTGGTCACCTTCCCCCGATGCCTTGTAACTAACTACACTAAGGGCTTATTCGAGTGCCATTTCGGTTTTAATGACTGGCTAAAATTTTACTGACCCCACATTTGGGCGCCAAATATCCTCGGACTTTCCATTTTCGACTATTTTCTATTGTTAATTTCACGGACGTCCAAAAGCTAAATTTCCTCTGGCCGAAGTCAAAATTTCCCAAGTCGTACTACGGATTTGCCAGGGAAATTTTGGGTTCGACCAAGGTAAATTTGGATTTGGACCGTCCGTGAATGTCTAGCATAACAATGCGTTAACCTGAATTAACCTGGAGGAGTCTACGAGCTAATAAACCTACGCCAGATATAAACATATATCAAGAGATTTCGCTAAATGGTGAATTTATTATATTGGAATTTTTCGTTAATTTGATCTTTGATTCCAGTTTATTAGTAAACATGTCGCAGATATTTTTCCATATTTTCAACCTCGCGAAGACAATCAAAAGTGATGAAAAACTAAATTGGGAGTCCCGATCGCATATATTTATTTTATTTTCTTGAAAATGTGTATATTTACATTTATTTTCCTCATTAATAATCTCAAAAAGTCGAATAGGTACACAAATGTTTAGATACCTAGCGTTATTCTTGTACTCTGATAACATCATCACCGGAAAGACACGAATACAATACAATATATTTGCGACGAGATATCAATACATTATCAAACGATACATCTCCATTAAGTGTCAATAAAATTTTCAAGGTTTTCTGTGCAACTATCCTAATTCTGGTGGCCTAGGCTTGAACTTAATCTAAGCGAACAAAAGAAAAGTAAAACATGCTATAATAAAAGTATAGAAAAGTGGGACATGCACATTGCATGCATACATAGTATGTGTGAATGGGCTTGGGCATACCGTGAAAATGATAAATATGATTTATTGGCGACAGTTAAATCGTTTAATTGTGTTTATATATTCCTATGAATAATTGTTGAAAGCTCTGTGGCAGTAAACAACTTGAATGATATAAAGGATGTTAATTACCTACATATAGACAAGCCATTTAATGGCATTAGCCTATTGCTGGATCTATTTACGCAAAAGCTTAACATTGGGTTCACACTAGCAGCAAAATTGTTACATAGTACTATATTATATGATATTTGAATGTATCTAACAGTTTCAAGTTCAAGCATTATTCACATTGGACGCCTCTGGTTTCTTCACTGGTAGTCACAGACTTGAAATCTGCGGGATTAGTCAAAATGATTAACTCCACAGAACAAATCCAAACATCCTTTCAATTTACTCGCTGCATACTCCTGCGAATGATGTTTTCGCACCCACGAAAAATAGTAGATTACAACTTCGAAGGGTTTTTGCATGACATGGCGGCGCGCCCCGACTTTGCAAGCTTCTTATGCTGAAATTTGGGTGTAGAATAGCGAAATTAAACACGGTATACGCATATTTAAACTAGAACGAGTCATTGGCGAATATCAAAGAACGACCTGGTCGCTCCACAACCGATCAGCTCTTCTCGGTCAAACTGCTGGGAATACAACGTAAACGTATACCAAATCTTTGTCGACTTCAAGCAGGCATACGACAGTATCGATCGTGGAGTACTGTACAACATCATGCTGCAATTTGGTATACCGGCAAAATTAGTGGGACTGACAAAGATGACGATGACCAACTCCGTCTCACAAGTCAGGATCCAGAATAGACTTACTGATCTATTTGAAACACGGGGGGCAAAAACTCCTCTTCCATAGTCCTCCGCGTGGGCGCCCCCTGGAACGGCAGTGGTCACTGACCATTGCCAACCAACGTCAAGCCGCCAGTGATGGCGGTGCGATGATTTGGTTGAGGTACCCCTGTGGTGTGGGGTGTGAAAAAAAAATACCACGGCCTTTCCCTTTGAGGGCCTGTCGTTAAAACCGACAATCAAAGGACAGGATGTGTATGCCAGCAACTTGCACTATCCGAAATCTTTATATGCTAACGAAACGTCAACTATGCCTCAGATAAGGACTGACTCAACGGTTACGACTTTTAGCTATCGTACAATGACAAAGATTGGATTCTGGAATGTGCGTACTCTCCTGGACAATGGATCAGAAGGTCCCCAGAACGCACGATTTCTTCAATTAGAGAGTGAATTTCTGAGATACAAATTAAATATCTTAGGAGTTAGTGAGATAAGATGGTGGAACAGCGGAGAATTCATCTCTCCAACGGGCAGCACTGTAATGTTGTACCCCGGTAAAGCTACCGGTAGTCGCCGTGAGTCAGGTGTGGGGCTCCTTTTAACCAGAGCCGCGCGAAACTGTCTCTTATCCTGGGAACCGGTCTCTGACAGGGTCTTGACCGCCAGGTTCCGGACCAAAATGAGGAACATCTCAATAATACAATGTTATGCCCCTACTGAACCCGACAATGTCTTGGCAAAAGACTCCTTCTACGAAGAACTAAACGCCGTTCAAAGCAGAACACCTAAAGGTGACATTATAATGGTTATGGGTGATTTGAATGCGAAAGTTGGCGCTGATAACTATGGGCTCAGACATGTGATGGGGAGACACGGTCTTGGTGATCGTAATGACAACGGTGAAAGATTTGTGGAGTTCTGCAACTTTCACAGTCTCTTCATCGGTGGTACTATGTTTGAGCATAAGGACCACCACAAAATCAGTTGGTCCTCTGTTGATCTGTTGATCGGCGCAGAACACAAAATCAAATCGACCATTTTGCCATTAGTAAAAGATTCAAGAGTTGCCTCCTGGACGTGCGAAACAAGAAGGGTGCCGATATTGGGATGGGAAGAGACCATTATCTTATGATCGCTAATGTTCGATTGCGTATTGCAGCCGTGCGCCGCCCCAGCGACGAAAGATCCAGGCGCCGCAAATTCAACACCGCTCGACTAAAAAATCCAGCTGTCTTACAACAATATAATGACCATCTTGCGCAAAAAGCGGCTGAGATAACTAGTCACCCAGATAGTGACATAAACGAAAACTGGGATGCCATAAAAAATGCGTACATTGATAGCGCAAATACCATCCTTGGCCCAAACCCGGATTGCCGGAATAAGCCCTGGATGTCCGACGCTTCATGGCAGCGGATTGTTGAAAGAAAGGAGCTGAAAGTTCGTTTGGCTGCAGCCTCAGACGACAATCGAAGCAGCATCGAACTCCTTTACCGTCAGAAAGCTCGAGAAGTTCAGCGTAGTGTGCGACGCGATAAAAGAGTTTATGCCAATTCTCTTTTAGCGTCAGCAGAAGAAGCCGCTAGAAGTAACAACTTAAACGCCGTATACGGTGTCATCAAGGAGTTTACAGGTGGTCGTAACTCCTGCCAACATCCGGTGAAAGATAGTGATGGAAAGCTACTTATCTTGGAAGAAGATCAAATGAGGCGGTGGAAAGAACACTTCGCCGCGGTCTTGAACCGTGTAACCTCTGGTGAAGTTCCCCCTCATATAAAATAGATAATTTAGCTAACCATCAAAATGTGCGTATACGGTCCACTGCCCCGACTAAAGAGGAAATAGTCACTGCAATTATTGCACTAAAATGAGGAAAGGCCGCCGGACTTGACGGCATCCCTGCCGAACTTTATCAAGCAGCCCCAAGCGTAACTGCCGATTTGCTGCACCCACTTGTTGATAAAGCGTGGAAAACAGAGACCTTTCCCACTGAGTGGAAGGAAGGTTTGATCATCAAACTTCCAAAGAAGGGTAGCCTCACAGACTGTAATAATTGGAGAGGCATTTGTGTGCTTCCTGCCGTTGCCAAGATAATAGCTAAAATCGTCCTGGAAAGACTAAAGGCCCACTTAGAAAGCACAATTGATGAAGAGCAGGCTGGCTTTCGATCCGGATTCTCCTGTGTCGATCACATTAACACCTTGCGAATCATCATCGAGCAATGCGCTGAATACGATTCTCCGCTTCACTTGCTTTTCATCGATTTCGAAAAGGCTTTCGATAGTGTGAACCGGGATTCTATATGGGCGGCCTTGCGCAGGAGAGGCATCCCTGAGAAGCTTGTGGCTATTATTAAGGCAACCTATGACGGCGCGAAATGTCGCGTTCTGCATAAAGGTAAGGTGTCGGGGGACTTTGAGATTCGCAGTGGAGTTCGGCAGGGGTGCATCCTCTCACCGATCCTATTCCTCATTGTGATCGGCGATGTGTTGCATGCAGCCCTATCCGGACTCGACAGAGGAATTCAATGGACTTTGACATCTTATCTACAACATCTTGACTACGCTGACGACATATGCCTACTCTCCCACAAAATCATGGATCTGTCCGCAATGGCGTTAGATCTCGAGAGGGAGGCAAGCAAGGTTGGGCTAAAGATTAATACCAACAAGACCAAGGTTCTTAGCCCGCCGTTGCGAAAAAGAAATCCGACACCTATTGCCATCAATATTAATGGGCAGCCTGTGGAGAAGGTGGACAACTTCGTCTACCTGGGTAGCATTGTTGCCGAAAATGGTGGTACGGAGCAGGACATCGCTCGTCGTATCAACCAGGCTAAACGTGCATACGGCATGCTGTCCAAAATCTGGCAGGGCAGTTATCTCAGCATCAAGACCAAGCTGGGCCTGTTTCGCTCCCTGGTACTATCAGTACTTTTGTATGGGAGCAGTACATGGAAAGTTTCCGTAGGAGTTACCAGAAAGCTGCAAGTTTTCGTCAACTCATGTCTTCGTCGAATTTTAAGAATTTTCTGGCCCGAAACAATATCAAATGAAGAGCTAAGTCGGCGTACGGGTCAGATGCCAATCGACGAATTGATACGCAGGCGAAAATGGCAGTGGATAGGTCACACATTGCGGAAGAGTGATAACTGCATTGCTTTGCATGCCATGAAATGGAACCCCATTTCCAACCAAGGCCGACCAAGAGGGGGTCCTCGAATCACATGGCGTCGATCTGTGGCAAAGGAGTGTCAGGTACTGGGTAAGTCTTTTGGGGAGTTGCGCCCCATTGCCCAGAACAGAGTACGATGGCGCGCAGGAGTAGTTGACGCGCTATGCCCCGCTAGGGGTTAAGGCAAAGTAGTATTTGAAACACGCACTGGTTTGAAACAGGGCGATGGACTGGCACCGACGCTCTTCAACCTAGCACTGGAATACGTTGTTCGGGCCATGAATATGGACAACAGCAAGACGCTACTCATCAAGTCGACACAATTAGCAGCGTACGCCGACGACATCAACATCATGTCCCGAAGATTGGCTGACGCAGAAGAACTTCTGCATACGCTCGATACCGCTGCAAAGGAAGTTGGATTACGTATTAACGAGGGTAAAACTAAAATAATGATGCAATCGGTGACAAGGACACCTGCACAACCGAGCATCAATGTGGGGGACTTCAACATCGAGTTCGTGAACAACTTCATTTACCTGGGTTGCAACCTGTCAAGTTAGCTAATAAGACTTTTTTCTCGGTTCTCCCCATAATGAAATCGAAGCATGTGCACAGAAACACGAAGCTCCGCGTGTACAAAACCATTATACGACCAGTGCTATGCTATGGCTGCGAAGCATGGACCCTAACTCAAGCCTCCGAAAACATGCTAGACACTTTTTAACGTAAGGTTCTACGGCGAATTTTCGGGGCTGTTTGCGATCGAGATGGATGGCGCATCCGGTACAACCATGAGTTGTATGAAATGTACGATGAGCTGCAAGTCTCGAAAATCGGCAAACTACAACGACTTCAATGGGCAGGGAATGTACAAAGAATGGACGATGATCGCATGCCTAAGAGAGTAATGAATGCAGAACGAGTCGACGGAGCGAGACTGCGAGGACGACCGAGATCTCGTTGGGAGAGGAATTTTTGGAATTATTTAATAATTTAAACACACCTTGGTTGAAAGAAAAAGAAAAGAAAACCCGCCAGATGTGCGCCGTCTTGATCCCACAAATTCTCGCAAGAGAAAGACCATTGAAATTGACGTGTGTCTAAGGAGTTAACAGGATTGTTTCCTTAAATCCAACCGGTGGAGTTGAGGCCTCGAAGGAACTCTCCTATTCCATTGCGGCCGATCGCCGATATATCTACGAAAAACGCACGGCGTAAAGCCCGGTGTCGAGCTTTGGCTAGAGCTGGGTATTCGCAAAGGAAGTGTATCAGGGTCTCCTTCTCCGACCTATCCTTACAGCTTCGGCAGTGCTTATTGTAGGCAATGCCTATTTTGACCGCGTGCTTTCCCACTGCCCCGTCGTGACAGCGACAATTCTGGTCACCTCTGAACGGGTCCTTTTCAGAAGTGTATTGTTTTTTTGTTCGTTGTAGGATGGCCATGGCCTAGCCTCACATGTTGGTCGGCCCGCCCGTTCCTGCTATATTTCTGTGACTCGGAATCCAAAGGAGGGTAATTATATGGATACTATGGCCAGGCCGTTTAGTTCTCGACGACATCGTTTCACTATTTTAGACGACATTGTTGTCGATTCAAGAGCCTTTATAGCGACTTGGCTGTCCCTGAAAATGGCGATGTCCGTTGTGCACCTCAGCATCTGGCAAGCATCGCCTGTACTTCAGCCTGACATACACTTGCGTAATCTGGGAGACAGCTTTATAGGCTTTCTTGATTCGATGTTCGACGCTCAGTTTTCATGAGAGCTTCGAGTCGAGAATGACTTCCAGGCATTTCACATTGGTTGATAGAGTTAGTAAGTGTCCATTTAGTTGCGGGGCGCCAACTTCTCAATTTTTGTTTTCGTAGTGAAGAGAACTAGTTCGGTTTTTTCCGCGCTTACACTTTGGCCGCACTCTGCTGCCCAAGTGCGCCAGGGCACCACTCATGATTTTACTCATCACGGATAGAAACTTCCCTGAAATTAGTTTTACACTGTCACCCGCGTACGCGACTGTTTTATATCCTGACTTCTCCAGTCTTCTGAGAAGGTCATCCATTGCTAAAAATCTACAACAGAAGGGAGGTTACTCCAACCTGCGGAATCCCTCTGCATACGTGCTTGGTTATCCGGCTCTCGCCGAGGTCAGACTCAATTATTATAGTTTTCAGCACAACTATAACCCATCTACTGAAATAAGCCTCCACACCCTGGTCTCAGTGCTGACATTATTGAAGGCGCCTTATATGTCTATAAAAGCTGTAACCTTACTTATACATATACAGGGTGCTACGCAACTACCGCACATGGGTACTGCCATGTGATTCTCCATGCAATTTCCAGTAAAAAAATATTAAGGAACATTTTTTCGAATTCTTAAACCTTTCGCTTCTATAGGTATTTACATTTCTTTTTAATCGTCTATCTCACGCTACTCGTGCATGGGGAATCACGTGGCAGTGTCTGTGTGCAGTAGTTGCGTGATACCTTAATCTAAATGTGTGTAAGAGCTCGCGCAGACGGCAAACTTTTTAGTTCGCAGAAAAACTAAATAGTTTAGTCAGAAAAATAGAACACATGGTGTTTTTTGAGACCGCGCACACAGCAAACTGAACTATTTAGTAATTGCTGTGTGCGCGGTCTCATAAAACACCATGTGTTCTATTTTTCTGACTAAACTATTTAGTTTTTCTGCGAACTAAAAAGTCTGCCGTGGGCACAGCGCTTAAGGGTGTATGTATTTCTAAACAGCCTTTCTATGGTGGGTAGAAAATAAAATACCGGCGAATATAATTAATACCCGCGTGTTTCCCCCGAACAACATGTTTCATTAATTAGGTCGTTTGTAATGTAATTAATTAAAAATAATTCTCAAATTGTTATCTAGTGCCTAAATCATTTTTTTGTTTAAACAACTATTTACACCAGTTCCAACGAAAAATTACTGATACAAATTTGGTATCTAGGTTCAAGTCTTTGAGAATCGAGCTGATGGAAGTGGGCTAGTGCTAATCCAAGCTTCTCTCTATGGATGAGCCCACTACCACCATTTTATTCGACACCAAACGTCATCCCACCCATGGTGTGCTAGTTTCGTCACACATTGTGGAAGCAGCAAGACCAGGCACTTTAGCATTCCGAATCGAGTGATTACTCAAATCGGAATGGTTCTCTGGGTCGTGCTACTTCCATAATCAAAGGCAGCACCTGAAGAGTGATCCATTGTTTGACGAAACTAGCACACCATGGGTAAACTGGGATTCAGTTTTAAGCATAAATGATCCAAATGATAGTGTGGAAGACTTTTTAAACATTTTAAATGAAGAGGTGGTAAAGGCCAGCTACGAAACGCAAATTTTCTATGGAACTAAAAAGAAAGCTTTGAAGTTATAGTGTATAGTGTATATATAGTGTATTTCGGAAACGAAATACGTGGAGGGAATTCTGCTCTAGCATGAAGGATACGTCGGAAGTATGCAGATTACAGAAGATGATATCGAAAGCCACTGCTTCGGAAATGGGGCTGATACGCAAAGTTGATGGTTCCATGACAGAAACAGTGGAAGAAACGATGCAGGCGCTGATGGAGGTACATTTTCCTGGAAGTTTCAAGTCAAACCAAACATAGGCCCAAACTAACAAGGGAACTGGTGGGGTAAGTCAACAAGAAGCTGAGAGGTTAATAACTCCAAATGGAGTCAAAAGTGCTATAAACTCTTTTGTACCATTTAGAACGGCTGGAATGGACGGAATATTCCCGGCACTATTACAGTGGGTCATGGGCGCTCTATTAGATAGGATCCGGAATATATTCGTCGCCTGTCTTTCAGCAGGCTATATCCCGAAGGCATGGAGGGAGGCTAAGGTGGTCTTCCTGCCTAAACCGGGAAAGAAAGACTATACAGAGGCAAAGTCCTTCAGGTCGGTTAGCCTTACATCATTCCTGTTGAAAACAATGGAAAAAGTGTTGGTGGACTACCTGGAGAACACCACGCTAATGTTATAATCCTCTGAGTAGGTGCCAACATGCTTATAGAGCAGGCAGATCTACGGAAACCGCTCTACACGAACTTGTTAGAGTTGCAGAGAGAGAGAGAGATTAACAATGGCGGGATCGCCATGTCTACTTTTATGGATATAGAGGGTGCTTTTGATAAAATCTCCTTTACCAAACTAAGGAACGCCCTGACTGAGCGGGGGGTTGATTATATTATAATTAAGTGGATCGACTCTATGCTTAAGCAGAGGGCGGTAAATCTTAGCAGTGGATGTGACAGAATACGGGGTAAGGTAGTCCGAGGATGCCCACAAGGAGGTGTTCTTTCGCCTCTACTGTAGAACATCACCGTGGACAGTCTTCTCTGGAAGCTGGACTCGATGGGCGTACACACTGTAGGATACGCCGATGACTTGCCACTTACGGTCAGTGGAAAGTTCATGGAAACAATTCTAGGTTGCATGGGACAAGCTCTCAAAGTAACCGAAGAATGGTGTAATGAGCAAGAGCTAACCATAAACGCTAGTAAATCAAACACTATGATTTTTACTCGTAAGAGGAAAGACATAGAGATAACTCCTTTACGGCTTTTTGGTTCGGAAATGAAGGTGTCCAAGGAAGTGATGCATCTAGGAGTTACCTTAGATGCGAGACTAACTTGGAATGTTCACGTTGATGAAAATATCCAAAAAGCGAAAAGGATTTTGCATCAATGTAAGAGAGTGTGTGCTCGTAGGTGGGGAATTTCACCTAAAGCGACACACTGGATTTACACAATGATGGTAAGACCCATTCTAGCCTACGCATCAGTGGTATGGTGGCCAAAAGCCATGCAGAATACCACAAAGCAGAAGCTGGATGAGTTACATAGGATAGCTTGCGTAAGCATATGTGGTGCAATGCGCACCACACCAACGCGAGCAATGGAGGCATTGCTGGGACTGCCGCCGTTGGACTTATTTATAAAGAAAACGGCGGCGCTTTCGGCAATACGCCTGGAAAGGGATGCCATGTGGCTTAGCTTTGGAACTAGCAGCGGTCATAAGAGCATCCTAGACATTATTCATGATGAGGTCAGGGAGACTCTAATGCCGGTAGAAGGCATGAGTAGACGTAGGGTAGTTGAAAGACTACACAAGACTCACATTGCAGATGGAAACATACACAATGAGTGTATGTACAATGACATCAGCATTTTTACTGATGGCTCTTTAATGGACGGTAAAGCGGGGGCGGGGGTTTACTCTGAAGAGCTAAACCTAGCATGTGCGCTTAGTCTAGGAAAGTATGTGTCCGTATACGAGGCAGAGATGCTTGGCTTGTTGCATGCGTTGGACCACCTGCTTGAAGGTCAGGTGCGGGGGAAGAAAATCCTTATTGCACTGGACAACCAATCGGTGATCAGACGCATGCAGCAGACGAACATAAACTCTAAACTGGTACTAGAGTGTGTCCGGAAGCTCAACACGCGTGCCTCAGAAAATGAGGTTACGCTGATGTGGGTAAAAGGACACATAGGTACAACAGGAAATGAGGCGGCGGATGCCCTAGCAAAACAGGGATTTGCGGCAACTTTCATTGGCCCAGAACCCAGAGTTGCTCTGGAGAACGGCATGATTGGAGCGAAGGTTGGGGAGTGGATGGACTACATGCATCGACAAAGATGGGAGGAGCTAGTGACTTGCAAACAAGCTCGGAATGCAATGACCAGCCCTTTAGGCAGGGAAGCGAGAAAGGTACTTAGTTATAAACGGAGTATCCTAAGCTGGATAACTGCCTTGGTCACAGGGCATGGTAATTTTAAGGCTCATCTGGCCAAGATGAAAATCGGGGAAGATGACGTTTACAGGCTATGCCTGGAGGAGGCCGAGACGGCAGCACACATTGTGTGCGAATGTCCAGCACTGGCTAGCACAAGGTTGAGGGTCACAGGCAAGCACACGATAAGTGTGGTAGCCATGAGTGAACTCAGCCTTAAACAAATGCTAGCAATAACACGGGACTCAGTGATGAAGAAAGAGGTGGACAACTATCAGTCGACATCTGGAAGCCACTGATGACCGGGAGGGGGCGAAAAGGGACCCAAACGTTAGTGGTCTGCTTCGGCTATCCCCCAGAATATAATAATAATAATATAGTGTACCTCAGGAGCTTCAATACGACATAAAAATATTTGAGCTCGGAGAGCAAAAAAGTAGCCCTTTAAAATAATTCCTTATATTTAAATTTATTTTAGTATTTATCGCAGTGTTCTACGTTCTACCTTGCTTCGTTTTCAGTTATTGTGTTTGTATTAATGTAAGGTCAACATTTTCCTTCCCTTTTGAAAATTGAAATGTCTCTAGCAGCTGATAGATTAAGAAGATTTTTAAACGTTAGGCCAACCAGCCGTTAGACTACGCACTAGACCACCCATCAGACCAACCATTAAACCACGCATTAGACCAGGCGTGGTCGTGGTGTAATGGCTGCTACAGACAATGACCCTTCGCTGTCAGTTACTATTGTGAATCAGGGCATATAGCGGTTTGTCTCGATGATGGCTGCCAGCAATTGGCTCATAATGGCTTTTAAAACAGTTTTCTGCCAAACGCCATCTCCATTACCCTTCTAACTGTCAGTCATGTCATGAATGACCCATTGTCTATAGCAGACATAAGAGTAACCTTCCTCGCCTTGTAGTTGGGACGCTAAGCGATTTCACCTTGCAAAATATGATAGAGAAATGCCATTTGGTATGATTGTTCGTGGTCCCTATACATTCATTTTAAGAGATGGAGCCACCTTGGATCCCGCGGCAGAGCGGCTGTGCGGGCGAAAAACCGCGAAATTCGAGTCCTTTTTTTAATATTGTCCTAATAATTTGTAAACGGTGCCTCGGATCAAAAATCTTAATAGGTTGTAAATTAAAGAGCGTCAAATTCTACATCCAATGCATTGCTCAAAGTTGAAATTTGATTTAGTAATATAATCAAAATCGATAGTCGAAAAATGTCACTTTTTGAGGCTTTGGAGAAAAATCTCACATATCGCTTTTCAAGCTCACATATCTCTGTAACGGATACTCGAAATGAAAAATCGTACAAGTAAAAGTTGAAGATACTTTGATTTCCGGTTTAACGTGCTCAATGCTTTTCAAATCGGTTTGTTTTTAGTGTAGTTGTGAGCGAAAATGCAAAAATGGTTTTTAAGCGATTTGAGCCTTAATAGCTGTATCTCGATAAATATAATAGCTAAAAGTTTTGGTTTAGCCTTAATTCGTAGATACTTTAACCTTGTTTATAAAAGTTTTGCTAAGTTTTTTGTCAGACTAATTTAATTAATTAAATAATTAGTTAATTAAATGATTAAATTTCGTCCATAATTTCAAAGTTCAAGCAACTTATATGACATTTTAGGTTGGTTTCTAACGTATTTGGTCATTTTGAGTCGAACGAAACCAACCGCAATTCCTTGCGACCATTAGTTCAAAAGATATTTACATTTTTCCAGATTGTTTTATTAGTTAAGTGAGCTTTTTCGTTAAGTAAGTTGAAAATAAAAAGCTTTGATGCCAATTTTAGGCTGTTTCCTAATGTATCTGATCATTTTGAGTCGAATAAAACTAAAGGCAATTCCATACAACAGATAGTTCAAAACTTATTCACATGTTTTCCAGATTTTATTTTTTTGTTAAAAATTTATTTTATTAAAAAAGTTGAAAATAAAAGGCTTTCATTCCATTTTTAGGTTGATTCCTAATGTATTTGGTCATTCTCAGTCGAATGAAATCAACCGCTATTTCATACGATTATTAGTTCAAAAGATATTCTCATTTAAATAAAAAAAAGATATTAGTTTGATAAGCTGCTTTATTAAATAAGTTAAAAGTAAAAAGCTTTTCTGCCCATTTTAGATTAATTCCTCATGTATTTGGTGATTCTGAGTCGAATGAAACCAACCGCAATTCCATACGATCATTAAATCAAAAGATATTCACATTTTTCCAGATTTTGTGATTAAGTAAATAAGCTTACGTATTAAATAAGTTAAAAATAAAAAGCTTTTATGCCACTTTTAACTTAGCTCTTAATGTATTTGATCATTTTGAGTAGAATGAAACTAACCGCACTTCCATACGACCATTAGTTCGAAAGATAATCACATTTTTTCCAGATTATGAAGAGTGGCACATGACCTTGCAGCACCCGGCGCTGTTATCCATAATGGGAGCCAACGTTCTACTTCTAGTTTCATCCCAATCTCCAGGAGATGGAATATATTGCTGAGTTTCCACAGCCTGCCAGAATTTCATGGCTTGAAGGGATGCCCTTTTCAGGTGTACCTCAAACTCACCAAATAACAATCAGCATCTATCATACGCGCTATCACTTCTGATAACTGTAACACATTGTCACGAAACACAAAACAAATCAGTTTCAAATCTATCCGCTTACTGACTCGACGGTGCACAATGTGGCAATAGCGGACAAAAATAATTTTTATTGTTTTTTATTCTTGACTAGTTGATTAATTATGACTATGTGCATGCAAATTGTATCTATAACAAGATACCTGCACCCGTTGCTAACGGATTGGCATTATTACTTCTCTCTTAAGGTCACTTACGGGATATGCAGAGAGTAGCAAATCAAATTATCGAAATATACTATTATTAAACTTTTTCCTAAGGATATCAACATCCTGGATATTTAACGTCGCTATCCTAATTATATGCCGTCATCCTGGAAATTTTCATATGCATATGTGCTTTAAGCGGCGAATAACTGTCTCTCCTTGCAATTTGGCCACTAATGAAAAGCCTTATAACACAAATTGTAGTAATCCTTCATATTTCTACCAAATTCCATACGTGTAGCTTCAGCTCTTCGAGATATTCTTTGAACAGGCTGACATCTGACTGATTTCATAAGGGTTTTATTTTTTCTACAAAACCCTAAAAAGCGTGACTATGACCTAAGCTATCGAGCCAAGCTATCAAGCAAAGACTTTTTGAACAAGATTTAATTATCTGTAAATTGAGACTAAAACAAAACTTCAGCTACTATACTTACCGAAATAGGGCTATTAAAGCTGCAATCGATAAGAAAGCATTCCAGCATTTTCACTCACAACTACACTAAAAATGAACCGATTTGAAAAGTATTGAGCACGTTAAACCGGAAATCAAAATATCTTCAACTTTTACTTGCACGATTTTTCATTTTGAGTATCCGTTACAGAGATATGTGAGCTTGAGCTTGATATAGTGTGATTTTTCTCCAAAGCCTCAAAAAGTGACGTTTTTCGACCATCGATTTTGATTATACTACTAAATCAAATTTCAACTTTGAGCAATGCATTGGATGTAGAATTTGACGCTCTTTAATTTACAACCTATTAAGTTTTTCGATACGAGGCTCCGTTTAGAAGTTACGAGGAGAATATTTAAAAAAGGGCTCAAATTTCGCGGTTTTTCGCCCGCACAGCCGCTTTGCCGCGGGGTCCAAGGTGGCTCCATCTCTTAAATTGAAAGTATGGGCCCCACCAACATTCGTACCAAACGGCATTTCTCTATCATATTTTGCAAGGTGGCGTCGATTTATGTCGCTTAGCGTCCCAACTATTGTCGCAGATATGCGGCTAAATATTGAATTGGGTTGGAGGTACACGGTAACAGCTAGTGAAAAGAAAACTAAGCCTCCTGGGAATAGTTGACACGCTATGCCGCACTAGGGTTTGGGACAAATAGTATTATTTACGAGTAATATGAATGCATTTTGCCCAATATCTAGGGTATCCACGCTCCGGACTCGAGGCCGAAGCGAATCTTAAAACTTAACTTCGCTGAAATTGGGATAAGTTAGCGTTACTTTGATTGTGTGTGCTTTTTATATTTTTAACCATTTCCCTTATTAGCCAATGTGGTTCAGTTCTGCAGTTTCGCCTTTTGGGAATCTTTGATTAGATAGCAGACATGATTGTTTTATAGAAACATTTCCTTGAATTATGTTATCAGTGTCTTGTATTTCTTCACGAAACACTGATATTAGCTAAAAATTCTTATATTGAACTATTATAAATAAAGCTGCATACAGTGCTGGAAGAAAAAAGTTGCTCAAACTCTTTTATTCACTTTTTCGTAAAAATTCTTCGAAGTAGTTAGAGTGATGGTGTTTTATTGGCTCAGGTTATAACAAAGTATGAGTATCCTGTCTAGAAATAGTGAAAAGTTTTGAAAGAAGTTCACTCATTTGGTGATAATAGCGTAATAAGCAGAAAAGTGCAGTTTGGGTGAAAAAATAGGAAAAAGTTAGTGTGGAAACCAAAAGCTATATTTTGACTTTGGCGCGAGAAAATCGAAATATTTGTAAAATAAGTGAAAGAATGGTTGTTGAGCAGTGTACTATTAAATGGTACTCGAAGAAGTTCCGGGAAATAGGCCTGCTTTTACACCAAAAAAAGGACACTTATAGTATGAAATTTTTCTTCTTGATAATGAGTACTTCCTCCTGTATTGAAAACTGCAGAGAATTTATTTTTTATTCGACTTAGATGCGTCTAAGGATTTACCGTAATTTAGTGAAAGGTTACCCAAAGCGTAATGGATAGCCTCAATTAGCTGTTTTTGTCCTCGAACTGCACTCTTCCTTCGTCCTTTTTTCGAGTGAGTCATCTCCAAACAAGTTACATTCAAAATATTTAAGTTGCGGGGGCACGGGTGTCGTGTCATAAAACCCATATTTTGAGCATGGGTACATATTTTTGTCTGTCGCGCTGTTTGAATGGAAGCATAATCCTGCTGCTATATCCATCTAAGTAGACTAAAAATATTCTGGAATTATGGGAAAATTATTTTCGGTATAGTATGGTACGATTTTGTCGCCATTTTGTACGCAAGACCTAGAACAACCCCACTTTTTCCATAATTCCAGAATATTTTTGGTCTACTTAGATGGACATAGCAGGATTATTTAGTTATTGTATTCCGGGGGATAACCGAAGCAGACCACTAATGTTTTGGGTCTCTTTTCGCCCCCTACCGGTCATCAGTGACTTCTATTGTAGATGTCGACTGATAATTGTCGACCTCTCTCTTCATCACTGAGTCCCGTGTTATTACTAGCATTTCTTTAGGGCTGAGCTCACTCAAGACTTCCACACTTATTGTATGCTTGCCTGTGATCTTCAACCTCGTGCTAGCCAGTGCTGGACATTCGCACACAATATGTGCTGCCGTCTCAGCCTCCTCCAGACATAGCCTGCAAACGTCATCTTCCTCGATTTTCACCTTGGCTAGATGAGCCTTGAAAGGCAGGCAAGGCAAGGCAGTTATCTAGCTTAGGGTACTCCGTTTATAACTGAGTACCATTTTCGCTTCCCTGCCTAAAGGGCTGGTCATCTTCCTTGATTTTCATCTTGGCTAGATGAGCCTTGAAAGGCAGGCAAGGCAAGGCAGTTATCCAGCTTAGGGTACTCCGTTTATAACTGAGTATACCTTTTTCGCTTCACTGCCTAAAGGGCCGGTCATTGCATTCCGAGCTTGTTTGCAAGTGGCTAACTGCTGCCATTTTCGTTGATGCATGGAGGCTATCCACTTCCCGACCATCGATCCAATCATGCCGTTCTCCAGAGAATCTTTGGATTCTGGCCCAATGAAAATCGCCGCAGATCCTTGTTTTGCTAGGTCATTCGCCGCCCCATTTCCTGTTATACCTATGTGTCCTTTCATCCACGTCAGTGTAACCTCATTTTCTGAGGCACACGTGTTGAGCTTTTGGACACACTCTAGTACCAGTTTGGAGTTTATGTTCGTCTGCTGCATGCGTGTGATCACCGATTGATTGACCAGTGCATTAAGGATTTTCTTTCCCCGCACCTGATCTTCCAGCAGGTGGTCCACGGCATGCAACAAGCCAAGCATCTCTGCCTGGTATACGAGTATGGGCACATACTCTCCCAGACTAAGCGTACAGGCTAGGTTTAACTCTTCAGAGTAACCCTCCGCTTTCCCGTCCATTAAAGAACCATCATTAAAAATGCTGATGTCATCGTACATACACTCATTGTGTATGCCACATGGCATCCCTTTCCATACGTATTGCTGAAAGCGCCTTCGTTTTCTTTATAAATAAGTCCAGCGGCGGCAATCCCAGCAATGCCTCCATTGCTAGTGTTGGTGTGGTGCGCATTGCACCGAATATGCTTACGCAAGCTATCCTTTGTACCTCATATAGCTTCTGCTTTGTGGTTTGCTGCATGGTTTTTGGCCACCATACCACTGATGCATAGGCTAGAATGGGTGTTACCATCATTGTGTAAATCCATTGTGGCGCTTTAGGTGAAATTTCCCACTTACGAGCACACACTCCCTTACATTGATGCAAAATCCTTTTCGCTTTTTGAGTCTTCTCATCAGCGTGAGCATTCCAAGTTAGTTTCGCATCTAAGGTAACCCCCAGATTTTTCACTTTCTTGGACACCTTAATTTCCAGACCAAAAAGCCGTAAGAGAGTTATCTCTGTCTTTCTTCTTACGAGTAAAAATCATAGTGTTTGATTTACTCTCTCTCTCTCTCTCTCTAATTACCTTGACCCCTCCAGGAGCATGGGCGCATCAACATCTGTAGCATTTCCATGCCTTGTTGACGTTTCAATAGCATATGTACTTTTCGGAAGTGCAGTTGCTAGCATGCACAACCTATCCGCGCCGTCTTTATACTGACAATCTCGGAGCACTGTGAGAGTTCTATTAGTACTCAACTCACAGGCAGTTTTTGATCGCGCCGAGATTGATCTCCGAGCTCTAGATTAGTATCGTAGACCGGTGACCGAACGATCACGGCCACCGAGCGCTTGCTCATTACACTACTCTTCGGTTACGTTGAGAGCTTGTCCCATGCAACTTAGAATTGTGCCCATGAACTTTCCACTCACCGTAAGAGCCAAGTCATCGGCGTATCCTGCAGTGTGTACGCCCATCGAGTCCAGCTTCCAGAGAAGACTGTCTACGGTGATATTTCACAGTAGAGGCGAAAGAACACCTCCTTGTGGGCATCCTCGGACTACGTTACCCCGTATTCTGGCACATACACTGCTAAGATTTATCGCCCTCTGCTTAAGCATAGAGTCGATCCACTTAATTATTTTATAATAGAATCAGTCAGGGCGCTTCTTAGTTTGGTAAAGGAGATTTTATCAAAAGCGCCCTCTATGTCCATAAAAGTAGACATAGCGATCTCGCCGTTATTAATCTTTCTCTCTCTCTGCAGCTCTAACGAGTTCGCGTAGAGCCGATTCCATAGATCTGCCTGCTCTATAAGCATGTTGGCATCTACTCAGAGGACTATACAGTAGCGTGGTATTCTACAGGTAGTCCACCAACAACAGCCTTTCCATTATTTTCAACAGGAATGATGTAGGGCTAACCGGCCTAAAGGACTTTGCCTTTGTATAGTCTTTTTTTTCCCGATTTAGGCAGAAAGACCACCTTAGCTTCCCTCCATGCCTTCGGGATGTAGGCTGTTGAAAGACAGGCGACGAATATGTTCCGGATCCTATCTAGTAGAGCGCTCATGCCCCACTGTAATAGTACCGGGAATATTCCGTCCATTCCAGCCGTTTTAAATGGTGCAGGATTATGCTCACATTCATAGAGTACGACTGATAAAAATGTGAACCCAAGCTGAAAATATGAATTTTATGGCACGATCCCCGTTCGCCCTACACTTGAATGTTATGAAATTTTTTTGGAGATGACTTACTCGAAAAATAGGACGAAGGAAGCATGCAGTTCGAGGAAAAGAAACAGCTAATTGAGGCCATTCATGTCGCTTTGGGTAACCTTTCACTAAATTACGGTAAATCCTTTGACGTATGTAAACAGAATACATTTTTTTACGCAGTTGTCAATACAGGAGGAAGTACTCATTATTAAGAAAAAAAAATCCATACTATAAAGGTCGCCACCCATTGACGAGCACAACCACGACCAAACTTCCATCGAACCATCAAATATCATAGAACGGTGGACATAGGGGGAATTTTTTTTTCCACACGTCCTATGAAATTGATGGTTCGATGGAAGTTTGGTCGTGGTTGTGCTCGTCAATGGTTGGCGACCTTAAGGCCGGTCGCATCTTGGGACGTAGGCAGGGCAGCTCGTGCAGCGCGCACATGGCATTGTTGTTGTAACAATTGTCAAAATCTGATTTTACAACAACAATGTCATGAACGCGCTGCGCGAACTGCCCCGCAAGATGCGGCCGGCCTACTAAGTGTCCTGTTTTTAGTGTAAAAGCAGAATTTTGCTAGTGTCCCTATTCAAGTGGCCCAATTTTGAGGGTAAAATTTATTATAGTTCATCAACACAATGTTAAATAATATAACTGTCATTAATCAAAGCTCCCAAATTTTTCTCAGAAAGTATGGACAAAGTTTTTCTCTCTGACCTTGGGTACTGGAGATTTTGAGTAAAATAATTCTTGAAGCGGCTGTCCCTATTCAAGTGGCCGGGAGTGTACATGCTTTGATTTTTTTTTCTTTATACAAACCCGAGACGATGCACGTTTGCAGAGATTGCAGAGATCCGACGAATGAATAAAAGTACTTAGCAATTGTTTATATATGTATTTGCTGAAATATCCATGCTTAATATTTAAATAATGATAACGTGAAGCATTAAAAACTAATTTGTCATCAGGTAAATAACAGTTGGCAGACTGCTGAAAAGAAAATGCAAATACATAATTGTATTTTTCTCACGACACTTTTCTACTTATACAATAGTTCCCGATAAGATAACATGATAACATGTTGTTATATAGCGTCTCACCCGCATAATGATAAAGATGCGAATATAAGATGGCACCTATGTACAATAGATAGTTTTATTTGAGACCGACAAACGATATGAAGTAGCCATAAGTCAACTAATTGAACCAAATCATTGGGTGGGTTCAGAATATACTGAGCAACTTCCGCTCAAGAAATCATGATCAAATGATCACCGAGCAACAACCGCTCACACTTTTCTCCTTCTTCTTTCTCCTTGACTTTCGTATGAAGTGTGTGTGACATCGATAGTTCAGCAGGCAGAAACTACAATACATAATCGACAAGTTGCGGAACTGCTCGCGAGCAGTTTGTGCTCTTCGGTAACTTCTGAACCCATCCATTGTAAAAAAAAGCAATTATTAATTATTATTAGATTAGATATTTATTATTAGGGGATACCTTTAGGGGATAAATGATTTCCCCTTGCTGTAGCCGTATCGTTATGGATTTGAATCCGAGCGTATAGTAAAATCAAATTTACACGTACATTTTAAATGCTTTAAGCGTAATCTTGTTTGTTTCTCAGAGCCGCCATAACTATGCGATCCGTCGTCCAATCGATCGGCCGATGGATCGCTATAAAATATCTGCCGATCTCCACTGCACATACACTGCACTATGTTCGTGCGATGCGATAACGAATGACAATTCAAAAAATACGTAATGATTCACTCCTAATACAACCTAGATTAATTTTTGCTAACTATTTGGATTTGTGTGGTATTTTCGTATACTATACATATATTTGATATTTCAATTGCAGAGCCATTTAAATCATTAGAATTCTTTAAATTTGATCATTTAATAATTTGGTAACTTGACATTCACCTGCGATAATCAGACCGATGCACAGTGGGATGAAATCGATGATTTTCTAGACATGGCTTTTTCGCCCAGATCCTTTGCTATAAAAATTACAATGTGGATACATTTTAAAGTATTTTTTCCTGCTGAATCGAATGGCGAAGTCCGTTTTGTGATAGGCGCGATGTGAAAGAAAATAAAGCATATTAAATAATGGTTTTAGGTTGTATTTATTATTATAACCTTCGCGGATGCGATAGGGTATATTAACTTTGTCATGAAGTGTGCAACGCACAGAAGGAACCATCTTCGACCATATAAACTATATATAGTGTTGGTCGGTATGAGACGAGTCCATTAAGCTTTGTTTGTCTGTCCGTCTGTCTGTTTGGTTCTATGCAAACTTATCCCCCAGTTGTTAAGCTATCGAGCTGAAATTTTGTACAAAGTCTTCTTTTTATTGCACGCTGTATATATGTCAGAATTAATGGAATCGGACCACTACGTCAAATAACCACCATAGGAACGACCGGTCCAAAAATTCGCCTTTGTGAGAAAAAGTTTTTATTTCTAAAGGTACCTTTTTCAAATTTCATACTAATCAATAGTATCTTTAGTTAAATCATATCCCCGAATTTGGTTGAAATTGGACTACTTTATCATATAGCTGTCATAGGAACGACCGTTCCAAAAGCAAGTTTTTGCTAGAAAAACTTTTTTATTTCTGAAGATATCTTTACCAAATTTCATATTATTTAATCACATTGACCGCCAAACCAAGTTTATAAATTTGGTTGAAATCGGCCCACTATTTAAAGTTCTAATCAAACTCCGGATCTCTTAACACACTAAGAGAGACTTATGAGAGTGAAGGCAGATTGCCTTTGAGAGTCACACTCCCATAATTTCATCCTTGTAGAGTACTGTAAGCAACTTACGAGACTCTTAGAAGAATTAAATGGCGCACTTTATGATATTTATTGCTACCTTATAACAACACTGTTACTCTGCTCTTGAGAGTTACACAAGTTTCATAAGGAAACAAATAGTCTATACGAGTACATTTTTACTCTAATAAGAAGTATAATATTTTTGTTAGTAGAGGTATAAACTCCTGCAATTTTTCTTGATCATTGTTGTTAGAAATAGAACGATATACAAAAAAAAAAATTTGTGTTTCGAAGAGCAAGAACAAATACATTATAGGATATTTTCGATGGTACATGTATGTTACAAAGTTCGTATGATAATATTATATTAAAGAACATTGCATTTTCGGCATTTATAGAATTGTCTAGAAAAAATTTACTGTTTGAAAAATATGTAAGTTGTGTTCCGCCTTAATAGTTGGCAGAAAATTTGCGCAACGACATATTTATGACGTTAGAAATCACCAATCATTATTTTCCATGCGAAATCACGCTTATTAATCATAAGTCAAAAGTCATATTTCAACTCAAAAAATTCCAATCGGAGAAAAATATGGCCGCCATTGGTCGTTCTTTCTTATAAAAATGAAAATCTCGCTATGAAAATACTCCTCTTTTTATGAAATCAAAAAAATCCGTATAAGAGCTTAAATTTGTTTATTCCAATGACAGCAATTGATCAATACTTATGAGAATATTATGAAACTAATGATCAGATTATGAAAGTGCCAGTCTTTTAAAGATCATGCAAATCTCTTTGTAAGGAATACACTCTTTTTCTCAGAGTTCCGATTGCATAGTGAGACTTTAGCTCTTGTTATCAAAACCGGCACATGACATAGTAAATGATCAATCATAACAATCGTTTGTCATCATAAGACCACAGATACAAAACTTTCATACAATTTGGCATTTTAAAACTATTGAAGCAAACGATTGTTGAGAAACACCTCGTCGTAAAACCCTTTTTGAATCACACATGCATCGATGCAAGTGGGTTTTAAAAAGGGTTTTATGACGAGGTGTTTATTCTCAACAATCTCATACGTAATGCGGCTTGAACCTTGTACCTTTTTCTCGTTGTCATAACGTAACGCAATAAGACAATTTAAAATTCAAGGAAGCAGATATTATAGAAAGAAAGAAAAATTTCTAATTTTTTGAGAAAGGACAAAGGACACACATATGAGTGCGTTTTTCACCAAATACGTTCTAAACAACCATTAAAATGTAAAGGCCGAAATACATGGAGACGTGGTCGGACGGACGTATTTATCAGTTGGGTATTACCACGGGGTCAGGGGCAGATGTGCATCATTTCAATTGAACTCATTTGTTTTCAATTTCATTCAACGACAACCAATTGTTTCTCCTTGCATCGCTGACGAAACTGATCAAAAATTTAATGTTGCTCATGGAAAAATAGATCTTCGGTTCATCGTCGTACATATCCAGAATAATTTATGCAGACTCTACATCGTGTTCGTCGGCTTTTCGGGGAGGGCAATGACATTTGTTTACATGCAGTAGCTGTTGTGGAATTTGCATAATTTGAGATGTATGTCATCATGACTATGGGCTTAAGGCAGGACAATCGAAGGATGCGCAGTGCGTTTGATAGTTACTATCGCAGTTGTTTGGTCCAAAACTATCCTGATTGCACCATTTTTTATATTTAGAACTTCCCTGCGGAAAATAGTGGATCTTTTAACTTTTTTCCAATCCATGTTTTCCCATTTTGAATGATACTGCTTTATCGTACCGTATCGTATCGTATTTTCCACCTTTGACGAAATGTCAGCTACACTGATGTTTACTCAACAATAATACTCTCAGCATGAGTGATCTATTATTTTGGGTCTCATAAGAGTATTACTGCAAGCAATTTTACACTCAAGCTCCTTAAATTCTTACAGCGGGCTACTTATGCGAGTCAATAACAATCCTCGAGCTCATAATACCCTCCGCATGAGTGATCTAGTATTTTGAGTTTCATAAGAGTATTATGACAAGCAATTTTACATTCAAGCTCTTATAAGGGGCTATCTACGCGAGTATAACTTTTCAAGAGATTAAGTCTTTTAAAAAAGGCTCAATAAGATTGCAGCGATGATCCTATTAGAAGAGTGAAAGTTTCCCTAATTCTGGTGGAGTTAAACTCTCATCAGAATGGTGCTGAGAGAGTGAATTTAAGTTTTGTCCCAAGAGTTACGTTATAGGAGTGTCGGGGAGTTTTAGTAAAGTCTTATGAGGGCTTTTCGTAAGCGGTAAGACCTTTACTCTTGAGAGTTTGTTAGTTGTTCTGTAATGGCCATTACAGAATTTTCGGCTAATTCCTCGTCAATGGCATCAACTTTTAACCCAGCTTTTGAGGTCGGATCTCTTAAAATGCAGTATTGTGACTTACTTAGATTGATGGATGTGCTCAGAGCAAGTGCGTTCTCCACAGACAATGAAATCGGATCAGATTTTTCGCCAGCCCCCACATTTTCTTAAGATCTTCCGAATCGTCCGAATATTCCAATACTTTGGAAACGATTTTGCTTTTATATTACTTCCTTCTTGCCTTAAACTCATTTTCGCAGCAAAAAGTAGTTCCTTCCCCGAATAGGATGCCCTCAACTCTTCAATCCTACGAATGGCTTATGCGTATCGTTGATCTCTTCCACTGTATAATAGAATATGGACAGTCACAAAAACATTTATACCAAGCGGCTTTAAGCCTTAAAGAAGAAATCAGGAAAGATATAAATAAAATATTGGCACATATATTCGGAGTACAAAAAAAAAAAATAAATAAATAGAATATTACTAATAAAAAAAAATGATAAATAAATATTATGTTAATTAAGACTAAGAAAAATTCAGGGGTATTTGAAATAAATAAATATTCTTTCGCCATTGCCATTTATTTGTATTCCAAATCTATTCGCCGTTCTTTAAGTAAAAACTCTTTAATCACATTATCAAAAAAATCGTTTTCTCTTCGCATTTGTATAAGAAGATCCTTTTCAACCGCAATTAAAGCAAGATCCGAAAGTCGTTCTTGGGATTGGCGATTTCTCAAAAATGTGTGAACGCGCTTTAGTGTTGAAAATGACCTTTCCGCAGTTGCCACTGTGACTGGAATTGACGTTAATAATTTTGCTAAAATATGAACTTGCTTAAAACCGTTTGCGACATAAGGCCGTTTTTGAAAATAATCGAGAATTTTACTAGGATTCGCGTTTTTAAACTCATCTGAAGAATAAATAACTTTTAGCTCATTTTTCAACTTTATTCTGTCGAAAAATTGACCGTGATATTCAATAAGTGAGTAAAAATTTTTATCGGGAAAATTTGACTTGAATTTAGAAAAATAATTCGGTTCAAGCAACTCTAAAAATGAAAGATCTTTAAACGAATGGAATCGATCTCGAATTTGCCCGAGAATAACATCTATAATCTCCCGAAATATCCGCCGTAAATTTTGTAAAGGATCTATCGCATTTCTACATTTCTTACGTGGTGGCTGATATTCTGCTGTAACTGTCGAATAGAAATTATCAAACTTTTTAGAAAAGTCATTTTCAAGCCAATTTTCAAATTCAATAATTTTTTGGCTTGCATATGAAATGTTTACCACTTTGCTCTGAATAATATTAAATAATATATCAGTTTTCGAAAAAATTTCAGAAAAAATTAACAGATATAATTGAAAATCTGACTCTGCGAATTTTTGTAAGTATATATCGGAAAAAGTCAAGGAATCGCCATCCCAGTGTTGACAACCATTCGAAATTGTCTCAAAAACTGTACAAATTTCATGCTTATGTTCAAATATAACGTTAATAATACGCGAATGATAATGCCAACGCGTTTTGGAAACCGATGGTAAACGACGATTTACTATATTTGCAAAACGGTCCGACCTTTTAGTGGATGTATTAAAAAATGATGCGATTTTATTGATGTGCGCGAAAAATAATTTAATTTCCGGAATAAACTCAACTGCTTTAGACAATACTAGATTTAGTGAATGAGCGTAACATGGAACGAAAATTGCCGATTTATGTTTTTCCCGAATTAAAGTCTGAACTCCACGAATTTGAGAACTCATTACTGCTGCGCCATCGTAACATTGTGCAATTAATTTCTTATCGATATTAAAATTTTGCAATTGTTTTAAAATGTGAGAGCTTATTGCTGTAGCTGTACGATTAGCGCTTACATCCAAAAATCCGATAAATCTTTCTTCAATCTCATTTGATATTGTATATCTAAAAATCATCGTTAATTGTTCCCGACCGCTAACATCTGGCGTTTCGTCGACCATTACAGCTACAAATGGAGCCTCCTTTATTTCCAAATTGATTTTATTTCGAACCACATTAGCTATAGCGGAAACAAGATCGTTTTGGATTCTATTAGACAAACCCGAAAACGCTGCATTTGCTTTTATAGAATCTATGTGGGACTCAATTATCGGATCGTACAAACTCAAGAAATTTACGGTTTCGATAAAATTACCACGATTATTTGAAGAAGAGTCTTCATTATTTCCGCGAAAAGGAAGCTCCTGTTTTGCCAAAAAAAATTACAGTATCGATTAAACGTTTCAAAATATTACGATTACGCTCAACTTTTTCATTATGCAAACTAACAGATATTGCCACCTGGTTACTAAGCATAAACTCTATACGCTGAGAACCAAAATTATCTAATTTAATTAACGACTGAAGATGTTTTTCGGAACTTGAATGCTTTGCTGCTGAGCCCGTAAAATTATTCAAATCACTAAATCCAGCTTTATCCCAAACAGATTTTTCATTCGTGAACAAAAGACACGGCCAGCAAAATATTTTAACTTATTTAATTTACAGCTTCCCGTTAACCAAATGTACTTTTCATACGTTTCGATATGGAATTTTCGCGTAATATTTTTTAATTTAAACTCTAAACTAAGATCTGGCTTCGGTCTATCCGATTCTATAATTTCTCTTTTCTTGGCAAAGGAAAGAGTTGAAAATCCCGCTTTTAGTACGAAATCTGTCGCGCAGCAATACTCCGACATAATGCGAAAAGAAAACTTACCACTTTTATCACAAATCAAATCAATGAAATCACTACAAACGGTCAAAAAAACTTCAAATCACAATTTAATCAAAATCACCCGATTGCACTGATTTCCTCTTTTAAATTGCAACGGAAAATCCATTACATAACAAAAATAAAAGCTCTACTGGAAAAATCAAATTCCCATAAACATTCCCTGCATTGGCAACATTTCATTAACAAGCATCGTTGGGCTTTATCCCACACACAAAAGCAGTCGCGCCAGTGCTTGACTTGTCTCATATAAATTTGCGAACAAAACAAAAAAAAATCGTTGCCCAATGTACTACCGAAATCCAAGATTCCCATTTTCTGGAATCAACATGTCTCTAGTATTTGGATGCACACATGGTACATGCATCTAAAGATCTAGGCCCATTTTCCTATTCTAAGTTTGGTGTCTATGGTGTGCAAAATGTGGGAGGTTTGAATATTATCTAAAGTAATTGAACGAATGTTTTTTAACCAAAAGAAGGCGCGGATCAGAATTTGAATGTGTAAAGGAATATTTGAATGATAATATGTATTCTTCAGCTTAAAGAAAAACATTGACTGAAATGATGATATGTGTATTGGTGTAAGCAAAGTTTATTATTGAATTGCTTATTTCGGTAAGTCAAGCAGTTTGGAATTGCTTACTACGAGTGCACGTCACTGTGTTCAACATACATAACACAACTGATGTATGAGCCTAACTTTTGCCAAAACCTTTATTATTTTATTGCTGTTATGTTAAGTAAAAAAACCTTTAATTATTATATCTAGTTTCATAATGTAATGACTCAAAACAGTCAATAAGAATAGACGCTAATTATCTTCATCAGCACTGACGATGCTGTACACGTTTTAGGAGTTTCCTGTGCTGAAGCGGTCTAGAGTTTTTTGACACCAATTGACGTGAGCTGCTTTCTGTTCTTCGGTCAATAGATGCGGTATCCAACGGGAAACGTTTTTTTTTACACACAATTCTTCATGCAAAATATGTTGAATTGGGGTCTTTGAACTCCCCAATGATGCCTCAATCTCAGGATATGCCACATGTCGATCTTCCGTGATGAGCTTGCGCACAGCATCGACGTTTTCTTGGGTGACTGCCGTTTTTGGTGCACCTGCCTTTGGATCGTCGCTGAGAGTCACCCGTCCAAGTTTGAATTCTGCATACCAATGGCCTTGTTTATGCCGCGAAACTATCTTCGAGGATTAACTAATTTGAACTAACTCACGACGACATAAACATGTCGCACTAGCTAGTTTTGGTACGAATTTTAGCTCCACTTGCGATGCAGAACTGAACTGAAAAATTGGGACTAGGTGGTGTTGCTGTCTTCGCTAATAATGTTGTTGTTGAAAATTATATTTGAATTGTTAGGTAAATACCTCATCCTTTCCTGAAACTCTGCATTCGTTTTATCCTTTGATTGTAGCGGTAGAAATGCGTTTTTATTAGGAGGCTACTGCCTCTTGACATTTTCTTAACCAATGTCACCGAAGTCACAAACCAACAGCTGACATCTTTCATGTTTAGCACCTCTTCATATGGTCGGTATAAACACACCACGAACAAGTGCTAGCACTAAAACGATTTAGTTAAATCGCCTTTTAGTTCCACGGTATAAATGGGGCCATTCACTACGTTTAGACCGCGGGACTATCTTCGAGATCTAACTAAATCGATCTAACTCTCGACGATATAAACGTATCGATTTAGTTAGTTTTGGACTTGGCTTATCTCTACTTACGATGCGGAACTGCACTAAAAAAATTGGGACTATGTCGCTGTCATCGCTAATGTTGACGTTTTTGTCGTTTTTTTTTTGTTCGGCATTTGTTTTGTTTGCAATTTCAGGAAAGCAGTGCGTGATCACGGGCAAGAAAAAGCCTTTTTCTGTCGTAAAATTTATATCCATCAAATTTATCTGTGCTGTCAACGAAGAAAGAAGAAGAAGAAGAAGTACCTCTCCGTATGGTCGGTATAAACACTCCACCAACAAGTGCTAACACTAAAATGATTTAGTTAAATCGACTTTTAGTTCCACGGTCTAAACGTGGCCATTGAGAAATAGTCGACTGATGTGGTGCTTCATTGCCGAAAACAGAAACCAACTCGGCCAGGCATTCTTTTCGAGATCATTGTCTTCGAAAGTTGTAAAAAATTATTGCGCGAGAATGTTCTCGGTTCAATTTCATTATTCGGATAATTCGACGACTTTGACAATTCGCTGTAGCTGTAACACTATATGTATCGCACTAACACTTTGGATTTAGGTTAACAAAAGATGCAAGTTACTATTTAGTAGTGACATTTGATTCGTGGCAACCTCGATGTGCTTGTATTCAAAACTTAAAACACAGCCCTTACATATACCTTATTAGAAACAAAAATTAAGTAACAAATTATCAGGAACAAATATTTTTTTATGGACAATTAAAAACTCTGTGCGTTTTGCTGGGAATCGACCCTGCAACTGACTTCTTTAAACATAAATTGCGAGCGAAGCGGGATGAGATCTTTCGTAGTTTTCTTAGTAACTATATGGGGTTAGAATATGTGAAGTCCATTTTTCGGAGCAACTCGGCACATTTTTGTGGCACTCTAAAATGTGTGCAAAATACCCTAATTTTACCAAAAATCATGCCGTAAACATAAAAAAATAAAACATTTTTTAGGGTTTTGTAGTAAAAACAAAACCCTTATGAAATCGGTCAAATATCTGTCTGTCCGTCTGTCCATGGAATATCTCACGAACGGCTGAAGCTACATGCATGAAATTTTGTAGTAATGTGTAAAATTACTATAATTCACCGGAGAAAGCGAATCGTCGTAATAGGTCAACTTTAAGGGGAGGTCCCCATAGAGGGGAAATGAAGGTCGAAATTTTTTTTCGTTTTGTACAGGCAAGTGGGGTATCATAAGAAAGATACCGTCGAGTACATTCCATTTTTGGAATTTTTTTCAAATTTGAAGAAACGGGAAAAGAAGGAGAGGGGAAAATATGTCACCCGAGTTTGTCCCCCCCCCTTGCATATCGAGACCGTTATACTTAGAAATATGAAAATTCACAGAAAAGCGCCATTTTACTAGCGTAGAAAACCTAGATTTATAGAATTTTGAAATTTCATCAGAAAAGGTTGATAATAGTACATTTCTATAGTTGCAGTTAGCACACCCCTGCACCCCTTAAGCGCACCCGAGGTCAAAAATATTGATGGCCAATGATAACCAACATCATAGGCAATAATACCTCCAAGTTCCATTACAATCACATAATATTTAATTAAAGTACATTCATTTAAATTTTCAGATTTTGATGCCATTCATACAAAAAATGCACATAACCGGCCACATACGGATACTAGTACTGCATACTTGAATATTGGTTATTGTTTTTCGTAGAGTGAATTGGAGTTAACCATTTCTGAAAGGGTGGAGATTGATGGTATAGGAGTGGTAGGGGAGAGAAGTTTAAGGGGGGAGGTAGGTGGGTTGCTGCTTTAAGGGGAGTTTCCCATAGAGGGGAGATTAAGGTCAACATTTTTTTTCATCTGATATTGTCAAGTGGGGTATCATGAGAAAGGTACTACCGAGTACATTCCATTTTCGTCTTCATCAAATTTGAAGAAAGGGGAAAAGAGGCAGAGGGGAAAATATGAGATCATATTGTAATTTGTCCCACCCCCCTTACCATTTCGAGACCGTTACACTTAGAAACATGAAAACATACAGGAAGATGGCTTTCAACTAGTACAGAAAACAAAAAATTATGGAATTTTGATATATTCTCAAAATAGGTTAATAATAGTATATTTCTTTAGTTACAGTTAGCACACCCCTGCATTTCTCAAACTCATTCGAGGTCGAAAATATTGATGGCCGACGATAATCAACACCATGTGCAATAATATCTCCAAATTTCGTAATAATCACGTAATATTTAATAGTAGTACATTCATTTAGATTTGGTCATTTTGATATCATCCATACAAAAAATTCACATAACAGGTCTCTTGTACTACATACTAGTACTACGAGTACAACATACTTGCATATTGTTTTCCGTAGAGCGAATTGGAGTTAACCATTTTAAAAAGGGTAATGATTGCTAGGAGAGGAGGGAGGAGGGGAGGGAGGGGGGGGAGGGAGGAGGGGAGGGAGGAGGGGAGGGGGGAGGGGGGGTATGCAGGTCGCTGGATCTATTCTCTATAATTATTCAAACAATTTATTTTCAATATTTTTTATGCAAACTTACAATTTGCAATATTGTCTTAACATGAATGGTTAAGCATCTCCAAGAGTAGGACAGTTCATCTCCTATTGGCATGGGACACTACAAAACCCTCGGATTGCGGGCGTAGCCCTCTATTTTCCGGTTTCATTTTTTTTGCTGAATATTTTTCGGATTTTTGTATAATCCCCTTTTAGTGCTAGAAAAAAATATATCACCATCAGATAAATTTTCTCAAGAAAAATTAATAAAGTAATATATGACTTCATGCAAATTCATTCCTCAAGCCCATGAATTTTTCAACATTTGCGGCAAAAACTACGTGATTTCCACATGTACCTATATTTCGAATTTCTTAACACTTTCTTATCCCTAAGGGTCTACAAAACGATAATCAAAACTCAACATAAAATGAAAAAAAAAATTCATTTTTTTGTCAATGTCCAAGAATTTGTTCGAGTCATCCCACTGTGCGACGGCTCGCATGAAAATCGCACTAAAATATCGGCAGATAAAAATTGATCGGCCGATCGGTGCAATTTCCACATACACACGCGGACCCGTCAGCCGATATCGATATCGGGCGACGGATCGGCCGATCGATATCTGCGTGTATGGCACGTTTTAGGGAGGTAATCATAGCGGTCAGGACAATAAAAGCTAGTGTGATTTTAATGCCCAACATACGTTCTCGGGTAACTCTGATACGAATAGTCGCGCCGAGGATTTGAGTACTTACCGTTATACAACGTGGGTAGAGGACCTACCTTTATTACCATTTACAGGCAAAAATATTTAAATATAAAAAAATATCATTAAAAATCTAAACTTATGTATTTATCTTCCGAATTCTTATAATCCTCATCTGTGGAGACGAAAATATTTCGAACGACGCTATTATTAATATATTTTCTTTGATTTTTTGGAAATCATAAGTTATTCCCTAATCCTAATAAAATTAAATTTCTCTTTTGCAGAGCCTCCATAATAACCCGAACCAGCCAATTGCCTACAACAATAAACACAATACGGATCACGTGCAACACCATTCTAAAGAAGTCATTGCAAGTGGCTACTAAATTCGCAACTTTGAGAAAGTCTCTGTGATATTGATTGTGTTTTAGATAATATTGTAAATAATTTATCTTTTATTTTATAAGACTTTTGTTGTTTTAAGTGTTCAGATTATAGTTACTATTTTGAAAAAAAAAAGTATACATAAATAAACAATGCTATTTGAATTTGTTTTAATACCATTGAATTGCATAATATAATACATTATGTGAGCATATTTTACGCATAATGCAAAATATAGGGAGATCATAATTTGTAAGAAAATTTTTGAACAATATAATAATTAATGCAATAAAAATACGACAATGTAATTTTTTCAATCATTTTTAATTCTTCCTTGTTCAATTCCACGAACTGAACATTGTAAAGGCTAAGACCATCCATTAAACAAGGCGTACTTCAAGGGGGAGTTCTGTCTCCTACCTTGTTCAATCTATACCTCTCAGGACTCCCAACCCAACACCTCCTGAACTTGTTCTTCATAAACAAAAACCTAACCGTCTCAGCGCCCAAACCCACGGCAATCCTATTCACCACCTGGACGAAGCAGGTCAAGATGCAGCTTGAAATCTCGATCATCCTATTTCTACTATAAACCATCCTAAAATCCTAGGAGTTACGCTGGATAGCATGGCCACATCACTCACCCCATCCCTCAACTGTGTGCGATAGGATGCGAAGTAGGAATAAGATCCTCAAATCCCTGGCCGGTAGCACCTGGGGCAAGGACAAAGAAACTCTACTGGTCACGTATAAAGCAGTCGGAAGATCAGTGGCCAACTATGCGGCTCCTGTGTGGTCGCAGAATCTCTGTAACATACAATGGAAGAAGATTCAAACGTGCCAAAACGCCGCTCTCCGTACTGTAACTGGCTGTCTCCAGACGTCCAGAGATCCAGTGACGTGCACTTCATACAAGCGAGTCAAGCGCCGCTTGACCTAGCAATTGTAAAAATGTATCTCAACATTTCATTTGAACTATAAATGAATCCATAGACACAATACTCTCTTTTTATACAAGACAAACATAACTTAAGCATTCAATACAAAACGCATTGCTCTTCTTCAACGCAATTCTCATCCATTTTTACCCCTATCTGCTTGCGAGCTACAACGTATCAAAGCCAACCGGGTTGTTAAGATGTTTCTTTGGGGAACAGAGCCGTTTGTTCTCTTTCACTTCAATTCACCCTCATTCTCCGCTATCTGTATCTATCGGTTGGTTTGGGGAACAGTGCAGTTTGTTGCGAAACAAAATTTCTCAAAATCGGTCTAGACTGCTGGAATCGGTCAATACAATTTCCTTATGTTGCTTTAAATGCATTTGCGACTTAATAGGTAATATGCAAGCGCTATATTTTCAGCTTGTATGATGTATCAGCAACAACTGTCTGAAACATTTGTAGCCTGATTCTTTATACATGAATAAAGATGACGGTGGATACAGGCATATGAAAAAATGTATCTTCTTTCCTTACCTTTTTTTCGGACACTACACATGCTAGAAACTTTATTCTTTTTGCAAATTATAAAGAATTAATTGAACTTTCTTTTGGTAAAAGATAACGAAAATGATATTTGTTTATATCTTTTTCTTTTTCTCGGCTGATAAAAAAAATATTCCAATAATTAATTTATTTATATTTCGACGTATATCAATGTTAGGAAAATAATTTTTAATCAAAAGGAAACTAATTTAATGATGAAAAATTTGCAGTTAGCTAAACTTTATAGTTTTCGTTTGCTTTTTATGGGTTTGTAGTAAAAACAAAACCCTTATGAAATTGGTCAAATATCTGTCTGCCCGTCTCTGGTCTCTCCATAGAATAACTCACGAACGGCTGAAGCTACATAGGTATATGAAATTTTGTGGGAATTTGTAGAATTATTATAATTCGACGGAGAGCGCGATGCGTCGTAATAGGCTGATTTTAAGGGGAGGTCCCCATAGACGGGAAATGAAGGTAAAAAAAAATTTTAATCTGGTATAAGCAAGTGGGGTATCATAGAAAAGGTAACACCGAGTACATCCCATATCTGGCATTTTCATCAAATTTGAAAAAAGGGGAAAAGAGGTAGAGGGGAAAATATGAGATCATAACTTGTCCCACCTCCCTTGCATATGGGAGAAATATCCGTTGGTAAAATTTGTTCCGTGTTTCGCCCATCTCCTGTATTTGCTAGCATTTTTCCTAAAACAAATATTTTGCAAAGTAAAGAGCTAATATTGCTTATGCAAATAATAAAATTGCAGAGTTCTGCTTAAAAATTGGTGTGAAAATGATGTTGTTTGATGAAATACATATATTCATTCATCCATGAAAAGTGATGCACTGGGCTTAGGCCGAAGACTAATTTAGGAGATTTTCTTGGGGAAATAATCGTTTTACTTTCAAAAATTTGCAAAAGATTTCAAAATGTAAGAAATAACACTTTTAGAGCCTTGTATTTTTTTTAAATTTTCTAGCGCTTGACCAGATTAAAAAGTCACTGCACGTCACTGAGAGATACAAAAGGGAACCCTTTGATAGTAATGCACATAGGTCGGCCATCGTAGCAATACATCGAGAGGAGGTCAATAAGTCAATAGCAAGCTTAGGTTCGAATCCAGTTCTCTCGTCCATACCACCAATGATATCTCCGGAAGAGGAAAGACTTCCCAGAGCTACGAGAACAACACTCGCCCAACTTCGGTCAGGCTGGTGTTCACGACTGAACTCCTAATTATCTCGCATAGACCAGGACGTCTCAAACATCTGTCCTGCTTGTAACGGAACCCCTCACGACGTAAACCATATCTTTTACCGCCCAGCTGCACCCACCCACCTGACTTCTAGATCGCTGTGGGAGAACCCAATAGAGGCAACTAACTTTCTATTCCTCAACACCGGGGATGAAGACGAAACCGTAGGCATGTAACAAACAAACACATCGAATTCTGACTATTACTACAACAACAACAACGGAGCGAGACCGCCTAGACGACCGAGATCTCGTTGGGAGAGCTCAGTATTTGTGGACGCCGAGCAGCTACTGGGCCTCCAAGATTGGAGGACGCGGTCACGTGACATTGGGGGACAACGATCCAGGTGGCCAAGGCCCGACGTCGAGCTGTCGCGCCACGATGATGATGATTATGGTGAAGGAATGCCTCGACTATAAGTCACGGACCCAATGTGACCTCCTAAATTTCTGAACGACGTGCCCAGCAGGGAGTGCTGATGGTGAATTTATGGTGTGTTTAGATTCTTGGAATCGCATGACGACTCGCCGGTCGATAGATCCAAAACTCACTGAAGATGGCGAACTAATATTTGATCGCATAACAACGATGATGTGGTTTTGACGGCGTGTCACCCGTTTTGAATGCCGGCCCGATTCACGAGAATTGCCTCGACTTGCTTCTGACGGCAAGTGAAATCAGACTCCCGAGTGATCGTCCTCCGGACAGGTTGCGATCCTCCATTCAGTACAGACATCGACCAAAACTTCGCTTCTCGTCAATCTATGCGACATAATTCTCCGTTTGCATAGAACTCAACGTGGATGTTTGAGCGACGTAAATCACCAATGTCAAAGCTTGCAAATGTCAACGACTCGCAGTGTGATAGAATGACAGAGTTGTCGTTTATGAAATTTCCTGATGGAGAATTATGACAAATATGTTAAGAAAAATATTTAACAATTGACATTACGAATATACATGTAGAAAAGTCCACTCCTTGAGGGAGTGTTTCCCTAGTTTGAGCGAGGCCAAATTATTCATTGCCGGCTACTCACGTAGCTGCACTCTTAATCTGGTCGACTTGAGCAGAAACAGTGTCGGATTGATAAGCGTGCTACGCGCTGGACACTCTCTCGTCTTCGGGGACACTTCAAAACAATGTGCATCGTAACGTTTGCCAGCTGTCGTTTCCGTGAGGTCAATGTTGAAACTCCTCATCGTATTCTTCGTGAAGCTCTCGCATGGCTTACTCTACTCCCGAGGACATTACCTCGATTAAACCTGACCATCTCAGTCGCTTTTTTAAAAGTGCCGACTAGATCACCAATCCTCCACCCCAAATTCAGCACAATGAATCTATGATTTAATTTAATCCATCTAATCCAAGTTGTTAATGTATAAAAAGACTGAATCAATTTTTGAAAAATATATTTAAATACATTTTTTTTTTGAATCGTAATTGTATGACTGTAAAAGCTGTTAGCTAGATTCCTAGTATTATTATATATGTATGTACAGAATATTCACAAAGTACGCGAAAGAGGGAACAAATATAGATTTATAAATTTACAGAAATGGTCATCGATTAAAGCCATAATTCGCTATCCATTAATTATTTTGCTTTACAAAATCTTCGATAACTATATAATCAATTTCATTGCGTCAAAATTCGACGTATGTGAAATTTCGTAATTCTTCTGTGATTTTCTTGAGAGAATTTTGTCAGAACATTAATTTTTAGAGGAAAATCTGACCGTCCATCTCCACAACAATTCCCATTCTTCTTTTTCAACGAACAAAATAAAACATAACAAATTTAAAGTCAATGGTGTTTTTGTGACATACTTAACGAAAAAAAAACATGCTTCTTCATCCAATTTCAATAACTAATGGTTAAAATGTTTATAATGGAAACAACAGTAAGACTTACACTAGGTTATCGTTGTCACGATCTGCACCGCCGCCCGAATGTCTAACATGCCGGATATAATCCCGTACGTTGGATGGTGTATAGTCAATGACCTTCCGTTCCCGTTTGCGATTATATTGTTGTTGTTTCAAGTAGATTTTGAGAATGCCTTTAACCGTTATAAATGTTAAGCCACCAAGCAGTGAGCGATGCAGTGTATTCTCGACGGACTCAAACAATAAACGTCCGACTAGGGAAGAAATTGTGGGCAAGAGAAGTGCTCCACACAATATTCGCGTAACAGAAAGTGCATCTGCCATGGCGGGTGCCGTTTGGTTCTGGTTCTGATCGTTGTTTTCTTCATCGTCTCTGCAGAAACAAACGATTAGCCATTTCCATGTATGTATAAGGATAAAAATAAAATTACTTACGGATATGGAACAATTAGGCTCATTAGCGGAAACTTGCGGGCCACACTTCTTTTATTGCGAATTATCCGAAGCACGGCCTCTTCCCAACGAATCATTCGACCAAGAACTAGTCCCACTGGAATAGCCGGAAGACCAATAAGAAGAACGAGAGGATCGCCATTTTCCATTAGTGCGAGACCCTTCTTGTGACCAACAATCTGAAATAATGAAAAAATATGCATATATAAAAAATAAATATGTTCCTTTACAAAAAAGTGACATAATTTGAAATTGAAAATGAAGTTCGATCAGGAACATGAGCACAATAGGCGTTAACTTTAACTGAAGCCGGAACCATGTTTTTTTATAAGGCCACGATTGAAAAGGTCAAGCCGAAAAACAAATGTCCTTCAATCAATCAAACAACGAAAAATAAAATAGTTGCTTCTTGATTAGGGCGAATAATAATCATTTTTCGGTGATTGATTGATGGACATTCTATTTTTCGGCTTGACCTTTTTAATCGTGGCCTTATGAAAATTGAGTGCGAAGGGTACATATATAGGGGGGGGGGGCAAAAACTCCTCTTCCATAGTCCTCCGCGTGGGCGCCCCCTGGAACGGCAGTGTTCACTGACCATTGCCAACCAATGTAAAGCCGCCAGTGATGGCGGTGCGATGATTTGGTTGAGGTCCCCCTGTGGTGTGGGGTGTAAAAAAAGAATACCACGGCCTTTCCCTTTGAGGGCCTGTTGTTAAAACCGACAATCAAAGGACAGGATGTGTATGCCAGCAACTTGCACTATCCTCTCAAATCTTTATATGCTAACGAAACGTCAACTATGCCTCGGATAAGGACTGACTCAACGGTTACGACTTTTGGCTATCGTACAATGACAAAGATTGGATTCTGGAATGTGCGTACTCTCCTGGACAATGGATCAGAAGGTCCCCAGAACGCTCGATTTCTTCAATTAGAGAGTGAATTTCTGAGGTACAAATTAAATATCTTAGGAGTTAGTGAGATAAGATGGTGGAATAGCGGAGAATTTATCTCTCCAACGGGCAGCACTGTAATGTTGTACTCCGGTAAAGCTACCGGTAGTCGTCGTGAGTCAGGTGTGGGGCTCCTTTTAACCAGAGCCGCGTGAAACTGTCTCTTATCCTGGGAGCCGGTCTCTGACAGGGTCTTGACCGCCAGGTTCCGGACCAAAATGAGGAACATCTCAATTATACAATGTTATGCCCCTACTGAACCCGACAATGTCTTGGCAAAAGACTCCTTCTACGAAGAACTAAACGCCGTTCAGAGCAGAACACCTAAAGGTTACATTATAATGGTTATGGGTGATTTGAATGCGAAGGTTGGCGCTGATAACTATGGGCTCAGACATGTGATGGGGAGACACGGTCTTGGTGATCGTAATGACAACGGTGAAAGATTTGTAGAGTTCTGCAACTTTCACAGTCTCTTCATCGGTGGTACTATGTTTGAGCATAAGGACCACCACAAAATCAGTTGGTCCTCTGTTGATCGGCGCAGAACACAAAATCAGATCGACCATTTTGCCATTAGTAAAAGATTCAAGAGTTGCCTCCTGGACGTGCGAAACAAGAAGGGTGCCGATATTGGGATGGGAAGAGACCATTATCTTATGATCGCTAATTTTCGATTGCGTATTGCAGCCGTGCGCCGCCCTAGCGACGAAAGATCCAGGCGCCGCAAATTCAACACCGCTCGATTAAAAAATCCAGCTGTCTTACAACAATATAATGACCATCTTGCGCAAAAAGCAGCTGAGATAACTAGTCACCCAGATAGTGACATAAACGAAAACTGGGATGCCATAAAAAATGCGTACATTGATAGCGCAAATACCATCCTTGGCCCAAACCCGGATTGCCGGAATAAGCCCTGGATGTCCGACGCTTCATGGCAGCGGATTGTTGAAAGAAAGGAGCTGAAAGTTCGTTTGGCTGCAGCATCAGACGACAATCGAAGCAGCATCGAACCTTACCGTCAGAAAGCTCGAGAAGTTCAGCGTAGTGTGCGACGCGATAAAAGAGTTTATGCCAATTCTCTTTTAGCGTCAGCAGAAGAAGCCGCTAGAAGTAACAACTTAAACGCCGTATACGGTGTCATCAAGGAGTTTACAGGTGGTCGTAACTCCTGCCAACATCCGGTGAAAGATAGTGATGGAAAGCTACTTATCTTGGAAGAAGATCAAATGAGGCGGCGGAAAGAACACTTCGCCGCGGTTTTGAACCGTGTAACCTCTGGTGAAGTTCCCCCTCATATAGATAATTTAGCTAACCATCAAAATGTGCGTATACGGTCCACTGCCCCGACTAAAGAGGAAATAGTCACTGCAATTATTGCACTAAAACGAGGAAAGGCCGCCGGACTTGACGGTGTCCCTGCCGAACTTTATCAAGCAGCGCCAAGCGTAACTGCCGATTTGCTGCACCCACTTGTTGATAAAGCGTGGAATACAGAGACCTTTCCCACTGAGTGGAAGGAAGGTTTGATCATCAAACTTCCAAAGAAGGGTAGCCTCACAGACTGTAATAATTGGAGAGGCATTTTTGTGCTTCCTGCCGTTGCCAAAATAATAGCTAAAATCGTCCTGGAAAGACTAAAGGCCCACTTAGAAAGCACAATTGATGAAGAGCAGGCTGGTTTTCGATCCGGATTCTCCTGTGTCGATCACATTAACACCTTGCGAATCATCATCGAGCAATGCGCTGAATACGATTCTCCGCTTCACTTGCTTTTCATCGATTTCGAAAAGGCTTTCGATAGTGTGAACCGGGATTCTATATGGGCGGCCTTGCACAGGAGAGGCATCCCTGAGAAGCTTGTGGCTATTATTAAGGCAACCTATGTCGGCGCGAAATGTCGCGTTCTGCATAAAGGTAAGGTGTCGGGGGACTTTGAGATTCGCAGTGGAGTTCGGCAGGGGTGAATCCTCTCACCGATCCTATTCCTCATAGTGATCGGCGATGTGTTGCATGCAGCCCTATCCGGACTCGACAGAGGAATTCAATGGACTTTGACATCTTATCTACAACATCTTGACTACGCTGACGACATATGCCTACTCTCCCACAAAATCATGGATCTGTCCGCAATGGCGTTAGATCTCGAGAAGCAGGCAAGCAAGGTTGGGCTAAAGATTAATACCAACAAGACCAAGGTTCTTAGCCCGCCGTTGCGAAAAAGAAATCCGACACCTGTTGCCATCAATATTAATGGGCAGCCTGTGGAGAAGGTGGACAACTTCGTCTATCTAGGTAGCATTGTTGCCAAAAATGGTGGTACGGAGCAGGACATCGCTCGTCGTATCAACCAGGCTAAACGCGCATACGGCATGATGTCCAAAATCTGGCAGAGCAGTTATCTCAGCATCAAGACCAAGCTGGTACTGTTTCGCTCCCTGGTACTCTCAGTGCTTTTGTATGGGAGCAGTACATGGAAAGTTTCCGTAGGAGTTACCAGAAAACTGCAAGTTTTCGTCAACTCATGTCTTCGTCGAATTTTAAGAATTTTCTAGCCCGAAACAATATCAAATGAAGAGCTAAGTCGGCGTACGGGTCAGATGCCAATCGGCGAATTGATACGCAGGCGAAAATGGCAGTGGATAGGTCACACATTGCGGAAGAGTGATAACTGCATTGCTTTGCATGCCATGAAGTGGAACCCCATTTCCAACCAAGGCCAACCAAGAGGGGGTCCTCGAATCACATGGCGTCGATCTGTGGCAAAGGAGTGTCAGGCACTGGGTGAGTATTTTGGGGAGTTGCGTCCCATTGCCCAGAACAGAGTACGATGGCGCGCAGGAGTAGTTGACGCGCTATGCCCCGTTAGGGGTTAAGGCAAAGTAGTAGTATATACCCTAGACTTGTACAGACCTAGTGGTGATACCAAAAGTACCAATTGGCAACAACCATTTGCATTAAAAGTGAGTTTCCTATACGACCAGTTTATAGGGGAGGTTGGCACGCATTCAGAAGGATGTTGACCATTCTCAAAATCAATTAACTAATCCATTCTACAAATATTTATCGAATTTTCCAAGTCGCTAGCTTCATTCTATCTAAAGTTATTGCTTATTTGAAGTCTCACTTGTAGGGGTAGGTTTTTTTTCAATTTCAGCCAGCTGAATCCTTCTACAAACATGTAACCAAAATTTTAAGTCGCTAGCTTTATTTTATCGTAAGTTATCGCTTATTTTAATTTCTATTTGTAGGGGAGGTAAGGGTTCCTTGGGTCGGAACTGACTTATCTTTAATACCAACTAACTCAATCTTACTTGAAACATTTGGCCAAAATTTCAAGTTGCTGGCTTCATGCTATCAAAAGTTATCGCTTATTTGAGATGTCATTTGTAGGGCAGGTAGGGGTTCCTTGGTGCGGATCTTGTTCATTTTCAATAGCAACCAAGTAGATCTTACTAGCAACATTCTACCAAATTTTCAACTTGCTAGTGTCATTCTATCGAAAGTTATCGTAATTAAAGGAATATTTAATCTTTCGAAATTTGTTGTCGTTGTTGTAGTAATGGTCGGAATTCGGTGTGTTTGTTGGTTACATGCCTACGGATTCGTCTTCATCCCCGGTGTTGAGGGATAGAAAAATAACTGCTTCTATCGGGTTCTCCCACAGCGATCAAGGAGTCAGGTGCGTGGGTGCAGCTGGGCAGTTAAAGATGTGGTTTACGTCATGAGGGGCTCCATTACATGCAGGACAGATGTTTGGGACGTCCTGGTCGATGCGGAATAGGTAGGAGTTCAGTCGTGAACACCAGCCCGACCAAAGTTGGACGAGTGTCGTTCTCATGGCTCTCAGAAGTCTTTCCTCTTCCGGAGATATCATTGGTGGTATGGACGAGAGAACTGGATTCTGGACCTAAACCTGCGATTGACTGTTGAACCTCCTCCCGATGTATCGCTGCGATGGCCAACCTGTGTGCGCCACTATCAAAGGGTACCCTTTTGTACCTCTGGACATCCCCCTCTAGGTCCCTCAAATCGCGCCTGACATATCTGGGCGGCGGCGTCTTGTCCATGAGGTTGGAGTTTGGGTGATCACTTCGGTAGCAACCCAGCAAGAAGCTGGTTGTGGTCCCTTAAGGGCATCATCCTGGTTTCCTGATGCAGATGGTCCTGGGGTGGCTTCAGGAGACAGCCTGTAACAGCACGGAGAGCGGCGTTTTGGCACGTTTGAATCTTCTTCCATTGTGTGTCACAGAGATTCTGCAACCACACAGGAGCCGCGTAGTTGGCCACTGATCTTCCGACTACTTTATACGTGACCAGTAGTGTTTCCGTATCCTTGCCCCCGGTACTACCGGCCATGGCTTTGGGGATTTTATTCCTACTATGCATCCTGTCGCACACGGTTGAGGAACGGGGTGATGATGTGGCCATGCTGTCCAGCGTGACTCCTAGGATTTTAGGATGGTTTATAGTAGGAGTAGGATGATTCCCGATCGAGATTTGACCTCCTTCGTCCAGGTGGTAAATAGGGTTGCCGAGGATTTAGCCGCTGAGACGGTAAGGTTCTTGCTTATGAAGAACGAGTTAAGTTCTTCAAGATAACCGGTGATATTTTCGGACATATCCGCTATGTCGTTCCCTGTTGCCAGAACGGAGCAGTCGTCAGCGTAGGAGATGATGTCGATCCCTTCAGGTGGTGTTGGGAGTCCTGATAGGTATAAATTAAACAAGGTGGGAGATCCTCCTTGAGGTACACCTTGTTTGATCTTCCTAAGCTTTGATTTGCTGCTTCTGAATTCTGTATAGGATTGCCTGCCAGCGAGATAATTGGCAATCCATTTCACTATTTGCGTCGGAAACGATGAACAGTTGATGTCAGATAAAAGCGCTGAATGGCTGACAGTGTCGAAGGCCTACGACAGGTCAAGCGCCACCAATATTGTTCTATCACAAGGACGAGCCTGGTTGAGACCACTATGGATGCGGGATGTAATGGCGGCCAAGGCCGTGGTTGTACTATACATGCTTCGGAAGCCATGTTGGTGATCTACGAACTGGATGTGGGCCGTAAGAACAGGGTGGATTAGTGCTTCAAGCGTTTTGGCAACTGGTGACAGTAGAGTTATTGGACGATAGGATTCGCCGAGTGTCGCTTTCTTCCCAGGTTTCAATATTGGGATGAGTCTCCCTGTTTTCCAGATTTCCGGAACGATTAGCGAGGAGATGGAGAAATTATAAGTAGCCGTGAGATAGTTGATGGTTGACAGATCGAGGTGTTTGAGCATAGTCATTGAGATGCCATCTGGTCCCAATGCTTTCGAGTTGTTCGTCTTCCTTATAACTGCAACTACTTCGTCCGTGGTGAAAGCAGGTATGCTGTCTGTGGTTCGGTTGTGAATCTTCCTACGAATTTTGTGCTTAAGTCTGTCTGGAGCGGGGTGTTCAATAAATTGTTTATTGAAACGACTTGCGCAGTGGGTAGGGTCACTTGTTGAATTTTCATCGAACTGAATGGCGACGTTCCCTTTCTGTTTTGGTGGATTAGAAAGGGCACGGACGACTATAACTTGCTCAACCCTGTGGTTAGATTGCAGTTATTCAGATGGGTGCTCCATTGTGACCTCCTGTGTTCGGCTACCTGTCTTTGGATCTCGCAGTTCATCTCGTGAATTCTGGGGTCGTCCGGGTTTACGCTCCTGATGCTGTCTCTCTCGTCTGCCAGTCTGGCGGCAGTGATTGGAAAGTTGGGCCGAATTTTCGGAATTCGTCCTGCAGGAATGAACTTCGCAGCCAGAACTTTCCTTATGTTGGATTCGGTTGTACGAACGTCGGTTGGCGTTGGCAGAGCGAGGAATTTAGCGTTGGTATAGGAGGTGAGACGGTTCCAATCAGCCTTATTGTGGTTGACAAACGTCAAGGCGCGTCAAGGCGCTTCCCGGCAGTAGTTGGGGAAAGGACATCTCACTGGTTACTTACAAAGCCATTGGAAGATCGGTGGCTAACAATGTAGCACCCACGTGGACCCTGAGCCTGAATGACACACACTGGACATGTATCCAGTCATGTCAAAATGCTGCTCTCCGCACCGTGACAGACTGTCATCTGATGTCCTCTCAGGATCACCTCCAAAAAGAGACCATGATCGACCCAGCAGTAATCTTATGGACAAGACACCGCCACCCCGTAATATCAGACATGGCCTGACGGACCTTGAACAAAAGTCCTAAAATACAAACCATTTGACGACGCAATCTACAAGACAACCATCGCTTCTATACACACGGAAGATGTTCAAAGAGAGAAGAAACTACTGCTGACTGGATACCGGTGGAATATAGATAGACCTGGCGATGGCCTGCCCTTCCATCTTTTCTTTCGTAGTACTGTTTTATAGGATAATCACCGTAGCACGTCGTATTCTTTGCAGCTACAAAAATATATTATTCCATTGTTAATAATAATTGAAGCGGAAATTGTCGTTATTGTAAATGTTGATCATATCATTCGCGCCATCTAACTTTCAAATCAAGGGAAAAATAACAGAAAAATATTTCTGCACCAGCTCTCTAGCCAGAGTATTTTCGATTAACTTTTGATTGGCATCAACTTTAGATAACAATTATAATAGACAATTGCTGATAAAGGAGCCATTATTCGGGGACAATCTTATCGCAGTCAGCAAGCATTTTTATAACATTCAATTGCATTTTTAAAGCAAATAATGGCACATTTGGACTATCATGTCTGATGCATATAACGAAAAAAAGGAATTACCTGCAACACGGTAACGGCCCCGTAGGTCACTGCTGTCCAGTAGATTGATCCCACAATTGCACCGGCTGCGATGAACGGACTGAGACGTTTCACGATGTTGTCGAATCCTTCGAGGATAACGGCAAAGCTGCCCATGGCCGGATACACAATGATGTACTCCGTTTGGCACTGCTGGCAGCTCACACTTCGCAGTGCATTCCCTTTCTGTTTTTCGTCTATCCAACGGTGCAAGCAGCTCTGGTGAACCCATTTCGTGGTGCCCCTGCACTGGCATGGCTGCGCCCAAGCAGCCAACTTGTTGTCCTCCTCGGTGGCAAAGCAAATCCAACAACATCGCTCCTCGGCTGGTGGCGTCTGCTGATTTAAGGACTGCAGGAGAACTGCCACTTGTGGTGCTGGATCGTTACTGGCTGATGAACCGGCTGGCTGCGGTGCCGTACTACCTTTGTTTTCGCCTGTATCCGCATTCGGACTGCCACTTGCCGCTGTAGACGACGTGCTGTCCATTGTACCGCTATTAGTCTCTCCAATTGCGTCAAGGTTATTGCCAATTGTTGACATTCTTGCGAAATAAAATAAGTTTCTAATAAAAGATGTGTCTGAGGTCGGGAGCGATTCTCTTAATAGACAGCGAGATGTTGCCTTGATTTTTACGAAGACGGTATACTACTCCGTTTCGTATGATTGAAAAAGGTAAAATCATTAATTTACTGGCATATCTCACAACTTGTTTTGCTTAATATTTTAGAGAGTGCGAAGTTCATCCGCCGTTAAACCGAATGTTGACCGACTATTCTAGAGTTTCAAATTATCCGACGAGGTTTTGATCTAGAACTTTATGAAATCGTCCATGTACAAAATTACGGAACTGGTGGTGCTATCAGAGCAACTGTAAAGAAAATCGTCAAAATTAAACAACACTGAGAGTAAATTAACCACAGAAATGTCAATTCTGTGTGGAATCGTTGCTCTTGACAGTGACAGTTTATGAAAAGGTCGCTTCGAGCTTGCCAGCATTTTCGAGTGATCGGTCGTGGTCTTGAAAACCGAATCTGGATCTGACTTTTTCAATTTCCCTTTCGGTAAATATGAGCCGTTAGGCCGGCCGCATCTTGGACGTAGGCAGGGCAGCGCAGCGCACACATGGCATTGTTGTTGTAAAATCAGATTTTGACAAATGTTACAACAACAATGCCATGTGCGCGCTGCGCTGCCTACGTCCAAGATGCGGCCGGCCTATCAAATATCATAGAACGGTAGAAACGAGGAATTTTGTTTTCTATAGTTTGACGTGGTTCGATGCATGCTCGCGACCAAAATGCTTCCCGTTGGTGGCGACTTTCGGGCCAAGATGCGGCCGGCCTTAAGGTCGCCACCCATTGACGAGCACAACCACGACCAAACTTCCATCGAACCATCAAATATCATAGAACGGTGGAAATAGGGGGAATTTTTTTTTCCACACGTCCTATGATATTTGATGGTTCGATGGAAGTTTGGTCGTGGTTGTGCTCGTCAATGGGTGGCCACCTTTAGGTCGGCCGCTTCTTGCTGCGTAGGCAGAGCAGCCCGCGCAGCGCGCACATGTCATTGTTACGTCAAAATCTGAGTTTACAACAACAATGCTATGTGCGCGCTGCGCGGGCCAAAGGCCGGCCGTATCTTACGGCGTAGGCAAGGCAGCTCGGAAAGCAGCGGCCTATGCTTGCTGTAGCTCAGTTCGGGAGACGTTGGCAGGATTTTCGCCGCTCGTTGCCCTGTTTTCTACGTAATAATAAAAATGCATTGGCCTGGGAAAGACAACACAAACATGAGAGGGAGGCAAGAATGGGGAATAATAGAAAATGGGGCGATAAGGATAGAATGGATGGTGGACGGCGCCGATGCCCTCGCACTGCGGTGTGGGTGTAATGGGACCCTCGGCCTCTGATTTCGTACCACTGACAGATCACTACTTATTAGGTGATGCCTCCGAGCTGCAGGTGGAAGCAGCACGACCAGACCAGCATATTGTTCATTACAACTACGATCGGGTTCAAGTCTCGTTCACGTCGATTATGACAATGGATGTTTGTGCTATCTTCTTCCTGTGGTACGGGGCGTTAAGTAGCGTTTACACTTGCCAGTAGAGCGTGCAAGTACGTACATTTTACAGGCATTGCAAGTGCCTTGCAAGTAACTTGCAAGCTGTCACTTGCGTATGTGTAAACACCCGTGCCTGTGAACTGCCAGGCCAGTAAACCCGCACGGCACCTTGCAAGTAGCTGGCCTCCCGGGCCAATTGATTTCCTACAGGCATTCCAGTAGACTTGCGAACATATGTTTGCTGTCATTGGTACGCCAAAAAACGATCAAAGATCAACGTCGCCTGCAACTGAATGTCGCAATGGTAAATACGTGATAATCAAATTGACGCTCAAGAAAAAATCCCAGCCAACTTGCAAGTCGAATTGTGTGTGTAAACACCTACTGGCACACGTCATGCAAGCAGCTACACGCAAGGCACTTGTCGACAAGTCTACAGGCATGCCGGTGCACTGGCAAATGTAAACGAGCCATAATAATAAACCACGACACCTCCCGACTTGTCACAGGTAGGCTGCTAAATGAGAGTTGGGCGTGCATTATGCTGGAAACGCAAACGTGTGCAGGCGATCTTTTAACCCGGCCGCATCTTGGACGTAGGCAGGACAGCGCAGCGCGCACATGGCATCACTTCGGAATTATACTGTGCGCGAATTACGTCCACAAGTCGCAGTCAACGAAAATCAGCTGTTCGGCCTGTTATAGTCAAATCTTTTGTTCGCGTTCTTTTGACACATTTGAGCTGTGAAAAACTGGCTTTCTAGCAAACTTGAAACACTTTTTTGAATCAAGAATAGAAACATGCACTTCCAAGCGCATAACAGTAATATTACGTTTACACTATACCCAGATTACTTCATCTGCGCCAGCTGAATTAATCTGCAACTGACAAATACATACAATTTTGAACTCACCACACCCAGATTAAGCCGCAGATGAAGTAATCTGGGGATAATGTAAACGTAATAAAACTTACAACAAAACAAATGATCATCCACAGTTTTAAAACACATGCATATTGTGAATTGACACTTCGCCGCTCGTTGATTGCGACAAAGTTGAACTCGTCTCAACTTTTGCGACGTGAGCGACGTGTTATTCGCGCACAGTAAACTTATCGCCATCTGAAATACATTGGTTCAACTTTATATGACAGCAGAAGCCGCGTTGTTCGCGCATACTATAATTTAGCCATAGAGAATAACTATGGAGGAGCAATCCGCATATACTCAACACTAAACTATTTGAAGCAATTTCAGTCGTTAAAACTAAACAGAGAGACACACGCCCTCCACTGCGCAACACCCGCGCAGTCTATATAAAAGCACAGGAAGCACGTAAGATGTCATCCTCTCTCCTACTTCTACTATTGGAACAATAACATTCCAGTCTGTCTCTCTGCCGCGGAACACCCGCCCGGTCCATATAGAAGCAAAAGAGATGTCAAATTTCCATCCTCCTTCCTACTTCCTCACTTGTGCCGAATTGCTTCGTTTCTCTCGCTCTTTTTCATTTCCTCATATACTCTCTCTTCAAAGAATTCAGCCATTATTGTTGTAAAATCAGATTTTGAGAATTGTTACAACAACAATGCCATGTGCGCGCTGCCCTGCCTACGTGCAAGATGCGGCCGGCCTAGGTCGCCACCCATGAACGAGCACAACCACGACCAAAATTCCATCGAACCATCAAATATCATAGAACGTGTGTAAAAAAATTCCCCCTATTTCCAGCGTTCTATGATATTTGATGGTTCGATGGAAGTTTGGTCGTGGTTGTGCTCGTGAATGGGTGGCGACCTTTAGGCAGGGCAACTCGAGCAACGCGCACATGGCATTGTTATCGCAAAATCATATTTTGACTTCAAAGATCGCCACACATGATCGCGCAGAAGCACGGGCGAACTTCCATCGAACCATCAAATATCATAGAACGGTGGAAATGAGAAGATTTTTTTCTACTGATTTTGGCGTGGTTTGATGCATCCTCGCGACCAAAGCGGTTATCGAGTGTTGCGACATTAAAATGATTTAGTTAAATCGCCTTTTAGTTCCACGATATAAACGTAGCCAGCGTTTCAAACGGGAATTCCTGAAAACTCAAGTATTTCCAAAACCGAACTACACACTTTCCATTTAGCGTTTTTTTTTCCATCTGACAGACAATTTCCAGATGTCATACTTTTCCAATACACTTTGACACTTCTGGAATTTTCCTGCTGTCAGGAGATACCGTGTCGAGCATGTTTATTTTGTAACGCGAGAAACCAAGAGATTTCCTAAGACGTGACTTATTTTACGGTCGCACACGACACATTTAAGCCCCAACGCGTCAAAATGTCGGCAACAACAGAGCGCGGGAGTAGTGGTCGCGGTGGAATCACACGAGTCCTCGCGAAACTGGAGGCGTCTGTTGCAAGTGGCAACTACTACGAAGCGCACCAAATGTACCGAACGCTGTATTTCCGCTATATCGGCCAGAAGAAATTCACAGAATGCTTGGAGCTGCTCTACAACGGGGCGATGACGTTTTTGAACGAAAACCAACAGGGCAGCGGAATTGATCTAGCAATACTCGTAGTGGACACACTGGAAAAGTCTCAGGAGTCTAGTCACGAACTGTGGATACAACGAATCGGCGAGCTCCTGGCGAAGACCAGCGCAGTAGCCGTGGAACGGGAAACGTTGATTGTGAGTTGGCCTCGGCTAGTGTTCTGCTGCATATCCCCCCTAATATGACATTGTTTGTATTTCAGTCGCGTTCCGTTAAATGGAGTGCCGACATCTCGAAGAATCAACTCGGTCACCCGCTTATGCATAAGCTAATTGCGCAGACGATGTGGACGGAGGGCAACATCGAGCTCGCTCGCCACCACTACTTGCTGTCCCGCGACGGCGTTAGTTGTGGCGAAATGCTCGTCCACCTGAGTCGCAACAAGGGCTATCCGTCCGAAACAGATCTATTCATTGCGCAAATAATCCTGCAGCAGTTATGCTTGAAAGAAATCAAAATAGCAAGTGAAACGTTCGAAACGTACACCAAATTTCATCCGAAAATCGCACGAACCGAGCCACCGTTCATGCTGCCCCTCCTCAATTTCATATTTTTCTTATTGAAAGCAATCGAGACGGGTGGCAAGCTGGCCATGTTCAAAGCCCTCTGTGATCTCTACAAAGCATCATTGGATCGCGATCCCTCTTACGAAAAGTATTTGCAGAAAATCGGAATGCTCTTCTTCGGTGCTCAGCCGCCCCAGCAGCCGGCAATGGGCGGATTGTTTGGCAGTCTGTTCAATCGGATGTTTCAGAGCTTAGGCGAGGACGACGAACCGCCTCAGCCACAAAGTCAACAGTCGCAGCAACAGTCGGGGAGTAGCGGACCAAATGCTAGGTCCAGACGAAATGAAACTTCCTCCGAATTAGACTAATCAGAGCAACCACGAGATGCAATACACGACAATTTCCTTTTTAAATTATTTTTGATGATTTTCTTCCTTTGGGAGGGAAGTGGCAAGTGAAGGACGATTCTTGGAAAAGTAACAGAATGGACGAGCTGCAATTGATGCATGGAGTGGGACGAGTTAGTGGGAACAGTTTGTTGGAAAGACGACGTAACTTGAAAATTTGACGCTGTTTTCGTTTGGTTTTTTGTATACGCAAAATAAGAAAGTATGTTGTTTTGAACGAATTAAGTTTTTTAATATGTTGAGATTGTGTGTTTCTAAAGTTGGAAATGTTGCGCGTAATGGTCAACGAAATTAACGTTGTGTAAGTATTCTTACTTCCAAGAACATTGGATTTGAACCTAACTGGCGGTATCTAGTCATTCGCAGTCGGTATTTATTGATCTCGCAAACCAGCATCTTCAAATTACGCACAGCTCATCTGTTACCTATATTTTTCTAAATATTGCCATTGATATCATTCGGTGTGTTGTAGTAAAACCGTAGGAAGATATACGGAAGTTGATGCGAACGAACAGTGGAACAAATGTTTGAGGCCGGTGAACAATTTAAGAACGGGTAACAACTTTTACACAGCATAAATTTTGATTCGATCTGATAATGCATCTTCGAAATATGGTCAATAGTATATCCGTGATAACGATGAGTTTTGGGGCTAGTTAAGATTGGACAGATTGAACATTTTTGGCCAGTCTTCCAATACTGGAACATTACACTTTTTACGTTCTCAAGAGTGCATCGGCTACCATTTTCGGGGGCCAAATTCTCTTCCATAGTCCTCTTCGTGGGCGTCCCTTGGAACGGCAGTGGTTGTTGACCATTGTTAACTAATTAATACTTTGATTTTCGCTGCTTGCAGTTATGTTCAAATGAAAAATAATGAAAAACAGTAGCTCTCTTAACTACAATAATTTTTTTCATGTACAAGTGATGTGTAACACCGTAACGAGCCGTTCTTTTTGAAGGACTCAACAGAATGAATGAAAGATTCGGCACTACGACATAACTTCCGAGTCGTTCAATTTAAGAATCGACACACTATAAAATGAATACCCAAACTAGGCTCCACATAAATACTACGCAACGCATAGAAAATTCATTCAAAATTTCTGATTACATACGAGTATATGTATTACATACATTCATATACAATACATTCACATCCCATTTTAACATCTATCTGAAACTACAAGTAAAACCATTGTCTACCAAACCAATCCCATCTAACTCCATTCATAATCACCTCTATGCAGTTTGCAAAGCACGCATTGTGTAACTCAAATATACACATAACAATCTATGCTTATGCTGACTGCAAGCAAATCAAAAATCATTTACTTACGTTGCACCGCACATCCAAGTTATCAAAAATACATAAAGCAAGCCCAACATTCTAAAATAAAAGTAGTCGTCTTGTATCATCATCTCAAGTTTAACTTTGGATGAAAACGATACCATACCAACAACCAGACAATTTCCTCTGTATACAGTGCTCGAAATGAGTTATTCGCAATGAGTTTTTAACACAAGCAGCACACTTCTATATTTCATTCACTCTGTGTTGTTAAACCCGCCATAGATTGTGCGATCCATCGTCAGATCGATCTGACGAAGGATCGCCACAAAATATCTGACGATCGAAATTATATGGAACTGTCAAAAAAAATCGTCAACCATAGTCACATACACTGTGCGATCGATCTGACGATCACAATATCGTCGGATCGATCTGACGACGGATTGCATCGTATATGTGGGCTATTAGACATACTGCGCTGTGGTGCTAACACAAGCATTGATTTATTTGTGTAATTCAGTATAGACTCAAATTCTGATGTTTCATTCACAAAGCGCATACTCCTATTACTCAAATTCTCCGCCAAATGAGGAATTCATGGCATGGAGCTTTTAGAACAGAGTGGAATAATTTGAGTCTTTTTCAGTGTTTTGCTTCGTTTCTTGTACAGGCTATATGAAAATGAAAACCATATGAGAAATTCGGACAAAGCAACAGTCTAGTTTAGAAATGGTAGCCCAGCGGCTGGAGATGTTAATGTTGTTGATGACTGATGAAGTAAATGTTAGTGGCTGCATTTGCACATGCGGGTATTTTTTCGTGCATTTAAATTTGATATAATGGTTTCAAATTCAATTTCAAACATTCGGTTCAATTGATAGTTTTTTAAAGTAAGTTTCGTGCTGTGAGAACTGAAGAGAGGGAGCAATCCGGCGAAATCGACTTCAGTTAAGTGTTTTGAGTAAAAAGAAAAGTAAGTAGCTTTAAGGACCACTTAAGAAGATAAATAGTACTATAAAAATAGCTAATAAGAAGATCGCGCCAGGAAAAAAAATTCTAAGGTAAGGTGACCAGATTCCTGAGCGACCAATGCTGTACGCACCGCCTAAAAAACACTTACCCACCATTTAGCTTAGCTGTATTTAAGATAATGTTGTCTTACATATATGTATTATTAAGCGATCTAACAAAATGTTGGATGCGAAGAATAAAATTTTTTAATACAATCGGCTGTCAGAAGCAATAATAGATTTTGCGATTTTTAGAATTATTGCGGGTTATAAACAGGTGCATTTCCGCAAAGAAAAGTAATTTTTAACCTACTGTAGTAGCGATCAAACCTTTGGTAAAATTAGTAAAACAAAAGAAACTTGTATTAATAAACGCACAATATATCATATGTATTTGAATTGTTACAAATAAGGCACAACAAACAATATATTCTTATATACAGTAGTCCCTCGACTTACGTCGGAGTTAGGTTCCGAGAATTTGCGACGTAAGTCGAAAACGACGTAACTCGAGGGTAGAAACAACTTCAAGCGATAAATGTATAAGCTTTCATTTTTTGAATATGAATGTATTTATTATACCCTAGACTTTTAGTATAGGCATAGGGCATATTGTTTTGTCACGACGGAAATATGTAACACCTTAAAGGAGGCTCCGGAGGTATAGCAATGTATATTTATAAATGATCAGGGTCACTTTCTGATTCGATTTAGCCATGTCTGTCTGTCTGTCTGTCCGTTCGCACGATAACTTTCGATAGAATGAAGCTAGAGCCTTGAAATTTTGGTCAAATATTGGAAGTATGATCTGATGATTGGTTGGTATTGAAAATGGTCATGATCAGGCCAAGAGGACGCCTACCTCCTCTACATATGTAAAATAAATAAATGTATTTATAACTCCCGATTAAATAAACATGAAAAGTTCTAGTTTTGGTAGATTGCTCGTGAGGGTAATCCTATACTCCCCTGGAAAAATAAAATCGATCAGTTAAAAACTAATGGTAATTTTCTTACAGTAAGTTGGGCATAATCAGATCAAAGGAACGCCTACCTCCCCTACAAAATTAAAAAAATTAAATATTACTTTAATTACGATAGCTTTCGATAGAAATAACACTAGTGAGTTGAAAATTTGGCAGAGCGTTGGTAGTAAAATTAAGTTTGTTGGCATTGAAAATGGGCAAGATCCGACCCAAGGAACCCCTACCTCCCCTACAAATGAAAATTCAAATAAGCGATAACTGTTGGTAGAATGAAGCCAGCGACTTGAAATTTTGGTCAAATGTTTGAAGTGAGATTAAGTTAGTTGGCATTAAAGATGGGTTCCATCCGATCTAAGGCACCCCTTCCTCCCCTAGAAATAAAATTTTAAATAAGCGATAATCCCTGCTTCTCCTACAAATGAAACTTCCAATAAGTGATAACTTTCGATAGAGTGAAGCTAGAGACCTGACATTTTTTTTTTAAATGTTTGTAGGGTGATCTAATTGGTTGGTGGCAAATAAGCGATAACTTTCGAAAAAATTAAGCTAGTGACTTGAAATTTTGGTAAAATATTTGTACTGGAATCTAGTTGGTTGTTATTAAAAATGCGCAAGGTTCACCAAACGAAACCTTTACCTCCCCTTTAAGTGAGACTTCAAATATGCAATAACTTTCGATAGAATGAAGCTAGCGACTTGAAAAATTCGACAAGTATTTGTAGAATGGGTTAGCTAATTGATTTTTAGAATGGCCAAGGTCCTCCTGAATGTGTGCCAACCTCCTCTATAAACTGGCCATATAGGAAACTCACTTTTAATGCATATGGTCGTTGCCAATTGATACTTTTGGTATCACCACTAGGTCTGTACAAGTCTAGGGTATATACGCTTCGGACTCCGGGCCGAAACGAAGCTTCGGCCTGGTTTTTTAATTGACATTTCACTGTTGTCCCCCAACTCAATAGCTTCAATTAATTGGTGAAATGTACGCCGGAAATAATAGGCCTTAAAGGATGCATTAACACCTTGATCCATTGGTTGAAGAATCGCGGTCGTATTAGGAGGCAAAAAAATGACTTGGAGCGTTATCTATGATTAGTAACGCTTTATGAGAAAGATTATTGGCTTCCAAATATTTCTTTATTTATATTCTTTATTGTCGGACAGAAAAATTGATCGAACCAATCACAAAATATATTAGAAGTAACCCAGGCCTTTTTGTTGGACCTCCAAATAACCGGTAGATTTTCCTTGTACACATTTTTGATGAATTTTCTGATTGATAAACAGCAAGAGGTTTCAGTTTCAAATCACCTAATGCATTCCCTCCGAGAAGCAAAGTAATCCTGGATTTTTCTGCCTTAAAGCCAGGAGCTCTTTTTTCTTCAATCGAAAGAAATGTTCTTGAGGACATGCGTTTCTAATACAGGCCTGTCTCGTCAACATTAAACACCTCCTGTGCGCAATATCCTCCATTTTCAATAATATCATGTAAAGTGTTTGGAAAGATCTTCGCTGAAAACGGCGACGTAAGTCAAGGGACGGACGACGTAATTTCAAGGGTTTGGTCTCAAAGTAATGAACGACGTAAGTCGAAAAAACGTATAACAAGGGAGACGTAAGTCAAGGGATTACTGTACCTATCTATTATATATATGTACTTATAAATACTTTTCGGAAGAATGAATTTTCTTTAACAACTCTGTATTTTCTGAAATATATTTCATAAATTCTTCGCAAGTACAATCGAAGTTTATACGAACTATTAAAATAGCTTTTAATGTCTCCACTTTCAATTGAGTTTTTTCGGATGTCCAAAGATTGTTTATAAGTGAAAACACTCTTTCTGTGGCTCCATTGGTCCCCGGTAAACACAGCACATATTGAACAATTTTTAATAAATTGTTAAAGGGGATATTGTTTTGTGTAAAATGTTGAAAAATTTCGACCCATTTTAAATCAGTTGAAACCATGTCTTCATTCCACTTCAGAATTTTTTCCTGGCTCACGTATACTTTTAAAAAATTGACTTCATCAAATAAATCACTGTCATTTAAATCCATTTTTTGAAAATTGCCCATAAATTTTGAGAAAAAATTTTCCACCGTTGCCCAGAGTTGTTCATTTTCATGTAAAAAAATATTTTTTTACATTTTTACGGTAAAATAAGTAAAAAAGTGGTAAATAATGTAAAAAATAGGTAAAAAATGTAAAAAAATGTAAAATTTGTAAAAATTGTCTTCTTCTTCTTCAGAACTGTCAATCAGTTGCTATTTAAATGTTCGCTTAAGCAGTTCGTGTTGTGTTTCAGTGATAAAATGAGTAGCGGTAGGCCGTCCACAACTCAATTTCAACAATTGAATTTCACTCTCAGAAAAGAGGGGGAAAAATATAGTGCATTTTGCAACTTTTGTTCCAAGACGCTTCAAAATACGGCAAGTGCACGGTTGGCTGCATACAGGTAAATTTTCCATTCACTACGTTTATATCGCGGGACTATGTTTCAGTATTAATTAATCCCAGCTAACTCTCCATGAATTAAGCATGTCGGATTAGCTGATTGGATTAGCTCTTATCTCTACTTGCGATGCGGTATTGGACTAAACGATTTGGATTGGGTTTCCATTTCCGTTGTTGACGGTTGCTTTTCTCTGTGTATGTTTTGTTTGAGTTGGCGGTATAAAAGCGCCTCTCATTAGAAGTTCTATTCATTTCTAAAATTCTCCTTAAATCTAAGCGAATAGGCTAACATCTGACATTTGCCATATTTAGTACCGGCCGGTATAAACACTCCACGAATTAGAACTACGTAAATCAATTATGATCTAGTTAATACTCTTTTTAGTTCCACGATATAAACCTCGCCATTGGTTATTATTTTATTTTATGCTAAGACTTTATATATTTTTAATATAGAAAGCGTTGCATAAATACGGAGGCGGAGACAGAGTGTGGAGATGCGAGCATTGAGGAATACATCATTGAAGATTCTGGACAATTGATTCCGGTAATTTTAAAGTACTTTATATTATTAGAAGTTCGCGGTCTCACTTAATGTAGCGCTTTTTAGTTCGAGTCGATATCCAGTGGCGGCAATGATGTGTTGATTTTAACCGACATTTTTTGTGATTTTTTTTTTCATGGAGAACTTACTTTTACTTTGTAACGAATTTCAATACATAACGAATAAAATTTACCAAAACTTATAGTGTATTCTTATTTAAAGAATACAGGGGGCTGTGAAGGCCATATGCAACGAGAGTGAGAGTTAATTGTAGTACTGAGTGCTTTCAGAAGGCGCAGTCATTTAGCAACGATTCGGTAAATATGTTCTGAGTTAACTCTGCTTAGACGAACAAAAAATAAAACACGGAAAACAAGAAATCAGAACTATTAGAAATCGGAATTCCTCATTCAAATATGTTTTTTACATTTTATTTTTTTACGTGGCGTAAAAAAACATTAACGTAAAAAATGATTTTTTTACATGTAAAAAACCGTGTAAAGAATGTAAAGTAAAAAACCGGAACAACGCAGCGGCGCTGCCCAAGCAACTACTTCTTTTAGCTCAACCCACTCGTATTGCTGTACTTCCGTGAACTGAGTAGTCCATTTATTTAAATAGTCAAAGCAATTCACATAAAACTTTTTTATTTCTAATTTAATTTGTTGCTCATCAACACTGCCATTATCAACTAATTGTCGTAAGTTGTTACGTATTCCTAGTGGAATGAAGTCCCCATCAACTCTACTTTGATACTTATTTTTTAAAGATTGTATTTCATTAGATACGCTCAAAATAGTATTTTTATCACCTTCAATGTTCTTAATAGTATTATTGAATATAGCAGCCTGGTTATGTATGAATTTTAACCAAAGTTCTGATGACTCGTCTGAAAAAAAATTGTAGTAATGGCGCCGGGCATTTTTCTATTGACAAAAAATACGATTTTAACGGTACACATAGCTGTAAAATCCTTTTCACGGCAGGCATTAAGGCTAGTCATCGGGTTTTACTGTACCCTAGTATTTTTTATATTCAACATCAGCCTCCATACAAAATTCTTTAAAGGATTCAACTCTAACTGTGTATATATGAAAATATCCATATATTTTTATAACAGCATGCTCAATATCAATTGGAAGCAAATCTGCTGCTGTTGGTATAGCATTATGGACAATGTGTGCAGCACATCCAACGCCTAATAATTTTTGGTTTAAAGAATTTTGCAGTTTGGTAAATATGTTGTTTTTACCTTTTCTTGCAACTCCGCCAAAATTTGTATATGCGTTATCTGCACAGTATGCAACTAGTTTTTCAGTTAATTGAAATTTTGTTAAAATATCTAACACTGAATTAGAAATCAACTCGGCGGTTTCTCCCGGCAATGAAATAATTTCGAGTAACTTAATCTTAATTCCTGAGTTAAAGTCAAAATATCTAATCAAGAAAGGAAAAAGTTTTAAGTCCTTGTGGCATGAGGTATCCGAATATATAGATAGGAAGTCTATACATTGTAACTCTAACTCTAATTTTTCCAGTGAATGAACTTTTAAAACTTTTGTAATTATAGTTTCAGCTTTAGTGCGACCACACGCAAATTTTTGTTCGAACAGCTTTTGAATTAATTTTTATGTACAATCCATTGAACGGAAGCTTTGGTTGTGTATAATGGTATGATAGGAAAAAACTGCTTCCGAAATCGCTAATTCTTTTTCCTTATCGCCAAATTCTTCTTTTCGGAAATATGTAGAAAGTTTACTAGAGGTAGCTGCACTTGTCAACATTCTTTTATGTTTTTCAGACTCACTGTGCCGCGTTATATCGCGTCTCCCTCCAGATGTGATGGAAAAAATACTTTGACAAACCGTCCCTACGAAGACTAACCATCCTCGGAACCGCACAAGGAGCAGAGCCATTCTGGGGCTCAGGCAAAAATAATTTGCTTGATTATGATTAAGGAGGGGAGCCATCCCACGAGAGCTAACCACCCTCGGAACCGCCCTAGGTTGAGAGCCAACCTGGGGTTCAATCGGCACATCTGACTCGAAGCAAACTAATTAAAAACAAACATAATTAAACTGATCACATATAATTATGATTGAACAAAATGACACGCGATTCAGTTCACACAACTTACTATAAGCAAAACTACAGTAAACATGCAATAGCTGGGGAGCTAGTGACCGTTTGGTTACGTTATAAGTACCAGGGCTAAAACTTTCACGATCGTTTCTTTGTAATGCAGGAATACGAAAATCAGAAGTCAGGCAAGCCTCCGAGGGTGGGTTTGGCGGCCCTAGAGGGCTAAATGTACTAATCTACCAATCATACCTTCCGAACTTACCTAGTTTTAGTATTGATAATTAGAAACAAACTTTTCTAACACTTGTCCTTGATCTTGGCTATTTGTTCCATCAGATTCACAGCACAGAATTATACTAAAACTACACAAACGGACACGCGTTACACCGTTTTCAGACGCATTGATTTTTTGTCGGAATATCGGCTGACATTATTAAGCAGTAAGCACCAACAAAGTTATCTAAAAGCTTCAAAAGGGAAAGTGTGTGCACCGGATATAGACGATACGACGATCATAAACAAGAGAATTGCTGAACATTCTAATAATTATGACCAAAACGCGAATTTCATACGGAAATTGGCAACATTGTGACATAAACTCGGTATGTCCCACTCACTTTTCTACTCCTCCTAATCACCTTCGTTGATTTTTCGCGTAGTTATAGCAGGTCCGGCTGCAAAGTATTTCATGGCGATTTAAGTAGGTCGAGAAGCAGAAACGAGAAAAAGTCGTAAATGCTGTACATTTCGCTGTACATTTCTTCATGCTGTACAGCAGGTCAAAATGCTGTAATGTACAGCGAAATGTTGTACGTATGGTCACCGTATTCTAAGGTCATGTTTTCGTTTTTGTTAACTATAGTCTAGTGGTCGTAGGTCGAAGAGTCCAAAACTAATTTTGCTATAAAAAATATTGATGATTCGGAACTGTCCGAAAAGGACGAAAGGGGGGGGGGGGGCAAATTGTACTTTTTGATACCAAGATCCACAAAGAGGGTAATGAGCTACGAGAAATCATCGCTGACTCCAATTCACCAACATATATCGCTAAATGCCTGGTCACCGAATGTTGGGAAAGAGGAGATACGTACAGCCAGTACGGAGTGAAAAACTCGCACGAATTGATCGAAAAGCTGTTAAATATCGGTGAGATAAAGGATAACGAAATGTTTGTATCATTCGACGTCAAAGCATTGGTTCCCAATACACCTGTAAATCAAGCAATGCGCCAACTCGATCTATGGCTATTCAAACATGATGACACTCCGGAATGGAAAAGAAAAGTTAAAACTTATACTAACTTAGCCACACCCTGCATGAACCAAAATTATTTCCAATCGCGCGAGAAATTTCATAACACAGCATCGTTGGTAGCAATGGTGAATCCACTATCCCCACTCCTCACCGAAATGTTCATGGCCTCGATCGATACAACCATTGTAGATAAAGGTTTTATGCCGAGGGTTTGGTACAGGTACGTCGATGATGTACAGGCGGTCCTGAAAAAAGATAAAGTAGACGAGATCCTGGCCGGAACCAACAGCATCCAACCAAAAAAAAAAAAAGATTCACAATCGAGAGAGAATCGAATGGAAGCATACCATTCCTAGATTTATTAATATCAAATACCGATGGTAGAATCCAATTTGATATACAGTAGACTTGCGAAAATTTGAACATCGAGAACTTGAACTATCCAGTAACTTGAACATCTAATTTTTTACATTACTAACTCTAAAACTTGAACAGACGGTAAAAACTGTTCAACTTTGAACAGTTTTTATCGTATGTTCAAGTTCAAGAGCCATTAATGTAACCGGCCTCTAAAACTTGAGCATTTTTGCAGTGTGTTCAAGTTTCAGAGTCAGTAATGGAACCTGACTCTAAAACTTGAACATATGATAAAAATTTTCAAGTTTTAGGGGCAGTGTATTTTGTGCATTTAAGCGATCCCGCATAAGAATTTATGTACGTTGTGGTTGAAGCAGATAGACTTTGTCGACTTCAAGCAGGCATACGACAGTATCGATCGTAGTGTACTGTACAACATCATGCTGCAATTTGGTATACCAGCAAAATTAGTGCGACTGACAAAGATGACGATGACAAACTCCGTCTCACAGGTCAGGATCCATAATAGACTTACTGATCTATTTGAAACACAGGGCGATGGACTGGCACCGACGATCTTCAACCTAGCACTGGAATACGCTATTCGGGCTATGAATATGGACAACAGCAAGACGCTACTCATCAAGTCGACACAATTATGTGTCCCGAAGATTGGCCAAAGCAGAAGAACTTCTGCATACGCTCGATACTGAGCTGCAAAAGGAGTTGGACTACGTATCAACGAGGGCAAAACTAAAATAATGATGTAATCCACGACAAGAACACCTGCACAATCGAGCATCAATGTGGGGGACCAGTTCGTGAATGACTTTATATACCTGGGTTGCGACTTGTCAAGGGACGCCAACGAAACTGATGAAATCAAGCGACGGATACAGTTAGCTAATAAGACTTGAGGAAATGAAATGAATGAAATCGAAATATGTGCACAGAAACACGAAGCTTCGCGTGTACAAAACCATTATACGACCAGTGCCATACTATGGCTGCGAAGCATGGACCCTAACTCAAGCCTCCAGAAACATGTTAGGCACATTTGAACAGAAGGTTCTGTGGCGAATTTTCGGGGCCGTTTGCGATCGAGGTAGATGGCGTATCCGGTATAACCATGAGTTACATAAACTGTGCTAATTGATGTTTCCAATCGACTTTGGCAACCCTTGCGAAGTAGGAGTGGGCCTCCAGGTCTACCTTCCCACAATTTTTCGGAAGCTGAGCTGTGAGCTGGAAGTTTTGGTAATCGTCAAACTACAACGACTTCAATGGGCAGGGCATGTACAACGAATGGACGATGATCGCATGCCAAAAAGAGTAATGAACACAGAACGAGTCGACGAGGCGAGTGAGACTGCGAAGACGACCAAGAACTCGTTGAGAGAGCTCAGTATATGCGGGCGCCGAGCAGCTACTTGGGCTTCCAAAATTGGAGCACGCGGTCACGTGGCCGAGATAATTGGAGGGCAATGATCCGTCGCGCCACGATGATGATAATGATTCTTGCACTAATCTTCTATCCAGAGCAGCTTAGATCATATTGTTAGTGTAATTGTGTGGTCTTAGCCTGCTCTGCTCTGCATAGCTGTTAAAAAAACCGCATATGGAATAGTAAACATACAAAATTGTTTTGCTGCCTAAAGGAAATTTATCCGATTGTATCTGCACTAAGGATGAAATTTTAGTTGACGTTTGAATGCTAAACTAAACCAAGACACATTCCCAGCAAAGACATGCCCCGTTTTCGTGTTCGCTACTCTAAACTGCTCACGATCATTTATTTTGCCGCCTATACTGCTCTATTCTGATCTGTAAAGAAAATAGAGAAATACCGAGGATTTTTTATTTACTTTGTTTGGACAATTTTAGTGGCCAACGCAAGGCGTAGAGTGCAAGCCACCATCTGCTAGATAGAAAGCATCCAAAGGAGCTCTTAGCTAATTGTGTTGACGAAGGCCTACTCCGATTCCAATACCATTTACCTAGACTGCAAAAGAACTGGACGATGAGTTATGTGAAATAAAAACAATCTCTGGTTTAAGAATTATTTTTCTTTTATTTGTAAAAAGATATTACGAAAACAGATATAATACTTTGTTTACTTAGTTGAAAAATAAGAACTGTATACAATGATATTTATTTACAAAAAGATAAGAAAACATAAACATGCATATTCATAGATATAATATCACGAATTGTTAAATTCAGGGAAGATTTCATTTTTGGAAATTATACATATATAAAATTTCCAATTTCCTTGTTTCGATCCACTAAAGTTTAAAAAATAAACAAGAATTAGAAGAAAAAGAAGAAGTGATAAAATTATATGAAAAATAATAATTAAACAATAATTAGTATCGAATGTATTATATACAGAATACAGTACTACTTACTAATTTTACAAAATTTTCTTGAAATTCTTGGCATTGCTTTTTCTCTTATACTATACTCCTTTTTATCTTTTGCGGACACGCGTCTTTACTTCTAGCTCCATGTATGCGTTTTACATTCGAACAAATATAAAATAAATGTCCTCCTTTTTTCTAAACTAATGACTAAAATATTTACAATAACAAATTATCAATTGACACTTGTAATTTTTCTATACAAAAACTCAGTTATGGACACTTACATAAATATTCGGCACAAATTCTAGTCTTATGTTATACATAGATAAAATTGTTTTTCTATAGTTAATCGCAAACTTCTTCTAAAGAACATTTTGCATAATTGTTTATTTTTTCAATAAATTAATATTTTCAGACTAGAAATGTAATACAAATTGTGGGAAGGTAGACCTGGAGGCCCATTCCTAGTTCGCAAGGGTTGCCAGAGTCGATTGGAAAACATCATTTAGCTTTTTGACACTTCCTTGTGTATTCCTTTTCTGGCAATTAAATCTTGAAAAGGCAATTACTTCTTTATATTTTTTTCGTTTCTAATAATTATCCATTTGGTCCTTCTTTCAATAAATGATGAATTCCGGCATTGATACGTGCTACGGCCCGACAATTTTGTATTACACAAAATCCAAAATTAACAGTTCTTTGAATTCTTATTTTAAATCGTTTGCCCATTTTTCATGTATGTGATTATTTACACAGTAGAATATAGTGGTGGAAATGAGCAATGTATTCAGTAGACGGTTGCCTATTGAACCAAATCCCGAAGGGGAGAAGTAGGCTGCTTAAGAAAGAAGGAAACTATTGAGAACTTTGAACAATGCAAAGTAAAATGGCAGTTTATAAATTACTGTTGCGTACAATATATTGTCTAGTGTTTTAAATATTTTAAATTTATCTTAACAATGATTTTATCTTATTTATCCTTATAATTCGGTGGTAGTTTCCACTTCAGACCTATCCAAATCGTTCAGATATGAGAATCCTAATTGAGCGTAGTCCCTTTTTCCGAAAGTTACATTTTCGTTTGTGGCACTGATGTGATTTGGATCCAGACTAGATCTGAAATTATATAAAAAAAAATATTGATGAGTATATTTATTTTAGAATGACATCCCTTGTCATGTTCAACATTAGCTATACAAACAAGTTCTGTCAAAAACTGCATAAGAATATACAAGAAAGCTATTAAATCTTCTAAGAGGAATTTTTTGAGGGACTACTGCTAATTGAAGAGACGGGAGCATCAGCAAGACTTTTTAAGATTCTATCCAAAGGCTACAGCTGTCCGTCGTCCATCAAAGGACCGACGCGACGGTGCCTGGGCTGAATCTTTAGCTAAAACCATCGAACTTCTTATAACTACACTCTTCCTGGACAGCGAAGACCGCTGCGGTGACATAGACGAACTCTTCGTGAGAAGAAATCACATTGGTAATCGCAGAAGAGAGAACGATGTGGGACACTGACAGCTTCTCGCCCTACAAGTCTCCGGGCCTAGACGGTGTAATTACCGTTATGCTTCAGTAGCTGCGTGATATGGTTACTCCGTGGCTAATGTCCATCTTAGAAACTGAAGAGCATTGAACCACGTCGACAAGTCCTTGAAGTATGTGAGTGTGACCTTCATTCCGATGGCAGGGAGATGCGGACATGAGTTCGCGAAGTACTTCAGACCTATCAGCCTCATCTCTTTCGTAATGAAAACACAATAACGAGTCCTGCCACATTTGGCAGCTTCTGTCGGAAGCACTATTTTCAAAATGCCAGCATGCATATCTTAAAGGTAAATCTACGGAAACGGCTCTTCATGAGATTGTATGCAGATGCACTATTGAACTTGACTTATAATATGTACACTAAAAGCAATTTACTCTAGCAGTCTTCATATACATATATAGGGGGCGCTTTTAACAACGTCTGAACGCCTGGACTGCAGAATGCCGACTAAGTGTGAATCCGGGTAAAGCCGAGCTGGTACTGTTTACCACAAAGTTAAAGATACCGGAGTTTCAACTCCCACTGTTTAACGGCCACTCTCTGAAGCCACCTCCCGTCATCGTCGACTCTAAGCTTAGTTGGAAGGTAAATATCGAATATCTCATCATAAAAGCCCGTATGGACTGCAGGAGAACCTGCAGCAAAAGCCGGGGACTCTAGCCAAGGATGGTGCAATGGCTGTACAAGGCTGTGGTATGATCTATTATCGCCTACGGAGTGTTGGTATCGTGGAAAGCTCTTAGTAAAAATACAACTTTAATATATCGAACAAAGTTTAATGAACCGCGTGTATCAAAGTCACAAGTGCTATGTGCATTGAATATCATCTTACGTAAATAAACCTACAAATAAAATTAAATGCTGTAGGTATGTAACATGATCTTTTAATCGGGGAGTACGGGACGTGCTCCCAACGGACAACATCGGCAACTGGCTTGCTGGCGGTATGGGACAAAGGAGAAGGGATTAGCAACTACGAATGCAAAATTTTCACTTATGGCTCAAAAACGGCATGCGTGGTGGGCGCGGCGATCTTCTTTGAGGATCTGGGACTATCTGAGTCCTTTCGCCTCCTAAACCACGTGTGTTTCAAGCTAAAATACTGGCGATAAAATTTTCACTTATGGCTCAAAAACGGCGTGCGAGATCAGTGCGGAGATCTTCTTCGAGGATCTGGGACTATTTAGGTCCTTTCGCCTCCGAAGCTACGTAAGTGTGTTTCTAATTGAAATACTGGCGATAAGGGAGGCGTATCAATCCCAAAAGCGCAACTCTGTCATCATAATTAACAGCGCCATTTTCACCGACAGCCAAGCCGCGATAAAGGCTTTTAATTTTATCCAAATCGGTAATGCCTTATGGAGCTGACCGGTATCTAGGGCGCTATGGCCACCATGTACAACTAACAAAAGACAGACGTTCTCCTGAAGGTAACCCCCGACCGGACGTAGCCAGAGTCACAGCCATTATAATGGGGCACAGGCCAGACTGGGTATTCCGTACAATGAACACTGCCGGAGTGCTAGGATGCTAGGGCTACGCATCGAGAACTGGGTGAAAAACCCTACGCCAACGAATCCCCTATCTCCTCGAAGACGATTGAGGAGATATTACGCTTCCTTAACTCGGCGGGATGGTTCTGAGAGCACTCTAATATTTTTCTCTTCTACGAGGCGTGTGGTATCAAAACGGTGTTCAACAGCGCTACTTCGCAGCAGCGGAATGACTGCCACTTCAACCAACGAACCAATAAAAAATTTTATTCGACGTTTCACAACGTCGGTTAAACCTGTTCCCAGATCGTTTCAACTTTCTCCCATATTGCTGGCAGAGATCCAATACTAAGGGAGACACATGGGGGAAGGGGAGGGTTTAGTGGATATCATTTGCCGCTTTGAGTCTCAGATGCTTCAATCTAGAATTTAGGGGCTCATTTCCCAGGCGCGTTAATAAAATAAAATGAAATGCGTGGAAAGACTACCGCGCGACAAAAGTGTGTAACTTTCACTAAATATTTTTAAAGTTGCCCGCATACTGAATCGTGTGGTTTTGCTTTTCACCCCCTACCCCTAATATATGATGATGGTGGAAGATATGTCATCAAGAGTCCTAGAATCCATTTCAGCGACTACGAATTACAGAACATTGACCGTTTTTATTTAACATCACCCTCACAACTCCAGAGTATTCGCCTCGATTCACATGATACCCATATTGCCTAAATTGTACTCCACTGCTAAGAAGGCACTTTTTTCTTACCAAGGGACTCAAAATGCTTTTAAAAGTAGTTGAGGGGATTCGCCGTATTATCCCGATCCAGACGGCAGCCGTATTTTCTAGATTTCACTTCATGTTCAACAATGTACTTATATCAACACCGTGGGGTAAAAACACCTTGAACAACACTCTAGTGCATTGGCCTCATCACATCATCGAATTAGAAAATGATACCAAAAATAATACGTACTCCGCGTTTTAACCATGATAAAATGTATGGTCATCGTAGCGACGCGAGCGCTGCTTTATCTCGGTGGCGTGAATTTTAAAGTGTACTTTTCGATTCACTGCCTAGTGAGGTGTCACCATAGAAGATGCACTTTAAAACTATAGGTAAGTATAATTGAGATCACGATCAAGATAGAGGACGATGATGATAGGTCTTCGGTATTGTTCTGTATAACTTCCAACACTATTTCCAATGGAAAAGAAAAAAATCTCTCAATTGCCTTCTTCGGTATTGTTCTGTATAACTTCCAACACTATTTCCAATGGAAAAGAAAAAAATCTCTCAATTGCCCTTACTACTTGTGGGGCATAGCGCGTCAACTGTTCCATGTGGCCCAGTTGACGTTTCTATGGCACAAGCTGGTTTCGGGAAATGCAGTTGCCAGCATGCATCTCCTGCACATCCATGGCCACGAACGTCGTGGACGGGATTCGAACCCGAAACGCCGGTAGTCAAACATGAGACTGATGCCTCAACACATTGCGCTACCGGTCGAGAAAAAAATAAACGAAAAATTAAATTTATCAAATAGAAAATCAAGCGGACAACCGAAAAAAGAAAACAGCGAATAGGGGCAGAAAATGGAAAATGCTAATATACATTGAAAATGGAAAATATAAAATGAAGAATGAAAAAACGAAAAATGAGAAATTTAAAATGAAAACTGGAAAACAGAGAATGGAAATAAAAACTAGTACGGATCTTGGAGAGAATGACTGCGTTCTGGATCCTAAACGTCCGAAGTATTCAACAATTTAGATGCATGTAAATCTGAAAGAGGGGAAATTCTGATCTCATATTTTCCCTATCTCAATTTGTTCCCTCTACTACGAAATTGAAAAAAAAAAATTTGAGAAATGGAATGAGCTCGGCTTCACTTTTCACACGATATTCCAGACGATATTTTTGCCTTTATTTCCCCTCTATGGGGACCTAACCCATAGAGGGGAAATAAAGGCGGAAACATTGCGGAAACTCGAGGAAGCTGGATAGTGGTCAACCATGCAGGTGTGCTTTACTTAGACTGAGAAGGTGAGAAAGAACCTGCAGCTTGACATAATTTCACCCATTTTTTCTACTTTTAATTTAAAGAAATTCGGGAAAAGTCTAAGAAAAAAGTCTAAAAAACACGATTGAAGATATTGGAAAAGTCAAAACGATTATGAAAAATAAATTTGGGCGATGGAAAAAAAAACTTTAAATATAATAATATCATACAACAACGTGTTAAAATACGAACCTTTGGAAAAGAGGATTTGCTGTGGAAACATCATTAAATCGATTATTTCGTCCTAACGTATTTGTCATGAGCTCGTTGTGTCCTCCGACATTTTGATGAAAACCATTTCCCCGTCTTCCCAGCGTACTGTACGCGTTATTCGGCATCATCTGATTATTATTGCGTCCAATCGTGTCCAATTTATAGCCACCATTCTGATAGTGGTTGGAGTTTTGCTTCAGACGGCCAAGGGTTAGGGTGCCCGGTAAGGTTCCCGTTCCACTTGCCAACGGATTGGCATTGTTGTTTCGATTCATCTCTAAGGTTCGATTGAATGTATTTTGGCGATTGCTATTATTTACATTGTTATTGATATTACTGTTGTTATTGTTACGCCTGAGGGTGGCGGTTGTCGCTGTTGTCGCCTCGGAATGGGAAGGACTCGATTGACCGTTCTCCTTGTGCGTGATGTAGCTTACATTATCCAAGCTGAAGGCATGATTTTTTGCACTGAAATCCAACTGCAATTCATCATCTCCATCGTGAGGTACAGCCATAGCTAAAACTTGAGTTTCGTATTCCTTGAGATTGACCGCCGTGTCACCATTTTGGGATCCTACAATAACGGGATCATAGCGGGTCGGACTGGCCGGGGCGGAATATTGTCGCATCCTTTGTTTAAAATTTTTGTATCTGAAAAGAGTAGAAAAATACATGTTGTTGTAAATCGTGTAATGTATTAATAATGGATTTGGAAATGGAAATCAAGATCAATATCGCATTATTATTAAAGCTACGGTTAAAAATTATACGTATTATACCTTGAAACTCAGCTAGAACGGATAAGAAGATTCACACCCTCCGGAAAGTCGATTTCACCTCAGACATTAGATTCGGGGTTTAAAGAGGTAAAGGTAATTGAATGTTTGCCTAAAGCGGCTTGAGGGTAGAGCCAGAGTGGATTTCGACTATAAGTATTTTAGTACGGATCAACAGTGTATACATTATAACCATGGACCGAGTTCATGGAAATTTAGTCACTAAAAATACGTATCGATTTCGCCCCCGGCTTAGATACGATCCAGAAATTACGCTGCAGAGAACTGGAATAATAAAAAATAAGAAAACAAAAGAAAGAAAACCCTACCCTGAATTTTTACCCCGAACCATGGGCGTTAGTCGGGGATGCTAGGAGGCCTAGATCCAACCGGAGGAGTTCAGTAAGTAAAGTAACTCCCCAATCCTCACCCCCGTAAAGGTGATAAAGGAAGGTCTTGTCCAATGAACGATGTTTGGTTCTAGCCAGGTCATTCGTAAAGAAAGTCAGTGAGGGTTGCTTTCTTATCTTCATTCCCGCAACTTCGGCAATGCGAATTGTAGGGGATACATAGCCTGATTGTGTGATCAGGTCAATGGCACTGTAATGACCGCCGCGAGTCTGGCGACATCTCTACGTTATTTGGTCGTAAGCTCAGATGTTATCCCCCTGTCATAAAAGGGCCAGATTTTCCTTGATACGGCGCGTCGTGGTCTTCAGGTACTCCTGGACATTCCGAACATTCAGCCAAGTCGACAAATTTAAACCTGAAGAGATATTGTCTACAGCTCCCATGTCCAGTAACTAACTTACTGTGTCAGGTAACGATGCTTTTGGTTCATGGTTTATCCACAACTCGATTTGCGAGATCCTCTCTCTCATTTGCCCTAACCCCTAGTAGTACACATCACGTCAACTATTCTATGTGCCCTAGCTGACGTTTCGTTGGCATGAACCAGTTTTGGACGATGCACGTTGCCAGTGTGCACCTGCTATTCCCATTTAGCCGCCTACCTGCGACAAGTCGGAAGATGTGGATCATTATTACGCCCCACACCACAGGGGGAAGACAACATAAATATGTCATGAGTATGTATGTCCATCGATCTGTTGGCGATTTTTCCTATCGCTCCTGCTTGACTTGTGTCTTTCCCTATTTCTACATCCTTTTCAAACTTCGGCATTCGTAAAGGTGCGTTTCGCTAGGCTCCACTCTTCGTCGATCGCAGGCGATGATGAAAAAGATAGTTACTAGCTGAGTAAGCTGATAATTGCAATATGGGTGCTGCCATAGGCTTTTCTTAGTGACTTCACTGCATCTAAGGGAAGGTCCACTTCTAACCGCCCCTGGAACACTCTCCAGATGCTGCCCTTGGTGGTTATCTCAACCAAATCGTGTCACTCAATCCTAGTCTCCTAGTGCAACGTCCTAACTTCAACTGCCATCTCCGAAGCTTGCAATACGTTGGATTTGCATTTTTCAACCAAATTATGGCTGTGTGTCATTCAAGAAAGAAGTTCACCTATTTGGGTACTCCTTATGTGAGTTACTTTCTCCGGCATCTCTTTCAACCCCGGGTCAGATTTGACCTTTTTGAATAACTGCATTATCATTTCCCCTCTTTGAGATATGATCATTGCGTCCGGTCTACTCCCTATCTTTTCTCCCCTTTTCACTCTTATTTTGACCGTTTCTTCCGTTCGACTTTCGTCAAGGGTATTTTGGGAGCCTTATTATAAGGGGGGTTACTGCGCTTTCTTCTTTTTGGTAGTTGACAGAAGGGTAATTTTCTTCTCTATCTCTCGCCTACGCTTCAACCTGTCGCACCGGATACCATAATTTATACCGATTAAGCTTCGTTTTCCAAGCTGCGGAACTTCGCTGCGGAACAGACTGCCTCAAAATCCATGTTTTCCTATTTTCGAAGCTGCAAGATATCGCTGCGTGTTGCAGAACAGACTACTTTCGAGGCAGTCTATCCCGCAAGACGCAGTGGTATCCTGCAGCCTGGAAAACAAGGCTGAAAGTAGTCTATGCCGCAAGACGCAGCGGAATTCCGCAGCTTGAAAAATGGGGCTTTACGTACATGGAATGACGACTGATACGAGCATGTCCAAAAAAGGGAAATTGGTGTTGTAGATTTGGCTAGGATCACACCAAGTGTTGAAAACGTTAAGGATGTGCCTCGAACGCCTAGTAACGTTAGATGTAGGGCCAATGCTTGTCTAGAATGATCACAATAGACATTCTAGTAGATGAAAATTGACAAAGCATGCAGTTTGCAGTCATCGAAGGTACCGGAATATACATAGTCTTTCGACAAAGAAGACTGAGCAAATGGTAACGGCTGGCGTGGATAAAACACTGAAAAATGACATTGGACGCAGACACTAATGCTGTAAAACGTCGTGTGAGGTGAATCACTCAGGAGTTGATTTTCAATGTGAACTGGTTGATAGAGAACATATAGTATATCTATGTATAGAAATTGAATCTGGACGGCTCACTCCACTACCCTGAGATATCCGAGAAGATTAGAGGACTCGGAATGCGTACCGCTTCACTATTAATGATTTGCTGTAAGCTGCGAAGTTTTGAAGTCGAACTCTAAGCATTAGGCCACAGAACTTAGTGTAGATCAACCAGAGATCTACACGCAACTAGAGAGCATTTGTGGCATTCTTAAAGAATTCCAGGAGGATGACGAAATACCTAGGTTCGTTCCACGATGAGGGCTTATTAGTTTGACTTAGCCTTTTGATCTAATGCCTAGGGGTTTTATGATAAAGCAAAAAAAAAGTCGAGCTGCTTTTAAATAATGCGATAATAGTTCCAGGTAGACTAATAGAAAAACTAGGATTTAATAATAGGGAATTAAGTTTCGCTAGAAAAAAATCTACGAATACTCACTTTGACCATGAAACACAAATGTATATGATTCCGATAGTTCCCAGTATTAATATAATAATCGATATGACTATGAGCGCATAGGGAAAGACTTCATCGTTAATAGCAACCGCTGCCTTCACCTAAAATAAAAACAAAATAAAGGAGTTAGAGTGATCCATCAAACCTTTACATTGGCCACCTCACCTTCTGGATTTGTTGTTTCGGCTCGACTGGTTCGAAGATGCCTCGTGCTGTTGCCCTAGCAATTCCCGAAGCAGCAAAATTGATATCAGTTTGCGCTTCGGGCTCCAAAATTGTCGCGGCAATGGGTGTCGAATTCCTGGGCAAAATCGCTTCCGTTTTTGGATCAAGTGAATAGAACCACACATCAGTCGCTTGGGGATTCTCTTCCACAGTTCCGTTCTCATTCAAATATTTTTGGTTACTGAATCGTTCAATGATGGTCACCAGACCATTGGATTTCTCATTGAGAAGATCCTGGAGTTCCAAGTAGTGTGTTCGAACTTCATTGGGGGTCGAATCGGAGAAGACAAGTGCGAGTCTATGTTGGTCGGTTATTTGATTTATGACGACTCGAGCCCGACTCCTGTGCGAGCCTTCTTCTTCGCCATTGTTATCTCGTGCTTCGACGTAGAATATCATAGGGAAGTCCTTGGCTTCGTTAAGGGCTCGCTGAGTTTTTATTATGCCCGTGTCTTCGGTAATGGCGAAATATGATGTTGGCTGAAGTGGATTTTAATGAAATAAACACTTTCATAAAAGTATGAGTTGATTGACTTACCAAATTCTCATCACCAATGCTATTGTCCTCCTCATCAAATATTCTATACTTGATCATACCGAATTTCCCTGAATCACGATCAACCGCCTTCACCTGCAGGATAGGCATATCCATGTCCGCATTGGGATTGACGACGGCGTAGAAAGTGTCGTTTCGACCCCGATGACCCTTACCAAATACAAACACTGGCTCATTATCATTCTCATCCTGAACGATAATCTTTACGGTGGAGATGCTCTTTTGAGGATTCACGAAATATTTGTGCGATACTAGTTTTATAACAAGTTCATGTTCCGTTTTATTTTCAAAGTCCAAATGATTGTCCAAACTAATTCCGCACGCATGATCTTCCAAAGATACTCGGAAGAGGTGTAAGTCATTTCCTTTCATTATTTCACACTTGAATCCGGCATTCGTTTTAGTGGCCTTTTTCGAATTGATGATTTGCACTAATTTTATTGTGGCATTGAGTCCAGCAGTTTCTGGTACACCGATCGAATAGCTATCATCACTGAATGCTAATCCTAAGGTTTCCGGATTAGTTATCACGGCACCATCGTGTTTAGCCTCGACAATGGCTTCATTGGGATCAGTGAGGACATGGCGAACGTAGATTGGAAGAGTAGCTACCGAGCTCAATTGTGGTTCACCCATATCGTAGGCACGAACATCAACTTGATATTCAGTGTCGTCTTCTTTCCTCAGTTCGTCGCGAATGCGAATCGTTCCGGTATCGGGATCAATTTGGAAATACTTGAGTGCCTTTCCACGACCCACAATTTCATAGCGAACAACATTACTGGGCGATGTACCATCAGCGTCAATGGCTGGCATCGCCCCGACCGTGGTGCCAATTGGTTGATCATCATTGACCGTAACAGGTTCTGGGACGGAAACGAATACTGGTGGTATGTCATTACGATCGTCCACTTCCACTTTGAGACGGATAAAATCGCCAATGTCGTCACCTTTATTTTCTAAAGTTCCAACTATCAGCATGTGAGTCTTGTCCTTTTCGTAGTCTAACCCGCGAACTGTTTTTATTTGACCTGTTTTTGTATCAATTTTGAATAAGTCGGTGGGACCGTCTCGAATGTGGTATGTGATCTGCAAAGAATTATTGGTTGAAAATTAAACGCACATTTGAACCATGTGTTTCTTGTAGTCTTATATTAGAATGTGATTACTATTAACTTACATCTTTCTTGGTATCCGGATCTTCTGCTTTCACTGTAGCAATTATCATGTCAGGCACGTTTTCCGGAACATGAACTTCCATTGAACTGTCGGAAAACTTGGGTACTTCATCCTGAACAACAAAAAATATACCAGATTAAACGCGAACCTTAGTTTATTTTAATAATTGAATTAATTACCGGTATGTCCATCACCAGCACTGTAACACTAGCTGTACCCAATCGGGCATCAGGTGCCCCATCCTTTGCGGTTACAACAAAAACATATTCCTTTTTCGTTTCATAGTCCAACGGCGTATTTGTTCGAATTTCACCACTTTCCGGATTTATCGTGAACGGAATATTATTAGGTATTGTGTACGTGATCTGCGCATTGATGCCTTCATCGGCATCCGTAGCATGAACCATACCCACGAAGGCATCTTCTTTGCCCTCGTCAACTTTAAACACGTACGGCAATGTCAATTCGTCGAATTCAGGATTCTTATCGTTTATATCGGTGACTTTGATATTAACTGTAGCGCTACTGGACAATCGACCATTATCCTCAGCCATGATGAGCAGTTGATATCGGGTCAAACTTTCACGATCCAATTTTCGAATGACTGTTATAACACCGGTTTCAGCTCCAATTGCAAATTGTCGTAGATCGTTACCGTTCATGATTTTGTACGTGACTGGATCATTTTCAGGATCTTCGGCTTTGACCACGGTAACAGTTGAATTGATTTCGGCTCCTTCACTGACCTATGGTTAGACGAATATATAATAATGGTATTAGTTAAACAGTTCATTTACACGAAAAAAAAGCTAGCCAGTAAAATAACTAAAAAAAAAGCAGAAATTGTTCGATTAAAAACTCAGAAGTATTGACAATAATCATGAGAGAAACAAGACATAAATAAATAACTGGCGCAACAGTCCAATTCGAACCATGGCCTCGAGATGAGTTAGCATCATCTCATTTTCTAGATCGTGACGGTCTTGTGCAGAGGTGTGTGATCAGCAACACGCTCAACCGAGTTATTTACCCCATAATGGGTACTCATTTAACAGCTGAGTGGGCTCATAGTCCGACACGTAAATCCCCTTTTTTATCGAAAACTACCGCATTCAATAGGAATCGAATCGGGGTCCAGTGCGTAGAAGGCGAACGCGCTAACCGTTGCGCCATCCGGACTACAATAAAATACTGAAGTCCATCAGAACCAGGTTTAGTGCGAAGACCACTCTCTGTAAAGAGAAAGACGGTGCTATCACGGTGCTATCATCAGTGATACACAGGCGGTCATCAGGAGACGGACGTCCTACTTTGAAAAACTACTGAGCCCGAGTCATAAAACGTCACCGAATGATATGCCAGTCTATTAACCGATATAACCTCAATTGACTCTTAACGCTCGAAGAAGTCAAAGCAGCCATCAGCCCACTGAAAAACAACAAAGCGCCTGGCATCGACGAAATACCAGCAGAGCTAGTCAAAAAAGGCGGAGCGCCCATCAAAAACTCCATATACTAGCTGATTTTAGACATTTGACTGGAAGAAACAATGGCAAAAGAATGGGGCCGTATAATATGAAAGGAGACAAACTATACTGCAATAACTACAGAAGCATTTCATGACGTTCTATATGATGCACGTCCCATAAGATCTTTTCGTAAATCTTGGAGACACGGATCAAAACTGTACGCTGAATAGATAATCGTGGAATATCAGGGAAGCTTGCATCGAAAAAGATCGACCACTGATCACCTTCTCACGGCAAAGCAAGTGTTTGAAAAATTGTTATGAATTCAATACCGATGTACATCAAATATTTGCTGACTACAAGCAGATATACGACAGCATCGACCGGACTCGTATATAAGAACATGCAACACTTTAAAATCCTGGCAAAATTAGTCCGGCTTACCGAGATGACAATGTCCGATTCAACAGCACAAGTCCGAATTAACAACAATCTGTCAGACGCATTTGACACACGTTTTGAAGTAAAACAGGAAGACGGGTTCGCCCCCGAGCTATTCAACATATCTCTTGAGTATGTTATACGAAAACTGCTGGTGCAAGCAACGAAAACCCTTCTAATCACAGATTTCCAAATAGTGAGCTACGCAGATGACATCTACATCCTGTTAATGTCACGGAGGACTGCGAAAGAAGCGCTGCACTCCCTTGATCAAGCAGCAAAGGAAATTCACATCAACAAAGAAAAAACAAAAGTGTTCACCCAATCCCGCAAAAACAGATCAAACACCGTGGGGGTGGATAATTTCATTTACCTTGGTGCGAGCCTAGCAGAGAATGGCGATGAAACTCTCGAAATCAAACGTCGGATCCAAGGCTTTCCAAATCCCCTAGCTCGTTAAAGAAGTCGGAGCCAAGAGTTAACCTCCTCAAACTTGCCAAGCCCGAGAATCCACAGAGTAAATGGAAGGAAGCATGAAATTAGCCATTAATGGACAAGCTTGGCTGAATCCGAAAGAGGCCAAGCATGGCCACTTTCGATTCGCTTTCCATGTTCAATTTCTTTCGTTTAAAAATGAAATGAAATGTATATGGATATTTTTGCTTTCCTTCGCATACCTTAAAAACTACAAAAACTAAGAAAATGCTGCTTGCAGATATGCTAGGACGAAACGGATGCTGGAGCATATATAGGTAGAAGGAGAGAAACGAGCGAGGGCTTTATACCGGGAGTCGCAACATCCTAGGGGCGGAGCTTGCACAGCTGGTTCCAAACCGCAGTTGTCCATACACACTTTGAGCGATACTAAGAGTAGTAAATCAAAAGTCCCTTGTATGGGCTCCGCTCACTCCGCGCTTAAGGGATCACAACCCTTAGTATAGCACAAACATGAACGCTCGCTCCACTCGGTCTGGGTGCAACAGTCTCTTGTGTGGACTCCGATAGTGAATCAACAGTCTCTTGTGAGGGCTAGGCTTGCTCCACGCTTTAGGGATTCGAACCTTCAGTATTGCACAAATATAAACGCTCGCTCTTGGTACAAAAGTCTCTTGTGTGGGGTTCGTTCGCTACGCTTGCTTCGCGGTTAAGGCATCACAACCCTCAGTATCGCACAAACATGAACGCCCGCTTCACTCGGTCTGGGTGCAACAGCCTCTTGTGTGGACTCCGATAGTGAATCAACTGTCTCCTGTGAGGGCTACGCTTGTTCCGCGCTTTAGGGATCCCAACCCTCAGTATTGCACAAACTGTCAAACATGGCTATTTCCGTTTTTTTTTATCGCGTTTAAAACGTAAGTATCCATACGGATTATTTGGGATGGCCACTATCACCATGGCTAGTTTCGGTGACCCAAATTGGATGTGCTTTCCTCCTCTTCTTCATTACCACAACTTCTACAGACGTCATTATACGGCAGCCGAAGCCGCCTGGCATGCTCTCCGATTGGACAATGTCCAGTGATGACACCAACGACCGCGCCTAGGCTTAGCTAAGTCTACAAAACAGCAATCGGACCTGTGCTGTGCCACGGATGTGAGACATGGACTCTCACCCCAACAACGGAGAAGCTGGTAAACATTTTCGAAAGAATGGTCTTGTGGTGGATCATTAAAGCTGTTTGTGATGGCGACCAATGAAAGAAGGTACAACAACTAGTTGTACGAAATCTACGCGAACTAGAGGTCTCCAAGTTTATTAGAATACGAAAGTTACAATGGGATGGATACGTGGTACGAATGAGTGAACAATGAACACGCAGAGGTTCATGTTACGAGGCAAAGGGGAAAGACCTTCGGGTAGACCGAATAAGCGATGAGTGGACTAAGTTGACAACCATAGTAAAAAGATTCTCGGATTCAGTAACTGGAAGATGCGGTGTTTGAACCGAGATGACTGGATGCGACGATTGGCGAAAGCTACATCCCGCGGAGGACACACGGGCTGATAAGTAAGTAATGTAAGTAAGCATACATATAACTGGTTTCGGACCGTGAATCTTTTTACTTCAGCGCTTCAGAGGGACTTAAAATACATCACATGTGTTAGTTTGTGCCTAGCTCGCACCACGTGTCACCGGTTTCGCGGGTTATAGTCCCGCCGTGACTATTAATGTTTATGTTGTCTTTTCCTTGTGGTGTGGGGCGTAACAAAAAGCCGCGGCCAATCCCGACTTGTCACAGTATGCGACTGAATGGACAGGAAGTGCATGTTAGTAACGTTCATCATCTGAAACCAGTTTACGCTAACGAACGTTAGAAACAGTTGCCCCACTAAGGTTTAGGGTAAATAGTAGAGTTTATGCTTTATATTCAACCTGAGCCTGAAATTGATCTGAAAGCAATGCAAACATGTTTCTTTCGTTTTTGTGAATGCAGGCAATGAAAACGCTTAATAATCTCCTATGTTATGAAGTCTGGTAACATTGGCTTACGTGTGTTGATTTTATCAAACATGGTATGTTATTCCATTACCAAATAAAGAAGCAAGAGGCTTATTCACATAACGTAGTTATTTAATGGTAATAACTATCTAAAATCAATCTTGTGAAATTTAATTTTCAATACGCTATATACGTTCAGGATCTGATAATTGGTATGCTGTCATTCATCATTTTCTATTATTAAAGCACAATGCATAAAGTCCAGCAATTGAATTGCATCCGCGCTGATTGCATTGATTATAAACCCTTTGAATTCTACAGTATCTAATAACCAAACACTGACTTAATTGTTATTGCTTCCAATGACCAAATTTGTTCTTATCATCTCACCAAAAATAAATTCAGATTCATTTCTATTAACAATATAGTACAATGCCATAGCAATAATATCACCCACCTGCACTTCATACACTGGCTTCAAAAATCTGGGCGGCTTCGTATTGGGTCCGGGATTAACAGTCACCTCAACAATGGCCTGCGAGTACAATCCGCCCGTATCTGTGGCTTGCACTGTAATGCTGTACTGTTCGCCGGCTATTAGACGTCCATGGGCCTCAATCTCACCGGTCGTTTTGTCAATACTGAATTTCGTTCCGCCATTGTTCGACACGTGATAAATGGAATAGGTGACCACTGCATTCTCGCCTTCATCATTGTCCACGGCTTGTACCTTTGTTAGAAGGCGACGTTCATTACCGGCCGTAATTGCAACGGGTGGTATAACGGGCAACTTGGGTGCATTGTCGTTAACATCTTTTAAGATCACTGTAAGACTTAGGGGAGCACTAGCAGCATTGCTGTTAGCTTCACGAGCCACCACTTGGAATGTGAATTTCCCCGGACTCGGTGGATCACGATCGAGATTCTCCTCATTCACTGTTAGAATGTTGTCTTTGGAAACACTAAAGAATGGTGTTGTTAATTCGTAGATGTATTCCGGTGTCGATTCATTGTCCGCTAGATCGGCATCAGTGGTCCGGAATGTGATTGGTTTCCCATTCTCGTCCAGCACCCTAGTTCCTATCAGGGAATTTTCGTTTACATAGCCAACGATGCTGCTGGCCTCCGCTACAGGCGGATTAGCATCCACCGGTTTAACGAAAATGGTCAACTTGGCCGTTGTAAAACGTTTCGCTTCCGATACTTCCTCGGCCTTAACAATGATATCGTAACGTTTGGCCGTTGACGTGTCTATCGCTTTTGTCTGTTTTAGGATGCCGGTTTGCTCGTCAATTTCGAAATAGTCTCCATAATTCCCGGGTGTGCCACTTAGGAATGAATATTTGATCAGAGAACTGATCGTGTCCAGGTCGACAGCTTGAATTCGCTCAGGCGATACGGTAAGGACTCCTTGTAGTGATCCAGCTGGTACCGATGCAGTATATTCGGGATTTATGCAGGCTCCGTCCAGTAAAACACAGCCACGGTATATGAATGATGGATCTAAATCGTCGGAATCGGCGATATTTACGGTGAGCGTGGCAGTAGATGAGAGTCGTTCGGATACATTTCGGGCCCGATCCTGGAAGAAAAATGGGAAGAGTACTCGTAAGTCACACATATTACAATATTTCAAGACGTATTCTGTACTTTGAGACATTGAATACACAAAACATACAAAATTGTTTAGATAAATGTTAAAATAAATGGCTCGGAATGGTATATGGTATATGCATATGCAATCTGCAATTCAATATACAAAAAAAATCTATTGAAGAGAATCTTGTTTTGTATTTTAAATATTTTGAATGATCTGGTAGCAAGCCAGAATAATTTATTAAACAGTTTAATGAGGGTTTTGCAGTGATTATTTCACACTCATTTTATCAGGTATCAAATGGACACGACTGAAGATTTGTTCTCCGCTCAGTTGGTGGAAGCAAAGTTTCTTCGGGGCATTTTTAATAATTTCAATCGTTGGACACCTAATTTGTAAAAAGGGGGTTACTCGCTTAAATCTTTCGTTTTTGTTGACTTGTGAACACGTTTTATTTTAATAATTAATAGAGAAGTAATTATTTGTTTATTTTCTATTGTATCAATAGAATAGAACAAAGAAGTGCTACTATTTACGGCACTGCGACCATGGGAGGTCTATTGTGCCATTGCCCGTGAGAAGATTATAGCAAGAGACACTCCGCCATTCTTACGAAGGCTAATATGTCTTTTGCAGGAGTATTCCTTATTTCTGCAAATCTTAAAGCGATCCGCCGGAAGAGCGTAAACTTTGCCTGTGCAATCGCTTGACATTCACATAAAATGTGAAGTGAGGTCTCGAGGGCCTCCAAACAAAGACAACATATCGTCTCTCTATATAAACCCATCTTATTTAGATTATATCTGACCCAGTGGTGACCCAAAAGGTAGCTGACAAGTAGCCTCAAGTCAGGTCTGCTCATGTGAATAGTGTCCCCATAATCGAAGAGTCTCATCAACTCCTTAGATTGCCGCAGCCCTGAAAGGTCATCCTAAAAGTAATGTTGAAGCCTTTTAGACCATTCTTTAATTATTCCCTTGGCTGAAGCCAGGCCTAAGCTACAATATGGTTCCGGTCCTATAAACTTAGACGTTGAGCCTTGTCCAACAAGTTCATCCGGTACAATACAAAAGGACTTGGTTGTCGGTCGCTAGACATTGGAGAAGTTTACGATATTCTTTCACCAGCCTTTAAGAAAGCCTTGGTGAAGATAGAGCCTAGCCTTGGTGAAGATAGAGGCTGCCTGGCTATCCGTGCAGATAGCAACTCGAGCGCCTCTGAGGTTCTTCTACAGAATTATCCTGGCGCAGACCATTATGGCATGGATCTCGGCTTGGAAAACGATAGGCTAGGCACCCATCACAATTGAAATCTTAGTGTCAGTCCTAGTCCAGTTTTAGACCGATCAGTGTACCACGTGGTACATCCTGAGTCTGAGCAGGATTGCCATTCTCCCATACCGTCCGGTCAGGAATAAGAACTAAGAATTTGTGCCCGAAATATAATTCCATAGTCATATAATCTCTCTCTCACAATTGCCCTAACCCCTTGTGGGGCACAGGGCGTCAACTGTTCCATGTGGCCCGGTTGGCGTTTCGTTGGCATAAACTGGTTTCAGAGCATGCAGTTGCCAGCATGCCCCTCCTGGACATCCATGGCCACGAACGTTGTCGTGGACGGGATTCGAACCCGAAACGCCAGTAGTCAAACATGAGACTGATGCCTCAACACACTGCGGTCGTCCCGGTTAGGCATATTTGCATGTCAGGAATTTGATTCAGAATTCTCACGTGACCGGTGCCACAAATAAAGACTTCAGAAGATAGCTGTAATCTAAGTGCTGCTTTTTATTGAATGAAGATGTGCAGCGGGGTAATTCCAATAATCGCTTCCATAGCGGGCGTAGGGCAAGTACTTACAGCCCCAGCTATACCAAGACAAGCTAGAGGCGTTATAATTTGTTACATTTCAGTATTGTTGAGCGCTGTTGAGCCGTTGGCCACCATACCAACGTAGTGTATGTGACTACAGGCCGTATCAGCATACAGTACAACTACTTCACCATCTTTGATGTCAGCCCCCATATCCGTCCAAAAAAAATTATACAAGCCCACATAGTACGTGTGGCTTTATTAATAACATTGTCAATGTGAGTATTCAAGTTAAGTCGCCAGTCAGTGTGATGCCAAGGCATTTAACTTCCCTGGAATACTCCAAAAACCGTCCTATCTAGAGAAATCGATCCGGAAGTTAGGTTACGTTTACGAGTGAAGGGCACTATGATGGTTTTTTTGTGGGTTTGCATTTAACCCTACTTTATAGCACCAGTGCAAGACCACATCAAGGGCAGCCCCCATCCATTCCGAGACGGTGGATTCAAATTTTCCCTTGACGACAATGATTATGTCATCAGCGTATCCGATTGCATAATATCCAAGCACATGAAGCCCGGAGGTTGTTGAAGAGGACTCTACACCGAAGTTCAAGGCATCAACCTTGATCTGAGGAGCACCCTCCAGTGGCCGAGGGAGGGACCTTTACGTGGCATCAACTGGGAAACGCCAAATCATACGGCTTGCTAGCTAGAGATGGTAGGCTGATCCTTCCAGGCACCTAAACACTCCACCAATGAAAACTACCTTCCTGTGCAATCAATGCACTGTGGAGCGACCGGTAGCGCAGTGTGTTGAGGCATCAGTCTCATGTTTGACTACCGGCGTTTCGGGTTCGAGTCCCGTCCACGACAACGTTCGTGGCCATGGATGTGCAGGAGGTGCATGCTGGCAACTGCATTCTCTGAAACCAGTTTATGCCAACAAAACGCCAACCGGGCCACATGGAACAGTTGACGCCCTATGCCCTACAAGGGGTTAGGGCAATTGAGTAATCAATGCACTGTAAAGGTATTGGTAGAGTGTTAGATTCTAGTCTTCTCAAGGCCAGTAGACGGTAAAGAAGCCCCAAAAAACGGTACGACATGAACGAGACAATTGACAATTTGTGGGTAGGGATATCTACCCAAATGTTGGTAGGAGTCGTGGCTGCGACTACCGGCGAGGGTTCGGGAGGTGTAAGCGCCTCCTAGTCGCCAGTGGCCGCCCAACAATAGTCGAGTCAGCGGGCAAACTAGGCGTCTTTGATGTTTATACTACTGGTTTGGAAAAACAATGCGAAAGAGACATCTTCACACTCGATACCGAGTTTGACAGTGATCGCTCAGATCCTAACCTAGCCTAGACCCTATAATATTGTGTAGAGCAGTCACCGTAGATTTGCGGCTAGAATAGGCGAACTGTATTTCATGCAGAGGAGTCAAACATTCGATCACGTGCCTGATATGAACGTCGAGCAGCCTTTCTACGATTTTAAGGACGAATTAAGTTAAACTAATCGGTCTGTAGGATTTAGGTAAATCCTCCTTGTTATCATGCTTGGATCAAAATAATAACCAACCAACTAAAACTAAGTAAAACACGGCCCAAAGCACGGTTGCGAAAGAAAGAGAGGAGGAGAAAGTTGCAGCCTGATACGCATCCATTGATCCTGTTCTTGATCTGTGAACTTCGATTCTGAGCTTCAATTGCCACAGGCAGTCTATCGATGCGGAATTTGCTTGAGTCTTAACCACTATAGAGAAAAAAACTGATACAGGCGCTAAATAGCATTAATAATACCAACTGAGAGACATAATTAAGAAACTTCCAGAGAGGTTAATTGAACAAAGACTCCAGGAGTAGCTGCATGGTCGGTCAGGAAGAGGTGCTCCCACCCTTGCTCATGTAGTAAAGCAAAAAAGATATATTATTAAAAAAAACAATACATTGGAATCAGGGGCGGTGAAACACTAACGAAGTGGATAGTGGATTATACTATATTAGAGGGGTTGGCCGTCGTTTATTAGGAACCACAAAACACTGCAACCATGGAACTATTATGCTATTGCCCAAAGACGAGATTGGCCTGTGAGTACTCCACATATAATTCCGACCCTGTTTATATTTAGGTTAAGTCAATGGAGGTTGCGCTTACGCCAGTATCTCGCGATGAGTAAATTAACCTGCCTCATACTAGGGAGCGACTCCTACAGCGAGGCAACTGTCTCTCGTTCCTAATCTTAGACACATTTCCATGTGTGGCAGAATTGTATCCCACCAGTTCTGGGCCGAAGAAAGCGGTGGCCGAGGCTTTTCTAACAAGCTGGCCTACTTGTTTATTGCCCTCTATGTCAGAGTGGCATGGACCCGGTGAAGTGTTCGTTTCTTCAAAGATCTTACTTTGAAAATTGTACTGACAGGACCGCGTCACCTTCGACTTGGTCAAGATGCTTGTCAGGGCCTTAATGAACGCTGTCGGAGAAAATCGGAATGTGTTTTTTGAGATTGCCATCTGTTTTACAACCGTATTGTGCGATGGAGTTAGTAATGAAATTATGTCCATATTTTCCTGTCCTACATAGATGTGTAAATATACCTACCTAGCCAGCTGGTTCGGGTGGCATATGTAATGAACCATATTCTGGTCTGGTTGTGCTGCTTCCACCGGCAGATCTATGACAGCACCTGATGAGTAAGGATCTGTCGGTGGTACGAAATCAGAGACCGAGGGTCCCATTACACCTGGACCCCAAAGCGAGCGCGGGGGCAATCGAGCCAACCGCCAACCATTCCATCATTATCGTTTCAGGGGTAACGAGCTGCAAAAACCCCGCCCACATCTCCCGAACTGAGCTACACCTAGCAGTATACACAATGGAACAATGACGGCATCCATCTAGCTTACCCGAAGCCCCCTGTGGACACACCATTCTTTAACTATGCGAAACGCTCTCTGAATAATGTCAGGTAGAACTTCTTCGAATTTACACTTGACCATGATAACCAGGTAGTCCGCATAACCATCTGTTAAAAATCTTTCTAGTTTCAAAATTAGGCTATTCACAACGATTCACTAAATCGGGGGCTAGGACACCTCCCTACGGACCATCCCGATTGATATTTGCTGTGAAAATCGAGTCTCCTACTTCAGATATGACCCTCCTGGAGGAGAGCATATGTAAGTTTCACCCTGACTGATATAGTGGTATCGGCTCCTTATGTTATGAGTGGGCTGCCTATGGAGTCAAAGATACTCATTACGTTTCGGTGTTAGAGATAATTGTTGATATCGAGGAATCTTGACTCATTAGCGAAGCTCCAAAGACTTTTCCAGCTGAGACCTCTAACCCCTTCCAGGTCGATGAAGAAATTTTAATATTTTCCTAGTAAGCGCAGGGCAGTCGCTCAGAAGGTACCTTAGAGTTTTCTCTGAATATGGTAGCTTGCAATGCAGCCATTGCCTGTACGCGTGTTCCCCTAACAAGCAGTGTCCCATTAGTAAATATAACCAGTGGTAGTACGCACTGTCTTCTGGGTAATTCCATGAGGCTTTTGGTCTTTCTTCTATCGTAAGAGTTCCAGAATATTATCGTTATTCTGGAGTTGTTTATATTATGCCGGTTTGCGTTGGCCAGTCCATACATAATACCGTGCAGTTCTTCTCGCAAATCTGCATTTCAGCAGTCCCCCGGTCGAGGCTTGCCCCCAGTTTAGATAGTCCATCCTCGAATTCGTTACATACATAGAACCCCGATGTGGCCCGGAACCCACCAGGGTTCCACTGTCCTAGCGGTCCCCAACGTTTGGAGGCTGTTAAGTAGTTTTGTACTGTTTTCGACTTGGTGGTAACGAAACCCAAACTTAGAAATCGTCGGGAAGACACAACTAGCTGTTGGTTACTAATGTGATCTGCTGTAAGGTAAAATGGCATCTCACTGAAAAGATTTACTCTGATTTTTCAAGCGATAATAAGTTCAACAAAATCAGGTTACTCGCTTTATTCTTTCGTTTTCATAGGCTTCTGAAATCGTGGGTTTCTATACGGTCCATTTTTTGCTTTGAGTCTGAGCGTTGCAAAAGTTAACAAAGAAGTACTATACTCTTTCCTTCCATTTTGTAAGAATAAAAACCACCGAAACCAAAACGAGCGATATATCCAATTAAGCACATTCTTGGTTGAAACAAAAATCTTGGCTTCACGTAACAACACTTACCATTTTTTATACATGAATAAAGTGCTGACCACGCCATTTGCTAATGTAAATGTCAAATAAACCATTATAATAACACTCAATCAAGAAAGTCTCGAAAATTACTCTTCATGCTTGATAATTGCAACATTGCATTAAGTTTTTGTGTGCCTCTAACTCGATTGAAGCAATTGAAATGATTACACGACAATTTATGCAAATTTTCTTGTGATTTGTATCCTGAGTCCATCCGTGTATGTATGTATGTACACTTCGTTTCAGCGGGAGTACGTTGTCGAAACGGAAAGGTGTGACTGAGAAATTGCGTTTATTAATCGTAAAAATGGTGTTAGATTTTGATCGTGACGATGTCCATTTTTATCTTCGAATTCGCTTATTATTGCAATTTTATATGCTTATTTGAACTGGTCATTATGCTATTAAATGTTATTATGTGATGGAATGTCAATTAGAAGCAATTGTGAATAATTGTGGTTGGATAAAGCTTTTCATGATGGACATTGGCTACGTGATCCGTATTAATGTTGAATCAATAATTCAAAGCGGTGTTAGATTTAGAGATTTTGGAGACGAATTCGGGGTCATGTTGGAATCTTGATGAATTGTTTTTATTAACAATTGCTATTGTGAATACATTGGGGCATCGAAATACCAAAATTGTCCATACGAAATGTGTGCATTAGCAAAAAAATGAAAAAGTGCATACTTTCGCACTTTCCGTTTAATGCTGACGGCCGCACAAGTCCTCAAAATCTTCTTAGTCTCATCTAAGAGAGCAAGGGAAGCTCTGCAAACTCTTGACCAGGCAGCAAAGACTGTTGGCGGCTAAGTGAACTATTCCCCCAATAACCCCCCCTCCAAACTCTCCCCAAAAATTTTTGAAGATTAGGGTGATTGTTCCTATGTACAATCACCCCAAATTTGAAGTGATAATTCGCAAAATTATTCCAAAAATTCGATTTTGGTGAACAATGAACAATGACGCCAAAACTGCATAAATTTAGAATGTGAATAATATATCCAAAATAGTTAATGTAGAAAATATATTTTCACTTGCAGGAACCTGGAACCTTTGCTACATATGCTCGCTCCGAACGTAACGTTTTGCAGTGTGAAGTTAATGTTATGATGTTTGTACTGCCTAAAGCGGATATCTACTCTGGATTACTCCAGTAGATTTCCGCTTTAGGCAGTTCGAGCTTTTATTCTTCGGCATAAAGCTATTGTTATACTCGTGTATGGTAGATTTTTACTGCCTAAAGCGGATATCAACTATAGGCCCATCCATAAGTGGATTTCGGCTTTAGGCAGTACAAAACTATCCTCTATACATTGGTGGAGTGTAACAGCGTCAAATAATGCTAATTTGGCGTTATTTCACTTTTGTGGGATACTGAAGGTTATGTCTCTTGTGTGGGCTCAGCTCGCTCTGGGCTTAAGGAATCACAACCCTCAGTATCGTCATTTTGGGGCATTATTCAAAACCGATTTTGGCACCTTTTTCATTTGAATTATCCTCAAAAATTTGGGGGCATTTTTAATTTTTTTCTGGGGACAAAATATATCTGTTTTGGATTTTTTTTTCATTTTAAATGAGGGAATCATTTATAATGAACAATTACCCCAAAACTAAGGTCTTTTTTCATAAATTTTTTGGGTTGAAAGTTCATTGGGGAGCTAGTTCACAGAACCCGAAGTTGGCCCACGACTTAATCTACCTACGGGTGAATATCACCAACAATTGCGACGAAACTATCGGAGTTCAAGCGTCGAATTCAAATCCCAAATCGAAACTATTACTCGATGCAGAAAGGCAAAACTTTAAATTTACAATACAATAATAAGGTACGTGTTATGTATGCCATTGATGCGAAGCATGGACACTCACTCAGTGGATAAGGGGATAGACACCATCAAAATAGGAGGCCTACGAGAAATCATTGCGATGATGACCAGTGGGGAAAAAAGTACACCACTGCTGTAGCTGTACAAAATTTACGATGAGCCAGAGGTCTAAAAATATGTTAAGCTGCGAAAATAGAAGTGGGCTGGGTACGTAGAGCGCATGGACGAACATCGAGTAACCAGAGAAATATTCAAGGTTGTTGTCAGAAGTGCGTAATTTCGAGCTCTTCGTGGTCGACTAATGAATCGCTGGCGGACGAAGGCAGACTGGAGGGGTTAGGTATAAAATCCACTAAAATCAAAACCCATCGATTCCAAATCCACAAAAAAAACACTAATTTAAAATCCCCTAATTCAAAATCTACCAATTCAAATTCAATAAATTTTTGTACGGAAAAGTACCAGTACAGTTAATTTTTAGTTTCTCTCTCTCTCTTTCTTAATTGCCCTAACCTCTTGTGGGGCATAGCGCGTCAACTGTTCCATGTGGTCCAGTTGACGTTTCTCGGCATAAACTGATTTTGGAGAATACAGTTGCCGGCATGCACCTCCTGCACATCCATGGCCACGAACGTCGTCGTGGACGGGATTCGAACTCGAAACACCGGTAGTCAAACATGAGACTGATGCCTCAACACACTGCGATACCGGAGATTCCTTGAGTCCATTGCCACTTTAAGGACAAAAAGCCCATTGTATGTGCATCATCAAAATAAACTTGGTGGATTTTGAACTGATGGATTTTAAAATGGTGGATTTTGAATCGGTGGATTTTGACCTGGTAGCTTTTGAATCCATGGATTTTGAACAGGTGGGTTCTGTACCTAACCCGACTGGTGTACCTAACCCGACTGGAGGACTAGAGAAGCCAAGTCCCACAGAGAACAAACAGACTGATAAGAACTTTCACAATAAACTAATGTGGACCTAGTTATTAACTTTTCTTTTGTGTTCCTTTGCCTGCAAAAATTTATGTTCTCATGAACTGTTTTTTTATATGAAAAACTTATGAAAACGAATTTAATATAGTTCGTAGCTCGGCCAAGATACTGTTGTATTCGGTTCAAGTTACTTTCGAACCGATTATGAACTACATGGTTGCTACCGCCTCGAATAAGGTAATCTAGTAGTAGTAGTCTAAGCTCTAAGGTCTACAGCAAACTCTGGGTGGGTGTGTAGAACCACCCAAATTTACTGTACGAGTAGATCTATCTAATCAACTGGACTCTATATCGCGCAATATAACTTCGGTCTGTTTCTGTCTCAATTGCCCTAACCCCTTGTGGGGCATAGCGCGCCAACTGTTCCATGTAGCCCAGTTGACGCTTCGTCGGCATAAACTGATTTCGGAGAATGCAGTTGCCAGCATGCACCTCCTGCACATCCATAGCCACGAACGTCATCGTGGACGGAATTCGAACCCGAAACGCCGGTAGTCAAACATGAGACTGATGCCTCAACACACTGCGCTACCGGTCGCCCCCATCGACTTTCAAATCGACTAAAATTCAGTGTAATATACTTAGACTTTTGGATCGTAGTATGCTCAGTATAAACCTCCTCACCTACCACCATGTAAGTTTAGTCTGCTTTAGACCATTCGATCAGATCGGCTTATTACCGCTTGCGTTTTGAAATTTATCGCAATAATGCAACTTCATTTTGACATGGATATGTTTTATGGCTGGGGGTCATCCTAAAAATTTGTCACGCCGGATGTCACGATTTTCATTCGGTTAGCAGAAGTGGAAACAAGCCAATTGCAAATGTTTCCAAATGCCATGATTGTGGTGGCTGATATTCGGGCCGAAGACTTCGGCGATCGTCGTCGAATATATCTATTACAAACTATGCATGCATCGTGTGCGTAACCCGTCGCCGAGAGTAATGAAATTTAAAAGCTTTTGCTCGCACGCATTAGCCAGATTATTCCGATCAAGATTACAAGAGAGATGGGGACGGGGGGAGTTGTGTGCACAATTTGAGATAAAGCTCAAACGTCGTGCTGCGACTGAGAATTTTCTCATCGCATTCGTTTAAATTAAACTTAACCGGCTGACAATTTCGCGAGCCTGGTTGGAAATATGTACTCTAGGTGTGTTCCTTTGCGTATCTATTGAGTGTGATGTAGGGTAACAAACACGCATTACACAAACTACAAGCGGCTTGTTGTTTATGTAAAGCGTGTTTGCTATCCGACCCTACCCTAGACTCGATAGATACGCAAAAGAACGCACCTAGAGTACATATTTCCAACCAGGCTCGCAAAATTGTCAGCCGGTTAAGTTTAATTTAAACGAATGCGATGAGAAAATTCTCAGTCGCAGCACGACGTTTGAGCTTTATCTCAAATTGTGCACACAACTCCCCCCGTCCCCATCTCTCTTGTAATCTTGATCGGAATAATCTGGCTAATGCGTGCGAGCAAAGGCTTTTAAATTTCATTACTCTCGGCGACGGGTTACGCACACGATGCATGCATAGTTTGTAATAGATATATTCGACGACGATCGCCGAAGTCTTCGGCCCGAATATCTATTTCCTCATGAACAACATTGAGTTTCTCAACAGTCATCATCTTGTGAGTACCACTCACATGCAAGCTTTGAAATGTTCGCCTCGTGACCAAATAAGATACTTCGCAACGTCCCGCATCTACAAACATAATGAGCTTTTGAAAATTTTTGTTTAATGAGCGATCAAAGGGAAAACAATTGATTGTTGTTGAATGAAATTGAAAGGTCCAGTTTTACGATAAAAGTAGTCTACTGCTTAGTCCCTCATATGCTCTTACATAGTAGTGTGTCTTCAGTAAACTGATGACGAGAAGAGGATATGTCTTATGGCTACCGAATGAGTGGGACATGTTTTGTCGAATAATTTCATCCAGTATAATTAACGATACTGGAATCTTGATAAAACCTACGTCGATACCTTCGACAAAACATGATCCAAGCATTCGGTAGCCATAAGACATATCCATGTACCGATGTATCTGCATGAAGTGTGGATAATCGTCATTTTTACATTCTTTTTCGCTTTGTGGTATCATATCAACATTTAATTTATGCAAAATTAATTAACTTGAATTTTTGGCAATAAATGTACATTTTTAGTTTTTTTTTTCGAATATTTCGAACAACACAAGCATTCTAAATTTATAAGACCATATTTTTAAATTTTCAAGGACATATTTTTCTATTTTATGGACATATTTTATTTTTGGGCGTCTAAAATAATTTTTCTAGAGCATATTGCTGTTGCAATTACCTTTAAAATTAAAAAAAAAATGTTATTGAAGAACGGTCACTACATGAAAATTAAAGGTAACTGTTCTCTGAATTAGATACGCGGCTTATATTGTAAAATAAAGTCGTGAATGGTTCATTTCAAGACCAAATTGACAATGTTAATTTGGTAATTACGAGTAGGAAAATCGGATTATGTTATTTTTAGAAATAAAAGTAACACCTCAATGTCTTTGTACGTAACATAAATATGTGCATACGAGTAGATTCATTTTTTTCTTACTTCTTCCTTTCATTACCAGATGTGTACACACTCGTATATTGTATAGATACAATCGTATCTCATTCAAAAGTTGGTGCCATATTTCAATTGAAATTTATACATAATGAACCATTGGACAATATTTCGTACTTGTAAGTAGCTTTTGAAGGTTATTCAAACATTGAACTGCGTGTACGATATACTTCAATTATAACAAGATTGAATCTCACATTTGATATCTTTAAGTGAAATCACATGTTCCAGCATATGTATGTGTGATTTGCATATAGACGTAATAATATTTATAGGTTTAAATTTTAAGCAGGAGTGTGAGCATATGACTTCAAACATATGTGCATGACATTGACTACACTTTTTTTTGTGTATGGAAATCAAATACGAATTTAAGATTGGACGAGAGGATTTTAAAAACGTGGTTTACAATCACAAGAACACACCTTGTCCTATTGACGTGTGTTTAATTTATAACAAACATTTAGACACCGCAATTAGATAGACTTTTGTTTAGTCTGTATCGTAAGAAATTATATAGAAATTATTTTAATAAGTGGTGCACTGTTTTAAGGTTATTAATTTAAATAATTTTTTTGTTAGGGTTTGCAGTTGTAATAAAATTTTGAGATTTTGAGGATATGAATGAGGATGTTGATTTTTATGAGAATAATCTACATTGCGAATGAGCATGTGGATGTCTGTTATATTCTTAGTTTGCATCATGGGTGGTTTCCGCCGCCTCCGAAGCTCTGAGTAAATACAAACATCGATTTACCAGAATTTGATGGAATTAAATGCGGAACTCCTGATCACATCATCTTATTACGCACGGTAAAGTGGTCTAGAAAATCAAATGCTCTTCCAACATTTCGTAAGCTAAGTTCCGAATTCAAATGTCTCAGCTAAGTAAGGAGGCGTTTTATTTATTATTGAACAAAAGACCTTTAAGTAAGTGGTCCAATCTATATTTTCAGGATGTGTATGACAGTAACTTGTATCATCCGAGTTTTAAAAATGGAAAACGGGTGCGTTCTCCTTTAGGTGGCACGTTAAGCCTTACAATGGATTAAGGCAGATAATAGGCGAGTTCTTTTGGTTTTCTTAAACTGTGTAGGTTAGTGAAATAACACGCAATACAACAACAATGTTACCCTATATAGGTTAGTGCTTAACCCAGTAATTTATCAATTGCCGATACTGACAAGTAAAGCTTTTATTTAGGGTGCATCTAGCGGTTGGTAGAAGAAGTTCGTTCTTTCCACGATGATCCACTTTATTTTGACCTCAATTAGATTCAATGGAATTTTAAATTTTTTTTTCCATTGAAAAGGTGATTTTTGTCGAAATATTAGAACACTACTCGGAATCAATTAGTTTCTTCTAGCACAGTTGCATTTAATAGGTTCAATGCTTCCTCTTAATGTAATAGAATGAAGTTTGTTTTTAATATTATATTTCTCAAAGAATGTGATTATACCACCTCTTAAAATCCTAATTTTATTTGAGACAAAATTCATTTCATGTCAAATACACGCTTTTACCCTGTATGGGTAAGATATATCGTTTTTTTTTGCACAAAAACTCGGGTTAACTACCCTTGACCTGTATAGCTGCAAAAGAACGCGCCTAATAAATGTAGGTATATTGATTCATCTGAGTTCGCTTGGCTTACAGGTTGCTTTTCGTCTGGAACAGATGGTTAGCTCATTGCCTATCCCAGGTATCCCGACGAAATATTATAGTGTCAGGTGAATCGATCTCCATCCCATGTTACGAATTTTTTTTCACCACCATCTTTACCAGATTATGTACTGTATGTAATATATATATGTTATAGGTATATATGTTATAGGTATATGATTTTGTAGGTCACAAAAACAAAATACATTTTCCAAATAATTCGATCATGCTTTCGACACATTCTGTTTAAACGAAAGAACCAAATTTGCCAATCTACAAGTTTCAGTGGAGATTAAAACAACTTCTTTCCAAATTTATTTTGTCCTTTTTTTGTCATGCTTGTCACCTCTCAATATTTAAGCCATTGTAATGGCAATTTGAATGACGAATTAAAATCTTAATGAATTCTGCTTTACATATAATTAATAACCACTTGAATATTTCTTGGAAAATTTTTCGTAGGATGACGTGTGTTTGTTCCGGGCAGATTTACAATGAGAGAGACTCAATGAAAACAGCTGCATTTCGCATATGCAAATGATTGCAAATCAATGAGATACGAGTATAATAAAAATAGAAAAAAAACGTTGTCTGCTTAAATTTATAGTACATATACGAATATTTGAGATATCGAAAAATAATTATACGAATTATATAATTGGCACATGTGTGGCGGCATTTTTGTCACATATCGATGGTGTGTGTGGGAGCTGTTAAAAATAGTTCGAATTTATATGGTGCGCATGAAAGATATATTCAATTTGAATGTTTTAGAGTGTCCGGTTTGATATTTTTGTATATAGAATTGAACAAGATTTTGGTTTTTTTTTTTCAGAGAAATGTGATTAAAGTTAAAGTTTTTCTGTTGTGGGGTATTTGGTGTATATAAACAGCTGATTGTTGTCAGTTACCCTGAAAGACCTTTAATCAAGTGTTGATTAAAGGTGGAAGACCAGTAGCCACGTGCGTTTCAGATTCGGTTTGTAACCGGTATAATGAGTACTGGTTTTCGCGAGTTCGAATCCTACCGTGGACATTGATGTTTGAGTTATCTTCCTCCTGTGGTGTGGGGCATAACTATAAGCCACTACCATTACAAAGCTGTCGCAGTGTAATGAACAAAATTTGACGTGTGGCCGTCATTTTTGATTCGAAATATTTTTCGCAAATATATTTACTTTGATAATATATATCTGGCCCAAAAACAACCCTGTTGTAAAAAGTTTCCCGCAAAAATAAAAAGCTCATCAGGTGCAAAAAAGATTGATATGAACATAACTCCGCAAAAGTATTCGTAGCATTGCGCCTCGCTCTAGGTAATGCATATTGAACCTTAATTTAACGCAGATTGGCGGGGAGCTTTGTGAACTTAAGATTTCTTATTAACGCTCGCCGCCTTATGAAAGACTAAAAATTCACTTCAGACCAGAAGTGATCAATGGACAATAGCCGTATTGTGTGTGAAGTGCAGTTCAGAGCAGAACAAGAATTGCACGCGTCACATCGACAAAATTGCTTTGGATTGTGGTAGTTGTTAGTGTAATGCATATTATTGTTGTTCTGGACTTGATCTCCACCTCACCAAAAAACGCAGCTAATATTTTTTGTACTCCGTTCTTCGCTTTAATCAATTCCATTTTCCGTTTTATTGCGCACATTTTGTTTAATTCAGATTGTCCAAAAATTGTCGAAAAGAAATTAACTATTTTAAATGTCCATCAAGTTAGCATTACCACTTAAAAATTTCGAAGTCGCATATAGGGGATAAGATAAAATAGTGGAGCTACTGTCCCAGCAGGAAGGCACTGCGACCATAAAATATCTATTGTGCCGTAGCTCATTAATCCATAAGACCGTCCACCCTTCTAATAAAGGGCAGTAAGTCGTTAGCAGGAATTACCCTGAATTCTGCAGTGCTGATAGTAGCCTGCCCGAGGAGTGACATCCTAAAACGCGCGATGGCGGGACATTCGCACAAGATGTGCTTGGTCGTTTCCACGTCCTCCAAACAAAGACGGCATTCAGTCTCGCTTGACAGACCCATCTTGTTCAGGCGATATCTGACCAGGTGATGGCCGGATAAGTACCCTACTAGGAGTCTTAGGTGAGTTCTACTCATTTGAGTAGTACCCTTGTGACTGAAGGGCATTATCAGCTCCTTTGATTGACGAAGCCCTGGAAGGTTATTCCAGTACTGTTGACGCAATAGTGCAGACCACTCTGTGATCCGCCGTTTGGCCGAGGCCAGTCCAAAGCCACAGTAAGGCTCAGGTCCATGAAAACGACTGGATGATCCTTGTCTAGCAAGTTCATCCGCAGCCTCGTTCCCCTCAACGCCCTGGTGGCCTGGCACCCAAAAAAAAGAAGACTCGGTTTTTGGTTGCCAACAGTTGAAGGAGTTCGTAACACTCCTTCACCAGTTTTGAAGGGACCTTATATGAGAAGAGCGCTTTTATATCTGCTTGGCTGTCTGAGTAGATAGCAATGTAAGCGCCGCGAAGTCCAGTTTCCAAGATTACTCTGGCGCAGACCTCAATGGCGTGGATGTCAGCTTGAAAACGCTGGGCGAGACTCCCATTGCGATCGAAATCCTGGTTTTGGGTCCAAAGACACCTGCACCAACACCCTGTTCAGTTTTAGACCCATCAGTGAACCACTTAATATATCTAGGGCCTGGACAGGGTGTGCCATTTACCCATTCAGAGCAGACAGGGATGAGGGCTGTAAATTTTCTGCCAAGGCAAACCTCCGTGATCATGTAATCTGATCTCAAGCAGATCTGCATGTCAGGAATTTGATTCAGAATACTCATGTGACCGTTTTCTTCACTGCGCACGTCGGAAGTTAAACGAAGTCTAAGAGCATTTAGAGCTGCTGATTCTTGAATGAATATATGCAGCAGAGTAAGTCCAATAATCGCCTCCAGGGCTGGCGTAGGACAAGTGCGCATAGCTCCAGTGATAACAAGGCAGGTAAGGCGTTGGAGCTTATTGCACTTCAGTAAGACAGAAGATTGCTGAGTTTTCGGCCACCACACAAGCGCTGCGTAGGTCACCATGGGCCGCACCAGCATGGTATATAACCGCTCAATTATCTTTGGGGTGAGCCCCATGTCCGTCTAAAGAGACTTTTGCAAGCCCACATTGTGCGTGTGGTTTTGCTAAGTACATTATCTATGTGAGTATTCCAGGTGAGTTTCGAGTCTAGAGTTACCCCGAGACATTTAACTTCAGTGGAATAATCTAAGGTCGTGCCGCCTAACGAAATTAAATCCAATGTTAAATATCGTTTTCGCGTGAACGGCACAACAACAGTTTTCTGTGGGTTTACATGTAAGCCCACAGCAACACACCAGTGTAGAACTATGTCAAGGGCCGACCTCATCACCTCCGTAAGGGTGGATTCGAATTTGCCCCTGACTATGATAGTTAAATCATCCGCGTATCTGATAGTAAGATAACCGCGCTCATTAAGCATGGAAATCAGCTCGTCTACGACAAGGGACCACAAAAGGGGTGACAGAACGCCACCTTGTGGACAACCCTTTACGGCATTCACGCAAATGGATGTACTGCCTAGAGTTGAGTGAATATCCCGTCCACGGAGCATGGCATCTATCCATGCAATGGTAGCAGGTGGGATGTCCCTGAGTTCCAGTGCTCTGGAAATGCACTCGTAGCCGGTATTATTGAAAGCCCCCTCAATGTCAAGAAAAGCACACAACGCGATTTCCCTATCACTGAGGGACTTTTCAATTGCACTGACAAGGTTATTCAAGGCAGTCACTGTTGACTTGCCCTTCGTGTACGCGAATTGCATACGATGTAGGGGGCTCGCCAGTTCCATCTTGTGCCTGATATGCAAATCAAGCAGATAGTTTTAAGGAAGAAGGAAGTAAGGCTAATCGGTCGATAGGATTTGGGCATATGTTCCGGCTTATTACCCGCTTTGGGTATGAAAACCACATTAACTTTCCTCCAAGGTTGTGGTATGTACCCAAGGGTGTAAGTCCTAAAAATCTCGATTAGCGGAGTTATTATGATCTCCAAGCTGTTTTGCAACAGAGCGGGGAAAACGCCGTCCACTCCAGGAGCTTTAAATGGCTCAAAGGATTCTATCGCCCATTTTACTTTGTCCCTGTCAAAGATGACCCCCGATAAACTGCGAGCCCGGCTTACGGGAACCCGTTGGGCCGCGCAGTTGGGCAGGGGTCACCTTCCGACAGTACGGACCCTGGGAAATGGGTCTGAAGCAGCAGCTTTAGTGTTTCTTCTGGACCTTCAGTATACGAGCCGTCTGGTCTCAATAGAAGGCCTACCCCGTTTGCTGAGTCTTTGGATAGGGCTTTGTGAAGGCGCGCCCCTTCCGGTAGCGACTGAATGCTCTCACAATGTCTTTTGTAGCATCCTCGTTTGGAATGCCTAATGAGTTTGTTGTACTCGGTGAGAGCAGTTTTGTACTTATCCCACCTATTTAAGCGCTTGGCTTTGTTGAACATCCTCCTAACTTCAGCTCGCTTGCGGCCCAAATCCTCATTCCACCAGGGTACTTTACGCCCCGACCCCACCGTACGTGGAACGGTACTATTTCCCTCTATAAGTTTTAACAATCTGTGGGTTTAGAATTGACTGCACCATGGTTGAAATAAAGTCGGTAGAGCGGAATAAGTGTCGGACTGGGTCTGAATGAGATAAAAAAAAAAACGATGAATTCATCGGCTCCTTAGACATGGGAGTGGCAAACGCATTTCATTTTAATCCATTTGCTTTCAAGTTGTCTATGATTTGCATTCAAAAAAGTTGTCCTCAAAGAACAAATTCTTTAATTGCACATCCTTCTGTAAACGTGCTGTTGACATGATTTTTAATTGCATTCGAGAACATTATGTTTTTGGGTCCTTAACGTCCGTTCAGTCCTTTATATCCTATGCCTCTAAAATCGCGAATATTGGTTTCATCGCCCGATCCCGAAATTACCGATAGGTTTGATTTCTGTTGCAATTCATGTTCAAGAAGGTTCTGCTTTCCTGACCAAAAGACTAAAATTGCCATCAAAAGTAGCTTAGTACAAATGTCACATAACTCCTAGTCCTATGCGATCCATCTAGCCTAGATATCACTTCCTCGCTAAAAACAACATTTTCCTCTCCAAAGGACTCATAATGACATCAAAAGTAGTCTAATGTATTCGCCTCAAGACCCCCAGCCATATGACACTCATCTTGCCTAGGTTTCCCTCCCAGGCCAAGAATGTCCTTTTTTCTCCCCAAGGGCTCAAAATACCATCAGTCCTGATCAAACGACACAAAATTCGGTTAACAGTTGGGTTTGGTTTCATCACCAGAAATCAGAAGATACTCATATTTGCCAGGTTTGGCTTCCGTTTCATTTAATGATTAACAGAGTTCTATAGTCCGAACGCACACCTGCGGCAGGACTAGAATATCACCGTGAGGTGCTTATAATAAGCCAAGGAATTTTATCGAAATCAGACCACGGTAAATGTTGGGAAGAATTTTCTCTTTGGAATTTTTGAATAGACTTAAGCGAGAGACTCGATAATATTTTAAATTTTTGAATGTTTCTTTTTTTTTCTACTGAACGAATCAGATAGTAAATGATAGCCCATGCACACCCTTGGGACAGAGCCAATCCGTGAGAAAAGAATGCAGATCACGAGGAGGCCGTAGCCCTGTCAAAGGACAATAAGGACAACTATTACAAGAAAAAGTTGAAAAATAGACGCATCGACTTCAAATTTGATACACTTCCTAAGACGGCGACAATGACACCACCAAATTTGAACCGCCACGACCACCAGTGGCCCGAGCTACAGACGTCCAGAGATCTTGATCGCATTTTCGATTTTCGCTTTTTTTTCGATTTCTTTGTTTTTATTTGGCGGGCGATATATAATATAATATGATATATAAAAGTGAAGATTATGTTTTTATGTTTGTCGTGCAATAACTTTCGCAGTCACACAGTCACAGGTACTTCATAGCCAAAATTTTTTTTGCACAGCATGAGGGCTATAAAACAAGTGGTAAAACTCGAATCAGCGATAAAACACGCAAAAATCTCTCAATGGTAATACGTTTATCAAGCATTTGCATGTTTCTTCCACAACTATTCTATTTCAGATAACCCGACATTTATGTAAAGGTGATGATTCACATGAAGTATCTTAAAGTTCATCATCATTCATTGTTGTTGTTGTCCTTGCATTAAATCCACTTATGTTGCCATATTATCGCTTTAATTCTTTTTCGTTTTGTTTATATTTTTTTTTGTTCATGCTCTTCCAAGCCAACAAGTTTTTCATTCTTGCATAATTATGCAATATAATAAAAAGCCTGCCATTTGAAGCGTTAGACACTCTTAAGGTGTTTCGAGTTTTATACCACTGATATAAAAATGCCTTAAATGATTTAGAATGGGTGCTTAAAAGTGGAATAAAATGATTACATCATTGAGTGATATGACTTTTTAATTAGCACCTTTCCTGACAACCGCATCTGGAATAGAACTTATTTGAAGTGTACGTACGAGTCATGTGAAAATAAAGAGAATGTGGTCTTTCAGGTGGACATTTTTTATTAATTAAAAATGTCATGCTTATAGATAGTAGATAAACAAATACTTACTAAATAAAAAATAAAAAAATATGCGATTGTCATTTTCGTTCGTCTCCTTGATCAACTTTATTTTACCAATGTTTTGGCAGCAAATTGTTGCCATCTATAAAACGCTTAGAATAAGCCGAACAAGGAATGTTTTATACATGATGAATCTTATTCTCAATGTGAAAATTTCATGAAGGCTTCCCTTTAAGTCAAACTAAAAAAACAAGCACAAGACAAGTTCTTACAAACAGTTAGAAACCTATTATATTGTATTTTCATTGATTGGATTTCCGTAAATGTATGGAAATATGTATATGGGACAATTCACTTTGTGAGCAGATAGTCAGAACGTTCAGTCACAAAAGATGATTAAAGAGGGTAAGCCTTGACAAACCTGCGTAGAGTTAGATAAAAATCGTTGTACCTCAATGTTCGGCGCCCATAGCGCAAAATTGGTCGATATCCTTTGAATTCTTCTTATCCCATTAGAGGTTGTGTCCCAGGAAAATTATTCCTCACTTGATAAGTTTCATCAATTCGTTTCGGTACATTGCGTTTTTAGTATCCTTTTACTTTTTTTTTGTATAGAAGTCATTTGTCCACCCTTTCCATTAATAAATGTTACCGCATGTCGTCGTTGCGGTAAATGTTCACGCATTAATTTTTCTTGAGTTAGCGCATTGACTTCAGTTTGAAACGAAGTCGTCTTTCAGACCAATCTTCTAAAGTTGTGGCAATCTATTTCCTATAGATATCTCGATAAGCTTCTTCATACTATTCGTTCAGGACTTTCTTAAAAAAAAACCTTAGACCTATGCAGACCTAGTGGTTTTAGTAATTTATCGTGAACAATGATATGAGTATAACGTAAGGGAGGGTTTCTTTCTTATCTTAGTTCCTCTTAGTTTCGGCCACATCGACAATGCGGATTGTATGGGATACTTAGCCTGATTGTGTGATCCTCGAGAGGCAAATGCCTTGTAATGACCGCCGTGAGCCTGGTGACATCTCCACGTGATTAAATCATAACTTCAGATGTTTTCCTAATGTTATAGGAGGGCCATATCTACCTTGATACGGCGCAGGTGGACAGATTCCACCATTTACATGGGCAACATTAAGGCAATGAGAGGAGATACAGCGCTTAACAGCACTCAGCGGAATGCAAACGAGTTCCGCATCAGAGCTTTTTAGGGGGCGCTCCTCCTGATTAGTTCATCGGCATTTATAGTACGTTGTCCCCAATGTTTATGTAATCGGGAACCCAGAGCAAGGTAATGTTGGGCCGTCAGCCAAGGCAAGTTAACATCTCCCCACATCGCTCAACAAGCATGGGGGATGCTCTTACCGAGTTCAGTGCCTTGATAGCGGCAGTCTGAGCAGGTGGCCATGTTGTAATTATCTGGTATATCTCTGAGAGTGTGACAAGTCTTCATAATTGCGAGCGTATCCGCCTAGAAAAGCTGGCATGATCTGAGGGGGAGATATTCTGTGCATCAGAAAATATCCCTCCCTGCAACTACGCCGCAGTATAAACAGGCCCAGCTGTCATGACTAGGTGTGGCATGCGTTTAGATAAATATACATATTGCCTTCTCACTGGCTGATGCCTACAGAAATGTAAATGTTCCAAAAGAAGAATGAAGATTCTCATATTCCTCTTTGATATAATATCCCATATGTCAATGATTGTTTAAAAAATTCCTATGACCTCGATTTCCTTTCTATGGAGACCAACCTCTACAGTAGGTATTTTCAGATGCAGAGTTTGCTTAAAGTAAGAATTTCCTATATTTCTGTAAAATCCGATTTATCCTTTAAACGATGCCGATTAAATACACGAAAATCCAAACAATTAGCACATATACGTAGTACATTTATACGGGATCCGGACGAGGATTTATGTGTGGCTAGAGTCAAAATTGTCAACTTTAAATCCAGACGTCCAAACTAACTTTGTGACACTTTTGCATTTTACATCACACAGACAACTATTCTCTTTGTAGTGAGAAATCGGTAGCCATACATGCGTCCAAAATCCAATTTTTCCCGCGTTCAATCCAAAATTTTCCCGGTCGATGTATGGATTTGACAAGGATATTTTGGATTCGCCCTGGGAAAATTTTGATTTTGGACGTAAGTGTGTGGCGGGCTTAAGACATATCCATGTACCGATGTATCTGCACTAAGTGTAGATACTTTTTTTTCAACCCTGAGGCCACAATATTGTGTACCGTTATTTCTGAAAATCACTTAGTGTCACCATACACTGTCGAACTCGTGCACGAACCTGGTACAAATGTCCTCTGACACATACATACACTTCATATAGGTGTGAAGAAAACCGGTCCACTTGTACTAGGTTCGAGTTCGAGTTCGAGCTCGAGTTCAACAGTGTATGGTGACACTTAGATTACACCCGAAACAAGTATCTATCCGACAATATCTCCATTGTTAGGAAAGAAATGTGTTGTGGGTTAATTGAATTGACCGCTTAAGGGGTGGCGTGTCAACATCTCTAGCATTTCTATGCCATGTTTACGGTTCGATAGCAAAGCTACTTTTCGGGGGCGCAGTTACTAGCTGCACTAGCTAACTGTATTATATTTTAATTACCACGATGGACGGTTTCAGCGAAATTTTAAAAGCGTTTTAAGGTTCGATTAAGTTAAAATAAAAAGGTAAAATTATACACCAATTTAAAGGAAATTAAATTCTCTACAACATCTACACTCATTTTTTGTTTGTAAGATGTAAGGCTGAGGCGCTAGAGATAAAAGTTCGGCAATAAATGCAGTGCGAAAATGGATTTTCGAAAAATAACCGTTTTCAGAAGCGTATAACATGTTAACGGTTGAAGATAGAAGAAAACCTTTCATGAAGAATATATAGGAAATTAAGTCAGCTATAATTTTTGTAAAGAACTTTTTTTTTCGTGGGACCAACCGTTTTCGAGTTATTTGTAAAAGAAAAAAACAAAAAAAGGGACTTTTGAAGGGCTCTGCACCCTCCTTGCGCCTACCCGAGGGTCAAGGACTTTTAACATGCTGCTGTACTAACCAGTCGAAATAAAGTCCCGAAATCGGTTTCCGGGTCTATTGACTTTCCGGCTAGATTCAATCCTTGACCCGACTAAATCTATTTACAACACAAAGTATTAATAGTGTTCCGCGTGTTTTCCTCGGAGGACCCGGAAATTTTGGCTGATAGGGTGGAGTATGAGGTTGATGAGGGCGGATTTGGGCAGCACGAGATGTTTAGATAAATTGAGAACGAGTGGTGAACGATTCTCGGGATGAAAAGTAATTGAGATACACTTCCCTTAACAAAATCGTGACATATCCAAGTCAAAAAAAAAAAATCTTATAAGAATTTATTTTTTCTATATTTTCGGACATGTCATGACGAAACCTATCTGAATGTATAGAAATAATGAATAAGAAGACGCTTTCTAAAATAGCCTTTCCTTTCATCTCAGGTTTCTGGTTCAAAGTAATTTAGAATCCATCCAAAATTAACAACACGCATAATGTTAGAAAAATCAATTTGATATAAACTTTCTTTTTATCTAGACAGACCCATCATGAATATATTATTATTTTAACCAAAATCTGAAATGGCACTATCATTTCTTCGCATCTTTAATTGTCACTCGGTTCCGGTATCTACGGATATCTACCGCCGATAAGTATCTTTGTTTGTTTTCTCACACATGATGGCGTATAATGGCTATGGCAATTTCTCTTAAAATAATTTAATATAATAATCAGCAAATTGAAAATTCACTATGGCATCATGCTGAAAGTGATATCTTGATTACACCCTGATTGCGTGACAAATTCGCTTGAATTCCTCAATTTAAATTTTATGCAAATCCGTTCCAACACGAATGATGCTCTCAGGCTCATTAGTCTCCAAGAAGATGGGAATTGTTTTCGTTAAAACAGACAGACTATTATTCTGTCTTAAAAAGCTAAGAACATTTATGTTATTAATCGGTCATAAATTAAATACACATGGATATATATACATATATAAAAAGGCGTGTCTTTTAAATTAGCCGTTTCGAAATTGAATTCCACTTTTCAGTTTGATTCGTTCCCAAGAAGATTGTATTTAAACAAACGTATTATATGCATGTTTCACAGAAGTTATTTATATGTGCAATACCGTATTATTAATTTATATATATTTGGAATAATAACAATCATTTAAGTTGACATGTCCAGCTGTGAAATGAATATTTTTGCATTTCGGAGTGAGCCCTGTGATGTTTGCTTCTCCTGACAAAATTAGTCTTTCTTCCATAGCGTTGAAATTGTTAATGTTATTTACAGATAAATTATAATAATTTAAAGTCAATTTGATCTAATTAAAATTATTGCACTTTGGTTGCTATCAGACGAAACAAAATTAGACTCAAACATCTTTGTCGTTTGGTCCAAGTTTCGCGCATTTCTTCCATTCATATGCCCGTGAGAAATGGAATATGTATTTGCAAAAATTCTTCTATTCAAAGTTGGATTCCACCCGTTTAACTGAGGGTCTAATTTCACTTTTTCAATGATCATTAAAAAGAATCATCCAGTGAAACCAACAATCTCGGAGAAAAACACCACAAAAAAATGTTCATAATGTGTGCAAAACACAATGGTGATATAATTATCATTATTAAACTTTTCACTTTCATTAACGTTAATGACCACTTTGTAAATAAAAATTAGGTCGTATGGAAGTCATTTATCTTACTAATTGTTGTTGGGTACGCAAAACCAAAAGATTAAATTAATAAAAGAAGTTAAATGTGTTTAGTTAACAACTAGAGACTAGTATAATTGCTGGCTGCGAGTCGGATGCCGAAGATTGATGAGGACCAGTTTTAAGCACACGTTTACTGATAGCATTCGGATGATAATGGAAAACTGGAGTATGTTTTGGGATTTCAAGAAAGCAAAAATCAGCAATCCAAAGCAACAATAGCGTTCGGGCGCTAACAATCGGACAGTCATGAGCAAAAGCTGGTAGTAGGGTAGCGCCTTTAGACGTAGGCAAGACGCTAAGGAAAAGTACCCAAAGTAGTCTTCTTGAATGCAGCTGATAAACAAATGTTATTATATAGGTTGTTTGGTTGCTGTTATATAAGGTTTTTTATTAAGAGTGCCCGACCTTTAAATTTAAAAAAAAAAAAACAACTTATGGATGAGATATTATTAATTATTTTGTTTTCTTTGAAAGCATATTCGATTACATTCGCTGAGCGGCGCGTGTCCGAGACGTTCAATTTTCGATGACTCAACCGCATAAATTAGGCTCGATATCATTGATGGAATTTGTTAAGTTAACTTTAAAGGCATCAGTCGGTTTATCGTACGATCTCCGTGACCAGTTATCGTCGCCGAAACGCGAGATAGCCCTGTCGTCGAATTTATCGTGCAGACAATCCATTGTTGAGTTATCATAGGAATTTGGGTTGCTAAATTCATGATAACATTGCACAACAATAACAATTCCTTCCCCGAAAAGGGTTAAAACATGAGTCTTCGCATATGACCATTATCTATAGGTATATTCATCTTCAGGCCAACGATTTTGTTTTGAGAGCGTATGCTAGGTAGACATAGGAGGATACGTTACGACCTAAAGGCAAAGTTTGCTGGATGCATCAGTAGAGGAGTCTAAAAGGCAACGAACATCCGCTATAAGCCAACCTATACTTTTATATGCAGAAATACTGCAGGACTGGGTAGAGCTGGCGGTTGTTGACTGGAAGGATGCAGATGGTAGCATCACTCTGGAAGGATGAAAGAAGGTTGAGGACAGTCTCACCCTAAATTTCCGTTGCGTGATGGAAGAGAATCCAGTGTGAACTCCTGTCTCCAAGAATGGAGGCTGGTACTAGGGTCGCATTAAATTGATGATTTTCGCTGATCAAAAGTCGTCGGATTTATTCGTTATTGGCATCAGAAAAGCAGGGTAGCTTTTGCCTGGCGCAAAGCTGGAAGCCATACCAAGGAAAAAGATTCCCACGCAACGCAGAGCTCGGGCATGACTGCCAACCGTACTATTTGATACGGATGAAATACTGTACCAGATTCGCACAGTCCAGTCCATGCCTAGAAAATTGTTAAGCTGGAGAAGCCCACTGGAGATCCCCGTGCTGCCGTTTTCGTCTTAAACACGAAATCTCTGGGTCCCCTTGCCAAAACCAACGGGATGCTGGAATATGGTTTCCGGAGGATGATCTCCCGGTAATCACTCCACCCATTGAGCTTGACACTGACGATGACTGTCTTTCGTTCGGATTTGACTTGGAAAACCTGTACGGAACTTCAGAGTCCTCTCTCGCGTATGTTTCTCTCGAGTCTGAGATCGAAGGGGAAAGTGACGTTACAGTGGTGGAATCGAGATTGTAAGGTCGACCAGGTTCGTTCAAATTAAGCTAAATTATTCAAAAGCAGCGTTGGGTGCACTTTTTCTTCGTCTGGCGAGTTATGGGGAGGATGTTGTTTTAATACAGGAACCCTGGGTCGTACACGATTTAATGAAGGGCTTAGGGTCTCCGGTGTATAATATTTTTTACGTTAGAGATCAGGGTAACCCCCGATCTTGCATTCTTGTTAAAAAGACCCATACCGAGTTTTTGGTTTGCGTTTTTAGTTATGCAGATTTTGTGGTTGTAATTCTGGAAATCAGGAATAGACGGTATTGGCTTATTTCTGCGTATCTGTCATACGATCAAGTGTGACAAGACACCTATTTTGAGGCAAGCTTTATGCGCCGCGGAGGCACAAACTACTACTGTCATTCTGGGCTGTGGCTCTAACACTACGCGGTGCAGGGAAGCTCCGACACGAATGAGAGAAGGGACATGCTTCTCGAGTTCTTGTTAGGCACGAAACTCCTCATCTGTAATATAGGCTCTGTACCTCTACCTTCGTCACTAAGGGCAGACAAGAGGTCCTGAACCTTTCCCTTATTTCAGAGGATATTAAGCACTTACTGCGAGAGTGGAGGGTGTCATCAGAGTATACATTCTCTGATCACCGATACCTGTATTTTGGTCTGGGCGAGTGCACTAGTGAAAACGCGGTCTTCAGAAATCGTAAAAGAACCGACTGGTGTAAATTTAAAGATTGTCTCAAAGAGGCAGCACCCCCTTGCAATGCCAACTGTGTAGTAAACAAGAGCGGCGCAGACCCTGGTGGGAGTGATTGGTATCTCTGCCTCCAAATCGTGTCCAGTCAGCAGGTATACCTATAGAGGTAAGAGGAAACCACCCCGGCGAAACGCACGGATTGGCGAGCTAAGGGCCGTGAGCAGAAGAAGCTTTAATATGGCGAAGTCCTCGGGGCTTCACTCTGATTGGAAAATGTACAAAAAATATCTTAGTTTATCCAAAAATGAAATCAAAAGGGCTAAGTGTAAGGAGTCGTAGAGGATTTTCTGCGAACAAGTTGAGGAATCCAGCGAAGCTTCCAGACTACGGAAAGTTTTATCCACTGCTTCAAGCATACTAAGCAATCTGCAGAAACAGGAAGGGACGTAGTCCGGATGGCGCAACGGTTAGCACATTCGATTTCTATGCGCTGAGCCCCGGTTCGATTCCTACTGAATGCGGTAGTTTTCGATAAAAAGGGGGATTTACATGACTGAAACTATTGAGGTTCTGTTTGTTACTCACTTCCCTGATAGCTCATCTGGTGGGGTGGCAGATAACTCCCGAACAGGAATGGCCCCTTCTGACTCTCACTCTATTCTCTCGAATGACAACATTGAGTGGGCTATTAACAGTTTTGATCTGTATAAGTCAATAAGACAAGACGGTGTTATTCTAGCAGATGTACAACAAACAATGGACATAGTGTTCCCCTGGAACGTATGTTCAGGGCCTGCCTGGAGATAGTACACATTTCTCTTGCGTGATCGGAGGTGAAGGTGGTTTATCCCCAAAGCAGGAAGGAGCTCGCAAAGTCCGAAAGACCTCCGTCCCATAAGTTTATCATCGACACTGCTGAAGATGCCGCAGCATCTGATCAACATGCACTTATGTGCCACCATTCCATTGCACCTTCTCTCCTTTTCTCAGCATGCCTACTAAAAAGGTAGATCGGATGAACATTAGTATCAAACCTATATTGAGAAATCACTGAATTGTAAGGAATACACGTAAGTTACCTTTTTGGATATTGAGGGCGCTTTCAATAAAGTCAAACCGGAGGCTATCTCGTATGCAATCTCGAGCCTTAATGTTGATGGCCCACTTTGTGAGCTCATCAACCTGATGCTTACATCGAGGGTTATTTGCACCAGTCTTGGATCATTAACAATACGCAGACAGGTGTTTAGGGGCACCCGCCAGGGTGGTGTTTTGTCCTCCTTTTCTGGGACCTGGTGGTTAACAGGCTGCTTCTTGATTTGGAGACAGTGAGATGCAGGGTCAGTGCGTTGGCAGATGACATTACCATTGCTATCTCTGAAAAATTTCCCGGACTAGTGAGGCTACGCAGAATGCCCTAGATATCTTGTCTCAGTGGGTTAGGCGGGTTGGTGTTGGGGGCGATCCGACCAAAACAGAACTTGTTCTCTTTACCAGGATGGATACCATACCTTCTCTAATATCATAAACACCGGAGGGGACTAGATTAGTCCTTAGTGTAAAAGCCAGATTCCTGCGACTTATTTTCGTTAGGAAGCTATCCTGGATGACAAATACTCAGGAGCGCAAGGCAACTATCGCTCCTTACTCTTGTAGAAAGGCTATTGGCCTGAAATGGGGCCTGCGAACTAAGGTGGCCTTCTGGATATACGTATCGGTCAAACGCCCCATATTAATGTATGGGGAAGTTGATTGGTGGACAGCGCTCAGCAAAGAGTCCTCCAGGAATCTATTGAATAAAGTTCAAAGACTATCTTGCATTATCATCACTGGTGCTCTAAAGATGACACTGTCTGCTGCTCTTGGTATTCTGCTTAATTTGCTTAACGGGAATTCGTCTTCGGGAAACTGGATAGTGGGCAGAGTCTACTAATCGTCACGCTGCTATATTAAACAACTTGGCTATTCCAGAAGAAACAGACTATACCACTCCGGTGTACTCTCCCGACAAGGGCTATACTAGCATGATACCTTCACGGTAAGATTGTGGTGTAGGTAGCACTCCAGAGTCGGAAACCATTAGATTTTTTTACTGATGGCTCAAAGATGGAAGAGGCTGTGCGCGCTGGGGTCTACTCGGAGGAATTAGATGTTTGCTTGTCACTCCGTCTCCCAGCTTTCTGCAGCGTCTTTCTTTTAGCATGCTTACGCTGTAATGTCGCGTCAGTAAGGAATATTGCTATTTATACCGATATTCGATGTCGCGCTCGGTGGCCGTGATCGTTCGGTCACCGCTCTACGATACTAATCTAGAGCTCGGAGATCAAATCTCGGCGCGATCAAAAACTGCCTGTGAGTACTAATAGAACTTTCACAGTGCTCCGGGCTTGTCAGTATAAAGACGGCGCGGATAGGAGGTGCATGCTAGCAACTGCACTTCCGAAAAGTAGATATGCTATTGGAACGTCAACATGGCATAGAAATGCTAGAGATGTTGACGCGCCCATGCCCCTCGAGGGGTCAAGGCAACTAGAGAGATACCGATATCCAGGCGGCGATTAAATCCTTGCGCGGTGCTTGATACTTCAAAAAGTGTAGTGAGGTGTCGCACAGCTATTAAGGAGCTCGATGAATTCTTCAACGTCACTTTGTGCTAGATTCCAGGGCATAGTGGCTTCAGCTGTAACTGCAAGGCGGGCGAGTTGGCTCGGGAGTATAGGACTAATGTCGATATAGGGTGTTTTCGAACTGTCAATATAACTATAAAAGATTGCAAGAAGCTAGTCAAGGCAAGCGTTCTAAGTCGCACTTACATCGGTTGGCTGAGTGGAAGTACCTGCAACATTATAAGACAGGTCTGGCCGAACTTCAATCCTAGTCGTTCCTCAGGGCTGCTGATGGTGATGAGAAAGCATCTCAGGAAAGTCATGGAAATCATTACGGGGAATTGCCCGTTGGATAAGCACGCGAGGCGTCTGTGGCTTCCGTAGGAGACAGGAGAAGGAGGAAACTTTACATCATTTCCTGTGTACCTGTCCTGCGCTGGCCGGTAGAAGAAAGGACACTTTGCGATCCTTCTATTTCATAGACCTGGATGACCTGAAATGCGTAAATGCTGGTCATCTATAGTACTTCGATTTATTGACAGCTCCGATGGGTTCGACGACTAGAATCTCATGGTTTTAAGATGGCGTGGTATTACAGTGGACCTATGTGGTCTATGTATGTTGTGCTCTGTGCAGCAGCCTCTATAATCTAACCCAACTTAGGACCTATTACCTTAAATACGGTCATATAACTATATTACTTCATATACAGATTAGTAATATGCAAAGCTAAATTAATGATAGAAGGCTAAGGATAATTAGGCCATTTGGGGAAATGTTACTTATTTACCCTAGCAAATAATTGAACAAAAGTATAAACAGGAAATTGTACATAAGCCAATACTACTTTGCCTTAACCCGTAGTGGGGCATAGCGCGTCAACTACTCCTGCGCGCCGTACTCTGTTCTGGGCAATGGGACGCAACTCCCTAAAAGACTTACCCAGTGTCTGACACTCCTTTGCCACAGATCGACGCTATGCGATTCGAGGACCCCCCCCCCCCCCCCCCCCCCCCCTTGGTCGGCCTTGGTTCGAAATGGGGTTCCATTTCATGGCATGCAATGCAGTTATCACTCTTCCGCAATGTGTGACCTATCCACTGCCATTTTCGCCTGCGTATCAATTCGTCGATTGGCATCTGACCCGTACGCCGACTTAGCTCTTCATTTGATATTGTTTCGGGCTAGAATATTCTTAAAATTCGACGAAGACATGAGTTGACGAAAACTTGCAGCTTTCTAGTGACTCCTACGGAAACTTTCACACGTAAGCCAAAAGATCGTAAGAAATAGTTCAGTTGTTGAATATCACCCGATCACATGTAGTTTGAACGGGAATGAATCCAGAAAAAGTCATTGTTTGGTGTAGATTTTGGTACAGCGGTGTCATTGGCCCGTACTTCTTCCAGCTATCGTTTGTTAACTCCCCAAATGCGACAAATTGACTTGTTGACATAGCCAAGATTTTTTTTCCTATTTTTCATTCGTAGCGTGAACTATCTGTTAAGTCAAGGTTAAAGTAAATTTGCTTATGGAAGGGGTGGTGGGGGGGGGGGGGGGGGGAGTACCGTTGTAAAATAATCATTTAAATGTCCGATGAAAAATCGATTTTAAAATTTCTTTAAAGTTTGAGCAGTTGTATCTTTCAAGTAATGGTGATCTTTGCAACTGACGAAAAGTCCATTTATAAGAAATTTTATGTAATTTCAGAAAGTGGGGTCGAATTTCGGAGTGGAAAATTTGGATTTTGCTCGACAAGTCAAGTTTTTTGACATAATTTACAAAAAATGAAATTACTTTGTAACAGTTAAAGAGTGAGTTAAGAGATGTTAATTTTCCTCAAATGAACACAACTATCTACCATTCAAGATTTTACGATCACGAACGGCACACCCTGTATCGGATCCTACAGGATTATTTTTATTGAGAAAGTTGTTAATACAATGAATTGTGGTACTAATAATTTATTAATGTGGACTAGCCAACGCTATCGGGTTAAGAGAAGAATTCATTGTATGCGGGATCCTCATACAAATCACCTGCTCCTGAATTTGAGCAGGACGGTGAAAGGCTGAACATTTATCAAGATTCGTACAGATCGAACATACATTGTAATGTTTTTCCTATATGCGGTCGTAGTTTTTGAGTCTATTTGGGTTAATATAGAAAATTCGAAAGCATAGTGCATTATTCCGTAAAAATTTCCATTAGAAATTATTAGAATGGATATGAATTAATTAAAAAATAATTTCAATTGCAGACAATTAGAAAGTCATTATTTGAAACTACTGAAAAAAAACAATCGGATTTGAATTCACCGCTCTCAAATATTTTGTATTTTCAGTACATTATCAGGCCATATTGCTATCGAAGCTCATTGTTTAAAAATTATCAAAATCTTAAGATCAGCTACTTGCAAAAATCTAACCATAACAAGACAATGCCCTTGCATTATTCTTTTATTTTGCAACTTTAGTGCAATTGATCGCGCTCAAATGAAGTAAATTGTAAATTATTATTTTAGAATTCATGAGAACCGCCATTACACGAACGGTCGGTCAATGAATAAAGGCACAAAAGAAACTTCAATTGCATACTATTATTAAGTTTTAATAATATGAACCGTTGAATCATTACGCTCATGTGCCGTTTGGTACTATCATTTGACGCAATAATGGCCATAAGTATGTCATTTGTTGTTTTACGTACGGATGTAAAACTAATGATTGTCTGTAACCTTTTTTCCTTCAGCTCCACTAGTATGTGTACGACAGCACCAGCAGGTTGTAAGTTCTTGCGTTTGCAAAAGAAAGAGATTCCATTTAGTAAAGGCAGTTGAATACAACGTTGCTTTGAATGCCATTCGACAAAGATGCCATCGGCAGCAATATTATGAGGAAATATTCCCTCTTACTGAAAAATACAGCTAATTATTCATGGCTTGTGGTGACTGGTGAGTCGTCAATACAGACTGTATTAGTATACTCAGTAGCTTGTACCGAAAATCTTAAATTCTTATCGAACTATAATGCCCAGATATTCCCTATTGTACATTTTAATTATTTCACAAATTAACAAAATTTTCGATTTATGGTAAATTGTACTCCAAAAGTGGAAACAACAACGAAACATTCAGATAAGATCGAATTGTGTTTCTTTAGACACCGTTTTCATGACTTGCAACCGCAAGAAAGACATGCGCCGTGCCGGTGAAAGGAGAAATTCGATTTTTTCCATTTGAACCTGCTTTAAAGTAGAGGATGACTTTCCCTTATCAACGTTTTTCAAGCCTTTTGCATAAACACCTTTTGCAGCGAATTTTGTTAGTGTAACCTGTTTTTTGTTACCACTCAAACTCGTGGGCATGTCGTATCGCCGTTTTGATTTCTACATCAAAGGCTGCTCATCTTAAACTTAAACCTATCCCGCCAAAGCAGGTGTCCGCCACGATGTTTTCACGGAAAAGCATTAGACCCTGCCAGTGTTTGTCTTGTTTTTTTTCGATGCTAACTTTACTGATAATGTCATTCGCATTTTCTGACCACATTTAATGCTGACACTCGCATTCATGCAACAACCGCTAGCATCGACACTCGATTTGGGTCAGTGTTATAAATGGCTCTGTGAATAAACTGTCATGTATCTGACTGCGAAATTGATGGGCTTCTTAAGATCGGAAGCCGTAGCTGTTCAAGACTTTTCATTAGTCAAGTATATGAGCGAAAAACTGAGTTTTGCGAGATAAAATGTTAAGACAGTGTGCTTGGAGTAACAAGTATTACAAAAAAAAAAAAATGTTACTGTGAAAACACACAGAAATACATTTAGCTGGCATAAATGCCTTTAAGTTGTCAAATCACGGAAAGATGCTAGCAAATTGCAGAAGACAAGGATGTAGTGAATGATAAGTGGTTATAAACAGTTAAGCACTTACCGATGCAACGATGGTTAAGTAATATCGCTGTACTCTCTCGTAGTCCAGAGTTTTTGCTACGGTAACCTGAAATATAGTTGGAAATTAAATTAATTTAGATTTTTTAATTTAAATAATTTTTGAAATTTTAAATATAAATATTTATTTAATGTACAATAAAAATAATTCGGATGATTGCTAATCTATAATGAACCAAGTTAAAACGTAGTCGTTATGTTTTCGTATGGAACTTCTTCAACGCTGAATTCGCCCGCATGAGGAAACGATCAAGAGAGTAATTCAACAGGGAGGGCCAGGTATAACGGTGAATGGGAAATATATCGGTTCACGCTGACAACAACAGGAACAGCTGGACGTCAAACACAACAGCAGGACGCATTTCTGTAAGAGCGTCCAAGACAACAACAAAACTATGACTATGGCGTCCTGGCCAAGAAACGCTCTATCTCAGTTAGCATAAGAACGGATGGCGTATGCAAAGGGTATACGTAAGCACCCACATCGCAACCATCAGCCTACCAACCGAAGTTGCCAATAAAATGCTCGGTATAGGCATAATGAAGGTTATATGGACAAATTGTCGGATAAGCCGATCATCATCATTGTGGTGCAGCGGCCCGACATCGGGCCCTGGCCGTCCGCCAATTATCTCGGCCAAGTGACCGCGTCCTCCAATTTTGACGATTCTCGAAACTTCCAGCTCATCGTACAGTTCCTACAGCTCATGGTTGTATCAGATGCATCCCGTCCACGACGACGTTCGTGGCCATGCAACTGGATTCTCCGAAACCAGCTTATGCCGACGAAACGTCAACTGGGCCACATGGAACAGTTGGCGCGCTATGCCCCACAAGAGGTTAGGGCAACGAGGTCGCAAACTGCTCCGAAAATTCGCCGAAGAAACTTACGTTCAAATGTGTTTATCATGTTTCCGGAGGCTTGAGTAAGGGTGCAGGTTTCGCAGCCATAGCATAGCACAGTTCGTATGACGGTTTTGTATATGTGGAGCTTAGTATTTCTTTGCACATGCTTCGATTTCATTATTGGGAGGACCGAGAAGAAAGTCTCATTAGCTAGCTGTATCCGTCGCTTGATGTCGTTAGTTTCATTGACGTTCTTTGACAGGTTACTACCCAGGCAAATGAAGTCGTCTACGAATTCGATGTTGAGGTCCCCGATGTTGATGTTCGGTTGTTCTGGCGTCCTTTTGCTTGATTGCATCATTAATTTTGTTTTGTCCTGGTGGATGCGCAGTCCTTCCTTTGCAGCCGTGTCAAGATTATTTAGAAGTTCTTCTGCGTCCGCAGAGCACCAGTAGTAGTAGTAGGTTTCGGGACATAATGTTGATATGGTCAGCGTACGCTATCAACTGCGTCAACTTAGAGAGCAGTGTGCCGCTGTGGTTCGCATTCATTACTCGGATGGTGTGTTCAAGTGCCAGGTTGAAAAAACACTACGTGTTTCAAAGAGATCAGTCAGCCTGTTTTGGATCCTGACCTGTGAGACGTGCTCCTCGACATCTTTGTTAATCGTACTAATTTGACTGGTAGACCAAATTGCAGCATGATGTTCTACAGTACTTCACGATATATACGGTCGTATGTTTGCTTAAAATAAACATTGGTTTCGGAGAATGCAGTTGCCAGCATGCACCTCCTGCACATCCATGGCCACGAACGTCGTCGTGGACGGGATTCGAACCCGAAACGCCGGTAGTCAAACATGAGACCGATGCCTCAACACACTGCGCTACCGGTCGCTCCGCTTGTAAGGGGACGTTAGATGTTGGATTAAGAAGCTCTTTGAAATAGGACGCCCATCGTTTGTGGATGCTAGCGATGTCGCTGATGATGTTTCTATCCTTGTCCTAGTGGTGGATTGATAGCCATTCTTAATCGTGTTTACTAGTCTGTATTTCTATTAGCTAGGTTATCATTAATGTTCAGGAACTGCACGTCAAAAAATTTCTTTCAATTCTTACGTCTTATTATATTATTTATTATATTAGCTATTCGCCGTAGCTCGTCATATTTTTCTCTCTTATCTCTAGTTGGACGTTGGATACCTTGTCTGTAAGCTTCCTTCTTTGCGTCAAGTGATTTTTGGGACTCTTTGGATAAGCAGATACTCTTTGAAAAATGTTTCACATGCTTCGCGTTCGGGCACATTGCAAGGAACTGCTTTAGCAAACAGGATAGGTCACTCATGAGTTTCAAAATTTAGAAGAGAGGGACATAAATCCGAAACGTGCGACAGGGAGCCGAGCATATGGTGCAATGAAGCAGTTCCGTAAATTAAGTTCGTTGACCTGAACCATTGCCTGGCGGCGCAGGGTCTGCCAAAAAGAAGGGAGTGGATGTCGCAATTGTGCGTGACCAATAAAAGAACCCGAGTAGCTCGATTTAGGTCGCTGACTATCAAAAATAGACACCCACATGGACATGCGTGACTTCTAACAAAGCATGTCAGAATCGACGGACGGTATTTTGCGTGCGAAAATCAGCGGCATATTTATAAATTTTAGTGAAATACGTCTTTTTGTGAAATTGCCCGGCAAATACTATATATTTTAGAAAACCCATCACATTGATTCCTTTAATGTGGCTTCAGAGTTCGTTTCCGCTTTAGGTGGTAATCACTTTTATAGTGCTTAAAGCGGAAATTCCTTTTGTACGGCTTCGCCGGACAATTTCACGAAATGACGTATTCCACTAAAAGCCTACGCCATATATACAGCTGCTACGCTCCACCACGACGGAACCTCCCAGAATTCGACAGATTGCTCAACCAACTCGTTTTCGACGCCAGTAAACACAGCCCAGTAATAATCGCGGGAGATTTTAGCGCATGGCCGACAGAATGAGAAATCCGAGAAACGAATGCCAGAGGCCGTGTACTCCTCGACGCTTTGTCGAATTTGGATGTTGCTCTCATGAATTCGGGCGGCAACAACATTTTTAGAAAAGGCTGTCACCGATCTGACGTTCGTTACCAGTTCTTTGGAACAAGCGTGGAGTGGCGCGTTAGTGAATATTCTCATAGCGACCATCGGGCCATCGTCTTTATGGTCTTGACGGCCTCGGACCGGAGATACCAGGCCGTAAGCAATGACCCACCGATGGTCCATCAAGATCCCCGATGCGTGAATATTTAGGGAGGCCTTGCCAAAAAGGTAGTTTCCATACCGGCGGTAGAAAATCTATTGGTGGAATGAAGAAATCGCAAGCTTGCGATGTAGATGCCAGAGAGCAGGCAGTCTCAGCTAGCGGTCGACGGATACACCGGGGTGTACTAACTTGGTGCAATCCAATAAGACTGCAGAGAAAGGAACAAAACTGATTCAAAGAGCTATACAAAAACGCAAACTTTAACCGATGGGGCATTTAGGGTAGTGATGAAAAAATCAATAAACAATTGCCCCAATTGATGTGTCCTCTGCTGGAAAATATTGTCTCAGTTCAATTTCCTCAGTATGAACTAGATATCATGGAACGAGAAGTAACATCAAATGGTGAAGCTAAACCTGCCATATCGAAGAAAGAGCTTCTTCCAAGCGCTTCGAGAATCGGGGATAGTAAAGCTGCGGACCCGGATAGAGTCGCCAAATAAGGCATTGTAAGTAGCGGTTCGCACGATACCCCAGAAGTTCATTGGGACGTTTGAGGCCTGCTTGGCGGAATAAACCTTCCAAAGACAGAAGCCGGTTCTGCTGCCAAAACCGAATGAGGTGCAAACCAAATTTCTACTGCCATTTTTGCATGCTCGACACCGTAGGGAAAATGTTCGATCGGATTATCTTGAACCGAATAAACCAAATCATGGAGGAAAAGGGATGTCTGTCGGACCGATAGTATTATTTTTCGAACGGCGCGTACGGGTATTATCGGAATCATGTCAGTGACTGGCCTGGCAAGGCATGCAATGCGTGAGGAAAAGTGTTGTGCTGTGGTTTGGCTGGAGGTACATACACACATCTCTGCGAAAGATTGGGGCGACCGGTAGCGCAGTGTGTTGAGGCATCAGTCTCATGTTTGACTACCGGTGTTTCGGGTTCGAGTCCCGTCCACGACGACGTTCGTGGCCATGGATGTGCAGGAGGGGCATGCTGGCAACTGCATTCTGTGAAACCAATTTATGCCAACGAAACGTCAACTTGGTCACATGGAATAGTTGACGCACTATGTCCCACAAGGGGTTAGAGCAATTGAGTATACTCTCATACGTTCTGCTTTATGAAACTGACAAAGGGTAGAAAGAATTCAAATTGTCAGCAGGTGTTCTACAAAGATTCGTTATTGACCCTTTGTCGAACTTAATGTATAACGGCATTTTGGATTTCCCGGTACCGAAGGAGGTAACGATAGTCGGGTTCGCGGACAATATAATGGTGGTTGTGGTCGCTACAGATACGGAACATGCTGTACGCCAGCGAGACAATCACAATAATCAAGTTGTGGCTGGAGAATGTGGGCCTAGAGCTGGCCGAGCATAAAACGGAGGTCGTTCTTATCAGTAAGCGAAGATCAGAGTTGGAAGTATGTATTATCATTACTTCCAAGCCAGCCAACAGCTATTTGGGAGTGATTATCGACGTGAAGCAGAGCTGTTGAGTGTACCTCAAGCATGTATGCGAGAAGGTAACGAACGCAACTCTCGTTTTAGAAAGGATCATGCCAAACATCGGTGAACCTAGAACAAAGTGGAGGCTTTTACTCTTAAAAGTAATAGTTTCCATTCTGCTGTATCCCTCACTGATGTGGGGCGGTGCGCTACGCTACACTTGCAACACTAAGGATATCTGTTCGGTATACCGGAGGAATTCCTTGGGAGTGTACTGCAAATACAGAAAAACATCCCATGAAGAGACTTACGTTGGGGTGGGTGTGGGTGCGTGTAAAGGAGAGATCGGCATCTGGAGCCATCGGCAGAGTCAGAGGGTCGGTAAAGCAGAGAAAGGAACGAGTAGCGTCGGGCCTTGGCCGCCGTCGGGCGTGTCAATAGTGGGTGAACCGAAAGCGCGGTGAGCTAAGCCGCTACTTGACTCAATTCCTTTCGAGCCATGGTAGATACAGGGAGTACCTACATAGGTGAAAGATGGACGACTCGCCACACTGTCCGAGGTGCAAGGGGGTCGCAAGAGACGCGAAACATATGCTGTCTCACTGTCCACGGTTTGTTGTATATCGAGATGATGGAACTTGGTAGATCCATTAACCCATAGAGAACTTTTTGGAACATATACTAAGATCAGCTACAAATTGGGATGCAGTGAGTCGCTTTTATTTGCGATATTCTTAAGTGACTTCGGAAAGAGCAAGAGATGTGGGAATCGGCACGTCGGAATGCCAACTGATTAGCCCAACCCAGATCTGTGAGTAATACCAAGAGGTGGTCCCACATGGTGAATGTGACGACAGCAGGTGTTCAGGTTTACTTAGTAAAAATCTGACTTCACTGATTATAGTAGGCTAAACAAGGCCTCGTCGGTATCTTATGCAAGATTCTCCATCTGCTACAAAGAAGAACGCATGGCAGTATCACGGTAAGTGAGTGACTTTACTCAAACCTCTTGCAAAAAGGAAGTAACCAAATCTTCCGAAAATATTCAGATGCAAGTTTCTATTGGGCTACATTCCTGCCTCATAGTGGTTAGTGATGGTAGCCTTAATTCCCAAAATGAACAATAGAACTAAAAATCACAAAATCTTATCGGCTATTTAGCCTAACATCTTCTATGACAAAATCATTGGGAAATACTGCTATATAATTATGAGAAATCTGCTTCACTCTAGACTATCAACCCGGCAAATCTACTAAATTTGCTCTACACTTGCTTCAAACGACAAGTCAGCATACGAAAAAAAAACCTTTTGTGCATTCTTTCCTATTGAAGGTGATTTTGATAACGGCCGGGTTCCTAGAAACTAAAGACTGATCTCGGAATATATCCAGTGAGTGACAGATATGTGAAGTGCTATGCATCCATGAGTGGCAGAGAGTGTCGCGGTATTTAAAGCCGAACCATTTGACATAATATAGGTCAAATAGCCAAAAAGCCTGCCAATTGTTGTTGTAATTTGTATGGGATAGCCAACTTTCGGTTCGCTCGAAAAGAGATAAATTTTCATATTGTTCCCAAATTCGTGGATATCGTTACGAAACATTATTGGTAAATAATTGTGTTAAACATAGGTTACTGGTCGATAGAATTGGTTATATGTAGCATAATGCTCGCTACCTTGGATCGAAGCAGAGTTCAAATAATTTCAATCAATATCAATGCGTAGTGATTCCAATAAAACTCAGTCACTCTCTAACGCCAACATTCAAGCCAAATATACACATTTCCCGTTGCATTTCATCATAAATCTTATGCGTCCATTTATTTGTTTTTAATTAATCCTAACATGCATAAAATAATAGCCACAGGCAACATATTAGACCAATTGAAAAGCACCATATTTTTTCGCATTGGATTTCATTAAAGACCCCGAAGGAATTCATCAAGAAAATTGACTTAAACGTTAACGTCTTTCACGAAGCAATAAATCAATTCGCAACAATTTATTGTACGTTTTAATCGAAAGTGAGAAAATTCATATGAAGGTGACACGTATGTAAGTTTACAACATATACTATTGAACATTTGTTATATACGACTTACAGGAATGTATGATACATAAAATCGTGTATACGTGCATGTAATTTATTTTAGGCCTGTACGTGACTAAGATGTAAATGGTTATAAGGTGAAAAAAAAAGACATCAAGTTAACAAAAACATTCAACCAACATTTAAACGGACTTGTTACAAACCTGTCCCTGATGCGGAAATGCTATTTCAAATGTTCCATAACCATCGGCCGCTGTTAGTGTATCGTCATCGGTCATATTGCCTGATCCTTCCACTAGAAAATATTCCACTAAGCCGTTAACACCGGCATCTTTGTCGATGGCGTGGATATTTCGAAATATTGTTGTTCCGACCGGTGTTGACTGCAATGAAAACAAGAAAAAAGAGATTATCGTTAAGATAATGCATATTATATAATACAATTAAGATACATTCAGGTAAAAATTAGGAATTTTAAAGGTAGAAAAAATAAATCAAGTTTCTCGCTTGACTCTTTCGTTTTATCAAAGACTATTGAAAAGATAACATGATTGAATTCTAGTCAGATTCGTAAATAAGAGAATGAAAACCATTGTGTTAAGCCGAATACTAATGCTAACAATAATATTTATGTGTGCACATACGTGTTTTTACTAATTTCTTTTAATGACTTTGCAACGTGAGATCGATTTGGGGGATTGAATATCCAAATAAAAGTAAAAATACTCGTAAATTATGCGCTGACTATAAAAGATGATAAGCTTGTGTTGCATAAATTATACCTAGCGAACCAAAGGTTTCCTTTTTTCCACATGCTGTGAAATATGCTTTCGTATTAATAACTCTATCAAAAACTACACGCAATTACGGTGACATCATAAAATTTCATCAAAAACTTGTCAAATAAAATCAATTAAAACATAAAACGCTAATCAAGATGAATGGGATATATGCATCTTTAAAATTTTCAATCGTCAGATTACATTTGGATTTTCATTCTCTTCTTCTTCTTTCTCTTGTCCAAACCACTACACCCGATATTTCCCGAGATGGTGTCGTCTTCCCAAGTGTCATTCGCTTCCACCTAAATAGAAAGTTGGATCTTATCAACTTTGATGCCCAACGTTTTATACGAGATTTTTCCTGTGATAAATTGTTACCGATAAACTTCTCAAGCGTCATCAATACAGACGGATTTACTGGCTAATCAAGCGAAATATCGAACATTAAGATGAAATTATTAGATGTCGCGATATTGGAATACCAAGTCATGCCACAACGTATTGATAAATAGATACTTTGTGTTTGTAGCATGCAGCGGAGCAGCTCTACTTTAATTGGTTTATAACCATTAGACGATTGTTTGATGTGTTACGTCTGTCAGAGGAATTGACATGGATTGAAACAGTGGTACTAGATTAGAAGTGAATTTCTTGGGCTTCTTCCTTGTTTATTTCGATGGTATGGAGTGCCGTTAGTGCAGATAGACATTAATCATGATTTGATCGTAATCTCCTTTATAGGGGGATTTAATTTCTTAATATCATGAAACACACTAGGTGGTTGAGCCATTGAGTATGTCTCGTTGAACTTGATTCGATAATGGTTTGAAAAAAGTTGAATTACTTTGGGAAATGGGAGCAATAATAATAATAATAGGTAGAAAAATTTAAGTTTATGCCAACAATCTTTGTATTACCTTTTTTGGAAATTTATAAAAGCGGCCCGTTTTTGGATATTTCCTTATACAGGTTGGCGCAAAAGTAATCACCCCATCGGAAGATACTATAATTTTTGCAAATGGCGGCAAATGCGAATTCTGCTTTGAAATTTGTCAAGTAAACAGATGCAGAATACACTTCGATAAGCCATGGCATGCTAAACTCTTCAAGAACGCGTAATAATTGTTTGCATTTCTTTTGGGGATTAATTCGTCTTTGGTATTGGCTCAGTGCAAATTTCCCGGCTGGCCGCCACCAACTGGGCAAACACTACGGCGTTTAGCCGCTCGCCTTGAAGAGACTGGGACAACACGAGATGTTGCCAGGCGTGGCCGGCCCAGAGCAGCCGTTCTGCAGAGAATCGCCGCTGTAACCGAAGATGTCGAAGAGGACCCCGAAATATCGACCAGACGACGTGCCAGGCAAATGGCCATTAGCCGGCGGTTTTATCTCCCTCAATTGTATGAATTGGGACTGGAGGACATGTGATTCCAACTGGAAGGAGCAATAGCGAACACTTGCACGAGCCACGACCGAAATTCTGAAGCGGGTCGACTAATCACTCGTTCTGGCGATTTGCAATGGCCGGGAAAATCACCCGATTTGGCCGCTCTCGCGAGAACCTATCGCCGGAAGTTCTGGAAAAAGTGAGGGTAAAATGCCATAAAACGGGCCGGTATGGTCATCAATTCTGGCGGCGGTCACTTGACTGATGTCATTTAGGTAATACTGTTGTTTTTTTAATATTAATGTTGAAGCATAACTTCTAAATCAAGAAACGTTATAGTCAGCCATTTTACCACTGTAATGATTGAAGTGTGATAAAGTTGACAATTAGATTTTTTATCTATAATTTTTATTAATTTATTTTATTGATGAGAAGGACTATGAGGGACTTTGGTTTGCATAAACACTAGTAAAAAAGAATACCTTAATACTCGTATACAAAGTAAATTCGTACTGTTTACAGTGGAAATTCCTGTAAGGCAGTACGAATCTAACTTATGCAAAACTTTTTTGTTTTCCTTTTGCTAGACCTAGAATTTGCCATAAAGGGATTGGTCCGAATTCGTAAAGTTAGCAAATGGGACGCTTAATTTTGCCATTTCCAGTTTTACTCAAAACTGGAATATTGAAATGAGAAATTTTCTTCAATCTGGGGATTTTATGTTTGGGGATTCTGTATTTGGGGATTATGCAATTGGTGATTTTGTATTCGGGGATTTCGTATTTGATTTTGTGTTTAGGGATTTTGTAATTGGTGATTTTTCTTTATTTGGGGATTTTGTGATTGGGATTTCGTATATATGTTTCTGTAATTTGTAAAAAGATGAAATAAGCAGGCTCCAAACTCAATCTTCAACTTCCGTTGAGTTTTTAAAGAAAATACGAATGGGCTCGTTGGCGTGTTCCAAAATTCATGCGCTTTACTCATCTGCTCGTCACGATCGTAGTGCTCACATGAACGGAATTTTTCGCTTCTTCGACGACTGAAATCGTATTCAAGCTGAATGACGATAATGCAAAATCCCTTCAATCATACTGCAATTTTCCGAGTATATCCTGATATATTGGGTAACTAGATTTGGATAAACTTGTAAATATGCTAATTTCGAAAAGTTGAAAACGCAGCGTAGTTTTTGCATGGCGCGAGTAACTGATTAACGTTTTTTTTTTGTAAATAAATATGCGACAAATTATATTTCTTATATTTACACGTGTCAAATTTCCTTATCTTTGATTTATTTCTTGCCAAATACACCCCCGACGTGCTAGGTAGCCGTGAGTTTTTGGCCGCTACTCTACCATTATACATCTACCTAATTAATACCTGTGAGTGTTTTTCGAACTCCCATAGCCTTCCGAGCTTGTCAGTAAAAGACGGCTCGGATAGGAGGTGTATGCTAGCAACTGCACCATCCGAAAAAAAATATGCTATCGAAACGTCAACAAGGCATAGCTATGCAAGAGATGTTGACGCGCCCATGCCTCTCAAGAGGTCAGGGCAATTAACAAATACACCCCCAGCGCCCCTTCCTCTAGATCAACTACCCACTCGGACTGGAGACGACCTGCTGGTCTTGATCGAATTATATCTGTTCGTGTATACTTCCCCGTGGTATTTTAGAACAGCCAGAGATGAGACGGTTTCGTAAACAAAATCACACATATGAGTATATGTTACGATACGGGACCACATCGCTCTTAGATGGCTAACATACACCTTTTCCAGGAAAGATATATCCTACACAAAACTACCTATTCGACAGGTGAAAATCGACAAATTGCTGTCAGAGACGACATACTATATTTATGATGCATAGGAGTCCCGACAGCAGAATGACAACTGGTATATTTTCGTTACCGCTATCCCCTACGGACTGTATTACACAGGGTGTCCGGAAACTGCCGAATAAACGCACTGCCACGTGATTCTCTATACAATATTTAATAAAAAGTATTAGGAAACATTTTTTTCGAATTCGTAATCCTTAAGCTGCCACAGACATTTACATTTTTCTTAAAAATTCCCCTCCTCACACGACTAAATATTCAATATCTCGGAAATTACGATAACCAGAACACTCAAAATAATAATAGCAGCCAAAATGTTGCTAGAAATTATTAATTTTATTTTTTTCTATTTATAACGACCCCAGGAAGCTACGTGCTAAATTTTATTGAAATCGGACCACGGGAAAAGCCTGAAAGAGTGAATTTTTAAAAGACTTAGGCGAGGAACTCCGGTTTGAACACAGAAGAATATATCGTTATTCCAGTCGATGACCGAATTTACTGCCACCGTTCTGAGATCAGGGTCACTCAAGGAATCTATATACCGAATTTGAGTAAAATCGGACCAAGGAAAGGGCTCGGACTAACGCACAAACAAACAAACGCACAGCATGGATTATTGCATATGCCCACCCATCATATGAATATATGCGAAGGACTAAAAATGTAGAGGAGACTATCTAAAATGAATTCGAGAGTAGTTGTAGATTTAGCATTTAGTAATTCCAATTTAGAAATGAAAATTTTGAATTTAGATTACTTACGAGTATATGCATAATGTTAGTATTTTTTGTCTAAATAAACCACCGTGCTTGCGCCAATGCCTGCAGAAACTTTTTTTTCCTGGTGTTTCCTTACCAAATATTTACCGAAGAAGGGCACAATTGGTATTGAAACGTTCAACTTAAGGCCAGTACTGACCCTCGTTTTCATGCGAAATCTCGTACAAAAACTTTCAAGAATGTGCAATAAATCATATTATGGTCTGGTAGTGCTGCTCTCACAGGCAGATCTAAGCAGCACCTGATGAGTAGTGATCTGTTGGTGGTACGAAACCAGAGGCCGAGGGTCCCATTACACCCGGACCGAGATCCGACCGCGTGGGCGTCTGATCCGTCCGCCAACCATTCCATCCTTATTGACAATTTTTTTATTCACCATTTTTACCTCCCCTGTTTGTGTTGTCTTCCCCAGGCCTATGAATTTTTGTTAATACGTAAAGGACAGGGGCAACGAGCGGCGACAACCCCGCCCACATCTTCCAAACTGAGCTACAGCAAGCATAGGCCGCTGCTTAGCTCGTTGAGGGGCCTTTTTTTCGCCAGATGGCACGGCTCGACCTTCACGGTCGTTATGCTACCTCCGTCCCCACGGGCATCTTCGGATGCCCACCAAACGGTCCGTTACAAATGTCCTTCGCATGAAAAACTTTCGCTAAAATATTTCACACGAAATCGCACACGTGGAAAAAATTCTCCACACAGCTCTAAGCAATTGCAACTAGAAAACAATTCCATTGCATTTTATTTCGCGTGAAAACCAGTCATTACCATAGCGATTGTTTACTTTTGAGTGAAATAAGGGGAAATTCAATTGACATGTAGGGAGCCGTCGATTTGTGGCGTGAGACAGTTTCCACTGTCACTTTTTCGTTCGAGAAATAAAATAATATTTTTGCACGAAAAGGTTAGTACTTTCCTTTACCAAAAAAAAAGAAGATAGCCGAATTGTGTCCTGAAAAATGAGATTAGTTTATTACGTCTATTTTTTTTAGTTTAAAGGAGTCGACTAACGAGCACTTAATTTGTAAAAAAACTGCCAACAAAATGAATCAAGAGAACCCTAAAATAAATTCCGATCGTAGTTAGAACTGAATATTCCACATTTTCTGAAATGGCATTAAACGTTCTATTGATTTCGATAGAAAATATAGTATTTAAGAATCTTTATATCCAAAATGTTGTTAAGCGAAAAAAAAACCTGACTCAGTAACTCTCTTTAATGTAAGTGTAAGTACTTAGTTTAGGAAGAAATTTTTTGATTGAACGCAAAAATTAAGTTTATATCTTTATTTTATATTTGGAGTGGCGGAAAAAAAAAAACATCGATGGTAAAATTGGGTCGTGAATGAAAAAGTCTCAGGGCCCGTTTCTCTGCTAAACTGCCGATCAACTGACCGTATGCAACGCATCGCAACACTCAAAGTGTGGCAACGCTGTAGCGAAATCAGCTGCGTTTCTAGGCGGAATTTTGCCGTCTGTACCATCCTTCAACATACATTTGCGGCTGAGTTGGTTCCAAGTCCTGTTGCTTCTGGAACTCTCTTCAACATAGCCAGTGTAATTGTTCTCATTTGAATGTTCAAACGTAAACAGTTTTAACCGTTAAAACTGAGCAGCCGGTATTAGCTGCTTGTATTTATCGTGTCGTTAAATTTTCAACAGGAGGATAGGTGGCTGTTAGCGTTTATCTTGACGTCAAACTTTAACCGGACATTGAGAAACCCATAGAGTGGAAATGAAGGTTGAAATTTTTTTTTCGTTTGGTATAGGCAATTGGGGTATCGTAAGAAAGGTACCGTCGAGTACATTCCATTTTTGAAATTAACTTCAAATTTGAAGAAAGGGGAAAAGAGGCAGAGGGGAAAATATGTGATCCGAGTTTGTCCCCCCCCCCTTTGCATTTCCAGACCGTTATACTTAGAAATATGAAAATTTGCAGGGCATTTTACTGGCGTAGAAAACTAAAAATAATAGAATTTTGAAATCTCATCAAAAAAGGCTAATAATAGTATATTTCTAGAGTTGCAGTTAGCACACCCCTGCACCCCTTAAGTACACCCGAGGTCAAAAATATTGACGGCCAATAATAACCAACATCATAGGCAATAATATCTCTCAGTTTCATTACAATCACATAATATTTAATAATAGTAAAATATAATACATTCATTTAAATTTTGACATTTTGACACCATCCATACAAAAAATGCCTCTGCTACGTATTATGAGTACTGCATACTTGAATATTGTGTATTGTTTTTCGTAAAGTGAATGGAAGTTAACCATTTCTGATAGGGTTAAGATTGGTGGGATAGGGGTGGGAGGGGAGATAAGTGGGGGGGGGGGGGGGGAGTAGGCTGGTTGTTGCTTTAAGGGGAGGTCCCCATAGAGGGAGAATGAAGGTCAACTTCTGACTATACTTTCTATAATTATTCAAACAATTTGTTTTCAATATTTTTTACGCAAGCTTGCAATTTGCAATATCGTCTTAACATGAATGGTTAAGCATCTCCAAGAGTAGGACAGTTCATCTCCTCCTATTGGCATGGGATACTACAAACCCCTGGGATTGCGGGCGTAGCCCTCTATTTTCCGGTTTCATTTATTTTTAAATATCGTAAGACACAAGATAATATGTAATGTAAACAATACATTAGTCTCGTTCGGACTTGTTTAGAGTTTAGATTAGACAATAGCATAACATGCACAACATTTTTGCACAGTAATTAGAAAATAACTTACACTTGATGCGAACTGCGAACCTCCGGGTACCACAAGATTCCAATGGTAAGTTCCACCACAATGCATTGGATTTACATGGAATATCTTTGTATAAATAGATAATCAATTGCAATTGTGCAACTTATGACCATATTAGCAAAGAGTGGTAAGATTATAATCAACATGTACAAATATGTACTAATTTTATCAGAATCACCCACAGGTCGAATAGTACACTGGCCTGAATTAAATCTCAGAGAGTAAAGAGCAAGGAAACATTGTGGTACACTTTTCGAATTTACCAAATTACCAACATAAAATATTCTCATATGAACTAATAATGGTGATAATGATCCATTGAATATCGCACAATCGCCAGCGATCATTGTAGTACAATGCCTCATAAAATTAAATAAACTGCAAATAATTTTACCTATCTTTAACAACATTTTAAATGGTGCATTCACTGCTTGCGTACGGCACTCACAGGTGCAAGATATCAACGGAGAGCTTAAAGATAATCTTGACAAACTCATTGTTGCTGTTAATAATGTTCACATACCCGATTCAGATTATTGTTGGAATATCTTGATTAATGAGAACACGTAAAGAATTTCGAGCTTGTTGAATTGCAATCCAATACACCCATTTAATTGAATGCAGTAAATTAGTTCAAAAATCTTAGATATACGAGTATGTGTATTTATGGGAATATAGATGGGATAAATATGTACGTTCATAAGTAACGAATACCTCAAAACAAGGCCACTCTATAAGAAAGCAGTTACAGTTACTTACAGGCAACACTTAGACGTACCTTTATATGGTATTTAGACGTGTATAGTAGATACGATTCAACATAGTCCACTTTGTACAGCGCAATACCAGCGGCACCAGACAACTTCAACTGCTCATAGAGCTCAAGCACGGAGACACTGGTGAGCCTTGGAATAGCTAATAGGAAGCAGACCGTTACTAAAGAAACTAAATAAAAAAAAAACGAACTTAATACTGCAAAGTGCTGGTTTTGTTCATTCACTTGCTGGTTTGCAGTGTGTGCACTCATTTCGGTAAGCAGCAGTATTACATGCTTTAAGAGGCTTTTTTTCAAAACGACGGCATTGTGTATTTCCTTAGATGGAAGAAGTTCGACTACAACTTAAAAAGGAATGACGGCACTTAACAAATTTCCATCGAGTTGTCTTTGTTGAAGGAGATAATTTACCAATATGCCGCTGCAACTGTTTAAATTTTTCTTGTACTCGAGGTGATTTTTACTGTGTCATGTATTCGATTTATGAGCTAAGAACTTGGTGGAAGAAAAAACAGGGATCGTATTTAGGAGTTTGGTTGACGCTTGAATGCTTTCACTTGTTTTTAATACTAGATCAGTAGTAGTAGTAGCAGTGTATTTCGTTGTGTTAAGGATGTTGTTGTTGTAATACTTCACTCAACTATTTTCCATACAATTTTCTAGTAAATTTTAGCGCAGAAGAGATACGTGTACTAATATTAATAATTATCACAATACATTTCATAGTAGACGATGTCTATGTGTTGTTGTTTATTTTTTCCAAGGGGTCCGTTGAAGAGAGGCATCAGGTACCGGTAGCTGAAGAGTGCTTTCTCTTGTCTGTGGACGAAACCGGTGATAGTTGTGAGATAGGGGAGTATTTCCAAATATGAGGAGAAGCTTTGTTGTATGGGATTGATGGCTTCTCCTCGAATCCACTTAACCTGTTCATCCTATTTTTCTCTCATTTTATAAAATAGAAAATAAAAAGGAAATCGTGGAAATTATTTTGAAGTTAAGTAGTACTAAATAATAGTTTAGGATGAGGTGATCTAGAGCATGCAAAAAGCCTTACGTGTTTGATTCCTTAAGCCTGCCGCTCAACTGCAGTCGTTTAGCGGCGTAATCGTTTTATTGCCAGATTGATTGCGATTGCGTAAACGCGACTAGTGTTTAGACGTTAGTTACGTGGACGAAATATCAGAAATAGGTATCGAAGCGAATTTTACTGACGCGGAAATAATGCACACGTCATGGTGCGTTTACGATTCGACAGCATATGTGCGAGTAACGAGATCATCTTTTTCATGTGTTTATTGTTGGATTCATCGACTCATCAACGGCGGATGGATACCCGACGGAATCCGTCGTCAGCGAACAAGTTACGCGTTATCGTAAACCCGTTTGCTGTTTACACGGGACGGGTATCGTAGATTTAACGCGTCCGACGGGTTTACGCGTCTCGTGTATTATAAATTTTATTATTACAATTTAACGATTGTGTAACTGAAACTTGTATGTGGCCGCCTGGTCTCTTAATTTAAAAAAAAAAGAATGTAATGTGAGGAGCGGGCCATGCAATAAGATAATCGAAATGAAATAAACCTGACCTTATTTTGAGAAAGATTCGAGTTGAGTGGGCTACAGCTAGTCCAAGCTTCAACTAGTCAAGGAGGAGGATGAGCCAACTACCACCATTTTATTCAACCTAAACGCAATCCCACCCTTGGTTCCATTTATCCATTTGATTCGATGGCATTTATGGGATCATAAACTATCTTAAGTTTATCCCCGTTAAGCTAGGTACTAAAATCCCTTTTTCGTGCGAAATCTCATATAAAATCTGTCTAACGTTTCGTTCGCGGGAAAAATTTTCGGATTAACCTTGGTTGTGAAAGAACACTCTGCAGTACCTCATTAAGAACACCATGAAATTTTCCAGATATGGCGACAGCAATGTCATCCGCATGAACACCGACACACCTTGCATCCCGATACTTCCCAATTCTTATATAGTATGTTAACAGAGTCCCAGAGAAAGGGAAGGAGGACCTTGTGGGGTGTCCCTGCTCACAAGTCTACGTTCAGTTGCTTGCAGATTGAGTCATGTACACCAGAATTTGACACTGCATCGGTGATAGACGTCGGTTTTATGTTGTCAAAAGCGGCTTCGATTCCATGGAAGGCGACCAAAGTATACTCCCTGTATCCAAGAGAACTTCCGATGTCGCTTACCAGGGAGTGTTTTCACACATATCCTTCTAGTAGGCATATTGGGAGGTAGCAAACAAATGTGTAGGAATGAACTCATTGTCCAGTGGCTTTTGATATGGGCTTAGCCCAGACTATTAGCAACTTACCGGCTTATTCACTCAACGCGAGCTCGAAACATTCATCATCATCGTGGCGCGACAGCCCGACGTCGGGCCTTGGCCGCCTGGATCATTGTCCTACAATTATCTCGGTCACGTGACCGCGTCCTCCAATTTTAGAAGAGCAGTAGCTGCGCGGCGTCCAAACCTACTGAGCTCTCCCTACAAGATCTCGGTCGTCCTCGCAGTCTCGCTCCGTCGACTCGTTCTGCATTCATTACTCTCTTAGGCATGCGATAATCTAGCATGTTTTCGGAGGCTTGAGTTAGGGTCCATGCTTCGCAGCCATAGCATAGCACTGGTCGTATAATGGTTTTGTACACGCGGAGCTTCGTGTTTTTGTGCACATGCTTCGATTTCATTATGGGGAGAACCGAGAAAAAAGTCTTATTAGCTAACTGTATCCGTCGCTTGATTTCGTCAGTTTTGTTGGCGTCCCTTGACAGGTTGCAACCCAAGTAAATGAAGTTGTTCACGAACTCGATGTTGAGGTCCCCCACATTGATGCTCGGTTGTGCAGGTGTCCTTGTCGTCGATTGCATCATTATTTTAGTTTTACCCTCGTTAATACGTAGTCCAACTTCTTTTGCAGCGGTATCGAGCGTATGCAGAAGTTCTTCTGCGTCAGCCAATCTTCGGGACATGATGTTGAAGTTGTCGGCATACGCTGCTAATTGTGTCAACTTGATGAGTAGCGTCTTGCTGTTGTCCACATTCATAGCCCGAATAACGTATTCCAGTGCTAGGTTGAAGAGCGTCGGTGCCAGTCCATCGCCCTGTTTCAGACCAGTGCGTGTTTCAAATAGATCAGTAAGTCTATTATATATCCTGACTTGTGAGACGGAGTTGGTCATCGTCGTCTCTGTCAGTCGCACTAATTTGGCCGGTATACCAAATTGCAGCATGATGTTGTACAGTACTCCACGATCGATACTGTCGTATGCCTGCTTGAAGTCGACAAAGATTTGGTATACGTTTACGATGTATTCCCAGCACTTCTGGAGTATCAGTTTGACTGTGAAGAGCTGATCGGTTGTGGAGCGACCAGGTCTAAAACCACTTTGATATTCGCCAATGATTCGTTCTGCGTACGGTTTTATTCTTCTTTTGTTGAGCTCGAAACATTAGGTCACCTTTTCAGCGACAACAGCCAAGCAGAACGGCTCTTATTCTTTACTTTATTATACTATATAATCTCGGTTGAAGACACTGAAATTCAACACAAAGCAATGTTGAAGAAGTTACTCATTCACAAGAGTGATACGCGACACTCCAGCATCATCCAGTAAGTACGAGTTGCGTTCCAGAGTTCTAATCGAATACGACATGATGTCCTGGCCCCTACTCAGTTCCCATATCGCTATGAGTTCTGGATGAGTCGAAAAGAGTTTAGGTTTAGTCTGTTGGAGTGAACATCACTCTAACCTCTATTCACCTTGGCGTAAATTACCGAGCTCACTCTAAATACCACTGATAATTTTCTCCATTTGATAAATTATATTAAAATAAAAGAATCAAATGACAGTTTCTAATGATTTATTGTGTTGTTTACAGCGAAATTGGAAATCGATTGTAACTTCCTTTCTATTTTTTAACACATCCTAGAAAATCCACCCTCCGATGAATTTATCCGAGCAAAATGTGCATATAATGAGCGCATTGAATGTTCCGACGTCAATCACATCAGACCCATATAAGTCGAAATCCTATAATTATTCAACGAAATGTTGAATCCATTATTATGTTCTTGTTTCAAGCCAAATAATAGCCGTAGTATTGCTAAAATCGTCATTGCAATCATATTATGCAGTCCCCGCACCTTTATTTTGAATGACAGATAAATTAACTCACAAACAAATTCAGTGTCAAAACGCATTCAATTGTTCACAATTCAGAACAATGGACACTTATCCTTTTGGTCTTTTCCAATACTCTTGCAGTTTTCGATTTTTTCAAGTGTCCAATTCGAGAAAAGAGGCTGCTGGGTGGTTGCTACTATAAATGTAGGAAAAACGTTACCAAAGAAATTGACACAATCGTGAATAAAATCCCGTAAGAAGTTTAAATGGAACCTGGGTCTGTACTCTACATATTGGTTTTGTATGCCATCAGGCATCCACTACCTTGTATGTATGAAAAAATGCACACAAAAGATACATATACCGTGCCGGGCATTTTGCATTCATTTTCATGCCATAAGTATGCAGTTAGCATATGAATTATTTATATGCCATTGGATACATACAAATATTTGTTGACCTATGCTCAATTAAAATTCAAATCATCCATACAATCGTTTTGATACGTACATTTTGATATTATGCACTAATACTCATGAATAGACGACACAAAATCGCAAATTTGGTCATAGACGGACTCTGTGAACGGAAAAGAGTATATTGGACCTGGACTAGACCTTTGTGCTTGTCCACGCTTTAGTCATTTGTATCTGAAGACTTTCATCTTGGGGGGAATGTCAGGATTTTAGTGAAGTACAGTTTTTATGAAAATATTGCTATATTCTGCGAGAGAAAAGTGGACGGTTATAATTACAGGGGACATAAGGGTCTAATTCTTGTAGATCTGGGGAACCTTTTTATTTACATACTAAAATAACGGTATTTTGCATGTTTTACCAGTTTTTTGAATCAACAAAACTATTTTCCCGCAGAATTTACAATAACAACTTTTAATCGTTAAGAATAATTCTCCCTCTGGAGGGGGCCCACTTGAGACAAACCAGAGCGACGGCACGATAAGCGCCATATATGTTGTATGGATGTCGATGGCCGGATGGCGCAACGGTTAGCACGTTCGCCTTCTACGCACTGAGCCCCGGTTCGATTCCTACTGAATGCGGTAGTTTTCGATAAAAAAAGGATTTACGTGTCGGACTATGAGCCTACTCAGCTGTTGAATGAGTACCCATTTATGGGGTAAATAACTCGGTTGAGTGTGTTGCTGATCACACACCTCTGCACAAGGGCGTCACGATCTAGAAAACCAGATCGAAGGAGTCTGAAGCGTATATACCCCAGACTTCTACAGACCTAGTGGTGATACCAAAAGTACCAATTGGCAACGACCATTTGCATTAAAATTGAGTTTTCAATATGACCAGTTTATAGGGGAGGTTGGCACTCATTCAGGAGGATGTTGACCATCCTCAAAATCAATTACAAACTAGCCCATTCTATAAATATTTGCCGAATTATTCAAGTCGCTAGCTTCATTCTATCCAAAGTTATTGCTTATTTGAAGTCTCACTTGTAGGGTAGGTTTATTTTGTCGTATCTTGCGCATTTTTAATAACAACCAGTAACCCAGTACAAGTTATCGCTTCTTTGAAGTTTCATTTGTAGGGGAAGTAGGGGTTTCGTTGGTCGGATTTTACGTATTTTCAATATCAGCCAGCTAAATTCTACTACAAACACGTAGCTAAATTTTCAAGTCGCTAGCTTTATTTTATTATAAGTTACCGCTTATTTTAAGTTCCATTTGTAGGCGAGGTAGGGGTTTCTTGGGTCAGATCTGGCCTATTTTTAATACCAACTAAGATCTTACTAGCAACATTCTACCAAATTTTCAACTCGCTAGCGTCATTCTATCGAAAGTTATCGTAATTAAAGGAATATTTAATTTTTTGAAATTTGTAGGGGAGGTAGGCGTTCCTTTGATCTCTTTATGCCCAACTTACTAAAACTCAAGCAACTCCTCACCTCGGGGTTACATGCCAATAATCGGGTGTCTACGTCAATTGGTTCAAGAGTTATAGGCAAAAAACTTGAAAAGTAGGGTAGTACGGGGCTCTTTATAAGAAAATTACCGTTAGTTTTCAACTGACCGATTTTGTTTTTCGAGGAGAGTATAAGATTATCCTCACGAGCAGTCTACCAAAGCTAGAGCTTTGCATGTTTATCTAGTCGGGAGTTATATTTAAGTATTTTACATATGTAGGGGAGGTAGGCGTTCTCTTGGCCGGATTATGCCCACTTTCAATACCAACCAACTAGATTATACTGAATTTGCCCTAACCCCTTATGGGGCATAGCGCGTCAACTATTCCATGTGGCCCAGTTGACGTTTCGTTGACATAAACTGGTTTCAGAGAATGCAGTTGCCAGCATGCACCTCCTGCTCATCCATGGCCACGAACGTCGTCGTGGACGGGATTCGAACCCGAAACGCCGGTAGTCAAACATGAGACTGATGCCTCAACACACTGCGCTACCGGTCGCCCCCAACTAGATTATACTGCCAACATTTGACCAAAATTTCAAGACTCTAGCTTAATTCTATCGGAAGTTATCGTGCGAACGGACAGACAGACTGACATGGCTAAATTGAATCAGGAGGTGACCCTAATCATTTATATACATTGCTATACCTCCGGAGCCTCCTTTAATGTGTTACATATTTTCGTCGTGACAAAAACAATATAGGTATACCGTATACTATAAGTCTAGGGTATAATGAGGTGATGCTAACTCATCTCGAAGCCATGGTTCAAATTGGGCTGTTGCGCCAATTATTTATTATTTATGTCGATGGCCGTCGCCTAAAAAACTTTGTGGAACTTTTAATCGATTCAATACTCCCGAGTCCCTACTCATTTACTCTCCGAAATTTGATGGCGAAAAAGACATCACCAAACGAACATTTTTAATTTTAGGACATATTCAGCGATGCCTCTATTTTTTTCAGAGATCCAATTTTCGAGAAGTTGTATTTTGCCACTTTGAAGCTTTCAAGAATTATCTGCAAATTTAATTGAAATTTAATTTAGGACATTCTCCGCGGAATGAGTATTTCCCGATCCCAAAACCGGTTTATCGGAAAATTGTAGACGCCAGCGATTTTATATTTAACTTTAGTAAATTTCATTTACTTCAAAAAAGGTGAAGTTACTTTTTCAGTATGATGCGTATTTTGGGAGATATTGTGGAACACCCGAAAAAAGCGTAAAAAAGTTTTAATAGTGGAAATTTAGTTCAGTCCTATGTTAAAAAAAAATATTCCGCAGTCATTTTTCATTTTTGCCGGCATCTCGAAACATACAACAATAGCTGCACCAAAAAATGCGACAATGACAATCCTTTATTTTGGTAAATGTACAAACAGGTTTTCCAGGCACAGCTCTGATTTGTCCTCAGTGCTGCAAAGTCATTTCGTACTTACAAAAAATTAAAAGCAAGCCTCGGTTAAGCTGATTGGGTGCTGCTTATCATATAAAAATACTCGTATCTATCTTTTATTCACGCAGCGTCCACGACTTTCTACGAAACTAACAAATTCTGTGAAAGTGGTTTGATTCTATGACTCTAGAATTTTAAATGATCACGTAACTTCCATAAAAACTGAATCTCACGGTCCCTACTTATCCCTATTAATGTTAGTTCCTTGGCGTGCATAAAAATATGTTTGGGTAAAATCCTTTCAATTCAGTGCCGGCCTTAACTACGAGTATCCTAAGCTGCTTCTAAACGATTATATGAAAACCTTCCAACGTTGGATGCTTGATGTTTGTAGCATCGTGTGGCGGGACGTCGAGCTACCAGCAACGAGCCATTGGCGGTTTTTGTGCCCGAGTCAAAGGGTTTCGAGCATCCTAAAGTTTGAATCAAACATTTGATGCACCGTTGAGCAGAAACACTTGAATCAAGCCATTCGTATGTATGATCAAGTTGCTGTACATCTTGTACGTTCTTTAAGCTCGTGAGCCGTTTTAATTTTATTTATTAAGATTTAGAAACAAGAGAATACCACTTTAGCGGCAGGAACAGCTGCTACCTCATCTTCCGTCATCACCTGGATCTGGCCAATTGAAAATTCAACTCGGCTCAAACCGTCAAACGTTTGAGTCAAACATTTGCCGCACCGTTGAGCAGAAACATTGGTCTTTTCGATTGTGGAATCATTTGATTAAAATGTCGGACGCATCGTGTAGAACCGGCTTTGGGACCCTGTTCAACTAGTAAATACTGGAAGCATTTGAGCATAGTTCGGTTCGAAATGTCTTTGGTACTTAAAGTCCACTCTTAGTTCATAGTCCTCTTCAGGACTTAAATTACTTAAAGTTCTTAGTCACTTTTGGAAAAGAACCACCAAAATAGGCGATTAAATCTACATATACTCGGTACAGGATGTTGATGGAGCTGTTGACGCGCTCTTTTCCACAAAGCGTTAAGAAAAACTAGTATAAGCTACTTTGAGACATTTTTTCGCGTCACTGACAAATTATAGTAGAAAATAGTCGAAAAATAATAGAAAAGGCCCGAAAATATTCGGCGCCCAATGTGGGGTTAGAGTGTTTTTGTCAATTCGATGAAATCAAAATGGGCGCGTGGAATCGATATTCACAAGACACAAAAACAAAAACCTTTTTAGACATTATCTAGAGGCTACCTTTCCATACCATCCTAATTTACCATAAGATTATACCAATGTTAAGGCTTTTAGGCCACTACACTTTGCAAAATAAAAGAAAATTGCCCTTGGGTTCATTTTGCTCTAGCTCGAGCGTTTTCTTGGATTGTTTTATTGTACTATTTCACTAGATTAGACTTGGTTATATGGAGAGCGCTGCGCATAACATGTCTGGTATGTTAAGTTAGAGGGCCACCGCATTAGTACAGCACAATAAGACCAGAACGTAGGTCTGTTTTGATACCCTGAGACTATAAAAGAGATTTCAGCCTTTCTATGAAGTTAAAACCATCCGGAGGTAGTCCTGAAGCAGAGGCGTTACATATTTTCGTCGTGACAAAAACAATATACCCTATACTATAAGTCTAGGGTATAATGAGGTGATGCTAACTCATCTCGAAGCCATGGTTCAAATTGGACTGTTGCGCCAGTTATTTATTTATTTTATTTATTTATTATATTATTCGAGAGATTTAATCGCAGCCTGGCAGTCAGTGAAAATCGTGATCTCTTTTGTGGAAGTGATGTGACGTCCCAGCCATGCCACCGCCTCTTTTATCGAGAAGATCTCTGCCTGGAAAATGCAATGGCAGCCGGATAAAAAGACTGACATTAAATTGTTCGAAGTGGACCCCGGCGCAAACAGCTCTAGGTATTAGAACAGTCTGTGTACATTTTTAACGGGTTCGGCAATGGAGGATTACCCGCTTCCCATAAACTACGCTGTGGGATTAAGTTTTCATAGTTCTTCTCGAACAAATATGTTGGTGAGGTGTTTTCTGTCGAACGGTCAATATCGTTGAGTTACCAGTACTCAGGGAACTTCACCGATCGGTCTCCCGAATCCTAATGGCCGCATTTGATCTCCTAGAATGTCCACCGGAAGCAGGCCAAGCATAAACTCCACCACAGCAGATGGAGTTATTAGGATAGCTCCGTTAGTTGCTACGCAGGCCACTCTCTCCACCTTGGATAGCAGATTGCGATTAGCTTCTGTACCTAGAGCAAGCCTCCTTATTACCATACTGGACAACATTATCGGACGCAAGATCAATATATCAAGCCAATGCAGGACCTTAGGTTGCGGTCCCCATGCCTTACCAATAGCCTTCCTACAGCAGTACAGTGTAGCCTTGTTTGCGCGCTCCTAAATATTCGGTTTCCAGTTAAGTTTTCAATCAAATATTACACCAACGAAGTTTTCCCTAGCTGCAAATGCAGTAGTCTTACCCCTTGCAAGTTAGGAAGTATTACTGTTGGAATGTTATAGTTCCTTGTGAAAGGGACTACATATGTTGGTCTTACAAGGATTTAAAATAAGGCAACCAGTAGCTCAGTGCGTAGAGGTGTCAGTCTCATGTCTGACTACGGTCATTACAAGTTCAAGGCCCGTCCACGGCGCTTGCTGGCAACGTGCATCGTTCGAAACTGGTTTATGCCAACGAAACGTCTGATAAGCCACATGGGATAGTTTACGCGCTATGCCCCACTATGGATTAGGGCAAATGAGAACTATTCATTGGCCTAGTTAGTTAGCAGAGATAGCGCGTGAGGTGGAACTTCGCTGAGCGTAACAGGGAAGAGCACACCGCCTTATGGTGTGCCCCTGCATACGTTCGTATATGCTGATGAAGCTCCTAATTTTGGTGATATGACCTTGGATGTTAACATCGGGTTGATAAGTGCAACCAGAGACCCGCCCACGTTTAGGCGCGACCTCCCTCCTTCTCCTTCTCGCACCCGGTTTCTTAATGTGACTCAAAATAGAATGCACAGCTTTATCTACCGACCTGCCCTTGGTAGAGGCATGCTTCGATACTGAAAAAATGTATTTTAGGATTATACTTCGTACGCAAAAATCTTATGAAGTGCTGAAAATAGACTAATAGGCTGTGACATGTGATTTCTTCTCCGCTTTGGGAAGCAAGCTCACGTATACCTTCAACCACATACTAGGAATATGCATCAAATTCAGACAAGAGTTGTGAATAGTTTCGATCTAAGGGGCAAACTTGTCCGACGTATGTTCTAAATCTGCTGAAATGATTAAGTTGGTTTCGGTAGATTTTAAAGGGTCGAAACTCGATATTGCCTAAGGGACCTTCTCCGTTGAAAAGATGGAATTGGAGTCACATGGAGACACGACATTTTCCCGATCATTAGACGCCTGGTAAGAAAAGAATGTTATCGCGCCGGGGGTTTTCTGAAGCTAAGCGCATATAACTGTAAAGTTGACCGGTTGCATGAACGCATTTGATTTGTTTCTGGGCGCATTTTGGGGCAACGCAAAATTTGATCCTTTTCCCAAATATCTTAACAGTGATTCACGAATTTAACTTCAAGTAAGGCAAGCATTTTTGCACACACTCTAATCCTGCATTTTCAAAACATTCCATTGTTTTCCGTCAAAATGAAAACACGTTGGAAAATAAATGCTAGATACCCATGCCTTTGCCACTCTGTTTTATGATATCCGCAATTTATACGGACAGGAACCTTTTTATATCTACGACAGCGATGGGCAGAAGCTTCCATTGGACATTATAATGCGCTCTCAGCCAGCATCTGCAGCTCGGGTCCAATGAATATTAATGTAAATGCACTTATTGGGATGAAAAAGAATCTGCAACGTTACCACTAGAAGATTTCACTTTTATCTATAATTTTTTGATTCCATTTCATATGGATAAATTCAATGGTAATAACGTTACAACGAGTGACTTCTGTGCATGCAACATACAGAATGCAGATTCACGATAATAACTGATTTTTGCCTCACGTACAACGGTTATGGGAAGAAGAATATCATCATGACCATTGAGCAAATATGTAGGTTGCGGACAAAAAAACAGGCAAAAATCTGATCTTACGTGCAATATCTCATTTAGAAAAACGAGTCAATAAATGTAGCAACAGAAGCAGCAGTCACAAACAGCAGGAGGAGCGCATTGTACAAAAGTGCAATATGCAATTTATTGTAGGGCACTGCGGGTCAGGACAGGTAGCTCTGAAACAATTGTTCATTTTGTGACTTCCTATTATTGTGTTGAGCCGAAGTGCACTTTGATTTGTTGGAGATAATTCAGTTAATGGCAAAGAACAACAATAGATTCACTAGACAGTGAACAGTTGAGGTGATCATGTCAAAACAAAAAATAATGCGCACTATAAAAGATACTCGTACAAAAAATGATGTAGGACATTATTATAGGGAATTCAGTGCTGTTAATTTTGTTTTTTTTTCACACTTTTTTAGCTACGGATAACGGTTTTCGAGATATATGCGAAAAAACGAAAGATAGCACCCTCTTTGTTCTCCCTCCCCTTTTCGCACCTCGTAGGTCCGTTGACTTTTAGTATGTTTACCTCCTAACTGGTCCAATCGAAACCCCAAACTCCATATTTGGGGTACTAATATTTCAATCTAGACCCACCTCTATCCCTTTTGAGCGTTCATTTATTCAACTATATGTGAATATTTCATGTTGTTTGTAGTGCTGTAGTTCAACTCGTGCTAATTAGGTGCTCAACTCAAAAATTTAGTGCTCCAGCCGAATTGCCACGATTGGGTATATTATATTTCCAAAAGTGGGGGTGCCAGCGTAACGCCTAGCTAGCACCCCCACTTTTGGAGCAACGGAAAATCAAAATGAGACATATCGCATAATTAGGGGCTACTTAGGTGCTCCACTAAAAAATTGAGTGCTGAAGCCGAACGCCACAATTGATTATTTTATATGGAGGTGCTAGCTTGACGTTACGCTAGCAGCCGCACTTTTTTAAACCGTATATATAGGTATAAACTTTCAAATGAGCGTATAATAAAAGGATTAATCATATTTAGGGCGACAGGCGTAATGTCGAGCTAGTGCCCCCAATCTTTTCATGCAATTCTGCAGGAGCTATCAATTTGAAAATAGAGCGCAAAATCAGCATTCAATTAACGCTTTTATTATGCTTGTATTTATAGTTTGACATATACCGCTGGGGATAATTCAGTGGCGTCAGAGTTTAGGGTGATCCCCATGTGAAAACTGAAATCCTTCCAACCCTCTAGGAGCATTTGATTAATTAAATAATTAACACTCTTATTATACGCTTATTTGCAAGTTGATACATGCGGCTTAAAAAAGTGGGGGTGGTAGCGTGGCGTCAAGCCAGCACCCTCAAATAAAAATTATAATTTTTGACAATTTGGGAGGAGCACCTATTTCGGGAATGGAGCACCAAATTGGCACTTAATTAATACTTTTATTATACGGTTATTAGGAAGTTTATGTATGCGGTTTAAAAAATTGGGGGAGCTGGCGTAAGGTCAAGCTAGTACCCCCATATAAAATAATCAATTGGGGCAATTCGTCTTTAGAACTAAATTTTTGAGTGGAGCACCTAATTAGCAGGTATTTATGCGATATGTCACATCTCGATTTTCCGTTGTTTAAAAAAGTGAGGGTGCTAGCGTGACTTCAAGCTAGCACCTCCATATAAGATTCTAAAGTGTGGCGTTTCGGCTGGAGTACTAAATTTTTGAGTTGAGCACCTATTTATGCGATAAGTCGCATCTCGATTTTTCATTGTGGGGATGCCGGCTTAATGGACGTCAACCTTTCGCTGATGTAAGGGTTGGTGCTTTTGTTTCGAGGTTAAGCCGCAGGAGCTTTCACTTCGAGTGGACATATGAATGCGTAAGGAGTGACGAGAAAGCGTTTTTGATTTCATTGCCAAGTCTCTGCTGTTGGGCGTTATCGTTGTTTTTTTTCGAGGAGACTGTGTACTTCGATTGTTTCTCGGTGATTTTTCCGAGCTCATTGCTGGTTATGTTTTTAGATCGAGAATATACAATAGATGTCTCTGATAATTTTGAAATATGAACATCGCAATACAATACTTCCTCTCGGTCATACGGAATCAATTGTCAATTGCCAGCAAAATGTAACCGCGTGTATATCATAAATTGAATTAGATTTAAATAAATCATTAAACTTGTTAATAATCATTTGGAAAGATGTTTTAATTAAAAGTAAAACATGAATATACAAGAATTACCAATTAATGTTTCACATCGCTTCCGTAAAGCAGGTCAAACAGTATTTCCATTCTGGCTTATAAGTCTTTTCTGATTTTTTCATATTCAGCCCATGAGCGTTGAATAGCAAGCTGATGAAAGACATCGTTTCCAATTAGCAGCACATTTAAGCTGTTGTAATTCATCTTTCATAACTGAGTTCTAATAGTACAAAGAATGGTCAATGATCGATCGTTCATTCCAAGTTCCATTCTATTTTGGTTTTGCATTGTCGTTTCACTTGATAAATGATAAATGCCTCTTTTCTAGAGGCGATTTGTCGGACCATAGCCCTAATTTTGGCTCATTCAAAATTTCACACATTTTCCGGTAAGAATTAGCAAATTTCACCACTACTGTCGCGATTAGGAGGCGAATCCGTGGAGGACCATGGTCGATGTCTTTTGTATTATTTAGCTCAAACTCGAATGTGAGCAAAATTTATCTTGCACTCTAAATAAATAGCAGTTGCAGGTAATCGTGGGTTGTTTTAATGGATTCTCTATCGAATTTTGATTATAACAATATTCCAGTCTCCATTTATACGACGATATTATCAAAAGGAAAATTCCAAAGCATAGAATGGATCTCTATAAAAGTAGAGGAGTAGATAAAATGCACACAACGTTGAAAAATGGAAAATGCAACATCTAAAGTGAATTCAATTTAATCTAATCAAAACGAAGCGGCTTTTTACCAGCAAAGCAAATGTACCATCATATATCGCTTCGCTACGCATACTTTTAGCTCATAAAGACTTAAACGAAAGTCGGAAAATCAGCGGATGGAGCATTTAGTGAAGAGGGACTCAAAGTTGGCTCCAAAGTATAGCATTTACTCGAGGGCTCCCGTTTTGGATTTGTAGCCGTACGTTTGCTGAAATCTTAAAATAATCAAATTCGTGAAAAATGACACTTAACTCTATGGCTATTGGCCACTCGACACAGTGGCTTCAAGTCTTTTTGGAAATATTGATGAAGTGTGTGTCATCATCACCAACAAGTAATGTTAATTCAACTCCGATTCCATCACCTCTTTCCCATAACAGAAATCACAAATTAAAAATGACTTTTTTGCGGATGCTTAAATTGTAGCGGCGCAGCACGATGCAGACAATGTGGGCTGCAAAAGTATCTATGCAACTTAAAATACGCATTGTAGTATCATAAACGTGTTTTAATTCGGAACATAGATACCGATCCACTGAGATTTTTAATCCATGTTATATTTTTTTTGTTTTTGATTCTCGGCAGACTTATCGCTTGTACTCTGGTACACTCGGATTTTAAAACTACCTGTGAGAAGATACCACCTTGTCGAGCCATAATTTAAATGCCTGCTGTTTCACATCATAGTTTCATGTTTGCCATGTTTGTTTGAATAATGGTCGCGAAGTTTTATGTTGTGTTGCGTTCATGGAAATAGTTCGTTTGGCTTTTATGTGGGTAAGTTTTATGGAAAACTGGTTGAAGATAGACAAAAAAAAAACTTAAAATAATGAATGGATGAATGACAACAAAACGGGTGGGTTTCGAGACGAGAAAAATGCAATGTTTGGTGGTGGTACATGAACGAAACAGGTGTATTTTAATGAGCAGCTTAGCTTCAAATCGGATTTCTGGTTGTAGCTGCGCTTCTGTGTCGGCACCTAGAAGGTTAGAATGTGTTATCGCAAATGAAGAATAAGAAAATAAAGTGCAATCTACTTTTAATTAAATTTAATGGATATATAGATAGCAAGATAGAAGAGACTTCTGCAAGAGCATTATAATTTATAACCCACTCAATTATAAGTAAGATATATGCATGTATTACTTGCCCTAGTGAGGCATAAGCACACTAACTCCTTCTTAAGGTCAAATTCTAGTGATAGCTTCACGATTTTACGCTGAAATCTTTCGTCAGGGAACGCAGCTTGCAAAATCGAATGAACGCGGCAGCGGCGTTTTGTGGAGTACTGGTGTAAACTGTCATTGTCACTATGCTGTGCGTTATGTATTGTCAACATCCCCTATTGTCCACAGAATGAATAAAAACGGAATCAGTCATCGCTTGAACTGCGGCAAGGATTTGTGTTTCATCCAATTTTGCGGTGGCGTAAAAGTGCGGGCGTACACATGCTCTATCCAATACATATTGCATGTGTTTAAACTCGTTTTGCGCAGCCGCGAAAATCGTGGAGTTACTATTGTAAATTAAGCTTTAGGGATTAGGCAACGCCATCTAGATATACATGGCCTGCGCTCAGCTGATTTTGACGGCTAAATTACGAAATTATTTCCTTTGATGATGCCATCGTATCCACAATCCAGTGGTCGGCGACTAATGGCGGTGAGTCCCCGGCATTTGTGCGTTCCGTGTTTAGTTTTCGTTTTCCGCGTTCAGTGTTTATTTGTAAGTAAAGTTTCATCTAGTGATCCGAGAAAAGAAACACGTGCGCGATGAAAGTGTGTCGTGCGGTCAAAAGATGTATTTTGTCAAGTGTGAACTGTTCCACGATACTCTGCGAATGATCCCCGAGGCTGCGGCTTCGACCAAATTGCTGCAAGTGTCCAGAAAGTATGTTTTTAGAGGACTAAAATACCGTCGGACGCAATTCCAATTGTACAAACATATGTCGTGCCGGGGACATCGTCATGTGCAGCCACTGCCTTGGCGAAGGATTTAATGATGTACACGATCAGCTGAGCGCAGGCCTGTATATCTAGATGGCGTTGGATTAGCTTAACGTTTCGTTAGCATATCGTTGGTTTCAGACGATGCGTGTGCACGCACGATACATTTAGTATGCATCATGTACCTCCTGCCCACTTAGCCACATACCTGTCGGGTTGTGGCTTCTTGTTACGCCCACACCATATCGGAAAGAAGGCGGGATTCGAAGTCACGAGAACCGGTATTATGAGACGCCTCATCGCATTGAGCTTAGAACTTTCGATTCTCGCTTGGTAAATCGATGCTCTACCTAAAATGCCAATTTATATTTGCGGTTTGCCGCAAGCGAAAATGCGTTTTTATGACTTGTTGTTTATGTAATGCGTGCTCGTTACCTTTTCTTTTGCGGGAAAACGCAAGTATAAATTGGCACACACCGCACTACCGCGGCGGTACTATTAGATACATGCAGTGAACTCCCGACGTTCGTGAGGGATGCGTTCAAGTTCAACGAAAACTTCACAAATATTGATGCCGAGAATTTTGAGATCCCCAGGGTTGCTGGATATCGATCAAAGAAACTCCTCATTCAGGTCCAGAAAACTCCTTATCTCTCTCTAACTGCCTTGACCCCTCCAGGGGCATGGGCGCGTCAACATCTCTAGCATTTCTATGCCTTGTCGACGTTTCAATAGCATATCTACTTTTCGGAAGTGCAGCTGCCAGCATGCACCTCCTACCCACGCCGTCTTTACACTGACAAGCACGGAACACTGTGAGAGTTCTATTAGTACTCACAGGCAGTTTTTGATCGTGCCGAGATTTGATCTGCGAGCTCTAGATTACTATCGTAGAGCGGTGACCGAACGATCACGGCCACCAAGCGCGACAAACGCGCGAAAACTCCTTATAATGACTTCTTTTTTGTTAAAAATTCCCCATTTTTCTTTTTGGTCTATTTTGGAAAATAAAAATACATATTTTGCTTGAAAACGCTTCTTTTATTATGTGAGATGGTTAACAAGTGATATGGAGCAATACGGACCCCACTCTTTGAAACACGGCCATGCAGCTTGGATGTGTAGGGGGACAGAAATCTTCTTCCATAGTCCTCATCATGGGCGCTCCCTGGATTAGCAGTGGTCGTTGAACTTTGCTAACCAAGTCAAGCCGAAATTTTAGTAATGGCGGTGCGATGATTTGGTTGAGATGAACATTACCCCTGTGGTGTAGGGCGGCCTTTCCCTTTGCCGGCCTGTTGTAGAAACCGACAAAGAAAGGGCAGGATGTGTATGCCAGGGCGACCTGTAGCGCAGGGGCGACCGGTAGCGCAATGTGTTGAGGCATCAGTTTCATGCTTGACTACCGGCGTTTCGGGTGCGAATCCCGTCCACGACGACGTTCGTGGCCATGGATGTGCATGCTGGCAACTGCATTCCCCGACACCAATTTATGCCAACAAAACATTAACTGGGCCACATAGAACAGTTCACGCTCTATGCCCGACAAAGGGGTTAGGGCAATTGAGTATGTGTATGCCAGCAACTTGCATCATCTGAAATCTTCTGTATGCTAATGAAACAGCTACGACTTTTGGCTAATGACAAGGATTGGATTCTGTAATGTGCGTATTTTCCTGGACAATGGGTCAGAAGGTCGCCAGAACGCACGATTTCTTCAATTAGAGAGTGACTTTCTGCGGTATAAATTAAATATCTTAGGAGTAAGTGAGATAAAATTGTGGAACAGCGGAGAATTTATCTCTCCAACGGGTATCACAGTAATGTTGTGTTTTACCGGTAGTGGTCGTGAGTCAGGTGCAGGGCTCGTTTCAGCCAGAGCCGCACGAAACTGTCTCTTATCCTGGGATCCGGTCTTAGACAGAAACGTGACCGCCAGCATTGCACCATTGCACTTGATGGGAGTTTTGTTCACGCTAGTTTCAATGTTTTCGTTGAGTTTGACTGGAGGACGGTAGAGATTCTAGAGTAACCAGAGTAATTTATTGCCAATAGTGACACATAGCGTGGTGTGGTGGTGTCTAAGTGTAATTTTGCTTGTAAATAGAACACACACGAAGGTCGTGGACGTTGAACCGTTTCTGTACTACTATTTATTTACAAAGCTTTCCAGACTTTCATCACTATCTTATTTATCACTTTTAGTCGTTCATACAAAAGTGTTCTATATTTTGGCCAGTATGTTTTTTGCTGAATTTGTCTAACTGTTGGCCCTGATCAAGATTGCACCAAATGATTTTATGGTTGGACAAGGACACATGCCTCTTCTGTATCTAGTTGATTACTAGCTGGTATCTATGAACGATGTTAAGCAGTTCTCACCTGACTGCCTGATTAAAGTAAGACTGGTGTCTTTATTAAAGGTATTTGGATCAAAGATGAGAAGAATAAGAGAGAACAATAGTGGTGAGTGATTCTATTAGTTGTATCTGTGCGCCATCATGCGGAATGGCATGCATTCACGTCGCAGCCTCTTAAACTTCATACGCTAGCCGAGGATCGGGAGATGTCAGAGTCTCCTGGGAAATATGACGACAACAGCTTTTTCTGTAACACATTGCGGAAGGGTGACAACTGCATTGCTGAATATGCCATGAAATGAAACCCCATTCGCAATGAAGGCCAGACAAGAGAGCGTCCTAGAAACTCATGGTGCCGATCTGTGGCCGACCAGTGTGCATTGATGGGTAAGCCCACTACAAGCATATTTGAGCGGCTACGTACTCCCGCGACACAAGCGTCAACAAGCTTTCGTGAAATAAGCGGCGACGAGCCAGCATCTTCCTCGACGCAGTTTGCTCAACTTATCTCTTTCATTATACACAAAATCAAACGGCACAAAGCTACTTTCGCATATGTTGCTCGAAGCAATGCGCAGCTACGACTGGCAAATCCAAATTATTTTGGAGCTGGTGCTCGAGTCGCGTGGCTTATGTAGACACTAGTAGCCGCTTCCCTCAAATGCGCTAGTTCTGGACGCATGTTCATAAAATCCTCAACTAAGGACCTGGCGCGCGAGGCCGCTTGTTGACGCTTGTGTCGCGGAAGCTTGTTGCCGCTCAAATACGCTTGCAGTGGACGGCCGCGCTAAGGGTGCGGTTATGTAGGAGCTGCGATAAACGATAAGAGCAGCCCCACTTACACTTTTATTTTGACCAAAGATAGGAGCCGCTCACAGCTATGCTCCAACTGTTAATCGCAGCTCCAACATAAATGCACCCTAAGTCGTGGGGACATATGCGTCCCATTGATCAGAACCGAGTACGAGGGCTCGCAGGAACTATGCTACGCTATCATTCTACTTTTTCCTTATCAATAAAATATCCTCAACGGGACTTGCCTTTGTGGTGGTCGGAGTTCTCTGCATAACCTTTTAGTCTTTCGCGTAGCCTCACACTTTTCTCATCTCCTCGATTAACTTTTTGGGTATTCGACATAAATTTAAGTAAGTCAAGTCATATATGGTCTCTATTACTCAGCGAACCACGCATCATTCTGTTTTTTTTTTTGTGAGTAATCTGTTAAAAGTATCTTATACCCCAAAATGGAAGTCATTAGTGTAGTTTTAATTCTCACGATTCATGGCGCCAGTGTGCAAACTTCGATCAAATCTGAAAGAGTACAATACGCGAATACGCCTCAAAGAAAAATAAAAGCAAAATAATTGTAGGTCAATCAAGCCCAGAAGCTATTGCACCGGCTGCGACTGGACTCAAATTGTTTGAGATGATTTTGCAAAATTTGAAATGCTTCAAAAGTTCCAAACCACCATAAATTTATGATAAATTAATTGCAGTGTGGCGATAATTGATAGATGATTGGAAGTTTTTGCAACAGAGAGTTGTTTTTAAAAACTAAGATGATCGGCAAAAGTAAAAGTTAAAGGAAACATAAACACTACACAGATTAGATTTTAATGTGAACCAAACAATATAAAGGGAAGTAATCATACTGTGGATGTGCGAGGTGTAAATACGTTTCACTTTTCACACTTTCTTCTGGAATTTCGATTTTTAATGCGCATTAGCAATTTTTGCGGTGCATGGGTTTCAGTGCGTGGGAGTTAAATTTTATACTCATGTGTAATATATATGAACCTTTATTTTTAAATCTACAAAATTATATAAAAAAATTCGATTCACATACCTCTGGTACCATCACATCGTAGGGAGTACTTTCAAATTCAGGCGGATTATCATTAACATCCGAAACACGAACAATAATTGGAATATTTCGTTTCTTTCTCGTCATTCGAATTGTGCAGGAAATCTGTGGGGATATAATATAGATTTGAAATTCATATGAAACCTTTAAGGTGTCGGTAATCCATCACGTGAGGTATTATAGTCGTACAAAATTTAGAATGGTTCAAATCATCTATCTACAATACACACCTGAAATACGATATGGCTAAGATTCTCTTCATCGCGATCGAGTGGCTGCAGTAATTGAAGTTGCTTTCCATTCAGTATGAAGATCGGATTACCTTTGGGGAATATCAGCTCGAGCGCGATATCCGTGTAAGGATCACCGAAAATGGGAAGCTCCGGAGGTGTTGTATGTTGACCGACAGCTGAAAAGAAATATAATATGGAAGTGTGGATTAATGTTATGATACTGTTGTGTTTTGGCTTAACCTTCAAAAGCCCGAGATCAAAGTTATATTACAAAAAAAAAAAAATACATTTCAAAATTACATTTAAGACCAAGTGGGGTGCAAATGTACTCCAACTTTTTTTTATTCTTTAAGGACAATTTTATAAAAGAGTCCTTTTCCCAGTTGAATAGATTCAATAAATAGAGAGTATCTACCGGGAACGTTTCATTCATTTTATTGAATCTATTCAATTGGGTAAGTGTAACTTTTAAGACCGGCAATTAGCTGAATTGCACCCTGAAAAATGTACTCTTTGATGTGGGGTGATTTCAAAGATCAGCGGTCCGGTTTTCTTCGAAAATATAAACGGTGACGCGGTTACAAGTCGAAGGACAACGATATCGGGATATGTTTCAAAACTGGCTACGTCTATTTGTGCACAATAGGCATGACATGTGGTCTCAGCAGGACGGAGCGACCTGCCATATTTCTGTAGCCACAATGCAGAGAAACTGTCGGCAAACGAATAATTTCGAAGAGATGTGCAATCAACTGGCCTCCCCGATGTCTAAATTCAACGGCTCCGGATTTTTTTGTGGTATTTGTTAAAGTAAAAGGACTATCTAGCAGCGGAAGGAAATATCAGAGCGGAAATCAGAGCTTTGCAGCCAGCGACACTAACAAAAGTCATGGAAGATCCCATAGAAAGGGCTTGTCTTTGCGAAGCTAACAGCGGACGGCATCTGAAGGACATAATCTTTCGTACCTAACGCAAACATACCTACCTATTCTCATGTCTCAAAGATTTTATAAAATAAAATAAATTAAAAAGACAAACAAAAAGGTTATGATTAGTTCAGAACCAGTCGTTACTTTTGGCCCACCCATGCATGCATACCCGGAACAATTCGGGTTTACCTGTATTCCAACTAAATTAAAACTACCGATAACTCGCCATTTCCAAGACATGGAGGAATTGTCTCTTAGACGTCAGGTCAAAGTGGGGTGCTGACATTGGCAGCGATCATCAACTTGTTGTCGCAAAAGTGCGCTTACGAACAGCAGCGATCCATCGGCCTCAAAATGCAAGGATCATGCCACGTTTTAATGTGCAAAAGTTTAAAGATCCATCTATAAGACGTGCTTACTCCACCGCCTTGCATGAAAGAGCTAATGCAACACCACCTTATGAGACTCCTACAATTGATGATAGATGGAACGTCGCTAAGGACTCATTTATCTCGTGCGGTGAAACTTTTGAAGGCACAACAACATCAATGCATTAGCGGAGAAGGCAGAGGAAGCGGCTTACCGCGGTGACTGTGGAACCCTTTAAAAATCTTTTACAACTGAACATCCTGTGAAATATAAAGACGGGTCCCTACTGGTCACTGATGAAGACCAACTGCGACGGTGGAGACAGAATTTCATTGAGGTCCTCAACAACACCTTTGGACATTTGAACTCATTTGCACTAGAAGGAGAAAATATTCCGCAAATAGCCAGAGTTGATACCAGCCAACTATCTAAATAGGAATTAACTGTGGCTATTAAATCGATGGAAGCGGGTAAAGCCCCGGGGATAGATGGAATTCCGGTGGAGCTCTTTAAGGCGGATATCAACGCTATTGCGGATATTCTTCTCCCCTTAACCAAGAGTGTTGGGAAACCGAAACTTTCCATAAAGATTGGAAGAAGGGCGTCATTATTAAGATGCCCTGCACTGCGAAAGTGGCAAACTTTCGTGAGCCAGTGTCTACGGGGCATCCTACAAATACGCTGACCGGAGGTCATTTCTAACGACGACCTCCTGTTCATTACTGGCCAGGACAGGATAGACACCTCTATAAAAAGGCGAAAGTGGCAATGGATAGGTCACACACTCCGAAAGGGGCCGGAAAGCATTGCTAAAATACATGGCTCAAAGTGGAAATTCGGCTTAGAAACATAATCAAAATCAATAGTCACAAAACGGCAATTTTCGAGGCATCGGAGAAAAATTACACTTTATCACTTTTCAAGCTTACAGATCTTTGAAATAGATGCTCCAAATGGAAAACGTATATGCACGCGATGAAGACTTTGATACCTAAATTTGATTTATTGTGGCCATGAATACAGTTTATTTTCAATATATTGGACATTAACATCGTTTATATAGAACATTCTGTTTTTTTCACGTCCTCTAACCTCCATATGGATGGCGAGTGGTAGTTAGGAGTAGCATTATCTAAAAACTTCTGTTGAAAATTCATTTCAGAGTAAAATTGTAGATTTGTTTAAAGAGATTCGAAATAGGGGTGTAGGCAGGACACTTTCATCTCCCTATTTTGAGCGTCAAATGTGTTTCATGGACACAAAACACTAAATAAAAAAAAAAACCAACGACATGCAACCTTTTCCTAATTTTGCCTTATGATAACAATAAGTGGTTACGACACCATCGAAAACAGATGTAACGTACAAATATTTGTAAAAACTTTGATAGCGGTTTGTTGTCTTCATTAGTGATGGGCTTCTTTCTCTCTCTCTCAATTGCCCCAACCCCTTGTCGGGCATAGTGCGTCAACTGTTCCATGTAGCCCAGTTGACGTTTCGACGGCATAAAGTGGTTTCGGAGAATGCAGTTGCCAGCATGCACCTGATGGGCCCTTTTACTTTACCGGTACATAAGCTCTGACTCTTTCCAATGAGTCTTTCAAAAAGAGCCATCCAAAGAGTCAGAAACTTGGTTAATAACATATTCATTAAAAGTCGTAGTTTTTATAAAATTCAGTTTTTTCCTTTATGTTTTACACCCAATTCGAAGTCGGTGACCCCCAATGCTTTTCAGGTCAACCCAGCCAGATCGGATCACTATTTCCAATGAAAAGGGGGTTGCCAATCTAGGGTGCGCGACCCCAAATTTTTTTTTCTTTTTTTATATTATATTCAGAGTCAGCGACCCCCCAATGCCCTTCAGTTTGAGCCAGCCAGATCGGACCCCTATGTTCCATGAAAGCGGGCCTGCCAATCTGGGATGGGCGACCCCAATTTTTTATTATATTTTTTGACCCCAGATTCTGAGTCAGCCACACCCAATGGCTTTTAGTTCGAGCCAGCCAGATCGGACCACTATTTCCCATGAAAACGGGGTTGCCAATCTGTATATATATATGGGAGTATACAAAATGCGTGCATTGCATACTGCATAAAGATGATTATGAATGAATTTTGGCATGGTAGATAAATAATGGTGGTTTTATTGTAGTTTTAGATAGATAATGGGATGGCATGTGAATGAATGTAATATATGTAATGAGAAATGAGCACGGCTGGTTATGCTTTAGGTCAGTAAAAACTACAACGTTATCTTAAGTATTTCGTTTCACGATAACGACGCGATCGGTAGCAACTCTACGGTGCTTGAGTTCAGGGGTTCATTTCCCCAGCGCGTTAATTAAAAAAACTACTTGTGGGTACTATTAGAACTGCCACAGCGTTCCGAGCTTATCAGTAAAAGACGGCTTTGGGTGGGAGGTGTATGCTAGCGGCTGCATCATCTGAAATTTATATGTGAACGAATCGTCAACAAGACATTTCCAGAGATGTTGACTACTGGACGGGTTAAGACAATTAGTATAAGATTTTGACGAAAAATTGAAGCTGCTATTATACAATACTCGTAAATATTTGCTTTTTTGGTGGAATACAAAGTAGGTTACTATGCGTTTATTTATATTTGCTAAGTTCATAACACACAGCGGAATTGCAACATGCTGTGGCAACAGTATCGAAGCAGCTTTGCAGCAACTTGTTGTGTTCTGAACTGCACTCGCATCTAGTCATCCATCAATTGTCAAATTTCCAGTTCAAAACTGACTACTGACGAAAAATCGTACGAGCACAACAGCGCGAGCGTCATTTCTGAATTGTCATCATATGCTGGTCCCAGTCAGCGAAGAAATTTTTGTGATGGAGAAAATGACATATGGTAAAGCATGTTGTGTCCATCAGAAAATCAGTGGAGAGAGTTCATAAAACAAATAGCAATAGGCAATAGTATGCCAATGGTTATGTGTTATGAACTTGACCATTGGAATCAAATGACACATAGTCATATAACATTGGTTCATTATGTGACTATGTGTCAAATTTCAAATAATTTATTATAAAATAAAATGTAGCCGCAAAGTAAAGGACTTCGCCCGCAATTCGAGGGTTGTGTAGTATCCGATGTCAATAGGAAATGAACTGTCGTACTCCTGGAGATGCTTAGCCTTTCATGTTAAGACGTAATTTCAAGTTTCAAGTTTATATTTGAAAATGATGATTCATTATACAATAGTTCTCTCCCTCTTTATCCCTTTCTTAAAATAAAAAAAAAAAAAAATTCAACAATAGAATGTACTTAGCGTAACTCTCCCCTCCCCATTTAAAGTTGGCCTTTTACGGCGTAATGCTTCTCCAGCGAACCATAATATTTATACACACTCTCGCCAAATTTCAAGTGTGTATCTTCAGCCATTCGTGAGATATTATATGTACAAACGGAAGGACATTTTACCGTTTTTATAAGGGTTACGTTTTTACCACAAAACCTTAAAACGGAAAATAAATAAGAGATGTTGCATGTATTTCAATATAGATGATAATATTTTACAGATTCTATTCACGAATTTTTAAATTTGCAAAATTGAAAATGTATTCAGAAGTTCGAATTCAACACGTTACCCGCTTAAGTCTTTTGTTTTTGAGAGAATCGGGAATCGACCGGAATCTGCCAATCAATCAATCAATCAAAATGCAGACGTGTATACATAGTATAACCAATAAGGGGGTAGTTTCACTCGGAGTTCTCTGCATTTCAATGTTCTTTTCGGACCTTTTGAACAAATTCCATTGTAACTTGGAACAAACCATCTGTGCCTTTATCTTCACACTATACATCTGATTCTTTTACCACATAGGCATTTACCAATGGACCTACATTATTCTTTGATTCCTAAGCGTATAAAAACGAAATTTTCAATCCAAGCCGTCATGACATTAAATTCTATTTCGTGATAATGATTTTTTAATCGGGGGCAATTAAAATTGTAAATCACGCTTTTCATCTAATTCGCTTTCGATTTTACGAATAAACGAAACAAAAACCGAGAATCTTCTTCACGTCTTGCACGGCATCATTATATTCGTACGTAGTCAAGGAAACGACGCCATGAAGAGTGGTTCGAAGAAGATCCGTGTGCGACCATAACATTTTCAAATGAAAATTTTCTCATTTAACATTCAGTCAGGTCAAACCACAATTTAGTGTAAAATGTACGATTATGCCGTGGCAGTGGTTCTGACGGTGGAAAAAACGATGAGAACTAGCGATGATGCCGATCAGCTTCGCTGTGAATTAAAGTGCAAAGATGAAAAGTGTAAAGGAAAACATTGAAAATTAGAGAATATGCTATAAAGATAATAGATACGACGAGCTCATTATTTTTGCTATCCTGTAGAAGCAAGTGTTGAGTTGAAGGTAAAGTTCATTTAATGGGTTGTGAAAATTGGATGTTACAGGAGATTGTAGTGTGTTTTTAAATAGAGTTTATGCCAATTACAACCTACATTAACATAATAAATGAAATAAATACACACAATAAAAATATATTCGAAGAAAAGAAGGCAAATTATGAAATTAGTTTAAAATTTTTATGAAACTGAACATGTCTTTCCTCTATTTACAGAGTGCGGCAGTTCAGCGGAAGGAGTCAAGAAATAGGAGAAAAATAATAGCTGCTACAAAAAATATGCCAGCGCATTGGCTATGTCGATTGTAGCAACTGCTATCAGAGACATTTTAAACGGTCATTATTAACCATTGGCCCTTCTACACGAAGTAAATGGCTAGAAATTTCCAGGGATGGGCCATTCTGTATAGCAATTAAAAAGTGAAATTTATTTAACAGTTTTAAACATGTATCCGAAAAATGTTCATTTCAACTTGGCGTTTAGTTATCGAAAATGAAATGCTCTAAAACATCGTTCCCCATTCACCGAAATCGGAATATGCCATTTTAGTTGCGAAGGTACTATCCCTTATACCAACGCAACGTTGGTTGGGGGATACTAAAGTAAACATCGTATTTGAACCACAGTACTGCACCGTGAAACAACATAAGTTAAAGCGCGTTTTTTAACAACTATGCAGGGCAGGTTAATACCACACAATTTGATCTGAGCTACTCTGGATAGAAGGTTAGTGCAAGAATTCCACTCGGTTGAGTGGACTGCTTTTGAAATGCAGGCAGTTTGGGAAGCACATAAAATTCATTTCCGCTTGAATGAATAACGACGAACAAGTTTTTCTTTTTTATTCTTGAAGGGGGAAAACTTTTTTTTTAAAGGGCCAGATTTCTTAAGATTAGCCTCAGCGAGCCAGGGGCATGGGCGCGTCAACATCTCTAGCATTTCTATGCCCTGTTGACGTTTCCATAGCATATCTAATTTTTGGAAGTGCAGTTGCTAGCATGCACCTCCTATCCGCGCCGTCTTCATACTGACAAGCTCAGAGCACTGCTAGAGTTCTACGAGTATTAGTACTAACAGGCAGTTTTTGATCGCGCCGAAATTTAAACTCCGAGCTCTAGATTAGTATCGTAGAGCAGTGACAGAACGACCACGGTCACCGAGCGCGATATCAACCAAATCAACCATTACGTCTCCGGTTGGATATGGCTTCTCCAAGTCTTCGCTTCGGTCATTGCACTGCAGCTTACAGTTTCGCACTTCGAACAACTCTTGCACGAATTCCTCCCATCGCTTTTTCGGTTTCCGCGCATTCTCACACCTTTTCCGTTCCTTTGAGGAGGCCTTTTAGGGTACTCTATGCCCGTCCCTTCGCTATTGGTGTCCCGCCCACTTTAGTGTTCATAACTTCACAAAAATGGAGCCCCCTGGTTTGTCAAAATTTAGAGTTCGTGATTGTACTTCCTTTGCCAAAGATCTCCATCACGAGTCGCTCCAAGAATTCGTCGAAGAACCCTCCTTTCAAAGGCGTTGATAAGCCTTTCTGACGCCTGAGTGAGGCTCCACGTTTCACATTCACTTCTTCTGCGATTGCCTTTATTCCCTTTATTTGGTTCCACGTACCGTCCATGGGTCTTGTTGAGGTGCTCTGAACGAGTGGGTGTAATTCGCTTTCGCGTGTTGATACGTATTCCTCCGCACTTAGGCAGCTATTACACTATTAAAGTTATTTTACAAACATATTTTATAAAAGATATTTTAAAAGAGCTTTTATAGTGTAATAGACGCCTAAGAAAAGATTTGCGACATGAACGTTGCTTGTTTCAAATACTTTTCTTAGAAGTTTCCGCACCTTCCCCCCTAGGCGGATAATAAAATATGATTCATCATTCATAAAAGATATTTGTAAAAGAACTTTTATAGTGTAATAGCCGCGTTAGGGTGTTTGTAGTTTCTCGAAATAAAATTTTCGGAGGGGAGAGGGTTTTTTTTTATCACGTAGACTAGGATGCTATTTATCTTTACTTAAAAAAGCAGCAGTAGCCCGAGACGGATGAGATTTATTTATTTGTTATTTTTCAATTTTGTTTGATGCCTTATCTGTCTGATGATACCTTACAGAAAGTCCGTTTCTTTAAATCACGAATTCGATTTTTCCCATGATGTCTTTTCAAATATTTTCTTGTTTCTTGTGAAAGAACAAACGTATAATCGGACATCTTTCACTTTGCTTAGATATAGAAACTATGTCTTCCGAAAATGTAACATATTCTGATTCTCGATAATATACATATGTGAACATCAGTGTTTGCTAGATGAATCCGTCGTTGACATTTCGCATAAATTTAACTATGTATGTATTCCATCTTAACTGACATTGGCTTGAATTCAGCAATAGATTCGTACACATCATAGACTAGGGCAGTTCCATCAGGTCGTAAGCAGCCACAATAATGTATTCATCAGGTGTTCAATCTGCGTTGCTTGAATCTTATCTGACCATGCACTTTTCTAGAATTCAATTGTACTTGCGTAATATACTACGACACTTGAAAAATGTCTTCACATTTCCAGTCAATAGTTTTTACACCTTCTGAATACATAAACGATTGCCTATAAAAAGTGCTACACTTTTATTGATAACTCGGCCCGAGCATTGCGATACGTCTTTTTGCGCGCGCCTTCAGCAAAAAGAAATCAAGTCAATTCGCAACATGACGCGTCCAATAAATTATATAAATTGCAGTGTTGTTAAACTTTACATTGCATTGTGGGAATATATCGACAACTGATTTGCATAGTTGGAGAGCTTCAGGAAAACGTGTCGTGCTCGTTTTCATGTTTATGGCGGACTTTAGATACCACACTGATTCTCGATTTGGTATGTCTGCTATCTTATTTTCTCGGCAAAGTCTTTTTTTTTGTGTTTAGTGGATTCTTGATGGTATTGTAAAACTGTAGCCTTAAACAGTTACATTTAGCGAAATATTTTTCACGACGTGTTAGTTCGACTGCAAGAATTCAACTTGTCTTGAGAATAATTGCGACGACATCTTCTTCAGAGTACGTCTAGTTTGGTTATAGCTGGTTTTCTCCTCCATTTTATTGGTAACTGTTCTGCAAATTAGTGTCGCCTCTAACGGAATCTTCGCTAACATCGTATAGCTTGATTAAAATTTTATTGATTATTATAATGCGAATTTTGGAATACTCGTATGTACGCACATACATATTCCAGGTAGGTAATAGTGTCCTCGATAGGAAGGAAGCCGATGGGAGCATCACTGTTGATAAATGGAGGGAGACAGAGTGCGAGATAGCCTCAAATTTCAGCTGTATTATGGCAGAGCATCCGGGACCACCCCGTCCTCCTGCAGGGATGGGGGATGGTTCCAGGCACGAACAAAGTTGATGCGTTTCACTGTCCAAGGATCAACAGATCTCTTTAAAATTGCCATCTCTAAGGTTAGCGAACCGTGGCCGGGTGCTAGGTTGGGGTTAGTCCCTGGGGACGAAATCCCTGTTCGACCACGAGCCCCCAATTGGCCACCAGCAAGATCTGACGATGCCGAGGAGATACTGTTCGCGATCAGGTCATTCACTCCCAAGACAGGATCGGGGGATTGTAAAGCTGGAGGAGCCACAAGGGAAAACCTATGGCGTTGTCATCGTACTCAAGCGGGACTCTCTGGCACCTCTCGTCAAAGCGAATGGTGGAATTTCTTTTGGCTCCTCGAGAATAGTGCTGAAAGTCTAAAGGATGAGATGGAAGGGAGGAAGTATGTTCCCGGCACCATTCCAATGGAGAAGGATACATCGTGTGATAAACTGTGGATCCACCATCCAATACTACCTGCTGATCAAGAGACCGATAACGACTCGTTGTCCCTCTCATCCGATCAAACAGTGACAGAGGATGCAAAAGCTCCCTCAATTCTGGACGACTCAAGGGAATCTGACTTAGACGGGGACATCGACACCACTGTGGTCGAGACGAGGAATCAAACGTTTCCTACAGATAAATTTACGTCACTTAACGGCGGTCCTCAGAAACCAGAGAAACATCTAGGACTTCCTGTCATTTTTTTTTTCGTAATAAAAGTGGGTTCGCGGCAGAGTAGCAAATTGGTGCCCATAAAGTATTCGAAGAGTTGTTGTTATCGCGTTCGGTGGCCGTGGTCGTTCGGTCGCCGCTTTACGATACTAATCTAGAGCTCGGGGTTCAGATCTCGGTGCGATCAACTGCCTGTGAGTACTAATAGAACTCTCACAGTGCTCCGAGCTTGTCAGTATAAATACGGCGCGGATAAGAGGTGCATGTTAGCAACTGCATTTCCGCAAAATTGTTGTTTCTACTGTTGCAGAAAGGCTACAGTTAAGACATGACGTCTGCAGCAAAGGGTGATGCACTGGGCCTATGTGTCGGTCCTGCGCCCTATACTCTTATATAGTGTTGTTGTAGGATGGAATGCCCTTCGCACCGAAGCCAATCGTAAATTGTTGGACAAGGTGCTAAGAGCGGCCTGCATGGCAATCTGCGGAACTCGTCGATCGACTCCATCTGCAGCGCGAGATATAATGATTGGGCTACTTCGTCTAGATATTCTAGGGGAGCAAATGACAGCAAACTGAGCCATACGTATTCGAGAGACCAGTACCTGGTTCACGTTGAGTATCGGACACTCCACAATTCTCAATAATACACATATACCGACATCGGTGGAGTACACTCTACCAACGTACTGTTTCGGGAATAACTATGCATGCTTAATCCCACCATGCGATCAATGGGATTTGAGATTCCGCCAGCACTACTAACCTCTCTGTGGATTTTTACAGGCGGCTCCAAAACCGATGCAGGTGTGGGCGCCGGAGAACACTCCGAGGAGCTCGATCTTAACTACTCGTTTCAACTTCCAAGATACAGCAATGTTTTTCAGGCGGAGGTTTATGCGATAAAAGAGGCTGCGATGTCGTTAGGTTTCGTCCCAACAACCAAAAGGGACATCACTATTTTCACGGACAGCCAAGTTGCAGTTAGAACATTTGAGTCTACGCTGATGGTGTTTAATGCTTCGTTTACATGTGAACGCTAAGCCAAACACGTAACATTGAAAAATTACATTGAAAGCACCAACAATAAAAAGATACCTTTCCGGTCTTAACATGGCCAACATGAATTAACGAGCATTAGAGTTGTTCCTACAAGAGATGGGAACGGGTCAAATGCTCGTGTTTTGATGTTTTGAACAATTAAATTTTATTTGTAAGAGCGTTAACCTGATTTGTTAAAACGTTATTTTCATTTTTAGAAGCGTTATTTAATTAAATTAATTTAATGAATCGGGAATTTGTGTTGAAAAAACAAAAATTTGTCTTCAGACTGGTATATACTAAAATAACCGCCTAAAGGTTAGCCAAAAGACCGTGATTAGCACCCCAAAAACATAAAGGTACACAAAAATCAGAAGGTCTGCAAAACTTCCTTCTCGGCTGTTTATTTGAAACAGCAATCTTAGGTTATTATTGTTGACATTATTTGCGGCATATTCCCTATTTAACGAATTGACGTTCGACAACTTTTGGGGGTCTAGATAGGAATGTCGGTACCACAAAAACTATGGGGTTTTATTTGGACTAGCTAGGAGGTAAAAATACTAAAAGTCCCCAGACCTACTAGGTGTGCGAAAGGGAAGGGGAACGAAGAAGGTGCTATTTTACGGTTTTTCGCATATATTTCGAAAACCATTCGCCGCAGCAAAAAAAAAATGTTAAATGGCAAAATTAAAGAGCACTAAATTTTCTATAATAGTGTCTCACATTATTTTTTCGTATCTTTTATAGTGTAAGAGATAGATGCTTATGAATTTCGCAGATTTTCCAAAAGAATCATTTTGCCTCAGGTTTTCCAAAGTTTTTTCCCTTTAAAATTTTAAGAAATTGAATACTCTTTTAAAAAGTAGTAGACGACATTTCAGAAGGACACATGCCTTAGGAGTTATTATGCGATGTTTGTGTATCGAAATTCATGAAATTCATTTTTAAAGCAATTGGGTTTCTTCTTTTTCTAAATAACTATCACATTTACGGTCAGCTGACTTATATCAATTTAAAACCTATGAAAAAATTCAAACCTTTTTATTTTCCTCGTGTGACTACTACTTTACCCGTCGTTTGATGAAATACATCGCAAAAACTATGATTTTTTGAAGGAACGAACAAGCACTTGACACTTGTTCTCCAAGTGAGTTTATCTTAAAAACTATTTAAGATACGGATGTGACTCGAACGTCTTTTAAGTAATTTTTGTGCTCTTTAATTTTGCCTTGCCAGCAAGTTTTTAGCCGAGATAAAAGTGAAAAGCTAAAAAAACCTTTAACCCTATTACCTCCTGCGTGGCGGTCGAGTTCCCGGAGAAGACTTTTAGTATTACATACTCCTGGTATCAACCAACATTATAATAATAATAATATTTATTTATTTAGAATTTTACTATAATAACATCTTTTAGTTGATTTTTGAATTTAACAACTGAATCTTCATTCATAATAAGTTTCAAAATTTCTTGAGTTTTTCCACTCGATTTAGTAGTCCGGATGGCGCAACGGTTAGCACGTTCGCCTTCAACGAACTGGGCCCCGGTTCGATTCCGGGGATTTACGTGTCGGACTATGAGCCCACTCAGCTGTTAAATGAGTACCCATTATGGGGTAAATAACTCGGTTGAGCGTGTTGCTGATCACATACCTCTGCACAAAAACCGTCACGATCTAGAAAATGAGATGATGCTAACTCATCTCGAGGCCGTGGTTAAAATTGGACTGTTGCGCCAGATTTTCACTCGTCACTTGCAGTATGTAGTCCGGATGGCGCAACAATTAGCACGTTCGCCTTCTGCGCACTGGGCTTCGGTTCGATTCCTACTGAATGCAGCAGTTTTCGACCAAAAAAAGGGAAATTCGAGCCCACTCAACTGTTAAATGAGCACCCATACCCATTTATGGGGTAAATAACTCGGTTGAGCGTGTTGATGATCTCGTACACCTCTGCAAAAGACACACCGTCACGATCTAGAAAATGAGATGATGCTGACTCATCTCGAGACCAAGGTCCAGATTCGACTGTTGCGCCAGCTACTTATTTTTTTAGGGTTTTGTATTAAAAACAAAACCCTTATGAAATCGGTCAAATGTCCGTCTGTCTGTCTGTCCGTCTGTCCATGAAATATCTCACGAACGGCTGAAGCTACATACATGAAATTTTGTGGGAACATGTAGAATTATTACGATTTGCCGGAGAAAGAAAAGATTCGTTGTAATAGGCTGACTTTAAGGGGAAGTCCCCATAGAGGGGAATTGAAGGTCAAAATTTTTTTTCCATCTGGTATAGGCAAGTGGGGTATCATGAGAAAGGTAACACTGAGTACATTCCACTTTTGGTATTTTATTTACCCCCCCTTGCATTTCGATACCGTTATACTTAGAAATATGAAAATTTGCAGGAAAGCGGCATTTTACTAGCATAGAAAACCAAAAATCGTAGAATTTTGATATCTCATCAAAAAAGGTTAATAATAGTACATTTATATAGTTGCAGGTAGCATACCCCTGCACCCCTTAAACACACCCGAGGTCAAAAATATTGACGGCTAATGATAACCAACACCATTGACGTTAATATTTCTAAGTTTCATTACAATCACATAATATTTAATAATAGTACATTCATTTAAAGTTCGGCATTTTGACACTATCCACACATAAAATACACCTACCGGCCTCATAGGTGTGAGTACTACTTTCATGTTGTTTTTCGTAGTGCGAATTGCAGTTATTTAGTTAATCATTTTTGAAAGGGTAAAGATTGGTTGGAGGCGCTGGAGGGGGGTCCACATAGAGGCGACATTAAGGTAAAATTCCTTTTTCGACTGGTAAAGGCAAATGAGGTGTCGTGAGAAAGGTAATGTTGAGTACATTCCATTTTTTCGCATTTTCTCGAAATTTGTCGAAAAGGGAACATTGGGGGAGGAGAAAATATTAGTTCGCAATATGCCCCCCCCCCCCCCGTGCATTTTGAGACCGTTATACTTAGAATTATGAAAACTTACAGGAAGGTGGGTTTCATAAAGCGTTTATTTATAACTTGCCACCTGTTGAAGATACAACCATGTGTGTTAATTGTCTTGACTCCTCCGGGGGCATGGGCGCTTCAGCATCTCTAGCATTTGCCTTGTTGACGTTTCGATAGCATATCTACTTTTTCGAAAGTGCAGTTGCTAGCATGCACCTCCTATCCGCGCCGTCTTTATACTGACAACCTCGGAGCACTGTGAGAGTTCTATTAGTACCCACAGGCAGTTTTTGATCGCGCCGAGATTTGAACTCCGAGTTCTAGATTAGTATCGTAGAGTGGTGACCGAATGACCACGGCCACTGATTACGATTGTCAAAGAAAAAATTGCAGATTTTCTTATTGGCAACTTTTTCTTTGACGACTTTTTTGTCCAATAAAAGATAAAAAAGATAAAAGAAAAGAAACATGAAAAAATGCAAAAAAAAATATTTTGTTTTGTTTAAATTACCGATTTTAAAAAGCATAAATCAACAATAGAAAATTCAAAATAATAATAATAATGAACAAAAATCTTATAGGAAATTTACAGCTCTTTAATTTTCTTTTAACTTTTAACTTTTTTCTACGGTGAACGACTTCCAAGATATATGCGAAAAAATGAGAAATGACACCTTCTTTGTCCCCGCCTTGCTTTTCCACACCTCATAGGTCTGGGGACTTTTAGTATGTTTACCTTCCAACTAGTCTAAACAAAACCACATTTTTAGTGGTACCGACATTTCTATCTAGAAGTCTTATTGCCTAATGCCTAGAGCAAAGATTTGCATAAAATTATGATAGACCAACAATTAAATTGTATGTCATATTGATCTGCTTTTATTTTTTCTTATCTCTTTGTTCTGCAGACTGAATCAACAGACAAGCATTAAAACTTCCATACAAAAAAGAATTCCTATTCACCACACAAAACTGCCACTCAATCTCATTTTCAACAGAAATATCCAATTATATTTAAATTTCATGAAAATAACATCCCTTTTGATCCTCTTTTAAGTACTCGTATCTTCCCCTTTTTTCACAGAGGAAAAACGAAATTTCAGATCATCATTTTCAAACGCCAACAATTGACGTAGTCATTAAAAAAGTTGCTAAATAACGCCGCATAATAAAATGTGAATCCGCATCATTGTCAATGACGCAACGCCTTTGTACATATACCGACAACGGCTAAGAATCGAATTCCGGACTGCTTTCTTGAAAAATGGCTCGTCGTCGTTGAACAATGCGTCTACCGCCTTACTGGGATGTACCTGTAGCCTGGTATCTGGTATCTCTTTTATGTACCATTATTATCGACAGTTCGATAGAATATTTAATATGCAGATGAATAGGCCGGGATTAGATCTTTCAATCGGGTCTAACAATGGACCTCGCACAAATTACATCAAAGCAAAAATCAGTTGGAAAGCATTCTGTTTTTCCGTTTTTTTATTGCTCATTGGAGTGGAGTTTCTTTGCATCTCTCAATATTATTTTTAATAATAGCATTGAGAAATCAATTCATATCAGAGGGTAAGTATAGTAAGAGCGTTCATTTATTGTTGGGTCTAAGAAGACGGTAAGAAATAAAGGTGGAAGGTTTTTTTTTCAATGACGAGTTTCAAGCGGAAGGATTATCAATTGCAATTTCATGAGATACAATGATTTGCAAATATAATATTAAGGAATGATAATCCGAGTAATGTGAATAATTTCTCTAGCCAACAGCGGGAAAATTATGTGTCAAATTTTAGTTTAAAGAAATATTTAAGCTTCCGGTACGCTAGTTAGCAGTTCTACTCCTTGTGGGACAGTGTTTAATTTTGATTCATTGAGACACGAAACTTGGAAATAAGTTGAATTTAATTGTATTTCTACAAAAATAGCTAGCGGGAATTATAAAAGCACATTTCTATGAAAATAGATTTACCAGTTAAAATATCATGCCTTCATAATGTATACCGAGACCAACGCTTAATTGTTATAATCTCTGAATAAGCGTAACGATATTTTTCAAATGCTTTAAGACATACCGCTTAAATTCCAGTCTTACGATTCTGAATTCAGAATTAGTGAAGCATAAGCCGCTTAACAAACGTATTGTCGCAATTTATAGCATGATACTCCATGCTAAATTTAAACCTCGTGAAGTCCACAATATTATAGTGTTGTCACAAATTATTGTAAAGTATTTTTAGTCGCCAGGCAAAACGAACGCAGATGGTAGCATCTTGATTTTCACTTATGATCCGCCGGTGAATGGTGTAAGAAAGATTATGGATGAAATCAGAAATAATTGTAAAATATAATAATTTATTTGACTATTTAATGGAATTTTCAACAGTGAAACTTCATAACATAAAATACAGGAATCAAAAACATGATCCGCCATGCAAATACGTCGACGCCATTGAAATCCATGTATCTCAATAATTTGCTAATCTCACTTTATCTGAAAGGCACTTAACCCAAACTTTGCCCGACATTCGTTTGCCATTTTATTAACTTCCTGAAAACTCTTACTTCTTATCCAATTCAAAAGGTTACTATCGAATATAACTACGTTCCTCTCAAATCATCCTAATCATCTACCGATATCCGTACACTTCCAGTTCTAGCTGTAGCTGTGCCTTTCTTAATCCTCTCCTTTCCACTAACTTTGATAGATTTATCTTTGCGTAATTGAAGATTAGTTGTATCTGTAGCTGACGGCCTAACAGCCGAGGTATTTTAGTTCAACACGGTTACTGTGTCCGCTACACAATTAGCCCATACATTCATACGCGTATCTTATGTTTGAACCTTGAGGAAACGAAACGATAAAATAATCCTATTGACGTGCGTAACACTACATTTTAAACAATTTTATGACACGCTCTGACTTTTGCGAAAGGTGCACACAATTATTGAAAACACTAGAAGTTAGGTGATGATAGTCTGAAATGAAATGTGTTCCTGAACTGGTGATCATATCGGGAATTCGAAACAGGAAAATATCGCCGGAAAAACCGTTGACCATGAATAGGTTGAACTAGCCTTGCAGCCATTATCCAATTAGACAAAATTAATTCAGATATGAAGAACTAGGTTCGGAGCTGTTGTAAAGTACTTACTTGTATTTCAAGATTTTCCCATATGTGATTTTAATCATAGGTTTACTTAGTGAGTCAGATAGTATCTGTACAATTATAAAGCATTTCAACACGTAATAACAGTTACATGGGGAAGAGAAGAAGCTAGTGCTTGCAATTTACAATGAATTAGTTGTTAGCTAGAGAGAAAAATGTGGGCTCAGCCCTGGCTGAGTTCAACCGGATACGGTCTTCACTATGCGATACTTATGATTTAAATTCTAGGTATGATTTTCTTTTTAAGGTTAGCTTAGGTTAAGGGGCTGCCATGATACAACATATCACACTTAGACCACTTATGGCTCCATTGTGATACAACCAATAACATTTCACCTCGCTAAAAGAACCTAGGTCCCAAACCAGTCTGTGCTGGCAAAGTAGCGAGTGAGCTGTATATTGCTCATATCGTTGAAGTCCTCCAAGTCGCAGTGAAACCAGGAGCAAAGAAATTTCTTCCTTCCGATGACCAATGCTGGACAGTGACACAGAAGCTACAAAACACTCCCTTCCTCATCTACATTCTCACAACTCTTGAAGTAGTCATGATGAGGAAGACGGAGCCTCCATGCGAGCGCGTTGATGGGGCAGTGCCCTGTGATAGTTTCCACCACCCCTGCAATGTGCTTTCTATTCAGTGACAGCAAAGCGGCAGAGCGACTAGAATCGAATTTCTGCCAAATCATTTTCGTCGTTCGACAAGTGCTGCTGTTGAGCCGTCTAGTATTAGCTATATACACTGCAGCGGACTTAATTGCCAATTTGCATGATGCAATTGGCATTGTAATATTAATGCGGTGCCCATCGACAACACTAGTTGTCCCCTCATGAGCAAGATAATCCGCCCTGAAGTTGCCCGCAAAGCCACTGTGACTCGGTATCCAGCAGAAGTTTATGTTGAAGAAGTAACCCATCTCTGTGACGGCCGAGCGAGACTTTTCAATAGTTTTCGATGTAGTAAGAACAGAGCCAAGCGAGCGAATCGCAGTCTGACTGTCCGTATAGATAGTAATGTCTCTTGCAGTTACGATATGACTCCTTAACCAGGTCACAGCTTCCGAGATCGCCGAAACCTCAGCCTGCAGACCCTACAACAGTCGGGCAGACGGTGGGGTAAATTGATTAAAGAATCGCTGATCTCAAATTACTGAAAACACAATAAATAAACAACTATGCAAGGTGTTAAATTGAAATACTATAAAGACCCAACTTATACTTTACTTTATCTATGTCAAATATAATCCGCAAAAAAATAAAGAAAAATGGAAAGTTTGGTTGAAGTAAGTTTCATTTGGCATACCCACTTAGCATGTGTCTATCGATCGACTATTTCTACTGAGTCATTGAAAAGGAGTCCCCAAAGAGAGTTGTTCAAAAAAGGTCGTTTACAAAGTGTCGTTCAAAAAGAGTCATGTAAAGAGTCGAGATAGCATTCAAGTTTTATCGGGTGGCGTACCAGTGAAATGGGCAACAAATCAAAGTAAATTAATTAAAAACCAGACCGAAGCGCATATACCCTACACTTGTACATACCTAGTGGTGATACCAAAAGTACCAACTGGCTGGTCGTTGCCAATTGGCATTAAAAGTGAGTTTCCTATATGACCAGTTTATAGGGGAGGTTGGCACTCATTCAGGAGGATCTTGACCATTCTCAAAATCAATTAACTAACTTATTCTATAAATATTTGTCGAATTTTTCAAGTCGCTAGCTTCATTCTATCTAAAATTATCGCTTATTTGAAGTTTTATTTGTAGGGGAGGTAGGGGTTCCTTAGGTCAGATCTTGCCCATCATTGGCACCAACCAATTAGATCATGCTATGAACATTTAAGCGACATTTCGAATCGATAACTTCATTCTATCGAAAGTTGTCGCTTATTTGAAGTTTCATTTGTAGGGGAGGTAGGGGTTCCTTAGGTCGGATCTGGCCCATCTTTAATACCAACTAACTCAATCTTACTTTAAACATTTGACCAAAATTTCAAGTTGCTGGCTTCATGCTATCAAAAGTTATCGCTTATTTGAAATTTCATTTGTAGGGGAGGTGGGGGTTCCTTGGGACGCATCCTGCCCATTTTCAATACCTACTAAGTAAATCTTACTAACAACATTCTGCCAAATTTTCAATTTGCTTGTGTCATTCTATCGAAAGTTATCGTAATTAAAGAAACATTTAATTTTTTTAAATTTGTAGTGGAGGTAGGTGTTCCTTTGATCTGATTATGCCCAACTTACTGAGACTCAAGCAGCTTTTTACCTCAAGGTTACATGCCAAAAATCAGGTGTCTACGTCAATTGGTTATGGGCAAAAAATCTGAAAAATCACGAGCAATCTACCAAAGCTAGAGCTTTTCATGTTTACTTAATAGGGAGTTGTAGATACATTTGAGTATTTTATATATGTAGGGGAGGTAGGGGTTCTCTTAGCCTGATCATGCTCATTTTCAGGACCAAAATTTGAAGGTTCTAGCTTCATTTTATCGAAAGTTATTGTGCGAACGGACAGACAGAAAGACAGATGGACAGACGAGCAGACGGACAGACGGACAGACAGACAAACAAACATGGCTAAATCGAATCAAAAGGTGACCCTGATTATTTATATATACATATTGTACATTGCTATTCCTCTGGTGCCTCATTTTAGGGTAACTCCACCGGAAGCAATTCCTCACTAACTTTTACGAATTGGATAAGTTACGCTCAGCTAGCGTTTTCCGTTATAAATTAATTGTGCTCTAAAATTTTTGCTGTTATATAGCTGTAACTCTGGAACTGACCTATTTATGTTGCCAAAATTAGATAGCAGCCTAGCCATGACGATCGCCCACCAACCAGAAAAGTTTCACTCAGCCAGCTCCTTGCGTTATAGAGTTATTTTACTTAGATTTTACCGTTATATAGCTGTAACTTATGAACCGTTTGATGCGTTTTTCTGAAATTAGATTGGAGCCTATAGTCCTCCTTAACATCCACCAACTGGATAGCTTTCGTCGAGCTAGTCCCTCCCGTTATGCAGTTATTTAGTTTATAAACCGCCGTTTAAGCCGTTATATAGCCGTAACTTTTTAACCGCTTGATGGATGTTTGTTGAAATTCAATAATAGGCTAGTCCTTATTGGCGTCTACCTACTGAACAAGTTTGGTGCAGTTAGCTTTTTCCGTTATGGAGTTATTAGGCTTAGATACTTTTGCCGTTATATAGCTGTAACTTTTTAACCGCTTTATCGATACTGCTGGATTTAAATAGTAGCCGGCTCCCTACTGACGCCTATTAACTGGAAAAGTTTCACTTGGCTTACGACTTCCGTTCTACCTAATGATGCCAATCGATACCAAGGGTCATGAAACGTAAAGAAAACCAACTCCGGGGTCGAAACTCGTTATCGAGGGAGGGTCGAATAACTGATTTTTTCTTCAAAAATCAGTTAAAAACATCGTAAACAATTTCATGTTAATCACATTTAACAATTTCGACACCTGTCACTACGCAAGTATGTGTTATTTGATTCTCATTAACGTTATAAAAGTTAACTTTAAATAAAAAAAAACATGTTTTTTTTTTATAATTTATTTTAATAATTAAAATCAGTACTAAGTGAATTATTCCTTCTATACGGATATCTCTATAATATGTCAAAACTACGTTCTTCATCCGGTCGACCTCCCCTATATGTAAAATATAATATCTTAAAAAGTATCTTAAGCCGCTGTACTAATATATGAACAAAAGCATTTGTGGTAAATTGTTACCAACGGATGGCAGAAGGAGTGAATCAAACCGCAATTTTACGATAGACCAAACGAGAAATCAAAACGTACAAAAAAAATATAAACAACATAAATAAGAGAACTGGTTTACAAGTCTTGTAATCTGATCATTAAATTGAACAGTACAGCTTTTGTTGGTCTTGTTGGGATATCACCTAACAATTACCTTCCTTTCTTTTCCAATTCCAAAGTTCAAAAGGCACTAAGTATTATGTACGGAGTATTGACGAGGCGCCTATAGTAGCAGATTCGGATACGGTTAGTTACATGGATAGTGTACTTATAACACCTCTCACTCTTTCACCAGGCCCAAAAGTAGTAATCACAATGCAGTGGCAATGGGGAACTTATCGAAATGAAGTGGGCAGTAGAATATTCGAAAAGTGAAGCAGGGGCCACTTTTTTTTAGATGCATGTCGATAATAATCCTACTGTTTAAGTAGGTCAATTTCGTGGGCTGGTGCATGTGTTAATTTGTTATTTTTTCGTTCTTATTTTATTGTAATGCGGGACCGCTGACACAAATGGGGAAAGAAAGTATCTTGAATGATTTAATTTGGAAAATTGTATAACCAATAAGAATATCAGCGGATCAAAACGATATAGACAATCAGCATTTAGATCTGTATGAGTATGAATGATATTGTAAAGTGCTACTTATGTAAGGTTAGTTTTGTAGGATTACTATGCGATTTGAATTTTAACTCCGTCAGATCAAAATCTTTTGAAGTTTAACTCTGTCAGATCAAAATCTTCAAGTTGTGAAACAGATTAGTTAAGTCCAACTAGAAATGTATCTTGGAAGACCTCTAGCTTCTGGCTGCTTTTACACCGAGTAGATCGGCCTAACCGACTGGTCTGAGGTAGCAGACTTCGGTTGGTTCCACCCCAAGACAGGAAATCATTAATTGTTAGAGTTCGACGGTGTATGGTGACACTTATCGTTGTCTAGGACACCACTGTGGCCGCACACCCACATAATCCTTCTAGAAGTATGTTTAGCCTTCCTGTCCACAGCATCTCTGCACACGTTTACAGTTCTCGAAGAGCACCTGTATGACGCTAGAGCCGGATTGGCCGCCCTACTATCGACGTAAATCGTCGTCATCCTCGTTGAAGTTGCGTGTATGCACCCTGCCGCCATGCGTATAGCATGTAATTCTGACTGAAATGCGGTCTCATGAATCGGCAGTCTTCACCACTGGCTCAAGCCCAGATCCAGTGAGTAGACGCCCTTGAACCATCCGTATAAATCAGGGCTTCACAGTTATTGGGAACTTGTAGAGAACCTCACTTCGAAGAAGACATTTGAAAACGGCCCATAGGATGATCAATTTGCATAATATAAAATAAAACTATGTGTCAGTCCACACAACATCGCAGCAAGACCTGAAACTCACATTTGCATCGACTCAGACCAGTGGTGTTACAATGCCTGCATGATCGATGATCCAGGCCCCTTTAAAATCACGGGCCCGCGGCGTTTCGTTTTTGAGCTGGGATCAAAATTTATTTATTTAACAGGTGCAGCTAAAGAACACAAGGAACGTCTTAATTTTACAGCTGATTTAAATCGTCTGGAACTAAGTGTCACCATACACTGTCGAACTCGAACTCGAGCACGAGCCTAGTACAAGTGGACCGGTTTTCTTCACACCTATGTGAAGTGTATGTGTGTGTCAGATGACATTTGTACCAGGTTCGTGCTCGAGTTCAAGTTCGACAGTGTATGGTGACACTAATGCATATTTGAATTATTGAAAAGAAAAACGGTAAATGTTACTGTACAACTCTTTCAATATTATATGTATTAGACAAATCATTAGTTTATCTCGTAAATGGAAAAGCGTTGTTTTAATAATCATAAGAATTAAATCTGTTTGTAAAATGTAGTGACCTTTTCAATGCAACAAAGTTCCACTTGATATTCCAGTATATTTTAGAATCTAATCCTGAAAGTGGTTTGTAAATTTAACTACAACAACTTTCCACTTTAAACGTGTACTTCATTGTAGATAACCGACGATATTAATGACTCATATCTTAAGATGCAGATGCAGCTTTTTCTATATTAGGTAGGTACGAGTATATCAGACAGCAACTACTTTCACAAAATGGAGAGAATGTACTTATGGCATGTGTATTAGCAAGAATGTTCAGAAAATTGCTTCGTTTGAACATAATCTTAACATTCACGTCCAATACGCATTCAGTAAAAAGGCTAATAATTTACATGACTTTGATTAGAGTAACGATGTTCTATTAGATGAAATGTGGGTTGAACGTTTACATTGCGATGAGTTGTGTCAATGGAATGGAATATACATACATATGTAAGTACATACAAAGACAAAAAAAAACATGAATTCTAGAAATTGACACCGGCTTTTCAATGTGCAAAATTTTATATGTAATATGTTGGTAACGTTTTTTTTGCAGTCCAGATAAGTGCAGAACAACAATCGCACGCATTACACTAACAACCAGCTCCATCCAGAACAATTTTGTCAGAGAGAAGCTGTGAGTTCCAAAGTCGCGACTTTGCAACTGTGAAAAAACTATCTTTACGGAGCACTGTTCGTATGTATTTTTTAAGTGGAAGTACAGTCGAACAACTATAGCCTGCATTCGACGATCCCCTAAACTTTAAAATACACACGAATATTGCCCCGTTGTGATAGTTTTTTTTAGACATGGATATGTCTTAAAGCTGGGGGTCATCCTCAAAAACCTGTCCGTAACACGAAATGTCTGCTGTGCTACTCGGGGGTCAGAAGAGGAAACAAGCCCATTGAAAATTTTTCCGAGTTCTATGAATGTAGTGGCCGATTGGTTTATAGAGTATTTCCAACCAGGCTCTCAGAATTTTGACTTGTGCTCTCTGTCTCACGCTCTCAGTCAACGCGACGCCATAATCAAAACTTCTGCATACATACCATACCCATACATTCAAAATCCTCAAAAATATAGAGTACGCTCCGTACTCCCTAACTTGGCTAGGCCCCCAGAACACGTCGCAAGAAGTCGTCTGCTCTCCCCGCTCGACATGCTCATACGCAATTTATGGTCTCCGAATGTTCGCTCAGGCCAGCGGACCTCCTCCCCTCATTCATTCATATCATTCTCATTCTCACCATTTCATTAAACAAATTGTGCACTCCCGACATGCACATGCATAGACCCAATCTGAGGTCACAATGAATGAAATTCCATTTTTGCTCATTATTTAGGTCAAGGACGTCCAAGGACTTTCAATGACCTTCAATTTCCGCGAATTCCCTCCCATTCATTCATTTAATAAAATAGCGCGCGTTGTACTATCTGAATCACTAGGGTCCCAGAAAAAGTGGCAAGTAGTCAGTTCGACTAACATTTGGACATGCGCAGACGCAATTTGACAGAGTGTACATAGTTCCCGCCGAAGATGAGCGAGAGCGGATGAAGTTCATTCGAGCCAAATCGGGTGATCCAGCGACTGTGGCTGTGCATTTGCAATGGCGGCGATTTAAGGTCTGACTGGCCCAAAATGTGGGCCCCCACCACACGTGCAATAAACATATAGAACAAAAGCTCCACATACGGTACGATGCATTAGCAGCATAAATGTTGACTTTCAATAGGGCGTGTCTATCTGTCTCATGTGGTTGGGTGTTCCATCTCATTAGAACGAGTGTGTCCGGTTCATATGGGGGCGTTAGCTTTCAATAGGGTATGTCTCTCTGTCTCATGAAGGTGGTGTTAAGTTTCATTTGGGGCGGGTTTATCGGGAATCGGTTCTTGGAAGGCAGGTTATTGGCTTTTGGTGGGAAATGATACAAAGTATCTACACTGCATGCAGATACATCGGAACATGGATATATATTTGACTACCGACTGCGTGGAACCTGTTGCGTTGAAGATATCGACAAATAGTATAGATTCCACAAGAGTTATCACTCCATAGAAGTTTCGCCTCTGCCAGCAGATTTGTATGTATTGACAAATTGTATAAACATAGTATAAATTACACAGTATAGATACACAAGAGACTCAATACATACAAATCTACCGCCGGAGGCGGAGTCAGCTTTCTTGTGAAGTCTATACAATTTGTCAATCCATACAAATCTCCTGGCAGAGGGGAAACTTATATGGAGTGATAACTCTTGTAGAATTATCAATCCTTTTTGATATCGACGTAAGTTTTATAAAGATCCCATTATAGTTATACTGGATGAAATTATTCGACAAAACACGTCCCACGCTTTCGGAAGGCATAAGACATATCCATGTTCCGATGTATCTGCATGCAGTGTAGATACTTTGTATATTTTTCCTTTTACCAAGTATCGTATGCTCAAGTTAAAATACATATATTGCAAAATTCTAACAGATCTGAATTGCAACTATTTAATAAGATTATTATTAATCATTATCGGAAGAGTACAGATTGGTTGGCGAGGGTATTCTAACTATAATTCATACAATTTCTCTTTTCGAATAATTGTTCCACAATATATGCTTATAACATTTTATATTATATAAATATAAATGAATGATGAACTTTTACTTACAATTTCCTCGACTTTCTTCAATGTCCAGTATGATGTTCGTCTGACCAGTTTCCACTTCGCACATTTGCGATCGCCCAAACATTCCCTTCGCATTGTGGCAGATAATTAACAAAACGGCTAATGCAAACCGTACAAGTTCCTGCAAGAAAAAAAGATAGAAGAGTCTGTTAAGAAAAGTTTAAAAGAAACATTAGAAATAGGCCCCTTTTATTATTTTCTTTGAATTCATTTGATTGAATTTAATTACGATTATATACAATTCGTGAAAGTTTAATAGAATTGATGCGAGTAGATGACTAAAAAGCATGAATTTCTCCCATAATGATAAGAAGACGGATATTCAAAAATGCAATTACATTTAATTGCGCTTGAAGTATGTATATTTTTATATAGTACTACTGCACGTTGAATGTCAAGACGGCGCGAATAAGAAGTGCATGTTAGCAACTGCATGTCCGAAAAGTCGATATGCCAACGAAACGGCGACAAGGTATGCTAGAAATGTTGACGCACCCCATGCTCCTGGAGGGGTCAAGCCAATTAATAGGCTGGTAGCAAAGAATAGAGATTGTTAACAAGAAGTGGGGCTCCATAATAATTAAGAAGGTCTGCCAGGTAGTTGAATATGTGTTGGATTCCATAAGTAAACGAAGGGGTAATGTCGAATAACAAGCATGCTACTCATACGACGAAACATGCTAGGCAGTTGTCATTTGAAGAGCTTTTTAAAGTGTTGCCGTCCCTATCCCTCTAAAGGCGATTATTATTATTATTATCGTATGAGGTCCCATCTCTAGTAGTTGTTACTTTATGCTGGTAGCTTATCTTTATTTTTTTCTGTTCAGTTAAGGATAAGCACAACTTTTCCTCTTGTGAGGAATCACCAAAGAGCTTTAACCTATAGTATTTGGCACGATGTGGCAGTATGTCCCTGCAAATGTACAATATGTGTGTATTGAAATTGACCTATGTGCTATACACCGATTTTTCCGTGAGTACATAGCTTCCCCAAATATCTGGCCAGGAATCACCTCCAGCTCTTTAAGCCTATACAGAATCTTATGCAGGAATCTTCTGAGGATAATTACCCCATACAGCTATACAACAATCAGCCACTATACCGAAAGCCCCGAATACCTTGAATTCGCGCTATTACTTTTTGCAAACTCACACCCGATCGTGCCCTTCCGAGCTACGATACATATTAGTTGTAACATGCATAACTACATACGGATGGCTCCGTTCCGATTCCTTCTGAATGCGGTTATTTTCGATACAGTACTAGTTATCACTTTACTTTTTCATAGAAGTAACAGTGAAAAAGTATGATCAGAAGTAACTTTTTGCACATCACTAATTCCTACTGAGTGCAGTAGTCTTCGATAAAAAACTGGGATTTACGTGCTGGACTATGAGCCCACTCAGCTGTTAAATGAGTACCCATTTGGGATAAATAACTCGATTGAGCGTGTTGCGATCACACAACCCCATACAAAACACACCATCGCGATCTAGTAAAATGAGACCTAACCTAACTCATCTCGAGGCGTTTGTCCAAAAATTGGACTATTGCGCCAGTTATTTATTTAAGTATAAAGTACTGAAATAAAACCAGGATATCAGGATATACTTGCCGCGGTAGGTTTATGGGTTAACGATAATTTATCAAGCGTCATATTGAAATGTAGTCATCACCAAAACACTCCGTTGATTTGATCTTACAATTGATTCACCGTTTTTCACAGCAGCCATTCTTATTCTTGCCCTTGGTTCCGCCGCCGACGTTCTTCTACTGATTCTTGGTGGAGGAGGGGCAGAGTGAGGGAAGAAGGGTTTTTGGCTGTTCCAATATATATGTAGACCCACAAACTATTGGCCATTTTAGCCATTTTTTTACAGTCACTTAGCCGCGGGAGTTCATCTCAGTGACACCGAAAACCAATGTTTTATCACTAATTTCGGTCATTCTGGAGATTATTTTTTGACGCTCACTTAATCCCATTTAGGGGTTGGGGCTGGTGGTGGCTGCGGCTAAATGGAAAAATCCAAAGGGCAGAAGCTATTCTGGATAATAACGGATATGTTTATGAAATTTTCATGGAAATCGATCGAGCCGTTTGGCCGCAAAAAAACAGAAAGACTAGAGTCCATTTTTATGTATGTAAACAGAAGATAGATAAATATCGAAATTATTTATTTTTATAATTGGCACAAATTAAAAAGTTAGACAATAACTAGTTTGCCTTAGTGCGGAATGGTGCGTCAACTAATGCTAAAATCCTTAACTGAGCTTAGTTGCAGTTCATGTGCCTTTACACGATTTTAGATAATGCAAGTTGCTGGCATACATAACTCGTTTGTTAAGTCGCCTTCTCAGAGAAGATGAGAAAGTGAAAATTGGAATTTTTTGTGGCACTTAATTTCATCCTGCACACCAACTTAAGCATGCGTCTGTAGCTTAGCTCAGTAACGCACCGGGCATTTTTACCATTCGAAACACGGTCGTCTGCGGTTTAAGCCACGCAACAGAACCAAATACTTTTTATTCTTAAATTCCCTCTGTTTATGGGAAAGGTTGTGACATTATTACAATATTAACACACCACAGGGGGATAATGATTTTTTTAAGTATTTATTAATATTTTATTAAAATATTATTAATATTTTAAAGTCACTTTGCATTTGCCTTTGACGTATTTGACTTGATTGGGTGGGTAATGTCCCGAAATTCTGCAAAGTTTTAAAATAAAAATATTTTCCATCTTCGCATTTATAAATCATGCCAATCCCAGACACAACAAACCTCATTTCTACCAATTTGTTAAATTCCAAATAAAATATCTTATAAATGTATACATTAACATATTTTCCGTGGGCGAACAGCTGCATATATTTCATTTGCATTTAGGTAATCATCTGATTTTAATCGTCATCAAACGTTTACAATATACATATGTATTATCTTAATTAATTTGCATACCCATCAAAACATCTTCCAAGAAAACGCTGCACTATAATACGTTTGAACTTTCAAGTTTTTGGTTATTTTTAAAGATTCTTTCGTCAATGCTGGTTTCAGTTGTTATCGGCTTTTTTTATTAATCAGGTGTTGCATCAGCGAATAGTGTGAATGCTTGCCTGTGAATTAAGATGAACTTGAACTTTAGAAGCTGACTCGTTATTTTGGAAGAAAACAAGAAATGAAAAAAATAAATCTGAATCATGAAACACATTTGCCAACCTCATGTGGATTTATTCGCGTTATAGTTAACCACGTTTGGTATGCCGTTGAATACAATAGTAAAGCAATGCTATTACGAATAATAACAGTCATAGTTGTTTAACACTTTTCTTTCTAATGAAAATCGGTCAACAATTCGGGGGAGTGGTTACAAGTTATATAAGGCATTCAAGGTGCAACCATACATTTGCATTTAATTCAGTATAAATATCCCAATTGAGACGAGAAAAAGGTATCATACGAGTAAGAACGATTGGCATAGCCCCTGTCACATAAGTAATTGAAAATTACCTTGATTGGCCATTAAATTGTCACGGGTACTTACTGAAATACGAACATACGAACCCATTAATTACGAGCATATTTAAAAATCAGACTTCAAGTGTCCATTTTGAAATGCCATAAATGGTGCCAATTTTGAGTTTCAATCAGCGATTTTTGATATAACATGTATTTTAAATACTCGTAGTGTCATAGTGTGTAAATATCTTGAAATGCAAAGTGTTCTCGTCCTAAATACTGATATTATTTAGTTATTGCAGAAAACAGTTTACATACTTGACTGTTGTTACGCAAGTGAAAGTGCATAGCAAAAAATGAAAAAGTTATTACTTATGAGTACTGGATATGAAAAAAAAAATTCGACAATTGGAAGTTTGGCTGACTTGGTTTCATTCTGCATACCAACTTAGTATGCATCTGTAGCTTAGCTCATGCATTTTTGTTGCCACTGAAGCTCGCGCCCTTCCAATTTTCACTGAAACATGATTCGCCAATGTACTTTGGTGGAAACTTGAATATAAATAGTTAGACCGAACTATTAAGCCTTTACGTTCTACGAATCTGCAGAAGGCAATTTCCGAAGCTAAAACAGTCTGGTACATGGATGGGATGCTAATACCCACCGTACTGTGTGGGGTAGCTCCGACACCAATGTAAGAGGTGAGTTGCTTTTCGAATACTTTCTTTGCACAAACTAACTTCTCTGCAATGTGGGCCGTGAGCCTACTTTTGTCACTAAAAACAGACAGGAAGTTCTAGATATATCCCTCGTTTCGGAGAATATTCAACACTTGGTACGGGGTCGGAAAGTCTCTTCCGATTACTCATTCGATATCCACCACTACTTTCAACTTATGATCAACGAGAATCCGTCGAATAGCCCAGTGATTAGAAATGGGCAACTAATTGGGTGAAGCATCGTGAAACTCTCTTGGAAGTGCTTCTGACTCTTCTAGGCCAACCTAGAAACAAGCAAAAGCTGGACAATATGGTGCTCACACTTAAAGACGCACTAACAAAGGCTACAAATAGCTCATACCTGATTTGCAGACCGAATGGTAAGAGAAAACTAGATTGATGGAATAGGAATTGAAGGGTTCGTAGCTAGAATTTTGCGAAGTCTAGAGGCCTCCCTGGACTCTTCAATGCGTTCGCAGAGTAGCCTCCAGGAGTCCTGCTTCGCCTTCCTCAGTCGCTTTTTATTTTTGCAGAAATGTCCCTTGTAGGCCATCCAATCTAAGTCAATTCTTGACGACTGCGCACTATCGAAACCTTTCCAGCAAGTTACTTTTAGTTCATAGATCGCCACGCTCCACCAATCTAGTTTTTTTACCATTCGGTCTGCGAATCAGGTGTGAGCTATTTGTAGCCTTTGTTAGTGCTTCTGAAAGTGTGAGCACCACATTGTCCAGCTCTTGCCTGTTTCTAGGTTGGCCTAGAAGAGTCGGAAGCACTTCCAAGAGAGTTTCACGATGCTTCACTCAATTAGTTGCCTATTTCTAATCACTGGGCTATTCGACGGATTCTTGTTGATCATAAGTTGAAAGTAGTGGTGGTTAGAAAATGAGACCTATCAGATGAAACCTGATGGATCCTGGACTACATCCAGTATGGGAACTCCAGATATCGTGTTGGACACGCATTTCCCAGACAACTCTACGGAGATTAAGCTGGGTATCATACATCATGGCGACTCAGCCTCATGCGACTCTGTGTCCATTCTTTCAAAGCAGGAGATTCTTTGGGCCGTCTCTGGCTCCGAGCCGCTTAAATTAGCCGGACCTGACGGCATAGTCCCGGCTGATTAACAGCATTCGTTAGATATCCTCTACCCCTGCATTGTGTCTACCTTTGGGGCTTGTGTGGATTCGGTTTACGTCCCGAGAATGTGGACAGATGTCAAGGTGGTATTCATCCCGAAGGCGGGAAGGAGTTCCCACGTAAGTCCGATGGACCTCACACCTATAAATCTATGGTCTACCTACCTACCATCGTCTACATTACTTAAATTATTTAAAATACTAATTGATTTTCACTTGCGAAGTATCATACCCCGGTGTCTACTGTCTAAGACTCAACATGCATATTGGGAAGCTGAATCTGTAGATACTGAATCTGTGGATACCGCTTTGCACTCCATTACGTGCCATATTGAAAACGCTATCTCGTCGTCTTCCTGGACATCGAGGGCGTCTTTAACAACGTCAAACCAGACTCTATTATCGAGACGTTATCTTACCTGATAGCTCCTGCTTTGTCAGCTGATTTACATGATGTTGATATCGAGGACAATTTGAACCAAGCTGTGTAGGGTATCTCGTCAGTGAGAAGAGGCATGAGTAGAGGCACTCCAAAAGGGGGCGTCATTTTCCCATTTCTTTGGATTGTCACTACAAATCACCTGCTTTTGGATCTGAAACGGCTGGGCTGCAAGGTATTTGGCTATGCAGATGACGTTGCCATTGCTGTTTCCGTAAAATTCCACAGTATACTTAGTGAGGTTCTACAAAATGCTGTCCCTTTGCTAACCAAATGGGTCGCAAATTGTGGGGTTTAAATCAACTCCCACAAAACGAAACTTGCGCTTTTTCCAAGAAGCATACCATATTATCAGTAGAACCTGCTATACTAGAAGATGTCAGAGTGATCCTCGTTGATAAGGCGAAATTCCGCGACGTAATTTTCGATAGGAAGCTTAGCTGGAACCATAATGTCCAGAAGCGCGTAAACAAAGCCAGTATCACCCAACACGGCTGTAGGGAGGCTATCGGGAGAAACTGGGGCCTACGGCCGGTAGTTGTGCGGCGGCTCTATGTGTCTATCGTGCGCCCCCTACTACTGTACGGGATTATGATCTGGTGAACTACACTTAATACAGCAGTAAATCACAGCCTGCTGGGAAAGGTACAAAGAAGAGCTTGCATCGCTATCAGTGGAGCTCTTAGCGCGACTCCTAGTGACGCTCTTGATGTATTGTTTCACTTCCTCCCTCCTTATATTCTGGCCACGGTCGTCCGGCTTCGCGAAACGGGTAACTGGACAACGCTTAATGCCTGGCATTCCACAATTCTGAGTAACCGGGATATCCCCGCTACGACAGACTATATCACACTACACTATGTCGTTCATAGGAATTTCATAAGTCAGATTCCACGACAGAGCTAGTGGGTCGCGGATCGACGTTTGTTCTCAGATGCGTTATCCATCTCCATGGACGTATGTAAGAACGAGGTGGGCGTTGACTCCGGGGTCTACTCCGAATGATTGAATATAAACTTATCTATTCGTCTCCAGAACCCGCCTCCCCCCCCCCCCCCAACCTTTAGGGGGTTATTTCGGCGATTAGCGTAACGTTATCGCGCTTACGGAAGTCATCATTTATATGGACAGGCAAGTTACGGTAAGAGCCCTAGAGTCCATTCTCACTATAGCAAGGACGTTAGCGGATTCCTGCGCCTCTTTTCCAGAAATGGGTAATTTCTTTAATATCAAGCTGGATACCTGGTCACAGCAGTTGTTCCGATAATATCAGAGCTGACGAGCTCGCTCGAATAGAGACAATCCAAAATCCGCGAAACATCGGCATCCCCCTTGATTTTTGCAAGCACGTTATCAGCTCGTCCGCGACTAGCAAGGCTAATTCTAGATAGATAGTTAATAGCACGTGCCGGATAACGAAGATGATGTGGTCAAGGCTCGATTTATGTCGACCCAGGAAGTTGTGGTCGCTGAGTAGGAAGCACTTAAGTGCGTTCGTAGGAGTTATAACTGGCAACTGCGCAATCGGGGAGCACGCACAAAGACTCGGGCCTCCTTTTAACGACTTCTGTAGGAGCTGTGACGATGAGAAGGAGAGTACCGCTCATCTACTCTGTGAGTGTCTGGCTCTGGTACACTTGGGGATGAGAATAATTGGGGTACATTACTATACCGATTTGGGGGACCTGGCGAACGTGGATGGTGGTAGACTGAGTCGGTTTACTGTTGACTCGGGTTGGTTTTAACGGACAGGCTGGAGGGGAGTATTTCATTCCTATGTGGTACAATGGACACGCTCGTGATCTAAGTGTATCGTGGGATATCACGGCAGCCCGTAAACCTAACCTAAGCCTTTTCGTACAAAAAGTGGAAATGTTACGAAAAGTTACAAAAAAACAGAAATATCTTCAACCGATGTATTTTCTTGCACCGGGTAATTTAATTTGCCAATATACATAATTACAGTTGTGGTCAATGCAAAATTGCAATTTACTTAGTAATTATCTTTATGCTATGGAAATCGCTTTAAACTTTCATCTTTCAGTATAAAAATGCAGATATTGTATAATTTATGTCATTTTGAACGACATGTGCCATCATTGCTAACATGTCTGCATAATTTCTACGATTCACTTGACAACGATGTATTTACGCAATACTAAATTAGTACTTTAAATGCAAATTATCAAGTGAATTTCAAGAGAACCATCATTTCGTCGTTGTGGCACACTTTTTCAATAGACTTTACAATAGTAAAAATATATAATTGCATGTTTTTGTAGCCGTGTCATAAGATACTAACTCTTTGAGAAGAATTTTCAAAGAGTTTCATTGTGGATAATTACATTTGTTTTGAAAGATGTACCACTTTACATTCGAATTGAAGAGGACCGTTCCTGTTAATTTTACACGACCACGGATCAACAAAGATTTTTCTATAATAGTGGGCAGTGAGTGCAATTTTTTTTTTATTTCAATAGGAAGTATTAATATTTGATTATTATTTTACTGTGTGGGGTGGACTCATCTGAACTCAGAAGTACAAGGCAAGATGTCGAAAGAAACACATTTTACTCTCTAAATTGTATACATGCCAGTTGAGTAAGCAAAATACGACGACTTTTCAACTGAGTCTTGCCGAAAATTCATACCAGAAAAAACGACTGATTCAATGCTCCCCGCAAAATCGAAAATTCAAGTATCTTCAAAATGCAAATTTCAGTTCAAGCAATAAAATCTAGTCTACAAAAACCTCGAGTACTTCAAATGCAGTAGATTGCTTAAGAAAATGAAAGTTTTACTAAAAATATTCAAATTCAAGGCGTATTTCAATACAAATATTTTTACAGAAAACCATCCGAAATCGTTTTTTTCGCACAAGAGGTTTTCAAATTTAGCAAACTCTAAACTCAAACCTTAATTCCCAAGAACTAAAATCTTTAGACACTAAATTTCCATTTGTGGAACTGGAACTGAGTAAAAAAAAATTGTGAAAAGTTCCTGGTACTAATCCCTTGTACTATTTACTTTTTTTCTCGAATTTTGTGAGATGCGAAACGAAAAACTTAAAACAAGGTAACATTTCTGAGTTGGATACTCAATTCCCTCTCACAAAATCCCCAAAAACAGAATCCCCAAACACAAAATCACCAAATACGTTATCCCCAAACACATAGCCTCCAAATTCGAATTCGAAATGTGAACATAGAATGCGCGTGCAGTTCAATATCCCTTGCACACACACATAGGAGATTTGGATAAATCTCAAGATTTAAGCAATTCTTCCCTTAAATCTGCAAAATTTATTATACAAAATTTGGACCGAGATTTAAAACAAATCTTGCTGAAATCCTATTCAAATCTTATTTTTTCACCTCAATGTATGATTTCACATTTCACCACATTCTACGTGGTATGTTGTAGTGAATAAAATGTACATGTACAGCACTACTGTCAACTTAATCTTGGTGACGTTAGAAGAACGAATGGTATGCATGGGTTTCGGGAACTACAAATCTATCACGAATTAGGTATCTGGTGTGCATATACTATAAGATCACACCTCAAATGGGGATTTGGAGATCATTAGGAGATAACTTTATAATTTTCACTTAATTACTTAATTTAGGTTAGGTTAGGTTAGGCTATAGAGGCAGGTGTACAAAGCATAGCACACATAGGCAACATGGGTCCGTTCCAATATCTCGCCATCTCAAAACCATGAGATTCTAGTCGTGGAACCAACCGGAGCTGTTAATGAATCGATGTAGATGACAAGCACTTACGCCTTTAAGGTCATTCAGGCTTATGAAATAGATGGACCCCAAAGTGCCCTTTCTTCTACCGGCCAGCGTAGGACAGGTACACAGCGAATGATTTACTGTATAATTTCCTTCTCATCCTCGTCTTCACAGCTTCGACAATAATCATTGTACGGAACCCGCAGACGCCTCGCGTGCTCACCCATCGGGCAATGCCCGAGCAATCCTGAGGAGCAGCTAGGATTGAAGTTCGGCCAGACCTGTCTGGTAATGTTGCAGGTACTTCCATTTAGCCATCCGATATTAGCGCGACTTAGAGCGCCTGTCTTGACTAGCTTCTTGCAAGCTTATATTGAAACAGTATATTGACAATTCGAAAAAAGGCCATGTCCATATTCGTCCTACCCACCCGAGCCAGATCGTCCGCCTTGTAGTTACCGTCGAAGCCATTATGCCCTGGAATCCAGCACAAAGTGACGTTGAAGAAGTCGTCGAGCTCTTTGATAGCTGTGCGACACTTCACTACTGTTTTTTAAATTGGCAAGCACTGTGTCCAAGGATTTAATCGCCGCCTGACTATCAGTATAGATAGTAATATTCCTTACCATGCTAAAACCTCGGCAATTTCAGTAATCTCTGCCTGAAAAACGCTGCAGAAAGCTGGGAGACGGAGTGACAAGCAAACATTTAATTCCTCCGAGGAGACCCCAGCGTCCACACCCTCCCCCATCTTTAAGCCATTAGTAAAAAAAGCTAATGTTATCCGACTCTGGAGGACTACCTACACCCCAATCTGGCCGTGAAGGTAATAGGCTAGTGTAGCCCCTGTCGAGAGAGTACACCGCAGTGGTATATCCGTTTCTTTGGGAATAGCCAGGTTGTCCACTATAGCAGCGTAACCATTAGTAGACTCTGCCCACTGTTCAGTTTCCAGAAGACAAATTGCCGTTATTGCAGCCATATGCGCAGCCAAAATGTCTAAGGGAAGCAGATCAAGCAGAACGCCAAGAGCAGCAGTCGGTGTGTTCATAATACAAGATAATCTTTGAACTTCATTCAATAGATCCCTGTAGGACTCTTCATTGAGCGCCACCAAACCACTACTCCATATATTAATATGGGGTGTATGTATATTCGCAAGACCAGCTTAGATCGCAGGCTCCATGTTAGACCGAATTACTTAATTTACTTAAGATCACTACCGGAATATTATATACGTTATAAATGTTATATACGGTTAAGGTGCATTTTGCTAGGCACCGCCACTGCACATTGTTCGCGATTAGCGATCAAGCCATAGAGCATGGACCACTATTTGTGTGTATCTTTTTGATCATGTGATGTCTAGCAAGACGGATCTTTAATGTTGTAGTAGATTTGGCCATTATTTTTTGAGATCATCAAGAGCCTATATCTCATAAACCGCAGCAAAATCGCGGATTCGATTTTTTTTCTAATTCACTGGGTTGATGACGATAACGCAAACTCTTGAATTTTCAAATTTTGGAACTAAATTTACTTGACAAATTGATTTTATTGTTTACTCATTTGCCCTAACAGCTAGTGGGACATAGCACGTCAACTATTCCATGTGCCTTAGCTGATGTTTCGAAAAATGCACGTTGCTAGCATGCACCAATTATGATTTTATTGCTGACAAGTTTTGTAAGGGAATTTGATCGGCATAAACACTAGCAAAAAAGAATATTATGATATACACAAAGTAGATTTGTACTTCCTAAAGTGGAAATTCCTTTATGGCTGTACGAACTTAACTTATTATATCATGTTTTTTTTCTGATTTCTGCTAGTACAATTCGTGAAAAACAGGATTTGTCCAAATTCGTTCTTTACACCCTTCACGAAGTAGGGTATATTTACATTGCCATGAAGTTTTCAATTGACAGAAGGACCGACCATATAAAGTATTTATACATTCTTGGTCAGTATGACGAGATGAGTCGATTGAGCTTTGTCCGTTTGTCTGTCTGTTTGAAGCTATCGACCTAAAATTTTCTACAAAGCCTTCTCTTTAGTGCACGCTGTATATGTATATGTCGAAATTAACGGAATCGGACCACTACGTCATACAGTTGCCATAGGAACGACCGGTCCAAAGTGAAAACTTATTTGTTTCTGAAGATATCTTAACTAACGAGGATGATTCGGCCGGTAGTTGATCCCTGTCGCCAATTTTCTGTCACTAAACACAAAGCATATTGGCAAGTTGGTAGGGGTTATCACAGGGCATTGCCCAATAGGGGAACTCGCCTGTAGGCTCCATCTTCCACATCACGACTTCTGCAGGAGTTGTGGCGATGTGGATGAGGAGGAGAGCGTTCTACACACCCTCTGCCATTGCCCGACCCTAGTTGGCAGGAGAATTTCTAGGTTCTCAGATGTTTCATGATTAGGCGCACGCCTCAGTGGCATGAATCTCGCCTTGGAAAACCTAGGCCAGACGACCATCACGATTAAGATCCTTGACTCGGTGCAAAGACTCCAGCTCTAATGCCCTGGCCCGTCTCGAACCCATCGGCAAACCACGTGCTGTATCTGGGGTCAGGAGAGAGATTGCCATTATTCCATTCCGAGCGGCAAGGGATGAGATCCAAACATTTTCGATCGAGTAGTCCTGTAATTTGATCTGAAGCAGATCGGTATGCCAGGAATCTGCCCCAGAATGGTCATGGTGCCCTGATGTGCACCATAAGTTTAATCCCCCCTAAGAACGATACGAGCTGCAGATTGCCGAATAAAAATATGCAGCGAAGTAAGATATGTATGCCACGCATTGGTCCTACTATGCCAAGGCATGCAAGACGTTGTAGTTTGCTACACGACTGTCCTGACTATGCTGACGTCAATTTGACGTCATTGCCTTGACAAGGCGGAAATTACGTAAAATTGACGTCAGCATAGAAGTCGAGACTTCGCCGCTATCAGCTGAGCGGAGGCCTGTAAATTAAAATGGCAATGGTATCAATCCCTTCGTCGTTCCGTTTGACTAAACGAATAAATTCGCCGTCTCTCTGTGTTTGCGCTAACCATATAAGCTGTTGCTATTAAAAGAATGTTCTTTTCCCATGATGGTTTTCATTTCCCCCTTCAACAACTATTTAATCTTATCGCGGCTGATTAGGAAACCTAATTGACTAAAATCGTAAAGATACGGCTCGTAATTTTGCATTACAGACTGGTATGATGAAATGAAAAGGAGTACAAACAATTTCCATTGCAAGAAAAAAAAATAATCCGGACTTTTACTATCATCCACTCTATTTGGACGCTACAATAAAATAATAGTACAGCAAAACGATACAACATTGCCGCGAAAGACAACGACGAACGACGTCGTCGTCGCAGAAGACGAAATAGTGGCCAAGGAGGGTCCAATTCACTAACTACTTCAAATAGTGCGACAACCAATTAATTACTAGACATAAAGTTGGCTCGATTAATGGCTGGGTGGAATGTTGATTCATTTACATACGTATCAGAGATTTAATTCTTTAATTGGACTTAAGGATATGTTTGGTTCGCTTAATTAAAATCCTATTGAATCAATGCATGATGTTGGATTGAAGGTAAAGTGCTTCTGATCAAGGTATTCTTACTATATATGGCGAGGTGGAGCTCATGTTTTAATTCAGTACAGTATTTCGCAATAAGTTGAACTGTATATTGAAAGTGAAGAGCCGATATCGTCTCTTGTATAATCAAATGTTAAGTACTCTGTGAATAAACAATAAGGCGAAACGGTTTTGGGATAATTGAATGTTAAGTACGGTTTATTATTGAAACTGTGGAGGAATTGTAGCAAAATGTAGTTGTCTTGTGACATACGCCGACAGTCGGAGGCTATTCTAGTGGTATGGTCAGACGAGGCAAAGATTGAATATTTTTATTAAAAAAAAAATTTAAATTAGATCGAATGATATTGTATTCACATTATATTTTTATTTTTGCATCAGGTAACTAGTAACCATAGGAGTTTTTAGCCGAATAATCGATAATTACTGGCTATTAGCGAAACAAATTGCCTTCTTGTCAAAAGAACGCTCTTCTAAACTATAATAATAAAATAACACACTGTGCCATAGACAATGATTATGATGTATTGTGGTATATGACTTGTCCAAAATTGAAAGAAACACCTGTACTGTCGAATTTTTGAATTCATAAAAGAACAAGTCACGACATGACTTTCATTTTTTTTTTCCGGCAAGCTACAAGTCACATAGAGGTCAGATGTGTCTTATGTGTGAATGAGTTTAGTAACCGCATACTGACAACACGTTTGTAAATTGTTTAATCGGTTGAATCAAAGTTATTTATAAAATTTGCGGTTATTGTTGTCATATTTTAAGATTCTATGCCATTAAGCTCTGATATAAATTGATAGTTATTTCATTTGTCATTAGATTCTTTGTTATGGCGGAAGAAATATTGATATTGTAAATAATATGAGTAAGTATAGAGAAAAATCTGATCATATACTCGTGCGTATAGCTAGCTAAATTTGTATTACAACATTGTATTCAGACTTAACCTTAGTGAATTTCTAACGGACAAAGATTTGTGCGACAGTTAGGTCTAAGATTCCATCCATTCACTGCAACATATAGTGCTCAACGTGGGGCCAATATTCATGCATTCTAATATTTTTTCACAAATATTTCTCGCTTAGCGAGTTTTGTTTTCGTCTCACGTTTATATTCTTACTAATTTTGATAATTTTGGAATTTTTTCTATTTCTTTCTGATAAATATCTAATTTTGGTCATGGCCCCGGATGTGCATCTAGCACTGTCGGTCCCTTTGAGCAGCACATTAGGTGTTGTAAAATAACTCAACGTGATAATATGAGAATGGCCAAATGGAGGCTCAGCTTTGATCAATGGCGGTTCTAGAGAGGAACTATATGCCCAACACATCCGCGAGGTCAAGGCAAGAAGGAATGGATCGAATTCGATCATATGTTTATCAAAGGCGTCACACACGATTAAGTGTCGATACTTTTCAGCAGCACATAAAGTGCTGTAACTCAACGATATATGTATTGTGTGAATGGTCGAATGGGGAATCAACTTAGATCAGTGGCGAATCCAGAGGGAGGAGGAAGGAGGCAATACGATTCAAGGAACATTCGGGAGGCCACAACTAGAAAGAATGGGCCGAATTCTACTCTACATTCATCAGTGGCATCACTCACGATGAAGGAAGGACACGATATAGCGCGTCAACTGTTCCATGTGGCCCAGTTGACGTTTCGTTGGCATAAACTAGTTTCGGAGAATGCAGTTGCCAGCATGCACCTCCTGCTCGCCCATTTAGCCGCGTACCTACGACAGGTCGGGAGATACTGTGGCTTATTATTACACCCCGCACCTCAGGGGGAAGACAACACAAATATCCATGGCCACGAACGTCGTCGTGAACGGGATTCGAATTTACGAATTTAAATAATTTAATAAAAACCAAACCACCCTTAAAAATCGCAAAGGTTAAAAACGCAACAAGAAATCTTTTGTGAATATGGAGTTTTTAGGTCCACTACCATTTTTTTTTAAATTTTAGAATTAAAATTTTTTTAAGGGACATGTACAGGCTAAACCCTATTTTCATCAGGTTCCCTTAAGTATTGTTATACGTTTGCAATCACACGCCGCACAGTAGATCGAGCTAGTACTTGGTTGCAGAAATCGGCCTAAAATTAAATATCCGCATTTAATTAAGATTTTGTTTTCCATTTATTTGTAATATTGTGCTCTTTTGAAAACATACCTCACTTGACTCAAAAATTTGTGAATTTTTTTATAGCACATTTTGAACTAGACACACGTCACATGTCTCTGACATGCCCATTTTTAAAATGATGATCTGAGTTGGCCGAAAGAACAAGTAAATACTCGTTTCGGATGTTATATCCGTAATATAACGATATTCTTTTTCGCTAGCGCCTCTGTGACGTAGATTATCTTTCTAGGGTTAAGAAGTGTGTTTTTTAATAAATAAAAAAAAAAATAAAATTATGTATTGTGTATTTTACAACTAACGAGAACTATTAAAAAATTTGATATGTACTGGTGCGCAATATTATCTTATTGCGAATAAAGTGCAAAAGGAACAAAAATTGCTCTTTGAGGGGTGTGTCTACGACGATTTCAGCTACGCGATATCCGAAGGCAAAACAAAGATTTAAGATACCATAATAGATGTTGAGGGAGCCATAAGACACTTGGGAAAAAAAATAAAAGGAGAGTGTGAGATCTATAGTTAAGGACATAACCCAGCAACATGACGAAGGGCGAAAAGAGAAATACATTGACGAACAGCAGATCCCTGAAGAATTAAACAAAAAGCCTACTTTTTAAAAGCACATAAAGGGAACAAACAGTGGCACTAGACTAAACATCATACGACGAGCTGGTTCTTCAAAAACTAAACAATGGTAACTTTTATAAATAAAACTCTTATCTTTATCGGAGAGTGAAAAAAAAATGTTAAAAGAAAATTATGGCGTAGTAAAGAATACAGCCGGTGCACATGACTAACCCTTCATTGCCAAGACTAAGAGCTCAACTAAAAGTGTTTAGGTAAGGGAACGAAATACGAGAAATGATCGCCAACAAGAATTCCTCAGTCTATAACGTTTGAAATTACTATTGAACAGAATTAACAGCATAAACGGCACGGAATCGGGCGTTCCCTTCTCGCAGTGATGTAGCAAGGGGGTCGGGGACTAGGGGGTCCGGGTCCTTACCGAAATATTTTAGTTCGTATAAAAATACGATAATATAGATAAGCCCGGCTACACCCTATGCACAGACTGAGCATTTGAACAAGGTCTCAGGCGATAAATAGGCGAAATCTCCTGCGGCAACAATTGAATTAAACCATTCGTAAAATTTGGAAAATCATAGGTCAAGTTTAAAGTAGTTACGTTTTCGCCTTGTGATTAACGGCAGCTATTCGATTGCTACTATCGGATTCACTAACCATATGTAAAATCATACTGACCCCATATTGGGCGAAATACATTTTCTAGATTTATAAACCATTTTTCGACCGTTTTTATACTCTAGATGAAATCTGAGAGTATTATAAGTTTGCCACAAAGTTTGTAACGCTAAGAAATAAAGCTCGCAGAAAAAAATGAATGATACAGAAGTTCATATTATCACTCGAATATCTCAAAACCGGATGTCCGTCTGTCCGTCTGTCCGTCTGTCCGTCCGTCCGTCCGTGACCTCTCTAGCTCGAGAACGCGTTGAGCTATGAAGTTCAAATTTTGCACACGTTATTTTTGACAAAAAATGAAGGCTAAGTTCGTGAACGGGCTAAATCGCTCCACCCCTTCTACCCCCTCCCATACAAAATGACACATTTTTGAAAATTTACAATAATCAGATTTTCTCAGAAACTATAAAACATAATGCTTTGAAATTTTTAATACATCACTTTTATGATAATTGTAACCCATGTTATAAAACTTATTGTAATCCTCACCCTCCTTCTACCCCCTCCCATACAAACTGCACTATTTCATGAAATACGTTAAGCCAATTTACTCAGTACGTATACAAATTATCGGGCTGAAATTTTGTACTTAACACTTGATTAACAATATCAGTTAGATTCAAAAAAAATTAATCGATTACCCTTACTCCGTCTACCCCCTCCCATACAAAATGACACATTTTTGATAATTTACAATAATCAGATTTTCTCAGAAACTATAAAACATCTTGCTTTGAAATTTTGAATATATCACTTTTATGATAATTGTAACCTACATTATAAAATTTATTGTAATCCTCACCCTCCTTCTACCCCCTCCCATACAAACTGCACTATTTCATGAAATACGTCTTAACGTCTTAACGACTTACGTCTTACATCTTAACGATGCATCCGAGATTGCAACCAAAATTATTTATTGGCTTTAACCAGGTTCAAATTCATCTAGAGTATTGCATGATTGGGGTTTACCCCAATCGTAGTTCTTTTATGTTTAATAGTAATTTCACGCTAATTTAGGATCCAAAAAATTCTTAATGTGACCTTAAGATTGTCTTAAGGTAAGGTCTAAAAATGTTTCAGATTTTGTGTCTTGTGACTAACGATACCTATTCGATTGTAAATTTTGGTTTTATTGGCTACAGAAAATCACACTGACCCCCCGAATATTTTCGGCCCATTTCGACGATTTTCAACTATTTCTATGCATTAATAGGATTCCTATTATTAAGCCTCGATCGCTCGCGCAGCGTACATTTGTACTCTACTCACCTTTAAAAAATCATTACTCCGAATTGGGGATGGCCCCTATTTACATGGCTGCGAAAAGATGAAGTGCCTAGACAAGTGGAGATCACCCAGGAGGCAAGCATCAGGTAAACCAACTTACAGAGCGATTCATCTCTGCACAGGGTTAAGAGGGCATCAGTGATAGCCTCCGGTTTAATTTTGTTGAAAGCATCTTCGATGTCCAGAAAGGCAACCAACATATACCTATACTCCTTACAGGCGAGTGCCTTTTTAATGTGATCTGTGAGAGAGTGCAAAGTAGTATCCACAGATTGGCCTTTCAAGTAGGCATGCTGGGAGGCGGAAAGGAGACGCGTAGGAATAATGCAGCGTAAATGTATGTAGATCAGATGATCCAACACCTTTAGCATGGTCGATGATAGGCTGATGTGTCGGAGTTCCCTTGATCGTGCGTGAGAACTTTTACCCGCTTTCGGGTTAAAGATCACTTTAACTTCCCTCTATAAACAAGGAATGTATGCGAATTCCAAACCGGCTCCGAAAGTCGATTCAATTCAAGGGTACACCATATACAGCATGCGCTGCAGGTCCGCCGGAATGATGCCACTAGGGCCGGCAGATTTAAAAGAGTTAAGGCTGCCCACAGCCCCGTCTTCTCTCTCGATAGAATTGAGATATCACATGAGATTAAATTGCCAGTAGCGGTGAGTTCGGGAGATATGCAAGGAGAACCATCAGGAAAATGTGTGTCAAGCCAAACCTCGATCGTCCTTTGACTCAAAGATGTTCATGTTCCGTCATAATTCAGAAGTAAGTAGGCATAGTTGGGTTTGGATCTTCCGAAATCTAGAGGCAACGCTAAACCTGTGAAAGCTTTCGTGGAAGGATTTCCATGAGCTGCGCTTGGCCGTTCTCAGTTTTCTCTTAGTGTCACCACAGACTGTCGAACTCGAACAAGAACCTGGTACAAGTGGACCGGTTTTCTTCACATTTATGTGAAGTGTGTGTGTGTGTGTCAGAGGACATTTGTACCAGGTTCGTGTTTGAGTTCAAGTTCGACAGTCTGTAGTGACACTTATATGATATGACTCTCCTAAATTTTCCAGTCCGATTCCTGCTTTGAAAATTTAGCTTTGTTGAAGCTTTTCCGCCATGTGGCCCTGAGATCACTGTGCTGAGGACTCAACCTCGCCGGTTTAGACCTACCTCTTTGTTTGCTAGCAGGACACCATTTAAGAATGGATTTCTTCAGTGCTCCTGTCAGGGTCTCTACCACTTTATGCAACTATTGTGTATCACATGGCTGACTTGGTAGTGATGGTAGTACATCCATAAGCATTATCTATGATTTCCCCAGTTAGTTCTTTTACGTTTTAGTACAGTGTCGCGGCTAAGCCATTGATCGGACAAAAAGGTTATTTTGCTCATACCTAAAACGTAGGAAATTTTACCCTTTTTAACTTAATTGTAGCCATCTTTTACGTAAAATGCATAGTGTTATTGTTATATTGACAAAACTGAAAACTAAGCATTTTACCTAAAAATTTGGCTAACATAAAATTAAAGGGGATAAAACTTCCTTCTGTTGAACCTTGTACACATATCCAACTTTGCACATCATATCATCATTACCGCATTAATTCGAAATTGCAATGTCTGCATTAATAGAAATGCACTTCAGATCGATTATAAGCTTAGTCGGTTCTTTTTTCTCCAAAATGCAAATTGTTGCATACACATACACATAAGAAATATTGCACCCAAAATAAGTTTACTAACTGTAAAACGTAGGTCGCTGAATATGCAACAAAAGTATATTTAGATTAGCATTTTTATTAGTATAAGTATCAATAATTTTTGCCGATAAAGACAGTTGTTAATTGAAAAGCAATATTTCATTAGCAATCCACTCAATATAATCTCAGTACATTTAAAGGACTAATGAATTACTGGAGCTTACTAGCTGTTCAATAATTTCTAGGACTATTGACATTTACACATCCATTTTAGGTTTTTGAAATATTTTTTCTGACTAACGGTTTAGCCGTCGGTGTGTCGCGAAAATAGATCTCTTTATTTGCCCTAAGCGCTTAGTGCATAGCGCGTCAACAACTCCGATGTGGCTTAGTTGACATTTTGTTGGCACAAACAGGTTTCCGGCAATGTATGTGGCAAGTATATACCTCCTTAAACAACTTCAAAAACGGAAATTGCGACACTGCATGTCGGGGTAACACGAAAATTACCTATTTTACGCAAATATTGATCAAAAATTACTTGGTGACACTCAGCAGTACCAACACTTTCAGTCCAAGCAACACCGCTCTACGATCTACAGAATGGAGGTTCGATCTTCCGCGTGAACAAAAAAAAAACTGCCTATTGGTACTAGTAGAACTACCACTGCGCTCCGAGCTTATCAGTATAAAGACGGTGCGGATAAGAGGTGCATGCTAGCAATTATTTATTACTTCGATATTACTCTCTTATTGAGTATGTAGATGTGCTACTATTGCATGCCGTGGGCGAAATAGTATGCCAGGGATGAAATATATCCACGTCTCACCACTAAGCCCTCTTATATACTCGTATGGTGTCTCAGTCCACCCGTTAATTCTGCACTTCTTGATCGTGTTATTCGTGCAGGATTTCGTCTGTGATGCTTCATCAGGTTGAGACTAGTATCTCTACCTTACAGCCTGTGCTCATCTAATTTCGAGGGGTACATTTCATCGAATTACCCGCAAAATCCACAGAAAATAAAATTTATCAGCACAGAACTTTTAAAAATTAATAAATTCGTACCAAACATATCACAAATTACAATCAATAAGTTAGCTTCGTACTGCTTAAAGTTGGGTTTAAACTCAAATGGATCTCCGCTTTTGCTAGAACGAACGAAAGGAATGTTCCTGAATAGAGCAGATATTGTGAGCACTTACCCATTAAAAAAGCATTTTACCCTTTTTCAATCATGAACAATGATTTCGTATAAAACTCTAAAATGTGTCATCGTTTCCGGTGTCCTAATCTCAAATTTGCCGTATTTACCACAAACACATCTGACATAAGTGGTATAAAAAAACTATTCCAAGAAATTCCGACTAAATTTGAAAGAAACCGCGACTAAATGTTACTATTCGAAACCGATATTTCAAAAGTGTATCATATTACTACTCATAACATAAATTACCACACTGAATAATTGTACCTAGCACACCCATACAGTTTCTTTTTGTGCTGATTTGGACATGAGTTGTGTGTCTCTCTCCATGCTGACTACAGCTTCTTTTCAAAGAAAAAACCTTGAAAAATTTTAATCTCAAAGTCATGACCAAAATAAAAATAAAAAACCCATTAGAATCACAATAAAAATTCACTATCATTATGAACAGGTATATTCATTTTTACGACTAATTAGAAACTTCTATTCTGTACCAAAAGATTAATTGGTTGCGGTAGAATCAAACCATATACGGCCGTTTAGAATATGTTTCCTTTAATATCGCCTCTCTTTATAATTTTACTGTATGGTCCACAGGTTGATGAATCGAAATTGGTGAATCACTATCCCATACTAAAGCCGAGCTTAATACTTGAATATTTCATCCTATTCCGACATAAGTAGGATAGAAACTACGAAGTGTGTACCAACTCTTCGGAAGACTACTCTTGCGCCCATTCACATTCCACCCGAATGATACACCACGCAAGGCTAATAAAGTTTCTCCCGTCGATCGTATGTATTTCCAGTGAATCTGAAGATTAAAGATACATTTTTATTGCAACCGCAGATACACCATGTGGATAAATAATTTTCTGGATTTAAATTTAATGAGAGATCCTAATTTAAAAATTCCTGGAGTGGAATTATATCATTGCGGCGTGGTGGTGCCGTGCTTGGACAATTATCCTTCTTCCGTGTTTCAATTAGAACGTAATTGGTTTAGGTACCGTGTTGTAATTAAAGTAGAGTAGACTTGTGTTGTGTAGGCAATCAATCGAAAAGGAACGAAACGGGAAAATCCAACAGCCTATTATCTATTGATGCAAGTGGTCATAAAATATTATTATTGCGAATTGAGTAATATAAATTGAGGTTGACGTCAATAATTGGATGCAATCCATTGTAAAGTTCTTTAGATTTATATAAAAATGAATCGTTTTCTAAGCAGCGGAGTTCGTTACCCACCAACAGGCAATAAGCTCCACTCTATAAAATATACATTAAACCCGTATATGGTGCTCGTATTAGTCCTCGAATCCGTGCAGAAAAGGGGTTTTTGTTTTTAATTCTCGTGCATGTGTAGTATTTTCTACGTTCAAACAGAAGATATACATAATTTTGTGTATCTAAATGTTTGGGTTGCTGAATACGAATCTTAGGTGCCACCGATAGCGCAGTGTGTTGAGGCATCAGTCTCACGTTTGACTACCGGCGTTTCGGGTTCTAGTCCCGTCCACGACGACGTTCGTGGCCATGGATGTGCAGGAGGTCCACGCTGGCAACTGATTTCTCCGAAACCAGTTTATGCCGACGAAACGTCAACTGGGCCACATGGAACAGTTGACGCGCTATGCCCCCATAAGGGGTTAGGGCAATTGAGAAAAAAAAATACTGGGCAATCTTTTTTTTTCGGTAAAATAAGGAAATACCTGAATACATGCTTTAAGGTGTGTTTTGCTAGGCACACGATTGTCGCACATAGTTCGCCATTGAGCGACCAACCCTTAGAGTACGGAGCATTATTTGTGTCTATCTTTTTCATCGTCGCCTGTGATCGACGCAGAGTGGCGCCTAGCAAAACGCACCTTTATCCAGTTGACGCAAACGTGGCAGTGCTAAAAAATGGAATTAAACATAACACGGTTGCAAAATGTGTTCCTTTCTTTCGAAACGGATAAATACTTATCTTGATACTATCATCACTCCGCTAATTGGTCTTTTTAAGACAAGCTACGCTATAGGTTAGATACCAGGGAAATGCAAGAAAGTGAACGTGGTTTATATCGAGAGGTTGCTTAACATCCATATCAGGCACTTAATGGAATGTTCGACTATCCTGTAAGCAAGGAGGTGCCCTCTCCAGGCTATTTGTGTGTGGTTATTATGCAATCCGCTACGCAGACGACATAACCATTGTTGTCAAGGGTTCTGCCCGTGACGTTGCCTTCCACTGGTGTTTCTATGTGGGGTTAAATGTTAACCCACAAAAAACCGCCATAGTGGAATTCACACGTTAACGAAATCCAGCCTCAGGGTCGGTTTCACTAGGTGAGGCGGTCTCAGAATATTCCACACTGAAGTTAAAGGTCTCGGCATCATGCTGGATTAGCGACTTAATGGGAATACTCACGTTGAAAATATACTCACAAAGCAGCACTTATAATGTGGGTCTGCAAAAGCTTCTGTGGACCGACTCTAATGGAAGGGTTGGTGGACATTCGAAAATGTCCATGAGGACGGAGTCTAAGATGGTATAATAACCGCGAAGATCGGCAGTGCTGTCTGTCGAGAAGAGGCCCCTCAACGAGCTAAGCAGCGACCCATGCCTGTAGCTCTGTTCGGGAGACGTTGGCGGGGTTGGTCCGTTTGTTGCCCCTGTCCTTACGTATTAACAAAAACTCATAGATCTGAAGAAGACAACACAAAACAAACGGACGAAAAAATCGGCGATAATGGAAGTAGGCTATCGGGGCGGACCTCTCTTAAAAATGGCATTCACTTGTCATTGCGTCATAAATGGCATTTTTCAACAGTGGCTGAATTGAGGCAGTTCAATGTGCAATGTTTTTTTTTGTACGCGTAGCCGCCAATTTTAAAATTCCAAATAGTTCCTCCCAAATACATTTATTTTGAAAAAATCAAACCAAATATATTTGCGAAAAATACTTAATCAAAATTGACGGCCATGCGCCAAAATTTGGTCCATTGCACGGAGGAGGGGGGCGCTTACACAAAAGACGATTGAGTATTGCATATTGGTACGGCCCGTGCTCACATGCGTTTCATTGGTATAGCGCCCCAAGCCACAACAGAGCTCAGTTATACTAAAGTGCAACAAGCTTCGACGCCTTGCTTGTTTCGGGATAACAGAGGTTATGCACACTTGCGTGTCGCACGCCTGCTCTGGAGACAATCAGAGTACTGATTCCGCTGCACTAAATACACAGCAGCTCTCAATACATTCAACCTCTGACGTGTGCAGTATTGATATTGGTCACATGATCATTCTGTAGATCTGACTCGATTCTATGAACATGGAGTCAACGAATAAACATTACTAAGATACTGCAGTTAGTAGAAATTAACGTACACTCACCGGTAGCTCCGTGCGTAGAGGCGTCAGTCTCATGTCTGATTACGGTAGTTATCGGTTGAAGTACCGTCTACGGCGCTTGTGGCCATGGATTTTTATGTTGTCTTGGTGCAGGGCACAATAATAAGCCACAAAATCTTCCGACTTGTCACAGCTAGTTGGCTAAATGCTAGCAGGCGGTGCATGCTGGCAACGTGCATCGTCCGGAATTGGTTTATGCCAACGAAACGTTAGCTAAGGCACATGGAATAGTCGACGCACTATGCCCAACAATGAGGCAAATGAGTAAAGGAGTATCGCCTTTAGAGAGATAGATATGGCAACACTTCAGTAATGACAACTGCCTAATACGTTTGATTGTATGTATGAGTAACATGCTTCTTAGTTAGTATTACCCCTTTGGGTGTGCACTATGGAAACCAATACATATTTAATTTATAAGAAGTGCGGTATCCCAGCAATGTCTAAATTTTGGTTATGCTTCGTCACAAAATGGGGAAATGGAAATCATCGCCCAGAGCTCAGGTGTATCCCATGATACAAGGAAGACCAGATATCGCCTTCCCGCGTCTCATTTTCGTATCGATCTGCGCATGCCGTCACAAGCGCATATACCTATATATATAGTGTTTGAGAGACTGGTGGTCCATAACACTCAGCATTGCAACCCTCTCCACAGTATCGCTTCGCTTGTTGAGGGTGCAGCACGCGCAAGGTGCAGCGGTCTTTTGTGTGGGCTCTGCCTGATACGTTTTTTCAACTTCGTGCGAACAGGGAGCCATTGAATGAGATTATCTCGAAAACTATTTAAGATAGAAAAAAGTTGCTTCCACATTTTAATACCCTAGACTTATGGTATAGGGTATATTGTTTTTGTCACGACGAAAATATGTAACACCTTAAAGGAGGCTCCGGAGGTATAGCAATGTGTATATATAAATGATCAGAGTCACTTCCTGTTTCAATTTAGCCATATCTGTCTGTGTCCGTCTGTCGGTCCGTTAGCACGATAACTTTCGACAGAATGAAGCTAGAGACTTGAATTTTTCGTCAAATGTTTGTAGTAGGATCTAATTGGTATTGAAAATAGGCAAGATCCGATCCAAGGAACCGCTACCTCCCCTACAAATGAAACTTCAAATAAGCGATAACTTTTGATAGAATGAAGCCAGCCAGCTAATTTCGCCTCAGAAAATCTTTTGCTAGAATTAATAGTTACTGAGATAAAAGCCAAAGACTAGGTATTCATAGAATTGGATGAGTCTGTGACGTATTTATTTAGAGAACCGACATGCGCAAGGCGATATTTTGTCTTCCTTGTATCATGGGTGTGACTCACTCATGGACCTTTGAGTATGGGTACCCAGCCCAGTGTTTTTCGAACCGAGATCCATGCCACTGAGATCTGCACTAGGGAAATTCTAGAAAGGAAACTTGGCGGCGCTCGCACTGATGTCTGTGCAGATAGCAAGGTACGTATAAAAGCCCTCTCATCACATATGCTCTCCAGAAAGTTGGTTAAGGATTGTCGTGAACTTCTCCAATGTCTGCCGCCCGACAACTGAATCTTTTGGATTGAGTAACTGTGACATTGAGGGGAATGAAACAGCAAATGAACTTGCTAGGCAAGTTCGGGTCGTAACACTATTGTATGGTCTAGGCTTAGCTTCATCCCGGATACGATACGACAGCAATACTGGGCAACCTTCCAGGGCTGCGACATTCGAATTAGTAAATGCGACTCTTCAACTATGGAGACACCTTCTACATGAGAAGAGCTTACCTGAAGCTACTTGTGGGTTACCTATCGGGCCATCACTGTGTGAGACTTCATCTAGCCAGACGAAGTGTCGTCTTCATTTGGGGGGCGTTGAGACCACTTGCTACATTTTATGCGAAAGTCCGGCGATTGCGCGGATTCCAAAACTGGTGCACTGGTGCCAATACCAAGAAGTTTGGGGGCAACGGCTCCCAGAAGACAAATGTCGCGGAAGCATCCGGTTTTCTTAGCAATGCGAAGCTATGCTAGAGTTGTTGACGCGCCCATATACCTGAAGAGGTTGAGGCAAATTACAAGGGGGACGATTTCAAAAAGCCCAATCTCGCACAGGAAATTCAAATTTAAAGTTAATGCTCGCAAGACAATCATCCAAGCAATTAACTTAGGCGCAGGGCCGTCGAGAGAAAATTCGGGTTCGGGACTCACCTTTTATAGGGCTCCATAAGGAATAATGGCAACGCGAAATGAAATCGATTTGAAAACACTTGTATTATCGCCAAGGTCAATGTGCCAGGCTTACTAATATAAGAAAAATCTATAAGATGTATTGATTAAGAATAATTTTGATTTAATAAATACCATATTGTAGTTAATATATGAAATGTGTTATGATAAAAATTATTTTTAATTTTTTTATTTTAAATTTTTTGAATTTCCGGGTCCCCTAGAAAACACCCTGCACCCTGCTTAAGCGCATTACAAAATCCGTCAGAAGGAGCAAACGCAATCATTCGTGCATGTTTGAAATCATTTTAGATTACGAGCCGCCATCAAGGTCCTGTTTATATTTAAAATCTGACGCCCGTCGACATAAAAAATCTCTTCGCATATATTCGATATTAACGTGCATTGAATACTAACGCCTGTGAACACGCTTGATCTGTAATAAATATTCATACTCATATGTGTGGGGCTAACCCGGAGACATGTAAATGTATTTAGTCGCACTCGCCAAACCATATAAAAACACGTCTGAACTGCAAAAATAATGGTGATGAAAATCACATAAACAGGTGAACATACCACCAGCCTTCTACCAAAATACTAAATACACGCGAGATTATTCAATATATTCAATCCCACATACTGGGCGCACATACGACACACATCTAATTAATATGCATTTAGAGCGCGCGAATATAATTCATGGTTCTAGTGCACGTACCAGTCAAAATCCAGGCCTAGCCCAGAAATTGCTCAACAATTTACCAATTAATCTGCAAAACATATTTTTCCAGTGAACTGCAAATTTGCAGTGTCAAGAATTTGCATATTGTGGGAATAATTGCGGAAGGAATTCGTAACGGCAAGAGTTCAGTGGAAATATTTATTTTGATTGCATTCCTGTAAATTAGTTAAAATTGTAATTAGACGGACGCTGCGGGTTTTAAGGTCGAGTATAAGTGAAGTGCGCATACAAATACAAAGAATTGGTGGATACTCTAAGGAAGGTATAATATATTTGCTAATTCACCTGAGCTCCACACCTGCGTGGTATCTATCGTGGACATTGCGTTTTCAGTGCCTTTTTAAGGTGGCCGTTAATGTTTTAGTGACGGTCAGTTTCCATTAATTTCAACTTGAGAGTTTTAAGGAGCTTCATGATGTCCCATTTGCTCGGCAAATTTTTGTGTCGTTCAAAGTTTCACCGCTCGATAGTAGTCTGAATCGCCTTCCTTCCGTCCTGTTTAACGCATTACAATTAAATTCTAGTATAATACTCCCCTTAAACCCAACAATTATGGCTTCCTGTTTTTCACAGTAATTTTCCTGACGTTGAACGTTAGTTTGTCGTAGTCATCTCTGACTTCATCATCATCTCAGCCGTCAGTTTCTTCCTCATCGTCATATCTCCTTCTTCTTGTATACGCGAGTACGTAACAAAACATATTTTAAAGATTTATGTTATACGTTTGCCATCATCTTTATGAAGACTTTTTGCAGGCTGTATTTTTGCCTTAAGTTGATGGCATCACCACACATAGTACACTTACACATCAGTGCATTACTAAACAAAACGCTGAAATAAAAGAAGATAGTATTCTTCTTTATCTTGCGGTATCTGAGTTGTTTCATGGTACATACCTGGTACAGTACAGTCATTGAACTTTACGTAGTATCATGCGACTATCTCGAGAATTGAAGCAGCAGCTCAGCATCCTCAGAGCCGCAACCTGTACGTGTCTTGGCTAAAGTACAGATTCTCTGAAGCTTCAAACTCTACGAAATGGATGTGATTTGACGATAGTACGCCAAGGCTTATTGTGTAATCGAATGGGGTGTAAATCTTCTGAGATAATATGAAAGGTATGCAAACCTATTTAAGAGGATGGATGAGCACGTTTCGGACTGAGGTTCATACCGGACGTTAAATAGATTTTACGACTTTGCAATTAATCTGAAAGACAGAAGGCAGTAGTCTCGTTGACTTTGTTGAAGAGTTTATATAGGTAGTTTCTAATGCTCTAGAACTCATCCTTACACAGATTGTTCTTTAACGCTATTGAAGTTACGTCAATTAACTTACAATACAAAGCGAAAAGTGAATGCATATAATCTTCTGTTGAATGAATTGAAAGTAAAAATTCTGATTGAATTTTACTTGAAAATCAACTGGAACTTCTGGAAAAAGACACCCGTGGCCGTGACCGTTGATAAAAGTGAAAGCAAAATGGGAAAACATTCAATTGCTCTGATGAAGGGCTTAGCTACTAGTATTACACCAAGAGATTGTATCTCGCCCCACGTTGGGCGCCAGTCCTGTTCCACCAGAAAGTTAGATATAATCTCCTAAAAACGACTCTGTTGTAAAAAATTCCGGTCAAGAAAAATTTCTCCGGCATAAAATGGATTGATATGTACATATGTAATTTCGCCAAAAAAGGGAATGTACGATATGTTCGGCGCTTCGCTCCTCATTCTTGGATCTGTATATTGAATGCTGCCTAGAATCGCTAATTTCATTAAACGCTGTTTAGCGGGTTGCTTTTAAAACTGGATTGGGGGCAAGGAGGCAAATTACTTGGTATCAGCTCACGAGAGGCGGCGTGGCCCGGGCGGGAATATACGCTCGCGGTGGCGTATACTATGAAAAAAAAAATGAAACGGAAACTTTCCCCTTATTGGGAAAAATATTGGATCATGTGTATGTACGAGTATGTATAACAAAGAAGGTGGTTGCGTTTGAGATTTCATATATTGAATATTTGAATTTTTGAATTACACAATCGTTGTGTAATTCAGAAATTCAGATTCATAAACCAGAAATTCCGGAAATTAACCGGAAAAATCGGTAATCTTTTCTCCCTATTTAGGATCGCCGTTTTCTGGTTTTTTCGTTTTGAGGTCGCTTCAATATCACTATGATATCGGTTTGATGTCGATTCGATATTGATTTTATATTGCTTTGATATTGCCTCGATATCATTTTGATATCTGAAATCAACATGAAAGTGTTAAGAAGATTATCGACACCAGTCCATTGTATTAGCCTCATCACCCCGATTCAAAGGCACCCGTATTTCCTAGATTTCACTCCATGTCTAAGAATGTGTGCATCTCAACACGATAGGGTTATACGCGTCTTCAACAACACTACAACGCATTGGCCTCACCACCCCAATTCATAGACACCCGAATTTCCTAGATTTAATTTCATATCCAAAAGTGTGTTTCAATTCAATTCGTATTGAACTCCACTTCCGTCCCATATTTTTTCGACACACTCCCTATAGACGTTGTCATGTCAAAAACATCGATTTCAAACTGCTATATCTCGGGTGTTTTTACTGGATCGAGTTGTTATTTGAAAAACGTCATCAGATCGACAAAATGTTCTTATCACAATTTAGCCCCTAAGACCCTCCAGGGCACGAACTACAAACGGTTTAAGAACAAAGCAAAAACGTGAAATCGTTGTGAAACAGTGTTTCTTGGTCGTTTTTCCTTTTCTTGGCGGACGGGCGCTCCGACGTCCCTAGATAGCTAGCTTCCTGTACGGTATGAAATATGACTAATAATAATATTGCTTCATTTATTTTCCCTTTTTTGCAGGTATTCTCTCAGAATCGGGTAGCGTTTTCCGAATTCAGCAAAATTTCATTATCAAGCACCTAGCCCAAAAATTTCCATATAGTATTTTGCTCCCACACTCCATTGTAATTACTTCAAATTAGAAAAAGGATTTCCCCTTTTATCATCATCGTCAAATTCAGCACTACAACCGATCGCAATGCTTGGCTAGAACAAACTAAGCAGAAGAGAACGACTCTCACTGCGGATAAAATTCACAGCAGCTTCCCCAACAATAGAGTGTACATAAATTGTCACCTAACTAAAAGGTTCAAAGCACTTTTGTATAAAAGCAAAGCCTTTGCACGAGAAAATAAATACAAATTCGTATGGATCAAAAATGAAAATGTATTCATACGGAAAGCTGAGAATACAAAAATACACAAAATTTTATGCGAATCGGATCTAGACATAAGCCACTTAATATAAATGTAGTATAAATAGAACGTATATATAAGTAATGTAATTTTAGTTTTATGAACGTTAATGAATTTGATGAATTTTTAAATGAACTCAGCTCAGATAAACACAATAACACAGTAATCTTAGATGATAGTGATAATAACAGTTTCCCAAGTACTGAATTCTTATGCAACAATAATAATCATCTTAAAATTATACATTTGAATATTAGAAGTATTGCTAAAAATTTTAATGAATTCTTGCTACTGATAGAATCAATGAGAATAGACTATGATATTATCGTTCTCACCAAAACGTGGTTGCAACACAACAATGAATGCTTTGAAATCCGAGGTTATAACAAATTTATCCAACCAAACCGTTTTAATAAATCTGATGGTGTCGTTACATATATTAAAAACAATATAAATTTTAAGATCTTAGATATAAATATTAATGAAATTAACTCCAAGCATATAGAGTTAAATTTAGATAATAATATATATTTACTCTCAACTATGTATCGATCGCCGAATGATACAGACAGTAATATTTTTTTGAGGAATCTAGAGATATTTTTGGAAAACAATAGGAAATACGAAAATCATATAATTGTTGGAGATATCAACATAGATATAATGCAGAAAAACATTGAACTAATAGGGAATAAATATCTAGACATACTTCATGAATATGGTTTTACACAGTACTTATATGGTTGTACCCGAAAATGCATCACTAGAGAGTCTTGTGTTGATCATATATTTTTAAAAAGCAAAAATCAAAACACATTAACCACAGCAATATATTTAACAAATATTACAGACCACTACGTTATACTAGGGAACATATTACTGACATCAAATAGGGATCTCAGTACCACACCAATTAATAACACATCAAATCAACTAACACCAAATTTAAATAAGTTAAGAGAAAAATTAATTTGTCAGGATTGGAAGGACGTATATAATGAACAAGACGGCAATCTATCTTTCGAAATATTTTATAAAATCTTAATTGAACTTTATAACAGTTGTCTGGAGGAAAGGGAAAATAGAAAACAAAAAAAGTTAAAACGCTGGATAACCAATGATCTGATAACTGCAATTAGAAAAAGGGACAAAATGGCCGCTAAACTCCGCAAACAACCATTTAATACAGCTCTAGGAAATGAATACAAAAACTTTAGAAATGAGTTAAAGGGATTAATACGTAGAGCTAAAGATAACTATTACAAAAACCTATTTCAAAACTGTGGAAGCAACTTAAGAAAGTTTTGGAAAGTACTTAATGACGCCACAGATTCAACGCCAGAAAAGAAACAGTTTAATAGTAATATAATTTCACTAGATGGTCAGCTTATATTGCATTCGGAAAAGCTTCAAATTGCAGAAGAATTTAACAAGTTCTTTGTCAAGATCGGTCAGGATGTACTAGAAAATCACAATCGAGTAAATGGTAATAATTCTGAGGAAACGGGTAGAATTTCCTTTAGTTCGAATTCTTTCTTTTTATATCCAGTAATTGTTGAAGAAATTTCAGATATAATCCGGAGCCTTAAAATAACTGCATCTCCTGACATTGACGGCATGCATTCAAACATATTAAAAGAAAATGTAGACGTTATCTCTGGACCACTTACACATATAATAAATGTATGCTTTAGTCAAGGTATATACCCAGTGAAACTAAAGGAAGCGGTAGTCATCCCAATTCATAAAGGCAGTGACACATCGAACTTGAATAACTATAGACCAATTGCCCTACTATCAAATATAACTAAAATTTTTGAAAAATGCCTGAAGAAAAGACTAATGGACTATTTGGAAAAAAACAGTATTCTATCGGATAGGCAATATGGTTTTAGAAGTGCACGTAGTTCAGAAGACGCAATATATCAGGTAACAAAAACAATTGTTGGAAACATTGATAAATATAGAAAATGCATAGGTATATTTTTAGATTTTCGAAAGGCGTTCGACACTGTAAATCATAATATATTGTTGCACAAAATGAATTCTATTGGAATAAGGGGTATTCCACTAGAACTTTTTAAAAACTACCTGTGCAATAGAAAGCAATGTGTTCGAATTGACAAGGACACCAGTCAGTTACTCACATATAATATGGGTATTCCCCAAGGTACAGTACTAGGTCCTGTGCTATTCCTAATTTATATTAACGACCTGCTTTCGTTAAATCTAAATAACTGCTCTCTATATTCATATGCAGATGATACAGTGGCATTATTCTGGGGAAAGAGCTGGCAAGAAGTTACAAATATCACAAATGAAGGTCTACAAGTCTTAAAATCATGGTTAAATTCCAATACAGTAAGTCTTAATGAAAACAAGACAATAGCAATACCATTTTCTTCAACCGCAGCTGGAGCTCCGACGGAGCCTCCAACTATAATTATACACAAAACCTCTTGTAAGGGTGATGATTGCGACTGTTCCAAACTAACTATCGCAAAATATTCGAAATACCTAGGAGTGACCATAGACTGCCACCTGAAATGGAATAAACACATATCAGACATTTGTCTTCGTTTAAGACGCACAATCTATAAATTTGTAGAGCTAAGAGCGATGCTAACAATAGATAGAATGAAATCCGTCTTTTTAGCTCTAGTTCAATCTGTGATAGAATATGGTTTAGTTAGTTGGGGTGGAGTTGCACCAAGTATTTTGGAACCTTTAATTCTAATCCATAAAAAAATAATAAAGATTATACTGCGAAAACCAATATTGTATCCAACATCACAACTTTACAAGGAATTAAAGGTTCAAACAATACCAACTTTATACAAATTTAAACAATTAAAGTACATTTATGATCATCCAAATGAGTTTATAGTAGAAAGAGAAATAGGAATCTCAACGAGAAGACGGAATCGTAGGTTATTACAAGAACCAAGATACTCAACATCAGTTGCATCCAATCATACATCTTATTCTGCTCCAAAATTGTATAACTGTTTACCAGAATGTATCTCTAGTCAAATAAATACAAGAAGTTTTTTAAGAACTTTAAAGAATTATCTATTCCAATTTGAATGAAATATATGATTTAATTAGAACGGTTTATGGAAATATAATTAATAAATACAAATCAATAAATATAATATGTACTATATATACTATGTATTTTAGTAACTTGAATCAGACCGATAAAATAAGATAAATATCCCACACCACGAGCATTGCTTTTTGTGGGATAGCCAAGTATTAAAAAAGTTGTCTACTTAACATTAAGAATTAAAATTAGTATATAATTTATAATATGTAATATTTAATTGTATCTAATTATTATTTTTTGGCAATAAATTGAATTGAATTGAAATTGAATTCGACACCCTACGTCTGACTACCTTTGAACAAAGAAAAGAAAAAAAAATGACCTTTATTTCCCTTTCAGTGCAAAATGAAATTTAAAATTTTTAGTGGCATTGTCGACACAGGGACCTCCTGCATCGTCATACCTTAGGATGTAACTAAACGCTCAATTAGTGACAATCGCTATCCGTGGGAGAAATTTAAACGAATATTAAATACTGCCGATAGAACGAGCTCTTAAGCAGTTGGAAAAGTTTCCGTTCTGGCCACATTCCCTAGTTTTACAAAAACTATGGAATTTTTTGTAAGGTAAGGTAAGGGTTCTACTTTGGCGTTGATTTTGTCATGTGCGCCAAATAAAAATTGATCCAAACCTAATTTTAAATTCTCTACATACAACGGAATTGCCTGATGATGATGCTGAAAAAAGTAATACTTTGAACAATCGACTCTCATTATCTGATCGCGATCGAAACCACCTCAACACGGTTATAGCAATGTTTCCGTCTTTGGCGACTAATGGTTAAGGGCGTACAACACGACGTAAACCATACACGTTATCGACGTCGAAGGCAGTAAGCCTATCTAGCAGAGACATTCTGCAATCGCTCCCACCGTCGAAAAACTCTTGTACGCAGAAGTCGATCGGATGCTAGCTTTGGGCGTGATTGAGGAATCTCAAAGTTGCTGGTCTTCACCAGTCATGCTCGTAGTTAAGCCGGGAAAAGTGTGCTTATGTCTGGATCGCTTGCAGAATGAACGAGTTAGCATTGAAATCTGCTTAAGCTTTGCATGTAATCGTTGGGATTCTAAGCCGCCTCCCAAAAGCTGAGTTTATTTCGAGCTTAGATTTGAAAGATGAGTTTCGGCAGATTCCTTCAGAGGAAGCGTCAAAGGATAAAACATCTTTCACGGTTTTTTGCAGACCGCTGTACCAGTTTGTTATAATGCCTTTTGGGTTTTGTAACCCTCCTCAAACTATGCAACAGCTAATGGATGGCGTTCAAAGGTTCGTAATAGTTAAGCAAAGATTTTGACGAAACAGAAAATTTACTGCGTGCTTTGATACTATTTACTACATTACACATAAGTTCCCACAAGCCAAAATTGTATAAACTTCATCTTGGAACATCATTGGGTATTTCCGCAGAGGAATAGATACTCTCAGTGATGCGCCTGCGATATCCGCCTCTGTACTATCTTCTGGCTTAGAGCGATCAGCGAGCCACTTGACAGAGTTGGGAAGGTTTGGATGCCTCATGTTCCATGCACCTTTATTCCAAACAGGTTTTGAGTAAAATGTTGTTGAAGTGCAAATTCTTCGTTAAATGATCAGATGGCGTAATTGCCTATTTTCATGAAGTCAGTGTTCTTGTTTTAAATTCACCTTTAATAACATGTTGAACGTTTTTTTTTCATCCTATCAATGGCACTGATATTTTGGTCATTAGGTAATGCCATTTTTCGATAACAACCTCCTGTAACTTTTGAAAGTTATTAAAGTCAGCTATGCGAGTTCTAATCTGTCTCTTTAGGTATTCCCAAACATGCTCTATTGGATGTAAGTTTGGAGACTGAGCAGACTATTCCATGCGAACAAACCAACAATGTGTATTTTGAAAAAGCTGTTTTGACAGCGGCAAGCGATCACTTTGGTAGTTAACATGCGGACATATAACGAGTTACTGTAAGAAAAAAAGAATGTAGCTAAACTGCTATTTTCAGTCAACGTCTATTTAATTATCACATCTGGGAAGCTTTACGTTCAGTGATGCCTTTACTATCCTAAATTAGAATTATTAGATTTGGTAAATTTTCAAACAAATAAAGGTGGACACTCATTTGCGTCCAAAAGCCAAACTTTCTTCGGTCAGATCCAAAATTTCCCCAGTCGAATACAAACATAGTGCGCGGGGTTCAAGTTGACAGCTCCTGAATCCACCGTAATCCAAGTTGGTTCTTCAACTTGCCCAAAATCCACGAGCTTAAGCCCGACTGCCACGGTGTTTGTGCGCGGAATCCGAACTTAACGGAGTTTATGTTTGGTGTTTTCAGTGTTAAACAGCAACAAAGAAAACGGTTTTACGTGTATGCAAAACTTTTGCAATGCAATTGACGGTGCGGTGCGTGAAATTAAATCGGAGAAGTGAAAATTGAGTTCGACATCGAACTTGACCTATCAAATGACGTCTAGCACACAATGACTTTGGATTGCAATGAGTGCTCCCGAAATTTATGCGGAGGACATTCGGAGTGCATCCATTTTGACCCGCGTCCAAATGGACGCTAATATGTGTCCACCTTATTGAAAAATTCCAAATAATGGCCACAAAATGTTTAATTCGGTGTTTTTCTAAAAAGCACTATCTTCGAATTTGAATCCGGCTTCAATACTCTCCGAAAAGTGTATTAGATTTGCAGCACTGAATCTTGACGCTTTCTTTTAAAAAAGAATTCCAAAACAAATCCCAAAAAAATGCATTAGCAATTATTAACTTAATCCAGTTTTTCTATTAGCACATACCGAACACACGTCCGGAATCATTTCCGTGTAAACATCCAAATTTAACAAAGTAATACACAACAGGTATTGCTTCCCAAATACCAATTACACTTAGGTGACACATATTAGCCGTCTTTCTTTGTAACTAGAACAGAACAGAATAGCAGGAAAAAGAAAATATAGTATAAAACAGTGAAGAAAAAAAATAGGAAAATAGCATGGGGTGTTTCTTTGAATCAGTGTGTGTCTTTGGTTTAGGTAACATTCATACATCAACGCAAACGTCAAGAGAAAACTGAATCTCATTGAAAACAAAATCTAACTAATTTTATTTGGGCAGTAGAATTATTCCATATAATTACACAAAACCAACATTTTATCTATTATTAAGGCAACCTATGACGGCGCGAAATGTCGCGTTCTGCATAAAGGTAAGGTGTCGGGGGACTTTGAGATTCGCAGTGGAGTTCGGCAGGGGTGCATCCTCTCACCGATCCTATTCCTCATTGTGATCGGCGATGTGTTGCATGCAGCCCTATCCGGACTCGACAGAGGAATTCAATGGACTTTGACATCTTATCTACAACATCTTGACTACGCTGACGACATATGCCTACTCTCCCACAAAATCATGGATCTGTCCGCAATGGCGTTAGATCTCGAGAGGGAGGCAAGCAAGGTTGGGCTAAAGATTAATACCAACAAGACCAAGGTTCTTAGCCCGCCGTTGCGAAAAAGAAATAGGACACCTATTGCCATCAATATTAATGGGCAGCCTGTGGAGAAGGTGGACAACTTCGTCTACCTGGGTAGCATTGTTGCCGAAAATGGTGGTACGGAGCAGGACATCGCTCGTCGTATCAACCAGGCTAAACGCGCATACGGCATGCTGTCCAAAATCTGGCAGAGCAGTTATCTCAGCATCAAGACCAAGCTGGGCCTGTTTCGCTCCCTGGAACTATCAGTGCTTTTGTATGGGAGCAGTACATGGAAAGTTTCCGTAGGAGTTACCAGAAAGCTGCAAGTTTTCGTCAACTCATGTCTTCGTCGAATTTTAAGAATTTTCTGGCCCGAAACAATATCAAATGAAGAGCTAAGTCGGCGTACGGGTCAGATGCCAATCGACGAATTGATACGCAGGCGAAAATGGCAGTGGATAGGTCACACATTGCGGAAGAGTGATAACTGCATTGCTATGCATGCCATGAAATGGAACCCCATTTCCAACCAAGGCCGACCAAGAGGGGGTCCTCGAATCACATGGCGTCGATCCGTGGCAAAGGAGTGTCAGGTACTGGGTAAGTCTTTTGGGGAGTTGCGCCCCATTGCCCAGAACAGAGTACGATGGCGCGCAGGAGTAGTTGACGCGCTATGCCCCGCTAGGGGTTAAGGCAAAGTAGTAACATTTTATCTACAGAAAATTAACTGTATGAACTGCCTAAACTACATTGCCTGCAGCGAAGTCCGAATTTGTCAACCTAAAAGGTAGCTTCATCATCGGCGCTCTAGCCCGCGTCGGTCCCTGGCCTCCTGGATACAGCTCCTCCAACTACAATACATATCTCGATCAAGCGATCGCGTCCTCCAGTTCGAAAATCTAGAAGCTTCATACAATCTGTGTCAATGAAAAGTAGCTTACAGAACAGATTTCCTCCATCAGCTGTCCATCCAGAATTATCGGGAAAAACGTTGTTGTTGTAATATGAGCACATAGTTCTGTTTTGGTCACAAAGAAACATGGCTATTGTCGTCATCTTACTGGACATGTTTTGCACTGGACAACAAATCAACGAGTTTATCTTTTTGCCAACACACACATGGAATATGCTGATCATTTGCAAAATGAGCACCATACGAGTAAACTACGAATTCCCGTTACATGCTAATGTAACGCCTGCTTTATCTTGTTTTACAACAAGTAGATGAAATATTTGCTAATCAAATTTGGAATATACGAGTGTAGTCGTATATATTCGAATATTTTTAGTATTTTTAGTTGGAGGTATGGAAACAAATGAGGCAACGTCCGCTTTGAGCGTCATTTATAGGCGCAGCAATTGTAGTTCAATGGACTCTTTTTATGTCAAAGCAGATAAGTAACGATCGCAAATTGGTAAGTACACATATTATATGTTATGCCATAAAATCCAAAAATTAAATAAATTTTTCAAAGTGGCAGTAGCAAGTAGCTAGTCGCGAAAGACGGTTGCCACCCACGAATATTTTTTTTTATATTTAGCAGAGAAACTATGGTGATATCATCAAATCAACTATAGGTTAGTATAGGCTAATGATAAGTGCTGACAGTGTAATGTTAGTATTTATTTATAAGTAGAACTTGATAATCGCTAATAGTGACATCGTACATATATAATTAGCACCTTTCAGAAACTAACGAGTATATGCAACACTGCCAAACATACATACTAAAAGCCCGAACTTCCAAATAGTAAGCATAGTAAACACTTGGACTGTAGAGTGCGGCCCTAGTGCGAACCCGAGCTAGTCCTCTTTACCACAAAGACCAAAATACCAGAGTCTCAACTCCCACAACTTAATGGCTACTCTTTAAAACTGTTACCCAACGTTACGTGTCTCGGAGTCATTTTCGACTCGAAACTTAGTTGGAAAATGAACATTGAGCATCGTACGAAGAAAGCCTATATAGCCCTCAATGCCTGCGGGAGAACTTGCGGCAGAAGCTGGGGTCTTCAGCCAAAGATGGTTTTATGGCTGTACACGGCTGTAGTGCGACCAATTCTCGCTTACGGAGCACTGGTAGGGTGGCTACGTAGGAAGTATAATATTGACCTATAAGCAAAGTGCAAAGAACCGCTTGCATCACAGTTACGGAAGCTATGCGTTCATGTCGAGCGGACGCAATAAATATCATCCTAGGTCTACTCCCTTTTGACCTACAAATAAAATTTAACGCCGCGTGCAACGCTGTCAGACTAAGGGAGTCTGGATGTTGGACGCACAAACCATGTGGGAATAGCAGTATACTGGAATCTCTACCTTTCGGAGTTCGAGACATGTTGCCAAGAGATTATATCGTCACCGTAACCACCTCGTAACAAGGTTCCCAACGAGAATGGAATTGATTGAGGGAGAGACGACCGGGAGATACGACTGCAAAATATTCACTGAAGGCTCTAAAATAGATTGTAGTGTCGGTGCGGGGATCTTTTCTGAGGATCTCAGAGCATCAATGCCTTTTCGTCTCCCAGACAATGCAAGCGTATCTTAAGCTTAAATGCTGGCAATAAGGGAAGCGTGTAGGATGCTGAAGCACATCACAGGCACCACTAGGAGTGTCGCCATCTTTTCAGATAATCAGGTCGCGATTAAGGCTCTGGAACCAATAACAATCTCATCGAAAGTAGTCAAATTATGCCGCAGTGAACTGGCTGGATTGGCCGACCTCTTCAGAGTTTCTCTTCCATGGGCTCCAGGAGATAGGAACATAGACGGGAACGAGAAGGCCGATCAACTGGCGAGACAGAGATCTGCACTACACAAATCCTACGCGGTGGCTGTCCACCCGCTGTTTAGTGCCGTAAAAAAGGAGATTCATACACATTTCATGACACGGCACGGGCTAGTGAGAGATGGGGCGCACTGACAACGTGTGCCATGTCAAAGTAACTATGGCCATCATACGACGCACGTAAAACTAATGCACTCTAAAGAGAATCCGTTCGGATACCGCAAAAGTTACAGTGGTTACGACGGGGCATTGGCCAGTGGGAATGCCAGATTGGGTATACCTTACAACATTTTCTGCCGAAGCTGCAGGAATGAGGAATCTCTGATCCATTTTTTGTGTAAATGCCCGGCTCTTGCAAGAATCAAACATCAAGAACTGGGCAGTGCTTTATTCCAAGATATTTCCGACATCTCCTCGAAGAGTATCGGGGAGATAATACGTTTTCTTAACTCCACAGAATGGATCTGAGGCGTGTGGTTTAAAAGCGGCGCGAGCTCAGTGGTAGCTCAGTGCGTAGAGGCATCAGTATCAAATCTGACTACCGGCGTTTCGGGTTCGAATTCCGCCCACGACGACGTTCGTGGCCATGGCTGCTTGTGTTGTCTTCCCAGTGTGGTGCGGGCGTAATAATAAGCCACAGCATCTCCCGACTTGTATGCTGGAAACTGCATTTTCCGAAACTAGTTTATTCCAACGAAACATCAACTGGACCACATGGAACAGTTGACGCGCTATGCCCTACAAGGGTTAGGGCAATTGATTAGGTTAGGTTAGGTGGCGGCCTCACGGCCCCGTATAGACCATTTGGGTACATAGCGATGCCACAAAGAAAACAACATAAATCGTTAGGTGTTGGTATCAGTCGTAATCAAGAAGTCCTTGTTGAGCCCGAAGGTTTTTGTCTTGCTTGCGAGTCATAGAAGATTCATTATGTAAAGGTTTGCAATCGCTTTAAGGTTGCGGGGAAGTAGACATATATGGCTTATCCTTGCGAGTGCCGGGCATTTGCACAAGAGGTGCTCCAAAGTTTCTTTGGCATTTGGCAGCTTACAATTCCTGCAGCCGCTGTCTGTGATCAATCCCAGTCTGTGTGCGTGCTCACCTATTAGGCAGTGACCCGTTAATAAGCCCATTAGCATTGCACATTTACCCTTAGAGCCCTAAGAGTACATCGGTTTTCTTAGTGTTGTCTAAGGTTCAGAGTTCTCTCGTTATTCTGAAGTTGATGGTTCTGTTCCAATTTTAGTTGGCTAGTTGCATCATCTTAGAGTCCATTTTTGTTCTTAGTGTTTGTATTGGAATAGGAGTTGCTATTGCCATTGTGACATCCAGTACTACTCTCTGCTTTGCGAGTCCATCCGCAATATCGTTGCCAAGGCAGCCGCTGTGGCTTATGGTATCCATCGGAGTTCCAGCTTCCTTAAGGTGCCCAATCTCTTAAGACCGTCCCTGATCTGATAGTGTCTGACTGCAGCGCTTTCAACGCAGCCTGACTGTCTGACTGAATGTAAATGTTGCCTATCTTGCGTGTTATTGAGACCAGCTCCGCAGCTGTTTGTATCGCTAACACCTCCGCCTAGAAGATGCAGTTCGTTCGGCAGTCGGAGCGATAGATTGTGTAGGAGCTCCGGCGATTATCGCTAGGAGTGATAGTTACAGAGATATAAACAAACACAAAATTTACTTAATTAATTAATTTAATAACAGGTTGTGTGTGACGCAGAATAATTCAAAAATGGAATGCGGGAAGGTGCGACTTTGTATATTTGAGTCATAGGTCGGCAGGGTCAACGCAGAAGAATAGGCTTAAAAAAATCCCTAGAAATAATTCTAGAAGAAAGGTGGTTTATGAAGGAGGGGTTTTTTGGATGATTATTTCAACTGGACGAAAGGCGTCGATGTAGACATTGTTTTATGAAACATAACTATCCTAGAAAGCAAGTGCCAATATTTGGGGATCGAAGGAACAAAATTCAAGAAGTTTCGAGTATATTATATTAGCGAGAGGGCCCATAGAAGGGAAATGAAGGTAAACAATTTTTTGCGTTTGGTATAGGCAAATAGGGTATCATAAGAAAGGTACTGTCGAGTATGTTAAATTTTTGGTATTAGTAGACTGGTCGCCTACCCTACTTTCTATGATTATTCAGACAATTTTTATTCTCAAGTCATCTTAACATGTATAATTAAGCATCTCAATGAGGACAGTTCACCTCTTGCCGTTTTAAAATTATTACTTTCAGAGGTGAGAGATGCAATATTTTTTTGTAATTGGCATTTAAGATACTATATCATGGGTAAAACATTTTACGTATGGTGTTTTTATCCATCTGAGTGATACCAAGGAGATCGATATTTACATACCAATATAAGGGCTTGCTACAAAACCCTCTGATTGCGGACATAGCCCTCTATATTCCGGCTTCATTTATGTATTCCATTAAATACTGATCTCACGAGGAAAATAATCAGGCTCGATTTTTTTGTAGCTAAATAAGGTTTAATTTGAGATAAGTCAGATGCCTAAAGATATTGTATGATATTTATAAAAAAAAAAAAAATATTTTTTTTAAATAGAAAGTTTTTTACGGGCAACTAATTTAACTCAAATTAAAGCTTAATTAGTAATGAAAAAAATCGATTCTTATCATTTCCCTCATGGGATCTATGTATATCTAACCCGGTATTTGATGGCATACATAAAAAAATGATGGTTTTTTCCACTTCGTGCGAAAAAAAAGAGCAATTAAGAAGGGGTGCCTTTTAATCTTTTTTTTTTCAGGTAAGATTATCTCGAAAACTATTGCAGAAACGAAAAAAGTGGATATTACATGGGTTGCTAGAATTGAGATTTACAAAGAAACCAGAAAAAACAGAAAAACTTCTCTTTAAACTCCCCCGCACAAACCCTCACCTCACCGGCGGGGATTTTTAGTATAGTATACTCCTGGTACCAACCAACAACCGTGTCAAGTTTCAAAACTTGTATTTTTTCCCTCGATTTTGCTTGGCTTGCTAAGGTAAACCATTTCATCTCAAAGAAAGAAAGAAGTGCTATATTTCTGTTCGATGTAAACATTTTCCTTTCTGGATGAGACGTATAATTTTCCTCTTGCCACCAACCTTTCATCGATATCATCCACCATCATCATCATATCTATGCTTCCATATAATACTCGTACTCACGTAATCACGGCACATGCTATAATAAAATATTGTATTATAGGTTCCATGCAATATTTAGCCTCAATGGGGAATATGTAGTGCATGATTCGTATTTAGTTTCATTGAGGGAACAAATCGGATAGTAAGCTAACCATCATCGTCAGAGTTCAATACACCATAAATGTTGGTGGTATATTCAGCTATCTGCCATCATCCAACTTCATTTCATGAAAGTGGTTTCGATTCGAGTGAAAAGCGATCGATTGACAATCAACACCTGAGCAATATACGGGTGTAAATCAATACATACTCGTACACGAAATTGGAATTAACGTGTCAATAAGAAGACATCATGACAGAGACAAGATACGAGTACCGTCGCAGTCTCAGATAAAATCTAGAATAAATATTTGGACTAGTATGGCAATTGTCACTGAACTGGCTACTGTCAGCTGTCTTTCTTATCAGAGTTGTAATCAAAAGTTAATAAAACAAACATTTATAGAAAAACCACCATGCGGGCAAACTAACAAAGAAACTTAAGTGTAAATACAACATATAAGCGCCTTTTCAGTTATAAATTTCCAATTTGAAATTGTAGCTATTGTAAATAGTAAATGCACCATTTGACCTTCTTTTCAAATATGCAGCCAATGGAAGTACTACTTGTCGATCGTTTGTAATTCAAAGGAAGTGGAATCGTGATCCATGCGCATGATTACTTGGACTAAGATTAATCAATGTTTTCTTTAGATTTATTGGAAGCAATCGCTTGTAGCGCTTTCTAACTGTTATTCACTTGAACTAATGGCGATGCCAATTCAGATTAGTTCTTTTTTCGATTTTGTTTGAAATTGATATCCATTCGGTGGATGGATTACGATGGTCTTTTTTGTACGATTGACCAATCTACATACATAGTGGCTGTGAGTTTGGCTGTGAGTTTGTCTTTTTGTATATGAACGAATGAGTTCAATTAAGTAGGAACAAAGACAAAGCAATTTACTTCTTTTGCATACAATTGAGGTGAACAAGTTAGAGACAATTTTGAAAATAATTTGAAAGAAGGATTAACTTAAAAAAACATTCTAACATATAGAGTAATTTTCTGCCGATCTAACCAAGATTTGCCAGTGAATATCAATTCAAGCCGGGCAATTAAATGATACGTAACCGAAAAGAGTTTCGAGAATTGAAAATACTCGTACTTCTCTGGAGGCCAATTTAATTGAATTATTTAAGAATTTAATTTAGGCTCAAGGCGGCCAAAGGAATCGATTGAAGTAGAATAGTTACTTTAAGTTTGAGGTATTCAATAATTGTTTTAACACAACATGCGAATGGTTGGTTTTGAGTGCGGTGGCATATTCGTTGTTGCCGACGCAGTTTGAGAAACGCAGTATATGTCATTTACTCTTATTTTGAGACTTGCTTCGTTATCAGTACAGCAGGCTCGATCCCGTTTCGCAGCCATCAAATCCTAGGAAGCCAGTGACCTATTGAAGTTGCCAGCTATTAGCCAAAAATATGACGAAATGTTGCCGCCTTCAATACGAAACACAACAATTTTGTACTAATGGTGAAAAGTCGGGCAAACATCACGGTACTTAACCAAACTTTCATTATCAGCAAACTTCATAACAAATTTGTGTCATCTGTCGACCACTATGACAAGGTCCAAAGTTTATGCCAAACCCATCAGCAACATCGAAGGTCTATCGAATTATTTGGAAGACTGTATGCGCAAAATGCCCCAAGAAATCCTGTAAAAATGTGACTTCGTGAAATACTTGCCGTCATCCTCAAGATAATCGAAGAAACAAATTCGTTCACATGACGCTATCAAAGAGAGCCATTAGCTGAGTACCCACAAGCAGGATACAGCAAGGAGACCAAGGAGAGTTTCTGATGCTTCAATGCCATTCGTTTCACCCGCTGTGGTGGCGTCAGCAATTTAAAGGGCAGCGCCGTGATTGTGGCGGTCCCCACAATACCATCATGCATCAACAAGACCATACCACCGAACCGACTATCGACGAACAAGCGAATCATAACAACTCGCAGCAACATTTCTGAAGAGATGACACAAAACTGCAGCTCAGTCACAGGGACAATAACACGATCATCATCATCATCGTGGCGCGACAGCCCAACGTCGGGCCTTGGCCGCCTGGATCATTGTCCTCCAATTATCTCGGTCGCGTGACCGCGTCCTCCAATTTTGGGAGCCCAGCAGCTGCGCGGCGTCCACACCTACTGAGCTCTCCCAACGAGATCTCGGTCGTCCTCGCAGTCTCGCTCCGTCGACTCGTTCTGCATTCATTACTCTCTTAGGCATGCGATCATCGTCCATTCTTTGTACATGCCCTGCCCATTGAAGTCGTTATAGTTTGACGATTTTCGAGACTTGCAGCTCATCGTACATTTCATACAACTCATGGTTGTACCGGATGCGCCATCCATCTCGATCGCAAACAGCCCCGAAAATTCGCCGTAGAACCCTACGTTCAAAAGTGTCTAGCATGTTTTCGGAGGCTTGAGTTAGGGTCCATGCTTCGCAGCCATAGCATAGCACTGGTCGTATAATGGTTTTGTACACGCGGAGCTTCATGTTTCTGTGCACATGCTTCGATTTTATTATGGGGAGAACCGAGAAAAAAGTCTTATTAGCTAACTGTATCCGTCGCTTGATTTCGTCAGTTTCGTTGGCGTCCCTTGACAAGTTGCGACCCAGGTAAATGAAGTTGTTCACGAACTCAATGTTGAGGTCCCTCACATTGATGCTCGGTTGTGCAGGTGTCCTTGTCACCGATTGCATCATTATTTTAGTTTTACCCTCGTTAATACGTAATCCAACTTCCTTTGCAGCGGTATCGAGCGTATGCAGAAGAACACGATGCTATTTCAAATTGTTGCAAAAAAGTTATACGGGCAAGACGGCCCAATTAAAACATAAGCAGTGCGCGATATGGCATCATCGTTATCATTGACGGAGCGAAGCATTTACGGCAAATTTCAACTCAACGGCGTCGGTGATGCGATATACCTCAAGTAGGCGAAGGGAACGAAAGAAAGAAGCATGCAAGTGTGTTTCACTTGTAATATCGAGCACGAACCCCCGAAAGTTACATAAAATTCATAAAGTATACGCTCGAGATTCTTTAGCTCTTGTCCTGCAGCGTTTCAACGCCAGCGGATTGCATTGAAGAATCTGCAAGGTCCAGTTCCGAGAGTCATAATCGGGCTAGAGTACGCCAACCTGGATCCAAGACCATCACTGGAGAATCAAATGAACTCATTGCCACGAAGACTGAACTTGGATTGGTAGTTTCGGATAATTCGGATTGCCAAATTATAGTAGTCCAACGTACCAGTCATTACCATTACATGTCAGCCATAAGTTTCCACCTCACTTTGATAACAAGTGTTGACGAGACGATTGCAGAAGCGGAAGTTAAGAAATTGGGATTACTGTCGAACGATGTCGATGAAACGCTTGAAATCGAGGAAAAAATCATGAAAACAAAAAACCTTATTCAATAAAAAAATCAGGGAATGCAAAAATAATAAGCAAGAGCTACGCACGCATTGCAACGACGGAAGATTTACAGACTCAATCGAGTCGAACATAGACGGCCCCAACAACAATTGTTGTTAATGAAAACAAGCGCCCACCAAAATCCCGAAATCTTACTGATGTAGCAGCGGAGAAATCTCGAAATGCTACTGATGTAGCAGCGGAGACTGCTGGAGTTTCCCTGAACAAGTTGCTGTTCCAGGGTCCCGGTAATACGCACACTCTTTGCAGCACTATTTTGAATGCGCCCATGTAGTGTCGCAGTCAACGCAGACTTGAAAGAGATGTATCCCCAAATTATTATCAAACCAGAAGACCAACAATGTCAACGCATGCATGAAGAAATGGAGACACCCAGCGAGAGCCTACAACAATAATCTTTTAGCAAAGTCCAGTATGCACACCTTCAGCATGAATCCTCATCCTCCTCATCAAAGCCACGTATGTGGATGATTTTTTCACATCGTATTCGACAGGCGAGGAGGCCTTCAAAGTAATCAGTAACGCCATTGATATCTGAAAGGATATGCCATTCGACCTAGTCGGGGTTGAATCCAATAGTTGCCCCTCGAGCTCATTAAGAATAAACACGTCAGATTCGATGCTGAAAGTGACACATACATAATCAAGATATTGGACATGAACTGGGAACATATAACGGATAACATCACCTTCGTGTTTAAGGAGAAAGATTGCATGTCGATCGCCCATACAACTGAATTTCACTCCACCACAAAAAAAAAAAACAAACAAAAACGTCAAGTCTTTATTATTAGTCATATTAAGATATTTGACCCGATTGAAATTATCGACAAATACACTATAAGTGGCAAGTTAGTCCAGCAAGATATTTGCAGGACCGGCATCGATTGGGACGATCTGATTCCTTCCGACATGAAGAAAGGTTAGGTTAGGTTCAAATGGCTGCCCTGTTTACTACAGGCACACAACGACCAGCATAAGGTCCGTTATGTTACCACCGAGGAGCTATCTCTCGACCTCTCGACCATATTTCGAGCCTTGGAATCCCACGTCATTACTCACCTCCCATTGATTCGAAAAATACCTTTGTTGTTTTCGTGAATGCGTCCGAAGTTGTATTCTGTCGCCTACTTTCGTTTTAAATCGGAATAGCCTAGTGATGGCTAAATCCAGAGTCGCACCGATAAAACCGCTTTCCATACCCCCGTTGAAACTGCGAGCAACCTTTCTGGGCGTTCGGGTAGCAACTACCATTCTGAAGCTGAACACCGTGAAGATAGAGGAGGTATGGTTTCAGTTCGATTCCAAATGCATACTGATGTGGATATGGTCGATGATTATGCAGTTTAAATCGTTCATTGCTGTTCGCATCGGAGAAATCCCCAAATTCACAACACAGAATTAGTGGTTTTATGTAGGTACCCAAGACAACGTTGCTGACGAAGCTACGAGGCAAATTCCCATTACCATAGATGACACCGTCCGGTGGTATCAAGGATCAGATTTCCCGAAATACCCGATCAAAAAATGGCCCATCCAAGGCAGTCTACGACAAGGACTTATCACATCAAATTTCCAGAATACACCCGCAGTGAAAAACTTCCGAGCCCACTATCAGGCAGATTTGGTGGCGTAGTAATGTTGAATTGTAGCATTTATGATTCGATTCACCGACGTATGCTACAAAAGAGTCCGCGGGAAATGAAAACTCTGTGGAAATACGCATATGCAGGAACAAGCCAGTCTTCAAGCAAGAAGAGGTCTAATCAAAATTATGTTTAGTGACAATGGCAATAATTTTGTGGGCTCTCCAAACTCATCCCTGCCTACTCTCAATGGATGGGAGGTGCTTGGGATGAATGTCGTTAATAACATTCTTAGTCAACATTTCCATTAAAAGCATAACGTTCTTGATATTCAACGTTGTGATCGTTTAAAAAAAAAAGCATCAATTACACGAAAATTTAGTGAAAATGAAAACAAATCTTAACTGAAAGCTACAGCCAAGTCCGCCGGTAGTTACGCTACAGCAGAGTACAATTGTGTTATGAGGAAGTGACGAGCAAACATCACGGGGAAAATTCCCACAAATGGCTAAAAATGGTTTCTGAAGTTGGTGCAGGGATCTTCACAGAACTCTTCCTTGAGATAATGACGCAAAAATACTGGAAAGGGAAGTTGATGCCAAAATAATCGAGGAACACCGAACGGAATACACACTTCGCATAACATAAGCACCTATGAAGCACCCGAGAAATCATTTCGCTTCAGTTAGATCCATTAGGCGAAAATCAGCATATCTCTCGAGAATGGAAAGCACCCCCGCCCGGTACTTAACCAAACTTTCATTATCAGCAAACTTCATAACAAATTTGTGTCATCTGTCGACCACTATGACAAGGTCCAAAGTTTATGCCAAACCCATCAGCAACATCGAAGGTCTATCGAATTATTTGGAAGACTGTATGCGCAAAATGCCCCAAGAAATCCTGTAAAAATGTGACTTCGTGAAATACTTGCCGTCATCCTCAAGATAATCGAAGAAACAAATTCGTTCACATGACGCTATCAAAGAGAGCCATTAGCTGAGTACCCACAAGCAGGATACAGCAAGGAGACCAAGGAGAGTTTCTGATGCTTCAATGCCATTCGTTTCACCCGCTGTGGTGGCGTCAGCAATTTAAAGGGCAGCGCCGTGATTGTGGCGGTCCCCACAATACCATCATGCATCAACAAGACCATACCACCGAACCGACTATCGACGAACAAGCGAATCATAACAACTCGCAGCAACATTTCTGAAGAGATGACACAAAACTGCAGCTCAGTCACAGGGACAATAACACGATCATCATCATCATCGTGGCGCGACAGCCCAACGTCGGGCCTTGGCCGCCTGGATCATTGTCCTCCAATTATCTCGGTCGCGTGACCGCGTCCTCCAATTTTGGGAGCCCAGCAGCTGCGCGGCGTCCACACCTACTGAGCTCTCCCAACGAGATCTCGGTCGTCCTCGCAGTCTCGCTCCGTCGACTCGTTCTGCATTCATTACTCTCTTAGGCATGCGATCATCGTCCATTCTTTGTACATGCCCTGCCCATTGAAGTCGTTATAGTTTGACGATTTTCGAGACTTGCAGCTCATCGTACATTTCATACAACTCATGGTTGTACCGGATGCGCCATCCATCTCGATCGCAAACAGCCCCGAAAATTCGCCGTAGAACCCTACGTTCAAAAGTGTCTAGCATGTTTTCGGAGGCTTGAGTTAGGGTCCATGCTTCGCAGCCATAGCATAGCACTGGTCGTATAATGGTTTTGTACACGCGGAGCTTCATGTTTCTGTGCACATGCTTCGATTTTATTATGGGGAGAACCGAGAAAAAAGTCTTATTAGCTAACTGTATCCGTCGCTTGATTTCGTCAGTTTCGTTGGCGTCCCTTGACAAGTTGCGACCCAGGTAAATGAAGTTGTTCACGAACTCAATGTTGAGGTCCCTCACATTGATGCTCGGTTGTGCAGGTGTCCTTGTCACCGATTGCATCATTATTTTAGTTTTACCCTCGTTAATACGTAATCCAACTTCCTTTGCAGCGGTATCGAGCGTATGCAGAAGAACACGATGCTATTTCAAATTGTTGCAAAAAAGTTATACGGGCAAGACGGCCCAATTAAGACATAAGCAGTGCGCGATATGGCATCATCGTTATCATTGACGGAGCGAAGCATTTACGGCAAATTTCAACTCAACGGCGTCGGTGATGCGATATACCTCAAGTAGGCGAAGGGAACGAAAGAAAGAAGCATGCAAGTGTGTTTCACTTGTAATATCGAGCACGAACCCCCGAAAGTTACATAAAATTCATAAAGTATACGCTCGAGATTCTTTAGCTCTTGTCCTGCAGCGTTTCAACGCCAGCGGATTGCATTGAAGAATCTGCAAGGTCCAGTTCCGAGAGTCATAATCGGGCTAGAGTACGCCAACCTGGATCCAAGACCATCACTGGAGAATCAAATGAACTCATTGCCACGAAGACTGAACTTGGATTGGTAGTTTCGGATAATTCGGATTGCCAAATTATAGTAGTCCATTGTACCAGTCATTACCATTACATGTCAGCCATAAGTTTCCACCTCACTTTGATAACAAGTGTTGACGAGACGATTGCAGAAGCGGAAGTTAAGAAATTGGGATTACTGTCGAACGATGTCGATGAAACGCTTGAAATCGAGGAAAAAATCATGAAAACAAAAAACCTTATTCAATAAAAAAATCAGGGAATGCAAAAATAATAAGCAAGAGCTACGCACGCATTGCAACGACGGAAGATTTACAGACTCAATCGAGTCGAACATAGACGGCCCCAACAACAATTGTTGTTAATGAAAACAAGCGCCCACCAAAATCCCGAAATCTTACTGATGTAGCAGCGGAGACTGCTGGAGTTTCCCTGAACAAGTTGCTGTTCCAGGGTCCCGGTAATACGCACACTCTTTGCAGCACTATTTTGAATGCGCCCATGTAGTGTCGCAGTCAACGCAGACTTGAAAGAGATGTATCCCCAAATTATTATCAAACCAGAAGACCAACAATGTCAACGCATGCATGAAGAAATGGAGACACCCAGCGAGAGCCTACAACAATAATCTTTTAGCAAAGTCCAGTATGCACACCTTCAGCATGAATCCTCATCCTCCTCATCAAAGCCACGTATGTGGATGATTTTTTCACATCGTATTCGACAGGCGAGGAGGCCTTCAAAGTAATCAGTAACGCCATTGATATCTGAAAGGATATGCCATTCGACCTAGTCGGGGTTGAATCCAATAGTTGCCCCTCGAGCTCATTAAGAATAAACACGTCAGATTCGATGCTGAAAGTGACACATACATAATCAAGATATTGGACATGAACTGGGAACATATAACGGATAACATCACCTTCGTGTTTAAGGAGAAAGATTGCATGTCGATCGCCCATACAACTGAATTTCACTCCACCACAAAAAAAAAAACAAACAAAAACGTCAAGTCTTTATTATTAGTCATATTAAGATATTTGACCCGATTGAAATTATCGACAAATACACTATAAGTGGCAAGTTAGTCCAGCAAGATATTTGCAGGACCGGCATCGATTGGGACGATCTGATTCCTTCCGACATGAAGAAAGGTTAGGTTAGGTTCAAATGGCTGCCCTGTTTACTACAGGCACACAACGACCAGCATAAGGTCCGTTATGTTACCACCGAGGAGCTATCTCTCGACCTCTCGACCATATTTCGAGCCTTGGAATCCCACGTCATTACTCACCTCCCATTGATTCGAAAAATACCTTTGTTGTTTTCGTGAATGCGTCCGAAGTTGTATTCTGTCGCCTACTTTCGTTTTAAATCGGAATAGCCTAGTGATGGCTAAATCCAGAGTCGCACCGATAAAACCGCTTTCCATACCCCCGTTGAAACTGCGAGCAACCTTTCTGGGCGTTCGGGTAGCAACTACCATTCTGAAGCTGAACACCGTGAAGATAGAGGAGGTATGGTTTCAGTTCGATTCCAAATGCATACTGATGTGGATATGGTCGATGATTATGCAGTTTAAATCGTTCATTGCTGTTCGCATCGGAGAAATCCCCAAATTCACAACACAGAATTAGTGGTTTTATGTAGGTACCCAAGACAACGTTGCTGACGAAGCTACGAGGCAAATTCCCATTACCATAGATGACACCGTCCGGTGGTATCAAGGATCAGATTTCCCGAAATACCCGATCAAAAAATGGCCCATCCAAGGCAGTCTACGACAAGGACTTATCACATCAAATTTCCAGAATACACCCGCAGTGAAAAACTTCCGAGCCCACTATCAGGCAGATTTGGTGGCGTAGTAATGTTGAATTGTAGCATTTATGATTCGATTCACCGACGTATGCTACAAAAGAGTCCGCGGGAAATGAAAACTCTGTGGAAATACGCATATGCAGGAACAAGCCAGTCTTCAAGCAAGAAGAGGTCTAATCAAAATTATGTTTAGTGACAATGGCAATAATTTTGTGGGCTCTCCAAACTCATCCCTGCCTACTCTCAATGGATGGGAGGTGCTTGGGATGAATGTCGTTAATAACATTCTTAGTCAACATTTCCATTAAAAGCATAACGTTCTTGATATTCAACGTTGTGATCGTTTAAAAAAAAAAGCATCAATTACACGAAAATTTAGTGAAAATGAAAACAAATCTTAACTGAAAGCTACAGCCAAGTCCGCCGGTAGTTACGCTACAGCAGAGTACAATTGTGTTATGAGGAAGTGACGAGCAAACATCACGGGGAAAATTCCCACAAATGGCTAAAAATGGTTTCTGAAGTTGGTGCAGGGATCTTCACAGAACTCTTCCTTGAGATAATGACGCAAAAATACTGGAAAGGGAAGTTGATGCCAAAATAATCGAGGAACACCGAACGGAATACACACTTCGCATAACATAAGCACCTATGAAGCACCCGAGAAATCATTTCGCTTCAGTTAGATCCATTAGGCGAAAATCAGCATATCTCTCGAGAATGGAAAGCACCCCCGCCCGGTACTTAACCAAACTTTCATTATCAGCAAACTTCATAACAAATTTGTGTCATCTGTCGACCACTATGACAAGGTCCAAAGTTTATGCCAAACCCATCAGCAACATCGAAGGTCTATCGAATTATTTGGAAGACTGTATGCGCAAAATGCCCCAAGAAATCCTGTAAAAATGTGACTTCGTGAAATACTTGCCGTCATCCTCAAGATAATCGAAGAAACAAATTCGTTCACATGACGCTATCAAAGAGAGCCATTAGCTGAGTACCCACAAGCAGGATACAGCAAGGAGACCAAGGAGAGTTTCTGATGCTTCAATGCCATTCGTTTCACCCGCTGTGGTGGCGTCAGCAATTTAAAGGGCAGCGCCGTGATTGTGGCGGTCCCCACAATACCATCATGCATCAACAAGACCATACCACCGAACCGACTATCGACGAACAAGCGAATCATAACAACTCGCAGCAACATTTCTGAAGAGATGACACAAAACTGCAGCTCAGTCACAGGGACAATAACACGATCATCATCATCATCGTGGCGCGACAGCCCAACGTCGGGCCTTGGCCGCCTGGATCATTGTCCTCCAATTATCTCGGTCGCGTGACCGCGTCCTCCAATTTTGGGAGCCCAGCAGCTGCGCGGCGTCCACACCTACTGAGCTCTCCCAACGAGATCTCGGTCGTCCTCGCAGTCTCGCTCCGTCGACTCGTTCTGCATTCATTGTCCCTTGACAAGTTGCGACCCAGGTAAATGAAGTTGTTCACGAACTCAATGTTGAGGTCCCTCACATTGATGCTCGGTTGTGCAGGTGTCCTTGTCACCGATTGCATCATTATTTTAGTTTTACCCTCGTTAATACGTAATCCAACTTCCTTTGCAGCGGTATCGAGCGTATGCAGAAGAACACGATGCTATTTCAAATTGTTGCAAAAAAGTTATACGGGCAAGACGGCCCAATTAAGACATAAGCAGTGCGCGATATGGCATCATCGTTATCATTGACGGAGCGAAGCATTTACGGCAAATTTCAACTCAACGGCGTCGGTGATGCGATATACCTCAAGTAGGCGAAGGGAACGAAAGAAAGAAGCATGCAAGTGTGTTTCACTTGTAATATCGAGCACGAACCCCCGAAAGTTACATAAAATTCATAAAGTATACGCTCGAGATTCTTTAGCTCTTGTCCTGCAGCGTTTCAACGCCAGCGGATTGCATTGAAGAATCTGCAAGGTCCAGTTCCGAGAGTCATAATCGGGCTAGAGTACGCCAACCTGGATCCAAGACCATCACTGGAGAATCAAATGAACTCATTGCCACGAAGACTGAACTTGGATTGGTAGTTTCGGATAATTCGGATTGCCAAATTATAGTAGTCCATTGTACCAGTCATTACCATTACATGTCAGCCATAAGTTTCCACCTCACTTTGATAACAAGTGTTGACGAGACGATTGCAGAAGCGGAAGTTAAGAAATTGGGATTACTGTCGAACGATGTCGATGAAACGCTTGAAATCGAGGAAAAAATCATGAAAACAAAAAACCTTATTCAATAAAAAAATCAGGGAATGCAAAAATAATAAGCAAGAGCTACGCACGCATTGCAACGACGGAAGATTTACAGACTCAATCGAGTCGAACATAGACGGCCCCAACAACAATTGTTGTTAATGAAAACAAGCGCCCACCAAAATCCCGAAATCTTACTGATGTAGCAGCGGAGACTGCTGGAGTTTCCCTGAACAAGTTGCTGTTCCAGGGTCCCGGTAATACGCACACTCTTTGCAGCACTATTTTGAATGCGCCCATGTAGTGTCGCAGTCAACGCAGACTTGAAAGAGATGTATCCCCAAATTATTATCAAACCAGAAGACCAACAATGTCAACGCATGCATGAAGAAATGGAGACACCCAGCGAGAGCCTACAACAATAATCTTTTAGCAAAGTCCAGTATGCACACCTTCAGCATGAATCCTCATCCTCCTCATCAAAGCCACGTATGTGGATGATTTTTTCACATCGTATTCGACAGGCGAGGAGGCCTTCAAAGTAATCAGTAACGCCATTGATATCTGAAAGGATATGCCATTCGACCTAGTCGGGGTTGAATCCAATAGTTGCCCCTCGAGCTCATTAAGAATAAACACGTCAGATTCGATGCTGAAAGTGACACATACATAATCAAGATATTGGACATGAACTGGGAACATATAACGGATAACATCACCTTCGTGTTTAAGGAGAAAGATTGCATGTCGATCGCCCATACAACTGAATTTCACTCCACCACAAAAAAAAAAACAAACAAAAACGTCAAGTCTTTATTATTAGTCATATTAAGATATTTGACCCGATTGAAATTATCGACAAATACACTATAAGTGGCAAGTTAGTCCAGCAAGATATTTGCAGGACCGGCATCGATTGGGACGATCTGATTCCTTCCGACATGAAGAAAGGTTAGGTTAGGTTCAAATGGCTGCCCTGTTTACTACAGGCACACAACGACCAGCATAAGGTCCGTTATGTTACCACCGAGGAGCTATCTCTCGACCTCTCGACCATATTTCGAGCCTTGGAATCCCACGTCATTACTCACCTCCCATTGATTCGAAAAATACCTTTGTTGTTTTCGTGAATGCGTCCGAAGTTGTATTCTGTCGCCTACTTTCGTTTTAAATCGGAATAGCCTAGTGATGGCTAAATCCAGAGTCGCACCGATAAAACCGCTTTCCATACCCCCGTTGAAACTGCGAGCAACCTTTCTGGGCGTTCGGGTAGCAACTACCATTCTGAAGCTGAACACCGTGAAGATAGAGGAGGTATGGTTTCAGTTCGATTCCAAATGCATACTGATGTGGATATGGTCGATGATTATGCAGTTTAAATCGTTCATTGCTGTTCGCATCGGAGAAATCCCCAAATTCACAACACAGAATTAGTGGTTTTATGTAGGTACCCAAGACAACGTTGCTGACGAAGCTACGAGGCAAATTCCCATTACCATAGATGACACCGTCCGGTGGTATCAAGGATCAGATTTCCCGAAATACCCGATCAAAAAATGGCCCATCCAAGGCAGTCTACGACAAGGACTTATCACATCAAATTTCCAGAATACACCCGCAGTGAAAAACTTCCGAGCCCACTATCAGGCAGATTTGGTGGCGTAGTAATGTTGAATTGTAGCATTTATGATTCGATTCACCGACGTATGCTACAAAAGAGTCCGCGGGAAATGAAAACTCTGTGGAAATACGCATATGCAGGAACAAGCCAGTCTTCAAGCAAGAAGAGGTCTAATCAAAATTATGTTTAGTGACAATGGCAATAATTTTGTGGGCTCTCCAAACTCATCCCTGCCTACTCTCAATGGATGGGAGGTGCTTGGGATGAATGTCGTTAATAACATTCTTAGTCAACATTTCCATTAAAAGCATAACGTTCTTGATATTCAACGTTGTGATCGTTTAAAAAAAAAAGCATCAATTACACGAAAATTTAGTGAAAATGAAAACAAATCTTAACTGAAAGCTACAGCCAAGTCCGCCGGTAGTTACGCTACAGCAGAGTACAATTGTGTTATGAGGAAGTGACGAGCAAACATCACGGGGAAAATTCCCACAAATGGCTAAAAATGGTTTCTGAAGTTGGTGCAGGGATCTTCACAGAACTCTTCCTTGAGATAATGACGCAAAAATACTGGAAAGGGAAGTTGATGCCAAAATAATCGAGGAACACCGAACGGAATACACACTTCGCATAACATAAGCACCTATGAAGCACCCGAGAAATCATTTCGCTTCAGTTAGATCCATTAGGCGAAAATCAGCATATCTCTCGAGAATGGAAAGCACCCCCGCCCGGTACTTAACCAAACTTTCATTATCAGCAAACTTCATAACAAATTTGTGTCATCTGTCGACCACTATGACAAGGTCCAAAGTTTATGCCAAACCCATCAGCAACATCGAAGGTCTATCGAATTATTTGGAAGACTGTATGCGCAAAATGCCCCAAGAAATCCTGTAAAAATGTGACTTCGTGAAATACTTGCCGTCATCCTCAAGATAATCGAAGAAACAAATTCGTTCACATGACGCTATCAAAGAGAGCCATTAGCTGAGTACCCACAAGCAGGATACAGCAAGGAGACCAAGGAGAGTTTCTGATGCTTCAATGCCATTCGTTTCACCCGCTGTGGTGGCGTCAGCAATTTAAAGGGCAGCGCCGTGATTGTGGCGGTCCCCACAATACCATCATGCATCAACAAGACCATACCACCGAACCGACTATCGACGAACAAGCGAATCATAACAACTCGCAGCAACATTTCTGAAGAGATGACACAAAACTGCAGCTCAGTCACAGGGACAATAACACGATCATCATCATCATCGTGGCGCGACAGCCCAACGTCGGGCCTTGGCCGCCTGGATCATTGTCCTCCAATTATCTCGGTCGCGTGACCGCGTCCTCCAATTTTGGGAGCCCAGCAGCTGCGCGGCGTCCACACCTACTGAGCTCTCCCAACGAGATCTCGGTCGTCCTCGCAGTCTCGCTCCGTCGACTCGTTCTGCATTCATTACTCTCTTAGGCATGCGATCATCGTCCATTCTTTGTACATGCCCTGCCCATTGAAGTCGTTATAGTTTGACGATTTTCGAGACTTGCAGCTCATCGTACATTTCATACAACTCATGGTTGTACCGGATGCGCCATCCATCTCGATCGCAAACAGCCCCGAAAATTCGCCGTAGAACCCTACGTTCAAAAGTGTCTAGCATGTTTTCGGAGGCTTGAGTTAGGGTCCATGCTTCGCAGCCATAGCATAGCACTGGTCGTATAATGGTTTTGTACACGCGGAGCTTCATGTTTCTGTGCACATGCTTCGATTTTATTATGGGGAGAACCGAGAAAAAAGTCTTATTAGCTAACTGTATCCGTCGCTTGATTTCGTCAGTTTCGTTGGCGTCCCTTGACAAGTTGCGACCCAGGTAAATGAAGTTGTTCACGAACTCAATGTTGAGGTCCCTCACATTGATGCTCGGTTGTGCAGGTGTCCTTGTCACCGATTGCATCATTATTTTAGTTTTACCCTCGTTAATACGTAATCCAACTTCCTTTGCAGCGGTATCGAGCGTATGCAGAAGAACACGATGCTATTTCAAATTGTTGCAAAAAAGTTATACGGGCAAGACGGCCCAATTAAGACATAAGCAGTGCGCGATATGGCATCATCGTTATCATTGACGGAGCGAAGCATTTACGGCAAATTTCAACTCAACGGCGTCGGTGATGCGATATACCTCAAGTAGGCGAAGGGAACGAAAGAAAGAAGCATGCAAGTGTGTTTCACTTGTAATATCGAGCACGAACCCCCGAAAGTTACATAAAATTCATAAAGTATACGCTCGAGATTCTTTAGCTCTTGTCCTGCAGCGTTTCAACGCCAGCGGATTGCATTGAAGAATCTGCAAGGTCCAGTTCCGAGAGTCATAATCGGGCTAGAGTACGCCAACCTGGATCCAAGACCATCACTGGAGAATCAAATGAACTCATTGCCACGAAGACTGAACTTGGATTGGTAGTTTCGGATAATTCGGATTGCCAAATTATAGTAGTCCATTGTACCAGTCATTACCATTACATGTCAGCCATAAGTTTCCACCTCACTTTGATAACAAGTGTTGACGAGACGATTGCAGAAGCGGAAGTTAAGAAATTGGGATTACTGTCGAACGATGTCGATGAAACGCTTGAAATCGAGGAAAAAATCATGAAAACAAAAAACCTTATTCAATAAAAAAATCAGGGAATGCAAAAATAATAAGCAAGAGCTACGCACGCATTGCAACGACGGAAGATTTACAGACTCAATCGAGTCGAACATAGACGGCCCCAACAACAATTGTTGTTAATGAAAACAAGCGCCCACCAAAATCCCGAAATCTTACTGATGTAGCAGCGGAGACTGCTGGAGTTTCCCTGAACAAGTTGCTGTTCCAGGGTCCCGGTAATACGCACACTCTTTGCAGCACTATTTTGAATGCGCCCATGTAGTGTCGCAGTCAACGCAGACTTGAAAGAGATGTATCCCCAAATTATTATCAAACCAGAAGACCAACAATGTCAACGCATGCATGAAGAAATGGAGACACCCAGCGAGAGCCTACAACAATAATCTTTTAGCAAAGTCCAGTATGCACACCTTCAGCATGAATCCTCATCCTCCTCATCAAAGCCACGTATGTGGATGATTTTTTCACATCGTATTCGACAGGCGAGGAGGCCTTCAAAGTAATCAGTAACGCCATTGATATCTGAAAGGATATGCCATTCGACCTAGTCGGGGTTGAATCCAATAGTTGCCCCTCGAGCTCATTAAGAATAAACACGTCAGATTCGATGCTGAAAGTGACACATACATAATCAAGATATTGGACATGAACTGGGAACATATAACGGATAACATCACCTTCGTGTTTAAGGAGAAAGATTGCATGTCGATCGCCCATACAACTGAATTTCACTCCACCACAAAAAAAAAAACAAACAAAAACGTCAAGTCTTTATTATTAGTCATATTAAGATATTTGACCCGATTGAAATTATCGACAAATACACTATAAGTGGCAAGTTAGTCCAGCAAGATATTTGCAGGACCGGCATCGAATGGGACGATCTGATTCCTTCCGACATGAAGAAAGGTTAGGTTAGGTTCAAATGGCTGCCCTGTTTACTACAGGCACACAACGACCAGCATAAGGTCCGTTATGTTACCACCGAGGAGCTATCTCTCGACCTCTCGACCATATTTCGAGCCTTGGAATCCCACGTCATTACTCACCTCCCATTGATTCGAAAAATACCTTTGTTGTTTTCGTGAATGCGTCCGAAGTTGTATTCTGTCGCCTACTTTCGTTTTTAAATCGGAATAGCCTAGTGATGGCTAAATCCAGAGTCGCACCGATAAAACCGCTTTCCATACCCCCGTTGAAACTGCGAGCAACCTTTCTGGGCGTTCGGGTAGCAACTACCATTCTGAAGCTGAACACCGTGAAGATAGAGGAGGTATGGTTTCAGTTCGATTCCAAATGCATACTGATGTGGATATGGTCGATGATTATGCAGTTTAAATCGTTCATTGCTGTTCGCATAGGAGAAATCCCCAAATTCACAACACAGAATTAGTGGTTTTATGTAGGTACCCAAGACAACGTTGCTGACGAAGCTACGAGGCAAATTCCCATTACCATAGATGACACCGTCCGGTGGTATCAAGGATCAGATTTCCCGAAATACCCGATCAAAAAATGGCCCATCCAAGGCTGTCTACGACAAGGACTTATCACATCAAATTTCCAGAATACACCCGCAGTGAAAAACTTCCGAGCCCACTATCAGGCAGATTTGGTGGCGTAGTAATGTTGAATTGTAGCATTTATGATTCGATTCACCGACGTATGCTACAAAAGAGTCCGCGGGAAATGCAAACTCTGTGGAAATACGCATATGCAGGAACAAGCCAGTCTTCAAGCAAGAAGAGGTCTAATCAAAATTATGTTTAGTGACAATGGCAATAATTTTGTGGGCTCTCCAAACTCATCCCTGCCTACTCTCAATGGATGGGAGGTGCTTGGGATGAATGTCGTTAATAACATTCTTAGTCAACATTTCCATTAAAAGCATAACGTTCTTGATATTCAACGTTGTGATCGTTTAAAAAAAAAAGCATCAATTACACGAAAATTTAGTGAAAATGAAAACAAATCTTAACTGAAAGCTACAGCCAAGTCCGCCGGTAGTTACGCTACAGCAGAGTACAATTGTGTTATGAGGAAGTGACGAGCAAACATCACGGGGAAAATTCCCACAAATGGCTAAAAATGGTTTCTGAAGTTGGTGCAGGGATCTTCACAGAACTCTTCCTTGAGATAATGACGCAAAAATACTGGAAAGGGACGTTGATGCCAAAATAATCGAGGAACACCGAACGGAATACACACTTCGCATAACATAAGCACCTATGAAGCACCCGAGAAATCATTTCGCTTCAGTTAGATCCATTAGGCGAAAATCAGCATATCTCTCGAGAATGGAAAGCACCCCCGCCCCTCCCCCGTGCGACAAAAACCTAGCACAAACTAAACTCATTCATAGACCGACATAAGTTCTCCTACATTTTCCCCATTTCGTCCTTCGTCTATGTACACACTTATTTTTCACATGGGAGCGTATTCGCAGATAAGAGGAGAAGCATGCCAAGAGCCATCTAAGTTGGATGGTTTCTCCTTGAACCCTCTGAGCTTTTTAAAAAAAAATGGAAACAAAGGATTGGAAACTGGAGCCAGTCTTTTCAATGATTCGACCCATGACATTAATTGAGATGTACCTAGATAAGGCGAAGCAGGTCGGATTAGGGCCGGTTATCCTGGTCGCGCCGCTCCCGCGGGCAAGAGGTATCAGGTAGGCCAGAAGATAGAGAGAAGAAGCGTGCCAAGATCCAATAAGTTCGTTGGGATCGATGGCTTTTCCTTGTCCTCGAACCCTCCAACATGTTTTTATTTTCTTCTTTGTACAATAAAAAAAATTAAAAAATTAAAAAAAAAAAAAAAACAAATTCATAAAAAGTTCTTTATAGAAGCAACTGGGGCCAGTGCTGAAAAAATTCTCTAGTGATTTTTTCCGCTCGTTTAGTTCTAGTAAAAACTTTGATTTGACTGGTTAAATTGTTACATTGGCACTACACCAAATTTTACAGAAGTTCGCAAGAGGATATCCATTTATCTCGGTTCGTTCAACTACAATCCACTTATAAATGCATTTTTGGAAAAAAATGAATGTAATTGAAATAATGAAATTGTGCATACTGCTACATAAAATGTGGTCATTGTTAGAGAGTTAACGAAAAATGTAATACATGAAAAAACATTTTTCCCTTTAGAAAATACCACCCGAAAAAATATTTCTGACCATGCCCCTGTGTAAACCACTTGACTAAGCTGTATTGAGATGGTGTATTTTATAATCGCTTTTCTGGAGGGGAAAAAATTACATCGATTGTGCCCTGTGCAGATTCATTAGTACTAACATGCCTTTCTGCCAAAGATAATCCTGGGTACAAATTTAGAACAGTGGTAGTAAAATAGACATATGATTGAAGCCCTTATGGACCTTCTTTGGACCAAAAAAATCCATAAAAAAGGGGCAGATCCGCACTGTAGAACATTTCACTTCCAACCTATTTAAATTAATTTTATCTTCTATTTTATTTGCCTACATCTACTTTAGAAATTTGTTGACAAAAGCCCTTAGATACTTTCATTTTCAAGACTTGAAAAGTAGAAATAAAAATAAATTAAAAACAAGACTTACTTTTACAATCCCTAAATCAACTTGGTTTTAATTGGAGTCCATTTGTATTTGCTTTAATGTTAATTTCGCTTGAACATCAAAAAACTCAACCAGAAAATTAGAGGGAAAAGAATTATTTGAATGATATACACAACAACAAAAAACAAAAATGCCAAATCATGAAGCAATTCGAAAATAAATCAACAAATAAAAACCCAATCGGCTGATTGATTGGGTGTTGTTAATCGAGAAATGTCTAGGAAAGCATACAATGAGTGTGAAAAATAGCTTTGGAACAATCTAAACACTATCACATCCTCGTAATATCTAATTTGGGAGGTGAGAATTAATTTAAACCTTCTTTTTTTTTACGTAGACACTCACATACAGTAGTTCCATTATGTTTGAAGAAAGTTTCCGGGCTTAAGAGTATGTACTACTACTATTGGATAGTTGCAAATAAAGAGGCAGACAAAGATATTGAAATGATCTTTTTCTCTTGTCTGGATGCAATTAGTAATGGTCGTTTTTATGCCAGTTTGATTGATTGCGAATGATTTGATACAACGAAATATCGATCAGTAGATTGATTTTCGTTACGTAAATTCTCTACTTTTATGCTTTGATTCGGTGGGAAAACTTCGAATCCATTTGAAAAGATCAGATTTGGTGGAAAAAACATGATTACCGGATATTGAATAATGTTTGCAATATTCATTCCTTCATGCTTTTGTTATGGAGGATTTGTTTAATTGAAATGTTACAAACATGGACTGATTCGAGTACTCCTTTAAAGTGACGGTTATTGAGCAGGTGCAATTACGGAATTGGAAACTGAATTGAATTGGAAATATATAAATAACTTTTGTGTAAGTTAATAATGAATATAGTGGTTTCTGGAAGTTATTATTTCCCGGCAGATGGTTTCCAGTAATTTCTCTGATTAAATACATTTACTGCCTGTAGTAAGGGAACTACATACTTATAGCATTTTATTTAGGGGCAAGATAGCAAAAGTGCTTCGAACTCACGAACCGGTAGGAAGAAACACACGACTGACACTTCAACGCACTGAGCTACTAGCCCCCATCCATAGGTAGTTAGTAAGGGGGTGGGCTGTGGGTCGTGTAGAAACTACAAGCACTTCAACTTTACATTAACGACATCGAAATATTTTTATCGAATCTTGGATCGTATCGGAATCTTAGAAGGAACTGATATAACGATCGTCACTTACGCAGATGTATAATAGTAGTAGTAGTAGTAGTGTTAGTAATTTTCGTAAATTCTGCTAATTGCAGGACAAAATAAATGCCCTTGAAACATACTGTGAAAATACTCGCACAAAACGAGTATTGTATTGTATTAAATGTACAGAAAACAATGCACAACAACAACAAACTAGGAAGGTATGCATAAATAAAACTTTTCGATGCTACAATCGAAACAATATATAGGTAATGGTGCCAAAATATGGGGAATGGATGGAAGTCAGTAGCTAGAGAGGGTACAACAGGATTTCTCAAAAAGGATACTTAGTTTTCCTAGAAATCCATACAGTAAGAAGGGAGTGTGGACTCCAATACATAGAAGTGAAAATCTTAAACTTCAAAATAGTTGAATAGAGTGTCAAAGCTATCAAATGAACGATATATTCAATTATGCCTCAAATACGACTAGAAATGGGGAACGGGAACTATTTAAATTGGCTTGGTAAAATAAAGGAATCTGGCCTAGTGAAGCCAGAGGAACTGATTTTTGAAGTACGCTAATTCGGGATAATTTCGGAGTTTATATGAAATTAAAATATGGGGTAGTACTTAACATCAGTTGTTAGTACTAGATGTAAAAGCTACAGAGTCATGTATATCGATATTTAGACGATATTTTAAAATTAGGTTTTTTGCTATACGAATTTATCTCCGGCTTTATTATTATTACATTTTATTAAATGTATGCCGAGCATGTTCGGCTCGACCTCGACTTGTCTGCGATTATACACACAAATATATAATAAATAAACAATTGAATTTTTAAGCTCTAGCTGCTAAGACCATCGGTTAATCTTCAGCTTCATCTTAGGTTCCATCAACAAAGTTAATTCACCGTAGCTAGGTATTTTGCTTACAGCATTTTGCTGAATTCGCACAACTAGCTCTTTCCATTATAGAGATATTTAGCTTACAAGATTTTGCTGTGGCAAGATCTAACCTGGATGGCACATAAATTTTCAGACTTATTCAGGCTTCATCTAGCGGATCCCGCAAAAGTTGGTTCGTTTTCGCTTCATTCGACTGCAATGGAATCGACATTGTTTTGAAAAAATTGTTTTTTGCTGAAATTTTAAGAAACTATTCGAAATAAATTACTTTCTTTCATCGCAGTTGTATTTGGCAAGTTTAATGCTTGCCTTTGATGTGTTTATTTTCATATTTTTTATTTTTCTTTTCCAAGCATAATCCAAACCTTAGCAAAGACAAAATTCACATCATATCAAATGCAAGTTTCTACCCTATATGGGTGAGACACAATCGCTTTTTTTGGCAATTAGTTCGCCTCAGCTGCACTCGTCCGAATTTTCTGAGCTCATCAAATCTTTAATAGTGGTGGACTTTCGTTAATGAAGAGTGGCGAGGGGGGGAGGGCTGTGACATACTAGTTCGAATATATATTTTTTGCCTTTTAAAAACCGAAAAGCTTCATCCGTTTGTACTTCATGATGCTGGAATTGTCAACATTAAACGCACGAATCGAGAAAACCCAGGAATAATTCCCACACAATACGGATTTTCCCTCATAAATTCACAAATCTCAGATATACTATTTATATTTGCATTGCTTCTATAAGAACTTAAGAAAACTTAAGAAAAAAATCTCTATCTTTCTCTAACTTGTTTTTATCGAAATCATTTTTATAAAATTTTACGATTTAATCCAAACTATTAGATTTATTTTGGTCTAAGGTAAAAGCTTCCACGTTTCTGGCCAATTCAGATGATTCTGTATTGAAGCGATTTTTAGAGACATCAAATTTATCATATAGTTCATAAAATTTTTTTCGGTGGATTTTTTGGGTTTTAAAGATATGGTTTTCAGAATTCGGTGCCTATACGAAGTGATTAGCAATCTTTCTGACTCGCGGTAATTTCGCCTCGTTAATCCTAAATTTCGAAACTCTCCATAAAAAGTTACCCATATGTACATACTTGGTTTGGGGAATTCCACTGTTGCTAAACGCTCTCCAAACCCCGCTCGCATGAAACAACTTATTAAAAAACACATACACTGCGTGATCCCTCGGCTGGTCGATTGGGTAACCATGAGATTTACTAAGAAGGAACGAGAAGGAAACTAAGTGGGAAAAAATTATTTGGATCTATTCAGCATGGAGAATCCCTCAATTCGAAAAGAACAACACATATTTGTTATAGGAAATTCCACTGTTGCCAAATGCTCTGGATTATCTGCTGGTAAATAAATAAAGGTATAGAATATATCAAGGTGAGAGAATAATATGTACTCTATTTGGGACTTCTCCGGTGTGTGGTATTTCACATAGACCAACGTCTGGTATGATCTTGCTACTAGTTAATTTCGTTGAAAACAGCCCCAGATCATTAGAGAGCCTCTGCTGTATATCAAGTAAGTGAAGTTATGGCAATTTTTGTGTCATGCTAGGAACACACGCCAGCCACCGGATCCCAAACAATTTATTTTCGTCTCTTCTGACCATGTAAATAACTTCCACTGTCGCAAATCTCAACCAGCAAGTTGTTTTGCAAAAACCAATTGCGCGGCACTGTGATTTGGTATCAATAGATCTGGGGCTGCACTCAACGAAATAAACTAAGAGCTCTTCGTATTATCAATGGAATTATGAAGATGCAGATTATGTCAACATTTTACAATCACTCCTACCTACCCAATTTACGAAAATTTTGTGGCGAACCAAGTGATACGATCATGCAGGATAATAACCTAATAAAAAAATAAAATTACTATGAAATTACCCCGGGACCGCTTAGATTGGCCATGCGCAGTCCTCTGATCGCGAACTTAATCGAAAATTTGCGGAATATTAAAAAAAAAATGGAATAGCTGTGAACTTCCGTTACTGAAAAGTGGTCCAAGATGGGCTAAAAAATCTGGACAAGTTTATATCGAATATGCAGCTCGTCATTAAATAATTAATATAATTAAAATGAATAATTTATTAAAAAGTATTTCAAAAAATGTATTTCCTTATTCAAGCCACTTAATTGTTCAGTTAAGAATAAGTATACAAACTGCATCAACGTTAACGAAGAAATTAAGAAGATTTTGAGTAAATTTTGGATAGCTGGAATAAAGCATTTTTAAGTTAAGTAACTTACAAAAGACTGTACCAAATATGTATGTACCAAAAATTGAAAATGTGTACTTTTACGGACGGTTTTGTGAGTCACTGTAAAAAAAAATGACACCTAAAAAAATGAAATGATGTCAATCGATTCATGGGGTCATTGTTAATTGCCATGACCCCTCCAGGGGCATGAGCGCGCCAACATCTCTAGTATTTATATACCTTGTTGACGTTTCGATTGCATATCTATTTATCGGAAGTGCAGTTGCTAGCATGCAGCTCCAATCCGCGCCGTCGTTATACTTACAAGCTCAGAGCACTGTGAGTGTTTTATTAGTACCCCCAGACAGTTTTTGATCGCGCCGAGAACACTGTGCTCTAGATTAGTATCGTAGAGCAGAGACCACGGCCACCGAGCGCGATAAAAAAATGAAAAAAAAAATCAAGGGACGGTCGAATAGATAATTTTTTTTTTCAAAATCTGTTTAAAATGGAATTAACGAAAGAGCTAAGTGGCTTTCCTTGTGCTGAACAATGCAACTTAGAGAAAATAAAAACGACCTATACAGCTAAGTCTATAAACAGCGAGGCAAATTGAATTACTGCCTGGAGCTCATCAAGTTGGCACCAATTCACAAATAAATTCAGAACGAAACTCGCTTGGTACTTTCAACAAACCATGGCATGTGCAACAAATACAACCAACGCATCTATATCGCAAAAGACACCCATAATTTTGATTCCGATGACAATTGTAAGCTGTGCAACCTTCATTAACGAGATGCAATTGAACATTTCATGTTGAGATGTCCAATCAACAAATCAATAGGGTAACACTATGTAAAAGATCTCAAATCATTAGAACGGCTAATTGAAATATTGAATAGTTGAGATTGTAAAATAATAAAGAAATTGTACATTTTACACTAGAGTTTCTTAAATAAGGGAGCTTCTCTCTGAACGAATGAAATGAATGATATTTAATAATAATCATTAGAGAGAGATACTAAGGGTTATTTTAGCAGTAGGCCAGAATTCCTGTGATAAGACAATGCCTTCCATAGCCATTAAAATAAATAAATAAATAACACCATTCTTGGGTCTATTGTACTACCAGCCTTCTATTTTACTCTACCGCGGACTGATCCCATGTTGACGGAAGCGTTCATTTGCACGCAAAGCGGAGGCGAGATAATATAGGAAAATGGAAAAAAAAAATTAAAATCTACTCAGACACACAGGATCTAAACATACGTCTAAGCGAACATTCGGATCTGATTTAGGTTCTCTTTGTGAATGTGGAAAGATGTTGTCTGCTAAGTACATGCGAACGGATATAGCTGAGGTATCAAATAAGGATACGGTATCACGTGAACAACATGTCGGTTTCTTCAGGTTCTTACTAGAGAAATCCCTTTTGTACTACTGGCTGACGGCATAGATCGGTGAGGGGGTTCGAGTACATCACCATAAAGGAAGTTTATTATCAACGATAACCATTTTAGTAATCCTAGCAGATCAGGTTCCGCTTCAAATAATTTACAAATTCAGAAAGGAAGAAATGATTCCAATCGTAAATGGGTTCGAGATGAATGAATCATTGTAAAACCCATACACAGAGCCGATATTAAGATCACCTTATGGATTGGAATGTGTATCGTTGGCGATTTTGCTAACCATATAATTTTAATCTGTCAACATTTTGTGACGATCCGCCCTTCAATGCATCGCTTCGTGTATGTGGTTTTTAAGCTACTTCATGAGTTGCATAGATGCCAGATACTTAATAATTCAGCAGATATAATAAAATACATTATATTGCCCTATCGTCTTTATAATTTACCAATTACGATTTTTAGGCACTAATACGTATCTAGTAGGACTATTTCGAAAATGTACTATTGGTAAACATTTTATGACACGAAAAAACAGAATTGACCCTAAAACTCAACTTAATGCTGACATTAAAGCTGATATAACAAATAATCGTACATAACAAACAACATTAAATTCTTACCGAATACCTTAAATCAACAACAATTTGCTTCAACAATTAATCTTAAATGTTTTAAATCTATGATATCCATGTAAAATGTAAATCAGTCTATCAAAGCCATTATAAAAGCCACATTAAAAATCTATTCCTGATTACATTTTATGTTCACCATTCAATGGAAAAGTGTCGTTTAACATTCAACTGTAAAACGCGCATGTATATCACCTCATAACTCCACACGTTAGTTGCATTTTAATATCCATCGTTGGGCGCGATCGTGCATAACTCATAAAATTCCCTGGACGGACGTTATAGCTGATTGCAATAACTCAATTTATAGCATCTCAATTAGGCCAACGCAACGCATATTCCTGGTATCCCCACAATCATACCACACAGTCGACACGGAACCAGCATGATGGTATCAAAGACTTTTTGATCTCGTCCAAAAAGCCTTCCATTCTGGAGCAGCGTTGGAGTTGAAAGGTGTACTCGAACTCGTATACTAGTACGTATCGGTATCGGTACAACAATAATAATTTCTTAGAAATATAGTGGGCGCAAATATTCATATCAAATGTCTAACCTAGAGCCAATTTAAAACTGGTATATGGCTATGATCGATATTTACACGCCCCATTCGCGATCGGGTATACAACACAACATGACGATATTAACTTCCGCCAATTGCTTGCCGTGCCTTTCATTAATGTTTATGGTAATAAGGTTCTCGGTGGATTCGTGGTAGTTATAGATTTGTGAATATTGTTTCGCAAGTTTGTATGGAGAGGGGTTAATTCACTTCAGTTCTAAGTGTGCCAACGTAAATGTTTACATTTATAGTAGGGATGCGAAATCGATATCGATGTTTTCAAAGCACTGATGTTTTTGTGAAAACGCCGATTTTTTGTTTACTACGTACTGGGGTCAATGATTTCTAACATAATTCTTTTATGCTAGATATTGGTATTGATATTTTTCGTTTCAGTTATATTCACATAATTAACGGATTGGTTTCTCTTGCCAAATGAGAACCTCCTGCGTTATGTTCCCTTCAGAGAATATCTCTTAATGACTCTCAATGTTTCAGGACTGCTCGTACTAAGAACTCAACATCGTCAAGAAAACATTGATATTCAATATGTTTTAAAACATCAGATTCAAATGAAAACAAATAACGTTCAAACTCTATTTCGATTGCTAAGTATCAACAAATTCACTCTTGGCTGGTATTAACACTAGTCAAACATTGAGCACTACGGGGTACTTTTCAGTAGTCACAAGTCACAGTTTGCGAATGAGGTCATCTGACGGAAAATACCATAACAACATTCAGTAAAAACTTCATCGAATACCTATATATCAAAATCTCAGATTTATAAGAAAGTTTAATAAATGGAAAAACGAAAGACTTTAGGCAGTAACCCGAATATAAAAGAAATTCGTATTTGACTGTTCTGAGTAGAACCCTACCCAAAGAGGTTGAGGAGTAGTAGTTGGAAATCGTAATTCTGGATAAACTGTCATCCTATGAACTGAAAATGCTAAAGTACATAAAAGCAAATGGATCGCTAATTATAAAAAAGAACGACTCTTAAATGTATTTTTACCAGTGATCTAATATTTCCAGCAATTCGACAGAGGGGAATGGCAGGTAAACGAGGTAGCTCGACTTTTGTATTTTTTTTGACAAATCCTAAAAACGTTTAAAAATCGCTGAACGCTGCGTTTGTATATTTCGAGCACATTTTTAGAGGTAGCTCCGCTCTGGGGTCTAAATCGTACAGATTTCTGAAAACAAGTATCTAAGATGGCTCGTGGTTTCAAGCACACGCAAATAAAGACAATAGATATTTAGTTGCAATACAGAGACCTTTTCGTTACACAGACCCAGCTCTTAACATTTCTACGTATTCCGAATGTATAGTCCAGTGAAGGTATCTGGGAGAGGTTGGTCGATTTTATATTACTGCCTTCGGTGGATGGTACCCCTTCGATATAAGCAGAGGACTTCAGTTAGGCAGACATAAAGCAGCTTTTACGCTGCCTTAAGAGCCTCACGCTGCGTTCTCGCCATAGTTTTATTGGGTTTAGCATGTCCAAAGTGTAATATTGTGGAATTCATTGCATTGGGAGCCTGAAAAGTGTTCTGCCCACCACTAGCAGCATTGAAACTATGTGTCATACCCAAGGTGCACCTAGTCTTCAGATTGTCCTCTATCGGCTTTCTGAGGACCTGTACCTTTGTACTGACTTGGCTCATTATTCGTTGGGCACTGGTAGTGCTGCTTCCAACGGCAGATTTTAATGAACCATATTCTGGTCCGGATGGCGCAACGGTTAGTATGCCTTCTACGCACTGGGCCCCGGTTCGATTCCTACTAAATGCGGTAGTTTTCGATAAAAAGGGGGATTTACGTGTCGGACTATGAGCCCACTCAGCTGTTAAATGAGTACCCATTTATGGGGTAAATAACTCGGCTGAGCGTGTTGTTGATCACACACCTCTGCACAAGACCGTCACGATCTAGAAAATGATATGATGCTAACTCATCTCGAGGCCATGGTTCAAATTAGCCTGTTGCGCCAGTTATTTATTATTTTATATTCTGGTCTGGTAGTGCTGCTGCCACCGGTAGATCTATGGCAGCACCTGATGAGTAAGGATCTGTCGGTGGTACGAAACTAGAGGCCAAGGTCCCATTATGCCTGGACCCTGATGCGAACGCAAGGAATTCTGCGCCGTCCGCCAACCATTCCATCCTTATCGCCTCATTTTTTATCATTCCCCATTTTTACCTCCCCTATTTGTGTTGTTTTCTCCAGGCCTATGAATTATTGTTAACAAGTAAAGGGCAGAGTCAACGAGCGGCGAAAACGCCGCCCACCTCTCCCGAGCTGAGCTACAGTAAGCATAGGCCGCTGCTTAGCTCGTTGAGGAGTGCTTTTCTTCGCCAGATGGCACGGCCCGACCTTCACGGTCATATGCTACCTTAAACTCCGTCCCTACGGGCATCTTTGGATGCCCACCAAACCGTCCGTAACAAGATCTAAGGCAGCACCGGTTGAGTAGTTCTCTGTCGGTGGTAGGAAACCAAAGGCTAAGGGTCCCAATAGACCCGGACACCGATGCGAGCGAGAGGGCATCTGATCCGTTCGCTAACCATATTCCATCCATATCGCCCCATTTTTTTTATTCCCCATTTTTACCTCCCCTGTTGGTGTTGTCTATCCAGGCCTATGAATTATTGCAGAGGCAACGAGCGGCGAAACGCCGCCCACGTTTAAAAATCGCTGAACGCTGCGTTTGTATATTTCGAGCACATTTTTAGAGGTAGCTCCGCTCTGGGGTCTAAATCGTACAGATTTCTGAAAACAAGTATCTAAGATGGCTCGTGGTTTCAAGCACACGCAAATAAAGACAATAGATATTTAGTTGCAATACAGAGACCTTTTCGTTACACAGACCCAGCTCTTAACATTTCTACGTATTCCGAATGTATAGGCCAGTGAAGGTATCTGGGAGAGGTTGGTCGATTTTATATTACTGCCTTCGGTGGATGGTACCCCTTCGATATAAGCAGAGGACTTCAGTTAGGCAGACATAAAGCAGCTTTTACGCTGCCTTAAGAGCCTCACGCTGCGTTCTCGCCATAGTTTTATTGGGTTTAGCATGTCCAAAGTGTAATATTGTGGAATTCATTGCATTGGGAGCCTGAAAAGTGTTCTGCCCACCACTAGCAGCATTGAAACTATGTGTCATACCCAAGGTGCACCTAGTCTTCAGATTGTCCTCTATCGGCTTTCTGAGGACCTGTACCTTTGTACTGACTTGGCTCATTATTCGTTGGGCACTGGTAGTGCTGCTTCCAACGGCAGATTTTAATGAACCATATTCTGGTCCGGATGGCGCAACGGTTAGTATGCCTTCTACGCACTGGGCCCCGGTTCGATTCCTACTAAATGCGGTAGTTTTCGATAAAAAGGGGGATTTACGTGTCGGACTATGAGCCCACTCAGCTGTTAAATGAGTACCCATTTATGGGGTAAATAACTCGGCTGAGCGTGTTGTTGATCACACACCTCTGCACAAGACCGTCACGATCTAGAAAATGATATGATGCTAACTCATCTCGAGGCCATGGTTCAAATTAGCCTGTTGCGCCAGTTATTTATTATTTTATATTCTGGTCTGGTAGTGCTGCTGCCACCGGTAGATCTATGGCAGCACCTGATGAGTAAGGATCTGTCGGTGGTACGAAACTAGAGGCCAAGGTCCCATTATGCCTGGACCCTGATGCGAACGCAAGGAATTCTGCGCCGTCCGCCAACCATTCCATCCTTATCGCCTCATTTTTTATCATTCCCCATTTTTACCTCCCCTATTTGTGTTGTTTTCTCCAGGCCTATGAATTATTGTTAACAAGTAAAGGGCAGAGTCAACGAGCGGCGAAAACGCCGCCCACCTCTCCCGAGCTGAGCTACAGTAAGCATAGGCCGCTGCTTAGCTCGTTGAGGAGTGCTTTTCTTCGCCAGATGGCACGGCCCGACCTTCACGGTCATATGCTACCTTAAACTCCGTCCCTACGGGCTTTGGATGCCCACCAAACCGTCCGTAACAAGATCTAAGGCAGCACCGGTTGAGTAGTTCTCTGTCGGTGGTAGGAAACCAGAGGCTAAGGGTCCCAATAGACCCGGACACCGATGCGAGCGAGAGGGCATCTAATCCGTTCGCTAACCATATTCCATCCATATCGCCCCATTTTTTTTATTCCCCATTTTTACCTCCCCTGTTGGTGTTGTCTATCCAGGCCTATGAATTATTGCAGAGGCAACGAGCGGCGAAACGCCGCCCACGTCTCCCAAACTGAGTTACAGCAAGCATAGCAACGCCAAAGTCAGAATACCTTTCAATTCCGTACTATCCTGAAAAGCTGTGGTGAAAACCTTTCGTCAGGATTAGAGTGCCACGTACTAGACGACATAACCACCAAGGCGGATATCTGCGAGGTCTGTTTAGAACCGCTAGAGATCGATCTTCATCTTGACGCGGTGAAGTCTATAAGAAGAACATATGGGCATACCCAAATAGCAACTATTAGCTTGCCTATCGAAGTTGTAAATAAAATGCTTGAGAATGGCAAAGCGAAAATCGAATGGACAAAGTGCCGGCAAAGGGAGAAGAAAATCCTGAAAAAACGGTTTGCATGTTTTGCTTTTGGCCACTTTCCAAAGAATTGCAACAATAAACAGGAAAACTTGAACAGGTGCCCCAATTGTCGAGGCGAAGATTACGAAGCCAAATCCTAAGAAAGGGAGCCAAACTCCATGCTGTTCAATGAGGCCAATAAGGACGATTGCATAAGCTTTTGACGAGAAGCGGTAAATGCCCTGCATATCTGTAGGTACTTCAAAACATCCACCAGTGAAATTTCTGCAGCCGAATCTTAGCCACTGTTATGTACTGGATCTATTCTCGCGGTCTAATAGAGAAGAGTGCATCGACGCGACGTCGCAATAATATGCGACCAGTATAAGGATCTTAACGGTTCCCTTTGGATGAACGATCAAAATAAACAGACAGTCATATGTCCACAACGGCGGTCAGAGCGACCCAAGCAGGGAAATGCCCAATGAACAAAAGATGCTGCACTAAGACTTTTGACAAGGAAACATTCGTCCAGAGTCTAATCCAGAAAGTGCCATCGAAGGAGGTATTGAAAAAAAAACGGAGAAAATTATGCAGCAAATAGCATACCTCTATGTTGAAAGTGAGGTCCTCTAAAAACCTGAAGGCAAACTACTGGTGGGACGAGGAAATTGCTCCTTTGCGGCATAGGTATTTTAGAGCGCAAAATCTCCATAGTATGATAAGTTAGCACAATACTACAAGACTGCACGCAAACTCCTGACAGAGACCATCAAAAAGAGTGAACAGAGCTGCTTTGAACAACTTTGCGAGGATGCAGACATTAATATTTGGGATACTACTTACAGAGTAGTAATTAAGAAGTTAAGTAGTCACCAACCTTTCCAACTGAAGTGTCTTGTCCTTTTGGGGAAAAATAGTTGCAACGCTATTCTCTCAGCAGGAGATTGAAACAGTAGAACCTGGGCACGGTCAACGATGAGGATATACCCGCCATAAATGAAGAAAAGCTTTCAAAGATCGTCGCCAGAATAGACGAAAATAAAGCACGAGGTTTAAATGGCGTTCCAACCAAAGCACTGATAATAGCAGTTCGCATAGTCCCCGAGAAATTCGTTAAAACATTCGAAGTCTGTTTAGATGAAATTTCCGTCTATATGGAAAAGCAGAGACAGGTCTTTCTATCGAAACCCAACAAGCCGCCACGCAAACCAAATTCCTACCACCCAATTTGCCAATCGGACATAGTAGATGAAATGCTCGAGCGGATAATTTCCACCAGTCTGACCGCGCGCCGTCGTGGAGAAAAAGGGAGGCTTCTCAGATCGCCAGTTTGGTATTAGAAGGGCGTGCTCCACCGCGAACGCTATCATGATAGCAATAGATCCGGGAAAGCAGGCAAGTGATGTACTCTTTTGACACTGGTCGCTAAGAATGCTTTCAATTCCGCGAATTGGAGCTGCATTCATGGGGCTTTACAAATGATTGGTGTACTAGAATACTTATCTAGAATAAACAAAAATTACCTTGCATATAAAGTCTTGCAGTAAGAAAATGACGACGCACCTTCTATATAGGTAAAGTAAGAGCAGGCGTCCCACAAGGATCCGTACCGTGTCCTTTCCTGTGGAACATCATGTATAATGATATAATTGAGTCTGTCCGTCCCTAATGAGGTGACGATAGTAAGGTTCACAGATGATATAACAGTCGTTGTAATCGCTAATAGTCCGGACTATACGGGGATGTTCGCTAGTAAGGCAATAATAACTACCAAGCAGTGGTTGAAAAAGGTAAACTGGAGCTAGCTGAGCAGAAAATCTAAGCTGTTTTCATTGCTAATCGCAGAAAGAGGAATCCTCTGAACGTCACAGTCGGAAACAGCATTATTACCTCCAAGCTCGTCATTAGGTACTGGAAGATAATTAACGCGAAGCTGATATTCGGAAAGCATCTCAAATATGTACCTAAGAAAGCGACAATTGCTACTATGGCTTTGGCAAGGATGAAATCCCAGCACAGGAGGCACCACTCAGAGCAGGAGGCTCTTACTATCTAGAGTTAGCACCTTCTTGCTGCTGTCCGTATCACCAGTATGAAGTGGTGCTCTTCGTCACGCTAGCAACATCCAGAAGATCAATTCGGTATATCAGAGGAGTGCACTCAGAGTGAGTTGTGCATCGAGTATCATCATATGCGGCCGACATTGTCCTAACGGGAAATGATATCGAAAATATCTAGACAGGTTCAAGTTGGATGATTACCCAGACTTTCCAAGATGTCTAGAACATACACTGTTTCATTGCCCGAGATTTTCGGGAAACCGCGCACGGAGAACTGGAGGCGGAATTGGGTAGTTACATTACTCCCCAGAATTTAGAAAGAGCACATGCTAAAATCTACGACACACTGGATTGCTGTGAGTTGTACAGTATGTTAAATCCACAATAAACTCCAGAAGGAGGAAGAAAGGCGTAAGTCGACGAGTCGAAGTGACGGCTGATTAGCCAGGGCCGGTCCTGCGAAGTAATACCGAGAGGTGCTTCCATAGGGAAACTGAAAAAGAGAAGGGTTTTAGTCATTAAAAAAGACTCATGAACGTATCGCTATCGGTATCTTTAGAAGATTCCTATATCACCTTTGAAAAAAAAAATGAAACATCGATGTTCTGTAGTATCGATTTTTTTCTATCGATATCGCATCACTAGTTTGTAGCTGGTAAAGAATAACATACTTCACGTCAGAAGCGAAGTTAATATATCCAATTCATGAGCATGGTAAGAACTCGTATGTGTTGTGTATATATTTTACTTTCAAATACATATGTGAGAATGCAATGTTGATGAAGTTTCTGTCACTAATTGCGATATTTCATTAAACTATTTTACATAGAATCAGAAACGTTTGTCCGACTTGAAAATATTATAACTACATTCAGCAAAAACTTAATTGAAAATGTATCAAAATTTGAGATTTATGTTGAAGAAAATTGAATAAGTGGAAAAACGAATGATTTAAGGTAGTAACCTGAATATCAACAATTTTTTTTTATTTGTGTGTTCTAAGTAGAGCCGCTAGTATCTAACTCTTATTTCCAATTATTTTCAAATTGTTTTTTCGATGACTTGTAACCCAAAAACCAATAACCAGTGATCCCTAACTGCCCTTCTACTACTTAGTAGCTTGTCCTGCAAACTATCTATCTATCTCTTCCCTTGCAGCTATCACCGTGACTAACGTGTCAGACGCCACACTTCCGAACCGTAACCATCCACGACGTGCTGTATCGCAACTTCACTGACCATCAAAATTCCATTCTCTACTTCAAGTACATTTTTAAATAGCTTCAAGCGATCCAAGTAGGTACGTGAAATGTATTAAAAAATCAAGATCCTTCCTCTTCTTAACTATTCCGCCATCTTTCTGAAGTAGTTAAACGTTCATAGTCATTTTTTTTTTCTGTTTTGTGTGCTTCTATAATTTCCATACTTTTCGCCATTGAGACCGTTATTAAAAATTATTACCAGACACATCAGATCGACATTGTTTCGCTCAAGAACACGGGCACAAGATACTAAGAAGAAAATTTCACGTTCATGTCAGGTTAAAGGGCTGTTTCATGGTTTTTATCACAGTGGTACGATGTGTTGCAGATGGTCTTACCTACAGTGTTTACTACGTTCTTGGCTAGTTCGCTCTTATATGTTGTTCTAGAATGGATGGTGACTTGCATGACATAATTATGATTTTTAATTTACTGGATAAAATACATATCCGCCTCTTTCAAAGATCGATGAATATCAGAACATTGTGCTGAGGCGAAGGTGTGGCGAGAATAAATGAGTTTGAAATTTATACGGTCGTAAGTAGTGTAGGCGGGTGGGAGATTTATTAAAACAACGGTATAGAATTTAAATAATTTGATTAAAGAATTTTCAAAATTAGGTCTGAATTGCCAACGAGAAATTCATGTGTGTTATAAGTACGGTTATAACTGTTTCGTGATCCGTTATTTACGAATGTGGTTTATGATTTGATTTTCCCTTGCTTGATTGATTTATTTTCTGAAATCATGTTAAAGGAAAAAACTTTTTTTTTTAGAATACCATTAAATTTGTTGTGAATAATATTTGAAAGAAATGCATGTTTTTCCATTGAGCGAAATGAGATTGTTTATGGAATGAACTCGATAAAGGCAGAAATTTTTTTCAGTATTTGAATAATTCAACATTCATCTCAACTTACAGACTTTTTTCTTCGTAAGTATTCTATAGGACTCACCTGAAATGAAAAAAAGGAACGTGTTGTTAATAAATTTGGATAATATTTTTTACATATCTAAAAAATAGGTTTAAATTCATTTGATGCAGTGTTAGATGAATAAAGGTATTTTAATTTAGTGGTGAAAAGATGAGCAAAATATTTGATGATTGTTGGAAAGCATATTCTTCGGTTTCCGCTAGAAATACTACACTGGCCTTAACAGCTGGCGCAACCAGCAGCTGTTCCGCTACTCTCCCGTTAGTTTCTTCAGCGGACCCTCTCAGTTGTCCTCTTAATGTGTACCAAAGCCTAGTGAAGGCCACCATTGGCGGTGTGAATTATCGGGACACACCATCAGCAAGCCGGGGTATCACGACTCCGTTAGGGACTTCAAGGCATTTCTGGCATGCAATAAGCTCCGAATCAAAACGACCTCCCAAGAACAAAACGAGCCATAAACGTAATAATAAATTAACGTAAGTCATCCTGTCCACCGATCGGCCTCGTATGCACATTATGAGCACCATTAGGGTGCTCCAAGCTAACCTATACCATGCAAAAGCAGCATCGACCACACTGTGCAGGTTATTTGAAGAAAAAAAAAGACCACCCTAGCGCTCATTCAGGAACCCCGGGTAGTCAATGGCCGAGGTTGCGGTATAAGCAGTACATCTGCTATGTTATTTTAATATCAGGTGTCTGTCCTAAATAAAGGGTGCAAGTCCCACTTATACAACTGCTGCAAGGAAAGAAGTACTTGACCTCTTACCAGCGATGCCTTGTCAAAGGTAATTACGTACGTAGAGGCGTCAGTCTCATGTCTGACAACGGTCGTTATGGGTTCAAGTCCTGCCCACGGCAATTATGGCCATGGTCGTTTGTGTTGCTTCCACCCTGTCGTGCGGTGCCTAATAAAAAATCACAAAATCACCCGATTTGGCTAAATAGGAACAAGAGATGCGTGGTTTATGCCAACGAAACGGCAGCTAGCCACATGGAATAATTGACGCGCTATACCCTACTAGGGGGTAAAGGCTACTGAGTAAGTAACTATCGAGGGCTGTGAACGCGGTCCTTATTTCAAAAAACGGGAACAAACCGGACGAGCTTTCAAAATCTTGCAGAGCAATAAGCTTCTCATTATGTCTTCTAAAAATTATTGATAGGTTACTGGGTCTGCACATAAGGCAAGAAATGGAAAGCACGGTATCACTCAGTTCGAAAGGTAAGTCGACTGTGGTTGCCTTACACAATCGAGAAGGTATGATTGAGAAAACCCCTCATCACTAGGAGATTTCTCTGTGTACCTCCATTGACATTGACATTGAAGAGGCTTCCCACAATACTGGTTATAACAGTATAGCTGGAGCACTTGAGGTGAGCGATATTCTTACAGCCACAATCGCGTGGATTTACGCCATGCTTCGCGAGTGTGAAATCTACTTAACTTTGGGTGACACCTCAATAAGCGTTAACGCCGTTAAGGATTGCCCTTACGGTGGGGTTGTTTCCCGCTCCTATGATCACTGGTCGTTAACGAGCTACTCGCTAGGGTCGGGTATCATCGCTATCAGGCAATCGAATATGCCGATAATATAACCATTATAATCAGGGGAAAATTTGAACCAACCACCACCGAAGTAATGGGTGCAGCCGTGTAGCACTCGACTTTGTCCTCTGCTGGTGCACTGAAGTAGGTCTGACCGTTAACCATCAATAAATCGTCCTAGTTTCATTTAGTCGGGTAAGAAGTAGGTTCAATTGAAGCAAACACGCCGAGCATGCTATTAGTAAGGCCACTCGGATCATTTGGGCTTTCTTTGGCAAAATGTGGTGGTCTTTCTTTGGCAAAACCTGGGGACTCACCCCGAAAATGACTGAGTGGATGTATTTGACGAAGGTGAGACCATTAGTAAATTATTCTGCGCTAGTAGCCCGAAACACAGCAGCGTTCCACCATATAGTCGTGTATAGTAAACTACAATGCCTCGCATGTCTTGATATAGCAGGATCCATGCGTATTAACCCGACAGCGGCCCTAGAGGTGGTTATTGGACTTAATCCGCAGCACGTATTTACTCAGGAGTCTGCGGTTTTAGGCGCTCTTAAGTGCGTGCAACTTATGATGCTTATGTGTACAATCAGAGACACATGAGCATTCTGGAATGAGTTCCTAGAATGCCGAACTGCTTGAGAACAGATTACATGACTACCGAACGCTGAACTAGAAAAGTTTCGGTCCTCATCCCTAACCGCCATTAACGCCTGAGCTAGAGAAATCCTGCACAAGAATCTCTGTGGCGCTAACATCGCTATCTGCACTGACAGTCAGGAAGCCATTATGACTTTTTTTTCTAATAAGTTCTCATCGAAACTCGCGAAGGAGTGTTTTTATGTCCAGTGTCTTACTAACACTAACCAGGTTACTCTATGTTGGGCACCGGGGCATTGATGGCAACAACGCGGCGGATGAACTCTTTAGAAAGGGCTCATTTACAAAATTCTACGGGCCCAATTCCAACTGCGATCTGAACTGGGCTACAGCTGGGGCGTTGGTGAGGAAGTGGTCTTATAACAGATATCGAAATTGCTGTGCTAAGAGGTTAGGCTCATTGCGCCGCCTAACCCAAGCTTAGGTGAGAGTGGGCGGTGCCCCAACGCCATCCAGAGGCACCCTTGCTACTTCCAGGGACGTCGGCCACCTTATGTTTGTTTATAGTCACCGTGCATGACTGGAAATATTTTGCTTCGGTACTCGAGCCAACGCGAGATTTTTTTTTGCCACGATGTTAACGCCCCGCAAATACGACCGATAGCCGAACTAGTTATCTAGCGCGCGTCATACTTGGTCGCTACTGAAGTGGTTTCGACACAACCAACGACCATGCCTCGACCTCCGTTCTCACAGCACCTAAGACTATTGTTACAGACTTTTGACGAGAGAATGATCTAATTAACCCTTTCGGTCTCAAAGAAGAGTGGACCTTAAGTTGATGATGGATTACCTCAAGGGGACCACAGCGTGCGATATCACCTCAGCAAAATGGGTCTGTCTACTGAGACGAAATGCTTCCTCTGTCTGGAGGACATTGAGTCCACCAAACATCTTCTCGGTGAATGCCCGATGTTCGCTCGTTTCAGGATTAGGTTTCCTGGAGATTCCATTGTGAGCTCCGCTGTAATTTTTTCCCACATAGGACCTACTAGTTGAGTATCATTTGGATTAACAAAAGGCCATGTGGGTTATTCTAGCCTGCCTTAATTATTATTATATTCAATATAATGTTAATCGTTCTTTAAAGGCAGGAGGTGCATGCTGGCAACGTGTATCGTCGGAAACTGGTTTATGCCAACGAAACGTCAGCTAAGCCACATGGCCACTATTACATATGCGCTATAACTCACTAGCTATGACTCACTAGTAGTTAGGGAAAATGAGTATTCCCATCCTCATAAAAATCTATATGTATATATACATAACTCCAGATATGTAAGCTCAACTTCCATCCATTTACAGAATCTAGGAAACAACAAATATTCCCATCTATACGAGTTCTACAATGCTAAAAGTATGTTTCACAAAATAGCCGGGTAAGTAATAATTACTAAACTTTGCATCGGAAAAGATGTACACGAAAATCGTTGCAATGCCAAAAATATTTCAAGAATTTGAAATCTAACAAACATACTAAAAACAACTTTGCGAATGTTTCTTGCTGCAACCGACAAGCATTCCATTCCCACAGCCACAATTAAAGTGCTAACCATATCGAAAAATCGTTCGACATTATGGTAATGTACATATACATACGGGTGTATACATAGTTTAATTCAAATAAATTAAACGCCAAATTTAATTCGAGCTTTTAGTTAACAATTTGCTCACTCTGTACAATTCTCTTTATACTCGTACGAGTACATTCAATATTGTTATCGTTTGGCAGAATGAAACATGGTAAGGAAGTTACGTTGGATATTTGAACTCAAATACTGCTGGGAATTACGATTTGAGTACAAGTAGTCGAATCTTTGAGAATGGACTAGTATAAATGTATCTAGTATTTTCCTGATGCGGGAAATATTTATTGCTTTTATTATAACTGAATAGAATTTAATTGTAACATTTTTTTTATTCACTTTTTGAATATGCTATAGCCCTCCTGTTTAGTACAATTATTTACGAAAACACTATAGCGATGCAAAAACAATTTTCTGATATGGAGTACTCCGATATGGTGTTCGTTTATGGAATTGCTCGAGTAAACGCGCACCCACAGTGACCACCAGGTCAATAGCAGGAGGGACACGCCGAGTACAAGGAAAACCCCCAACACGGGGATGGTTCGTTAAAAGCTTTGATGAGGCAGCCTTCAAGGAGGTCTTGCTTCAGAGCGGGCCCATCGTAGGACCGGCAGAACAGAGGACCGCGCAGATTGCAAAGCACTTAGCGATAGCATGTGCCGCCTCCATGCCAAGAAGCAAGTCTTCAAATCTACGGAGGGAGAATTATTGGTGGGCCGAAGAGATTACAAGCCTGAGGAGTAGGTGTCTTAAAGCACGGCATCTTCGTCAGCGATCGACACCGGCATATAATGGCCTGCAGTAGTCATATGAAAGTGCTCGTAGACTACTGAAGCTTGCGATAAAGAAAAGCAAACAAAATTGCTTCAAACAGACGATGCGATGACGCGGATATAAGCCCGTGGGGAATGGCTTATAGGGTGATGATCAAGAAAATAGGGCAGAAGGCACCTCAACTAAAATATCCCGTTATGTTGGAAAATATTGTCTCGATTCTATTCCCTCAACCCGAGGGACAGAGTCCAACATTTGCCGACGAGGACATACCTGCCATAACGAAGAATGAACTTTTCCAAGCCGTATCCAGATTTGAGGATGGTAAAGTGCCAGGCCCGGACGGGGTCCCCAATATGGCGCTGAAGGTGGCAACGCGAACAATACCAGAGAAGTTCTTCGACACATTCGGAGCTTGCTTGTCGGAGCGGACCTTTCCAAAACCATGGAGGCCTGTCGGACCGTCAGTATGGTTTCAGACGCGCGCGGACGTAATTATGACGGTTACCAACTCGGCGGTTACCAACTCGGAAGGTGCAACATGCTGCGCGGTGGTGACCCTCTATGTCAAAAACGCGTTCAATTCCGCAAACTGGGCATTCGTGACGCTCTCTAAAAGATGGGAGTGCCGGACTAACTAGCTGGAATAATCAAGAGCTACCTTTCGCATCGTGTTCTGCAGTATGATACTGGTGAGGGAACTAAGGAGTACACGGTAACAGCAGGAGTTCCACAGGGATCCGTTCTTGGTCCACTGCAGTGGATTATCATGTACAATACCATCTGGAACCTCTCGATGGGAGGTCACGATAGTCGGGTTTGCAGATGATATACCGCTATATCATCGCCGTCCCAAAAGACCCGGGCTATGTCGAAATGTATGCCAGCGAGGCGATCACAACTATTAAGTTGTGGTTGGAAAAAGTTGGATTGGAGCTCGCCGAGCAAAAAACCGAAGTTGTTCTAATCAATAAGCGCAGAAAAAAGACCTCTTTGAAGATCAGGGTCGGAAGTAGTGTCATAACCTATAGGCCACCGTGACTTTGACAAGAATTATGCCAAATATATAAATATGAATAAATATATGTTATCTAGGGTGATAACCTCTATTTTACTGTCTGCCTCATCAATTTGGGCTAGTGCTCTGCAATACGCTTGCAATACCAGACAAATTAGCTCGGTTTACCGAAGGTGCGCATTGAGAGTGTGCTGTGCATACAGAACCACTTCGCACGAAGCCGTCTATGTCGTCGGCGGACCGTGAACAACTAGAAGCGGATCTGGAGAGTGTTATAAACCCATAGAATCTGGTTGATTTGATGCTGCGATCACTAGAAGATTGGGATGCAGTGAGCCGCACGGTATGCACCATCCACAAAGAGCTCCAAAAAGAAGAAGCCAGACGTAAGTCGACAAATCGTAATGGCTGATCAGCCAGAGCCATCCCTGCGAAGTAATGCCGAAAGGTAGTCCCGCAGAGGGAACGGCGGAGGAGATGTTTTTGGGTTTAGTTGGTAAGAATCCGGCATACTTGCTCAAGTACAGCAGCATCCCTTCGTAAAAAAAAGGAAACGGGCTTGAAGCAGTTCGGGGTATGGTGTTCGTCTTTGAAATTGCTCGGGGAAACGGTCTTGCGGCAGTTCGGGAATACAGTCGACTGTTTCCACAGTGACGACTTCCGAATAGACGCACTTTTGAATGAACGTTTCGTGTTCTTAGAGTGACAGGTCGAATACCGAACCATAATTCTAGAGAAGGTATTCGTCGTTTTGGTGTTAGAAGAGAGGAAACGATTCTTAATCTTGTCAACGAGAATCCAAGACTAAGTAGAGTCGCACTTTAGTTGGATACCCCCCGAATGATGGTAAAACGAATCCTTCAATCTGATAACTGGTATCCGTCCCATCTGACGCAAGTTCAAGAGTTGGTGCCTACAGATTTTCAGAGAAGGATCACTTCCTGTCACTGGTTTTTCGAACAATTCCGGACAGATCATAATTAATCCTCGTGTGTTGCAAGAAGATATCCAACCTCCAACATAGAGGTGGTCAATTTCAACAACACCAAAATTAGATCATCTGTCATTTTGTTTTTTGTACGAGTTTTGTTATTTAAACAAAAAAACTTTGTAAATTATGAAAATATAACTTCCGTGTTAAGTCGTAGTTTAAGTAAATTTGTTTCATCAGAAAACCATGGTTTTTTTACCTTCAATGCGAATTAGTTTAAAATTTTTAAATCCAAATGTATCTAAAAAATAATACCGTTGGAAAGCCAACACATTAGGGCAAGTTTCGTCTAATTTGCAGATTTACAATTTCAAAGTACAGTTACAAAATTTTCGTTTGAACTTTTGAATAAAAAGTAGATTTTGAAATTTTGGATGGTTGTATCTTTCAATTAACCGTTATTTTCACAATCGGAAAAAAGTTACAATATTTTATATGAAATTTTAAGTAGTTCTAGAAAGTGATGATTGGCGAAATGGCAAATTTTGACTTTGTGTGGCAGGTTTCGGTTTTTGACCACAATCACAAAAACAGTTATATCTGTTAGTATCTGCTGGGATCAAGGGGGTTGGTGACGTGCCTTAATTTATAGTTTGGTATTCACAACTCTTCATAACATTCCACTTGCTACCTTTCGGACTTAATACTTGAAGTCAAAGGCGTTCGATTCACTCATGATCCAAATTCGGATCCATTGAACGCACATAAGTCCAAAAACGACTGTAACTGGTAGGTATATTAAATCCATAAATCAATTCAATCAAGGTGATTTTTCTAAATTTCAGTTTTAACGAAATCGCATCGTAAAATTTTGCTAGTTTTTGGACATTACAGAGGAGAATTGGAAAGGCTTCATCCGCTATTATATGCAGTACTGAAGAAAAGGTTTGCATGTCATACCAAAGCATTGCAATCACCAGGCATACCGTAAAACACTTAATTCTATGTGTATCTGCTTTGACATTTATAATAACATAACAGGTTACCTGCTCTGACTTAAAACAACTCTTAGATTTTAACAAGTATGTACTCTGCATTTGAATCTCCAAGAACTGCAATTCCGAGAAATTTCAATTGTCGAGATCAACTTGAAAGTATACTTTTCGATAGTAATTGTTTCCTTTAAAGTTTGTGTACGATACTTTGTTGCAATCAAAAAACATTTCATTAGATCTATCTATACATAACGTGCGATAAGTACCTGCTGGTTGGGCTTTGCTTCAATCTTTCACGATACGATCGCATTCCATCTTTTCGACTTGTCGAGTCTTTTCGGCATTCAACTGAGCGAACTTCAATGGTTTGTTATAATGCAATCACCAAGGTACACATTTTTGTGCCACCTTTAGGATCTCAAGTGGATAAGTGAAAGGCTAGTGTAATTCAACACTGGCACGCATACGGCATGCACTATCGAATATTGTACAAAATGCACTAGGAGCTTGCTTGCATTCATTATTCTCTCGACCATAAGGTGTTCAACCGTGCAAGATAGCAAGACCTTCAATGCACAAGAAGTTTTCACATAGGGGAGGTTGACACGGTGCTGATGGTTGAAAATTAATTGGAAAACCTATAAAGAAGCACGAATTTTCATATGATCACAAATCGGCTTTCAGTATTTTAATTTGATTCGAAAATATTCCTTCGATACTACATTACGACATTATTCAAACTTCCCATTGACTATCAACAGAATAATCGATGGGTTGCCAAAATATCACTACCTCCACTACGAGTATATTCCATTCTAATATCAAGATACAATATACTGAAGCAGTAACTTCATAACAGCTACCTATGCCAATTCGTGTTTGGAATATTTCAGAAAAAAAAAATTTCATTCGATGTAGCATTGGACAGGCTCGTGAGATGAACAAGTGTTTCGAAAAGTGACAGCATCCATCATGAATTATGCACGAATTACCGATCTTAAGATAAACCCCAGCGGTTGACCAATCTGGCAATCATTCGCGATAATCGCGATGTCATCGAGTAACCGTTTAGTCCTATTTCACAGCAGTACACGTATGACTATAGAGACCAGTCAAGTGACTTGAGTACAGGTAACTATTGTACTCCGGCCTATTACAGTTTAAGCACTGTGCAAAAAAAAAAACCTTTAAAAGTGAAAAATCTCATTTTATTTTAATTATTTTTGAATGTGCTTACGAGATAAGATATTAAAAACATATCCAAAAAATATGATATGATAATATGATACGCTCACGCAAACATGGTATCAGAAGTCCACCTAAATTACGGAATTTCTACTTATCTATAATTCATTCTAGCTATGCAAGCGGCATCTGCTGACACATCTATAGGATTAATATCGGGCTCGGTGGCCGTGCTCGTTCGGTCACCGCTCTAGGATCTAGAGAACGGAGGTTCGATCCTCGGCGCGAACAAAAGCTGCTTGTGGGTACTTATAGAACTCCCACTGCGCTTCGAGCTTGTCAGTATAAAAGACGGCGTCGACGAGTGGTCAAGGCAATTAATACTATCGCGTTGATGATTCCGGGTTTATCTAGGTGACATATTTCTGCAACGGCGTGTTGTTAACCTGCATCAACCTAGACCAGAGTACAAAAGAACGCGCTGTATTGTGAATGGCTGCACCAGTCATACCGCTTCTTCATCGTCAATCAGAGCGCAATTCATGCATTAATTTTATGTTACATATGGCAGCATGAAGGTTGTGCTGCCATTTATGGTTCTAAAATTCTATATGGCAAACCGTGATATAAAATGTAAAGGAAAATACCAGCATGTTAATGTATTTATTAGGCAAGAGCAGATTAAAAAAATAAGAAGATTTAAATCTCATGCGGAAAATGAATGCAATTCTTATGATATAGATAAAGATGGTACTCATCTCGGTGGTAGTTAGTAGATAATTCCTAAATGGCTCACATTTTTTGATTTGGTTGTTGTAGATTTCCTGATAAATCAAGACACATGCGGTTTTCAGCTAGAAAGAATTCATGTATTTTATTCCAGCCATTCGTATGTCTGAATCAATCCGCAACTAAAAAAAATCTGCCATATATAATAAATCCAGTGTGATTACAATCGTTCCATTATGTACATGAATAGTTTTAATTTGGAGGACAACTATGATGTTAGAAAAACAAGTGTGTATAAAACTTCATCAAACACCTGCTATGCTACTACACAACAAATTGCATACCTCCCTCACGCACTGTAGCTAATTTCCTTATCCACCTTCACAGGTAATACTAAAGTCGTTCATATATTTGTTTAGAGCGCTGCAAGCTACACATTATTAATAGCAAACATTAGCGATGTTTATTATTGCGAAAACAAATCGTTTCTACTCTTTAAATCAATTTGAGATTACAAGGTGGACCGGTACATATCAATAAAACCGACACTTTTCGATTGCCATTGCAATTTGAAAAATTCGCTGGGATTTAAATAGGCAAAGTTTTATGCTGGAAATATTTTATCTTTTTAAAAGCGGATTGTGCTAATTGATAAAGTTGTATTTTGAGATAAAAAGCCATAAATTGCACGGTAATCTGACCATTCAATCGTTAGAATATTGAGCCAAAATAATTACCCAACATGTTGGGTATTAGTGGACCCGCCACTACATCTGTCCTGTCAATGAAATATAATTCTATATTTACGGAAACAACTCTCTTGGAGTGTATAATGAATAATACGACTATGTTATGTTTTGGTTGGTCATCAGTTTCCTACAAAAGGAAATAACTATTCGTTGAGGGCATCTCTTCAAAACCGTCTATTTTAGGTGGATTCCAAATCCAGGGTTTGAAATGTATCGAATGCTCTGAACCGGAGATTTCAATTTCTGGGCAATTTTGTTTCACTTCTGCACAAAACATTAAATCCCATTTTGTGTTCTTATTTTGCTATAAAACGTGAAAATAAAAAAGGGAATAACCAAATGAGGTGGCTAGGCTATCGTATCCAAAAATGAGAGACTATCTTACGAACTAATATTAATAATTATGCCCGAGAATTTAATTAAAAATCTGGCCGTGCCTAGCCAGCACAAAAGAAATGCTAAGACATCATCCAGCTCCTTCACATTTTTGTCAGACGACAAAAAGACGGACCAAAATGCCTCGTCACATGATAGCGAGGAGGCCACTGAAGACTCCACAGACGAGGAGTATCCCATCCTACCACCGCCTTCCCTTCCTTCCAATATCCCAGTACCATAGAAGGCCGGATGGCGCAACGGTTAGCACGTTCGCCTTCAACGCACTGGGCCCCGGTTCGATTCCGGGGATTTACGTGTCGGACTATGAGCCCACTCAGCTGTTAAATGAGTACCCATTATGGGGTAAATAACTCGGTTGAGCGTATCGCTGATCACATACCTCTGCACAAAAACCGTCACGATCTAGAAAATGAGATGATGCTAACTCATCTCGAGGCCGTGGTTCAAATTGGACTGTTGCGCCAGTTATTTATTATTTTATAGAAGGCCACAGTAACCCGAAAGAAGGAAATTCCCAACTGTGGTGCCTAATCCCACAACAAAAACCTCAAACCCGACTGAAGGAATCAAAAATATTGTAAGCTTCCTAAATAAACAAAAAACACCAGATCTGGACACTATAGCTACCAATTAGTAAGCCAACCTATCGGAAAACATCCCTGAGATTATTACCACGATAATCAACATTCACATCCAATGGCACCCACAAGTATGGAAAAAAAGCGGTTATAATAATGATTTCTTAGCCGGGAAAGGGTCACCATTTTCCTCAAAATTGGAGGCCCATAAGTCTGCTATCAAGGGGATAAATCCCCCCCCCCCCCTCGTCCTGATGAGTTCTTATACAATCGCTAATATATAAAAATTGGGCGACCGGTAGCGCAGTGTGTTGAGGCATCAGTCTCATGTTTGACTACCGGCGTTTCGGGTTCGAATCCCGTCCACGACGACGTTCGTGGCCATGGATGTGCAGGAGGTGCATTCTGGCAACTGCATTCTCCGAAACCAGTTTATGCCGACGAAACGTCAACTGGGCCACATGGAACAGTTGACGCGCTATGACCCACAAGGGGTTAGGGCAATTGAGAAATGGCTACGCATAAGTCAGAAGTCGTACAAACGGACATTTTCTTTTTTTTTTTACTTTATCGAGGATTTTTTTTTCAATCAAGTCAGTGATAATTTAGAGTAGAAAATAAAAATTGCCAATTATCTAAGAAGCCTGAAAATATTTGGCGCCCAATGTGGGGTCAGTGTGACCTTATGTAGTACTAGTTCATTGACTAGATGAAATAGCACTGACCCCAAATTGAGCGCCGATTATTTTCAATATTTTTTGACTTATTTTATATTTTTTAATCTAAATTTTCTTTGACTTACCGAAACTGAAATGAACTATCAAATAGGCGCGCGGTACAACTAGTCACAATGCAAAAAAACGAAACTTTTTAGGCCTTATCTTAGGGATACTTTATAATTTAAAAAATGTAACGCGCCCCCAACATGATGACATTCTCTTCATCTGCACAGTCTGCGCATATGGCAGAGCCGGGCCTTTCTATTGTATATAGGTATAGTGTTTACCATATAATGGTGGGACGTATTAACAATGATCTTCTGATAAGTGCCAGACTGAATGCCACTTATGTACTTTCGTATTATAAAATGACAATAAATTTTGCTGTCCCCGATGCGCATCCAGGATTCAATACCTGGTCAATTCCTGTCTTATCTGATGTGAGCTTGTTCCCCTGTTCAAACTCATTAACATTGGCTCAGTTCATAACACACAACAGTTGGCATACTGTTGCCAATTTGTTTTATTTATTTACTCTCCACTGAGTTTTTGATGGACACAACATGCTGTGAAAAATGTCAATTTCTCCATCACAAAAATTTATCCGCTGGCTAGGACCAGCATATGATGACAATCATGAAATGACACTCGCGCTGTAGTATTCATACGATTTTTCGTCGGTAGTCAGTTTTGAACTAGAAATTTGACAATTGATGGATGACTAGATGCGAGTTGAGTTCAGAACACAACAACCTATTGTAAAGCTGCTTCGATACTATTTCCACAGCATGTTGCGATTCCGCTGTGTGTTATGAACTTAGCCATTTTTTTAGGTTTTGTCATGAAGAATATTAAAAAAACCTCCTAATCAATTAGTCGATGTTCCTAATCGAGGATTTCACTAGCTAGTCATTTTCGAAGAGTGCTTCGAAAATAAAGAAACTCATTGCGATATGGTTTGATTGATATATGTATACTCAATTTTCTTCTTAAAGGGCAATTGTGGTAGGCCTATGCGTAGCGGGTTGTATCTCAAGAGATGAATGATTCAAATCGAGCTGCTTAAAATTTGAAAATAATCTAGTGTTGATGACGTATCCCCTCCCTCCACAACAAGCTATCTACGCAACTGCTCAATAAGGTCCTCGGAAAAATCCACAGGCATTCCTACTTTCCCAATATCGTATTCGATATAGACAGCAGATATCCCCCAAATACCTCGCAATGTACATTCATCTGTGTACGCAGATCACATATGCATCTTCTAAGCTGCAAAACTTGCAGAAAGCATTAACTCAATACTCCAGGAATCTATGGACATACGAGTACTTATGGATTACTTTTGGAAATGGAAATTCCGAGTGAACGCGGACAAAACCCAGGCAATTTTCTTTTAGGGCTCAGATGGAAGATGGGAGTAATTTCCTGAAATCCTATGTGGACGGTCATCTTTCCAAGCCTTGAAGGTCTAACGCCTAGTACGCACTGGAACTCTTGAATATATTCTGTTGCGTCTCGTTGGAATCTCGACTCATTGCAAGATGCAGAAAATACGCACAAACTTCACGGCAGCAATAAGTCGAGACTGGCAAGATGCAAAAGACTCTATTCAAAGATTCCCAGTGCGTACTAGGCGTAATACGAGTATACAGAATTTCGATAAGATAGGAATAAAACTGCAAACAGCCAATAAACATCTGAATTTCTTTTAAGAGCTCGCGCAGACGAGCAGAAAAACTAAATAGTTTAATCAGAAAAATAAAGCACACAGTGTTTTATTAAACCGCGCCCACAGTAATTACTAAATAGCTTAGTCTACTGTGTGCGCGGTCTCATAAACCGCCGTGTGTTCTATTTTTCCGACCAAACTATTTAGTTTCTCTGCGAACTAAAAAGTTTGCCGTGTGTCCGGGCTCTAAGATGTGCGAAAAGAGGATGAGGGTGGATTTTAAAAATGCCGTATAGACAGTCCGTCCCTTTATCATTTGTTCTGGAGGTCCAATGTTCAAATATTCACGAAAATCAGATTAAAAATGTAGTATTGCAAGCGAATTCTCTTTTAAAAAGTGTCAGAGTTCAGATATGGGTTGCTAGCCACTCGTAGGGCCAATTTACATTGCCGCGTGAACCGGATGAGCCGCATGAGAAAACCACATTCGCGACCAAAAGTAAAAGTAGGTGGTTGTGACGCAAAAGCATGCGGTTCATGCGGCAATGTAAATTGGCTCTTAGGTTTTTCTGAATGTCAACACATTACTGTTCAGTACCCATCGTAAGTTGTGTTCAGGATTTTCAGATACATTTGAAGGTCACGCGTGAACGAGGATGTAGCCGCGTGATAATTCAAAAATTGAAAACTTTCGTTTCCTTGTGCAGGCTTCATCAAATCGCAGTATCGGATGTTCAACGGGCCCTCTAGTCGCGGTACTGGTGTGAAATTGTAGGAAATCCGGAGAAAGTTGGAGACCTGTCGTTTCCGTGAACAGGCCTTACCAAATCGCAGCACCGGACAGGCGAAGGAAGATTAATCAAGTTTGACTGAGCTGCATCAATCGAGTACGGAGGTACTGTGTGCAGGGTGAGCTCAATCAGACAAATTTTAATAAATTGAAAAATGAGAGAGACTCATCATTTAAAACTAGTGAGCCTCTCGCCTGTTCAGTAAATAGTACTATTTAGAGAGCTTAAAGCTTACACACTCACATTCAACAGCAGCTGTGCGGGAATATCTGCCATCCGTGAAAGTATGTCTCCTGGCAAATTCATAAAAAAAAACATAAAAGAACTACGATTGGGGTAAACCCCAATCATGCAATACTCTAGATGAATTTGAACCTGGTTTTTGAATCTAACTGATATTGTTAATTAAGTGTTAAGTACAAAATTTCAGCCCGATAAATTGTATACGTACTGAGTAAATAGGCTTAACGTATTTCATGAAATAGTGCAGTTTGTATGGGAGGGGGTAGAAGGAGGGTGAGGATTACAATAAATTTTATAATGTAGGTTACAATTATCATAAAAGTGATATATTCAAAATTTCAAAGCAATATGTTTTATAGTTTCTGAGAAAATCTGATTATTGTAAATAATCAAAAATTTGTCATTTTGTATGGGAGGGGGTAGACGGAGTAAGGGTAATCGATTACTTTTTTTGAATCTAACTGATATTGTTAATTAAGTGTTAAGTACAAAATTTCAGCCCGATAAATTGCATAGGTAATGAGTAAATTGGCTTAACGTATTTCATGAAATAGTGCAGTTTGTATGGGAGGGGGTAGAAGGAGGGTGAGGATTACAATAAATTTTATAATGTAGGTTACAATTATCATAAAAGTGATATATTCAAAATTTCAAAACAAGATGTTTTATAGTTTCTGAGAAAATCTGATTATTGTAAATTATCAAAAATGTGTCATTTTGTATGGGAGGGGGTAGACGGAGTAAGGGTAATCGATTACTTTTTTTGAATCTAACTGATATTGTTAATTAAGTGATAAGTACAAAATTTCAGCCCGATAAATTGTATAGGTAATGAGTAAATTGGCTTAACGTATTTCATGAAATAGTGCAGTTTGTATGGGAGGGGGTAGAAGGAGGGTGAGGATTACAATAAATTTTATAATGTAGGTTACAATTATCATTAAAGTGATATGTTCAAAATTTCAAAGCAAGATGTTTTATAGTTTCTGAGAAAATCTGATTATTGTAAATTATCAAAAATGTGTCATTTTGTATGGGAGGGGGTAGACGGAGTAAGGGTAATCGATTAATTTTTTAGAATCTAACTGATATTGTTAATTAAGTGTTAAGTACAAAATTTCAGTCCGATAAATTGTATACGTACTGAGTAAATTGGCTTAACGTATTTCATGAAATAGTGCAGTTTGTATGGGAGGGGGTAGAAGGAGGGTGAGGATTACAATAAGTTTTATAACATAGGTTACAATTATCCTAAAAGTGATATATTAAAAATTTCAAAGCAATATGTTTTATAGTTTCTGAGAAAATCTGATTAATGTAAATTTTCAAAAATGTGTCATTTTGTATGGGAGGGGGTAGAAGGGGTGGAGCGATTTAGCCCGTTCACGAACTTAGCCTTCATTTTTTGTCAAAAATAACGTGTGCAAAATTTGAACTTCATAGCTCAACGCGTTCTCGAGCTAGAGAGGTCACGGACGGACGGACGGACAGACGGACAGACGGACAGACGGACAGACGGACAGACGGACATCCGGTTTTGAGATATTCGAGTGATAATATGAACTTCTGTATCATTCATTTTTTTCTGCGAGCCTTATTTCTTAGCGTTACAAACTTTGTGGCAAACTTATAATACTCTCAGATTTCATCTAGAGTATAATAAGTCGTTACAAAAGTGAAAAGCGTGTATGCAATTTTACAAAATTCATTGTTCGCCTACGTAAATGTGGAACTGTGACGTCATCCATGGAGAGTGCGAACAAGTTGAACACTTCTTTGTGTAACCTTCTATTCTTGAACCATGGAACATACCCTATACCCATGATCCAGGAGTATATTCTATATATTTGGACAGTGCGACCATTAGAACTAAAATGATTGTTCGGAATTTTATTGCTATTATCATCACAACATCGTTGTGTCTTTGAAATGTCAATATCCAATCCAGACACATTGAATGTAATTTATCCCGAACCAACAACAAATTTAACGACTTAATTAAATCGTACGAGGAATTCACAGAAGACGATATATTCCAAGACACCGATTCCAATTCTTGTTAACCCAAACCATCTATCGAGCCTCCAAGTGGGTCAAAATCACAACCAAACAGCACAACGTTCAGAAGATTGGATACCTCAACAATGGAGATGGAGACAATCATGGGTGCTTACTATCACACTGTGTCTGCAAAAGGAAATTCCACTAATGATCGTCAGTTTTCATGTTAATCCTGGCCACCCACTACAGAATGGCTTGAGGCCATCTGCATGCCGCCTTCCGTACTCCGTCAGTTTACGCTATTGTCTTTAGGGAGTTGGAGTCATCGAAGTAAATATTCAACGGATAAAGTTATATATGTACATACTTAGCATGAAAGAAAGTTTTCGTTTCCATTCTGATTTTCCGCATTCTCATAAATATTGTCCGTAAACTGTCAACATCGAATGCAAATTCTACTCTTGTTGACTCTATTGGCATCCAGTCCGTCGTCCAAGAGCAGTTTAGCTCTTAATTGATTGAATAGATCTTTATCTGAAAATGTTTGTTTTCGATATACCTATATGTACTTGTTTAAATAGGCACATTAGCGGGTATGTCGTTGATGCGAAGCCAATGCGGAATGGACCGAATCGGCAAACCTGATTGCGCTTGCTAAAGAACAACATTTTTCTGGATATGGAATTGATTTCTGTAAATTGACTTGGACCTACGAAGCAGAAGATGGACATGAGACATGCATGTGTCAAGTATTTTCAAGTGACTGATCATGGTTGGAATTCTCCCTTACAAGAGCTACCAACATTTGAAAATCCTATCGGTTAAGAAAGCCGGTGAAACATACTAAAAGGTTTCAAATCTGCTTAATACTTACACATGGAGTCGAAAATCATACTAATCCTATTACTGAAACCTGCATCTATTTCGCATCGGATTACAAAATCGTTATCGTACTTACAATTATCCCCTACTTATTTTGCAATACAAAACACAAATTCAACAAATTTTACAATTACTCAGTAACGACACTTCAAATAAGTACTAGGCTTAAAGTTTACTTACAGAAGCGAAGACCATTGGTCTAACAGCAATTAGTGTCTTTTGTGTTCAGTTATTATGGAATTGAATCCTACTTAAATACCAGGCTTTCAGAATCTTAGCGCTAATTAGACATATTTATTTGCAGAAATCCGGAGACTTTATAATTACCATAAACATTTCTCTTCGAGGATCATATAAAAAAGTAGTAACATGGGCATCATAATCAAATGAATTTATTATTACTAATTGGTTTAAAATACGATATACGATCGGTTCATGTCGCATGGAAATCAATGGGAAAAAAGTGGTCTATATGCCATGAAATGTTATTTTAATGTTTTTTATTAAATGTGGGTCGACCGAGAAGCATTCATTTTTCAATTAATAACATTTAATTTACATTCCCACCAAACCAGAATTTGAGCAAAGAACGGGTGTGACCGTTTTCAATGCAGGCTGGCTGCTACATACATATAAGGCGCGTTTCTTTACCCAAGAGCAGATCATATAGCAAATCAGGGGAGCAAAAAACGATACAGAACATATCAGAATAGTGAAAGGGAAATACACGTAGAAAATGGAGAATTCCATTGGTTCGGGGTGTGTCCTGGTTTAGGTAGCCTCCAAAGCTCAAGGTAAATTTCATGAGAAAACTCAAATTCGAATATATCCTTAGTGCAAATACAATTTAATAAATTTTATTTGGACAGCAGACTCATTTTTGCTGTTCCATTTAATTTTATAAAATTGATATTTTATTCACAGGAAATAAATTTTATGAGCTTCTCAAACTGTATAAGTGAACTGCATTGCACGCAGCGAACGCCGAATATTTTAACCAGGTTGATGGATGGCAAATTCGAAATTCAACTGGCAGTGTGGTCCATTACCAAATGAATGTCAGACGGAAACTTCTCAATTTAACAGTCAAATCGATTTTGAAATAAGTAGCTGTGGTGCTGTATTATATTTTACTATATACTTGGTAATGGCGTTTTGGTTAATATGTCATCATCATCATCGTGGCGTGACAGCCCGACGTCGGGCCTTGGCCGCCTGGATCGTTGTCCTCCAATTATCTCGGCCACGTGACCGCGTCCTTCAATTTTGGAAGCCCAGTATCTGCGCGGCGTCCACTCCTACTGAGCTCTCCCAACGAGATCTCGGTCGTCTAAACAGTCTCGCTCCGTCGATTCGTTCTGCATTCATTACTGTCTTTGGTATGCGATCATCGCCCATTCTTTGTACATGCCCTGCCCATTGAAGTCGTTATAGGTTGACGATTTTCGAAACTTCCAGCTCATCGTACAGTTCATACAGCTCATCGTTGTACCGGATGCGCCATCCATCTCGATCGCAAACAGCCCCGAAAATTCGCCGTAGAACCTTACGCTCAAAAGTGTCTAGCATGTTTCCGGAGGCTTCAGTTAGAGTCCATGCTTCGCAGCCATAGCATAACACTGGTCGTATAATGGTTTTGTACACGCGGAGCTTCGAGTTTCTGTGAACATGCTTCGATCTCATTATGGGGAGAACCAAGAAAAAAGTCTTATTAGCTAACTGTATCCGTCACTTGATTTCGTCAGTTTCGCTGGCGTCTGTTGACAAGTTGCAACCCAGGTATATGAAGTTGTTCACGAACTCGATGTTGAGGTCCCCCACATTGATGCTAGGTTGTGCAGGTGTCCTTTGTCATCGATTGTATTGTATCATTATTTTCGTTTTACCCTCGTTAATACGTAGTCCAACTTCTTTTGAAGCGGTATCGAGCGTATGTAAAAGTTCTACTGCGTCGGTCAATCTTCGGGACATGATGTTGATGTCGTCGGCGTACGCTGCTAATTGTGTCGACTTGATGAGTAGCGTCTTGCTGTTGTTCATATTAATAGTCATAGAAACAACAACGCCGACAGTAACTCAGGAAAACTTCCTTGCCAATTCGAAAAATAAAAGTCGGCTAATTTTAATGATTATGTCTAAACTAAATGAGGCCAATTTTTTTGTAAACAAGCAAAGGAAGACCCAGATAGGCTTATATTAGTTACACCCACCCGACAGCATCTCCGTATGTCAGAGTGATAGTTGTTGGAAACGATATAGACCTTCTAGTCATTATGGTAGGACTGTACATGCCAGTGCAAGCCAGGGAAAGGAAAAAATCTCTTTAACATTGTGCCATCCACCAAGTTCATTTGACGCTAATCTGATCTGGAACCTATAATCAAGGTGTTTACAGACCATGCAGCAAAATAGAGGAAATATTCACTGCAGGTCAACAATTTCTCCTTTCTTTATAGGGATTAGTGAAACCATGTACACCATTGAATAAGTTGAGATTCAAGCAGTACATCACCTTAGCTTATAAAATGACGCCTAATGTTGCTGCTCTACCACCGACTGAATCAGCAGCCCGACAGCATTCTCTTTGAGCTTATCATCGAGCAGTGGCTGGGTACAGAAAAAAAAACAGAAATTTTTGGGTGGAAAAGGACAAAAACGGGCTGATGTCAATCACCACATTGGATGATCCGTCACCTATCGAACTTCTTCAAGGAATTTCTTGGATTTCAAGAAGGACTGCAAAGGTAATTGCGGTTGTAGGTGAGCTGGCATGCACTGTTCAAAATTGTGCCAAACTTGCGAAGAAACTTGCGAAAATGCTCAACAGTATTACGCTAAAGATGACGCGGTTTTTGACGATGAACCTCCGATTGTACGGTTGGATGAAAATCAATGCGGCTTTGTGGAGGGTCGATCCACAGTCGATGCTATTCAGTGCTTGCGTGGTTCGATGGATTAACATCGGGATGCACGGACGGATTTGCACTTTGTGTTCATCGATTTGGAAAAAGCCTTCGACAGAGTTCCTCGTGAACTAATATGGGTGACCCTAAGAGCAGATATGGTCCCCGAGACATATGTTAAGATGATACCAGGCATGTATGATGGAGCAACTACAATACTAAAGTTAGATGCACAGCTGGTGAGTCTGAAGAGTTTCCGATTAAAGTCGGAGTTCACCTAGGCAGTGTATTGAGTCCCTTGCTCTTCAACATCATCATGCTCTATTTATTAACACTCATCTCTGACGACCTGGAAATGTCCTTTCTCTTCGCCGATGGGTAGCAAAGACATCGTTGCTTTGCAGGCTGCACTGAATAAGTGGTGTAAGATACTGAAGGATCATGGACTGAGGATTAGCATACAAAAGACTGAGTATCTTTGCTGTCCTTTCTCAGATCCAGAGAGACCGATACCAGATATCTTCATTAAAGGAGAGCAGTTGAAGTCCTGTACGAGGTTTAACTACCTGGGCTCGATGGTCAAAAAGGAAGCTGCCTGCGATGACGACATCAAACATCGCATCAGTGTCGGTTGGATGAAGTGGCGAGAAAACTCTGGAGTTTTCTGCGACAATGCCACGAAAGCTTAAGGGCAAGCTCTACAAAAAGGTCGTACGTCCCGAACTCATGTATGCCTCTGAGTGTTGAGTTATTTATAAGACATACGAAAGTAAAATGACTGCGACCAAGATCAAAATGCTACGGATGTCAGCCGGTGTGACCAAAACGGATCGCAACAAAAGTACCTACATCCGAGGCAGCTTGTTTATTGAGCAACCGATCAGTGAAAAGCTCGAAGATCGTCGTATGGATTGGTATTGCCATGTTTTAAGGCGTCCACCCGAGAACCCAGTCATGAAGGCACTATCAATGAATGTTCTATTTGCTGGACCCAAACGTCCAAGCAGACAGAAACACACGCGGCTCGATCAGAAGAAAAAAGCAACAACAACTCGTTAATCTTGGCGATGGTACGATCCAAGACCGAGCTGCCTGCAGAACGAAGCTGAGATTATACCGCTAAAATGGGCGAAGTGCCAACACAACACCACAGGCAGAGCAAAGCGAAGCCGCAGAGTGGTATGAAAGGGCAAGGAAGAAGAAGAACCAACGATTTAAAATGAGCAGCCTGAAGTATCTATATAACATTTCATTGGGGCGACCGGTAGCGCAGTGTGTTGAGGCATCAGTCTCATGTTTGACTACCGGCGTTTCGGGTTCGAATCCCGTCCACGACGACGTTTGTGGCCATGGATGTGCAGGAGGTGCATGCTGGCAACTGCATTCTCCGAAACCAGTTTATGCCACCGAAACGTCAACTGGGCCACATGGAACAGTTGACGCACTATGCCCCACAAGGGGTCAGGGCAATAGAGTATATAACATTTCACATCCTGTGAGAAAGAGAAGCAGCCCAAATCTTCAAGTGCGAAACGACTTCGTTAAAACTGAATCTGCCATTACTATCACAATAAATTTCAGTGTGCATATGATATTTTTACACGAGTTGTTCTCTGTGTAGGGTCCTGACAGCTTAAATTAAATTTGTAATTTCTTTTGAAATATATTTGATTTGATATTTTTTTCTTGTAGTATGACTTAGGGAATTTTTTTTTTAATATTTATTGGCACAGGGGTTGATTTTTCGAAATTACGAATATGGACTTGTTTAGAAAGTCAAATCTCAACGTCAATGCACTCTTGCACTCTAGCATCTAACCTGTTCCATCTGGGGAAAACTCTGGAAATTCTTATTCGCATGTATGTATTTAGTAATGTACTTCGGTTTTTAAGGGGCAATGTTGTAAAAAATTGTGCAGTTTCCGAGTAATAGGCAAAAAAAACCATGTATTTTAGCCGTCCGTCTGACGAAAAAACCTTTTGGCGAATATTTATTGGAAATTTAATACCGTTTATTTTTGCAATGAGAAATTTTGTCGAAAAGTCGATAGTTTCGAAGTTGTAAGCAAAAAACGAAAAAGGAGCGATGTTCGCGCAATTTCGCGCAGTTTTCTCGGAACGCATCAGTTTTTCGAGGTTGCAAAGTTGAAATTCGGTTCCAGCATCGCAAAAAAACATAAACCGAAATTTAAAAAAAAAAACTTTTATTTTTTCACCGCCAAACCCTAACAATACTGGACTAAGTGTCTTCAGTAGGAATCAAACCATGGGCCTAGTGAACAGACGTCGAACGAGCTAACCGTTGCTCCATCCAGGCTACAAATATATGTACAAATGTAGTAAAATTTCAAGTTGGAAATCGTATTGTGAATGTTGAGACATTGTCCTAGGTAAACTTAGTTTTATGATACGGGAAAGATTTGTTCGGATTTTTTTAATATTCGGTGGGAAGTGCCCTTGAAGTAATTTTGGTGTCTGTTTTCGATTTAACAGTTTCATTCTACAATACGATAAAATTCATTGTCAAGCTGATTAATAGTAATTGATTTTGACCTTGAATTTGTGCAAAACTTCACTATACATATATAGTTAGGGTGAATAATCGATCAGACACACCTAATTTAAAATGATTGCAAATACCTTGCCAGGCTGTGTTATGGTCTTCTAACTTTGTATCAAATATTTTAGTTTTCTACTATATGCCCTCGTACGTATTATATATGCTACACTGAACAACTTTAATTTGATATCCGATCACAGCATTATCCAGTACATTCCAATCTGCCATTTTTAGTGAATTTCAAGAAATATCAAATTATGCTTACGTTCGTACTTCACATAACTGGGACTAAGCCAACATCAACACTGTTGAAAATATGCGCAGCTAAACCTTAAATCGGTTCCCCAATATGGATAGAGGCCGAATTTTCTCAATTTGTATTTTCTTAACAGCAGCGGTTAAGTAACTAGTCACGCAGATACGCTTGTACACTCCATGGATACGTTTTCGAATTTGTGATTTCTATTCGGTTTAAAATTCAATTTGATTTGAGTTAATGATATCCATCCAAATCTACACTGCTCGCACATAAAACAACGAACAATAGGTAAATTGCCACTTGAAAGCAGGTAGTAATTAAGTTAATTGACCAAAATTGTTGTTTCCTTGTGGACGCATTACACCACTCAAATTGGGTCCAAAAGAGAGAGGATCAATCATCGATCATTGAGTTAAGATAGAGCTTGAAATGAGCTTATCTAATCGAACTGGATATATGTTGGCATGTAAAATAAAGAACCTCGAGGTATTGTTCATTCCGAGAAATTGTAAAGTTGTTGTGAATTATGGTACTATAGGATATAACGTAACATTTTACCTTGTTCAGTTGATCTTAAAGATAGATTTGGTAATTTGTAGGCTGTTTTCTGTTCTGACATGTGTTAAGAAACATTTCTTTTTCTCACTCAAAAGAGTGGGTATGCTATTAACCCTTTATGTGAAAGCGAAATGTAAAAAATATGAAAAGAACGATGATGTTCATCGGCACTTTAGGCCCGTCCATTTTCATTTTGATACATTTATTCTCAAGTTGTCTATGATTTGCTTTGTAATCTTAAAGTACCCATTCTTGCCCCTTACATATAACTTTGAGTTGCCTTCGAGGACACTAGGTTTTTCGGTACTTTATGTCCGTTACGTCCTTTAGTCGTATAGGATAGACCCTTACGTCGAGAGGACTGATATCATTACCCCGATTCAAAAATTACAGGTGTTTGCTTGGTTTAGTTTCTGTTTCAAGCCATGCTCAAGAAGGCGCAGTATTCCTGACAAAAGGAGTCAAAATGCCATAAACAGTAGTTCAGTGCGTTCGCCTCAAATCCGCAATCATATGACACTCATCTTGCCCGGACATCAGTTCATTTCTAAGAATGTCCTTGTTTTCTAGACCAAAGGACTCGTAATACCGTTAACAGTAGTCTAGTGCATTCGCCCCATAAGCGCCAATCATATAATGTCCATCTTGCCTATATACCATTTCATTGCCAAGAATATCCTTTTTTCCTCACCAGAGGACTCAAAAAGTCATCAATAGTAGTCTATTGCGTTCGCCCCAAGACCCTCAGTCATATGATACCCTTCGTGCCTTGATATCACTTCATGACCAAGAATGTCCTTTCTTTTTAATCAAAGGACTTAAAACGCCATCAGTCCTGACTAAAGGACGCAATGTGCCTTCAACAGTACTCCAGTGTATTGATCTCATCACCTCCGAATCAAAACATTTTTACCCGCCGCCCGAACCACATCGGCGCAAGTGCGGGACGAAAGTTTTATCCGCACCAAGGAGTCCACTAGCACCTGCCGTTGAGGCGACATTAGCTTCTGCGATAAACAACTAATTTGACCCGCCAGAAGGATATCATCGGCGCGCAAATTTGTGGCGGGATCAATTCCTGATTCGCGAGTCTGAAGTGTAATTCCCTGCGATCATTTTGATCTCTCTCTCAATTGCCCAAAGGGGGGCATAGCGCGTCAACATTTGACGTTTCGACGACATAATCTGGTTTCGGAGAATGCAGTTGCCAGCATGCACCTCCTGCACATCCATGACCACGAACTTCGTCGTGGACGGGATTCGAACCCGAAACGCCGGTAGTCAAACATGAGACTGATGCCTCAACACACTGTGCTACCGGTCGCCCCCAAAATGGCGATTATTTTGACACGCCATCAAATTCTGCTATCGTAGCGCAGTTGTTGTTCGGTTTACCCAGTTCAAGAATTTATAGATAGCGAACAGCACAAGCGCGAGTGACGTGAATAAAAGAAAGAATTTAAACATATAATTGCTTACGCGGCCAGCTAATGCAAATCTTGGAATTCATTCGGGCGTCGTTGTATCACGGGGCGACGAATATAGCAATCCCTTGAAAGCATTTTTATGCTAGATCGAAATTACAGCCCACATTTCTGACTCTGATGCTTGCAATCGATCATCAATCAACGGCAACGGTTTACCGCCCACAAATCTGTACATGGGAGTTGGAGGCTATGGTGTCTTATGAAGGACTTATTGAAGAATCCTTTCGTTGACAAGTGTGTGTGTATCTGTGAGGTGCATTTGAGTGACAATGTCATGCTGCCGTGCTCAGGAGCAACAACAACAATCCTTGCTCGTAGCGATGACGTATGCTGTCAAGTCGATGGAGACAATTTGCAGTGCGATAAAACGCGTTTTTTGAATGAGCTGTCGCCTTCGTGAATAATAGCTTTGGATTTAAATTTTTTTTTATTTGTCCTTATTTTTCCCAAGAAATAAATAAACAAATATCAAATCTGGCGTTACCTTTTTGGAAGATTCCGCAAACCATTTTCAGGTCAACGTTGGTTAAATGGGGTTAAATTCCTCCCTGCGATTTTGTTCATCTAGGGAGATACCATAATGTTGGCCTAGGTACCTCGTTGGTAGAGTGGGCTGTGAGGCCGAGGTCCGCTCCAGCTGGACCCGGAGTATTGTCGAGGTAGATGAGCCTGTCGACGGCCATTGCCTTTAAATAGTTTCTTTTATTTATTTATTTTTGTCTTTTATATTTTTTTTTTAAGGTCGAGGGGCCTTTGGTATCTTTGTGTGTGCTGTTGTTCCCTAGCCCCGATAAATTTTTAGAACAGTAATGGTAGGGACAGCGAGATGACAAAAACGCCGGCCACACCTCCCGTTAATTAGTTACAGCAAGCTCGTGCCGCCGCCTATCCCGCTGAGGAGTTTTCGCCTGATAACATTGCCGGACCTTGACGGTCACTTCGGGAAACTTTTACTCCGTCCCCATGGACACTTAGATGTTCATTAACACTTGTTCATTGCATTCTTGGCAACAAGCTTTTCCTCTGATTTTTATTAGATAAATTTAAGAAACAAGGCTAAATTATTAGTTGAGATTAAGTACTTATTTCAGCCTTCTTGCTTGTGTAGTTTTCCAGTTACTGCGTTTTCAGCAATGTCAAATCGACGTAGTGCTCGACACTGCAACCACAAAGGGCTATAACTGCCAGAAAGTAAAAAAATAGGATGAAATGAATGATGTTAACACGATTTGATCATAATAAAATAGATAATTAACCCTAATCTGCTCCTTGCTTAGAAATCTATGCAAATTCAATATTCTTTTGATTATATTTCCCAAAGCTTCGAACGAAAATTCATGAAATTTTTTGACTTTGTACCGATCGTTTCCTCGAGCCAAAAATGTTTTTTTTTTTTTAGAATACCCAGAAACTTACGTTGTCTTGCCTCTGCGTAATTTTCTACGCATATGTGAGCTTACGGTATTTCGGCTCATTTTGCAAAGCATTTGCGATGTATCATGCATTGTCCAACGAGTATGTATTGTACTTAGTCTCATTTTGAGTAAGTTTCGATAAATTATGTCCAATCCAAAGTTACTTACAAGTGAGGAAATCGAAACAATTCTCAATGAATGTGACAGTGGAAGTGATTTCTCCGGAGGGAGTGATGACGATTTCCTTGAAGAAGATGATTTTGACATGCTAGCGGGGTAGCCATCCGTTTCGGATGAAACGCAGGATCGACTATTTGTCTCAAAGTATGGTGCTATTTGGAATCCAAAGTCAGTGTAGGTGTCAGGGGGAAGACATCGGAATGAAAATGTGATTGCTCTTATTCCTGGAATAACGAGATTTGCGAAATCCCGTGTTAGGAACATCGCTGATGTATTCATGCTCTATTTTCCACCTCTGGTTTAAAACATGATTCTCACATTTTGCAATGCCTACGCAACATCAGTCTTGGGTCAAAATTGTCCGCATATTACATCAAATATGCTACGTGCATATATCGGAGTGCTGATTTTGACTGGAGTTTACAGGTGACATTGTGTTGTTTTTATTATCCAAGTACGCATTATTCTATCAATAAAATTTTAGATCAAAAAATGTATCCATTGTCGATTTATTTGACGATGAATATTGTCGCCCTACTTTCCGAGCTATTATGTCGAAAAAACAATTCCAATTTATAAATCGTTTCATCTGCTTCGATGATGTAATGAGCAGACCACAAGAAAAATCTAACGATAAGTTTGCACCGATTCGGGAATTATTTGAGAAGTGGTTAAGCCTTTTGCCTGACTATTTCAACCCATATGAATGCGTAACCGTTGACGAACAACTCCTTGGTTTCCGGGGCAGATGTAAATTTAGACAGCACATGCCTTCAAAACCCGAAAAATATGGTTTGAAATTTTGGCTTTTAGTATGTTCCGAAACCGGCGACGTTTGGAAAATTCAGCCCTATTTGGAGAAAGCAATTAGTGCAAACGGTCCGGAAAAACATCAAGGTGCTCGTGTTGTGCTAGACTTAGTAGATGGCTTGAAAGGCCATAACATTACAATGAACAATTTTTTTCGTCCTATGATCTTGGCCAACAGTTGCTAAAAAAAAGGAATCACAATGGTTGGAGCAATGCGAAAAAATAGACGTATTCCACCAAAGCTCCTTCGGTGTAAGAAACATCCCTTGTTTCAATCGACGTTCGCTTTCACGGTCAACACAACACTGGTCTCCTATGTCGGATTTTTTATGATACAAGTTCTATTCTATTTTATAAATAAATCACAATATACGTTTGTAGGTGGTATCGATACAGTTGAAAAGATATTGTCTTGCTATAGCTGCAAAATAAAAACAAATAAATGGCCTATGACAGTATTTTCGAATATGATTGATATTTCAGCTCTGAATGCATTCATGATCTGAAAGATCTGATCCAAACTGGCAAACTACCCAAGTGACAACTAGGCGAAGGAATTTTCTTTGTGAAGTTGGACTAGCTCTGTTACAGCCATATAAGTTGGAAAGAAGTGTTTTGCCACTTTCAATGTGAACATTGTCAATGATTTAATCTGTAAGTCGCAAATTACAAAACAGTTCCCCAAACATGCAGCCGTCCTTGCAACTCAACTGTGAGCTCACAGGTTCCCGAGAAGGATCATCAATTACAACGACATTAGAAATACCATCAAAATGATCAAAGAGTGTCCCTCCGCAAATAAAAAGCCGATCTAGGTGATATACTCGTTGCGAAAAGAAGTTAGAAATGAAAAACCAAATGCATGAATCCATTTGTTGCTTCTGCTAAAGGGGGGCTTGCAAGGACAAACAGAATCGAAACGTTTGTATAAAATGCATTGAAGACAAACTAATTTAATAAATTAAACCCATTTAATAATATACATACATATTTGTCTTGTAATTTCTATGAAAATTCCATTTGCATGCGTAGATTTCTAATCAGAAGGGAAGACAACGTAAAGCCCAACATACATCAGCCGGAATTTCTGTCCGGAAAAACTGATCAGGCCCGGCCTTAAGGAATTCCGGATCTTGTATGGCTGCTTCAGGCCGCCGGACAGGCCTTTAAGGCGGCCGGATGGATAATTGCAAATCGATCTTATCGCCATAGAATGAAAGTATCTATCTATTGCTTTGAATTGTACGGCATTTTACTTTCCATAGCCAAGCTTCAGATACATTCGCCTATTGGACAAAACTGCAGTGAAAATTAATTCTAGTCACACGGCCAGACAGTTCGCCTTGAGGCGGCCGGACAGGCCATTGAGGCGGCTGGATGGCCTGTCCCGCCGCCTCAAGGCGAACTGTCCGGCCGCGTGAGTAGAATAAATTTTCACTGGAGTTTATTTTAATAGACGAATGTATTCAGTGTATAACTTTGCTTCCGCCGTTTTCCGACCCAACCGTTTGTCGGAAAACGGCGGAAGCAAAATTGTATACCTAATATCTGAAACACGCGGCTGGACAGGCCGCCTCAAGGCGAACTATCCGGCCGCAAGAGTAGAATAAATTTTCACTGAAGTTTATTTCAATGGACGAATGTATCTGAAGCTTGGCTATGGAAAGTAAAATGCCCTACAATTCCATCCAATAGATAGATACTTTCATTCTATGGTGATAAGATCAATTTCCAATTATTCATCCGGCTCAAGGCGCCCTGCACATGCCATTGACGATCCGGAATTCCTCAAGGCCAGGCCTGATCAGTTTTTCCGGAGAAAAATTCCGGAACGTGTGTGGTAGAGGCCTGGCGGGAACGATTTTCCTTCCGACCGCCTGAAACGACCATACACGATCCGGAATTCGTCGGCCTGAACAGTTTTTCCGGACAGGAATTCCGGATGGTCTATCCGAGGGTCAGATGAAGCTTAATTTTTGAAACAGAACAAAAATTCAAGGAAACGGTAATGGGGAAAACAAATTTTAACTTTAAAAATTTAATCGTATAACAATTAAACCATTTGTTTGATTTCTACCAAATAAATTTTGCATTTTAGAGTAACGTACTGACTACGTAGTCCGGATGGCGCAATGGTTAGCACGCTCGCCTTCTACGCACTGGGCCCCGGTTCAATTCCCACTGAATGCGGTTGTTTTCGATGAAAAAGGGAATTTACGTGTCGGACTAAGAGCCCACTCAGCTGTTAAATGAGTACTCATTTATGGGGTAAATAACTCGGTTGAGCATGTTACTGATCACACACCTCTGCACAAGAAACCGTCACGATCTAAAAAATGAGATGATGCTAACTCATCTCGAGGCCATGGTTCGAATTGGACTGTTGCGCCAGTTATTTATTTTTATTTTACTGACTACGAATGACTTTCATTTGAGTGTTCAAGTTATCGTAGTTTTCTAGCTACAATACATATTGTGTTTTTAGTAAAGTGAGGTAGACAGTTATTTTTTTTAAAAAGAATGTAAAAGCAAGTAGCAGATAAAGGGTTAAGAATTTGAAAAAATATTCCTCAATATTTTGTGCTGGAAATTACTTGGGGAATCACGTGGCAGTGCGTTTATACGCCAATTTCCGGCCTCTTTAGCTCGTGAGTTTAATATTAACGTTAGGTTTCACTAATATAACTTTCTCCATAGGGCAGCATCCAGCACTAAGGTATCATCATCATCGTCGTGGCGCGACAGCCCGACGTCGGGCCTTGGCCGCCTGGATCATTGTCCTCCAATTATCTCGGTCACGTGACCGCGTCCTCCAATTTTGGGAGCCCAGCAGCTGCGCGGCGTCCACACCTACTGAGCTCTCCCAACGAGATCTCGGTCGTCCTCGCAGTCTCGCTCCGTCGACTCGTTCTGTATTCATTACTCTCTTAGGCATGCGATCATCGTCCATTCTTTGTACATGCCCTGCCCATTGAAGTCGTTGTAGTTTGACGATTTTCGAGACTTGCAGCTCATCGTACATTTCATACAACTCATGGTTGTACCGGATGCGCCATCCATCTCGATCGCAAACAGCCCCGAAAATTCGCCGTAGAACCTTACGTTCGAAAGTGTCTAGCATGTTTTCGGAGGCTTGAGTTAGGGTCCATGCTTCGCAGCCATAGCATAGCACTGGTCGTATAATGGTTTTGTACACGCGGAGCTTCGTGTTTCTGTGCACATGTTTCGATTTCATTATGGGGAGAACCGAGAAAAAAGTCTTATTAGCTAACTGTATCCGTCGCTTGATTTCGTCAGTTTCGTTGGCGTCCCTTGACAGGTTGCAACCCAGGTAGATGAAGTTGTTCACGAACTCGATGTTGAGGTCCCCCACGTTGATGCTCGGTTGTGCAGGTGTCCTTGTCACCGATTGCATCATTATTTTAGTTTTACCCTCGTTAATACGTAATCCAACTTCCTTTGCAGCGGTATAGAGCGTATGCAGAAGTTCTTCTGCGTCAGCCAATCTTCGGGACATGATGTTGATGTCGTCGGCGTACGCTGCTAATTGTGTCGACTTGATGAGTAGCGTCTTGCTGTTGCCCATATTCATGGCCCGAATAACGTATTCCAGTGCTAGGTTGAAGAGCGTCGGTGCCAGTCCATCGCCCTGTTTCAAACCAGTGCGTGTTTCAAATAGATCAGTAAGTCTATTCTGGATCCTGACTTGTGAGACGGAGTTGGTCAACGTCATCTTTGTCAGTCGCACTAATTTTGCTGGTATACCAAATTGCAGCATGATGTTGTACAGTACTCCACGATCGATACTGTCGTATGCCTGCTTGAAGTCGACAAAGATTTGGTATACGTTTACGTTGTATTCCCAGCACCTCTGGAGTATCAGTTTGACTGAGAAGAGCTGATCGGTTGTGGAGCGACCAGGTCGGAAACCGCTTTGATATTCGCCAATGACTCGTTCTGCGTACGGCTTTATTCTATTTTCCAGAATTTTCGTCAAAATTTTATAGGACGTACAAACTAGTGAGATGCCCCTGTAATTCTCAGGTATCATGACCATGTGCATATGATCAACTTGTTAAGCTTCCAATGATTTCAGTCAGAAACCTAAACAAATATCCACAATATTTCAATCAAATGCCACTAATTATCTTAAAACGTTTGCAAGACCAGTTGCAAGTAATCCTTATGTAAATTAAATCTGAGATACATTTATTTATTGCTTATCATTTATACCCACGCAATGAACTTCTACGTTTAACCAAAGAAGGCAATAAATTGTAAATATTGACATAGTGTGCTAATGGTATGCTAATTTATTCAATTGGTTTAATATTCATTGGCATTGCATTTAGCTAATCAGTACTAGTAGTATTCAAGTGTCAGACGGTTTTTCCTGCTTTCGTAGTATTAGAGATTATTTGGAGAGTTATTGAATAGAAAACTGGGCTATGTTTCCGTGAATTAGGAATTGAACGCGCCGACTTTAAACTAGATATCAGCAAATTGAAACTTTAGGTAATATCCTTTAGTAATTTGTGTCTATCTATTGTTTGAATAAAAAAGATTGGTTTAACGAACAAATTGTTAGCCTTCGAATCGCAATCATTTCCATATGTTTTTCCATATCATGTCATATTTCATGGTTTTCAGCTACTTATACAGAAACCTAATGAATATGTCCTGTGCAAATCTCACCATCTTGCTGTTACAATTCCACTGAAAGAAAACTACTTACGAACCTTAGGTCCTATCCTTGAGATCTTTTGAATTAATGATGCACGTACGACCATTCAACAAATTTCTAGCAATGCACCCATTCATAATTCCCGACTGCTAATAAAATTACATCCATGAACAAATCATTTTAATTCTTCATCGAATCCTATAAGATATACGAACTTTCTCTCTAATCAACATAGCGGTTCCGAACGTGGCTTATCCAAAAAGGAAATAGTGAAAAATTGCATTCCGCAAGCAACTTCGACATCAGGCTTCTTAATCTTTCGACATTCTATACGTTCATAAGTCTTGTGTGTTGCAGTTACAGTAAACTTTGGATACGTTGGGGATAGATCTAATGTAGTGCACGCAAAAAATAGACGTACGAGTATCTACGTATCCAGTTGTGGTCCATGGAAATGAGAAATATTGCATTTTACAATCAGTTACCATTGAATGAATGCACCAACTTCAGTGCAGTGATTGCACGTACAAAAGTGGTCCAGCTATGTTAGCTAGCATGGTGGCTATCATTTGCATCAAACAGACCAGCCTAGCCTACATCTCTCACCGAATGACATTTTCATAGAAAATAAATCAAAAAGCATGTCATACTATACCACAAGAATAACTTTGATTCAGTCTATGGAAAATATGGCGTAGATCACGTAATTTAAATCAGTTGCATTGCATTGCAATTGAATGCAAATCAAATAGAAAAACGATGTTGAAAAATGTACATTTGCAGTTGGATTTGAAATGTACGATCGGAGCGAGGAAAAAACTAAGTTTGCGAAAAATTTAAATAAGACAACTATTATGATGCAATATGCTTGAAAATATACGCCCGAGTATTTAATTCAAGAAGCTGGATAGCTTTTTGTGATAATATATTAGTTCATTGGTATTAGACAAACTAGACTGTAACAACTACATAGGTAATTAATTACCTTAGTACCTACATAGGGGCATAGCGCGTCAACTACAACTGACATTTCGTTAGTATAAAGTGGATTCGCTGCCCATTTATTCGCATACCTGCAACAAGTCGGGAAAGGTTGTGGCTTAGTTTTACGCCTCACGCTGGAGCCTCAATAACCTTAAAATCTACTGCTTCACTGACTACTCTGACATTGTAGGCAATGAATGAGCAGATGAGCTTGCCAGAGAGGCAACTGCTGCCCCCTACAGTGGCCCAAACGCTTACTGTGGCATACCAATCTGCCTTGTCAGGAAGCAGATAAGGGATTAGAAGCGCTAGAGAACTGCTTCGTTGTGGGAACCCCTCCCTGGTATGAGACAATCTTAATACTATTCCCGTAGCCGTACTCTTGATCTGCTCAACTTATGCGAAAAACGGGCCAGAATTAACAGTGGACTTCTCACAGGTCACTTCCGTCTTCGAGATCACTGCAACACTATGCGCATCATTTCAAATTCATAAGTTGTCGTTTTTGCAAGTTCGACGACGAAACTCCAGAACACATCTGCTTTGAATGTAAAGTTCTTGTTCGCGGTCGAACAGAAATTTATAAGACAACCGTACGACCTGTACTATGCCGCAGTTGTAAGACCTAGACTCTTACTCAGTCTCCTGAAAAAAGTATTTAGTGCCTGTGGAAGCAAGGCTATAGTGGGCAAGGCACATTATACGAATCTTAAGGAGCCATCCGTAAAAAAATTTAACGGAAGCAGTTTGATCCGAGACATATGGGGGCGGTGACTTGGAGAGTTATGGTGCCCTCTTTGATGTTTTACTAAATACGCCACAGAATCTGGATGTGAGCGCAGACACTTTTAACACAACTTGCTGAATAATGGACTTTTTCTATCCATTCGGTGAATTAATACTCCTGAAATACACGATTGGTGTTTAAAATTTAATACCTTTACTTGGTGTATTTATTTCACCGGTGGTGTAAAAGGCAATATATTTACCAAAAATACACAACCAGAATCGAAAAAAAAAACCGAACAGAAGTTGATAATCCGAGACGTGGTGGCGCTCGATGGTCGTGTTTATTTAGTCACCGCTCTACGATCCAGGGAATGGAGGTTCGATCCTCGGCGGAAACAAAAAACTGCCCGTGGATACTAATAAAACTCTTACTGCGCTCCGAGCTTCCAGTATAAAGCCGGCGCGGATAGGAGGTACATACATGCTAGCAATTGCACATCCGAAAAGTAGAAACGCTATCGAAACGTCAACAAAGCACAGAAATGCAAGAGATGTTGTTGCGCCCGTGCTCCTGGAAGGGTCAAGGCAACAAACAATGTGCCCAGCAAACTTTAAAAAAGAACTGATGAAAACCAAAGCACAATCTGCATACCATAATGTTACATATGTTGAAACAATCGAATTATTGCTAGGTCAGATCTCCAATAAGGAGACGCCCCTTAATTATTTTATTTTTTAGGGATATATTCTTCCATGAATCTTTGAAAGTTAATATCACCCACGTCATAGAGGAAATAGGCATAGCCGTCTTTACTAAAAATGAAACAGGAATATAGAGGGCTACGCCCGCAATCCGTGGGTTTTTTAGCAAGCGCTTATTTTGGTATATAAATATCGGCTCCTTGCTCTTCTTGATACCACTCAAATATATAAAAAAACATAATTAAAATGTCTTACCCACTTACATTTTACATGCCATTTCATATTACGTGATTGTAACGAAACTTAGAAGATATTATTGCCTAAGGTGTTGGTTATCGTTGGCCATCAGTACGTTTGACCTCGAACGTGTTTAAGGCATGCAGAGGTGTGCTAACTGCAACTATAGAAATAAACTATTATTTACCTATTCTGAGAAGATATACAGATTCCATTATTTTCCATTTTTTGTCGGAACCCACCTTCCTGTAAGTTTTCATAATTCTAAGTATAACGGTCTCGAAATGCAAGGGGAAGGGGACAAATTACGAACTAATATTTTGTCCTCCCCAATGTTCCCCTTTCTACAAAGTTCAAGAAAATGGGAAAAAATGGAACGTACTCAACATTACCTTTCTGACGACAACTCATACCAGTCGATAAAAAAAATTGACCTTAATTTCGCCTCTATGTGCACTGCAATTCACATTACGAAAAACAACATGAAAGTAGTACTCACACCTATGAGGCCGGTAGGTGTATTTTTTGTGTGGATAGTGTCAAAATGCCTAAATTTAAATTAATGTACTATTATTAAATATTATGTGATTGTAATAAAACTTCGAGACATTATTGCCTATAGTGTTGGTTATCATTGGCCATCAATATTTTTGACCTGTGATGCGTTTAAGGGGTGCAGGGGTGTGCTAACTGTAACTAGAGAAATGTACTATTATTAATCTTTTTGGATGAGATATCAAAATTCTACGATTTTTCGTTTTCAATGCTAGTGAAATGCCACTTTCTTGCAAATTTTCATATTTCTAAGTATAACGGTCTCGAAATGCAAGGGGGGGGACAAACTCGGATCACATATTTTCCCCTCTACCTCATTTCCCCTTTTTCAAATTTGATGAAAATACCAAAAATGGAATGTACTCGGTGTTACCTTTCTCATGATACCTCATGCCTATACCAGATGAAAAAAAAATTTAACCTTCATTTCCCCTCTATGGGGACCTCCCCTTAAAGTCAGCCTATTACAACGAATCGCTTTCTCTGGCGAATTATAATAATTCTACATATTCCCACAAAATTTCATATATGAAGCTTTAGCGGTTCGTGAGATATTTCATGGACAGACGGACAGACAGACAGACAGACGGACAGACGGACGCATGACCGATTTCATAAGGGTTTTGTTTTTACTACAAAACCCTAAAAATTACCAAAAATTGGCCTTATCTTCCTTGGATACTGCTTGAACATCGTAAAAAATAAAGTCAGTTGTGTTTAAAAAAGAGTAAATATAGTAAAAACCAGTCCGAAGCGTATATACCCTAGACTTGTACAGACCTAGTGGTGATACCAAAAGTCCCAATTGGCAACGACCATATGCATTAAAAGTGGGTCTCTTATATGGCCAGTTCATAGGGGAGGTTGGCACTCATTCAGTGGGGTCTTGACCATTCTCAAAATCAATTAACTAACCCATTCTACAAATATTTATCCAATTTTTCAAGTCGCTAGCTTCATTCTATCGGAAATTAACGCTTATTTTTAGTTTCACTTGTAGGGGAGGTGGGGGTTCCTTGAGTCGGATCTTGGCCAACATTTCCATCAACCAATTAGATCCCCCTACAAACATTTAAACAAAATTTCAAGTCTCTAGCTTCATTCTATCGAAAGTTATCGCTTATTTAAAGTTTCATTTCTAGGGGAGGTAGGGGTTCCTTAGGTCGGATCTTACCCATCTTTAATGCTTACTAACTCAATCTCACTTTCAACATTTTACCAAAATTTCAAGTTGCTGGCTTCATTCTATCAAAAGTTATCGCTTATTTGAAGTTTCATTTGTAGGGGAGGTGGGGGTTCCTTAAGTCGGATCTTGCCCATTTTCAATACCAACAAAGTAGGTCTTATTAGCAACATTCTTTCAAATTTTCAACTTGCTAGTATCATTTTTTCGAAAGTTATCGTAATTAAAGGAATATTTAATTTTTGGAAATTTGTAGGGGAGGTAGGCGTTCCTTTGATCTGATTATGCCCAACTTACATAATCTTAAGCAGCTTCTCACTTCAAGATTACACGCCAAAAATCAGGTATCTACGTCAATTGGTTCAGGAGTTATAGACAAAAAACCTGAAAAGTAGGGTAGTATGGGGTTCTTTGTAAGAAAATTACCGTTAGTTTTCAACTTATCAGTTTTATTTTCCCAGGAGAGTATGAGATTACCCTCATGGCGGATGAGGAGCCTCGGGAAGGGACAGCCGGAGTTATAGACCGGGACCGCGTAAACATCAAAATGCCATCCTCATCGTGCAAACTTGTCATCGAAGCCACTGCGGTTGACAGGCCGAACATGAGATGGTTAAACGGCGATACGCGCCAAACAACGAAGTCGATTTGGCCAAAACTTGACCCTAGTCGCTCCGCTACACTGCTTTCACTGAAAAGAAAACACATTGACAGAGTTGTGGGGGTTATTACTGTCCTATAGAGCTTGCCTGGAAGCTTCATATTCCTCATAATGACTATTGCAGAAGCTGTGATGACATGGGTGAGGAGGAGAGCATTCTTCATGTTTTTTGTAACTGTTCGGCCCTGGCAGAGAGGCGAAGGAAATTTCTGGGTTCTTGTTTTTTTTTCGGAACTGGAGCACCTTAAGGATACGAGTGCAATTCAATTCATCTCAATCGCTATATTCCAAGCACAGGGTGGTTTGTTGCCTAGGTTTAATTAGCTGACTTTGGTGGTATCACAACGGACCCGGAGGTGACCTATGTGTGCTGTGCGGTAGCATGGCAGCCCCTTTACCTAACCCTAAATAAAAAAAACTCTGATCTTCCTGGCTGTGATTTGAATTATACTCAAATTTCTTTTCCTATAATAATGAATCTTAATAATGAATCTCAAGTTTTCAATATGCGTTTTCTATTTCCTCTGAAGAATTTTCATAGCTCTGATCATAATAAAAGTGATGAAGTTAAACCAATGTCTTGGCTTGCATTATGTACATAGTTATTGTTGCGATCCAAGAATTCAAATCCATGTATGGAGATTGAAAATTAATGAGAAGTAATTTCTTATTATTCGAGTCAACTCATAAAAAAAAATACAAACTTCATTTACCGGCAAAGTCTGTATTTCTAATAAGTTTACATGTGCTTTACTCATGTCTAATTATTCCGTAGATGGTTGACAAGCACAAGGAATTTTCTTTACTTCATTCCACTTCTAATCAGATCCATCTTGCTCTAACACTAAGATGAGCACAGAGCATATTTGCTCCTTGAATCCGATCATTCCAATGCTAATGTACACGTATAAAGATGCATGTCTGATATGTAATATTTCAGTATCTAGAATCTCATAACAAGGCTCGAGAACTTTAAAGAATGTGATGTAATGTACATTTCTGGCAGGTGATTCACATAACATTATCAACAAGTAGTCATCTACGGGAGGATTCCCATGAAATTGAAGACGAAAAAAGGAGATAAAGTATAAAAATTGAATTACAGTCGCCCACCGTATGGATTATTTATTGTCTCTCATTGTAATTAATTACATCTTCTGATGGTCCGAAAGGTTCTCGGCTGACATGATGTTTTGAGGTGAATTTAAAATATCTACTCGTACTCGTGCAGGTACCTTATGCCCGTGGGGAATGATGTTCCGTAAAATGTGAAGATTGCTGCCAGTTGATGTTCATGCCTACACACACACACATACAAACACGTTCCCTGAAGTTACACTTTAAATGTACCATTATTTAGTATTACTTTGAAGTCCATTACCAACATGGTTCATGTATGATTGCGATCAAATGAACTTTCCGATGCTAAGAACATACCATGTTTGGATTTGTAGGAGAATGAGGTGCAGACAGACTGCGAAAGACCCCAAATAGACTCCTAGAACACAATGAAATTGGAAAATGATACTGATTTATTTTAATTTATTTTAAATGGGTGTCCTAATACGCCACTTACGGTCTTCGCTGCCATATCCACAAAGCGAATATTGAAGAAGAACTCTTTTATTATTGAACTATTAAACATTGTTTTCTCCTATGCTGAATGAGTATAGCTGATACACGAAAAGAGTGTGTGATTTATCAATTTTTTGCACGCACATATTCTGTACAATATGATGGCGCCTTAAGATTCAAAGTCCCACAGTTCCATGCTATAATATCACTTTTATTGCAATATAATGGTCTCGGCGCTCATCATCATGATCATTGCGATCATGTGTACTCCAAACTCGTACTCGTATAGGCGGCAGAAAGCCAGTAAGGTAGTGAGTCTTTCTGAACTACCTTTTTTTTGAAACATCGTCCATAGAAAAATGCAAGTGTAGTGTTGCAGAAGAAAGAAGAATGCAAAGCGCAATGATAATCCTTCAGACATTCGGTTTCAGTGTGCAACAAAGGCTTTTTAAAATCCCACCATGAAACATTGTTTCATGTATCCATCTATCTATCCATCCATCCATCACGTATTCAATTGAATAGACATCGCGATTAATGGATGTTCAATAGAGTCGTTTATTATTTCGATTTCACTGTAGGCTAGAAGACGACTTGAATATCGCCTAATAAAATAATAGTTCAACAATAATAAATTCTTTTGCAATAAATGCAATGAATACTGATGACGCTTTGCAACCGATGTCTTCCATCTATATACGAGCACTTCATATTTGAGACTGTAATCACGATACCGAAATGGAATACATTTAAGAGCATCATTTCATGTTTGAGATAATGCAATTTGATATCATAGCTTATTGCTAAGGGTAACTTAAGACAGGTAAGACGATCGAAATCTAAATGGAAAATTTGAATGCATCAGTAATGGAATCCTTCAGATAGATATATTGAAGAATTGATTACATTCATAATGCAAATTGCGTATTTTTCCCCTAGCCAATAAAAAAAACACAAGTAAATGTATATAAAGATTATTGATTAAATGCCAAATGTACTTATATATACTCAGCATACCCCAATATAAGTCGTTTCGTTTCAGGTCATTTCGCACTTGAGTCGTCAAATAATTCCAACCCCTCCCCGATTAACGAATACCTTGCCTTACACTTATACCCCACATACACGGAGCGATCCGTCGCCCGATCGATCGGTCGATGGATCTCCATAAAATATCAGCTGATCAAAATTATATGGAACTGTAAAAAAAAATCGTCAACGATAAGTGCATACACAGGCCGATCCATCGGCCGATATCGATATCGGGCAATGGATCGGCCAATCGCTAAGTGTTGGGTATTACGTCGATCCTCGAAATTCGAAAATTTATAATCGGTCGCCGTTCTGAAAGCACTCTGATCTGGATCGAGAATCTGACTTTTTCGGTTTCTCTTTCATATGCTTTCTCCTCCGATAAAATATGTACCGAGATCTGTTAATTTTTGTCGCGCTCGGCGGCCGTAATCGTTCGGCCGCCGCTCTACGATAATAATCTAGAGCTCGGAGATCAAATCTCGGCGCGATCAAAAACTGCCTGTGAGTAATAATAGAACTCTCACAGTGCTCCGAGGTTGTCAGTATAAAGACGGCCCGGATAGGAGGCGCGTGCTAGCAACTGCACTTCCGAAGAGTATGCTATGCTATTGAAACGTCAACAAAGCAAAGAAATGCTAGAGATGTTGACGCGTTCATGCTCCTGGAGAGGTCAAGGCAATTAGAGAGAAAGAATTTTTGGATCAGAATACTTCAGATCTGGAGGGGAATATTTTTTTAAATCCAAAAATTGACAGTTCCCGGTACATGTTTGACCGGAGGGAAAGCATATGAAGGAGAAATCGAAAAACTCAAAATCTCGATCCTGGTCACAGGGCTTTCAGAACCGCGACCAATGCATCTAAAATTGTGCCATATGTTTTTGAATGGGGTACAATTGGACATAAAGGATGGTGACGAAAATCATTACGTCATTTATTTTACACGATTCGTGGCTTTTACAAACCTTTAAATGGGATGAAACAGCTCTTTATTAGGTTTCATAAATTGTGAGATTTTGCATGAAAAATTATAATTTTTCAGCTTTGGCTTTACACGTATAGGGTAATAATTAGTCAAAATTAAGGAATGAATATTAACACAATTTGAACGCAATAGAACAGAGATGATTTTAACGTAACAAAATGAATATATTATGTGTATAGAAGTACGAAATTTTAAAAGGTTAAAGCAACAATTTTTATTTTTAAGAGCAATATCTAGTAAATAGTTTATCCTATTTTCATGGGCTGAATTTTTTATTTGAGGATGAAGTATTTTAGCTGTCATGCAGTATTATTGCATCATTCTATAATAAGTGCCGTAAGTATCACCATACACTGTCGAATTCCAACTCGAACTCGAACATGGTACAAGTGGACCGATTTTCTTCAGGTTTATGTGAAGTAGTCTTGGCATGACCTGCTCCTCTTGCGGATCAGGTTGACCTACTCCGAGTCCGACAACGGAGTAGGTTCAAGAAACTAGGTCGCACACCTACTCCGGATATGAAACGAATTTGTCGTCCATCATGGAGTTGCAGATGGAGTGAGAGAACAGAAGAGTGGGTGAACTAGATTCGTCGAAGTCTGCGCAGTACTGAGGGTTGTGATTCCTTAATCGCGGACCGAGCGTATTTAGAGGAACCCCACACCAGGGACAGTTGATTCACAACCCACAGTATCGCCCAAAGTATGAATGGAGAATTTCGGTTTGAAACGACCTGGGCTAGCTCCACGCCTAGGGGGTTGCGACCCCCCTCATATAGCTCAAAGTCGCCCGTTTGTCACCTTTTATGTGTACCTGCATCCGTTTCGTCCTAGCATATCTGGAACCAGCATTTTTTTTTTGCCTATACACAATTTCGGTTTCAAATCGAAATCAGGTATGCGAAGGAAATCGAAAATAGCCATGTACAAACTCAATTTCGTTTTAAACCTAAAACCGGTCTTGAAATCTTATATGCCGACATTTGAGTCGTTCCTATCTCTTGCACTTATTAATTATAGTAGTTCAAAAGTTAATTCCCAGTCCCGGATCCTATCATCTTATCTTTTTCATTTGCATCGCAAAGCAACGCAACACCTATTCTAAGTTGAACAATTCATATAAGTACGAATGTGCGTGCATCCAATAATCCATCATCAGCCCCGACCACCCACAACACAATAAAAGACGAAAAGCTTCACTCCACCCAATTTCAATAAAATCCACTTGAAAATTTACTCCACTTCATTCTACACCACAATATTGCGTAGCGACATCGTATATTCGTATATACATAACATCATCTAATCTAATCAATAGTTCAGTTCTTTCCCCTACTTTTCTATTCCCCCCAGATTAAAACGATCTGATCTGATGATGCTCCGATACCCACAGACGGGACTATTAAACCTACTCCCTGTTCATTTTTCAACTGCTCCGACTCCAACCTGAACTTAAGGGAACCGTATGATCTGGGTTCGTTTGCATGCTCCGACCTGATCATTTTTCGATTGCGGAGTAAGTCGACCTAGTCCGGTGTACGGAGTAGGTTAAAAAGAGTAAGTTCGTGAATTGGTAACCATGACTAGATTCTTTATAAAATCACGAAGAATAGGAACCAACAGTTGGGATGATATCATATTTTTAAGGGTATTCTTTTTTTGGCATAATTAGTGAAAAAAATAATGAAAATTTAAGTAATTTTTTCCAACACCTGCATAATTTTTAATTTATATTATCCCCCCCCCCCCTCATATTCTTAGAAAATAAGTTAGTCATGTAAAATGAAAACCTTTTTGATTTCGAATAAAAGTTGGAATCCCTACACGTCCCGCAACTGGAGAATTCTAGTTACGGCCTTCAGCGCACATCTATGGGTAATTTGTTATTTTTGGCTTAAATTAATCGAAAAAATTCACAAAAGTTGTTCGAAATATGAATAAAATTATGTGAAAACTTGACTGAATTCTAGCTAATTCTTCACACCAAAAAAAATCTAAAAAATTAGTGAAAATTAGCCCCTTGTGGTTTTCCCCTTAAATATATTAGTTGGCAATATTTTTACAAACTATGTATATATATTTCCAGCAAAATAAGTATTAGAGCACATTTATATAGAGTAAGAGAAGCTGAGTTTTTATATTTGCCATAGAAAAAATGAAATTAGTCAAAGTTCTAGCCAATTAATTAAATGATAACAATCTTTAATAAATGTTGCTTTGAGTAAGTTCCTAATAGCGGTTCTTATTTGATTGATTTCAATTGCAGCAGCGACACTGTTAAACATAGAATTGCTGATTACTTTAAATGTAACCGATAATTTATTTAAATTATTTAAATTTATTTAAATTATTTAATATAATAAACCACCTCTGGCGAAGAAACGCTGTATATAGTAGTATGGTGCCGAGTTATAATATAATAATTTATATGGGATTTGACATTTCGTATCGTTTCGCTATGAATACAGTACTAGGCTTCAATGTACAATAAAATAAGATCAATTGACATTAGAGCACTTGACGTTATTAGAAACCCGTAGATTGATGTGTTCCCTGAAACATTTTCTCAGACGACAGGTAGGATGGTGGTCATCAGCGGTAACTTTAACGGACATATGGAAAGTAGGCAACTTTACCTCAGCCGCTTATGAATAGTTTGAGCTGAAATCATGATTCCTGTGGTAATTATTGTTTGCAATGAGTATTCACGATTTCTGAGGGCTTGTAGCCACATAAATCGATCCCTGCCTATTGGTGTTGCTCTTCGTCGGCATTGTTATGGTCTTCTCGTAAATCGTCCTGTCTCCTGGTGCATATCCTACACAAAAAAATACCATTTGGTAATCCAGTAATCCAGTCCAGCAATTCAGTCCAGTGCTGGACTGGATCATATCGTCTACATGATTCCAGTTCAGTAGTCCGGCGAGTGTGTTGTTGATTCGGTAACTATAGTGACAATGATTTCTGGGCGAGCTGGAATGAAAAAGTAGACCGACAATCCAGTCACTGGACTAGATTGCTGGATTGGATAGCTGTCCAGTGCCGGTTCACATTATTCCAGTAGCAATCCAGCGCTGCACTGGATTACTGGACTGGATTGGTTACAGGAATAATGTGAACCAGGCATTAGTTTACAAACCCGCATTAAAATAAATAACTTGCGCAACAGTCCAATTTGAACCATGGCCTCGGGGTAAGTTAGCATCATCTCATTTTCTAGATCGTGACGGTATGTCTTGTGCAGAGGTGTGTAACCAGCAACACGCTCAACCGAGTTATTTACCCCATAAATGGGTACTCATTTAACAGCTGAGTGGGCTCATAGTCCGACACGTAAATCCCCATCTTTATCGAAAACTACCGCACTCAGTAGGAATCGAACCGGGCCCAGTGCGTAGATCTCGAACTTGCAAGCCGTTGAGCCATCCAGACTAAACCCACATTGGTTAAATTAAAAAAAAAACGACATATTACTTTGTATGAGGTCTTTGATTAGCTAAACAATAGCAAGTGTTAAAAAAACACGAGTCATATTTAAAAACGTATTTTATTTTTGATCGACTACACTGCCTGTCATAGCTATAACCGCACTATGAAACAGCTGATATGTGAAGTTTAAAAAAACCTAAAGCTATTACTAATATGCCATACTTTAGAAAAGTCAAGGAAACAAATAATTTAACAAACATAATTCATTTATTTCGAACCGTTATTTTTTTATAAAGCAAAAAATTGTTCCTCAAGTTGCATAACTACAATATAACCGCACTTGAGAAAAATATGGCAAAATCTACACAAATAAGGAAAATAAGTAAATTTGACGCACTTATGTTCCCAAAAGGTTTCCTATAGGGTTTTGATCAGGGGAACAAATGGGCAATTCCATAACATTGAGACCATTTCATTGTAACCAACTTTTAGTAAGACGACCGCTATGAACAGGGGCGTTGTCCTTTTGGAAAATCAATTCTGTATCGTCTCTCCCTTCCAAAAAAGGAAGTAATTTATCTTTCATAACGTCAACATAATCCTGCGAAGTCATTCGTTTACTGGGAAACGCTAAATCAACTGTTCCATCATAGCAAAATGTTCCCCACAGCATTAAGGAACCTCCTCCGAAATTTTTCTTAGGGAAATATCGAGGTTCCTTCAGCAGACCCCTCCAGTAGTTGTTAAATCCGTCTGGACCGTCAAGATTGAATTTTTTCATCTGAAAAAATCACCTGAGAAAGGAAAACTTAAGAAAATTTATCAAAACAGAAGTACCGCGGTAATGAATCACCTTTTTCCAGTTTGTCTGCAAATTTTTCCTTGCAAACGCCATACGGGCATGTTTGTGCCCAAGATGTAATTTCGGCATCGTAAAAAGCTTTTTGCCGTTTAATGTGTTTTGACTGTCTTAAAACTCTACTTATTATAGATTTAGATACTTCCACCTTACTCTCGTTAGCTATCGTCGATAGAGTTAATTGTGGTGTTCAAAATGCGTTGATAGATAGCTTTCAGATAGCTTGGATTTTGGGCTTCCAGCTTTCTTTTTCTCGTATTCGTTTTCGTTATTGACGAAATTTCGGATGACTCTGTCCGAACGCCCCAATTTTCGCCCAATTTCCGGTAAATTTTAGCCTTTTTGGATCAAAAATTACCCAAAAAGGCTAAAATTTTGCTTTATTGACTTGGCTCAGATACGCGCCATGTGGCATTTTGCTCGAGAATGAGTTACAAAACAAGAAAATACAACGGTACTGTGAATGAAGTCCAATAGTTTGCATTTTCTTCAAAGAAAACAAAAAATATGGCTATATTGCAGTGTGCAAATGTAGTGCGGCTATAGTTATGACACACTAACAAAATAAGGTACATGGCGTAATTAAACCAATTTAAAGAATAGATAGCTCCGATTTTGCAAAATAGAAGTTAAATTATTTCTCTTTAATATGCTGTACTTAGTTTCATCAAAATATCTCATAAAATACTAAAATTACCGGAATATATGATGCGGCTATAGTTATGCTACGTAGTGTATAATAAATATCTATTTTATTTTCCGGTTGCGTGTAATAAAATTGATTTAAATCTACCGTTATTTTGTAAATCAATTTTTCAAAATGTTGGTTTCTTTTCACCCATCTTACACTAGTGAAAAAAGCTGCCTTCCTTGTTCTATTTAGCAGGAAGAATAGGGGCTGGGCCACTTTTTTTGTGAAGCAGTGCAGAAAATTGATACAAAGTTTATTAATGTATTTTAGTTTGCAAAAACTCAAATTTAAAACGTGAACCAACTTTAACATATCGTTTGTTCGTAAACAACATTTATGATCACAATTAAAGACCAAAACAAATAATTTAATGAAGCATTGCGAAGCAGGCATCTGGTGAAACTGTATTGGCTCCTCAACTTTCCATACGAGGCCAGTAGGTGACATAAAAAAAATTAGCCTAAATTCAGAAACCAGACTTTGTTTTATTATTTGACTTGTTCTCCATGGTAGTGTTCGACAAGTACAAATTTAAAGTTACGTAATGAATCCCATTACAAATTATAGAAAAAATAAATTTTTCAAGTGATTCAACCTGAGTTTAAATGTAACAAGCTTTCATCTTTGGAATTAGACATATTTTATTAGACACCCCGAAAGATAATTATCCTAAAAAGAAACTCACTAATTATTTACAACACAAAAAAATACAAGTCACACCAGACATGATGGTCGTGCTGAATTTGTGGCTTAATGTCTTGCCGAAAAAAGAAGGATTACCAAATAAGTTTAAGATTATGATCAATCTTGAAAAATGAAAAACAGAATTTATTTGGCATAATCACGACTACCATACCAACGTTCCTGAGATGACAAATCGACATAATTTGTTTCAAACGAAAAATGTTAAGCAAAAGATTTGCCCGCAATATAACCGCGTCGGTTTTATGGGGTTTTTGAAAAAAAAAATCCATTCCCTATGTGTGGTATCATCATAAGTTTAAGGGTATATTGTTTATTTTTTGTTGTTAAAGTGTAAGGCATTGAAGAAGAAGATCTGGTGAGTCTATTTTGTGACTACGATGGTCAAATTTTGGTATTAAATTTGCCGTTGGGTGGTTAATTGTTCTTGAAAAAATTACTAGTAAAATTCACATATTTGGAAAGCTATCGACATGATTCCGTGTGTTAGACTAGTGTTTATTTTCGTCTACAATAATTAAAAGCGTTGCGATGAAAAATCGAAAACTTTGGCATGCCAAGCAAAGTTTCTCCTTCGAGAGTTCTTTATGTCGATGAAGTGAAAGTGATGTTTATCAAGATGCAATAGCTTGCAATTCAAGCGCCAGTCAATCGTTAAGCGATCATCGCAAGACTTGTTTCGATAAAACGTACCATAAGGTTGACGAGTAGCATCGTTTAAGAGTAGAGTATGTAAAATTTGGAAAAGCTCGCCGAAGGTGTGATATGTGTGCGTTGCAAACTTCATGACAAAGTTAATATACCCTATCACATCCGTGAAGGGTATAAAAAAACATGGGTAAAGCAGAATATCGAAAATAATCGAACATGTGCGAGTATATGGGTAATAGGTAATACTTTTCCATCATTAACTGGACGGGATAAAGATAGTGTGGTGTATGTGCCATTTAAAAAATTTAAAACATCACCCCTAAATAATTTCATCTGTTGGCAAATAGCACCAACTGGGTCATAGCTTCATTTTACTATACTAAGCATGCCGCTAAAAATGTGTTGAAAATGATACCACCTTTTTGTTTCGAAAAAAAAATGGTCTATATTCAATACATACGTAACAAAAAAGTTGTGTAGCCAGTACATACTTGCGCCACTTCATCATTAAACAAAACGGCCGTCTCATCGTCATGAATTTTTATACCCTTCACGGATGTGATAGGCTATATTAACTTTGTCATGAAATTTGCAACGCACAGAAGGAGGCATCTCCGACCATTATAAACTACCTATATATACATATATATTCTTGGTGAGTATGATGAGATGAGTCGATTAAGCTTTGTCCGTCTGTCCATCTGGTTTTACGCAAACTAGTCCCTCAGTTTTAAAGCTATCGAGCTGAAATTTGTTGCACAAATCCTTCTTTTTATTGCACGCTGTATGTATGTCGGAACCAATGGAATCGGACCACTACGTCGTATAGCTGCTATGGGAATGACCGGTTAAAAAATTCGTCTTTGTGAGAAATTTTTTTTTCTATTCTAAAAATTTTTTTTTTCAGATTTCACACTAATCAATAGTATATTTAGTCAAATCATATTCCCGAATTTGGACTACTCTATGACAGCTATGTCATAGGAACGACCGTTCCAAAAGTTAGTTGTTAGAAAAGCTTTTTTATTTCTGAAGGTATCTTTTAAAAATCTCATATTATTCAATCATATCGACTGCCAAACCACGTTCCTAAGTTTGGTTGAAATCGGCCCACTATTTCATATATTGATACCTCTCACAGGAACAGTGAAATCGGAACAAGTTTTATTACTGGTTTCAAAAAGGCAAATGCACCATAAGTCACAAGGTATGGAGAGTATCATACCTTCCTTGTTTTTAAACGGATTAGGCTATTAGTGGTTGTCTGAAATTCATACAATATGTTTCTAAACGATTGTGGGGGTGTTTTTAGGTAGACTTTTGGTTTGTGGAAATTAAATTTGTGCGGAACGGATGGGAAGCTAAACTGGGGAAAACATAAATGCTTTGAAAGTGACGAAGTGATAAATCAGGTAGATAAGTTTAAAAAACGACATTGAAGTTTGCTGGAAATATGAATATCGACAGAGTCTATAAATATGGTAGGCTGAATCATAATGAGATTTTTGAGATTAATTCTGTAATTAGTAAGTTATCGTTATCATATATGTATGTTCATGTAATTAGTCTTACCCTGGCCACACGCCCCGAACGCAAATGTGGTACAAGCGAACATGTTTTCTTCAAATTTATGCGAAGTGTATTTGTGTATGTTTGAGCCATTCGCAGGACACTTCTACCATGTTCGTGTTCGAGCTTGTGTTCGACAGTGTTTGGACGGTATTGTGCTGGATATAAAGCGACCCATATTCCTGGCGACTGGCACAGCATTATTCATAATTGCAGGAGAACCAAACAAATGATGTTGATGGAAATGGTACGGCACGATTTTAAACTTTCGATTAATTGGGAAAGAAGCACGTCGAAAGAAAAGCGCGAACAAAGACCCAGCTAACTGATGAAAATGAAACGGTACGATTTGAAAGCTACAATTTATTTCAAAAGGTGCATCACACGCCGAAAAAAAAACATTAACAACAACCCGTTAATTGGTTGAAGATCCAATGGATCAGAATTCTTAGAAACCGTTCTTTACACTCGATTGCCCAAAAAATCGTTGGATGATGACACACCATTCTCGGGGCTCGATCTATGACCAGCAAGGCCTGGTAGACTATAAGCATTTTTCAACATTTAGCAAGATGTGCTATGTCCACGAGGGAGGCCTGTTCCCGAAGAAAAATAGTACATAATTGATCTTCAGGGCTACATTCCACCAGAAAAACATGTGATTTTCCTTTCCTTTAGAACGACTCTTGAAAGTTAGGAGACATCAGATGACGATCTTGGTCTACTCAAAATTGTAGAATTTTCTGAATGATTTAGTGTAATGGTTAGATCAATTAACTTATTTATAATAACAAAAAAACTTTTTTAAATACTTAAATTATTTTATGTTTATTTACTTTCAAGTTTAAATTTTTTTTCCAGCACAATTATCATTATTTAAGAAAAGTCCCTAGGAGAACCTTTACCTCGTTACACTAATTTTATGAAGAAACAATCCAACTCAATCCGGTCAGTAATATTTGAGACAAATCAACACAAACGGCTTAAAACGTGACTTTCAGGAGAATAAATCTCCTTTTCATGAGTCATAGAAAATCTCGTGTGATCGCTATCTTAAAAAAATAATTTAGACCCCCTTTGCCGGAAAAATATGGGAACAGTAACATTTTTTTCAGGTAAAGTTCTAGTTTAATGAAAAAATAGTGGTCACATTTATCCTTCGAAATTTCACCCGTGCGAAGATGTGTCGGTGGACTGTTCCATGACTTAACATAGGCTCGAGCTTATGATAAGTACCTACGACAACGAGAGCTGGCTTGCACAAGAAAAACGCTTCTTTTTAAGTGAATGCAAATAAGAGCGTATGCAGACGACATTACCATCATGTCTCGAAACCTGCCAGCCGCTGAAGAACAACTTCTTAATGTTGATACGACTGAAAATTGGGACCCCAGTATGGGGTTTACAGACGGCTTCAATTACATAGGAAGCAAGCAATGAAACAGAAACAGCAGAAACTATTGTAGGAAAAAATAAATTAAAAAAAAACCATGTTTTTGTTTTGATTTATATTCTCAAGTCTTCTTGCGACGGCTCCACCCACTATGCTGCGCTGGCCCGCCCTCAAGAGATCACAACTTCCAGTAGACGCACAAAAACATTTCGCTTGCTTTGCGTGCAACAGCACAGCTGTCTTTTCAGCGCTTTGGTGAGCTTTAGGAGGTGGAAATATGAACTAACAATTACAGTTCCTCCCAAATCAAAATCGATTTTTTGCAAGAATCTTGCGAATTATCCACCAAATTAGGCGATTTGTCATATAAGATAACCCCCCGAACCAATACAATTTTTTTGGGGGGATATGCCATTTGGGGCTTGTTCGAAGACCCCTCTACTACAACTATCCGTTGGTAAACTTCAGCTAAATTGGAGTAAGGCTACAATCATTTGCAAATCTTCCTGATTAATCACGCATAAGCGCAAAACTATAAAGAGTAGAATCAATCGTGTGGAAGAAACCAGGGACAGTGGTAGTGTTGGCTTCATGCTGATTATTTTTGTGGTAGTGGATAGCTAAACTAAGTCATTACGACTTAGATTCAACTCCACTTAATTCTTACAATCATTTGTGTTGTTCCGACTGGAGACTCGTGTCTGAGAGGCCATCTTAAACCTGAGGGAGACGAAAAAAAATCATTGCATATTGTTTGTAAATGTGAGTCGTCAGCCTGTCGTTGCACGAATTGCCTAGGTGACGGCTTCCTCGACTCGGATAAGATAGTTTTGACTCCGCTGAAGCAGTTGATTGGCAGGTTAGTTGTGATATACCTATACAATAGACCACTCGGTTTCATTGCTTGGGAACCTTGATTGCTCAGATCCCCTATCTGTCCTACTTCCTACACAGGGTGTCCCGTAACTACCGCATAAACGGTATGCCAAACGATTCCCCAAGTAATTCCGAGCAAAAATAGGCCAACCACTTCTTCGAATGCTTAACCCTTTTATATTTAGGGTAGAATATTACCTACGATTCAATTTTTACGAAAATATACTACTGGGTATAGTTTTTGAGTCGTTGCGTAACAATCAAATTATCCTCAACTTTTGTGGACAAGCTTTCCATTTAGAGCATCCGTTGCAAAGATCTGTGAGCTTGAAAAGTGATAAAGTGTGATTTTTCTCCGAAGCCACGAAAATTGTCGTTTTTTGACTACGCTACTGAACTGATTTTCAACTTTGAGCGGTGTATTGGACGTAATTCAACGATCTTTAATTTATTCATGCAAGCTTTATCGATCCGAGGCACCGTTTAGGAGTTATAAGGATAAAATTAAAGAAGGGCTCAAGTTTTTCGGGTTTTCGGCCACCAAAAGTTAAGCTCACCTTCTACGACCGTGCAAACTCAGTTTCCATGTATTCAGTATCTATAGAATGGATAAAAATTATTTTCAGATCTTTCCCTTATTATTATTAATAAAATGTAATTTTACTGGCCTAGTGTCGTAAGATCTTAAATGATTTCGATCTTTGAGATGTGTGGCCAGTCAATTACACATTTCGTGTTTGTAAATTTTGACTGACGTAGAATTAATAACAATCCTTATGGTAGCCGTGTGCTAGCTATCTAGTAGATATCATCATGCATAAATGGCTGAAAAAAAAAGTTTTGAAACAAAGCGGCTTCGGTGACTGATGACGGATATATGACGTCGGTTGACGGATGACTGATTACCCAGAAATAAGGTCTCTTCAGGAGAGGGATATCCTTTATCTAAATTTCCAAGGACTATGATAAAGTGTTGAATTTGTGTTTCAGGGCAGGCAGTCGAGAAAGTTAAAATTTTTTGCTATCTCGGAAGCGTAGTTACAGCAGTTGGTGGAGCGGATGCTGATGTACAGTCTCGCATCAACAAGGCACGAGCAGCTTTTTTCAGTTTGACTCCTTTCTGGCAAAACAACAACATTTCTAGACCCCAAACTTCGGATCTTCGAAACCAACGTAAAATCAGTGCTTTTATATGGCTGTTCAACTTGGAAAGTGACCAATAAGATAACAACAAGATTGCAAACTTTTTTAAACTAGTGTCTACGCCGCATCCTACGCATACGCAGGCCGGATGTAATTTTTAACGACAACCTCCTTACTATTATCGGTCAGGAGAGAATAGACACTTCCATTAAAAGGCGAAAGTGGCAATGGATAGGTCGCACTCTCCGAAAAGGGCCGAAAAACATTGCTCAACAAGCCCTTGATTGGAACACGCAGGGAACCAACGCAAGTCGCCGTGTTGGACGACCTGGTAACACCTGGAAAAGATCAGTTAAGAGAAAGTGTGCCTCAATAGGCAAGTCGTGGGGTGAGCTGAAAGCGATGGCGGTGAATAGGACTAGGTGGAAAGTAGACATGGTTAATGCCCTATGCCTTACAAGGTGTTAACAGGAACCAGAGAGAGAGAGAGAGAGGGAGAAAGAGATGATAAAATGTTACAAGCAACCTCCTATTAAGTTGGACAGGATGCGTAAATAGTAAAGACAGACACTTCTTAGAAAGGTAGTAAGTTCAAGATGATTCTCCACCAGCGTATTCGAATAGACTTGCGAAGTATGTGCGCAGCTCATTATCACTATTTTATACTTTTGTTTATCATTTCGATTTCTGTGAACCTAATTTTGATATTGCTTTTGCAATATTTAGTTCTAGCGTCATTCAAAATGAAACTAATTTCCTAAAAGTAATTAACAAAGATAAAATAAATACGATTTAACTATTTTTCTCTGAAAGGGTTTCACCAATTGTACCGATTTGTTGCTTCCACTTTAATATCCAATTTCATATTGAGCAATCTGTAATATCAGCATGAGCCCTCCGTCAACAGAATGAATACCACCTACTGGTAGAGGAAAGCCACAAGACGAGAACGACTGGTAAGGTGGCATGTACCCATACATTAGGTTCATATAGCTAACTCAGCAATTTTCTCATTACGAAATTGCATATGTAGGTAGTCGTTTTCGAATGCAGTTTTTCATACATACGAGTACATACGACATAGCTGGCCACCAACTGCGCTCATATATGCACCAATCTAATATGGGTCAGTTGCACTTTCGAAAGTTCAAGTGTCGATATCTTTTGTAATATGAGCTTCAGTACAATAATAAGCACAAAATACTTGCAAAAATGCAGGATAGCGCGAATTACCCACTACTGTAACTTTCGTACAAACCATCTTACTTTACTGTTTACGAGTATGTACTCGTAGTATCTTATTTACGACGTCCCGTATCTTTCTTTATCAGATTTCATTTAGTGCTGAGGCTAAAATGTAATTGGCATGCATTTGGTGGCGTCGTCGGCGGCGGTGGACTGAGAGTGTCTTTTTCGCTTTGCAAATGATCTTCTGAAAGGTGAAAGCTGATACTAATGAGCATTTTGAGGTTTTGTTTTTTTTTCTTCGGAAGTTGTGTATGATAGCGTGTAATATACGAGTATCGAGATGTGGAAGACTAGGTGTAAAGATGCTGAACGTGAATAACTTGAAAGGTAGAAGACGGGTAGACAAATGGCTTGAATGGAATCGAAAGTTGAAATTGGCGATGAGAAGGCCTATCAAGCTCAATTATTCTTAAACATACCTAGACAGGTTTATTGGGTGAAATTCTCACTTAATAGCAGTGGTTAGATGATTTGTTGGGACTTTGTTCAATCTTTTGTTAGTCGTGAACTGAATCGTAATTATACTTTCTGGAGTATGGCACTGCTATCCTGGCTATGGGTCCTGAAAGCGGATCTAGATCTGGAACAGGCGTTTTTGATTTCTCCTCCATATGCTTTCCCCTCCGGTAAAATATGTGCCGTCAACTTTCAATTTTCGGATCGGGAAATATCCCTCTCTAGATCTGAAAAGTATTCTGATCAAAAAATTGACAATTGTGCTTTCTGCACATATTTTACCGGAGGGGAAAGTATATGGATGAGAAATGGAAAAAGTTTGTTCCAGATTCGGCATTTAGGACCACGACCAATGACGGGTGAAAAGTTCAGTAAAACTTTACGAAATACGTATAAGAAAATGTTTGGTTCTTCTTTATCACGTCTATATTCTTAGTCAATCATGAAATTACTTTTACATTCCACATACTCGTACCATTTCGTACCAATTCTCGCAGGCACCCTAAGGCATCCACTTACGCATTATATAAAACAAATTACACAGACCATTATTAAATTATAAGGCATAATTCCAATACTACTAAACTTATCATCAATACGAAGTAATGACTCCATAAAATTACAGATTGGATTTGGGTAAAACAGCGAAGCAGCCAAGCACATGTTGCATGGAAGACGTACAAAAAAAACAATTCATTCTTGCAATATCAATATCATTTACCTACCACTCTGCACAACATCTTAACTTTGAAAACAAAGTGAAATATTACGGAACATTACATAAAAGAAGCACATCATTGGAATTGTGTATATTTCATGGTAAAAATTTTACGGATACAGCAAAATGATTATAACGACGTCGGGCAAATACATGATTATCGTCTGCTCTGAAATTATAGTAAATTACAAGAATAACTGATGAAGATCGGTTTTACAGGGATCAGTACATGTTCATACATATGAGCGGTGGCTTGGCTCAAATTGATTGGTAACAACAGCGTACATTACAGTGAATGGTAGCGAAAATTAATCAAGAATTATTCGTAGTAAGAAGAAAAGGATTCCAGGTGGTAAGTGGATACTGAATCGAATTTCGAATCAGTATAGTATGGATGTTTTGGCTCTCTTCGTGCTGGTGTCTTTGGACCAAACTTCAAGATCTCAATCGCTATAGGTGTTTGGCCCAGTGTTCTTCAAGCTGAGATCTATGCAATGGAGGAAAGTGCCCGGAACATTTAGCTCAGGATCTATGTGGCACCCACATCGCTATCTGCACAGACAGTCAGGCGGCCATTATTATCATCTCATAAGCTCTTTTTGAGGTTGGTGAAAGGGTGTTTTGAAATCCTCTAATGTCTAGCGACCTCCAACTGAGTATCGCTTTATTAGGTTTCGGGTCATCTCTGTAGATCCCTGCTGTGGTCTAGGCTGGGGCTCAGTCAGGGCACTGGTTAGGGTATGGTCTGAAAACAGACTTAAAGACTGGAACAACCATTCAGGTTTGTGGCAATCTAAAGAACTTATGAATCTCTTCATTCTTAACGACGCAACCCGTTTCAGAAGGGCGGACTTGAAATTGAACGTGGGTTACTTCTCGGGGTATTATGGAGTGAGATATCACCTCAACATTATGGGTCTGCCTAATAAGACAGAGTACGGGCCATTCCTGGAGGACAAGAAGTCCACCTTCCAACTTCTTTGTGAATGCTTGATGGTAACGAAGCTGCGGATGAACTCGCTATAAAAGGCTCATCTTCCCAATTCTGCGGGCAGAATCTCTGCTGTGGTCTAGTCTGGGGCTCAGCCAGGACACTGGTTAGGGTATGGTCTGAAAACAAAAAAAAATTCAACACTGCAACAACCGTCCAGGTGTACGGCAGTCTAAAGAATTGACAAATCCTTTAATACCAAAAAAACCAAAGTTCTTAACCCGCCATTGCGAAAAAGAAATCCAATACCTATTGCCATCAATATTAATGGGCAGCCTGTGGAGAAGGCGGACAACTTCGTCTACCTGGGTAACATTGTTGCCGAAAATGGTGATACGGAGCAGTACATCGCTCGTCATATCAACCAGGCTAAATGCGCATACGGCATGCTGTCCAAAATCTGGCAAAGTAGTTGTCTCAGCATCAGGACCAAGCTGGGCCTGTTTCCCTCTCTGGTACAGTCTGTGCTTTTGTATGGTAACAGTAAATGTAAAGTTTCCCTAAGAGTTACCAGAGAGCTGCAAGTTTTCGTCAACTGATGCCTTCGTCAAATTCTAAGAATTTGCTGGCCCGAAACAATATCGAATGAAGAGCTATGTAAGTCGGCGTACGGGCCAGATGCCAATCGATGAATTGATATGCAGGCGAAAATGGTAGTGGATAGGTCACACATTGCGGAAGAGAAAGTACATTGCTTTGCATGCCACGGAATGGAACCCAATTTCCAACCAAAGCAGACCAGAAGGGGATCCTAGAATCACATGGCAACGATCTGTGGCAAAGGAGTGTAGCGCGCTGGGTAAGTCTTTTGGAGAGTTTCGCCCCATTGACTAGAACAGAGTACGATGGCGCGCAGGAGTAGTTGACGCGCTATGCCTCACTAGGGGTTAAGGAGAAGTAGTACTCTTAACGACACCATCCGTTTGAGTAGGATGGATCGTGGGTTACCCCTCGGAGTAGATATTTCCTCAACATTATAGGTATGTCCAACGAGATGAAGTGTTGGCTATGGTTGAAGGACAACGAGCACACCTTCCACCTTCTCCGTGAAAGCCCGGTGATTGCTCGGCCAAGGAAATTGATTTCTGGAGAGGCAACTGTAAACACCGATGTCACCCCCCCCCCCCCCCCCCCCCCCCAAAGTACGTATTGGCCTTTATTAGGTTACTGGAAGGTATTTTGTCCTAAAAAAAGGCTTTGATACAATAGGTCACTTATTGTCGCAGTGCGCACCGTATGGGTAAGTTAGCTTGACCTAGACCTAGTAATAATAATAACTGTGTAGAATGTGATTGCCAGCAAAATGATTCTTCAAAATCTGCCTAAGAATACAAAAATATCCATCTTATTTCTCTAGGAAAATTATCTTTACAATATCATTTCCGGAAATAGAGCTAATCTACAATATTATGCTGTTTAATTTATAAAACGATCTAGTGTGTATTCTACATTTATGCCCTTGTTTTCAACTATTATAAATTACGTACATCTAGAACGATGTTCACTCAAGCATTTCACCAGTACCAGCTTAGCATACTCTTCAAACTGTTGCTAAGATTAATTTAAAATCCATTCAACATTTTCCTATAAATAAAGTGATCACAAGCACTATAGCAATCTATAATTTAACACTTACCATTTTTTACAAAAAATAATTTGCTATTTCATCTGCTCGCATACACACAGTCAATTTGCCGAGGACGAAGGCAATTTCTGCAGAATATGTAGAGAGCTCCAGAGTTACTTATGAACGCTTGTGCTTCTGGAACGATCCTTGCTTGCTTTTCTATAGACTTATTGGTATCGTGGCGACCTAACAACGTACTCGCTTTCCATCTATCTTAGGAGTTGATTATATTGTGATGTTATCTATGCATTTCGATAGCAGTAATTTTCAACGATAATTTTCGATTTCGCCATAATCTGATCCATTTTATGATCTCGATGAAGTGAACAATTACTCGATGTTCAGCTGCCTGCGATCGGGCACGTTGAAGATATATTTCGAAAACTCTGTGTTGATGATGATGGCGCGTTGACGGTGAAAGAACTAACTGGACCACGATTGCACTTATCCTTAAAAGTAAAACACTGAAATGGGATCATTCACTAGAACTGACATGAAAATTATTATTACGTACAGGGGTAACGTTATGTATATATTTTATCACAAATTTACGCGAAAATTAACGCACTCACTAATATTTCTTCATATTATACTTATTCTCACTCACTGTTGAAACCAAGACGCGATTTGTTGAGAAAAAACGCAAAAAATGAACCTCGGACAACTGCAGCTGCAATAATGGGGTCGTTTCGTGATAAATTACATAAGTTGATGGATTACGATGTTATTATCTGGAATGCAAAACAAAAAGTAATAATTAATATAATTGATTGTGGTGAGTTTGGATTGTAAGTCCTTGCGATTTTATGATGATACAAACAAAGAAAAGAAATAGTAAGTAACAATAGTTTGAAGAACAGATTTCTTTAAGTTTTTTTAAACGGCCCCTATATGCTCAATTATTTCACCCAATATTCGATTGGGCAAAATGCTATTGAATGTCTAGGAACAATATTGCGTAAATATTGAACTGATATGCTTGTTTGAAATACAATAGAATGCGCATTATTCATTATTTTCTACACAATATTGGGCATTTTAAATTTGTTTGGGATACTCAATGACGAAGCAAATTGAGTGCAAGGAATTTATTATGGCGGTTCAAATATGATCGAGACAAACCCTGTAGATGGCGCGCCTGTATGTTTTGAAGGTCGTGGCTTGAGTATGTGATAGCTGGGTCCCTTACGAATAGTGTGGCATAGTTTTTGTTGCGAACGCACGTTTCACGCGCGTGCTACGACCATGAGTGAACATCAAGTGCCAACCGCCGTTGCGCAACGTATTGTCATTCGTTTTTTAGTGTGGGAAGGCGTCAAAAACACGGAAATTCTTCGGCGTTTGCGAAATAAGTTCGGTAGTGAGTGCCTGAGTAGGTCTGCTGTGTTTAAATGGGCCAAAGCGTTCAAAGATGGCCGCGAAACCATCGAGAATGAGCCGCATGATGGTCGACCGCAAACCACCATCACACCAGACAACATTCGCCGCGTAGAACAACTCATTTTGGAGGACCGTAGGATGAATGTTCGAAACATTTCGGCTGAAGTCGGCATTAGTATTGGTAGTGTAGAGTCTATCATCCACGAACACTATCAATATCTCAAAATAACGGCACGAGATGGGTTCCCAAACTGTTGAACTTCGAGCAAAAATTCATGCGGTTGGAAGTTTGTCGCCGCTTGCTGACGCGATACGAGGCGGAGGCGGACGGTTTTTTGACGCGAATCTTCACTACAGACGAGACATGGGTACACTATTACACTCCCGAAAGCAAGGTGTCGTCTAAAGAGTGGAGGAAGAAGGAGGAAGGGGCGCCAGTCAAAGCGAAGACAACCAGGTCCGCGGGTAAGGTTATGTCTACTGTATTCTGGGACCGGCGGGAAGTGCTGTACGTTGACTTCTTGCGCACACAACGTTCCATCAATGCTGCATACTACTCTAACTTTCTGAAAACACACGTGAAACTCGCTTATCGCTCGAAACGGAGGAGCATTTCTGCGCGAAGTGCTATTCTTCTCCAGGATAACGCGCGCCCTCATACCGCACGTCTCACGCTCGATACAATATCAGAATCGGGGTGGGAGGTACTAGAACACCCCCCTCCCCCCCTACAGTCCGGATTTATCACCCTGCGACTACCACATGTTTGGACCACTGAAAGAAGCCCTCGGAAGTCAAAGATTCAACACCGACGACGAGGTAGAGGGGTTCGTGCGCACATGGCTGTCCAAGTTGCCCAAGGAATTCTTCGATACCGGCATCAAAAAACTTCCGGAGAGGGGAATTACCTAGAAAAACTGTAAATTTTTGTAAATTTTTTTGATAATAAATAAATGTGTCAGAGCGTTTGTCTCGATCATATTTGAACCGCCATAAGACAGTCTGCTAATTAGCCTAACCGTTAAGTGCTCGTAGGAACTGTTCTAAAACAAATTGAGGTGTTTTTTTTTATTTATGTGTCTTGGGGCTCCTACTACGAATCTGAGGCTTACCCCCAAGCATTTCTTGTGGAATTTGAGTAACAGTCAGAAAAAAAAAACAAAAACACTCTTTTTTTGTCTTTCAAAAAATTCTGAAAACAATTAACCTTAGCGGAAAAATCGGAAAGATCAGTTAGCAGTTAACGCCACTTCTTCCGAATCTTCAATAGTTTTTGAGATACCGACGAAAAAGGAACATTTGCCCTTTTTTTAGTCTTTTCAAGTGAGAATATCTCGAAAACTAGGGATGTAAGACATATTCTTTAGCGGATGAGGTTGAAGATGTGGATAAAAAATAGTTAGGGTTCGAGGATACGGATGAGGATGGGAATATTTGATGATGAAAAAATGAGGATAGGGATAAGGGTTACGATGGGGATATATTTGCTAATTTGTTTCTATATGTGAAATATTAGCAGAGAACATGAGAAGCATATCAGCATACAAATCTACTACACTCATACACGCCGTAAAGTGAAATGTGTAACCAATACATAATTTTCCTACAAATCCATATTAAAAACAGAGGATCGGTTCTAATTTATTGATCTTCAAAATTCATAATGGAACAAAAATATCAAAAAATCATATCATTACAAAAACTTAAACATGAACGCAAATTTCAAAAATTAAAATAAAATAAATAAAGTTAGGCTAAGACACCCAAATAGCAGGAGCTGCGACCATGAGATGTATTGTGCCATACTCTTCACTAATCCAAAAGACCCTCAACCAACTTGATGAAGGCCAGTAGGTCCTTTGTAGCAGCACTCTTAATGACAGCGGAACCCAGGATAGAATCTCCAAAAAACAGGAACCTGGAGTGAGCGGCCGCAGGGCATTCGCAGAGAAATTGTTTGGCGGACTCAATCTTCTCCAGGCAAAGCCGGCTTTCCGTCTCAGTAGACAGAACCATTTTGTTTAAGTCATATTAAGCCCAGTGGTGTCCCGTTAGGTAAATAACGATTAATATCAAGTCCACTCTGCCCAGGCAGCTAGGTTTTTTGAGATCGTAAAGATTAATAAGATTTTTGGATTGCCGCATTCCTGGGACTTTATTTCAGTACCGCAGTCTTTCGTCCACAGACCATTCCCTCACCAACGCCCTGGCTGTGGGCCAGCTCAGACCGCAGTAGGGATCAGGTCCGAAATATTTTTCCGATGAGCCTTGTCCAGCAAGTTCATCAGCAGCTTCGTTGCTAAGATTGCCCCGATGCACTATTACTCAACATAGAGTGACTCGTTTGGTGTTTGTGATACTTCAAAAGGTATCAAAACACTCTTTCACTAGTTTCACTGAGAACTTATGTGAAGAAAGGGCCTTAATTGCTGCCTGACTATCAGTGCCGATAGCGATGTTAGTGCCATTAAACTTCTTGTGCAGAATTTTTCTGGCGCTGGCCTCAATGTCATGTATCTTAGAAAATGCTGGACCAAATGCCCATAGCGATTGGGATCCTGGTCTTTGGTCCAAATATACCAGCACCAACTCCTTTTCCCGTTCTAAGTCTGGAGTTATCTCGGGGACTTTGACGGACCTGCCTTGAAAAACTTATCTATATTAACTGTCGTTTGTTTGTCTATAACAAAAAACCAACTTGTGTATGACTCATGCCATTCTAGCGCTGCGTTCTCCGTCAGGATCGGATTAAAGAAGAATCCATATTCCTACTCGAAAAGATTAAGGGCTTCATTAAAGTCTTTAGATGTTAATATCTTTTGCGTAAGTGGCTCTTCTGTATCGTGATTTGCTTGGGCTGATTCTAACTGCAGCAGTGCATCGTTTGTTAAGTTAAGTTAACAAATTAAGCACATCGTGTTCATTCAAACGTACACTGTAAAAAGTAAATTGAAATTTACACCGAAAATTTGAATCATTTTTCTCTTTTTTTTGCGCAAAATTACACTAAACGTTTATATTTAAACAAATTTCGTGTATTGTCGCTAAAAGTTGTAAAATTACACAGATATTTTAAGATTACTCTATTTTTGTGTAATATTCCGATTTTTGTGTAAGGGATTACATCAAAATTGGTGTCAGTTAATGTTATTACTCTATCTTTGTGTAATATTATGTTTTTTGTGTATATTTGCAATTTGGAAGTAGTAATTCTACATCACTTTTGTGTAATATTACGATTTTGGTGTAACAAATTACACTAAAGGAAATTGTACGTCAGTTGCGTGTTTTCCAAGTCGCGATTTCTCATGAGTGGTTTGTTATCGGTGCAATTAAGACGTGTGTGTGATTCTTAAGTGCGTGTGATTCGAAAGGAATCTTTGGTAAAATATAAAGTAAAGTAAAAAAAAAAAAAAAAAAAAAACTAAATATGTAGGAATGAATTGTCCCAAAAATAGATTAAGCCAGCAGTAATTCGAGACTTTTAGCGAATAAATTCGGTTTTGTGGGAAATTTACATATTTCCCGGTGTAAATTTACAATTTTCAGGTCTAAATTTACATAAATCAGGCTGTAAATTTACATGTTCCCTAGTGTAAATTTACATATTTTCGGAAGTAAATTTACGCAGATTTTATGGTAAATATTTACACCGTATTACGTAAAATTACTCTCACTTCTATTATGGTGTAAATTTACCATTATAATAGGAGGAAATAAAGTTTCCTCCTATTATAGGAGTAAAATTTTTTTGAGTGTACGGTTACCCCCTAAGCTTTGGTATAAACATAAAAAATAAACCCATTATTCGCTTCTACACTTAGAACGGTTTGACAAATATTGGGCACAGAATTTCCTTTTTACCTTGTACAAATAATGGAGAACCTCACATATTTTGGCCGTAAATCGAATCAATGTACGCCGTAAATCGAAGCTGCGCCACAATTCAAGAGGGCCGTTATATCGAAACGACGTAAAAAGAGGGGCCGTATAAAGATGTATGAGTGTACTAGCACGATGAAAATATCCAATAAAACGCTCGAGCTAAAAAAAAAATAACATATGGCCATTTTTTTGGAGTCTGTAGTGGTTGAAGAGGCTAAAACTTATTTTGATACATGAAATATTGATCGGAAGGGACCGAAAAGGACGAAAAAAGGGCCAAATTTTATATCTTCGCCTATAGGCATGTTGGGTGTCATATCAAAACGAAAGTGAGTACTTTCTATTTCTGTTTTTTTTCCTAATTTGAAGTAGTTACGACGGAGAATGCTAGAAATTGCATTTTATTACGATGCATGTAATATCGCCAAATATTAAACGATTGATATGAGACTAAGTTAGTTAGTTAGTTAGTTAGGCAGTTTTTACTCGCCTGGGAGAATTGTATAACAGCCAAATGATAAATAACAACATAAACAATATTTCTGTCAAGTTTCATATAAGCCGCTTAATATTTGACGATATTACACGTAATTTTCATTAACATTTTTTCCCTATTTCGCTCCTTACACCGTCGTAGCTACTTCAAATTAGGTAAAAATATAAGAAATTTGTTGAACTCATTATCTCCTTTGATATGACACCCAACATGCCTACAGTAGAAGAAAAAAAATTGGGCCCCTTTTCGTCTTTTTTAGACCCTTTTGATCAATATTTCTTTTTTATAACAAAATTGGCCTTAGGTTAATTTTTTTCTAGCTTAAATTTTATTTGACTGTTCTACACATTGATACGATACGACGACGAATCAGCAGAGACTGCGTTTGTTTTTTTCTCAAGCACACATCTTTTTAAGTAAACCTCTCCTTAACACGAGGTGTATATTTTTTGGTTAAGTTCGAGTCAATGGAATACCTCTAAATATTGTAATATTTCCCCTGTTGAGCGAAACAAGAACGAAACCAAAACAGGTTCGTTAGATATTCTTGTGCGGAATAATGAAACACTTCGACTGAAAAACACACACACTTTATTTACAAAACGAACTATGTACACTCGCGTACTAACAACCAACGTCAAAACGTCAAACCAGCTTAAACTATATCGACGGCACTATAGCGATCCAACCGCCACTGAGTGTCGAGTCCGACGACTACTTCTTCACTACTGCAGCGGCCTCGAACTGTGTCCAGTATATGCTCCAGGACGTTTGTCCATCAAAGACTGGCGCCTTCAGATTTTTCACGGCCGATTCGGTCTTGATGACTCCCGATGTTTTAACGCGTTCCAGCTCGCTCAACCGTCTCAAATTTGCCATCCATTTGCATGAGTTCGTGTTCGAATTTCTTAAAGGCTTCTCGCAGCTTTTCGTCGATTAAGTTCGATATTTCCGACGACTGTTTCTGCAATTGCTCGTCTAGCCGCTCGGATTGCTCATCAAATCGCTTCTCAAACCGGTCAAACCGCTCAGATTGTTGCTCTGCTTGTTGCTTGAACATCGACAGTAGCTGCTGGATGCCGGTTTCCCCGAATGAAGCCTGTTCCACTCCCGATTCGTCGAGATTTCTCGTCGATTCGTCCTTGTCTAGAAATTCGACCGTGTTGGGGTCCTGTCCACTGGCTCTTATCACTTCTGCCAACCACACAGCGCGGACTTATTTCCCGTCGTAGACGAATCCCGTTTTGCCAGTTCGTTTTTTAACTCCGCGGCTGTTAATTCCTAAAGTGTTCGCGGCATTTTAGTTCGTTATTCAATTTACAATTTCACAACAGTCAGTCGTGCCAATTCTACCCGCGTAGAATATTCCCGCACTTCACTATGAAGTTTCTCAAATACACACAATCGCGCAACTTCCCGGCGCTTCACTTCAAAGTTTCTCGAAACTTTCCGTTTATTTACACTTCCGTAAATATACCGCACGACTTTCACTTTTCAAACGAACGTTCACTACACGCACGCGAATATTCCACTTCTGACACCAATTGTAATGTTTCCTCTGCTGAGCGAAACCAAAAACGAAACTAGGTTCGTTAGATATTCTTGTGCTGAATAATGAAAACACTTCGATTGAAAAACACACACTTTATTTAATAAACGAACTAACTATATACACGCGTAACCGACAATTTACGGATAACTATTCGCTTCCGGCGGATGTCTGACACCAATGAGCTTTCGCTGAGAACTACTACTTCTCGTCCCCGGTGACATCTGCCTTTTATAGTTGGAAATCCATGCTTTCGTCAATTTAGTGAAGACTCTAGATTTTTCCAGATGTTCGGGTCTCCACTACTTAACGAAGGTTCGAGAATCCAATTCATTATCAATGGTTCTGTTTGTCTAGACTACAGATGGCTCGAGAATCGTCTAGTGTCTATTCAATTTGTACTTGTCATCGATCATTCGAGATTATGATGAAACTTACTACAGTGCGTGTCTTAAGAGAGACGTACTTCGAACATACAACAATATCTTCATCATTGTCCTCATACGAATATGAGGATTGTGGATGTGGATGAGGATATTTGATAATGAAAAGATGAGGATAGGGGTACGGATAAGGATGCCTATTTTTATGAGGATAATCCACAGTTGCGGATGAGGATCTGTGTATCCCTTACATCCCTATCGAAAACAATTGAAGATACCGAAAAGGTTGCGTCAACCTACTTTATTGAACTACTCAAAATCATTGATTTTGCGTCCGAAATTTTCTCACTAAATTTAAAAATATTTTGAAAAAAAGGGTTTGCTTTTTGTGTTTTTTTAGCATTAACTTTAATTTTACAAAAAAATAAAAAAATTGAGGCAAGCCTCAACACCCAAGAAAACCTAAATGAAAAATTAAATCAAAACTACTCAAAAATTTATTTTAGGCAAACTAGACACTAAAACGAACATTTTTAATTTTTCTTAGAAAAAAAATCAATGTTTTAAGAACTATTTCTGAGGAAAACCTAGACGTACGGAACTGGTTTTTATATTAGATTTTAGAAAATTTAATGTACATTCAAAAAGACGAAAGAATTTGTTAAGCGAAGCAAGCGTTAACGTTTGCGCGATTCTGAGGGTTTTGATCCCTTAAGCGCGGAGCGAGGGAAACCCACACAAGAGACTGTTGATTCACAATATCATGGATAGTAATGTGCATCATTTTGATTCGTGAAAACACGACTTCCGAGTACTTTTTCGGAGTGGAAAACCTGTATAAATACAGTAAGGTGATTTTGACTGAAAGCAGGGGAAAACTTTCGGTTGTCTGCTAGCTTAAGTCTTAAGCTGGCAGACACTACCGTAGCTTCTGAAAAGCAAGTGTAATAAATGTTTTTCGCCTATACTAAATTAGCAAGTAGTAAGTAGTTTTTGACTAAAGAAATAAAAAAAAGGTTTTGATTGTCTGCCAGCTTAAGACATACAATACTACCGTAACTTAAAAAAAGTGTAACTATTTTTGTCGCCTGTACTAAATTAACACTAAGTACAACAAGTAATTTTTGACAAAAAAAAAAAAACAACAATTTTTTTTTCCATTCTCTGCCAGCTTAAGTTTTAACGAAAAAAAAAAACATTTTTTTTTCGATTCTCTGCCAACACAACCGTAGCTTTTAAAAGTAAAGTGCAATAACTTTTTTCCATTGTACAAAATTAGCACTAAATAGATCCGAATTTAGTACATTTCTTGCAATTATGTCTTTATGTCTTTTGGTCTGCTAGCTTAAAAGACGCGATTTTTTACTAAATGTTACATTAATTTTGAAGTGTGGGCAAAAACCAAATAGACGGAAAATAAGTTTTTAAATAATTGAACTAACACGAAAATTTACTTAAATACCTTTAGTCCATCTTCATGATTATCAGCAATTTAAAAACAATTTGAGCTTAAATAAATATTTCAAGGTTGAAACGTTTGCATTAAATATTATTAATATATTGTGTTCATTGACGATTATAATCTTATTCAATTAATTGACTATTGATTTTTTTTTAATTTAAGAGAAAAAGAAACCCACTTGGTTCCTACGCTAAATTTATAATATTTAATCATTATTTAAGTACTATTTGTTAAAGTGAGGTTGTAAATACAAACAGGTAGTAAATAATCGCGTTGCTTTGTAACCAGAGCTGAACAACATACATTATACTAAAATCATTAGATGCGTTTTTTTTTTCAAATGCGGGTTAAGTGACTGCGCAAAAAAACTGTAGCTGACCTATATAGGGAAGGTAGAGTAGCATGCATTTGATATAAGGTGGATTTTGTCTCAGATAAAGTTTGGATTAAAGGTAATTGTCTAATCTCAATGTTTAAAAAAAATTAAATTAAAAGAAATATTAGAAGTTAGTTTCATTCAGTTAGCCAAATGCAACTGTCATAAAAGAAATTAATTGATTCTAAATTATTTTCTATTATTTCAAAGAAAACGATTTTTCTAATCGTCGAATTAATGTTGAATTCAATTACGGCTAACTGAGGTGAAAAGAAAGTGGAAGAAACGAACTTCTAGGCACAACCGAACCGCTAGATGTAGCCTACGCTTTTTATTCCATCGAGCGCAGGATTTACCTAGATAAATTACCAGGTAGAACGTTAAACCACATAGGTTTACGTTGTTGATGTAGAGCGTATTTATTTCTCTAATCTGTAATGCCGGCTACAGACAATGACCCATCCCCGGCCATTCGAAGCCATCACCATTGTGTGGACGGGCGATGGCGTTCAGTGGCCAATGGCGGGTAACCATCAGTACTGTCAACAGCAATGGACCATAGGATGGCCACAAATGGCTTCGAGTACCATTTCCCTCCACGCAATGGCCCATCGCGTACGCCACTTTGAACAGCTTATTTAAGTTGACGGGCTACTACACAATTACCGCAATGCTAGTATCACCGACCATCTGCCGTACACGATCCGTTGGATTATAACTGCCGTGATGCACAGAGTGATAGCTGTCAGTTTCAATGGCCCACTATGCGAAATTTCCTGAAGACCCGTCGAAGACCATTGTGTGGACGGACAATATTTGAATTGACATTTGGTGAGTGATCTCTCAATTGCCCTTACTCCTTGTGGGGCATAGCGCGTCAACTGTGCCATGTGGCCTAGTTAATGTTTCGTCGGCATAAATTGGTTTCGGAGAATGCAGTTGCCAGCATGCACCTCCTGCACATCCATGGCCACAAACGTCGTTGTGGACGGGATTCGAACCCGAAACGCCGGTAGTCAAACATGAGACTGATGCCTCAACACACTGCGCTACCGGTCGCCCCAAGGAGCCTGTTGTCCCCGACAGTGAGCTGGTGCAACAAACTTGTTCTGTAAGCAGCTTTTCAGTTTGAAATACTCTGAATTCTGTGCAGGCAATGAAGTTTCCTTATACAGTTTAAGCCGATCTTACAGACATATTCACAATTTAAATTTCCTCTTCTACATTTGAGTTGAGGTTTAGAGGTTAACTAAGAAAGAGTTAAGAGAGACCGGGCTGTTTTTCGATTTAATACAATTAGTAAGGCACGGCGATAACGAAAATCGGCCGGTTTTCATTCTGTTCTCGAGATTTCTATGTAGATGCTTCGCCAGAATTTGGGTTCAGATAGTGCGTCTCTCTTTCAGTTACGGGTTCATACAGCTTAAGCCCATGCTACTCTCTCACTGACTCACTCACGGGAAGTAAAAAAATGCCTAAATGTTGGGATGTGCATGTCATACCTTCGGCAAGCTAGCCGGCGAAATTATTCTAAAGATGCATATTAATCAGGTTTCTAAGCCAACACCACAGGCAGAGCAACGTAAAGCCGCAGAGTGATATGAAAGGGCAAGGAAGAAGAAGAATCAGGTTTTTGTAGAGTTCTGCGTTAACAGTAGTGCATTGCTGATGTATGAAGAAAGACGAGTAAATACGTTTGTTTCAAAATCCGATTTTTTTTTTATAAATCCATAGGCGGTAATTTGAAGGAAATTATTTTTAAATGAAAATGTAAGGAGCTAGTAATTAATAAGAAAAATAAATGGCGTCGCTATCTTTTACCATTATGCTTATATTTCAATCTAAAAATATATGTTTCTTATTTGATAACCCTCTATACAACTACTGAAATGTGTTCCGCTTCATTTGCAAATTCTTCTGATTCTCTACTAAATGTTATATTAATTTTAAAGTGTGGGGAAAATCTAAATTGGCCGAAAATAACTTATTTAATAATTACATTAACACGATTAATCTGAAATTTACTTAAAGGCTTCTAGTCCATCTTAATGATTATCAGCAATTTAAAAGCAATTTGAACTTCAATAAATATTTCAAGGTTGAAGCGTTTACATTAAATATTATTAATGTATTTTGTTCACTAGCGATTGTTATCTTATTCGATTAATTGGCCATTTTTTTTTTTATTTAAGATAAAAACAAACTAATTTGGTTCCTACGACAAACGTCTTGCATTTGATCATTATTTAAGAACTATGTATTTGTTAAAGTGAGGTTATAGACACAAAAAGGTAATTAATGGCTGCGTTTTTCTGTAGGCAGAACAGAACAACGTACACGCATTATACTTATATGTATTCTTAGGTTGGGTTAGAAGGTCTGTGGTAAATGTCACAGTACACTAGACTACCTCTAGGGGGTATTCACGGACCTATGTAAGCCATTCAATCATTTAACCATTAAATCAGCCGGAACTGAAAATTAACGTTAGAACTGATTGACACCCATGCCTTATAGGTGATCCAAGTCTGTGAACACGGAAGACCCAAGAATTTCGAGTGGCCTAGAATCGATCCTTACCCGATCTTCCAACCTTCTTCCAATTAGGGAATGGTGTTTTGGAGGGCGTCAACATTGGACACTCTCTGATTTTCGAGACAACTCTTACTTCCCGACCGGGAAGAAGTTACAAAGATGAGGATGAAGAGGAAGGCACTCCCCAGATTTTTGGAACTGCCCTGTTCTGGCTGGAAGGAGGATTACTCAATTGCCCTAACCCCTTGTGGGGCATAGCGCGTCAACTGTTCCATGTGGCCCAGATGACGTTTCGAAGGCATAAACTGGTTTCGGAGAATGCAGTTGCCAGCATGCACCTCCTAATCCGAATCCGGATTGCAGTTATTAAATTAACCAATTGTGAAAGGGTATAGTTTGGTTTGGGGAGAGTCCATGATTCCAACTATAATTATTTATACACTCACAAAAATTGTTAAGCATCCTCAAGAGTACAGTACAGTTCATCTCCTATTGGCATCAGACACTATAAAAACCTTAGTATTGCGAGCGAAGAACTCTACTTTCCGGATTCATTTATAAATATTTCGAAAAGTGTCAATCCTAACGAAAAGCTTTATGAGACGAAATGAAAGATAGTGAACAGTTCAATAAAAAAATATTGGACCTTTTTCCTCGTAGGATATGTATTTTCCCGATATTTGGCAAAGCTTAAACATTTTTAAAATATTTTGTTTTTAATTGGTGTTTTTTTTTTCGTCGTATTTGTCGTAAAGTTGTAAACTTCTGTCATTTTACTATGGGGATGACAGAAGTTTACGACGAATACGACGTTTACGACATTTGTGACACTGAGCGTGAATCCCCCTTTTATCTATTCTTTGTATCTCTGACTTTCGACATACTTATGTATATTTTTATACCCTTCACGGATGTGATAGGGTATATTAACTTTGTCATGAAGTGTGCAACGCACAGAAGGAAGCATCTCCGACCATACAAACCATATATATTCTTGGTCAGTATGATGAGACGAGTCGATTAAGCTTTGTCCGTCTGTCCGTCTGTCTGTCTGTCCGTCTGGCTCTACGCAAACTAGTTCCTCAGTTTTAAAACTATCAAATTGAAATTTTTTACAAAGCCTTCTTTCTATTGCACGCTGTAAATATGTCGGAACCAACGGAATCGGACCACTACGTCATATAGCTGTCATAGGAACGACCGGTCCAAAAATTCGTCTTAGTGAGAAAAACTTTTTTATTTCTAAAGATATCTATCTCAAATTTAGCGCAAAGCCTTCTTTCTATTGCATGCTGTAAATACGTCGGAGCCAATGGAATCGGATCACTACGTCATATAGCTGCCATAGGAACGACCGGTCCAAAAATTAGTCTTTGTAAGAAAAACTTTTTCATTTCTAAAGATATCTTTTTCAAATTTCACAATAATTAATAATATTATTAGCTAAGTTAACAACATTCTTGAGTTTGATTGAAATCGGACTACTCTATCACATAGCTGCCATAGGAACGACCGTTCCAAAATCAAATTTTTGTTAGAAAAACTTTTTTATTTCTAAAGATATCTTTACGAAATTTAAAATTATTCAATCATATTAACTACGAAACCACGTTGTTAAATTTGGTTGAAATCGGCCTACTATTTCACACACCTCTCATAGGAACAGTGAAATCGGAGCACGTTTTATTACTAATTTCAAAGTAGCAAATGCTCCATAAGTCACCACGAAGGTAAGGGTATCTCACCTTCGGCCAGCTAGCCGAAGGCTAGCTTGTTTCATTTCTCACTTGTCGGTTTTTCGATGCATACGCGATCGAATCCGATCCCAGATCAAGTTGAAACAATAAAAATTCACAAATATGTTAAATATCCGTATTCAGTGTATTCCAGAAGTTTATTAATCATGTGCTATATTTTTTAGATAAAAAAGTTTAAAACAAAGTTCTGTTCATCCCAAAAAGCAGTGTGTCATAGTAAGTCTTTAAAGCACCTCATACTTTCACTAATAAAGCCAAACATATTCTCAATTACCTATTAACTGAATTGTGAAACCCCAGTAGTCGAACTATAATAATTACCGCATAATCAAACACCAAACCTGAAATATTGAATGACCAAAAACTCGTTTCTAAAATCTAAGCGCCAAAAAATATCAAACAAACAAATTTTCCCATACAACAAAGTTGAGTTTTTGTCTATTCGTCTTCTTACACTTAAGTGTAACCGTAAAATATACATAAAAGAATAAAATTAATAGCTTTACTCAAGCCTACAGTTCGATAACGATAAAGTGTCTTTGACTAGTAAATATTTACTACGTGAGAAATTGATTGAAGTAAATTTAAATTTATGCAACATTTCTTAATTTTAAAGTGGTACTTACGACGCATAGCGCTGTAGTTTCACAACAAATAAAAAATCAATAAAGTTACTAAAACACTCACAAAAAAAAAATAACGGCCATAGCGTGGCTAACAGACAAATCTTTCAATTGCCAAGCGAATTGTACGATCGTTTTGTGCAAACAGATTAATTAGCAAGGTTCAACTTACATTTGTTGTATGTCAAGAAAGTAAGAGTACTCAATTTTTCTATTTAATATAAAAAAAAACATTTAATTTAAAAAAAAACTACTTGATATGTTACTTATTTTCCCACGTAGTCGCCATCCCATTCTATGCAGGTTTTAGGCCGTGGCACAAGTCTTTTCATCCTCATAGAATTCTCCCGCCATTCCCTCCGTCCACTTCAAGACCTTTTGTTTCACCTTCTTATCGCTTGAACATTTTTTTTTCACACATGTGAGTCTTCAGGAAGGCGAAAAGATTAAAATCTGAAGGATGATTCAAAATATCGCAGCCAAACGAATTCAAAAGCGCGTTAGTGTAGTTGGCCATAGGCGGGCGGGCGTTGTCGTGTAATAAACACAGTCCCTTCGTCAACATTCCCCTCCTTTTCTTTTGAGTTTTTTAGGTTTTCATCGAGTATCGAGTTGCATTAATCGTCTCCTCTTGAGGCAAAAATTCGATTAAAATGGTTCATTATCGGTCCCAAACACGGATGCCATGATGGGGAACCGGTATTCTAGAACTATGAGGACTTTGTTTTGTCTCAGGGGTCAACTGGGCCAGATGGAACAGTTGACGCGCTATGCCCCACAAGGGGTTAGGGCAATTGAGTATGTTTCACCACCAGTCATAATGGAGCGCAGAAAATCCTCACCTTCCAATCCAAATCGTTCAAGAAACTCGCGAGCGCTAGCGACCCGATTCGATTTGTGCTGCTCTGCCAGTTGTTTTCTTGGGTACAATTTTCGGAATTCCAGCGTTTCCGTATTTTGAGCTGTTGGTCAGAAAAACAGGACCTTCTTGGCAGTGAAGTGATTCTAAGCAATATAGGTATTTCCTTTGGCCGGAGATAACTATTTTTTTCTTCGGTGAATATATTACCGTAGAAGCTTTCGCGTAATCTGGATTTCTTGAAGCGGCCACATTTTTCAAACGTTGCAGCTTTGACGCGCGGTAATGCTAGCATGCATTATATTTTATTTCAACGAAGTAAAAGAAGTGAAGTTAAGCTAAGCTTAAGCTTACAAATTACTTTGATTTTTTTCTACAAACATCAATATTTATGTGTACTTTCCCGAAGCACTCGCATGTAAGCAAGCAACTAATCTTATCTAATTCCCATCATTGCCAGCCAAACTGCATTATAAACACATTATTACGATAATAAAAACGATCATGCTTACCGGTAATACTTCATTACATCTCTATTCACATATGTGGGTCGATCGTAAATTCGAATCATTTTCCATTTGTGTTTTTCATACGGAAATAAAAATTACTATGGACAAAAAGAAGTGAAAGTTCAGATTGATATCATATTTTGAATTGAGTATCAATCTCGAGTGAAGCGATTTTGAAGATTGAGATTTCCATGCTTCATATGGAGGAGTATATATGTACCTATTATCGTACAACACTTTGTTTCTCACTTTGCCCGACCACGTCTTGCCATCAAGTAAGCGATGGATGAAGTCTATCAAATACATACATTAGATTAAATGAAAGATTCCTTACTATGGACCTGAATGCTGTAGATCCATCTGCCCACAACTATCCTAGACTTATGATATAATGAACCGGCAATGAACAGTCTTGTAGAGAACTGGTTCTACAGTCTTTAAAGGTGTATACCAGCTGTGTAACTATTCACCCCAATTTTAAATCGGATATCGATTTTAACGAGTGGGACGTGAATCCACATTTTCTGCGAATATGTACTCGTATATCGGATAACAGCTGCAAAAAAAAAACGAAACTTTATCGTTCTGAATAATAGGCCAGCCCGATGGTCGTGAATCAGGGCTTCAGAGCGCATGCCAGGCACAGTCTGAAATTTTTGTTAGGAATCGATAGAGGCTTAGTTAAAATTTGAAGCACCTTGTTACACCGTGTCCGCGGTATTACTGCCGTCCGACCAACCCTCTGAGATGGATCGTGGGCGCCACGTACTAAAATTGCTTGACCGCCAGTGCCTGGTTTGTCTACGCGATAAGTACGAACTCGTGGAAGGATAAGTTGTCACACTGAAAGCCAGGACACTGTAAAGTTCAAAATACTATATTTCTGCGCAAATTTCGAGCACACACCAGGGCCGGTCAAAGGCTAAGGCGAAACAGGCCGGGCGCCGACGCTGAAAGGATGCTAAGAGGGAAGCTAAGCTTGAGAGTGACTTTTGCCAATTTAGAGGTGGATGTAATACAATTCCATTTGACTAATTCGCTATTTATCCGATCAACAGTGATTCTACAGTTCAGATTGACACGCGTGAACGATTCAATTTCGAACCTTTGATTCATTTTCCAGTGTGACTTACCTTCGGCGCACATGTTGAGCAAAATGGTTCGCGAAACACGATGGAAATGACGAGAATTTTTTTTTTCCACATTCTATGCAGCTGACGTGGTTGCGAACCGTTTGAGATCTGTTGAGATCATTGATAGAGGTCCTGAAAGCAGATCCAGATTGGGATTTTTTCGAATTCTCCTCCATATGCTTTCCCCTCTGGTAAAATATGTGCCATCAGCTGTCAATTTTTGGATCTGAAAATATTCCCCCCCCCCCCCCCCCCCCGGATCTGAAAAGTATTCTGGTTCAATTAACAGTTGACGGCACATATTTGATCGGAGGAGAAAGCATAAGGAGGAGGAATCGAAAAACTCTGTTCCAGATCCGCTTTCAGGACCGCGACCATTAAGAACGTTCTGAATCTAATGGTCGCCACACATGATCGCGCACAACCCCGACCGAACTTTCATCGCGCCATCAATTTCATCGAACGGTGGAAATGAGGAGAATTTTTTTTCCGCACGTTCTATCAAATTGATGGTTCGATTAAAGATCGGTCGTGGTTGTCCGCGATATTTGAACGTTGCAAGTATTCAGCAATTCAAATGAATGTAAATCTGAAACAGGGGAAATAAATCAGAAAAATTTTCTGATTTATTTCCCCCGTTCATCTTTTAATCGAAGCATGTGCACAAAAACACAAAGCAACGCGTGCACAAAACTATCATACGACCAGTGATATGCTATGGCTGCGAAACATGGACCTTAACTCAAACCTCCGGAAACATGCTAGACACATTGGAACGCGATCCAGATCGAGATGGATGGCACATGCGGTACAACCATGAGTTGTATGAACTGTACGATGAACTGGAAGTTTAGAAAATCGTCAAACACAACGACTCCAATATTCAGGGTATATACGACTATGGACGATTATTGCATACCAGAGAGAGTAATGAACGGACGACGAGTCGACGGAGCGAGACTACGAGAACGACCGAGAGCTCGTTGGGATTGCTCAGTATATGCTGACGCCGAGCAGCTACTGGGCTTCCAAGACTAGAGGAAGCGATCACGTGACCAAGGTCCGACGTAGGGCTGTCGCGCCACGATGATGATGATGTTTTACATGCAATCTGCACTTGAAATTGAATTGAGTTGAAAGCAATTTGCAACATTTCCCCAGAACACACTCATTATCGACGATAATTAGTGGCAAGCAAAAAAGCCCGGACAAAAGTGGCGTTCTCACAATTACTTTTCTCCAAGCGGCGGCGATAGTGAAGCGAAACCGCTTGGACAAAAGTGGTGTAACAATAATTTCAAATATATTACAAATACCTGCAAACAATATTTGAAGTGATGCATCATTGTAGTTTATGTATATGGAAAAGTGTTTTGAAAAAATATGAACAGGGGGCGCCAAAATGTCTTTGCCTGTGCTTTAAGTTTGTCCTTGACCGACCCTGCACGTTACACCGACGCTACAAATATTATACATATTCCGTTCGTAAATCTGATTCAACAAAAAAAAACTTCTTTGTTACTTGATATGTAATCACTAAACTACAATATATTAGGTTTTAGCTACTGACTATTCATAATCTAATTGCCTTACCTAAGTGGCGGCTCTATTAACTATTAACACTCGATGACGATTACTTCTTCTAAATCCACGTTGAATTTACCACGCGCTCCTTGAGTCCTTACAAATGTTGTCCACGCTCTCTCCGACATCTTGACTACCGCCCGCTTCATTTCCAAAATTCGTACCAATCTCCAAAATTGTGCAATCCCTTCAATCTACAGTCAAAAATCAGACAAAAAGGGTTACCGTTTATTTTCCATGGTTCAAATAACATCGGACCAGCGAATATTTCTGTGGATGAGTCAGGGCCGGTCAAACTTAAGGTGCAGGCAAGGAAACTTTTGGCGCCCCCTGTCATATTGTTGGCCCGTCCCATATAAAAAATATAATGGACGGGCTCGGGCATATAGTCCGATGCATGCTGTATGTTCGTTAGTTCGTTAATTCGTTAGTTCGATTGTTTGTTTGTTCCGTGGTGCGTGCTTTTCCCATATGCTAGGCACGGAACAGGGACCTCAATTTTGGTTATCGACTGGAGTAACGGACGATTATGTTGTGTTCAAACCCAAGTTACTCGCCTAAGTCTTTTTAAAAATCGCTCCTCCATGCGTTTCCAGCGGTTCGATTTCAACCAAATTTGCTATGTAGCTTCCTGGGGTTATTATAAGTACCACACGGTGATAGTTTGATCCTGCTGCACTAATCGAATCACTACATCATATAGCTGTCATATGAATGGCCGGACCAAAAATCCGTCTTTGTGAGAAAAACTTTTTGGTTTCTAAAGATATATTTACAAAATTTCGAATTATTCAATCGTATTTTCCGTCAAACCACATTCCCGAATTTGGTAGAAATTGGACTACTCTATCATACAGCTGTCACAGGAACGACCAATCCAAAATAACGTTTTTGCTATAAAAACTTTAAAAACTTTTTTATTTCTAAAGATATCTTCGTGAAATTCATATTAATCATATTAATCAATCATATTTACCGCCAAACCACATTCCTAAATTTGGTTGAAATCGGCCCACTATTTCATATACCTCTCATTGGAAGAGTGAACCAGAACAAGTTTTACTACAAATTTCAAAATGGAAAATGCATCGTACATCCAAATGAAGTTAAGCTTGTTTCTGATTGATTTCCTTTCTGTCAGATTTACATGCAATTTGCACCTGAAATTGAATTGAGTTGAAAGCAGCCTGCAAGGTTTAAAGGTTTTCGAGAACGTACTCAATATTTCATAAGCTTAAAGTAAACTCCTGTGCTCGTTAACATACTGATCGATCACAGGTAGCTAGAATGAAGAAAGAAGTCGGTTTGTGGTCACAGGGTACGACATTTTGAAATACCAATAAATTACTATAACGTTATAATGGCATAGCATATCTACACTGCGCGTCAAAAAAAGTGGCGCACCCGGTTTTCTTCGTGCTGAAGCCAACAATTGTCGGGCGACTTGACGCCTTCTGGTGAATACCTGTAATTTTTTGAGAGATCTTGATATTAGGTAATCTTACCTTAACTGTTTACGATAATCTTGAGCAGAATTAATGGTAGCCGGGGTGCATCTGTGGTCGTTTTTGCTAACAAAAGGAGTGGTTTCACGATTTTTGAGGCCTTATTATGAATCGGTCCCCACCTATCGCTCTAGACCGGTATCGCCCTGGGCCTCATTCAATGATCCTTTCTCCTAGTACATAATCCATGCATTGTGAATATAAAAATATCATCCAGAGGTCGTCAACTAACCAAAGTACCTTACGATAATTCTCTATTAATTATACAACCACACATCGATTAAATTTGGAAAAACGCGGTCTAATGCCTTGCGGGAGGTCCAAACAGTAGCAAACATTATTAGACGTTTTTTCCGATCGAAAGTAATACAAATTTTCAATTTTCGTATTTTGGCCGTTTCTAGTAAAATTGACTCAAATTTACCGTTATATCGGAAATTTACCCTTCCAAACGTTCGCTTCTTTTCACTCTTCCTTTACTAGTATTAGACACTGCACCCTTGCCATTCTTGTTGGCTTCAGCACAAAGAAAACTGGATGCGCCACTTTTTTGATGCGTAGTTTATTTATAAAGGAATGTTAGTGGTGGATCTTCTACTGAATGAATAATTCAATTATTTCATTCATTTCAAACATTTCTAGAATATTTACATCACTGCACTTGCAAATTTTCTCCATTTCACAAGAATGGTGAAAACCAAACAAACAATCACATTATCATAATTTTATAATTTATTACATATTTCTAAATAACTAACATTTGATTGCAGATAAATAAAACTCGTTGACTTATTCAAAATTCAAAAAATATATTTTTGAGACCACCCAAATTTATAACTAGAAATGTATCATGTTATCTGTGAATTCAGGCTGAAAACTGAGGTGACATGGAGGCGTTTTAATTATTAAAACCATAACGACATGACACGATTTTGATTGAATTTTATTGTAGTTTGCACACTGTGCAAGTGGCAATGCATAAACTTAAAATCAACATCATCTTCACTTCCATTTGATCCCGCTTTCAATAAGCCCACGTCCCCTGCTCTATCTATTACAAAATCTATAAAACTATATTTACATGTACGAGTATATTTCGAGTATATTTTCATTCAGGACATCACAAACTAAAGCAACTAATATACAAAGTTAAATGATGTTTGCATGTTTCTCTTTGATAATTGCTGGTTCCGAAGTTTCTGTGTGGGTCGATGATGGCTGTCTCTCATGCGTACCAAACGTAGTTGTTAAAAGTCTGTTGATTGACTTTAAGTAAAGTGTTTTCAGAGATTTAAACTGGGTAAATTATTTTTTTTGAAGCTTGAGAACAAGATACAGACATGTTTTATGGTAAATTAATGAATGCTTTGCAGTTTTTAGTCAAGATGTTCATACTCGGTTAGTAGGCATTTATCTTTTGTATTCATTGCTGTTATTATTGTGGTGAAGAAGTGGCACTTTAGAGGAAAAAATGAAATTTGTAAAGTATCTTTTTGAATATGGATTTCAGATGGAACACTTTATATACATATGTCGAAAGTATACTTGTCGGCAATAATGTAACTGCGGGAGGAGTGTTTAAATAATAATTCATTAAATAATATTGACTATTGGAATAATACTAAAAAAATTTGGACGATCACCTTTATATTTAGTACATTATTTGTAACACATTTTTCTTGAATATTTTCTTTATTTCAGGGAACTAGAACAGAACTTATAACTATATGAATCGTGCAGAGAATTGAACAAATCTTATGGGAAAATGATAGAAGTTGTACAGAGAACTGAGATAAACTGAAACTGATACTTTCGTCTTAGAATCCCTTAGATTTTAAACTTAGAGAAAGTCATACTAGATACAGGTCATGTAGCGTGACTGAATATTATTCAAAAGAATGGGTTGATGTTTTTTTTTGTAATAAGAGAGGCAAATTGAAAAACTGAGATCGAAAAATGAAAATTGAAAAATTATAATTCCCGAAACCGCTTCAACTGAAACCACACAACAGCCGGTTCTTCGCACAGGAACGACCAGTGTTACACGGAACAACAATGTTTTACTGCCAAGAACTGCCACAACCCCTTCGATGCAAGAAGGAAGATCTGCATGTGTTTTACACACTTTGACTGTCCATTTTTTCTGGAAATTATGAGCAACACATGTCGGTAATATTGCTCTCAATACTTCTTCAACACGTCGGAATTGAGCTCAACCCAGGTCAAAATCCCGATGCTTGGATCTGCTGCAACTGCTACAGAACGTTACATCCCAACGCCACCACAGTAAGATGTACATACTGCAACAACTGGTGCCACCTAAGGAATTGCTCTGGGCTGAAACACCATCGACAATGGAATTCTGCATCCCAACGACACTACAGTAACAATTGGTGCCATCCAAATAATTTCGTTGGGCTGAAGCACCATCGACAATGGAATTCCTCCTCCATTTCGAGCCAATGTAGATTCAGAGGACAGCAAGCACCAACGTCATCGCAAACACCTAACGTTCCATCATCACCTGTTAGTGTGAATACAAGCTCCCAGCCGTCCCCCTCTATTGAATTATGTCACCATCATTACAGCACAACCTTACACCAGCACCAGCCATTGCGTATTTCAACACCGTATCAATTATACAACTTAACTGCAATGTTTTACATCGAAAAATTGCAGAATTGTCGGACTTTATGGATAGACACCGCATCATGATTGGAGCTTCACAGGAGACGAAGCTCAACACCAACTCACCCCTTAACACCTATAGCAATTACAACATCGGTAGAAAGGATAGAGTGTCCAATGCTGGTGGTGGAATTGCATTTCTAATGCACCAATAAGCACCATATCGTGAAATCGACGTTACAGTCACCGAGAACATCTTGAAGGTGCAGGCCATTGCCATTCATTGTCGGGCAACATTGATATTGAAATCTATAATGTATATATTCCACCTGTATCCAGTTTTCCCTTGGTATACAGTGTCAATATCACACTGCTAACTCCTACTTAGTGACTTTAACGGCTATCACGGATTATGGAACTCTAACCTCGACAACGATGCCAGAGGGGTTAGCATAGCCGAACAACTTAATGCGTCAGAATTATATCCAATTAACCACAACACGCTCACTCGTATTGCTGGAATATGTTCCAGCTCGCCCAATTTTCAATTGCCAGCGCTGAACTTATCCAACGATGCACAATGAGAACCATTCCTGACGCTATTCTCGGATCATCTACCAATCCTAATAAAACTGGATAAACCATCTAACATTCAGTTTGCTAATCACCGCACGTTCATTAACCACAGTAAAGCAGATTTGGACGGCTTCGAAACCTACACCAACATGGCTTTCGCTGCCTTACCAATTCAAAATGAGCCGAACGTAATGTAAGGCACATACTCCAGAAAGCGACTACGAAGTTCATCCCAGCAGGTCGAATTTCTAAAGTTCCGCTAAATTTCCCTACTTCAGCAGCTAGATTGGCAGGTGGTAGAGATCGCAGTCGTGGCTCTAACCCGGACGATTCAAGGACCAAGGAATTAAACCCGCCAAACAGGTAGCAAATTATCAGGAGAAGGCAACTGAAATCTAACCTTTACAATTGCAACTTAACAACGGGTGTTAGTAAGCTTTGGTCATGGGTTAGGTCCTTTACAAACCCAACCAAACACAAAGCGCATGCTGCAATCTGATTCGGCAACATTACGGTTAACGATCCGGCATAATGCGCCGACAACTTTAACAAACAGTTCATCGAACACCCGCTTCCTGATAGACTTGAGCGCATTGTCACTAGGAGTACTCGTAACCGCCCAGTTGACAAGGCAATTCAATTTTCATCTGAGAAAGTTACCGCAGCGATAAAAAGAGCGAAGCGTTCCAAATCCCTTGGACCAGATGTTATTTCGACGGCCATCCTCAAACATTTTGACACGCCGGCAATTTACGTAGCGACCACGATCAACCTCCCCATCTCATTGTCTATCATTCCAAAATTTTGGACGAAAGGAAGGGTGATCCCCTTTCTGAAACCAGGGAAGAAACCAACGCTAGGCGAATCATATCGACCCAACACACGCTCCACTCTACTATTGCGACTCACATTCAAATGGCCGACCACCAACATAGCTTTAAAAGGATACATAGCACCTCGACGGCTTTGGATGCAATCACATCAAAAATACACAATGACAACCAACCAAGCACGTCCTTTCGAACGAACAATTCTAGACATGTAAAAGGCTCTTGACACTGTCAGTCACTCGTTTCTCCTGTCTGACATCTGCGGTACATCGCTTCATTCGCATATCTCTCAATTTCCCTAACCACTTGTGGGGCATAGCGCATCAACTACTCCATGTGGCCAAAGTTGACGTTTCGTCGGCATAAACTGGTTTCGGAGAATGCAGTTGCCAGCATGCACCTCCTGCACATCCATGGCCACGGACATCGTCGTGGACGGGATTCGGACCCGAAACGCCAGTATTCATACATGAGACTGATGCCTCAACACACTGCGCTACCGGTCACCCCCTCCGTCGCATAGAAGAAAGTAGATCGCCAACTATTTTGCCGGCAGACAGTCCTACACAGAATTTAGAACTGGGAAATTTAAACTAAGACGAATAAAACAGGGTGTCCCTCAAGGAGGAGTCTTATCTCCCACCCAGTTTAACCTTCATAGGGCAGGACTCCCTACACCATCGTTAGATATGGCTACAGCTACAAGTCGCCCATTACAACACTGCATAGTGAAGAACTGAAACTTCCCGGATAGAACCACTTCAGCACAGACGTGACGTTGGGTTGTCTATCCCTTTTTTATCGGTACTTCAACCGCCGCTGCTCTACTGAAATAAGTAGTTTAATTGCCGATTTTATGACACTTTCGTATGCAGAAAAAACTCGAATGTGGAACGCTTTGCCATCATCTGTTTTCCCCTGCAATTACGACCTGCAGAAACCGTCATTTAATTTCGTCTAATCCAGCTCAACCCATCCCCTTCCTCTTACCTTAATTTCCTCACCTACTAAAGTTATGCTATTGCATTAAAGGGTATTCCCTAAGTTTTGGTGTTAACATAGAAAAAAGAAAAAAAAAACTGCTTTCCTCATTTGCGGACATGAAACCAAACACGGGACTGAATACACAGCTGCTATATCTTCTGACGAATTGCGACTTCCTAAGCAAGTAGGACTACACTAGACCAACTTCGTTCTGACTGGCGACCACGTCTGAATTCGTACCTGTCCCGCATTGACAACGACATACAGGACTCCTGTCTAGATTGTGGCCTCACTCCACATGATGTTGAGTACATTTTTAATTGTCCTGCAGCTCTCACACGCCAAACTCCTACTGCGCTATGGGATAATCCCATTGAGGTAGCTGCGTTTCTACACCTGAACACTGAGGAAAAAACGGACAACCAAACTTGGTGAAACACACACACTCATTGGATATCAACGCGTCCCTACAGCAACAATAAACCACATAAAAAATAAGGTAGCTTAGAGGAAACAGAATAGTACCACACAATCCTGGAAATTATTGAAATTAATTCTTTTTGAAATCACAAAACCAATATATACCTACACTATCACAATGGGTTAATTTCTCAATGCCCGGTTAAAGTGTCAATAAACTAACATGCGGTTAGCACTCGAAGATGATTTTTTTTCGTGGCATTCTGCCATCTGTACCATTCTATTTATGTCTGTACCGTCTCTCAACACCCTTTTGCGGCTGGTTTTTATAAAAATCCTCTTCCAACGAATGAATTTCCAGGACTTTGTTCTTTAGAGCCAGATTTATTGTTCTTATTTGAATGTGCAAAAGTAGCTGCCAAAATCTCAGCACCCGAAATCAGCTGTTTGGGTTGATTGTTTCGATAAATTTTAACCGGAGGATAGGTGGCGGTTAGCGTTATCGATAGGATAAACGCTAACTAGACATGCGTTTATTTTTTTTACCATATCTGTTTTCAATACTTCGTTACGGCTCGTACCGCGAAGTTGGCGACAAACGCTACAATTGCTCACCATTCATTTCAGAGCATCCACATGATGGAGCGACCAGTGTCTCGGTGCGTAGAGGCATCAATATCACGTCTGACTACCGGCGTTTCTGGTTTGAATCCCGTTTACAAAGACGTTCGTGGCCATGGATGCTTGTGTTCTTGTCTTCCCCTTGTGGTGCGGGGCGTAATACAATAATAAGCAACAATATCTTCCGACCTGTCGCAGGTAGACGGCTAAATGGGAGAGCGGGAGGTGCATGCCGGCAACTATATTCTCTGAAACTAGTTTATGCCAACGAAACGTCAACTTGGCTACATGGAACGCGCTATGCCCCACAAGGGGTTAGGGCAATTGAGTAGTAATTCAGCGGCCAACTGAATCCACAAACTACAGCGGGACGCTAATTATAAAATCAACGAATTCGTAGGACGTAGACGACTTCACATGCCAAAATTAATGAACACTGAAGTTAGCTGTCAAAATAAATGCAAATAAAAACTTTAGTCAGTTAACAGATATGTGATGTATTTGGGCTAATCCCGTTTTAAATTGGCCACAGAGGAAAGCGTCGGTGAGACATTGGCCTAATTCGATAGCCAATGCACGCAAATTGCCCGTCCACACTATGGAAGTTGGCTGTCATTGCCCGTCCTGGGCGAGTATGGGTACGAGACTTTACGGGATAACCACTATCAAAAAAGGACACGTGGAAATGCATCGAACCAAAATTCACCGACATTCTTATGCTTTTGTTGTTAGAAAAATGTGAAATAACTAAGGAATAAATTATATTTTCAAAACTTTTCACGTTGATTCTGCATGGCAATTTTGTTTGTTATGCGGTTGTTAATCTAGAACTTGCTGTTAAGTCCGAACTAATTAAAGTTTAATTATCACTAAGAAAAAACTTCATCAATCTCAATTCATGTTAATTAGTTTACGAGTATGCATAATGGATTGACGTACGTACTCGTACCTACATGCTTTCAAATCAATCATAGTAAGATTCATCAAATTTATTTCGTTTGATGCTTCACTCACATGACAAATTGGCTCGCATTAAATTTGCATATGGGCCACATTCAATTAGTTAACACACTTTCACCGGTCAAGAAAGAAAAATTCGCCGAAAAAAAAACTTTTAAAGCGTAGCTCAAGAAAAAATGAATCAGTTCCTAATAATCAAGTGATCAATCTTAGTAAGTGTTAGCATTACCTCTCACGTTACGGTATTCTTTTTGAAAGTCCAGAATAACGCGAAAAATGCTCCAACTGACCTTTTCGTGGAAGAGGTCATTCATCCATTGAAAACACACCGTTTTTATAAGGAAAAGTCGAGAGAAATTATAACGTTGACAATGAACACGTGATTCGCCGTATGAACGGTAAAATTTGCAATTAATTTAATGTACATAATGTGAAGTATTTGATTTTGGTAAAAATATGCTTTTGTTAAATGAAACATGAAGGCTTATATTTTTGCTTGGCTTTATAACCCAACGAGTAAGAAAAAAGGTAAATACAGTAGAGTCATGGAAATCCGGCACCGTCTAATCCAAAATCCCCTATAGTCCGCTATAGTCCGACACCGTCGACGGGCCAAGTATACGATATGTAGGGCCGGATTTAGATCCATAGGCGCCCTAAGCACTTGAGACGTCTAGAGCCCCATACAAATTGGTTTTAACCATTTTTCGTACCTCAAGGTTTTTAACCGATTTGAGTTAAGTTCAGTATGTTATGGGCTTTGAAAGTATTACGCTATGTTTACATATTCTGTCAAATGTAGTCGATAATGTATGAAGACCGCCTAATTGCAGAATTGCAGTAGTCTTGTCTCTTTCTATTCTAGTAAAATGGAGTATGGCTTGGTATCCTAAATCGGAAACAAACCCTACGGGAAAATTAAACAAATCTTATGAAACATTTATGGAAAACTGATCAAAATCTTATAGAGCACTGAAACGAAACTGAAGCTGTCATGTTGTTAAGGCGGCTATTACACTATAAAAGTTCTTTTGGAAATATCTTTGACGCACGATATTTTAAAAGAACTTTTATGAATGATATTAGCCGAGTCTAATAAAATATCTAATAAAATATCAGCTGACTCAATCCAAAAAAAAATTTATAGAAAAACAAATGAAATTGCACTGGATAAATTCTAGTGTAAGTTGAGTGAAGAAATTTTGATTGAAAAAGCAATTATAATATTGCCACATTTGCAAAAAAACACAGTCAATAATAGAATAATTTCATAGCAACGAACTTTTCCTCGTAGCAACTACAGTGAATTAGAAAATAAGAACAATTTCATTTGTTTTTCTATATATATTTTTTTGGATTGAGTCAGCTGATATTCTTTTAGACTCAATTTACACTCGATGTGCACTGGATGCAGAAAAACACAGGGAATGACAGTGGCGCCATCTGTTGAAAATTGGTCGTACCAACTCAGAAACCTTCTTTGGTTCATGCACAACAACTTTGCTAAAGATCATCACATGATCAAATGCATAGTTTACGATTCTATAAAGGACATACAGACAAACATTCATTTTTATATATAGAGATATTTGTAAAAGAACTTTTATAATGTAATAGCCGCCTAATTACCTTGACCCCTCCGGCTATACCTTGTTAACGTTTCGATAGCATATAAATTTCGGATAGTGCACTTAATAGCATGCATTTCCTATCCGAGACGTCTTTTACTAATAAGCTCGAAACGCTGTGGGAGTTATAATAGTACCCACAGGTAGTTTCTATTAACGCACAGAGGATTAAACTCCTGTTTCTCCAGGTTCAGCATCGTGGAGTGGCGACCGAGCAGTGCCTCAGACACGTGCGTACAAAGTCCTTAAAAAGGCAATGCATAAAGCAAAGAGTTGTCTTCAACGTACATTTTGTAAATTACAAAAACCTGCGTCCAGTCAGTTACGGATATCAGCTCTAAAGTCAGAATGTGTTAATTTGAAATTGTATTCAGGGGACATTATTATTAATTCAATTCAACAACTTCAACTAATGATTAAGAAACGAATACTCAGCTGGGCAATTTACCACCATTAAGCTTAAAAATATGCGGAAAGTACTTTATATGTTTGAAAACGCACTTTACATGATCTTCCATTATAATTTTGGATAAATAAATATAATTAGCAGTTTTCCTTGTATTTTGCGTTCCCACCTGATTAAATCCATGACCTACATACGACATTTCCGCTGAAAAACAATCATTTAAAGGTGTGCGTTCCTAGGCCACGACTCAGCGACTTGCGTTTGCTATTGTCAAAAAAGAAAACTATCATTACGGAGCACTATTCGTGTGTATTTTAAACTTTAGGGGATCATCGAATGCAGGCGGTACGACTGTCATCATCATCATCGTGGCGCAACAGCCCGACGTCGGGCCTTGGCAACCTGGATTGTTATCCTCCAATTATCTTGGTCACGTAACCGCGTCCTCCAATCTTCGAAGCCCAGTAGTTGCACAGCGTCCGCATATTCTGAGCTCCACCAACGAGCTCTCGATCGTCTTCGCAGTCTCGCTCCGTCGACTCGTCGTCCGTTCATTACTCTCTTTGGCATGCGATGATCATCCATTCGTTGTACATGCCCTGCCCATTGAAGTCGTTGTAGTTTGACGATTTCCGAACTTCCAGTTCATCGTACAGTTCATACAACTCATTGTTGTACCAGATCTGCCATCCATCTCGATCGCAAACAGCCCCAAAAATTCGCCGCAGAACCTTACGTTCAAATGTGCCTAGCATGTTTCCGGAGGCTTGAGTTACTCTTTTCTTGCAGTGCGAAGTCTACCATTCAAAGATCTTTACAAATTTGCGTTTATTTTTACCGAGAGCAACCGGTAGTTGAGGCGTCAGTCTCATATCTGACTACGGTCGTTACGGTTTGTGTTGTATTCCCCCCGACCTGTCGCAGGTAGGCAGCTAAATGGGAACAGGAGGCGCATGCTTGCAACGTGCATTGTCCGAAACTGGTTTATGCTAACGAAACATCAGCTAAGCCACATGGAATAGTTGACGAGTTATGCCCCACTAGGAGTTCAGGCAAATGAGAAGTTGTAGAAGAGTTGTATTGAATAAAGTGCAAAGAATCGCTTGCATGGCAGTCACGAGACCAATGCGTTCACGTTCAGCGGACGCATTAAATATCAGCCAAGGTCAACTCCCTGTAAACCCACAAATAGAATTCAGATTAAAGCTACGTTTAGACACGAGAGAAAAAGTAGTAGAGCTCTAGCAAAAAGAAAATTTTGCTCTACCAGAGACGTTTACACGAGTGTGTGCCTCTACCATAAATTCGCTCTACGTACTATAAACACTGTAGAGCATTTTTTGGTAAGCACACTCACGTGGAGATTGAGTAAAAGTTTACGCTGGAGCTCTACACGGTGTTTACACGTCATCTTCTTCTTGATATTTTCCGTAGATAGTCATACTTTTCTCTCTTAGCTCTAGTTGGACGTTGGACACATTGTCTGTAAGCTTCGTTCTTTGCGTCAATTGATTATTGGCATTCTTCCTCGAACCAGTCATTTCGCGTTCGCCGGGCTTTATATCCCACAACCTTCACTGCGGTCTCCTTGAAAGAGCTTTTCAGTTCTTCCCAAAACCCTCGTACATCTGTGCTGTCGGTGTTGTGTAGCAAATAGCGGCTGTACTCGTATATGCCTACGCCGTATCATTGTTCAAGTGTATGTCAACCGCAAAGATTTTCGGAGGGTTGATTCTTGATTATTGCACTGAAGAGATCTTACACCGATAGGTTGTCTTTATCTTCCTGTCTTGGCGGCATGATCGGATATCCATCACTCTTAAAGCCCATTCGTTGACCGCTGGCATTGACAAATTGCCAACAAATTATTTCGTCACCGAAGTAGACTTTAACAAAAACCCCGAAACCAGGTTCCCAACGAGATCTGAGAACATCAATGTCTTTTTACCTTTCAGATAATGCAATCATATTTCAAGCTGAAATGCTTGCAATAAGGGAGGCGTGCAAGATGCTGAAGCGCAAGAAGAACAACTTGGAGCGTCGCCATCACCACAAATAGCCAGGCCGCGGTTAAGGTTCTAGAATCAATGATAATCTCATCGAAAATAATCAAACAATGCCGCAGATCCGGCTGGACTGTCCGAACTCTTCAAAGTTTCCCTTCTATGGGTTCCTTGAGATAGAAATTAGCGGAGAAAGAGAGAGCCGATGAATTGTCGAGGCAGGGCTCCTTACTTCGTGAGTCTTACGCTGTGACCGCCAACCGGGCTAGAAAAAGATGTAATGCACTGGCAACGTGTGCCACGTCTAGGAAATGGAACAGGAACAGATGCTCTTCTGAAGAGAATCCGTTCAGATGTCACAAGAGTTACAGCGGTTACTACGAAGCATTGGCCAGTGGGAGTGTACGCGGCCAGATTGGGTATACCTTACAACATACACTGTCGGAGCTGCGGGGAAGGAGGACGGGAAGGAGACTCTGATCCATTTCCTGTGCAAATGTCCGGCTCCTGCAAGGATCAGGCATGAAGAACCGGGCAGTGCTTTCTTCTTAGATATATCCGACATCTCCTTGAAGGGTATCGGGGAGTTAATATGTTTCTTCAACTCTACCGGATGGATTTGAGGACGAATACTTCAGAACGGCTCAACGGTTTATTCCTCTTATGATGCATGTGCGTGCATCAAAACGGCGTATACACACACACACACTCTTACCATCAGTCATAAAGCTACTACGTGAAATAGCATAACCGATGGCTAAAAACAAGCCTTACGAAATAAAGCCTGAAGGTTCTGCAGGGGAATGGTGAGAAAAAAAGAGTTTTTATTTCGTAATTAATCCCTACCTGACGAAAGTCCCATTACGTTGCAAAGCGCGAGTACAACCGCACTATCGATGATGCTTACAATGTCTCGTGATCAACAACATCAACAATGTTAAATTCCGTAATTCGGATTTCAAAAAAATTACGAATAAAGAAAATTAATCGGAAAAACATTGTGGGTCATTCTCCTTATTCTTGGTTAACATGCAAACTGAATCTGAAATTACTACTACTACTAAATGCCTTGACCCCTAGTGGGGCATGGGCGCGCCAACAACTCTAGCAATGCCTATTGTTGACGTTTTGTTTGCTTAAAAATTTCGGTACAACCTGAATTTAATAAAATGAAAACATGTTGATTTTTGTGAACGCACTCAATAGACGACTGATGATCTGTTTTGCTAGACACCACTCTGCGTCGATCACAGGCGATGATCGAAAAGATACACGCAATAGTGCTCTATGGCTTGATCGCTAATCGCGAACAATGGCTGCGTTCCTATTTTGGACCGTGTCGGAAGCGCGTCGACACGGTTTCATAGATCCTTTGCGAGAACGGTACTATTTCAGACACCGATACCAGAATATTTTTGAAGGGCAAAAGTATCACGAATTTTTTCCGATCAAATTACCCCTTCAACGATTCCTAGTGTTTTGACAGTTCACTCTTGACAAGTTCTGTCACTCCATTTGTAAATAACTGTTTGTTGGCCTCAAAGTGCGTATAGTGACCGGAAAGTCTGTCCTCGCTCGTAATTTTATTTGAAAATTGTGTTTGAAAGTGGAAATATCCCTTATTAAGTGGCGTATGTTTGTGTGAAATATATTCATGCCGGCAAGGGAATCGTGTCGTTCACCGGAGAAATCACGTATCGGTGAAGGGACAATGGATAAGTAGCGCATTTACGATACTTTTAGGAACGCACCCAATGTGCGATGATCGTGTGCCTAGCATAACGCACCTATCGTTTTATTGCAGCGACAGCGGCCCGGTTACGTGTGCACTATAATAGGTACGGTTGTAGTGTCGTGCCGGAGTCGTTGAGTAACTGGATGTCCCAAGCGACGCTACCCCAATCTCGAAATTGGAAGACGTGGTCATTTGACCGAGACAATTGAAGGAAAAATATCCAGACGACCAGTGTCCGACGACGAGCCATTGCGCCAGAATGATGACGCGACGGAAAACAAATTTGTCCGTTTTCTGAATGCGAACAATTTATAATGGGAAAATCCCGGCAACGACATAATATGGACAAAGCAGAAAAAACTCTTGTTATTTCTTTCCCTTTTCCAGTAAATTCCAAATTACATCTCATTTGCATCAGCAAAATACACACAAACAAGAGCATTTCTTTTTTATAAATTGAACTTTTTCTTCCATGTCTTTGCATTGCTCTTGTAAGTCACATACTCGTATATCCTGCAAGATGAAGACACAAACTAAAGAGACCATTCATGCATGTTTGCAACCACTTGAGGGGAGAAATTTTCTTAAATCACCAGACAGCTCAAAATTTATTTCTTCCACATAAGAAAATTTATCTTGTTACTAAGACTTAATGTAAAAGAAAGAGGAGGTTTTAGCTCTTGCAGCATCTTGATCTAAGTTACCAGACACCAGCTAACATTGAGTCAGGTGCGGTGGAGCGGATGCGGGGCGAAAAATTGTTCGACGAAAAAGGTTAAAAGGTTATTTTCCAAACCAAAAATGATGTGACTACTACAAAAGTGCGGTTGCAACCGTACCACCGGGCACCTGCGTATGTTAAAAATTTGTGGGATAAGAAGCACTGACATTGACTACCAAATGCAAAGTGTTTTTCGGATATGAAGAAGACGATGGTCATAGTTAGTTTGAATTCTTTAAGGAATGAGATATTTTGGTTGGATATCGATTTTTGAGTCGAGTATTATAGTATAATTAGTCGTAATACGCTTTCATTATTCGGATGCATAACCGTGTCCTTTTCTGTGTTCTTTCTTGATACCATCGAAGTTTTAAATACATTTAAGAATAAAGTAGGTGTAATTAATTATCGGTTTATCTATAATATAAAAATATTTGTATTATTGGTATCTGTCCTAAATAGATTCGAATGTTGGTACGTATAGCATTTTCAGGTCAAGTACATCAATTTCGGAGCCAAAAAAATAGTCCTCTGGACGAATACATAAATTTCCGTATCAAACGAATAAATAAATGTTGTAAAAATTATATAATAGCATGTTTCCCATTTAGGCCAGTCAAATTAAATATTATTAATAATAATTAGGGAAAGATCTGGAAATAATTTTAATCCCTTCTATAGATACTGAGTACATAAAAACTGAGTCGTAGAAGGTGAGCTTAACTTCTGGAAGGCGAAAATCCGAGAAATTTGAGCCCTTGTTTTAATATTATCATTATAAATCCTAAACCGTGCCTCGGGTCGTAAATCCTTGCAGGAGTAAATTAAAGACCGTTGAATTTTGCGTTCAATGCACTGCTCAAAGTTGAAATTCGGTTCAGTAGCGTAGTCAAAATTGATAGTCAAAAAATGACAATTTTCGAGGCTCCCGAGAAAAATCACACTTTTTCACTTTTCAAGCTCACAGATCTTTGCAACGGATCCTCCAAATGGAAAAACTTGTCTGTAAAAGTTAGGGACAATTTGATTGTGAGCCTAACGTGGCCAATATTTTTCAATTCGGGCCATTTTTAGAGTAGCTATTAGCAAAAATTCAAAAATGAATGCTCATCGATTTATGCCTTAAAAGCTCTATCTCGGTAAGTATAACAGCTAGAAGTTTTATTTTAGTCTCAAATTGTGGATAAATTACTCCAGTTAAATAAAGTTTTACAAGATTTCTTGTGAGACCAATTTAGGAGATACTAAAAACAAACAGGGCATGGCAAACAATTAGGCACATTTTCAACATTGTGGCGGGGTCCGTGGTGTTAGGGGGGAAATAGAAAACTCGAATTTTTAAGCAATGTACCAACTCAAACAATATATCAAAAATCGAAACTACCCTAATTAAAGCAACCAGTGTTATAACAATTTGACTGACCAAAGTAATTTAACCTTTGCAAAATCACCGACTTTTTTTAAAAATAAAAACGAAATTACTCAAAAACTATACCCGCTAGCATATTCTAGTAAAGAGTGAATCGTAGGTAATATCTTACCCTAAAAACAGAAAATAGAAATGACTCGAAATTTAAAAATTAGTATTATATAATATTAAAACAAATTGTTTACAACAAAACAGGAAGTTTTTATTTTTGATAAAATTAGTTAATATATAGGTGAAAACTCGAGAAAAATAAGATAAAACAGCAAAATGTTGATAGTGGACAACATATCCTTCTTACATATTTTTTCGAGCTATATCTAATAAACAGTTCATCTGATTTCTACAGGCTATTTTCTGTTTTTTTTTTTTTTTTCTACGACCGTGCAAACTCAGTTTCCATGTATTCAGTATCTATAGAAGGGATTAAAATTATTTCCAGATATTTCCCTCATTATTATTAAAAAGCCCCAAAATTGGCTTAATTTGACTGGCCTAATTAACATAGCTAAAATCAAATGATTGCAAAACAAATTAAAGTATTTCTATGTCTGCCGATTTGTTGTTTGCTCCACTAGCAAATCTATTTACCACACATGAAAATTTATTTATTTGATTGTCGACTGCATTGACCCCTCCAGGGGCATGAGCGCCTTAACATCTCTAGCATATAGAAGGCTTGTCAACGTTTCGATAGCATATCTACTTTTTCAGAAGTGCAGTTGCTAGCATGCACCTCCTACGCGCGCCGGCTTTATACTGACCTGCTCGGAGCACTGTGAGAGTTCTATTAGTACCCACAGGCAGTTTTTGATGGCGCCGAGATTTGATTTCCGAGCTCTAGATTAGTATCGTAGAGCGGTGCCCGAACGATCATGGCTACCGAGCGCGACGACTGCTTGCCATGTCAAATCTGATATATCTATGATCAGACAAGGACTCTTCTTCAGAGGTGAACTCGGATAAGATACTGCTAGCAAGGGTAATATCAAGTACCTCCTGCCTCAAAGCAGTGACGAAGATAGGTTTACCTACACGTATTTATACATTATATAGTCTAGAAGGCGCTTATCTCTGCCATTGTCGTCGTTCCTGCCCCACACCGCATTCGCGTCGCAACCGATCACAAATAGTCGGTTAGTGCGTCGACTTAAGTCGACGAGCTGCTGCATTTCGATTGGTGGTATTACATCGTTATCAAAGGGGAAGTAGGCGGATGCTACTACTATTTTTGACACCCGTTGAAAGTGAGTATGCCAACTATTATTGCAGTAAGATCCTTGCAATTAAAATTAGTAAGTGATAAATGATTGACGCTTTCGTCAGTCAAAAGGGCCGCACGTGAACACCCACTCGACCTGTCGTAAATCAAGCTAATTGATGTATCGTTGAGACCACACATCCGGCCACCAGCCACCAAGGCTCCTGAATGAGTGCAAGGGCAGTTCGTTTCCCGGCGAACAACCTGGACAATGTGACCGATGCTCCTAGGCATGGTGCAGGTTCGCCTGAAGCACTTCAATGGCGCTCATTTGACTTCGTTAGTTGGAAGCGCTTGGTCAGGTCAAGACCTTTGTTTTGGTGGGACCTGTTGCCTTTGTCGTTCTTTCTATGCGCTCCTATTGCCGACATCCTTTATTGGCATCAGAGCCCTTGCCAGTTCAGGAGCCGGAAAGTTTTTTAGTCAAAGTTGAAGATAAAAGGGATACTCGAGCTATCACCAGATTCAGCTTCAGCACCGGGAAAAGCGCTGAGAGTAGTGGAGTTCCCAGCAATATAGGGAAAAGCACTTGCGACACGGTTGGTCGAGGATGTCGCTTCCAAAGAGCTTTTAGTTATGCCACACGGACGGGATACTGCGTCATCCACTGAGTCGGAATATGTTGACACTTGTTGTTCATGAGGAAGAGTATTCGTCCACAGCGAGGACGAGGTGCAGGGAAATTGGAAGTTTGGAAATTGGAGGACACGGTCACTTGACCAACATAATTGGTGGACAGTATACAGATGGCCAAGGCCCGATGCCGTGCCGGTCTGTAGCGCTACAATAATGATAATGAGCTGGAAATGCTATATATTAGAACAATCCGAAAATTCAATTGTGCATATAAGCTAAATCCAGTAACAACTGAACCATGCCAATTTTATATTCTGAGCTTTAGTGCTTCGTCTTGGTGACTAGCACTCACAGCCCTACTACCTAATGATTGCTGCTATTTGTTTCATTGCGTGGATTGCATTTCGCATCATATTATCTTCTGTAGCCACTAGGCCAGGAAGAAGATTACATTTTCCCTGCCTTGAACAGAAAATTATTATAACACGGATGTTTTATTCTTATCTCAGACACTTACAAGACATGCACTGTTCAGTCTTCATACAACGCATTCTGTGCACGGTGAATATATGTATATGCAGCTCCTCTTCTTGTACGTTTCTCAGAAAATTAAAATGATTTCAAAAGATCAAGTACAGAGCAGAAAAGAAAACATACATATACGGGAAATCTTCACAGATGAGTTTCGCACACCATTCTTCTCAGGTAAGTTATATTAACTTTTTGAAAATGTTTTGTAGTTTGCGGTTTTTCGTTGTACATGACACAATAAGTAGAAAATATACGTGACTGATTGGTGTATATTCGCAATTATGTTGAAAGGAAAATGTGTCTGTTGTCGAGATGAGAACTAACTAAATTAAGTAAGCGGGAAAGTAGGGAATGCCATTTTCTTCCATATGATTGCGTATTCTTTTGTCGTTTTGTTAGACATCTTGGTTTCACATCCAAATCCGTTTTGCATTCAGAGCTGAAACACAATTTGTGGATAAGACATAAGTTACAACTGCAAGTGACCAGATAAGCAGGCATTATTACCATTTTATTAAATTCAATTCAAGTCGCCCATAGCTCACACTTTCAGAAGAAATTCATAACTGACAATTATTAAAAGACAAAAAAAAATAATTTTCAATTTTCTTAATACAATTCTAATCTACAATAAAAGATCAAGATTGTGTTTATAAAAACAAAAGTGATATTGCGAAAATTCTATAAATAATGAAATAACACTTTTTAATAGGCTACCAGCTGAGTCGAAACAATTTTATTAGACTACCACCAGCAGCTACCGAGAGATATGAAAAAGATTCTTTCATCAAACGCAGCAGGTGCAACAGATGTGATTCTGCAAGAAAAAAATGTCTATCACTGAATTATTTATGTTTCTTCGTACAGCGGTAAATTTCACAACAATTAAAAACAAGTTGGCATGCCGTACACAGAGTTTCGGTCCCAGGTTTTGAAGTGTATGAAGTATTAACGTCCAGAAGAAAGGATAATTGAAATTACAGAAATTAATATTTGGTTCTGGTTTTATGGGAAAGCTTATGAAATACCAACTTTCCGAAAATAGAGTTATTCTTTCGCGAATAGTAGTAGTGGATACAGAAACATTTCGGGCGTTTCGCTTCTGCGTACTGCGTATAAAAACCTGACTTTTTTTTTTAAGAAAAAAAAAAAAAAACAAGGAATAGCACAAAAAGAGCGAAGATGTTTATCGGCACTTTAGGCTAGTCTCCTGCGAATAATTTTTCATTTTTAACCATTTATTTTCAAGTTGTGATTTTATCTGTGATCTGCGATTTGCTTTGAAAAATGTTGTCTTTGAGTAAATGTGCATTTAATATGACACTGAGTTGCCTTCGTGTACGTTACATACGTATTTCGGTACATTACGTTCGTTAAGTCCGTTATATCCTTTATGTTCCTTATGTCCAGAGGATTGGTATCATCATCCCGATTCAGAAATTATCGATATTTGCTAGGTTTGATTTCATGCCCATTAGGTGTTGTTTTCCTGACCAAAATGCCGTCAACAGTAGTTTATAATGAATTCGCCTCATGATCCCCACTCATATGAACGCAGCATCACTTCTTTATTAACAAGGTTCTCTTGTCCTGATGCGTAGCTGCACTGGCACTAAAACGTCACCGGGTGGTGCTTTGAATTATCCAAGGAAGCTATGTATCAAACTTGATTGATATCGGACCACTGGAAATCCCTAGAATAACGAAATTAGAGAAGACTTAGGCGAGAAACTCTACATTAAACACAACAAAAAAAACTGGCGCAACAGTCCAATAGGAACCATGGCCTCGAGATAAGTTAGCATCGTCTCATTTTCTAGACCGTGACGGTGTGTTTTTGTGCAGAGGTGTGTGATCAACGACACGCTCAACCGAATTATTAACCCCAAAAATGGGTACTCATTTAACAGCCGAATGTGTTCATAGTCCGACACGTAAATCCCCTTTTTTACCGAAAACTACTGCATTCACTAGGAATCGAACTGGAGCCCAGTGCATAGAAGGTGAACGTGCTAACCAAACTACTATACACCGTTGGTCTAGTCGATAACCGAAATTGTTGCTACCGGGCCGTGATCAGAATCATCGAAGCAAGACACGTACCAAATTCGATTAAGATCGGACCACAGGAGGTGCCTCGACAAAAGCACAAAGGGATAAACGTACAACAGCATGCATCGGAATACCTATATGTACCTAGTCTAGCCATAAATATTGTTACAAGGTTTGGCAACCCTGCAGAAAGGAACCGTTATATTGCATTTCTTAAAAATTGAGCTAATCGCTATAGTACGCTTGTGCTTGATGCATTTGTCATCATTTGAGTTTAATTTTTAGTGTAGTGAACATGGATTGGGGTGACAAAGAAAATAGAATTGCTGTGATTGCACTTCATAAAGTAGGAATGCAACCAAGTGATATTTTTAAGACTCTGCATACCCTTGGTATAAGCCGAATGTTTGTAAATCGGGCTATTGAAAGATTTAATGATACGTCTGGAGTAAGTGACCGTGAAAGAAGTGGCCGTCCGCGAACTACTCGAACACCTCAAGCGGTTAAAGCCGTGCGCGAGAGAATTCGCCGTAATCCTCTTCTGAAACAAAAAAATTTATCGCGTGAGATGAAAATACCCCAAAGAACAATTTCACGTATCATCAAAAGTGACTTGGGGTTGGGTGCTTATCGTAGATCTACCGGGCATTTACTAACAGATTCGTTAAAAAAAAATAGAGTGGAAAAATCAAAACGATTACTTTGCCGGTACGCAAACCAAGAATACCGTAAAATTTTGTTTACGGACGAAAAAATTTTTACTGTCGAAGAAACATTTAATAAACAAAACGATAGGGTTTATGCTCGCAGTGCCAGAGAAGCTTCTCAAGTTGCCCAAAAGGTTCAAAGAGGTCATCATCCAGCCTCAGTAATGGTTTGGTGGGGTGTTAGCTACAACGGGGTGACAAAGTTGTATTTTTGTGAGAAGGGCGTCAAAATGTCTGCCAAAATTTATCAAGGAAGTGTAGTGAAACCTCTCAACACGTCATTATTCAAAAATCAGCCTTGGAGTTTCCAGCAAGATTCTGCACCAGGTCATAAGGCGAAGTCAACCCAAAAATGGCTTGAAGAAAATGTTCCAGATTTTATTAAAGCTGAAGATTGGCCTTCCTCTAGCGCAGACCTGAATCCGCTGGATTACGAATTATGGTCTGTCTTAGAGCAAATGACTTGCTCTAAAAGACATTCTAATAGCGAATCCTTAAAGAAGTCTCTTACACATGCAGTCGCCAACTTTCCGATTGAAGTCGTGCGTGCTTCCAAAGATAAGTGGCCAGCACGATTAAAGGCTTGTGTAAAGGCAAAAGGCAATCACTTCGAATAACTTGTTGCTATTTCCGTTGTTGACAATGCATTTAATAAATAAACAATGATTTCTTAACATATAACACCTCTTTTATTGAACAGTGCTTCAAAAAGTTTGTAACAGTATTTATGGCTAGTTTTTAACCAGTCTGCCCTCGTGTCCTTGTTTATATGAAAAAAAAAAAAACAAAAAAAAAAATGCGACTTGGGCAATCTCAACTATATAATTTCGTTCCAAGGTTGGAATATGGACTACTCCGATTTACAGAGCGATGGCGAGATGAGTGATGAATACCACGCTTATTTTGCCTTGTCTTCATTTAATTTTATGAAATCAATGCTGAGTCGACTGGCAGTCGACGAAAGAAGAAACAAAATTTAAATATGTTGAATATGCTTGTGCTTGGGACCAGGATTCAAATTCGTAACGTATCGCTTGATAGACCGATGCTATACCTACCGGTCGGCCATGGCTACCTTTCTAAAAGGTGATAAATATACACACGAAGATACTCCAAATATTCCGAAGGGGTAGATTTATCCAAATGACTGCAACAGCAAATTTTAAGGACAGCCCAGAGCCCGGCAACTTCCCCAGTCGTACCCTACATGTTTCTACTCTCCGGATCCTATACAAAGATCAAAAGCTAAACCGGGGTTCGCGAATTACAGTTGCTTAATTTTACAAAGCTTCTGCTTGACTAGGTGGAATTGAATTAACTAATTTTCTTTCGGATATTAACTATGAAGTCGTATTTTGAATTTTTCCGCAATAGTATAATTTGTTCCAGAGACCTTGTGTTAAATCGTACAATCGTATTTGAAGCTGAAATCATGCGAAATATGACAAGTTGTTCAATTTGGCATCACTGATGTAGACTACAAGGATTTTTTGTTTTACACGGGCGACTACATCAGGACCTCTAATGCAACAAGTTGGATGTTTCAATCACAGCTCTGAGGTTCAAATAAATTGTTACCAAAGTACTTAGACTCCATTTATGAAATGGTCACTGTTTCAACTCAAGTTGAAGATAATTCTTTTTGTCGATTACCTCGAAGGTTTCACCTGAAAAGGCCAGCATAACCTTGTGGCGTTTGACATTAGCATCACGTCGCCCTACTATATGCCCGTGCATATGGCGTCGATCTGTGGCAAAGGATTGTCAGGCACTGGGTAAGTCTTTTGGGGAGTTGCGTCCCATTGCCTAGAACAGAGTACGATGGCGCGCAGGAGTAGTTGACGCGCTATGCCCCGCTAGGGGTTAAGGCAAAGTAGTAGTAGTAATACATTTTTATATGGGACGGGCCAATATTCAAGTCATCATACATAGGTCCTAAAAACCGGAATCAAAAACAGAATTTGAAAACCGGTCTTTTGAAAAAAACGAGTCAATAATAACCGGTTTTAAAATCTGAGTCATTAAAAAAATAGTTCTAGAAACAAAATATATTTTTCACACAACCACCGGTGCTGGTATTCTATTTTATCATGACTCTACTCTATTTTAAGGTTTTTTTTTAATACGATGTAATGGCTCAGTATTTTTATAACTGGTTTATAATAAAAATAAGTAAATAACTGGCGCACCAGTCAAATTTTGGATCAAGACCTCCAGATGAGTTAGCATCATTTCACTTATTAGATCGTGACGGTAAGTTTTGTTCAGAGATGTGTGATCGGCAACACGCTCAACCGAGCTATTTACCCCAAATATGAACTCATTTACAAACTGAGTGGGCTCATAGTCCGACACGTAAGTCCCCATTTTTATCGAGGACTACTGCATTCAGTAGGAATTGAACCAGGCTCCAGTACATGGAAGGCGAACGTGCAAACAGCTACGGTTTATCATAACTCGGCTCATTTTTAAGGTTTTTCTTTAGTACCGTGTAATGACATGGTTTTAAAAACCAATTTTTGGTGAGTATTTTTTTTCTAACAATGGGATGATTTGGTTTTTGATGATACAGTCTAAAACAGCTTTTTCACTTATTTTTTTTTTAACCATAAACCGTTTTTTTTTAAATGACCCGGTTGAGTCGATTTTTCGAAACCGGTACTAGTGAATCTCGATTGCGTTGCTAAACAAAAAGGTTCTAAACCGGTGTACTGGGTTTAGGAATAAGCCTACTTACCACAGCAAACATGGACCGCGACATGTAATGCAACCACGGGGTACTCATCAGTATCACCCGACCATCCAAACTAACTGAACTAGTCGGAGCTTACAACGAAACGGTAAAATTGCCAACATAAAAATTAGCTAGGCTTGTTCAGTAAGAGAGAGCATCAAATACTCGTATGTAATGCGACAGTACCCGTTTTCCTGCCTGTTTTTCGGTATGAAGCTAGTTTTATAGCCCATACAGAGACATGTTATTTTTGTACTGCCTAAAGTTGATTTCCGCTTTGGGCAGAAGGCGAGGCTAGGTAGCAGGGTTGCTGATACTCCAAAAACAAAAACAATAGCACCAGTCCCTAGTAGTAGAACCAATCGGAATTACTTACGAAACGAAGCAGTTTTCCAACTCCACCTCCGCAAGTGTCCCATGATGGTTGTAAAAGTACCAAAAGTTTATTGTTGATTTCCTCAACTGCACCAGAGCAGCTCATTCAAAGAACGATAAAAAATGGTTTCATCGTCCTCCTCTTCCCCAAAAGTCCTGCAGAAATAATTTAAAGGATTCCGAAACTTCCTAGCATGCTCACTGCTAAAGCAGTGTCCAGTTAGGGAGCCAGGCCAATCTGGTATTGAGCCGGTGACAGCAGTTTCGTAGATAAGCTTGGTATTATTACATTAGTCCATCTAAGATTGGATTCTCTGACCGCATCCGATTTTATTATGGGTTTTACCAAGTAAAATGGTATGGTGATGTTGCTACTAATCTGCAGTGCCGCATCGGTAGCTCCCCTTGAGGCGAACTCATCAAGCCTGCAATTACCAGCATATCCATAATGGCAATATCTAAAAAGCCAAAGCAAACCAATGTCACTTAGTTGACGTTTCGTTAGCATAAACTGGTTTCGGATGTTGCATGCTGCTAGCATGCACCTCCAGTCCATTTACCCGCATACCTGCGACAAGTCGGGAAAGTTTGTGGCTTATTGTTACGATTCACGCCACAGGGGAAGACAACATAAACATCCAGGCCCACGACGTAGACGGGACTGAAACCCGTAGCTGCCCTGTAGCATGAGATATCAGACTGATGCCTCAACACACTGAGCTACCGGCCACCCCGCGAGACATACTCCGACTCCAATATGATTTTAGACTACAAAACCCTCAGTCAAGGGAATTAAATGCAGTTTGGCTATCCATAAAGAAGTAATTTTCGTCATAGGGATGACGTAAAATCCCAGTCAAGTTACCGCTTCTTTAATCGGGAAGAATTCTGCCTGAAAAACACTACGGTATTCGGGTATCCGTTAGGATAGATTAAGATTGAGCTCCTCTAAGTGTACGCAAGCACCTACATCTTCGGAAGTCTAAGAATCGTCTGTGTATATTTTCAGCGCTTACGGTGGAAATGGACCCAACCCCCCCATTTCCAACAGACTTCGTGGTGGAATTAAGTTTCTAAGGTTCTTAACGAAGCAGTGCTTCGGTGAGGTGAAATCTATTGAGTCTGGGATATCTTTATCGTTCAAGATCGTTGAATACCCAAGGTTGTCCGCCGGTAGGTCTCCCTAATAAGAATAACTGAGTTTACCGCCATTAGCTTTCCTTAATGTCAACCGGAAACAGGTTAATCATATCCATGTTTGCGGATGGGGTTGTACGTAGAGCTCCGCTAATCGCTAGCAAGCCGTTCTCTGTACCTTGGCTAATAATTTCCGATTAGCTTTCATCTATAGGGGACTCCATCAAACCAAAACACCATGTAGAAATATGGGGCGTAGAACCGCCACATAGAGCTAGTACAATACTTTGGGTTTTAGACCCCAGGTTTTCTCCATAGCCTTCCTAAAGCAATAGAGTGCGATAATGACTTTGTTCGTGTGCTTCTGGATATTTGATTTCCAATTTAGCTTCCTGTCCGATATAAGCCAAGGAAGCTAGCACTATTCGTGAACGCAAGTCCAAGATAGGAGGCACCACTGGAGGAGTGCAGTGTTTCCTTATAGATAGAATTATATTGTTCTTACTAGGGTTGACGCTTCAGCCACATTTATTGGTCCAGTTTGACAGTTGCGTTACCTTCCCTTACCCGGGAGATTTCCAGAGACGTAAATTTCAAAAGTTCCAGTAAGGTGGCATTCAACAAGCATAGAAAATGAAAAATATTGGAATTTTGATATCTTCATAAAACAGGTTAGAGTTATTACACCCCTGCATTCGTTAATTACGTCAAGTTATAAAATGCTGATGGCTAACGATAATCAACACTATAGGCAATCATCACTCAAAATTTCGTAACTCTCACGTGATATTTGATAATATGTTATGGAATCATTGGAAGCTAAGCATTGAGATATATAGTACACCTACCATATTTATAGATGTGAGGACTACATTCATGTTATTTTTCGTAGATTTTTTTTTCGCTCAGAAATGTTACAGGATTTGGACGGTGCCGAATTGCAATTAGATTAGCCATTTGAAAAAGTAAAGATCGTCTCGCGAGGAGATTCTAAGAGCTACAATTATTCAAACAATTTCATTCTCTTTTTATTGTGAGAATGCAAGCTTGCAATTTGCAACTGCGTATAACATGAATGGCTAAGCCTCCCTGGGGTAGGATAGTTCATCTCCTATTGACGGAAAAACTACAAAACCATCATACTTCGGGGGCAGCATTCGACTTTGGTTTTTGCCATGAAATATCTTTACATGATTATCTACAAGTTATGGTTGAAATCAGACAAGTAGCATAGGCCGTTATTGAAATCAATCTAATTAGATTTTCGCATTTGATCCAAGAATCCATAGTAGTCGATTAGGTTTTTTGTTTTCTGAAAGTTTGATTATTTTTTAAAGGAACAATTCGGGTAGGCTACGAATCAGTATAACACTCTTATTTTGTTAAAAAGGAATACCTACTTAGATTTCAAAACTCAAATACGTTCTCAACACGATGATGAGATGAAAAGAGTTAAGGTAAATGGTTAACTAAAGTCAAAAGTTTTTTTTTTTACTTAATAAGCAAGTAATAATCAATAAGAAAAAAAAAACATTTGTATTTAATACAATTAATGACATAAAGAACTAGTAGAAACATGAAATGGCTATAGATATAATCTGCTACCAATAATACCAAATATCTACAAAAACCCTTTAATATCCAACAGACAACATTCATCATGCTCAACTTCTCATAAAAAACAAATACAGTAAGTCGATTACATGAATCTCACGTTTCACATCCAGCTAAATAAAGTAGTTGGAACTTAAAAAAAAAATTAAATCATCTTCTTTTCTAATGATCTGGTTCGTTAACATTTCTGTTTTTCTTCGAGAAAAATTGTGCAGGCCAATCTAAACATTTCCCAAATTCCAATCGATTAATTCACCTCTAATCATACGTTACAATTCTTTATTAATTACCGTGCCTGGTGCTGATAATTAATTTAGCCTCTCTATTTTTATGCCCATCATAACTTCTTCATTTTACCTATGCTTGCCGTGCAAATAAATCTACTATATGTATCTAACGATGGCACATGTTGTATTTTGCAGTCAGTCGGCGGCTACACGGACAAAACATATTAAAGTAACTGTAACTCACGGTTTGTAAGTGAGTATAAGCATAAGATGATCCTCTCCGTGTTGACTGAGTCGGGTCTGCAATATAGCGTTCTTGTGTACCTAAGAACATCACGAATGCCGTACATCATTTGGAAGAAAATGTGTAATTTCATTCTTTTATAAATATTACACGATTATTCGAAATGAATGGTTGGAAATGAACGTTCCTCTTCTTCCATTGCAGCAGGTCCGCAATCACAAGAAAGATTTATCAATTATTGAACTTGTAACTTTTATACGCTATTCGCAACGCAAAGGAGCTGCGCGATATGTACTTATTTTTCGAGACTTTTACTATATCCAGTTATCTGTTTTTCACCCGGAATAAGATAATTATTTCCTCAATCGATTTCGCATCATACATACTGATTCATTATCACATTTATTATTAATTAACAACCAAATGAATCACCGTTAACAATGCTAATGGCGAAGCTATTTGGTCTACAACTTAATAATGAGACTTTTTTTAGAGATGGCAACACCGATAAACCAATGGTAGTCCATCTTTGACATACATACCATTTGAAGTTTGTATTCATAAGCTGTCAATGTCAGTATAAACATTTCGTGTTGATTGTTGACAACGTATTTTACCGGACCATGGAAAGTTTCGAAAATTCACGAAAAAAACAGCATTTGCGGGAAGTTTTACTTGGACATTATTTTGCTAAGAAGACTGCAGCTCAGAGTCATAAATTGCTCGTGGAAGTTTACGGTGACGATGCTTTTTCGCGTGCACAGTGTTTTCGGTGGTTTCATCGGTTCAAAAATGATATTTCGACATTACCGACGAAGAGCGACCTGGCCAGCCAAAAAAGTTTGAAGACGAAGAATTGACGAAATTACTCGAAGAAGATTCGTGCCAAACGCAAAAAGAGTTGGCAATTTCGTTGGAAGTGACTCAGCAAGCCATATCGAAGCGGTTAAAATCACTGGGAATGATCCAAAAGCAAGGCCACTGGGTTCCGTACGAGTTGAAGCCAAGAGATGTTGAGAGGCGCTTTTGCATGTGCGAACAACTGCTTCAAAGGCAAAGACGGAAGGGTTTTTTGCATCGTATTGTGACCGGCGATGAAAAGTGGATTCATTATGATAACCCAAAGTGAAAGAAATCATGGGGACCGCCCGGGCACCAATCAACATCGACCGCGAAGCCAAATATTCATGGTTCCAAGCTTATGCTCTGCATTTGGTGGGACCAGATCGGTGTTCTTTATTATGAGCTGCTAAAACCGAATGAAACCATTGACGGGCAGCGCTATCGACTGCAATTGATGCGTTTGAGTCGAGCATTGCGTGAAAAACGGCAACAATTTGCTGAAAGGCACGACAAAATAATTCTTCAGCATGACAATGTTCGCCCTCATGTTGCGCAAGTCGTGAAAACGTACCTGGAAACAACCAAATGGGAAGTGCTACCCCACCCGCCGTATAGCCCTGACATTGCTCCATCCGATTAATATTTGTTCGCTTCGATGACTCATGCGTTGGCTGATCAGCACTTCACTTCATATGAGGATACTAAGAACTGGCTCGATTCATGGATAGCCTCGAAACCCCAAGATTTTTTTCGCGACGGAATTCGTAGACTTCCCGAAAGATGGGAGAAAGTTATCGCTGCTGATGGCCAATATTTTGAATAATTTAGTTATATGAATAAATCTATGAATAAATGCCCAAAATTCCAAAAAAAGTCTCATTATTAAGTTGTAGACCAAATAATACGCTAGTTTATGTAGTTGACAAACGCAATACTACCATTTTTCTCATGGATTTATGCCAAAGGAACAGAGGAAAAGAATTGATTAAATTGTGTTGAAGAAAAAAAAAATTAGTTGCATCTTTTAATCTTTGCGCATTATTGAAGGAAGTTAAAAAAAGCGACTCGCTCTTTCACCATTAGTTACTCATTTCCTGATGAATCTCATGCAATTGATGCCGTTTTCTTATAGAATTCGAATTTATTAAACCATAGACTTAAGCCAGAACTTTAATATTTTGAGTTACTGCCTTAAGTCTTTCGTTTTATCAAATTTAATTCGATGAAAGAACAACAGTTGCTGCTAAAATTAATTTATTATCATTAATTTACTTAATTCATTATTAATTTATTATTTACTTAATTTACTGAACCCATATTTTCCTTACTTCAAATGAGGTGGAGTTAGGATTACGAAAACTTCCACAGAGGTTTGAATATGAAATATTTGAAATAATATATTTTTATTTTTCGTAGTATGGGCTACAGGGCACTTTAAAAGCGCACCGCCACGCCAGACTAAAAGGTGTATATTTTTGAATATTAAAAAATCACTAAACCCCGATGGGATATGTTTTTATTATTTATTTTATCATATAAATTATTTTTTTTATATAAATAAATAAATGACATAATTGACAAAAAAAAGTACTTTTGGTTTGAAAAAGGCTATTTGGTTGTTTTGTGATACTGCTGGGAGCAAGCCGCAATCGCATTTCATACATTTGTACTATACATGGTTTGGCTTTTGAAGTGGCGATAACAAGCCCGAGAGTCAACACGATCAATATTGCGATCGACACGGTCAATGTTGAGTGCAAACTTGTAATGAGCAAGGTTGTCACCAGATGGTGTATACGGGGAAGTAGCCGGAAGACTGCCAAAGAGACCATGAAAGTCCGGCGGCGCCAGAAGCGAAAGCTCCACAACGAACTGAGCAGCGGAACATGCTTGTTTCAGATCAGTTCCGGAGATGTGCGCTGGATGTTTGCCCGCTCGTTGCCCGAATGATCACATAGACAACATGCTCGTATATCATGCACCTTGAGGGTAGGCAAAACAACAAAGGATGAAGCAATCAAAAAGATAGCAATGGTCGTCAACCGGTTCATGCTATATTCTCCGGGCGCTGGTGTTACGAAGCCTTCACCTCTATACCCAAACAATAGAAAAGCCAAACAATGAGGTCACGTGGTCGGGGAGATGTAGGGTGTTCCTCAAAGGAAAGCCATTGCTTCAATCAACATTAATCGATCAGGTATATTCACAATGTTTAAATGAACATTTGGGCAAGTAATACTAATAAAAGTGTTTGCAGCTGGCGGTATTAAGAGAGAAAAAATAAAAATAAAAATAAAAAATAAAATAAAGAAAAGGCAAAGCGAAAAGTAAATCAAATGAAATCGTCAAGTTTAAAGTAATGGTAAAAAAGCACAAATTATTACAAGAAAAAAAAAAACAGAAAAACAATTCACTCTCCGCTTCCACGAGCTTGGATTCTGTAGCATAGCTGCACACTTGACGAGCTCGTTTAACAAATATAGCCGAATCACATGGCCTCCCGTTCTCGTGACTGACACAGCGGATAACAGATACCAAGTTAAAAAGGTCTTCTGTTCCGGCCACTACGGACTGATGTTTTTCGCCGACCGAATGCTAAGCACGACTTCGATATCTGAGGCGCCAAATTTTATTGGCGGCTCATTCACGCTATATCTAAGATACCAGTGCCCTGAAAATATAAAAACTTAAATGGTGATGTAGCATTGTAGGAAGGTAACCACCTAAAGCAAGAAATTTATTCTATATATCATACAATTCTAGGATTGGGTTTTCCGATACAAAAGTTCCAACTTTAAAGGCAAATGTCTCCAAAACGGTTATGAGTCTGCGGAAAAGGACTTCAGATTCATTCATTTCAGACCAAATTTGATTGAAACCCATCATTAAAATGTGGCGTCTCAGATACTTAAGTCGCAATCATAGCCCCACGAGTCCAACGCCTTCATGGGACAATAACTTGGTACTGCGGGCTCACCCATCCCCGTGGTTTATTATTTGCAACTGACTTCTTATAAGCCGGAATGATTTCACCGTTCGATAACCTTACGGAATATCTCATTGATTAAGAGCAAATGAGTCGACAGTGCTTCCGTTCCTCTCGTACTAGTAAATACTCTCCTAAGACGACGATAGTGCTTACTTTCCTACTGCGTCTGTTGTACTTGGGTCCGTGGGGTTGTCAGGCTCCTGCACGGCGGGTCAACGTCAGCATTGACAAAAAAAAAATTAAAAAAAAAAACAACGCTGGTTTTGTTGGCGCGTGATACGGCCTTGTCGAGTTGATGTTTCAATTATCTTTCGCGTCGACATGGCCAAAAATCCCGAAAACCCAGCCGGTGTTGTTGGCGGGTGACTCGCAACTCCCCCGTCATTACCTCTCCTCTCGACAGTTGTTAAATTGCGTCACCAATCACTCATCCAACATAAAGTTGACGTTGAGTGATTGGTGAGCACGAACTTTAAAACAAAAAGGTATTCACGACAAACTCTCACTCACTCCATTTTCTAACTGATTCCTGATCTAAAGGGATCCGTTCCATGTCAAGCCAACTTTCACAAACAGAAGTCCTAAGCTCGATTTTTAATTTAGATAACAAAAAATTAATTTTCCATGCGTTGGCCTTTGCAGTTGCAGCGTCAAGCATATTGGTCAACACAGGCCAGTACCACTTTTTTCTCTGATGAGAATCCTGTAATTTATTCTTCATGGCATTATCAAAGAGATCTACTCTGCCCATAGCTCATACCAGGAGCCCTTCAACGCCAGAAGGCGTTGCTACCACAAAAACAACCCATAGTTCATTCCAGGTCAAGGCAAGATCGCCGTTGTGTGTCATAACAATAACAATTCAGGAAATTGTTTTGTATGGGTGGAACTTGATGTGAGCTCCTGAGCCTATAACTCCATTAGCAACAAACAGGGAAAAGAGGAAAACACTTGAGAATATTGTTCCAATGTAAGACATACTTATATACGTTATAGTCATAGTAAAAAAAAGTTACATACTTTTACATCCGCTGATAACTCAGATGCTCAAATATCTATACGGATGTCACATGTTGGCCCTTCAGTCCTACGTTACGCTTTGTTATCGTATCCTTGCATTTCTACAGTTTCCTTGAACATTTAGTAATTTAAGTGTTTTTCAACATCCTAGCGGTTCACTGTGAAATAAGATTTGCTTCGTTGTTGGTGTGACACTACATTTGGACGGTCGATTGTAGTGGCGGTCGGATCATATTCTGAGTTTAAAAAAAAGTATACCCTTAGGCCCGTTTTCTCAGTGTTCGATTAAACTCTTTGTTAACTAACAGAAACACAAATTAATCGAAGCTATAAACAGCCCGATAATCATTTTCGTTTTCTTATATTTTACGTCTCATAAAAATTACCAAGCCATAAAGTGTGGAACTTATCTCAGACCACAATTATGGCAAAATCATCTAATTTTCTTGGCGGAATTCTACCGTCCACGAATCTATTTTGTATTAGTACGGTCTCTTAGCTTATTCATTTCAAGCTGAGTTTGTTGTAAATTCTTTTCTATCGAATAAATTTCCAGGAACTCTGAACCTTTATTATTTTCATTCGAATTTTCAAAAGTGAACAGTTCTAGCTGCCAAAATCTCAGCATCCGATATCAGGTGTTGGGTTTTTGTTTAAGATAAGTTGTCAACCGGAAACCAGGAGTTTGTTTTAGATAAGAGATTAATCGAAGGCTAGGGGACGGTTAGCGTTTATCCGATTAATAACGTTAAGTAGATATTAAGAAAATCAAATTGTGCTAAGTGGCGGTTTATTCTTAAGATAAATTTTAGTCCGACATTGAGCAACCGGTGCTTAGAGTCTGGAATTGCGTTTTCGCAAAGTTAAAATGTGCGCATACGTGGTGAGCATTTGATGCAATATTTTCATGAATTACACATTATTTCGTTTATTTTATAATAGGTGTTCTTTTAGCGTAACCGTCTAGGGTCCCTGCCCTGGTTGTGCAAAAAACAAAAACGCTCTAGGGTAGCATCCAGGTTAAATTCCGATTCGTCAAGTTGTCTTGATGTCAAGTGGTGCGCCTCATATGTGGTGAAAATAAGTTACAAGTCCTGGTGAAATATTGTTTTGATTTTCGGATCGCTTATTTATTGCGACGGTAGACGTCTATAAACTCGGCGAACCGCTCTAACTTATCAAACATCTTTCAAATGTGTTCTTTATCAGTGACAGGCACAAGTGTAGCTCTATCCAAATGGATCCCCAGCAAATTTTTATCTTTTTCCTTTTTATTTTTTCTATTCATATTTTTTAATAATCCTATTGAAAATATATTATTTAAGAATAGGAATGGGCCTATCAGAGCAAAGACGTAATATTAGTTTAGCAATGAACTTGGCTGATTGGCAAAAACACAAGCGTGGCAACATCAACATATTAGAGTCCACACGACACTAAGGCCATCTATGTGTCTTGCATGTGGAAGTTATTAAGGGGTTATCGAATGTAGGGTAGGGTAGAAATCGAGTTTGGAGGGGGTCAAAGTTTGTGTGTCACCTGGAGAGCTAAGGGCATGGCCCCCACTTGTTCAACTTTGCGTCCTCAAGAAATAGGGAGAGAAGCATGTAATGATGAACGTACCAAACCATGAAGTAAGATAATATTAGATATAAGAGTTGCTGTGCTTAGTCAAGAACAGGGTTTGTCTGTTACCGCCAAGGACATATTACTCGATAAACCTAATGATTGAGCCAGCGATGAAGTTGACCATCATCCACACGTCGTACTCCCCAATTATGCAATGTCCAATGATGGCTCCCACAGCAGCTCCGATATGCTGCCTTTTCAGCGACAAGAGTTCAGCAGTGCGACTTTATTCCAATCTGGGCGTACTAAAAATCGCCGATTTCTATTGAATTTGGCCACAGAAGTGCGACTAAGTAATTTTGGTCAGGCTGATGAAATGCTTATTAAGCGCATATTTGGTTGCAGTGTAGTCATTCACCAAAACTGCCAGGAAGTACTAGGTTAAACATCATGTTCGAAGCAGCAGAAGGAGACGGTCTAAGAGCAAAAATCAACGCAGGTTAATCTTGCACATTCTCCAGCAAGCTACGGTTGTTACAATCAAATTCCAGAGACGACAATAGAGCACTCCATCTTGCGGGTAGTCCTTACACACAAGTCTTCGTTCTGACAATGCTCCTATACAACTCCGCCAACACCAGCACCATAAGCTTCATTAAGCAAAATTGTAGAAACGCACCGTTTTCGGGTATCTTTGTATATTCGTTGTCGTTTTTAAAAATCCTTTTCGAGTATTTCTTTGAATATTCTAGAACCAAGCTTTACATACTAAACATTTTGGAGGGAGCCCAGGCCCCCCATGACTCCCCCCACACTTGACGTTGTAATAATCCTCCGAGTAGTTTTGTATTGCCTTAAGCGAAAGTCAAAGTATCCTGGGTGCAGGGGCCGTGGATCTGATAGACGACCTTGGCTTGCATTTACATACGATGCAAGCTGACGTCAGAACCGCTTCAGGTCAGAAGGCTTCTGTCTTGGGATACGTACGTGCATTGGTGCGATTTAAGGACAGGACGAAATCGCTAAAACTACTGGTCGTCCCAAGTCTCACAAATTCATTGTATTTAGGAATGGATTTCTGGGACTTGTTTAAAATCGTGCCAATGCAGGTAGCCGCTGTCGAACAGGTGCATGGCGATGTTTCAGATAACTCCCTTCAATTATCTCCAGTTGACCAGCAGCGACTCGACTTCGTCAAACGTCAGTTTCCCTCCTACAATGAAAATGGCTTAGGTAAGACCAGTTTTGTAAGTCACCATATTGATACTGGCAGCTCAAAACCAATTAAGCAAAGGCATTATGCTGTTTCGCCGGTGGTTCAGAAACTGATGTATGACGAACTCGATCGTATGTTGTCCCTTGGGGTAATTGAAGAGGGCCATAGCGCCTGGAGCTCTCCAGTGACTCTAGTGAGGAAACCTGGGAAAGTGCGTTTGTGTCTCGATGCTAGGCGGTTAAATGAGGTTACCATCAAAGATGCGTATCCGCTGCCGCTCATCGAGGGTTTGCTGGCGAGGATGCAATCCACAAAATTCATCTCGGTTGTGGATTTGAAGGACGCTTTCTGGCAGATTCCGTTGGATGTGGAATCTCGGGAGAAGACTGCGTTTACCATCCCTGGCAGGCCCTTATACCATTTCACGGTAATGCCTTTTGGTCTCTGCAATGCGCCGCAGACCATGTGCAGGCTCATGCATAAGGTTATACCTCATGAGCTACAAGACAAGATATTTGTCTATTTGGATGACTTGCTTGTCACTAGTTCCACCTTTGAGGAACATTTGGAACTCCTGTCGAGGGTTGCAAATTTGCTCAAGGAGGCCGGTCTAACCGTAAACGTAGAGAAAAGCAAGTTTATCCAAAAAGAAATCAGATATCTTGGCTATGTGGTTAGTGATGGTGTCCTTATGACTGACCCTGACAAGGTCTCCGGTATCATCGCATACCCAGAGCCCAAAAGTGCAAAAGACGTGAGACGGTTTATGGGAATGGCAGGATGGTATCAAAGTTTCATCCCGAATTTCTCGTCTGTTACTGCACCCCTGACGGATTTACTAAAAGGTAAGCGTTCCTTCAAATGGACAGCAGCAGCCAGTGATTCCTTTGAGCGAGTGAAACAACTGCTAGTTTCCGCTCCAGTGCTAGTCAATCCTGACTTTACAAAGCACTTCTATATTCAGTGTGATGCCAGTTGCACTGGAGTTGGAAGCGTTTTTTTCCAGAAGGACGATAATGGTGGTGAGCATCCCATCGCTTACATGTCCATAAAGCTAAATGCTGCGCAGTGCAACTATAGCGTTACCGAATTGGAATATTTAGCTGCGGTGCAAAGCGTTAAAAGATTTCGGGCATATATCGAAGGGCTGCCGTTCACCACCATTACCGACCACGCAAGTCTGAAGTGGTTAATGAGCCAACAAGACTTGTGTGGGAAACTAGCACGATGGAGCCTGAAACTACAGTCCTTTAATTTCACCGTCGAGCACCGAAAGGGGACCCAGAATGTGGTCCCAGACGCACTTTCGAGAGCACATGCGGGCAATGTCTGTTGCCTCCCCGAGCATTCGCATATAGACGAGATCATCCCCGATTCAGTTTTCCAGGATCCTGAATATTAAAACCTTGTTATTCAGGTACAAAGCAGCCCCGACAAATTTGAAAACCTTGATGTCCGGGATGATCGTGTTTATATCGAGCGAGGTACACCCGGGGAGACAACAGATATTCCCCGTGCTAAGTTGTGGGTCCCTGAAGTCTGCAGGCCTAGTCGGATCAGTCGTGCTCACGATGACCCTCGAGGGTCTCATTGTGGTATTCGGAAAACGGTCGAAGTACTACAACGATACTATTACTGGCCTAAGCTGAGATCAGATGTCGCTGAGTACATTGCCAACTGTGAGATCTGCAAAATGATCAAACCTCCGAATTACCGCATGAGACCTCCGATGGGAGCACCTCGAGAGACTGATCGGCCTATGCAACGACTTTTTGTGGACTTCATGGGCCCTTACCCTCGATCCAAGAAAGGAAATACCCACATCTTCGTAGTTCTTGATCACTACAGCAAATTCGTATGGCTTAAAGCCACATCCAAGGCCACAGCTGAAGTGATCATTAACTACCTGAGAAATGAAGTCTTTTCGACCTTTGGTGTACCAGAGTTTCTCCACTCTGATAATGGGAAACAGTTCGTCTCCGTAGCATTCGCAGGATTTTTGAAGGAGTATGGTGTTAAACACATTTTTACTTACTTACTTTTTTAAACCAAAATCGAATTTTTGAATGAATTTTGCGAATCCCAGGTTTGGGGAGAATCACCCAAATTCCAAACAAACTTTTTTGGTGCGATAATGCACTTGTTTTTAGGGGAAAGTTCATTAGGAGGGATATTTTGTAGAGCCCTCTCTGTCGGAGATGGCGCAACGGTTAGCACGTTCGCCTTCAACGCACTGGGCCCCGGTTCGATTCCGGGGATTTACGTGTCGGACTATGAGCCCACTCAGCTGTTAAATGAGTACCCATTATGGGGTAAATAACTCGGTTGAGCGTATTGCTGATCACATACCTCTGCACAAAAACCGTCACGATCTAGAAAATGAGATGATGCTAACTCATCTCGAGGCCGTGGTTCAAATTGGACTGTTGCGCCAGTTATTTACTTTTTACTCTCTGTCGGACAGAGCCCTTATTGCGAATTTTGACTGTAATATTTCTTTGATAAAATGCAAATACGATAGTGACGTATACGCGATATCCGTATTTTAGCGCTCGCATATTTCATATTATACGAAAAGAAATGTATTTAAACCCAACAGACCATGCTTCCCATACTTAATTAACTATCAGCCTTGTTAGCTATGCTTTGCCACGCTTCCCATGCGAATACTTGCACTGAATGGTTGTACTTAAGTTCACTGTAATATGTTACAGCACTTCATGCATTAATAATGTCTTGTCGTTGTGGATTCGATTCATTGTTTTCAAACGTGACTCGAAACATAAATCAAACTAATATCTAAGTTAATGGCTCTCCAAATGCAAAAAGAAAGAACGAGCCGTCCAATTTAAAAAGCGACAACATCATACAACCACTCAATTGTTCGAAAACCTACAAAACTTAACAACATGACACTTGTACTTCTATTCTTCGACCAGATTGTTTTTCCATACAACAAGAACAAAATACACACAATAGCAATGAATGGGGCGAAAAATGTTAAACTGGTTCGTGCCCTATCACAAAATATGCCACATTGACGGAACGGTGGTGTGGTATCGTATACAATAACCACACCAGACCAGATTTTACATGACATATTGTCTACTTCGATTCGAAATATATTATCGTTCGGTCGCAATGAAATCACAGTGCTCTCTGTCAAATATCCCCCAACTTAGTCGTAGTCATCCGCCCATCCGTTTTCAACATGAAACCATAAATTAAATCCATCCTGTGTTATAGAAACACTTTGAGTAAAAAAAAAATATTAAGATGCATAACACCTCTTGAACGTGTACACTTTGGTCCCAAGTTTTCGAGATTAAGATTAACATTCAATCTAGTTTTGGTCCCATTTTCAGTTCAGGAATTGGAAAATGGAGAGACACGAAGATAAATAAATACATTATTGTAACAGTCCAAGTTGAAATGAAGCCCTGCTTTAGATAAGAGAGGCTTTTTTCGAGTGGTTTGAATTTTTTATTTGAAATTGATAGGATTACATTAACACCTCGGCATATATTGGCACTCAGCGTTTCATGTGTTGAACTAGATTGTCGGTGATAATAGAGTTGAGTGTCTTAAAAGTACCGGGAAATTGATCATTTCGACTTTTTTTCTCACGGTTGGGAGCCAAATTTGTTAAATGATTAAATGTGAAAAAAAAATTGAATGAATAACTTAGCACAGCTCTTATTACGCGTACTCGTACAATATGACTACACTGGATATTTAGATCATTTTTATACTCTAGATGAAATCTGAGAGTATTATAAGTTTGCCACAAAGTTTGTAACGCTAAGAAATAAGGCTCGCAGAAAAAAATGAATGATACAGAAGTTCATATTATCACTCGAATATCTCAAAACCGGATGTCCGTGTGTCCGTCTGTCCGTCTGTCCGTTTGTCCGTCCGTCCGTCCGTGACCTCTCTAGCTCGAGAACGCGTTGAGCTATGAAGTTCAAATTTTGCACACGTTATTTTTGACAAAAAATGAAGGCTAAGTTCGTGAACGGGCTAAATCGCTCCACCCCTTCTACCCCCTCCCATACAAAATGACACATTTTTGAAAATTTACAATAATCAGATTTTCTCAGAAACTATAAAACATATTGCTTTGAAATTTTTAATATATCACTTTTATGATAATTTTAACCTATGTTATAAAACTTATTGTAATCCTCACCCTCCTTCTACCCCCTCCCATACAAACTGCACTATTTCATGAAATTCGTTAAGCCAATTTACTCAGTACGTATACAATTTATCGGGCTGAAATTTTGTACTTAACACTTAATTAACAATATCAGTTAGATTCAAAAAAATTAATCGATTACCCTTACTCCGTCTACCCCCTCCCATACAAAATGACACATTTTTGATAATTTACAATAATCAGATTTTCTCAGAAACTATAAAACATATTGCTTTGAAATTTTGAATATATCACTTTTATGATAATTGTAACCTACATTATAAAATTTATTGTAATCCTCACCCTCCTTCTACCCCCTCCCATACAAACTGCACTATTTCATGAAATTCGTTAAGCCAATTTACTCAGTACGTATACAATTTATCGGGCTGAAATTTTGTACTTAACACTTAATTAACAATATCAGTTAGATTCAAAAAAATTAATCGATTACCCTTACTCCGTCTACCCCCTCCCATACAAAATGACACATTTTTGATAATTTACAATAATCAGATTTTCTCAGAAACTATAAAACATCTTGCTTTGAAATTTTGAATATATCACTTTTATGATAATTGTAACCTACATTATAAAATTTATTGTAATCCTCACCCTCCTTCTACCCCCTCCCATACAAACTGCACTATTTCATGAAATACGTCTTAACGTCTTAACGACTTACGTCTTACGTCTTACGTCTTACGTCTTAACGATGCATCCGAGGTTGCAACCAAAATTATTTATTGGCTTTAACCAGGTTCAAATTCATCTAGAGTATTGCATGATTGGGGTTTACCCCAATCGTAGTTCTTTTATGTTTTTTTAATTCTTTTACTTACCTATATGAAAAAAAATGATTGGGCGGTTATTGGCATTAAAATATCGTCTAACCGATAATTTAATTTCCACATACGTGTGTCCTTTGTCTGTAGTTCCACAAGGTTCTATTTGAAGGCCACTACTTTTTTTTTTGATATGTACACGTCTTTTTGGCTGGGTGCGTTACGTAACGTCACGATCGTCACGCTTTGGAAGCGAAACCTACTGAATACGGCTATTTTCAAAACGGGGACAATAAAACAAATCACTAGAGTATTGCTGAAAACATGTTGGGTCCTTTGGTCAGGACAAAACGACATTCTTTAATGAAGCGAAATCTAGGCAATATGGAAATATTCTGAATCTGGGTGATGAGGAGAATGAACGGTACTGTGAATAGATTTAGAGCCCTTTGATCAGGGCAAAAGGTAAATTGAAAATAGGGTACCCTATTTGTGGGAAACGGAACGTTCCGGTTGGGATGAGGAAACAAAAGATATAACAAAATTAGTAATATGAATTATTTTTTTCGATAATGCTAATGTTTTCTGGATTTATACCTATTTTTTTTGTGTCCATTAGCAGTACAGTAACGAGCCTCCTTTAAACATTTATATTTTTGTCAGTGGGGAAAACAACAATAGGCGCGTTTTTCGCCACTATCCAGGTCAACAGTTTAAGCGAACTCCTCGAGCAAAAAATAAACGATGCAGCTGACCCATATAGGGTAGGCGCATACATTTGATATAAAATGGATTTTATCTCAGATAAAGTTTGCATTATGGCTGATTGACTAATCTCAATATTTGGAAAACAAGAAAAGTAAAGTAGTAGAAGTAAACTTCATTCTGGTGGCTTTTATAGATATAGAAGGCGCCATCAATAATGTCAGCACTGATACCATACTGGAAGAACCGCGTTAGGTGTGGAAGCTTATTTCCGTAAATGAGTCATAGCTATGCTGAAAATTAGAATGATTCAGTCCGACCACGGCAAGAGCCGGATAACCAAGCATGTGCGCAGAAGGGCGCTGCAGGATAGGGTAATCTCCCTTCGGTTGCGGATTTTAGTAATAGCTGGGCTCTTCAGAAGACTGGAGAAGCCAGGAAGTTAAATAGTCGCGTACGCGAATGACATTCCATTACTGATTTCAGGAAAGTTTCTACCCATGATGAGTGATATCATGAGTTGTGCCTTGATGATAGCAAGCACTTGGGCAGCAGAGCGCGGTCTAAGTATGAACCCGGAGAAGACCGGTTCTTTTCACTACAGAAATAAAAATTGAAGAGTTTGTGCTCCCGGAACTAAATGGACACTCACTGATGCTATCAACCAATGTGAAGTGCCTGGGAGTAATTCTCTACTCGAAGCTCTCATGGAGACTGGATGTCCAACATCGAATCAAGAAAGCCAACATAGATCTCTATGCAAGCAAGCAAACCTGCGGAAGGTATTGGGGGCTCCAACCGAAGGTGTTTTTGTAGCTATACACAATAGTGGTGCGACCGATCGTTACATACGAGCGCTGGTCTAGTGGCCAGGGTGCGTAGGACTTACAAATTAGTTTCAACGCAGCATGTAGCGCAGTCAGGTTCAGAGAGTCTGATAACTGAACAGCAAGACCATATGGATACAACAACATCCTGTCGTCCCTACCGAGAGAGGTGGAGGGCATACTTACAACAGACTACATCGTCGCCGAACTCAACTTCCAGAGACACTTCTCGACTGGCTGTTCAACTAGAGCAGAATGGTGTGATGAAGATATCGTATCCTACGCGGTGGTAGTCCACGCGCCACTAAGAGCAAAATACACAGACGCAGCACGCTGACGACGTGCCCTACATTTAGGAACACATGGCCATCCTACAATGCACAAAATATCAATTCTATTATGAAAACGATTCGTGCAGAGGTGTCACGACGTGCAATGGCCAGTAGGAAAGCACGCGGCCAGGCCAGGCATTCCCTACAATGAGCACTGCCGAAGCTGTAAGGATAGGACGTACAAAGAGACCCAGCTCTAGCCACGGCGCAGCACCGAGCTCTGCGTTTGTCATATATTGTATTTATCGGAGATCGCCTGCAATTGAATAGGGAAGTTACTTCGGTTCCTCAACTCCACAGGTTGGATTTAAGATTTAAGGAAACAAGCCAGTTAACACCTTGGACATACGTCAATTTCAACAGTTTTTCTCTTGCGAGAATTTCACATATATTTCAGAGCAAATCATTTTTCCAGTCAAAAAATGAGGAATCCAATGCGACGATAACAGAGTGGACCGGGCAGAACGTCAACTAATATAGATTTACATTGTTGTTGTACATTGTGGTGTTTCTCTGACCTGTAAAGGTTCCAGATTCACAAAAAACACGCGCCTATTATTACTTAAGGTTTAAGGCATTAAGAAGCAAAGTACAAAGAAAAAAACATAAAAGAACTACGATTGGGGTAAACCCCAATCATGCAATACTCTAGATGAATTTGAACCTGGTTAAAGCCAATAAATAATTTTGGTTGCAATCTCGGATGCATCGTTAAGACGTAAGACGTAAGACGTAAGTCGTTAAGACGTTAAGACGTATTTCATGAAATAGTGCAGTTTGTATGGGAGGGGGTAGAAGGAGGGTGAGGATTACAATAAATTTTATAATGTAGGTTACAATTATCATAAAAGTGATATATTCAAAATTTCAAAGCAATATGTTTTATAGTTTCTGAGAAAATCTGATTATTGTAAATTATCAAAAATGTGTCATTTTGTATGGGAGGGGGTAGACGGAGTAAGGGTAATCGATTACTTTTTTTGAATCTAACTGATATTGTTAATTAAGTGTTAAGTACAAAATTTCAGCCCGATAAATTGTATAGGTAATGAGTAAATTGGCTTAACGTATTTCATGAAATAGTGCAGTTTATATGGGAGGGGGTAGAAGGAGGGTGAGGATTACAATAAATTTTATAATGTAGGTTACAATTATCATAAAAGTGATATATTCAAAATTTCAAAGCAATATGTTTTATAGATTCTGAGAAAATCTGATTATTGTAAATTATCAAAAATGTGTCATTTTGTATGGGACGGAGTAAGGGTAATCGATTAATTTTTTTGAATCTAACTGATATTGTTAATTAAGTGTTAAGTACAAAATTTCAGCCCGATAAATTGTATACGTACTGAGTAAATTGGCTTAACGTATTTCATGAAATAGTGCAGTTTGTATGGGAGGGGGTAGAAGGAGGGTGAGGATTACAATAAGTTTTATAACATAGGTTACAATTATCATAAAAGTGATATATTAAAAATTTCAAAGCAATATGTTTTATAGTTTCTGAGAAAATCTGATTATTGTAAATTTTCAAAAATGTGTCATTTTGTATGGAAGGGGGTAGAAGGGGTGGAGCGATATAGCCCGTTCACGAACTTAGCCTTCATTTTTTGTCAAAAATAACGTGTGCAAAATTTGAACTTCATAGCTCAACGCGTTCTCGAGCTAGAGAGGTCACGGACGGACAGACGGACAGACGGACATCCGGTTTTGAGATATTCGAGTAATAATATGAACTTCTGTATCATTCATTTTTTTCTGCGAGCCTTATTTCTTAGCGTTACAAACTTTGTGGCAAACTTAAAATATAATACTCTCAGATTTCATCTAGAGTATAAAAATACGAAACCAGGAACTATAAATGGTTCTAGAGTATGTACAATTATATTAACTAGACTAGTACAATTATATTGACTAGACCAGACGAACAACATTTTCTAATCTCAAACCTAGGAAAAGAATTTTAAAATATGAATGCATAATCAATGGTTTTGTCAACTGAGCCTATCATCAGTGATTGACATGAAAGTGAACCGCTTCAACTTTCTCATTTTTTGGAGCAAATACAAAAGGAACAGAAATTGAACCGGAAAAAAAACGGATGAGCGAAACGGATCAAGATATCGAGCAAATAGTTTCGCTCATTAGGTACATTGGCGGCAGGAGCAGCAGCCGCAGCACTCACATGTCAAGCCAAAATACACGTATTCTCCTTAAGTGAATTCAGCGAATTTGCTTGAAATTTTTCAAATGTTAAAAAGAACAAACGTGATTTTATACCTTAGAGCGTCTAACGAAAGCTTTGTTTTTTTTTTGGGTAGAAATTTTAAAATATTTTCAAAGTCCACCCAACGCATTTGTTTCAAAATAATGTGAAAACTCACAACAACAACTTAGACGATATGACATTTCTTTATGCCATAGTCGCCGCTTTCAATGTGGCTCGCAAGGCAGACTACCGTAGACACAGCCGATGCCACCGCTGATGCCTCAGCCGCTGCGACTGCTACTGCCAAAAATCTCTTAGCTCTTTATTTCTATGTTCGTTAATTTATCAATGTTTAGCCAGTTCCCCATTGTTCAAATTTTAGCTTGGGGCGACCGGTAGCGAAGTGTGTTGAAGCATCAGTCTCATGTTTGACTACCGGCGTTTCGGGTTCGAATCCCGTCCACGATGACGTTCGTGGCCATGGATGTGCAGGAGATGCATGCTAGCAACTGCATTCTCCGAAACCACTTTATGCCGTCGAAACGTCAACTGGGCCACATGGAACAGTTGGCGCGCTATTCCCCACAAGGGGTTAGGGCAATTGAGAGAAAGAGAGAGAGAAATTTCAGCTTAAACTTTCAAAAAGAGTGTCCTAATGTGACCTAACCTGATACGATCACCTTCTTTACGAAAGTTTATATCTTTCTATGCAGTTAAATGGACGAAAGATACCGAAATCTTATATAACCTGAAAATGTGTGCTCTTCTTTTATCGGGAAATGTACACAACTCGATTAAATATAAATTCCACTTTTTCTACCTTTACACCCCGTGTTGGTTGAATAATAAATTCGATGTGTGATAATATAATACGAGAAAATCAATTCATGCACACTTAAGAAAAATCCGCACAGACAAGTTTTCTTATCCTACCAACTAGCTAGACTCGGCTATCTTTGCTCTGTATCGCGAAAAAATTTAGAGCTTGTTCAGAATTTCCTTTTAATACGATATACAAATATCGCCTCCGTTCATTCTGATTTCCGCTGTGCTCTTGTTCTGTATTCTTATTCGTATTGAAATGTCAAGTGTTCAGTTTCCTCCAGGCTGGTTGCTGTATTTTATTTTCACCTGAAAAGTATTTTACTATACGAAGACATGAACTAAGCCATGTTTTTTCGTGCAATTCAATGCAGAGGAATTTTGAACAGGTGTTTTCATTTGTTTGCATTAACATCACCATTGATATGTTTTCTTTCGTAAACGTAGCACAGCGGAAATTCTTCAAAACCACCAACGACCATCTGTATCTACGGCACCCAAAATGCGTTATTAATTCTACGCCTCCGTGTCGATGACACTTCAGCAAATGGGTATGCCACAACCTAATTGAAATTATTAATACTGTAATTTATTGGGCATTTTTACGAGAATATCTAGTAAATGGGATGCAAGATAAAAGCAGAATGCCGCAGTGGAGTCAATTACGAGATATGAACACGCAAATGTGGGCCATAATTGACATATTGAATATAAACCACTTTCGCGCTTCTTTTAGTGGGGGAGAAAATATCGTTCGGGCAAAATTTATTGATTCGTACCTTTCGATTAGATGCGGATTGACGAATTATGTAAATTGAAAAAAAAAATTCAAATTCAAAAATTTTAAGCGCCATTTTGTATTTTTTCGTGTTATTGGGTTTAATGTCTAAGCCAGAACCAAGAATACAAAAAAGGATTTAGGTCCAAAACTACAAGTTGTAATTTCCTACAGAGCTGGCAACATAACCTCAATGATTGGTTACTTTGATTTTACGTGCCATGTACCATATTTCGCGTGCAGGAGTTTTCTACATCATCACTTAGTCATCGGACCTCTTATCAAATCTATAAAACTATTTTAGTTCACAGCTAGGGTATAAATATTTACTAGGTGGGGTTAATTTATTCTTCCAATATTTCAGCAAATGGAATAATAGTACGTTTACGCTGGACTCGAAATCTCGTAAAATGGGATTTCGGCGAAATCTCCGTGAAATCCGACGGATTTCGCATACATTTTATTGCCAAACGAAATTTTGATACTTAGCAAGGACACCATGAAATCCTCCTGAAATCGCGATTGAAATCCTGATTTGACATGATAATGCTTAAAATTCTATCGTGGTGAATATTCGAGTGACGGTTAAAAATAAATATTTAATTGTCAACTGTCAAGCAAAGTTAAAATTTTACTATTAATTGACGTAAAAACCCAGTTTAATTTGTTAATTGTCAAATGAAATCTGAAAAGTATCAGCGTAAACACTTTCGGGATTTCGGAGCCAGCTATTCGAAATCCGCGATTTCAAGTCCAGCGTAAACGTACTATTAGAAAACATTAAAACAATTATAACAAGCAAGCCTTTGACTAGCTTACCGAAGATATGATATTCTTCACAGTTATTTCATAATAAACTAGCCGAATTGCTTTAAGTTAGTCTCCTGTTAAAATTACATTCATACTTCCGAAAGGACTCTCCTTATGTTAAACGTGCTATTATACTAAAATAAGTGACAGCTGTGTGCTGCTTCTGGACACTCGACAATAGCATGCTCTGGCATCTGCTATACTATGTCGAGTCGAGCAGAGCAGTGGGGTTATGTTTCAGTTGAACCGCTACCGATATGGAGTGACACAAGTGCGTTAAACATCAAATTGGCCAAATTTTAGCGGCGGCCCTTCAAATGACGCTTGTATCAACGCATTTTCCACAAATTTATTTATAGTCTGTCGTTTTCATCAATCAATTAGCTGTTATCATTCAAGCAGCTGTAATATTTAGCACTGGAAATTCGACGGTTCATTGATTCTCACTTGTATTATTCGAATAGCACAACTGCACCTGAGAGTGAGTACCCTTAATATAAAAGAATATCCATAAAATATAATCGGCTCAGGATCAGAATAGTTTTCCTCAGAAAAAAAAATGAAAAGATTGACTTAACCAAGAAACTGACGAGTTAAATGTGCTTATATTATTATTATTTTTTCTAATGAGGAGAAATAAAACCATTAAAGCAATTTTCATCAAAAGTCTAATACTCTATTATATTTGTTTATTTAAATACAGATTTCTTCGTTCTCATTTACTAACAAATATTAACTGAAACTGCTTTATTTTTTTAATCATCTTCTAGAACTTTTTTCAGCACTTTGTTCTTTTTGCAGAGATAAAAAATCTTTGTTTGCTTCTGTACAACGGGAATATCTTTCGTAATTTATTTATACATATATATTGTATTATGCTTTTTTCTATGTATTATTTTATTAAATTATATTTTTTTTTTAAATATTTTTTAAATTTTTTTCTTTATATCAGCATTCTATTAACACCAAAAATAACATATACAGCGGTTATAGCCGTACACTCAACAATCTGATATATCCCTACGTAGCAGTTTTTTTTAGTTAAGCATCTTTTCAAATTAGTCCGGATGGCGCAGCGGTTAGCACGTTCACCTTCTATGCACTGGGCCCCGGTTCGATTCCTACTGATTGCGGTAGTTTTAGATAAAAAGGGGATTTACGTGTCGGACTATGAGCCCACTCAGCTGTTAAATGAGTACCCATTTATGGGGTAAATAACTCGGTTGAGCGTGTTGCTGATCACACACCTCTGCACAAGACATACCGTCACGATCTAGAAAATGAGAAGATGCTAACTCATCTCGAGGCCATGGTTCAAATTGGACTATTACGCCAGTTATTTTTTTTCCTTGCCCTTTCATACCACTCAGCGGCTTCGCGTTGCTCTACCTGTGGTGTTGGCACTTCGCCCATTCTGGCGGTATAATCTCAGCTTCCTTCTGCAGGCAGCTCGGTCATATCATCGCCAAGATTAACGCGTTGTTGTTGCTTTTTCATCTGATCGATCCATGTGTGTTTCCGTCTGCCTCGGCGTTTGGGTCCAGCAAATGGAACATTCGTTGATAGTGCCTTCATGACAGGGTTCTCAGGCGGACGCCTTAGAACGTGGCAGTACCAATCCATACGACGATCTTCGAGCTTTTCAGTGATCGGTTGCTCAACGAACAAGCTGCCTCGGATGTAGGTACTTTTGATATGATCCTTTTTGGTCACACCGGCTAAAATCCGTAGCATTTTCATCTCGATCGCAGTCATTTTGCTTTCATATGTCTTGTACATAGTTCAGCATTCAGACGCATATATGAGTGCGGGATGTACGACCGTTTTGTACAACTTGCCCTTAAGCTTTCGTGTCATTTTCTTGTTGCAGAAAACTCCAGAGTTTTCTCGCCACTTCATCCAACCGACACTGATGCGATGTTTGATGTCGTCATCGCAGGTAGCTTCTTTGTTGACCATCGAGCCCAGGTATTTGAACCTTGTACAGGACTTCAACTGCTCTCCTTTAATGAAGATATCTGATATCGGTCTCTCTGGATCTGAGAAAGGACAGCAAAGATACTCAATCTTTGATATGCTAATCCTCAGTCCATGATCCTCCAGTATTTTACACCACTTATTCAGTTAGCAGTTCGCTAGCTTAGTAGCTCTATTTCCATTAGCGGTGGACTCTATGATGCGTTGTAGCATCATTTGGCGACAGTGAAAGCTGTCATATCAGCATCAAAGGATAAGACAGATTTCACTGTTGTCGAGGGGAATCTGCCAAAACGCATCCTTTAAGTAAAGACACCGAAACGAATTGGGCTTTCCGGAGACGGCCCGGAGTTCCATCTATAAACGGCAAAGGATTTGCATCTTTCAAAGTTACCGCGTTGATCTTCCGCGCGTCTATCTGGGTTTGACCAACAAATTGACTAATGGTGACCACGGGCTTTGAAAGTCCTCAATGATGCCCAATTCTAGCATCCTATCGATTTCCACATAGAGGAGTTTTTCGAGACTCCCCGCCCATAACTACTCAACTATATTCTTGAGTACCAAATCGAAGTCTGAGATGTTAGCGAAATGATTTGTTCCTATACTAGGTATTCTCTCAGATAAAAATGTATAATCCCCGTAGTGTAAATTAAATCCAAGATAGTCTTTCTAAACTGGTCTATGTGCAAACATCGCACCGCGTTATGAAACGGCGCCAAATTGAAAATACTGTGTGAATATGTAACACATAAGGGAAGTCAAATGTATGCGGTGCCCATTTGCATGTGCAATACATTCACCACAGGCCAAATCATATTTGCACAATTTCCCCCAAAAGGGAACGATTGGCATAGATCAATAGGTAGAGAGCATGTCTTAGCGATCAAGGAGTCGTTGGTTCGAAGCCTGACTGAAAGGGTTCCTTTTCAACGTGTTGATTTGAAACATTCATTCATGTTTACTCTACGTAATATAGCCGGAAACAGAAGATCCGTGCACCGGCTACGCTTCCGATAAGCTACTTAGCCTTTGACGGAGCCCTGGGAACCATAACTCACCAGTCGACAATTTTTACTTTCGCGGCAAAGCAGCGGGGGAAGAAAATCATGCAAAGATATGCGTGTTGGCTTTCCCATTTCGAACGGTTATGTATCTTAATAAATTGCTCACTCTCACGACATATTTTGTTTCGCCCTCGATGATATGCAATACTGGACAAGAGTTGCCATCGGAGGCTTTGATATTCGCTTAATTACTTTTAGAAGAAAACAGCTATGGTGGCTCAATGAGAAGAGATTTGATCTCATAATTCGTGCGGTCGGGGCTCTAGCTTTGTCACGAGAAAATACTTTTACCCCACATTGATAGCCCTCGGTGAAACCATACATGACCAGCTACGAGTCCCTATATGAGTAGCACTAACGAATTCATCAAGCCGGCTTGATGAATTTTTTACTACTACTCATGTATGGACTCGTAGGTGGTCATGTATAGTTTCATCTTTTGCTTGAAAAGTGCATAAGTGACACTAGTCCCCCAGCTAGGACAGTGCAGGCCTCCATAATAAGCATATTGATGTCTTCATCATGATGTGGTTAGAGGGGCTGTTTAGCAGAGAGAGAGAGGCTATTACCTGTTCACGTTGCGCAGTGCACATAAAGTAAAGCACGGAACATTATAAAGTTGCGAGAATTGACACGCACACGCACTAACGTTGTAGAATTGACAAGACATATGTATTCATTCAAAAGGGCACCGCATACCTTATGAATTTCCCGATGGGCGATGGTTAGCTGAGATCAATATGGGAAAATGAATATGCAAGAACTCAAGACTGACTGGCCGAGTTACACCTAAGCGTCTCAGGTCATTAAGGTGGCATGGTTGTTAATTGCCTTGACCCCTCCAGGGGCATAAGCGCGTGAGATTAAGGTGGCACGAATTACGTAGTCAGACCTGCAACATAGTTGTGTGAACTCTGGCACGATATGAACCACCTAGAGCCGCTATCACCGAGGCCATCCCCAAATGAGGTTTAGCGACGAGCCGACAACCGTCCTTGTAACAACTAAACAATGTCAAGAAACCCGGGAAAAAAGCCTCGGATTGGACGGATCAACAACGACGACCACGCAAATGTTTAACTGATTATTTTGTCGGATCCTGGAATGTAAGCTCCCTAAACAAACCGGGACCTCCTACAAATGGTCGAGAAATAGAAACTGAGCATCACTGCAGTTAAGGAATCAAAATGGCTTGGCAGCGAGATCAACGACAGGAAATCGCACACAGTTTTTAAAAGCGGTAAACTGTCTGAACATAAGAAGTTTGAAGTTGCATTCATCGTGAACAATCACCTCAAACAGCACGTTATTGACTTCAAACCCAACAATGAAAGGTTGTGTGCGATTTACATTAATACTCGATTTTACAACATTTGGCTCATCCGTGTGCACGACCCGTTAAAGTGAAGGAAAAAGCAGTGTTCGATCCACTTCCAGCAAGCGACATCAAAATACTGCTGGAAGATCCTAATGCGAAAGTTGGGAACGAGAGTTGTCATCGGGGAACCAAAGAAGGACACAGCCTCCAGAAGGAATGCAATGACAACCGTCAGCAACTAATCGATTTCGCGTGCAGTAGGAACCTTGTCGTAAGCTCAACATGCTTTCCGCACAGACGCATTCATAAAGAAGACTGAAAATCTCCGGACACATGCAACGTCAACCAGATTGACCAAGTCCTCATATGCAAAAGATGGGCTTCAAGTGTGATGGATTTCTTAATGAACCATTTTCTGGCCTGGTAGTGCTGCTTCCACCGGCATATCTATGGCAGCATATGATGAGTAATGATCGGTCGGTGGCACGAAACCACAGACCGAAGGTCCCATTACACCTGGACCCCGATGCAAACGCGAGGGCTAATGAACCGCCCGCCAACCATTCCATCCTTATCGCCTTAGTTTTTTATTCTCCATTTTAACCTCACCTGTTTGCGTTGTCTTCCCCAGGCCTGTGAATTTTTGTTAATACATAAAGGACAAGGGCAACGAGCGGCGAAAACCACGCCCACGTCTCCCGAACTGAGCTATAGCTGCATAGCTCGTTGGGGGGTCTTTTTCTTCGCCAGATGGCACGGCCCGACCTTCACGGTCATTATGCTACCCACCGGGTATCTTCGGGTGTCCACCAAACCGTCCATTACATAATGGCGGCAAACGTGGGGCTAATTTCTGGCAAACAACAGGACTTAAAAGGACCCCATCGGGTTCTTTTAGTCCTTCTACCGATTTGCATCCCCACAAGCACATTAAGGCTACTTGCTTTAAGTCTTAGTACTTAGCCTCATTACTTTACGTATTTTCCCCTAAAGTAGCTATGCTTTCTTCTGTAGCACCCCCATCCTTCCTATAGAGTAAATAATCCTTTTAGAGTCAGTTCAACTAGGCAATCTTTGCATTGTGTTTGTCTTCTGGGGTTCAGCCACGAACCTAAGGCCTCTATAAATGCTTTAAATTGCCGGCATTTGGAGCATCTTAGGTGTCCGGACAAAGCGCGAAGGAGTTCTGGGTACCTTTCTGTTGCTAGGATTGTCTTTTCACTTCCATTTATATTTTTGTGAACATTATTGCATTTGTTTTTATTATTAAGATGCTCAACAGTTTTCAGAGATCATGAGTGAATTATTGCAAGGAATGCAGTGTTGGGCTTCTGCTATCCTCTGCTTCTCTAAATCCTGTCGATCATCTGAATACCGGGGAATTGCAGCATTTTTTTTCTTTTCTCTTTACTATTTTTTCTCCTCTAAAATGGTTGCCGGCTACCTCAGGAGCTCAGTTCGATCATGCCGAGGAGAAAATTGCGATTCGATCATCACTTCATCACTTGGTAAAGACAACCTTTCGGTGTAGGATCTCTTCAGTGCACCAATCCAGAAACGCCCATCCCCAAGCATACGATCGATCGTATCGATCATCGAGTATTGTACTCGTACAACAACTTGCTGCAATTTCGTATAACAGTAAAATTAATACCTTTAACAAAGATGACGATGAGCAACTATACCTCACAGGCAAGGATCCAAAACAAGGCGATGGACAGGCTCCGATGCGCTTCAACCTGGCACTTAAACACGCCATTCGTGTAATGAATGCGCAAAACAGCGGCACACTGCTCTTCAAGTCGACGCAGTTTATAGCCTACGCTGACGACATCAATATCATGCCCCGAAACTTGCCCGACACATAATTTTTGAGACGGCTGCAAAAAAAGTTGGGCTACGCATTAGCCAGGATAAAACAAAAGTCATGATGCAATCAAGACGACGGACGCCAGAACAACCGAACATCAACGTCAGGGATCTTAGCATCGAATTCGTAGACGACTTCATATATCTGGGTAGTAACTTGTCAAAGGAAGCCAGTGAAACTGACGAAATCAAGCAATGGATACAGCTAGCAAATACGATTTTCTTTTCGGTCCTCCCAATAATGAAACCGAAGCATGTGCCATGCAAGCTCCGCATATACAAAACCATCATACGACCTGTGCAATGCTATGGCTGCCAAACACAGACCATGACTCAATCCTCCGAGAACATGATAAACAAATTTGCACGAAAGTTCCTTCGGCGAATTTTCAGAGCAATTTGCGATCGAAATGAATGGCGCATCCGGAACAATCATGAGCTGTGTGAACTGTACGATGAGCTGGAAGTTTCGAGAATCGTCAAACTACAAAGTCTACAATGGGCAGGACATATAAAACGAATGGACGACGAACGCATGGCTAAGAAAATATATAATGGTTGGCGCGTCGACGGAGCAAAGCTCCAAGAAAGAGAGAGCTCGTTGGAAAGACTCAGTAGTTTAGGGCGCCGAATAACTGCTGAGCGTCCAAAATTGAAGAACGCGGTTACTTGACCGAGATAATTGTAGGATGATGATCCACGCAGCCCGGGCCCGGTGCCGAGCTGTTGCGCCACATTGATGATGATAATCAAAATTGCATTATTTATTTTCATTTATGCAAAAGCCAGAAAATTGTCTTTGTTTAAAAAAAAAAAAAATAAAAAAAGACAAAACAAACAAATAAATAGATCGGCGCGACGGGAACTTGAACTCGGACCATCTTTTTATTAGACCGGGTGCGCTACCGACTCAGCAGTGCATCTTCTGATGAGAGCTGTTTCTTGTGCACGCCACACAGTGTACAGAAAATGAAGCACTGAACACAAATTGAAAACTCACACATACTAATGCTGTTTACGCATTCCACAGATTCCACAGTTTTTCACCGTACCGCGCCATAAGATTATACATCAAAAAATACTTTCTAAGAAACTCGACTTGAAATTCGCGCACACGTTAAGTCACTGACCTACTCCTACATCCAGCAACTAAAAACGATTACATACCTCAAAGTTCTAAACTTTGACATCACAAGTCTCTAAATTCCATTAACAGGTTGATATGCTAAATATTCTCCCACTCGTAAAAACACCTGAGCGGCTTCCACAGATGAAGCTGTGCAGAATTTCAATTTCATTTATCATCCATTTGTCTATGGTAAATCGTCAATAAGTGATTGTTCGCGAAAATCGTTGCTCTTCACATTGTCAGACTTCATAAATGCCATATTTATCGATATAATAATAAATTTTGATTTGAGTCGCGCTCAACACTAGAAAAAATTTTTTTTTCTCGTTGTGTATATAGCAATCATCCTATTGCAAAGAGATTTTTTTATTCTATGATTTATATGAATCTGAAATGTACTTATCATCAATCGTTTACGATCACGATTTGCTTGATGAAATTCTTGCAATAATTGTTATTTCGATTTATTCTCTCATTCGCTTTGGTTTTTTTTGTGTACGCAATTTCCCTTGATGTCCCAATACAAAGGAGGAGACAAATAAAATACCATGATTCAGTGTAATTTGGACACCTTGTCATAGACTTGCGTTGTACATAACATTCATGCCATTGAACCAAACATCTGTACATACATATATACGAGTATATCAAGCGATGAAGTATATTAGACGATCATGTTCTTTTATTAGATATTGTAACCATTAGATACTAGCCCGAGGCCAACTGTGAGGAAGAGGACGGGAACCATCACAAATAATAGACTGACTGAATTCGAGACGAAATTTTACGAAATGATCAGTCAAATAGCATCCACCTCCTACTAGTTCGTCTATCTTTGTGTGGTCAGCGATGATAATAGGCAAAAGGCAGCATGGAAGTTCAAAGATGATTTCTTCGTTAGAAATACGTTTCCACAACATATAAATTACAGGGTAAATATGGAATGGCTTTTCAACAATCGTAAACCTCACTCGGACCTACGTAGGTTTTCATCATATCATTCATTTCCGTCTTCACTCTTTCACATTGGCCGGGTAGCCTTCAACAAATTACCTGCCAGATGCGTTTCACAGTGATGATTGTCAACTATTATAGCGGTCTTTAGTTAAATATTTAGAGAACTATTATAAAATGTATTTCGGTGAAATTCGTTTATAGCAAGGTAGCCTCGGTAGGCATGCAACCTAAACATTTCAAGTGAACATACCTATATTCACAGTCCCGTATCAAATTTCAGTATAAATTTCAGTACATTACATTTAGTGCAAACTTTTGCGGAAATTGTGGATCTCTTCCAAGCAGAACAGATTACATAGAATTAAGAGGAAGAACACGTTTTGATATTGAGAAGTTTGAACTGCCTTTGAGAGGTTGTGTAACCTTGAATGTATACGTTTACAAGATCGTATACTAGGCCAGAAGTATTTGAATGTTTCCTAGAAACCAGACGGTACCCAACACACGGATTTCCGATTTATACTGCATTTACTTAACTTGTAAATCCGCACTCCACATTACTGCAATACTCGAATCTTCCCTATTCGGGTTTCATCACAAAACCCTCAACCTATGCTCTTTGTGCTAGTTCCTCGATCTCTTTCTTATTTCCAATTCGAACAAAACTCCAAGTGTCTATGACCTGTATGCTATTGCTCACGATGCAATTTGCAGAATGCACACAATAAAAATAGATGGGAGCAGGTGCAATTCAAAGATAACACCTTTAATTAGGAACTGCATTCTTCACATGCCCTTCTGACTATGCAATCTTTCACTGCTTCATCCCCACCGGGTAACATTCGCTCGTTATAGGCAAAGTGCATCTAAACGATTGCACAAAATGAAGTCAATTTATGGAGTGGGCAAATCAGTTGTTAAAGTATTTCCAATCTATAAGTACAGTAAAATTGTTGTTGATCAATTTCATGCTTCGTATTGAACCGTGCATTGGAGGAAAGATGGTCAAATCAGCTTTTTAGCTGACATTGATAACGACTTAGAAGCCACCACGGCGACAATCTTCAGATGAAAATAAAAACTAGTTTCTTTTATTTTCCGATGGTGATGATTGCGCAATAGGAATGCATTTGAAGTGTTAAACTAAGAAGGTAGTCCATAGAATAAAAAAAAAACATGATGTTCTTGAAAAATGATATTTGCTAAATGATTGAAAAATCTTATAAAATGTCACGCATTGTTTTCAAGTCGATGAGTTAATCCTGCTATAATTAGAGGTAAGTGGTTTTTCTTGAATAATTAACGAATCAAATATTCTGAGATAAAATTCTTGAATAAAATTGGTATTTGCGGAAATGTTCAACTGATGACGTAAACAGGATGTCGATTTGATTTTCATTGTAAAGCATAGTACTTAGGTAGCTTTTCGCGCGAAATCCCATATAAAAACTGTCAGAAATTTCACTTCCATGAAAAATTTTCACAACCTCGGTACTAACATATTGTAATGAACCACCTGTGATGGACCATATTCTGGTAGTGCTGCTTCCACCGGCAGATCGAAGGTGGCACCTGATGAGTAGTAATCTGCCGGTGGTACGAAACCAGAGGCTGAGGCTCACATTACACCCGGATCCCGATGCAAGTGCGACGGCATCTGCGCGTCCGCCAAACATTCCATCCTTATCGTCTCATTTTTTTGTATTATTCCCCATTGTTTGCCTCGCTTGTTTGTGTTGTCTTCTCCAGGCCTATGCATTTTTATTAACACGTAAAGGACAGGGGCAAAGAACGGCGGAAAGCCCGCCCACGTCTCCCGAACTGAGCTACAGCAAGCATAGGCAGCTGGTTAGCTCGTTGAGGGGCCTTTTTCTTCGCCAGATGGCACGGCCCGACCTTCACGGTTATTATGCTACCTTAGGCTTCGTCCCCCGGGCATCTCCCAAACCGCCCATTACAATATTTCAAATAAATCCGCACATATAAAAAAAAATATATTCACACCACTGTGAGCAATTTTCATGCGGAAAACAATTCTTTGCATTTTATTTCGCGTGAAAACCGGTCATCACAGATCGCTTTTTTTTTAGTTAGAAAGGGAAGTTCAAGTGGCGTGTAGAACGCGAATATGTGCTGTGTGCAAGTTTCCGCTGTCCATTCTTCGTGGGAGAGATAAGTGCAAGATTTTCGCACGAAAAGGTTAGTAGCAGCCTTAAATAGTCGCGCTCGGTGGCCGTGATCGTTCGGTCACCGCTCTACGATACTAATCTAGAGCTCGGAGATCAAATCTCGGCGCGATTAAAAACCGCCTGTGAGTAATAATAGAACTCTGACAGTGCTCCGAGCTTGTCAGTATAAAGACGGCGCGAAAAGGGGGTGCATGCTAGCAACTGCACTTCCGAAAAGTAGATATGCTATTGAAACGTCAACTAGGCATAGAAATGCTAGAGATGTTGACGCGCCCATGCCCCTGGAGGGGTCAAGGCAATTAGAGAGAGAGAGCCTTAAATAGGAGTCAGCCTTCATTATTCTATTATTTCATTATTGATGCAGACGTCATGGAATTAAATATATAATCTACCGGATTTTACATATAAAACGTTTCTATTTATTATATGTAGTTTTTTACAATACAGTGGTCCCCACTTGTGTGTGATAACATTTGTCCCAAGCTTAATTTATAACAATAAGCGATCGATAACAATAACCGGTTAAAACAAAATCGAGTTGTAAGAAATGAAAGTTTATTCAAACATCAAAAACAGGAAAAAAAAACAATAAAATCAAAAACTTTTGGGATACAGTAAAGAATTAGAATATATTTCTACAGAGATTGCCTTCTCCCAGTACAGATTGCTCAATTTCGTCCCTATTTTTTAACAACTTACATAAAAAAGGATCCGAATTGTTGAGTTGGACGGTAGTTTTAGTTTGGCTTATTCTGGACAAACCAACATATTTCTTCAAATGTTCATTCTTTTCCGCCAGCGACAAATCGCGTCATGACGATTTGTAAACAATTACACTCACTAAACAAAACGTTCACGTGAACTAATAGGCCAGTAAAATTAAGACAATTTGGGGGCTTTTTAATAAAAATTAGAGAAAGCTCTGGAAATAGTTTAAGTCCCTTCTATAGATAGAGGATACCTGGAAACTGAGTTTGCACAGTCGTAGAAGATGAGCTTAACTTTTGGAAGGTGAAAATCCGAAAAATTTGAGCCATTTTTTTAATATTATTTTTATAACTCCTAAATGGTGCCTCGGATCGAAAAAAAACTTGCAAGAGCAAATTAAAGAGCGTTGAATTCTGCGTTCAATGCTCAAAGCTGAATTCGGTTCAGTAGCATAGTCAAAACCGATAGTCAAAAAACGGCAATTTTCGAGGCTTCGGAGAAAAGTCACACTTCACCACTTTTCAAGCTCACAGATGCTCCAAATGGAAAAGCTCATATGTAGAAGTTCAGGACAATTTGAAAGTAAGCCTAAAGTGGCAAAACTCGAATTTTTAAATAATGTACCAACTCAAACAATATATCAAAAATCGAAATTACCCTAATTAAAGCAACCAGTGTTATAACAATTTGACTGACCTTTGGAAAATCAACGACCTTTTTTTTTAAGAACGCAATAACTCAAAAGCCACAATACCATGTAGTATACGAGTATTCTAGTAAAAACTGAATCGATGAATCGAAGGTAATATCCTACCCTACAAATAGCAAATAGCTCGTAAAGTTTTACTTCTAGCTGTTATAGCGACTGAGATGGCGCTTTTAAGGCATTCGATGAGCAGGAATTTTTGCTAATAACTACTCTAAAAAATTGAATTGAAAAATATTGGCCACGTTAGGCTTACAATTAAATTATCCTCAACTATTACAAATAAGCTTGTCCATTTGTAGCTTCCGTTGCAAAGATCTGTGAGCTTGAAAAGTGATAAAGTGTGATTTTTCTCTAAAGCCGTGCATTGAGCGCAGAATTCAACGTTCTTTAATTTACTCCTGCAAGTTTTTTTTCGATCCGAGGCACCGCTTAGGAGTTATAAGGATAATATAAAAAAGGCTCAAATTTCTCGGATTGCCGCCCACCAAAAGTTAAACTTACCTTCTACGACAGGAGGGATTAAAATTATTTTCAGATCTTTCACTAAGTTTTAGTAATAAAATTAAATTTTACTGGCCTATAAATGAAGAATTTTAATCAAAACATTCAATAACACGACTGGCATATTCCAAAAGGTAATCTCGAACAAATGCATTCGCAGAAATTGCTTTTAATGGTGCATAAAGTTCAACTGGAACTATAAGTGAGAGTGGTGACTGGAAACTTTTTGCTCAAATGTGAGTAAGCCAGTGGTCGAGTGTCTAAAGCTATAACATTATCAGGACTTTTAATTACAATAACCGATGTAAATTTCTATGAGATAAGGACGTCCGGTTTGTTCTGGGGAATTTTAAAAACATAACATTGGGGCGACCGGTAGCGCAGAGTGTTTGTTTGGCTAGCGGAGTTTCGGGTTCGAATCCCGTCCACGACAACGTTCGTGGCCATGGATGTGTAGGAGGTGCATGCTGGCAACTGCATTCTCCGAAACCAGTTTATGCCGTCGAAACGTCAACTGGGCCACATGGAACAGTTGGCACGCAATGCCCCACAAGGGGTTAAAGCAATTGAGAGAGAGAAAGAGCGATCACAATAAGCGGAGACAATTATTGTATATCAGGTTACTGCCTTAACTCTTTCGTTTAGTATTTACTAATTATTAAAAAAAAACGGAGAAGTACTTTCTAGAACAGGGAGATGCAATAAATCTGAGGTGTTCTGTTTATACAGTATTGTGATTAATATTGGGGATTATTTTGTGACTCTACCAGAGTCTCATAAGAGTTAACACAGAGAGTTATGTGTTGAGGCATCAGTCTCATGTTTAACTACAGGCGTTTCGGGTTCGAATCCCGTCCACGACGACATACGTGGCCATGGATGTGCAGGAGGTGCATGCTGGCAACTGCATTCTCCGAAACCAGTTTATGCCAATGAAACGCCAACTGGGCCACATGGAACTGTTGACGCGCTATGCCCCACAAGGGGTTAGGGCAATTAAGTAGTAGTAGTAGTAGTATACTCTTGTAATTTAACTATTGCAGAGTACTGTGGGACTGTTATGAGAGTCTTATAAGAATTAGATGGTCCTTATTAGAGTTATTTTTATCTTAGAAAAGGAACAAAAAATCTCCATATGGTAGTTACACAAGTTGATATGATACAGTTGTGTTAGAAAGATAATGAAATACACTGTGCACACAGTTTTCCTCGTGCTGAAGCCGACAATAATGACAAGGGTGCAGTTTTTAATACTAGTAAAGGAAGAGTGAAACCAAGCAAACGTTTGGAAGGGTAAATTCCCGATATAACGGTAAATTTGAGTAAATTTTACTAAAAACGGACAAAATACGAAGATTGAAAATGCTGCTTTCTAACTCAACATTAACAACATTAGCTTAAACCGCCATAGAATTTTTTTTTACCGAAAGTAACATTTTCAATTTTCGTATTTCGGCCGTTTCTAGTAAAATTGACTCGAAGCCAATGTAAAATCTGTGCTTCTATATAGCTGTTCAACTTGGAAGGTGGCCAAGGCGATAACAACTAGACTGCGAACTTTGATGAGCCAGTGTCTACGGCGCAGCTTAGACATACGTTGGCTGGAAGTAATTTCCAAAGCTGACCTCGTGTTCATTAGTGGTCAGGACAAGATACAAAAACCCATAAAAAGGCGTAAGTGACAATGGATAGATCACACACTTCGAAAAGGGCCGGAGAACATTGCTAAACCCGCCCTAGAAAAGAACCCACAGAGAACTGAAGTAAGTCGCCGCTTTGGACGACTTAGAAACACGTAGAGTAGATTAGTTGAGGTCGAGGGAAACTCAATAGACAAATCGTGGAGCCAGTTAACGGCAAATAGGTGAAAAGTCGGCGCGGTTAATACCCTATGCCCCACAGGGGATTAAAAGCAACTAGTAAGAGAGAGATACGGATAGGAGGTGCATGCTAGCAACTGCACTATCAAAAATTTACATGCTAACGAAAGGTCAACAAGGCATGGCTATGAAAGAGATAATGATGCGCCCACGCTCCTGGAGGGTTCAAGGTAATTAATGGATACTTTTTATGTATGAGAGGATGGTTTTGCTTGGATTTGAGGAATTGAACTCTATCTGATATTTTTTCAATTCGCAGCGACCCAATGTTAAAATTGATAAGCTACTAAACAATAACAGATTCGCTAATAGCAACCCATCTCTAGTGACTACATATAAATTTCGGATTGGTCTAGTTAGCATACACCAAACACTATCCGTATAGCCGGGGAAATAAATCCCTCATTTCCACATTCAAGCATCGTAGAGTGGTTATGGAGACCACACGGCTTCCAAGCGCGTCAAATTTTCGTTGTTACATCCAGGATATAAATATTATAATAGGAAAAACCAAAAAATGTACTTCATGCAATACGAACCTTTCGTGTATAAATAATAACAATAGCTTCATACTGAAATACGTAGATTCATACTGCCTATAGCGGAAAAAAGTTTTAGTGAAGACGCCGAGTGAATGTCCGCTTTAGGCAGTACGATAATAACATGTATCTGTATAGACCATAAAAAAAGCCTCATACCTATCGACAAAAATTTAAAAAACAGAAACCTACCAAATTTTTGCCTTTCAGGGTCAACGTTTTGTGAAGCGTGTTTGTCAATTCTCTACTACTTTCCTTGATTTCTCACAAAGTAATGATCCCATCGTTATAATTTTTGATTTATACGTTCTTAGTTGCTTTTTGGGTATCAAAAAAATTAGATTTTTTACAACAAACCGGTCACGTTTGATTACTTTTTTTCTTAAAACCCGGTTAATATTTTTTAATGATTCCAAATAACATTAAATTTTTATTTTTATCGTTTTGACCAAACTAAGGTTCATGTCTATATTGATGACTAGTTGTCCCACTTACCTATTAGCTTAAGTAGAATAAATAAATAACTGGCGCAACAGTCCAATTTGAACCACGGCCTCGAGATGAGTTAGCATCATCTCATTTTCTAGATCCTGACGGTTTTTGTTCAGAGGTATGTGATCAGCAACACGCCCAACCGAGTTATTTACCCCATAATGGGTACTCATTTAACAGCTGAGTCGGCTCATAGTCCGACACGTAAATCCCCGGAATCGAACCGGGGCCCAGTGCGTTGAAGGCGAACGTGCTAACCGTTGCGCCATCTGGGCTAAGTAGAAACATTGGGGAAATTCCTTCGATAAAAGATTGTCAGTTTGAACTCACCTGCAAAGAAAAAATAGAGTAATGCGTATGTTAATATAGAAAGTGCTCCTCAAAAATAAAATCAAACAAATCCTCAATAATGATGAAAAAGTTTCTCCAAAATTAAATTTGTTAAAAAAGGCTATTTCCATATCGCTTTCATTATAGGGCCAGATAATTTTTGTTATGCACACCATTTCCGAAAGAAACTAATGAATGCTTGCGTCGTAAAGCCTTGCCAACTGTGGATCATTTTCTTTTCTATTAAAGAGAAAAAAAAAAATTGTTGCACCGGAAGAGTTACGAAAAAATATCTTAAACATTTTTCATTTAAAATTCACATATTTTTTTTACACATTTTTTTTTTAATTTAAAATAGTCCTATCAATTTGTTTAGAAAAACTCCCGGGAGAACCTTTCTTTAATTCTGTTACTTGTGTAACAAAACCAATAATTTGAACCCGTTTAGTAGTTTTTGAGAAAAAGAAAGAAATGAGTAAAAACATGACTTTTCAGGGGATGACATTTTCTGGTAACGTTTCTTAGAAAATTGTGTACGATCGCTGATTAATTTGTAACATTTTCCATTGCCGGATAAATATATGGGTGATATCATTAGTTTAAGGAAATATTCTAGTTTCAACAAAAAAAAAATTGTTTCTTCCCTTCCTTAATGTCGACTTCCCTTAACAAATATGACATTAAGATCCTATTTCATATGGTGTTTTGACCCATGATAACGCTATTACATGATATGGCTTCATGAAACTTTTCAAAACGTCAAAAAGAACTAACAAATGTATTGCTTCTGTCCTGGAAAAAACAATCACAGAGATCAAGGAAGCAAACCGACGATCAGCAAATAAAATTTCTGTACCGTCGACTAAAGCTTTGAAGTATTTCTTCCACACTAGGGACGTTGCTAGCGCCTAATGTAACAATGCAAACAAAGTGTTCCCAAGTACTTTGAAAACAATTATAAAATGTTTACTAGCTGTTTACGATCACCTGAATTAGAAATAATTGCTTAAGTCGATCACCTGAAAGATTTCGCCTGTTTTTAAAACATTTAAATGCTTGTGACTCCCTGAATATAAGGAATTGGCATAAAACGGTATGTATGCGAAAATTCGGGGAAAAACAAATAATGCAGCAAAATTTTGAGTAAGCAAAACCAAAAATCTGAAACACTGTGCTGTGCTTGAGTGCTAACTGCAATGTTTAACATTCTTCCTTGTCCCGTCCCATATATGTATGTATTCATATAATGGACGGCTATATAGTCTAGATGCATGCAGTGTATTTGTAAGGGTATTCCCTGGACACATTGTTCGACTCACATTCAAAAAACCAAGCCAAAATACTAGTGGGAGATTTCAATGCGAAAGCTAGGAATGAGAGTTGTCTTCGGAGACTCACAGGATGACACAGCCTCCAACGACTAATCAACTTCGCGTGTAATAGAAATCTTGTCGTAAACTCAGCATGCTTTTCGCGCCGGCGAATTCATAAAAAAAACCTGGAGATCTCCGGATACAGGCACCGTCAACCAGATTAACCAGGTCCTCATATGCAAAAGATGGGCTTCAAGCGTGTTGGATATCCGATCATGCCGAGCAGCAAATTGTGATTCCGACAACGTGTAAAGACAATGTATCTGCATAGGATCTCTTCAGCGCACCAATCAAGAATCAGCGTTGACAAACTCTCGAACGATGTTACGGCGCATGCATCTATAGTCGCCCTTGAAGAAAAGCTGACACCTACGCTAGACAACACCGGTAACATAGATGTACACGGGTTTTGGGAAGAACTAAAAATCTCTATCAAGGAGGCCGCAAACGCGAAATTAATGGTTCGACGAAGAATGTCAAAAATCATTTGACGCAATGAACGAAGGTTGCAATATATCCAACGTCCAACTAGAGTTAAGAGAGAAAAATATGACGAGCTACTAAGAATATCGAATAGAATAATTAGACATAAGAAACGAAAACTCTTTGACGAGCAGTTACTGAACATTAATGAAAACCTAGCTAATAGAAACACCAAACAAGCGTACAGGCTAGCAAACACGATTAAAAATGACTCTCAGCCTAGGACTAGCCTCTGTAAGGACAAGGATGGAAACATCATCAGCGACACCGCTAGCATCAACAAACGATGGGCGTCCTATTTTGAAGAGCTTCTTAATCCCACATCCCACGTCCCCATACGAGAATCCCCAATCGTTGACGATATGATCGATCATGGCCCAAATATTTCCTCCGACAGAGGAAGAAGTTGATCTCGCCTTACAGTGAAGACGAGATTCCAGCTGAACTGCTAAAATCTGAGGGAACAGGTCTATTAAATTCATCATACCAACTAATTTTGCAAATCTGGAAGGATGAGGTGATCGCAGAGAACTGACGCAGGAGCATTATCTGTCCCATCCAAAAAAAATTAAGATAAATTCAGGTGTGAGAATTACAGAGGCATCCCACTACTCTGTACGTCCTACAAAATGCCAGCAAAAACTCTGGAAAATAGAATAAAGCCGAATGCTTAACGAATCATTGGCGAATTCCAAGGCGGTTCCAGACCTGGCCAATCGCCAACCGATCAGCTTTTCACGTTCAGACAGATCCTGGAAAAGTGCTGGGAATACAACGTTGACGTGTAGAAATCTTTGTTGATTTTAAGCAAGCATACGACAGTATCGATCGTGGAGTACTGTACAACATAATGCTGCAATGACAGTACAATAAGTAAGATTAACAAAGATGCCGATGACCAACTCCGTCTTACAGGCAAGGATCCAAAACAGGCTGACTGATCTCTTTGAAATACGTACTGGACTGAAGCAAGGGGATGGACTGGCTCCGACGATCTTCAACCTGGCACTTGAACACTGGATGGTGTGTTGTAATGAATGCGGACCACAGCGGCACACTGCTATTCAAGTCAACGTTGCTGATAGCATACGCTGACGACATCAACACCATGTCCCGAAACCTGCTCGACGCAGAAGAACTCCTTGACACGGCTGCGAAAAAGTTGGACTACGTATTAACCAGGACAAAACAAAAATCAAACAAGATCAAGGACGCCAGAACAACAGAACATCAACCTCGGGGACCTCAGCATCGAAAAGATGCCAATGAAACTGCCGAAATCAAGCGATGGATACAGCTAGCAAATAAGACTTTCTTTTCGGTCCGCCCAATAATGAAATCGAAGCATGTGCATAGAAATACTAAGTTCCGCATGTACGAAATCACCATACGGTCTGTGCTATGCTATGGCTCCGAAACCTGGACCCTTACTCAATCATCCGTAAACATGACAAACACATTTGAACGTAACGTCTTTCGGCGAATTTTTTGTGCAGTTTGCGCAGTTTGGATGATGCAACCGATACTGGAAGTTTCGAGAATCGTCAAACTACAAGGTCCTTCAATGGGCAGAACATATACGACGAAAATATTCAATGGAAGACGCGTCGACGGTGTAAGGCTGCGAGGAAGACCGAGAGCTCGTTGGAAAGACTCAGTAAATGAGGACACCGAACAATTACTGGGCGTCCAAAATTGGAGGACGCGATCACTTGACCGAGAAAATTGGAGGACGATGATGCAGGTGGCCAAGGCCCGATGTCCGGCCGTTGCACCACGAATATGATTGAACAGTTGTATCATTGAAGTAACGGTAACTTTCGTAACTGACAAAAAAGTTGAAAATGAAATTTTATGTAGTTTCAGAAAGTGAAGTAAAATCTCCGATTAAATGATTGGGAGAGTGGCAGGTTTTGATTTTTTTCGGCAAGTCCAACTTGCCGACCTGCTTCCGCCATGTTATTTAGGTAGCTCCTAGTAAGTACAATCTATTGTGTGAACGAAACCACGGATAGTGGAAGAATCCTCCTAATGCCGGTAAATTCTTCGTATGATAGTGGATAGCTAACCTTAAGTCACTCTGACTTAGATTAGTAATTACCTATTCCACTTCATTCTTAAAAAACTCATTAGGGCTTAACAAAATGCAACATTTAAAATATTTTACATATCTGCCGTCAAGTTAGAATCGGATAATTTTTTATTAGCGTAACATGTGCTGCTAACCTAACCAATACTATATCAAACTTCATCACAAACAGCCTGACTTGAATAGCGCTAAAGAATAAAAAGGAAAATAACTATCCAAGACCATGCAAAGTTCATTACTTATAAAACATATCCGGCTGTGCCATTCAGTTGTGCCATTAAACCCGTATTCATTAGATCATTTTCAGCACCCAATAAAATATGATTCGCTAAATCTTCAAATGAATATCTTCTGACGTAACTTCACCATTTTCAAATCTGCACAACTAAAAAAAAAGTCGTTACCAACAAAAATTACACTGATTTCATTGCTGTTAAAAAAATCCAATTACCATTACATTGCCCTTGTACAACAAAGAAACTTTTGCTCCGTCAAATGTTTAAAGAGTCTTCATAAATCATACTAAGAATCTCCGGTTGCCATAGCACGTTGAAATGTATAAAAAAGAATGACCAAAACAGTCAACAGTCAATTCTACATGTCGAATTTCACTAAATTCGCTTCTTCAGTGAAATGTAATTAATTACTCTACAATCTTTTATTTGTAATTGTTAAGGTGAAAATCCCGACATTCGTACATTACATAAATAAATATAAGCAGCTGTTGCTCGATGGTTGTTGACTCTGTTTTCCTCCTTTTGAGACGTCTGAAAGTCAGAAGAGGTAAGAAACGCCAATTCACGGATGGGATTATCTCACCATTTGAAAAAGATTTAAGATGTAGTCATAATGGAAATCCGCATTTGAAGTTATTTCGATTTTTTCATAGTTTCCAGAATTCAAGAGCATTCAATGTTTGTAGCTAGTTTTACTGATGATTTGTACTGAGGAATTCTTTAATCGGCAAACTCGTTACGTTTATATCGAATCGTACTTGTGGGAAAGATTAAGTGGAAATACCCTACTTACGGGTAACATGGATGATACTCAACCATCAATATTAATTTTGTTAGGAAATATTTCTATTTCAGTTGCTGAAATTTTGGCGATTTTCTACTACATACTACTGCTAAGCAGCTATGAATGAAAACATGTTAGTTTACTATGATTAACTTAAATCGACTTAGTCGCAAGTGGCGACAATAATCATAATGTCCTATTATGGTGTATTATATTTTCCCAAATCAAGAGAAGCGGCTTCAGGGGTTCATTTATCCAGAATCAAATTTTAGAATTCCACAAAAATGGTTGATCAAATGCAACAATATTAACCATTTATAGTTATAAAACATGCATCATAAAAACGGATTGCTTCTTGAAATTCAGCGCAAAAAACTACTCAAACACTCGCTTCCAGAAAACTAATGTGATTTCCGTAAAATAGCCACCTCGTACGTGTGTAAACAATTTTTTTTTTGACATACTCTTTACCGTTATACTGAAACCGACGCTTTGAATTCTAACTAAATATCCATGCATTGGAACCACAAGACCATTAAGCAAGCAAACACGTTAGCGACGGTAAAGTGCCATGCCAACAATGGCTAGAGATTTAACTTAACTATTGAATATATGCGCCATGTAAATAAGATATTACTCGTATGGTGCGACGACGAACTCAAGTGATGAATAACCAATAGAGTATCGCCATGACTGTTATTATTATGGTAAAAGATACCTGTCCATTGGCTGCTGAACATAAAATTTTTGGCAGACGTTTCTTCATCTATGCTGAGTTTTCAAGTCAATAAATTGTCGTCTGTCTTTGGTATGGGAGTAGTCAAATATTCGACACTGTTTTGAAATCAAATTAATTTAAATTTTAAATTTATGAATCGGCTGCGTATTGCTTATTTTTAGAAAAAAAAAATAGAAAAGAAATTAAATTTGATGTATGTAATAAAAATCAGTGGTTATCAGGGTCGACAACCTTGTTGTTGGTGGCTAAATGTGTATGGCAATTCATCGGACAGAAGTTGTTGTTGACGTTGATTTTCGGAAAGATGAGCGATGGGCCTATGAGCGCAATTTTAATTTTTTTTTATTTGTATGTAAATTGGCAAGATAAATATGCCGAGTTGAATTCTTCAGTACAACAACAAGCACTAACGAAAATAGTCTTGCTAGATTAGTACATTAAGAACAAATAGAAATGATTTTCAGTCGATGTTCTTCAGTATACCCTAACTTTTTGATATGACAACGGTATATAGTACAATTTAACTTTAGCCCCTATGCTCGGAAAGCCCGCGTCACGAAATTTCCAAACATTAAGTTTTAAGCTTCCCGCAACCTAGAACCGGTTTACATTACAACCAATAAACCGGTGCATGTGCGTACTTGATTTGATTAATATTAATGTGAACTGTAAATTCACGATGAGTTGAATGGATGAAAATTAATTTCCCGCAGGAATAGATAAAATCTTAGAAAAGATCGGCAATAAATGAAAATGTTTGCAAAAAATAACTCACAGTAAAGAACCAGTACGTCAAATGAAAATATTTACTAGAATATAGAATATCGTAAATGGTCTGATGCACAAATCTGGTCGTTTAACGTTGATGAGAAATGTTACTTCATTAAATATAATGTGAACGATGAGAACTATCCACCTCTAATGATATCTGTGTGTATGAACGATCTGAGCGTTGTGGTCCAGCAAAGACACTGAACATATGTGTGTGCGCCAAGCAAATGTTGGAATCAATTTCTGCATAAAAAACAGGTGACTCTAACAGTACCTACACTAAATTTACAATAGTTTAGGTAAATTGGCTGCCATGACAACCTCAGCACACATAGACCTAAACAGGTCCGTTGTGATACCACTAGGATAAATCCTCCGTTACACCGCATCATCGTGGCGCAACAGCCCGACGTCGGGCCTTGACCGCCTGGATGGTTGTCCTCCAATTATCTCGATTACGTGACCGGGTCCTCCAATCCTGGAAGCCCAGCTCTCCCAACGAGCTCTGGGTCGTTTTCGCAGTCTCGCTCCGTCGACTCGTCGTGCGTTCATTGCTCTCTTTGGCATGCGATCATCGTCCATTCGTTGTACATGCCCTGCCCATTAAAATCGTAATATATAATATTTTGAAAAGTACATTATGTATCTCTACAAATCGTATATCATTAGAAAACTTGAAATCTTAGCTTTAGCTTTACATTAATACCATTTTTAACAATATTTGAAGATAGATTTTAAAAGAGTGGGGCTTGAAATCAAAAAGTAGGAAAAATGGGGATTTTGGAAAATGGAGTGTGGTCAGGTTTTTGTTAAATAAAACAAAATTTAAAAAAAAATAGCAAAATTATTTATTTATTAATATCTGGTATTACCTCTTGCTCTAATCACAGGTTGTACCCGATTTTTAATTGAAATTATTAATTTTTTAATGGTATCTTGAGGAATTTGGCTGCATTCCTCTATTAAGGCCTCCTTCAATTCGTCGATGGTCGAAGGCGCGGGATCTCTTCTTTTGAGCTCGTCCCACAAGTGCTCAATGGGATTTAAATCTGGACTGCGTGCAGGCCAGTCAATTGTCGCAATATTAGCTTCGTTCAGGAACTGCTGTGCTTGACGCGATGTGTGACATCGTGCATTAGAGTAAAGTTGTCGATAATAGATGCTGCGTAGGGAACAACATGGCCACGTCGAATACCGGTAATATACCGTTCGGCTGTCAGTCCTCCTCCTCGGCCTCCAGAGGGCACGAATACAATTTCCGTTTTTGAATCCACAGAGATACCGGTCCACACCATCCACGAACCGCCCCGGATGCAACCCTTTCTGTGATACAGCATTGCGAAAATCGCTCACCTGGACGCCTGTCTACCCGACCTCTTCTGTCACTGCCATGTAGACACACTCTGGTCTCGTCGGTAAACAATACGGACCGCTATTGCTCGAGGGTCCAATTTAAGTAATTCCTGACAAACGTGAGTCGCGCTTGGCGGTGATGTGGGATCAATTTTGGGCCTGTGGCGGGCCGCCTTGGAGTCAAATTCACTTCCTTTAGTCGTCTCCTCACTGTCCACTCGCTTACAGCTACTCCGCGAACGTCCCTCAGATTCTGCCGCACGTCAACTCTCGTGAGGTGCCGATTTCGTAGCATACTTGTCACAATAAAACGATCGTCTCTATCGGAAGTGCACCTAGAGCGGCCGGGTCGAGGTCTCTGATTGTAGCTACCTTCCCCCGAAACACTCTTGACACAGTAGACTGACTCATTCCTAGCTGACGAGCGACTGTTCTCTGAGTAAGCCCTTCCGTAAATAGGGCGACAACTTGAGCTGCCTGCTGAGGCGTGGTACTCATGAATGACAAAATTGTGACTTTTATTGCTTTAAACTTATTCAATCGACCTTCCAGATTCAACTGACCACTGAAAACCCTTTGCGGATGCATTTATAGGGTTAGTTTGCCTTGTAATAACCCATTCATAAATGTTCAATTTCCCGACTTTTTAGCTCCAGGTAGCGTTCATTCATAAAACGCTCATTAAATGGTGAAAAAAAAGGTATCATTGTAAAGCTAAGATCTCAAACTTTCAAATGACATACGATTTGTAGGGATACATAACGTACTTTTAAAAATATACATACAAATACATGTGCTTTCGGTTTGATTCAGTATTTTTGCTCGCAAGTGTAGTTTGACGATTTTCCAGTTCATCGTACAGTTCATACAACTCATGAATGTACCGGATGCGCCATCCATCTCAAACATCATCGCAAACAGCACTGAAAATTCACTGCAGAACCTTGCGTTCAAAAGTGTCCAGCATGATTCCGGAGGCTTGAGTCAGGGTCCATGCTTCGCAGACATAGCATACCACTGCTGTATCACAGGGAGTGACTCAGCACGCCATCTCGAAACGCCTCAAGGCCATGGGCATGATTCAGAAAGAAGAAAATTGGGTTCCGTACGAGTTAAAGCCGAAAGATATTGAACGGCGATTATTTGCATGCGAACAACTGCTTCAAAGGCAGAATCGGAAGGGATTTCTACATCGCATCGTAACCGGCGATGAAAACTGGGTCCGTTACGATAATCCCGAGCGCAAAAAGTCATGGGGAATGCCCGGACATGCCTCAACGTCGACGGCAAAACCGAATATTCATGGCGCCAAGGTTATGCTTTGCATTTGGTGGAACCAGCTCGGTGTGATATACTAAAATACAAGCAACTAAAACCGAATGAAACTATCACAGGAGATCGGTACCGAACGCAATTGATGCGTTTAAGTCGAGCATTAAAGGAAAAACGACCACAGTACCAAGAGAGACACGACAAAGTCATCCTCCAGCATGACAATGCTCGGCCACACGTCGCAAAAGTGGTCAAGACATACTTGGAAACCCTGAAATGGGAAATCTTTCCCCACTCGCCGTACTCCCCAGACATCGCTCCTTCCGACTACCATCTGTTTCGTTCCATGGCGCACGGTCTGGCTGATCAGAATTTTCGTTCGTACAAGGAAGTCGAAAAATGGATCCAATCATGGATCGCGTCGAAAGACGCCTCCTTTTTCTGAGATGGAATCCGATCTCCCATCTGCCGGAGAGATGGGCGAAAGTTGTCGCTAGCGATGGACAGTACTTTGAATAATACATCTGCAAGTACTTTTTGATAATTAAGCTTTTAATTCCCCCTGGAAAAAACAGCGGAAGGAAAGTTGTACTCCCAATACTATGAGCCTAACATACTTGCATTTTGTTTTTCGTAGAGCGAATTGCAGTTAACCATTTTCGAAAGGGTAAAGATTGGTGGGAGAGGAGGGAGGAAAAAAGGGTGTGGGGAGGTATCCTGGTCGCTGACTCTACTTTCTATAATTATTCAAACAATTTATTTTCAATATTTTTTACGCATGCTTGCAATTTGCAATATCGTCTTAACATGAATTGTTAAGCATCTCCACGAGTAGGACAGTTCATCTCCTATTGGCTTGAGACGCTACAAAACCCTCGGATTGCGGGCGTAGCCCTCTATTTTCCGGTTTCATTTAATCATTAGGATAAAATTTTATTCCTCAACACAAGTATGATATATGTATATAGGTAGGTATATGGTTTTGACAACTCTACTTTGTTAGAAAAACTCAGGTTTAGTAGTATAAAAAATTTCAAGAAGTTTAAACAAAGAGTTCTTGAGATATCAATTAAAATGTAGAAGAGCGGCTTCCACCGGTACAAGTGGGCTTACCCTATAGCTAATTATGTTTTACACATTTTAGCTATTTCTTTTAATTCAAATAATATTTTATATTTTTATTTAATTTACACTATATTTTTACACATACTTATTTATAATATATTAAATTAATTATTAAAAAGTATACATTTAATAGACGAAAAGATTGACAACTATATAATATATATTTTTAATTTATTAATTGCAAATCACAGCCAACTACATATTTGATGGAAAAACGGCTGCTAGATTTATTTTTAATTAATTAGACAGTGCCGCTACAATACTCCCTCCCTAGTGGGAACGCACGATAAAATAGAATGGCGGATGAGTGGCACTGATGTGTTAAAGATAAGACACGTAGTATGAGGCAGATCCAATTGAGGCGTATCGAAGTGTCCAGTGACGATGAGGTTCACTTGAATTGTGACGTCGCATTAATGCACACTGCGTTCTACCATAGGCCATACCGGAATTCGTGCTGTGGATATGTTCAAACTGCGCGTTGATTGAAGAATGCTGGAACTGGGAGTAACTGTGGACTATGTCAAAACCAATTGCTATAAAGAGATGCTAGGCTTATATGTCCTCATGAGGAAAGCTGACGCCTTATGTCTTCGATTGCGATTGCAATACAATACATGACATTGCTGGGATAGTTGACCTCGGGGCTACAATGCAAAAATGGTGCAGCAGACGAAACTGCATGGGTCACAGTGATACTGCACACACTGACAGAGCACGGGCCGAATCCACTGTGGCGTGGCGATGAAATTTCACGTGATACTCGTTATAGTTCTCAGCTAAGGCCGGTTGTCGCGACGACGACGTTGTTCAAAATTTGAGTTTGTTGGAACGTCGGGTTTCTTACATCGGCTTTTCGCGCAACATTGATTCATATCACGTCGGGGTCACCAAATATAGCTAATTATGTTTTACACATTTTAGCTATTTCTTTTAATTCAATTAATATTTTATATTTTTATTTAATCAACACTATATTTTACACATATTTATTTAAAATACATATATTAAATTAATTATTAAAAAGTATACATTTAATAGACGAAAAGATTGACCACTATATAATATATTTTTTTAATTTATTAATTGCAAATCACAGCCAACTATATATTTGATGGAAAAACGGCTGCTAGATTTATTTTTAATTAATTAGACAGTGCCGCTACAACCCCCTAGATTCATCCTTAAGTCCCACTGTTAAAATGCAGCAACTTATGCCACTTTCAAAATAAACATTTCGGTTATATCGTTAACTAGCAAAATTTCTCTCGTACAAAATGCCAGTATTTTATCAAAATATTAGTTCAATTTTTTTTTGATTGAAAATATGACGTCAAAGTGAAGTTAATGGCTTAGTTCATATCACACAGCGGAATCGCAACACGCTGTGGCAACAGTATCGAAGCAGTATTGCAACACGTTGTTGTGTTCTGAACTGCACTCGCATCTAGTCATCCATCAATTGTCAAATTTCCAGTTCAAAACTGACTACTGACGAAAAATCGTATGAATACGACAGCGCGAGTGTCATTTTAGGATTGTCATCATATGCTGGTCCTAGCCAGCGGAGAAATTTTTCTGATGGAGAAAATGACATTTTTCACAGCATGTTGTGTCCATCAAAATCTCAGTGGAGAGAGTTCATACATAAAACAAATTGGCAACAGTATGCCAACTGTTGTGTGATATGAACTTAGCCAATGTTATCATTAACTTGATTTCTCGAAAAAGTGACATAGGTCACACTAAACGGCTATATAAATTTACGAATTGAGATTTTTTTATTTAACAAATAATATGAATTCAATAAGCAAAATGCATTTTCTGTTAATTAACACCTTTAAAACTATAATTACTCGTAACATACATATCTCATAACTGTATTTTAGTCAAAAATACACCACCTACATAAAACCACTAAACCTTACTGTCTGTCATGATCGAGCCATTAAAAAAAAATGATTCCGCAAAAAACTGACGGTTATGATATTCATTGACGGCAATCTAAAACAAATTTTCGTATACTTTAAATGGGATGCCAATCACTTACTCATAAATGAACTTTCCAATAGAAACCAGTTTTCATTTAGTACGTACTCTATACGTATATTTGCCCCATTACATGATTACCCATGTACAAAATATATCTTTCGAAAACATCTGTAGTACGTACTATTTTCGATGTGGTTTCATTGATATACATTCGGATATATGATTTGTTACGGTACTACTAATCGATATTTTTAGCAGTATCCGATGAAATAAAAAGGTTAAATACGGGTGGTATGATTAGACTATCCCATCCCATCTTGCCAATATAGACTGACGGGTTGCTTTCGAATGCAACTTGAGTAGTTTTCCCGTTTGGCATGTCATTCTGCGGGCAACTCCCGACGAAGAAAGGTCATCTCAAAATTTGACATAGGAATGTTAACATAACGATATAAAGATATCTTTCTTTCAGATGAGAGTAGTTCTAAGTCGCGATAAAAAGTGTTCAATTAACATTTGAGTTGGAAACTGAAGGTCGCGCATCAATGTACAGTAAATTTTTACAAAGTTAACTTGGGTTATGGAAGTATGGATTCTTTCTTATTTGTCTATTACTAACCGTTTCGCGCATATTTTTTTTTGCAATCGATCAAATAAATTGATTCGTTAATAACGAAATGATGGAAAGATACAGTTAATTGGATAGATGAAAAACGATAGGGATTGGCATAAATGAGCATAGTGGAACATTAATGACATGTTAAGAATATATTTCCGAGAATTTATCAGTTGTGTAAATCATATACAAAAATGTAGGTATGAGGAATCTTTTCCGTGTAATTTGATCAATATTGCTAGTTTTTGCCTTTGATGATGGTTTATTTAAGCATATGCAGGTACTTTCATTTTATCGAGGCACCGTTTTATTCGGAACAAAATGAAGAAATAGGTTCAGGCCATACGCGCTACTCCAGTTTTTTTGTTCAATTTAATTGGCAGTTTTTCGATATTTCATATTGAAGAGCATTAATTTATTAAAAAGAAAGTTTTTGGTAATTCGGATTGTATGGAGATGAGGAAGTGTTAAATAAAATTTAAATTACCTTTTATTTTATTTATTAGATAGAGTGTTTGTGACTCACAAGAAAATATTCCGAGTCGACCGCGATTAAGTAGCGGTTGTCATAAGTCAATCTACATGATGATGAGATGAGATACGTATTTTTTTAATGCGGAAAAACATTTTTAAGGGGTAAAACTGGCTCTACGAACTATCGAACTTTGGCCCAAAAAAAAAAATTTGAAAAAAGGTCTCATTTTTGGGGTGATTGTTCATCATGTATTATTCCCCCAACTCAAAATGAAAAATCACAATGAAAAAGATGAATTTTGACAACAAAAAAAATTGGGGGGCTAATTCACATTAAACGAGACCGGCCTAGTCCAAAGCGTATATATCCTAGACTTTTGCAGATCTAGTGTGACACCAAAACTTCAAATAGGCAACATCCGTCTGCATTAAAAGTGTGTTTGCTATGTGTGGTCAGTTTAACCAGAGGTCAATCGATGAAGCTACCATGAAGGAACATTAGTTCGGCCATTTGAGACAAGTGGGCTCTTTTTACGACAACTTTATTGGGGACAAAGTATCGTGCATATTCCTAAAATGAACTAACTAACCCTCACTACAAATATTTGACCAAAATTTCACGTCGCTAGATCCATTCTATGGAAAGTTACCATTTATTTTAGACAAAATTTGCAGGGAAGATAGGCTTTCCTTTGGTATAATCATGCCCGTTTTAATACCTACCAACTGGATACTTTCACAAACATTTGGCCAAAATTCAAGTACCTTCATTCTATCGAAAGTTATCGCATATTTAAAGTATCATTTGAGGAGGAGGTAGAAGTTTCTTTGGTTAAATGTTCCCCGTTTTCAATTCCAACTATTAGATCTTCTTACCAACATCCGACCTAATTTTCAACACGCTAGCTTCATTCTATCGAACGTTATCGTAGCTAAAGGGATATTTAATTTTTTGGCATTCGTAGGGGAGGTACACGTTGCTTTGGTCTGATTATACCCATCTTACTAAAACTATAGCAGCTTCTCATCTGAAGTATACACGCCAAAAGCCAGCGCTCTACGTCAATTGGTTCAAGAGTTATGGACAAAAAACGGGAAAAGTAGGGTAATGCGGGGCTTTTTGTAAGAAAGTACCGTTATTTTCCAACTGATCGATCTCATTTTCACAAAAGAGTATAAAATGACCTTCTCGAGTCACCTTTTAAAGTTAGAGCTTTTCACGTTTATTCAATCGGGAGTTATACATACATTTAATTTTTACACATGTAAGGTAGGTAGGCGCTTATTTGGCCGGATCACGCTCTTCAATACTAACTAACTACATCATACTAAAAACATTTGACCTAAATTTCAAGCCTTTAGCTGGAGCTGATCCGTATCATTTATATATATTGTTGTATGTACGAAGTACGTCTCACTTACGACCCGCACTGTACTAAGCTTCATCATAATCTCGAATGATTGATAACAAGTATCAGCTGAATGGGCACTAGCGGATTCTCGAACCTTCGTTGAGTAGTGTAAGCCCGAGACTGGAACATCTCGAAAAATCTAGAGTCTTCGCTAATTGACGAATGCATGGATTAGCAGCTATATAAAGGCAGATGTCACCAAGAACGAGAGAAAGTAAGAAGTAGTAAGACTCGACACTCAGTGGCAGTCGAATCGGTATAAAGTATCCGCTCGGAAGTCGAAGAGTCGTTATTGTTACCCGCCGGTAACGAATAGTTTGAGCTAGTTTGACGTTAATTGTTAGTGACGCGTGTGTAGTTCGTTTTGTAAATAAAGTGTGTGTGTTTTTCAATCGAAGTGTTTTCATTGTTCAGCACAAGAATATCTAACGAACCTGGTTTCGCTCGATCAGAGGAAACATTACAATATGTTGCAGGGATTTAGTGCACAACGTCAAATAATGCTATTGACTGACAAACAATGCACTTTCTTCCATCGTTCACCGGCATCGTTTTACAACATCCCAGAAAATTTACAATAAAATGCTAAAATTGCTACTACACCAAATGGCTAATCCAAGCACATTCGCCACACTTGTAGAACTACAAAAACACCATGTGTGGGCTCTAAGTTCTTACCACCTAAAGCGGAAATGGACTTTGATGCCGGACTTAGGAATCTACTTCCATTTTAGATGGTAAGAACCTTGAACACACACACCCACACACGCAGTGTTTGTAGTTCCTAAAGTGGGAACGAATGGCAGAACGCATAGCAAAACTGACAGGAGAAGAATAGCAAAATGGAGAACGGAAACGGATAGCAAAACGAATAGGGAACGGATAGAAAACTGAAACTTATATGAACGTCTAAAAATCCCTTTTAATTGCATCAGTAGAATAACGTGCGATAGAGTGATGATAGTTGATGAACTGCACTACAAGTAAATGCAGCTAAATTTTTTATCATAACCAAAAAACTCCTGAATTTGTTATGTGTGTCGCGACAGTTTAAATTAAAACTAAACTTACAGAATATTTACTGATTTTAAAAATATTTAGGTTTCTTAGCGTGAACTAAAAAAGCAGCACAATCATATTGTTTAGGTTAGGTTAGGTTAAGGGGCTGCCATGATAAACACAGCACACTTAGACCTCTCATGGGTGCATTGTGATACCACCAATAAGAGTAACAATTCACTTCGCTGAAGAAACTTAGGTTCCGAACCAGCCTGTGCTGGCAATGTAACGATTGAGCTGTAACACGCTCATATCCTTGAGGTCTTCCAGGTCATAGTAAAACCAGGAGCCCAGGAATTTCTTCCTCCTGATGGCCAGTACCGGACAGCGATATAGAAGGTGAAAAACACACTCTTCCTCATCTGGGGCATGGGGCATTGCCCTTTGATAGTCCCCACCACCCTGCCAATGTGCTTTCTATTCAATGACAGCAATGAGGCAGAGCGGCTAGTATCGAATTTCTGCCAAATCATTCTCGTCGTTTGGCAAGTACTACCGTTGAGCCATCTGGTATTGGCCCTATCCACGGTCACGGACTTAATTGTCACCTTGCACGATGCAATTGGCATTCTAATATCAATGCGGTCCCCATCGACGACACCAGTAATCCCTTCACGAGCAAGATCCGCCCTGCAATTGCCCGCAAAGCCACTGTGGCTCGGTATCCAGCAGAGGGTAATGTTGAAGAAGTAACTCATCTCCATGAGAGCCGAGCGGCACTTCTGAATAGTTTCCGATGTGGTGAGTACAGAGTCAAGCGAGCGAATCGCAGCCTGACTGTCCGTATAGATAGTAATGTCTCTTGCAGTCACGACATGATTCCTTAACCAGTTCAGAGCTTCCGAGATCGCCGAAACCTCAGCCTGCAGGATACTACAAAAGTCGGGAAGACGGCAGGATAAGTTGATTCCCAGTCCCTCCGAGTATATACCAATCCCAACTCCATCATCGGTCTTAGAGCCATCCGTGTAGATAGCCAAGGAGTTGGAGGTAAAGGGTACATTATCAACCCATAGGCTTCTCGACGGAATCAGGCTGGTGTAATTTCTACCAAAAACGTATTTTGGAGACGTGTAATCAGTCTCCAGAGGGAGATCCAGGTTGTCCAGGATAGCCGAGTGGCCAGTACTCGACGCAAGCTATTGTCCTGTTTCGCGAAGACGCAGGGCCGTGACGGAGTTGTTCTAAAGGCCCCCGTCATGGCAATCGCTGCTAGCCTTTGTACTTTGCTTAACAGGAGACAATAGGACGCCACTTTTAGTGCCGCCCACCACACACAAATGCTGTGCAGTAAAATTGGCCGCACAACCGCTGTATATAGCCAGTACACTACTTTCGGTTGCAGACCCCAGTTCATGCCAATCGCCTTCCTACTCGAGTAGAGCGCATTAGTGGCTTTGCTTACCCGCTCAAGGATGTTGGGCTTCCACGTCAACTTCCTGTCAAAGACAACATTGCTCTATCACTGAATGCCAGTTTCTTACCATCCAATGATGGAGACTCAACAGGAGGCAGCTCGTGTCTCCTAGTAAAGAGCACAAGTTCAGTCTTGTCAGGGTTGACACCAAGGCCACAGTGGCCCGCCCATTCAGTGAGAATGCATAGAGCATTCTGCATCAATCACTAAGGACTCCCGGGAATCTTCCCGAAACGGCAATGGCAACATCGTCCGCGTAGGCCGTCACACTGAAACCAAGCTCTTCCAATCTCAAAAGCAGTCCATTGACCGCCAGCTTCCAAAGAAGAGGGGACAGTATGCCACCTTGGTTGGTCTACTGACGGATGATGTACCCATAGTGGTACGAATAATCCTAGATTTTAACAGCAAACTAATGAGTTTGCAGAGAGGTTTAACATTATTAAACGCTCCCACGATGTCTAAAAACGCAACCATGGTGTATTCCTTGTATTCAAGGGATCTCTCAATGCAACTAACTAGAGAGTAAAGAGCAGTGTCCACTGATCTTCCTTTCCAGTAGGCATGTTGTGATAAAGATAGAAACTGAGGCGGAATGGTGTTCCGAAGATGGACATCGATCAGCCGCTCCAATAATTTCAGCAAGGTGGAAGAAATGCTGATAGGACGAAGGTCGTTAGCGCGCGCGTGTCAGGTACGTATTGTTTACTCTCATTCCCAGTTAAACCCATTCATAAATAAGTTCTTTTTAGTGATCTACTAAAGCGAGTATAGGTTGGCGTACTCAATTGTTACGGTAACGTGGTTTGTTAACCGGCAAACAACCCCTGTTCCGAGACTCAAATCAAATACGTAGTATATTTCAAAGTTGATTAAATTAGGAAAATACCTTGATCGTTTTTTGTAGGTGTTTTCTTTTGTTTTCAATCCCGTCGTTGGTTTAAGTTTCAAACATTTAACCTAACTGAAAAAAAAAACGAAATGAGCATTAAACTTAATTGGTAAGATAGTCGAATATTGGTGTTTTCAAGATGTACAATACTTGAAAGTAAAACAATAAATAACAAATAAAACAATAAAAAATCAACAATCAATCAACAACAATAAATAAAAATTATTGAAATTACACATAAACCGGAAATTTTTCAGAAATAATCCTGAGACGTCAAACTGCGGGCTACTCACAGCAAAAAAAAGCAAGCAAAAATTCACCGATTCATTGTGCCATTATGACGATTCTTTTCGGAGTAAATAAAATACTTGCTGTGCGGATATGAATTTTACACCTTTAAGTGAATTTCAAAATATCCCGAATGGATGGAAAATTATCCATCAAAACGGTTAAAACAAATTATTCATACGGTGAATCACTGGATATTTTTTTTCAATCGGCGAAAATCTCGAATATCAACCATTGTCACGGCAGGATTTGAACCCATGATAAGGAATATTTCATTGGACTGATGCCTCAACGCATTAAGCTACCGACTCACTGTAAATACGTGTTCCGGAAGAAGAATCGAGCTAATTAGACATAAATATTTACACCACCCATTGAGTAATAACTATCAAAGGTTGGAATTAATTCGTAGCGTTTTACAAAAGGTGGCGTTACTCAAGTATCCGTAGTCACATATAGAAAAGCAAATATTCTCAATAAAGCTACTGTCATGGCGCATCTAGTCCACTGAACGACATTTCTTTATCGAGTTTATAACACTTTGTTGTGCGTCATCAAACATGTCAACGTTCGTGCCCGAAAATCTGTTTTTGCGGGTAGTGTTGCTTTATTACTTCCACATGAAGAAAAGTGCCGTGGAAAGCCGTCACATTTTAGTAGTCGTTTATGGTGAATATGCTCTAGTTGAGCAAACGTGCAGAAAGTGGTTCGCTCAGTTTAAAAACGGAAATTTTGACTTCAAAGACAAGCAGCGTCCCGGACAGCCGAAAAAGTTTGAAGGTGAAGAATTGGTGACAATGCTCGATGAAGATCCGTGTCAAACGCTTCCACAGTTGTCAGAATCGCTTGGAGCTGACTCATCGACGGTTGGAAAACTCCTCAAAGCCCTTGGAATGATACAAAAGCAAGGACCGTGGGTCCCACATGAGTTGAAGCCGAGGGACGTCGATCGGTGTTTAGTCATCTGTGAGCAACTGCTTCAACGGCAGGCAAGGAAGGGATTTTTGCATCGAATTACGACAATCCTAAGCGCAAAAAATGGTGGGGTTTGCCCGGTCATGCATCAACATCATCGCCAAAGCAGAATATTCATGGAAAGGAGATCATGCCGTGCATATGGTGAGATCAGCTGGGCGTAATCTATTATGAGCTGCTTCAACCAAATGAAACCATCACTGGGGACCTCTACAGACTTCAACTGATGCGTTGAGCAAAGCATTAAAAGCGCCCCCAATTTAAGGATCGACATGACAAAGTGATTTTGCTCCACGACAATGCAAGACCCCATGTTGCAAAAGTGGTGAAAACTTATTTAGAAACGCTGAAATAGGAACTTTTATCCCACCTGCCATATTCAGCAGACTTCGCTCCATCAGATTTCCGCTTGTTCCGGTCCATGGCGAATGGTTTGTCAGAGCAGCACTTCGACAACTACGAAAGTAGCAGGAATTGGCTCGATTCATTCATCGAATCTAAAGACGAAGAATTCTTTCGACTTGGTATTTGCCAGAAAGATGGAAAAAGGTAGTAGAAAACGATGGACAATACTTTGAATAATACCACTGTAATAATATTTTCAAAATAAACCATCAAACTTTGCAAAAAAAAACGCTACGAATTAATTCCAACCCCAAACTTTTACTTTTAGTTATGTATTTTTTTACCACATTGTCTTTTACACCAGGTAAAGGTATTATTATTTAAACACCTATCGGGTGGTGTATTCCAGGAGTATTAATTTACCGAATGGATACAAATAGCAACTGGTGTTAAAATGATACAAATATTTTTTATTGTGGGGGTCCATCGAAAGGTTGATGCCCGTGGGGACGAAGCCTAAGGTAGCATAATGACCGTGATGTTCGTGCCGTACCATTTGACAAAGAAAAAGGCCTCTCAACGAGCTAAGCAGGGGCCTATGCTTGCTGTAGCTCAGTTCGGAAGACGTGGGCGGGGTTTTCGCCGCTCGTTGTCCCTGTCCTTTACGTATTATTTAAAATTCTTAGGCCTGAGAAAAACAACACAAACAGGGGAGGCAAAGATGGGGAGTAAAAAAAAATGGGGCGATAAGGACGGAATGGTTGGAGGACGACTCAGATGCCCTTGCGCTTGCATCGAGGCCCGGGTGTAATGGGGCCCTCAACCTCTGGTTTCGTACCACCGACATATCACTACTCATCAGGTGCTGATTTCAATCTGTCGGTGGAAGCAGCACGACCGGACCAGAATATGGTTCATTACAGCGTATATCCTGTTAAACCCGTTTTATATCGATGTGATACTAAACCGAAGGTTTGATATCATATCTTCGTTGTGACTTATGGTGCATTTGCCACCTTGAAATTAGTAGTAAAACTTGTTCCGATTTCACTGTCCCTATGAGAGGCATATGAAATAGTTAGCGAATTTCAACCAAATTTAAGGACGCAATTTGGCAGTCAATATAATGGAATAATATGAAATTTGGTAAAGATACCTTCAGAAATAAAAAAGTTTTTCTAACAAAAACTTACTTTTGGAACGGTCGTTCCTAAGACAGCTATATGATAGAGTAGTCTAATTTCAACCGAACTCGGGAATGTGATTTGACTACTACTACTATTGATTAATATGAAATTTGAAAAAGATATCTTTAGAAATAAAAAAGCTTTTCTCACAAAAAACGAATTTTCGGACCAGTCGTTCCTATGGCAGCTATATGACGTAGTGATCCGATTCCGTTGGTTCCGACATATTTCCAGCGTGCAATAAAAAGAAGGCTTTGTGCAAAATTTCAGCTCGATAGCTTTAAAACTGAGGAACTAGTTTGCATAGAACCAGATAGACAGAAGGACAGACAGACAGACGGACAGACGGACAAAGCTTAATCGACTCGTCTCATCATACCGACCAAGAATATATTTAGTTTATATGGTCGGAGATGCTTCCTTCTGTGCGTTGCAAACTTCATGACAAAGTTAATATACCCTATCACATCCGTGAAGGGTATAAAAATCATTGAACCATTGATCGGCTTTAGGCGCGTTCTTTTGTATTTCAGTGCGCAGGAACTTCAATATTCTGAAAAGGCGAAGAACACATATTTGAACCAATGTATACTAATTACCAGAAACTGATTTTCGCTCATTTTTGGACTAAACCAGCATTAAATTGCCAATCAAAAATAATAACTAACGACGAATCTATTAGTTTTTACAAATTTTGACCTATTAAACTCCTTCGTTTAGAAAATTGATTCTAATGTTCCTAATGGCTAACGTGTTAAATTGATTAAGGTCTTTGCGCCCATATGAAAAATTAACATACATTCATAGTGTAAATTTATCGATTAACATCAATCTGAATCAACTTCAACACGTTATTCATTGTGTCCATGTGCGAGTAGTCGAAGAAAGTATTACGATCGCAGCGTGAATTGCCGATTTCGCGAAATAGAAGAAACTGCCTTTGCTAGCACCGATTCAGGAACCATTGAGCGTGTGAAAAGTTCTCTTTAACCTACTACCATATACTAATCAGACATATTTTTATACCAGTAAGAATTATATTATCATATGATATGGTGTTCAATATTTGATGTGAGTGTTTTTGAATCTGGGTCACGTTTTCAGCACTGGACAGAGTTCTAGTTTTTTTTATTTTTGTCTCTGAGAGAAGTTTCATATGAACACTTACTAATTCCTTAGCGTCATATCGACAAAGTCGGTCAATCGTTCATATGCAAATGAACGCTAAGACATGATATTATTGCCGGAGTATGAGAAACGACCAGCGCTGATGATGTTGATACCTGATAAAAGAAAGTTTCGTATCTTAACCATGATCTTCACCACAGAACAGAGAATAGCAGTATCAGTTCGAGTACATAATGGCTTCTTAGTTAGACAGAAAGCTGGTGAACCTTATAACCTAAAGTGTTTTCATGCAGCATGCAGCAATATTCTGTGTGGAAATCATGTTGTTTTAAAACGGGTTAGTAGACACCAATAAGTTCTTTGATCATATTTCTATACGTAGGTCGATTCGTTCAGGGAACTGGAAAAGTGTTAATATTTCTTGTTTCGAAATCTATCGGAATGGAAATGGATGTGTGGGTTTTATAGTCACTTTTGCTAGAACACTACATGTACATTTCTCTATCATAACAGATTCGTAAATGAACATCAAGAAGGAGTCTACATGCTTACATTTGTACTGTATTCGAGAATATTACGTCAATGAGATTGATACTCGTACATGAATATGACAGAATTTCACATTCACTTTGCAGCACCTGATGTTCTTTTTCTTTACCATCCGGTATCCGAAATTCAGGCAAAGTATAAACCATTCGATTATCGTTTCAGTTAGCACAGTATTAAATAAATGTCATGTGAAACGATTTTTGCATGTTCAAATGGATGTCTTTCAAATGCTTTCAAACTCTACAGGCACAATTCTGCTTATGCTTCTATTGCATTGTGGTTAGCCAAGAGTGGCACACTATTGGTTTAAAGATGCGCTGTCTGATAATAACCATTTGTTATACGTTAGTTAGTGAGGAGTGGTCAAAAACCCAACAACTTAACCTTTCCCCAACGCTGGCTAACAACGACGAGTCAAGGCTCATCCTATTTACAATTCGCGTACATAGTCCGCTCCAGTGTTTACATTCACTATGCCAACGGTAATAAAAACAAGCCATTTAAAGACGAGAGGATGTGCGCAAATAAATAAAATCCACAATAAATAGATAAGATGAGAAGAAAATATGCGATTTGGTACATGCATAGTTCAAATACTCGCCCTTCTCCCCTTTCAACGGTCACGTTACAGACTTTAACGAAAAAATGAACACGAAAAAGCTAAAAGAAGTTCTAAAAGATTTCGCAAGTTCCAGGTTAGTGGTGAGATGTAAGGACCGTGTGGACCGCTTGACTTAGAGAAGAGCAAATTTGTACGAAATAAACTGTGGACGTTAAACGAATTATTGCCAATTTGTAAGACATCTTGTTCGTAACAAGATCATAATAAATTAGATGAGTTTGCCGCCGTGATTTATCTGATTGTACGAGCATGTATGCACAATTCTTGGAACCCTTTGGAGAATTTAATGTTAGTTGGATGCTTGTACGTTGTTAGTAAAAGTGACGAATTTTGAACGTACATTGCTTTTAGAAGACAAGATGAGTCGCTGTTTGTGGCTCATACCGAAAAGTGACATTTTCATACCCTAGACCTTATAGGAAATAGGGTATATTGTTTTTGTCACAACGTAAATATAAAGATAAGGATATATAAACGAGGCTCCAGAGGAATACCAATATAGATGTATGTATATGCTGATCATTACCTCCTGAATCGATTTAGCCATGTCTGTCTGTTTCTCAGTTCGTACCATAATATAATATTATTTATAATGGGATCTTGTTGGTTGAAATTGAATATGGGCAAGATCCGACCAAAGAAACACCTACCTCCCCTACAAAGATACTTTAAACAGGCGATAACTTTCAATAGAATGAAGCTAGCGAATTTAAACTTTGATCAAATGTTTTAAGTAAAATCTAGTTGTTTGGTATTGTAAGTGGTCGTGATCGTATCAAAGGAACCCCTACCTCCCTACAAATGTTATCTCAAATATACGATAACTTTCCATAGAATCGAGCTCGCGACTTAACAATTTGGTCAAATGTTTGTAGTGTGGTTTAGATAGTTGATTTTGACACTCAAATCATAAATGACGCCTACCTCCCCCTCCCCTAGATTAGGTTATGTTATATGGGCTGCCACTGATATCCACGGCACACTTAGACCCGGAGTTGGGTCCAATGTGTTACCACAAGAGAGTATCTTGTCTCTGGTACCTACTACTTAAAACCAGCCGGAACTTTTAATGAATCCATGGAGCCGGCTAACCTTCATATCCGCCAATTCTCCCAGATTTGCATAAAAGAATTCGCCAAGGTGCGCCTTTCATCTACTTGTCAGTGCGGCACAGTCGCATAGCGGATGCGAAATGTTCTCTTCCTCCTCCTACGACATAAGTCGTTGTAGGGTTCAGCTCCCCTCCTGGCATGGTCTCCAATAAGGCAATGGCTAGTGTGGCTCCCACAAAGTTCAATCATCGTAACTTCATCGAACTTCTGTTCAAATTTAACGTTAAACTCACTTTTAATTCATATGGCGTTGTCAATTTGTAGTTTTGGTATCACCACTATGTCTGCACAAGTATAGGGTATACACGGTGCGAACTCATTTTGAATATTCTTTCACATGTTTTTTATAGCAATAACGCATTTGGTAATAGTAATTGTTGTCTTCTTAAATATGACCGGGTATAATTCGTAAAGTCACTAAATATGGCCCTGGTTGCAAAAGCTTAAGCAAACTGTGCATACTCGTAAAATAAACCTATTAATTAGGTGTGAGATAACGGAGATTTGAAGGATTACCAACAGGATACATAAAGTAAATTTGTTAAATTTTTTGTTCGTATTTTTTTTGCACTCGTCACTTATAAACTACAGATTCGATTTGGATGTGTTTTTTTTTTAAATCTATCCATATAAATCAATTCCTTTTCTTGTGTGCATCGAACTGGTGGCTGAACTATTGGGCCGATTTAAATGAAAATCTCAAAGTTTGTGCAAATTTGCTGTCTGCGGGTTTATCCCAAAAGCGAGTAAAAGTTCTCACGCACGCCCGAAAGACCTCCGACCCACTAGCCTATCAGCAACATTGCTGAAGGTGTTGGAGCGTTTGATTGACACACACTTGCGGTGCACTATTCCATCGCATCTTCTATCCACTTCTCAGCACGCCTATTGGAAAGGACGATCAGTGGACACTGCTTTACACTACTTGGTAGGCTACATCGAAAGGTGATTCGCATACAAGGAGTACACGTTGGTTGCCTTTCTCGATATCGAGGGGGCTTTCAACAATGTAAAACCTAAGGCTATTATCGATTCCCTCTTAACTCTGTGCGGGGATGACTCGCTTTGCAAGTTAATGCTTGCATCTCAGTTGGTATCCTCTAGTCTCGATGCATCATCTCTACGCAGGTATGTAAGCAGGGGTATACCTCAAGGTGGTGTTCTCTCTCCCCTTCTATGGAATCTAGTGGTCAATAGACTGCTTCTAAGCCCGGGAGATGTGGCATACAAACTAATTCCTTATGCAGACGATGTTGCGATTGTAATTTCGGGAAAGTTTCCCTGTGTCTTGAGCGACTTAATGCAGAATGCCCTGTCTATCCTGGCGAACTGGGCTGGCGAGGTTGATGTTGGAGTAAATCCGCAAAAAAAAACTGAGTTTGTTCCCTTTACTGAGGGACACGCTGTACCCTCTTTTGAACCACCATCAATGGAGGGCACAAGGCCTGTATTCACTGATAAAGCCAAATTCCTTGGTCTCATCCTGGATAGAAAACTATGCTGGAAGGCAAACATTCAAGAGCGTGTGACTAAGGCAACCGTTGCACTATATTCGTGCAAGAAGGCTATAGGCAAAAAATAGGGCTTACATCCAAAAGTGGTTTACTGGCTCTATGTATCCGTACTGCGTCCCATGTTAATGCATGGGATCATCGTCTGGTGGACGGCACTTAGCATCATGTCGTACAGAACTCGGTTGGAGAAGGTCCAAAGACTGGCATGTGTTGCCATTACAGGGGCTCTAAGGACAACATCTACTGCAGCTTTAGGAGTGTTATTAAATTTACTTCCCTTAGACATTTTCGCTGAGCAGATGACGGCGAATACGGCTGTTCGCCTCCGGGAAACCGGTCAGTGGACCGCATCAATTGTAGGTCAGTCGGCAGTACTGAGAAACTTTGAGATTCCCGGAATGACAGACTACATCTCTCCGAAACTTCTGTTCGACATGTCCTTTACAAGCCTAATCCCATCGAGAAATGAGTGGTCTGAAAGCGCTTTTTTTTGGGATCTAATGCCATTAGCCTTTTTACTGACGGCTCTCAGACTGAAGAAGGTGTTGGAGCTGGAGTGTATTCGGAGAAGTTGAATATTGGTTTATCGCTCCGCCTTCCGGAATACAGTAGCGTTTTTCAGGCGGAGGTTGTAGCAATTTCCGAGGCGCTAGTCTGGCTTGCGCACAATGTTGCATCCACTAGGGATATTGTAATATTCACGGACAGTCAACCGGCAATTAAAGCGCTTAGCTCTGTCCTGGTTACATCAAAGACGGTATTGGACTGCCGTGACTCTCTCAGGGTGATGGGTAGTTTTTTAACAAATTTCTGTGCTGGATACCGGGCCACAGTCGCATATTCAGGAACTGCAAAGCTGATGAACTGGCTCGGGCGGGAACGACTAACGAGATCAGGGAGTGGTGGCGTAGAACAGGGATGCCTCTAGCAGCTTGCAAAATGATTACCCAGAATGTGGCGTATGACAGAGCTAGCGCCAGATGGAGTAGTGGATCCACATGTCATGCAACTAGGCAATTATTGCCTAAGCTTGATCCCATCCGATCCTACGGAATGCTGAGCAGACGGCATTTGAGACATGTGGTGGGGCTTATCGCTGGACACTGTTTGATCGGGGAGCATGCTAGAAGAATTCGACTCCCGCACAATGATTAAGTACTGTAGGAGCTACGGGGGCGTAGAGGAGGAGGAAAGCTGGCATCACCACTTGCCCTGCTTTGGCGGAACGTAGAAGAGACATCCTTGAGTCCTACTTTTTTGTCGATCTGGACGACCTAAAGCCAATCAGTGTATGTCGTCTACATCGTTTCATTTCCAGCTCTGGCAACGATTAACGATTGAGATAAGCTCAGGTATGCTGTATCTAGGCGGTATCACAACGGACCCAGTGGTGGTCTATGTGCGCCTTGCTTTTCTAGGCCACCTATCTAACAACCTATGTCCTGGGACTGGAATTACTTGATAATAATTTGAAAAATAAGGAACGACAAACCAGAAGAACACTGCTACCACATTTACAGAATTGCGGGAAGTTTTAATGAGACCAACACACTATTCTTAGTCTGTATAAAAAACATACAAAAACATTTGTTTCTTTCTACAACATATGTATTTAAAATTGTTAAATATTAATAAGAGAATCAAAACCTCTTTTGTTTGTGTCTTTATACTATTTAAATCAAACTGCTAACAAAATATATTACCTATGAAACAAAATTCCGATATTTCAGTTTAACCCTAGATTACTTTACTTTACTTTACTTTTCGACATGGGGTGCATTTGCACCCCATCAACAAAATACGAACTGTTAACTGTTCGAAAGCTTCGGCACCTGCGCCACCTGCATTTCAAAACGCAGACTACTTAACGGACCAGCATTCTTGCTCTGCCGTTTTATCCAGAGCAGCTCGGATCAAATTGTTAGTGTAATTGTCTAGTCATAACCTGCTTTGCTCTCTATGGATCTTGAAAAGAAAACGCACCTATATATATAGAATCCTCTTGGATTAAATGGGTTCGTGTCTTTGCTAAATGTATATAGGCGTCCCCGCATTTTAACGTTTCACTTTTACGCCGATTTTAAATAGATACTTTTTCTCGACCCTTTCCGCCTTTCGCCATATTTTATCAATAATCCATAACTTTTTTTAATGGTATAGCAAACGCATACGGGTTAAGTGTAATCATGCTATTGTAGTCTGGCTCAATGGATAATACGGTTTGGGTTATATGCCTGTGTGATACATGAAGTACTTTATCTACTCACTAGTACTATGCTAGTATTAGGTAATCATAAAACGGAAAATAGAGACAAAAAAAATCGACTTAAACCTGAAATTTTCAGGAGCGTATAAAACTACGTTTACGCTGTACCCGAAATCGCGTGATTTCGATTAGCTGTCTCCGAAATCCCGAACGAGTTTATGCTGACGCTTAGAAGATTTAATTTGGCATTAATTGTAAATTAAATTGAAATTATACGTCAGCGGCTGACATGCATCCGTTATTGTATTTTTGACATTTTTAATTGTCAACTGTCATCGGCATTGGGAATTTTGCACTTTCTTGTTTGTATGTGGCGAATTGCATATCCAATCAGGATTTCAATCGCGATTTTAGAAGGATTTCATGTATTCTTATTTACTATCGAAATTGGCAATTGAAATATAAGTTTTAATGATGATTTCGTCGAAATTTTATTTTGCGAGATTTCGAGCCCAGTGTAAATGTAGTCTAAAATAAACGCTCCCAATTGCGGGAAAAAGTCAACATTTTTCGCCTTCAAGTCTCTTTTTTTTCCGTAATACAGTACATTAAAAAACAAGCTAGCCGAAGGTATGATACCCTTCACACGGAGGGTATCATACCATCATCTTGACAAATGGTGCATATGCCACTTTGATATTAGTAGTAAAACTTGTTCCGATTTCACTGTTCCTATGGGAGGTATTTGAAATAGTGGGACGATTTCAACCAAATGTTAGAATGTGATTTCACGATAAATATGATTGAATAATATGAAATTTAGTAAAGATACGTTTAGAAAAAAAAAGTTTTTCTAACAAAAACTTGTTTCTGAAACGGTCGTTCCAATGACAGCTATACGATATAGTAGTCCAACTTCAACCAAATTCAGGAATGTGATTTGGCGACAGATACTATTGAACAATATGAAATTTCTAAAGGTATCTTAGAAATAAAAAAGTTTTTCTCACAAAGATGGGCTTTTGGACCGGTCGTTCCTATTCCCATTCCGAGCAGCAAGAGATGAGGACCGAAAATTTTCTACTGAAACAAAGTTCCGTAGTCCGGTTAAAGTTTACCGTAGCAAGGTTAACACAATGTCGTTTTCTCAATGTCTGGTTAGTGTTTATCCGATCGATAACGCTAACTGTCACTTACCTTCCGGTTAATCGTTTATCGAAAACATAAACACAAAAAGCTGATACTGGCTGCTAAGATTTTAACAGCTACAACTGTTTACTTTTGCACATTCAAATGATGCCAATTAAACTGGCGATAAAGAAAAGAATTCTGGGAATTCATTCGATGGAAAAGGATTCGGAACAAACCCAACCGCAAATGAATGCCGGGAGACGGTACAGACATATAATGTAATAGTACAGACGGCAGAATACCGCCAAGAAAAACAGCTAATTTATAATAATAATTCCCACTTTGAGCGTGGCGATGTGTTGCCATCTATTGAATTATGAAACAGCCGCACCGTAATGGAGCGCTGGCATCGCAACTAGCAGGTTGAGCGAAAGCACAGTCATCACTACGGTTAACACAACCAATCTATTGTGATAACATGACAGAAACTAATATAGATTACTCATTTGTGCATATGTAATGTAATTAACAATATAAATGTAAACTAGTGACTACATAATGTGAAATAGTTAGCTACATAACGTGTAATAAATAAGTTGTTAATTGAATAATTGTTTGAGTTAAAAATTGAATATTTTCGGTTGTTTAATGACATTGTGCACAAAGAACGCTCAGAACATTCAATGAAATTTACCAAGTTAACACCTTGCATCATGCTGGTAATTTACCCGGCGTATCGGAATACGAAAATATTAACCGGCAGTTTTTCATAATGTCCAGGTTAGTTAATCACCAGTTTAACCGGACATTGAGAAACCGACCCATAGACAGTGCTGAACTAAGTATGATGCCATTTTGAAGGTTAACTTGGGCGAATTCTTCAACCATTTTAATGTCAACATTAAACCCCATTTCGCTTTTATAACAAAGCACTTACAGTCAACCTCCTAACGATACAGAAATTTCAACAATGTTGAATCTCATAATTTGTCACACGCTATTACTTAATGTAGGCGAAATAGTTATCTCGAAAACACTGAAATTCCAAATGAAGATGTTTGCATGAAAACATTGCAGTCAAAAGTATTTCATTCATTAAACTAATGAAGGTCATCTGCAATTATGACTGGCCTAAAATTACGTTAATGCTTCACTAAAGATTCAACAAGATAATTATCCGTATTTGTTGAATGAGAACGAGTTTTTGTTGTGTTGTAAGATGACCGTCGTCTTTAACTGAAGAATGGTGTGGTCTGCAATTTCAAAATGCGAGACCATCAATTTTTAGGAACAAGTGCACTTTGAAATCTCCAAACAATTTTCACCTTTACCAATCGTTGATTGAATTAAGATTGAACAAGTGAGTTACCAGTTGAACTAAAAGTGCATAGATGAAGAAAAATCTATAATAATAGTTTTGAAGGACACAATCCTAAATAATGGGAATATCATAACAATGCATTGTCTATTGACAACACAACATTACATGTATTCAATGTTTTGTGGTCAATTTTAGTGTTTGCAAAAAACTTAAAACTGTCATAATTTTCAGGTTTTATTTATAAATGGATAAAACACTCTATGCACCCCAGATAGGTTTGGGCTGCTGGATATTAGCGTAGCTGCTATTTTTCTAGCAACTAACATTAAGAAACAACAGGTGGATATTAGCAGTTGAAACAACACACCCACGTATTGAAGAATTTTTGCTGATAATCGGTGACATATGGAAGCCGCTTTGGGTAAAAGGGGAATTAAGGGTACCGATGCAATACTCGCCACATCCACCCGAAAGGAGACTAAAAACGGAGCTAGGTCGCTTGGTGCATTGCATTTGTCCTGATAAATTGATTGAATGGCGATACCCCCGATACAACCGGTGCAGATGACGGCGCCCCCGATAAAACCGATACAGATGACGGCTCCCCCGATACCATCGACCCAGATACCGACGCACCTGATACAAATTCTGACAGCTCAGAATCAACCGATACAGTTGCCGACGCCTCCGAATCTTCAAGGATTGTTGGTGCCACTGACATATAACCCGTTGCCATCGCAGCAAAGCGGACAGTCGCCGCCGATGCATGGTGCGTCGCCATCGCAGCTGAACGATACGATACCGCCGCAGCAAAGGGAATTGATGTTACTAACTTGCAGCTAGTAAAAGTGGGATATGAGTAACAAAATTGAAATTAATGATTGAGGGCAATGATGTTTGTCAGGACGGTCGAGCTGTAGTATAATTTCATTTGCTATTTGAAAAACGACATGTCCGTTATATTAATGTGAATACACTCGGATGTAAGATGATTGTGAATTACCGAATACTAACAGTTGACAGTTGTAAATAAAGTTCAGTTGTTGTGAAATCGCAAGTAATCATGTTTAAATTGAAGGTAAGGTTAGGTTAAAAAGGCTGCTGTGTAGAACACAGCACATATAGACTACCAATGGGTCCGTTGTAATACCTCAACGCCATAAGAACCTAGTCGTCAAACCACCCGGATCTATCAATAAAACGATGTGGATGACCAGCTCTTATGGTACGTCTTTCAAGTCATCCAGGTCAAGAAAGTAAAGGGAACCTAGAGTATCCCTTCTTCTATCGGCCAGAGCAAGGCAGGTGCACAGGAAGTGAGCTATTGTCTCCTCCTCCTCCTCGTCTGCACAGCTTCTGCAGTGATCATTATACGGAAGCCGAAGACGCATGGCATGCTCACCTATCCAGCAATGCCCTGTAATGATCCCCACAACCTTCGTTAGATGCCTTCTCTCCAGCATCTGCAGCCCTGAAGAGCGGCTAGGATTAAAAGCCGGACAAATTTTTGCCTTGTAAAATTGCATGCAGTTCCATTTAGCCATTCGATATTAGCACGGTTTAGTGCGTTTGTTTTGATCACCTTCCTACAAGCTGCCATCGGTATTTTGACAGGCCGAAAACACTCTATGTCCACATTGGTGATACCCACCCGAGCCAGCTCGTCTGCTCGGCAGTTACCGCTGAAACCACTATGCCCTAGTATCCAGCACAAAGTGATGTTGAAAAAGTCGCTGAGTTCCTTGGGAGCAGAGCGACACATCACCACATTTTATCGCCGCCTGACTATCGGTATAGATAGTAATAGTTCTAGCAGATACGACAATACAGCCCAACCAAGCCAAAACTTCTTCAATTGCGGTGATCTCCGCCTGGATGACACTACAGAATGCTAGAAGACGGAGTGACAAGCCAAAATCCAGTCCCTCTGAAAAGATACCAGCGCCCACACCTTCTTCTGTTTTCGAGCCATCCGTATAAAAGCTTATAGCTTCCGACTCTGGAGTACTGTTTACGCCACACTCTTATCGAGAGGGTATTAGGCTGGTATAGCATTTGTCGAAGGAGTATACCGGAGAGGTGTAATTTCTTTTTAAATTGCAACCGGAAACTAAACATTTATAATGTCATCATCATCATCGTTGCGCGATAGCCCGACGTCGGGTCTTGGCCGCCTGGATCGTTGTCGTCCTCTCGGTAGTTCCAGATTTCTTGACGTGGAGTGGTTTTTAATAGGACGAGTTTTCAGGACATTGCTTAACCCCATTGAAGGGCTGGCCTCGGAAATAGCTGCTTCAGATGGTTTAATAAACGTGCTGGAGTTCACATAACTATGTTGCAGGTCCAACTACACAAATCACTCCATCCTACTAAATCTGAGACGCTTGGGTGTTGGTCTGCCATTCAGGCTACAGCTATCTGCCTTTTTCCAAACTGTCTTAACTATCGCTGAGACTTGGCCGCCAGCGGTTTGACCCACTGCCATTACCAGAGGGCGCCGACGAGGAGGACTATAGAAAAGGTATTTTGCCTCCTGTTATTATTATTATTATCTAATAATATCTAATTAAAGAGTAAATTCATTTATTTAGATATATAAAAGATCGGCTCGAATAAGTGTACCTTTCAATGAAGTTTGAGTTTGTTAAAAGAAACATTTCCGTTGCGTGGAAAAACATATATTGTATAAATACTCGTATTGTCGCTTAAAATATTATGTTGGGTTAATGCAGTCTTCAAAACTCTGTTACACACGGTTATAAATTCGATTACTTAAGCATTTCAAGGAGTGGGATCCTTTAAACCACGCAGTCAGATTTCCAGCATAATTGTGGGAACTCTGCCAGGAATCAACCGGAGTAACTAGTTACTCCAAAGGAAGGCCCATTGAGATGTCGACAATTTATGACTGTAAAAACTATGTAAAGAAGTCTGAAAGAAAGTGAATAATTGGATTGGATAGGTGAACGCATTTCAACGACCACACAAACGTTCAACATATTACAAAAAAAATGGGGCTTTTTAAAGAGGCGAGACCTTACTATACACTCTTTTTTATTCCTGTATACTCATAAATACTAAAAATATTAGAGTGCCCATATATTGGTCGGCTTGAACCTTGGCTAGGGCTCTGCTCGACTGTCGGGTGCTCTCGATATTCAATGAAAGTGAATACGGGAATATACTGGTTAGCTCGACCTCGACTCGAATGCGATTCAGCCTCTGTACAACACATCCGACATGTTTGCAACAGTGATATCGAACGAATTGGATGACTTGTGAAAAATGAATTAAAAATAAGTCTAGGGGACAACGAAGTCTGTTTGTTTACACGCCCTACATCATGAAAGATACACAATTGAATGTGTGATATGCGTTCTTTGTATGATATTGTGTGGATTGGTCCTTGGTACGAAAGTTAGGTGTTCCATGGGACCCTCATTGTGATGATAATGATAATGTATGGCTTAGGATTTTAGTGTGACGATGACCCGATAAGTGTGTACATATAGGAGTCCCCTTAGCAAGATCGTTGACGAGTTGAAGCCACACCGATTCCGAATCGAGCAGAGTTTGAACAGAGTCCGAATCGAGGTCGCGCGGAAAAATGACTGGAAGCTTTTATTCTTTCCGGACTTTATATGACGCACCTCCGCACAAAGCAGGAGCTATCAATGCAGTCATCTCGAAATCTCCAATCTAATAAATTAAAAGTCACATTTTAAAAACTAAAGGGTTTTGAGGTAAGTATTGAACTAAAAAATGTTGCTTTTTTTTTCTTGTGACTAACGGCACCGCACATGGTGCAAGGCACGAATTCATCAGGCGCCTCCACACCTCGTGCCTCGCACCATGGGAGAGGCCTGACCAGATCAGTGATGATTGGCTTTTGGCTAGATCTCACTTCGCCTTATATCCACTCAACAACACGACAAGGAGACCGATCATATCTCTACGAAAACACACCTGGGCTTTCTGCGATATATTGTTCTAGCATGCCGCTAGTAGCAATTTATATAAGAAAGTGTTTGCGGGGAGCTGGCATCGAACCCATACCTCTCAAATGGGTCTTAAAAACACTTTTTTATTTATTGAGAAAATTCGACTAAATCATATGACCTAGTCTTCTCGATAGAATAAGCTTCAGCACAATAGACCCATGGTCGCAGTGCTTGTGGTTTCAACATGATCCACGGCAATCCCCTCCTATCTATCTATCTAAGATATCACTGACGTAATAAAAAAAACCTTAAGGTTGTCTTAATGAAGCGTGAGTTAAGTTTGTCCTAACCCCACGGAACAACACCATCTGTCAGTCGTCTGTACCGGTTAAATAATGTATTCGCCTATTTTGGTACTGATGGTAACAAATACAAGCCTTAGTAAGGTCTGAAAAATTAATTAAAAAAAAAATATTTTTCAGTTCACCAGGCTTTTATTATTGATTCTAATTTAATCTTGACGTTTTTTCTTTCATTTTATGCCAAAGAAATTAGTCTGGTCTGAAGCTGAGGATGAGTCCCGGACACCTAAGTTTCAAAACCTCCTTAGTAATGGACAGGTTTAACACGCAAGTGTAGCTATATGTGAAGAAAGGTGGATAAATAAAGGCATTACTACCTGACCCGCTTGTGTTACAAAAACAAAAGATATCCGCGCGGTCGCCCGATCACACAACACGAACGAGATATTTTCCTAACAACTTGGGATAGCCGCGCATTGTGCCTAGTCCGTGGAGCACAAATGTGAACCTCAAAGGTTATCAAACTTCGGCAGCGGGACCTAACATAGGGCTCCAAGGTGAAACGACACAAGAGAAAATTATATTCTACAAGGAAAGCGTACATGGATGCAATAAGGATTAAAAAAAAAAAATTACCGGAATCTGCAAAACCTTGTGTGCGTGAAGCGGTCACCTAAGGACCCAAATTTACCTTAACGGTAAATTATTGAGGAGCTATAGAGCCATAGAAACGACCGATCCAAAAGCAAATTTTTGTTAGAAAAACTTTTTTTATTTCTGAAGATATATTTATAAAATTTCATATTATTCAATCATACAATAATTCATTTATCGCCAAACCACATTTCAAAATTTGGTTGAAATCGGCCCACTATTTCATATACCTCTCATAGGAACAGTGAAATCGGAACAAGTTTTACTATTAGTAATTTCAAAGTGACAAATGCACCAAAAATCAGCCAACAGCTAGCTTCCATTCCTTTAATCTTTAGATCATCCACCCTTTCTTTTCTCACATCTATCCTCCGACAGGATGTCCCTATGTTGTTTTGCCTTCAGATGCTTTTACATCATAAGCAGCAACAGTTTCGACATGGATAATTTTTGAAACTATCGACGTTGGGAGTTTACTTCGAATATCCGATCGGGGGTTGTTTCCACCTTTCTGTGGTAGGCACTGACCTTCAATGGGGCAACCGGTAGCGCAATGTGTTAAGGCATCAGTCTCAGCTTTGACTACTGGCGTTTCGGGTTCGAATCCCGTCCACGACGACGTTCGCGGCCATGGATGTGCAGGAGGTGCATGCTGGCAACTGCATTCTCCGAAACCAATTTATGCCAACAAAACGTCAACTGGGACACATGGAACAGTTGACGCGCTATGCCCCACAAGGGGTTAGGGCAATTGAGTACTGACCTTTAATATTCTTTTCTTTTTATCAAGTCTAATTTCGTAACGTGTCTTTGGCTCATCTATTTTGTCTAGACGGTTGAGGGCGAAAGGGTATAACGTTGGAAGGTGATTACGACTGTAAAATGACTCCGACTTCCATAAACCTAGGAACAAGGTAGGTACCTCATCGACAAGGACTGAGCCTTCGGTAAGAAAGGCTGGCTAATAGAAGGCGTACAGAGATCTCGAAGCGGGTCATCCTGTGTATGTAAAGACTATACTAAAATGTTACCAGTGGTTTTCTATTGCTTGAACAGGGCACTAAAATAACTACTTAAGGTTCGCAATGATTTAAAGTTACCTCTATTGAAATTGTGCAGACGATATCTCAATATAACTGCCAAAATCAGGCAGAGCTAGTCTATCATTAACTACTTCCGCGAAGCGGGGAGGACATTGACAGGAGTGGAAATAATAATACTATCAAGCAAATCTCTGAAAGTGGAAGTCATACGAGTATAGATGCATGCCAAGTATTCGTTGATTGTAATGAAGCATACGACAGAATCGATCAATTCCTCAAAATAATACTGTTATTTCATATGTCATACTAACAGACTCTCGAACAGAAACTTAACTAAAACATTACGCCCTTCAAGCTTTACGTTAACATCCGGAGGATGTTAAAGAAAGGGTAGGCCTAAGCCTAAAAACCATTGGAAATCGACTCTAATGCCGTCACGGTACTGAGACAATTGGAGGAAAACTATTCTGAAGGCAAAGGTCTGGCATGCGCCGCAAAACTATGATTATGATACAATAGCCGATTTCAGCCCACATTGGAGTTAATTTTCAATTTTTTTTTTAATAAATTAACACTGTGAATTTTCATAGACTCAGCTTTTCAATTATCGGCAAACGTCACGCATGATTTTAAATGAAATCGGACACTTTAATACCAATTGAAACGCAAAAAAAAATGTTTCCGATAGAAAGTCTATATAATTGAATATCCACTGCCATACACCGTTCTTCCATTTACTTTGCTGAAAAACATTCACTTTGAATAGTTTTACGCTGGATTCTTTGATATTTGCGCAGTAAATTGATAATAGGATTGATTGCGAATGAATTGCAGGAAGAGCGCTATTTGCATGCTTCATTTTTGCAAAATCGTTTGAAGTTTGCTTAAAAGAAGCACTTTTGTACGCTCTTTTTCTTGGTACTTTTTTCATTTATTTTCTAAACAAAACTTTCGCTTCTCACTTAACCCAATCATCAAACGATTGTTTTTTAACTTGAGAGTACACCGTACAATTTACCACTTGTAATTTTACGCAAATGCTTAAGCCTACGACTATCATCATGATCTGTAGGTGCTACTCGCTTGAATCTTTTGAATCACGATATTCAAGTCCTTTTGACATCTATTCAGTGCACAATGGACGCAAAACTGCTGGTGTTTGGTTTACTGAGTTTGAAAATATCTATCTGAGGCTAACCGGAATTTTGAGGTCACCAAAAAAGAAATAATAACGAAATAAACGATTGAACAAAAATGGACAAGCGTAGCGGATTAATAATCACAACAATAATAAATCGAAAGGCGGCTCATTGCGCTCATTGTCTGAACGGATTTGCCATACAGTATGTTGCGGTTACGTCGCATAGCGTCGTCAGGCACAGGTTGTGTCACTACCTATATACAATAGACTTGTAGACCCCTCCGGGCCTACTAAGGATTGATTTCAAGGCAAATTCGATAGAAAATTCGATACTTTTTGTTCTGTAACACCTCTTTGCGGTTGGTGTTATTACGAGTACCAGTTCCAATTCGAACCGTAGCTATAAGACCCAATTACATCGGTGCTACTTCATTTTTGTCACACTTTGACCCACTCTTCGTGGCTAACTATATACGAACTACCAATCTGGGTGTTACTTCTATTTTACTGAAATTGGCATCATGAAAGATATAATGCCATGCTAATTGCGTTTATTTTTGCTATGGACATTCTTCTGGAGAAAGCTATTGCTTGGGCTTACATGCAGGTCGTCGGATTTCTTATTATTCGGTGTGAATCGTCATTTATCATCACCATAAAAAGTAGATTAGTCACAGTGCAAAGGTGAAAAAAAAGATGAATATGTTCAGATAAAAATGTGCGTGAATCATTAAAGTTTATAGTAATCGTCTAGTTAGTTGTGATACAGACGGGGTCAATTCTTAGCCTATTTCACACAAATTGGAAATCTTGTTTGGTTGGAAATTTCACTGCTGTCTTCCTATTAATTGGTCTTTGTTCATGTGAAGCTGGAAGGATGGTGTGAAGAATGGTGATGGGTTTTCATTTTCAAAATATAAATAAGTAGAAGCAAACAAACTAACGAAACTTATATTGAATTGAATCATTAGAAATGGTATTGACTTTATTATGTAGGGTTTGTGTTACTTGCGTCACAGATTTGCTATAAATTTCGTGCAGGTTTTTTTTTCAGGAGCCTTGGTCCAAAACAATAATAAACAACGCAACGCTTTAGAGTTCTCAAATATTTGGGTCAGTTTGAAATTTTCGAAAATGGAATGAGGTGAAGAACTAATGAAAGAAGAACCTACATCGAAAGCAGAGCAAATCAAATGGTCACGAGTCGTACGTAGTCATAATTCAGTATGTGGGTTGATACATATTTAACTTATGGAGTAGATTTGCTTGGACGGCATCACTTTTAATTTTTTATTAATTTTAGCGGTAATACATATAGACAATAGAACATATATTCGATTTTGAGATTAGTTGATTCGAAAGGCAAGCATTCAAGATGATTATGTAATTACAATGAAATTATCACCATCTAACAGAGGTAGCGGCCTAGATATTTCAATCAGTGCCAGCTTCGAAACATACAAGAAATTAGCTTTAATTGTTTCACAGAAGCTAATATGAAGAATGTGGATGAGTACGGTGTGGTAAAATAACAAAAGTCGTTTCGATTATGAAAAATGCGTGGCTGGATGCCATTAAATTGTGGTACTATGCAGGTAATTATGATTTTAAATAAGGCGAAATGACAATAATTCCTGATTGTCGAAATTTAAAATTTTTATAATAATTGCCTTAATTAAATCAATTGAATGGACACACTTTGGTCGATGGAATAAATAAGTAAAAACTATATCTAATTGGTCGTGCTGCTCTTGCAAATAAATAAGATTGGCGATTGGGTTGTATCGTTAGACTTCTTCCTGATAAATTCACGAATCCTAGGAGAACAATGTCCCGTCTTCAGTGCAACTAAACAGCGAGAGCAACCGGCATTTGTATCGTTGGTGGTATTCAGGTTGGATGTGTTGCCTTGGAAAAGAAAAACAAACGAACACATAGACCACCTCACTGGCTCCGTTGTGACAACCCTTAGATCGGGCTAGAGCCTATCTTAATCATCAAACCAGCCACAGCTGAAAATGAAATGCTGAAGCCGACCGACCTCAGTTTACTTTAGATCGTCCAGAGCGGGTTAAAAGTACGACCCAAGGATGTCTTCCCTACGTCCCATCAGAGCAGGATAATTACATAGAAGTTGAAAAGAACTTTCCCCCTCCTCCTCGTCCGCACAGCTCCTACAGTAATAATTGTGTGAGAGCCAAAGTCTGCTAACATGCTCCCCGATAAGGCAGTACGCAGTCGAAAATCCACTACCGGCGGCAATGAGAGTGAGAACATTAATCAACCACTGTGCTACAGCGGTGGAGCAATTGGCTGCAGGAGTGAATACGGGGAAAGTAGCTTGATGCTAAAAAGGTCTCCTCAACAGAAACCATCGCCCACAGTAAAAGCGGGATCCTCTAAAGATGGCCGGAGATCGATAGTGATGACCGATATGTTCGAAAAGTTGGGAGATATGATAGTTGTATTGACGAATGTCATTGAAACCAAAACCAACATTCACATGGCAATCAAAGAGCGGGTAAAAAACATAAGGATTATTTACTATATTGGAGTTTGTGGAGGAAATTAATTTCAAAAAGACTTAACAAATACGGCCTATCGCTAAATAGGGATAATAATAGGGATAAACTGACCAGGGAGTTGGTGCGGGCGTCTTTGGACCCAACACCAGGATCTCAGTCGCTATGGGTACATGGCCCAGCGTTTTCCAAGCTGAGATCCACGCCATTGAGGTCTGCGCCAGGGTAATCCTAGAAAACAAATTGCGCGGCGCACACATTGCTATTTGCACTGATAGCCAGGCAGCCATTAAGGCTCTCTCTTCACACAGGCTTTCTTCAAAGCTGGTGAAAGAGTGTCGTGAACTTCTCCAATATCTGGCAACCGACAACCAAGTCTTTTTGTACTGGGTGCCAGGTCACCAAGGCATTGAAGGAAACGAAGCGGCGGATGAACTTGCTAGGCAAGGCTCATCATCCAATTTCCTCGGACCAGAACCCTATTGTGGTCTGGGGTTGGCTTCAGCTAGAACAATCATAACGGATTTGTCTAAAAGGACACGCCAACACTATTGGAACAATCTTCCAGGACTGCGGCAATCGAAGGAGTTAATGAGACCCTTTACCTATAAAGATGCCACCCACATGAGTAGAGCCGACCTTAGGCTACTTGTAGGCTACCTGTCGGGCCACCACTAGGTGAGACTTCATCTGAACAAGATGGGTTTGTCTAACGAGACGGAGTGTCGTCTTTGCTTGGAGGACGTTGAGTCCACATGCCACATTTTATGTGTATGTCCGGCGATTGCGCAGGTGAGGTATACTTTCCTCGGACTGTTCACCGCGTGTCCTGCCGTTATCAGGAAGACTCCTGCAAAAGACATACTAGCCTTCGTACGAGTGGTGGAAGGTCTTTTGATTGAATAATAAAATAGGCTATGGCACAATAGACCTCCTTTGGTCGCAGTGCCTACCTTTAGGGTGAGTAGCCGGTACCTTACTAATAATAATAATAAATAGGGATAGAAGTACGCAAACTCCTCAAAAAATTTAATCAGGGCTAATGGTAGACTGAAACATAGCAGAGAGGTTGACAAGAATGCGAACCTGCAAACTCCCAAAAGAAAAAAGCATTGTCCCCAAAAAAAAGAAGGGCTCATAATCAGCCGGAAAGGATGAGCCAACAGCGGAGCCCGTTTCTGCAGATGACACTTGGACGAAGGTGGAACAGAAAAAGCAATCTAGGAAAGAGAATAAGGGGGAAAAAAACTGCGAAATAAAACAAGAAAAGCAGATCAGACGCAATGGTCGTAACTCCTAACTAAGGGGATATCTCCTGCTCAAAAATACTGAGTAGAGTGAAGTCTGAACCGAGCTTGAAAGAGCTGGGCGATAACGTCACACATGTAAGGCGGTATGCGTCTGTAGCTTAGCTCGGTAACGCACCGGGCATTTTTCGCTACTCGAAACACGGTCTCTGCGGTTCAAGCCCCGCAACGGGACCAAATATTTTTTGTTCTCAAACTCCCTCTGTTTTTAATTTCCCCAAACTTAGTGCTTTCGTATGGATAGAAGCACTCATCAGATCTTGCATCTTTATTCATGTGCAAGACGACCACGAAAGAGTGAGAATTCTGTTAGTATAAGCCGTAAAGGAGTGATTTTACTTGAAAACTAGACCGTGGTGGTCTAGATAGTGTGAACAAAGGGAATTTGAGAACAAAAAATATTTGGTCCCGTTGCGGGGCTTGAACCGCAGAGACCGTGTTTCGAGTAGCACAAAATGCCGGGTGCGTTACCCAGCTAAGCTACGGACGCATACTAAATTCCGATTTTCACTGAAATAATTTGCACTTGCACATTTGCAAGAACATTGAATACATAAAGTAAATAAAGTGCTTGAAAATGGCAAAGTCGGATGGACAAACGGCTGTCCAAAGGAGAAGAAAATCCTGAAGAAATGCTTCACATGTTTTGGTTTTAGTCACTTTGTATGGATTGTAGCAATAAAAAGGATAGGGCGAACAAGTGCCTCAAATGCGGAAGCGAAGGTTACAAAGCCTTACAAAGCCAAATCCTGCAATGCCCAGGATACCAGAAGCCATTTCGAAACTAATAAAGTTTTTTGCGACGCTAGAATTCACTTTTCAAAAAAATAACAGGAGACTTCAACGCATGGGCGACAGAATGGAGAAGTCGAGAAACAAATACTAGCGGACGTGTACTTGAAGCTTTTTCCCAGTTACACATTGTCCTTATGAATTCATGATATACCAACACCTTTAGAAAAGAAAGCATCGGTTTTCTTATAAACCTCACATTTCCTGGCAGTCGGCACCGACTGTGCAGTGGTGCATTGGCGAAGGCTACACCCATAGTGGCCAACAAACAATTTTGTTCGCGGCGGTCGACAGACGGCCCGAGCAAGAAAATTTCAAATGAACCAAAGATGGTTCACTAAGACCTTGGACGAGGAAGTATTCGTCCAGAGTCTAATTCAGACGAGTGCTGAGCAGAAAACGGAACAAATTATATAGGAAACAACAGAAGCATGCGATGCCTCCACGTCGAGAGTGAGGTCCTCGAAAAAACAAAAGGCAGACTACTGGTCGTACGAGGAAATCGCAAGTTTGCGCCATACGTATATTAGAGCGCGACAACTGTTCCAGCGAGCAAGTCTCCAGAGATCGATAAGTTAGGCAATCCTATAAGACTGCATCATCATCATCGTGGCGCGACAGCCCGACGTCGGGCTTTGGCCGCCTATACAACTGCATGCGGACTCTTAAAATATGCTATCAAGAAGAGTAAACAGAACTATTTCGAACAGTACTAACCTTCCCAACTGTTGCGTCCTGCGCTCCCTCAGCGGGAGATCGAAAGAGTAAAAAACATGGGCACGATCAACGATGAGGATACACCCACTATAAACGAAGAATAGCTTTGGAAGATCGCCGCCAGAATAACAAAAAAAGACCCAGCTTTGGACAGCGTTCCAACAAAGCACTGAAAATATCAGTTCGCAAAGTACCTGAGAAGTTTCTTGGAATATTTAGAGGTGATAAGATGAACGAGCCTTATGAAACAACAAGCCGCGGATCGAACGCACTTAGTAGCCGTGAAGTGTCGATCACCACTCTACGATGCTGCATCTATAGAACATAGACTCATTATTAAAGACTGCCTGTGGGTACTATTAGAACTCCCACAGCGCTCCAAGCTCGTCAGTAAAAGATGGTTCGGATAGGAGGTGCATGCTACCAACTGCACTATCCGAAATATATATATGAAGGTAGTATATGCTACCGAAACGTCAAAAAGGCATACCTATTCAAGCGGTGTTGACGAGCCCATGCACCTGGGGGGGGCAAGGCAATTCAAAACATACTGTATATACCTATAATGGTCGAGCAAATAATTTTCATCAGGTTGACCGCCATCGTGGATGAAAAGGAAATCATGACGGACCGCCAGTTTGGTTTTGGAAGGGCGCGCTCCACAGCGGACGCTATCATGATAGTAACCGATCTGGGAAAGCAGGTGTTGTGAGATGGCAGGTGCTATGATCTTTCGATACTGGTCGTTGGGGATTTTCGAAGGCTTGGTGTAGTAGGATACTTATCTGGGATAATAAAATGCTATAAAGTAAGAGCAGGCGTCCCACAAGGGTTCGTACTCGCGCCTCTCCTGTGAAACATTATGTATAATGACATAATGAATCTTTCCATCCCATAAGAAGGTGGCGATACTAAGGCTCGCAGATAATATAGCAGTCGTTGAGGTTGCTAAAAATCCGGACTATGCGGTAATGTAGGCTAGTAAGGCAATCACAACTAGCAAGCTGCGATTGAAGAAGATTGGATTGGTTAAAAACTGCTGGAAAAAATGGAAAAACGCTGGAAAAAACGGAAATGGTCCTCATTAGTATTCGCAGAAAGAGGAATTCTCTGAATATCACAGTCGGAAACAGCGTTGTTACCTCCAAGCCCGCCATTAGTTACTTGGATGGCGGATTGACGCGAAGCTAATATCAGCTTCGCGGAGCGCATCTCAAGTATGTATGCAAGAAAGCGGAAAAAATGCTACTGTCGTTTTGGCAGGGATAATGCCGAATAGAGAGAGTACCTGAGAACCCGGTGCTCTTACTGTTCCATTGTTCGAGATTTTCTGGAAACCGCGAAGAACTGGACGCGGAACTGGGTAGTGGCATTAGTCCTTAGAATTTGGTAAAGCATTTACTAAAATATGCACGAAACTAGAATGCAGCGACTCGCACCGTATGTGAGATCCACAAGAAATTCCGGAAAGAGGAAGAAAAGATTAAGTCGACAAGGCGAAGTGATGGTTGATAAGTCAGAGCGAGCCCAACGAAGTAATAATACCCGCAGAGAAACTGGAAAGCAGAAGGTGCTTTTGGATTTAGTCGGTAAAAATCATATTGCGAAAGGCATAACCACGTATCGCTATCGGTATCTTCAGAAGATTCCTACATCATCCGAAATTTCCTGGAGAAAGAGCTGGGAGGTTTAGTCAGTCCGAGAGCCCCGGAATGAGGAGGAAAGGGCCAGAGCGTGGCAGTTGAGGAAGACAAACACACCCCGGGCAGTAGCTGCAGTAGTAAAATGAAAACCACAGGTCAACTCAGTTAACTGTGATGGGGCTACTATGGATGACGTTTACATTGTGGAACGGTAGTGTTTGACCGGGTTGCTCCACTGCGAAGTGTTCCAGCAAGTGAATTTTGATCTATAGTCGGGAACTAAAATAAAAAGCTGGTTTCAATCGCGTACCCCGAAAAAAAAGTACATTGCACATAATTGTAGCCATCCAACATTATTAATAAAAACCACTCTTCGCTTCCTATATTTCGTAAATAAGCAATTATCAACGTCAACCCAACAGATGCACAAAAACAGATCCACTTTTCAACATGTACACCTGAACGGTAATTTTATATGTAATTTATTAACATGTTTAACATGACTAATGTAAAATCCGCTTCAGAGCATGCGAATTGTAACAAACCTTGCACAAAATATTGTTGCATGCATCAGTAGGCATGGCCTTTTCCACACAAAACATCGTCGTCTTTGCACCCAGCCAAGAAAACTTTCTTCACCACTGCGCTGCAGCAACAACTCTCTATGGCAAGTAGCTAAATTAGATACAGATACTTGCTCATTTCGTCCAGTTTTAAAGTAGATTAGCCATATACATTTTTTTCCGGCTAAAGCATGAAAAATTAATTTCTGCATACTTCTTGCCCGATCACCAAAGCATTATATATACAAACAGATCCGATACATGCATTTCAACTTAGTGCAGAATATCTCGATTTCATCAATCAGAGTTTACACAAGATCCATTCGTACCGAGAAAGGCAGTAAATCCATCTCAACTAGCGTGTGACTATGGCCAAACAAGATGCAGTTTCTTGTTATGCAATTATTCAACTTTTAATGAAACGATCAATTAAATTGATTACTTTTCAATGGGTGAGCAAATAGGAAAATGTTTTTCCTTTTTTTTCCCCGGATACTTCTTTTTTGGTAAGAAAATGCGTGTACAAACTGCAAGTGAGCATGTAACCATTTATTAAGTGAATAAGGTAAATTTTTAACGTGCTTTTTCTCGCGTTAGTGGTTTTCTGGTTTGTTACATTTTTTTAGCAGCTAAATATCTTTTACATGGTAGGCTGAGCTGAGAAGATAATTTAACGCTTAATGATTTTAAAGAAATTTGTTGAGTATGTAAAGTCTAGCCGAGCTGTGTGTCATATTGTACTTACTACCAGCACTTTTTTTGGTTTGTTCATTTTACTTATTTTCTGGTTCAAGTGTTTTTCATCACGAAATTATTTGATAATGGTTTCATCGTTTACATTTTCGATTTGTTAGCAAAGTGTTTAAGTGATTTAACAAACTAATTAGTATATGAGATGGGACGATAAGAAATAACAGCTATCATATCGTATGTTTTGTCCATACTTCTATGATGAAAGTGTGAAATGCTTGAAAATAAAGCTTGCGAAAGAAATATATCGTAAAATTAATTAAACGTATTGCATCAATGGAGAAACGAAAGTAACAAAGTGGAAGAGTTATGTAGAAGCGGCTGTTTTGGCCATAATTCATAAATATTATTTCGAATTAGAAAATATTAAATTAAAGATTGATATTAGACTCAATATGTTAGCCAGAACTCTCTGAATGGTCTCCCACTTTCCAGCTATTCAACACCGCAATCTAAACAATTAAATTAACTGCTTTATGGGTTTCTCAAATTTTCAGTTGAAATCATAAATCGAAAATAGAGAAAAGTGTCTATTAATTTGTTATCTGTCATGCCAATATGGTAGTACTAATTCAATCTGAATCACATGCATATTGCAATGCAGTGAAATTGATTTCCAGAATAAAAACCCTAAGGGTATGGCCATAAAAATATCTAGTGCTGCTAGTATTACCACATTGAAGCGTGCAAAATTTCAGCTTGAGAATGGTGAAGTTAATTTAAAATTTATTAGTTTCACCGGTTGTTGAAATGTCTATCAATAATGTGTATGAAGTATGCACATGGTTAGCTTGGAGCAACGGAATTGGAAAATGAAAGTGAGTATAGCATGTTTAAAAAGTTTCTATTCTTTCCAAAAAAAAAAGTATTTAAATTGATTTTTTTTTCTACAAATTAAGTGTTCATCTGAAATAAAATCAATCTCAGTTTCAAGCCATTTTATGAGATTTTCCAAATGAAAATAAGATTTAAATTTATTGGATTTGGAAATTCGATTGTAATTATATTGATTTATAATGGGGTCTATTCATATATAGTACATACTAAATTTAAATAATTTTCAGTTTGAAACTATTTTAAAACAACTTTTCCGGACAAATTTCAGAGAGATTTTAGATACAACGAAAAAGAAAATTAACTGTTTCATGCGTTTCTTTGCTCTCTGTTTTGGAACAATTGTCCGCATTACACTGAAAACGAGTCATACTCAATAACGTGTCCTGCGGAGAATTAACGCTGAAGCCCTAGAAGGCGACATCTTCGTATAGATAAAAGTTTCATCAACCAATGTGCGATGAAACCTGAACTTATTAAGCTGTTGACTGTACCAGGGTAAGGTGACTTTACGGCCTGACACAGAAATACCGTTACAATCAGCAAAAATTTATGTTTCCTGCCTGGGTGCACGTATCGTTAGTTCGTATGACAAGTTTCAACTTGTTCTCTCAGCTTACATGAATTTTTGCAGCATATGTCTTACGTGTTTTTCGTTAAAATGGAGAAACTTGATTACGGTGCGGTCATAAAATTCTTCGTTTTGGATGGATTAACCCCTAAGGAAACCCATCCGAAGTTAACAAAAGTTTACAGGGACTCTGCTAATTCGATGTCACACGTTAAAAATGGGCAGCTGAATTTAAACGTGGTCGCACGTCCCTCGAAAACGACCCACGTGGAGGACGCCACCAGTAACCATCAAAAAATTGCATGATATCGTGTTGCACGATAGACGAATGAAAGTGAGTGATATTGCTGAGGCCGTGGGGATATCGGGAGAAAGGGTGCGAAACATCTTGCACAAAGAATTAGAGATGCGAAATCTCTGAGCAAGATGGGTGCCGCATTTATTGAATGCCGATCAAAAGCAAATGCGTAAACGATTTTCGTAGCAATCTTCGCACCGGTTCAATCGGGATCCGACCGATTTTACGGCGATTCGTCACCATGGATGAGACTTGGGTCCACCACTACACGCCAGAGATGAAACAGCAGTCAAAGTAGTGGGTGGAAGCCAGTGGTTCAGCGCCAAAGAAAGCAAAGTCGATCGCATCTGCCGGAAAGGTAATGGTCAGCGTGTTTTGGGAAGCGAAAAGGATCCTGTTAATTGATTACCTTGAAAAAGGCAGAACAATAACAGGCGAATATTACTGCAAACTTCTTGACAAGCTGGATGCCAAAATTCGCAAGAAGAGGCCTGGCTTGAAGAAGAAAAAATCATCTTTCATCAGGACAACGCACCTGTACACAAGTGTGCATTGGCGATGCGAAAACTGCGGGATTTGGGGTACGATTTGCACTATCATCCCCCCTATTCTCTTGATTTGGCACCCTTAGACGTCCATCTGTTCCCAAACTTGAAAAAAATTGTTTCAGGGAAGCGCTTCGCATCAAATAAAGAAGTTGAGAGGGCTGTAGATGAATATTTTCACAGCCTCCCAGACACTGTAACTTGTGTGTTCATGTAACTTAGATTGACTTGAAATTAGTACGTTTAATTATACGAACAACTGCATAAGTTCGACTAACATTGATTTCCAATTCAGTTCACTTTATGGCTACTCGACTGTGATTTGAAAGAAGATAAAAATTGGTAACTTACACATGACTTGATTTATTGAAAAAATATTACAAACAAGCACAATGTTAGTACAATATTGATGCAATGTACGCAATATACTACTTAGACACTCAATAACCGTTTGCACAATTGACGCAAATTAGACCATAAAAACGGAAATTTATCTTTCCAAGTATCATAAGTAGATTATCTCGAATACCGTTTAATATACGGAAAAGTGGTAATAACAATTTTTTATGATCTTTAATTTTTTTAGTTTTCGCTAGAATTGATAATTCTGAAAATACAAACGTGTCCGGCTTCTCAAATATGTTATCCATTTTCAGAAACATGTGCTGCAACACAAAATATCAGCTATCCATCAACAAAATGTATGTAAATACAATGTGAATTTTGAAATTTAACGCTGTGATCGCCACTCTTCATAGTAAACATTCGCGAATTGATTAATCAAACACCTTATTTTAATCTGAGCCACAAATTTGTGAATTTTTGCCCTGGATGACTTTTCGATCTGCGATTGGCTAAGAGCTATGAGACAAATGAATAATTTGGACTGGATATTTATTAATCGCTAGTAAATAGCAGAGAAAAAAAATTAAGTGAAAATTTCGGCGGTGAATACACTAGTGGGGCATTGCACGTTAACTATTCCCATGTGGCTTAGTTGACGTTTCGTTACCTTAAACTGGTTTGCGTGTTGCTAGCATGTACCTCCTGCCCACTTAGCCATACACCTGCGAAAAATCGGGAGATATATTGGCTTATTATTACGCTTCACACCACAGGGGGATGACAACACAAACATCCTTGGTCACTACCCGTTACTGAGCGGTAGCATGAGACATCAGACTGACGTCTCAACGCGCTGAGCTACCCGCCGCCCCAACGATAAATAAACCCCCATATAATGAGGGACGTGATTTTTTTTCATCAAATCTATTTTATTTTAAGAAAATTGTGGTTCCAAGGCCCAACTCCGCACCACAATTTTCGGGATTATCGCACATTTGATATGAGGGAAGGAACTTTTGTTGTATAAAAGGCTGGCATAACTTTCAACCCGCCGGCTAGTAATATATCCGACGCCCATATGCCAAAAAATAACTCTTTGTGTGCATTTTGTCCAGAGCTATAGATAAAAAACTAGTAAGGGGCTCCGTTTCAGTGCCCTTTCGCACGAAGAGCCGCACGACTCTGGCTTGCGATTGAGAGCTTTTTCCGCTTTAATCTTCCATTCTTTCACACAAAGAGCCGCATGGCTGTCGCTCGTGGGTGAGAGCAAGGCGCGTAAAGACGAACATACACCATCCAGAATTCCTTTCCGGAAAAATTGATCAGGCCCGGCCTTGAGGAGTTCCGGATCGTGTATGGTCGTTTCATTTCAATTGACAATTTCGTTTCACTTCCATTCTATGGCGATGAGATCGATTTCCAATTATCCATCCGGCCGCCTCAAAGGCCTCTCCGACGGCTTGAAGCAGCCATACACGATCCGGAATTCCTGAAGGCCGGGCCTAATCAGTTTTTCCGGAAAGGAATTCCGGATGGTGTATGTTCGGCTTAAGACTGAAATGCGAAGAGTACCCTCGAGCTTTCAAACGCGGAGTAGGTACGACCAAAAGTAATTGAAAAACTTGTCGCCATCTCGTCGAAGTTCTTGATAAAATAAATAAGTGGCGCAACAGTTCAATCTGGACCATGCCCTCGAGGGTCCTAGATCGTGATGGTGTGTTTTGTGCAGAGGTATGTGATCAACAATACGCACAACCGAGTTATTTACCCCATAAATGTGTACGCATTTAACCGCTGAGAAATGGGTACTCATTTAACAGGTGAGTGTCCTCATATTCCGATACGTACTATAAGTCTCCTTTTTTATCGAAAACTACTGCACTCAGTAGGAATCGAACCGGGGCACAGTGCATAGAAGGCGAACGTGCTAATCGTTGCGCCATCCGAATTTCTTGATAAAGCGTGCAAAAAACTCCTGCTTCATCGCGCTTTAGAACGTTGACGTTTTTGTCGTCGAAGACGACGTCGACGGTAAAGAAGATAAGTGGCCACAGAACGCGTAGCATCCATCGCATGGAGGATAGGATACTTTACGACTGAAAGAAGAGTGTTCCCATGTCAATGCCGGCACTCCTTTCTTTGCATCTACATAGATCAAGAGACGCGTCGAAACGGCTCAAGATGCACGAGTTGTACCGGCTCTTACTCGCTCGATATAAACCCCTGTGCTCCCCGTGTAAAAATGTCAGTGTACTTTTTGCATTTCAGTCTCACGCGCCCCGCTCCAACTCGCGAGCGAGAGCCGAGCGGCTCTTTGTGTGAAGGGGTTCTTTCAGTTTCCAACAGATTGAGCACATTTTTATAGAGACATGTAACAATAACAAGGTCTTAACTAGTCTACCCGAATTTGAGTTGAGTTACCTACTTTCAGCTGATGAAATATTCGAGACATTTTTTCATTCGGTTGGCTTATAAATTTAATGTGTTAATTGCCGAAACGATATAGAAGCCGCTCCGGCAATAGACACGATGTGAAACATATTAAAGCATAGCTTCGTAACCGGCAAATCGATCCTAAGCATATTTTGGAGCGAACTTATAGGAGAACAGGAAAAAGTGAAGAGTCAGACATGCAATAATATGTGGTGGTTTATAAAGGCTCAACTATTAAGGTCAGGCGTAACTTGGCTCGCACGGCACGTTTGTGTTTCTACTTTGCCTTAACCCCTAGTGGGGCATAGCGCGTCAACTACTCCTGCGTGCCATCATACTCTGTTTTGGGCAATGGGGCGCAACTCCATAAAAGACTTACACAGTGCCTGACACTCCTTCGCCACAGATCGACGCCAAGTGATTCTAGGACCCCCTCTTGGTCGACCTTGGCTCGAAATGGGGTTCCATTTCATGGCATGCAAAGTAATGCAATTATCACTCTTTCGCAATGTGTCACCAATCCACTGCCATTTTCGCCTGCGTATCAATTCGTCGATTGGCATCTGCCCCGTACGCCGACTTAGCTCGTCATTTGATATTGTTTCGGGCCAGAAGATTCTTAGAATTGGACGAAGACATGAGGACGAAAACTTGCAGCTCTCTGGTAACTCCTACGGAAACTTTCCGTGTACTGCTCCCATACAAAAGCACAGACAGAACCAGAGAGCGAAACAGGCCCAGCTTGGTCTTGATGCAGAGATAACTGCTCTGCCAGATTTTGAAAAGCATGCCGTATGCGCATTTAGCCTGGTTGATACGACGAGCGATGTCCTGCTCCGTACCACCATTTTCGGCAACAATGCTACCCAGGTAGACAAAGTTGTCCACCTTCTGTGTGGATTTTGTTTGTGTTCATTGAACTGAAACAACAACAGTAACAACAGAAACGTGGCGTGTGGTGCGTACCCATCGCCAAATTCGCTGGGCCTCAAGGCTCGAATCGATAAAAAATTGACCATCCAAAAAATATTTAACTTACACTATTTATATGAAATCAACGGCACCTATGTATAACCCCGTTCCATTCATTCCAGCAAAGATCCATTTCTATACAAAACTACTGACCGGTCTTTGATCGAGATCTCGTATGGAATCAGAGTTGAAAATGAATTGGTTGATTTGTCAATTTGTTTCTAGGCAATTTGCCCCCTAACTTTTATGATGAGTCCGCAACTCGCGCCCACGCGGCGAATTATCTGTATAGTGGCTGTTTGAATTCGCCTTCATAGATCTAGACCCTTTGATCGAAAGGGGTTTATATTTACAATTTTAGAATGTGGCGAAACAAAAATCTCCAGAATTATAGAATAATGTAATTTCGGACATCGAAATAACCATTCTCCTAATTTTCCAAATTACCTGACTTATTTTTTTCAAGTCTGTGACCCGTGTATTTCCATTAAACACTGTTGATCATTCCAAATTTCAAGATTGTCTGTCTATGAGCTTCAACAAAGTTCAAACTCTTCTTTATTTGACGTGCCATTCTCATTATCACTTTTTAGCTCGGATAGTTCTATTGTAATCGCCCATTGTTTGACTTTGCACGTCGCGCTGTCGGTCGCTTATTTACGCTGACACTCAATTCATTGCATACACCTATATAGGTGTGCTCACCTTCAGACAGATTTAACTCGACCGCATTTACATAGCATTTGAATTGAAAAGATACTTTCTCACACTGAATATTGTGTTATCTAAATTTATACAAAATACATGGTAAATTTTCATTTTTAAGGTGACCAGCGTCGAAATAAACAGCGATTCATTTTTACAATGGAAATTAGTATTCCCTTTCGTTGTACCTGGAGGGTATATCAGATAAAAGATAAGTACACATAAGAAAATAGCAAGCGGATGGAAAAAGATCTTCGGTTATCTTGTGGCTCTTCCACATCGTCCAAATAAATCTAAATTTTCAAATGGCGTTTTGATTTACGGTTTACTATTAGGATTACAACTTCAGTCAATGAGGACTTTACCATTTTGTAGGAAATAATCAGTCATTGACACTAAACATTAGTTTATGAAAACAATGAAATATCTGCTACATTGGATCAAGAAAATGCAGAAAAATATGTGCACAGAGAAGTCAAATTTGTTAAGTCGCAGCTTCTAAACGGCGCCTTACTGGCAAGCTTAGAACACATTGCAAGTTCTAATAGTACACACGGGTCAGAGTCCGAGGTCAGAGTTGGCCCTAATATGTTAATAACGAAACCATTAGCTACCGTTTGGCATATGTTTCATTGATTTCGAACAATTTTTCAGTGGCAGTGAATTGAGTATATAAATTCACAACTCTGATATGTAAAAATTAGGTTTGCTTTAGCGATCGTCAAACGTTAGCATGTTTGACCGCCAAGAACTACGCTGGCATCAAGTGCCAAATTAGCCGTGGTTTGCCGAGTACTATGGTTTGGTAGATCCGGAATTACTGTTCACTTGATTTCGGTACTGATTCGTGTATAATTTCCGCTCTTACAAACAGCCTATCCCGTCTTGTCAAAAAAAAATATACACAGTTCCAAACCTTCCAATCCCAACAACTTTTCACAAGTTGTCGTTTCTAGGCCACGCAGCATTGTCCTAGCTCTGCTTTTGATCAAAATTGAAGCCATGACCGGTGTCATCTGTGAACTGTCCAAATCGCAACGAGATCCAGCTTGAAAATGTTTAGATCCCAAAAATTGGCAGTTGAAAGCACACGTTTAACCGGATAAGAAATAGAGGGGAACGCATCTGGGAGAAAAATCAGTAAAATCAGAACCATGTTCCAGATAAGGTGCTCATCAAAATGCGGCCTTTGACCTTAAGCACAGCTTTTAGCGCAATTGCGCTAGTTTATGAGCACCCGCGTGCTCGGAAGAAGGTTAGAAGAAGATTACCATTCCGAACTCACTAAAACAAAGCTTCTTATTTTAAAAATAGGTGTTTTTGGCAGGCGCCATTTAAATTATAGATTTTAAAATGTTAAAAGTAAGTTTTATTCCAATTATTATATAATCGTCATAAAAAAACATTACTAACCAATGAGTAGTGCTCCTTATTTAGATGAAATAGCAGTCATCTGTTTTCATTTGAACGAAAATATACATTGTATTGCTTTCACGGGTAGCTTTTATTGTCCGGAGCCATTAAAATTTTATGTTGATACCCTTTTAATGACCGAATTATTGAAAGTAGCCAAATACGGCTCTTGCCTAGTAGAACTGAATCACGATTTGGAATGACTAATATTCAAATTTTATGCATGCTAATTGCATGATATTTGGCGGCTGGTTTGAAATTTTTCAGTAATTTATGGAAAATGTCTATTTGAATACTGATGATATTTTTCTTTTTAAATAAACGTAAAAGCGAGAAGAAGGTAATGAATATGCAAAGGATCTCTGAAGCGTGTGTAAAATTTTTTCAATAATAGGTGATGCTATATATTTAATTTCATGTGAACGCACCTATTAATAGATTTCTTAATTCACTATTCCCAGATGCAAGCTACTGTCTGAACTGTGTTTCTCTGTATTTATAAAATGCATTAACAAAAGCAGCATCATTTTATTATTAATCTAATATTGTGGACATTTTTGATGATAGCCCTGAGTTACTTAAGAGTCGTTAAATGTCACTTATGTTGGTGACGTAGTACAAATGCACGATGCTTGTTCAGCTGGAAAGTTCTTGTATTATAATTTTGGTGATTTCTTCTCTTTTCGCGCGACATGTCGCTGGTGTATATAAGCCGTAAAGCATCTCTATACTACCAGTTGAACCAAGAATTTCATTTTTTTTTTACTACGCCCTAGAATGGTTAAGTTCATAAAACAATGCGGAATCGCAACATGCAATGCCAGCAGTATCGCTTGTTTTACTATAGTATTTCCCAGTTGAGTTAATCCGTATCCCAAATGAACAAATCCCTATCCCAAATGAAAAAATCCCTATCCCAAATGAAAAAACTCCTTCCCAAATGAATTAAACTTTTTCCCAATATAATTAAACTATTTCCCGATTGAATTCAAACAGAGTGAATTTATTTGTAGCTTTCCATATAATTATATAAAACTAACTTACCGATGAAATAGCTTGCAGGATCACTGCAAATCTATAATTCAAAGGCCCTAACCAAATTGAAGGCAGAAAGCAGCAGAAAGGCAGCAGCAGCGGCAGCGGCGACCAAATGTCAAGTTAGAAAATATGCGCTTCCCTTAAGCCACCTAGATTAGACGCAGCGGCAGTTACAGTGGCGAAAGCAGATCTTCCTTTTGTTGTTGTTGCAATCTGCGTCAAAATTGGCAAACCAAAATAAATTTCGCATGAGCAAGGGTACATCAAATGATGAAAATTCTGCCCCCAGATATTTCAAACCCCAAAATGTCATCCGAAATTACTGGAATCGACGAATGTTTGTTTTATAGTATTTCCCAGTTGAGTTAATCCGTATCCCAAATGAAAAAACTCCTTCCCAAATGAATTAAACTTTTCCCCAATATAATTAAACTGACATTTTGGGGTTTGAAAAAAATCTGGGTGCAAAATTTTCATCATTTCATGTACCCTCGCTCTGTTTTACTGGATCTAGTATCAATCCTAATTCCGTGCGAAATTTATTTTGGATTGCCAATTTTGACGCACATTGCAACAACAACTAAAGGAAGATCTGCTTTCGCCGCTGTTGCTGCCGCTGCGTCTAATCTAGGTGGCTTAAGGGAAACGCATGCTTTCCGCTGCTTCTGCTTTTCTGCTGCTTTCTGCGTTCAATCTGGTTAGGGATTTTGAATTATAGTGATCCTGCAAGTTATTTCATCGGTAAGTTAGTTTTATATATTTTAATTATATCGAAAGCTACAAATAATTTCACTCTGTTTGAATTCAATCGGGAAATAGTTTAATTATATTGGGAAAAAGTTTAATTCATTTGGGAAAGAGTTTTTTCATTTGGGATAGGGATTTTTTCATTTGGGATAGGGATTTTTTCATTTGGGATACGGATTAACTCAACTGGGAAATACTATATGAACAACAGTCACATCTAGTCAGCCATCAGTTATCAAATTTCCCAGCACCAAGCTGACTACTGACAACAAATTTTATGAATACGACAGCGAGGGTGTTACTTCTGAGTTGTTAGCATAGCTGGTCCAAGCCAGCGGAGAAATTTTTGTGATGGAGAAAATGGCATTTAGCACTGTATAGTAGTGATGGGCATATTGACAATTTCTACTGTGCCAGCACATACACTCTAACTTTTGCCACTCAGCCGTTCAAAAAGAGACGAACAAATTCAAAGATCCGGGGAACATATTCAATAAAAGTCGTAATTATGTGAAATGCAATGTACATACTATTATTAATTATTTGTAGCTTACTTTTTCTCATACTCGTATAATAAACGATATTGTAGACAATATTTATACCAAGTTTCATATCAATCGTTTAATATACATATAACGATATTAAATGTATTGTAGTGAAATGCAATTTCCAGCACTTTTCGTCTATTTCGCCCCTCGCTCCGTCCCAGTTACAGCAAATTGAAAAAAGTGCCAGAAATGGAAAGGAAAGTATTCATCATCCCCTTTGACATGACTCCCTAGAAGCCTATAGTCGAAAAAACGTCCTTTTCGGACCCTTCCGATTCCGACCCATCAAATTTTTTTGTAGCAAAATTAGCTCTTCGACGTACGACCGCTAGGCTACAGTTTACAAAAACGAAAACATGACCTTAGAATATAGTATTTTTTTTTCTTGCGCGATCTTCTTATTGGATATTTTTATCGTATTATTTATCTTCCTAACTGGTCATTACAGCTACTTATTTTTCTTTTTACTCAAAACAATTAACTGAAGTTTGAATGTTTGAAATTTAGTTTTAAACTGTTATATCAAGTTTCAATGCGCGAAAAAGTACGCGCCAGTGCAGATGCAGCTCCCAACATTTACTTCCTCAATCATCAACAACATTAACATCTCCATTTAATGGGCTAGCATTTCAAAACTAGACTCTTTCTTTGTCAGAATTTTTCATTTGGTTTTCATTTTCATATAGCAATATATGCAAGAAACAAAGCCAAGCACTGAAAAAGATTCAAATCATTCTACTCTGTTCTAAAAGCTACATATATGCCATGAATTCCTCATTTAGCAGAGAATGTGAGTAATTGGAGAATGCGCTTAGTGAGTGAAACATCTGAATTTGAGTCAATACTGAATTACACAAATAATCAATGTTTATGTTACTAATCACCACAGCCCAGTATGCCTCACAGCATAGAGTGAATGAAATATAGAAGTGTGTTTGTGTTAAAAACTCACAACTCACATTGCGAATTACTCATTTCGTGCCACAACATACAGAGGAAATTGTCTGGTTGTTGGTTTGGTATCGTTTTCATCTAAAGTTGAGCTTGAGATGATCAAGACGATTACTTTTGTTTTAGAATGTTTTATTGCTTGTTTTATGTATTTTGGGAAACTTGGATGTGCGGTCGGTAAGGAAATGATTTTTGGTTTGATTGCAGCCAGCATCAGCATGGGCTGTTGCGTGTATAGTATTTAGGAGTATACACAATGCGTGCAGCGCATACTGCATAGAGATGATATTAAATGGATTGGTTTGGTAGGTAGATAATGGTGGTTTTAGTTTCAGAGAGATATTAGGATGGGATGTGAATGAATATTAATGTAATACATATAAAATATGTAATAAGAAATTTTGAATGAGCGTGGATTTTCTATGCGTTGCGTAGTATTTATGCGGGGTCTAGTTTGGGTATTCATTTTACAGTGTGTCCTTCCTAAATTGAACGACTCGGAGGCAATGTGATTGTGCCGAATCTTTCGCTCATTCTGTTGAGTCGTTCAAAGATAATGACTCGTTACTATGTGTAACAGCATCACTACTGCATAGTGCATGGGTGCGTCCACATCATCGGATGGTGCAGTTGATAAGCATGAAACACAATGGGAATTCTAAGTTCAACACTTGTGTTTTTTTTTTAATTTTTCATCAACGCGCCGAGAAATGAACTCCTGATCTCTAGATCCAAGCATCGTAGAGTGGCGACCGATATCTAACGGCTACCGAGCGCTGGAGGGTTGCTGGCGATAGCTTAATGCGTTGCGGGGTCTATACGATATATTTTCATAGTGATTTGTGGCTTTGAATCCTGCAGCGCCGGGCGCCACCATGGCTGTTCGTGTTGTCCTCCACCTTTTCCATTTTCCGTCTTTCTATTGTTCGTATATTCCATTTTTACGCATTAGACTTCTTCACTGCAATCCTCTGCAGTCACCGTCGATCGGTAAAAAGCTTGAGTCATGGTGTCGACAATTGGCTACATATGGAGCTGCGGGCAAACCGATTTACTCGAATCACAATTTGCAAATCAGTGATTCTTGTATGTACATGAACCACTGTGTATGTAGAAACATTATAAATTAAACAAATATATAATTGCACTTGCACAAATTCTGCAAAGGATAAAAGTGACGCATCCCAAGATTCAAGATTCCGAGATTCGAGTTCCGTCGTGGCCATAGTTGTCTTTGTCGTCTTCCTCCTGTGATATGAGGCGTAAGGATAAGCGACTAAGCCTTTCGCCACTTATCAAGGTGTGTAAATTGTTTTTAAATTCGATTCTATTAATAGGCCGAATGACAGGTGGTTGAGCGATAATACATGTGACCAATTCTAGGTGACCAAGACTGGACCCATCCGCTTCTTTCATCTACTATCTCTGAAAAGCTCTGTCATGGGTGTGATCACTGATCACTGCCTTATTGGAGAGTACGCTATAAGACTTCGTCTTACTTTTAATGATTTCTCTAGTTGCTGAATATATTTACGAGGAGGGAAGATGCTACCACCCTCTCTTCGCTTGTCCGGCTTTAGTAGGGCTCCGATTTCTTCCTGAAACTGGAGAAACTGAAGAATGTCAGTATCGGTCGGCTTCTTCGCTTTATCAATAGCTCATACTGGTTTAAAAATTAGTATGGTGATGGGAGTTAGATATCTGAGGTATCGCAATGGTCTATGTGTACTGTGCTAGTCTTAGCAGCCTGATTTACCTGTCTACGGGGCCGGTCAAAGGCTAAGGCAAAACAAGCAGTCGCCTAGGGCGCCGACTCTGCAAGGGCGTCCGAGAGGGCACCCAGAAGAAAGCCAAATTGAAGAGTAGATTTTGTCAATTTGGAACTGAATTTAATATAAATCCATTTAGTTATAAATATTACGCGATATAACCGATTGAGTGTGACTCTCACAGTTGAAATTTATGCGTGCGTAGTACTCGATTTCAAATCTTGGGCTTTATTCTCCAGTGAGAGTAACCAGCATATCGACGATAGTTAGTATCAAGCTAAACGGTCCGGACAAATTCTAAGAAGTAAGTGGCCGCTTGGATAAAAGTAGCGTTTTAAAAAAACTCTCTCATTGCTACCCTGTAATTCTTGTTACAGCTAAAGTGAGGACGGGGGTTGTGGGTTTAGTCATTCAGACCATCCTGGACACCAAAGTGTCGAAACCTCCTCAGCAAGTGACAGATTGGACGCGCGCAGGGTAGCTAGCCCGACTATCGGTAGTGTAAGGCGTCATGTCACTCTCAGTCGCGCTCGTTGTTACAAAAAAAAGATATTCGCTCGTCTGTCCAATTGCGGAATGAAAACCGGGGTAAGTGCCTAACTGAGTCGACATAAAAAAAAATTGGTCGCCGGGAAAATCATTTCACGCCCCTGCAACTAACGCGGAGGACCTTCATGGCATTGGGGCACCGTGCTTTCAACCCCCGACAGATGGTACCCAACGTGGGACCCGAAAATATACCGTTAAGATTGACTTGAGTCATCTTAGGATCTCATTGCACTTCGAGGGTCACTCATCCGTCCACTGCCGGAGCCTGATAACTTTTGAGGGTAACAAGTTGAATTTCAGAATTCGTCTTTGCCCGGCTTACCCTGTTTCGATGATGGTAAAAGGAGAAAGTGAGTCGTGACTTCGACTTCCTGAAACCTAGGTATGTCATGAGTAGCTCATTGACGAAGAATGCATCCGTACTAAAACCCTAATTTTTGCCTATTGTCTACTTTCTCTTGGCGGGTGGAATACCTTTCCCGTTCCTGGAACTAACCCGCGTTCAATCGTCGCACAACGTTTTGGTTCACCTAATAATAACTTCCTAATATGTCGAAACAACACATGTCACTCGAGAATTTATATTTGTTATAACACCCCCTCTCTCTAAACAATTTCATCGATATTCGTATGAAAAACACGTGGCCAAAAGTGCCGCTTGATAAGTCACCCTCGCCGAAAAAGAAAGTAAGCCCAAATTCGAAATTCTAGTTTATATGAAAAACTGTTTTGAAAAAATTTTAAGGAAGGGGCCAACATTACCTTAGCTGCTCTTTAAGTTAGACTTTGACCGGTCTTCTGACTGATTTATCGCAGAATAAGCCTAAATGGACAAGATATGTATGCGAGCAACATGCATCTTTCAAAACCAGTTATAAACTAACGAAACATCAACTGTACTTCTTAAGAGTATGTTTTATGTCCCACTTGGGTTTAGGGCAAATAATAAATTTTTGGCCGAACAGTCAAATTACCAAGGCGTCGAGATATCATAAGTTCGTACGTAGAGGTGTGTGATCAGCAACACACCCAACCGAATTTTTTACTCCAAATAGGAACTCATTTGACAGCTGAGTATGCACATAATCTGATAAGTAAATCCTCTTTTATCAAAATGACTACTGCCTTTAGAATGATTGGAACCATACTGGAACCAGTGAACAGCAAGCGAGCGTTCTAGGCGATGCGACATCCAGACAACTTGAGGCAAATAGTATATACCATAAAAAAACACAAAATACAAATGTATCGTAAACAATAAATCATCAATCAATAGACGAACAATACTGTTAGGCAAAATTAAATTCAATTCAGTCCCATAAGCCATTTTATTTCCATTCTATTTACGCCAATTAGATACTATTTATGAAGTAATTTCTTTGGATATGCGATTACAATGTAATGCAGGAAATTGTATTTATTATCACCATAAATACGTTTACATTTTATACTTTCACACAATGTTCATATTTCAATGAATTATTTGTGTGTATGAAAACCAAATCGAGGAAGTTAACGTACATTCCCCAATGTATTCGTTACGTCAAAATGATAAATAATTTCTCACTAAAGCCCTGATTTTTACTGGTAAGTCCGTCCACTACTCAACTTCGCGAAAAGAAAAAAAAATTTAAAAAAATTGCAACAAAAGTAGCACACAGAATCCAAGTGACCAAGTGTATCTATGTATTGTATCTTGATGGTTCATTCTTCTTAGTTCGACGTAAATCCATTAAAAGACCCCAATTCTTCATTCTAACAGCCATATTACATATGAAAGTAATATTTATAAAAACAAATGAAAAACAAATCAAAATAAGACGGTCTGGAAGATTGAGAACCGGACCTAAAAATAGTATATGCAAGACACCAACTAAGCTTTCTAAATATGCTAAAAATTATCACAAATTTATTGAAATTCGAAATCAAATTTCACCCATCTGGTTGTTTCTACCATTTTCACGAATATGTATTTGCAATTTCGTATATTCTACCCTCGATTGGATTTATGCATTCATTTTATTATGCATACTATTAAACGATATGTGAGTGCTTTTCGTTAAAAACCTGTTGTTCTGATATATGCAAACCATCTGCTTATCTTCCGCTAACCTCGAATTTTACTTTTATTACTAAAGTAGCAACTTTTTAGTACTACTCTGTAAATATTTATAAGTCTTATAAATTATTGTCTTATATATTTTAGTATCTTGCCAAAGAATATATTAAGTATAGCAATTTGAATTGTAAAATCAGGCAAACTTCTAGTTGCTTTTATATAGTGGAACATTGGGTGCGAATTACATTTTCAGCAAAAAAAAATCAGGTTTTAGGAGCATGAGAATTAGCATGAAATATTAAAGTTGTGGGGACACTTTCATCTAGAGCTGGTAAAACACTTTTGCGTTGACGGGTAAATAATAAGTAGATTTATTTATTTACCTGTCAATATAAAATAAATAACTGGCGCAACAGCCCAATTAGGACCAAGGCCTGAAGATAAGTTAGCATCATATAATTTATTACATCTTGACGTTGATCAGTAACACGTTCAACCGACTTATTTACCCTATACAACTGAGTGGGCACATAGTTCAACACGTGAATCTTCTATTATCGAAAATACTACTGCTTTCAGTAGGAATCGAACAGAAGAAAATCATGTTAACCGTTGCGCCATCCATACTACAACTTACACACAGACCGACCCCTCACCTCAAACCATTTCAAAAAACTTATATTTCTCCGCAGCACGGAAAAACATAGCACCATAGTTATATTTTAAGGCTAAAGTCAAAGAATTTGTTTGCATATCCATATCTCCATGACCCGAACGTGCGAAGATGATGTACTGGGACAAGAATTGCTTCTTCCTTGGCAAAGTGAAGCCGGAAAATTGGTTGCACTCGTTGTGTTCTTTTTTGTCACGTTTGAGATATTTTTCTGCTTTTCGGCATTTGACTGTCACTTTTCTATGGATTGTAGCCAGTGTTCCCGTACTAACAACATATTCATGTTAAAAAGAGAAAAAATAATAGAAATGAAAAAAAAAATTCATTTCCAATCATTCACATGTTTAGAGCTTGTTTTGATGGTGCTACCATTGGATAAAAAATCACCTCATCCAGATGGGTACGTCTAAGCCGAACACGAATATGGTACAAGTGACCTCCGAATGGCTCAAGTCACACACACACGTCACATAAATCTGAAGAAGATTGTGCAGTTGTGCTATGTTCGTGTTGGATAGTGTGTAGTCGGGTTTACAGTCATCTTGCTATGAAGGACGCTAAGCTCACCAAATACATTTTGCGCAAACGCTTTTAATCAGAAACTATTAGAAAACGCTTAAAAGCTAATCGATTTAATTCAAACTTAAAATACTATACTGTTTCAAACTGCCAAGCAGTAATACGACCTTAAATTACAATAGGTACGTTCTTTTTTACGCTCATGTATTGCAGATTAAGCCGCCATGTACAAAAACTTCCCGACCAATTGGTCGGGTCAGTGTCAAAAGTGCAGCATACCTTTCATGTCATTTCATTTTTTTACTTAGCGACGGAAGTAACATCTATGAACTCTATCCCGAACAGATGTCTCTAGTTTAACGCATTTTCGTTTTAGATCTAAATTAAACTACAAGGGAATACAAAAGAACGGGCCTCATGTTTCATTCCTAAACCAGAACTGTAGTAACTAGCTGTGTTAATACATAAAATATACTTCCAACTTTTGGTGTACATTTCTGAAACTCTTTTGGAATTTTTTTCCACTACATTAAAATGCTAACTTCTTAGAAAATAATTTCGATAATTATAACCGACATAATTTATAGTATTTAAAAGCTTTCGATATAAATTATCTACAAAACAAATTAAGGTCAGTAGTAGGCAGTTACCAATCTTAAATTCAATTTCAATGCTAACATATAAGATTATATGTAAGATAAATGTATTATGTATAAACCAAAAGACAAGTTTCACTAAAAAAAAGTTAAAAAAAAATAAACGTATGCTACGATTATCTTACCTTGGTTAATGTGTTAAATATTAGATTTCTTACCGTGAGGTAAGCAGGTTTGCGAGCTATTAATTTAGTTTAGAAAGAAACAAAAAGGTGTACACATTCAGAACTTTCAAAAATGTGTTATACCAATTATTGACCAGAAGCCATCCAAGTACATGTGTACTCATTAAAAAGCGATTATAAATGTCATGTTGGGAATTTTTTGTACCATTACCAAGAACAACGGACAGAAGTAGAAACGGTCCGCTTTCACTTCGTTTCGAAATATATGTAATCTATTAAATTACTTTCGAACCGAAACAGATGATTGGGTTTCTAACGTACCGAAACAGATGATTGGGTTTCTAACGTACCGAAACATTTCTGTTTTAAACTGTCCAAAAATCACGAGCTGATTACAAGAGAAAGAGGCCCCTGGCATAATGAACAAACAGAGAAGGTTGGGTGCTCCAGGAGGAATCTACAACATCGAGTTGTATGAAATACTCGTATACGAGAAGCAGAGGCCTCCAGATTCGTTGAGCTGCGACAGCTACAGTTGCTGTCCAATGGAACGAGTACCCAGAAGGTATTTAAGGGAACAAGAAAAGGCGCAATCTGGCGCACCAATTGACGAGTCACTAGAGACCAACTTGGATTTGAAGGATGCAGAATTCAAAATTAGAAAATTGGAGGAACAAGCCAGTAACAGCCTGAAAATTTCCCCTAAACTGCTTGCTCAATGTGCTTTCATACTATATAATTAGTTTTTAAGACGAGGTAGACAGTTTTTGGTTAATTCTCCAATATGTTTTAATCATAGCTAAAGTCAATTCTTTTAGACACACATCTAGCCAGCAAAGGTAGTGCTAATATCCAACAATGTTCTAAATTATCCTCCGACTGAACAACTGGAAACTCAAAGCAGAACGATCAGCTATCGTTATGTTCTATTCTAATATACTATAGGTGTAATATATATGTATATGCAAATGTGAAAAAACAATTATCCAGCCAGTGACGAAAAGAGAGTTCATTTGATGATGATGTCCTAGCTACCCTCGCTCACTCATTTGTCGTAACCCCTAGTGGGACATAGCGTGTCAACTATGCCATGTCGCTTAGCTGATGTTTCGTTGGCATAAACCAGTTTCGGACGATGCACGTTCCCAGCATGCACCCCCTGTTCCCATTTAGCTGCCTATCTACGAACATCCATCGCCACGAACGCCGTGGATTGGACTTGAATCCGGAACGATCGTAGTCAGACATGAGACTGACGCCTCCACGCAATGAACTACCGGTCGCCCCTGTCCAAGCTACAGAAAGAGTAAATCACTTAGATATCAAGTGCTTTGGTTTCCCAGTGCGCTTGATCCTTGTGAGTTTTTACAATGCTCTAAGCGTATACTTACTTACTACTAGAATAACCAAGGGCAGAATATAGTTGCCAACGTTTGAGCTTTCACTTGTCACATCCAATACACAAAATTCTGTTGAATTTTTTTATTTAATTAATTATATTTTAATTCACACCAACCAACGAACCAAGAAAGATGTATCTCCAGTGCGACGACAATTGGGACAAAGGTGGGGAGAGTATTCAAAGACATTACCTTGAAGACTATTAAACTTATACTTACCGGGATCTGGGAAGTCTCGGGGAATCCTTTCGACGAGGACTTAATGGCGTACCCTCCAGATGATATTAGCAAAGAAGTGACCGAACTGGAAACAAGCCCTAATAGAAGCCAAATGCGACTCTAAACACAGTTCCAAATTGTCACATTTTGGCAACATAGAAAAGATATAGACAGCACCCTTTAGCGGGTATCATAGAATGCACCCAATCAACTGCGCTCATGTTAAGGTTAGGTTAGGTTAGGTAAAGGGGACACCACACAAGCACAACATACAAAGACCACCTCTGGGTTCGTTGTGATACCACCAAAAGCCTAACCAACCTACCTAATTGGACCTAGATCCCAAACCGTACTGTGCTGGTGATTTAGCGATTAGGCTATATTACACTCATATCTTTAAAATCCTCCGGATCTCGAAAAAAAACAGGAACCCAGAAATTTCTTCCGCCTCGCAGCCAAGGCCACTGACAAAGAAGATGGAAAATGCTTTCCTCTTCATCCACGTCCTCACAACTTTACAATAATCGTTGTGAGGAATATGGAGCCGCCAGGCAAGGTCACCGATAAGACAAAGTCCAGTGATAACCGCCACTACCCTAATATATCCTACCTAATAATCTGTCGCGGCCACGACATGATTCCCCAGCCAGATCAGAGCTTCCGAAATAACCGAAACCTCCGCCTGCAGAACAGTACAGAAGTCGGGAAGACGGAGTGACAGGTTAATCTCTAGTCACTTCGAATAGATATCAACCCAAACTTCGCTATCGGTCCTAGATCCATCCGTGTAGATGACCATGGAATCAGTATCAGGAGCTTGTTATCAGCCCATAGACTCCTCAACGGAATAAGGCAAGCGTGGTTCCGGCCAAAAACGTATTTTGACATGGATATGTCTTATAGCTGGGGGTCATCCTAAAAATCAGTCCGTCACACGAAATGTCTGTTTTTCTACTCGGGGGTCAGAAGAGGAAACAAGCCCATCGAAAATTTTTCTTTTCTGGTTGTGCATGTCGTTTGAGTGAAGTGGTCATTGTGCATGGCTGTTGCTTGTAGATCCGCGCGGGCGGTGCACTTGCGGGGATCCTGTGTGTACATGTTGGGATGTTGATTTGATAGCGATAAAGGTTGACGTTGTGGACGGCAAGAAATAACATAGTGTACGGGTGAACGGGCGGACTTTCAATGACCTTCAATTTCCGCCAATTCCCATTCATCATTTAATAAAATAGCCCGTGTTGTACTATCTGAATCACTAGGGTCCCAGAAAAGGTAGCAAGTAAGTAGTCAGTTCGACTAACATTTGGACATGCGCAGACGCAATTTGAGAGTGTGTACATTACATAGGTCCCGCCCCCCGAAGATAGAGATAGAGCGAGAGCCATCGCGGATGAAGTTCATTCTATCCAAATGGTTGTGCATTTGCAATGGCGGCGATTTGAGGTCTGACTGGCCCACAATGTGGCCTCCACCACACATGCAATAAACGTATCATAAAACAAAATGGCGGATTCGTACTGCGCGAGTTAAAATCTCCCAAGCCCCGAAATAGAGAAATATTCGTCGCAGGATGTTATAGTTCCAAGCAGCTCATCGTGACATGATGTACATTCAGAGGTCTGCAGAAGATCAAATGCCCCCCCCCCTTCTGCAAAAATTACAAAATTTTTCTTGTGCATTCTCTTTGTGCGTGTGTTGGAATGTTTTGTTTACTTTTGTTAGTTTCCCTTTCTGTTTGCTGGACACAATCGCATAGAGTGGCACGCGTTACTTAAGAAACGGATTGTGTGTGCCGGACCCGGACTGTTGATTAAAGGGGCGGGATGAGACGGATAGTGTGGGAGCGATTTTGCAATAGATACACAAACACAATCCACGTCCGATTGGGAAAAGATGGTGGGAAGCGTGATTGCGATTAGCAGAAACGTACTCAGCGAAATGTTGATAGGCTGCAGTCTGCAAACTGTACTGAACGGGTAGATGGAACAGGGTGCACGAGAGGAGGTGAATATTGCACACACGCGATGCAAACGAAAACGAAACGATCCCGCGAGAGAAAGGAGCCCAAGCGGACAGGACAAAGCAAAGCAGAATTTATGACGAGTATCTACACTGCCACCAGATACATGGGTACATGGATATGTCTTATGCCTACCGAAAGCGTGGGACGTGTTTTCTCGAATGATTTCATCCAGTATAACTATACTGGGATCTTTACAAAACTTACGTCGATATCTTCAACACAACAGGTTCCACGCAGTCGGTAGTCATAGACATATCCATGTTCCGATGTATCTGCATGCAGTGTAGATACTTTGTATCTTTTTTAGAAGTATAATCAGTCTCCACGGGGAGATTTAAGTCTCCACTACAGTCGAGTGTCACCAACTCAGCGTGCGCCACTGTCCAATTTCACGAAGGCGTAAAGCCGTGTTTGCCGCCAATTGTTCGCCGCAAATATCCAACGGGAGATAGCCCAACACCATATATATAGCCCGGCTGACGGGGTAGTTCTATGGTAAAAGCCCCCATCATACCCCCGTAATTATGGCAATTAGGTACTTACTTGATTGGCATTTGATTTGTGACCATACTGTCACTGACCGTCAGATTTACAAGTGTTGCCGCGTTTAAGATTCCTATTGTTTTGTAAACAATATATTTTTCGATTTTAGTTTTCAGTGCATAACGTAAATTTTTTTTCTACTTTTGCTTTCATTTAGAGTTTTGTTCTTGCTTTTGGTTTTTCTTTATTTATTTTTCTTTTTAAATTTAAATAAGCTGCAGCTGCTCATGTTTTTCTGCGGTGGCCATCCGGGATCTCGGGTAAGTGCTGTATAACTAATCTTATTGAAACAACTTGGCCTAACAATTTTCCTTTTCATTAATTCTTTAATTTAGCTTCTGTTCGATTTTCGATTTTGTTTTCTTATTTTTGGTTCCTTGTGTTGCGATTGTTATCGGTTTATGATTAGATTATTTTCAATTGAATAAATTAGGCTATGTTGATGAATTGTTGAAACCGTGGCTTTTCCTCTAAGAAAATCTTCCTAAACGCCTTTCAGGTTGATGATGACATGAGGTGAAGGCCTCATGTCTTGTTCCGCTTTGGGATGTCCCAACCTTTTTTCCGGCCATGGGACCTCATTGGTTGGGTTTTTGTATTTCATGGGTAAAGAAGATAAGGGTCCGCAACACCAGGGCCCGGAGCGTGTAGCATGAGCCGGTCGACGGCCATTGCCAACATTTTTTATTAGTTTTCGGGGTCGGTGGGGCCCAGCTTTAACCTATGTCGTGTTCGTCTACCCCCAAGGCACCTGATATATGTTATCCTTGTAATGGCTGGGGCAACGAGCGGGCAAAAACCCCGCCCATATCTCCCGAACTGAGCTGAAACAAGCATGTGCCACCGCTCAGCTCGTTGAGGAGCATTTGCTTCTAGCTCCGCCGGACCTTCACGGTCACCCTCTGCAAACTTTCGGCTCCGTCCCCCACCATCTGGTGAACCAACTTGCACATTACAACTCTGGTTCGAAAAAAGGGTAGTTCTGAAAGAAAACCCACTTTCATCAGTCCTTTAGTTACCAGTTGTTTTTTTTTTATGATTTTAAGTTTTCACTGGTTTTTATAAATGTTGTTTCTTTCCTTTAGTTACCACTTTACCAGCTCTATTTTGAGAAGAACAAAAACTGCTTGGAGAAAAAACTAAACAAGCGAAGCATTTTTATTCACAAAATAGAGCTGGTAGAGTGATAACTAAAGGAAAGAAACAACGTATATAAAAACTAGTGAAAACTTAGAATCATAAAAAAAACTGTTTGCATATTAATGTTTTCATGGTTCTAAACACTAATCTGAAGTTTCCACATCAAAAATTTTACTGGTGATTTTTGTTAAGGACAAAATAACGTTATTTTTTCAATTTTACAGTTTTATTGAATACAACTACTTTTTCACAGAAAATTTAAAAACTGGAGAAAATTTTCTAAAAAAATAATGTAGTGAGTTTAAATTTAAATTTAGGTAAATTAAACTAAGCGAGAAAACTAGTCCAAATACATAACCTCCTTAAATTACAGAAATGAGAGGTCTTGAGACTCCGCTAGAACCCTACACTCTCCAATGCCTATACGGTTTCCTGGGACTCTTTCCTTTTAATCTCCACAAGTTTTTGGCGAAAAAAAAATCACCAAAGCAAACTTTTTTAATTTTAAAAAATATTCAGGTATGCTTGTACTTCTTTCCCTCGAAGTGTATTTTTTTGAGAGTTTTGTTTTGCCATTTGAGACGCCCCTCTCATCTGAGAATGAAACTGAAAAATTATATATCCACAAATCCAATCCATCTACGACATTCTTCACGGGATGAGTATTTTTCCCGATATTTGGCTAGACACATCACAAAGTTGGAAATTTCACAAAAAAAATCCAATTTTTGGAAAATCGTTTCTCGGAAAGCGATTTTGTATTTAATCCACTTCTATTTTAAATCACTTAAAAAAAGTAGAAGTACACATATTTTCGGGTATGTTGTGGAAAACCCAAGAAATGTAAGAAAAAAATTAAGTTCGATAGGACGAGACGTGGATATTTAACATCATTTTGTGATACATAAAGATTCCACAGGCAGCACCTTACAACACATTAAGGTTCTAAAAATCATATCTCTTCCAGGACTTTAGAAATAGCTATGTCAAATAGAGCGGAAATGTTGAAAAGATCCAATGCTTAGATAATAACGCAACATAAAAGATTTCCCACAGAAAACTATTGTTGACGAAGCTCAGATTCGTGCTCAGCTCAACCCCAAAAACATACTTAAATACTTACAAAAATCAAAACCAAGGGTGTCCATCAACTTTTTGTTTGCTGGACAAAAGCATTCCACACTCGTGGATAATTTTGAAGTGATTTTTTTTTATTATGTCAAACTTGAGGACAGTATAAATCCATCGAAAAGTAAACCCGCATAGAATCAAAACACTAATGAATCACACAGAGGACATTAGGACAAAAACATTTTACCTATTTTACAACAAATTTTTTTTTATGTTTGAATGCGTATTCACTTTAATCAAGAAAAGTTGTAAATAAAATGATATAAAGCCCTTTTTAGAAATGAATGGTTTAATTACTAATTTTTGTGTATCATATATGTATATTAGGAAAAAATGCCTAAAGAGCACCTTGCACCCCAAGCTGTGACTTTGATTAATGATCGTAACTCTCACGGCAAGTTCAAATATGGAAACTTCATAAAGGTGACGATGGGATTTGAAATAGATCGTTCACATTATTCAAATAATGTAAAAAAAACATTGGGCGGCGAAATAAGGTATACCGAAATTGTGCCTCCGAAATAATGCAGACGGGAGAGCATAGAAAAAAGATACAAAGTATCTACACTGCATGCAGATACATCGGAACATGGATATGTCTATGACTACCGACTGCGTGGAACCTGTTGTGTTGAAGATATCGACGTAAGTTTTGTAAAGATCCCAGTATAGTTATACTGGATGAAATCATTCGAGAAAACACGTCCCACGCTTTCGGTAGGCATAAGACATATCCATGTACCCATGTATCTGGTGGCAGTGTAGATACTCGTCATAAATTCTGCTTTGCTTTGTCCTGTCCGCTTGGGCTCCTTTCTCTCGCGGGATCGTTTCGTTTTCGTTTGCATCGCGTGTGTGCAATATTCACCTCCTCTCGTGCACCCTGTTCCATCTACCCGTTCAGTACAGTTTGCAGACTGCAGCCTATCAACATTTCGCTGAGTACGTTTCTGCTAATCGCAATCACGCTTCCCACCATCTTTTCCCAATCGGACGTGGATTGTGTTTGTGTATCTATTGCAAAATCGCTCCCACACTATCCGTCTCATCCCGCCCCTTTAATCAACAGTCCGGGTCCGGCACACACAATCCGTTTCTTAAGTAACGCGTGCCACTCTATGCGATTGTGTCCAGCAAACAGAAAGGGAAACTAACAAAAGTAAACAAAACATTCCAACACACGCACAAAGAGAATGCACAAGAAAAATTTTGTAATTTTTGCAGAAGGGGGGGGGGGGGGGGGCATTTGATCTTCTGCAGACCTCTGAATGTACATCATGTCACGATGAGCTGCTTGGAACTATAACATCCTGCGACGAATATTTCTCTATTTCGGGGCTTGGGAGATTTTAACTCGCGCAGTACGAATCCGCCATTTTGTTTTATGATACGTTTATTGCATGTGTGGTGGAGGCCACATTGTGGGCCAGTCAGACCTCAAATCGCCGCCATTGCAAATGCACAACCATTTGGATAGAATGAACTTCATCCGCGATGGCTCTCGCTCTATCTCTATCTTCGGGGGGCGGGACCTATGTAATGTACACACTCTCAAATTGCGTCTGCGCATGTCCAAATGTTAGTCGAACTGACTACTTACTTGCTACCTTTTCTGGGACCCTAGTGATTCAGATAGTACAACACGGGCTATTTTATTAAATGATGAATGGGAATTGGCGGAAATTGAAGGTCATTGAAAGTCCGCCCGTTCACCCGTACACTATGTTATTTCTTGCCGTCCACAACGTCAACCTTTATCGCTATCAAATCAACATCCCAACATGTACACACAGGATCCCCGCAAGTGCACCGCCCGCGCGGATCTACAAGCAACAGCCATGCACAATGACCACTTCACTCAAACGACATGCACAACCAGAAAAGAAAAATTTTCGATGGGCTTGTTTCCTCTTCTGACCCCCGAGTAGAAAAACAGACATTTCGTGTGACGGACTGATTTTTAGGATGACCCCCAGCTATAAGACATATCCATGTCAAAAAACGAAGTAGCGCATATAAGTATTCACTTTAGGACAGTTCACCGCTATTGTACCTACGCAGATCGAGCGAAGCCACCGTTCAATGACTGGTAACTTTTTAAGCGCATAATGTCAATTTGTCCATTTTCAATTAATATTTAATACGTAGATAAGCCATGCGCGATCTTTAGTCGTTTACTGGAATGGCTAACTGATGGAAGCAATAGTTGGCAACAGACAGTTGGCCGAATTGCAATTCTCATGAGCTATAAGGACTATACAAATTTCTCAGCGCTGCTGCTATAGAACCTGCCACTGGTCAAAACATTGCAGCGTCTGTTCGCAATGCATTGATCATAAGCCATGAGCTTCGACACGGCTTTCTCCAATACCGGCCGAAAAGAGTGGTGCAACCGTTTTCCAATATTTTGATCAGAAATTCATCCATCTCCCATGTCGTCATCATACATATGAAATCACTATGAGGAGTATCTTCGAGAGGAAGTTCGCACGCCGAAAGTGTCCATTTTCAACAAATTTGCGGCTGTTTGGAACGACCACGAACCGTTTAAATGTAGACTAGACGGAAGTATTGTCCGTTCTAATGCTCGCCACACATGAATGCGCACAACCACGACCGAACTTCCATCGAACCATCTCTTCCGCGCGTTCTATGAAATTGATGGTTCGATGGACGTTCTCAGCGACCAACGCACCCCGAAAGTGTCTATTTTCAACAGATTTGCGGCTGTTTGGAACGATCACGAACCGTTTAAATGTAGACTAGACGGAAGTATTGTCCGTTCTAATGCTCACCACACATGAATGCGCAAAACCACGACAAAACTTCCATCGAACCATTTCCTCCGCACTTTCTTTGAAATTGATGGTTCGATGGACGTAGTTGAGAACGTTTATGTGGAAAGAAGCTGTCAAAACCTTTTGCCATCGACAGTTGCAGAAAGTACAAATCCGCTCGAGTAATAGGAAACTTTTCCAGCTCACGCTCGTTTTTCTTAGAGAACGGCAACGGCAATTATCAAACGTGTAGCTCCACATCCTATGCCAGATTTATGGGAAAAGCTATGTGCTGTACGTACACAGTCTGATAATGTTCCTCTTTCAAGATCAATCAAATTGAGAAATACGTATATTTCTGATCCGCCGTTATATCAAAGTATGGTATGTATGCCTCAACGCAATTGCAGCCCCGAATTCAGATCTGCAGTTTGTGGAAGACGCGATACGGATACTGTTTCGAAAGTTTTCTATGCAATTTCGTCTGTAAGAGAAAACATCATTTGTGGTACCTAATACCGAAGGCCATAGAATTGACATTTTTCGATCGCTCTATTCCCCTGGAAGAGAAGTACAAAATGGTGAAATGCCTACAGCCAAGGGACCAGCAAATTAAATTATTAGAATACCAAACTATCCCCCCCCCCCCCATGATTTCTGCCAAAAAAAGCTACGCTCTGCCATTATTCGGCCTTCTTTTAAATGCGGAGGAAATTTCTGGGTATCAGTGGAAACCGCCCTCCCCTTTATCGTCACGACTCCTCCAATAGTCATTGTGAGGAATACGCGAATAAGAGCCTCCAGGCGAGCTTACCGATAGAACAGTGCGCTGTGATAACCCCCATGTCCGTATAAATAGTAATGTCTCTGACAGTAACGAAATAATTGACTAGCTAGGACAGAACTTCCGAGATCGCCGAAACCTCCGCCTGGAGGAGACTACAAAAGTCGGGAAGACGGAATTACAATATATAATAGGTCAATCCCCAGTTCATCCGAGCATATGCCTATCCCAATCCCGACGTCGGTCTTAGAGCTATCTGTGCAGATGATCATGGATTCACTGGTCAAGGGCATATCTAGTGCAGTTTCTGTCAAATTGATATTTTTTAGAAATGTAGTCCGTCTTCCCAGGGAGATTCAGGTTATCCAATATAGTAAAGTGTCCCACACTCAGCCTACGACACTGACTAGTTTCGCGAATACGTAAAACCATGTTTGCCGGGAGCAGCCCGAGTACCATATCTTGTCTGCTTGAAGGAGTGGTTCTGAAAACCCCGTCGTGGCCAACGCAGCTAGCCTTTGTACCTTGTGTCTGCTGTCTATCACTCACAAATTGCGTAGAATTATATAGGAAATACGACAGCTGTATATATCCACTTCACCGCCTTCGACTGCAGGCCTCAATTTTGCATATGGTTTTCCTACATGAGTAGAGTGCAATAGTAGTCCTTTTCACCCGTTCCTGGATATTGAGCTTCCACCTCAGCTTCCTGTCAAAAATGAAACCGAGGAATTTAGCTTTATCAGTGAAAAAAGATTCGGCCCCCCAGTGTAGGAGGTTCGATTGGAGGGATCTTGAGCCTTCTAGTGAAGAGCGCAAGATCCGCCTTAACCGGGTTAGCTCTAGCATCGCACCGATTTGCTCACTCCTTTAGAATGGATAGGACATTCTGCAGCACATCAGCAGCTGAGGGAATCAGGAAACTTGGCGATCTTCTCCAGATCCAAAAGCTATCTACTGACCGCCAAATTCCCGATAAGAGGAGACAGTATGACATTTACATAATATAGTCGAGAATATGACTATGACTACTGCTTCGCATTCTGATTCAGACTGATCGGAATAGCGCACCAATTGCACTTTTGTGATGTCAGTTGTTTTATGAAGCGTTGTTAACTCACTTTGCTTTGTACATTCGACAGCAAAAGCTTGCAGATCAGATAAACAACTACTACTTTCTGCAGAATCCTTCTCAAATATTATTGGCATACCCTTTAAGTTATCTACGCTTAAAATTCCTGGTAGCTTATTTTTGCTGTTACTTAAAGCTGACTCTACCATTTTTCGGACTCGAGAAGTCATGTTTGTCTGGAAGAAATAAAATCACCCTAATTAGGCCAAACGCCCTCAAAAACAATCTAAAACCGTCGTTCAAATGAAATGGAAAGTTTAACTTTTATTGTAATTAAATAAAATTATTTTTCATTTCGAATAATTTTGTGAAAATTTCACCACCGTCGGACACTTAATTCGTATTGACACTATGAAAGACTTTGAATATATGGGAGATTGGGGTCCCATATAACATTTTTAGGGGATTTTTTTTGAGATAGTTGTTGTAGTTACATGTATGCCGACATTCCAAAATAAAATGCGGTAAAACCTATCTAGTTGCTGAGCAAATACATCCTGGAGAGTGCATCCTCTATTTAACAATGCGCAATGATATGTGTATAAACGTATGTATGTATGTACATATGTACATATTTATCTAAAAATACTAAATTCTTTAAACTTTATGTACGAACCATTGAACAGGTCTTGCATATAAATTATCCCAAATGACAAGATCACAACTCTGCACACAGTTGACTGCTATCCCTGCTGCCTGGAAATCCAATGCTCGTGTAATCCAATTTGCAATTCATGCGTAAAGTAACTGAACTATAAAATGTAAGAACAGAATCACATCACGTTCACATTCACAAGAAATAAGTTAAAATAAATCACAAACGAAAAACTGCACAAAACACACGACATCAAAACGGAGAACGCACAACATTCACAATTATTCTTGTATTGTAGTACTGCAAGTATTCTAAATGACCGCGTTGATTCGCATTGATCGCACCGTTCGCTTCAATCAAGACAAATTTCGCAAGCTTGTTGTATCGATAACCCAATTTTCAGCAAAGAAGCAGACTTCATCCACACGATACATATTACCAATCACACTGCACTAAGGAGGTCATTCGTCACACACACACAGGTAGTATGGCCAGGTAAAAACAGATCTACGGCTAAGGTGGCCACTGAAGGTGTACTCGAGAACCACCAACGAACATGCAACAAGGCACCAATCAATGCAACTCACTTGATGCACAGGTTTTCTTATTAAGCCCAAGATATTGTAAATGTTGCACAGAATCAACCGATCGCGATAAAATTCAGAAATAAGGAAGTCAACTTGTTTAACCGCCTTCCCAGATACACCAACTTCGACCGGCTATCGCTGCACTACAGATCAGAACCAGCCAATTGCCGTTCCCGATAGGATTATCGTCGATTGCACTTGGTTATTGGATGCATTTTCACCGTTAGGAGAAGGTTGTTAGAGATTGTCGCATCTTTTTGCAAAGACCTACTTGTGGATTCACTATAACTAATTAATCATTCGGGAAAGACACTCACTAAATCCGGAACTAGATATATCATTCAGACAACCGAATTTTTGATATTACAATAAAAAGTGCGGGGTCATTAACGTTGGTTTTTTGGCTAATCAAATCAATCAAAATCGTGGACAATCAAAGAACCGCGAAAGTCCTAATCGAATGCGCATCTTATTCACGTTTAAAATATTTCGTGTTCTATTCGTATCTTTCGTATCTACGGTGGAGATTCTTTTCGAATAAGACGAAACACCTGTTCACATCCGAGCAGAACGAAATTGGATCGAAACCCCAACACGGTCTGAAAGTAAACTGACTGGTGTTCATTGCCGATGGTGGGATTGAAGCTCTAAACCTGAGCTATGTTGAGCTGAGATAGCCTGAGTTACCTGAGACCGAACGCGAGCTCAACCATGCCACCAAGAAGTCCACCATAAATGACTTGAATGTACTGTGTACCTACCGCGCTCACACCGTATGTAGGAAATGACTAGCGCACACAATGTAAAGACGCCGCGATACCGAGGGCCAAGAGCGCGCGGCGTCGCACCGCTAGTCAGTATTTCCTTAGCAAAGACAACTTTTTCTTAAAATTATCGGAGAAGATCGCCATTCATCCAGGTGAGTCTCTCGTTCTCTTTGCACACAATTAAAGGTACGATAGAACATCGCTGGTAAAAATGTGGAACCTCGTAACTGCAGCTTTTTGAAAAATGCATTTTCAATGTAAAATCATTCACTAATGATTTTCATGATACATACCTGAACATTTCTCATACCCACCTTGACCTTTTCGCATGGTACGGGTATAACGATTTTAGTGATATGGTGCAACATCAAATAATATGCAACACCATGTATCTGATGTGTTCTCCTTACAATTCGAGTGTTTCCTTTGTTTCCTTGCGTTAAATTCACGTTGAGTGTATTAAAGTATTTTATAAAAGTTAAAACATTTAACTAAACAGTTTTTAGTACCTTCTCCGAATTTTGCTTTTTGTCAGGTTCCAAAAGTTTACCAGCGATATGCATAAGAGTATCTGTTTTGGTAGGTGAGAGCAGCGGACGTTGGGAAGCTTTAAAGGTTAATAAAAAGATAAAAGTATTTTAGGCGCGTTCTTTTGCGAATCTCAACCCATACAGGTCAGTGGAATAACACGCACTACAACAACAACATTAGCCTATATGGGCTAGAGTTCTACCCCGGTAACTTATCCGTGGCAGGATCTAAATTGGATGGAGCATATATCTTCAGACTTAGTTAGGCTATCAATATCATTATATTCACGCATAGCGCTTTTATTTCCTATAAGTTTTTAAGAATGAATGGAGTGTATCACTACCAACTCAATACAACAATATTGAGTTGGCAATGCACTCCACACAAAAATTTCTTATAAATAAAGCCGATCGCACTAGCCGACTGGTTTCGTCCACCGATAGACCATACTCGTCAGGAGCTACCTTTAGTCTATCGGGGAGGTAGCTCGACCAGTCCAACTTGTGTGCTGTATTCCAACTTTCGTCAGAATACATCAGTTGGTTTTTTTTTTTCAGATTCAAAATATTTTATTGACATCAAAATTTGAATGACATTTCTTAGCACAATTGCAGGTTAACGACTATACTTAGCTCTAACATATGATTAGTAATTAGGAGACGGCTAGTTATATATTTGGCCTGTCAATATCTATCACTTACTCGCTATGGTACGACTACTCTTTTAATTCAGAGAAACTTAAAATGATGTAATGTTAATTATAGATATTAAGTACGTAACTGCTTAACTTTTAAGCTAGGTGCGGCTTGCATCCGACCGTATCTTGCATACATATTATTTATTCTTAAAAACTAACTTAAGCTACTTAAACTAATCCTAATCTAACATTATGTACATTATATTGTATTTACACTGACACTAAGAACTAAAGAAAAGAAAAACAGAAATGAAACAAAAGAAACGAAAGAAGAACTGAAATGAAACAAAAGAAACGAAAGAAGAACTGAAAAAAAAAATGCTAGGCAAGGCCTAGTGCTTCAGCCAAATCCTAACTTCTCATGTGAGCTGCTCTTCCACTATATGAATACAGGTTTTCGAAGAAAGCCTGGTTATCAATATTTAGTATGGCTGCTGGCTGTATGAACAATCCGATACGTTGAGTTTCCACCTAGCACATTTCCCTTATCTTGTCATTACTATGATCTTTCGCTTTCGCGAAGAACCGCTCAGTGATTCGTAGAACATGTTGACTGAGAGCAGTCATTCTAATGTTAGAATACAGCAAGCTATTCCTAACATACCTCTTTCTTCTCCAATCGAAGTACATAGTTACCCATGCAATATCGGAGTACCTTGCGTTCAAACCGCTCTGCTTCCTACATGACGGTTTTCGTGCAAGTTAGCCATGTTGGAGCTCCATATGTGAGAATGGGCCTTATCAAGGTCTTAGAGAATAACTTTGACTCTGCTGGACAGACCCACTGACCTCTTCAGAAGGCTGTGGATTCCTTTAAACGCAATCATCGCCCTTTTTATAGTAAGCTTAACGTGGGGATTAAACTGAAGATTCTCGTGGAAGATAATACCCAGGTACTTCAATTGATTAGTCGGAGACACACTGGAGTTGCCTATTTTAATTTTGCACTCGGAAAATTTCCTGATGCCATTAGAATATGTGTATTTATCACTCCTCTGAAAAATGGTTACTTGAGTTTTCCCTTCGTTTAACTTAATACCCCACTTGTTGAAATATGCTGTTAGAGTGACTAATTGTAAGTAAGCCCTTATCTCCTTAGCTGCTGTCTTTGGCTTCATGCGTGATGCATAGATGAGTGTATCATCCGCATATTGGATAATCTTGATCGGTGAGGGATCCCGAGGAATTGGAATGTCAGCTGTGAAGATATTATACAAGATCGGCCCTGAAACAGAACCCTGAGGAACACCTGAGGAAATCTCAGTGGATTCTGATGAGGCGTTGCTGACACTGACGAAGAACTTCAGGTTCTGAAAAAAGCTAATCGCTAATTTCACCACACTTGGGGGATAGTTGAGTTTTATCAGCTTATGGATAAGCCCATTTGTCCAAACAGAGTCGAATGCCTTCTCCAGATCGAGAGCGCATACGGCAGTGGGACAGTTTCTTTCGTTGAGTGGTTTAATCAATGCGTGAAGCAGATAGGATGCAGCATGTTGTGTACCATGATGAGCCCTAAAGCCAAATTGGTGAGATGGGATGATCTCATTACTGTCGGAGAAATTCCGGATTTTAGAAACCCAAAATTTTTCAAACAGTTTGCCAAGATTCGGTAGTAGGGACACCGGCCGGTAGTTACACGTTTCATGCGAGTCGCCCTTCTTATGAATTGGGATAATCTTCGCAACTTTCCAACAATCCGGAAAGTAGCCAATATTAAAAGCATTGTTGAATACTATCAGGATAATATTCAACACTCTAACTGGAAATTTCTTGATCATGAAGTTGGATATCCCATCCACGCCACATGATTCTTTGTTGTTCAGCTGAGACATGATACCCCTAAGATGAGGTAATAACAAGAATTCCGACGGGTCAGCAGGATTATTGGCCTGGTTGTTGTCTGAAAACGAGGTGATAGAAGAGGAGTTCTCAGAGGTAAACCTGCTAACGTTTTCTTCCGCCGATGTTACAAGTGACCTTGGAGTGTTACTGTTTCTCATATTCAATTGCCCCTTTAAACTCTTTGCGAACAGATACGCCTTTTCCTGATGATCATGGATAAGCCTACCATTTGACCTAAGCGGAGTGTCTTTCTTATTAAGCTGTCCGCCAGTCGGCTAGTGCGATCGGCTTTAATGATGAGAAATTTTTGTGTGGAGTGCATTGCCAACTCAATATTGTTGTATTGAGTTGGTAGTGATACACTCCATTCATTCTTAAAAACTTAGTTAGGCTATGTCTGGCGGTTGTCACAAGAAGTTAGTTCGTTTTCGTTTCATTCGACTGCAGTGAAATTCAATTGGAATCGACATTTTTTCTAATTAGAAAAATGGTTTTATATTGGTTGCGTTTTTTTCCAGAGCAGAATGGAGCAGCATAAGTGACAGAAAAACGATCGAGGGCAGTTTGGAGCAACGAACACGAAAACGGGGTCTGTCTTTCCTGGGAGTGTGTCTTGGTTTAGTTCACATTCAAACGTTAACTCAAATTTCAAAAGGAAACTTAAATGCTTAATGCAAATATGAGTACAATCGAACAAATTTATTTTAGGCAGAAAAATTATTTTGTATGTTTACTATTCCATATAATTACACAAAACGAGCATTTTTTGACAGGAAATTAATTTTATGTGCTTCCCAAACTGTAAACTGGCCGAAATTTTGACGCCTGCGCCGCCTGAATTTCAAAACGCAGATTACTTTACAGATTAGAATTCTTGCACTAATCTGTTAATCTGCTCTGCATTGCATGGCTGACAAAAAGAAAATTATTGCTAACTATAGTCTATATTTCTTATTTTTATTGCTATTTTTGTTCTTAAATTTTATTTTAATTCGCTTGCGTAACTTATTTAATTTTTAATTAAGTTTCCTTCGTTGCCTCGAAGTTTTGCACATCGGATCATCAGAACAAAAATTAAAAATAAAAAGAAATGATTTGTACTTTCCTTTAAGGAGCCCTCTTTTCCCCTTTCAGGTCAGCGATGGTAGTATGAGGTAAAATTCTCATCGGTATTTTGTTCGTTTGGGGAGGTCTCGCATTTTTATGGCCATGAGACATCAAAGGCAGGGTGGGTTTAGAGGCGAGTGACCATTCCATCTGGACTCGGAGCAGTGTCAGGTACATGAGCCGATCGACAATCACGGCCGTTACGTAGTTTATTTTTTTTTTTTTCTTATTTTTGCTTATTTGGTTTTTAAAGGTTGGAGACCTTGGTACCCGTGTGTGTGCTTGTGTACCTTATTTTCAGAATGATAATAGTAGGGGATAGCGAGAGGACGAAAACCCCGCCCACATCTCCCGTCACTGAGTTACAGCCAGCTCGTGCGGCCTCCTAAGCATCTTTAGGTGCAGTTTTGCTTTGAGCTACATTTCCAAAACCTGGAGGTCAGTGAGAGTGGCATTCATTCCTAAAATGGGCAACAGATCCATGGATGACCCTAAATCCTACAGACTAATCAGCCTGACATCTTTTATGCTAAAGGCAATGGAAAAGATCATTGATGCTCATATCAGGAGCTCGCTCCTCGTGAGTAGCCCCCTTCACCCTAGACAATTTGCCTATCAAGCCGGCAAATCCACTGAATGCGCTCTCCACAACCTTGTTGGTGAAATTGAAGCTGCTTTGACAGCGAAAGAAACAGCTCTATGCGCGTTTCTTGATATCGAAGGTGCCTTTGACAACACCTCCTTCGATTCCATTGACAGCGCTCTCATAGAAAAAGGTGTCGACAGTACTACGGCAGTCTGGGTGAAACGCATGCTCTCTTCCAGAAAGGTTATCACTGAAGTTGGAGATACCTCTCTCACAGCAAATGTCATGCGAGGATGCCCCCAAGGGGGTGTTTTGTCCCCCCTGTTGTGGTGCATCGTTGTAGACACTCTCAGATTATCCGCACTTGGATTCTCAACACAAAGATACGCGGACGACCTGGTTATTAGTGTCAGGGGTAAATTTGAAGAAGTTTTACCCGACATCATCCAGAAAGCTTTGCGTTTAGTCCAGGAATGGTATGATACTAACGGACTTAGGATCAGCCCATCGAAGGCCGTTATTGTTCCATTCACGAAGAAAAGAAAGCTTACGGCATTGAAATGCCCCACTTTGTACAACTCTCCAGTACAAATGGCAAATTACGTCAAATATCTGGGAGTCACACTTGATAGCAAGCTACTCTGGGCAGAACACCTTAGAGTAACATCAGAAAAGGCCTCAAAAGCCTTGTGGAGCTGCCGGCAGTATGCAGGTAGGACGTGGGGCACCAAGCCCCGCATTGTCGTCTGGATTTACAAGGCAATTGTTCGGCCAATTGTTGATTATGGAGCAGTCGTTTGGTGGAAAAGAGCGACCACCTCAGTTGGTAAGGATACTCTCACCAAAATACAAAGGCTTGCATGCCACATAATAACGGGAACCATGCGCTCCTGTCCTACTGCGGCGCTTGAGGCTTTGCTTGACCTTCCGCCACTGCATATTCACATTGAAGTGGAGGCAAAAATTGCAATAGCAAGGCTAAAAGCCTGCAATGTACAAATCAGACTGAATCCGGAACAAAGTAGCTGGCTGCTAAGTCACAATACGCTCAACATGCCATCTGATCACCAGACTAGGGAGCTTTGCTTCGAGCATTCCTTCCGGTCAATTGTCTGGAATAGAGAGCAGTGGGCAGAGTCCTTCAACTCTCTTCATTCTGACACAATAAAATGGTTCATGGACAGGTCCAAAATGAATAAAGGGTCAGGTGCAGGCATTGCCGGCCCAGGACACAGAATTTTCATCCCCATGAGAAATTTCTCCGGAAGTGCATGCCATTGAGGTCTGTGCACGACTGTGCCAGGCCATAAGCTACATTAACAAGAACATAGGAATCTTTACCGATAGCCAGGCGGCCATAATGGCACTGACTAGTCCATCGGTTCACTCAAGGCTAGTAAAGTCTTGTCAAGATATCCTTAACATCGTTGGGGCCTCCAACAACCTCACTATCTACTGGGTTCCTGGGCACTCCAATATTGTAGGTAATAAACAAGCAGACGAGCTTGCCAGACAGGCATCTGAGGCCCCCTACATTGGTCCAAACCCTTTCTGCGGTATATTTATCTATCTTGTCAGGTAGCAGATTAGGGAATGGGAGCGAGAGAGAGCTGCCTCTCTGTGAGAAGCTCTCCCAGGGATGAGACAATCAAAATTGTTCATTGCTGGCTACTCTCATAACGAGTCCCTTGATCTACTCAGCCTGAGCAGAAACAGGGTCAGAATTATATGTGGACTTCTCACAGGTCACTCCCGTCTTCGAGACCACCTCAAAACGATGCGCATCGTTTCGGATGCAAGCTGTCGTTTCTGTGAGGCCGACGACGAAACCCCAGAACGCATCCTCTGTGAATGTTAGGCTCTAGCTTGCCGTCGAATTGTTTGCTTCGGCATTGCCTATCCTATGGCCGAGGACGTGGCCTCGATCAAGCTGGGCCATCTCAGTCGATTTATCGAGATGAGCGGATTGGATTCGCAGATTTAGTCCGGCTCTCCAGGACTCGGGTATAGCACAATTGACTTATAGTCGCAGTGCTTGTGGCTCTTTTACGGATAATGGCCACGATCCATCTATAATCTAATCTAATCTAAGCTCGTGCGGCCACCTTTAAGCTGAGGCGTTTTCGACAGATGGCGCTGCCACATCTTCAGGTCATTTCGGCAAACTTTAACTTCGCCCTATGGACACTTGGGTGTCCCTAACACTTGTCCATTTACAATCTTCTGAATCGGAGTAGGGCTAAAAATACTTTCGAGTATAACCTTCTTGGGCATAAATGGAGACGTATACCAAACCCAGCCGATATGGGTATATTCTGAATCAGCCAACACACCGGAGACTTCAACGGACATAAAAACAAAAAGGACCGCGGAAGGATAATAATGGTCGTAAAGTTACGTACGCACTTTAGAGACCATGAACATGAGGGTTATAAAGCAATAGAAGTCATTTCTAATACAAATTTGCTCTAAGGTACGCACTCAGATATTTGCTCCTTTGTTAAGTGTGGACGTACATTACGCTACTTCAGATCCACTACAATTGACGTTTTTGTGTGCGGGTGCTAGCATGAACAGGAAGTAGACCCCCCCCCCCCCCTCCAAAAAAAACCTCCTGGAAGCCCCAGAGATAAGGACTAGAGATAAATAGAGCTAATTTAGCTCTTTACTTCCCGGTCTTTCATACTCTCTATCACCTTATCAATGCATCAAGGGTATTTTCCATGAGTTTGGCATCTGCCCTTTTTAGATACAGAGAGATTTTCATACAAACGAAGTAAGTGCTAAGGCTCACCACACACAATCGAGCACAACCACGCTATTGCTATTGACTATTGCGCGCTGTCAAATAAAACCACGACCGGACCTCCACTGAACTGAAATTAAACAAATTCTTGCTTCGGTGATAGTTCGGACGTGTTTGTGCTCGATCGTGTGTGACAGAAACGCGACATGTGACCGCAATACAATATGGTGGCAATCTTAGACCAAAGAGGGAGTAAACATAACATTTCGATTTGAAAACATTGCACCTCTCTTACCAGCACTGAAATGAACACGAAATAATGTTATTTTCCCACAGATTTCATCCTTTCATTTCGCCCATCTTACGCCTTCTAATTTTAGCCAATTCCTACCTTCACTTGATCTTTAGATAGGTACGACACAATTAACATTTTCAATTTGTCCCTCAGGCGCATGTCTCCTCTGCCTGTTAAACACCTGAGCTACCATCACCTATTTGAATTCACCTCTCGTTTGTGTGCATATGTGTTCATGTATATTGTGTCTCCGGTTTGTTTGACTTTTCAGAGATCACCTTGCTGGAATATCGACGAGTGCAGTGTTTGTTCAGCCATCATCAGCCTCAGTCAACTTGTAGCCAGCTTGTGTTGGGGTTCACATCGAACATCGGTAAGTGGTCCAGCAGTGATCACAGCAGCCTGACTTCCTTTCTCTTCGTCATAGCTAGCGTTATCTGCATCTGGCCTACAATTGTTATGGTCGTACCTCGAACTCAGATTGGTTTCAACGACTGCTGAGCAGTGTGCATTCACGGTATAATGAACCCGTTTCGAGTGGTCTCTTCTGGTCTGGTATGGCCTGCTGGGGTGCATGATAAATGCACTCAAGTGCACTTTTTGTAAGCGATCGTGAGAGATTGATCATGTTCGCGTTGCATGTGGCAGGGATGAAGTTAATACTGTGCCGCTACAACGCGGACATGTGTGTTGAAGCGAGTTTTTGTCGATGTTTGGATTATCCCGTCCAATGCATTTTTCTGCTCATGTTGCGATAATTACACATGGTAATGATGGTAATGGTATCGAAATTTGTTTCATGATTGCCAAAAAAGTATCGGAAAATAAGTAGAGTAGGGTTGCGTCATGAATAGATTTCTTTTTTTAATTTTGCAAAAAAAAATGGTAAAATTGATTTTATGGCGTACGTATATGATCCACATATCGTATTTGAAATTTGACTCAGACCGGTGGCAAATGTATACTTTAATACTCACTTGTTTGTTGTTGTTTTTCATAAAGCTAAAACGCTAAATCTGAAATACCTTCCATAAATTACTTTCTCACAGTAAAAAATTACCTAGCGAAAATTCACCGATACGGTGACGATTTTTTCCAGGTGCAAATAAATTACCTTTTGTGCGAATAATATTTTACACCTACAAGCCTCGGTGTGTCTACATTTACTGCATTGCGGAGTAGCTAGCAGGAGTTTTAACTTCCCCCCTAACGGGACGGCTTTCTCCGACCTATGTGAGAATGATGTTTACTTTGGGAAATGCGCACTTATCCTCAGAACCTTACCATTATAGGTTGCGACCTAGCTTAGCCGACTTATGCAACAACCACAGCCCCCACGAGTCCAACGCCTTGAAGGGTCAGTACCTTGGTACTGGGGGCTCACCCATCTCCGTGGCTCATTATTTGGCACCGAGCCGGATAGAGCTCCCCGTTCGATAACCTTACGGAATATCTTGTTAATTAAGAGAGTACATTCCCGGGTTCAACTAGGCCCACTATCCGCAAATGAGTAGACAGTGTTTCCGTTCCTCGCATACTAGTAGACACTTTCCTTAGATCGAGATAGTGCTTACTTTCCTACTGCAGACTGGCGCCTGACTTCGTACTTGTAAGACACGACTGGGTCCGTGGGGTTTGTCAGACCCCAAAGCAGTTTAGGAATCGGCCCTCTTTCTTTCCGCCTAGTCCACACCTATATAAAAATTGAAGCCTGGGAAGGCCACAGAGCTGTGTCCTCATATATGTAGGAATCAGCACCTGGGACAACCCCAGTAACCTTTCCGCATCATTGGCACCTATAGGAAAGTTCCAATAGGAATCGATCGAGAACTTTTCAACCTATATAACCCCCTTTCGTAGTTACGTTATGAGGGGGAACCACTCCCCGGGGTGACATCATAACGACAGAAACCACTAGCGAGACCATCATACAGCCACGTATCTTCATAGCTCAGGTACATGGGATCGTCACTCCCCAAAGGCTTACATAGAAATCAGCGCCCAGGCACCTTTACCCTATGCTTATGAGGGAAGTCAAGACCCCTCTCACCACCTCCTTGCGTAGCATCCGGTCAATGGGGGCGCTATACCCAAAACGTCCCCTGCGGGGAGAGTTTCAAAATAGCTCAAATAGATCAAACATCCACTCATCATCATCGTGGCGCAACAGTCCGACGTCGGGGTCTGGCCACCTGGATCGTTTCCTCCGATTATCTCGGTCATATGACCACGTCTTCCAATCTTGTTAGACCAGTGGTTGCTCGGCGTCAGCATATACTGAGCTCTCTGAACGAGCTCTCGGTCCCCTGGAAGTCTCGCTTCGTCGACTCGCCGTCAGTTCGTTTACTTTTGTTATTCATGCGGACATCGTTCATTCGTTGTACATGCCCTGCCCATTGAAGGCGTTGTAGTTTTAACGATTTTCGAAACTTACAGCTCATCGCACAGGTCAACGAATTGGAGCCGTGTGCGTGAGGCATTCACAGCCATTGTGTGTTTCGTTAAATTTTCCGCCGGGTGTAAAATCTTCCGCCACCCACATGTTGTTAAAATTTCAACTATCCCGGAATTATTGCATTTTTTTCCATCTTCCAAATCTATGTGACATACTCATGAGTCCATTTCAAACGGTTTGTTCTAATGTTTTAATGAAAAGTCTGGCTTACCGACTGGCTTCAACGTATATGAGCAAGCTTTCGCAAGCCTTTTTCTCATCAAAGTTGTTGAGATTTGCATACCCGTTGCTAAAACAACACTGGACAGCAAATAAATCGGGCCACCCGCCACCTTAGAACTCTAATCCAATTTTCTCAAAATGTAAAAAACTTAAAAAAAAACTATCAAAGTTACATATATCTACAGAAAGTGCGTTTCATGACGATTAAAAAGAATGAAAACGCATTCAGATTTATCAATTTATTAAGCGTTTATTAAGGTTTTTACAAAGAAGAGTCGTTTTCCGGTCGCGTAATCACCAAGTGAAAAAAAATTTAATTTAATTTAAGCCGAAAATAAAGGAAATTTTGAAAAAAAGTTTTTGGTCAGTATTCAGTGTTCCCTCCCCTTGCTCGAATAACTGCTACCATCCTTGTATTCATAGACCTCACGAGGCTGACGATGAAATCTGGGGGAATTGCATTCCACTCCTCCTCAATTGCGAATCGCAGCTCTGGAAGCCTTGTTGGAGCAGGTACCCGGGCTCGAATGCGACGTTTCAGCTCATCCCATAAGTGTTCTATCGGATTCAAGTCCGGCCTTCGAGCTGGCCAGTCCATCGTACGAATGCCGACGTCGTGTAGATACTGGGTCACCACATGAGTAACATGAGGCCGTGCTTTATCATGCATCAAATGGATATCCTGCCCGATATAACCTGCGTAAGGAAACACATGGTCTGCGAGGATTTCAGTGATGTAGCGATGAGAACTCAATCCACGTGTACGGCCCATCGGTTCGATGAAAACTAACGCTGTACGTACGATTAGCGAGATGCCGCCCCAGACCATTACAGATACTCCTCCATAAGCAACAGATTCCTCGATGCAACACTGAAATAACGTTCTCCAGAGCGACGATATACTCTCTGACGTCGATCACTTCCATGTAGACTCACCCTGGTCTCATCAATGAAGAGTACATTACCACACTGTTCTAACGTCCAATCCCTATGCTCTCGATCAAATTCAAGTCGTGCTCGACGGTGGGCTACAGTTAATGCTGAACCTGTTGCAGCTCTCTTTGAAGTCAGGTTCCGTTCAGCAAGTCTTCTTCTGACGGTATCTGAACTTATGACCACTTGGCGTTCGTCACGTAGACTTTGTTGGACTTGAACCGCGTTGAGGCGGCGATTTTGCAGAACAGTAAGTTGGATATAACGATCATCTGCTGCTGATGTAGCCCTAGGTCTGCCCGTTCCTGAACGGCAATCGAATGCTCCAGTCTCTAAGTATCGTCTGTAAACAGAGCAAATCGTTAGCATTGTGTTTGTTGCTTGATTACAATGTGAGTTTACGGTACTTTGGATTAAATTTATAGTCATTTAAATCGCCATTAAACGCTGTTTCTTTAGGTATAACTTTAATAGGTGTAAGTTTTATATCGTTTGAGAAAATTGGATTAGAGTTCGAAGGTGGCGGGTGGCCCGCTTTATTTGCTGTCCAATGTATATCGTTCCTACGGCCAGATTAAGTTTTGAATCAGTTCGGATGGCTTTGCAACGGTAAGAACGGAGTCAACTGGGGTCGTTTTTTTCTTGATCGTCCAAAACCTTTCATCCGCTGGGTGGCGCCCATTTCCTGGAACTTCTTCGAGTACCATTTCACGGAATACTGCGCAACATCCATTCATTCGCTTATTTTGCAAATATGTACTCGTATTTCGATTTTTTCGAGCCAAAATCAAAATATTGCTTTTGTTTTCCGCACTAAATTTTTCCTATTTTTTCACCCAAACTGGACTTTTCTGCTTATTACGCTATTATCACCAAATGAGTGAACTTCTTTTAAAACTTTTCACTATTTCTAGACAGGATACATATACTTTGTAACAGACTGAGTCAATAAAACACCATCACTTTAACTAAATAAATAACTGGCGCATCAGTCCAATTTTGAACCATGGCCTCGAGATGAGTTAGCATCCTCTCATTTTCTAGATCGTGACGGTATGTCTTGTGCAGAGGTGTGTGATCAACAGCACGCTCAACCGAGCTATTTACCCCATAATTTAACAGCTGAGTTGGCTCATAGTCTGACACGTAAATCCCCTTTTTTTATCGAAAACTACCGCAATTAGTAGGAATCGAACCGAGGCCCAGTGCGTAGAAGGCGAACGTGCTAACCGTTGCGCCATCCGGACTACATCACTCTAACTCTACTTCGAAGAATTTTTACAAAAAAATGGAATAAAATAGTTTGAGCAACTTTTTTTCCAGCACTGTAACATACTACATATGTATATACGAGTATATCCTTGGTTTCAACCATTTCCAATTAATTATTAATTATTTATTTATATTTTATTTTAATTATTATATAAGTAAATCTTAGTTTCCCTTAAAAGAAACAAAATCGGTTTTATTTTGTATTTATTCCTTCTTTTGATGAGTCAACCTTATATTACGTTTACACTATCCCCAGATTACTTCATCTGCGCCGGCTGATTTAATCTGCAACTGTCAAATACATACAATTTTAAACTCACCACACCCAGATTACGCCGCTAATGAAGTAATCAGGGTATAGTGTAAACGTAATATTAGCCGATTAAACAGCCTCTCAGAGGTAATTTTCGATAAAGAAAAGGTCAAATGGGCCGTGGAGTCCTTTGGAACCCTTTAATGTTACGTTTACACTATAGCCAGATTACTTCATATGCGGCTTAATCTGGGTGTGGTGAGTTTAAAATTGTATGTATTTGACAGTTGCAGATTAAATCAGCCGGCGCAGATGAAGTAATCTGGAGATAGTTTAAACGTAATATTAGGCATCTGGTGCCGATGGTATTTTTCCCGCACTTTTACAATACAGTCTGGATTTTATTATCGCCCCCTTGACTGTTGTTTTTAGGGGCAGTTACTCCTTGAGTTATATTCCACGTTTATGGAGGGCGGTGAACGTAGTATTCATTCCGAAAAACGGTAGCAAGTCGGAGGAGCTACCGAAATCTTACAGACCGATAAGCCTTTCATCGTTTCTTTTGAAAACTATGGAGAGGCTACTGGATCTGGACATCAGACAGCAAATGGATTGCACGTCTCCCTTGCGTCGTACACAATTCGCCTACCTCAAAGGTAAGTCGACCGTAGTTGCCTCACACAATCTCGTGGGATCGATTGGATAAGGAAATTGCTCTCTGCACCTTCATTGACATCAGGGAGCTTTTGACAATACTGGCTATAGCTGTATACCTAGAGCACTTGAGCTTAGAGATATATGTACCTACTGCCACAATCATGTGGATCGACGCAATGCTTCGTAGGTGCGAAATTCACTCAACTTTGGGCGGCACCCAAACTAGTGTTTATGCTGTTAAGGGTTGCCCTCAGGGTGGGGTCCTGTCCCCACTTCACTGGTCACTTGTCATAGATGAGTTACTAGCTAAGTTGGGCGATTATGGTTATGATGCAATCGGTTATGCCGATGATATAACATATAACTATCATAATCAGAGGTTTAGTTTGAATCGACCGTCACTGAAGTGATGAACGCGGCACTCGATCTAGTACTTCGCTGGTGCACTGAAGTTGACCTGAGCGTCAACCCTCAAAAAACCGTTTTAGTTCCCTTCACTCGAAGAAAGAATCTAAGCTTAAACCCTGTCAGCCTTGCGGCGGAACGGTATTTCAGTTCTCCACTGAAGTCAAATGCTTAGGCTTGGACTGGAGGCTTAATTGGAGCAATCACGTCGAGGCTATTATCAGTAAGGCCACTCGGACCATGTGGGGTTGCAGGTCTCTGTTTGGCAAAACTTGGGGACTCACCCCGAAAATGATCGAGTGGCTATATTTGATGGTCGTACGTCCAGTTGTGACTTATGTGGCGCTAGTTTGGTGGCCCAAAACGAATCAGCGTTGCACCATTCAGCTTTGTAGTAAGTTACAGCGCTTTGCATGCCTTGTTATGGCAGGATTCATCCGTAGTTGTCCAACATCGGCTATTGAGGCGATTGTTGGACTTACTCCGCTGCATATTTTCATTCAAGAGTCTGCGGCTCTGGACGCTCTTCGAATGCGTCTAACATACGATGGCTATGTGTACAATCAAGGACGCATGAGCATTCTAGAGCGGATCCCTGGTATGCAGATCTCCTCGAGTTCTGATTATATGTATGACTCGGGAAATATGTTTTGGTTGAAAATTCTCTGTCTCCATCCCCACTCGCGGCGAATGGGACAGTGGCATTCTTGGCTCTGTCTCCCGGTATACCATGTGGTTTACCGACGGACCTAAAACGAGTTGGGACTTGGTGCTGGAGTCTATGGACCAGACACCAGGATCTCCATTGCTATGGGTGTCTGGTCTAGCGTTTTTCAAGCTGAAATCAATGCCGTTGGGGCCTGCGCCAGAGACATTCTGGACAAGAAACTCAAAGGCGCTAACATCGCTATCTGCACTGATAGTCAGGCAGCCGTTAAGGCTCTTTCTTCACATAGTTTCTCATCGAAATTAGTGAAAGAGTGTTTTTATACCCTTCAGTGTCTCAAAAACACCAATCGGGTTACTTGGGTACCTGGCCATCAGGCTCTTCCGATAAATTTTTCGGGCCTGATCCTTACTGTGGTCTGAGTTGGGCGAAAACAAGATCACTAGTGAGGGAGTGGTCTGCCAATGAAACACTGCGTCACTGGGATTGTCTTCCAGGACTGCGGCAGTCTAAAGATCTTATAAAACCCTAAGGTCTCAAAAAAACCAGCCGCCTGGGTAGAGTGGACCTGAAACTAATCGTGGGTTACCTCACGGGCCACCAATGCGTGAGATATCACCTCGACAAAATGGGTCTATTCACTGATACGGAGTGCAGGCTTTGCCTGGAGGGCACAGAGTCCACTAAACATCTGCTCTGCGAATGTCTGGCGGTAGCCCGTTCCAGGTTCTTGTTTCTTGGAGACTCCATCCTGAGCTTAGCGATCGTAAGGAGCACCCCTACAAAAGATCTACTAGCCTTCAGTAGGCTGGTTGAGGGTCTTTTGGATTAATTAAGGCGATGGCACAATAGACCTCATGGTCGCAGTGCCCACCCTTGGGTATCTTAGCCTGTCCTTGTTGTTATTATTATTATTATTAATGGAGTGAGAAACAATACTCTGAACGGAAGTATTCAAAGATAGTTTCTAATCCCATTTCCCACCTATGTACCTCTGTTTTTCTTTGTTTTGCTAATGAGGGCAAAAGGTTGACAAGGATCCACCCCACTCCTCCCGAACAGGGCTTGAAGCAATCGCAAACCACCGCCTGGCCTGTTAATGAAGCTTGTCATTCGATTCGACACCACACGACCTTGACGGTCACCGCTTCAGCTCCCTCCATTCGCTGTTTTCGGATAGGTTTATTCTCCCTCATTACAAGCCACCAAACAATGATTCTTATTGATAATTCCACGTACCATAACATAATAAAAGTAAGGCATCTGGCTTAAGTCTTTCAATTCGGTTTCTGAGCGACGTGACCCTAAATTGAACGTGAGTAACTCAAATCTAGTCACAGCTACTCAATACCCTTTGCCGCCGAGTGATTGCTTCCTACCTAAGTGTTGAAGCACGAGTATCACACATTTTATGATGCTGCAGTAGTGAAAATGTCTTAGCGTATACCCGACCGCCACTCTTCGAAGACTTCCTCACTTTTCCCCCGATACCTGGTCGTTAATGAACTTGACTGCAACCCATTCGGAAGGTTCGGGTAGTCAGTCTGTTTGGGATTTTGAGGAGTCAATTAAATTTTAATATCCTCCGACGATATCGCGTCATTGTTTTTTCTCAACCGGGTACCACTCTTTCGGCATTTGTTCAACATTCCTTTTTTTGTTGCTGGACAAAGAGTACCTTCAGATACTACGTTATGAACACAGGTAACGCAGCCTACATGATGTTCTCCGTTGATCATTTGATTACGGTTTTTTCCTTTTTCGGTGGTTCTGGTCGAGCATTTAGGACGGGAGTCCATATAAATTCCATGTAAGTAGACGAAGTTGAGGTGATATTACATGGGAATCACATGACAAGCAGTAGACGGACTCTATGCGGGATTATTGATGTATACAAAATTAAATTGATGTTTCTGATGTCTTCAATGGAATCTTGAGAGGCGTGGCACAATTAGATATTAATAATTTTTTCGGCATATGAGGTTGTCGGGATTTTAAATTGAACGCAAAGTCGTCTTCGTCCGATTAAATCGTTAATAAAAAGCATTTTGAAAACAACACGATGATGCTTAAGATGGCGTACGTAATTGTGGCAAATAAAAGGTTACTCGTGACTGATGGCATCAGCGATGGAGATGAACCTATTTGTCTCTTATGGGGATACGCCATTAGATTGCTAAGCTGTTGTCTATAAATCATGCAGACGCCTTTAAACACTAACCACCCACACGGGGCTCAATCCAATTATCCAATTGAGCATGTAATAATCAAGAATGATTTCATGATTCCAGATATGGAGGATTTAGTGAATGTATCTAAATATAATTATACACCGTGACAAAGGATTTTGTCATACGAAGATTTGCTGTTGAAAATGGAAGGGGTTACTGTTAAATTAATAGAATTAAGTAAACTATATGACTGCTCAAACTAAAAGGGAACCCTAAAACTCAGTAAAATCGAAATCAGAAGATCTAAGCGGGAGTCGTAGAAGAGTTTCTGTGAACGAGTTAAGGAATTCAGCGAGACAACGGAAAATTTATTCACTGCTCCACACATGCCAGGCTACTTGCTGAAACAAAATGGGACGTGGACAACCTCTAGTGAAGAAACTATCAAGATCTTGACTGACACTCACTTCTTTGACAGCTCACTTGGTGGAGTGCCAAAATATTTTCGAACCGTAATAGTCGCCTGTGATTCTGATTCGATTCTCACGAATGGTGAAATAGTATGGACTATCAAGAACAGTTTTCACCCGTTTAAGTCCCCAGGACCGCATAGTATTATTCCGGCGGACGCAGCATCAGACGGCAATCGAAGCGGCATCGAACTCCTTTACCGTCAGAAAGCTCGAGAGGTTCAGCGTAGTGTGCGACGCGATAAAAGAGTTTATGCGAATTCTCTTTTATCCTCAGCAGAATACGTCATCAAGAAGTTTACAGATGTTCGTAACTTCGGCCAAAATCCGGTGAAGGATAGCGATGGAAACCTACTTATCTTGGAAAAAGATCCGAAGTTTGGTGCGTCTGGAAATGTTATTGTTTTGCCAGAAAGGAGTCAAACTGAAAAAAAACTGCTCGAGCCTTGTTGATGCTAGACTGCACATCGACATCCGCTCCACAATCTGCTGTAAAATTATTTTTGCCATCAGTTTGGAGACTGCTGGAAGAATACAAATTCCACACCAGTTATTACAGTCCTTCAAGTCGCCTTTCTTCGGGATCTTAATAATAACATCCTTCTTCCACTCTTTAGGGAGAGTTTCGGTTTCCCAACATTCTTGGATAAGGGGGAGAAGAATATCCGCAGTAGCAGTGGCATCCGCTTTAAAAAGTTCCAACGGAATTCCATCTATCCCCGGGGCTTTACCCGCCTCCATCGATTTAATAGCCGCAGTTACTTCCAGCTTAGATGGTGAGCTGGTATCAACTCTGGCTATTTGCGGAATATCTTCTGCTACTAATGAAGATTCAGTCGAAGGTCCAGAGGTGTTATTGAGGACCTCAATAAAGTCTTCTCTCCATCTTCGCAGTTGGTGTTCTTCGGTTACCAGCAGAGACCCATCTTTATCTTTCACAGGATGGTCTGTTGCAAAAAATTTGCCAGTGAATGGATTAATAAGCTTCGCTGTCATTGCGAGATCGGCTTAGCACTGATTTTTTCGAATAAATATTGTTTATTTCGGTTAGCAACGAATATAAAGGGATTACTTAGGAACGAGTGAATATTACTTTTATTGCAACAAACATTTTTAGCTCCACTTGCGATGCGGTGCTCGACTGAAAAATTGAAATTAGGTTGACGTTTCCGCTGTTGGCGGATGTTTTGTTCGGTGTTTGTTTTTGTTTTTTTTTTTAGAGTCGGCGGTGTAAAAGCACTTTTACAAAGAAGGTACTGGCTCTTCACATTTCTAAAATTCTCTTTAAGCTCAATTGGCAAGCCAACATCTGATATTTGTCATCCTTACAGGTAATTTCCGGCCTTTTCACCGACGAAAATGCCGGAAATCATCTGGAATATTATCATTTGGCAACTACTTTTCAGTCACTTTTTGGGGCACTTCCGGGAGTTTCCGCTGAATTCACCCGCCCGAGGATTCATCCCAGGGTAGTGCTGCACCATTCACATTAGCCAAATAGCAGGAAAATTAACGAAAAATGCGAAATTTCCCGTTTCGCACTTTCATAACCAAACTTATGGCCCGCGCAGCTTTGAGCAGTTCATTTTGGTCGATAGTTCACGGTACCTTGCGTTTTTTTCACTTTCCCATATCACTTACAAGCACCACTTTCAATTGCACTTAAAATCGCGACACTAAACTCACTTTTACGCCCGAAAATCGCAAACTTTCAAGAGGTCAACCGCACGCGTTCTTCACTTTGTTTACATGTTCACTGCTTGTCATGACGTCGTTGCTTTGACAGTCCGGCCTGTTAGTAAAGATGGCAGTGATTTATATTACGTTTACACTATCCCCAGATTACTTCATCTGCGCCGGCTGATCTAATATTACGTTTACACTATCCCCAGATTACTTCATCTGCGCCAGCTGAGATAATCTGCGACTGTCAAATACATACAATTTTGAACTCACCACACCCAGATTACGCTGCAGATGAAGTAATCTGGGGATAGTGTAAACGTAATATAATCTGCAACTGTCAAATACATAAAATTTCAAACTCACCACACCCAGATTAAGCCGCTGATGAAGTAATCTGGAGATAGTGTAAACGTAATTTTAGTTTGAATTCAAATGTCAACTCAAATTTCAAGAGAAAACTTAAATCCTTACATATACAATCGGGCAAATTTCCTTTAGCCGGCAAAATTATTTTGTATGTTTACTTTTCCATATAATTACACAAAACGAACATTTTACGGACAGGAAACGAACTTTATGTGCTTCCCAAACTGTAAACTGTTCCAAAACGAAGATCAGTGGCCACGTTTAGACCGTGGAACTAAAAGTCGATTTAACTAAATCATTATAGTGTTAGTACTTGTTGGTGGAGTGTTTATACCGATCATACGGAGAGGTACTTCTTCTTCTTCATTCTCCGTTGACAGCACAGATAAATTTTACAAATATAAATTTTACGACAGAAAAAGACTTTTTCTTGCCCGTGATCACGCACTGCTTTCCTGAAATTGCAAACAAAGCAAACGCCGAACAAAAAAAACGACAACAAAGGAAAAGTCAACCACCGAATCAACATTAGCGATGACAGCGACATAGTCCCAATTTTTTTAGTCCAGTTCCGCATCGCAAGTAGAGATAAGGCAAGTCCGAAACTAACTAAATCGATACGTTTATATCGTCGAGAGTTAGATCGATTTAGTTAGATCTCGAAGATAGTCCCGCGGTCTAAACGTAGTGAGTGTTATATTACGTTACACTGGCTACGTTTATGCCGTGGAATTATGTTTCAGTATTAACTAATTACATCAAACTCACCACGATGTAAACATGTCGGATTAGTTGATTGGACTAGCTCTTAGCTCTACTTGCGACATGGCATTGAACTAAAAAATTTGGATTAGGTTTGTGTTTTCGTTGTTGACGCTTGTTTTTGTCGATGTTTATGTTGTGTTGGAGTCGGTGGTATAAAACCGCTTTCTATAAGAAGCTACTGGGCTCTTTATATTTCTAAAATTCTCTTTAAATCCAGGTGATAAGCCAACATCTGACATTTGCCATATTTAGTACCGGTTGGTATAAACACTCCACGAACTAGAACTAAATCTAACATGATCTAGTTAATACTCCTTTTAGTTCCACGGTATAAATGGGGCCAGTATCCCCAGATTACTTCATCTGCTGCTTAATCTGGGTGTGGTGAGTTTAAAATTGTATGTATTTGACAGTTCCAGATTAAATCAGCCGGCGTAGATGAAGTAATCTGGGGATAGTGTAAACGTAATATTAACGTAATATTAAGCGAGGGTTTCAAACTTCAACACCTGCGCCGCCTGTATTTCAAAACGCAGATTACTTAACCGAGCAAAATTCTTGCACAGACTTTTTATCCAGAGCAGCACAGATCAAATGGTTAGTGTAATTGTGTGGTTGTTGCATGTACGGAGTGGGTATCTTTTACGACCCACACTGTACGAAGCGTCATCATAATCTCGAATGATCGATGACAAAAACATTGATAATGAAGCGGATTCTCGAACCTTCGTTATGTAGTGGAGACCCGAACATCTCGAAAAATCTAGAGTCTTCGCTAATTGACGAAGCATGGACTATAAAACTATAAAAACAAGTAGTCAGACTCGACACTCAGTGGCGGTTGGATCGCTACAAAGCGGAAGGTAGTGCCGTCGTTGTTATTGCTAGTTTTAACGTTTGTTGTTAATACGCGTGTGTAGTTAGTTCGTTTTGTAAATAAAGTGTGTGTGTTTTTCAATCGAAGTGTTTCATTATTCAGCATAAGAATATCTAACGAACCTGTTTTGGTTTCGTGGTTTCGCTCAGTAGAGGAAACATTACAATTGGTGTCAGAAGTGGGATATTCGCGTGCGTGTAGTAAACGTTCGTTTGAAAAGTGAAAGTCGTGAAAGTCGTGCGTGATATTTACGGAAGTGTAAATAAACGGAAAGTTTCGAAAAACTTTAGAGTGAAGCGCCGGGAAGTTCTGAGAGTATAGAACTTGCGCGATTGTCGATTTTGTGAAAGTCGTGCGGGATATTTACGGTGGTGTAAATAAGCACGGGAGGTTTCGAGAAACTTTGAAGTGAAGCGCCGGGAAGTTGCGCGATTGTGTGTGTTTGAGAAACTTCGTAGTGAAGTGCGGGAATATTCTACGCGGGTAGAATTTGCACGACTGACTGTTGGGAACGCTTGAAGTGAAAAACGAACTAAAATGCCGGGTACTCTTTGCGAATTGACAATCGCGGAGATAAGAAACGAACTAGCACGACGGAAATTGTTAACGACGGGAAATACGTCCGCGCTGTATATTCGTTTAGCACAAGCGATAAGAGCCGAAGGACAGGATCCGTGTACGTTCGAATTTCCGGATGAGTCGACAAGAAATCTCGACGAATTGGGAGCGGAACAGGTTTCAACTGGGGACCCTGGCATCCAGCAGCTACTGTCGATGTTCAAGCAATTTAGCGAGCAATTCAAGCAACAAGCAGAGCAACAATCTGAGCGACAAGCAGAGCAATCTGAGCGGTTTGACCGGTTGGAAAAACGACTTGACGAGCGATCCAAGCAACTTGACGAGTTTAGCAAGCGAGTTAACCAGCGATTTGATGAGCAATCCGAGCAATTGCGGAAACAGTCGTCGGAAATATCGAGATTGCTCGACGAGAGGCAACGAGAAACCTCGAAGGAGTTGGAGAACGACCTCACGCAGGATGATGCCAAAGTAAAGGTCGAGTCAGCCGTGGAAAATCTGATGGCGTCAGCTTTCGAGGGACAAACATCCTGGGGCATATGCAGGACACAGCTCGAGGTCGCTGCGGTAACGAACAGCCGGACCGATAGCGGAGAAGTTGCCGAGTGAAATGACACCGCAGATGAACGAGCGGTCAGCTAGTTTTGAGGAGTCGCTAAATGAGACTACAACGGCGTTGATCGTTGAATGAACCGACAACGAAGATGACCGAACCATCGGCAAAGTTGAACGAGCGGTCGGTGAGGTTGAAGGAGTCACCGCGGAGAGTGACAACACAGTTGCAACCGCAGAAGGACAACAGTTTCAAGCCACAATTGGAGGAGCGGTCTGCGGGAGTCTGGAAGCTTAATGGCGAGAAGCTTCGTAGAGACTCCATGAAGTTTAAACGGATGCGGGTGGGCGCCCAGATCGGAAATATGTGTGATGGACTCGAGAATGCTGGAAACTCGGAGAACGATCTGGAACGTGTGGAAACGTCAGGATTCGTTAGGGCCGAACTGTCCGCGAAGGTTTCAAGGGAACCAGTTCTCGACGACGTGGAAGTGTCCTGCGCGCAGTTTGAGGCCGCTGTGATGATGGACAGCAGGAGCGACGACGAGTGTACTGCTGCTGTCGATGAGGCATTGCGATGTCCGATTATGGAGGTGTTGCAGAATAGTCCAACCTCACAGAATGTTTTGTGTGTGGAGCAATCAACGTCGGTCGCCGACTTCGGATGCCGGTTGGATGGCGTACATGGCCTGATCCAAGGACGACCTCGGTGGATATGTGATCGCGTGAAAACGAGGTTCAACTGGAAAGCTCGCTCGATTGTTGTCAGCGACGGTGGTTTCGAATGGTTGTTCAGCGCTCATCGGAGAAAACAAATGTGCTCGTGGGTTCGACAGACCTGGAAGGAACCGGATCAGATGGTTGCCTGGGTGGATAATGTGGTGCGTCGCGTTCCGAAGCGATGTAGGCCAACAGTGAAAATGAAGGCCGTGCATCTGGATAGGATGGCACCGCGTGAGCGGCGTCATGGTGACTTCTGTTCGGGACGAACAGGTCAAACGAGGAGGCAGTGTTGCATGTGCGGAGTGGGTATCTTTTACGACCCACACTGTACGAAGCTTCATCATAATCTCGAATGATCGATGACAAAAACATTGATAATGAAGCGGATTCTCGAACCTTCGTTAAGTTGTGGAGACCCGAACATCTCGAAAAATCTAGAGTCTTCGCTAATTGACGAAGCATGGATTTCCAACTATAAAAGGAAGTAGTCAGACTCGACAATCAGTGGCGGTTGGATCGCTACAAAGCGGGATGTAGTGCCGTCGTTGTTATATTACGTTTACACTATCCCCAGATTACTTCATCTGCGCCGGCTGATTTAATCTGCAACTGTCAAATACATACAATTTTAAACTCACCACACCCAGATTAAGCAGCAGATGAAGTAATCTGGGGATAGTGTAAACGTAATTTTATTGCTAGTTTTAACGTTTGTTGTTAGTACGCGTGTGTAGTTAGTTCGTTTTGTAAATAAAGTGTGTGTGTTTTTCAATCGAAGTGTTTCATTATTCAGCACAAGAATATCTAACGAACCTATTTTGGTTTCATTGTTTCGCTCAGTAGAGGGAGGAATCATTACAGGTCTTAAACTGCTCTGCATAGAGCAGAGCTCTTGGCTCTCGAAGAAAAAAACACGCCTATTATCTTCGAGCACACATCTTGAACACTTGATTAGACTTCACTAGTAAAAGAATAAACACTGAATTAACACTAAACACGAAAAACAAGAACTTAGCACAAAACGCACGAAACCGACTCACCGCCTTCAGCAACCACCAACAACCACTATGCAGCACACTTGCAAGCAGCGATTGGAAACTAGCATGAACAAAACTACAACTCCATGGAGTCGTCTAACGGCATTGCCATTGCAATGTTAATGGTCTAAACTTGACTTATCCAATATAAGAACCTTTTTCAACCATGTACTCTCACAAATTTAACCACTATAATGCCTTGAAATATACATCCACTCATCTGTATTTCCTTCATTTTAGCATTTAGCATTTTCCAACATTATTTACGATAATAGATGGTCGATGATATCGATACACACAACTGCAATCAGCTGATTCTTTCCCACCTTCTATGTTCACCATTCCAATTGATAACAGCTCTTATTTCACCACATCTGTCACTGTCAAGCGTCAGCTGTCAATATTTTCATTTCAAAAGTTTCTCGGGCTCGTGTTTGTTTTCCTTGCGTTGTTGTTGGCGGTGCAGCTGCGGAAATCTTTGTGCGTGAAATAAAGTCGTCAACAGTTGTGTACGAGCCAAACGCAATGTCTTCCGACGAACCGGACTGGCGTAGCGCCCTAATGAGCCGCTTGCAGGAGCGAAACAGACGAGAGGTCGTTAATTACCGAGGCATCGTGACAAACAGTAAGCGCCAATTGAGTCGTCACCTCCTAACCTTGCCCTGCTGCACAAGTGACAACGGTCGCTTATCGCTCCTTATTTTCAACGTCTTTCAGATAATCGCCTCCTGGATCTGGTGGATCAGCTCAAAGCCGACAATCTCCGCTTGTCTGTGCAAATTGAAAAGCTTCGCAGCGGGCTCGGAGGCTCGGGCGGCAGCGACACAGCTGCTATTGCAGCACTCGAAAAGAAACTGCTGGCGCAGCAGGAGGAGCTCACCGATTTGCACAAACGCAAGGGCGAGAACTCTCAGCTGATTGTCGACCTGAACGTGCGGGTAGAGAAACAGAATAAGCTGCTACAAGAGAAGGATGCCAGGTGAGATGGAGTCCGTTTTGGCGGCCGCTTGACCAGCTGACCAATTTGTTTATGTGCTTGCAGCTTGGCCGAGCAACAGGCTGTCAACCATAGTCTCAGGGCGGAGGTGCAAATGTTGAACTCCAGCCTGCAGGAGCTCAAGAGTCTGAACACTGTCCTGCGAGATGAACACACGGCCCTACAACTGGCGTTCGCCTCGCTCGAAGACAAGCTGCGCAAAGTTCAGGTGAGTGATGACGGCCGGGCGCGAAACAAAAGTGAAAGTGATTCCGATTAGATAATGGCATTGTTTTCAAATGACTGGCCAGCGTCTGTGAACAGATGATCTTTGATAGCGTAACACAGTTGAAATGGGTGACCGGTTTAGGTTGCGATTAGGACACATTTCGAAGTACTGTCACGGATGAAATAAAAACTGGAAATGTAATTCGACGGTGAACATCTAACAAAGATGTCGGTAGATTGTTATTGGTATTCCGATTTCAAAGTTTTTGTAGCTTCACGTAGTGTTACAGGTGTACTCCGTAGCCGTGTGGTCACCGGTCTACAATGTTGCATCCAAAGAGACAGGTTGAATCCTCGGCATGTTAATAAAAACTGTCTGTGGGTACTACTAGAACTCCCACAACGCTTCGTGTTGCACACCTAAGCAATTGCATTCCAACAACTGGCGTTGGCAAGCTATAGTTCACTGTAAGAGCCCTTGTAAAACCAACGAGGCAGAAAGGGTTGGTTGCCATTCCATTTGGTGGTACTTACTACAACTGATAACTCTGTGCAATGCGCTGGCCTACTTAATAGACAATTTATTGAACATCCAACCATAGAAACGAAGGTTGGTTTTCGTTCCTGTGGCAGCCGGCTCTTCGTACCGGAACGACCCGTTTTTCAACGGTCAAGAGCTGCCAAACCCCCTCGATGCAAGAAAAACTGCAGTATTTGAAGCATCGCTACCACAACAATAACAACCAAATCTTTTCGAACAAAGTTGCTTCAGCCATCAAAAATGCTAAGAACTCCAAAGCTCTAGGACCAGAAGGCATATCGCTGTTCATGCTGAAGCACCTCGACATGCCGGCAATTGACTACATTACGACAGCCTTCAACCTCTCCGTTTCATCGTCCATCGTTCCCGAAATATGGAAGCAAGGTAGGGTGATTCCAATTTTAAAACCCGGGAAAAAGCATATACAAGCCGACTTCTACTGTCCCATCACCCTATTGTCTCCAGTTGCAAAAACACTGGAAGCTGTTTTACTTCCTTCATTTGCGACTCATATTCAGCTGGCTGACCACCATCATGGTTTATGGAAAATGTGCAGCACGACAACGGCCTTGGATGTCATAACATGATGCATCCACAACGATCTTAACGAGGCTCGTCCATGTCACAGAACCATTACGGTAGTACTTGACCTATCGAAGGCATTCGGTACGATCAACCATTCGCTTCCTCTTCTGTCTGACATCAACAACAAGATGTCCCTCAAGGAGAAATCTTTTCATCGACCTTGTTTAATTTTTACCTCGATGGAATTCCCACACCTCCAACAGGAATCCAGATAGCAACAGGGAACAACATCACTCAAATGTGTGCGAGGATAGACAACTATATTCACGACCTTAACACCGTCTTCGTCAGGAAGAACTTGAAGTTTCAGTTCCAAAATCCACCGCAACATCCTGGACTAAAGAAGTAAAAATGCAGCTAAACATCTCGGTAGATGGTCCTTCAATCTTTCTCTGGTTACTGTTAACTCTTTGTGGGGCATGGGGCATAGGGCATTAACCACGCCGACTTCCCACCTCATCGTTCCTGCGGCAGCCGGTTCTACGCACCGGAGCGACCCGTTTTTACAACGGCCAAGAGCTGCCAAACTCCTTCAATGCAAGAAGGACGTATGTTCGTGTGTTACATGCAGTATCTGTTTTTTATGTTTATTGGGAGCAACACATCTCGGCACAACTGCTCTCAATACTACTTCACCGCGCCGGCATCGAATACAACCCAGGTCCTTGGATCTGCTGCGTATGCAATAGAGAGCTGCATCCCAATGCAACGTCAGTGAGATGCAACTGTTGCGACGAGTGGTGCCACCTGAGAAACTGCTCCGGTCTAAACCATCACAGGCACTGGAATCCTTCGTTTACCGCCAATCAGTGTAGAAACCGTCCACAAGCAGCGAGCTCATCAAACACGCCTCACTTTCCTACACCAGTGAGCACCCATACGAGCTTTCAGTTAACGCCAACGACTCCTGCGAATAGACCCAGTAGGATTCCCCAACAAAACAACCTCACGCCTGCACCACCGATCGCAATTTTCGATACGCTCTCACTCGTCCAACTAAATTGCAACGGGCTGCAAAGCAAAATTGCCGAACTCGCTTCATTCATGGACAGACCCGCATTCAAGTTGGAGCCATCCAGGAGACGAAACTACAATACATCCCAATTCGTCCCTCAACGCTCATGGAAATTACATCATCATAAGGAAAGATAGGCTGACCAACGCTGGAGGAGGACTTGCCTTCATCATTCACCACTCCGTACAATACCGGGAAATAGATGTCACTAACAACGACACCACCACGGAAGTGCAAGCCATCGCCTTAAAATCAGGCAATGTTGATATTGAAATTTACAACATTTACATTCCACCGATATCCAGTTGTCCCCCTGGCTACCATGTAAATATCAACACTTTCCTCAATGGTCAACACCGTCTCTTGCTTGGTGATTTTAACGCTGACGAAAAGTACAAACTGAGCATTACTGCAGTCCAGGAAACAAATTGGCTTGGCAGCGAGATTAATGACAAGAAATCGCACACAATTTTTACAAGTGGCAAACCATCGGGCCGCAAGGAGTTTGGAGTAGCATTTATAGTGGACAATCACCTCAAACCGCATATTACTGACTTCAAACCCATAAATGAACGGCTGTGTGCGATTCGCATCAAGACTCGATTCTTCAATCTCTGGCTCATCAATGTGCATGCCCCCACTGAAGTTAAAGAAGACGCAGTAAAAGACGAGTTCTACGCCCGCCTTGAAACTCTCTTCGACTCACTTCCAACAAACGACGTCAAATTGCTGCTGGGAGACTTTAACGCGAAAGTCGGGAATGAAAGTTGGCATCGGGGGACCTCTGGAGGCCACAGCCTCCATGAAGAATGTAACGATAACGGCCAGCGACTTATCGACTTCGCCTGCAGCAGGAATCTAGTCGTAAGCTCTACGTGTTTCCCGCATCGACGCATTCACAAGCAGACCTGGAAGTCTCCAGACGCACATACCGTCAACCAAATTGACCACGTCCTCATTTGCAGGAGATGGGCGTCTAGTGTCATGGATGTCCGCTCCTATCGAGGAGCAAACTGCGACTCAGATCATCACTTGGTGAAGACGACCTACAGATGTAGAATCTCCTCAATGCAGCAGTCAAGAATCAGCCCTCCCAAAATCTTTGCGGTTGATAAGCTCTTGAGTGATGCTACAGCGGTGGCGTATACTACCGCCCTTGAGGAAAAACTATCACCTATGCTACACAACACAGGCGTCCATGGGTTCTGGGAAGAACTCAAGGGTACCATCAAGGATGTCGCAGAGAAGGTCGTGGGATATAAAGCCCGGCGAGCGCGAAATGACTGGTTCGACGAAGAATGCAAAAATTCACTTGACGCGAAAAACGAGGCCTACAGACAATGGATTCAACGAGGAACCAGAGCCAGAAGAGAAAAATATGACGAGCTACGGCGAATATCGAATAGAATAATTAGACGTAAGAAACGTAAATACTTTGACGAGCAGTTGCTGAACATAAACGAAAACTTAGCTAATAGGAACACCAGACAAGCGTACAAACTAGTAAATACAATTAAGAACGGCTACCAACCCAGGACTAGCCTTTGTAAGGACAAGGATGGAAACATCATCAGCGACACCGATGGTATTAACAAACGATGGGCCTCTTATTTTGAACAGCTTCTAAACCGACCATCTAACATCCCCACACAGGAAGCTCTCGATGATATTGTTGATCTAGGCCCACCCATTCAACCTCCGACAGTAGAGGAAGTTGATCTCGCGTTGCGGTCACTAAAACGAAATAAAGCGCCGGGCGCTGACGAGATCCCAGCTGAACTGCTAAGATTCGGTGGAACGAGTCTAGTTGATGCCATACATCAATTACTCCTGCGAGTATGGGAGAACGAGGAGATCCCAGACGATTGGCGCAGAAGCATCATCTGTCCAATTCATAAAAAGGGAGATAAACTGCGGTGTGAGAATTACAGGGGCATCTCACTAGTTTGTACGTCCTATAAAATTTTGACGAAAATTCTGGAAAATAGAATAAAACCGTACGCAGAACGAGTCATTGGCGAATATCAAAGCGGTTTCAGACCTGGTCGCTCCACAACCGATCAGCTCTTCTCAGTCAAACTGATACTCCAGAGGTGCTGGGAATACAACGTAAACGTATACCAAATCTTTGTCGACTTCAAGCAGGCATACGACAGTATCGATCGTGGAGTACTGTACAACATCATGCTGCAATTTGGTATACCAGCAAAATTAGTGCGACTGACAAAGATGACGATGACCAACTCCGTCTCACAAGTCAGGATCCAGAATAGACTTACTGATCTATTTGAAACACGCACTGGTTTGAAACAGGGCGATGGACTGGCACCGACGCTCTTCAACCTAGCACTGGAATACGTTATTCGGGCCATGAATATGGACAACAGCAAGACGCTACTCATCAAGTCGACACAATTAGCAGCGTGCGCCGACGACATCAACATCATGTCCCGAAGATTGGCTGACGCAGAAGAACTTCTGCATACGCTCGATACCGCTGCAAAGGAAGTTGGATTACGTATTAACGAGGGTAAAACTAAAATAATGTTGCAATCGGTGACAAGGACACCTGCACAACCGAGCATCAACGTGGGGGACCTCAACATCGAGTTCGTGAACAACTTCATCTACCTGGGTTGCAACCTGTCAAGGGACGCCAACGAAACTGACGAAATCAAGCGACGGATACAGTTAGCTAATAAGACTTTTTTCTCGGTTCTCCCCATAATGAAATCGAAACATGTGCACAGAAACACGAAGCTCCGCGTGTACAAAACCATTATACGACCAGTGCTATGCTATGGCTGCGAAGCATGGACCCTAACTCAAGCCTCCGAAAACATGCTAGACACTTTCGAACGTAAGGTTCTACGGCGAATTTTCGGGGCTGTTTGCGATCGAGATGGATGGCGCATCCGGTACAACCATGAGTTGTATGAAATGTACGATGAGCTGCAAGTCTCGAAAATCGTCAAACTACAACGACTTCAATGGGCAGGGCATGTACAAAGAATGGACGATGATCGCATGCCTAAGAGAGTAATGAATGCAGAACGAGTCGACGGAGCGAGACTGCGAGGACGACCGAGATCTCGTTGGGAGAGCTCAGTAGGTGTGGACGCCGCGCAGCTGCTGGGCTCCCAAAATTTGAGGACGCGGTCACGTGACCGAGATAATTGGAGGACAATGATCCAGGCGGCCAAGGCCCGACGTCGGGCTGTCGCGCCACGATGATGATGATGATGAACTCTGGCACTCACATCTTAACAACGACGCCAGAGGTATAACCATTGCTGAACAACTTGATGCCTCAGACTTCTGTACACTGAATAATGATACGCCCACCCGTATTGCCGGTACCTGTTCTAGTTCACCAGACATCACGATTGCTAGTGCTAGCCTCATAAACAATACACAATGGGAGCCGGTCCTTACACTATCATCGGACCACCTATCGATCGTGATAAGGCTTGACAAACCGAGAGATGTTATATCTGTCGAACACCGCACCTTTGTCAACCACAACAAAGCTGACTGGAATGGGTTTACTGATTATACAAGTGCTAAATTCCTCGCCCTGCCAACTCCCACCGACGTACGTAAGGCCGAGTCCAATATCAGGAAAGTCCTCAATAAAGCGGCTGCGAAATTTATTCCTGCAGGACGCATTCCTAAAATTAGGCCAAACTTTCCTACCACAGCCGCCAGATTGGCAGACGAGAGAGATAACATCAGGAGCACTAACCCAGACGATCCTAGAATTCATGAACTGAACTGTGAAATCCAAAGACAAGTGGCCGAACATAAGAGGTCAAAATGGAGTTCGCATCTGAATGAATGCAACCTAACAACAGGTATTAACAGACTATGGTCGACAGTCCGTGCCCTCTCTAATCCACCGAAACAGATGGGAAATGTCGCCATACAGTTCGGAGAAAACTCAATCTCCGACCTTGCCCATTGTGCAATTCGCTTCAATAGGCAGTTTATTGAACATCCTCCACCAGACAGGCAAACGCGCATAATCCGAAGGAGGATCCACAACCGAACTACCGACAACATACCTGTCTTCACCACGGACGAAGTGGCTGCAGCAATCAGGAAAGCGAACAACTCTCTCTTGGGACCTGATGGAATCTCAATGACAATGCTTAAACAACTCGACACACCAGCTATTGAGTGATATGAATTTAGCCTGTCTGCTATCATATCCACTGTTAACGATGGTTCTGCTTCGATCACATCCTTCAAGGATTATTCATTTAACTCGTCTGGACGACCCGAACGCGGTGCATCCTCCAAGGTTGTGCAGCCCTGGAGCTTTCCCTGCCCATGCTATCGCTAAAGCTCAAGATCGCATTCGTAATTGTCCGGTGATTTCATATATAAAATCCATTCATAACACACATAAAAATGAAACGAATACACCGGACAATTACGAATGTTATCTTCAGCAACATGGGGAGGGGAAGCTTCATGAGTACGTTTCATGTGAATGTTTCTCTTCGGTAAGTGTTCACAATCAAAGCAACAGCACAAGCGTCAGCACCAGCACAAGCGTCAGCACCAGCTTTCACTCTGTGGTCGCCCTAATATTACGTTTACACTATCCCCAGATTACTTCATCTGCAGCGTAATATTACGTTTACACTATCCCCAGATTACTTCATCTGCTGCTTAATCTGGGTGTGGTGAGTTTAAAATTGTATGGATTTGACAGTTCCAGATTAAATCAGCCGGCGCAGATGAAGTAATCTGGGGATAGTGTAAACGTAATATAATATTACGTTTACACTATACCGTGATTACTTCATCTGCGCCGGCTGAATTAATCTGCAACTGTCAGATACATACAATTTTAAACTCACCACACCCAGATTACGCAGCAGATGAAGTAATCTGGGGATAGTGTAAACTTAATATAAGAATAGAAGGTGCATTTGATTTTCCATGGAAATTTGCCTCTTTATTGTTGCTCAGAAAATGTGGTCAAATGCAGAAATTTGCTCTGAAAAAACGGTTGTGTACCGAAATTCGCTTGGGAAAAATTGGTCACGCTATGTATGAATCAGTAACACCAGCAGCAGCTGGCTCCATATCAATGAAGGCGCATGAGAACGCTGTGGTATCTGAAAAATTACTCTTGGACTGTCGCCAACCATACATTTTAATCCCCTAAAAAATGTATATTTTGAAAATCAAAACGGGCAGTTAGGGAGGGCCATAAGTAATTTCGGTCTGATAGATTTATGAAAATATTGAAATGTGTTGATGGGCGAGTAGCTAAGTCTGCCGGCTTCAGTTGACGTGACGTACAATTTTACGTGATGAGTTTATGAGCAGCACTTGTCCTTTTTGAAACGTTTGCAGTTCATGTACATTGTGTTTACTAAGAAAATATTATTTGTTTGGATTTTCATTTCAAAAAGGATGCGGCTGAAGACAGCATTATGAGAAAATTTATCCAAAGTTTATTTGGACGAGCTGTCATACTCGTAATTTTAGCTACAATTTTCTATCGATTTGTATATTAGCACGTGGTAAATTTCATTCAAAACAATTTGCTAGACTTGATGGAATTTTTAAGACGCGGGATGGTCGTCGCACAGTGTTGGATGCTTGGAAGATTTAAAATTAAATTTGTTTCAAAATAAAGTGAAATTTGTAATTGAACGGGCAAAATGCCCGCCAATATACGGGCACAGCATGTAATACTAGACAGTGCAAGCTGATGTTAAAAGGGTAGGTCTGTTCGGTACTCAGATTTCAGTACCGGTTTTTCGCTTTTTCTGAGTACCGGTATTGCAATAATTGGTATTAATATCCATACGAGTATTTTATTAGGGTTGGCAACTAAGTACTTTCGCTTTTCATTGATAGATAGCGTTGCTTTATTTTTTGTATAACATATGTTAGTGCTGTACTTTGCCGTTTGTCACGTGATACTTGTCACATTGACGTAACTTTAGAAGCAAGTAGTGCGTGATTTTTATTAAAGCTATTAGTTGCGGGTTAATTTTAAATGGAGTGCAGAAGCGAACATTTTCGGCATATCTTACTTTTTTATTTCCGTAAAGGAAAGAAAGCTGCTGCGGCTCACAAAGAGATATGTGAAGTTTATGGTGCTGATTGCTTAACAGAGCGCACGTGTCAGAATTGGTATAAGAAATTCCGTTCTGGAGATTTTTCCCTCAAAGATGAGCAACGTTCTGGTCGGCCTACTGAAGTTGATGATGACCAAATCAAAGTTATAATTGAAGAGGATCGTCATATAACTGTTCGAGAGGTTGCGAAGAGGCTACATGTATCGCACACAACAATTGAAAAACATTTAAAATGTCTTGGGCTAGTTAAGAAGCTTGATATTTGGGTACCTCACGAATTGAAAGAAATTCATTTAACACAAAGAATCAACTGTTGCGATATGCACCTTAAACGAAATGAAACCGACCCTTTCTTAAAAAGAATCATCACTGGTGATGAAAAATGGGTCCTGTACAGTAACAAAGTTCGAAAACGATCATGGAGCAAACACGATGAACCAGCACAAACCACATCGAAAGCTGAATTGCATGCAAAAAAGATCATGCTGTCAGTTTGGTGGGATTACAAAGGTGTTGTGTTTTTTGAGCTGCTTTCAAGGAACCGAACGATCAATTCTGATGTTTACTGTCAACAACTAATGAAACTGGATGAAGCAATCAAAGAAAAACGGCCAGAATTGTCAAATCGGAAAGGTGTAGTGTTCCACCATGATAATGCAATGCCTCACACATCTTTGGCAACTCGTGGGAAACTATTGGAGCTTGGCTGGGAAGTGATGCCACATCCCCCATACAGCCCTGATCTGGCACCATCTGATTACCATTTATTTCGAAGTTTGCAGAATTTTTTGAATGGTACAGCTTTCACAAATGAAGATGACCTTCACTCGCACCTGGTTCAGTTTTTTGCTGATGAGGACCAGAAATTTTATGAGCGCGGAATCATGCAGCTGAAAGAAAGATGGCTAAAGGTCATTGAGCAAAATGGAAAATATATAATTGATTAAAAACTATTCATTGTTCAAAAAAAAGTGTTTTATTTTATACTACAAAACTGAAAGTACTTAAAATAGTTGCCAACCGAACATAAAAAGCTGCAAGTGAAGACGAAAGCAACCCGGCTTGGGTGGTTTTTTTTTCACCTACACGTTCTTCTTCGGGTTTGAGGCATTCGTCTTGTATTTCCACGATCAGCACTGAATTCCTCTTTTCAATAAGGCATTCATCCCTACTTCCAACAGAAGAATTACCCTTGACGACCTAAAGTTGAATAAGTGTGGACATACTCATTCTACCGTGAGGAATTTTGAAACGTTATGCAGTGATACTGAGTGCAAGTTCAACCATGCATTCACGTTTTTAACGTTTTTGGAAAAAATGCGTCTTTTTTTGTTAATAGTGTATTATATGGGTTGAAAAGTCCCGGGATTTTTAATGAAAACAAGCTTTTTTGGGGCAAAGTTATATTTATTCTTCAACGTAGTTGCCTTCGAGGGCGATACACTTGGTATAGCGATTTTTTAACATTTCGATGCCCTTTCTGTAGTACGAAACGTCCAAGCCTTCGAAATACGCCTCGGTTTCCGCGATGACTTCCTCATTCGATCTGAATCTCTTTCCCTGGAGCCACCGCTTGAGGTTTGGGAACAGATTCGCTGGGGGCCAAGTCTGGAGAATACGGTGGGTGAGCAACCAATTCGAATCGTAATTGGTCTAATTTGGCCATCGCTTTCAAGGACGTGTGTGACGGTGGTTATCGTGATGGTATAGAACTTCGCCATATGGGTCCGTTTTTTCTTTATTTCGTCATTCAGTTTGTCCAATAACGCTGCATAATACTCTTCTGTGACTGTTCTTCCCTTCTGCAGGTAATTGATGAAGATTATATCATGCGCATCCCAAAAAACGGAGGTCATAACTTTCCCGGCCGAGCGTTGGTCTTTTGGCCGCTGCCTATTGGACTCAGGCGTATGGTAATGGACCCATGTTTCATCCATCGTCACAAAAAGTCGAAAAAAGTCCGCTCGATTACGCTGCAACAACGCCAAACCGGCCGCTGAATCATCAACGTGCTGCTGTTTTTGGTCGCCGGTCAGCAAACGCGGCACCCATCGCGCCGATAGCTTTTGCATCTCCAATAGATCGTGGAAAATGTAGCATGCCCGTTCTTTTGAGAAGCCCACGGACTCAGCTAAATCGCGGAACTTCACTTTACGATCATTCAAGACGAAGCCTCTTTCGGCCTTCCAGAGCGAGGCGCGTCTTTGGTGCTTGTACGACCCATTTTCAATTCACTAAACCACCGATAAGCTGTTGTTCTCGAAGGAGCAGATGTGGGATAACATTTCTGCAACCATTGCAATGAATGTTCAGAAGTTTTTTTCCCCATCGAAACACAATGTTTGATCAAGATGCGATGTTCCTGTTTTTCCATTTTTTTTACGAAGGCGAAAGTATCGCCACTCAAACGACTGTAGCTTACGAGTACAAGCAAATGGACGAAATGTCATGAAACTTCATACATAAACTAGTGATAGATGAGCCTCTCGAAATAAGTTATGTTAATTTTCTAGTGGTGCCACCTTTTAAAAAATCCCGGAACTTTTTAGCCCATGTAGTATGGGGTCTACCATTAAGAACGTCCGAACTTTGAAATTGAATAAAACAAAAAGTATTAGGCCAAATTTCAATCGGAAACCTTTATTCGATGGATAACTTTATGCCATTTAAGATTTAAGCAAAATATCGTTCAAATGTCCGCCTCGACTAATCTCGCACTGTGCCACCCTCTCCTTCCAACTTTCGATCACCCTGTGACACATTTCGGCTGGTATGCCCGCAATGACATCGCGGATGTTGGCTTCCAGGTCATGCAAAGGCGACTCATGAACGACACGTGGATTTTCAGCACTCCAATACCGGCAATTTTGCTTATTCACAAAGCCATTAAGCCAAAAATGAGCCTCATCTGAGAAGATTATTTTTCGATGAAAGTCAGGATCGGCTTCCATCTCTTCCAAGGCCCGATCCGCAAACTCCCGACGCAAGCGATGGTCATTGGGCTTGAGTTCTTGTGTCAATACCATCTTATATATGGGTGTAGACGCAAATCATTATGTAAAATACGCCAGGTTGTCATGGGAGACAGTCCGAGTTCGGAAGAACGGCGAGAAACGGATAAATTGTCGTTCACTTCAACACTTGCCTTAACGGCTGCGATATTTTCTTCACTGCGCGCATTTCGTACACGGGTTCGAGGCCTCTGGTCGTGAAGAGTAAATTCCAATTCAAACTTATTCACTAAACGGTGTATAGCTCGGTCGTTAGGCGCGGAATGGCGACCATGCTTGAAACGATAAGCTCTTTGAGTTTTGACAATCGAACACGACTTTCGATAATAAGTTTGAACAATTTCCAAACGTTGTGGGAGCGTGAACCTATTCATAGTTAAATGGCAGAAGGCAGACCTCACTGAAAACAAATGACTTGAAATGTCAAATATTGATAAGCAAATATGGCCACAGGGTGATATCAAAGTTCGGACATCCCTATTGGTAGACCCTATATAAAGTAGAAACTGCCACATTAAGGTAGCTGGTAGCACAGCGTGTATATTATTTCAGAAGATATTATTATCGATGCATTTTGTCGTGCAAGAGATTTCCAAGAAGGACAAATCGATGCTGTCTATTCGTTTGACGAATCACCGGAAATGTTAGGGGATTCAGATAGTGATTTCATTGATATTCGTCTTGCTAGAAATCCCAGCCCCAATCAATCCAATGCACCGGTGCTACAAACTCATGGCTTAAAAAACGGTACAACTTCAAAAACCTAGTACTATAAAACCGGGTAAAAAAACCGATTCTCAAAAAACCAGGTCTAAGGCCCGGTGAAAAAAAAATGGGTAAAAACCGGTACTCGAAAACACCGGCTCATGGTTGAGAAAAACCGATACTCAAAAACCCGATACTGAAACTGAAACGAGTACCGAAAATACCGGGAAACCGCTCGCAATATTGGCACCAAGAAAAACTGAAAACCGTTGCTAAAATCTGGGTACCGAACAGGTCTAGGCATAACCGCAAACATGTCATATATATTTTATATATATAATTTACATTCAGGGTGGCAGGAACTAGCAATTATTTTTTAACGTTGACTAAGTTACTACCACATATTCGCAAATATGTTAGCTAGGTACGAATATACATGACTAAAAATACACAAACTGAGTCTAGGTTAGGTTAAATGGCTGCGGTGCTTACCACACACATGGACCGCAGCACCGGGAATTCATCACCCGACCATCCTAATCAATAAACCAGCCAGAACTTTAAATGAAGCGGTTGAGCTTGCCAATATTAACATTAGCCAAGTCGTCTAATTCAGTGAAGAAGTGGGCTCCCAGAAAAGCCCTCCTCCTTCTTGACAAAGCAGAGCAAATGCATAGGAGATGGAAAACGCACTCCTCCTCATCATCGCAGCTTGTACAGAAGCCATTGTAGGGGAGGCGAAGCTTCCTAGCGTGCTCACCAATCACGCAGTGCCCAGTGATGACTCCCACAGCCGCTCTGATGTGCTGCCTTGTGAGTGACAGCAATTTAGCTGGTCGGCTAGAATCCTATCTAGGCCACAGCGACTTTGTTGAAAGACATTGTAACGGACGGTTTAGTGGGCATCCGAAGATGCCCGTGGGGACAGAGCCTAAGATAGCATAGTGACCGTGAAGGTCGGGCCGTGCCATTGGCAAAGAAAAAGGACCCTCAACGAAATAAGCAGTGGCCTATGCTTGCTGTAGCTCAGTTCGGGAGATGTGGGTGGGGTTTTCGCCGCTCGTTGCCCCTGTCCTTTACATATTAACAAAAATTCATAGGCCTGGGGAAAACAACACAAACAGGGGAGGCAAAAATGGGGAATAACAGAAATTTAGGTGATAAGGATGGAATGGTTGGCGGACATATCAGATCAGATGTAATGGGACCCTCGGCCTCTGGTTTCGTACCACCAACAGATCACTACTCATCAGGTGCTGCTTCGATCTGCCGGTGGGAGCAGCACTACCAGGATATGGTCCATTGCAAGTGGTTCATTACAACATGTGTATTCATTTGACCATCTAGAGTTGGTCTTGATAATCGCTTCGGATTTAATGGTTAGTTTGCAAGCAGCGATATGTATTTTAAAAGTTTCGACGAATTTTTCCAGCCAAGTTTGTTGTCTCCTGTCTGGCAAGTTCGTCTGCTTTACAGTTACCAGCGAAACCATTGTGGCTCAGAATCCAGCATAAGAAAATGATAAATCATCTCCGTAAGAAGAGAGCAACATCCCGAAGTCAGGCCCCTTTCGAGTGATTTAATCACAGCTTGGCTGTCTGTAAAATTTGTTATATCTCTAATTGATACTGCGTGACGTCCAAACCAGTTTAGGGCTTCTGTAATCGCCATAATCTCTGTCTGAAAAACACCACAGTAAATAGGGAGACTGAACGAGAGGCTTAGGTTCAGCCCATCACAAGAAACTCCAGTGTCTACTCGCTTGTCCGTTTTAGATCCATCTGTGTATATTTCTAATGACCTGTGCAGCGGAAGCACGTTTCCTTCCCATTGACTGCGTGATGGTATCAGGCTGACAAAGTTCGTGTCAAGGGCATATTTTGGAGCCGTAGAGTCAGTCAGTCGTTGCCGGAATAATTGGGTTATTGAGATTAGGAGCGTGTCCAGAGTTTGAAATAAGCCACTGACCACACTATCACGTAGCTGAATGGCCGCACTTGCGGTGCCTCAATAGGCAAGTCGTGGAGTGAGCTGAAAGCGATGGCGATGAACAGGACGAGGTGGAAAGTAGGCGTGGGTAATGGCCTATGCCCCACAAGGGGTTAACAGGAACCAGAGAGAAGGAGAGATCCCGTTCCAGACAAATAGCGACGGTATCGGTATCGCTGTAGGATGGAATTAAGTAAGTCTTAAGAGGTTTTTTTTTTAATTAGGATGCAAGACCGGGGTTCACCCTGGTTTTTGATAAACTAAACAGTATGATTCAGGCCACGCACGCGATCCCCCACAACCATGGGTACTGTCTGTTTGTCTAGTCCAAGCTAGTGCGTAGCTACCAGTTAGCTCCTCAAACATGGTAACGTTATACTGGGTTCTTGGCCACGTCGGTATTTTTGAGAAAGAACAGGCTGATGAGCTGGCGAGGATGGCTTCGGACACGCCCTTTTGTGGACCTGAACCCTTTTGAGGGGTTTCGCTAAGTTCCGTCACTAAATATTTTACATTAGGTGTACTGAGACCACCGTCCAATGGGACTATCTCCCAGGCCGAGGTAAGCCAAGATATTTTACGTATTCATATCTGATTTCGCAGTAGGACTTGTGAACTTTTAAAAATGAAGGGTAACAGGGTAAGAAGCATTTGTGGCCTCCTAACCATACATTCTTGCCCAAGAAGTCATTTAATAATCATGGCTATAGTATCGGACGCTAGCTGTCGTTTCTCCGAGGGCGATGATGCAACGTCACTGCACGTTCTTTGCGAATGTGGGGCATTGGCTTAACCCTGGCCAAGTACACCTTGGCATCGCCTTTTCTGAAGCAGATGACATTGCTTCGATCCCGCTCGCTCTTATAAGCAAATTCATTAGCGCGATCAAACTTGATCGACAGGCCTAGGCTTGTTGCCAGACCTAGGGCTATAGCACAATAGATCGTTTGGCCTCGGTGCTAGTGGGCCTTTTTGAGCCCGCAGCCTCTCTCTCAATCTATTGTAATCTAACCCAGGGTATTTGAATTAATATAACGTCCTCTCCGCTACGCGCCAGACGGAGTAAAAGAGCAGCCGATGCCGCCTTGGAGTGGTGGAGATTGAGGCATTTTGAACGTCTCCACCACAATCATATCCGTGTCATCGTCAAGATCAGACCGCAACAACACGTCCAGGAGAGCGCGTTTCGTTATGTCCTCTAGGACAATGAGATCAGAGGATAGATATATAAAGTCGTCCCCCACTTTTAGATCTATAGGCGCGCATGAAGTGGTGGTTTCGTGTTACTGGCATACATCCTGTCCATTTAGTTGGCTTCTACATCATGCCGGGAAAGGTTGTAGCTTATGCGTATGCACCAAACCACAGGGATGCAATTTAGGAAAATTTATCTTGTGGCTAGTAATTGTAAGCACAAAGCTCTGAAATGTTAGCCTCCTGTAACGTTTCCATACCCCGTCGCGTCCCTTACCTACAAACACAAAAAAAAAATGATTTTGTGAACAATCGGAGAGTGGTAATTGATTGCCACTGAATGCAAATAAATTCAATTGATTTCATGCCCGTCCGGTCCTATTCCCCGTGATTAATACAATCAATTTCATTGAGTAACTACAGTAGCCGCTCGAAAATTAGAAAAAAAAAGTTTTGGCCAATTCTAATTTCCAAGATTTTCTAATTTCCAAGCGTTTTGAAAAAATGTCGAAAAAAGTGGTCCGTAAGTTAATGTAAAAAGAATCGTCTTAAGGTTTAATGTAAGTTTGTTTATTAAGAGGTAAAAGCATATATGTAAATGAAACATGAAGCAAACAATTATGTGGTGAAAAATTCACTTATTTTTGATTGTCTTTTGCCAACATTTGCTGACAAGTTTACGGCTTTGTCGCGAATATTTTAAATCGCAAATATTTCGGATGTCGTTACATTATTTTCTTTAGCCTAGCAAAGCAAGCGATTGGAACAATTAATTGCCTCTGCATGTGAAACGCGGGCATCAACCTCCTCGTCGTCAGAGTCGCAACTGTTGGTTGAAATCGAATTTTCATCAACTTTGTCATCATTCCACTCTTCGAACTCCGTGGACGTTACTTCCTACATATTGTAAATAAGGGACCTTTATATTGTCTATTCTATAGTTTGAATTTGTCGTAATTTACCTGTCCCTGAAGTTGAAACAATTGTATTTTCTTTTGCCGGAGCCTTAGGTTAGCCACGGGAATATTGTCTTCCTCTTCAAAATCGCTTTCGTAATTCACATTCACACTAGCGGAATCTAGTATACCCACGATCTTTCTCCAACTCAAGAGGCGAAACTCATGGCAGTCGTTGCAAGCTTTCCTTCTTTTTCTGTTGAGGGCCTAGGACGTACGAGTCTTGTACAACACGTCATCGATGTCGGCGGCAGCAGGCCAATTAAGCAGAAACATTTTGCAGTCTCCCCCGCCATCGAAAAGCACCTCTTTGCAAAAATTGAAAGGATGCTTGCAATGGGTGTCATTGAAGAGTCCACCAGTCCTTGGTCTTCGCCTGTCACCCTTGTAGTGAAGCCCGGTAAGGTCCGGATGTGTCTGGACGCTCGAAAAGTGAACGACGTCACGGTCAAGGATGCTTATCCTTCGCCTCTGATCGATGGTATACTAGGTCGACTCCCCAAAGCCGAGGTTATCTCGAGTCTCGACCTAAAAGACGCCTTTTGGCAAATACCACTCGACCCAGAGTCAAGGGAGAAGACGGCCTTCACTGTTCCAGGTCGGCCATTGTATCAATTCGTAACGATGCCGTTCGGATTGTGCAATGCTCCTCAGACCATGCAGAGGCTAATGGACCGAGTCGTTCCAGCTCATCTGCGCCACCAGGTTTTCATTTACTTGGATGACCTGCTGATAATTACGGAGACATTCGAGGAACATTTTGAGATCCTACAGGAATTGGCTCTTTGTTTTCGCAAGGCCGGTTTAACCCTTAACGTTGAGAAGAGCAAGTTCTTCAAGAAGCAAGTTCATTATTTAGGCCATATAATTGGGAACGGAACAATCAAAACAGATTCGGAAAAAGTCCGTGCTATTGCCGAAATTCCAAGGCCGAGTTCGGTAAAACAGATGCGTCGATTTCTCGGATTATGTGGGTGGTACCGTCGATTCGTGCCCAACTTCGCGTTATTGTCAGCTCCGCTGACAGACATGCTTCGCAAAGAACGTTTCACTTGGTCCGAAGAAGGACTGAAGGCTTTTGGGGCTTTACAAGATAGCTTGTCGTCTGCTCCCGTTTTGCATAGCCCGGATTTTGCAAAACCTTTCGCTATCCATTGCGATGCGAGCCAGTCTGGCATTGGAGCAGTATTAGTTCAGCTAAACGATGACGGAGCTGAAGTCCCAATAGCCTTTATGTCGAAAAAGTTCAACTCGGCCCAAAAAAATTATTCAGTCTCTGAGCAGGAATGTCTGGCAGCGGTGCTGGCGATTAAAAAATTCCGCGCTTATGTCGAGGGACACGAGTTTTCGGTTATCACCGACCATGCCTCGTTAAAGTGGTTAATGTCCCAGCCGGACTTAAATGGGAAGTTAGCGAGGTGGGCGTTAAAGCTACAAGGCTTTAAATTCACCATTAAGCATAGGAAAGGGAGCCAGCATGTGGTCCCCGACACGCTCTCCCGTGGATACTCAGCTGACGCCCTCTCGATAGAATCCTTGGATTTAGACACGACCCTTGAAATTGACTTGTCATCACCCTGTTTTAAGTCTGACTCTTATATCGCATTAATTCGACATATCCAAGAAAACCAACACCGCCTTCCGGATCTAAAGGTTCTGGACGGATTTGTATACCGACGCTCGGAGTACGCGACCGGGAACGAAATACAGGAGGAGAACTCATGGAAATTATGGGTTCCAGAGGGCTTAACGTCGACCTTAATTGCACGCGCGTATAATCATCCACTATGTGCGCACGGAGGATTAGGAAAAACACTAAGACGCCTCAGGACTTTTTTACTTTTGGCCGAAAATGTCAGTAGAAGTGAAAAATTTCGTGAACGGGTCCATTAAGTGTAAGGAGGCTAAAGCCCCAAATGAAGTTCTTAGACCTCCCATGGGGAATCTTGTCGTTCTTGAGCGCATATTTCAGCGCCTGTACGTCGATTTCATCGGGCCATATCCACGATCTCGTTCCGGAAATATCGGGGCAATCGTTTTGTTAGACCATCTGTCGAAATTTACCCAATTACCCAAACGTGACAATTTCCGGTAGCAGATTTCTTAGAACATTATGTACCTATTTAACAAGAATGTAACGGAATGCATTTCATTGTTAAAAAAAGGGAAACTGTAGAGTCACACTTCTTACGCTTGAAAATTAGAACAGTTGATTATAATTTTAGAGCGACGAATGTACATAATTCGCTTGTTCTAATTTCCAAGCAATTCTAATTTCCACGAGTTCTAATTTCCGAGCGGCTACTGTACTATATTTCTATATCCTTTTTTAAGCCGCCGTGCAACCCCGATCGATGACGCTAAAACTTTTCTCACCATATCATAAATTACGCTTACGAATTTCCCACTCTATCCGAACATTTCTGTGCATTTGCAAAAGCACATGATCTGCGACGGTGGAGATGGCTTTTCTCGGCTCGGCCATATATTTCAACTAAAATAAAAATACTAAAAAGCAGAAAATCATCTTCGTCAAATTTTCAAATAAAAAATGATGCAAAGTATCTACACTGCATGCAGATACATCGAAACATGGATATGTCTTACGCCTACCGAAAGCGTGGGATGTGTTTTGTCGAATGATTTCATCCAGTGTAACTATACTGGGATCTTTATAAAACTTACGTCGATATCTTCAACACAACCGGTTACACGCAGTCAGTAGCCAAAGATATATCCATGTTTCGATGTATCTGCATGCAGTGTAGATACTTTGTATCATTTCCCACCAAAAGCCGATAACCTGTCTTCCAAGAACCAATTCCCGATAAACCCGCCACAAATCAAACTTAACACCCCCTTTAAGAGACAGAGAGACATAACATACCCCATTGAAAACTAACGTCCCCATATGAACCGGATACACCCGTTCTAATGAGATTGATCACCCAACCACATGAGACAGATAGACACGCCCTATTGAAAGTCAACATTTATGCTGCTAATACATCGTACCGTAGTATAAATCCGCCATTTTGTTCTATATGTTTATTGCACTGTAGTGGGGGCCCACATTGTGAACCAGTCAGACCTCAAATCGCCGCCATTGCAAATGCACAACCACAGTCGCTGGATCACCCGATTTGGCTCGAATTAACTTCATCCGCTCTCGCTCATCTTCGGGGGGTGGGAACTATGTACACTCTCTCAAATTGCATCTGCGCATGTCCAAGTGTTAGTCGAACTGACTACTTGCTACTTTTTCTGGGATCCTAGTGATTCAGATAGTGCAATGGGTGCTATTTTAAATCGGCCATTACATTCATTCTTACCGTCCACAAACAACGTCAATCAACATCTCAACATATACACACAAGATCCCCGCAAGCGCGCCGCCCGCGCGGATCCACAAGCAACAGCCATGCACAATGACCACTTCACTCAAACGACATGCACAACCAGAATAGAAAAATTTTCAATGGGCTTGTTTCCTCTTCTGACCCCCGAGTAGAAAAACAGACATTTCGTGTGACGGACAGATTTTTAGGATGACCCCCAGCTATAAGACATATCCATGTCAAAAAAAGATAACCAGAATTACCGACGGATCGTTCTAAATTTGTTTTTGCTCAGACATTTCTTTAGTTCAAGATATAAATTCGCAGCGTATTGGCTGGTTGTAAGTTCGATCGTAACGCGTGTCTTTGAGAAGAATATCAAGAAATTACCGGAAAAATGTTTGAACGTCTACGCAAAATCAGCTTGTCAAAAGTAAGTCCAAATATCTCAACATACACTTGTATTTTAAATTTAATATTTTTCACGTGACGCAATGCCGTTCTATGATTATTTTCTTGTTGACTGCATGTCATGTAGTTAATCTATGTATTTTGTGCATTAATTTGTTTAAGACGGAAATAGCTCAACAACTTATTAAAAACTTGTAGTCGTTAAAAAAAATCTCCTATATGATCCCTGCAACTTTTATAATTTACGTCGTTAACTTTGTGTGTCAATCAATAAGATTAGTTTGGCATTGGTAAAATATGCATAAAATCTGATATTAAAATTATTTTTGGCCTATGGCGCATAAAAATAAGTGCATGATACATTCGCTGACAATTTCTGGACGAGACGGGAAGTGTGTGTTTTTGAGTTGTTTCATTTGTCCTCCATGTGATTCTTGCTATGCTTTCCATTAAAGTGAACAAAGGACGGTGACATTGTCAAATTGAATATTATGGATAAAAAATTCAGATGTGTTAAAAGTTTGTGGTGTGAATAAACCACTCTTGCAATTTTTCTTAGTGCTTTTTCCTTGACCGCTATAGAAGCGAAAGTGTCCTTGTTGGACTCTGATTGACCGAATATTTTCCGATTGTTCATTTTTATGCCTAGTATACAGTTCGGGTGAAATTCACTCATGAAAAAATTTTCTCGTACAGAATGCACGCGACATTTTTTCACCAGTGAACCAGTTTGATTTTTATACCCTTCACGGATGTGATAGGGTATATTAACTTTGTCATGAAGTTTGCAACGCACAGAAGGAAGCATCTCCGAGCATATAAACTATATGTACAGGGTGTCCCAAACCCCAACGTCAACCCGGAAACCGGTGATAGGCCAAGTGGTGGCAGTTATCAGAAAAGTATTATAAAAAGTCTGCGTTAATTATTTTTTGACTTAGACATTCAAAAAAGAATTGGAAAAATTCATACCCTGTGATGATTTTTTAAGTACTGTTATTACAAATTTTCATTTTTTCTTTATTTATTTTTTATGAAGCAACCCTGACTAACTGTTCTATAAATCACAATCTAAAAGTAAAAAATTACTGTATTGGTTTTAAATAAAATATGACTTTTTTCCCCAATTTGGTACTCAAAATTATCACTTATCCCAACTTCAACTGACTGCACTGTAAAAAAAATATACCACCACCATATAAAAGAGCATTTTGTCCAGATTCCAAAATGGTACGACACTTCCTATATTATCTCTTAATTGAGGTGAAAAGAAGTAATAATCTCATTTAGGCAAAAGTGTAATTTATTGAACAAAAAAATCAATTTACAATTAAACGTTAGAACTTCAATTTACAACAAATGCTCAAAATGTTTGCCTTCAGCTGCAATGCAAGCACGACGTCTTCTTAAAAAGGATCGGGTTATAAGCCGGAACTAATGGCTTCAGCGGCTTCCGCAATTTTTCAGCGGAGTTCCTCCAAATTTTCTATTTCTTTCGTGTAAACCTTTTCTTTTACCGCTCCCCAGTGAAAAAATCGAGGGGATTTAGGTCAGGTGAACGTGGGCCGGGATATTCTCGATCGAAGAACTCTCTTACTGTACGGGCATAATGCGCTGGGCAGCCATCGTGCTGATACCACATATTTGCAAAAGTACTGAGTGGCACGTCTTCCAATAAATTGGGCAAATGATTCTTTAAAAAATCTAAATATGTCTCGGCACTTAAGCTCTCCGAAAGCTTGAATGGTCCAATAATTTGGCCATTTAAAATTCCAGTCCACATGTTCACTTTAAAGCGATGCTGCGCACTATTTTGCCGCATTAAATGTGGATTTTCAATGTGCCACTCGTGTAAATTGTGGAGGTTAATGTAACCATCTTTAGAAAATGTGGATTCATCGGTCCATAGAATTTTGTCAAAGAATCGGGGATCTTCTCTATACTCACGCAACATCGTTTGACAAAATTGTATTCTCTGCGGATAATCTCGAGGTAGCAGACTTTGGACTCGTTGAACATGGTACGGTGCATCTTGTTTCTCCGTAGAATTCGTTGTACTGATACTGCACTTTTGGGTACTCCTGTGCTACATTCAATTGCACGTACTGAAGCACTGGGGTCTTGTTCGACTGCTTGTCAGACTTCCTCCTCGGAGGACATGATGAAATTTGGCTCTCCTGTCATGTGGTGTGGAATTCGACCCTCTGAGAATGACTGGTGTACGTTTATAAATATTCGGTGATCCGGATAACGTTCAGCATTTGGATATCCTCACGATAAAGTCTGACTGCAGCACTAGCATTGCATTTGCATTCCCCATAAATAAGATGCATGATAGCATATTCCCGCGCACTGTATCTGTATGGCATAATGGCAGTTAAATGCGTCCTATAATCAAATTGTTACTGAATCACTAAATCATTCATAAGGTTACATGTGCTATATATGTCGTACCATTTTGGAATCTGGACAAAATGCGCCATCTTTTACAGTTACTTGCCAAAACCGCGTGGTATATTTTTTTTACAGTGCAGTCCGTTGAAGTTGGGATAAGTGATAATTTTGAGTACAAAATTGGGGAAAAAAGTCATATTTTATTTAAAACCAATACAGTAATTTTTTACTTTTAGATTGTGATTTATAGAACAGTTAGTCAGGGTTGCTTCATAAAAAAAAATAAAGAAAAAATGAAAATTTGTAATAACAGTACTTAAAAAATCATCACAGGGTATGAATTTTTCCAATTCTTTTTTGAATGTCTATAAGTCAAAAAATAAATTGACGGAGACTTTTTTTTAATACTTTTCCGATAACTGCCACTACTTGGCCTATCACCGGTTTCCGGGTTGACGTTGGGGTTTGGGACACCCTGTATATGTATATTCTTGGTCGGTATGACGAGACGAGTCGATTAAGCTTTGTCCGTCTGTCCGTCTGTTTGTCCGGTTCTATGTAAACTAGTCCCTCAGTTTTAAAGCTATCAAGCTGAAATTTTGCACAAAGCCTCCTTTTTTATTGCACGCTGTAAATATGTCGGAACTAATGAAATTGGACCACTACGTCATATAGCTGCCATAGGAACGACCGGTTCGAAAATTCGTTTTTGTGAGAAAAACTTTTTTATTTCTAAAGGTATCTTTTTCAAATTTTCAATAATTTTTTTAGTCAAATTATATGCCCGAATTTGGTTGAAATTGGACTAGTCTATCATGTAACTGTCATAGGAACGATCGTTCCAAACGCAAGTTTTTGTTAGAAAAACTATTTTATTTCTGAAGATATGTTTTCCAAAATTCATGTTATTCAATCAAATTAACTGCCAAACCACGTTCCTAAATTTGGTTGAAATCGGCCCACTATTTCATATACCTCTCATAGGAACAGTGAAATCGGAACAAGTTTTACTACTAATTTCAAAGTGGCAAATGCACCGCAAGTCACAAAGAAGGTATGATATCCTTCACGCGAAGCAAGGAACAAGTTTTACTACTAATTTCAAAGTGGCAAATGCACCGTAAGTCACAAAGAAGGTATGATATCATCATACCTTGTTTTTTATGTATTAGCTAGTAAAAGTTAGCTCACACGCATTTAAACCAGTCTATAAGCCAGACTTTCCGTTAAGAGTCAGGATAAAAACGTTTCCAATGGACTCAGGAGCATATCTCATGGACTATGAATGCCTAATGCTCAAGGCTTCAATTCGTTTTCTAGGACTTGCAACTTAACTGCTGCTATTTCTTTTGAACTCAGGAAGTATATTAAAATAAAAACATCCCCACACCATAAATCCTTCTAATTTCTGAAGGAATCTTCGAAGGCGTTCGTCGTTGAGCCCTTCTCGAGGTTCTCGCCGCACGCATATTCCTCCGTGGCCAACGGGTAGTTTAAATTTTGACTCGTCCGAAAAGATGACAGTGTTCTACTGAGTCTCCGTGTTATTGCTAGCAATTGTTTAAGGCTGAGTTCACTCATGGCTTCCACACTTATCGTGTGCTGTGATCCTCAACCTCGTGCTAGCCAGTGCTGGACATTCGCACACATTGTGTGCTGCCGTCTCGGCCTCCTCCAGGCATAGCCTGCAAACGTCATCTTCCCCGATTTTCATCTTGGCCAGATGAGCCTTAAAATTACCATGCCCTGTGACCAAGGCAGTTATCCAGCTTAGGGTACTCTGTTTGTAACTGAGTACCTTTCTCGCTTCCCTGCCTAAAGGGCTGGTCATTGCATTCCGAGCTTGTTTGCAAGTGACTAGCTCCTGCCATCTTTGTTGATGCATGGAGTCCATCCACTCCCCAACCTTCGCTCCAATCATGCCGTTCCCCAGAGCAACTCTGGGTTCTGGGCCAATGAAAGTTGCCGCAGATCCCTGTTTTGCTAGGGCATCCGCCGCCTCATTTCCTGTTGTACCTATGTGTCCTTTTGCCCACATCATCGTAACCTCATTTTCTGAGGCACACGTGTTGAGCTTCCGGACACACTCTAGTACCAGTTTAGAGTTTATGTTCGTCTGCTGCATGTAAGCTAACTGCCACAAGCCTTTTCCTCACCAAACCTGATGAGATTTGCTTATCCGTTACTCGAACTAGATCGTTCCTAATGTCAGTTCCCAGATGTATCATTAATTTCGGTTGAAAACTGCTGCTTAACAAGTTTTCGCAGGCTTCAGTTAGGGTCCCAATTTCACTGCCATAGCATAGTACAGGTCATATGATGGTTTTGTATATCCCGAGCTTCGTATTTCTGCGCACATGCTTCGACTTTATTATTGGAATGACTCAGAAAAAAGTCTTATTTCTTAGCTGTATCCATCGCTTGACTTCTCTCTGTAATAAAAAAGAGGGTTCGCTCTTTAATGCGCTAAAAGACCGTACGTTGAGAATGACCGCGTGGAAGAAACAGAACCGCCGGATTCCTATATCAACCAGTGAAGCTCTCCGGACAACTGCATCCGCTGTCATTCATTTGTTGCTCTTTTGGACCTTTCGACACTCTTATATAATGCCTGCGTAAAAATGGTCAGTGGCAGTGGATCACACTAATCAAACCATTCAAGAAAGAATTTGGACCATACTATTAGGGCTAGGGTTATCAGACGCTCTCTTTTGAGAGGGCATGTTCTTTTCTTGAGTAAATAAGACAAAAAGGACGTCAGAACTTTTGTAATTGCAAAAATTTTCGAGCATTGTGTGAATGGATTAACCATTGACACTGCCCGAATATTTTCTTTATCGTCCATAATAGTATTCGGGTTATTCTAAATCCACAATTTGAAAATCCACAAATTTTTGTTTGGAAAACTCATCACCATCATCATCGAGGCGCGACAGCCCAATGTCAGGCTTTGACCGCCTGGTCCGAGGATTTTGTTTCAGGTTTCTTGACATGGAGTACTTTTTATAAGGACGAATTGTCAGCACAACGCTTAACCCCATTCAGGGGATGGCCTCGGAGATAGCTGCATCAGATGTTTTAATAAACGTGCTGGAGTTAACACAACTATGTTGCAGGTCCAGCTACACAAACCATTTCATCCTACTAAACCTGAGACGCTTAGGTGTACGTCAGGCGTTCAGGCTATCTTGCCTTTTTTAAAACTGTTTTATCGCTAAGACTTAGCCGTAAGGGGTTTGACCTACACCCAGGGGGCGCCCACGAGGAGGACTATGGAAAAGGTCTTTTGCCCCCCTATTGAAAAGTACCAGTACGAAATCTGAACATCACCGTTGATACAGTCCCCAGAAGGGTACTGCCGGCAAAATACGCATTGTCTACTGCGGTGATTTGGAGTTTTCATCTTACTAATGCGACTAGTACCCGGTTAAAAACGAGTCTTCACCGAATGGCCCGTGGTATCACGGAGCTGCTGTTTCTATAAAGCATTGTTTAATTGATTTTCCGGCTGTAAAATAAAAACATAATTTTATTGAAAAATGTCCTCTCTTTTGAATCGCCCAATTTGGTAACCCTAACTAGGGCTGCGAAACGAATATTAATGTATCGTTCAGAATTTTTCAAATTTTTTTGAGAAAGAAGTTTGAACATTACATTTATAGAGAAACATCAGACGAGTTGCAGGAAATGCCTGAAATATTGGCCGTGTTCGAGACAATCGTACAAAGATCCAGAATGAATTGAACGGCCTGGAGCCACCATACACATAATTTGCCTCGTAGGGCGAATTTTGGACTTAGCATGGACCGAATTGCCGTGAAAGAAATTGACGTTCAACCAATTCACTTTCAACTCTGATCCAGATGTGATCCTATACGACCTGGATCATAGACCGGTCAGTTGTTTTGTATGGGAAGCCACCTTTGTCCGGGTGAAAAGAACATGGTTACAAGTGTTTCCCAAAAGTCGCTTTGACTTCTCTGGACAAACTAGATTTCAAATCTTCGACAAAAGAAATTGGTGATGAAAAGTTATAGGGGCTTATACTGGTCTTGGGTGCATCGTCGGTATGTAGGGGTATCTGTAGAGGAAGGATATTGTCTCCCCTGCTTTGGATCAAAGAGATCAACAGACTGCTTCTGATACTGGAAGAAGTTCGGTGTAAAGTCATTGCGTATGCAGATGACGTTGCCATCGCTGTCACAGGAAAGTTTCCTGATGTCCTTAGTGGGTTATTTAGAATATCCTATCAATTCTAGAATGCCCTATCCATTCTAACAGAATACCCTATCCATTCTAACAGAATGCCCTATCTATTCTAATAGAATGCCCTATTCAACAGAATGGACAAACTTCTGAGGCGTTGGAATTAACCCTGTTAAGACGGAGCTAGTGCTCTTCACTAGAAGCCACACGAGTCCTCCTATTGAACCTCCTATATTGGAGGGTACTAAGTTCCTTGGTCTTATTTCGAATAGGAAACTAAGGTGGACGCCTAACACCGAAGAAAGGGTTAATAATACTATTATTGCACTCTACTCTTCTAAAAGGGCCATAATAACTGGGGCCTGCAGCCTAAAGCTGCATATTGGTTATATGCTGTCGTACGTCCGATACGACTGTACGGAATTGGTGTGTGGTGGACAGCACTTCGAGTATCGGCTTACTGGGTAAGGTACAAAGGCTAGCTGCGCTGGCCATGACGGGACCTTTAAAACCACTCTGTCAGCCGGGCTGGACATGGTGCTCGGCTTGCTCCCGTTTTATATTTACGGTGAATAACTGGCGGTAAACACGGCTCTACGCCTTCGTGCCAGTGGCGCACGCTGAGGTGCGGGCACCCAACTGTACGGGATAATTTGAGTCTCCCCGTGTAGACTGATTTCATCTCTCCGAAATAATTTTCTAGGCGGAACCACATCAGCCTGATTCCGTCAAGGGGTCAATGTGCTGATAACACGCTCCTGACCACCACTCCATGGTCATCTACACAGATGGCTCTAGGATCGATGGCGGTGCTGTGGCGCGTATCTATTCGGAGGGACTGGGGATCAACTTGCCATTCCGTCTTCCCAATTTCTGCAGTGTCCTGCAGGTGGGGGTTACGGTACTTTCGAAGCTCTGACCTGGTTAGGAACTGGCTCGAGAGAGGGCTACCGGTGCTGTTGACGGATATCGTTTAAATATCAAAATGCCAATCGAATCGTGCAAAATTATAATTAAAGCCATTGCGGTTGACAGAGCGAATATACGCTCCCACGGAAGTCGGTTTTACGCACCGAAGCGACCCGTTCATTAGGAGCTGCCAAATACTGCCAAACCCCTACAACGCCAGCAGGCGTTGCTACAGCACGAACAACAGAGGGAATATGAGATGGCTAAATGGCGACACGTGGCAAACGACGAAGTTGATTTGGCCGAAACTAGATCCTAGTCGCTTTGCCGTATTACTTTCACTGAAAAGGAAGCACATTAGTAGGGTTGTGGGGGTTGTTACAGGACACTGTCTTATTGGTGAGCTCGCCTGGAGGCTCCGTATTCTTTATAACGACTATTGCAGGAGCTGTGAGGACGTGGATGAGCATTCCACATCTTCTTTGTCATTGCACTTCCTTGGCTGCGTAGGAGTAGTAGTAGGCGGAAAAAAATTCTTGGTTCTTGTTTTTTTTTTGGAAATTTGGACGACCCTAAGAATACGAGTGTCATACAGCTATTTCGCTTTATTACCAGCACAGGCTGGTTTGGTGCCTAGGTTACTTTGGTGGAAACACAAAGGACCAAATGATGGACTATGTGTGCTGGACGAGGACCCTGCAGCCCCTTTACCTAACCTAACCTTATACTGGTCTTTGAGCTGACGAAGCAGATAACAGAAGCAGTCACGATTCCCAGCTCGGGCAAAAATTCAAAGTAGTCATAGGGACCAGAATGAAACAAGTGATTTGACATTTTTGACAGAGGTTACCTCAAACACTGAAACAGAAGAGTGAAATGAGTTTTACAAATGCATAGATGTTTCAAAATATCGGTGTTTTCAACTGTTAGGGTTTTGTAGTAAAAACAAAATTCTTATAAAATCGGTTAAATGTCTGTCTGTCTGTTCATAGAATAGGCGTGTTTTTTTGTACTGCGGTGAAGGTTAATTGGGGGCTATCCGGGTTAAGTTACACACATTACACAAACAAGATACCCTAGTTGTTTGTGTAATGTGTGTAAGTTAACCCGGATAGCCCCCAATTAACCTGCACCGCAGTACAAAAAAACACGCCTAATATCTCACGAACGCCTTAAGCTACATATATGAAAGTTTGTGGGAATGTGTAGAATTATTATAATTCGCGTCGTAATAGGCTGACTTTAAGGGGAGGTCCCATCATAGAGGGGAAATGAAGGTAAAAGACTGGTTGCTGCCTCTACTTTCCATGATAATTCAAACAATTTATTTTTAATATATTTTTTTATGCAAGCTTATTGTCTTAAAAGATGTGTTGAAAACAGATGTTGGCGTAGTGGCGTAGGAGCTGGTGTAAATGTAGAGGGGAAAAATATAAGCTTTTCAGCTCCTGACCACTGCATGCATTGTATTCCAGGCATAGGTTTGGCCGAATAAAGAGCCTACACCTTTAACATTTCTTGAATCCGACCTAACCATTTAAAAAAAAAATGTAGGGAAAGGACATTGCTCTCTCATGGATACAAACTTTCATATGTTCACGCATAAAAAATCTTCGATCTCCATTTCTCCTCTAAGGAAACCGGTAAATTCGAAGTTTTATTACTAAAACGTTCCTGTAGTCATAGTGGGTATACACATGAGCTTTTTTCGCCTTTTTATACCCTTCACGGATGTGATAGGGTATATTAACTTTGTCATGATGAGACGAGTCGATTAAGCTTTGTCCGTCTGTCAGAATACTTCTCAGATCCGGAGGGAAACATTTTCATGACAGTTGTCCGTACAAATTTTACCGAAGGGGAAATCATATGGAGGAGAATTCGAGAAATGTCAAAACTTGATTCGTTCGCAGGAACGCAGCCATAGTGACTCCATGCCAGTCAGAAGCAAACTAGGTGAAATGGGGAGGTAGGACATGAAAGGAAGAGGAGGAGTGTGTGAGGATGACGCTACTGGTAGATCTTATTTTTGTAATGTTTTTACGCAGTGATGTAATTATAATATAAAAAAAACTGATAATAGAAAGTATAGTCAAATATTTGCCAAAACTTGTACGATGAGTTCGCTGAAATCACATAGACCGGGTTTTGCCCTTAATTTGTCATACGAAATATTACTATTTGCCCTAACCTCTAGTGGGGACATAGCGCGTTAATTAATCCCAATAGGTTGATGTTTCGTTAGCATAAACTGATTTTGGATGTGTGATGTTGCTACTGCATTTAGCTGCATACTTGCGGAAACTTGGTGTGTGTGTGGGGGGAGACAACCATGGCTAACTGACGCCTCAACGCACTGAGCTATCCCCCCCCCCCCTATACCAAAATTAAATATTAGCTTTTTTTAAACCAATGTACCGTATTTATTAAAATATTAATAAAATTCATTCATTTATTTTTAGGATGAAAATCGCACTCTGGTAGAAAGGCTAATCAAATATAAAGCAAAAGATGCTGAAAAACTCAATGAAGAAAATGAAACATTTCTCAAGTAAGTATACTGAAATTTAAATCAATTATTTGTTTATCAATTTATCACAAGCCATTCAAATTTTCTGGTGATTTGGAACATGGGAGGAAGGTAATGGGTATTTGATTTTTGGTAAAGGTGTTAACATATTTACAAAAAAAAAAAGGAATGTTATCTCCAAATTATTGAAAAATAGCAGACTTAATGAAATTATATGAAGCCCTATTTTTGTCTTCTAGTTAGTTAATTGTAAGTAGAAAATATATTTTCGGAATAGAGATGGGATGGAGAAAGCTTTAAATTCAAATCGATGATAAAGTTGGTGCGGGTGATCTTTGGTATCGTTCTTTGATTTCCTGGTTTAGAACCTTAAGGTTGACATGTATCACTTGATGAATTTACCTATGAATGTAGCATCGCAAGGCTGCACAAAGAAGAGGTACAGGTATCGATCGCAGGACTAAATCAAAACCCAGTATTTTTGCCTAACTTAACAAGGACTACACTTGCTCAACTCCAATCAAGAGGGCACTCTGGTCTAAACTCGTATTTGTCCCGCATCGACGACAACATTCCAAACACCTGCCCGGGGTGATAGCTATTGTAAATCATTGTTAAGAGGCATTTTCGGCGGAGCCCTGTCTCGCCAGTTCATCTACTCTCTCGCTCCCCGCAGTCCGCTATATTCATGCCGCATTCCATTAGTGTTTTTTCCTGGCCGAGGTTAATGGTTTTCCTATATATTTTGTTGTTGCCCAATAGCAAAATATGTAGATAGGAAAACCGCCAACCAGTGTAGATAGCCTCCAATGTATCGAAGTCAATCATATCCTCATATGAGGAAAACTGCCTTCTGAAATGCTCTAAGGATTTGAGAGGCATTCCATGGTGGAACTCCGAACTCTCTGCACTAAGTAAGAGTTGAAGGAGACTCTTTAATAGGGCGAAGCGAACTGGCGAGTGGGAACCATACCGATCCTCTCTCACACTATACAATAAAAGTTTGCGCTCCGCCAAGAAATGCAGTAGGCTGAATTTCTGTGAGAGCGTTGACAACGCCAACTCCGCCGCCTGACGCGTTCTGGCTAAAAAAACACACACACATTTAAATCAACCAGCACTGACGGAATCTTCCCAGCTCTGCTTCAGAGAGGACAAGAGATATGAATCCCGATCCGCCTCAGTATATTTAGGGGCATCTTTGCTCTTAGATACATTCCAGATTCGTGGAGATCGATTAAAGTAGTTTTCATCCCAAAAATGGACAATCGACCTAAAGGTGACCCCAAATCATATAGGCCAATAAGTTTGACCTCCTTAAGCTCATGGAAAAAATCCTTGATGCCCACTTCAGAAACATTCTCCTTGTCAAATTTCTGCTGCACAATAAATATTTCGTTTACCAGTCGGGCAAATAGATTGAAACTGCTCTTCACTCTTTGGTAGGAGAAATTGAATCAGCTATGACATCTAAGGAGACTGCCGTATGTGCCTTTCTTCATATCGAAGGAGCCTTTGACAACACATCCTTCTCCTCCATCGACTCTCCGCTAAGAGCAAAGGAAGGAGACGATACCACCGCAATCTGGGTAAAGATAAGTCATCACTGAGATTCTACTTTAAGTGCTGTACTTTAACAACAAATGTCAATTGACGCTGTCCACAAGGAGGCGTACTCTCCCCTAATACTATGGTGCATTTGTAGTAGACAGCTTAATGTGAAAGCTTGCCGCTATGGAGTATACAATACAAGGAAGGTTTGAAGAAGTCCTTATTGATATCCTCCAATCCGCCCTTAACGTAGTGCAAACATGTTGTAATGATAACGGCGTTCAAGTCAACCCGGCCAAGGCAGCTGTCGCTCCCTTCACAAGGAAAAGAAGTATAAGATTGATGAGATGTCCTGATGAGATGTGCAGCTCTCAAGTACTCCCGGTAGATTCCGTAAAATACCTCGGTGTTACGCTTGACAGGAAACTATCATACTCTGGACGGAACACTTGACAACTATTTCGGATAAGGCCACTAGGATCTGCACCTCTGGATCTGTAGACAATTCGTAGGGAAGACCTGGGGAAGCTACTCTATTGTTGTTGTAGCAACACCTCCGATGTGTGTCAAAAATTCTGATTGTCCATGTTGGTATCCTCTATGTCCAGGTGGAGAAAAGCTGCTGCCTCGATGGGATTCTCCCGAAACGCAATAGAAGTTAAGCTCGTGGGGGCTGCTGGACATTTAAAGATCTCCTCAACGTCGTGTGGAGCGAAGCCACATGCTGGGCAGGAGTTTTGGATTTTACTGTCGATGTGGGATAGATTTGAATTCAGACGCGTAGACATAGCTCTGGTTGCTCTTGAGAGTCGGGATTTATCTGGAGATATGGCAGGTGGTTGCGCATGCAACACCTTGTTTGGTTTTAGTTCCGCAATCTAAGAAAGCACTTCTTCACTGTGCAGCGTTGTGATGGCCGACTTATAGCTGGCGTTGTAGAAGAGAACTCTTTTAAACCTTTGAACTTTCCTTTCGCGGTCCCTCGAGTTGCGTCTAACGTGACGCGGCTGTAGGGTTAGGTACTACTTGGTGAGAAGAGTGTTGTGGCTTTTTAAAGGTATCATTTTGGTCTCTTGATTCAGATGGTCCTGTGGCAGTTCTAAGAGCAGTATTCTGACAGGTCTGTATGTTTTTTTCCACTGAGTGTCGCATAAATTGTCTGACCATATGGGAGCCGCATAATTGGGCATAGATCTCCTGATGGATTTGCATGTCGCGAGTAGGGTCTTCTTATCTTTCCCCCAGAAAATGCCAGCTAAAGCTTTGAGGACTTTGTTCCTGCTTCTCATCCTGTCAGAAATGGTTGGCGCATGAGCTTAAGAAGTGGCCATGCTGTCAAGGGTGACACCGAGCACTTTTGGATGGTTAATTGTGGGAATAGTTTGACCATCTACCGCAATATCCAGTTCTTGCTTCACTTCCTTGGTCCAGGCGCTGACAGAGTAACATTCTTGCTTATAAACAAGTTGTTGAGCTCTTCAAGATAATCATTTATCTGCTCGCATATTTGCATTTGCATTGCCGGTTGCCAAAATCGAACAGTCACCAGCGTAACTGACGATTTCAAGTCCGTCAGGTGGTATAGATTAAACAGAGTGGCAGATAAGACTCCTCCTTGGCGGACACCCTGTTTAATTTTAATTAGTTTGCATTTCCCATTTCTAAACTCTGTGTAGCACTGTCTTCCGGCAAGGTAATTTGCGATCCACTTGATTATTCCCGTCGGAAGAGATGTACCGCAGAACCGGCGTAGAACCGGCTGCCGTGGGAGCCAATAGTTCCTTGGACAGACAGACTCATAATTGATTATGAGTTGCCATTTGGTGGAAGATGTAATGAACCATATTCTGGTCGTGCTACTTCCACCGGCAGATCGGCAGCAGCACCTGATGAGGGTCCCATTATATTTTATCTGGACACTGATGTGAGCGCGAGGGCATCTGCGCCGTTCGCCAACAATTCCATCCTTATCGTCCCATTTATTTATTATTCCCCATTTTTGCCTCCTATCTTTGTGTTGTCTTCCCCAGGCCTATAATTTTTTTTAATATGTAAAGGACAGGGGCAACGAGCGGCGCCCACGTCTCCCGAACTGAGCTACCGCAGGTATAGGCCACTGCTTAGCTCGTTGAGGAGTCTTTTTCAGACAGCACGGCCCGACCTGCACGGTCACTATGCTACCTTAGGCTCTGTTCCCTGCAGGCATCTTCGGATACCCACCAACACGTCTATTACAAAGAAATAGTGTACCAGCACCAGGGAGGGTAAAGTTACACTAGGAAAAGTTCAAAGGCTATCCTGCCTCACACTAACGAGTGCTATTCGTAGCTACCGTTCTTGAGGCACTACTCGATCTTCCTCCGGTTCACATCCATCTAAAAGCGGAGGCTAAACTAGCAATAGCAAGGCTTAAAGCCAATCAGACCTCTCTTAAATTGAACTTAGAGGAGGAAAAATGGCTCCTTCAAGACGATGAGCTGAGAATGCCATCCGACCACATAACAAGGGAAATACGCTTCAACCGACTCTTCTCTACCGAGATTTTGTATAGAGAGGAATAGAATGTGAGGCATTCGTAGCTTTCTCTGAATTCGGTCAGGTGGTTTACTAATGGCTCCAAAACTGATAAGGGTACGGGGGCAGAATTGCCCTCTACAAGATTATCTATTCCCATGGGGAACCCAACAGTCTTCCAAGTTGAAATTCATGCAATTCGGACTTGTGCCAATGCATGTACTGAAGCTTGCCACTGTAGAAGAAACATTGCAAGCTTCATAGACAGTGTCCAGCTGCTGTCACGGCACTCTTTATGCCCGTACCGGTTCTTAACCAGTACTTGACTGCTACGAGGTTTTGCAGAGACTCAGTTCCTTTAATAAAGCCACCATATACTGGGTCCCTGGTCATGTCGGTATCATGGGCAACGAGAAAAGCTGCATCTCCGTTCATAGGCCCAGAGCCTTTTTGTGGTATACCCCTATGCAGGATTTGGAACCGTTTTATAGAACAGGAGCGACTAGACACCGGCGCGGCGCGTACTGGGATAATATATCTGGCCTGAGACAATCTAAGCTGTTTATACCAGGCCACTCACTCATGCGCACCCTAGAACTTCTGAATCTGAGTAGCAACAGAGTTAGAATCATTTGCGGTCTTCTCACGGGGCATTCGCCCCTGAGGTACCACCTGTACAAAATGGCCATTGTCTCCGACGCCAGCGGCCGCTTCTGTGAAGCTGATGATGTGACCTCCCATTGCATCCTCTGTGAGTGCACCCTTTTCCCCTCCTTATCTATCTATCTATTTAAACAAACATTGAAAGGGCGCATCAGCGGAGCAAGGCTACGTGGAAGACCGAGAGATCGCTGGGAAAACTCAGTAGATGTTGACGCCGAACAACTGCTGGGCTCCCAAAATTGGAGGACGCGTTCACTTGACCAAGATAATTATAGAACGATGACGGCCAAGGCCCGACGTCGGGTTGTGGCGCCACGATAATGATTATGATGGTAGCATATTCCCTTCGTATTCAAGTGCATTTAGCGCTAGTGGGAGTTGTTGATTCTGAACTAGGATATACATTTTCAATCGTCTTTTCAGCATAGGGTCTAATACTCTGAAATTTTTAAAATAGTTAGATTTGTAATTAGAAAAATATATTGCTTATCCAATTATGTACAGGTAATAAATCTATAGTACATGAAAAAGGTTTTAATGAGATAACATTCCGAAACAGATAAAATAAATATTATTTTCAGTGAATTTTGAGATATTTAATTAAAACGTTTTAATAAAATTTCATTCACCAGTGTCACATCAATCTCAACATAATCGTTAGAGCATAAAAATATCCAAATTGATATTAATTGCAATTTCATTTGTTAGCATGATATGTTTACATTTGTTTGGTTGTTTGCTTTTTAATTAAATTAGTTTCATAGTTTTGTTCACAAAATTGTTCTTAACACCACATTTACAAACGTGTTTATTCGTAAGTTACATTTCAAGCACATCGTTATTTTTGTTTTCGGTATGTGGTGTAGGCTTCTAAAGAAGATAGAGTGATTTAATAACCATTGAAATTTTATCAACGAATTGCTCGTAAATAGCGTTATATTTATCGGACTCACTGAACTGAGTAGCACTGAAAAAGACAGTTGGTTTCTAATCATCAACTTTCAATATGTTATTTTTCCCAAATATAACAACACCTATTTGACATGTACGAACGCGTTATGATTTCCCCACACAGTAGCCAGCATATCTTTTAGTATATTTATATGAATACAATCAATATTCCCTGACACGACCGGATATTATCTTCGAAAGATAATTTGAGATTAAAGTTTACGAATAACTAATGTATCCTTTATTGGGAAACAGTTGATGGAATGGGCTTAACATTTATGAGTGAAGCATGTTTTCAATTAAAGTGTAGATTCGTCGGGATTAGAAAGTGGTCACATGAGACCTGTTGAATATTTCTGTGTTATTTTACATGTTGTATTGTAATTAATACTAGACAGTAAAAATAGAACTAAAGAAAACTATGAAACAAATTAAAAATATATAAAATCACCTCATATTATGTACTAACGATTATTTTGAAATATTTCTAATTTTATGTTCGTTTACTAAATCTTAGAAAAAGATTTTCGTCCTTCTTCCTCAGAAAACGTTCCGATAAAGTGCGTCGCGATCTCGAGGAAGCCGCACGCGAAAGTCGTCGTTCGTCTAGTCCAATATCGCTTCCACCCGAACGAAGCGATCGCGGTAGTTTAAGTGATATTTGCGGTGCTGCGGCAAAAATGACCGGATTCTATAGTGACGCATTGCCATCATCAGTTCATGTAAAATTTGTAAGTTCTGTTTAGTTTATTTGAGCAAAACGTCTCATCCATGCTATGATGTAATAATTTCAGGAAGCTCATGATGGTGAAGTGAATGCTGTTCGTTGGAGTCCTATTGAGCGTCTGGTTGCAACAGGCGGTGCCGATCGTAAAGTGAAATTATGGGATGTTGGAAAGAGTGAGTAATTAGATTAAATACATGATTCTGGATAAAATGTTAATTGTATGTTTTTAAAGGAATGAAAATTAAACTGTGAAATGTATCATATTTAAGAATACGCTTCCTATGCGTTCTAAATATTGTTTCTAATATTTGACTCTCATCACCATTACCGTGGCTCAACAGTTCGACCTCGGACTTTGGCCATCTGGATGTTTTTTTTCCAATTGTCTCGGTCAAGTGGCCGCATCCTCCAGTTTCGGAAGGTCACGAGATGTTCGGTGTCATCATCCACTGAGTCTTTCCAACGAGCTCTCGATCTTCCTCTTAGCCTTGATTCGCTGTTGCGTCCATTCAATATTCGTTTAGGCATGAGGCTGTCGTCCGTTCGTTGTTTATGACGATTCTTGACATTAGGCGCATTTTTTCAACAGTTGAGATCAGAGCAGAACTAAAATTGCACGCGTTACACTAACGAAATTGTTCTGTACAGAGCAAGTGTAGTGTACCCCAAGTCTTACTGCGAATCGCACACTACTTTTCATTGATGGAAGTCAAGTTTAAAGTTAGTAACGTGTAATTTAATCCGTTTGTTCACGATGAATGCAACTACAAACTCCCTGTAACCAGACGGTTTACCGCTTTTGAAAATTGTGTGCGATTTCTTGTCATTGATCTCGCTGCCAAGCCAATTTGTTTCCTGAACTGCGGTAATGCTAAGTTTGTATTTCTCGAGCTGTTGTAGGAGAACCTTTTTGGCACCCGTTTTGTTCAGGGAGCGTACATTCCAAGATCCGGAAGAATAGTCAGTTAAACGTTTGCGTGGTTGTCGTTGTTGATCCGTCCAATCCGAGGGTTTTGATTTCAGATTACTTGCTACATGGAGTGATTTTTGCGATGACTGGTTGTCGGTCCATCACTCAACCCCATTCAGAAGCGGCTGCATTGGTAATAGTTGCTTTAAAAAGTTCGTGACGTGACAGAGTTCATACAATTGTGTTGCAAGTTTGATTACAACTTTGATGCAACCCTACTAATCTGAGCGCTTTGATGTAAATCGGCCAATCGGGTGCAACTACAATATTATGTTTATCGCAACCAAATTATCGCAGCGCCATGAATCAGCAACACGCTCAACCGAGTTGTTTACTCCAAATTGGTACTCATTTCACAGCTGAATGGGCTCATAGTCTGATACGTAAATCCTTTTTGTATTGTAGACTACTGCATTCAGTAGGAATTGAACCGGTCCCCAGTGCATAAAAGGCGAACGTGCTAACCGTTGCGCCATTCGGAAGATGATAGTTTTTGCTTAAAATCTCATGGTGGGTGTGGTGCATTTTTTCACTTTGAAATTAGCAGTAAAACTTGTTCCGATTGCACCGTTAGATAGGTACATAGGTAAAGGGGATGGACCGTTATCTTGCTGGTCTCGCAACGGACGAACTGGCTCAGGAACTCACAGTCACTGTGGGAGAAGCTCTCTCTGATAGAGAACACAGTCTCTGGGTGACTGAGTCTTGACAGACTCACCACGGACATCACCAGAGCCATTTTCACAGCGTTCGAAGAGAATTGTCGTTTAAGTTCCATCAAGGGCAGCAGGGGAGTTCGGTGGTAAAACAACTGTCCCGCCTAAAGCCTAGGAATGCGTCCTACGAAACGAAATGTAACGGAAATTTGTCTCCTGTATATAGTGAAATTATTCCGATTAACAGTGTTCATTGTTGATGTATGATAAATGTTTTAATCGCACTTATCATAAAATTTACGATCCCATGTTGTAACGGGGAAAAACATAAAATATTTACATTGACATGATACGCTTCTTCGGCTCACGAAAACATCAACGAAAATGTGATCGGGAATAACATGTTCATATGGCATGTCACCGTACCAATAATGTCAAACTTTTCGTCGCTGTAAAAGGTACTATGTCCTTTAAAATGCAACGAATTTTATTTCGGCGTACTCAAAGCCACCTATTATTTAGTTGGAAGTAATATATTTTCAAATTATGAACAGAGTACTACAGTGCGAAACGAAAATGTTCGTTGACGAAATGTAACGAAATAATCACAATATTTATATGGGGTTTGACATTTCGTTTCGCTGTGAATACAGTGCTAGGTTTAAGGTACAGGACTAAAAAGTTGTTCAACAGGGCAAAGCGCAATGGAAAGTGGGATCTATATCGTTTTACTCTTACAGAACAAGGTAAGAATGTTAGAGACTCCAAACGTCGCAGTTATATGACTTTCTGTGAGCATATTGCCAACACCAGCAAAGCTGCTAGACTACACCATGTCATGGCAAAGAAACGCTCTAACTTAGTTAGCACAATCAAAAATACCGGACGGTAATACCCAGCGATGCCAAATAGTACGATTTATCATTTATTTTCGACTTCAAATACGATTAAGGCAGCATATCGCCATATAGCGCTTCGCTCACTGTATACGCTACAGCGGTAAAGTATTAGCCAGTGCGCGAACCACGATGCGTTGCCCTGTGAAATAGGAATATATCCCACTTTCAAATGGTTCCAATTGTACCCGTATGATGGCTACATGGATATTTCGTAAACATATTCGTTAAGATCCAGAGTCTCTCTCTAAGTGCCTTGACCCCTCCAGGAGCATGGGCGCGTTAACATCTCTAGCATTACTATGCCTTGTTAACGTTTCAATAGCATATCTACTTTTCGGAAGTGCAGTTGCTAGCATGCACCTCCTATCCACGCCGTCTTTATACTGACAAGCTCGGAGCACTGTGAGAGTTCTATTAGTACTCACAGGCAGTTTTTGATCGCGCTGAGATTTGATCTCCGAGCTCTAGGTTAGTATCGTAGAGCGGTGACCGAACGATCACGGCCACCGAGCGCGACAAGTCGCTCATATACCTATAGAGTCCCAGTTTACATTGTCGACCGACTTTTTGAAATCAAAATGAAAAGCATGTGAACTCAACGCATTGCTTAATGATGATTTGGAATATGTTAATGTGATCGACACAGGAGAATCCGGATCGAAACCCGCCTTGCTCTTCATCAGTTGTGCTTTCTAAGTGCTCCTTTAGTCTTTCCAGGACAATTTTAACTTTTATTTTTACAACGGCTGGTAGCATGCAAATGCCTCTCCAATTGTTTTAATCTGTAAGGCTACCATTTTTTCGAAGTTTTAATATCAAGCCTTCCTTCCACTTAGTGGGAAAGTGTGCACCACGCTTTATCAACAAGTGGGTGCGGCAACTCGGCAGTTATACTTGGCACTGCCTGGTAAAGTTCGGAAGGAATACTGTGGAATCCAGCCGCCATACCTCGTTTCAATGCAATAATAAATATTTCCTCTTTAGTCGGGGCAGTTGACCGTACGTACATTTTGATGAACAGCTAAATTGTCTGCATGAGTGGAAACTTTGCCAGAAGTTACACGGTTCAAAACGTGGCGAAATGCTCTTTCCACCACCTCATCTGTTCTTCATCTCACATAAGTACCTTTTCATCACTGCCCTTCGCCTGATGTTGATAGGAGTTACGACCACCTTTAAACTCCTTGATGACAACGTATTCGGCGCGTTTAAGTTGTTTTTTCTGCCGTGGCCAGTATAGAGTTCGCATACTCTCTTTTATCGCGTCGTACACTAGGCTGGACGCTGTCATGTTACGTCGGACATCCAACCCTTATGCTGGCAATCCGGGTTAGAGCCAAGGATGGGTGACTACTTATCTTTTCTGCTATCTGCGCAAGATGGTCGTTATACTGTTGTACGACAGCTGGATTTTTGAGTTGTGCAGTGTTGAATTTGCTGCGCCTGGATCTTTCGTCACTAGGACGGCACACGGCTGCTATTCGCAATCGAATATTAGCGATCATAAAATAATGATCTCTTCAAGTCACGTCCAGAAGGCAACTTTAGAATCTTATCGTATGCTAATGGCAAATGGTGAGTAATGATCTGTCGGTGGTATGAAACCAGAGGCCGAGGAACCCGTTCGTTACAGCGTTTTTCGCCAAGACATTGTCGGCTTCAGTTGGAGCGTAGCACTGTATAATTGTGATGTTTCTCGTTTTGATCCCACGATAAGAGCAGAGTGCGGTTCTGGGGTAAAAGAAGCCCAACACCTGACTCACGGCCATTACCGATAGCTTTACCGGTGTACAATATTAGTGTCACCATACACTGTCGAACTCGAACCTAGTACAAGTGGATCGGTTTTCTTCACATCTATGTGAAGTGTGTGTGTGTCAGAGGGCATTTGTACCAGGTTCGAGTTCGAGTTCGACAGTGTATGGTGACACTTACAGTGCTACACATTTTAGAGATAAATTCGTTTTCCACCATCTTATCTCACTAACTCCTAAGATGTTTGATTTATATCGCTGAAATTTGTTCTATAATTGAAAAAATCGTGCGTTCTGGGGATCTTCTGATCCATTGTACTCTCTGGGACACATTCCAGAAACCAATTTTTGTCAGTGAATGATAGCCGAAAATCGTACCCGATGAGAAGTCCTTATCCGAGACATAATTGATGTTTCGTTAACATATAAAAGATTTGGAATGATGCAAGTTGCTGGCATACACATCGTGTCCTTTTTAAGTAAACTTTTCCGACATACCGGGAAGGGTCGTGGCATTATTCTTACGCCCCACACCACAGGGGGTACATGAACATATGTAAAATTGTTGTAATGGGTAGGTCACTAAACATTTTTATTGTAACATTTTAAGTAGGTGCGGTCGAGGGGAGTCATTATAAATTTTTTGTTCATTTTGTCTAGGCACGTAGGGTGTATCATGGCAAATCAATGTGATGAAGAAAGACTCGTGCCTAATTTGTTTGCTGTTGTCAAAATGTCAACGCACCATCGCCCACCAACTACGAAATTCTGTGCTTCGACAATATGTACAACAATTACCGTCTTCGAAAATTTTCCCGGCGTTGTTATGGGTTAATATATTAGAGCTATTAATCTTGCCCACAAACTAATAAAACTCAAATTTATCACTTTTTTTATTAAAAATAGAACGTAGAACATTTTTTGTTGAGGTTTCTATTTTGATTTCTTTCCATTGCTTATTTTTTTACATAAAAATAATTTAATACATTCTTTCCAAGATTCATTGATAATTGATCAGAATTTCCGGTTCAGTGGCCGCATACTAATTTCAGATATTTCTGAATGAATGAATTCGTAGGTGATTATTTTTGGAGATTAAAAGCATTTCAGGTAGTCCAAACTTGCTTGAATCATTTAGATTTTATTTGGCCGTGTATTGTCAGTAATCAGAATATCATTTCATTAATTTCAAAGGGTTTCTTTTTGTACCCTTCACGAGTCTCTCTGTCTGTCCGTCTGTCTCTATGCAGACTAGTCTCTCAGATTTAAAGCTATCGAGCTGAAATTTTGTACAAAGCCTTCTTTCTGTTGCACGCTGTGTATATGTCAGAACCAACGGAATCGGACCATTGCGTTATATAGCTGTTATAGGAACGACCGGTCCAAAAATAAGTTTTTGCCAGAAAAACTTCTTTATTTCTAAAAATATCTTTACCGAATTTCAGATTAATCACATTCCTTAATTTGGATGAATTCAGTAGGAATCGAACTGGGGCCCAGTGTATAGAGGGGGGCAAAGACCTTTTCCATAGTCCTCCGCGTGGGCGCCCCCTGGTAACGGCAGTGTATCAATTCGCTGACGGCCAATGTCTTAGCGATAAGACAGTTTGGAAAAGGCAGATAGCTGTAGCCTGAATGGCTGACAAACACCTAAGCGTCTCAGGTCTAGTAGGATGGAATGACTTGCGTAGTTGGACCTGCTACATAGTTGTGTGGGCTCCAGCACGTTTATTAAACCATCTGAAGCAGCTATCTCCGAGGCCATCCCCCGAATGGGGTTAAGCGACGTGCTGACAACTCGTCCTTGTAAAAACCACTCCATGTCAAGAAACCTGGAACAAAAGCCTCGGATTGGACGGATCAACAACGACGACCACGCAAACGAATAAAGGATTATTCTTTCGGATCCTGGAATGTACGCTCCCTGAACAAACCGGGGGCCGAGAAGGCCCTCCTTCAACAGGTCGAAAAGTACAAACTGAGCATTACTGCAGTCCAGGAAACAAATTGGCTTGGCAGCGAGATTAATGACAAGAAATCGCACACAATTTTTACAAGTGGCAAACCATCGGGCCGCAAGGAGTTTGGAGTAGCATTTATAGTGGACAATCACCTCAAACCGCATATTACTGACTTCAAACCCATAAATGAACGGCTGTGTGCGATTCGCATCAAGACTCGATTCTTCAATCTCTGGCTCATCAATGTGCATGCCCCCACTGAAGTTAAAGAATACGCAGTACAAGACAAGTTCTACGCCCGCCTTGAAACTCTCTTCGACTCACTTCCAACAAACGACGTCAAATTGCTGCTGGGAGACTTTAACGCGAAAGTCGGGAATGAAAGTTGGCATCGGGGGACCTCTGGAGGCCACAGCCTCCATGAAGAATGTAACGATAACGGCCAGCGACTTATCGACTTCGCCTGCAGCAGGAATCTAGTCGTAAGCTCTACGTGTTTCCCGCATCGACGCATTCACAAGCAGACCTGGAAGTCTCCAGACGCACATACCGTCAACCAAATTGACCACGTCCTCATTTGCAGGAGATGGGCGTCTAGTGTCATGGATGTCCGCTCCTATCGAGGAGCAAACTGCGACTCAGATCATCACTTGGTGAAGACGACCTACAGATGTAGAATCTCCTCAGTGCACCAGTCAAGAATCAGCCCTCCCAAAATCTTTGCGGTTGATAAGCTCTTGAGTGATGCTACAGCGGTGGCGTATACTACCGCCCTTGAGGAAAAACTATCACCTATGCTACACAACATCAACAACACAGGCGTCCATGGGTTCTGGGAAGAACTCAAGGGTACCATCAAGGATGTCGCAGAGAAGGTCGTGGGATATAAAGCCCGGCGAGCGCGAAATGACTGGTTCGACGAAGAATGCAAAAATTCACTTGACGCGAAAAACGAGGCCTACAGACAATGGATTCAACGAGGAACCAGAGCCAGAAGAGAAAAATATGACGAGCTACGGCGAATATCGAATAGAATAATTAGACGTAAGAAACGTAAATACTTTGACGAGCAGTTGCTGAACATAAACGAAAACTTAGCTAATAGGAACACCAGACAAGCGTACAAACTAGTAAATACAATCAAGAACGGCTACCAACCCAGGACTAGCCTTTGTAAGGACAAGGATGGAAACATCATCAGCGACACCGATGGTATTAACAAACGATGGGCCTCTTATTTTGAAGAGCTTCTAAACCGACCATCTAACATCCCCACACAGGAAGCTCTCGATGATATTGTTGATCTAGGCCCACCCATTCAACCCCCGACAGTAGAGGAAGTTGGTCTCGCGTTGCGGTCACTAAAACGAAATAAAGCGCCGGGCGCTGACGAGATCCCAGCTGAACTGCTAAGATTCGGTGGAACGAGTCTAGTTGATGCCATACATCAATTACTCCTGCGAGTATGGGAGAACGAGGAGATCCCAGACGATTGGCGCAGAAGCATCATCTGTCCAATCCATAAAAAGGGAGATAAATTGCGGTGTGAGAATTACAGGGGCATCTCACTAGTTTGTACGTCCTATAAAATTTTGACGAAAATTCTGGAAAATAGAATAAAACCGTACGCAGAACGAGTCATTGGCGAATATCAAAGCGGTTTCAGACCTGGTCGCTCCACAACCGATCAGCTCTTCTCAGTCAAACTGATACTCCAGAGGTGCTGGGAATACAACGTAAACGTATACCAAATCTTTGTCGACTTCAAGCAGGCATACGACAGTATCGATCGTGGAGTACTGTACAACATCATGCTGCAATTTGGTATACCGGCAAAATTAGTGCGACTGACAAAGATGACGATGACCAACTCCGTCTCACAAGTCAGGATCCAGAATAGACTTACTGATCTATTTGAAACACGCACTGGTTTGAAACAGGGCGATGGATTGGCACCGACGCTCTTCAACCTAGCACTGGAATACGTTATTCGGGCCATGAATATGGACAACAGCAAGACGCTACTCATCAAGTCGACAAAATTAGCAGCGTACGCCGACGACATCAACATCATGTCCCGAAGTTTGGCTGACGCAGAAGAACTTCTGCATACGCTCGATACCGCTGCAAAGGAAGTTGGATTACGTATTAACGAGGGTAAAACTAAAATAATGATGCAATCGGTGACAAGGACACCTGCACAACCGAGCATCAACGTGGGGGACCTCAACATCGAGTTCGTGAACAACTTCATCTACCTGGGTTGCAACCTGTCAAGGGACGCCAACGAAACTGACGAAATCAAGCGACGGATACAGTTAGCTAATAAGACTTTTTTCTCGGTTCTCCCCATAATGAGATCGAAACATGTGCACAGAAACACGAAGCTCCGCGTGTACAAAACCATTATACGACCAGTGCTATGCTATGGCTGCGAAGCATGGACCCTAACTCAAGCCTCCGAAAACATGCTAGACACTTTCGAACGTAAGGTTCTACGGCGAATTTTCGGGGCTGTTTGCGATCGAGATGGATGGCGCATCCGGTACAACCATGAGTTGTATGAAATGTACGATGAGCTGCAAGTCTCGAAAATCGTCAAACTACAACGACTTCAATGGGCAGGGCATGTACAAAGAATGGACGATGATCGCATGCCTAAGAGAGTAATGAATGCAGAACGAGTCGACGGAGCGAGACTGCGAGGACGACCGAGATCTCGTTGGGAGAGCTCAGTAGGTGTGGACGCCGCACAGCTGCTGGGCTCCCAAAATTGGAGGACGCGGTCACGTGACCGAGATAATTGGAGGACAATGATCCAGGCGGCCAAGGCCCGACGTCGGGCTGTCGCGCCACGATGATGATGATAATTTGGATGAAATCGGCCCACTATTTCATATACCTCTCAAAGGAACAGTGGAATTGGAACAAGTTTTACTGTTAATTTCAAAGTAGTAAATGCAGAATGGTTGATCCATATACCAACGCAGGCCATTGAAGGTGTGATACCCTTTTATTTTACTTTAGCCTTTATAATTACATGTCATTGTCTTATATGCCTAATTTATTCGATCTAATATCATAATATCGGGGACAGCTATATTTATTTAGCATGCCTTACATCTCTGGAATTGTGCGTCATAGCATTTATATTTATACCCTAGACCTTTTAATGTATAGGGTTTATTGTTTTTGTTACAATGAAAATATGTAACACTTTAAAGCAGACTCCGCAAGTATGGCAGTATTATATGGAAATGATCAGAGTCACCACCTGAATCGATTTAGGCATGTCTGTATGTCTGTCTGTATGTCCGTCCGTCTGTCTGTCTGTCCGTTCGCACGATAACTAACACGATAGAATGAAGCGACTTAGAATTTTGGTCAAATGTTTGTAGTAGATTCTTGTTGGTTGGTATTGACGTATATTAAATAATTAAAAGTAATCTATAAATCTCCATCGAATAAATGCGAAAAGATTTAACTTTGTGGATAACTGTAGAGGCTTATATTATATTTTTCGTAAAAATGAAATAAATCCGTTGAAAGCCAAGGTTATTTTTCTCACAAACAGCCCCGTACTACCCTACTTTTGCTCGATGTAGATCGTTGCCTTGGCCGTATGGATGGTTTTCCTCCAAATGTCTTGCTCCAATGACCGAGACGTACAATTTCGAAAGCCCAGATCCGGTGTCCATATCAACTGAACCTCCTCACCAAGTACCTTTCGAGGAAGGATTTTTTTTTTCGAAAGAATTTAGCATGTTTTTTGTTTTTGCTTATGCCGATGACATTGCCATTGCTATATCTGGCAAATTTCCTAGTGTTTTTGGTAAGGTATTGCAAAATGCCCTTTCGCGATTAACCATCTGGGCTGATAACTAAAAATTAATCCGCAAAAAATGGAGCTTGTTTTCTTTACAAGGGAGTATAGGACACCTCTTGTAGTGCCTCCTGTGCTGCAGGGTACGAACCTTGTTTTTGTTGATAAGCGAAATTTCTGGGACTTATTCTGGGTAAGAAATTATCATGGAAACTGAATTTACAGGAGAGGGTAAATGAGGCTCCTGTCGCACTCTACTCCTGTAAGAGAGCTATAGGTAAAAACTGGGGCCTGCAACCACAAGTAATGCATCGGCTCTATACCTATATAGCTGTTTTGCGTCCTATACTTATGTTTGGGGTAGTCGTCTGGTGGACTGGTCTGAGTATAGAGGCTAACCGTATTTTGCTGGGAAAGGTGCAAAGACTTAACAGCATTGCTATTTGTGGGGTTCTTAGAGCGACTCCCTCCGTAGCACTGAACATGCTACTTAACTTTCTGCGACCTGAAATTTTTGGTGAACAGATCACCGCGATTATGGCTATTCGAGTTCGTGACACTCATCAATGGTTTGTTTCATGTGTAGGACATGCAACCATTCTGAGCAAGTTCGATGTTCCCGAAACGACTGACTACTTCACTCCCGAGTACATGCTTGAGAAGAAATTCGTCAGCCTGATACCATCACGCAATCAATGGCAAGGGAACGCACTCCACTGCCCAATTCAATTGGAATCTATTCAGATGGTTCCACGACGGAAGAGGGAGTGAGCGCGGAAGTGTTCTCTGGTATACTTGACATAAGCATATCCTTTAGTCTCCGTGAACACTTCAGCGTTTTCTAAAGGTCGCCACCCATTGACGAGCACAACCATGACCAAACTTCCATCGAACCATCAATTTCATAGGACGTGTGGAAAAAAAATTCCCCCTATTTCCACCGTTCTATGATATTTGATGGTTCGATGGAAGTTTGGTCGTGGTTGTGCTCGTCAATGAGTGGCGACCTTAAGCCGAGGCTGCGGTTATTATCGAAGCCTTGAATTGGTTTGGTAGTCATGTATTGGCAGCCAGGGATATAACAACCTTCACCGACAGCCAAGCGGTAATTACAATAGATTCCTGGAGCCAGGTCTGACTACATCGAAGACTGTGCGGAAATGTCGCTCAGCGCGGACGGTGATGAGTGACTTTTAATATTTTCTTATGCTGGATTTCTGATCATAGCGATTTCGACGCTAATTGTAGGGCAGATGAGTTCGCTAGGCAGAGTGCAACAGGTGAGGCTGTACAAATTCATCGGACCATCCATGTACCAATCTCTGCTTGTAAACTAGCTCTTACGTCCGAAGCGATTAGTAGAACTAACTCAAGATGGCTAAATGGCAACACAACAAAGCCACTATGGCCCAGATTGGATCCTAAGCGCTCCGCTCAACTGCTGTCGCTAAATAGGCAGCTCATTAGAGCTCTGGTGGGAGTGATCACTGGGCATTGCATACTAGGGGAGCATGTAAGGAGACGCCACCTCCCCTGTAATGACCTTTGCAGGAGTTGCGATGACGTAGAAGAAGAGGAGTGTATTTTCTATCTCCTCTGCTCCTGTCCTGCTCTGGCAAGAGGGAGGAAAGACTTTCTTGGATCCCACTTTATCACTGAGCTGGATGATCTGGCTAATGCTGATGTTGGCTAACTTCATCGATTCATTATTAGCCCTGGCTTGTTCAAAGAGTAGGATGGTATGGTGAGCAATCCCCCTGTGGTATTACAACGGACCGTAATGCGGTCCATGTGTGTTGTATCTTTTACAGCAGCCCTTGTACCTAACCTAACCTAACCTAACAAAGAAACACTAACTGTGTGCCAGCTTCACAGTAAAGCGGCATCAGCGATGATGACGAGATGCTTTGATGAACAGAAACTGGACATAGCTTTGATACAGCAACCCTGGATTTTACAAAACAAAATTAGGGGTTTGTCACAACAAACCGCAAATCTGTACCATGCACAGGTGGACGGTAAAATAAGGATATGCATCCTGGTGCGTCATGGAATACGTGCAGTACAAATGATGCATCTCTGCTCGCCTGATCTTACGGTAGTAATGATCGGCAGTGGTGCATCATCATTGCATCAGCATATCTCCCTTATGATGCACCAGAACCACCTCCATCAGAGGAAGTAGAAAATCTGGTAAGATATTGTAAAGAAAGAGATATGGCCCTGATCATAGGCTGTGATGCCAATGCGCACAATACTGTGTGGGGCAGCAACTGCTAGAATTTGTGGAAAGGTACAATCTGCTGGTAGCAAACAAGGGGGTCGCTCCCACCTTCGTGGATGCACGAAGGGCTGAAGTGATCGACATTACCCTAAGCTCTGTTAATATGCTTGACAGAGTTCAGAACTGGAGAGTGGTGGACAGGCTAACCATGTCTGATCACAGGGCTATCCAGTTTGAAATTCTGTATGGCAGAAAACGAAGTAACGAACGCAAACGTATAAGAGTGCCAAAAAATACTGATCGTGTTAAGTACGAGACATATTTATTGGAACAAGTCGAGGATATTCAAGACGGAATACCTCGGAATACGGTCGAGATAGAGCGAACAGTGGAACAACTGAACTCCGCTATTAATCGTGCTTTCGAACACGCTTGTCCCTCCACAGTAGTGGACGAAAAGGACCCAACACCATGGTGGAGTAGGGAACTGGAGCTATGAAAAAAGAGACAAGGAAAGCCTTTAACCGTTAGTGAGAGACTCTCTCCCTCTTGGGAACTATACAAGGATAAAAAGAGGGAGCTGAAAAGAACCTTACGTCTTCGGAAACGAAATACGTGGAGGGAATTCTGCTCTAGCATGAAGGATACGTCGGAAGTATGCAGATTACAGAAGATGATATCGAAATACACTGCTTCGAAAATGGGGCTGATTCGCAAAGTTGATGGTTCCATGACAGAAACAGTGGAAGAAACGTTGCAGGCGCTGATAGAGGTACATTTTCCTGGAAGTTTCAAGTCGAACCAACCATGGGCCCAAACTAACAAGGGAACTGGTGGGGTAAGTCAACAAGAAGCTGAGAGGATAATAACTCCAAATGGAGTCAAAAGTGCTATAAACTCTTTTGCACCATTTAAAACGGCTGGAATGGACGGAATATTCCCGGCACTATTACAATGGGGCATGGGCGCTCTACTAGATAGGATCCGGAATATATTCGTCGCCTGTCTTTCAGCAGGCTATATCCCGAAGGCATGGAGGGAGGCTAAGCTGGTATTCCTGCCTAAACCGGGAAAGAAAGACTATACAGAGCCAAAGTCCTTCAGGCCGGTTAGCCTTACATCATTCCTATTGAAAACAATGGAAAAAGTGTTGGTGGACTACCTGGAGAACACCACGCTAATGTATAGTCCTCTGAGTAGGTGCCAACATGCTTACAGAGCAGGCAGATTTACGGAAACCGCTCTACACGAACTTGTTAGAGTTGCAGAGAGAGAGAGAGAGATTAACAATGGCGGGATCGCTATGTCTACTTTTATAGATTTATGGGTGCTTTTGATAAAATCTCCTTTACCAAACTAAGGAACGCCCTGACTGAGCGGGGGGTTGATTATATTATAATTAAGTGGATCGACTCTATGCTTAAGCAGAGGGCGGTAAATCTTAGCAGTGGATGTGACAGAATACGGGGTAAGGTAGTCCGAGGATGCCCACAAGGAGGTGTTCTTTCGCCTCTACTGTGGAACATCACCGTGGACAGTCTTCTCTGGAAACTGGACTCGATGGGCGTACATGGTACTTACGGTCAAGGGAAAGTTCATGGACACAATTCTAGGTTGCATGGGACAAGCTCTCAAAGTAACCGAAGAATGGTGTAATGAGCAAGAGCTAACCATAAACGCTAGTAAATCAAACACTATGATTTTTACTCGTAAGAGGAAAGACATAGAGATGACTCCCTTACGGCTTTTTGGTTCGGAAATTAAGGTGTCTAAGGAAGTGAAGCATCTCGGAGTTACCTTAGATGCGAAACTAACTTGGAATGTTCACGTTGATTAAAAGACCCAAAAAGCAAAAAGGATTTTGCATCAATGTAAGAGAGTTTGTGCTCGTAGGTGGGGAATTTCACCTAAAGCGACACACTGGATTTACACAATGATGGTAAGACCCATTCTAGCCTACGCATCAGTGGTATAGTGGCCAAAAGCCATGCAGAATACCACAAAGTAGAAGCTGGATGGGGTACAAAGGATAGCTTGTGTAAGCATATGTTGTGCAATGCGCACCACACCAACGCGAGCAATGGAGGCATTGCTGGGACTGCCGCCGTTGGACTTATTTATAAAGAAAACGGCGGCGCTTTCGGCAATACGCATGGAAAGGGATGCCATGTGGCATCGCTTTGGAACTAGCAGCGGTCATAAGAGCATCCTAGACATTATTCATGATGATGTCAGGGAGACTCTAATGCCGGTAGAAGGCATGAGTAGACGTAGGGTAGTTGAAAGACTACACAAGAGTCACATTGCAGATGGAAACATACACAATGAGTGTATGTACAATGACATCAGCATTTTTACTGATGGCTCTTTAATGGACGGTAAAGCGGGGGCGGGGGTTAATTCTGAATAGCTAAACCTAGCATGTGCGCTTAGTCTAGGAGAGTATGTGTCCGTATACCAGGCAGAGATGCTTGGCTTGTTGCATGCTTTGAACCACCTGCTTGAAGGTCAGGTGCGAGGGAAGAAAATCCTTATTGCACTGGACAACCAATCGGTGATCAAACGCATGCAGCAGACGAACATAAACTCTAAACTGGTACTAGAGTGTGTCCGGAAGCTCAACACGTGTGCCTCAGAAAATGTGGTTACGCTGATGTGGGTAAAAGGACACATAGGTACAACAGGAAATGAAGCGGCGGATGCCCTAGCAAAACAGGGATCTGCGGCAACTTTCATTGGCCCAGAACCCAGAGTTACTCTGGGGAACGGCATGATTGGAGCGAAGGTTGGGGAGTGGATGGACTCTATGCATCAACAAAGATGGCAGGAGCTAGTCACTTGCAAACAAGCTCGGAATGCAATGACCAGCCCTTTAGGCAGGGAAGCGAGAAAGGTACTCAGTTATAAACGGAGTACCCTAAGCTGGATAACTGCCTTGGTCACAGGACATGGTAATTTTAAGGCTCATCTGGCCAAGATGAAAATCGGGGAAGATGACGTTTGCAGGCTATGCCTGGAGGAGGCCGAGACGGCAGCACACATTGTGTGCGAATGTCCAGCACTGGCTAGCACGAGGTTGAGGATCACAGGCAAGCACACGAAAAGTGTGGAAACCATGAGTGAACTCAGCCTTAAACAAATGCTAGCAATAACACGGGACTCAGTGATGAAGAAAGAGGCCGACAACTATCAGTCGACATCTGGAAGCCACTGATGACCGGGAGGGGGCGAAAAGGGACCCAAACGTTAGCGGTCTGCTTCGGCTATCCCCCAAAATATAATAATAATAACCTAACCTTCGATCAGGAACCACATTTCAAAATCGTCGCAGAGAACAGGTCGTTTATTCGTTTTATAGCTGCGGATTGCGAAGCTTCGTCTTCCTGAACATATGCTTCAATTTAATTATCAGAAGAACATAGAAAAATGTATCCGTCCGTTTGATTTTGTCCGTCTCGAGTATTTAAAGTCATCTACAAATTAATTGTTCAGCAAGGTATAATGCCGTGTTGATATTATTAGGATGGATATCCGTTTACAATTTGATACTATACGCTGAATGCAATTCGAATGTTATTGATTATTATTCTCGCTCCTACCATTTGAAAGGTTGGGTCTACGCACGATCACCAAATTCAATTTATCATGGCGCAGTAGCTGAGGCTTCTGACCATTTGCCGTGATTATAGTTTGATTGAGCAACTTTAATTGCTAATCATCTATCCATTTTCGAACTGAACTGATGCATTTTTTAGACAAATTTAAACAATATTTTAAAATCCATTATATTCAAATTATCTGCCTATAATAACAATTGACCTAAATGTGATCTCAATAATGTTGGTCATTTTAAAACACATGTTTAATTTCTTTTTCTCTTATGCTTCTTAGTCAACTTAACTTTCCCAATTTCTCAGCCTTATAATAATAATTCAGGTAGGTGGTCGTTTCGACTTTTATATTCAAAATAACTTTCAACCAATTCACTGTCTATTAGTCGACATATTCGACTTCTGTGTGACGAATTCTGACTAACATCTTGAAAAACATTCTAAATTCTGACAATGAAGCGTATCAGAAGATTTTCCGGAACATATTATCAACATGGGTGTTCTCACTCTCAGAACTGAATTTGACTTCAGGCTGCCGAATCTTATGTCTATGAAGATATTAATTTCCCTATCAACAAGAAAATTGAACGAAGGTGGAACATATACATTAAATAAACGTTACATTCGGATTCTAAAATAGAAAGAATCAACTGCAAACATATCGGTTTAATAGGAAATTAATGTGATGAGCCAATCCAATAGACCTGATGAATAAGGGACTTATCGTTAGACTTAGGCAATGTTATTGAGTTAACTGGAATTAAAATTTTATCTTCGATCTTTTGGTTGTTATTAGTTGATCAACTTCTAGGGAAACAAAATTATCTTTTACGATATTTGATTTGCAATTTGTATGCTTAATTCGATAGCAGCATTCGTACAGACCCTATTACGTACAAACTCGCCTCTAGTTAGAAATATTGGTGCATCCGTAATATAACTAGCTTGCCTTAATCTTAACCCCTAGTCTCAACTATCCTAACATGCCATCGTGCTCAGTTTCAGGTCATATCTTAAGGTGCGTTTTGCTAGGTACACGATCCTCGCACATTGTTCGCGATTAGCTTTCAACCCATAGAGCATGGAGCACTATTTGTGTGTATCTTTTTGACCATCGTCTGGGATCGACGCAGAGTGGTGTCTGGCAAAACGGATCTTTACCTAGCGGCGCGACACACTCGACGTTTACTGATCAGCGCCACGAAATTTAAGGATGTCCGCTTCGTCGGCCAGTATTGGAAAAGGGGTTTCATTCCATCCGTAATGGACCTTGATATAAACCGGTGCTTGTTAAGTCAAGTCAGCGGCCCCAAATTGAACATAGCAGCAATCTAGGAAACGAGCAAAAAGGTCAGCGTATTGGGAGGGTAGGGTAGTATGTACTTTAAAAATATGTACATAAATAACTAGTGCAACAGTCCAATCTGTACCACGGCCTCGAGATGAGTTAGCATCATCTTATTTTCTACAATAGATCGTGACGTTGTGTTTTGTGCAGAGGTGTACGAGTATGATCAACAACACGCTCAACCGAATTATTTACCCCATAAGGCACTCATTTAACAGCTGAGTGGACTCATAGTCCGAAACTTAAATCCCCTTTCTTATCGAAAACTACTGCATTGCTAGTCTGGATGGCGCAATGGTTAGTACGTTCGCTTTCTGTGCATTGGGCCCTAGTTCGATTCCTACGGAATGCAGTAGTTTTCGATAAGAAAGGGGATTTACGTTTCGGACTATGAGTCCACTCAGCTGTTATGGGGTAAATAATTCGGTTGAACGTGTTATTGATCACACACTTCTGCACAAAAGACACCGTCACGATCTAAAAAATGAGGCCTCGTCTCGAGGCCATGGTTCAAATTGGGCTGTTGTGCCAGTTATTTATTTAGTCTACTATATATATACCGGAAAGTCTGATACGGGTAATTACCCATTTTCATAGCTACATTAAATCACCTTAAAATGCACCTTGGTGCAATATTTGGGCCTAGCAGATAAGTGGTCACTTTTTCCTAGAAAGTGCCTTTTTACCCATCCGGTGGGCACTACGACCATGGAGAGGTCTATTGTGCCATAGCCCATATTATTGCAAAAGATTCTCCACGGGAGCTTTCTTGATAACTGGCGGGCTCACCGTGGCTTGTCCTAGAAACTTAAACCTAGTCCGCGCGATTGCCGGGCATTCGCACATGATGTGCTTAGTAGTTTCTCCATGCACAGGCGATATTCAGTTTCGCTAGACAGGCCCATTTTATTTAGGTTGTATTACACAAGAACCCTTAGATCGGCTCTATTCATTCGAGTAGCATTATTGTACTTGAAGGGCATTATAAGCCACCTCGATTGACGCAGCACCGGAAGATCATGCCAGTATAGCTGCCTTAACCCCTCACACCATTCTCTAATAAACATTTTGGCTGAGGTGATGCTCACACCACTGTATGGTTCCGGTCCAAGAAAAAGTGAAGGCGAACCCTGCCTAGCAAGTTCGTCCCCGATCTCGTTTCCTTGAATGCCATGATGGCCTGGCACCCAACACAGGATTACTTGGTTATTTTAACCCAGAATTTGTAGAAGAGCTTATGTGAAGAGAGCGCCTTAATGATCACCTGGCTATCTGAAAAAATAGCGATGTGAGCATCACGGAATTTCTTGTCTAGAACTTCCCTGGCACAGACCTCAATGGTATGTATCTCTGCTTGAAAGACGGTGGGATGGGATACCATTGCGTCCTGGTGTACGGTCCATAGACCCCAGCACCAACACCCTGTTCAGCTTTAGACCCATCGGTAAACCACATAATAAACCTAGGATCAGGGTAGGGATTGCCATTTTCCCATTCCGAGCGGTCCGGGATGAGGACTGAGAATTTCCTACCGAAGCTAACCTCCGTGGTCATGTAATCTGATCTTAAGCAGAACTGCATTCCAGGAATTTGTTTCAGAATGCTTGTATGACCGACGTGATTGTTGTGTACGTCCGAAGTGAGATGTACTCTCAGAGCACTGACAGCTGTAGATTCTTGGATAAAGATGTGTAGCGGAATTAATCCAATGATCGTCTCTAAGCGCTAAAGTTCAAATCTCGGCGCGATCAAAAACTGTCAGTACTAGTAGAACTCTCACAGTGCTCCGAGCTTGTCAGTATAAAGACGGAGCGGATAGGATGTGAATGCTAGCAATTGCACCTCCCAAAAATAGATATGCTATCGAAACGTCAATAAGGTATGGAAAGGTTAGAGATGTTGACGCGCCCATGCCCCTGGAGTGGTCAAGGCAATTAACAACAACAACAACAGTGATGCCCATTCAAGCAAGACGTAGCTTATTGCACTGTAGTATGGCTGTAGTATAATGGTTGAAGGTTCCGTTTCCGCGTGAATGGCACAACAACAGTTTTGCGTGGGTTTACGTTGACGACCATAAGACCTGTATCATACTCGTAGACCGGTCAGTCGTATAGGGGGTACGGAAATAAGCCATGATGAAAGTGTCCATCCGAAATAATCTGTATGGATACTTTTGTTTTGAACCGAAAGTGTCCATCCGAAAAATAACGAAATAAGCCATGCATGGACAATATCGGTTTCAAATCCAAATAAGCCATGCGAAAAAAGAAACGAAAATAGCCATGCAGAGTGAGCGAACCGAGGTTTCATGTTTGTGCGATACTGAGGGTTGTGATCCCTTAAGCGCGGAGCGAGCGGAGCCCACACAAGAGACTTTTGCACGCAGAGCAAGCGATCCGATTGGCTGCAGCATCAGATGACAATCGAAGCAGCATCGAACTCCTTTACCGTCAGAAAGCTCGAGAAGTTCAGCGTTGTGTGAGACGCGATAAAATTTTCTGCGAATTCTCTTTTAGGCTCAGCAGAAGAAGCCGCTAGAAGTAACAACTTAAACGCCGTATACGGTGTCATCAAGGAGTTTACAGGTGGTCGTAACTCCTGCCAACATCCGGTGAAAGATAGTGATGGAAAGCTACTTATCTTGGAAGAAGATCAAATGAGGCGGTGGAAAGAACACTTCGCCGCGGTCTTGAACCGTGTAACCTCTGGTCAAGTTCCCCCTCATATAGATAATTTAGCTAACCATCAAAATGTGCGTATACGGTCCACTGCCCCGACTAAAGAGGAAATAGTCACTGCAATTATTGCACTAAAACGAGGAAAGGCCGCCGGACTTGACGGCATCCCTGCCGAACTTTATCAAGCAGCGCCAAGCGTAACTGCCGATTTGCTGCACCCACTTGTTGATAAAGCGTGGAATACAGAGACCTTTCCCACTGAGTGGAAGGAAAGTTTAATCATCAAACTTCCAAAGAAGGGTAGCCTCACATACTGTAATAATTGGAGAGGCATTTGTGTGCTTCCTGCCGTTGCCAAGATAATAGCTAAAATCGTCCTGGAAAGACTAAAGGCCCACTTAGAAAACACAATTGATGAAGAGCAGGCTGGCTTTCGATCCGGATTCTCCTGTGTCGATCACATTAACACCTTGCGAATCATCATCGAGCAATGCGCTGAATACGATTCTCCGTTTCACTTGCTTTTCATCGATTTCGAAAAGGCTTTCGATAGAGTGAACCGGGATTCTATATGGGCGGCCTTGCGCAGGAGAGGCATCCCTGAGAAGCTATTATTAAGGTAACCTATGACGGCGCGAAATGTCGCGTTCTGCATAAAGGTAAGGTGTCGGGGGACTTTGAGATTCGCAGTGGAGTTCGGCAGGGGTGCATCCTCTCACCGATCCTATTCCTCATTGTGATCGGCGATGTGTTGCATGCAGCCCTATCCGGACTCGACAGAGGAATTCAATGGACTTTGACATCTTATCTACAACATCTTGACTACGCTGACGACATATGCCTACTCTCCCACAAAATCATGGATCTGTCCGCAATGGCGTTAGATCTCGAGAGGGAGGCAAGCAAGGTTGGGCTAAAGATTAATACCAACAGGACCAAGGTTCTTAGCCCGCCGTTGCGAAAAAGAAATCCGACACCAATTGCCATCAATATTAATGGGCAGCCTGTGGAGAAGGTGGACAACTTCGTCTACCTGGGTAGCATTGGTGCCGAAAATGGTGGTACGGAGCAGGACATCGCTCGTCGTATCAACCAGGCTAAACGCGCATACGGCATGCTGTCCGAAATCTGGCAGGGCAGTTATCTCAGCATCAAGACCAAGCTGGGCCTGTTTCGCTCCCTGGTACTATCAGTGCTTTTGTATGGGAGCAGTACATGGAAAGTTTCCGTAGGAGTTACCAGAAAGCTGCAAGTTTTCGTCAACTCATGTCTTCGTCGAATTTTAAGAATTTTCTGGCCCGAAACAATATCAAATGATGAGCTAAGTCGGCGTACGGGTCAGATGCCAATCGACGAATTGATACGCAGGCGAAAATGGCAGTGCATAGGTCACACATTGCGGAAGAATGATAACTGCATTACTTTGCATGCCATGAAATGGAACCCCATTTCCAACCAAGGCTGACCAAGAGGGGGTCCTCGAATCACATGGCGTCGATCTGTGGCAAAGGAGTGTCAGGTACTGGGTAAGTCTTTTGGGGAGTTGCGCCCCATTGCCCAGAACAGAGTACGATGGCGCGCAGGAGTAGTTGACGCGCTATGCCCCACTAGGGGTTAAGGCAAAGTAGTAGAGCAAGCGAAGCGAGCGTTTTTGTTCTTGCGATACTGAGGGCTCTGATCCCGTAAGCGCGGAGCGAGCGTAGCGGGCGAAGCCCACACAAGGGACTGTTGAATCACAACCCGCAGTACCGCACAAATTGTGCATGGACAATTTCGGTTTGGAACGAGTTGCGCCAACTCCGCCCCTAGGGTGCTGCGACTCCCCGTATATAGCCTTAGGTCGCCCTTTTACTCCTTCTATATGTACCTGCATCCGTTTCGTCCTAGCATATCTGCATCCAGCATTTTTTTTTCTTGGTCTATATGCAAATTCAAACCGAAATAGGGTATGCGATATACTCACTTTCCTTTTTAAACGAAATTGAATATTGGATGCGGCCGAAACTATTTATCAATGGCTTTTTTCCAAATGGATTATTTAATGGTGCCGAGTGTGTACATATCGGGCCGAAAATGAACACTTTATATTTTAATACATGTTGTATGAAATTGCTGTACAATTCTCGACAAGCAGTTGTGGAGGAAATATGTTCATAAAATCCCTGACTTGTCCGCATTCTGTTGGAGATAAATCAGTCCTGGTTTATCGAATCGAGCTACTTTTTCTTTGATTGCAGGGAATCGAATGAACTACAAAATCACTCTTTTGATATTTTGTGCAGGAATGTACCGTTATCGACTTACTATAATTGCGCAAATCTTGTTCGAAAATATTTTTTTTCCCAACTTTGGCGCGTTGTAACATTTTCCGGTTTTTGTTTAACCCAAACAGTCTGTATCCAAAATTTGAAGATAGTTTTATAATGAATAATTTTATATATTTTATTTTTTAATTTTGACGACTAACGTTATCATCGTGGCGCAATAGCCCGACGTCGGGCCCTGGCCGCCTGGATCATCGTCCTGCAATCATCTTGGTCAAGTGACTGCGTCCTTCAATTTTGGAAGCGCAGTTGTTGTTCGGCGTCATCATCTACTGAGTCTTCCCAACGAGCTCTCGGTCTTCCTCGCAGCATTGCTCCGTTGATTCGTCGTCTATTCAATATTTGCTCAGGCATGCGGTCATCGTCCATTCGTTGTATATACATATGTATGTTTGACGATTCCCGAAACTTTCAGCTCATCGTAGAGCTCGTACAGCTCATGGTTGTACCGGATGCGCCATTCATTTCGGTCGGAAACTGCTTCGAAAGTTCGCCACAGGACCTTTCGTTCAAATGTGTTAATCATGTTTTCGGAGGCTTGAGTAAAGTTGCCATGGCATAGTACAGGTCTTATCATGGTTTTGTTTATGCGGAGCTTCATGTTTCTGTGCACATGGTTCGATTTTATCATTGGAAGTACCCAGAAGAAAGTCTTATTTGCTAGCTGTATCCGCCGTTTGATTTCGTCAGTTTCATTGACGTCCTTTGACAGGTTACTGCTCAGATATTCGAAGTCGTCTACGAACTCGATTCTGAGGTCTGGCTGTTCTGGCATCCTTGTTCTTGATTGCATCATTATTTTTGTTTTGTCTTGGTTAATGCGTAGTCCAACTACTTTTACTTTTTTATTTAGAAGTTCTACTGCGTCGGGCAGGTTTCGGGACATGATGTTGATGTCGTCAGTGTACGCTATCAACTGCGTTGACTTGAAGAGCAGTGCGCCGCGGTTGTCCGCGTTCATTACCCGGATGGCGTATTCAAGTGCCAGGTTGAAGACCGTCGAAGCCAGTCCGTCGCCTTGCTTCAGTCCAGTACGTATCAGTCAGCCTGTTTTGGAACTTGACCTGTGAGACGGAGTTGGCCATCGTCATCTTTGTTAATCGTACTAATTTTACCCTTTTTGTGGATTGGACAGATGATGCTCCCAATCCCATCGCCCGTCGTTTGGTGATGCTATTGGTGTCGGATGATGATATTTCCATCATTGTCCTTACAGAGGCTAGTCCTGAGTTGATAGCCATTCATAATCGTGTTTACTAGTCTGTACGCTTGTCTGATGTTTCTATTAGCTAGGTTTTCATTAATGTCCAGCAACTGCTCGTCAAATAATTTCCGTTTCTTACGTCTAATTATTCTATTTGATATTCGCCGTGGCTCGTCATATTTTCTCTCTTAGCTCTAGTTGGACGTTGGAGACATTGTCTGTAAGCTTCGTTCATTGCGTCATGTTATTTTTGGCATTCTTCGTCGAACGTCCCACGACCTTCTCTCCGGCCTCCTCCTTGATAAAACTTTTTAGTTCTTCCCAAAATCCGTATGGTGTACACGTGCCGATGTTGTGCAGCAGTTTTTTTCAAGGGCAGTTGTATATCCCTGCACCGTAACGTCATTCAGGAGTTTGTCAACCGCAAAAATTTTAGGAGGGCTGATTCTTGATTGGTGCTCTGAAGATATCCTACCCTACCCATAGATTGTCTACCAAGTGATGGTCGGAATCACAATTTGCTTCTCGGCATGATCGGACATCCATCACGCTTGAAACCCATCTTTTGCATATGATTACGTGGTCAATTTGGTTGACGGTGCGTGTATCCGGAGATTTCTAGATTTCTTAATGAATGTGTCGGTGCGGAAAGCATGTTGAGCTTACAACAAGGTTCCCACTGCATGCGAAGTCGATTAGTCGTTGACTGTTTTCATTGCATTTCTCGAGAGGGATTTGACCCCCTATGGTTCCCCGACTCTCCTTTCCAGCTTTCGCATTGAAATCTTCGAGTAGTATTTTAGAAGTAGAAGTGAGTCGAATGATGTTTCTAGGCGGTCGTAAAATTTTTTTTTTTGCTTGACAACTAACGTGGGCTGAGATAAAAGCAAAAGAAAAACTAGAAATGACAAAAATGCACTCCATAAGTACCGTTAGAAATTTTTGAAGGTGGTGCAAATTTAAATTTAAATTTTCTGGCTAAGCCTTAATCGATTTCTAAAAAAACTCAGACAGTGCCTGTCATGTAGTCTGAAACCCCTTTTTACGACGCACCGTCTGGACTATAGGTTATTGTAAGCATATTGCGTACATACTTTTATCTCAAAATGAACCTACTAATCGCCATCTATTTTATATTTAATAATTATAAAGATACATATTTAACTTCATAACCTAATGTCCATATCCTATTTTAGCTGTAATGGAACCTCGCGGTGCTCTTGTGGGCAGCAATGCAGGCGTCAATTCACTTGATTTCGACTCAACCGGCTCAATGATTTTGGGTACTTCCAACGATTTTGCGAGTCGCGTGTGGACTGTCGCGGATCAACGATTAAGGGTAAGTCCAATAAAAAAGAAAGACAGTACTTAATTTTTTTAATTTTTCATTTTATTATTATATTTTTCTCGCATTTTCTTTTTTAAAAAAATTACGAAAAAAAAGAGACTTGCCATATACATTAAAACATAGGTCATGTGCGCGTCTGATATAGTTGATAATGCATTCCTTTCAACTAGTTCAATACAAACGCATTTGAAATAATAGTCCGAATCAACAATAGTTCACAACTTTCATTTTTAGTTTTGCTTTTGAGATACTTCCTCTGACAAGGAAGCACATTTTTGCTTAAAATTTAAAATTGTATTGAATTAATTTCACTTTCTCTCTGAATGCGTCTTCTTAAATGCTACAAATATTATATAAGAAAGTATGTTAATGATGTATTGCAATATTATGGAAATAATAGTACATAATATTATGTGTCATACGTTGATACACAGTAAATACATTATTAAGAATATATGTAGAATTTATAGTATCTTTTTTTTATTTCCATATTTGCCATTTTTTTGCAATAAATGGCGATCAATTTCAGGAAAAGGGACAAATGAGTTTCTGGACAGTTTAGATCTTTTGTATAAATAATGCATATTTGAAAATTTTATGTGAAATAAATAGATGAAATAAATACATAGTGCCAAATTCTTATGTCGATTTCATTTTGCAAAGAAAAAAAATCTTCGCGCAAAATGAAAACGATGCATTTTTCTAATGAATATTCTAAGTATCTTCCGGGTCGCAATGAACCTTTATTATAGCCTTGAATATTCGTCTTATTACACAAAAAATAGCATGAAAAGGGGAAAATAGTATCATTCACTCTTATTTTGTTTTAATCATTCACACCTATTACTGTAACTTTAATTATAATTAAAATTATTATATCTTAACATGTATGAATTTCTATTTTATGACATTCGTTTTCCTTATGTTCTTATTTGTTTTCTCGTTTTTTTTTCTATATATTGCTCCTATAACTTATCACTTTCTCGCTTCGCTAAATTCATTCACACGTGATCTTTTTTGTTTAGTCTTATATTGCTCTAAAAGAGATTAGAAGATTGATGATAGAGAATGATTGCATTAAATTAAAATTTTGTCAAATTCCGTAAGTGAAACTTTTCGAATAGGAAAGAATCTTTATCTCAGTCGTCCTTTTTCCCGATCTCGAGTACAGAATACATCCTATATATTCTCAGCGATTTTTTTTATTGGAAAATTAAATAAATTATTTTAAATATTACTCTATATTAAATAAATGCGAAATATGATAAATTGCTCTATGAGGCCTGGGATTTCGAATGATGACAAACTTTCGAAATCATCAATAGACCTATTTCGAAGAAATTCCATAAAATGCGTGTTAAAAATTAGCAGCGAACCAATGAAATGGATGAAAAATAATTCAATGAAATGCATGAATAATTAGCTTAAATTAGCACAATAATAAAATAGTATGTACGAGTATATACGTTTTGTGACATTATTGAAGTTAAATATCTAAATATGCCGAATCAGCGTGTACTGAATTTTATCATAATGCTAAAAATATGGTTATGGTTCAGTTGTGTGCTATTCTATTATTGCTAGTGATGTTATGCGGCACCTTAAAATGAGTCTGTGTGTGGGTCTTTATTGGGATTTATAGTTCGAACTGATCGTTTTATTGATTTAATTGAAATTTCTCAGAACAAAGTAGACAAAATTTGCCAGTACAATTTTAATTTCTTTTAAGAGGATATCATACGCCCTAATAAATGCTTGTTGGGCTGTCCAAAATGAAATTGACTTCTCCATTTTCGACAGCCACTATGCCTTAAATACAATCTACCTAAAGGATATTCGCATATTTCAAATGAATGAAACGAGCGATATATCTAAGTGGAGACGCATAGAGAAAGTATAATTGTTTTACATATCTAAACCTCACAAATGGGATACGGTTCTGTATAAATATTGAAATTTCTATTGTTCGAATTGAATCACTTTCAAAATTAAGTTTCCTAGAGTCAATTAGAACCATTATTTAGAAAGAATCATTTCTGCTCTGCGTATATTACTAACGATTCCATAAACCACCTAAAATTGTCGTCCATTTCGTCCGCCCGCAAAACCAGTGTCATACAATTTGCATAACGAATCGGCACGGCTTCCTGTCAGTGTTGGCGTTGGGATCGCGGATGAGGCAAACGACGGGGTCGTTTCACTACCGGCAAAAGCACGTTGTTTCCTGCGGCGTTGATGCAAATATGTCCAGATTGCAATAACAGCTAATTGAGCCAATAAGAAGACGGTTCCGGCCACAATCAAACCTATGGTAAAACATAGACATGTAGAAAATTTGCACAGAGAACTTCAAGCTTCGTGGATTGTCCACACAAACATTCTCACATGCTTGTTGTCAATAATACTTACCGATAGCATTAATACAGAATCCTTGGGCATCGCTTGACATGAATACAGTTTCGCTGCTGTTAATGCCGGCCTTATCCATTTGTTGTTTCTCGAAACCAAATTTGTCGGTAATTTGAATTGATTGCACCAAAAGCATATCTTCATGGCTGGGTTTATTGGTGGTTTCGCGACGCGATCTATGTGATTCTGTTGGGATAATCAAGTAATGGTCTGGGATTAGTTAGGTTTGCAGGCAGAGAATTGGAATTAGGAATGTATGTGCTTCCGCAATCAGACAATATTCATTGACGACTCACAGAACCTATGTATGCTTTTAAATCTTTTGCGATCGAAGAATTTCTATCTGACGTGCTGTTGCAAACTTAATTTACGAATATACTTGCCTGTGGCGTTAACGGAACGTTTCCTTCTACCGAACGAGATGAGCGATTTCAGTTCACCGCTAATATCTTCCTGATCGCATTGAACTGGTTCGCATGTTGGCATACATGGCGTGACTAGGGCACGGAATTGCACCACTTCCGACGATGGGAATTTGAAAGCATCGAAATGAGACAATAGAATCTTTCCAGTGGACGTGCTCTTGTAGATTGGTCCCATAATGAAATGATCAGTTGGGCAACCGTCGGAATCGATAAGTGTAATCTCAGCATTATCACTGCCATCCATAGCGACCAATTCACGTACAAAGATTTCGTAGGGACTTTGTTCATCCATAATTTCGAATTTGAGCGCCAGAGGATCACCAACTTCGGCCGATCGCATAATATCATTTCCGTCACGTGATGTGATCTTCATAATTACGTTGGGCGAGTCGACAATCACCTCTTCGGACAGGGCTGGTTCAATGTCGCCGGTCACGCCCAAATCAACTTCATTCGAAACCGTCTTGTTGGTCAAGTCATATTGGCAAGTGACAGCCAAGCCCAAATCGGATGATGTAACGATAGTGTCGTGATGCTGGATAACGACATCATTCATGTAGCGACCAGATCCTGATTGACGGACGTTGCATTCCAAGTCTTGGAAGCCCATTCGCAATTCAAAATCGAGGGAGTTCTTAACATCGACAGAGCATGATTTTGGTGATCCCTTGGCGTAGACTTTGCCGTCGAACAGTTTCGAAGTGCGGATACGAGCAACCATGTCTCCGGCACGGCATTCAATCGATACATTGTAGCATGATGAAAGTTCATAGGTGGCGGCCTCGGGAACATCTAGATAGGGGTCTTGGATATCGGCAAGAGTGGCACGGCTGTGATGGCTAAGACGGCATACCATATCACCGGTGTCACCAAAGTCGTATGAGTGGCATCTGAAAGGGAGATTACAAAAAAGAATGAAATTAATTTATTATTAATTATGTATAATAAAACTATTAAACTATTATGCTTTCTTCCAAGATATATCCGACATCTCCTCGAAGAATATCGGGGAGATAATACGTTTTGTTAACTCCACAGGATGGATTTGAGGACGAATACCTCAGAACGTTTTTAAAAGCAACGGTTTATTCCTCTTATGAGGCGTGTGGCATCAAAACGGCGTACCTAGCGCTACTCCTGTTTTCTTTCCCTGCTGGGAAGTAACAGCCACTCTAACCAACCAACCAACTATTAATTAATGAAGGTTGAGTAGAAGGGCTGCCCTGTTTGCCACAGGGCACATAGATTCAACTAGGCTCGCTGTGATACCGCCTGGAGCTCATCAACCCGAACCTTCCTAATCGTTAAGCAGCGAGAGATATCAATTGAGCGTTAGAGTTAAGTTTCAGTTGGGCGAAAAGGGACCCAAACGTTAGTGGTCTGCTTCGGCTATCCCCCAGAGTATATATTATAAGTTTCAGTTGTAGGTGCTCTAAGTCTACGAAAAAGAAGAAACAACCAGGGACTTATCCTTCTGCTAGCTAGGACAATGTGGATGCGGAAAAGATTGAGAATACTTTTCTCTTCATTCACGTCTTTCGCAAAAGTTGGTATGGGTAACCCATAGTCACCTGATATATAGTACATATCAACTGGGCAATGATGTGTCTAGTGACGTATGAGCGGCTAGGGTCCATTTTTAGATCAGATCAGTCTTGTTCCATCGCTCGTCGTATCAACCAGGCTAAATGCGCATTCGGCATACTGTCTAAATTCTGGCAAAGCAGTTATCTGAGTACCAAGCCTAAACTGGACTTGTTTCGCTCCCTGGTACTGTCTCTGTTGTTGTATGAAAGCAGCACATGGAAAGTTTCCAGAAAAGTTATCAGAAAGCTGTAAGTTTCCGTTAGCTCGTGTCTTCGTCGAATTTTAATAATTTACTGGTCTGAATCAATGGGTGCATTCGGGAGTCACGGTTGCTAGCTAGCTTTAAGTGCTGTCTCGTGATTTGTATTCCGAATGTTGCGCTAACCTACTGCTAAACTTAGCGCAAATAGCTAGGTGCTAACACTTTTAGGCAGCCAAAATTTTTTCGCTGTCTTGGCTTAGCGGAGATTTGACAGTTCGAACGAATAGCCTGCATCCCCAAATCATAGCGCTACCTGAGCGCTCCCATTTTTGTTGTTGTAATTCAGTGCAAAATTGGGACAAAAATAGGAGCGCTCAAGTAGCGCTACCGATTTGTGAATGCAGGAATGTCAATTTACAACAGGTGAGCCAGCATACCATTCGGGCGTCACAAAAAAAATTGTTATGTGCTGCTTAGGAATTCGCTATTTATATGCAGCGCATTACGCTTTTTTCCGTGACGCCCGAATGCACCCAATATCAAATGAAGCGCTGATTCGGCGCACGGATCAAATGCCAATCGACGAACTGATATGCAGGCGTAAATGGCAGTGGATAAATCACACATTGCGGAAGAGTTATAACTGCATTGCTGGACATGCCCCGAAATGGGACCCCATTCCCAATGAAGGTCGACCAAAGAGTTGTCCTAGAAAGTCGTGGCGCCGATCTATGGTGGAAAAGTGTGAGTCTCGGGGTAAGTCGTGGGGGGGGGGGGGGGGGGGATGCGTCCCACTGCCTAGAACCGAGTCAGATTGCGCGCAGGAGTAGTTGATGCGCAAACTTTATTGTCTATTTGATTATGTGTCTGGGGTTTTTTAAGAGAAAAAAATGGCGAAAACGAATCGAATAGCGTCCTTCTCTGATCGGTGTTTTGGATGAAGACAGTGTTTGCCCTCCATTTTGCACGACTACATACGACCTATACTTGTGCCCGGTTTGGCCAGAGCCGAAGTAATTTGCTTTTAAGAGCTTCACATACGCTTCCACCTAGTTTGTTTGAGATTTTCTAAGCAATCATTTCCCTCTTCGGAGCCGGCTTAATCGCAGTCCGATTGATGGTCGTTAAGACTATCCCGGGCACCTAAGTCTCAAAACCTCCTCAGCAGTGCCGAGGTTTTGACACTTACGTGTCCGGGATGGTCTGAACGATTAAACGCCGTCTTCACCCCAGATCTCGAAAATTTACCGTTAGGGTTGACTTCGGTCACCTCGAGGTCCATTAAGGGGTTTCACTGCCGAAGTCTGATAACTTTTAAGGCCCCATCGTCACTTAAGTGCTTTACGCACACAGAGTCCGACAGGCTCCGGCTATTTTTATTTTTTTTTTGCTCCTCTTCTATACAAATTCTTATCTCATCTCTGTAGAGTACCTTACTCATATAGCGTAGGATTTCCTATGCCCACCTATCTCCCAACAGGCAGTGCCTAAGTTTTTCTTAGGATGCTTTTGCATCGGGGGTAAGACGATTCGGCAAAGGGACCTTTGGAATTACGAAAATTAAATCGGGAGTTTACTTGCGATCTCCAATTCGGTACCCACGCTGGGCAACATTTGTCATGAAAATCAAATTAGGGTGAGGAGCGAGGCTGAGTGTTTCGGCGTTCAGACCATCCCGGACCCCTAAGTGTCAAAACCTCGTCATTACTGAGGAGGTTGCGACTAAAGTTTTTTTTTTTTTGTATTTAAATTTGGGGTGCATTGAAGTTGGATCTCTTGCTTGCACGTCTGATCCACCACTCGACTGAGACTTGTGCATCTTAATTTTACTAATACCGTTTAGACACGGATATCAGACATTTCACAGTTTCACTCCCAGTTGAGCTGGGGTTCGTACCGCTGATTTATGTCTTACACAAACGCGATGCAATATGCGTGCAGCATTACTCAGTACATAACGTGTATAAGATGCATTTTTTGTATGAACAAGTCATTCTAGCGGTTGGTGACGTGAGAACAGAGCGAACCGAGTTTGAATTCCAATTATGTTATTTTTTTTTTTTTGCAAATATTGATGAAGAAATGTATAGTATGTATTGTCAATCCGTCGTGGATTCATAACCCGATGGGATGTTTTCACATTGATTTCGAGTACATTCTTTTTTTTGCAACTTTAAACTGATCAATTTAAAAATCAAGAAAGTGTCGTGAGGAGAGATGCATTGAAAGCCAGGTTTAGGATAGCCGCTTCTACAGATAGGCAGACTAACGAAAGTTCAATCGCATTTTATAATCTGTCCGATAACCATTCACTAGATAGATTCCAAAATTCAGCTCGCATTGATAGACAGGGGTGGTCTGGTTTATGCCAACGAAACGTCAGCTAAGCCACTAGGGGTTAGAGCAAATGAGTAGCATCGTCAAGACGTACCACAGTCCTACTAAAGGTTCGTTTTTCTAGGCACACGATCGTCGCACATTGTGTGTATTTTTTCGATTCTTGCCTGTGATCGACGCGGAATCGTTTCTAGCAAAACACATTTTAGAAATTTGTGTTAATTAATTGTCGTCGGCATCTGCTCCCACCCCATTCAATCCGCATAAATCTGTCAGTTCGTCCTCTCTTCTACATGTGAACTTTACTTAATACGACATCAAAGCGCTGTTTTTCGTGTTCTGCTTTCTTCTAAGGTCGCTTTTAAGTCATAAGGTTACGTAATTCTCAAATTCGTACCGTACGAAATTCTGCTGATTACCAAGCATGCATTCACCTAGTTTCCACGTTCTAATCAATAGCCGTAACACACTTAACGTCTGTGAAAAATGGACCATAGCGGTGAAAGATCTAATAATTGTGTGTGCAAATAATTTTTTTTTCTCTCCCTGAGTGGCGTTTCTCAAACAAGTGTGTATTTCCGCAAATTACCGACTTCCAAATCAAATGAACAAATTTCCAATTATCACATGTTTTGCAGCGATCAGTGACCCGCTGTGATAATAGTTAAAATTGCACGTCATTATTTGCCAAAAACTGGAGCACAGTGTTCTGCTTCTGGACTCGGCGGAGGTACTAAAACCAATTTGCAACACCGGCATATGTAGATAGGCAATACCTGCACTGGCATTTATCCATCATAGCAATGACCAGAAATTAAATTTTCATATTGCCAATTTGAGTGTGCGATTAGAAGCTTCAATTCTTATAAAACTGAACTGAGATCACTGCGAACCGACTAATCAACAATAACGGATTTATCATTGGTTATAACAGTAGCCGTGCAGTAGCAGTAGCAACCTGAATACATTTATCCTAGGCATATTACCTATCCTCTCTCTACTAGCGTACTAGTATTTTCCAATTCTTGCTTTATTGCACGCTGTGTTCTTTTCATTATTGCTCCGATCTATATACTAAGATATTTATTATGTTGCTGCGCCAATTTTACACACTTACCTGTATGGTGAGTTCAAGCACAAATCCCGGCATTCATCAATACTGGCAATATCTTGATATACGCTATCGACAGTCTTTAGGATACGTCCCGATAAACGTTTGAATTCGCACAATTTATTTGGCTCTTCGGCACAGTTGTTCTCCAAATAATCAGCACCACCATTAAGTTGGAATGCACTCGATCCGGCCAGTGTAATACGATCCATTTCAGACAATTCGCATGCACCGGTGGCACGATAATAGTTTGCTGATCTGTTAAAAAAAGACGAAATAAAAACAATGTATAAATAATAGATTCAAAGATGATTTTCAAAAGCAGTACATACGAGTATGTACTCGCATTATAGTGAGTAAAGAGACCATCTTAATCCTTGAATGTAAGATGAGTGCTTGGTGGTCGCGATGTTGAGATGATGCAGTGGCCTAGTTCACATGGAAAGAATTTGTGTCGCAGGGTTAAATAAATTTCGTCATCCGTCGTGATTATAATAATCCTTTTGAATATACAAAAATTTCCTATCGACATTTATCTTAACGAAGCGAACAGTAGCCAGGAAAAATGAACAAGCCTACGGCCGCTATCATTGATCCATTCTAGACGCAACTAGTTGTGAGCCCTTCGGCGCTACAGACAGTAATATCAATAAACAGAAAACTGTCTGCCTGGAAGCAGCAGGCCTTTTGAGCTTCTCAGCTAGTCATAACAATGCAATGCTATCATCAATTTCTAACAATTTCCAAGAGAGACCTTGGCGAAGTATGAAAACGATAAGTACAAGTTCTTTTTTCCTCATTGAATGCTGTCCGAGCTGCTGAATCGATCCGTCTCAAGCCTATAAGCTGGTGAATACCATCGAGTACCTAATGCTAATTCTTTTTTTTCCCATGTCTTGCATTTACTATTGTCATCATGGTTGTCGTCATCATCGATTATGCCCATTAACATAAAGCCTTAGTTGCGATTGTATTGTAGAGTGCTTGCGGTTCAAGTTAATCTTAAAGAAATTGCAGTATCACGAAAAAGTTTTCGGTCATTGTGCATTCAGTAGGATGTGGGTTTTACGGTGTATCGGTGATTTTCTTTTAATTCTTGAAACTACACAAATGTGCCACGTCATTCTTATGTATCAAAAATCCAGTATTCAGATCGGTATTTGAACAGACATGAATAAATTTTAGTGTAATTTAGGTTAAAAGAATATAAGCAGTAGAATCAAATCAATGGCTCAAAAATTTGCAGAGTGACTGAATGTAGCTCCAGTTTTGAAAGCCATCTGGTAAATCGCTCTATAATTAAATTCACCCATTGCACTGGCATAACTACCGCCGGAGCTGGCGGATAGGCTGCCCGGGGTCCCCAAAAGTATAATCCAATTTTGATTTGTATACCCTTCACGAATGTGATAGGGTATATTAACTTTGTCATGAAGTTTGCAACGCACAGAAAGAAGCATCTCCGACCATATAAACTATATATATTCTTGGTCAGTGTGACGAGGTGAGTCGATTAAGGTTTGTCTGTCTGTCTGTCCGTCTGTTTCTATGCAAACTAGTCGTTCAGTTTTAAATCAATCGACCTGAAACTTTGTATAAAGCCTTCTTTCTATTGCACGCTGTCTGCCGGAACCAATGGAATCGGATCACTGCGTCATATAGCTGCCATAGGAACAACCGGTGCAAAAGTCTGTGTTTGTGAGAGAAACTTTTTTATTTCTAAATATATCTAAACCAAATATCATATATTCCAATTGGATCTATTGTCAGACTACATTCCTGAAATTGGTTGAAATTGAACTACTATATCATATAGCTGCCATAGGAACGACCAGTCCAAAAGTAACTTTTTGTCAGAAAACTATTTTATTTCTCAAGATATTTTCACCAAATTTCACATTAACCGATCATAGTTGTCGCCAAACTACATTCCATATGATAATAGCTGCTCTCACCGACGCTAAACGTTAATCCCGAAGCTACAACATAAATAGCTCCATGTAAAATCACGAATCCGTCTCCATCAGCGCTGCTCTTATCGTTTGTCGAAGCTCCATCATAACCGCACCCTTAGCCATGATTACTTAGCTCGGCTATCCACTGCCACCAAAAATTGTTCAGTACTAGGCCAATCGATGAATTAAGATAGCTCCTGATGAGTAAAATCCATCGGTGGACAAAACTAGAGGACAGTGGTAGGATTGGCCTAGTACTGAAAAATGTTTGGTGGCAGTGGATAGCCGAGCTAAGTTATCATGGCTTAGTTTGGTAACGACCCACTACACTCTATTCTTGAAAACAAATGAGTTCAATTGAACTCAAATACACAACCCAAATGCAATTACGTCCGTCCGCCCGTCGCGTCCATCCGTCTGCATGCAATTTTCCATTTAGAGGACATCGTCAGATAATTTGAAATTAGAGAAAAATGGATACTTTTTATCGATTGTCGGATTTCTCGCAATGTGTGATCCCGTTGAAAAATACTCATGAAAAAGTCACAAAATTAGATCCAATATCTAAGCCTTCTATTCCAAAATGAAGTAATCAGCAGTAATCAGAACCATCATAATTGATATTACTCCAAACGTGCCCAACGCTGGTGCGACCGGTAGTTCAGTGCGTAGAGGCGCTAGTCTCATGTCTGACTACGGACGTTACGGGTTCAACTCCCGTCCATGTCGTTCGTGGCCATGGATGTTTGTGTTGTCTTCCCCCTGTGGTGCGGGGCGTAATAATAAGCCACAACATCTCCCGCTTGCAGGGAGGTGCCTAAATAAGAGCAGGAGGTGCATGTTGGCAAAGTGCTTCGTCCGAAACTGGTTTGTGCCAACGAAACGTCAGGTAAGCCACATGGAGCAGTTGACACGCTATGCCCCACTAGGTGTTAGGGCAAATGAGTAATTGAATTTTGGCATCCAGCTGGTCAAGAAGTTTGGAGTAATATTCGCCTGTTATTGTTCTGCCTTTTTCAAGGTAATCAATTAACAGGATCCCTTTCGCATCCCAAAAAACGCTGGCCATGACCTTTCCGACAGATGCGATCGGACTTCGCTTTCTTTGGCGCTGAACCACGGGCTTCCACCCACTGCTTCGACTGCTTTTTCGTTTCTGGCGTGTAGTGGTGGACCCAAGTATAATCCATGGTGACAAATCGGCGCATAAAATCGGTCGGATCCCGATTGAATCAGTACGAAGATTGCTGCGAAAATCGTTTGCGCATTTGCTCTAGATCGGCATTCAGCAAATGCGCAATGCGGCTTCCATCTTGCGTAGAGCTTTCGCATCTCTAATTCTTTGTTCAAGATATTTCGCACCCTTTCTTCCGATATCCCCACAGCTTCAGCAATATCACTCACTTTCATTCGCCTATCGTTCAGCATGGTATCATGCACTTTTTCGATGGTTTCCGGTGTGGTTGCGGTTTTTGGCCGCCCTTCACGTGGGCCGTCTTCGAGGGACGTGCGACCACGTTTAAGTTCAGCTGCCCATTGTTTAACGGTTGACATAGAAGGAGCAGAGTCCCCGTAAACTTTTGTTAACTTCGGATTAATTTCCTTAGGCGTTAATCCATTAATTTTACGACCGCACGATATTCAAGTTTCTCCATTTTAACGAAAAACACGTAAGACTTCTACTGCAAAAATTCGTGTAAACAAACTATCCGTACTTGAGAGAACAAGTTGAAACTTGTCATAGGAACTAATGACCCGTGCACCCAGGCATGAAACATACATTTTTGCGGATTGTAACGGTATTTCTGTGTCAGCCCGAGAACTTTTCACCTTACCCTCGTATAAACCTATATATTTCGGCGGTTAAGATCACAAAATTTGAACATTCTTCTGACAAAAAATTTAGGACCCCCGTTCTAATAGTTACGCCACAGAATATTATTGTATCTACCTAACCTAATACCTTTCTAATCATAACTCGTCCACGCAACAGGTCGCCATTGTGTAAACTTGTGATCATGTCCATTGCTAAGCTCTATAGCCTACAATTCAATTACTACTATTGTCGTTATTGTTGTAACGATCATTTTATTTTCAAACTGGCTCCATAGGCATTGAGAAGACTTCGGAAATGTCTATTGCTAACATATACATATTTCGACATCCACTCGGACTTGTTGGTTTTTATCTGAACCACTTCCACCGGAGGATGTTTCAGCACTATTTAAACGATTCATTGATTTTTTTTTTGTCTATTCAACCCTCAAGGAAAAAAAAGACAAAAATAATTATTTTTCTAAACTACCGAACATTCTTTTGAAGATGATGAAAAAACTACATAGAAAAATAGATTGAAATTTAGAGTCAAATAGAAATCTAAATTTTCGAAAAGAATTTCCAAAGATACGCGGTCAGCGCACACACAGAGTCACCGAAGAGCATTGCGTTCCAGTTTTAAGGAATTAGGTAGCAAAAGTAAGCGCCGACTAAGGTAACAACAACACAACAATCATATCAAAAGAAGCATTCCATAGTACAATAGTACCATCAGACAAAAAAAATCGAGGTAGAAACGTTGAAAGCGGCGGCTAACCGAAACATCATGAATTTTCAATTGAATCTCTTAACAATTGATGCTTTTTTTTGTAGTACTATTTGGAAATTTTCAACGGTGTTTCTTTAAAATATTTATGTACTTCGCGATAATTGTTACGAATCATGTTTGTATTGAATTTAACGCAGCAGGTGTAATTTGGCGGTACGTTTTTTTTATGTGATGTTTGGCGTTCTCTTTTCTCCAGATTGGCGAATTTAATTTTTGTAAATTTTCGGCTGAAAGCTAGAGAAGTGGTGGTGCTTTTTAAATTTGTAAACCGTCAAAGTGCGGCCTATGACTATGAGGCAAAACCAACACTTTGACTCAAATTCATATTCACTATTTAGACCTTAGTCCTAGAATTATTGTATCTCAATGATTCCCGGGTGACCATTAAACTCACACCTGCAGATCATTTAAATCATGTAACAAGTCTTGGTGGTGCAATCTAGCGATTAGATTGACACGTTAAGGCTCCCCAATTATATTATGACACTTCAGGAAACAATATCTCACAAAAACCACACGAATTTAGTTGTTGGGTCAAGAATTCACGAAGTAGTGCCCTAAATAAGTTAAATTGGAGTATAATACAAGGATTGTACTATTTGAATGACATTTTTTGAACGATTCAGTGAAAAGACTCTGAGCTTCTGTGTTAGCTACACTAATTATCAGTGCAACACCTACGCGGCGGATTAAATATACGAGCAATGTAGTGCGCTGTAATCCGTTGCTTAAATGTATACTGAATTGTCCTAACCCCTTGTGGGGCATAGCGCGTCAACTGCTCCATGTGGCCTAGTTTCGTTTCGGAGAATGCAGTATGCTTAAATGTATGGACGCCTGCGACTTCACTTCTATTCGGTGCCTGATGCATGTGCAATGAGCTTTCACATATGCTTGCGTCGAAGAAGTCCTGCGCCAACTCTTCGGTCATACCTCATTGTCGGCTGAAAACCTTTTTCTAATACGCCAGATTCGAGTTGTAATGATGATGAGATGACCAAACAGACTGGGTCCATTTGGCTCTATGATGATAGGCATTATCGTGCAATAAGGACACTCTTTTCTTCTTCTCCTTTTCTGCATTGCTCTCCATAGCTTTGGAAAGTCTCATAATAACAGCCGTGTTTTTTTGTACCTAGTCTAGCCATAAATATTGTTACAAGGTTTGGCAACCCTGCAGAAAGGAACCGTTATATTGCATTTCTTAAAAATTGAGCTAATCGCTATAGTACGATTGTGCTTGATGCATTTGTCATCATTTGAGTTTAATTTTTAGTGTAGTGAACATGGATTGGGGTGACAAAGAAAATAGAATTGCTGTGATTGCACTTCATAAAGTAGGAATGCAACCAAGTGATATTTTTAAGACTCTGCATACCCTTGGTATAAGCCGAATGTTTGTATATCGGGCTATTGAAAGATTTAATGATACGTCTGGAGTAAGTGACCGTGAAAGAAGTGGCCGTCCGCGAACTACTCGAACACCTCAAGCGGTTAAAGCCGTGCGCGAGAGACTTCGCCGTAATCCTCTTCGGAAACAAAAAATTTTATCGCATGAGATGAAAATACCCCAAAGAACAATTTCACGTATCATCAAAAGTGACTTGGGGTTGGGTGCTTATCGTAGATCTACCGGGCATTTACTAACAGATTCGTAAAAAAAATAGAGTGGAAAAATCAAAACAATTACTTTGCCGGTACGCAAACCAAGAACACCGTAAAATTTTGTTTACGGACCAGAAAATTTTTACTGTCGAAGAAACATTTAATAAACAAAACGATAGGGTTTATGCTCGCAGTGCCAGAGAAGCTTCTCAAGTTGCCCAAAAGGTTCAAAGAGGTCATCATCCAGCCTCAGTAATGGTTTGGTGGGGTGTTAGCTACAACGGGGTGACAAAGTTGCATTTTTGTGAGAAGGGCGTCAAAACGTCTGCCAAAATTTATCAAGAAAGTGTCCTTGAAAGTGTAGTGAAACCTCTCAACACGTCATTATTCAAAAATCAGCCTTGGAGTTTCCAGCAAGATTCTGCACCAGGTCATAAGGCGAAGTCAACCCAAAAATGGCTTGAAGAAAATGTTCCAGATTTTATTAAAGCCTGGCCTTGGCCTTCCTCTAGCCCAGACCTGAATCCGCTGGATTACGAATTATGGTCTGTCTTAGAGCAAATGATGTGCTCTAAAAGACATTCTAATATCGAATCCTTAAAGAAGTCTCTTACACATGCAGTCGCCAACTTTCCGATTGAAGTCGTGCGTGCTTCCATAGATAAGTGGCCAGCTCGATTAAAGGCTTGTGTAAAGGCAAAAGGCAATCACCTCGAATAACTTGTTGCAATTTCCGTTGTTGACAATGCATTTAATAAATAAACAATGATTTCTTAACATATAACACCTCTTTTATTGAACAGTGCTTCAAAAAGTTTGTAACAGTATTTATGGCTAGACTAGGTACAGTGCAGATTATAGCAGAACAACAATTGCACGCGTTACACTAAAAACATCTGCTCTCCAGAGCTATTATCTCCTATTATTTGTTTCCCTAAAGCGGAGGTCGACAACCAGCGGCCCGCGGGCAAGCATATGTGAAATTACACATGCATCGAGCAACGAATACGATGCGAAATCGCTGGCGTCCATACATTTAACAAACGGATAACAGCGCACTACGTACTCATATCCGTATATTCAATCTGCCGCGTAGGTGTTGCACTGATGATTAGTGTAGCTGACACAGAAGCTCCAAGTCTTTTCACTGAATCGTTAAAAAAAAATGTCGTTCAAATATTGTAGTACTTGTATTATATTCCAATTTAACGTATTTATTCTTGACTCCGCAACTGAATTCTTTAGCCTGAAAGTAAAGTCTAAAAGTTTGTCAGTTTTTGTCTCTTGTGACCAACGGCAACAATTGTACATCACATATTAGACAAGGAGTAGCTCAGTGCGTCGAGGCATCAGTCTGATATATCATCGCACCGGTTTCGTGAGTTCCAGTCTTGCTGTGGCCGTTCTTCGAGTTGTCTTCCCCTGTGCTATAATGGCCGGTTCACATTATTCCAGTCCAGTAATCCAGTCCAGCGATCCAGTCCAGTGCTGGACTGGATCATATCGTCTACATGATTCCAGTCCAGTAGTCTGGCGAGTGTGTTGTTGATTCGGTAACTATAGTAACAATGATTTCTGGGCGAGCTGGAATCAAAAAGTAGACCGACAATCCAGTCACTGGACTGGATTGCTGGACTGGATTGCTGGATTGAATTGCTGTCCAGTGCCGGTTCACATTATTCCAGTAGCAGTCCAGCGCTGGACTGGACTACTGGACTGGATTGGTTACTGGAATAATGTGAACCGGGCATAAGGTGTACGAATCAGCCACGACCTTTGCCGTAGTGCGTAGAAGCATCAGTCTCATGTCTGCCTACCGACGTTTCGGGTTCGAATCCCGTCCACGACGACGTTTGTGGCCATGGATATTTGTGTTGTCTCCTCCCTGTGGTGCGGGGCGTAATAATAAGCCACACCATCTCCCGATTTATCGCAGGTAGGCGGATAAATGGGGGAGCAGGAGGTGCATGGTTGCAACTGCATTCTCTGAAACTAGATTATGTCAACGAAACTGTAATGAACCATATTCTGGTCTGATAGTGCTGCTTCCACCGGCATATTGATGGCAGCACCTGATGAGTAATAATCTGTCGATAGTACGAAACCAGAAACCGAACGCCGCATTACACCTGGACCCCGATGAGAGCGCGAGGGCAAGTGAGGCAACCATTCCATCCTTATCGCCTCATTTTTTTATTCCCCATTTTTACATCCCCTGTTTGTGTTGTCTTCCGCAGGCCTATGAATTTTTATTATTACGTAAAGAACAGGGGCAACGAGTGGCGAAAACCCCGCCCACGTCTCCCGAACTGAGCTACAGCAAACATTGGCCGCTGCTTAGCTCGTTGGGGGGGGGGGCCTTTTTCTTCGCCAGATGGCACAGCGCAATCTTGACGGTCATTATGCTACCTTAGGCTCCGTCCCCGCGGACATCTTTGGATGCCCATCAAACCGTCCATTACAAAACGTCAACTGGGAAACATGGGACAGTTGACGCGCTATGCCCCACAATTAGTTAGGGCACTTGAATAAGTAAGATCACGCTTTTTTGACCATTTTTCAACTGTGAATTTTGTCTGAAGCAGGATTGGAAAAACCCGTACGGCAACCTTAAGATGGCTTATAGAAAGGTCTAGGAAGATTTCGTCTTTTGTGTTTTGTGACTATCGGTATCACGCCCACCAAGTCGATTGCATATCTCGTTTCATCTATTAAATAAAATCCCACTGACCCCACATTGGGCGCCAAATACTTTGTGTTTTAGTTTTTAATGATTTTGAGTGTTAAATTAAAAACAGCATTTCCCCATTTTGTTATTAGTTTTGGTTTAAACGACGCAAGGCATGGTAAATTTCTAGTTTTCTCGCAAAGTCCATCTTTTTCATAAGTTTTCTGTTGTGGCAGATGGTTGTGTGAAGATAAATCGCCAGTTTTGCCTTGTGAACTAAAGGTAGATTGTAAGAAGCAGAGACCTTTTGAAGGGGAATATCCTGTATATGTCTAATATGCATACTGAGAGTATGGAACATGTATTGAAGAAAGGCAATCATCACATATAACCCATAAGTGTTTCGTACACATTTTTTTCAGAGCCTGCCTTCTTTTTTCCCTCGTTTGTCAAATTAACTGACTGAAGGTTGCAATTTGTGTCGATTTTTGACAATATTTTTGCCGGGGGAACATTTTTGTAGTGTGTGTTATATGTCAGTGTGTAAACGGGTACTAAAAATTTAAGCTTATTTCCGTTCTTTATATATAGTCTTCATATTCTCAGTATGCATACATATTTCCTATTAGTTGAATATGACGCTAAAATTCTTAAGCGGGCCCTGTTTGGCTTAGGAGGGTAATAATTCCAAGATGATTGTCGGTCGCAGTCGAACTGACGAAGCTTGCGCGCATCTCATACTTCTGTTTATCGTTTCTATTTTTGTATTTGTTTTGTATTGAAATCGCTATGAGATCATTTTTTTTTATTTTTTTTTTTTAACAAACTCGAGATAAGGACCACATAAAAGCGATTACATAAGAACCCATGGGGGGATTGATCCCCTTAATTCCCACCCCCCTTATCTACGTTACTGCTTGGGATGCCGTCTGCGCCCGGCGATTTGTTCAATTTAAGTAACTTTAGTGCGAGATCTACTTCTTCTGGCAATCTCCTTCCCGCAAAATTCGTCATGCACGTCATATCGTGCAGTGATTGTCTTAGCCTAAGCATTGCACAACTCAAAAGCTAATCATCGCCAAAGATCAATCTTATTTTTCGCATCATCTACTTCACTCAAATTTACTCTTTAATTACATCCAAAGATTGCCTGTTATCCCTCAATTAACTGCTTAGTCATATGTCCGACGAATCTCCTCCCAGTTCAATTCATCAAAATCCAAAATTAACTGCTTTATCCTATCTATCCTGCGGATATCCAGAAACACCCATCCCGTATGATCTCAACAATTCCAACCATGACCTTACCGTAAGTTCAGCTGACGACACGACCGACGGCTGAAACAATTATTATATCCAATTCTTCCGACATTCTTCGCCTAATATTTGTTTAGATTAATCTTTCCCATACGAGTATTAAATACATCAAAGCTCAATCAACAGTACGCCTCCCTAAGTATCTGCTTTGGTCATCCGCAGTCAGTAAAAACTATCTTTCAATTTGTTCCGTTAAAATAGCAACAAGAGCACTCACACTGTAACTAACCAAAACAAAAAGGAGACGAAAATAACTGAATCGGATCCCTGTTTGTCCGACCGGTATCTGAATGATTTTAGAAAAAGATCATCTTCTTTGATAATGATATCTAATGTAGTCTTTACAACAGTCAATATAGATAGATAGATGGTCTATTGTTTTTGTACCTTGATGAACCCCCTGATCTAGTCTGCGCCGCTACTAAGCAATTTGCTTGATTTTTTTCTCACTATTTAGGGTAAATTATAGATATTTTGATGATGAGATCCGTTGATGAGGAATAACTTTTCTTATTATAGCGTTTTGCAATTTTCTAACTGAAATAATTTTTATAACAGTTAGTATATGTATACCTTCTCGTTTAGCAAAATTTATGAGAAAAAAGTACCTTGAAAAATCAAACCAAGCCATGGATGACAGGTAAATTTCAAAGAACCTTCTTCGAATTCCCGCTAAAAAAACAGATACTTTCGAGAACCCAGGGAAGCGTGCTAAAAATATTATGATACATGCCTGCAAATTGCGAGTCATTTGTGTAAATTTCGTTAAATTAGGCAAGAGCCACTTTAATATTCTATTTTTGGCCATCACAGACAGCTCGGCATTTGCAAAGGCTTTTTTTGGGGAAACCTTCCTGTCAGAGGGCACCGCTCAGGAGCTTTTGTTTGCGGTGGTCATGCAATAATGAACCTGTTCATTGTGTATATTTGGGTTTTGGCAAAGTGCCCAACGAATCAGTCTGGCTTGAAACAAAAAACAAATAGGTGAAGCACCCAACAGCCTCAAGCTGGTAATAAGGTTTTTTTTTCGTCAGCGCACTTCAGTTAGCCCAAGAAATATATCTTTAGGTTTACATATCACATTTGATTATAGCAAACATTTAATAAGTTCATGCGAGAACAGTTAGATTCATTTTTGATCATCATTGTGTGCGCGTTTTTTTCCGTTTGTCGTTGTTTTTATAGAATAATTTCTTGGGAAAAGGTTCGCGGTTGAGGTAGCGCTCAGGTGCAATAACAGTGTCCGAAATTTTTGGAGTCGTCACCGTCGTAAATTTTTAATTCAAATGATGGACAGGCTAATGATTGGCACGGTTGTTGTTTATTCAAAAAAGATAGATCCGTGAAAAATAATAAGTTCATTACTGTGAAATTTAGGTGTAATTTTAAAGTAATTTATGTTTACGTTAGAAAAGGCGAGCCTGTTATCAGATTCGGGAATTTCGACCATCATCAGCACTACATTATCGAAAGGAGTAGCTCAGTAGTTTGTGTTTTTCCTCTAGTGATATTCAAAGAGACCGCCCATTGCTCGTTCAGCACTTTAGACGAAAATCAGTTAGATAATTATCATAACGCTTATTTTGATCGAGTATTTCGTATCATTATACATAGATGGAAATTGTGTATGCGAGAAGATTGTTCTTTTTTACTAATTTGCCTGGATTAGATCAAAAACGCTTTTTTCACCACATTTTTTGTACAATGGATAGCTAGAATAATTATCTGCACGACCAAAGATGGCAATTGCTTGAACTTTTTGCATCAGCAACAGCAGTACCAAGCCAAATAGGTGGGTTCAAGCCCTCCGAATTTCTTTTTAAATTAAAATCCAATCAATCGCCCGGTGTCCGTAAAATTTTACGTAATAGGAATCAAATATTGTCGAAAGAATGTTGAAAAAATGTGGGAAGAGAGTAGAAACTGAAGAATGAAATGCATGCAAACAATTCGTATGGGTATTGCCCCCCTGGACGGATGCAAAAAGCCCAAAGAGATTGACACGGAGTTCAAGTTCAATGAATGTGTGTACAACTAGTGAATCATAAATTTGAGGTACAATCAATGGAGCGAAGCAGGTGATTTACCGTTATTTGTACCATTTTTATCTGATAAATTTCAATATTTTTTATGTGTCAGAGTGGGCCAAGCGATAGACCACCTTGAATCTGGGAGATTGTATTACATATTTGGTCGAGGTCAGATCAAATGGCTTTGCATATAGTAATTGGTGGCTATCTACAAAGCTCGTTTGATCCTTTGAGATCAAATACGAAGACTATTTAGTTACGGCAGTGATGAGTTTGACTAGATAAAAAATCCGTGATAGCACAATGATTTAATGACCAATATCTAATATGCCGATCATCTGATCGCATCGACAACAATTTCTTTCGCTCTCGTCAACTAAACCATATTCAAGTGTAAAAAGCTATTGATATTATAGCTTTTTACGCGCCATGCCACTTCTAGAGGCGAAAATCTAGCTTAATTCACTGCAAATCTTCAGACAGACAGAAATCAACTTAATACTCTTAAGGCCACATTAGATGCATGCGACTGTATGCGACGAACGGACGGCAGTTTTTCATTGATAACTTTTGATCGATTATTCTCATTCGCAATCAGTTCGGCAGATACGGCGCTTGACCTAGGTATTTTGCGAATTCAGCAATACCATATGGACATCCCCCTTGTAGCCATTTGGTAAAAGGAGCCGGTTAGTGCACGCAGACAAACGCTTTTAAATTTCATTCCTCTCCGCGACGCACACCGTGTATGCTCTGCATAGGTTATAAATGATATGTTGGACGACGATCTTCGAAGATCTATTTCTCTATGAGCGATAGGGAGTTTCTCATCAGTCATCACCTTGTGTGTGGTAAATGCAAGCATAAAGCTTCGAAATGTTCGCCTCATGAAGCAATAGCAAGCTGCACAACGTCCCTCATCTACAAACACAGCGAACACACACACAAATTAAAATCATGCACGTTCGCCCCTGACCCCGTGAATACCCAAATACTCGTATAATATAATTATGTCCGTCTGTCCGTCGCGTCCAGCCGTATGCATGTAATTTGGCCTTTAGAGGTAGCCTGGTCCTTGCCGCACTGGTATACTCGCTAGGTGACAATGGTTGTTGTAGTAGTAATGCGTTCCTTGTCGGATAAGTGTGTGTCACAAAGTTTGAATGTTCGTGTTGTTTTCCTCTATGTTCAGATGGAGAGAAAAACAGCCATTTCGATGGGCTTTCCCTATAACGCAATGGGGGTTGAGCGCCGGGGAGCCGCTGGACAATCATGCGTATCGAGGTCACAGGCTCTACAGGAGCTCTGAATACTATTGTCGATGAGGGACAGGTACGAGCTCAGACGTAAGCACCAGCCAGAACGAAGGTGAGCTGACGTAGCGGAGTGAGGTCACAGGCTCTACAGGGGCTCTGAATGTTATTGTCGATGAGGGACAGGTACGAGTTCAGACATATGAGCATAAGCCAGAACGGAGGTGAGCTGACGTAGTCCTGGTTGCCCTGGGTAATTGGAATTCGTCTGAGGATATGGTAGGTGGTTGTGCATTAAGTACCATATTTGATTAAAAGTCCACTATCGAAGAAATCACTTTCTCACTATGCAGTGTGGTGATAGTTTGTAGCTGGCTTTATCAAAATTAACTTTTTTGAACCTTTGGAGTTCCCTCTCACGGTCTCTCATGTTGCGTCTAGCGTGACATGGTGATGGGGTTTTGTCCATCAGATTCGAGTTGGGCTGGTAACTTCGATAACAGCCAACCAGGTACTGCTTGGTGAGAAAAGTGTTGTGGCTTTTGGCATCATTGTGGTCTCGTGGTAGAGGTGATCCTGCGACGACATCAGGAGACAGCTTCTAACAGTCCTAAGAGCAACATTCTGATAGGTTTGCATTTTTTCCACAGAATATCGCATAAGTTTTTTGACCAGATACTAGCCGCATAGTTAGCCACAAATCTCCCGATTGATTTGTATGTTGCTAGTAGGTTCTCTCTGTCCTTTCCCCCGGAAACTGCCAGCTAGAGCTTTGAAGCTTTTATTCCTGGTTCTCATCTTGTCACAGATGATTAACGCATGGACCGAGGAGATAGCCATGCTGTCAAGGGTGATAGTGGTGGGAATAATTTGATCATCTACTGCGATATCCAATTGTAGCTTCATTTTTGTCGTCTATATGGTAAACAAGATAACAGAAGCCTTTGCAGCTGACAGAATAAGGTTTTTTGATTGACGAAGAAGGTATTAAGTTCATCAAGACATCTGCTCATTTGTTCGCACATTAGTGTCACCATACACTGTCGAACTCGAACACGAACCTGGTACAAATGTCCTCTGGCACACACACACACGTACTTCACATAGATGTGAAGAAAACCGGTCCACTTGTACTAGGTTCGTGTTCGAGTTCGACAGTGTATGGTACAACGCCCATTGTTAAGATGCAACTGTGTCCTCTAGCTCGCATTACATCGCCACATATTTAAACTTAAAAGAAAGTTTAAAGTTTCACTCCAGATTACACGAAATGGGAGAATGACTTCATATGCTCGAACTTCAGGGGTATCATATAGTTCATCGATGAAGTAAAAGTCTAAAGTGGCCGCCGTAGCTGGGATCTTTGGACAAAACGAACCAGTCAGTCAATTAGTCCTTATGATTGTGTTACCCAGCTTTGTTCATGCCGAGATCCATCCCATATTGAGGTCTGGGGCATGGAAATTGAAGATAGACATTTAGTGGTGCTCGCATCGCTATCGCAACACACTCTCGTTGCACAAGCCCTCGTCGAGGCCGGTGAACCAGCGTTATGAAATTCCTCAATATTGAGTTTCATTGGCACTCCTGGAAATCAGGGATCAGGACTACGAATGGTTGATATATCACATCAAAACTGTGACGTAGCATCGGTTTTGCCTAGCTGTGGTAAGGCTTAAGAACACCATCCCTATGCAGGGCATCGCGACCTCGGCTGACACCAAGGGAATTCCTATGAAAAATATTCTAAACCCTGTTTGGTTGGTGGAAACTAATAAGAACCATGGGGTTAGTCAATCCCCTCTGAATCACACTTCTCCAAAATCAGTGTAAACCTTTCCTAATTTGACCAGTCATTGAAGCCAGTAGCCAACTTCATTTTATTAGATAATTATTCCTTTTATGTCACGAGCAATTACCATCAAGAATTTATTGTTTCTGTACAACGAACTGTTCAAAACCAATACATATTTTTTCCTTGCATATTGTGTCACAATGAAAAGGAACTCAAAGTGTTGACGTTGATGTTATATCATAAGAAAGTGCTTTACAGTCATGCTGCAATTATATTTCCCTCTGTGCTTTTCATCTCTCTGATGATCTACGATTTTCCAGTGAAATTACACCATAAATTGTCAAATCAAAACATACCGAACGACATACCATAGCATTTTCTTAAGAAGATCACCGAGAGAGCTCTGGTCGTATGAGATGCAAGGCCACGTATCAATCTTGTCTAAGATACAAGATAAAAAGTACACTTAAAAAAAAAGAAGAATATCATGATCGATTTCATTATCATCAAAGCGATGGATGTGTCCCGGGTATAAAAATCACGATTCCGTACGAAGAGAGTACATATTAGTTTGTTTGCCAGTTGATTACATAGTTGGCCGGCACATGGCGATCTGTTAGGCTAAGGTTGGGGGACGAGGACACGGCCCTAAGACTGTTTAGAAGCAAGCAGAAGTACGCACACTAGCAATCTGGTTCCTTGCAATTTATTTTCCACTGAATTCTCCGGCATCACTTATGACTGCAGTTGAGCGTTGTTGTGCAACACAATACTTTTGCCGTTTGGGATCGTCTCTAACATTTTTTCTTTCTTTCGTCTCCTTCGAGGAAGCGCAATGCCTCAAGCGTGTCTGCTAAAACATACGTACCATGAACTTTAATTCATATTTGATTATAATTCATTATGGTCACTGTTTTCCCTATCGATAAGCTCAAGGCTGGTGCCTTGGTACTCGGTGCCTTAACCAAGGCCTACGTCCAGACCTTGCGGATAAGGGTAATAAGGAATACCAACCCGTTGAATATTAGATTGTACGTGATATTTAAGTAAGGTGTGTGCAATTGCATTTAATATAATTGGAAAATTACGTACATATGTGACTTGCAAGATATGCATGCATTTCTTTCAGGCGTTTTCTGAATAGAATGGAGAACGGGGAACCCTGAAATGTATCTTGGGAGCGGGGCGTCTTATCATCACACTATCACTTAGCATTTTCGTCACGTAGAACAATTACAGAATAGCGAATTAATTAAATGCTGTTGTCTGCAGTTTTAATGAGGGGTAGATAGCTCTGGCATAAAGGGCCTGAACTATTTAATTTGCGGTGTGCTAGTATGGTTGTTAGCGACTACTGTTTAGCATGGTGTTCAAGAATTCGCGATATTGATGTCCTTTTATGTAATGAGTGTCTCTCGATCGGGATATGTATCAGGTATGGTGTTCGTCATTATAACTTGTATTTTCTGTATCGCTTGGGTCATTTGTTGGTCATGATTTGTTTAATAAACGTATTGAAATAATTTTATTTCTATAGGAAATTATTGGAATTTCTTATTTCTTAATTTGGATACAATAAAAAAATTAAGTAATAGCAAAGCTACCTTGTAGTCTGCCTCGTTCGCGTTCTATTCACTGGGCCCCTGATTCGAGTTCTACCCAAGTCTTCTCAATAATTTACGTGTCGGACGTGAGCCAACTCAGTTTTTAAATAAGTACCCATTTGGGGTAAATAAAACGGTTGAGTATGTTACTGATCACACACCTCTATGCACACCGTCAAGATCTAGTAAATGAGATGATGCTAAATTATCTCGAGGTTGGTCCTAATTGGACTGTTGCAGCAGTTATTTATTACAGCACCTTGAGATCACGAAGGTCTCATAAAACATTAAAATGGTGAGGCTCCTATTTTCGGACCCAATCGGTCAAAGGAGTCTCAGCTATCTTGTGGCTGTAACAGAGCATAAGTATGGTTTTTGTGAAATATCCCTTAGAATTCTTAGATAGCGTATCTTGCAAGGGGCGCAAATGGAGTACGCCGTACAATAAGAAAATCCCGGTCACATTGATTTCAGGATTCTCTAGCAACCATTACATTGGGAAAAGATTGGAATTATACGATTGAGGAGCAGGCCGTTTCAAAATTTGCATTTTAACTAATTCTTTCGATTATATTAAAATACACGCCACGAATATTTTACCTATCTGGTCTGGTCATAGGGCTTTTGAACTCTTCGCGCTTGTTACCGTTGTGGCAATTTCTTCTGAGGTGAATTGAAGTGCCTGCTCACCTAAGTCGCTATCTGCGCGGAACACCTGCAAATGTGTTGTTAATAAAGCTAAATTTCAGTTCGATAGTTAAGTCATGCAAAAAAGTCTTCGTTGAAAGAAAAGTTAGCAAACCTTTCATTTCACCACTTTTTGATATATCTCACCGAAAACTGGAATCGCTGTATTCATCAATATAGTGAAGCTAAAGTCATTGCCCTCGACAAGCTTTCGATAGAGTTTGGCACCCGGAACTTTTAGCTAAACTTCAGGCTTCTGGTCTGGATACAGAATTAGTTGAATCGATTGAAAGTTTCTTCCACGGCCGTTCGCTTCGAGTTGTCCTTGATGAAGTTAAATCGATTTGCCATACCACCAACGTAGGGGTCCCTTAAGGTACTGTCCTATCACCAACACTCTTTCTTCTGTTAATCAACGATCTTTTAAGTGTGACTTCAAACTCAATTCACAGTTTTGCAAATGACAACACCCTTGATTCTACTTATGCTTTTAATCCTGTAGCTGATTCTCTCCAAAATGCTATATCTATCAACCGAGATCGCATGTCTGACTCACTAAATAGAGATATTTCAAGAATTATTGCATGGGGGAAAGCGAATCGAGTAGAGTTTAATGCCTCCAAAACTGAATCTTATTGCCAATAACCGACCCCAGCTGAGGACCAACTCATTCTTGTCGATGGTGTCAGCGTTACCGATTCGCTAACACTGAACGTACTAGGTATAAACATCTCTAGTAAACTAAACTGGTCTGACCACGTCTTCTATAGTACATTGCAAAAAATGCAATGAAATGTCTGGGTTTCATGAATCGCTATAAAAAAATACTTTATACCTGATTTGGCGCAAATTTATAAAGCCTACATAAGACCGAGACGTGTATATAATTGCCACATATGGGCAGGCGCAGGTCGAACCGCACTATCCGCATTAGAAAGTTCAACGGAAAGCCTTCAAGCTTTTTGGCGATGAATCCATAATATCCCATATCGAGCCGCTTGAACACCATCGAAATGTTGTTATCACTTTTTTATCGCTACTACTATACAACTGCCGTTGCTCCGACGAAATATGCGGTCTTATTCCTGACCTTGCTCTTCCTTTGCGTAGCACCTGGCAAGCCATCTTCACTTTCTTGAACTCAGTAGTAGTCGTACCGTTAAATTCTATGATTCATTCTTATACAGAACAACACGAATGTGGAGCCATTGTAACGGACGGTTTGGTGGGCATCCAAAGATGCCCGTGGGGACGGAGCCTAAGGTAGCAAATGACCGCAAAGGTCGGACCGTGCCATCTGTTGAAGAAAAAGTCCCCTCAACGCGCTAGGCAACGGCCTATGCTTGCTGTAGCTCAGTTCGCGAGACGTGGGCGGGGTTTTCGCCGCTCGTTGCCCCTGTCCTTTACGTTTTAACAAAAATTCATAGGCCTGGGGAAGACAACACAAACAGAGGAGGTAAAAATGGGGAATGAAAAAAAATAGTCGATAAGGATGGAATGGTTGACGGACGGATCAGACGCCCACGCGGTCGAATCTGGGTCCAGGTGTAGTGGGACCCTCGGCCTCTGGTTTCGTACTACCAACAGATCACTACTCATCAGGTGTTGCTTCGATCTGCCGGTGGGAGCAGCACTACCAGACCATAATGTGGTTCATTACAGGTGGTTCATTACACCATCTACAATCTTCTGTTTTCCTCTGCAATTATGATCTGGAAAAATTTAAACGAAACGTACACCGGTATCTCATTCCTACTAAGCCTATTCCACTCCCACTTCTCGCCAAGGTTGTTCTCACGCATCAAAGGGTAACCCCTAAGCTTTAGCATAAGCATAAAAAAAAATCAAAGTCTAAAGTGGGATCTTTGAACAAAACAAACCATTCAATCAAATAATCTTTATAATTGTCCTGCCTAGTCTTGTTCATGATGCCCCATTTTGAGGTGTGCCGCATGTATATTATATTGAAGGTGTGCTCGCATCGCTATCTAAACACAGTTTCGTTGCGCAAGCCCATGTTGAGTAACATTCGTGGACATCAGGAATCAGGATGACTGATCATCATGCGAATCGTGCGAAACAGTTCAAAATCATCCACGATTCTAATGGATTAAACCAAAGTAAAGTAAAGAGTATTAGGACTCAAGCGGATAAAAAGTCGGTACCGTCCGGAGTTTAAGTAAAAATTCAGCTTTTTTCACTGAGCGATACGTTGCACTATGATAGTCACAAATTTCCGGACAGGCAGAGCAGAGAAAAGCGACACTTCAAACAACCTCGGGACAGTTTTTATAATCGCCACCTCACTTGATATGTCGACGCTCTATCCGTAGAGCAACCAAAAAAGTACCCGATTCGATTCTTTGAAAATAGGAAAATGGAGAACATACAATTCTTTAAATAACTTGCGTTATTCTAAACCAACATTTGTAGCTTTGAAAAATGTCCTACAATCAGAATGGTACTCGCAACCTTTTGTCCGTCTGTGGATCCATAAACTCTTTGCATTGTTCCCATTCAGGCTATTCCATCTATCTGGGTTTTAATAGACATTCCTACCATTCTCTTTCAACTCATTCAATTTTCAATTTAAAACGCCAAGCGAAATTAATTTCCAGTTCCATTCAGCACTGAAATCCTTACAATGAACGGAAGGTCATAATGATTAGTTACATTTTATTTTAATTTCATTCTGTCTGCATACTTCCATTAGTAAATTGAATTATTGGTCTTACATCTACTCGTGTAGGTATACCCTATTAGCCCACCTCTCATTTTTTTCGTTCGAAATTAGATACATTTGGCTTCTTTGAAATAATCCTAAAATGTCGGTCGTTGATACCATCGCAAATTGATTGATCTGCAAGCCACAGAACAGAAGTTGAGAAGAGGTTTTGCAACGAAACTCCGAAAAGAAAAAGATCCGATTACTATTAGCATTCTTGCGGTTTGTTTTGTAAATATTTACCAGTCATATTTCAATGCTTGACCACAAAAATGCATTCGTTTCAAATGTTGACCCAGTTGACATGACACCAATCATAGTAAATTCATTCGATATTTGACGAACAATTGTTGAACTCGTTATGTTGATTTGCATCTTTTAGTCATAGAAATGTTAATTGGTTAATCAAAGTTGCTAATTGCAAAATTCCACCCTCAATCCTATGTCCATCAATTGGACAAAGATGAGCGAAGACATTGATGAAAGCTGATGATGTTGCGGGAGCGATTTCTTCTTCTTTAGTGCAGTGTCTTCAACGGTTTGAATACCAGTTGACCCATTCATCGCAGAACATTATAATAAATTTACTGAAATTTGTATGTATTTAGGCCGTAATTACAATTCAAATAAAGAGTAGTTGAAGTTTCTGCTGGCCTTTGCTACCCGTACTTTAGTAAGTAGTTTACGCCTCATAAATTTGTTTTCATGGTTCTACGCATGCCGTCGTAAAGTTCTTCAGACGTAACGTAGAACGCGGTTTGGTTCCCTTTTATGAAAAACCGGAGCGATATTATGACTTATGATGACCATTTTCGAGCCATTGAAATTTCTTTTTTCTTTTTACCTTCTCGAGTATTTCTTGAAAGCAAAACTAATTATTATAGGTCCATATGGCAGGGGAGGCGGATTGAAGCAATTTCGAAAGATGGATTCCACATGTAACTTGTGACTTTCTCTGCTGAATTTCTGAAACAATGGTGAAAGGGCAACGTAGGTGGCAAACTTATCACTTAACGTTTGGTTGGACTAATTTCGGTTACTTTTAAAGAAATTAGAAAGATGAACAAAATGCCAGTAGCACAGTATTCTTGATCACAGATTACGACTGCGAACAAATGTTTCTTTTGGCGTGAACAAACAGATATTAATTTCATGGCTAATTCATGGGCACAAATTCAATTTTAAGCACTTTCAAAATAGCCTGTCGTAATGACTCTTTTTCAGTATCAACGTATTGCTTCTTCGCTTCGGCAAAAATGAAGTCAATTGCTTAAAGACGTGTTGCGTTCTTATTCTGGTTTACTTAAAGCTTTTTCTTTCGAGTGGTGCAGCAATCGCAAGAAGACCTGAATAAAAAAAAAGTTTAGCACCTATCTGAAAGCAGCCGCGCGGCGCATTGCAGCCCACTTTGCAGTGTTGGACACCTGAAAAGAATTGAAGAATTTTTATATCAAGTCATCGTCCTAATAATTTCGCAGAACGAAAAGCAAACCAGCCGCCGACATCATTACATGTGTGTCTGTTGTACCTATAGTACGTCTTTTTGTATGCAATTTTGAATACGTACAATGCAAAGAATAGAATTCCATTAAATGAATCTATTTACTGCTGGCAAAACATCATCACCTTCTTTTTATTTGGCAGCGCTCTTTAATTTTTTTGACTCATCAACTGACTTCGTTTCTTTTCGTTTGATTTAATTAGAATGAGAAGACCTTTGTAGTAGGCAATTGTTCAATCAATAGCTCAGATTGAATTATAGATTTTGTTGCACGGACATGCCGAGGGCCAGAAAAACCAGGCAACAGATAGAAAGAAAAACAGGCTTCACTTCAGTACTTATTCCGCCTGCGTGTGCGATCAGGCGAAGGGATCAAACTATGAAGATTATACTCTCGACTAATCGGCGACCGAAATCTTCTTTACATATAATGCCTATGGCGAAATTTCGAGGTGTTGATAGGTCGGTCAACGTCCTTGGCCGTATCACAATGACCTCTAGGTGGTTGGTTTCTTGGATTTGTGATTGATATCTAAGAAAAACATTCTGATGTATCCCGTTTGTCAATTGTGAGGGCGCTGAATATCTTTTAGCTTCATCGGCAGCACAACATTACCGATGAATGTTTTTTTTTTGGGATTGTGACATCCCGGCTCACTATCAATTTGAATTTAGATTGACAAGAGATTTGAAGACGATATTTTAAGATTATTGTTGTTGTGTCTATCAATCGCTGGATTGAAGTTTGACGTAGTGACAGTGGTTTTTCTTTGCTGCGCTAACCGAGTACTCAATTATGTTTGGATGGCTTTGGTTGTTATTTTATTATCGTATCCGGATTAAGAGCCATCTGCCCTTCAGAATAATTGTTCCAAATATAGGAATGTGTTTAAAATTAATCGCCGGTAAAATCGTTAAAGGTATTATGTGTCACGCTTGTGTGGTGGCGCTTCTTTTCTGTTGAACGAGGGGCACTTTTTGCGCCGTGTACTACAAAACATTAATCCCACAACTCTAGAAAGCAACATCGCACGGAAAAGAAGTTACACTGCAGGAGTCTTTGGCAGGCTGAACGATCGAATAACGACTTGTCCTAACAATCTATATGTATACATATAAAACAATGTCTTTTCCTAAATAACTGTACCGATTTACATGAAAACTTCACAGTTTGTATAATTTCTGCGAGTGTTTGGATGTTGGTTTGCAAAAAAAATCCAATAAGGATAATATACCAGGAAGTGATGTTTACACACTTGATTCGGCTAGCAACTAATAATTGTCACACAAATCTGACAGCCAAGTCAAATGATTGAAATGGAAGTGACAATTAACAGAAAACAATATTTGCGCAAATTTATCAGAAAGTCAGAAATCCAATAGCAATCAATTTACGTTCTTTGGTGCAACAGATGATGCATAGCCACGATAAGATAATGGCTCATTTTATTGGTGCTTATGTGCAGTCAGCTATGTTGATAATGTGAAGAGCACCACTATATCACACCCTAATTTCCTCAATGTTGTTGTTTATTAAGGATAAAATATAAGAAACACAGACCACAAAAGATATCACTGCAATAACAGCTGAGTTACTCATGAGGATGTGTTTTTTTTTTGAAGGTTTAACATTTTGGAAGTTCGTTTTACATGGTTATCGAAAGAAGATTGAAGAGTCAGAATAAGTGACATATTCTTGTTGTTCAGCCCCAATACGTTAAACGTAATTTCTAAAAAGAAGTAGAGAAGTGGCTAAGTTCTATTCAGAGAATTTATAGCTCGTCGTCCGACATCGTCTGTAGTTGAATTTATTTATCCTGTAAGGATATCATGACAAATCAGTTTGATGGACAGTAGTTTCTCGTTTTATATGAATATAAATCAAGGTTCTACTGCAGTATATAAATAAGGGTTGCGAATGCTATATTATGATACCTACATGAAAGTGAAACGCATAGGGGCTAGTTTATAAATGAAGCTTCTACCACCAATATCAATATAGTTAGACATACGAGTTATTGGTTCGTATAAAAAAATCTATTTTGCATTATTTCGCCTTTTATTAGAAAGTCCAGACATACGAGTTATTGCTTTGTATAAATAAAATCTATTTTGCATTATTTCGCCTTTTATTTTAAAGTACGCTGTAGTTCAGTATATGGAGCTAAAGCGTCGGTTCACTACTGAACCCAGCCACTATTTGCTCACAGCGAACCACGCCATCTTCATAGGATTGTGAAATTCCCCTAGTTCCCCTATTTCCCCGCACGTTTCAGCGAAGGTAGCGTGATTTATAAAACAGTTCAGTTCGGTGGTAAATGTTGACCTTAACGGTCGACGGAACTATGCTTTTCACTCCACAACGGAGTTCAGCTCTACGGCTTTCATCCTATATCTTCTCTCTTTTGATAACCTACCGGAAAAAAACCATAAGAATTAAATATGCTAGACACAATTTACACATGCAGTTTGTGCGTCGAAAGTAATGCGTTTTTTTCTGTCTTGCTGTACAAACTGCATGTGTCTTTTCATCCCGATTGTGATTTTTTAAACGCATCTGATTATCGCAGACCAAAAAAAACATGCTACTGACAAATTCGATTCGGTTTTCTTAAGATAAAAATTAGAGCTCATTTGTCAGCAGCAGGTTCTTCATTCTATGATAATTAGATTGCATTTTGTGATGCGGTTTACACTGCAAGAGTTAACGCCAATTTATATTTGCGGCTGAAACCACATGCAGTAAACCGCATTGTGCGATCAACTCAAAGCAGATAGTTGTGGCGCCAGAGCAATGCTATAAGAAAAAATGCGCGCCGCATGGCAAACCGCATTTATTTCCCGGTTTGAGCCGCAAGTATAAACTCGTATTAATGCGTTTTTTTACCGGATAGTTGGGTTCGATTTGGTTCAAAAGGCACGATTTGTTCATCATATACACAAAATCGTTTTCGTCCGCAGTATTTTCGTAGATTTTTGATAATCGGATGTGATTAAAAAATCGCATCAGAGGGGAAATCACTCATGTGGTTTGTGCCACAAAATAAACATGTGAAAAAAATCGTCTACTCTTGCGACACAAGCCGCTTGTGTAATTTGTGCATTCGTCTGTCCCAATGCCAACATACAACTGCGGATATCCTATGTACTGTTTTTCAATTTTTGAACTCGAATGTTGAATGTCGAATTTGTAAAATAATTTAAATTTTCCCATATCCATTTTAGGAATTTCGTTCACTTCTTTTTTTCATTTTTGTTTTGCCATTCTAATTGAACATATTCATCACTGGCTGAGGAGTTTTGGCACTTAGATGTCCGGCACGGTGTGTACGATCAAACCCATCGCCTCCGTTCTCACTTGCACCTTGAAGTACTCAACGTGGGGCGCCATTTGTAACGATATTGACCTGTAATGAGGACGTAAGCTGAGGGTATGGTCATTCAGACCTTCCCGGACACCTAGGTGTCTGAGAAGTAACAAAGTGTGCTTGATAGCTAGCTCGTCTATCGGTAATGTTGCCGAGGTATTATGGTATCGCTAGCTGCTTCGCTGATCGTTGCAAAAGAAAATATTCGCACGTCTGTCCGATTGCGAGATGGTAAACGAGCTAAGTCCCTAACCGAAGATACAAAAAAAAATAAGCTACTGAGGATCAACCTGTTTATTTGCGAGTAAGGTGACGAGCAACCTAACACGCGGACCTCTCGATATTGTCAGGGCACGGCACCACTTGCTTTCCTAACCGTTCATTAATGGGGCGGATACATACTTTTAGTCTCTCAGGATCGTTTCTTCTCTGGTCACTTTTTTTTTCGCAATCAGGCAAACGCGAGATTTTTTCATTCTTTTTTTTGTAACAAAGTGAGAGTCAGCAGTGACCCTGAAAAGACCGCCCCCATTTCTACTGATAGCCGAGCTAGCTCGCGTTTACCTCGTCACTGACTGTCCGGCACGGTCTGAACGACCAAGCCCTCCACCTGCATCCTGCTACATGCTACGCATCTCCTATTTTAATTTTGCCATTTAATTGTCATCCATTTTCCAAGTTTCCCGCTCCGATTTTTCATTTCCTTTTTTCTATTTTCTATCTCCCATTTTTCATTTCCTGTTTTCTATTTTCTATCTCCCATTTTTCATTTCCTATTTTCGATTTCTCCTTGTTCAACACCAAGTTAGATGAGATTTTTTTTGTTATATCTACTCCCTTTTTTCTACTCTATCCTCCACTATTCTACCCCCAAATATACATATTCAGGTTAATATGATTCCTTGATCATATGTATTTGGCTTTTTGATCGCGATGCGGGTGTCGGTCCGAATCGAGTTGCACTAAACCCTCCCAGAAAACATAGTCATGCTAGAAAACTAATATTGCGATACTGGAACTAGTAAAATACAATCCTTGAACAGAACGCTTTCAGTTTAAAATTTTATCAGGGATAAGCGGCATTCCTTTGAGTTCACAGGGATCGTGTTTGTTTGATTTTGACTCAAATTTTGGCTCACTGGGCATATTGCTATGCACCACACTGCGTCGATCGCAGCAGGTCAAAAAGATACACACAAATGTGCTCCGTGTTCTTTGGCTTGATCGCTAATCGCGAACCATATGCGACGTTTGTCTGTCTAGCAAAACGCACCTTTACAAATTATATTTTTTTGCGTTAATAAATTGAAATTGATCAAAATAAATTCATTAGTTTTAGAAGTAATCTGCAACCCTTCTCGTTTTTATTTTTTTTTTTATTTATAAGGAGTTGTGGGGAGGCTTCTGGCGCTATAGTTGTCCCCGCCGTTACCAATAAAGCAGAGTTCATTACGGCAAAAGTTTTGCCCAGAACTCCCGAATTGAGCTACAATAAGCTTGTTAGCGCTGCTGAACCAACACACTCACTTCGCGTATCGTCAACACCCTGCTAACCGTGTCATGATGAAGACATTAATACGTTCATTATAAAGGCTTGAATGTAAGTCATCATAACCATTGTTCTAGCTGCGGGACTAATGTCACTTGTGTACTCTCCAAGTATACGATGAAACGATACATGACCACTCACGACCTACTATATGAGTTTCATCGGCAAATTCACCAAGCGTAGCTGATGCAATGCTTGGTGAAAGTCATTGACAAATTCATCAGGTAGTCATCAGCAAAGTCATCAAAGTGAAAAAAAAAGATATTTACTCGTGGCAAACCTTCGATCGCGCGGATATGCGATCAACTCTCTACCCATGAGCTACCGCAGCTCGCTTCTTCTGAAGATAATTGAGCAAATATCACAACCTTCGTTGAGTGTTTCGATGAAAAATGAGGAAAAAAAATTATTAGCCACTGAGTTGATGAAAGCCTGATGAGATAATTCATCAGCTACGGCCTGATGAATTCATCAATGAAACTCATGAAGCCGCAGATTTAGTCCTGCTCTCCAGGATTCGGGTATAGCACAATAGACTTATAGTCGCAGTGCTTGTGGCTCTTTTATTGGCCACGACCCATCTATAGTCTAATCTAATCTAATCCCATTCTTTAATTCATCAGGTAGTCATCAGCAAAGTCATCAAAGTGAAAAAAAAAAGATATTTACTCGTGGCAAACCTGCGATCGCGCGGATATGCGATCAACTCTCTACCCATGAGCTACCGCAGCTCGCTTCTTCTGAAGATAATTGAGCAAATATCACAACCTTCATTGAGTGTTTCGATGAAAAATGAGGAAAAAAATTATTAGCCACTGAGTTGATGAAAGCCTGATGAGATAATTCATCAGCTACGGCCTGATGAATTCATCAATGAAACTCATGAAGCAGATCATGAGTGTTCATGTATCTTTTAATCGAAGGCAAGTAACTCAATAATGGCAGATAAGCCAAACAAATGGGCATGTGTATGTCTCCGAATATCTTAGCATAATTTTACTTCCTCCGGTATTCCCACCGCGAAAAAAAGTAGTCGATTGATGAGCAATAGTTAGCAGGGCACTGTACAATACAGATACAGTAGAGCGTCGATAACTCGGACGTGACCTAGTTTCCGGGCCCGGAGTGCGGAAATCACTTTTCACTCGCGTCACTATAAAAGTTTAGAATTTGCAAAACAAACTATTTTTTTTAATTTTATTCTTGTTTAATGTTTTTATTTTTATTTTGTTTTATGTTTTTATTTTTATTTTTCATCTTTTTTTTAATGATTTATACTGAATGTTTGGTATTTTGAAGGCATGGAAAATTGCAATATTTGCAAGTCTTCTTGCGTGGGCTCCGCTCGCTCCTTTCACTCCGCGCTTAGGGGATCGAAACCCTCAGTAGCGCACAAACATGAACGCTCGTATCGCTCGCTCTGCGAGCAACAGCATTTTGATCAGTTATAAACATACCAAACATTCAATATAAATTATTAGAAAAAAAAAACTAAAAAAAAACATTAAAATAAAAAATAAAATAAAAAAAATTAAATAATTTTTGTTTTTGCAAATTTGAGAGCCTTAAGGGTGACGCGAGCGAAAAGTGACAAAAAAATCGAGTGAAAAGCGATTTTTTACCCCGGGCCCCGGCAACTAAAAATATCCCAACAGATTGAATTCTTAAAGATTTTAGCAAGACTTTTTTATGCTGCAGACTTCTTCCAGCCCTTTTAAAAATTCGGAAGGGGTCTGGTCCCAATTAATCTGGATTATCGACGCCCTACGTAATGATTTCGCTTAAGGTCTCATATAGAACCCTATAAGCAGAATTGCAGCGTGTGCTGACGCCACCTTTGTCCAAGAAAAACGTTTCAGCAAATTTAACATGTACTTATCTGATAAATATTATCAAACTCATTTATCATCATCGTCAATATTTCAAAGCAACTATTCAACAAAGTATCAATTAACACCAGATCTCAACAGGTTCGTTTATCTGCAACACAGCTATCATGTATCTTCATCAACTATCTAAATACATATTTGTCCTATCCGTTCATTGCATTTTGACATATCTCAGACACTGATTGAAATATCACATTGAACTCATAAAATGACGTTGTGACAAACGAACAGAATAATTGCCATTAGCCGCGATGAATAACAAAAGCCTGTCTATTTGTAAAATTACTGCCTGTCATCGGCTACCCTTCCATTAGACTCGACCATCGTCATAAACATATCAACTTTGTGAACACACGTACACGGTTGCCTAGGATCCATCCCCTCTCAGATACGATGGATGTTTATAGAGAGATTGAGATATAGAACGGTTTATCTTAGAACATTATTACCTAGGTATCTTCTAAACAATTCGATGTAAATATTGTAGATTGAGCCGTGGGCTCAGGTGTAAATGAGTGCAAGCCGTAGAATTGGAGAACGGGCGACGGATTGGGACGACAATGATGCACTAATTAATGCATGATCTTCAATGGCCTACTACTGTTGGGGAGTCGTTGTTTAGTTCAGAGGTCTGCCATTGTTGTTGTTTCACAGTGGCGAATAATGTGGTGTGATGGATGTGTTGCATGACTGAATAGGGTTTCAACTCATATAAAGAATATAAAGGGAACAACCTAGTAAAGTAATTACCTTTTGATTATAGATGTATCGTCAGACACATTACACCGTTAGAACTTCTTCTAAGACTTCGTCATCTCAAACGTTCTATGAGCTTGGATTGCATCTATTCAGCCGTACCTGTTCTACTATGCACACTGGCATTTGGCATTAATCTAACATATGCGTTCGGTGTACTGTAGGGAGTATGTTGTTAGTTGTTTTCAATAACGCCTCCTCTTCTTCAATGGATAGTTTAATATGCCTCGGTACTTGACTGAGTGGTACTTAACATATTGCAATAGGCACCAGCCTACACACATGCCTTTGGGTATACTGGCATTCAGTTGAGAATATTCAATAGTGTTGACCAAAATGAGGGTTAGGTTAGGTTAAAGGGGCTGCCGTGAGACACATAGACCACAACTTGGACCGTTGCGATACCACTATAGACTCCATAATCTGAGTCCTATAAATTCATTGAACCAGCCAGAGCTGGTGATAAAACGTTGCAGCTGGCCGATGCTGGCCCCCTCAAGGTCGCCCAGATCGCTTAATGATAGTGCAATTTGGTGATCCCCCCATATTGCGCCCCACGTCAACTGCACTGTATTCATTTTCGATAACTGTCACAGAATTTCGAAAGTGATGTGTCCACTGTCAACCTAAGCGCATTCCATATACCATCTGAACAGACCACCTTAAATCTTCTGGTCTGCAGTACCAGCCTATACAGGTACATGTTTCTTAACTACATAGTACATATTAAGATTAATTAGCTATCCGGCTCGGTCGTAATTTCCAAGAAACGAAGAGAATCTTGAGATTATAAAAGGAACGCTGCATCTGTAACTGACGGTCGATTGCCTGCCTTTTTTTCAAGTGCAAGACTTAGTAACCAGTCACTCAGTCAGTCTGCCAACAAGACTATTCAACAAATCAACAACAATAGCGACCACCACCTCAACAACAACAACAATCTTAGCATCAATCTATATATAAGTATTCAAACTATGGCGAAGCTAGGTGCAAAAGAAATGAAATGAATCAGTGGCAAACCACACTCGCGATACTAAGGCCAAGTTTTTTTTTTTTTTAAATCGTGCCCTAGACAGCCTTTGCTTCAGATTTCCTACTAGGAGCATTTTCCCCTCCAGCTCATGCCTTCTTTTTTCCCGTATAGTAGTTATTTTTGACGCTTTATCCACCATCGTTGGAGCCAAGAAGCGGGGATAAGCGTAGAAAACAGATACATAGTCGAAAGGATCATCTTATCGTGTACTCTGCACTATCGCCTTATTGTTGATTTGATCATTACCACCGCTGCCGCGTGTATTGCTTGAATATCTGTATCTTGAATTGCATAGATTGATGGATGGGTTACAAACTAAAGGTGCTGTTTCATAATTGTTTTCAGTGTTGGCTAATAATGTGAGTATTACGACGTAAGCGTCAAGAATCGAATAATTGTTTTAAATTTCCTCTTTTATAGATTTTCTTGCTTGTACAGTGTTTAGATGCAATTATACGGAATGAAAGATTGTCGGGTAACCCATAGCGGCGATTTCTTCCCATACGCAATGCAAGCAAGAATGTATCTTGTGTCTGTGATCATTACCAGATTCATCTGTGCGAATATTTCATTTTGATCTAATATGTTTCTAGATTGTGCAATTGCAATTGCAATATTCTCTAATTCTAATACAAAATTGCATTTCTCCGACTTTGTGTCCGGGGCGCTGAACGAGTGCAATGGAAATGATCAAATCTTGGGTTCTCCACGCGCTTCCTAGTCTGTGTATCTCAATCAGAAAGACATCAGATCTTCTTCATTTTGTTGTTTTGGTCGTTTTTTTTTTCCAAAAGGCAAAGCTAATGATCATGATCACGTACGGAGGACGTCAGAGATAATGTTAGCGCAAGTCACCATCCAAAACAGATAGATGTACTCCTTATAATTTTCTTATAGCAGATACACATAGACAGAGCGTTGTCGTAGGTTAAGGCCTTGCTCAATTGATGTGTGTTTGGTACGCAGCGCAACCGCAGCTTACATTCTTGCAAAAGAACGCATGAGGTCTGGTGCGTTCTAAGCAACACACAAGCGTAGGCATCGAAGAGAAATGATCATTGATGACTACTAGTATTGAATAATAATAAATCTTGATATAGGTAATATGTGGTTTTGATCACTTCCGCTTTAGTTATTATTATGGAGAAGATACGAGCAGAGGTCAATTAGATAGCGGCTGGTGTTGTAAGGTAGCTAGATTGGTACTTTTACGGAAATGTTGCAAGTTCGGGTGATTGCACTGGTAAGGAATAACTATTCCAGGTGAACCAAGAACACGGCTAAAATGCAGCGGGTAAAAGTGTTCGCTATTAAAAAAATCAGCCGTACGCATATAAAGCATAATTTGGAAGGAATTCTGATTGGTCCAGATGACGTATGCTATATCTATGGTGGATAGAGCCGACTGTGGAAGGGATACTCAATTGTCCTAACCCCTTGTGGGGATAGCGCGTCAACTGGTCCATGTGGCTCAGTGAACGTTTCGTTGGCATAAATTGGTTTCAGAGAATGCAGTTGCCAGCATGCACATCCTGCACATTCATGGCCACGAACGTCGTCGTGGACAGGATTCTCAGTAGTCAAACATGAGACTGATGCCTCAACACACTGCGCTACCGGCCGCCCCGAAGACTGTGGAAGGGATACGAACATTTAATTATTCAGATGTTGAAATCGACTTAAAAGATCTTGAAAATAAACAGATATATAAAACAGATGTTAAAAATCACGCAGAAACGGCCGTACTTTGTACGTTATTAAGGCCAGATTACATGCGAACGGATTAAGCCGATGAATGAACGACAATATTCCATTGATCAAGTTTTGATTAATTAATCAGTTCGGCACACATGACGTTTGAGCTTTTTCACAAATTCCATATAACATCCGCCTTATAACCATTTATGGGAAGGACCCGGCTAGTGAGTGCAAGCAATCGCTTCCAAATTTCATTGCTCTCCGCGAACAGTTGACGCACACGATGCTTGTATCGTTTATAGTGAATATGATCTACCACGATCTCCGAACATCTATTTTCTCATCATCGACGACAATGAGTTTTGTCATCATGCATCATGTTGTGCGTGGTAAATTCAAGCAGTAGTCCGGATGACGCCACGGTTAGCATACCCGCCTTCTATACACTGGGCCCCAGTTCGATTCCTACTGAATTCAGTAATTTTGAATAAAGATGAGGATTTATGTGTTGGACTATGGGCCCACTCAGCTGTTAAATGAGTACCCATATGTGTTGTTGATCACACACTGTCACGTTCTAGAAAATGAGATTGGACTGTTGTGCCAGTTATTTATTTATTTTTATTAAATTCAAGCACAAAGCTCTGAAATTTTCGTCTCATGAAACAATGTCGCAACGTCCCTCGTCTACAAACACGGGGAGCTTTTGACAAAAAAAAATGTCTGGTGTACGCTCAAAGGGAATCAATTGTTTGCCGTTGAATTGAACTTATAACAAATGAGTTCCATTGAAATCATGTACGTCTACCCCTGAACCCTGATAATACCCAAAGGCAATAACGTCCGTCCGTCCATCTTGCATGCAATTTTGCCTTTAGACGAAATCGCCTATATCGTCGCGCGGCTATTGTCCGATTCAGCCGCCGCATAGGATGGAGTCTTCAGATAGATAACAGCTTAGACTGATACTCCTCCCTGAGGAGACACCCTTAAATTGCACGGAGTTCGAAAATTTGCATTTTGCAAAGCGTTTCCAATCGCTTAGAAAAATTGGATAAGCTTAACGGCTGCTGTACCGGGAATTTGCAGCCAATTACAGTTCAATCTAATTGTGGAATACTGGAAGGATAGGAAATCGAACTCCCAGACAGTAAAGCCGGCATTAGGGATACTCCTACCCATTTCAATCACCACCTTCTGGTATGATTGCTATTTCAAAAACCCCTACACACTTCACATACTTCAAATACTTTTACAGTTGCCTTACATCGTAAACGAACAGTATTTTTCCATTTCTTTGATAATTTGCTTTTCGTTGTACGTATTATTAACCGATCGAATAACATCCACATCCACATCATCTTAAGCCGTCGATAAATTTTCTTCACATCATCAGCATCTTACACCTGTTTTGCACTATATCAATTATATCATTGCACTTGCAATACACGCATCTAGATGCATATATTAGCATTCTATCTAGATAATCTAATTTTGTTGGGAAATGAGCTGCCGGCTTCTGCATACTACCGTTTGCCTTTTATTATGTAGCATAAGATGCATCTTTGAATTTGGATTGAAAAGATGTATGGAGATGAGCCCGTAATGCAGTAATTCTGAAAACAACCCACAGAACGTAGGCAACAAGTCAAGGAGAAAGGTGCATTAATTACGGAAATTATAGATGGTTCAGTTATTAGGATAGAATGCAAATTTTGCCTTATGTGGTGGAAAAAAAAGCAGTTAAATAGATACTGGGTAGCATGCAAACTTCTTGGCCGCGTGTTTAGTGTTTTCCAAGCTCCACTTCAGGTGCGGCAAACGAACAATCGCATGAACAATGGGGAAGTAACTGTTCTTTCTCGGTTTATAGTGGAACTAGAAAATATTAAATACGCAAATTGATAACAGAAGTTTTCAGTATCTCTCCTTCCTATTCTGTCCTAGTTCAGCATGTTGAAAACTAAAGGCGTTGGCATGCAATACTACCTAAATGCTACTTATTCAGAAATCCCCGCTACATACCACGTTATAATACCCAACTAAAATCGGTAAAAAAACCAATATCTTGGCATCCGTATTAATTTCAGCGCCCGCCAATCAAGACTGGGGAGAACTTCACTTCCTTTTTTGGCTTTGTGAAATCCTGCATTGAGGTTGATTTAAATCGAATAAGCACAGAAAACAACCACTTGTTCTACTGGTAATACTCGTATGTTGTAAGCCCGTCGCATTTAAAAACTGCATTTAAACTGCTTCCCGCTTTATTCGTTTAAATAGCTTCTTCCTATAAAGACCAGACAGTTGAAATAACAATTAACCTCCAAAACCCCTAAGAAAATCCAAATAAAACTAAGGCATCACAAAGCTCACAAACTTGGCCTATGTTGTATCACTAAAAAGAAGCAGCCTCACCACAGGCATTTTAAAGCGTACCTTTCATAGTGACGACACCTCGATGGCCAGTGAATCGAAAAAAAATTAATTCGACTGCTTCGCCGCGTACAAGTTGCGGCGCTCGCGTCACTGCGATACTGTAGTGCAATCTTGGCTGAATCGGGGTGATGAGGCCAATGCACTAGAGTATTGCTAAATGCATTTTGAGTCCTTTGTTCAAATCCTTCTTGGCAGTGAAGTCAAATCTAGGCGATATGGGAATTTCTTTTGTTCGGAGATAGTTCTGTTATTCTTCTTTGGATATAGACTAGAAATTTCCACGTCTCTGAATTTGTTGAAGTGGCTCGCCACAATTTTTGAAAGTCGCACTTTTGATACGAGACGGTGTTAGCACGCATTGGATTTTCAGAAATTCATGAGCACCAATGTTAAAAGAATTAACAAAGCGGAATCCATGAAAGTCCTTTGCAAACATCTCATTTCTTGCCCTCGCAATATTTGTCTATCATCTAAACGTTGCTTTTAGAAATTTGATCGAAAGCACGAAGAGAAATGACTGCTGGGTTTCTATTTGCTTCCAATTATGGCGGTGCATGCCATTACATCCTCCGAAGTCACTCTGTACTGTAGCACTGATTTGCGATGGTAATGCGATCAAAATGCAAACACAAATACGAAGATCAAGAAAACGAAATTATAATCCGTCTGTATTATTTTCCAAATAGCCTTCTGGGATCTGACAATATATAATTTTCTTAATATAGTTAGTGTGGATCTGAATACATACTCGTATCTCGTGACGGTAAAAAGTTTTGGCTCAATTTCTTAATCTTCGGCCATTGGACGACGAGTCCGCTAAGAGCCTTTTCTTTAAAACTTAACCCAATTTCATGTGGTCACATTCATTCACGATGTATGATGGTATGATACGAAATTGAATATTCTAGCCGATCTTCATCATCAGCAATCTGCTTTTAAAAGAATGAATTAATCTGAATGTTCCAATTGATAGAAATCAGCCAAGTTACTGCTGAGACTGAAATTGGATGCCTATAGTTAGGGGGTCTATTCAAGTTGCCGTTTAAGTTTGATCAGTCTTTTTGGAGAGCAATGTACAATTAGGTTCAAAAGAATGGTAGCAATTCTGGGTATTCTGTTTTGTTTGTGAAAATTGCCTCTGGAGTAGCCATTGTTGGATTTGAGAGCACGTGCTTTCATTTTTACGTTAGGAGGAAGAATGACATGGTTTCATTGTTCTGTATTGTCTTCAGTATGAATTTATTCTGCCTAACCGAAATTAAACACAGAAAGACGTCGACACAATTGGCTCAAAAGGATAATACATATTAATCAAACGTAGATTTTAGAGATGCACAGCAAATTTGTAGATGCATGCAGTAGAACTATCAGCTATGAGGAAAGCTTTTACCTGGCAAGGGCGTCATACGTATCATATCGTATCATATCCGCGCTGGACATTATTTTTACGATCAAGTAACCTACGATTGGGATCCTGGCGTGCTGACCATTTTGTTGGAATATCAAGCATCTCTACTGGGTATGAGCAATTTTTCATGATATTGTTTTAGGATGGATTCCAAGTTATAGTGGCTTCGTCGGATAGTGCAGAGCTGACTCGCTCAAGCGGCTGGAGGCATCGGGGGTGGTTCCTCATGTGATGCAGGCTGCATGTAAACCGGACTACTAGATTGTTTCCGCACAAACTCCACGCAAGGTGGTTTTGGTTTCTATATACATAATAACTACCGTTGCAAATAAAATGACCGATATGAGAATGAAGAGGAGAGTGCCTTTCATCTGCTCTTTCCCTGTCCGCCTTTACCAAGGTTGAGGACGCCACCCTTCTTTTACAAAAAAAAAAGGTGGGGTAGAACCCAAACCTTTGAATATATAGCCATGGAATGAGCTTGTCCTGTATGTCTCCATAGAAACCGTGGCTCCAAAATCTGGGTACTAAGTCGACATGTGGTCGACAGTCAGCTAACTCAGTAGACCGTTTAGAAATTATGAAATTTAAATATTGACCAAAATTGACGTTTGTTTATGCACAATTCGACAGCGACAGCGTCAACTGAGTAGGCTGACTGTCGACAATCTGACATGAATTTTCCTTTATTCATGCACAATTCGACAGAACAGTCAACATATGTCAATATCCAACAACAACCGAGTAGGCTGGCTGTCGACTTATTCGCCAAATGTTGGAGCCAGAGACATATAGGATAAGCTCATTCCATGGCTCTATATTCTAAGACCCAAACGCAGATACAGAATTCGAATCTAGACTACCATGATTACTTCAAACTTGCAGGAATTTTCTCTGGAAATTTTGGAATTTCTAAGTCATTCCGCCTCCCAGTTTATGCAAGCGTATTTCAGGCGGAAATTCTGGCAATAAGGGAGGCTGAATGTTGAAGCGTAGTACAGTAGCCACAAGGGGCATCACAGTTTGCACGGACAGCTAAGCTCTAGAGACGGCGACAACGTCATCTAAAATAGTAAAGCAATGCGGTCGAGAGCTGCACGACTTGGCCACCCTCCTTTGAATTCCAGATCACAGGAATATAGCAGAGAACGAGCAGGCCGATCAAGTTACGAGGCTAGGTTCCGACCTTGAAGTACACGCTTGCACGTGCCACTTGGTGTTTAGAGAAAATTACACCACTACTACATGAAATTAGCTCAGTGACGATGTCTGCTAGACAAAAGACTTATACCCTTCTCTAAAGGACCCGTCTATAGGTGGCCACAATTCTTGCGGTCACGAGGGAACACTAGCCGGTCGAAGAGCACGCGGTCAGACTGTAAGAGTAGGACAGAGAGGGAAACTCTGACACACTTCCTTCTGAATGCCCAGCACTAGCCGGGTCGGGGCATTGAGCTTTTAGACAGTGCAGTCGTCATAGATATATCGTAGATAGCCTGCAATGGAATAGAGAAGATACTTCGTTCAATTCAGCCGGTTGGATTTAAGAAAATACTCCGGTTCACCAACCCCTAGACTGACTTCAATGTCAATGGTCTTTCTCTTGCGAGAATTGTGGCATCAAAACGGCGCACAACAGCGCAATTGAGTTTTCCCTTTTTTTCGAGAAACAGCCACCTAAACCAGCCAACCATTCAAGGCCGCCCGGGGATCTGCTGTGGCTTCTTCCACCTATGTCGGCATGACCAGTTTCTTTCAATCCATAAAATCATTAAACCTAATCCTAAAATGTGATCTCGATTCACCGGATTACCTAAAATTCCCAATTAAAACCGGCTGCTACTAAACTGAAACGTTTGACTTTCACTAAGACGCTTGGCGGTTTCGTTTTTTTTTTTCTATGAATTAAATAATTCCCACAACTAATACGATAGGTGTGACCGCTAGTATAGCATTCAAACGAATAAACTGTAACACCGAGTAGTACTAAATCTGATTCAAAGTCACTTATCATTCCGGCCGAAACAAAAGAAACTCAAAAAAAAAAAAAATGTTGCATACAGAATTAAACTATAATACAAACTGAAATGGAAACTAGGATGCATCGTTGTTAAAGTGTACACATTATAAGAAAACCCACATTTTAAACAAGGTCAACTTTTCTGTAATAAATATGTATACTGAAAATAATAAACCTTATAGTGGCCATTGTTTCAATGTTAATGTTGTAAATGTTGTTCTTCTCGAAGTACTATCTTGCAAGGCCAAGATACTTTGGCTCTTTGACGCGCGTTATGCTTCTAGCATGTGTTTAGCGAGCCCCGGTTTCTTTAAAAACTGACGAAAAAACGCCTCATTTCTCGTTGCTATGATACATGACATCCTAATCATGACTATAAAATTAATAATGATACCACGGGGAACATGTTGTTTCTATTGTTGCTGTTGTTGGACTTCTTCTTAAGAGGTTTCATTTCAACTTTGTATCTTTAATTCCACACTGCAGGACAGAAAGTGAAACCATTTCACCTGGCGAATTATAGGTTGTCCGGAGTAGAACAACTTGATAAATGTTGGCATTAGAATGTGTTTTATGTTTCGAGATGACTCCGTGTAGAATTAGCTGCTCCCTGTTTGTCATGTTTTCATGAAAAGGGAAAATTAACATTTTGAATCGAAGACATTTACGAGTATGTATTTTAGTTATTTTCAATTTGATACGGAGAAGAAACCTTGGAAACTTGGACAGACTTCGACTATGCATTTTCCAACATTGTTTTTGTTAAAGTTGGATTAAACGTATTTTAATTGACTGTAAAATGTAGAAAGTCTGGACTGATGAACTGCATGTACGAGTGCATGGAACGAAAAAATTGCAACCAGAAAAAAATTTCACTGGTCGTAAGTGAAAAGGTAGAGATGTTTGCAGATGAGATGATCCTTACGCTAGGAGAGGTAATATTGAAGCGCGGTTACACGAGTATCTATTATAGCAAATAAAGCCCGCGATAGGATTCATATTACGTTACCCATGGAATTTATACTATCTCTACAACATACAAATCAAATTCAGCTAGAGCTGGCATAACAGTGAAGAAGTTGTCCAAATCCGACGAACAAGGAAACAGTCGAGCTACCGGGGAAATGCGTGTCAAGCAGGGACTCAATAGTTTTCCCACTCGAACACGTCCATGTCCCATTTTGCTTTTGTAGTAAGCTAGGCACAGATGAGTTTGACGACAAAAGTTTACGAAATCTGGGTGCCTATTCAGACCCTTCAATGCGTTCGCAAAAACTCATCCGTTAATTGCGTTTAGCAAACCTCAGCTTTTTCTTGAAAGAGCTCAAGTGTCTTTTATGCGATTGCCAAGCCGACTACAGCCTGATAGCCTTTGCCTTGTTGAAACGTTTCCTACGCGCAGCCCTTAGGTCAGAAATACTGGCGTTCCGCCAGGCTGGTTTCTTCTTTTCTGGATGTGAACAGACAGGACACGATAAATACATCGTCGCAATATTGGACTTGTCAAAGTTTTCACCAAGTCATCTAACTCCTGTTCATTATTGGGCTGGCATGGTAGACGTGCTAGCCCTTCCTTCAGCAATTTAAGGTACGCGGATTTGCTACAGGGCGTTCTCCAAGGCTAAATTGCAGGTATCGGTGATCAGAGAAGGAGTGTTCCGACGACACTCTCCAATCTCTTAGCAACTGCATAATGTCTTCCGAAGCAAGAGAGATATCTAAGACCTCCGCCTGTTTTTTTTTTACCCACATTACAGAGTACTAGGTTCGCACTCCTAATGTACTTGAGAAGCGACTCCCCACGCTCGTTAGTGTCAGAACTGCCCCAAACATCATGATGAACATTGGAGTCGCATCCAAGAACCAGGCTAGTTTTTGACGCAATACCCATTGCGAGGGCCTCCTTAAGGTTGGGTGAAGGTAAGGTGCTTGCGCCTTCATGCGGCAAGTATACCGAGACAATCAAATATACCTTCCTTTTTAGTTCAAGGCAGAATAACACAGAGTTGTTGTCGCTGTAAGTTGTTAGTAGGAAACCCTTTAGGGTAACAAGAATGTAAGACCGGGGCCTACCCTAACCTTTTACATAAAAAATCAGTGTAATCAGGGGACCATAGGTCTCTAACGAGATCGTGCACGACCCAGGGTTCTTCTACTAATACGATATCTTCCTCACTGCATGCAAAGTGAAGAAGAATCGCTTCAGAGGCGGCTTTCGAATGATGAACGTTTATTTGAACAAACTTTAACATAGGTTCGTCAACCCATCGATCACAGTACCGGCTCCCGGAATCCCCCCCCCCCCCCCCCCACTGCTCCGTATCGATTTCAAAGGAGTCCTGTGTGAAGCATGACAGCGATGTATCGGCTAGGGCAGCCATATCAAATGCAAGAGAGACGCATTTCTCAACCGTATCCTCCTCAGCAGACCCAGAGACTATAAAAGATGAAGTTTCGGTATTGAAGCCATATCCCCCTCGGTAGAGATAATGAATCCATGGAGCCAGTCTCTATCTTTACAAATCCTAGGTGTTCCTGGATACTTCTCCCTAAAGGAGCATATCGCGTCAACCACTCCTGCGCGCCATCCTGCTCTGTTCTCTGTAATGGGGCGCAACTTCCCAAACGACTTAAGCAGCGTCTTACAGTCTTTTGCCACAGATCGATTCCATGTGATTTTAAGAACCCCTCTTGGTCGGCATTTGTTGGAAATGGGGTTCCATGCATGGAATATGAAGCAGTGCAGTTATCATCCATCTGCACTGCCATTTTTGCCTGCGTATCAAATCGTCAATTGGCATCTAATCCGTACACCGACTTAACTCTTCATTTGATATTGTCTCGGACCAGAAAACTCTTAGAATTCGACGAAGAGAAGAGTTGACGAAAACTTGCAGCTTGCTAGTAACTTTTACGGAAACTTTCCATGTACTGCTCTCAGACAAAAGCACAGACAGTGGGCGTTCCTGGATAAGTCTACATGACAGTCCGCAAATTTAAGATCAAAGCGCCTTTAACTTTACTCCTGTTTTACCAGAGATACTTCCATCACTATCGCCAACTCAATCAAACTCCTTACTGCGTCGGCATGGGAAGTGGCCGAATCATTAGCCTCGACAGTCTTCTGTCGCTTCGGGAACTCACAACTAATAGATACCTACTTGATGAAGCCCTAAGGGTTTTCCTTGTTGTTTGTTCGAGAAGCCTTAGAGTTGAATAGTCCCCAGCCGTACCCAAACTTTCAATTTTCAAATTGAATCGACGCGCCGGCGCGTATCTTGAGAACAAAAATTAAATGGTAGCATAACCTTGGCTTCATTCTCTTCAACTCTGCCAGCTAACGTATCCATTTAACTTAAATACAGCCCTCCCGCCCTTCTTCACGAACCCTATCATATTTCAATTCAGTTTCAATTGTTTTCATTTCTATTTTTGTCATGTTCAACCCAATGAAATATGATGACTTACGCTCCAAACATTACAGCATTCTGTACATTCATCTTTCGCAAATGAAAACTACAGAAATATGCTTGGGCCAAAGATTGCGCTCAACGGTAGATTTAAACCTGACCGATGTCGCGCCGGTAAACACCACCGGAGATATAGAAATAGAAAACAAAATGAAACCCTACAAGGATACATTATACTCGGTATGTACATATGTATGATCTTTGGCCGTTTGCATATTTTCCAAGATACGTAGATTCTCTTACTTTCCTAGGATGACACTTAACCGTGGATGAAACTGAATTTCCGGTATATATTTTATGTGCACCGCTTATTCTTCTGCATTGCACACTTAAGGTGACACTGTCGTTTTCCGCCGCACAATAAACTATGATTTTATATGACTTTTGCCAAACAACATTTTCACAAGATATGAGCACAAACTACACTACAGATACATGTTTTCATTCCATCGAGATTGGCGCTGACGGACACTTAATAGGTCATTAAAATCAATTGCACACTCCATGATATAACATTCTTCTAAATTTATGAAGATATTTTCAATGATGTCATTCTGAAGTTACGTCATAAATTTTTCATATTTAGTGCTAAGAGATTTACCATAAAATCGCCGTACTTGACAAGTACAAGTCAATGAATCGATCTTATAGAAAGATTTATTGTTGGGTGTTAGTAAGCTGTGGTTTTGTTTGACAGAAAGCAATCATCGAGATGTCAGAGCAACGTTTATTTGAATATGTATGGATTTGATGTATTTTTGTAGTCCGGATGGCGCAACGGTTAGCACGTTCGTCTTCTACGCACTGGGCCCCGGTTCGATTCCTACTGAATCCGGTAGTTTTCGATAAAAAAGGGGACTTACGTGTCGGACTATGAGCCCACTCAGCTGTTAAATGAGAACCCATTTATGGGGTAAATAACTCGGTTGAGCGTGTTGCTGATCACACACCTCTGCACAAGACTGTCACGATCTAGAAAATGAGATGATGCTAACTCATCTCGAGGCCATGGTTCAAATTAGACTGTTGCGCCAGTTATTTATTTTTTATTTTATGGATTTCTGAGCCTGCCGGCAGACAACAAAGCACATATCTATTTCCAGTTTAATTTAGATTAGGTTTAAGAAGGAACGCAGGAACTGTGAGTATTCGGGTTATCGACATACTACTCATTTGCCCTAACTCCTGGTGGGTCATGGCGCGTCAACTATTCCAAGTGGCCTAGTTGACGTTTCGTTGGCATAAACCAGTTTCGGACGATCTACGTTGCCAGCATGCACCTCCCATTTAGCCGGGACATGTTGTGGCTTATTATTACGCCCCGCACCACAGGGAGAAGACAACACAAACATCCATGGCCACTAACGCCGTGGACGGGATTTGAACCGGTAACGACCGTAGTCAAATAGGAGATTCAGCTGAGCACTTAGCGCCCAAGGAATCAAAACCTCAGAAACCATAACCCAAGGTTATCGGCATAACCACCATCAAAACACTCGCAGAAAATATACAAACGAACCGTCAAATTTTCATCTAAATCGGCCCGATAGTTCAGTCCCGACAAACGGAAAAGGCATTGATTTATATATACGAGTATATCCTTAGCAATTCAAACTGGATGAGGCTTATTACCTATCCCCTAAGACCTAAGTTAGAGAAGAGAAGATTTAAATACGAACGAGATTATACTTCAGGGTCCAAGTGAACAGAAACGGTCATTTCAGGAAGCCACATTCTGCAGCATACAACTAGGCTGTTAAAATCTTTGGCTGAATCTCTACAGGCAATTTACGATGACGTCAATACTGTGCAATGCTACTAGCTGTCTTACCTCCGACATAGACCGTCAAGAAGGTAAAATAAATTAATACATTCAGCTTATGATAATTCGGACAAGACGAACTCATGTCTAATAAATCGCCCTAAGCTGAAATTACACATTTTCTTCCTTTTTTTATTTTCATATAAATGTATCTTGATTTACTATTAAATATTGTCTCCTAAAATTAAAGAAAAAAACATCCAAGCGACTTCTACGTCCAGAGCGCAACAGATAGACATGTTAATTCTTTACATTACAAAGAGGTCCACCGCAGACCACCATTCTTGTCACGTTCTCAAATAACAGGCACCACCAGAACTAATGTGCACCAACATAAACATTAGCGTTCACAATTAATTAGTTCCATTTTAACCACGTGAAGAAAACCAGATTTTCTAACGGCCGACGGAAGAAAGAATCAATTCAAGAATCTGCATACTTAGAGCTTAGAGAGAGTCTTAACGTGTGTAATAGTTTATAATTACATCATCATCAACAGCAAAATAGTGAGGTGAATTCTATGAATGAAAATGACCGTCGAGAGAGGCGAGGCCCATAAAAATGATGTGTGTGCGCGGTCGTCGACTTAAACCTACAGCTAGAGCTAACCTAACTTGATTTGTTTAGCGTTAAGGCTAAACGATAGATACATATAATAAACGCATAAAATATTGACTATAAATAAATTCTACTATCTACACCCATTTTTCTTTAGCCAGGAAAATAGAATGGTGGTTTTTATTATTTGGTTTTTCTATTGACGCAGTGGACTCGGAAGGTTTGTGCTGTAGTGCCTGTGTACCTGGTAAATACGAGAACTATTTGGGATGCTGAACTTGGGTATACATATATTTATGGCTGTCACTTATGAGGTTGTCTTCTATTAGCACTATCAATTATATGCCCGTTAAAATCATCATAAAATGTTAATATTTATTTGTGGGTAATCAGTCAGTTTTATATAGTATTCCGTGTATTTATCAGCGCACGTAAGATGCAGGAGGCTTGAATTCCTCTCTGGTTGGATATTTTCTCTGCGTTCGTCGCACATTGCTATGTGATTTGGGTTAACCCTTACAAATACCGATAGTTTTACCTGAGGAAAATGTCAATAGCGAATGGTCGGAAGATCAAAGGGTTAAACCTGCAGCACCATCCTATACAGTTAGAGTCATCTTGAGAATCGATTTATGGATAAATCATAAAACCAAAAGATTCATTATCATCTGACAAATATAACAAGACAACACTAAAATTCCTTTCTTTCGTAAGTAAATAAAAAGTGTGGATTCCGATGGCGATTAAAATGGTTTGGGTCAGGGTCAATATTTGATGAGACAGAGTCTGGTGTGAGAATGTTCTCGGGTGGATGACTCTTTTGTATGGTGTCGTTTTTCACTAAACTTGTAAGTGCGGCAGAATGATTTTTTGACGATTTCTTTCATGTGTAAATAACATTTCGAAATGTTTTGTTTGAAGTTTCGAAATTTGTTTGATCTTTGCAATGGATCCTACGGATATACGCTTCGATTCTAAGAGAACACTGGAAGATTTTTCAATCAAATGAACAGAGGCTTTTGAAAGCGACAGACTAAGGACCGGTTTCTCAATGTCTCGTTAAACTGCCTGATAATAGGGACATGAGTCTATCGAAGCGGTAAACTTGCCTATAAATACTTTTGTTTTCTCAAATGCCCGTTACCAAGCCAAAAATAGTGGAACGCAACTCAAAGCTGAAATTATAGGCGCGTTATTTTGTCGCTATCCAGGTCAAGGGTAGTTAACCCGAGCTTTTGTGCAAAAAAGACGATATATCCGACCCATACAAAGTAAAAGTATGTATTTGACATGAAATGGATTTTGTCTCAGATAAAGTTTGGATTTAAAGTGGGGATAATTCCACTCTTTGAAAAATATTAAAAACAAACTTCATTCTATTACATCAAGAGCAAGCATTGAACCTATGAAATGCAACTGTAATAAAAGAAACTAATTGATTCCGAGTAGTTTCCTAATATTTCGACAAAAATCACGTTTCCAATTGGATAAAATGTGGAATCCCATTGAATTTAATTGAGGTGAATTAGGTAAAAACACAATGGAACATCGTCGAATGAACGAACTTTTCTAGCAACCGGTAGATGCGCCCTAAATAAAAGCTTTACTTGTGTGGTATTCAGGTCAGGGTTGGCCTTCGATAAATTATCATGTTAAGCGTTAAACTATATAGGGTAGCATTGTTGTTGTATTCCGTGTTATTTCACTAACCTATACAGGTTAAGAATTGCAAAAGAATGCGCCTTATGGCAAAATCAGCTGATTTTCTTGCCAGAATCTTACGGTTCACAATTGTATTCAATATCTGTACGGTCTCTCAGCATATTCATTTGCGACTGAGTTTGTTTCAAATTCTCTTCTATCGAATGAATTTCCAGGTTTCTGTTCCTTATGGCCAGTTTCATTGTTTTCATATGAATTTGCAAAAGTGAACAGCTCTAGCTGTCAAAATTTCAGCATCTGGTATCGGGTATTGGGTTTTTGTTTTGCATAAACTTTTTACCATATGTGAGGTGTTGGGATTTTGTTTTGGATAATCGATTTATCTTTCCGATAAAATTTATAGGGCAATTAAGGTTCGATTTAGCGTTTTCGATCGGATAAACGCTAACCAGATGTTGAAAAAAAGAAATTGTGCTAACAGTAGGCACTTTATCCCGACGATGAATTTTAACCGGACATTGAGAAAACGGGTCCAAGGTCCGGTTTCTCAATGTCCGGTTAAACTCCCGATTAACTAATCGGGACATTCATATATTGAAGCGATAAAATGACGGTTGAATTGCAAAGCCTAAGGATATGCAATGTATCGCAACACTCGAAAAATGAGAACGCTGTAAAAAAATCGGCTGTTTTTCTTGGCGGAATTCTGCCATGGTACAGACTGCAGAAATATATTCTATGTCTGTACCGTCTCCCAGTATTCATTTGCGGCTGAGTTGGTTCCAAATTTCCTTGAATTTCTAGAGCTCTTTTCTTTATGGCCAGCTTAATTGTCTGATTTGAATGTGGAAACATGAACAGCTCCAGCTGTCAAAATCTCAGCAGCCGGGATCAGCTGTTGGCTTTATCGGCTTGTTGCATTTTTCAGAAACCGGTGCTAAGAGAGAGAAGCCAATGAAATTAAGCTTGATCATAGGTACCATCCCCTGATCTGACAAAAAAGAAAGAGCACTTTCAGCCTTTCTCTTTTTATATTCTTTCCGAATATACAAAATATGTATAAAATGTAGGCACAGGACGCGACGAAGAGACGAAGCGTTGCATGAGGCGAATATTTCGGAATTCTGTGCTAACATTAGCTTCGTTCCGGTTTTCAAACGTTGTGATTATTTAGCAATACAGACTCATGTAAATCTTGAATAGGGAAAATTAATGGGAAAAAAAATTATGTTTATTTTCCCCAGTTCATGATTTTATGGGATCTGAACATGCAATTGAATTTAACTGAAAGTAACATAATCTCAACGTTTAAGATCCCGAACGCAGCCACTGACCACCCTAAAGAGGGTGACTGGTAAGGCAATAATTTTTCCTACCAATTATTTCCTCACCAGTCGTTTAGGTACGAATGGAACATTCTTAACGCTCAAGCGTTATGATTGTCAACTTTGGCCGGAGAGCAATTAATTTTAAATTCGTTTGCTTGCATTCATTGGCAAATCCACAAATGAAGATAAATAGGATGTCTACATGGGCTTCGCATGATTCGCGTGAACTCCAGCGTGTTGTGTGTGCCATCACGGTCAAGTTACTTGTGCCGCACGCAACGTCCGTCTGCATTTACGCTTACCCTTAGAACATCGAAACCACTAAGCAAATCCATGGATGCTTTTCGGTTAGATTTAGTGGTATATAGTACACATACATACATATTGTCATGTTTAGTGAGTATGTTGTCCAGCCTAAGGCAAAATTTCGTTAAATTAGAAAAAAAAAACATGAAATCATAAAGACAATACCCTATTTCCATCAAGCACTCTTCTTTTTTGTTCAAGTCCTCCGAACAATCAATCAATCTCTTCTATACAAAATTAACACTTATTTAGAACAATATCAGTACTTACCGGCATGTAAATTCCGATTCTCCCAAGCACATTTCCAAGCAATCGCGACGTGATGCGGCGGTTGTGGTACGTTTGGGTTGTGCATTTAATTTATAGCCTTGGACACGATCGAAACACCATGCACGGGCGCATGGCCTAATTGTCAAACATGACTTCTGGGCATAAATTGTAAAGACTGGGAACTGTGATTTGGTTAAGGCACCTGAAAAAAAATAGAAAGACACAGATGAGAAACGCATTAAGATTTATTTACACACTTTGATTCTGTAGAAAAGCATAAGCAAAAATAGCAAGAAACTCCGAATTATTGAGCCATCTAAATGATGATGAAAATAATAGGAGAAAGATCATATTATAATAAATTATATATTTACACGGAAGTTCTCTTGGCTCACGGTATTAAAAAATTTTGCTCGCGGTCGAGAAAGTTGGAAAGAAGCCAATACTGTGTATACTATGCTGAGGGCCAAGTTCATAACGCCCTAAGATCATCGTCGATATTTATTAATAAGCTATCTATTGGTGATAGTCTCGTCTCTCAGTTTAATGTAAGTTGCGAACAGTGCGAATTTTCGATTCAAAGAAAGTGGAATTCATTTATTTAGTTCCACTTGAGTTTTTTTCCATTGCATGGTCCTCGTTCCTCCAATGACTGTATGTATTTCAATTGAGTATTTCATAAACGCGTTTTGTTGTCGTTGAAATATAAGTGATACCTTATGCATTGAATAAATGTCTGCCAAGGAATTAGTGTATCAAGCCAAAGGCTGCAGAAAACCTTACATGTTCAGACCTGGATGCCCAATAGGTTCACTCCAGCCCTGCTAACCATGTCCGATGAAGACTTCAAAGTGATCATTATGAAGGCCTCGATGAAAGTCATCATAACCATTGTTCTAGCCGCGGGAGCAATGTCACTTACGTACTTTTCAAGTAAGTATTTATATCATGAGACGATACATGACTACTCACGACCGGCTACAAGAGCTTTATCGACGAATTCATCAAGCCTAGTTACTTCTGTACTTATTTAAAGTCATTGACGAATTCATCAGACTGTAGTTGATGAAATACTTGATAAGTAGCATTGACTAATTCATCAAGTCATAGCCAATGAAATGCTTTATGAAGGTCATCGGACAATTCATCAGACCGTCATCAGCAAAGTCATCAAGGTGAATAAAAATATTTGCTCGTGGCAGAATTTGAACAAAAAAAGTAGCCGACTGATGAGTGATGATTATCAGGGTAGCGACTAGCCTATAAACATTACTCTCTTCTTATTAAATACTCTTCACAACCTTCCAAACCCAACAGGTGTAAGACAGAACTGTTTTTTTTAAACCTTATTCGATTTAGGCACCGAAATCTTGATATATAAGTAATTTTATTGATTAATCATGCTGTACAGTTTCCAGGAATGATGCGGGTGGGTCAACAATAACGGTTGCCTGTAAATTAAGTGAAGGAACCTAAATATCAGGGGTACTCTTTTTTATCAGGAATATTCAGATATGCATGTAGGAATATACATTAATCATAGAAATATCCATTTTCAATCGTCTCTTCAATCCGCAAATAAAAAAAATGTAAAGATCCACCACAGGTGTGGTTATCGGAGCACCCTTTTCGCAAAAAAACCGTTCGACTTATTTATTGCTAATAACATTCCGCATATTCAGTGACCTATAAAATTCTATTTTGTTATTGATTGGTTTGGGATAAAAGCAATAAAAAATGTAGACAAATGATTTTTCTTTGCGGCTACATTCCTCTATCGTTGGTCGTCTCTTGAATTTTTCTTCATTTCTCATTCAGAACAGATACCGCATTTAGTAGTATCTTGACCGACCACCGCATGCATCTTCATCAAGAAAACGCACTTATCATTCTTGAGCTTCGGATTCCCGTTTTGCGTTACATTGATTTATGTATGTATCTTTAATCTATGTATCTTGAAAACCGCGTGTCTGTTTAGGATGCTGGTCATAATGTTGCTAGATAAAATGTAAATAGATTTTTCTTGTATCTATGGATCTGTTGTGTGATTGATATTTTATAAAATTCCATGAAAACCAATGTGTAATGGAATTTTTGCACATTAGCCATTTTCCTGGCTCTTGCAATTTCAAACAAGCATTCTTTGCGAAAGAAACAAATTGTCGACGATGTGTTGTAGCTCAACAGCCAAGGCAAGGAAGTCCGAAAAAGCTTGATTAAGAAAAAATGGTATATTTTTGAAATTGCCACAGTTGTTAGGGACAGCTCTCTGAATATGTGCTCAAAAGTCCCCGGTGATAGAGGGTCTGGAAGTGTAGGAGAGAGGCGGTCAAATGTCCTTTTTTAAGTTTTCCTTGATTATTTTGAAAATTAAGAATTCCACAAAAGAATGTTGCAAAGACGAATGAAAGTACATAAAGTTTCCTAAAAAATTGTACATTGTAAAATATATTATACCCTCAACTATAAAATCGTATATTATACTCTAGACTAGACCAATAAAGGGTATATTAATGTCTTCAAAAGGAAAAACAGCCCGATAACTCCCAGTAGAAACAGTCAGCGACATGAAAATTTGGTCAAATATTCGGATTAAGATCTAGTCGGTTGGTACCGCAAATAGGTACGATCTGACCAAAGCCACGCCTACGTCCCCTACAAATATTATTTTTGCAAACATATAACGGTTCTCCATTTATGAGAGTTAAAGTTCTAGAAAGAGTGTCTTATGTAAAATTGTCTAATAATAATAAAAAAATAATAATAAAAATACAACGCCCCATTCTTAGTAAAATCATGAGCAACTTGGGCACATGTGAGTCATAGACGTATACAACAATTCAATGTAACCTACATGCTTATGAGTCATATGTGCCCATGGATCTCTTTGCATGAGGAGAGGCTTCAGACAGTGAACGTGTTAACCGGACGATTATAGCAAAATTTGAGAGCAGAAGTAATTAGCGGTTGCTGGACTTTTTCTGTTGCGTTTGAAATATCTTTTTGGAATCTTCGCTTAGCCACGCACGGCAGAAAAAAAAGCGTGTATTCCTCCAAAAAGTACACAAGATTAGAAAAAGACCACAACTCCCCAGAACGTTGTTCTAAACTCTTTTTCTGCTCTCTTATTCCAAAAGCTAATTTCCCTTCCTACGCTTGTATAGGAACCTTTACACACAACATTAGATTGCGATATTTTTTTTTCAAAATAACTCCTATTTCTACGTTAATCGAAAATCTTTTGGTTTCGATACGTTCCCGGTAATTATCATTGTGCGTTAATTTCGTGAACATACAATTTAATTTTTTATTTTTGGTCAAAGATAATGAACCTAAAATGGCCGCAATCGATCTTAATTATTATTTTGAATAGCTTGTATGAAACACACAAAAAAACTTATAATTTCTGAGTTATTAGTTGTATCCGAACTTTGTGGGGTTAGACCTTATAATACGGGAAGGTCAAAGAACGCATTACGCATTTTATTGCGTAGTTTTTGTGGTAGACATGTCATAGGTGGAATTACATGTAAAAGGTGTATGCCAATTTATTTCAAACATGCAGTTAAGTGTATAAAATCTTTTTTTCTAGACAGTAGTCTATAGTATTTCAACTCCTGTCTGGAATTGTTGTACATAACATAGTTATGCAGTTATGCATGGTATACTTTTTTAAAATTCATCTTAACGCTAACTGAATATGAATGTTTTTTTATGATTTAATTAAATCTTACTCGGCATGATACTGGAATTAACATAAACACGGGAATTTTCGATTAAATGCATCGTCGGCTTACAACAAATAAATTTGAATACCAGAAATGAAAGTGCACGGTGAATCAATTAATTTAAGGGAACGGAAAAAATATGTATAATGTACATGTATATGGACAACACATGTTTGGAAAATAACGCGAGATAAGGAAAGGAGTCAATTTCGAAGGAATTCGTTCACAGAATAACGTGTATCGTTTTCTTGCTTGTCTAGCCCAGGTATTTTTAGATAAATTCTTAAGACCTTAATTAGGTTTTTGACCTTTTCCGATTAAGGTAGTCAGTAATAATGTCTGCTCTGATACGTTTGAAACTATGTATGTATGTATTTGATATGAAAAAAAAAAAAAATCCCAAAATTGTAAGTTATTTTTCAGACATCGTTTCTAATAATTTAAATTATTTTTCTCGTCGGTCTATTTGTTCCTTTAATACTCTTCTATTTAATTTGATTGGATTGACTTTCAGTCAATCAACTCCACATAATTTCTTTTGAGGACTGGTTGTCAATTTATCACCCGTGCTGGTAGATAGCTAACCTATCACTTTTTCTGTCGCGATGGGGAACTGAACTAGTGCACGCATCACATATACTTTTGATTACAGAGAGCGGAGAAGGAATGCCACCATATATCTTAAAGGTATTTAACAAACAACAACTACATATTTCTAACATATTCATCAATAATAAAAACACGTGTAAATACATACTATATATGTACGAGTACATCCAGTAAAAATGATGACTAAAAAACTCATTACAAGTTCAACTTTCTTTTTGGCCAACATCATGTATAAATTAACATTTAATCAGTGCACTTCTATTAAAATCAAATCTCACCTCTGCATTCAGGTGAATTTTCTCGGTTTTGAAGTATGCTTTATTATCTGTTTTTCGTTCAAATAATTATCGGCACATGGAAGATTTTCCATTGTTGGCCTTCCAAAGAGATACATACCAAGATGCAGTGGAAATGTTGGGCGTTGAAAATAACAATTTTAACAAAAAGTTTTGATTAACAATATGTACTCGTATGTGTTTGTTGAAATATTTCGATTAAAAATATATAAATATACAAAAATCTACTAGTGGAGAATGGCGTATTCTAACGATTACATTACACAACTTAGTAGATCTTGTATCTTTTCGGTAAATCGTTACGATTTCCTGTTAAAGTGTGTGATCAGTTTGCAAAATTTTCTTGAATGTGTTTTACATTAGCCGCTTTCAATTCACCGGATCTCAGACCATTTTCATACAAAACGGTTTTAATGCAGGTGCATGGGATCTCATCAGGTCAAAGTTGAAAGTCAATTGGAAACGTCAACTTATTGTGCCTCTATCTAAATGTATTATTGCGAAATGATTATTGCTAGGTGATTACAAGATAAACGACATCGATCTTGTCAAAAGTTTTTGAAACATTTGCTAATTCTCAATTAATAAAATATCTAGATTCACACCATCTTAAAAGCGATCGACCGTATGGATTTCGATCTGCTCGCTCTACCGGGGACTTACTGACATTTCTCACTGAGCTTTGGAGTCGCTGTATCCATCAATACGGTGAGGCCAAAGTCATTTCTCTAGATATTTCCAAAACTTTTGTTAGAGTTTGACATTCAGCATTCCTGGATAAGCTTCATGCTTTTGGTCTTGAGTCCAAGCTCATCAAATGGATTTTCTACATTACCGTTCGATTCAAGTCGTTCTTGACGAAGTCAAATAGAGTCAGTACCATTAATGCCGGGGTTCCGCAAGGTACTGTCCTGTTTCCAACGCTCTTTCTCCTGTTTATCAATGACCTTTTGTGTGCAAGTTCCAACCCAATACACAGTTTTGCTGATAACAGCACTCTTGTCTGCACGTACTCTTTTAGTACTGTGCCCGAATCTCGTAGGAGCACAACATCTACTATTCGGGATCGCATGTATGATTCATTAAATGCGGATATTTCAAAATTCATCACTTGGGGCGAAGGGAATCGCGTAGTGTTTAGTGCTTCCAAAACCCAAAGCTGTCTTATTACCAGAATAAAGTATCTGCTCCACACACCCCACAGCATATCCTTGTCGACGATATGAGTATTTCTGACTCACCAGCGCTTTATATATTAGGTATTACCATCTCGAGAAAGCTTAACTGGACTGACCACATTTTTTCCATTGCGAAAAACGCAATGAAATGTCTGGGCTTCCTGAATAGATGTTAAAAATATTTCACGCCATCTGATTTAGCGCTAATATACAAGAGTCACTTAAGATCGAGACTCGAATATAATTGCCATTTATGGGCTGGTGCGGGTCGCACTGCACTATCGGCATTGGACAGAGTTCAACGAAAAGCTTTCAGACTTATTGGTCATGCCGATATAACTTCTCGGATTGAACCACTTCAGCACAGACGTGATCGATACTTCAACTGCCGCTGCTGTGCTGAAATAACCAGTCTAATAGCCGATGTTGCATTTCCTGTATGCAACACCAGGCAGTCCAATTGTGCCCACCATCTTACCATCGTAACTAGTGTCAGTCGAACTGCAAAATTGTATGACTCTTCCGTATGCAGATCAACTCGAATGTGGAACGCTTTAGCATCGTCTATTTTCCCCTGCAGAAATTTAAACATAACGTTCACCGTCATTTAATTTCGTCTTATTTAGCTAAACTCGGAGGGGTAGGTTTTATCTTCATTTTCCTCACCTAATAAAGCTATGCTATTGCATCAAAGGGTATCCCCTAAGCTTTGGTGTTAAAAAAAAAAAACTAATTATTTGGCATCTGAATTGCAATATAAAAGTAAACATGGCCGTGCGCCATGACGGCGACTGACTACTGTCAACAGCCGGTTACCAGATGATGTTGCTACATAGCGACACCAACGCCACGCTGGTTCAATGGTGAGGCGTTGACAGATGGTCGCTACAATATACTGAGCCCACAATTCGCCCCCACGACGGTGAGGTATCTGTATGGTGGCTGTCAAAATTTTGACTTATAGTAGCTCGTTTGTGGTATTTGAAAGACAACTTGAATATTTTCGATTGAAGACAATAGCCTGAGAATAGTAGAAAGAGAATGCTGAGCCAATTTTAAGATAAAAAAAAAGCGATTGGGTCAGCATTTAATTAATATTTTGATTGTGGGAATCCCTTTGCTGTAAAAAAAAACAGCTTCCAATTTCATATTGCATCTACAGAGTTTGTGGCAAAGTGTAGAAAGTACAAAAGGAGACATTACAAAAATTGATTTCTACTTCTCTATATGTAATTTATTTTTTTGATGCCAAACTTTGACGCGCTCGGTAGCCGTGAGGTCTCGCTACTCAACGATGATCAGGGGTTTAATTTCCCGGCACGTTAGTAAAATAGAAGAACTTCCTGTGGGCACTATTAGAACTCCCACAGTGTTCCCGGCTTGTCAGTAAAAAACGGCTTTACGGATAGGAGATGTAGGCTAGCAACTGCACCATTCGAAATTTTCGCTAACATAAGCGAAAAATCAACAAGGCATTGCTATGCTGGAGATGCTTGAGCGCCTATGGAGGGGGCGTACGGCAATTAACAAACTTTGCGTGCAATATTCGAATAAATTTTAAAGATACACTTAAGATTTCCATAAAAGTCAAAGATAAAAGTTAAATTTCAGGACTTCCTTTCCTTGAAGGCGGGGACGTGCATGATACTGATCATGCCATCTTCTAGTAATAACGATTTCGGAAATTAAGTTCTCTGCTACACTTCGTAGTATCCCATGTTTGGATTCGAAACGGAAAAGGAAATACTTTATTTATACGAGACCAACATGGGTATACCTGCTCGTGATGATGCTCCCAAAATTTTAAAAATTTATTTAGAAAATGACTACGATAGCACAAGCGGCTCCTACGTGTAGAGTATTCAACAAATAAGAAACTTGCTCAACACCAACCAATTACCGGCCTGCTTCACGTTGGACGGTAGAGTGACGACGTTTTTGACGTGGTCAAGGTGTTGATATTTGAAACATTGGAGTCATCTGTCTTACAGATCCAAGAACAGGTAGCGGCTATTACCCACTTTTTCAAACAACGTGACTAGTGATGAAATAGAAGTCCATCTTGGAGCTATAACGAGGCGCAGTATCGCTTTGACCAAAGTTCTGACGAAACACTTCCCCGGCTAGAATCCAACTGCACGAGAGCGCGTGTTATAGTGGGCCGAATTTCTTGCTTGAGCTGCTTGCAGGTTTCTTGAACCTGTTGCCAGAGCAGCTGAATCCTATCATTAGAAATAAGAACGAGCACAAAAGTTTATAGATATCGCTGTTGTGATTATTGGCTGACCAAATTCGAAACATACCATTCTATACAATACGGTGACATACTATATTAATGGCGGCAGGGTGTGCCGATCTTTCTTAGCATATGTGTACGCCCGAATTGTTGCAATTTTGAATTGAATGATTCAGTCGGAAGCTTGTGGTGAATAAAGAGTTGGGGTCGACACCGTATCGATTCAGCGCCGAAATAGTGAAACTTGAACTGTATTCAATTATCCGTCACCGACCGAAGTCTCTGGCATCCCAAATGTATGAAATATCCGATTATTCAGGATCTCAGCCATAAACTTTTTGATTGGCTCTACAAAAATGAACTTGAAAAAAAAAAAAAAATTAATGAAAGAATATAACAGAACGAGGACAACCTCTCAAGTATCTTATTGGGAGATTCTGATTAGACTTAAATATCTCGCATGAAGAGGCGTATTCCTTCACCTTCTTAGCCATTTTCAACCAAGAGAATAACGCGAGTAGGCTTCAGATCAACTTGCTAATACCCCGTAGACGCTTGAGTTTGCATTCCTTTCAGCAAGTTCATTGTAGGCTCTTCTGGAACCTAGAGCTTGTTCCTGCAATGTACAGTATCACCGATCACTCTGTGCGTTGTAAACTTTTGGATCCGGTACTATAATTTGATTCTGGGTAATGTGGCCCATTAAATTCAGTTATTTTGGGGAGTAGGCAAACGTGGCAAGTCCTAGTCATGCATAAAGCGGCCGAGCCGCAAGATTCTGAATCTACGCGTGTTAACGCTGTAGTTGCAGAGATAATTAACTCCATAACTCATCTCTTGGTAGTTTTTCATTGTTTTAAATCTTTTGCTGTCGGGCTCACTATAGCCGGTTTTCCCTGTTTTTTTTTCAATTAATGGGGTAGACGCTTACGATAATAGGTAGGGCCTGAGTTAAATTACATTTCTAAAATTAAGTGCAGTACAAAATCGGAAATTTTAATACTCAGAAATGCTGAATTGCTTGGATATCTGAACTGAGAAAAGAATGCACATGCTGGTCTGAAATTTGAACAAGAAGTCAAATTTTCAAGCGATTTATAAAATTTACGTTTTCCTTTCCAATTTGCGACGCCCAATCAGGCGCTCTTTTTGAAAATAAGCAAGAATTATGATGTCATATGCCCAGTATATGTGTATCTATACAAAACTGATATAATGAACTCGGATAATATTAGAAAAATCAAAGTTTTATACATAATGCACTTTTGTTAGAAAATTTGACGCTCGGAAATTTAAAATTTTTGGAAATTTGAACAGACCAACACTTTTTGCGTTCAAATTTTCGAGCTTGTACTCTATATTAATGATCAAATAACGGATGTTATTTTAATTAACGAATATTTACCGTCACTTTAAAACAACTTGGTCTTACTTCCACTTTGGTGGCAATTTATGGAAATACTGTAGAATGTCGTTTATTCCAATTTAAGTAAAGGGCAGGCTGCACTTTGATAAAACCAAAATAAAAATTTTTTAAGCTATTATTGTAAAACTTTGATTTGATTGAAAGTTGTCCAGTATTATTTGAAACAAAATCGATGCGTTTAAATACTCGTAGCTAAAACAGAACATCGTTCGACATAGATACTTTACGCAAGACATCCAACTTGAAGACGCATCAATTTCCTCGTTCCTGAAAGTGTGGCTAAAGGCCACGAGGTATTCGTATATACTCTGCCCATTTGCCCATGAATGGTTTTTAACAACTCATCGATAATAGTGAAAAGTATTTGACTGCAATTTACATCTGATACGCATCCGTTAATCTTCACCGCGTCTGGCTGCGCTGCAGGCCATCATTCCCTTTTTTGATGTTCACGAAATCCACGAGAATTCAAAATCCGAAACATTGTTAGCACTTACGAGTATTATTCAAAAATTACCAAGCCTGCACGACAATGTACATCTATGTTATCTTTACATTACATTTCAAATTCTTGAAGACCAACCATCCGTTATAGTTCTTCATATTCCCTAATCTGGTGTACACATAAATCTGGTGTACACAGCTACAAGTTAAATTTCTCAAAAATTATTGAGTTTTCCCGTTCATGACAGGCATGAAATCCCAGGTGCTAACTAAGCATCTTAACAGATATTACATAATAACGAATTATGTTCCGCGTTCCGGTGAAGAACTACACAAAAATCTACAACCTTTTCTTATTCTTGGCTCCTCACTACCATGGAAGAAAACGCCAATCCCATATAAGTGCATTCGTTGTTTTGACTTGGTTGCACTTTTGGGTTCACAAAACATGCATTTGTTATGAGCCCATGTTGTGATTTCTTGTTTTCCGCTTTAAAAATTCGCTCTTTCTCGGGCTTCTTTTAAAAATGTTCTTGAGAGGAAAATGCAAAGGGCAAAAAGATGATCCTCGGAGTTCTTGGGCTTTATTGTGTGAACCGTCATAATTTCTTACCTGGCAATTTATCGGCATTTGATGAGAATAGAACACAAAGTCCGGTCTCGTAATTAACAGCACTGCACGAATCATTATGTTGGCATGCCTCCAAACAGTCCGTCAACATTAGCGTTCCTGGCAATGAATCCAACATTTTACCGGGTGCTGAGAACACATATCTGAAATTAACAAAAGAGAAGAGTGAAATTAGATTTGACAGGAATGGAATAAAGTTACAGTTACAGTTTTTTATAGATTATATTTATTAATTTGTTAATTATTTTATATAGAAATATCTAAAGGTTCTTATTTTTTTTCATTATAGGTAAGTCTCGAACTAAAGATAAATGGCACATCCATAAATGCTGAGTGAGTATACACAGGGATAAGATTGATTTCAGTCAAAGTGATGAATTTATTGAATGATATTGTATCTTCCGTGCATACATTGACATTAAAACTTTTGATTAGAGCCCATTAATTAAAAATCCTTAAATTATCGCCCCTCACTGGTATTGTGGTTCGATTAGCAAGTGAAAGTCACAAATGGTCTTGGGGACTCTATAATAGTAAACTCTTTATATCAAGGTATTTGCCAATCATCAACAAGGACATAAATTGCATACGTATAAAGAATAATGGTCATGAAACGCATAAAACGTGAAGTACCTTCAGTCATTTTCAAAATTATTTCGACAACACAAATCGCAAAAAAAAAATGTATTAAAACCAAAATAACAATTTACAATTTACATTAATTCAAAATGGGGATTTCTGTCCCTATACAAAAATAGAGGACACAGAAAATATTGAAAACTTGTCTTCAGTAGTGATTCATTCTACCTCGAGCACAAAAGTAGAGGGTAACTCTTTGTTGAATGTTTTCTGGTGACTGAATCGACCACACCCTGATAACCCTAAATTTAAGAATACACAGAGAATCCTTCTTCCTGTTTGTAACCTTTCCGCATCCCAGGATAGTATTTTATTTCGTAATTTTTACCTTACACCAGTGAGAATGCGTTCATTTGGTCCCTTTGACTTCTTGCCGGGAAGTGTGTCTTAGTCATTTTTGATGAGGTGATGTACTCATCTTACTAATACGCTAACGACAAAATTTATTACCCCTGATATTTGTAATAAGAGGAGGGACATAAATTTTCTATTGTATGAAAGGTATTGTTACACAGATGTGCACAATTTTTTTTTGGAGATATACGCCGATTAAACCGTATATACATGTGGTGTTCGCAGTCGCACCATACAAAATGCAATATAATTGTACAGCATTGTGTATAGCAGTTAAAATGATGTATGACGGCTCACAATACCGAAATTTGTGCGGCCTGCACGCAACTAACCAGAGGCAGAATTTTTTTCTTTTTGAAAAAAAAAAACCTATTTTCAAAGTGATTGAACATTCCAAGTCAGTTTTACATTCGGTCTCGGGAAGCGCTGAACTGAGTTATAAAAAAGGTACGAATGATGATCATTTACAGGACTTTATCCGAGAGATAAAATTTTGAAGGACTTTCTTGCATCAGTCGGGCTGTATCTCATCAATGGTTTCTGGATAGGAAAGTCCAGATTATAAGGTATGACTATATGCTCCTATGAGGAATATTATCTTATCGAGACTATCAGATGCGATAGACGAGTCTCGTGGTAGAAAGCTAAGCTCTGTCGACTTAGTAAAGGAAACCGAAGGCTATTTGACAGGCCCAGGTGCTCTAGAGAGTAAGAGACTTTGCGAGTATCGTTCTTTAATACAACAGTAAGAACATAGCCGGATAACAAAGGGCGCAGCTAGTTAGACTTTTATGCTGGTGTTGACAGTACCAGCAAGGGTGCGAGAAAACATGACATATTAGCTAAGGAAAACTCTCATTTCGTCAGTGCTCTCAAAGGAATGGAAAGCGAAATTATCTAGTATTGCCGGAATATTATATTACTTCCTTTTTTGAGAAAATGCAGCAAGCATTAATATCGTGCTTCTTAACAATTTTCTGGAGTAGCTTTGGATTAAGGTATATTCTCGACTCCTCGAAAAAGTAAGACTAGCATATATTAAAAAAAAGCAAAAGAAAGGGGAATTCACTGAAGGATGCCTCGGAATCCCTTAGTCCTATCAGTTCAAATCCTTAAATTATCGCCCCTCACTGGTATTGTGGTTCGATTAGCAAGTGAAAGTCACAAATGGTCTTGGGGACTCTATAATAGTAAACTCTTTATATCAAGGTATTTGCCAATCATCAACAAGGACATAAATTGCATACGTATAAAGAATAATGGTCATGAAACGCATAAAACGTGAAGTACCTTCAGTCATTTTCAAAATTATTTCGACAACACAAATCGCAAAAAAAAATGTATTAAAACCAAAATAACAATTTACAATTTACATTAATTCAAAATGGGGATTTCTGTCCCTATACAAAAATAGAGGACACAGAAAATATTGAAAACTTGTCTTCAGTAGTGATTCATTCTACCTCGAGCACAAAAGTAGAGGGTAACTCTTTGTTGAATGTTTTCTGGTGACTGAATCGACCACACCCTGATAACCCTAAATTTAAGAATACACAGAGAATCCTTCTTCCTGTTTGTAACCTTTCCGCATCCCAGGATAGTATTTTATTTCGTAATTTTTACCTTACACCAGTGAGAATGCGTTCATTTGGTCCCTTTGACTTCTTGCCGGGAAGTGTGTCTTAGTCATTTTTGATGAGGTGATGTACTCATCTTACTAATACGCTAACGACAAAATTTATTACCCCTGATATTTGTAATAAGAGGAGGGACATAAATTTTCTATTGTATGAAAGGTATTGTTACACAGATGTGCACAATTTTTTTTTGGAGATATACGCCGATTAAACCGTATATACATGTGGTGTTCGCAGTCGCACCATACAAAATGCAATATAATTGTACAGCATTGTGTATAGCAGTTAAAATGATGTATGACGGCTCACAATACCGAAATTTGTGCGGCCTGCACGCAACTAACCAGAGGCAGAATTTTTTTTTTTTTTTGAAAAAAAAAAACCTATTTTCAAAGTGATTGAACATTCCAAGTCAGTTTTACATTCGGTCTCGGGAAGCGCTGAACTGAGTTATAAAAAAGGTACGAATGATGATCATTTACAGGACTTTATCCGAGAGATAAAATTTTGAAGGACTTTCTTGCATCAGTCGGGCTGTATCTCATCAATGGTTTCTGGATAGGAAAGTCCAGATTATAAGGTATGACTATATGCTCCTATGAGGAATATTATCTTATCGAGACTATCAGATGCGATAGACGAGTCTCGTGGTAGAAAGCTAAGCTCTGTCGACTTAGTAAAGGAAACCGAAGGCTATTTGACAGGCCCAGGTGCTCTAGAGAGTAAGAGACTTTGCGAGTATCGTTCTTTAATACAACAGTAAGAACATAGCCGGATAACAAAGGGCGCAGCTAGTTAGACTTTTATGCTGGTGTTGACAGTACCAGCAAGGGTGCGAGAAAACATGACATATTAGCTAAGGAAAACTCTCATTTCGTCAGTGCTCTCAAAGGAATGGAAAGCGAAATTATCTAGTATTGCCGGAATATTATATTACTTCCTTTTTTGAGAAAATGCAGCAAGCATTAATATCGTGCTTCTTAACAATTTTCTGGAGTAGCTTTGGGTTAAGGTATATTCTCGACTCCTCGAAAAAGTAAGACTAGCATATATTAAAAAAAAGCAAAAGAAAGGGGAATTCACTGAAGGATGCCTCGGAATCCCTTAGGCCTATCAGTTTAATTTCCATGCAGAACTAATGGAGAAAATATTGGATGGCCCTAATTAGCACACGCCCCTTAGCAACAAACCACTGTATAAGAGCAATTCGTCTTTCAACCAAAAAAGCTAGTCCCTCACGTAAAGACAATTTCAGCAAAGGGAAGTAATGTGTGTGCTTTTCCCGACATCAATGAAGCCTTCTTCGACAACGCTTCATTTTCCGCTATGAACAGTGCACTTAGGGCTAACGGATATAACCACCATTAAATTGGTGAGAGAAATGCTTTAATATATATTGGACATCACAAAAATGAAAGATTCCCCTCACAGCTAGCGTCACAAATGGCACGCATGGCTGCTCACAAGGGTCTGAATACATCAACAGAACTGTAGGCCGCTTACTAAGGAAACTATTCACTTACAGTTTAAGTGACGATATTCCTACATGCAAAACTGATGATAATCCACTTGCAGGAATAACTGAAGATACAGAAGAAACTGACTGGCTGAGGTTTGCGCCAGGGTAATCTTGGAAACGGTCGACGGTCACATTGCTATCTACTCAGACAGCCAAGCACCTATAAAGGCGTTCTCCTCATATAAGGTCTCTTGAAAACTGGTGGAGGAGTGTTACGAACCCCTCCAACTGTTGGCAACCAAAACCCGAGTGTTGGGTGCCAGGCCGCCAGAGCAGGGCATTGAGGGGACCGGTATGATGAAATGTCAGATTGAAGCCTCAATGCACTAACCTCCCCGCCCAATGCGTTGTCAGTGCTATTTTATCTAATAAATGAAAAAAAAAATAAGCAATCGACTGGGTGCGAGTACCATTAGTCCACAAGGCGCAAAGAAAGGAAAACTTTTTAGACCATACTTTCAGGCCACCCTGACCTACCTTAAGGTTGCCATAATATTCCACGCCCAATGTGGGGTGGGTTTGATTTTATCTAGTCAACGAAACCGAGATGATAGTCCATCTCGCACGCATGGTACATTTAGTCGCAAGGCACAAAACCAGAAACTTTTTAGATCGTATCTCCAGGCTACCGTAAGATTATCATGAGCTACCTTAAGGTTACCTCATGGCTTTTTTATCCTACGCAATTGAGAATTTACAGTAGAAAATAATCGAAAAGCTTGAAAGTATTCGGCGTTCAACGTGGGGTGCGTGTGATTTCATCTTCTAGTGAAATCGGAATGGACAATCGAATTGGCGCATGGTATACCGTTATTCACGAAACACAAAATCCGAAGCCTTTTTTAGCCCTACCCTACAGCCACCTAAAAAGTAGTCAAAAGCAGTGATGCACCAAGCTCGTTCAGATCAAAATTTTGAGCTTGAGAGAAAGAAAACCCGGTAAGTCTGTTTGAAGACGTCTACCAATCACGTTTGCCCTGATTAACACCGGATTTTGAAGCGGGATTTAAATCGGTTATCATTATCATATATGGAGCGCCTTATGCCGAGTGCGGAACATCCGTGACCGTGACCGTATACTCTTTCTCTCTCAATTGTCCTAACCCCTTGTGGGGCATAGCGCGTCAACTGTTCCATGTGGCCGAGTTGACGTTTCTACGGCATAAACTAGTTTCGGAGAATGCAGCTGCCAGCATGCCCCTCCGTATACTTTTTACCTAATATTTAAAACAGTGTACTTTTTTTTAATTAAAATAAAACAACTTACCCAGTGACAATTTCGAAGCCAATCATGTCGGGATCACACTCTTCAAAAACTTGCGAACTTCCACTGTCTGGACTGGGCGAACTCGGTGTCGACATTTCATATGCTGCCGTTTCGGCACTACTGGACGGATCCACCCGAGCCGTTGATACTTGGATTGGTTCGTGATCGGATGCTGTGGCAATGTTGTCATTTAGTGGAGCTTCAGCAGCCGAATTTCGAATCGATGATGACGGTGAATCTATTCTGGAACGTCGTGCACTCCATGTTGGCGACGGTTGTGTGATAATCAATGCACATATTAGCAAAATATACGTTGATGATTTTAACGATAGCATTTTGATCGATTCTCTCTACTGAATTTTCGTCTTAATTTTCGTATCTGCAACAAAGAAGATATAAAAAAATCCAAAGTTAGCAAAATTGCGCACCAATACAAAAGTAGTGAGAATGTGGGAAAGTATCTTTTTAAACTTGGTTAACAACATATCCAGCACGGGTCAAAGAACCTATTGCAAAAACGTCTTCTGCAAAAATTTAACTTTTCTACTCCCACTGCGTTAGATATCATGTTCGATTTGCAGACCATTTTTTTTTATTTTTCTCTCCAGCCGCAACAAGAAAGATCGGAAAGTATAGTATCTATCCATGGGTGCATAGAGAGAAAGTCATATCCTAAAACATTGTGAACTTCTAGAAAAATCGTGTCGTCATTTTAATATTGTAGCATACATTTCGAGCCATTTTGATATCATGCTGAATCGCATGTTCCCAGGCGCATAAAATGCCATGCCATTGTGTCTCCTTTGCCATTCGGAGCCCCGAAGAATTATTAAAACTTCATGTAATGTTTCCATACGCCCAATATTGAACAATTGAAACACAGCAGGAGCGAATAATACTGGAGGATCAGCGCAGTATCATCAGCGTGAAGGATAGAGCGAATCAAGAACAACAATGTTGTCGATGTATTTTTTTTCTCTATTTTTTTTTTCACATATGAGTGCATGTGCTTTATACTACCACTTTTATTTTTTATTTCCTTATTCGTTCAGTTCAATGACATTTAAACAAAACCACCCGTATAGATACAATTTAGACTTTGCGATGTGTTTTTTCGTATACCTGTACTCGAACGATTATTACTCTGTTTTTATTTGGTTCTGTTCTAGTTGCATATTATATTTATCTATGTATCTCATTTCTTTGCAATGAATACTGGTTGAAACGGAAATAATTTCTTTCATTTTCCGTTCTCGTTCATATGTGTCTTGAACGAAAACGAAAAGAGAATATGTTGTATTCGTACTATTAAACGGAAAATGGAAGAACATGCTCGAGTTGACATAGCACCATAATTTCGTTTTTTAATATCCCTTATGGAATATGTTAATGGAGTCTCTGGATTCTGGAAAGTAATCGGCTTAAAGGTCTACTGACCGCCGCGTCAGTTGAGGACAGAGTTAACAAGCTACATCGGAAAGCAGCCAGTCAATTTAGAAATATGATTTTTTTTTTATAATTCCAAACTGAATAGATATTTGGTTAGGGCTGGGGAACCTTCCCTGGGGTTAAAATTTTATTTCTTATCAGAATACTCGATATCGGTTCCGATCGTTCGTTTTTCGAATTCTGGTTCCGCTAACGACAACTCTTCTTTAAACTATCTCTTCGCATTGATCCCTAGTGCTACTGTAGTCTGCACTCTGCACATAAACGGCACGTGAATTATCGTATGTTACAATGAAATGCATGCACCAAAGAAACGTGAGTTTAAACAGCTTTGAAAAATAAAATATTAGATATTTATGTAAAATAGGTGAGTTGTGGAAAGTCGTGTGTGTGAATGAAAAAAATAACAGAAAAAAACCGGGACTACGATCTGCGATCTGGAAAGACCTTGAACTCGTACCTACCGGGGCTAAAAGGATTACCTTTATACAGTTCTGCTTACAACAATGTTGCTCGATCAATAAAGATTTTCGAAATGCATCTATTTACCTTCAGGGGATCAATTTAATTCTAATCATAGTGCTGCTAGATTTAGTAAGAAGAAACATGATACATATCTTTATTTAATGTCGATGAAGCATGTGTGGCTGGAGCAATTCCAGGATTACGTCAGGGCAGCTTATATCGAATGTGATAAAACTACTGGTGGACTTTGATTGATTGAAAATCCGATTAAGGGGGAAAACCACATTAGGAGGCTTATTTTCACTGATTTTTTTTTTGCGTGGGAAGAATTAACTAAAATTCAATCAAATTTTGACATAATTTTATTCAGATTTCGAACAACTTTTGTGAATTTTTTTGAATAATTTAAGCCAAAAATAACAAAGTTACGCGCTGATGTCCGCTGAAGGCCGTAACTAGAGTTCTTCAATTGCGGAACGTGTAGCGATTCCAATTTTTATCCGAAATCAAAAAGGTTTTAATTTTATGTTATTAACTTATTTTCTAAGAATATGAACCTCAATGCAGGTGAAAATAATGGAAGTTAAAAATTTGGCAAGTGTTAGAAAAAAAAATTTAAGTTTTTTTCACTAATTATGCAAAAGAAAACACCCTTCAAAATATGATTTCATCCCAAATGTTGGTTCATATTCTTCATAATTTTATAAACAATCATACTTTCAATTTTCATAATGAACGGTTCATTACTTTTTGAGTTAGACTTTCCGCAAATGTGAAAAAAGTCATTTTTAGAAAAACGCGTTTGAAAACATAGTATAACCAAAATAATCCCTTTTGTTGATGCTTCTAGTACCTTCTATACCGTTATTTGAAAACAAAGATGCAAAAATGGGGTTCCGCTGCAAGGTTACGTACATAAGTACATAAAGCGACTAGCTGAAGTAGTGCTCCGCCCTACCCCCTAGAGTGCGCTCGAGCCTGTAGACTATACCCGATGAGCGCTCGGCTCTATGCTCATAAAATCTAAACGAATGCGAATTTCGCTATACAATTTTTGACAGCGTATTTTTGGATTATTAAGCTAACAATTTATGCAATAAACACAAATTGGATTTTTGGAACCTCCTAATGTGGTCTCCCCCCTTAAACGATTGGAAATTCCGTTCCATTCAACCATTAGAAGTTTGAGGTTGCGGTCGATGAATCGAGACGATCGTGGCTGAACAGTCCGACATCGGATCTTTGCCGCGTGGATCGTTTTCCTCCAATTGTCTCAGTGAAGTGACCGCGTTCTCCCAGTAGATGTTCGGTGTTAGTATCCACTGAGTCTTCCCAACGACCTCTCGGTCTTCCTCTTTGATTTGCTCCGTTGATGCGTACTTTCAATATTCGTTTAGATATGCGACTGTCGTCCATTCGTTGACCTTGAAACAGGGAACAAGTTGCTCAGTTCTGTCAGCATTTTATTCAGTTTTATCAGTTATTTAACTCCGATGTGTTATACTATATGTTAAATTCAAAACAATAGACCTGAACGTTGTCCCAAAAATACCTAGGATTATTCATACAACATAATTGTTTGAAAACAGGACCGTCACTGGTTTCTGTTAACCCCTTGTGGGGCATAGGGCATTAACCACATCTACTTTCTACCTCGTCCTGTTCAGCGCCATCGCTTCCAGCTCACTCCACGACTTGCCTATTGAGGCACCCTCTCTCTTAACTGATCTTCTCCAGGTGTTACTAGGTCGACCAACACGGCGACTTGAGTTGGTTCCCTGCTGGTTCCAATCGTTAAACGGCCTGTTAAACAATGTTGTTCGGCCCTTTTCGGAGAGTGTGACCTATTCATTGCCACTTTCGATTTTTAATGGAAGTGTCTATCCTGTCCTGACCAGTAATAGTAAGAAGGTCGTCGTTAGAAATGACCTCCGGCCACCGTATGTGCAGGATGCGCCGTCACAAAAGTTTGCAATCTAGTTGTTATCTCATTAGTCACCTTCAAAGTTGAACAGCCATATAGACGCACCGATCTTACATTGATTTCGAAAATCCGGAGTCTGGTGCGTCTGGAAATGTTGTTTTGCCAGAAAGGAGTCAAACTGAAAAAAAGCTGCTCGAGCCTTGGTGATGCGAGACTGTACATCAGCATCCGCTCCACCATCTGCTGTAACTACGCTTCCGAGATAGCAGAAATTGTCAACTTTCCCGAGTGCCTGCCCCGAAACACAAACTCCGCTTTGCCTTCCTGGATCCAAGCTCAAGTACTTAGTCTTGGCAGCGTTGGTTTTAAGCACCGCATTACCGCTTTGGCAATGCAGAGCATCAGACATTTGAGCTACTTGATCCGATTTTTTCGATAGAAGACAAATATCGTCAGCATAGTCTAGTTGTTGAAGATATTTGAATAACTTTCATTTTATACCTTTGTTCTGGTGTTCTTGAAGCGCGCCGCTTAGTACATAATGAATGGCAATCAAAAACAGTATAAACAGACAAAATGCAGCCTTGTCTCACTCCGCTATGCACCTCGAAAGGATCTGAGAACAACTAGAGAAAACTAAATTAAGTCTACGTCAACGCCTTGGTTAGTTGATCCTGGAAATATTTTCAGGATCAAATTAACTGACCAAGACGTTGCACTCCACACCTACCTGTACATCTTTCATCTCGCTATATCACCGCGGTAAATCAACATCTTTCAATTTCAAAATGTTTCCCTTTCAACGCCCATCTGATTTAAGTAAAACGACCTTCTCCGTGACAGCTGTGTGTACACCACTTTCTAATCAATTCAGTTCCTACGCGAAAATGTACTATGAAATTATACAAAATCATTTAGCCTGGGATTTTGAATATTTTCACATAGATCCAGAATTCTCGCCCCGCTATCAACAAGATCACCTTCCGCCAACGCGGCTTCACACTATGCATTCCTGGTACCTATCATCTTTTTGACCGACGCGTCGTAGTCGTCTTCTCTGGTGAAGCTTCTTGTTTATTTTTGCCTCTTTGACCGTAGAGTCATATTAGTGGTCTTCTGAGACCTTCACAAGATTAATGTGCAAAATTGCGTTTAACAATTTTTCTGAACCGATTATCTGGCAGTTTCACGATGGGATGGATGATCACATTCTAACAATCCAAAGTACTCGCAGATATGATAGGAACGACTATACGATGACTGGGGCGATGGCAAATCGCGATGGTGATGACTGATGAAAGTGATGGGTGTGTAGGTGGATGGATAGGATCCAGCACTGGACCCATCACCAATGTTCAACCATAACTTATGATTGCTATTACTCTATCATAGTCGTTGGCGCTGTTGTTGTTCTTGTTCAGGAAATTGTTGGATGATTGAATAGAATGTGTTCCTGTTCCCTGGCGTCTTCTCTTCGTCTTCTTTTTTTTATTGGCATTATTTGAAGTTTTATTTGCGGATTAAGTCTTTTTTTTTTAAATTCTATTTGTTTGGAATTTAAGCTGCCTTGGCTCAGTGTTTGAAGTGAATTTGAGGTAATTACGGAGATCTCGTTCGTTGCACTGAAAATTTAGCAGTAAATTTCTTGTGAACTCTGAACTGTGGTGAGGAGGGGGCTTGAAAAGTGAATTGTAATAAAAGTGAATTATAAAAAGTGAATTAAAAAAGTGAATTGAAAGCCAAGGAACAATTAAAAGAACCAGAGTATTGCAGAATTATCATCGTCTTTATTAACAGACCGGTGCAGGTTAGAATGGTATTATGCTGGTCGATACCGGTGAGATTTGGTGGAGCAAGGGACTGTTGTACGATACGAATATGTTTTATTTTGCGCATAAAAGGTTGATTTATTACTCATGATGCTGATGTGCCGGAAATCGTTAAAATGCAGGTCAAGTGGCGACATAAATCATTTAAAGGACCATGATAGGTTAGATAAAAGGAATCCTTTGATTAAATTCCCATTATAATACCAAGTTGGAAGATTCTATTGGTTATGCACAATTCAGGACGAACCAGGCCAAATTAGGCAAATTAGAATTTGTTAGGCGCAACATGGTTAAGGACGTGGATGACCTTCCGTTAGCATAAAAAGAAAAGTCGTGAACGTTCCGCAGTACTTTGTCATAGAATATTATTCAATTTGAAACATGGGCACTCTCTTCTTCTCCATTAACATGCAGGGGAATGTCTCTCGTCTGCTTACATGTACCTAGGCAATTAGATGCTAAGCTGAATCCCAGCCGCTCCTCCGGGCCACTTATGCTGAGGTGAACCACCTTAGAATTGTGGTAAAGGCTTGAACATTACTTAGTCTTTTTTATATGTTTGTCACATGATAAATACAAATGTCATCCAGAACTAGTCTTGAACAACAAACCTGTTCAATCGATCCGGATTGCTGTTACATAGATATGTCTGTAGAATGCATGGGCGGTTGCGATCGGGTGTCATTGATCTGGTGTTGTGTTCAAATTCCAAGTTCTAATAAGCGGATTTTTGTTAGTGATGCAATTTTATCCGACATCCCGGAGAAGGCCTGAGTTGAAATTCATTAAAGTGAGTTTTATACACAAGACCTTCCATGAAACCATCCACAAGACCTGCTATCAGACCAGCTATTCGTTTTCCTGACGGCGGACCTCACAACATGTCTCGTGGCTGGTCCTGCAGCAGGAACCGTGGTCTTGAGTCTAAAAACAACTTAAGGTTATTATTCAGCTTGTGACTCTTGCCGCAATCAATCAGAGGAATACAGCTCAAGCACACATAAATGCAGTGTAATGTTCAACGGTCGCGCTCGGTGGCCGTGGTCGTTCGGTCACCGCTCTACGATACTACATCTAGAGCTCGAAGGTTGAAATCCAGTCCCGAATAAAAACTGCCTGTGGGTACAAATAGAACTCCCACAGTGCTCCAAGCCTGTCAGTATAAAGGTGGCACGGATAGGAGGCGCAAGCTAACAACTGCACTTGAAAGTGTCTAGATGGGAGCCTAAATTAGGACTACTACTAGGCGGAACAGCTCACCATTGTCCTCGGAACTGGAATAAATGGATCTAAACATTATTGAAACGAAGTCCATCCCGGACGTACCGTCCCCTAAGGTTCCGTCAGGGATATTGTTAGTTGAATGGTTTTAGGGTTCTGTGGTTTATTGGTTCCGTTCTCCATTACAAAAAGACGAATTTTTAAGAACGCTAAGGTGAAGGGCTGGTGTAAGCAAAACATTGAAATTTTGAAAGCAGTGAAGAGTGGCCGCTCAAAAAAGGCAGTGATCATTGAACATGGACAAAACCCCCTAGAAAACTCATTTGAAATCCTTCTACAGCCAGTAAATCTTTCTTACTTCAGAGTAAATACAATACATAAAAAATCATTATACGATACTCATTGACATTGACAACGGAAGCCTAAAAATTAAGACCCTTTCCAAGGTAGCTTCTTGACCATGCTTCAAAGACTGGTTTTCTTACAAAAGGCATATTTAAACTGGGTTTCTGGTAATCGTGGCATTGCCGGGACCCGAAAATAAACTGGCACAACACGAACTAGTTAGAACAGCCTCAAACAATCCTTTTTCTGGTCCGTAGCACTTCTGCGGGATCCTTTTATGTACCACTAGAAAATGGAGCGCACTGAGGCCATCGCACCTTAGGAGAATCTCCCAGGGATGAAGAAGGCCAAAGTATTCATTTCAAGCTAGTCGAGCAGTAGATCTTCTGATCTGTTACAGCTGAACCGCAATAAGGTTAGAATTTTCAGGAGACTTTGTACAGGACACTCTTGTCTGAGACGCTATCCATTGGCAAGGTATACCTAGTCAAGCCATAAATATTGTTACAAGGTTTGGCAACCCTGCAGAAAGGAACCGTTATATTGCATTTCTTAAAAATTGAGCTAATCGCTATAGTACGCTTGTGCTTGATGCATTTGTCATCATTTGAGTTTAATTTTTAGTGTAGTGAACATGGATTGGGGTGACAAAGAAAATAGAATTGCTGTGATTGCACTTCATAAAGTAGGAATGCAACCAAGTGATATTTTTAAGACTCTGCATACCCTTGGTATAAGCCGAATGTTTGTATATCGGGCTATTGAAAGACTTAATGATACGTCTGGAGTAAGTGACCGTGAAAGAAGTGGCCGTCCGCGAACTACTCGAACACCTCAAGCGGTTAAAGCCGTGCGCGAGAGAATTCGCCGTAATCCTCTTCGGAAACAAAAAATTTTATCGCGTGAGATGAAAATACCCCAAAGAACAATTTCACGTATCATCAAAAGTGACTTGGGGTTGGGTGCTTATCGTAGATCTACCGGGCATTTACTAACAGATTCGTTAAAAAAAATAGAGTGGAAAAATCAAAACGATTACTTTGCCGGTACGCAAACCAAGAACACCGTAAAATTTTGTTTACGGACGAAAAAATTTTTATTGTCGAAGAAACATTTAATAAACAGAACGATAGGGTTTATGCTCGCAGTGCCAGAGAAGCTTCTCAAGTTGCCCAAAAGGTTCAAAGAGGTCATCATCCAGCCTCAGTAATGGTTTGGTGGGGTGTTAGCTACAACGGGGTGACAAAGTTGCATTTTTGTGAGAAGGGCGTCAAAACGTCTGCCAAAATTTATCAAGAAAGTGTCCTTGAAAGTGTAGTGAAACCTCTCAACACGTCATTATTCAAAAATCAGCCTTGGAGTTTCCAGCAAGATTCTGCACCAGGTCATAAGGCGAAGTCAACCCAAAAATGGCTTGAAGAAAATGTTCCAGATTTTATTAAAGCTGAAGATTGGCCTTCCTCTAGCCCAGTCCTGAATCCGCTGTATTACGAATTATGGTCTGTCTTAGAGCAAATGACGTGCTCTAAAAGACATTCTAATATCGAATCCTTAAAGAAGTCTCTTACACATGCAGTCGCCAACTTTCCGATTGAAGTCGTGCGTGCTTCCATAGATAAGTGGCCAGCTCGATTAAAGGTTTGTGTAAAGGCAAAAGGCAATCACTTCGAATAACTTGTTGCAATTTCCGTTGTTGACAATGCATTTAATAAATAAACAATGATTTCTTAACATATAACACCTCTTTTATTGAACAGTGCTTCAAAAAGTTTGTAACAGTATTTATGGCTAGACTAGGTATAGTAGAACAGTAGCTGTCATTTCGATGAAGCTGATCATGACACGCCAATGCATATTCTCTGTTAATATGTATATGTAGATATGTCTTGGCTTCCCCGAGCTAGAAGACTGTTTCATGTGTGACGCCACAGACCAACTTGTGTCGTAAGTATACAGACGGCTGTGACTGTGGGGTAGCGACAACTGGGGTCTTCTGCAAACCAAATACATTTACTGTGAAACTGATTTTGTTCTACGATTGTGAAATATATAATTACCAAATAACATTTTCATAAATTGTATCTTAATAATATTATAATAGAAATACTGATGAAATACTCGTTCATGTACATATTAGGAATACCTATTATGATTGAAAAATCTGGATGATACATATTGTCGAAGGATAAAATCCTTCTTTATTCTTGTATTTTTATTCAGCTTTAAAAAAAATCGGGAAGGGTCTGCCTACATTACTGTAACCATCGCTCATCGGTCGGCCACTTTTTTCACGAAGGAGTGATGAAATATTTCATGAAAGTAATTGATAAATTCATCATGACGTTTTTACATATTTCACCGAACTACTCAACGAGGACTTTGATATTTACTCCATTATGTTCTGAAAAGACAGCTGTGGTAGCTCAATGAGTAGACAGTTAATCCGTTATTCAACCGCAGGCGGGTTCTACTTCTGCCACAAACAAATTTTTTTTTATCTGTCATAGGCCCGTTTTCTCGCAATGTCTCGTTAAACTGCCATATAGTTAACAGAGACATGAGCTTATGCAAGCGATAAACTGCCCGATAAATATTTCCATTTTATCATACGCCCGTTAAATTACCGAGCGAAAAAATTGTGGAACGGATCTTGAATTGTATTTTGGATGAACTTTCAACCGGAGACATGGTGTTGGTATTTTGTTTTGGTTAAACTTTGAATCGAATATGAGGTGTTGGGATTTTATTTTATATAAACGATTAAGCCGAGGCTTGGTGAAGGACTTTTGAAGCTTCTCTTTCCAATAAAATTTAAAAGGCAGATTAGGTTCCTTTTAGCATTTTCAATCGGATAAACGCTAAACAGACGTTCAGAAAATGAAATTGTGCTAGCAGGAACTTTATTCCTACGTTAAGTTTTAATCGGACATTGAGAAAACTGGCCATAGGAAAAGCAATGTGCATAATGTATAATTTTTGTGCCAGGCCAGCCAACGCCACATCGAGGCCTGGGCCTCATTTCTGCACCGACTAAACCGTGCATGGACCGAGTAGGGAACGAATCCTGCATCGGGACCAAATGGAAAATTTAAAACGGAAGGTTAATGGAAAATGGTTATATAAACAACATGTTATATGTAGTATTAACACTTTCACGCTCAATGTTACGCGTTCCTATAAAAACTGTTGGTTTGAGTTATTCCAGTTCCATTCTAGCGAAACGATGGATTCATATCTTTTTTGTGACAAAAACTAACCGATTTTTTTTCTTTCCATGTTTCGAATTTCCGGGCCCCTTTAAAATCACGGGCGGCCCAGGGCGTTTCGCCCCTTCCGCTCCCCCCTATCGACGGCCCTGAAGAAGAGTCGCCAAACTTTTACGGAAAAGGACTAGACTTTTTAAATTTTTCAGGAGGGCCGTTGTCTTTTACGTCACCTGTGAATCATTTGGCCCACGCGTCGGAGTTTGTCGACTAGATAGATATAATTTAGACAGCAATAAGTAGCCAAACTTTGTTCATCCTTTACGGTCGTGACCAGAAACATCACATTTGTATGTTCATACGAGTACAAAAAAAGACAAATCCCCCCAAAAATTTTGTATGGGATTGGGGAGTTTTTGTAAATGACAAATCCCCCGAATTTAGGACAATAATTTGCAAGATTTCGCAAAAAATCGATTTTGGTTTGGGGGATAAAGTCATCATGAATTGCATAAATACTGCTGATGAATTCATCATTCATCAAGTGTCCAAACAAGAGTGCAATCAAGTGGACCCCGCCTGTTGATCAGATATCTACGTGAAATCATATAGCATATACCTACTCGTAATATATAGGTACGTATGCAGTAGAACCATTCTGACAACGACATCCTACGACGGATCTTACACACAGTTTGAAGACTGGACGTTTCATTTGCAGTTCTGACATTTATTTACCATATAGATATACATGTCTTTTATAATTAAAATTTCTGCTTAATTGAAGCATGTGTCCTTCAAAAAAAAAAGTATTTTACCTTGCTCTGTATCCTCGAAAGCTAATCAGTCGAATCGTTGTTAGTGAAACTGAAACTTTTTGTAACTTTTAATCATAACACTGACGCCACGGATCAAATGTCATTGGCGGGCATCTATATTCACACCCTGGAACTCGAACTATATATTATCGAATGGCTTTATGGTTTGAGTGTATACACTCAGCAGTTGCTAAGAAATCCCAGTGGAATTTCCCAGGAATTAACTTGTATCCAAACCCTTTGTACATATGTATATGGTATAAGTAGATATCTGTCTATCCTTCGGCCAGCCATGTGTAATAATGCTTGCACTTCTAAATATCTCATGTAATCTAAGATACATTTTATTCACAATTTAATTCAAATTAAATTTCTCTTCTTTGCATCGATCTAAGGTTACATACCCGCAAAGAAGGTGAATCTGAATCGTCCAGTCCGTCCATATAGAAGACGGACGACGATTTCGAATTCATCTAAGTCGGGATGGATGTTCAGTTAAGATGCGCGCACATTCAGATTGAATGTTGGTTGCACGTTGGAATGGTCGCAAGTGAACTTCGTGCTATTGTACACACGTTTTTCAACTGAAAATACAATTTAATAATATCACGTTTCCTTCATTTAATGTTAAACTATAAAATTGATAGTATGTACCATCAACCCACAAGGGAGTCTCACACATTAAGGATGTGATTATGTACCGAATACAATGTTTTGTGTGTAATATAACTAAGGTGGCCAATTTGGTATATGAGAAGACGGTCCGTGGCATACAGCTTGAAGCAATATTCCAAATCCTGTTAAATGCAATATGAAATGTTCGTAAATTAACTGAAAGTTGCATGTCGGGTGGTGCGCCCTAACCATATTGTCTTCGAGTTGTTGAACTACCTACCGATTCTCGAGCAACAAACAAATTGATGGAACACAATGCTTAAATACGACCGATGCTGTTCCTTAATAACACCCTGGAACAAAGTTTCTAATTATCCTGGGCATACACCGGGCATCTCAGAGCACATCAAGCTAAGAACTTCCCAATGTGTAAACGCCCTAACACACCTTTTGATTCCGTTACACGTGAATGTCAAACACCGTAATTATTCCAGGTAAACAAGAACATTTCCTCATACCTTCAAATTATGAATGGTCTGCTCATCTTTCAACATACAAATCACCTCGAAGAAGATGGTCAGTCATAAAATTGTTCATACCATTCTTCCAAGGTACGTAATACATACGTCTGTTGGTCCATCTAATCACTGGTTGAGTCGCGGCCGGGTCCAGCCTAGGTGCGTGTAAATGTGGCTAAAGTGCCCAGGTGAGGTCGAAAAACTCACTTTTCATTTGTATATGCAATAGTGCAAAGGAGAGAACTCAGGTGACGTGATCTGGTTATGCAATTTTTTCTTGCGTGCATAATCCTCTCTTGGACCTGCCCATCTGTAGTACGTTGTAGTACTAAACATTTCCTTTTGCATTACCACGGACGAAGTTGTTGATGATGGTGATACCATACCAACTAGTTATACGTTACGTTAGCTATTTGTGTTGGCGGAAACAAGTGCACACATTTATTTAGAAATAATATCTATCGTATCTTCGAGAGGGAAACTAAATGCGTACTTACCAGTGAAGATTTCAAAGTGCATATATTGGACGATTTAGAGTTCGCAACTGGAAGATAAGATACCTTAAACGTAATGTTGCATCGATGTGTTGCATATTAAATTTTTTCAATATTCCGCAGTATGTTTGTGTTTGGTTTATTCGATTTCTTCTACAGTGAACTTTTTTATTGTCTAAATATGAACTTGGCACATTCCACTTGTCATCATAATTCACTTTTTCAAACATAAATAACAGAATCGAAGGCTTTCCCTTTTTCGCCGTATACGCTTCAATGCCAATGCCAACTTGCGTCTAGGTACAGGTGAAGCGAAACGAATCGAATGCAGCTCTTCTTCATTTTTCTCGTTTTATTTTTGTAACCTAAACTACTTTTGCATTAATATCAACTGGCAACAGCGACATCGACGATGAGGATATATTGTAAGCATATGCAGAAACATGATCCAGAGCATCAAGATGATACGTGGATTTTTTATGAGGATCATATCTTAAGGAGAGCGTTCATTTCATGTAGCCCTACAAAATTGCATTCTCGTATTTATTAGAAAACGACTTTACACAACCAGGCCAGTACAATGACGAAGACGATGGGCCGATAGGGTCCGTCAAGTACAACAAATATGAAAATAAATTGTTTGGAACGGAAACACGACTGTGACTATTAAATTTTATGCAAGTTTAAAATACATCAGAATCGATTATTCATTGAAAAAGAACGTCTGTACACACGTCCTCGTGGAAAGGAATTGTAATTGAGGCGCACCGGGTTCCTTTTTTAAAGTAATCGTATTAATGTCGGTTGAATTGAATCGACGCATTTATCATGTTATTATGCATATGATTATGAATCAGTAAAATCTATACGACTGTCTCTCATTATAGAATAATTTCAATAAATTTTGTGGATGTACGCTGAACTAGTCTTCATTACAAAATCCATAAAAGTATGTACAATATATACACAGTTAAAAATCTCGGTATTTTTTTTAAACCTGGTCTTGGACTACCACCATTTTTAATAATTTTAATTCTATAATCTAAACCCTTTCAAAGTTTACTTCTATTTTAAACTAAATTTGTAATAAATTCTAATACAATTCAAAGTTTACTTCTATTTTAAACCAATTTGTAATAAATTCTAATACAATTCAAACCTTTTTGTGTTCTTTTTGTTCTCGCATTAGTTTCTAATCTAAGTTTAATTAAAAGGTAAACCCCACAAAGTATATTTTTTTAGTCTTAAGTCTCACTATAACTACTCGCAGTCAGCTCAAAATATTATGCTGCGTGGCCGAGTGGTCTAGGTCGCAACTCTACAACACGGAGTTCACAGGTTCGATGCTGCGCCATGGCGAAAAAAGTTAAAGAGCTGGCTAACCTGCGATGGGCTTAATAAACGATTTGGAAGTTTAGAAAATTGAAAAAAAAAAAATAATGGAGAAAAAACTTAGAGGAGTTAAAAAAACGCAGTAAAATTAATATTTTTTCATAGATTATAATATCTGTAGATTAAATTTTAAACCAACAATTTGATTAAAAAAATAATGCCAGAAAAGTTTAATATTTAAACCAGTGAAGTTTACGGAAGCAATTGTAATACTTTCATTTTATTAAAATCTAATACAATTTTGGTGTCGTCATATATGTAACCCCAATTAGCATTGATAATAGACCAGGATTTTTAACTGTGTATATATGTTTGTAATTGATCGTAAAACAACCGACGGGGAAAACGATCTGAAATAGTACTCCATGTAGTTAATATCGAATGATGGGCCTTGAGATGACTTTTTCTTTGAATCCATCCGAAGCTCGGATTTTGACAAGTACGAGTATGTATTTGACAAGGCTACAGAAGTCGGGTCACTGTCACTGTCGCTTTTCCACATCAGTTTCCATCAACAAATAAAACTCTCGTGCAGCCAACAAACCTCAAAGATTTAAATATTGTGGGTCACACATTATCTAAAAAAACTGAAACTAAATTCCAATATTCCTAATGGGCTCATACACCACGTTTTCATTTTAGCTTCCTCGGCTTCTTACCCTTCTCGGTCTATAAGGTCTCAAGTTCCTCTCCTAAACCAAATTTTGTACGATCTAGAGGTTCGATTCTCGGTGCGAACAAAAACTACCTGTGGGTACGAATACAACTCCCACTGCGCTTCTGTCAGAATAAAGGCGGCGAGGATATTAGGTGCATGCTATCAACTGCGTAAAAGTATATACACAGTTAAAAATCTCGGTATTTTTTTTAAACCTGGTCTTGGACTACCACCATTTTTAATAATTTTAATTCTATAATCTAAACCCTTTCAAAGTTTACTTCTATTTTAAACCAAATTTTTAATAAATTCTAATACAATTTAAAGTTTACTTCTATTTTAAACCAATTTGTAATAAATTCTAATACAATTCAAACCTTTTTGTGTTATTTTTGTTCTCGCATTAGTTTCTAATCTAAGATTAATTAAAAGGTAAACCCCACAAAGTATATTTTTCGAGTCTCAAGTCTCACTATAACTACTCGCAGTCAGCTCAAAATATTATGCTGCGTGGCCGAGTGGTCTAGGTCGCAACTCTACAACACGGAGTTCACAGGTTCGATGCTGCGCCATGGCGAAAAAAGTTAAAGATTAGCTTAATAAACGATTTGGAAGTTTAGAAAAATGAAAAAAAAAAAATAATGGAGAAAAAACTTAAGAGGAGTTAAAAAAACGCAGTAAAATTAATATTTTTTCATAGATTATAATATCTGTAGATTAAATTTTAAACCAACAATTTGATTAAAAAAATAATGCCAGAAAAGTTTAATATTTAAACCAGTGAAGTTTACGGAAGCAATTGTAATACTTTCATTTTATTAAAATCTAATACAATTTTGGTGTCGTCATATATGTAACCCGAATTAGCATTGATAATAGACCAGGATTTTTAACTGTGTATGCTATCGAAACGTGAACAAGGCATAAAAATGCCAAAGATGTTAACGCGCCCATGTCCCTGGAAAGCTGAATACATTTTGATTTTCTTTTACACCCTGGCGCCCTAGATGTTATAGACGTACAGGGTTTGTTTTTGTCACAACGAAAATATGTAATACCTTAGGGGAATCTCCATAGATATCTTGTATATAAATAATCAGCTCCGACTCTGTTTGTCTTGTTTGTCCGTTCGTACGATAACTTTTAATAGAATGAAGCTAACGACTTGAAATGTCCAAATGGCCAAATATTTGCAGTATATTCTAGTTCTACAGTGGTATAGTCTAGCACGCAATAGGTATTGAAAATGAGGATGATCCGACCAATGGAACACCTACCTCCGACACATATATGTAAAATAAATTAATGTACAATACATATCTATAACCATCGATCGAATAACGTGGAAAACTTTAACTTTTATAGATGACTGTAAAGGCCACATCATACTACTACTTTGCCTTAACTCCTAGTGGGGCAGAGCGCGTCAACTGTTCCGGCGCGCCATCGTACTCTGTTCTGAGCAATCGGACGCAACTTCTTCCACGTCTTACCCAGAGACCCACACTCTTTTGCCACATAAGGGCTCTATGAAATTTTAGGACACCCCTTTGGTCGGCCTTGATTGGAAATGGGGTTCCATTTAATGGTTATAAAGCAATGCAGTTATCATCCTTATGTGTGTGACCTATCCACCGCCATTTTCGTCGATTGGCATTTGACTTAGATCTTCATTTGATATTGTTTCGGACCAGTAAATTCTTAAAACCCGACGAAGACACGAGCTACGGAAGTCTTACGGAAATTTTCCGTGTGCCGCTCCCATACCAAAACACAGACAGTTCCAGGGAGCGAAACAGGCCCAGCTTGGTTTTAATACTGAGATAGCTGCTTTACCAGATTTCGGAGAGCACGCCGAATGCGCATTTAATCTGGTTGATACGACGAGCGATGCACTGCTCCGTACCACCATTTTCGGCAACAATGCTACCCAGGTAGACGAAATTGTCAACCTTCTCTACAGGCTGTCCATTAATATTGATGGCAATAGGTGTAGGATTATTTGGCGCAACGGTGGGCTAAGGACGTTGGTTTGGTTGGGGTTAATCTTTAGTCCAACCGTGCTCGCCTCCCTCTCGAGATCTAACGCCATTCCGCACAGATGCATAATTTTGTGAAAGAGTATGCATATGTCGTCAAGATGTAGATTGAATTCATCTGTCTAGGATAGGGCTGCATGCAACACGTCGTCAATCATTATGAATATGGATGCGTCCCTGCCGGACTTCGCTTAGAATTTCAAAGTCCCCCGACTCCGTACCTTTATACAGAACACGACATTTAGCACCATCGTAAGTTGCCTTAATAATAGCCATAAACCCAGGGATGCCTCTGCTGCTCAAGGCTCATAGAATCCCGGTTCATACTGTAAAGCATTCTCGAAATCAATGAAAAGAAAGTGAAGCGAAGAATCGTACTCAGCGTATTGCTCGATGATGATTCGCAAGGTGTTAATGTGATCGACACTGGAGAATCCGGATTGAAAGCCGGCCTGCTTTTCATCAAGTGCTCCGTTAGTCTTTCCAGGACAATTTCAGCTATTATCTTGGCAACGGCAGGAAGCACGCAAATGCCTCTCCAATTATTGCAGTCTGTAAGGCTACTTTTTTCGGAAGTTTGATGATCAACCATTCCTTCCACTCAGTGGGAAAGATCTCTGTGTTCCACGCTTAATCAACAAGTGGGTGCAACAACTCGGCAGTTATGCATGGCGCTGCTTGATAAAGTTCGGCAAAGATACCGTCGTGTGCGGCATTTCCTCATTTTAGTGCAATAACTGCAGCGACTATTTCCTCTTCAGTTGGGTCAGTGGACCGTATACGCACATTTTAACGCTTAGCTAAATTATCTGCGAACTACACCGGTGCGATGTTGAATTTGCGGCGGCTGGATCTTTCGTGACTTGGACGGCGCACGGCTGTTATCTCTCTCTAATTGCCTTGACCCCTCTAGGGGCATGGGCGCGTCAACATCTCTAGCATTTCTATGCTTTGTTGACGTTTCAATAGCATATCTATTTTTCGGAAGTGCAGTTGTTAGCATGCACCTCCTATCCGCGCCGTCTTTATACTGACAAGCTCGGAGCACTGTGAGAGTTCTATTAGTACTCACAGGCAGTTTTTGATCGCGCTGAGATTTGATCTCCGAGCTCTAGATTAGTATCGTAGAGCGGTGACCGAACGATCACGGCCACCTAGCGCGTCCTGAAGGCGACTTTTGAATCTTTTACTAATGGTAAAGTGGCCGATCTTATTTTGTGTTCTGTGTCAATCAACAGAGGTCCAAGTTACTCTGTGGAGATCCTTATGCTCAAACATAGTACCGTCGATGAAGAGACTGCTCTGAAGTTGCAGAACTCTACAAATCTTTCACTATTATTGTTACGATCATCAAGACGGTGTCTCTCCACCACATGCCTGAGTCCATTGTTATCAGCACCCACTTTAGGTATTCTGCTCTGGACGGCGTTTAGTTGTTCGTAGAAGGAGTCTTTTACCAAGACATTGTCGGGTTCAGTTGGAGAATAGCATTGGTATTATTATGGCCCGGAACCTGGCGGTCAAACCAAATCATCACACTGCCACGACTGGTGGCATGATTTAATTAACAATTGTCAACAACCACGGCGGTTCCACGAGGAGGACTATGGATTTTGAATGCATTTTCCAGCATGCAGCTCCTGCTCCCCCATTTAGCCGTCTACCTGCGACAAGTCGAGAGATGCCGTGGCTTATTATTACGCCCCGCACCACAGGGGAAAGACAACACAAAAATCCATGGCCACGAGCGTCGTCGTGGACGGAATTCGAAACCGAAACGCTCTTCTGTCAAATGGAGATCAATCGGTTGAAAATACTCGTAAATGCTACATCCCCTGAGCGAAAAAATATGGAATCATGGATATGGTTTTGATATGAAGAGAATGCATTTTCTGACATACTCGTATGTATGGGTTGATCATTTCGGTCATTTTGTTATGTTGTAGTAGTAGCGATTGGAAGTGGAACCCTAAAAAATCCCTAACCTAAATATCTGGCGTTGCTAAAACACTATAGGTGCATGTCTGATTCTTCAATCATCTTATTTGATAGTGATTAGATTAGAATTATTGAAGTATGATTTCACCCTTGTGTATTTCGTCTCCAAGGCCACTCCTTATTTTTCGTTCTTCGTATTGATTAGAGATAACGTATTGTTTGTTAAGTTTGAAAATTACCAGATAAATGGAAAAAACCTTATTACTAAAAACACAGTCTCAAACTTCTTTAAATAAATCTAAACACATGACTAGGTCTAATTTGTCTGTTAAAAATTTCATTTTTGGTCTAATATACTCACAAATCAATCGAACAGTTTAGCTTACCTAAAAAGAAAATAAAAATATGTTATTAAAGCACTGAACATTTTCCTTAACACGTACATATAAAAGCCACATTTAGATTTTAGTGAAACTTACTAGATCTAAACGACTCCCCTCCCCCCTCCCCTTATTATTGCCCATCCTTAATTCAAATAATCGTAGTCTCTGCTGCCATGGGCTCACAGAGATATGTATGTAGGAGATGACACCAGCATATATTGTACACTAAATTCTGGGACGTAACTCCACCACATACGAACTAGTAAAAAGTAAACAGAGAGACACGCGCCCTCCACTCTGCAACACCCGCTCAGTCCACACTGGCACATCAGATGTCAAACTCACATCCCCCTTCCAACTTCCACCCTTGTGCCGAATTGCTTCATTTCTCTGCTCTTTTTCACTTCGTTTTAATCTCTCTCTTCTGTGTATGGTCTATAAAATGCAATCTGGACTGGAACCCCTTAAAATGGATTACATACGACTACATTTAAAACAAATTTCGCATTAACTTAATCTTTGAAAAGGCTCTCTTAAATTTTAATGAATTTATTTGCATACCTAAGTCTAACATTTTAAGCAACCCCCTCCCATACAATGTGTCTCAGATGACAAAGGCAAAAGTTTCAGTTTTTCCGCTCGGGGCCAAAACAAATTCTTTTAGATTTCCCATCAAATTTGACCCAAATTACATATAATCGAGAGCTGCTGCTGAATAGAATGAATAGTCCGGCGCATTCCCATATTTCCAAATATGGAACTAATCTCCTTAAATTCAATGTGATTCTATTATTCCGCCAAAATGGAATATGTTGTTGAGTACTTTTACTGTGTGTGCCCTCTATGAATGGTTTGGTGCTGGTGATGCTGCTGCTGCTGCTGCCAAACAATGTATCTTTGAAGATTAGAATCACATACTGATGTTGCTATGCATCTGTCCGGTAACTGTTTCTCATCACAATCAGGAAGAAGATGAAGAGAGAGCTTGTATTACACAGAATTTGAATAATCCTAAATGAAGACAATTACTATTCATCTTATATTCGTTTGGTGATGTGTGCACAGAGACATTGTTGATGCACTACTCTATTTTAAAATGCATTTGAACTGACTCGAGAGTCTACTACGATGTACTCTTGTGTATTAAATCTTTTTAAAGTTTGTCCTGTGCCCATAATATGTTGTACGTTTGCGACGACATCATCATTAAAAACTTTCTTCATTTCTTTGGCTTTACGTCGAGACGGGGCAATATAGTGAAAGAAGAAGAAGAAGACCTTTTCTCCCATTCTTAACGTTTATTTATTTTATTTCGAGACGACCGACAACGATGAGGATCACGGTGACGGCGATGACGATTACGCTAACAATCGCATGCCATATATGTTAACATACAGTGCTAAATAATGTGCCTGTAGTTGTGTTCGTTCTATTATTGCAAAAGATACTTAGCTAGTAACACAAATAGGTTATTAGAACTTTAAAACGGTGATTATGTGGAGTTTGCTTGTCTCGGCCGTTTTTTTCGCCCTGCATTTGTCGTATGTACTTAGTTGTAATTTCTAGCAGTTGACTGAATGCCTGTGACATCACCCGGGAATGTTACTTATCTTTTAAAGACCTCTCTCTACCTCTGCCTAGACCAGGCATGTATATATATAAGTGTACTTGTATGAATCTCGCTACTGCTGCCTTCAAGCCTATTCATCTGCAACAAAACCCGCGGTCGCCTACCATCCACACCGTACTTCATCAAGCAAAATGTATTCTTCTTCTTCGGTCCACAACATGTCAAAAGAACTAAACAATTGTATTTGTTAATCACCTCAAATGGTATCTCAGCATCAGCTTTTTCGCTTCCTACTTTCATTTGACCATTTTTATACCGTGCACTGCTGCTGGGCCATTCTTCGTTTTGTGTGTGTGTAGGCTTCACATTCTGACAGACATTTGAAACATCAACTGTCTTTCTGTGGCATTTAACCGACTTTTCTACACAAAAAAAAGAAGAGTGGCAGCTGAAGATTCTTACGAAAGTTCTTAAGTGAGATATCTTCGTACGTATATCTTTCCGGCATCCAAATACTATTTAGTTGCATTTAACAATAAAACAGCACCTTATCGGTTGCGGTGAGTGTTTCTCTTTGTGGAAGGAATGGTGTCTTGGAACACTTTTCAGATTTCTATTGTTAAGCGGCAAAAGTATAAATACATTCTTGGATGAGTGGTAAGAAATTTGCATTCAAACAAGAAGAAAAACAACAATAGTTTGCTTTATTTATGCGAGTGATGCCATTGTTGTCAGTGTTGGCAAGTGGTGAGTAGTTTCTACGTCAATATTTGACCTGGAGTATCCAATTCAGTGCATTTCATGCGATTAGAGAAAATTCACCAATTTGGTACCTTTTGTGCGGATAATATTTTTACACCTATAGGTGAATTGCACAATATCCGGAATGGTTTAGATAATATCAGTCAAAACAGTGAAAACGAATTATCCATACAGTGAATAATAATTTTTATTCAAATTGACAAAAAGCTCGGATAACAACCAATGGAAGGATGACTACATCGGACTGACACATCAACGCACTAAGCTACCGACTCACTGATATGCAGATACGTGTTTCAGAAGAGGAAAATATTTATATTTTATCACGGTATACAACACCTGCGAATGAATTACACCAGGTAAATGTATTGCATTTTAAACAATCGTGCGGTGTATTCCGAAGTGTTAATTCGCCGAATGGATAGAAAAAGTGCATTATCCTGCAACTGGTGTTTCAAGCAGCCAAATACTAGCAGCTAAATACGCAAACAAAACGGGATTTGTTGTTTGTTTACCTATAATGCGTGTTCGTCACCCTACACTCAATAGATACGCAAAAAAACGCGCCCAGTAGCAACATTGAGAACATTCCTAGTTGACCGGGAGTGACGCATAGTGGTTCGCGTCTCTGCATGCATAGAGGGTTTTAAATTAAGACGATTTCGTGCTTCCCCTGCATGGGCTCCAATCGCTGCCCCGAGTTCCGCGGGTTAAGGGACTGCTATCCTAAGTATACCGCCGTAGAACGCCCACTTCGATCGCTCTATACGTTACAGCAAGGGTGTCAAACTCGCGGCCCGTGGGCCGGATGCGGCACCAACGAAAATTGTTGTGACCCACGGCCCTTACCCGGCTAACATAATGCATTTCCTTACGCCAATGATATTACACGCCACCATTCATAAAATAAATCAATCCAATTTACTTTTTAAACGCATTGGATAAGGATAGTATCTAACTTTGGAGTGAAGAGGCGGTGCAAGGAAGCTTCATCTTATCCCAAACGTTAGCGACACACTCCAAACCTTTTTTGAAGGTGATTTTATCAAGGCGAAAGGATGACAAACTTCGGGATTGTGTTTAGCACCCCAAAATACATAAAGGTATACAAAAGTACTGTAAAATTTTCCGACTCAAAGCGCCAGGCTTTTGGATTAAAAATCATCTAGTATCGAAGCTTTTTCCATTGCCTGTAACAAAAGTAGTGAAATTGGAGGCGTAGCTCAACGAGATGTATTTGTCATAAATTTCAATATTTTTAAGGAGTTGTTAGAATTAGTAGCAAGCTAGTTTTGTGAGAAGGAAATGCATGGTAGCAAACTTGCATCGAACGACACCAGTTTATACTAACGAACCGTCAAGTAAGCCACATGAGAGTAGTCGACGCTCTATGCCCCACTAGGAGTTAGGTCAAATAATAGTAGTTCTGTGGGAGCGGCAATTGGAGCTGAGAATTAAACGCATTTTCTGACATGCAACTTGAACAAATCGAGTTTAGGTAGAGCGTATAAAAAATACGCAAAAAAAGCGCAAATCCTAAAGCTTGACACACACGGCAACCTTTTGGTCGCGAACAACCATCGAACCACGTTAAAACCAATAGAACATGCAGAAAAAAGGCACTCGTCATTTTCACTGATCTATTGATTGTCATGTGGCTCGATGGTGGGTCGCGACCAAAAGACGGCATGTGTGGGGGCCATAAGAAATAAATTTGAAACCAGCTATTTTGAAGTTTTAATTTTCTGCGGCCCTCATAAACTTAAAGACTTTTTCTAATGGTCCGCACTAGCATCCGAGTTTGACACGCTTGCGCTACAGAAATAAAGCCACTATTAGCCAAGACGCGAACCACGATGCATCGCCCGGTGAAATAGGAATATAGCCAACATTGTACCCGATAAACACCGATGAACAGTAAACAATGCAGTTTACTCATGCGTAGTTTAGACCAGTTTTGGGGAGGGGGGTTAGCTCAGTGCGTTGAGGTGTATGCTACCGGTTAGCGACGGGTTCGAATCCCGTCGTGGCCATAGGCCACAGGGTCCTCCCCTGTGGTGTGGGACGTAACAATAATCACAACCTTTCCCGCCTTGTCGCAGCTAAATGGGCAGAAGGTGCGTGCTGGCAACACTCTTCATCCGAAACCAGTTTATGCTAACGAAACGTCAACTCAGCGATTTGGGATTGGTTGATGTGCTAAGCTTCACTAGGGGTTATTGCAATTATTGTAGTATGAGGATGTAATTCGAAAAGGAACATATACGTTCACAAATTCAGAGTAAGAGTAAGGCGCGCCGCATATTGCTCCTGTCAGCGCATATTGAATCCAACACAAATCATCATCCATGCCACGGATGAATTTGCATCGTGGCTTCTCCTTGACCTTGAGTCGGGATCTGAGGAGGACGATGTTGCTAATTTATTAGCAAACATAAAAAATAAAAGTAAAGAGAATGTGTATTTACACCAAAAAAAATACCCATAGTGGATACGGATACAAACTGGTGTAAAAAGAATCCTGACGATGTTTTTAGGAAAACTTTTCGTCTAAGTAGAGACCAAATTAAAGAAATACACGATTTAATAAAAGACTATAACAAGGGAAGAATGCAACGCTCGAAAGCGAGGGAAAACTATGTGAATGTCTCAGGTATGTGTAATGTTTGAAGACATCCGCGCATATATTTTCTTTCCGTTTTTTTATTGTTTTTTTGTTTTAAATTAGTTTGCCGCCATGGCATTCGTCAATTTGGCTACAGTTATTGCACATAATTAAATTAAAAATAATTATATAATTTATTTTCACTTCTATTTTTATGTTATGTACGTAAAAGAATTAAATAGACTAATTCTAATCACTCATCTCAGTCGCTATCGTGTAATCATATAGAATGCTTTAGTATTGTTCTAATACTAACTTCAGAAAGATGTTGCACTCTGATTTGCGGTGGAAGATGACGAACAAATTCTGCTAAGTATGTAGAAGAATCCTTTTAACACCTCCTAAATGGAGTTCATCTCCTATATTTTTCTAAATTTCGTCTTGAAATCGAATTTTGTCCGCATGTAATCCGGATGGTCCATCCTGTGCAAAACTGAATTTTTTTTCCACGAAAGTAATTATTTTTCATTATCGAATTCCATCTTGCACGAAACGTAAACAAAATACCAGTGCGAAGCGAACTGTCGATGCTCAAAACAAAACAAACGACTGACCCACGCACACGAAACTGTCCAACCAGGAAAACAATCCCACGCATGGGTGTTGACAGTTGACTGCGTGGGCTAGGTCCAATATGCGAAACAGTGAAACACAAAATGACCCACGCTTAGCTTAGGTCAGGGTTGTGCGTGGGCTGGGACCTATATGCGGCACGGCTAATCTCACGCTCTCATACTACTTCATTCAACCGTTGCAATGATAACATGAGAATATAAATTATATTTGCGGTTGCATTCAATGCAGTTTGTGGCCTGCTAGAGGTACAGCGTACAGCACATCCTAGTTCTTAATTAACACACTTGTCCACTACAGTTATGAAGAATGACAATCTCCCGCTGCAGAGTTATTTCGATCATGTTCTATGCCTCCTCACACCTCACGCTCACAAACTTTCCGTGTTCAGCCGTGTCCGAAGAAAGTATCATTAAATCCCACATCTTCAAGAGAAGAAGCACTTGGGCACCTATCAGTAGACTAATAGCTCTCCATTAAAATAAGCTGGCAGTCATAATTCACAATCTCGCAGTCTTATTCAGATAAACTTGTTTCGAAAAATATGAACGTAAACATCATCACGGAATGCAACTTGAATGTTGCAAAGATACATCCAAACGAGTGCGCATCAGGCTTCAAGGCTCTCTGCTGGATCTATGCTAAATAAATTTTAAATAACCTCAAACCGATCTTGCAGCACTTCCTACGAACGGACGCGATGGAACACACACACAACACATTGAATATCTTTATCAATTTCTCAAAATCAACAGGCAACAAATAAAATCCGTTGCAACAATGCAAAGAGATATTGCGAAAATCGTCTCCTATTATTCTTGACTGTTTAATGATGGAACATGATTGCCATTTAATTCGCCATACTTTCTACCTATGCTCAATTCCGGGACACAATTGAGATGATCTCTTGTCCGTTCTCTGGAGACTTTGGAGACATTTGAAACGAATGGAAAATTGTACGGACAGAAGATATATCTGTGGCGATTAATAGGCCACACGTTTATCGAGGTGCAAAAATCTATCTTTATAAAATGGCTCTCGTCAAAGAACGTACTAATCATATGAAATCCGAATAGCTCGCGTCTTTTATTCATAACTGATACGAGTATCGCATTCGTACGTATCGCGGAAAAATGAAAGCAAAATAAATTGGGGATAGCGATAAAGCTACTTAAATCCGAGCTGAGAAGACTCTAACCACCATCGCACTACAACAAGCACCATCAAGTTCAATTTTTTATGCTTTCACCATAAAATGATCGCACATTTGGATTATCGAGACTTACGCATGAACAGATACTCGGCTTAACTGACTAAATGATTCGATTTTATGGTTAGGGTAATATAAATTAACAGGATTTATGTGGACACTTGTTAAAATTTGAACATTAGTTGCCTGAATGTGGATTTAATGGAACCTGTTTTGGCTGTTCGAATCAGATGGGGCTGGTGTGCGAAAGATTTATAAAAGTATCTTTTGTGGACATTGTGGAGGACAATGAGGTCGACGAGGAAGACCACGAAGACCTGGTGACATTTGAATGTATGAATGGGAAAGAGAAAAAGCAATATGTCGAAAGTAGTCAATTTTATCTGTGTTCCTATTACTGTAGCTTCTTTTAAGTGGTATCATTTAAGTTTGTTGATCGGATACAATGCTTGATTTAAAGTTTTTTTTTAGTTAATAAAATGACTCTAAATTGATTAGATTGTGATATTAAGAAACCGAACATCCTCGATAGTTCGCAATACTCAAAAATGTATGTTAAATTCTGATGTGCATCGGCTATGTCGAAAGTTGTTATTCACTAGCTCTGCGGAGCGTATAACCTTCACGAGTTCTTCCAATTCGATATGTCGATCATGTATAATGGAGTGCGACCGATTGATGCGGCCCTTGCTGCGACTTATGTTGTAATGTTTTTCGCAAATTTTCTCAGCTTTCGTCCCATGTTCGCGAAGGATACAGAGATTTTTTTTTCCTGTATTTTTTCACATTTGCGAAATTTTCATGCGGTAGACCCTTGTATAGTAGTGAGTTCGCGGAAATTGATTGGCAACCAGAATTATCTATTATCTAATATATATAAAAATCAATATCTTTTTTGTTTGTCAGGACTGGGCGCCTAAATTACTGAACCGATTTAGATGAACATTTCACAGTTTGTTCCTGTTAGCTCTGCGAGTGTCTTAATGGCGGTTTCCGAAAAACATTCAGTAAGAATTATAGACTACAAAACGCCAGAAGTTTCGTCTTTGTCGATGTTTTCCACGACTGTAGATACACTATAAGTAAACACGTGTGTTGGGTTTAGGAAGATAGATAGATAGATAAAGGAGGTGGGTCGGTATTGGAACCACAAACACTGCGACCTTGAGGTCTATTGTGCTATTGCCCTTTCTATCGAGAAGCAGGCAAAATCGAAAGATTCAGCCGACTCTTCTCGATAAATTGCCTGATCTGGCAAGGTTTTAGAGAAGAGATGTTCTCTGCCAAGGGAAATGTTATGCCGAAGCATTCGGTACGCTTTTGAGCAAGCCTTTCGCACTCGCAAAGGATGTGCTGTGAGGTTTCATTATCGGCCTCGCAAAAGCGCCAGCTAGCGTCTGATACATATTGCATGGTTTTAGGGTTGACCCTTCAGGCGCGAGTGCCCCGTTAAAATTCCACAAATTATTCTGACGCCGTTCTTGCTCAACCGCAGCAATTCCAAGGTACGAACGCGTGAGTGGCCGGAAATAAACAGCTTGGCCTGCCTTAAGCTGTGAGTTCCAAGGCCGCGACTGAGCGACTTGGGTTTGCGACTGTGAAAAAACTTCCATAACGGATCACTACTCGTGTGTATTTTATGTGGAAGTACAGTCCTCTACCTACAGTTTACATTCTACGATCCCCTAAACTTAAAAATACACACGAATAGTATTCCGTTGTGGTAGTTTTTTTCACAGTCGCAAACGCAAATCGCTCAGTCGCTGCCTTGGAACTCACACTTTTAGGCTTGGGGGGTTGTCTTCCATTGGGATGAAGCACGTGTGCTCTCCCAGTCTCTTATGTTGTTTCTGTTGTGGTATCCCGAAAAACGGTTCTGATACCCAATAAAGTGTGAGTTTGTTCATTGAACCCACATTATGGAGGACTTCTTGACAAGTCAGTACCAGCTTAGAATTGATAGTGAAATTAGTAAGCGCTTTGATAGCTGCCCGACTGTCGGTAAATATTGCTATGTCCCTGTTAAAATAGCCGGCGGTTTGGCACAGTCTAGCACAAACTTCGATGGCGTATATTTCCGCTTGGAATACGGACGGCATTTTACCCATTGGAATGGAGGTTCTGTGCTCAGGACCGACAATGCCTGCGCCTGAACCCTCTTCCGTTTTGGAGCCGTCTGTAAACCATTTGATTGTGCTGGGTCGGAGAGAGGCTAGTTTGGCGCCTGGGCCATAAAGCTGTGGGCTGTGCGTCAACGCAGGTAAGACTGAATTGATGTTATTTAGGTACCACAAAAACCGAAGTAGCGCATTTTACCCTCTGTAACGCACGGGTTGGTGGGCATCCGAAGATGTCCATGGGGACGAAGCCTCAGGTAGCATAATGACCGTGAAAATCGGGCCGTGCCATCTGGCGAAGAAAAAGGCCCCGCAACGAACTAAGCAGCGGCCTATGCTTGCTGTAGCTCAGTTCGGGAGACGTGGACGGGGTTTTCGCCGCTCGTTGCCCCTGTCTTTTTCGTATTAACAAAAATTCATAGGCCTGTGGAAGACAACAAAAAGAGGAGAGGAAAAATAAAAGTGGGACGAGAAGGATGGAATGGTTGGCGAACGTCTCAGTTGCCTTCGCACTCACATCGGGGTATAGCAGGACCGTCGGCCTCTGGTTTCGTACCACCGACAGATCCCTACTCATCAGGTGCGGCCTTCGATCTTTCTACCAGACCAGAATGTGGTTCATTACACCTTGCTAAACTGAACCGACAGCCACTCCAATTATCGCCCAACGGAAAGTATATTATACACGAAGCTCAGCTGGAAGTTAAACATAGAAGAACGGATGAAGAAGGCCGGCATAGTTTTCTATGTCTGTAAAAAAGCTCTCGAAAGAAGGTGGTGCCTTGAGCAAAATATGGATTTACACAGCAGTAGCTCATCCATTCCTTACATATGGGTCGTTAGTTTGATGACCAGAATACAATGTAGCGAAACTAGCAGGTCAGGGTGCAGAGAATGGCATGTCTCGACATTCTAAACCAGTTACCAAGAGATGTGGCCCGGGTTAAATCCGACTTCACCGTGCCCAAACTGAGGTTTGGTAAAAACTTCTCTGCCGGATTCGCCGCCATGGCTGAATGGGGGGAGACGAGGTGGATACCCATTGCCTACACCCTACAGTATGGAAAAGAAAAACGACAAAACTAGTCGCGCTCCTCATCTAATTTTTACTAGACTATAAATCTCTTCTATGATTAACTCACGAAAAAATTAAATCACGATTTACACTGACCAAAGAAAACCAATTACCATTTTTTCACTCTATCGAACACTGAAATCTCAATTTCATTGACAAAACATAACCAAAGATGCAATTTTTTTTCTCTGCTGTTCAGATAAATTAGCATTTTATGGTCAAATTACAGTTGGCTTTGTATATCTAAAATTCTACTCAATCTTATTTTATTGAACTTAGCAAAATAAGAACCGTAACGTTCTTTTTTTTTCGTTAAATTAATTTCAATTTTGTTGTCGATCAAATCAAAGCTCACATGCAAACTGGACGACGAATATGTTTCTTAAGTCAAAATTGACTACCGAACTAAGATTGAGGTATTGTATAAAAAAAAATTTGCACCAGTTTACTACTATTGATCTTAGTCACGCTCACGATTCTTCAGACTATTACGAGCATGAGTTCATCAAAATACATTTTTATTACATTTCGTATTGAAATTAATATCTTGAAAGCCCGCTCAACGGAGAGACATCCGAAAAAAAAAACAGATACTCAATCTGATCCCGAGTACCGTTCCCGAGGAAAAGAACATACAAACATTTCATGTATTTGTTCCTGCATTTGGTTGATCCAAGAGATACAAATGTTCGCTGCTTAAGTGGGCTGGAAAAAAATAATGATATAATACCCAACAAACCGTAATACACATTCGTTTTTTCATAATTTTCACTTGTAGATTTTGAGAAAAAAATGAACGCGAAAGATGTAAAGAGAGAATTAGAGACGCTTGGACTACTATACTATCTAGAACTGTTCTTTCTGCAAATATTTAATAAGAGCTTATTCACCAAATTAAGGAATAATTAATCTAAAAAAAATTATTAGCAGCATTTATTGGACTTCATCGGTTGCTTCCGTCAAGCAGCTTTCGTCGCTGAAAGACGGAAATGCTCACTTTTTCTTTTTACATAATTCGAATGATTTGCGCATTTGATGGTCGCCCGAGGCTACCATAGGTAAATATAATTTTTTAGAGGCTTCTCTCAAGCTGCGTTTCTTGTTAGGTTTTACTGTAGTACACTAGGTGCCACACAATTAAATAATGCAGATGATGCCTTAAGGGGCCCATTCAGTTACAGTTTAACTGAGTTCGGGGCTTATGATGTAGAACTGTAGGTCAAAACATTAAACTATCGCAAATAGTAACGACTATCGCCTGCAAAATGTGTCCACAACAGACAATGGACCATCATTTGCCAACTCATTCCCTCAGTTCGTGATGTTCAGTCTGGATGACTGTGCTCAGGCAAAAACTGGCTAAAAGAGACGAAATATCCTTGCCCTGTGGCTATTAAAACAAACACTGATATGTCAGGCACGTGAACTGCAGTCGAACTATAAGTGCGCCTTGAGGCGGGGACGTCAAAGATCTTGGACTGTCAACAGTACAATATCCCCAAAATCAATATCAATCAATATCCTCAGGTTAACTGTACCTAAGTGAATGGGTCCTTTAAATGATGTCGTCATAGATATTGACTGAACGATGTCAATCGATGTCGCTGATGATAATGTTGATATCAGCTGCTAGTGACTGAACCTTATCACTCAATATCACTGACGTTTTCATTTAGCTGTGGCTGATTCGTCCTTCGACTGTGTGCTGAAGGAGCATTGATAGGCACACCTGCTGAATACGATGAGTTGGGCATTAATGAAACAGTTTGGCGTAAAGTCGGCGATATACATAGCTAGCAATGTATAGGACGGCTGCACCAGTTGAGATGGAGATCAGATGTCTTACGGGATTTCGGCAACTTACCAGAAGTTAGGTGATTCGTTGTTCTCGGTTGGAGAGCAGGTTGCCGAATCACTGAACTCGGTTGAGTTAGTAAACACATCAGGGGAATCAATATTTGATTCTAGAGGTTGATTTGCGTGCGAAAACGATGTTGAACTAGAAATCGATGATGCTGATCATGAAAGCGATGATAGTGGGGATGCCAAAAGATCAGAATCATCTGTAAGGTAGGCTGGCTACAATATCTCGATAGAAATGTTAATACTTTTGCAATTGATATTGACAGAATTAACTGAAGACGATAAACGATCGATGATAGGATGAAACGCAGTATATCGTTGCGTTAGTGACTTCATAACGAAGTCAACCCTAACGAACATGAGTTAAGTTGTTTGTGGGTAAACGTCGTCCTGTTGGTTCGATGAGGAATAGATCTCCAGCGTCTCTCATGGGCTCGATTGTACTCGCCGGTGTTTTGGTCGGCAATCCATACTTCTAGTAATCGCAGAGTTGTGTCAAAAGTTAGTTCAGCTGGGGAGGTGTTAAGACCATGCTGGAAACCGTTTTTCAGTTCTAGGAGCACATTTGGAAGGATGTCGACCCACTGGATGCTATCATCGGGGCACATGATAGCCGCTATTAGAGTGCACTGCCAACATTCAGACTTGATCGATCGCATTTGAAGCTGGATGCTACGGAGTGGTGCGAGCCCGTTTGCACTCGTGGAGTTTATCTAATCCTTTGAGCAAGACTGACTCAAACTGAAGGCCTTGGTCGGTGGTGATGACTAAAGGTGCCCTTAGTCCGAACGCCAGTTGTTGTAGTATGCGCTAGCAACTGTCCCAGCTTCAGATGTTTGATCCGAGATCGGTACGGCTTCGGGACAGCGGGAAAACCTGTCCAGAATGATCAGGCAGTACTTGAATCCTCGGGTAAGAACGGTTAAAGGCTGTTTTTATTGTGCCTTCCAACTTTCGAACGTTGACAGCGAATACAAGTGCGACACCATAGTCCACGTCTCTATGCATATTGGCGTAAACAAATTTCTTTTTAATTGCATGGGGCGACCGGTATCCTTGGTCTGTTCATCTGCCAGAAGCTGAGAGTCAATATCCGATGGTGAAAATATCGATTCGAGTCTGAATAAAGAATCTGCAACGATGTTCGACTCGCCAGAAATGTTTTCAATTCAGGTTGTAAATTGAAAAATGACTGAAAGTTGTCTGCTTTGGGTGTGCTAATGATTTTTGGTCGGTTTTGACCAGAAAGTCAGTGCCTTCGAAGATGTGACGGACACTGGAGTAGACAGCAGGTAGCTCACGGTTGTATTTACTGTATTACTTTTCAGCTCCAACGACTTACGTTGGAAGTAAGCTAGAGGTAGTCATTTATCAGCTTGTTTTTGTTCCAACACTGCTCCTGTTGCTACGTTAGATGCGTCTCGTTACAAGGGCTAGAGGTGTGTCTGGTTGAAAATGGACGATCAATGTTGCTTTGACTATCGACTTCTTGCATCAATGGAGTGCTTCGTTGGCTTCAGTTTGCTTTTGGATTGGCATAGCAATTTGTTTAAAGGTGTTGCCCTAAGCATGAACCGGCGGGAGCAGTTCAAGGTTTCTGGAAATCTTCGGAGTTTTTGACGGTAACAGCACGTTTGCAGTTCCTGATCACTACACCGCGAGTGAAATTCCAAACTGCTTGACGTTGTATTCAAGGTATTCGACTTCGTCAATGTCGAATATGCGTTTGGCTACATGCAACGATATTAAGCAATTCTCACTGTCCAGCGTGTAGACCAACGTGTTGTATGCTAGATGGTAAATTCAAGTTGCGCAGTGAGAATATCGCTTATTATCTTACACAATATACTGAAAAAAATCAAACAACACAAAGGATCTTCACGCAAAAACTTAAAAACTTATTTGGCCCTACCGTGGCGTTTTGCAACAAAAGAACTACTGTCGGGCCATTGCACCTTCCTTAAAAAAATCGAAATGTACAAAACCGCCTTCAGCACAGTTACAATCTGCCCAAATAGTAATTTGACTGTGAAATTCCGTCATTTTGACCATGACTCTCACTCTAAGGCATTTTCGCATAGGTACAACATGCATGAATAGCTTGAATATCTGACGAAACTTTAATTAGATAGATCGTGTTTACATGCGAACAATATACTTGTACAGGACCAAAAAAAATCGCACTATCGCACCTCGTTGATTTTTATCGGGTTATTAAATAAAGTATTAGAACATTCTTCTGCAATGTCCATTGTTAGTATTCTTGTTAGCGAAGCTACGTTACGGAATGATTGTGCATATTTTTTTTTTCGGTAAGATACAGAGAGCTTTGGGTCTATCAATAGTACGTGCGAACATACTGTTGTATAGACATACAATAATTTCTTTTTCGACGTCATTGCAACAAAGGTCGTTGATCAATTTTGCTATTACTACGGCTCGGCGCGATGTGTTGTTTAGATATTATTAGTGCCGCTAGTCAGTGAGTGAATGACTCTGGAGTGACTTAACATGAATGCGGAGATATGAGAAAGCATCTAAAAGTGCTTCTTTATATTGAACTTACGTGAAATTTGTTCAGAATATTGTATTGCGAATGAAATGAATATCTAATAGTGATTAGAGCTCGTTGACCTCCAGGCACCGCGGCATGCGTGACCATGGGATCAGTGTTGGGTATCTTTGCTTTTGTTAGTTCTAAATTGAACAAGAAGCTCTCGTATTGTAATAATTTATGCCAACTGTGCCGATATATTTCATGGACGATTTGTTTCCTTTCTATGTTATCGGCTCACATCAATTTGAAAACGAGATTCCGACCAACAGTTCGCTCGCTGTGTATCCCCCTTTGAGGCATCGCCAAGCATATTTGTCTGCATAAGAGCGTACCATGCCCGAACGACATGTGGAAAACAGCCTAGAAAATAATCTCTAACTACCATTCTCAACAATACGCAGATATCATCAATGATTCCTTTGTTCAGTGTGTCCTCCGTAACCAATTAGGATTTCACAACTGAATCATTTTCCTGTTGATAAGCTACCATATTTGCCCTGTTCTAGATGTGAAACCCGAACCTCGGAACGTAACGAATTCGGAATGTAGCTCCGATTTACTCGGGAATACAATAGGCAAGCAAGCAAGCTTTGCTTGCATGGTACACTCACAGACGCCCGCTCCTCAAGGGTATACGAAAGGAATCTTGTTTAGAAAATGCAAGATTTCCAAAGCTATTTAACGAAATCTACCATGGTCATCAATCTTTATGTTTCCCCGAGCGACAATAAAAATAATAAATCGCTAACTAGTAGCGTAGCTAACTAGCTACGCATAGTCTTTGTGGACTATCTATTCGAAAATCTTACAGAACGGCTTATTACATAAAACTTGATGGGATCCAAGACGACGACGGTTGTGCGACATTCAGCCTTGACTTGTAGGAACAGCCCGAGACATGATTGACCTCTCCTGTGCCCAGTGTGTAGTAGGCATTTCCAGTTTTCTATTACGCATTCAGAGAATTATACAGGAAGAGGCAATCTTCTTACGGGTCGAGACAAGTAGTATGTGTCTTCTGCCCACCTCTTGCGGAGATATCACGGCAATACTAAACAGCTTTCTAATTATAGTCGAATGTATCGGGTAAGAAAATTTGTTCGTTTCGAAACTATAAAATAAAACATTTGCTGAACAACATATTTCTAGGAAGCAGCACGCCTGTCCATCGTCGTCGTCTGTCGATGAGGATGAGAGTAGTGAATCGTACTACGACTATTTACTACTATTCTCAGTCGCCTTTTATCGTTTGAATTCCCCCGTATAGGGCCTAAAACAGGCAAGTCTTCATTTCCCTTAGTTCCTGCTTTGATTTCTGTGGTCATATCATTTTGCATTTTTTTTATACATTTATTTATTTAAGATGCTTGTGTACATAGTTTCTGCAATTGCAACACGCGCTCAGCTACTTTCATTGCATTTCCTTGCACATATCCAACAGTCGTTCCCGTCCGGTTCTCTCTCTCTCTAAGGGACAGTGAAAATTGTCAATCAGTGTTTTATATCGAAATGGTTAATTTGCATTCGTTCGGAAAATTGTCTTGGATTCTGTCTTGGAGATGAAATTCCGCAAACAAGTACAAGAGAATACAAACTGTCGCTGACTTTTGCAGAAGATTTGTTACTTGTTGTTGTATTACCTGTTTTGTTTTCATCCTGCTTGTTCCCGGTCTTTTTTCACTCCTTTTGCTATGTCCCCGCGCGCAATCTTATTTAGAATATCTAGTCCTCAATGTTCTCGACTAAATGCCGGATGAAGTAGAATAAATTTCTAATAAGGCGTAGGATGATACTGCTTTTGAGCATGTGCATGTTATAGGCATATTGTTCAGTTGTGAAAGATGTTTAGCAGATTGTCTTTTGGTTTATTATTAAATGTTTAAATGGTCGAATGGGTAATGTCAAGGAAGTTAGGTACATGCTATAAGAGTGTTTCCGTGTTGTTCAGATGAGTGTCATCGACCGAACATTTAGCAGGAAGCAAATACAGTAGATTTAGTTGAAAAGGAATTAGAAAGCAACGGGCGCAAGGTTATTTTAGGTTACTGGATAGTTGGATCTTTAACTTATGTTACCGGAGAAGGTCCTTTATAATTTTCTAATTATTACATACAAAACACAAACATCGATTAAATTAACAGCAGTAGATGCTTTCCCTTTGCTACATAGCTAAAGCGTGCTTCTCCTGTATTAACTCCAAGGCACTGTCTTCTTTCGGTGCATGATTTCCCTGTAGGATGATCAGAATCAAGTCAATTTGAAGTCTTAAACGCGACTACTTTTTATGTTCAGAAAAATGTATAACAAACGAGGAAGATCGAGTCCTACTCTTCGTCTATTTAATTATGGGGTCCTATCAGAGCCGTTCCACACAGTAAAAAATATTTGGCTCCTTTTAACGCGAGCCTGGATAATGCATTTTTTCTATCCAATCGGTGAATTAATACTCCTGGAATACACCGCACGATTGGTGTTTAAAATATAATACCTCCACTTGTGGTTAAAAATACATGGCCAGAATCGAAAAAATCCAACCGGAATTATTAATCCAATGCCTGATATAAATATTTATGTATGTACATATATCATATTAGATCTACTCCTCAAAACACGTATCTGCATATAAGTGAGTCGGTAGCGTAGCGTCTATTTGATTATGGGGTCCTGTGATAGCCCTTCCACACAGTAAAAAATATTTGGCTTTTTTAACGCGAGGCTGGATTATGCATTGTTTCTATCCAATCGGTGAATTAATACTCCTGGAATACACGGCACGATTGGTGTTTAAAATATAATACCTGTACTTGTGGTTAAAAATACATGGCCAGAATCAGCTGCCTACGTCAATTGGTTCAAGAGTTATAGACAAAAACCCTGAAAAGTAAGGTAATGCGGGCTCTTTGTAAAAAAAAAAGTACCGTTATCTTCAAACTGATCAATCTCATTTTTATAGGAAAGCACAAAATGACCCTTTTAAGTCATCTGCCAAAATTAAATTTTTCACGTTTATTCAATCGGGAGTTGTACTAGATACATTTAATTATTTTGAATATGTAGGGGAGTCAGGCGCTTTCTTAGTCCGATAACGCTCATTTCCAATACCAACCAACAAGATCATACTACAGACATTTGACGAAAGTTTCAAGCCTCTAGCTTTATTCTATCGAAAGTTATCGTGCAAACTGACAGAAAGACGGACAGACAGACATGGTTCAATTGAATCAGGAGGTGACTCTTATCCTTTATATATACATTGCCATACCTCAGGAGCCTCCTTTAAGGTGTTACATATTCTCGTCGTGACGAAAACAATATGCCCTATACTTATAAAGTTTAGGGTATAAAAGCGGAATACAACACAAAAGTTGGAGTGGTCGAGCTACCTCCCCGATAGACTAAAGGTAGCTCCTGATGAGTGTGGTCAATCGGTGGACGAAACCAGTCGGCTCAGCTGCGATTGGCTTTGTATGCTGATCATTTTTGGTGGAGTGCATTGCCAACCCAATCTTGTTATATTGATTTGGTAGTGATACGCTTTTTTTTTAATGTGAATTGTGGTCTTAGTGTTGAGATCCTTGGGTCAAAGCTGAGATTATTGAGTACATCTTCGTTCGTCGATTACCGTAACATTTTCCTCGATTTGAATTCTCTACATTGACGGGACACTTTATTTAAAGCTTCCTGAGCTTCTTCCGAGAATTTTTCAATCAGGTGAATACAATTTCGGATTATTTTCTCACCATGAATGAGTACTTTATGTACTGTTACTAGTATATAGTATCACCCATAGTGTTTTTTTTTTATAAATGTCTGCAATTTCACAAGCAAATGTTTTAACATTTTTATCGCAAATCGAGCCCGCTTATATTGAAACGATTGCTGAATTTTCAATTTTCTTTCTTCCTGTTGATTCCTGTGCTCTTCTGTACTTGCTGATCACTTTTTGAAGTCTCGTGTATGCGATATATAGCAGGCACTCGAAAAAGCGAATTTTGACGTGAGGAGGAGAAATACGAAACGTGTAATGCTCTGCATTATTAAGTCTCGATTCAAACTAGCGCAAATTGTTGTCGTAGCTCCGCACACGTAGCAGCGCAGGGATGAACTCGTGTAAGTCACCGCGTTTATCGTTTTCTCATCGATCATCATCATGTGCAGTTCGTGCTCTATTTCAAAAAATGTATCGAAGGGGGTCGTAGGTTTTCCCAAACAATCTATGAGTCCTCGGTGTCGATTTATCTGCTGGGTACTAGTGTGGTGAGGTGCAATGTGTTAATTGCCTTTACCCGTCGCGTCAACATCTCTAGCATTTCTATGGCTTGTTGACGTTTCGATAGCATATCCTCCTTTTGTGGAAGTGCATAATGATAAATTATTATAATCAAATAGCTGCTCTGACACGTGGTATAATGGGCGGTCTAATGCACGGTCTAATGCGTGGTCTAATAGACGGCCTAATGAGCGGTGTAATAGACGGTCAAACGGCTGGACGGTTTAGCGTGTATAAACAGCATAACATAACATTTAGCGAGCGCCTTGATGGCTACCTACTCAATTGCCCTAACCCCTTGAGGGGCATAGCGCGTCAACTGTTCCATGTGGCCCACTTGACGTTTCGTTGGCATAAATTGGTTTCGGAGAATGCAGTTGCCAGCATGCACCTCCTACCTGATGGCTACCTGGCTGTCAGGGAAGACTGGTATGGAGCCAGCAATAACCAGCAGCCTGGCAAAGATAAGTAGTGCAAGCCTCAATTGCGTGTATTTCTGCTGGGAAAACCGTTAAAAATCTTCCCATAGCAATAAAGAGTTGCTGGTTGGGACCAACAATGCCCACCCCTGTGGTCTCTTCTGTCTAAAGCGCGGTTCACACGCTACGGCTTATCAGTCTTTTTGCATTCAACGATATCGTTGTCAATACCGTTGTCATTATCGTTGTCAATCACATCGGAGCGTTTTGCGTCTACACGCTTCGATAGGATGACAACGGTAATGACAACGATATCATTACCATTTATGGATCCGTCTTCGACACTGTACTATACCTACTTGTGATATTTAACTTCCTATATGGGAGCATGTTAGCTACGGTTTGTCGTTTTGTTTTCTATTCTTCCTACTTTTGATGTCTTTACAAGTTTCTACCGTAGACAATGTTGTTTTAGTTTTTAAGGGAAATCTTCAATTCGGCAGAACGTCAAATTTTCGTCCACAGGCTCCGATGTGATTGACAACGATATGCATTCGTGCCTAATTTCTAAACCAACGAATCGTCTTAATCGAAAGTTTAATTTTAAATTGATAGATCAATCTCTACTGTCCTATATTTCCGGCAATCGATCAACGACTGTCGATAACCAAATATGCCTCGTCTAGTTCAAAATCGTGTTACTTTTACTTACATACTTTGACGTTACATGAAAAATCTTTGACAAAATTCGATGTCTTACCTGTAAGAAAATGAAAAAAAGAATTAAATTAATAATGCAATCATTTAGGTACACAGTGATAAACATACACTCATAAACTCATAAACGCCCCATAATAAATCCAAACCATAATGACTTTGCAAAATACCCCAGAGAAACGATCGATCACGCGGCCTATTCGGACGACCTGATCAGGCGACCGAACAGTTTCGTTCAGACTGTCATGAAAGCACATATAAAAGTCATCAAATCAACAAAATGTTCCTCAACAACTCTTCCATTCAATTTAGTTTAAATGGCCATGATTGATTGAACGATTCCGAAGATGTTCTGGTTATTTTGAAAATATTGAAAGGTCAGAGGCCACGCCACGTCTATACACGCACTGTTTATGCTAGTCCTGGAATTTGAAATATTGTTGACATGACCCAAATATAGATAGTTGATATTCTTGAAAAGATATCCGCTGCAAATTTAGATCTATTCCATCGGAAATGGGCGTTTATTTTGAATCAAAGTTTCTATGGTCACAAAACGGGGCTCTTTATCTAATGCTTTCAAATCATTTCGATTTCATAATATCTGATTGATTGCAAAATTATGTCGCTATTTATACGCTATTCAGCTACTTATCGAAAGCGAGAATCCGGCAATCTTTGGACGCTTCAGAAGTATGTATTCAATTGAATCGAATCGCCTCCAAATCATTCAAGAATCGTGCAATAACACCATTGACAGTGAAATGTGGGACATGTCAAACACGACTCAGCATGACACGACGACCAGCAAAGAATAGAAATTAAAAATAGGCAGCTTGTTTCTTTTTTTTTTTTTTCAAAACTCAAAATAGATACAATGAGATATATCGTTGTTCCGAGCTTCGAGGTAAGATGCCGTGTTACGAGAAGTGATCTATTGAATTCTATTTGTGGTTCTCTCTTGTATCATACACTGACTTTTATCACTTTATTAACGCTTTTATACAGATATAAAAAAGTTTGCGGATCTACACTTTAAGATGCTGATGTTTGTGCAGATTCTACCAAGAAATACTTGGCGTTCTTGCGCAACTATTTTACAGTCGATTCCAAGACCCGCCGTCAAATGTAACCACAAAAATTGATCAATTCATTATTACGCTTCATGGGAAAATGGTTGGGAGTTAAGTACTACATATTTGGAATTGTGGCTGTTGTTGATTTTCAGAAGATAGTAATGTTTGCAAATTGAACGTCGTGAACCTCGTGAACTATATTCTAGAATCTTGATATGGGAGCTACAGAACGCTCGGTTAATAGACACTTCGAAAGGTCACAATTTTGATTGATTGTACGATTATTGTGGCATTGTGGTAGTTGTGGTATGAAGAATTGGTAAAAATATCAGATGTCAGTGGTAATTATAGGAAGATTTTTTACAGTTTGACTGTCGTTTTGCACTATTTTGTGATGTAGGTAATATTTTTTATGTATGTTTTTTTTTCATCACCAAAGAACTCAAAATGGCATCAGTCCTGGCCAAAGGACTCAAAATGCCTTCAATAGTACTCCAGTGCATTGCTCTCATCTTCCTGAATCAGCAGATATTCATATCTACTAGGTTTGTTTTCTGTTTCATTTTATGATCAAGAGAGTCCTTTTGCTTTGACGCACACATGCGGCACCGTGTGGTCCTTGTAAAAACGCAAGGAAGTTACATACCGAATTTTGTTCAAATCGGACCACTTGAATGCCTGGATAAATGATCTTTGAAAAGACTTAAGCGATTAACTCCGCTTTGAATACAAGAGAATATACCACTAGTCTAATCGATAACCGAAAATGCTTCCACTGACCCGTGATTAGGGTCACAAAAGGAACGTATATATCGAATTCGGTTAAAATCGGACCACGCGAAGTGCCCGGACAAACGCACAGCATGCATCGGACTATTCGTACAATACATGCCCGTCCATTATATGGGACGGGCCGAAAATGTGCCTTGTTCCGTAATCCTAGTATCCTTTTGGGTCAGAGAGCTCATGGAAAGAATTTACAGAGCTTCCTGAATAAAAGTTCTTCTGATTGTCAGACAGAGATTGTCGAAACGCGATTGTCAGAAAATCTCTGGCTATACCATAGAGAAACCAAAACATTAGTTTTTAATTATTGGATGATGCATATGTTTTATCAAAACACGCATTGGGAGCAGCACCGGCATCGCACCCGAACGATTAGATTTCCTACTTCCCGTTTCTCAGTTTCAATTTACTTTCCCCTGCAATTGCACCGCACTTACAATGCGATTGTTTACACATGTCTCCACCGAGTCCAAGCCGTTCCGTCTCAAGTGAAACCACACATTAAACGGAGACGAAGCCATCTTCAGCCCGTATCGTGTGTAATCTGACTCGGTGCGTATGTGACGACTCGGTCTCGGCGCAAAGATTTGCGGAATATTGTACTGCCTTAGTGTCATCATACACTGTCGAACTCGGACTCAAACACGAACCTAGTACAAGTGGACCGGTTTTCGTCACATCTATGTCAAGTGTGTATGTTTGTCAGAGGACATTTGTACCAGGTTCGTGTTCGAGTTCGACAGTGAAGGGTGACATTTTGGGTTGTTGGATTCGGCCATGACTTAGCGCCCGACCCTTGGGCGTGATAAAAGCGTACTAGATAGTGCTTAGCGCAAAGGTCCTTTCCACCTTTGCGAAGAGGAGGAAAAAAAAAATGGACTAGTCGTGCAGCGGTGGCCACTGCAACATATCACTTTGGAAAACAAAACTGTTGCACAACGCACAACTCTGTTTCCCATTTTCAATTTGCCAACTACAATTATCCATTTTCCGTTCCATTTGAGTATGACGTGATGCTCTATGGAAAATCACCCCCATAACGAAAATTAAAAATTCATTATGAAAAGTTATTCTAAGTTTGGGGCAATAGTTCGCAAAATTTTGGGGCAATAGTTCGTATAGTTTAGGGCAATTTTTTAAAATAAACTATCACCCCGAACCCATTCTTTAGAAAGACGATTAATTGCAGCAATTGTTTTTTTATTTTATTGGCGATATACTATTTGCATAAAACCATATTTGCTCAAAGTGGAAATTTGTCACTCTTAGCCGTCTTAGATCAGGCTCAGCCTTAAGCGGAAATCATTTAGATGGTGGGTCAAGAGTGGATTTCCGCTTTAGTAGTACAAACCTTACTACCTACAGTGGAAATCCACTCTGGCGCCAACGTCAAATTTACGGATTTGGCAATACAAACCTACCGTATATACTCCTTTACAATAGTTTAACACTATGTCGCGTCGGCTCGTACTGTCTAAAGCGGAAATCACTTAGATGGTGGACCAAGGGTGAATTTCCGCTTTAGGAGTTCAAACCGGCAGAAGTTATTACTGCCTAAAGCGGAAATTCACTCTGGGCTCACTCAAAGTCATGTGAAGGCGCATTTAGTTAAGGATCCGGACTAAAAGAATTGTTGACATATTAAAAGGATAAATAAAGGAAAGTTTTGGTAGAGTTTCTATTTCTGGTACCTTTATGTTTTCGGGATCGCTGAACACGATTCTGAGGTTTCCCAGCAAAATATGTTTTTTTTTTTTGCAACAGATTTTTTCAATATAGCCTCCATAACTATGCATACGTAAAAGATGGCTATGAAGAAATTGAAGAGAGTAAAATTTCCTATATTTTATCTGTTTGAAATTATGTTCTCAGGCTAATGGCTTAGCCACGAGAGTGTCTCGAAAATTGGTGTAAAACGCAAACAAAAAACTGTAGAAGCGGAAATGACACGAATACACATATTCGTACCATACAGTACCCTACAATGACTTCTGTAGAATCTGCGAGGATGCTGACGAGGAGGACAGTACCCTCCATTTGCTATGCACCTGTCCTACCTGTGGCAGGTGGCTGCAAGGAGGCGGGTCTTTTTGGGGGACTCTTTCTTCATTTGGAAGAGCTAAGAGCCCGCTCAGGCTTTATCGGTTCATTGCCAGCTCTGGCTGGTTCAATAAATAGTAATTTCAATGGGATAGGTGTTTATTCTGGTAGGTACCACAACAGGCCCTTTGGTGGCCTATGTGTGCTACGTCATCCGCGGCAGCCTTTATTAACCTAACCTAACCATACAGTAACAATGCATCTCCAACTAAAATAAAGTTGAGAACTACTTTCGTTTATTTTACAATGTATAATATGTGGTAGCATCTTTCGAATCAGTGAATGGTTTGATGGTAGCAGATGCTCAGTACCACAGCAAGTGTTCCGCGGATATATTTATGGACGACCAAAGATCAAGAAGAGAGAAGACGTGGTCAATCGCCCGAGGGAATCGACGGAGCAATGCAAAATATATACGATTACCTTGAAAACAGCGATGACTAGTGTCACTTCTCCATGGAAGAGCTTATGAAGGCTATTACCAGAAGTTATCAACCCGACATTAAAATGGCCAAGGCCCACCTAATTCAGAAGTATGGAGACGATATACTCATCGCAAGCAATCGGAAAAAAGTTAGTCGTGTTTTTCGAGAATGTAGGAGAGAAGATATTGACTTAAGCATGGTATCAGCAAATTTGCAAATATGATCGAGAAGAGCGGCTTCGGGTGGTTGAAGCAGCAGCAAAATTTTTTTGCGAATATATTAGATTGCAAGTATATGGGACCCAAGAGTATCCTCCACCAGATTGTTTTCTGAGTTCTCAACTGCTTTTTGGAAACTCTGATTATAAAAAGAAAACGTGGTAATACTCGAAAATGGAGAAATAAATGCAACGGTCTTTCTCACAGGATCATTACTTCTCCCAAATAATTTTTGTCGAATCTGCAAGTTGGGCTGGCATCATTCATATAAATACAAGAAGACTGGATCCCGGAAGTTCGTAGAAGTATTGAATTCAATGGGGTTTTGTAACTCAGGCACTAGGTAAGTCTTTTGTGGAGTTCCGCCCCATTGCCCAGAACAGAGTACGATGGCGCGTAGAAGTAGTTGACGCTCTATGCCTCACTAGGGGTTAAGGCAAAGTAGTAGTAGTAGTTTGTGCACTGTAGCCCCAACAACTGCAGTACCTGCAGATGAAGCAATTTCCTGATTGAAAAAATACCATCTTCTGCTGTTGTCGGAAGTTTTGGGGCAGTGGTTTTGAACCATCAGAAGGTGGTCTAGGTCTCAGAAACATTAGGATTGAAGATCTCAGTAATCAATGCCCAACCTCCGAAAACGTCATTCCTTTTACAGCTGAGACTCTGTGACTATACAGTAAATACCTATATAAAGACTTCACTATACAACCAGGATTGAGTATTTTCAAGGAGCAAGTGACAGCAAACCTCTCCTTTGAAAAAGCATTTACCGCTTATCTTCCTTTCATAATGCTCCACTCACTGACTACGACAGAATCTTAACTGCATTATTGCGGTCTGCTGAGAACTGTAAAGCAAAAGGTCAGAAGATGTGTGTGGTAACCTTCCAACCCTTGTCTTTGAATGCAAGATAGTTCTTTTCTAATTGCACAGACTCGAGGCTGCAGAACGCTATTCTCATATTAGGCGAGTTTCATTTACTAATTTTAGGGTTTATCGGCTACATAATGGAGGGCAGCGGCCTTAAAGATTTATTTAACACAGTCTACGCCATGAATTCAATAGAAAAGATAATGTCTGAGCATGTGTACTGCAATGCTGTGAGAGTTCATTTCTTAACACATGCAGTGCTTATGAAGATTGTCATGCCTATTTGTTTTTGTCTATTTTATATTGTCTATTTCACTTCCTGTTCAAGAAGGTCCTGTTGTCTTAACACGGACCTGCAAAAGCACCAAAACGACAGTCATGTCAAAAACCCTCTATGAGTGTTACTCAAGGTCACCATGAAATATTCAAAATGCTCAACATTTATCTAAAATGAGTATAGTTTTCCTGTCACATCGACATGCAGTGTGGTAATTAATTTAGTTTCAGCATCCATTTTCGCGACACTCTCGTTGCTAAACCGTTGACCAGAGAGGAAAAAAAACTTTCTATGCATAAAATGTAGCAAATTTTACCCTCTTTCATATCATCATCGCCATCTTTTACGTAAGATGCATAGTTTTCGATAATCAAAAAAAGTTTCGTACTTTTTTTTAAGAAAAAAAAAAATATTTTCCGGGAAATTTTTTGTTAGAAAACCTCAGATTTGTGTTCAGCGACCTTAAAAACATAAAGATACAAAAAGTCGTAGCTCTGCCAAAACTTTCCTTTATTTTCTACCTAGTTCTTAGACTATATGTTGAGTATCAAGCTGGCGAGTGTGTAATAAAAGTCCATTGTAACACAAATTTCCCCATCCCCACTGAGCCATTTTAGAATTGATTAACTCCTGTCACCACGTCGAGTCGGTAACTAGAACTAGTTAATAGAAAACCCCTCTAGAGTACACCATCTAATAGTATCTTTAAGTTCATTCATACGTCAACTCCCCCAAGTCTAATCATAGTCAAACTCAACCACTCCCATTATTATCTTCACTCTGATTGTTATTTATTGGTCTATCATAGTCCCATCGGGTTGTGCTGACTCGTCTTTGTTTCAACTATCTTTGCTGTATCCAACGACACTGAACGCTCCAAATAGCTGATTATACCTGTTGCAACTGACACATAATCAACACATCGTAAAACTACGCAAAATCAGTGAACGGGAGGCAAACCGGCTTGTCGAAAGGCAGCAATCAGAGTTAAACGAAAGCAATAATTATCCACTTTTTACCAATCAATTTTCATTCCAAGGCTGGCGGCTGTGATCTATAGGCTCATCGATTCAATAATTTAAATAATTTATGACTGTGATCGCTTCGCTTGTTTTAGTTGTTCCCCATCACTTGCAGAGTAGGTTTTGGTATCACCCACCTCCATGAACCCGCCTGTCTGTTCATTGAAACCTGGATGGGTCTCGCTTGCAGTATTACAATGAACAAAAGAAGAAGCATTGTCACAAAATGTACTTTACTGAAACTAGCTGACTAGGTTAAGTATATAGTAGAGGCTGAAGACCTACATTCAGTTCTTCTTCTTGAGGTAACCACAAGAGAGCGACAACTAAGAACAGCTGTTTAGTAGATTAGATCTAGAGGCTTTCGGTTTGGGAGGTTTGTGAATCGTTTCGAGCATAAGAACTAGAACTGCATTGCAATGGTATGTGTCAGTTACCAAAGATACCTTCATAGATATATATGTATATGCATCTTGAAGACTGACAGCCGATGATTGTCATCAGCGGAAATAACTATCGCGAAGCTGTGAATAACATATTATTACCTGTGTGTGAACAACGCGCCAGGCATAAACAAATATTTATGCAGATAATAAAAGTGATCGTCAGAGATGATCTTCACGATTAAAAACTAAACACTTGCACTGAAAAGAAACAAAGCTCTTCACACTCTCGTTATCGTGACGTTTTCTGTCAGCAGCATCTTTGTCGGAATCTAGGTAAGTGCTAAATAATTTGTTTACGTTACGCATGGTAAAGTAAAGATGTGATTGCGCTAAATTTTCACTTTGGATACAATTGATCGATAGTGGTCTTAACGTCTTCTTTTACGCCAATTTAAATATATGCTCACATGTGTTCTGTTTTTCGAAAAAAATACGGTACTTTTGCATTGGGAAAATTAATTTCATGAGATACGTTTGGCTATCTGTTAATACGAGTGCATAACTGATACCTACGTATAATAAAGATATCCGTCTACGGACATTGAAAGTCTATAAAGAAAACTGTTTTTCGATGTTCACAATCATCCGAAAACATCGTTTTGCACTGAATATCTTTTCTGGGTCTATCCCAGCAAGCACAATCTCTAGCTCTTCTGTACAGACAGACCGAATCTGCCGTATCTATAGTATGTTTTCTAGGATTTGAAGCAACAACATATCTGTATCGCATAACATGAAAACGAACACAATAACAATAATTTCATATTACCCGTGTGATACTTTTCGGAAAACGGAAAAACGGAAGCGCATCTTATATGGATCCAACATGTGGCCGGAGAAGATGTGATGTCGTGGAATTGGGAACACATTGCACATTTGACCCACTTCTTTAAGATTCCACACACGACACAAAGTCACATCGAGCGTGCCAATATATGTCGTTTAAAAAACTAGTTGATGTCGTTGATGGCTACGAGGCTTGTGGTGGCGAGTGGTAGATTTGCCACAGATTGGCAAAGTTTTAAAACAATCTATAGTATATCAGGCCGGTAGATACAAAGATACATACCCTCACTAGCCTGCAGTGCATATGTGCATCTAGAATATATGGTTAGTGCAATGGGGATAGAGAGGATTCTTTACTGGTTTCTTTAGTGTACTACTAGCCACGAAGAAGAAAAAGCAGAAGTCTAATGTTGATATGTATCTTTTTTGCCATCGCTCAGTTATGAATGAATTAAGCGCGTAATTTACTTCTCGACTCTTTGATAACGGTTAAACGATCACGATGATAGAGGTTACGTACGTTTATTTACTATATAGAGCGGTCAGCCATATCTGGATAATAAGAGTTATGGAATGAAATGAGTTTGAGATATTTGTATAAAGGCATTGGCCCGATAATAGAGTCTTGCGGTACTCAACTCGGGGTTTTAAGATAATGAGCAAATTGGAAGCGTAATTATAGAAATTTATGCGACCAGATGTTCAGGCTTATGTGATGTTATTTGATTCAGGTTGTGTCCTTGTACCTTGTGTCATACGATAGGAACATCCTAGTTGATCGGGCGACGCATAGTGGTTCGCTCCTCGGATAATAGTGGTTTTACCGAGCGACCGTTCTCAGGCTGTGTACTGATGGCAGCTACCTAAAGGGTACCTGCCAAAGCAGGCCAGGAGCAGAGGAGCTGAAAACTACACTTCTCCTCGTTCACATCTCCGCAGCTTCTACAGAAGTCGTTGTAAGGGATCCGAAGTCTCCTGGCATGCTATCGAATAAGCTTATATGAATAGATGGGCTGGTAGATATTCGCATACTGCAGTAGTTCCTCGTTCTAGGAGCCCAGTCTGGCATGCTCATCAGTCTGACAGTAACCTTCTAAGCCACTGTGACTAAGAACCCAGCACAGGACAATATTAAAATATTTTCCCATTTCGGAGAGGGATGATCGACTATTTGCCACTGTCTTAGACGTTATCAAAACTGATTCCAGCAACCTGATTGCAGCTTGACAATCTGTGTAAAGAATAATGACTCTAGCAGTTATGCCATGCCGTCCCAGGAATATGACAGCTTCCGAGATTGCCGTGACCTTCGCCTGTAAAACACTGCCGTGATCAGGTAGGCGGAAAGTAAAGCCTAAATTTAACCTGTCGCAATAGACGCCAGCTCCGGTCTCTCCGTCTGGCTTGGTTCCGTCTGCGTATAGACGCCAATAGAGCCAGAAAGTGGAAACTCACTGTCCACCCATTGCTCCCGATTAGGGATAACGGTTGTAAAGTTCTTGCTGAACAGGTACTTTGGAGTGGAATAGTTAGTTATTGCAGGAATATCTAAACTATGTATTTAAAATCGCTTAGTGACCATAGGCTGACGAGATCCAAAGGCCGGTTTATCTAAGGCGCCTGGCAGTAATTGCAGCAGTTTGTTCGCCTATGATATCCAGAGGGAGCAGATGAAGCAGCACGTCCAAGGCAGCAGACGGAGTAGTTCTCAATAGTACTATAGTAGTAACTAAGAAAAGACAGATTTTTTCCAACATTTCAAAGGACTTGGCAAAAAAAGGATCGTTAGGATGGACAACCGTCTTATGGGGTAGACATTGAAGTACTTCGTATTTATCACTATCGAGGCAGATTTGGTACCTTTTGAGGATTCCAGTAGACAGCAAGAGTATTTTTTTTTGGCGGCAAAGCAAGAAGTAGTAGTAGTAGCCTGACATTTGGCATTTTTGAGGATTCTCTGTAATTTTGTTATAATGCTTCGTTTAGACGTGAACGCTTAGCCAAGCATCGAATATTGAAAAATTGCATTGAGAAGCACCAACAACAAGAAGATACCTTTTCTGCCTTTCGGCCAACATGAATTCATGAGCATTCGTGCGCATTTGAGTCGTTTCACAAGAGATGGGAATTTCAATATTCGGTGCTTGGTTCAGGGTCCACGTCTAAACAAAGCATAATATAAATGTGCAGCGCCTCAAAAAATAAAGTGGTGGTTTTTTTTCTATGCTGGTTTTTGCTTAACTTTAAGGTTTTCACAAGCGTTCAGAATCTATATATAAAATCCAGGCAATTGCTGATATTACTTTTGTCAAGAACTTTGAGAACTCCACTGCTGAGGTCGGAAGGAACGGATCCGCTTCTCGGGATACTAAAACAATTGCGCCTGATGTTCCGTATCTCACACAGTACAGTACACTAACCAGTGTAGTCGCAGCTTCGTTCTATCCATCTTAGCACTGCTTGAAACTTCGACTACCACTGAAGCGGAAGAAAGAGAAATGACTGCAGTAGGGGTAATGATTAGCGAAATCAAAAATTTTGAATACTCTGCGGATGAAATTGACTTATGAAGCTTCATTTTTAACCGACGTATCGATTCTCACCAATCCTGTTATTTACGTTTTAGGGAAACTCGTACGTTTAAGTTACTGTGCCGTTTGATTCAAAATGCCAGTTTCTGTGTCTTTATCATTATTTTTAACATCACTGGCGCATTTCGGTTCAGATTCTGCGTTGAGGTTTGCATACTGAACCGAAACGCATCAGCAATGATAAAAACAATGCTAAAGCTACAGAAATCGGTATTTGGTATACAACTGAATAGTCACTTTAATAAAGTTCTCAGTGTTAAGAAAACCGAGGTCCTTGGGACAAAGAACCCTTATAATCTGGGGTACACAAGCTAGCCTCTGCAGACATTTTCGGATTTTTTTAACAGCCGTCAGTACAATCCACCACTGTGGTATCGCAGATTGTGCGCCCTGGCAACAGTCACATACTAAAGGCTGCAATCAGGGTCGCTGGAAATTGTGGATAAATCACGAGATCATGAACGGATCAATTTAATTTCTAACTGAGTTTCATTTGCATTCAATTGCAATAATTTTTTCGCTTCCGATTGCTCAAGGAAACCAATTATTCCAAAAACACGCTTGAGTTTGTAATCTGACTGATGGCGAATGAAAGTTCGTGATGCAAGCTGGATCATCGATAGATTTGCAAAAGTTGGATTGACATGGTCAATTCAGGCATGCTACGCGCATCATCCGCCTCTGTTTGCGCCAACCTTAACATATCCGTATCTTTCTCTGATTAAATTGCGGATATCGATAAGTCACAAGTCGGAAGAACCATGAATAACCTAGTCTACGGGTAGGTATCTAACATACGAAATCTATTCAAAAGATAACCGAATTTTTCCCCTTTAAAGTACTTCCCTCCCCTAGGGATGCACTTTCTCAGCACTGTTTTCACTTCATTTGGAATTACCGTGGCGAATTGACACTCTTTCAGCCCAGATTTTAATTTTGGAAACCGGAAAATGTCGCAAAGAGCAAGATCTGGGAAGTGGGGAGGTTGGAGAGGGACAGTTATACGACTTTTGGCACAAAACTCGAGAATTAACATTACTGATCGGACAGGCGTATTGTCATGGTGAAGGAACCTTTAATTGCCTCGCCTCAACTTTGATCTTGTTTTGGCGGGTTTTTTTCGCGCCGTTGCCCCTGTCTTTTACGTATTAACAAAAATTCATAGGGCTGAAGAAGACAACACAAACAAGGGAGGTAAAAATGGGGGAAAAAAAATTAGGCGATAACGATGGAATAGCTGGCGGGCGGCTCACTTGCCCTCGCGCTCGCATCGGGGTTCAGGTGTATTGGGACCCTCGACCTCTGGTTTCTACCACCGACAGATCATTACTCATCAGGTGCTGCCATCCATCTGCCGGTGGAGGCAGCGCAACCAGACCAGAATATGGCTCATTACACCCTATTCAAACGGCCTTCGTAGTACTGACAGTTGACCTTTCGAGGGGTAACAATTTAAAATGCACAAATCCATTGAAAACGAAGAGAAAGTTAGCATTTGCAGAGATTTGAACCTGTCGTGCTTTTTTAGGCATACAATATATATCCTTTGCCAACCCACTGTTATGACTGGATTATTGTATCAATGTCATATACGTAAACGCAAGTCGCGTCCCCTGTAAAGATCTTCGAATATTTTTTTCAATTTCATTCCAAATTTGACATTGCATCGTTACTTATATTGCGAAAATCGCAACGGAAACTTAAACACGTCGCACTCGGAAATTAAACGAGATATAAACAAACAATCAACTACGCGAAAGGCTATGATAATTGCAGTGCTGCCAACCGTCCGTCGCTACGACGATCCATCGACATGAAATTAAAAGAGTTGCGTTATTTTTTGACCGACCTCCTATGTATTAGAAAAGTGGGTACACTAAGTGTGTATATTCTATTGTACTTCTCGCACTTGCTAGTAGTTTTCGGTAAATGAGAGCGAGTTATTGATTAAGGGGTAGAGCCTACATCAAGACCAGCTTCAAGGCTTTTACAATGCGTTCAAGTTGTTTGAAGTATCCCCGGAGTTAATGCGTTCAAGTTGTTTAAAATATTTTCTAAAATCCAATTGAATGAATTATAACAAGAGGACTCATTAGAAGTTCAGTAATTGCTCTCAATTTGAATAATTAGTGAGCTGCATTCTAAAACGTTGGCACTTGAAATTTGCAAAGAAAATTCTTGGTCCGAATTTACCGCGGGGACAAAACGAAACCAGATAAACAAAACTATGTTGCTACATTCAATTTAATATTTATGTAGCTGAACTGAACTACTGATCTTTCTGTACACAATGAAAAAGAAATACTTTCACCGCTGTGGATGCGTGACTATTTATGGGCATGAAATCTTTATTTGCATAAGTATTTTGTTAAGCATTGTTAAGAATATAAAAATAATTCTTTATTTCGGCCAGCAGTATACTCGTCTCGTACTAGACAAATTTCGTGATCCATGCATGTACGAGTGTATGTAATACGAATTGGTTACAAGTAGAGTCGGTTATTGTCAGTAGGATGAAAACTAGTCATGTTTTCGGTATATAACCACTTGTCAATTATATAACATGTTAAGTAGTTGAAATATACCCTCTTAACATAATTTTCTTTGAAATTGTGCATGTTACGAGGAATTGTTGCTTTTCGGTTTCCACTATGTCTACAGAGAGCGCTCTCGAGTACCTAACTGAGAAAATGTTTTCATTTTTAAAGACAAACATGCATTCATGCATCTTAACGTGACGCTTGAATTATTAAATATTATGGGAAATTTACATTACAAGATGTGGAATTTGATGGACAAATCATATGAACCACGTGACTTTCTTGGACGAAAATAGTAAGGTTTGTAAGGTGTACTTAGTGTCGCAATGCAGGTTGACGTAAAAGTGGCATTGACTGACAATGTTAGGTTAGGTTAGGTGGCAGCGTAACGCATAGACCACTTAGGTCCCCAGCGACATCACGTGGTTACGATACCCATTACTTTCCGATGTTTGTCGTTACTAAAAGATCTTTGTTGAGCTCATTAGCAAAGCTTCAGAGACTTCTCGATCTGAGACCAGCAACTCCTTCTAGGTCTTTCGAAAGTAGCCCCCAGGCATGCTTATGTTTTCGCGCAGAAAGTGCCCCTCTCTATTTAATATCTTTTCCTGCATCGACAATCAGTGATCAGTTTTCATCTGTAAGCCCATCAAACAGTGCTCCGTTAGTACTCCCATTAGTAGCGCGCACTGTCGTCTGGGTAGTTCCAAGAGGCTTTTGGTCTTCTTCCTATCATAGGAGTTCCAGAATATTCCAGAATATCATTATTCTAGAGTTGATGATACGGATATTGTGCCAGTTTGTGTTGACTATTTCTTACATCGTATCGCCCAGTTTCTTCTTCCATGTCTGTATTGGCATCGGCAGCTCTTCAACTGTCCCTAAGTCGAGGCAAGCCCCCTGTTTAGCTAATCGATCCGCGATTTCGTTACCTAGAACCCCGCTGTGACCCGGAACCCACCGGAGTTCCACTGTTCCAACGGTCCTCAACATTTGCAGGGCTGTTAGACAGTTGTGTACTGTCTTCGACTTGATGGTAACGGACTGTAGCGCCTCTAGCGCAGTCGCGGTCGCAATTCTAAGATGGTTCATCTAGAGAACAGGGGTTTAAAGCCCGGCGCGAAAATAAAAACTACCTGTATGGGTACTATTAGAACTCCCACATCATACCAAGCTTGTCAGTTAAAGACCGCTCGGACAGGAGGTGCATGCTGGCAACTGCGTCAACTGAAATTTATCAGGCATAGCTATGCAAGAGATGTTGACGCGTCCATGCTCCTGGAGGGGTGAAGTAATTAACATGAGTTGCAGCAATCCGGTAGTAACATAAATAATTATCGTAATATCCGACAATCAAAAGGTCTCATCGTACCCGTCGCGCCCATGGCGGTGAAAAGTGCCGTTGCATCTAATGAGTAGCAACCCACAGAGCCACAGATCAGAGAAAGAACTCCAAAACCATTCATTTCATAAATAGATAACTTACACTTCAATTTTCGCTGCTTGAAATTAACTCAACTGCTAATTTTATTTCTGGGCTCAATTCAAAATTCGCCTCCAAATCATCTGCTATCTGAATCATGATTGAGAGAACGCCAGCCAATTAATTTTCTCCTTTTATTAATGACTACTTTTCAACGAATATCGAATCTTCAATAGCCAACAAATCTCAATATGTTCATTTTTTTCCTGATTGCAATTTCTAATTTTTTTTTTTCGTTCGCTTACCACTGACACAAATATTCTTCGGCATAGTTTCAGGGTTTTTTTTTTGTTTACTCTCAAGCGCATACATATACATATTTCATTGTTTTTGCATTTTGGCAGTACATACACAGTATTATAGGCAGTAGTCTGTCGGAAGGCCTCTTTGAATGGCTTCAGCAATAGCTTGACATTCCTCAATTTTTAAGAATTGTCTGACAAATAACCACTATCACCATTGCCAGTCAACATTGAGGCAAGAGAGTCAGTTGTCAAGGTGGTAAAAACGTATTAAGCTTCCTTATTTATGAGCCACATCGTTATTCTGACGCAGGAATGAAGAGGGACTTCGTTTTCTTCAGCCCAGCGTTAGACGATTGTCGGAAATGTAAACTTTGTGGTAGCAGCAAGAGCAATGAATATCAAAAGGGGGCGTAACTTTTCAATCTCCATTAAATATCCGTCGCCCAAACCTATGCTTGACTACAGCATTTATGTTTGTACATATATGCAATAAGGTACCCGAGCCAACAAAACGATAAATAAAAAAGATTTTAAGTAGCTTCATGAACTTGGTCATTACAGCAAGCTGAATTGGTTAATGACTTGGTCACAGCGGGGCCGAGAAACGATGTGGGAATACTCCTATATCTGTGTCGTAACAATAGAAAATAAATCTTCATCTTGTTTTCTGTGTCATTTGCTTTCCAGTGGTTCAAATAGCCGGTGAACTTCTTGGCTTTATGTGTTTTTGGGTGTAACGATTATTATTGTTCGATCATTTTCAATCTTCTGTTTTTTTTTTGCAATTGTCTATAGTACGCGTACAGATGCTAGATGATTTAAGTGGATGCTGTTTTTGTAGCGAAATTTAGTATCTGTCGCAATTACACGATGGGCGTTTCTTGCTTGATGCCATGGTTATTAACTTTTTCTGGGCTGTTCACAGGTGATTTTATTTCCATTTCCGTGGGTATTTGGTTTGGTTAAGGTTCTCAATATGATTTAGCAAAAGTGGATCAAGTGAAAGGTTAGCAGATCGCCCGTGACTGCAAACCGTTCCATGAATTCGGGTGCTTGATGGTGATTTTGGCATAGGACACTCCTAGTTTGATGTTTTAGGTTGAGGAAGTTTGTATTGTTCAACATGAAAACGCGAATAAAGGATGCGATGCAAAGTAAATATTGTAGCATTGTCCAGGGTCTGTGGGTAAAATCTACCTGGACTAACTTCGTTCAGTACTGGTACGGACTTGCTTAATATTTTTCTATTAATATTTAATCATAGGACCTGTGCAATGCCATGGCTTCGTAACCTGAAACCTAACTCAAGTCTCGGAAAACATACTAAACTCATTTGATCGGAAGGTCCTTCGGGGAATTTTCGGAGCAGTTTGTGTCCGGAATGGACTACGCATTCGGGATAACCATGAGCCGTATGAACTACACGATGAGCTGAAAATTTTAAGAATGGTCAAGGTAAACTACAATGATTTCAGTGAGCAGGGGATGTACAACGAATAAATGATAATCGCATCCCTAAATTAATATTGAAAGGACGCATGAGCGGAGCAAGGCTGCGAGGAAGACCGAAAGCTCGTTGGGAAAATGCAGTAGATGCTGACGCCGAACAACTGCTGGGCTTTCGAAATTAGAGTACGCGGTCACTTGATCGAGATAATTGAACAAAAGTGGAGGGTTAGTAAATAGCATTTTCTGGATAAGTGATGGGTTACGTAATGTATTGTAGATGAGAGGTGGACTCGCCTCTCTTGAACTAGTACTTTGGTGTGCCCTGTACTAAGGGCAGTAAGCCTACAAGCAGTCTTTAATTGGCTCTATCCATTAAGCCGGGTTCCTACAGAGTGACAAAAATCTAACGACAAAAGTCGTCGACAACAATCGAATGAGACATAAACTCGTGTTTGCTTTCACGTGTCAACAAAAGTCTTTCAACTTTTGCAAAACGCATGGATGTATTTCACATGATGTAACACAAAACACGGGCACACGCTATTACAGCTAACAGCTGCAGTTTAATGATGGGATTTCATTGGTTTAAAATCACGCCATTGACCGAATTTCATGTTGTTCAGAGTCGATCGACAAAGTATTGACCGGAACAAAACTCTGTCGTTTTAACACTGTTGACAGCTTTTTTGGAAAAATCTTCCAAGGCTGTGGCAACCTAATGAATTTATGAGACCCTTGAAGTATGGAGATATTTCCCACATGAATAGAGCCGTCTTGAGGCTACTAGTAGGCTACCTCTCGGGTCACCACTGGTTGAGGTACCATCTAAATAAGATGGATTTGTCTAACGAGACGGAATGTCGTCTGTGTTTGGAAGACGTTGAGACCACAGGTCACATTTTGTGCAAATGTCTCGCGGTTGCGCGAGCTAGGTATGCGTTCCTCGGGCGAATCGCAAGGGACCCTTCCGTTATCAGAGTAACTCCTGCAAGGTACATACTGGCCTTCGTACGAGTGGTGGTAGGTCTTTTTCTACATTAATAAAGAAAGGCTACGGCACAATAGATCTTACAAGGTCACAGTGTCCAGCAACCGGGTTCATAGCCATTCATTCAATACTGTTGAAGTAGCTGCTCCCACGGGGGGATTCTGTCGCCCGACTTCCCTCGTTCTACAAAAATCGCTCAATGGGAACGGTGCTTAAGGATAATGTCTCTGTTAATTAAGGAACTTAATAATTTCATCAATTGCCGCAGGTCTGGAAGACCTTCCTTCCTATTACGTATTGCTATCTTCTACATGTATTAACTGTAGAGTGTAGACAATAAGACACTGTACAAATTTCATGGCGATTCAATGATTTTGCAGTCCCTTTCGTAACGGAACATATTTCAAAATATTCCCAATTGGTTTGTCGTTAACGTTAGCTAAACCTGCTAATTTTCCAATGTAAAGCTGCTAATTGTGGAAGCAGCTAAGGTATATGTGTTAATCTGTTAGTCCGCTAATTTGGAAGCTGTTGAAATAAACAAATTCTTATTTTGGGAAGCAATTAACATCAAAAGCTGTAAATGTCTCAAACTTTCAGTTTTGTAATCTCTGAAATAAATTTGATTCGGGAAGCTGTTAATAGATTCAGCTGTTGATTTCGTGAACAGTTAATTCAGATGCGGTTTGTTTGGAAAGCTGTTAATTGAAAAAGGTTTTAATGAAACAAACTTCTGAATTTGACTGTACTGCATCAACTGTTAATCATAGTGGTTTCGCTGATAACTGTAGGGCATGGGGCATGTGAGCTCACCAGGCAGGGCACAACAAGTGACGATGCACAAACTCATCGGACCATCCATCCATATGCTTGTAAATGTGCTCTAAAATCCGAAGTGATTAGAAGAGCTAACTCTGGATGGATAAATGTTAACAGATGCCTTTCAACAAAGCCACCGTGTATCTTAGGCGCTCCGCTAAACTCCTGGCGCTGAATAGGCAACACATCAGAACTGTGGTGGGTGTCATCTCTGCACATCGCTTACTAGGAGAGTACGAAAGAAGGCTCCGCCACCCCTATAATGACTTATGTAGAAGTTGCGGTGATGAGGACGAATGGAAGTGTATTTTTCATCTTCTCTGTACCTGACCTGCTCTGGTAATAAGAAGGAAGGAATTTATTGGATCCCACTACTTCGGTGAACTGGAGGACTTCACTAATTATACCCTAGACTTTATAAAGTATACAATGTACCCTCTATTGTTTTTGTCACGACGAAAATATGTAACACCTTAAATGAGGCTTCGGAGGTATGGCAATGTGTAGGTATTTATTAATTATCCATATTAGGGCCGTCTGCTGATTCGATTGAGCCATGTCTGTTTCTCTGTCCGTCAGACGTCGTTATACATACTCTCTTGGGAAAATAAGATCGATGAACTGGAAACTAACGGTACTTTACTTACAAAGAGCCCCGCACTGCTCTACTTTTCACGTTTTTTTGTTTTTAATTCTTGAACCTGTTGACGTGGAGAACTGATTTTTGGCATGTAAACTTCGGATGAGAAGCTCCTTTTTGCTGCTTTTTTTAGTAAGTTGGACATAATCAGACCAAAGAAACACCTACCTTCCCTACAGATGTTAAAAAAAATTAAATAATCATTTAATTACGATAACTTCGGAAAGAGTGACACTAACGAGTTGAAAATGTGGTAGGGTGTAGGTAGTAAGATCTAGTTAGTTGGTACTGAAAATAGGCAAGATCCGACAAAAACAGTCCCACCTCCCCTACCAATTATACTTTGAATAGTCGATAATTTTCCATAGAATAAAGCTAGGAAGATGAAATTTTGGCCAAATGTTTGTAAGTAAAACCAGTTGGATGGTATTGAAAATGAGCATGATCGGGACAAAAGAAAACCATTTTTCTTCTAGGGCAGGCTAAGATACCCAAAGGTGGTTACTGCGTCCCTAAGATATATTGTGCCAGAAAAACGGGCGATGAAGGGTATTTGCAAAATTAATTGGTAATGGTTTCATGCGATTTCCGCATTCCTAAAGCTAGCTTATCTTCAATTCATATTCATGTCGAACGAGGTCATTCACAAATCACAACTAAGTTATAACTCGAGTTCAAATGGAATTTATCGAATGCAATTTCCATGTAATCATAAAAGACAATTTAATTGAATAATGCACTATTATTATCTCATTCTATCTAGAATCTAGTTGCATAACATCATCTTGCAGATAGGTTGCTGTTTTATCATTTTAATCGAATTCCATTAGAATACATAAGCTCAATAACTTGTCTTTAATACGTACGTTAGATAATCACTGAAACATGAATTTATCTCCCGAATAACGCATGTTTTTAATTACTTTAGAATCTTTAGTATGTTAGCTTTACCTACTGTTCGTGTCACACTAAAATAAATATGGCTATGCATAGAAATTTCGATGTATGTACATGGATGTGTAAGTCTCCGATGCCCCGACACATTCCTCTATTCAAATAAGTGAAAATCAATTTGAAAGTATGAACATTATGTGCATTAAATCTCAGTCATGCATGTACTCCCCGTACGAAGAGTATCTATAAACTTGAGTACTTTGCGCATGCAATCGGCTAACGGACGTCAGAAATTTAATTTAAATATGTTTATACATACAAGTCTTGGGCGTAGTTGCGACCTCTATGTTTCCATCAGGCTCGGCATTAATCAAGCTGTTTGAAAATTCTGACCATGCCATATCGCGCACTTTATGCTCGAAACAGCCCTGTCACTAGATTAAACCTCTTTCGCAAACTTTATAAGAAGCAAATGGTCTGGAATTTGTCAAAAAGTTGAACTACTTTCTGTCCATGGAAAATTTATGTTCAGGTCGCATTCATTCAATATGCTCAACATGGATTTTCCAAAACAATGCTATCTGAATTTCAAACAGTCTGAATCTGAATAAGTATTTGATCTTTCAATCGAAACGTGCACACATACTTTCCCATAAAATGGTCGTACATGCATTGTATTTGGGAATTTAGATCAATTGTGTGAAGGCACGAATTCGGATAAACGGCTTAAATGTGAAAAAAGTAATTCTCCATGTGGACTTTACTTACATTTCCATTCCAGGCTACGTAAATAATTGGGCATTGGCAGCACGCTTGATAATGAAGTACGTATCCGGTCGAGGAAGCGCCCAATGTGAGTCTCGTTGCGCTATTATTGAATTGAATTCCTAACTCATTCATATTTTGTGCTAATGAAAATCTAAGAACATGAAATCGTTGATTGATTTTAGCTAGCACGACCGAAGAAGATCGATTGTTGATGCTGTTTTGAGGGTCATCAACATCGTCATGAACATTGAACGTCATTATAAATTTAGAATACGGTCATCTCATCGTCCATTAAATATATCTGCTATTTCTGCACTCTAGATTGCATTTTCTTAGTCAAGTTTTAATTTCTGTTTCAAATTTCCCACCTGGAGAGGCGAAGAAAGACACAGATTTGTTTATTCTAGAACTGATCGATGGATGCCTACTGTTTTACCTACTTCTGTCTTAAACGATGATATCGTTTTGCACACAGTATTAAACGCGATAAACAGTTAACTTTCGTACAGTATCTTATTCTTGCGGCACGGCAAGAGTTATCATCTTGAATCTATCTTGACGCGATATTTTCAAGTGCTCAATAAGAAAACGAGTACACACGTAAACATATCGGAATCACTTATAAGATGAAAACGGCAAAGCCAAAGATGCTGCTGATCCACAAATCTGTGGACGTAAGTATTAAATACAGATTGTTGTCTAGAAGCACAGAGTAGCGGCTTAGATAAATGGAATATCTTTCCAGTGGTAATACATAATTGAACCGGTTGTGTCGATATTTAGTATGTATATATCATATCAAAAAGAAGTCCAATAATAGTTATTGGCTAGGATATGGGCCATGTGTGTGAGTGCAGCGGATAGCGAAATTGTTGAAAAGATTCCTCTAAAATGTTATAGCTGCTATACGTACAATGGCTCATCACTAGCAATTTGAAGCCATTTCTATCGTGTAGTCAAGCCAATGACTGCTGATGGTTGTCAAAAATTACTCTGAGAACAATTGTGGTCATAATGATGGCCAATGCGCTGGGCCATTGTGTGTAGCAGCTATGACACACTGAGCTGATCCGAACATTCTGATCAACATGGGTGGATTTGTTACGCGGCCATGGATGTACATGGGGGCTAAGGGTGCCGTAAGTCCGACTGAGATTAGGGTGTTTTCGCTATAGATACCTGGTAGAAGTAATCTACTCATAGTATCTTCAGTATGTTTGGTATATATTGAATTCTTGAGATCTAATTATTTTTTTATGCCTGACTGCGGCCACGGTATGCCTCTATGTTCAACGATACAGAATCAACATCACATCAAAGGCTCCGCATTTTAACCGGGTTTCCTACATAGTTAAAATATCTAGCTGCTTTTAACACTAGTTGCTGGGTAACGTATTTTTTTTCTATCATTGGATCACTACTCCTGAAATACACCGCACGATTGGTGCTTAAAAACCTTTACTTTAATTCACAGGTGATGTAAAAGACAATGTGGTTACCAAAAAACATAACCAGAATCCATCCATCCTAAATGCATGCTTTCATTCGAGGGTTTAAACCCGAGCTTTTTTTTGTTGATTTGAATAAAATTACATATTCACCGCATGAATAATTTGTTTTCACTCTTAACCGGACACCATCGGGACCAACAATTTTGTCCGGTTTATTGAGTGTCCGCTTAAAAGAACTCTAATATTTTTTGTTGAGGCAACCTCTCAGTTTTGTATACCCTTCACGGATGTGATAATGTTACGAGGCAAATTTGGCCGGCCTTTAATCCAACCCGCTCCTCAGAGCTGTATATGCTGAAGAGAAGGCATCTAAGGAAGGTTGTGGGGATCATTACAGGACATTGGTTGATAGGTGAGCATGCCAGGCGTGTTCGGCTTCCGTATAATGATCATTGCAGAAGGTGTGGATACGAGGAGGAGGAGCAGACAATAGCTCACTTTCTGCGCACCTGTCCTGCTCTGGCTGGTAGAAGAAAGGATACTCTAGGTTCCCTTTACTTTCTTGACCTGCATGACTTGAAAGACGTAAGTTCTGGTCATCTTCATCGCTTTATTGATAGCTCCAGGTGGTTTGACGACTAGGCTCTTGATTGTAAATAGATGTTTTCCCTGTCGCGTTGGAGATATATTTCCCTTGCTCAAATTGTCCTTTTACTTTTCTTGACCTCCTCTTCTTCAATTAGCAAATGTATGCTAGTTTCACCTAACAACAATCTTCATTTTTTTTTTAAATGGAGACAAGGCCCACAGATTTGCTTTTTCAATTAGAAAAAAAAAAAAATAACGACCAACAACTGAACGATACCGAATATGTAATATTTCTGACAGCACGTAAACGCGACCGTCGCATTCATTATTTCCGCGTCAGCCATTTACGCTTCGATAGCCGTTCGGCTCGCTTTGAACGCGTAAACTCACTAGTCGCGTTTACGCTCAACGGGAAAAAATTACGCAAACGCGTAAACGCGTCTCATGTATTAGAACCTTTGAGGTGACAATTCCATTGCCTATTTTGGTTTAATTGACTGGATAAAATCCCACCGACCCCACATTGGTCGCTGAATATCTTCGGACATTTTCTACTATTTTTTGACTTTTTTCTACTGTAAATTTTCATCGATATGGAATCACAAAAAGCAATAAGATAACCTTAAGGTAAGGTCTAAAAAGGTTTCGGTTTATGCGTCTTGTGACTAACGGCATTCGATTGCTCATTTTGCTATAGTTTCGTCGACCAGATAAAATCACACTGATCCCACATTGAGGCGCGAATATTTTCGGGTGTTCTACTATTTTCACTGACGTATGACACACAAAAATCTTAAGGTAACCTTGACGAAATTCAAGATAGCGTTCGGATAGCTTGAAAATGCCTTAAGATGATCTTAAGGTATGTTTAAATCTCAATTGTCCCGCCGTGGGTGCCGAATGCAATTTGTACCGGTTATTATATTGACTTGTTTGTTTGTTCCTGCGGCTGCCATTTTTCGTACCGGAATGACCCGTTTTTCAACGGCCAAGAGCTGCCAAAACTCCCCGCAATACAAGAAGAACTGCAGTACTCAAAGCATCGCTACCACAATAACAACAACATTTGTTTGTTTTGGCGGTGCTTTCCCTCAAATATAAAAGGTAGCGAACTTAGCGTCAAATTCGTGAAGTGCCGACATTTCGGAGCTTCCTGTATTATGTGTAACATGCATCTTGAATGCTAGAATGCCATTGCGAGCCATTTTCTATTAATTGAACAGGGCGGTTAAATAGTTATGGCCGGCAATGTATCTAACCAGTTGATGTAGTCATGAAAATGTGAAGAAAAACAATTGCTAAATCATCGGGTTATCCGGTCAGTAGAGGTTTAGCCTGAAAAATAACTGAAAAATGCGTGTCCGTATCCAGATATATGAACGTCCGATGAAGGGAGCCTAATTTGTTTGAAAACATGCCGAAAATTTTCGGGACTTAAAAATGTGTCCGCCTTATAAGTAGTGTCCAGTTATGAAAGGTATCCGTACAGAGTGCATACACTGTATTTAATTTATTCAGGATATTTTGAAATTCACCTATAGGTGTAATTATCCGCACAAAGGGTATTTTATTTGCACCGAAAAAAACCGTTATAATGGCACACCGGATCGGTGAATTTTCGTTAGATAATTTGTCTTCTCTTGGCTTGTACTATCAAATAATATAAGCGCCCGAAATACTACTCACTTTAAACATAAAATACTCGCTCAAAATGCGTCAAAAGAAGAACTTCTTGTTATCTTCCCAACTGCACTTATTCCTCTGATTTCACGTCACCAAACCACCACAAAAATGCCCCATTCCCTAACCATGATCAGATCATAGATACTCGTACATTCAAGCTATTAATTTTCTTTGATCCTCAAAAATTGTCGACGCTTCGTTGTTCAAAAAACAGTTAAACTACTCGGAAAATCAAGTTTTCTGCACATAATTTGAATCTTATCAGATCACATACCAGGTTTATGCATCTTTTCCTCTATGTTGCCTACATTTCTGTCTCTCCAGATTTTTTGCTACTTTGATTAGAATCAACATACATCGCTGTATGTTGTTGCGTTTCGGGCAACTATGAATTTTACGGGCAGTGACGGCTTGATTTATGTTGCGCTAATGCGTCTACTTTTCAGATACGGATATAATTAACTCCTATTCACCAAAAAATTATTATAATCTACATGATTTTAGTAGACTTTGATGAGAGATGTTTGGCACCACACAATAACAACTATTGCTGATGGCTGAACGGCTAAGAACGGATCTGTTTGGTTTATTGCTGATACTACGAGTACATTATGTTAGTACCACGAGACTACAATATCTTGTTTTTCGAGTTATGAAGAATGAGACACGTATGTAGATACTTACACAGTATATTGTACAAGTATTGGATGCACTGGCAATAGTTTTAATGTTGATGTTTAAGTCTATCGAGTCCATATAGAATTGATTGCCCTAGAAGGCATAAAATTAGAGGAAATATGGCAGACAGCTTGATTGGACGTTTTTCAATGGTCGTCATAGGTGGAAAATCGATGTAAGTATTTGCTGTTGTGGAACGGATCTTAGAACGAAGAATTATCATGGATTTTTCATTGACGGTTTTCTTTGATTGGGATGACACTACTCGTATAACCTAGAAAATTGAAATTTAATGGGGATAGCGTTAGTGACATCTTTATAACTCAGTGGAGTTCTCACAGAAGTTCTTGTTTATGATGCGTTACGAATCCCACATTGACGGTTGAAGTTGAAGCCGCGCTATAACCTGCTCGGTAGTAATGCCCTGTAAATCATAATCCAATCAAAATTCAGAGTGGCCGCATGGCCGTGACAGCCAGTTGCTTTGAAACAGTGTTGAGAAGTGTCTGATTATCTGTCTAATCTTAATCTGTTGTATGGTTGAAGTGACTGTCATTCCGCTACTACTAAAGACACAAGTAGCGCTATTGTGCGATACCACACGCCTCGTAGGAGGGATAAACCTTTGTTGTCAAAGTCTTCAATGATGGCCGTCGGAGAGTAGTACTCTGAACCATCCCGCCGAGTTAAGGAAGAGTAATATCTCTCCAATTGACTGACGCCACAGACTTGATTGTGGCTTGGCTGTCAGCGAAAATGGCCCTCCCTTTTTCCCAGTATCTCAGCTTGAAACACATTTGCATTGTCTTGGAGGCGAAAGGACTTTGATAAGCCGAAATCCTCGGAGAAGATCACCGCGCCGACCCGGCATGCCATTTTTGATCCATCACCGAATATTTTGCATTCGTACTTCCTGGTCAGTTCTACTTTGTCCCATTCCACTCTTGTTGGGAAGTCAGTTGCAAAGTGTCTCTTTTAGTCCCCCACGATGACGATGTAGTCCATTGAGAACATATCCCGTACTTCCCTGGGAAGACACTCCCGGATGCTGCCTGGTCCATAAACAAAACCGGTTTGGAAGTCCAGCTCGTAGATTCCCTAAATCTAACCGTCCTACATGCAGCATTTACCTCTATCTACAGGTCTAGGGGAAGTAGATGAAAGATGATATTCAATGTGTCTACGGTACATGATTGCATAGCACCTGCGACCCCGATTCACGTGGTTCTTTGGACTTTGTTTAGCCGATTAACGTTGTATTTCTTGCGAGGAGCTCCGTAGGCGATAATAGATCGTACAATAGCAGTGGCTGGAGTCCCCTGTTTTTTGCCACAGATTCTTCTGAAATCTACTTTGCCGGGATGAGCTTTAGTCTTAAGTTCTCCACTTCGTCACCCATCTTGCTGACGCGATCCCGCAGCAAGGCCAGAAACTGCTTGTCCTCGCACCTAATCACTCAGAACCCACGAATGAAAAAGCTGCTATCAAAACGAGGCCGATATTTAGCTTTGCCTGCTATTAGGTATTCCGTTAACATTTTAGATAAGAAAGCCTCTACCCTACTCCAATAGTCAGCTGCGGGCTTGCCGTCCTGGGCGAGCTCGTTCAACAGTGCAACTGACAAGCGATTCTTCACCACTTTCACACTACTTGGTGGATGGCGGCATAGACTTTCGCTTAGATGCCCCTTGCGATTGCTGTTGAGGTTTACGTTGCTGTCTTTCAGGTGTCGTTCATATTTGTCGACGACTGCTTAGTGTCTGTGCTAGTCCTCCATGTCCCTGCTTCTTTGTTCTTCGCAATCTTGCTCAAAACAAAAAGTGCCCTTTGGTAGCGTTTCTTCATTTGATCGCTTTCGGACTTGGGCCTCTTGTGCGACGATTTATGGTTATTAAGACTGGCGACTACTGTTTCTCCCGACGAAACCATATCGAATGACGACTGCTTGCTTTGGCTGGTATGCTCGACGTTTTCTTTGCTGATGGTGTTTGCTGGAGCATTAGAATGTATGAGTGTACTGAAGCTGGTACTCGCTACACATGTTTCGCTTGCTACGTGTAGCATGCGCTACGATTCTCCATTCGTAAGTTAAAGTCGATGCTTCTTGGGCTGGTCTAGGCCTCGTCAGCTTCGTTGTTGGAGGTCCCCGGTTGGCCACCAGTGCTCCCTCACACGACGAGAAGCCACCAGACTCCAGACTGGAGCCAGTTGACGTTTGCTTTGTTTTGATTTTTTCAAATTCGTACTCGTATTTCGAATCCCACGAGTAAGCCGAAAAGTGGCGGCCAGGGTAAGGCACTTATACAACCTACCTTACACGACTATCGGAGGTTGTTCTGTTATTGATGACGATTTATGTCTCTGGTCACCTCTTCATCGATGAGCACAGTCTGTAACACTCCGGCCTTCTAGAACAGATCTAATATCCTTGAGGAAAATAAAGCTAATAGTCATATGTGAAATGAAGGATGGATCAAGTAGGTCCTCAAATCATGGTTCGCCGTTTCGTGCCCTGAAAATTGACCAGCAACATCGATCTTTGTCATGCCGCGATTTGCTAATAACCGACATAACACAGCTCGGTCTTCGATTGCAATCGAAGTTACCAGCGGCCACCACAGGTAGGTGTTGCAAGAACTTAGCTCCAAGATGGCATTTAACCCTCTCTCTCTCTCTCTCTCTATTGCTCTAACCCCTTGTGAGGCATAGCGCGTTAACTGTTCCATGTGGCCCAGTTGACGTTTCGACGGCATAAACTGGTTTCGGAGAATGCAGTTGCCAGCATGCACCCTGCAACCCGACCGTCTATCTAATCTATTTATTTGTCTGTTTTGATTTATTTTGGGGCCATGCGAGTCTGTAGTATTCCATTGTTTTGACAGTTACTCCGTTTTAGGGTCGTAACCGAACACCATCTTTCTCATATTTAACGTTGCTGTTTCTGCGTCATTGAAATATGTATAAATGAATTAAAGGTTGTTGATGTCAACGGCTCAACTGCAACTGTTATTTTTCTGTACTCATATTCATGAATATTCATAATGGATAAGATATAAGCATAGGATAGGATTATGCATTCCATTAATCAGACAACTGCGAACACCAAAATAAATCCGTTCCAATCCAAATATTTTACCATCTACAACATCGTACAAAGAAACATGTTCCATCTTCGAAATAAATGACAATAATTGCGAAAATATGACAAAGATACTCAATCAAACATGAGCCTAACCTAGTGTAGATTGTCTTTTGATCTGAACTTATTTTTCAGATTTTTTTTTCCATAATTTCTCCGAACGCAAAATGTCGTTTCTGAAATAATATCGGTTCATGTTCGTTCCAAGTATAGAACATTCCCATCGTCGAAATCTTTTCATTTTAGGTAAATCGTGACTTTTGTCGTTATGCCATAAAAATTGTTTTTATCGGTAGATTCCAATAGTAAAGATAAGATTTTAGATTTTTTTTTAATGTAAGGACTTCTATATTACAATACAGACCCATTTTGAAAATTCTAATGATTCAAATTAATTTCAGATTTTTTTTTAACTATTCTGCCGCATATTCTGCTTGTGCGTACTGATGAGAATGTCGATGTATAGAAAGGCGTCAGAGCATGTTTGATTTTATGCAAATCACGAAAGCAAATTCCCCGCGAACCAAGTCATGATGAATACATCAATGCGCTCATTGTGAAGGGCTGGATGAAATTCATCTGGATCACTGCTCTAGCTGCGGGACTAATGTCACTTATGTACTTTCGAAGTATATGTTGAAACGATACATAACCTGCTACATGATCTTCATCGACGAATTCATCAAGCGTAATTGATGAAAGTCATTCATCAGGCTGTAGCTAATGATGAGTGTCATTGAATAATAATGTAATGCTTGATGAAGGTCATCTACAAATTCATCAGGCTGTCATCAGCACAGTCATCAAGGCGATAAAAAAAATATTTGCTCGTGGCAGAACTTGAACTTGCGACTGCATGAAATCGAAATCAAGTCTCAACCTATTGAGCTTCCACAGATGCCTTCTTTTGAAGATAATTGGGCAAATATAAAAATCCTTAGTGAGTGCTAGTACTTAGCTGATGAGTTTATCAACGACTCTCATTAAGTATTTCATCAGCTACGGCCTGATGAATTCGCCAGTGATACTCATGTAGCAGGTCGTGAGTGGTCATACATCTCTTCATTCGAGGCGAGTAATTCAACAATGACACGTACTCGTAAGCGGAATAAGTGGGCTCGTGTATATCTACAAATATCTTCGCATAATTCTGCTCACCCCGCTACACCTTCGAGAAAAAATTTGCCGACTGGTGAGCGATGGTTAGTTGTTTAAAGCCATTTATTTTCCCATGTAAGATTCCAGAATTCATGTAAGAAGGGGTGTCTATTTGCAAGCATGACTAGACATCGATATTTTCAAGTTGAAAGAAAGTGCTAGTTTTTGATACGTTTGCGAGTACGCCAAGTGCTCGAATAAATGTGAAGGGTCTTAGAATGGAGGAAAGTGTTTACAGACATTCACACCTTCCCATTTATAGCTCAACCATCATTCACATTCCTGCTTATCTATGCATGTAGAAATTGATAGCTACGGTCATCTATGACTAAGATACGTCGATAAAATTACTGTACTGTAGATGCTTTAGAGAAAGATATGCATGTACGAGTATGTGCAATAACTGGTACATGTATATCTTTCTCTGAAGCATCTAACTGAAAAATTGATGAAAATTTAAACTCACGAAACTGTCGAAGATGATAGCTTATGAAAATATAGAAATGATGTTTCATGAAAGTCTTGGAATATTATTTAAAATGAAAAAGATACATCTTCGTGTATGCATACGAGTAGAAAAAATATATAAATACACATACTCGTAAGATATGAATACTTTTTCCCTCAAAGGCTAATCGTAATGGAATGCACCGACTTTATTGTCCATTCCATATTATGTAGGTTGTAGGGTCAAAGAGATATCCAAAATAAAGCAATAATGCTACCGGCGAAAAAAGTAAAACCACCAATTGTACGAGTATTTGAGACTTTAATGAACAACTTCTATTGAAATTGATGGATTAAATTTCCGAAAGTCTACAACTGGAAGATACGAGTACATTCATGCCTGCCGATCGGTTAATCTTATAAATGCTAAATGTTTGAATACAATAAAAACTCTAGGGCATGTCTATAGTAATTGATATTCCGTTGATTTTAAATTCATACTCGGAATCGAAGAAATAGCACGATATGCTAAAGATATGTATGATAGATAAAACGGTATCTAGTGTGAAGTTATGCGCGTCTAGACCTTGCACGATTTTCCTACAGTTAGCATTAAATATACACGCTAAACTTGGCAATGACTTCAATGCAGTTAATGGAAAAACTGATTTTTATATTTGATTTATGTATTGGCAAGAAAAAAAATGTTTTGTTGCACAATATTATGCGATGAAATGAACAGTGGTAATCGGTGCCAGATTTGTTAAAATTCAGTCTTGATCTTCTTTTTTTAGCACTATTATGAATGCGTGATTGGATTTTGGTATGAATAGCACGTACTGTATTTACATTTTTGTATCTTGACAATGAATGGTTGGATGGGTCAGTGAGATCGCAATTTGAACTAAATATACTGAGTACAGGCGCTTAGTTGACACACTTTTTCTATGTGAAAATCTATTAGCAAATTTCTCTTACATATTTTAGTTAATTAGGAATCTTTAGAGAATTTAATTGCTGTTACATGCTTCGATTGGTATTAGACGTCTAATGAGAGCGCCCTTTGCAAAATCTAGTCCCTTTTAAAAATCTTTCCTCCTAGTTAACTTTGTAACTATCTTCATAAACACCAACTTTCTAACTCCTCCGATCTTCAAAATACTGCAATAAAAATTACTAGCATAAGCCGCTCATATTTCGCTGAATTCCGAACAAAAGAAAGTTTGACTGGGCAAACAAGAAAAATTCACGGAAGAAGAAATTGCATCTACAATATTATTAATCTTTGGATATAATTAGTTTTTTTTTGTCTTCTCCAATTTCATACAAACATTCTATTGATTTTTTCAACCCATCGCTAGCTTTTAGTAAATATTTGGAAATTACAATTTTTAACACTTCATTCTGCTGTTGTTTTTCGACAGTTCGACAGTTTTTGTGGTAGGTAGTAGCTTTCACTTAATTTTAGCAGCGATTTTTTTCACCTTATAGTCGGTCAGATGTTTGAAAATTCGATGCTAATATTTCAAAAGTTAACGACATACCGATGACAGATAACAAAAAAAATAACTTATCTATTGAACACTCACCGTATAATGTGTCTTGATAAAATCTCGACAACCTTGTTAATTCGTCGTGTGAATCTGCAATTAAATGGAGAAGAAGAAAAAAGTTTTGATCAGACATATTTATCAAATATCGTGTATGTATGTATACATATATGCATAATATATGTTTCCGTTTTCCCTTCGATTATCTTTTAACTACTTAGATTTGTTTGGTGATTCATTTACATACTTCTTTGGATTATAAAGGTCCATATGAAAAACAAAAGATGCAAATTGATTGGTAAATTGGCGATTAGTCTCCAATAGAAGATACACTTCTTCTTTGGGTATTTTGTTCATTGTTCCCTCAAAAATTGTTTGTTGTATCTTGAACGGCAAGATAAAGTCTTTTTCCGTCTTCTTCATTTCACGCATGCAGTGAAAGTGAGATTAGTTTCGTTTCCATTCATTTTTTCTTTTTTTTTTTCAAGGAATGTATTGGTTCTCTGGTTAATTTTATGTAAATGTAAATTGGAGAGAAGAGGCAAGCGCACTGTCAATGTGGACTGTTGCTCTGTTAGGGTACTAATTGAGCGATACGGTGATAATTTTAAATTAGATTCATGAGAGGAAATATGAACGAAAGTGTTGCCGATCTAATTGGGACCTAAAAAACAGATATAACGTCATGAATACATTACATTTGATGTGGATTGTCGCATATTATGACAAAAAGACTGACTGATGTCTCTATTCTACCGCGTTGTATGGTGTGAGTTCCTAGGCCGCGATTGAGCGGCTTGCGTTTGCGACTGTTAAAAAAACTATCAAATCGGAGAACTATTCGTGTGTATTTTAAAATTTAGGGAATCGTCGAATGCAGGCTGGTGCTTTACACGAACTGTGCTTCTTTTTGATAGTTTTTTTTTTTTCACAGTCGCAAACGCAAGTCGCTCAGTCGCGTCTTAGTTACTCACACCTATAGTATTGCGCATCGAATCGCTTATCAGGTGTTTTTTTTCTTGGGGAACTAATTTTTGTGCTTCGTCTACACCTGATTATATTCGGAGATATTTAGGAAAATACAGTAACAAGAAACACGATGCGCTCTCGAAATTCCACGCGGCTGCCGTATTTTTTGTTGTTGTATTCTTCTAAATGTTTCTGAATATGTTCAGGTGTGGACGAAGCATTATGCAAGCACACACAGTGGTATGGTTCGAAGGTGCTCTGTGAAGGATATACAAATCCGCCAGCTCTCGTTTGATAGATCGATCGAACTACTTGGGGATGTATAAATATTTTGATCGACCCGTAGCTCAGTGCGTAGAGGCACCAGTCTCATGTGTGACTACCGCCGTTTCGGGTTCGAATCCCGTCCACGATGACGTTTTTTATGGCCATGGATGTTTGTGCCAACGAAACGTCAACTGGGCCATATGGAACAGTTGACGCGCTATGCCTTACAAGGGGTGAAGCCAATTGAGTAGTATGAATATTTAGGCTTTGGGAACACTAACTAAAAAATTTGGCTGTAATGGCAAACATAAGCGGGTTGCATTGAATCAGTGTTTTTACTACTACTATTTGCTCTAACCTCTAGTGGGGCATAGCGCGTCAACTATTCCCAAGTGGCATAGTTGACGTTTCATTAGCATAAACTTTTTTTCGAATGATGGATGTTGCTGGCATGTAACTCCTGTCCTAGTAGCTTATTGATACGCCCCGCGGACCACACAAACATCCATGGCCTCAACGCACTGAGCCGGCCGGTAGCTCGAAAAGCACCTCTATAAAGAAGTCGATCGGATGCTTGAAATGAGGGTTAATGAGGGGTCGCAGAGTACGTGGTAGGTGGTCAAACACAAACCGCGCAAAGTCGACGAGATTACTTTGAAGTATGCTTAGCTTTTGTTGACGTTTCGTCGGCATAAGCTGGTTTCGGAGAATGCAGTTGTCAGCATGCACCTCCTGCACATCCATGGCCACGAACGTTGTCGTGGACGAGATTCGAACCCGAAACGTCTGTAGTCAAACATGAGACTGATGCCTCAAAACACTGCGCTACCGGTCGCCCCGATGCAACGCAACGCCTACATCCCCTACAAATATCATCGAATGAAATATTCCTTTAACTACGATAACTTTCGATTGAATGATGGTAGTAAGCTGAAAATTTGATCGGACGTTGGTAGTAAGATATAGTTAGTTGGTATTGAAAATGATCAATCAAGATCTGAACAAAGAAACCCCACCGCCCTTATAAACTGTATTTTAAATATGCAGTAACTTTCGGTAAACTGAAGCTAGCGACTTTAAATTTCAGACTAATGTTTGTTGAAGGATCCAGTTGGCATATATCGAAAAAATAAAAAAAAATATTGGGCATTATCGGACCAAAGGATAGCCTATCTCTCCTGCAAATGTTATCTCAAATGTATAGTAACTTTACATAGAATGGAGCTAGTGATTAAAATTTTGGTCAAATATTTGTAGCCTAAACTCAGTTGATTTAGTTAAGTTGATTTAGGAAATAGGCAGGATCCTATCTCCCCTATAAACTTGTGGTAAAAAGAGCTCACTCACAATGTTCTTTCATCGTAGCTTCATCGGCTAATTCCTGTTCAAATTGATCATGGCTGTTCTCTATTTGAAGTTTTTGGTGTCTCCACTAGGTCTGCACAGGTCAGGTCAGCCACGTCACTCAATCTAAGGAATCTCAAAAACTACAAATCTTCCGAAAATAGGGAAGTGCCAGCAAGACAACATACAAGCATTATTCATAGATTTGTTCCTCCAGACGGATAGTACCAACTTGATTCTATGCTTAAAAGACTCCACAAATGCAGCTACGTACAAGTCTAACGGTCGATTGTGCCGGTACTTCGCTTATTTTGAGTTGTGCATGTGTTAAATTCTATAGTCGTATCACACATAAACATACAATCATGCATTCTGGCGGATGCCATTTGAAATGCTGGTATGGTGTGTTTTCGGTCTGTCTTTCCAATGTGGATTTTCCTCATTTTCCTTGCCTTTCCCTGTAATTTAACCGTTACTCTTGCACAGGTGAGCGTTTATTTATGTGTGTTAGAGTGTTAACATTCCACTGAAAAAAATTCAATTGTAGTGAATAAGAACTCTTGTTCTTGATCTGTCTATTCTCTTTGGTTCTAGTGGATTTCATTTATTTTCATTATTTCATTTATCACACTTTTCTTCTATTTATGCAATTAGTTTAATTGTATTTTATTTTTCCTTTTCAGGTAAGTGATGCAGCGTAAACGTTGGGTTTTAATAATAAGAGGTAATTTTCTTGTTTTCGAAAAATACGAGTTTGTCACCGCAAAATTTGTTTCCTTTGCTTTTGGTATTTGTAATAAGAGGAGGGGCATAAATTGTGTATTGTATGAAAGGTGTGATCACACAGATGTGTACAAAAAATGTATATATGCGTAGATTTACCGTTAAGATGTAAATTGTAAACGCACCGATGTGGTTGTCCCATGCAAAATGCAATATAACGTTTAGCAATCATTGTAGCATCGTGCATAGTAGTTGGAAATGTGTGTTGTGTGTTGTATGGTGTATGACGGCCCGCAATTCGAAAATTTATGCGACCCGCAGCTAACTAACCAGAAACAGAAATTAAGTGTCTGGGAAGAAAAAATAAAATTTTCAAAGCGATTGAACATTTGACGTCGGTTTGACAGACTTTTACTGTCAGCATCGTGTAGCAATGAAGTTTGTTGTGAAAAAGCTACAAGTGAAGTTTATAGCTTCAAAGTATATGTGCAAATCAGCCGGCGAGGCCGGTTCGTCTATACAGCTTATTTCCCGTGAATAAAGTGTTTGTTTATTTATTGTATAATCGTCTACATCCATCCACACTGACATCTCCCTCCCTTCTCTTTGCCGTTTTCATCATCTCCTTTCTTTTACTCAATCGAGTGTTTTCAAAACTTATTCGACATTCGGCATTTCCACATGACACCTATGTGTGCAGAAATCTACTAACCTAGATCCACTATCTGATTAAATGTTCCGATCCATAAATACAAACTGTACCCACCTAACCGACTCGTGTTCCTGTTTCACGTGTTCATTCATACCTACATCTTTAAACTCTCAACGAAGAAAGCATGCCATTCTCGAAAAATTAATTTTGCTTAATTCTTTATTGTGGCATTATACACTCATAATAGACCCACCGAACTAATAATTTTCTAAAAAAAAATTAATCGCAGAAGCGCACACGATGAACGTGTATCTTCATTTTTTTCTTCCTGCTTTTTCACCTGATTCTTTAAGAAATCACAAGACATTGTTGTGCTTTACAGCACATACTATGGTCATTTTGACCATTTAAGAATGACGAAGATTCCCCAAAAATATTCACAGTGGCAAGTGGCGGAACCGCGACGACTGGACTTGCATGAAATTTCATATTCTATAACGATCAATCATTTCATATTGTCTTCATAAAACCAACCAACATACCATAGCTGCGATCTTCCTACACCAAAAGATGCAGACAGGTACTCAGTAGATATACTCTCGAACTCATTCTCGGCGGTGAAGAAAATAAAAGAATATTAAATGACCACGAAAATAGGGTCAAACGATTTGTATCTTTTGATCTTTTTCGTTTCGTTAGCTGGACGGAGTCATTGGTTGGCAAGTTTCAGGCTGAAATTGACGCTACCTTGACATGGTTATGAATTGTATGGACTTCCCTTGTGGGAAAATTCGCCAGAAAGAGTGAAACCTCGAGGAATATGGCCGTTTAATGGACAATTGTAACTAAAAGTTTCATTTTCTTCGAAAGAAAGGAAATGTTGCCAATTATGTGTAAGAAAGTGTTTCTCATGACAAGATTTGGATTTCATGGTAAATCTAAATTTTGTTTGGCAAGTCTATGGGATGGGTGGCAGTACTACGATAGTGAAATATCTTTTGAAGATTTGCTTTATTTATCCGCAAAAGGTGAATAAATACTGCCTTCGAGGTATTACCACTCAAAGATCGATGCCGCGGAAAATGTTCAATTTATGTATATTGTTTTTGCTGTATATTTTATGCCTAGTTTTAGCGCTAAATCATCGATTGACGACTCTATCGATTTCCACTCATAGTTTGGCTCTTCCAATATCTTCAACGTATGAAACAATTTGGAATATGTAATCATAGTATTATTGAATTCACTCAATAATCGGTCGATACTAGTCAAAGAAACTCCACACTTTTTTTGGATTGATAATCGAGTTATCATGAAACAGATTTTGGAAAGTTTTGACTTGTAGGATTTGGGCAAACAAATCTCTTTTTGTTGATAGATTAGATACTTTTTCCTAATTGATTTCAGTTGGACAAAAAGTTTGATGAACTCATACTTTTCAGGCTTCTATGTATTCCAGCGTTTCACCATAAGAAGTATCTAATTATCACCTATGAAAATTGATGAAAACATTCGATCGGGTCAATATATTTTATTCATTTCATAACCCAAATTTATGGTGGTGCCAGGTGAATGAATGTACGGTAGCATATTGAAAGTATCTAAACGCAGTATTTTTGCATTTTCTGAGTCACTCCGAAGCAATTGCTAAAATACTGACCATCATTAATCATTGAAAGTCTGAGGGAAACTTTCATTTGGTGAACAAAAAGGCGTTGCCATGCCATAGGAGAATAGGAAGATGCTCTCATCGGGGTCATCTACACTTTTTTGTATTAATCTAATTTGGTAAAATGTGTTGGAGATAGTTATGTCTCAAAACCGAACCTACTATTTTCGAGATAGGTCAACACCCAAACCTAGGTCTGGTAGGTACGATTGGAAAAATATCTGTCACCTGGTCTAGGTAGGTATGGGTGTACAGGTGTGGGTAGGTATACAATGCTGGGTAGATACGCAGGTTTTGAAAGAACAAAATATCAGTGCTGGGTAGGTATGTATCCAGGTATGGGTAGATGTACAGGTCTGGGTAGGTATATATCCAGGTATGGTTAGGTGTACAGGTCTGGGTAGGTGTACAGGTCTGGGTAGATCCGCAGGTTTTGAAAGAACAGAAGATCAGTGCTGGGAAGGTACGCAGACCTACTCTTTCTCCAACAATGGAGTCAATGGAATCAATAGTCTGGTTAGATACGCACAGAGGGGTTGAAAGAATCTGGAATCTGGAAAAAACGGGTAGGGGTTTGTTTATGTCGCTGATTGAGAATTTAAAGTCAAAATTAAAAGAAAAAATGGTGGAGCCATAATGGCAACACTTTTTTATAAACCTTGCCAATTTGGCTGGAAAAAACTGGTAGAGGGTCGCTAGTTGCGAATCTGAAGATAACATTGGCGATAATTAAAAACAAAAGGGGATCCTGAATGGCAACCCTTTTTCAAAAACACGGCCAATCTTATCGAAAAAGAAACTGTTAAGGGGTTTTTGGATCGCCGATCACTAATCTGAAGTCAAAAATGCAGAAAACGAAGCAGGGGGTTTAATATGGCAACACTTTTTTTTACAAAGACGGCCAATCTTGCTGGAAAAAAACTGGAAGGGGGTCGTTTAGGTAGCATAATGCGAATCTGAAGTGAAAATTGGTAAAAGTAAAAAACAAGAGGAGATCTTGAATGGCAACCTTCTTTTTCAATAACACGGCCAATCTTGCTGAGAAAAAACTGTCAGAGGTTTTTTTTTCTGGTCGCTGATCTCGAATCTGAACTCAATTTTGGAAAAATAAAATCAAGTGGGGATCCAGAATTGCAAAACTTAGAAAAACACGGCCAACTATTCTTTCAACTTCTTTCCATGAGTATACATAATTCTCTAAAGCCACGCAAGCATAAACACTAGATAAAGCAATGCTTTTTTACAGTAAATATTGTACATATACGTGAATCGGACTAATTCATTTAACAATTATGGGGTAGGTCCGCTGACCTAGGTTTTCGGACCTATAGGTCAAATGCTGTACCGAGCCAAGTCCGATCCGATCCGCAAAATTAGCGGATCATACCATGACTAGTTGAAGATATACCGGTCATCCATCGAAATTGTCCATCACACAATAACTCGTTACTCAACAGTGTTTAACCGACTTCAAAATGTACCTATATATGATCGATTCAAAGCAATAAATTAAATATCTGACTTGAGTTTCAATGTGAAAATGCAGTATAGGTGCGATGCGTGCGTATTCATAATAACGGCTGTGAAAAACCCATAGATTGTTGTTGCATCTATGCCAACAGTCTTTAGCGCGGTGTTCACACGAATTGTTTTTCTCCAGGTGTTTTTTTTTGTCATTGACACACAATTGGTAGGTGTTTACCACACATACGTACTACGTTTCCATACTACAGAAAAATCGAGTACGCGTATGGTAGACAAGGTGGATGGATGGATAAATGTGCGAAGAAGTAGTAGCGTGCCTAGTATATATTAGATAAGAGATACGTCATGAAAATTGTAGGCAGCAGCGCTTGAGTATCGTCGTAGCCTATTCAAATGTGGGTCGATAAACCGTAAAGCAACATCGATTCGTGAACGCGTGCCAGTGCACCACGTTTTCCACCATAAAAGATACATTCATGCATTTCGATGCATTCAGTGTTGCGGTGGCCGCGGCTGCATGAGCTGCATTCTTTGGTGTTTGGTGCGATGAGACAGCGGTTTCCTGACTTCAATTTGCAATTGTACATTTTCTCTTCTTATCTCTCGCGGAAATAAAAATGTAAAGCTAAAAAAAAGATGCACAGTTTTGTTTCACCACATTTTTTCCACGCATCCATTCCATCTGAAGAGAATGTATCACCGAAAAGATCTGTGACACTTGGGAGTCACGGCGGCGCGGGCGGGCGTCTTATCATTTGGCGGCATTTTTGGCATACATATTTCTCCATATATAGGTGTACATTACCTGAAGATAAAGATATATACTACCGGTACCGGTATGTTAGTGGAAACAAACATGATTCAGGGATTCTTGCTTGCTCTGGCATTCAAAAGAGCACACCACGGATGGTATCGGAGTTTCCCATAGATGTTTTCAATGAACACCCAAAGAAATTCGAAACAGTTTAAGCTGCTCAACAACGGCTGGTATGTTTGAATTGTATATAAGTGTATATGTATCTAGATATACATACATATTAGCAAATTTGCATATGTTTTTTTCGAACCGTTATACAGTTATACCTTCACAGCATCCAGTTTTGTACAATTTGAGCTGCTGTGGTCTTCTGGGTATATTCTTGTCTTGCTTGTTGGATGGCTTTCCATCAAACCACCTGAAGACTTGATTGTTATTGGGTTCGATTATACGAGTAACGTACTCAACGTATTTACGTATGTCGATATTTAGATAGAATTCATAGCTCGTTACAGAAGAAGGCGTTTTTCATTTTGGAGAGCAGAAACTATACTATTGCTGATATGTAAATTTCATAAGTGTTAGGCCCTGATTTTCAATGCGGTCGTATGGAGATGTTAATAAAGTCCGGGAGTTGCGCGAATAAGGCATTTACATTGACTTTTTATGGAGTCTTTGCGGTCACTCTGAGAATGCGGTAGAATTACGATGAAGGCGATATTGAAAATTGTACATCCGATTCGACTTAATCAGGACTACTTTGAGTCGGTGAAATCTGAGGTTTTGGGTATAGTGCTTCCAGGGAGGCGCTATAGTGTTCCCAACGAGTGACACTTCTCTGTTAACCATGTCATGATAAAATTATCATTGAGCTCGTGATAAGTGTCTGGATGGTTATTCTATAGTAGACCAAGGGTTCCCAAACTATGGGTCACGACCCCAAATTGGGTCCCGAACCAAAAATCTGATGTCGAGAAAAAATGTACAAATGGACAAATTAAAAAAAATGAGACATTTATCGCAATCCCTCAATTATTTGGAATTCTCATACATTACATTGTTACAATACAAAATCGTAGCTCAGTCCAATTTGAGCTTCAAACTACATAATACATTTTACGTTACATATTAGTCTTTCGAATATTTTACATCGAATTTAGACTTTAAAAAGTAAGCTTGAATTTAAAAACAACTTTTGATCGATATTGATGAGACTAATTACCATTTCAAGCCCATAACGAATTTGCTGTGCAATCAAGTGACTCAAACTTAAGACTTGAACTTCCACAAAAATCGTTAACTGAATTCTGAAGCTAGAAATGAATTCTCCACATATTTTTGGTAAATAATCCAAATATCGTTCAGCGCTGAAAAATGAATGTTAAAGATGCTTGCTTCCAGTAGTGTCAAATTTTCCACCAAGATTTGAATTGTTATGTAGCAAAAAAGCAAGATAAGGTAAGAGAATCGGCCCATTGACCTGGTAGGTACTCTGCGACAATAGAGAGGTCTATTGTGCGTAGCCCATAAATCAGTCAAAAGATCGTCCACTCTTTTAATAAAGAGCAGTATGGTATGTTGGCAACAACAAGCCTATCAATCAACGGCGCTTATTGTTCTGTCATCCGCGATAGCGAAGCTACTTTTTGCGGAGCTTTATCGGAGGAAAATTTTTGTCACAGCAGCTGGGGTGGCGTCATCCGTAACTGTGGTTATTAAACTTGGTAAAATTCGAATGACGCTCATAAGATCAATAGTGTCACAGTAAAAGTTGTGTATCCGCTACCCTTCCTTCATCGAAAAAAATTTGAGTCTTCTGGCCAAGACGTTTGCGTTGTGCTGTGCTCCTCCGCAAAAAGTACCATTCGGTATCCGTCACTAGGTATCTTAACGATCTTCCGACCGTTTCATCGACGTTTGAGGAGCATTGTGCTCTACTCAGCAGAGTGGCTACTTGTATGCGTGAAGCAGGTGCTCACCTTAAACGTAGAGAAAAGGTATTTCTAAAATGCATTTCATACGAGCTAAGCTAAGCTATTCTTCTGCTCCCGCCTTACGCGGCCCGATTTTTTCCCGTCCCTTCTATGACTCTATTGTGATGCAAGTCAAGACGGTATAGGGGCAGTGGTAGTATTGACTACAGACGTTGGCATCGAAACCCCTTATCGCTTTTATGTCATAAAAACTTACGAGCGCGCAACTACACCGTAACGGAGCATGAATGCCTTGCGGTGGTAAGGGTCATAAAAAATTGCTTATGAGTCTCAGAGATCTTCATGGTCGTTTTAAACGCTGAGCTCTTAAGCTCCAAGGCAAAGCATTACCTACACCTAGGGTCCATGATATTGACATTTTCGAACTGAAAGTTCATAATGACACCTCGCTAAACATTGGCTTTGACTCTCCATATTATAGGCCTAGCGAATATCGCGCTCAGAAGCAAAGGATACGCAAAGAGCAACAACACCTGCAGAAATTCGAAATTGTCGATACGGCTGTAGACCCCTTTCTCCCTTCACTGGAAGCTTGTCATTCGTCAGTTGAGGGAGTTTTTCCGTCATCATCATTAATTTTTGTTTTTTCGTCTTTTTTTTTGTCACGAGCAAAATGTTCCATGTCTTTCATAGTTTATGATGGAGGAGGCCAAACGCTGCCGTCTGCGTTGGTCTGCGAGCGCACATCGCTGGCAGTAGTTTGAAGAGGGTTTTCATATACATTGGTGTATTTACAACGTTCACGGCTAATGCCTATTCCGCGTCCTCCGACTCCCATCATTACAATTGGCAACCAACGTGGGACCAAAACTTTACCGTTGTTCATTCTTGAACGATGAGGACTCGTATGTATGGTCCCTTCTAACACCAGTCCTTAAACTTGGAGTGCAAGTCACTCTCATTTCGGCTTTACGCTTTGTTATTTTTTTGTATGCCTGACCAGACCTTACGACTAGGTAACTCCTCCCATCCACATCCTTTTAACGTGGAAGCATTTCGTTATCCCAGCAGGCGCTGATTTGATTTTGGCTGTTTTTAATGGTGTAAGATACTGTGTAGCGTTTGACTTCCTCTCTTCCTGTGAGTTGCTGTTTGGTTGGGAGGATTCCAATCCTAAGACCAGGTACACAGGAGGAGCCATCGTTACCTTGGTATTGCAGATCAGCATCATTTTATATGGCTGGAAATGCTTCGTTTTATGCGTTGCAAACTTAATGACAAAGTTGAAATTCCCTTTTCAGGTAAGATTGCCAAAATATTTGCTCGGGCTAATACTTAAACTCTCCTTATTTCTTTAGAAATCACACGGTTCTTCGTAAACTTATCAATTGTAGCACAATCACATTAGTTTTAGCTTAGTTTTAGAAAAAGCATCTAGCAGTTGAATGAATTACTGGTAGCTAATTGAACATGGCTAACCATAAAGTCTGTCCGTGTTTTCAGAAATATCTATAAATTCCGTAATACTGAAGCGCACCGAGAAGTCCATAATTATTATTGCTTACATCAATTTTTATTCGTCAATAATGGGAAAGTGGTGAGTGTGCGGCAGTTCTAAGAAATTAGTAAATATTCAGTGTAGCCTCACTATGTATATTGCATAAATAGGTTTGAATACTCAATAAGGTTGCTGCTGGAGTACTGCTCTGTTTTATAGAGCTCTTTAAATATCGATTATGTATTCTCAATTCGGTTTAGTCATAAAATGTGGGTACATTATATACGCTTGTAGTTTAGCATTTTTAAATCCTCCTCAAATGTACTGCAAATTAGCTACTGTTTTTGCATATATCTATATGAACTAGATTTAATAGCACGATCCTAAAATCTGCTCGCCAACTATCCATAAAATTGTAGGAGGCATACATTACAGGTTTAGCGTCGATATTCGAAATTTCGCGAATTCATCATCCAGTTTGGATTCATCATACTCCTACCTACGGTAGCGAAAGTTAAGGTTATGCTGTCATATTAAAGGTGCATATTTCAAAGCCTTGGCAATTCAATTGCCCCCCCCCCCCCGGGGGCATGGCCGCATCAGTATGTATTAACTAAATGTACGAGTATAGTACCCGGTACGTAGAAAAAAAAATTGTTCATTACGCCAATTTTTGAAATACCAGAAAGTCTGAATCGTTTGGCATACATTTTTCATCTTAACTCGAAGCATATTCAGTTATCCTTCTTTTTCACAGCAGACCAGACTAGACCAATTAAAAATCATATAAATGCAAATGTCCAAAAGTCATGTTAGATCAACCTAAATAATTAATTATGTACATATATTATCTCTGTGTTTCCATCGTACAAGTATTTGATATCTGCGAATAACAGCTTCTTTTGTTGAACATTTAAATAAAATCCACGAATTCAATTTATGTATGCTACAAAGAAATTCACGAGAATTGTATCCGTTGTAATCCAATTTTATCATTATAAATCAATTGTTTGTTTTTCGAGCATGTGCAAAAAAAAGTGTTATCTGTTCGATAGTATTTCAAATACCAAGCAAAAGAGATCACAGTAACAGATTTGCATCTCCTTACAACCCATTTCTATTAAAATGATAAATGAAGTGCCCGTTTAATTGTAAAAATTGAAGCTTGATGCGGTTTTACAGACAGTTTCCAGATTTCTTTAAATTTTCTCGAAATGGAGCAAGCAAAGGCCCAAAACGGTGGACGAGCACGAAAACGAGCGTATTTGTCTCGTATTTGGCGATTAAAAAAAAATTAATATATGATTTTTCTCTATTTGCCAATAGATAATTCTGAACTCTAAACACTAGCAACATAGATACAAGAAACTCAAATATTTTGTCGTACTGATTTTATCAAATGTAAACAAAAAAATGTCAATTCCTCAAAAAAATTTGAAGACTAATTAAAAATTACCAATAAAATAGAATCAAGACACTTAATGACGATCATTTTGAAATGAAAATAGTCCCACGACGTTCAAGGTTTCCTTTTTGCCTCGGAGCGTTCTTTTTCCCTCTGTTAACAATAAACAATTATTCAGACAGAACCTATATCCAAGTCATATTATAATGGTTTGCCGTCAGTCTTCTTATCTCGGTATGGCCATTAACATTAAGGACTGTCTCCCGATGATGGAATGAAGAAGGAAATGTAAAAAAGCCATAATAGAGGATACTTGTCTATATCCACGATATCCATTGTACTATATATCCAGTAGTCGTGGTGGTAAGAAAGATGGATACAAAGCGTAATTAGTAGTAAACGAAGTAAACGTGATTTTGCCTTCTTCTTAGGATACTATAATTATGATATCAGTGCACATGTGTCAGGATTGAAATGTATGGGGATTCGTATTTGTTTAGAGTTTCACTCTTTTTTTTGTTCGTTTCTGCCATAATCCCGACGAAAGGATTGACGATAGGCGAGGATTATGGAATGTTTTGTTACAGACAGCAATTTGTTTTAATGCTTTCAATTGATCGATGAGAAAACAAAACAAATACTGACAATGAGTAAAATGGATATACCTATATACGTTAATGATTGATTGCCTCGGGATGGAATGGTAAAAATATGGTTTAATGCAGCCAAGAGTGAGATTGGTTACAGGGATCAGATGATGACCGACAATTCTTGGCAAAGCCTTGATCCGAGCTTGGTAAAATCATTAATTCGTTAGTCACCTTGAACTCAATACATTCTCGATTTTTTTTTTTAATTATTATTAAAGCATCCTGTCAGCATTTCAAATTTTATGGTGAAGTCGTTAAATATAATAATGATTATGATATGAGACAAAGGAAAATCTGATATACGTTGCATTTTGCTCAGATTCGTCGTACCAGGATTTTGGACTAGTCAGAAATATAGTCTTCCGTGGAATTAAGAAGGTATTAACACGATTCCAGTAAACTAAAAAAAAATCAATCGTCGTTCAAATTGCCACTTTTGTCTTGCCGTGCCGCTCCGGTTTCTGCTCAAAGCACAAGAAGCAACGTCTTGACTCTGGTCAAACCTAGCCCTAGCGGTATTAGCTTTCATGCGCGTGCTGGTAGCCTGTCGTGAAAAGCAGAGGACAAGATTAAATATGTGCGCTAAAGTCCTGTTTAGGACACGGCGTAACACATCTCGAATCCATGATTTCGTGGATAATATACCGGAAGAACGGAGAACGGATAAGCAAAGGGCGTCGCTTAAATGGACCATCAGTACTGTTGGTAATGCACCGATTCAACCTGCAGTGATAAAAAGAGTTCGAACTGAAGACATGTAACCGGTTGTTATTAAAAAAATAAAAGGACCTTGACCGCCAGTGTTCCGCCCGTTTCCTATGTGGGAGCAGCGAGAGAACGGACAGAGGTGGTAGTCCTTGATAGGGGCAATCCTGACGGCAATATCACTGTTTACAAGTTGAGGGACATTGAGAGCGCGATGGGGTGTAACTTCCGCTCTATATCAAGGCCGTGTTAAGCTGATGCACTTTCACTTCATCCGGGTCTGATTAGACGCTTGTCGACGACGTCATGACTCCTCCGTATATTCGTTAGATTCTGATCGAGAACACGACGTCAGTAGGACCACAGTTGAGCCGATAAACCCAACGACAACACAGCAATGATCAGCGTCCTACAAATAAACTTGCATCACTCGACGGCATTCTCTGCTGCTTTACTACTTCGACTCACTCGCAGTCCAGAGGATATCATTATGAATCGAGAATCGTGGATCGTGAATAATCTCGTGCGGGGTCTGAGGTTTCCTAATTACACAATTCAATACATCAAAGATAATGAAAAACCAAGGTCATGGGCGCAACCGGTAGCTTAGTGTGTAGAGGCACCAGTCTCTGACTACCTGCGTTTCGGGTTCGAATCACGTCCACGACGACGTTCGTGGCAATGGATGTTCGTGTTGTGTTCCCTCTGTGGTGCGGGTCGTAATAATAAGCCACATCTCTCGGCCTGTCGCATATGGGTAGCTAAATGAGGGAGCAGAGGTGCATGCTGGCAACTGCATTCTCCGAAACTAGTTTATACCAACGAAACGTCAACTGGGCCACATAGAACAGTTGACGCACTATGCTCCACAAGGGGTTAGGGCAATTGTGTGAGGTCATGTATCATGATAAAAAATACACTTAACGTATTCTTAGTTGCCGCCAATAGCGGCGAAAACACAGTTTCTATTTGACTATCGATACTGGATAGCTTCAGTGTACCTTCCTTATGACAAGGTGTGGGTTAAAGCAGCTAAGTCATCAAAAATCATCTTCATACTCGGCTATGACCCTAATGCTCATCATGCTGGGTGTGACATTTTGACATAAATGCTCAAACAGAGCTGCTCTCATTGGCACAAACTTGCTTTTCTGCAATATAGATTGTGCGAGTCAATTTTCATCACAAAGAAGAAGTTTAAGGAGCTAGATATTTCCCTTGTCTCGAAGGATATCATTGATCGAGTACACAAATAGAGAGTAACGTCAGAATACTTCTTCTCCGACCACCGGCGTATTGAGTTTGGCACCAATAAAATATCAGTACTAAAAATTCGGGTAAACAACCGGGACTCGAAAAACCGGGTTAAAAAACAGTTCTCAAAAAACCGGTACTAAATAAATGGGTAAAAACCGGAACTGGAAACCCAGGGTATAAAACCTACTTAGAAACCAGTACTGGTCAAGATTGGTACCGGTACTGAAAAAAATCGGTACCAAATCGGTATACCGGCTTAAGCAACAGGCCTATTTCTCGCTAGCTGCGAATGCGAACATTATTCTGCTAAAAGGTAGTGAAATAAGGACGGAACTCACATTATGAAGGAGTGTGCTCCATTGCACTTTGCACTTCGTATATATTCCGATTTCGGAACAGAAATAACATCGTTCATGCTTTAATTATTTTTTTAATTATTAAAATTTTAGAAGAAAAAATGGTTTGAGTCCTTAATTAAAAAGTCGAAATGTTTGTATACTTTACATCATTCAGCTCCGACACATAGATGGGAACGTGCCAGAACACAGGTTCGTTAGGTGAATATCGAAAGACCGGTGAAGCAATTTTTTTTTGGTTTTGTTTCGGCGAGTGCTTTCGAGCGATTGGAATGCGAAAAGGTAATATTTTTGGCGCTAGATGGGTGTTCTGAAATTTGAATTCTTCGAGCAACTCTATTATGAATATTGGAGAGATTGCATTGCAGTTGATATAATTTATTGAGTGTTTAGGAATTTTTCTCTCTTAATATAGTTTCTTCTAATCAAGAACACAAGAGAAAAATACTGCAAAAAAGTTGAGATCCCCACGAACCCAAATTTTCAACAAAATATTGAATTAGCTTCTGGCCGTCAGTCATCGAAAATATAATTTTTTAGTAAAACTAAAAAAAAAACAGGTTACTCGCTTAAATCTTTCGTTTTTCCTTTTTATGCTTTTTTTATGAAAGTAAAATTATTTATGAAAATCGTATATAATGGCTGGAAATTTCCTCTGAATATGCGAATATTTCAGGCTAGCTTGTTTAATAACATCGATGTCAGACTTTCGGTACCAAAAGCTGTCCACATTGATGCACGCACGCACGCATGCAGCCGTGAGATCTCGGTCGCCACTATGAGATGGTTGAATCCAGAGTTCAGGGGCTTTCCCAGCGCGTTATCAACATAAAAAACTACCTGTGGATACTATTGAAACTCCCACAGCGTTTCAAGCTTGCCAGTACAAGACGGCTATACGGTTAGGAGGTGTATGTTAGCTACTACACTATCCGAAATTTATATACTAACGAAACGTCAACAAGGCATTGCTAGAGATGTTGACGCACCTTTGCCCGACTGGAGGGTTTAAGGCAATTAACATATCATCGAAAATAGGAGTTTTTTAGTCAAGTTAAAAATATGATAGAACAGGTTACTTGCTTAAATCTTTCGTTTTGTCCTTCATTTTATATTAAAGATGACTTACGACTGTTAGTGGGACAATAGACATGATTATAGGTATCAAACTGTCTACAGTATTCAATGCGATATTGTGACTGTCTTAAACGGCTACGAAGTTCTCTTTTTGTGCGTTATAACAATGAATCATTTGGGAAAGGTAAAGTGTAGCGTGCCCATGAACGGTTTATTTGTATCAAGCTGGTAGGTATATAGCGTTGCCTTACCTAAACCGATAATTAAAAATAATATTGAATTGCTGTTTGTGTCCATTTTTCCATAGTTTGACTAAAATAACTGAAACGCGTTGGGATTTTTCATTCCTACTACGGATCTTTATTGTTTTCCTGCATACAATTGTTTAACGTACTGCCTTCTTCAGTGCTAGTCGTTACTAGTAAATAGTAACGGTTAGCATTAATGAAGGCAGCACGTGGCTGCCGAAACAATTGTGTGTCGAAAAAGCAATAAAGATCTGTAGTAGAAAGGAAAAAAAAAACCAACGTGTTTTAGTTATTTGAAAAGAATATGCCTTGTTAATATCGGATTAGCTCTCTGTGATTGCATTTAACAGGCAATTGTTGCCTCCACAGCCTATGAACTATCATCATTTTCATTTTATTTTTCGAGCATTCTCGATTCGAGCTTCACACTTACACATCTACTGTAATAACACGCAAAAGTCGAAATAAATCATTTCAAATTTCAATGAGTTTTATAATTTTTAACTTTTCCCACAATTGTCGAATTCACTGGATTCAAAATCATCAATTGAGCAGTCAAAAATCTTAACAAGCTGTTTTTTTTTCTCTCCATGTGCGGCATTTTGTATAAACAAAAACACGAAACAATGTGCTTGTAACGCACCTGGCCTTCTATTGAAAGTAGAAATAAACATCAATTTTAGAGTCGATTAAAATAAGCGCTGAAGAACTCATCCAGCCGTCGTGTCGTCCACATGTATGTAAGTATGTAGTAGGAATTGTAAATCTTAATGTGATGGTACTTAGTTAAATTTGACCGCCACGAAGAACTTTCGTTGTAGCGGGAAAAATGAATAATATTACCAACTCAGCCGCAATGAAATCTAAAATCCATCAAATCTCAGACATGGAGAAATCACATGAATATTTCCATCTATGTATCGAATAATCACTTTCAACGGTTTAAGCGTTAAGAAGTTGACTGGGCATTTTATGCAGATAACTACGAGTCTGTCTGGGTAGGCGTGAGCATCTATTATCGCGTACTTTGCTAGTTCAAGCTACATCCACAATCAAAATTATCTTCAACCTTCACTTGAAGAAAATCGTATTAGGCCGTCCGGATGCCATCGAGTAATCCCGCATGCTCAGTTTATAACAATCTCTGACGTCCATGTAACACAATTATTTATGTCTATTAATCTGCATTTGCCACTAATTATTGCACATGAGTTACGAGGTGTTTGTATCAATTAATCGACGCGCGCGGGAGAATATGTTAAGGTGATTAATTCATATTTGTCTGTATGGTTAGAAATTATATTCTTATGGAGAGAACCGTTAATCAGGGGGATAGGTGAATGCATAGAAAACTTTTCCTCCATCTTAAGATGCACAGTCATCTTCTTCAATACATGTTTGTTTGTTATACACTTAAAACAGGCGCATGAAGTACAGTTGGCAATAGAATATTGTTGAATGAATGAAAGAATTCTAAATGTATCTGAGGTATCTACTCGCATAAGTTGTAAAAGTACCACTAGAAAATTGGAATTGTAGAATCATAATTTTTATCACGGTAGAATGGAAATAACTTAGCGGCATTGGAATTATATATAATTTAGATATTGCGTGCATTTCGATAAATTATGTTATATAGTATAAGAAGGCATAAAAATGGGGAAGGAAATGTTTGTATGGAGTTTTTCTATGCCCGATTTGACACGCAATGCGTAGCTGATGCGACTGGGGCATTTTTGGATTGATGCAAGCAAAAAGAATTGATGGTTTGCATGACATAATAGCCAAGCTGAAATGTTGCAGGAAGTGGCCACTTTGAACAGACATGTTGTAATTTTGTTTTAGAAATTAGAACCCGAACTATGCAAAAGAAAATGGGTCATGAAATTGTAACGTAAAGAACAGTTACTTCTTTAATAAATAAAATAAATAACTGGCGCAACAGTCCAATTTGAACCACGGCCTCGAGATGAGTTAGCATCATCTCATTTTCTAGATCGTGACGGTTTTTGTACAGAGGTATGTGATCAGCAACACGCTCAACCGAGTTATTTACCCCATAATGGGTACTCATTTAACAGCTGAGTGGGCTCATAGTCCGACACGTAAATCCCCGGAATCAAACCGGGGCCCAGTGCGTTGAAGGCGAACGTGCTAACCGTTGCGCCATCCGGACTACTTCTTTGCCTTGACCTTTAGTGGGGCATAGCATTATTATAAGCCGCAATAGAAATCGAGCGAAAAATCCAGTACACAATACTTAATATCGGACGATAGTTTTAAAAAAGGGTTTATAGAAGAATTTTACCATCGCTGTAACTTCAAATATTGACTATGTTGACTGTTGATAAAAAAACGTTGTAAAGTCTAAGAATATCCATGGTGAGGCCATAAATTTTAAAGGAATATTTAAGTGCTCTCCAGCTAACCCCCCTCCTCCCCGGGAACCCCCATTTTTCAAATCTAGGAAGGGGGGGACATTTAATCTTTTTGGAAAAATGTTTTCACCAGCAGAAACTACAAACCTTCGCTGTACTCGCTCCGAACGTAACGTGTTTCAGTGTCAAGTTATTGTTATGAAGTTTGTACTACCTAAAGCGGATATCCACTAAAGTAGATTTCCGCTTTAGGCGGTACGAACCTAATTTCTTCGGTATGAAGCTATTGTTATGATGCGCATATGGTAGGTTTGTACTGAATAAAGCGGATTTCAACTGTAGACCCATCCACAAGTGGATTTCTACTTAAGGCAGTACAAAACTAGCGTGTATACATTGGTGGAGTAGAATAACGTTTAGTGAAATAATGTCAGTTTGACGTTATTTCACCCTTGAAAGGGAGATAACGTCAGTTGACTTATTTTATTTAACTTGACGTTATTACACTCCACCTTATACATTATTATAATGTTAAATATCAATATACTTTATGAAGTATTTTACAATTTTTGGGGGCTATGAGCAAAGCCCCTCGATTTTGGGGTATATGAATTATCCTCCCAAATTTGGGGGACTCTTAGTTTTTAACCAAATTCATCTTTTTTCGGGGTGTTTTTTTTTTCTCATTTTAAAATGGGAGAATAATTCACAATGAACAATCGCCCCAAAAATGGGACCCTTTTTCATGGGAGCGGGGCTCATTAGGGGATAGTTTGCAGAGCCTTCTTTGAGGAGAGGCCTAGTCAACAAATAATCCAGTCATGCTTTTTTCTCCGATACGCCGAACGCATGTCACTGCACGAAATCACAGCCCAAAGAAAGGCACCTGCGTCTGGTTGAAACGCTGGAAGATTAGACCAAGTTCATAGCCCTCTCCGCAAAAATTTACATCCTTCTCCAAAACGTTATTTCAGGAAAATATGTTAGAAATTTTGCATGGATTTGATACTTCCGCAAAATGTATTTCGATTACGAGATAATTGAATCGCCCAATCTTCCAAAGATGATCCTCCACAACTTGTTTCAAACTCCTACAACTTAATTTACTCAACCTTTAACCTGACACCTTCTGAAATAATTTATTACAACCGATTTGTATCTTTGAAAGTTGTGTTCTGCACATCGTCCAACATTTATCGATTTCATATTTCTCATACCGGACTTCAAACCAAAGGGAATGATATTATGTAGGTATCTCCGAATGTGATGTTGGTGATAGAAAATCTTTTCTCACCAATTCACAATGTGGCAATATGACAACAGCAACAAGCAAAATATATGTCCCAAGTATCTCTAACAGCGATCGGGACAATAATAAAGGTGTGCAGTGCATAGATGAAATTTCACTCTTGCGCGCACGGCCTCCACTGAAGTGTGTGCTATCCCCATAGATTGGGATATTTGATCTCTTGGGGGGATATCTAGAGACACATCAACGTGCTAAGTCACACACATTCGTCGTAGACACACAAACAAAACTATCATGTTATATTTGTTGACTTGCTAGCAACGGACACTCAACACACCATCTAAAGTTCAAGAAAGTTATTTCAGAATTTCTCTTCCTGACTCTTGTGCGGCCAAGTTTACTGTCTTAATGTATATCGGATTCGATTCGAATTCAAAGTATGTTGTTTATCTTGACCTCATCAGTTAAAAAGTGACCACGAGAATATTAGATTTGCATCATTCCACCACCCTGGTTTGTCATGATCATTTCTTGTCCCATTTCTTGCTGTAGGTAAGTTGAACCATCGACACACGAGGACCGCGCGCACCAACATAACAAGACATATCTTTTTTCACTTCTTAATAATTTTTCGCTCGTCAGATGAATTTATCTTATTCCTGTGTTTTTGATGATTCGTGGATTATTTATACATACATATGTATGCTGACTTCTGCAAAGTTGTTCCTGACGAAGAGGCAGCTCCATCCAATGCTGGTTGTAAGTGAATTCGTCTCATCTTATTTGACCTAGCCTAGTCGCGGGTCTGTTTTGGCTTGTTGTCTCCAATTTGGATGTAATCTGAGATGAAGATGATGACTAAAGTCATCAGTGTCGTTTATCTAAACAATGTCTTTCTTGTTCCTTACAAGTCCAGTCATTCACCAAACAATCTTGATTTGGTGTTAATCGCAGCGGGAGCTGAAGGAAGGTTTACCACCGCTACGCCCGGTACGGTTTTCAATTGCAAGTCAGAAAATTAGTAAATTTTTTCTCGCATGAATAATGAGAATAATTGTGGGTTATTTTAAGTGTTTAATGGGGAAATGAATTACGATTCGACGAAAGAATTTTTCAATTGCTCTCTCAGGGAAACAGCAGCAGCAGTAATAAGTAGTCTTGACCGCAAAACACGTAAAAATGGTAATGCTGTTAGTAACACGTGGGATGAATGTTGACCTCTTTAGCGAAAATATGTCTTTCATTTTTGTGAAAATCTTTTTGTGAATATACAGAAATACAATATGTGACCAAATTTAACCAGTAACCAGTAGTTTGACGTTTTGTAGACATTCTACGGATCAGTTGGCGTTCAACGAATCATTAAACAATCATCCTATTCATCTCGGCTACCGGTAGCATAGTGTGTTGAGGCATCAGTCTCATGTTTGGCTACCGGCGTTTTGGGTTCGAATCCCGTCCACGACGATGTTCGGGGCCATGGATGTGCAGAATGTGCATGCTGGCATCTGCATTCTCCGAAACCAGTTTATACCGTCGAAACGTCAACTGGGCCACATGGAACAGTTGACGCGCTATGCCCCACAAGGGGTTATGGCAATTGAGAGCGATCTCGGCTATCTATTAAAGTTTCATGAAAATATTAAATAAATTTTTGCGCGGTAGTTATGGAAAATTGTTTTTTTTTTTCTTTAAGTCACTCACTTAAATCTTTCGTTTTATTTTTCATCTTATATTACGGGAGAATTACTTTTGTTAGTAGGACGAAAATTTGCTTATGTTAGTTGTATCTGAAGGATGTTAAGTTAATCTGGCTATGTGAACATTTTAAGCGGTCCCCGAATCCAACACCATAACGGGACTTTGGTGGTGAAAAAATCTATCCTCGTATTCGCTTTACTACTCGAAATTGGATGTTACTCACAAGAACTCGAGCGGTAGCAACACCTTTAGGAAAAGCCGAACAGGCTCTATCATCGTTCTTCGGCAACAAGCATGAAGCGGCGCTTTATTGAGGGATATACTCACAGCTACTAACAGGTCATCTTCTTTCCGGTAGCATGCGATGCCTGCATGCCAAAAAGGAATCCTCATATCAGCGGTAAGAAAACTATTGGGGAATGAAGAAATTGCAAGTCTGTGACGTAGGTGCCTATGAGCGCCCCGTCTCAGTCAGCGATCGCGGATGCACCGGGGTATGCTGGACGTTTGTGGCCTGCTTGGAGAAAGGACGGTTTCCATAGGCTTGAAAAGACAAAATCTTGTCCTGCTAACAAAATCGGACAAGGCGCCGCCGCCCGAACCAATTTCCTACCGTCCAATTTGCTTGCTATACACCGTTGGGAAAATGTTCGAGCTGTTCCTAATCATGGAGGAAAAGGGAGATCTGTCGGACTGACAGTATGGTTTCCGAAGGGCGCGTTGCACTATTGATGCAATAATGTCAGTGACTGACCTGGCAAGGCATCATGCAATGTGGGAGGACAAGTGTTGTGCTTCGGCCACTTTGGATGTCAGGCACGCTTTAACGTTGCGAGCTAGAGGTACATCCATGCATCTCTTCAAAAAATTGGTGCGCCTGATTATTTGGCTGCAATAATTAAGAACTACCTCTCATACCGAGTTCTGCAATATATGATAAAACTGGCGAAGGTTCTAAAGAATATAACGTAATAGAAAGTGTTCCACAAGGATCTGTTTTTGGTCGCTTGTTGCGGAACATAATAGGCGCGTTTTTTTAACAGCCATGCAGACCAGAACAGGTTAACACCGCACAATTACACTAACAATTTGATCTGAGCTGCTCTGGATAGAACTTTAGTGCAAGAATTCTGTTCCGTTAGTATTTCCGCGTTTTGAAATGCAGGCGGCGCAGATGCCGAAGTTTTCGGGCAGTGTACAGTTTAGGAAGCGCATCAAATTTATTTTCTGTCAATAAAATGTTAATTTTGTGTAATTATATGGAACCGTAAACATACAAAACGATTCTGCTGCATAAAGGAAACTTGTCCGATTGTATTTGTACTAAGGATTTTAGTTTTGTTTTGAAATTTGAGTTGACGTTTGAATGCAAACTAAACCAAGACACATTCCCAGCAAAAACGTCTTCGCTACTCTGATCTGCTGATTTTGCCGCATGTCCTGCTCTACTCTGCTCTGTACAAAAAGAACGCTCCTGTAAATCGACATTTTGGAATTGCCCGTACCCAAGGACATGACTGTAGTCGGGTTCGCGTACGATATGCCAGTGGTTACAGGCGCTAAAGGCCCGGAATATGTCGAAATTTACGCCATCGAGTTAGTCACAACTATCAAGTTGTGGTTGGAGAAAGTGAGCCTACAGGTGACCCAGCATAAAACAGAGGCGGTTCCCATCAGTAAGCACAGCAGGAAGTGCTCTCTGAAGACCAGAGTTCTATGTACTATCATTACTTCCAAGCCAGCCATTAGATACCTGGGAGTGATGATTGACGCGATGCTGAGCCTTGGAGCGCACCTCAAGCAAACATCGGTGGTCCTAGAACGAGTAGGGGGCTTCTACTGTCAAGAGTAAACTTCCATTCTGTTGTACGCCTCACCGAAAATACCCAGGATATCCGTTCGGTATACGGAAGGAGCGCCTTGACGGTGTCCTGCGCATTCCGAACAACATCCCATGAAGCGGCCTACGTTGTCTCAGGATTGATCCCAATAGACATTCTAGCAGGTGAAACGGAGAGACTTTACGGTGATCAATATATGCAGCCATCGGCGGAGTCAGAGGACCGGAAAGCAGAAAAAGACGCTGAAAATATGGCAGGAGTGTTGGGATCAGGCATACACAGGTGGGTGAACCGGAGGCATAGTAAGTTAAACCACTATTTGACTCAGTTCCTTGCGAGCCATGGTAGATACGAGGAGGTTCAAGATAGACGACTCACCAGACTGCCCGAGATACAAGGGAATCATTGAGGACGCGAAACATGTGCTGTTCCACTATCCTCGGTTTGCCGAATACCGAGATGAGCTAGAAGTAAAACTGGGGGGAGCCATTAACCCAGAGAACTTGGTGGATCACATGCTGAGATCACAATATTTGTGATATTCACAACAAAGTTTTTGAGTTGATACTCACTGAATTACTACTGGGGGGAGGGGGGCATTAACGCAGAGAATTTGGTGGATCACATGCTGTGATCACAATATTTGTGATATTCACAAGAAAGTTTTTGAGTTGATACCACCTGTATTACTCCAAGCATCTTGGCCGACTGTTAAAGTGAATTCGACATTCAATTGAAGAGATACACTGCACTAAACACTATAAATTTCATTGCAGAGGAATCAGTCGAATCATTTCACAATGTAAGCTCATACCGCTTCTGTTGCGGCGCAAAGATGATACACACTTTGGAATCCGCTGTTTATGCACGTGCCATTTGTTCCCGGGGCGTTACACTTTGGCATTCAAATGAATAATCAAATATTGCGAAAGCCGACTCCCGTGGCGATAGCTATTAAGCCCGATTTGAATGATTGGAAATAATTGCGTACACATAGTCCACTCCATTCAACTTTTCAGCATTGATATGTTTAAAACTCCATTTCATTGATGACAATGGCCATCACACTTGTTCATATTTATTCCAATTTCACAGCTTGCTTTCAAGAATTTTACTTCGATAAAATCATGAATTCACACGAACCCAGTACACTCAAAATTCGCATCACTTCCTCTAACAATATTTATCATGACTCACGAGAAATCAAAATCTTGAATTTTAAGTATCATATTGTACCTCCTAACATCACACGCACGAGACTTTTTCCCATTCGAAAAAAAACCTCCAGCCACCTAAAACCCCAAAAAAAAAGAAGAAGATCCCAGCGATCTATAATCTTTGAAGAAGAATCACTTTCATTTTTCATTTGCAATTAAAATTTTATTATGTGGAATTAATTTTAAAAGTCGGGGTATGCGTTGTTTGAAATGGATGTATGGCTGCTCTTTGACCGTCTGTGCCCTTTCGAAGTTTTCGGTGAACCATGAAGAGAAACAGCAGAGAACAAAAAGAGGAGGATTAGACAAATTTTCATAGTGGTTCTCATTAGCGATAGTTGTTTTGGCTCTACGTGAGATTGCGGTAGGTTTCAAGGAGTGGATAAGGTTTTTTTCGAACCTCATGATCAATTTTTTTTCGCTCTGTTTTTAATAGACAGATAATTAACTACCTGAATATTTTTGTTGGTTCCTTGGGTTGGATTTTTTTTCGGTTTTGTAGCATTCAGTGATTTTAGTTTGAATTTCATATGGAGAAGTCTGAATGAACAACAGGAGGTATACTTATGCCTTACCGAATTAATGAATTCCTGGAATATAGCTGCATTTCGTTTCGTCAGTTTTAATGTCTTACAATATCCATCCATTTGATTTTAATTCAGACCAAATGGACGATTGCATGTACACGAAATGCATGATAATGAATGTTCCGTCTTCTAGTTACTAGAAAACTAAATTAGAGAAAAAAAACTCATAAACTAATTTAAAAAAATTATCCCAACGTTTTGTGTTCTTGTCTGTGTTACAAGATAGTGTTCCAGAGGTTCAATGCCTCCCAGGACTGAAAAAAAGCCTATGCTAGCTTGCTGCTGTGGGCTAACAACCTATCCCCTTAAAAGCTCAAAGTAAGCCCAATTGACTTATTTAACGCTAACAAAATAGAAAAGATATTGAAGAAATTAAACTAAAAATCATTTCGTCCTCTGAACCCAGTCGAGGCGACCGGTAGGTCAGTGCATAGAGGCGTCAATGTCATGTCTGACTATGGTCGGTACGGGTTCAAGTCCGTCCGCGGCGTTCGTGGCCATGGCTGTGTGTGGCGTCTTCCCCTTTGTGGTGCGGGACATAAAAATAAGCCATGACATTTCCCGACTTGTCGCAGATAGGCGGCTAAATGTTAGGTGCATTCTGGCAACGTAGATCGTCCGAAATTGGTTTAAACCAACAAAACGTCAGCTAAGCCACATAGAATAGTTGACACGCTATACCCCACAAGGGGTTAGGGTAAATGAGAAGTCTCCTTTCCATATGCATAGCACGTTGCATTCGCGGGCACTAATCTGCGCTTAGCATTAGAAAGAAAACTAGGCCAGATACTACGTTTCGTAGGATGCCATCAAAGTTAAAAGCAAAACGGTATTTTCCACCATTCCCTGCCTCAATTCGAAGCAGATCAAATCACTCTTCCTCACCCAAATCGAAACCGAACCCAAGACTGTTGCCCGCGATATATTCCAATTATTTCATTCGTATCTTCAAGCAACAACAGCTTTTCTCGTATGCTTGAATTTCCATGAAGAACCACCACGTCAATTTCCATATCCGTTAAATATCTATAAATCCGATCGAATGTTTTTGATTTTTTTTTGTTATTCTTGGGTTTGGTTGGAAATTTAAGTAGATCCATAAACATGCTCTTCTTTTCCTCCGCGCTGGTGTCGAGCGCTTTCTAGACATGCAGAGGCGAGATGTTTCTGAATCTCTTTTTTTGAAAGAAAAGTAAAACCAAACACCAGGTCGATAAGAAAGGTGATATAAAAAGACTACACTCACTGGTTGCCGCATGCATATATCACAACTAGAAAGCAGCTCGAAACACACAACTAACAACCGAAGAAATCATCTAATAACATAAATTGCCAATTCATCAAAATTCAGTTTGTTGGTAGAATTTATTTACTTGTTTACGGTGTTTATTTTATTGCTTCTTCCAAATTCATAATTTTGTTATTATTGATAGAAATTTTGTTGCAAATTTCCAGGCACTAAATTTCTTTCCATCTTTGATGACCGCTCTTGAGGCTCAAGAGTTTTGCAGATTTCAGAAATTTAGATACATACTCTCGTACCTGCTTAGATATTTTACATGTCCATATACAGTTTTTATAGCAAAAATGAATATTTTTTGGACTGACTGACTGTGTGTCTGCTGACTGAGTTTGAATTTCAAATCAGTACTTTCGTAAAAAAGATGCGAAAAATGTATAAACAACAAATATTATGATTATTGCAGATTCATTATAAGACGAATAGCGGTTACTAATAGCGGTAGATTCAAGCGAGTTGTGGAATCAGGTTTTATTTGAGGAGCAATTGATTTCTTGAAAGCTTTTGACAATACGCTGATTTGTTGGCAGAATTAAAGGAAAGTTTGAGTATACCGGAAAGTGTCAATAGGGTCATGACATTGGCCACTGAATAGAAGAGGTCTCGAAGTTTTCAAGGGCGAATCGCGATTAGAATTAATGAAAATAGTGGGGAAGGCTACGAATTGTTTTATATGCCTAAATATGTTGTATGATTTTTTAATAGAACCCAAGAGTAACTAAAACGAATCATAAATCCCGAAAATATTCGTACAATACTACAGAAAATTAAACCGCAGCGTTCTAACACACATTATAGAAGTTATTTGTTTTTTGTTAATTTTAGAAAGAATTATAAAATTTCCGTGAAGAACTGACGAAATTCTTTCAATTCATTGTACACAGTAAAAAGTTACCTAGAAAAAATACACCGATTCGGTGTATCATTATGACGGTTTTATTCGGTGTAAATATAATACCTTCTCTTACGGATAATATTTTTACACCCATAGGTGAATTTCAAAATATCTCGAATAAATTAAGTATTAAAAAAAAGAAAACAAATTATTCATACGATGAGCAAGTAATTTTTTTTTTGAAATTGGCAAAAAAGTTCGGACACACAGCTCGATTTAAACCCTCAAATGGAAGGATGAATACATCGGACTGACGCCTCAACGCACTAATGCAGATACGTGTTTCAGAAGAGAATCTCGAGCTAATATGATATTACATATTTACACAACCGACCGGACTAATAACTCCGGTTGAGTTTTATTTGATTCTGGTTATGTATTTTTGGTAACAGTTTCGTCTTTTACAGCACCTGTGAAAAAATACACCAAGCAACGGTATTATATTTCAAACACCAATCGTGCAGTGTATTCCAGGAGTATTAATTCGCCGAATGGTTCGAAAAAGTGCAGTAATCAGCCACTGGTGTTAAAAAGAGCCAAATATTTTTTTCTTTTTATGATTTCAATTTAGTTTTTAGATCGACATTGTTATTTTCAGTTTCTAAAGTGTCCTTTCCATTTAATTTCCCTTTCTTAAATGAATGTTAGCATTACTGCTAATTATTTCCAATTTTTGACTAGAAGAATACTCTTTACATGACCTCAACGTCTTTTTAACGCACATCGTTGTATATTCCAAAATTCTGTAAAAGAAACACCAGTAGCTTTTAGTTTTGGTACCTTCTTTCATCGCTTACTGAAGAATAAACACTATCTGTGCTGCTGGAGAAAAATTAGGGTTTATCCACGAAATTCGATTCTGCGAGATTTTATTAATGACTGTAATTTTATAGTTTTCTATAGTATCATTTTGGTAATTGTTAAAAAATGATTGCTAATCTGCTAAGGTGCCTAGGTATAATGTATTCGAATCTGACCGTATATTAAGAGAAACCACAAATCTTCAAAGATACAGTTTATACTAAATAATAGGAGAAAAAATACTATTTTTTCTATTTCCTACATTCGAAAGTTATTCTTTAGTTATCTTTAGTAATTTTTTAAGAGGCAATGCCGTAGCTGTCTGGCGCAGAAAGAGAAAAAAAATAGACGGCGAACTTAAGGAACGCGAGGATAGATTATCCAGGCAGTAATCGACGGACCTCAGGTACTGGGATGACCAGCCATATATTTTTATTCTTAAATTTCCATACAAGAACACGGTGGGAGTCAACAAAAAATATTTCAAACATTTTTGATTTATATTTTCTATTGCTTCACTAATGAGATCGGAAAAGATTATTCACATTCTTGACTTTCAGTTCTTCTGATTTTTGTTTTTGCGGAATACCATTTTGATAGAAGACTTAAAATATTCAGAGTTTTACTTTAAAGAAATTATTTTCTTAAAAAAAAATCGTTTGAAACGTTTTTAGTAGGAGCTTTGATTTGCAGTCATCTGTTCGATTTTTGTCGTCAGTTTGGACACCAAAAATTTCAGAAAGCGCACATGACTCCCCAAAATGATCCATTCTGTGGCAATCCGGGACAATTAAAAGGAAATATTTCCGATTTTTTTTCCAAAATCCACTCCTATGTCCAACAACCCAAGCAGAGAACTTGCCTCCTAATGATCTCCATAATCTACAGATCGTTAAATTTTCTAATAAAATGTTGAATTAATTTCCGTCTGAACATCGGCAATCAACAACAATAACGATTTGTTTAATCGTGCAACACTATACTGTACTCGTGAGAACTGGTTACTCGCTTAAGTCTTTTGATTTTTTCAATTTTCCTTTTTTTTTGCTGCGGATCTTCTTGTATTTTCAACAAGCGCGCGCGTTGCCCATATGATGAAGCACTCATATGCACTTGAATATGTGGAAAATATATATCTTTTGGCGGCGACAATAGCGCGCTACCTATGAAATAGACCCACAGAGAATGACGGCGATGTCAATAACGTTGTCTACTTATGTTGGTCTCTGCCCGACGTTGCTCTCATGTCTCATGGAAGACAACAAGACGTTGCTAACTCCTTTAGCAAATATTAGAATAATTGGCCTTGTATTCGTTTTTTTCCTGTCGGCATTTTTTTTCATTTAGAAGACCGCACGACAGGATTTCATTTTAAAGATAAAGTGAATTATTTTTTTTTCCACAGTCATGAGAAGATTTCGTTTAAAATTTCAAGTGCCAAAGATTCGAAATTTTTTTCGTACCAAGAACTAAAAAAAACACTTACATTAACTATCAGAGGGTTCGCGTACAGTTCGTCGCGGGGATCAAATGTATTTTTGTAGCACTTCAGGAAACAATACAGCACTGTTATATATATTTATCAGTAATATCCTTTTCTATCAGGTACGTGGTATCCTTCGTCTGTTGAATGGCAACTTCCAATTTATGGAGTATATTCACTTGGAACGTTATTTATTAAATTTTTTTCACTCGCGTATGAACACGAAACAACACTGTATCCTTTTGACGTACAGGATGCACACTGAACAATGTTCTTCTTCGTAACTCCTCTCAGATGCAATGAAGTTCCACCTCCTTATTGAATTTTTTCCTTAACTTTTCCCCCCAAAAAAAAAATTGTAAACTAGGATATTCTAGTAATATTTTGACTACTTTCCAAATTTCTTCTCACTAGATATTTGCAATTTCGGAGAAATAAGGAAAAACGAACTTGACCGTGGTAAGGTCGCCGTGAAACTAAAGCATACTCCAATGTAATGAGTTGTTATATAAGTTCTGAAGACTTCTTCGCCAGCGAGTTGAATTTTCTTTCACATATCGGTACCATACGACGACTTGGGTTCTTTCGCTTTGGAGTAAAATTAACGTATACGGTCGGCCGTATAGCTCCTCACGGCCACTAACTCTCTTTCACGGCTCTTTTCTCCACACACAAAGTTCCGTATTTCATCATAAGTGAGTGTACCATGCCACAGTCATTATTATCATCATCATCATCTTGTGCTGCAGCAACAACCAGCCAGATATACCAACAACGACATCATGATGATCATGGTCTTCTTGGTCTTCTTCATGCCCGTTACCACGATCCATGGTCTGAGACAGCAGAACCATGGTCCTCTCCGAAGCCATGATCTTGGACCACATAAGCTTTCTGCATTTCCACTCAGCATCAAGTTCATTACCATCCTCTTTGTACCTCTTCCATAGTTACTCTATGGTACTTTATCGTTTCATGGGCATTCTGGCCCATACGAGTCGTCTTCGTTGCCCGCATACGAGACACCTGTCCATGGGTTACTTTGCGTTGAAGTGTTGAAAGATATTGATTGCATTAAGCTTGCAGACGAAGCAGAGAAGAGTTTTAGGTTCCGGATTGGAAATGTTGGAGAAATTCATTTCTATCTTCTCTTTCTCTTGAAAGTTCTACTCCGATGTATGAGGTTTGTGTCTTTTCACCTGATCGCTGTGATATGGATTTGTTTTTCTTCTGCTTCGTTTGCAGCCCTAGCGCACCTGTCTTCTGAAAGTTTACTCTTTTTGTTATTGCTTCTGGCTTTTCGTGTAGCGTTTCTTTAGTGTGGCTTTGCATGGGGAATCGCTTGGAAACCTTCACCTTGTTTGGAGTTTAGCGACCGAGTTTTTTGTCTTATCATTTTTGAATGAAGAGAGTCAGAAAAGTTCATTGAACGCGAAGAGCGTAGAAAGTTGCATCCCTACTTTCTTTTACTATAGAATAATAAGAGACAAGAGTTGCAATTTGGTTAGCCGGCAAAGTTTAGACGGTTTTAATTCTATTCTATCATTCGACGAGTGATGATAATTTGTTAAACTTATTGTCTCTGTCTAGAAACATTTAGAGGCTATGCCGGTTATTTGTAGTACTTTAGTCGATCGTTATGTTCCATTTTTGATAATTGTTTCATTTAAGTAATAATTTTGTTGAGTTAAATACTAATTTCAATGTTCAAAATATAATTGCTGATTCTTTTCGGTTCTCTGGTTCATCATCAAAACTTATCGAATTTTAATTGTGTTCATATTATATTATTGCTGGAGTTATACAATACAAATTTCGGATTTGATTGAGGGTTGATGATGTTTGAGAGTAGGAAACTGAGCCATAGGTGGTATTTGAGATATTTAAATAATTCGGAAGTTATTATCAGTAATGTCAGTGTGTGAATTGAGTTATAGCATTCACTCTGCAAACTATTTGGCAATGTTGAGTCAGAATCATTATTGGATTATTGTAGCCTCATGGATGGACTACTTTTAACAGTGGTGACATCAGAAACAAAGCACTGCGTTGTCAAAGGAGAAGGAGAAAAATTTTCACATGGCCGAATCACTGAACCAACAACTCAGCTTTTTGATACACTATTACCTGTGTTTAGGTTAGGTTAGGTACGATTACAGGGGCTACCGTGATGTATCACAGCACACTTAGTCCAACACTTGGTCCATTGTGGGTACCACTGTCACCTTCATTGGAACCTGTGTATCAAAGCAGCCCGTGCTGGCGATGTAACGATTGTTGCGGTCATATCCTTAACATCATCCAGATCGTAAAAGACCCGAGAGCCCAGAAATTTCCTTCTCTTACCAGCTAAGGCCGGGCAATGATAGAGAAGGTGTAAAACGCTCTCCTCCTCATTCACATCGCCACAACTGCAGAAGTCGTGATGAGGAAAATGGAGCCTCCAGACAAGCTCTCCTATTGAGCAGTGCCCTGTAATAATTCCTACTATCCTGCCAATGTGCTTCCTGTTCAGCGAAAGTAATGTGACAGAACGCCGGGTATCAATTTTCGGCCAAATCATCCACGTTGTTTGGCATGTGTTGCCGCAGAGCCATCTAACATTAGCCAATGTCAACAGCAGCGGTCTTAATCGCCAATTTGCACAAGGCAAATGGCACCTTTATGTCTTTGCGGCTTTCATTAACCGCACCAGTTGTCCCCTCCCGAGCCTACTCATTTCCCTTGCAGAACCGCAAAGCCACTGTGTTTCCGTATCCAACAGAGGGTAATATTAAAGAAGCCATTCATCTCTGCGAGAGCTAAGCGACAGTTCTCGATAGTTTCAGATGTCGTCAACACGGGTTCGAGTGAGCGAATCGCCGCCTGGCTGTCCGTGTAAATAGTAATGCCCCTTACAGTAATGGCATGATTGCCTAGTCAGGACAGAGCTTCTGAGATAGTCGAAATCTCCGCCTGTAGAATACTGCAAATGTCGGGGAGACGGAGTGATAGGTTAATATACCAGTCCCTTCGATTACATGCCTACAACAACCCCGTCGTCGGTCTTAGAGCCATCTGTATAGCCATGGGTTTGGTGGTCGAGGTTGCGTCTCCCATCGATAGACTCCTCGATGCAATCAGACTAATGTAGTCTTTGCCAAAATGATGTTTTAGAGAAATGTAGTCCGTCTCTATGGGAGATTCAGGTTGCCCAGTATAGTGGAGTGCCCCATACTCAGCGCGCGCCACTGGCCCGTCTCACGAAGGCGTAGAGCCTTGTTTGCCGCCAGTTGTTCGCCAGAGATATCCAACGGGAGTAAGCCGAGTATTATATCTAATTCGGCTGATGGAGTGGTACTAAAAGCCCCGTCGTGGCCAACGCAGCTAGCGTTTGTACCTTTCCCAGCATGATACAGTAGGCCGCTGCTCTGAGTGTAGTTCACCATACACTAATACTATTACAATAATATAGGGGGTACCACAGCTGTATATATTCAATATACTGCTTTCGGCTTCAGGCCCCAGTTCTTGCTTATGGCCTTCCTACACGAGTAGGGTGCAGTAGTAGCCTTTTTCACCGTTCTTGAACATTAAGCTTCCACCCTAAATTCCTGTCAAACATAAGACCGAAAAAATTTGGTTTTTCCAGTCTAGTGCCTTCCTGGGTTGGATTGGAGGGATCGTGTACCTTCTAGTAAAGAGCACAAGTTCCGTTTTATCTGGGTTTACTCTAACACAGCACTGATTAGCCCACTCCGTTAGAATGGATAGGGCATTCTGCAGAACACCGCTGAGGAAACTTACCCATGACGGCGATGGCGATATCGTCTGCGATGGCAATGACTTTTCCCCCAGTCTTCTCTAGATCCAAAAGCGGTCCATTGGCCGCTAGACTCCTGAGAAGGGGAGACGGTACGCCCTCTTAGGGTGTTCCCCTGCAGACACGCCTGCACGTAGACGATGTACATAGGGTAGTATGAGTAAGCCTTGATCTTAGCAGCGTGTAAATGTGCGTACAGAGCGACTCATCAACCTGCAGGCTCAGAAGTGCTTCGATAATCTCTCTAGGTTTAATGTTATTGAAAGTGCTGTCGATATCCAGGAAAGCAACCATCGCGTAATCCTTTGATCAATAAAATTATCCACAGAGTGCAGAGCCGTATCCACTGATCTACCCTTCCAATACGCATGCTGTCACGCAGATAAAGAACATAGCGGAATGGTGTTTCGCAGATAGACATCAATTAGTTTCTCCAGCAGTTTCAGCAGTGTCGAATAGACTAATGGGCGCGCATGCGAACTTCTACCCGCTTTCGGGATAAAAACAACCCGAACTTCCATCCAGATGCGAGGAACATAGACCAACTCCAGGCCGACCTTTAGGATACCCTCTATCTAAGGATATAAAATATCCGAACATTGCTGGAAATCCGCCGGAATGATGCTCGTCGGGTCCGGCAGATTTAAAAGATTCGAAGCTAGAGATCGCCCACCTAATCTTCTCTCGCGAAAGGATAGATAGATAGCAGCAAATGTGGGACTCCTTAGATGAGTAGAAAATGCGTGTCATGCGGAGACTCGATAGTCACTTTAAGACTTCCAGGATCAATCTGGCTTTTGTAAGAAGTTACACGCATTGATGGATTTGACGTCAGTATTTTACGAAATCGCGAGATCTCGCAGGATCCTTCTATCCTTTCGCAAAAGCTTCTCTATGAGTTGCATCTAAATCCTCTTAACTCTTTCTTGAAACATCTCAGATGTTTTCTATAGGAGCTCCAATCTGAATCTAGCCTGGAGGCCTTAGCCTTATTGAAACACTTCCTACACGCAGCTCTGAGTTCGGAGATTTTGGTGCTCCATGAAGATGGTTTTTTTCTTATTTACATATGCGGTAGTAGGACATGTTGCAGATACTGCCCGGTTCATAGCGCCTATCAAAGTGTTAACCATGTCTCCCAACTCCTGTCTGCTGCAGGGCTAATTTGGCAGTAGGGATAGCCCCTCAACAAGAGCATCCCAATGCCTGGGTCTAATATTTTTGCCAATTTAATATTCGTAAGCATCTCCCTTGGATTGTAACACATAAAACGAACGGAAACTTTTTCACTGCACCGTAAAATATGGAAAATACTCGATGGATAGAGCATCGACTTACCAAGCGAGAGGTCGCAGGTTCGACTCCTGCTATGAACATATTCGAATATTTGCTTTTCTTGACTATGAATGAGTGCATTGATTTAATAAAAATTAATGAAGTAAAGGCGGAACGTTGCTATCATTCCATTCCATATAAACTCTATTACATTTCATATCTTATGTTCCGCTTCGGAACGGAACGCGGATAATTTTAGTTTTATGTATCCGGGACTAGAATTTTTTCTTAGAAAAGAATTTTTTTTATTCATTTTCGGCACGTTTCGTCGTCATTATTTCTGTTTTTGACGTTTAATAGCAAATCAAAATGCAAACATGGCTGAACATTGGTTTTCGATGGACTGAAACCAAACCATGTAGTCTCTGGCGATATGTCCGATACAGCAGTCACTATGCAAAAACCGTAATCATGAACATATAATGCATCGCAACTCATGCATGCATTTTGCGAACCTATACTCGTACTCTCCATGCAAATGTGCGTTTTTCTTGCCAGCATGCGAGGTATTCTTCCCGCAAACGTATGAAACAATCATATGGCAAGATCGAAGCTAGGGCGAGGGCGGTACTGTGAAATTTATTATCATTTCTATGGGATAGTGCACCCGTCCCTAGACCGAAAACATATCCATGCTAAAAAATGGAATTTTCGGTTACGAAATTGTTTTATTGCTACCGGCATTTTATTGCGATGAAAATAAAAGCTGCGCTTTGCTATGAGGCTAGAAAACCATTATTATCCGTCTGGAAGGTTTCCCTCCCACCAATTGTCTCGGCCAAGTGACTGCGTTTTCTAATTTCAGAAGCCCATCAGCATCCACTCAGCCTTCCCAACGAGCTCCCTAGGTCTTCCGCTCAGCCTTCCTCTGGTAACGCGTCCTTTCAATATTCGATTAGGCATGCGGCTGTCGTCCATTTGTTGTACATATCCTACCCATTGAAGTCCTTGTAGCTTGATGATTCGCGACACTTTCAACTCATCGTACAGTTCGTACGGCTCATGGCTGTACCGGATGCGCTATCCATTTTGGTCGCGACCTTTTTTATCATGTGGGTATTGATGAAAAATCACATGTCACACCTTAGCAGTGGTTAGTGTATCGCACTTATTATGCCAAATATCGAGCTCGGAAAGATTAGTTCGTTCGTTTGATTTAAATTCATTCCACTAATCGTGGTCTCATGAGAGTCTCTGCCAATCCTCTGAAAATTAAAATTTTTCTTAATAAATTGCTGCCTTTTTTCATTTCTAAAAATAAGATATGTAATAGTTAATCAAATTCGAAGTTGTTCTTGTCGGTCTAGTAGTCGCCGCTAGCTAACTAATGTGTCTTATGTAATGATACCGCTGCGGATTTTATGCCAAATGCTAATACGCGATTAATTTTAAATTGAAATTTATGCATTTATAGCATTTTTTGCCGTATTAGTTGAGAGTTTATTTCGTAACATCTAGAACAGTAATGATTAACCACTGTCGTCTAGATTTTTTATGCTGGTATATTATAAATTTACGGTTATATGTATAGGTGGGACTATTTAAGTTATAGAACGTCATTTCAAGTTTTTCTTTTCGTGGCTGTATATTTATATTTTCAATCTCTTTTGATAGTTAATTTTTGCATCTTCCTCTTCCATCTTTCATCTTCCGCATAACTTGCTGAATGTCAGTACCCATCTACTCGCTTGAGATGCGGTAAGTCAGTGTCCTGTGAGTAGACCTACAATCGCTCTCAGTCTATTCCTGTTGATTGTGAGCAGTACTTTGCACTTGCTCAGATCGGTTCATGGCCACAAGGTTCTGGCTACCTTGCAATCCGTTCTGTTTGGGATGTAGTTTCGTCAATATGACCTCATCGATCTGTTTTTGATGTCCGCAAGTGACCGTGGGATATATGTTGGTGGGCTGTACTCGGCTCCCGAACCTTTCCTTGCCAGTTCATCAACCTCCTCGTTACTTACGACACAACTGTGGCCGGCATCCACATAATCCTAGCGGGGGTATGTTTAGCCTTCCCGTCAACAGAATCTCTCAGCACACGTTTGCAGTTCTCGAAGAGAACCTTCATTACACTAAAGCCAAAATGGCTGCCCTATTGTCGACGCAAATCGTCGTCATGCGCGCTGAAGTCCATTGAATGTGAATACGGTCGCATGGTCCGACAGTCTATACCATCGGCTCAGGCCCAAATCCGTTGAGTAGACGCCCAAGCCTTCTCCAATGTTCATCTTTGCTTAGCCTTTCTGTCGACAGCCTCTCTGCAGACGTTTATAGTTCTCGAAGAAAACCTTTATTACACTAGAGCTAGAATATCGACAATAGTCGACGAAAATCGTCATCATCCTCGTTGAAGTTCATTGAATGTGAATACGGTCGCATGGTGCGACAGTCTATACCATTGGCTCAGGCCCAGATCCGTCGAGTAGGCACCCAAACCTTCTCCGGTGTTCGTCTTTGAACCATCTGTATAGATCAGAGCGCCACCGTTATGAATGGCTTTCCTGCCCTCTCAGACTCCCCTTGTTGCAAACTTCACGTCGCAGCTCCTTTCGAGGTATGTTTGTTTGGTCATGAGATCCGTATGCTCAATTTCTAGGCCAAATTATCTTCGATGCTTTGTCAGAATACAAGAGTGGCCTTCTTGATTTGAATCACATACGTATTGCTGCTTGACATGCGCTTCTGCGAATGAACTGATCCAGGGGCATAAACTCTTGGATAACTTCCAACCCAGCCGTTCGGTGGTTCTCAGGGCACCCGTAATACTTATGCAGACCAATCTTTTAAATTTCGTTAGTTCCTTGACATTGATTTTGTTCTGGGTGGCTTTCCACCATGCGACCGCTCCATATATCGGTGTAGGACTCGCTGCACATGTAAATATGTAACAAACCGCCTGTAGTCGGAAACCCCATGTAATGGAGTAGGCCGATCGACACGAAAAGGGGGGCTGTGCGGGCGTTACCAAGTCTGTTTCACGTTAGGCTCAAATATTTAACACTGTCAGCAAATTGTAGTGTTCTTCCGTTGAGTGTAGTAATTTCCGGCACCTTAAGTCTTCTTGTGAAAAGTATAAGTTCGGTCTTTGCCGGGTTTGCCTTAAGATCAGCCTTACCGGATAAAATTTGAAGCTGATCCAGCGCCGATTACTTGAAGTCCGGCAAAGTTTGAGGGAACTTACCTCTCACAAGCACCACGATGTCATCGGCATATGCAACCGAGTTAGGTTCAAAATCCACCTGTTCAAAGTCTACAAATCAAAATCCACTAATTCAAAATCCACCTATTCAAAATCCGCTAGTTCAAAATCAATAAATTTATGTATGGAAAATTTCCAGTACGAAACCGGTTTTATATCATGTTCCCACTATAAGGCAGTTTCTGCTAGAACCCACACACAGTGGATTTGTAGTTCCTGAAGCCAAAATCCCTTAAGTTGATGGTAAGAACCTAGAACCCATTGTAGTTCCTAAGGCGGAAATTCTTTGAGTGTGAGTTCAGAATCCGTTTCCGCTTTAGGTACTCAGAACTTATTTTATTCTGTGTGAAACCATTCTTAATGCATACACGATGGGTTTTTAGTCCCTAAAGCGGAAATGAATTCTGGGCCCGCCCCACATGCATTTCCGCTCTAGGAACTACAAACTCTGCATATGTGTATAATAGGTTCACTCACTTAAGCGGAAATAGACTCTGAAGTCAACTTAAGGAGTATCCGCTTTAGAAATTAAAAATCCGCCGTCTGTGGGTTCTAGTTGCTTACCTTCTACGCCGAAATAGACTCTAATGGCGCACTCAATGAATTTCCGCTTTAGTAACATTGTAACAATAAGCACTTCTAGACCGCATGACTTCATGCGGAGTAATCCATCGACTTCTGTCAGAATCAAAAAACAAAATTCAGGGCCTAATTCAGTCATGCGGTCTGAACATAATTCATCGTATATTTTTCATGAAGTACAATTCATGGTCATTTTTAACAATTTCGGGGTTTCACCGTAACCTTAATTTCCACTTTAGGTAGTATGAGCGTACAGGGCATACATCATGTTCCCCTATATGCGTTATATCTGAAACCGGCAGATACAAACAAATGTGTCGTTTAAATTAAATATTTTGGCCGTCTAGTGGGAACATGATATAAGAATGGTTTGGTACTGGAACTTTTCCATAAAAATTTTTATTGATTTTGAACTGGTAGATTTTAAACAGGTCGATTTTGAACTAGTGGATTTTGAATTAGTGTATTTTTTTATTTTGTGAATTTTGAATTTGATTTGCATTTTGATTTTAGTGAATTTTGATTTTAGTGGATTTTGATTTTAGTGGGTTTTGTACCTAAACTATGCTACCACTTCAAACCACTGGCTGTTAATCTCTCTATTATGTATTTCGTTGACCCGCCAGGATCCAGAAGAGAGGGAATAATAACCTCGCTTGCGACGTTGCCGTGTTGACTGTCTTTTTTTTGGCGACCTTTTTAAGCCCCGATCGTAGCTTTGTTAGGTTTGAATGCGCGTAACGCCCAGTCAGCCTCGTCTCTTACTTCTTTTATCAGCTGTTCCGACATCATGTTCATCCCAGCGTGCTGTGTTAACCGACTCCGGAAAGAGAGCTTCCGGTGGCATGTCCAGGCGCTCGTTTGGGTCCTCTGCGCTATCCCAATTTTCCCTTCGTAGGAAAGATGGCTAACAGGGGTTATTATTTGAATCTTCTTGAGTCTAGCAGTCTCTTTGCTTCTCTTAATGTTCTCAGGGGCTTTTACGCGGCGTCTGTCGTTTACTATCCTCATTTCCCAACGCACGTATTTATGTTTCCATTGCTAAGCTGCGGGTTAAAAATTATATTTATTTCTTTTTTGGCGACAATGCACGTTCTCACTTTGTCGATGCCTGTTGGTTGAAACACGTTGAGATTTTGGCTGAATCCCCAGACCGCATTCTTATGCTGATGCGTTTCTTGTGCCAGTACAATGTCGGCGTGTCCGCCGCAAAGATGCCGAAGCAGGTTACTGTTGCCACTCTGCTGTGGTGCAGGTTTGCTTGAACCACCCGCATTTCTATCTGGAAATTGTTTCGGACTCGAGCTGTCGTTTCTGTGGTGAGGACGACGACACTTCCATCCATATCTTATGCGATTGCGACGCCTCGGCCCGGCGACGCAGAGACTGCTTTGGAGCCGCCTACCCGGAGACTGATGATATCGCTTCAGTGTCACCGCTCCTCCTGAGCAAATTTATTAGCTCGATCCAACTCGATCGACAGGTTTAGGCCTGATAACAGACTCTGGGCTATAGCACAATAGGCCATCCGGCCTCAATGCTCTGTATCCTGCGGGGTTCAACGCCCATTTCACAATCTAATCTAATCTAGCCCCTCAATCTTTATGGGTATCACATATCCACGGCGATACACCATGGTCTGAGTTCTGTCTTTTTATATGAGACAGAACCTCAGATGCATTGGAGTGGGTTTGTCGCTACCTTGGCGGTAATTAGCATTGGTACGGACGTCTGCTCCGCTACCTCCTGTCCCGGATAATCCATGGCGATCCTACCAACGGTAGACCGAAGCCAATCCGCAGAGAAGACGTCACCGCTATGTGGCAGCGGATAATGTTGTTGTGAGGTGGCTCGCTTTAATAGAACGGGTCGTCTGTCTCCGGTCGCCGCTTTTCCTCCTGCGAAGATTTCTACTCCGATCATTGTCGCTTGTTGCAGCGGTTGGTTTTATCGGAGTTTCCACAGGTTTCCCCTCCGATTTCGCCGCTTCCTTGGCCACACGCTTCGCCTCTACGAGTATCTTCCTATATCACTGAGTGCTCCGTCTCTGGTCTTAAGAGGACCCAGCCGCCGCTTCCTTTCTGACAGTTTGCAATCCCGACGTTCCGCCACTTTCCATCTGGGTCACGGCAAGTTCATTATATCAGAGATATGCATCTTTATTTATTGTGTGTAATCGCCACCTAAATTTTGTGTTAGGTTATGTTAGAGAGGCTGCCATGAATTGTCACAGCTCATTTAAACCACAAATGGGTGCGTTGTGATACCCACGTTATCTGTTAACCTGCATAGATAATTAATCATTGAACTATAGCGAGAACTGACAATGAAACGAAATAGCTTGTTGACATCCATATCTTTCAGGGCATCCAAATCTCTGAAGAAGTAAGACCCAAAAATCTCATTCCTCTTTACGGCTAAGGCAGGACAGGCACAAAGATGATGGGAAGTACTTTCCTCCTCAGCCTCGTCATCACAACTCCTGCAGAAGTCATTGTAAGGAAGTTGAAGTCTTCTGGCGTGTTCGCAGACGATGCCCAGTGATAACTCCCACCAACACGCTAATATGCCTTCTATCCATTGACCGAAGTTTGGAAGACTAGCCAGGATTGATTCTAGGCCATATCTGTTTTGTCGCTTGCCAGGTGCTGCCGATACTCCATGTTGTATTAGTCCTGCCAACCGCATCTGCCATTGTTTTCATTTTGCAAGCAGCTATGGGCATTCCAATTTCGTGAGGCTCCATTGAGGACTCTCTAGCCTCTCCACGAGCCAGCTCGTTAACCATACAATTGCCAGCGAAACCACTATGGCCAGGGATCCAGCACAACAAAATGTTGAAGAATTTTTCGAGCTCAACGAGGGACAAACGGCACTCTTCCACCAACTTAGATAAGGTGGAAACGGAGTCGATGGATCTTATCGCAGTCTGGCTATCCGTGTACATATAGAGTGATGTCTCTAGAGGCTACAATGTGACGTCCTAGCCATGCCAAAACTTCTGCATTCGCCGAGACCTACGCCTGAAAAACGCTGCAACGAAAGGAGATACGAGTATTAACTCCTAGGCTTTCGGAGTATATTTTGTGCATACAACTGCAAAATTTCCCACCGCTGTACTCTTGGCCTGATGAAAGGGGAAGGGGAAACCACAAGCGAAACTGATTCGCGAGGCAAAATTGCGCGTAGTGTGTTCCTCATCCGAAACTGTCAGACTGGCCACGGGTGAATTTCGGGTGAGTTTCCTCGCGCAACAGTTTCGCGAGTAGTTTCGCTAAGTGACCTTCGTGCTTAAAATAACGTCACAATATAACCTCACAATTGATACTCACAGAAAGGCGTGAAATATTAAAAAATAGATTGACAGAGATCCCTCCGTCGCTATTTTTCAAATATCGTGCGGCTTTCTCCTTCAGGACTTACTATTATAAGATGAATCTACGCATATCTTAAATAATTAGTCGAATCGGAAACACTTAATTTGCTTCCGATTCAACAAATAATCGGATTGCACTTTATTCCGGAGCTGCATCAAAATTTATATGCGAAAAGTTTTAACAGATTGTTTAACTCCATTGAGATGCAATTCCCATAAATGGTAAAAATGTTAAAAGACAATAGATTAGTAAAAGTTTATTTCTATTTATTGACATTTTATGCAATATTTATGCCTATCATATGGAAATCTCAATAAATTTCGCACTCACTTTCCATGGTTCATAAAAGCTATCTCCGATATGGCTGGAAAATTTACTCGATGAAAAGATTATTCAAAATTTATATGCTCGAAAATAAATTCATTCTCGTATTAGAAAAAAAATGCAACGTTTTTTTTTTGTCTACTTGTCTCACTAAATCTTAAATTTATCGAGATTTTTTAGAAAACCATTTTGGAAATAAATTTCACATGTTGCATTACAAGTGGTTACTATCTTTAGCATGCATCTTTAGCTCATGAGAAAGGTCCATAGTGAGAGTTGATGATGTTTTGGCAGTACTGGAGACAATAATCGAGCTGCTATTTATTGAAGAATTATTGATTCGATGGATTTAATTTAATAATAAAATAATTACATACATAGGTGAGAATATTTGTAGTAACGCTGGATGGACTTGTAAAGTTTGTGCCTGGTTCATTTTTATCCAAAGCAGCAATTCTGGATTAGCTCTTTGTTGAAAAGTTATAAAGAGGAAAAACTGGATTACGTGTTCAACCCCTCGCGTTCTTTAATTCAGACTAGCATTTAAGTAGAGCAGTCATTGTGGGGAAAATAATTTCCTTGCAAACTGTTGTCGGGCCAAAGTAGTCTAATACCTTGCGGAAGGTCCTTTTCCAGAGTAACATTAGCGCACGTCTAAAAAATAGTAGACAACACCCTTAAAGGCGAATTTTTTTTCAACGCCAACATGCAGAATTTCCATTTTTTCTAGTGAAATTGACTTAATTTACCGTTACATTGCAAATTTAACGTATCGATGGTTCGTGCGAGACATTGAGACTTCGCAAAATTCTCTCTACTAATCCATCCGCACGAAGCTACCTACCGAAGCTGGACGGCTTGTTAGCCTCCTCAAAAATTAAACCATTGAGGTTCTGTTTGATATACACTTCCTTGATAATACACCTTGCAAATTGAATGGGATTTTGCCAACTGCAAACAGCCTTCAATGCGACCCTAATAATACTCGTATTGCATCTAAGGATAAAATTATCTGGACTATTGCAAGGAAGCTTATACTCGTACATATGCGGGGCGGACAGAATAATTCCCGCCAACCTCCAGCATTCATCGGATATTTTGACACCACCGACTGAGACCATTTTCATAGCGTGCTTAGAATTGGTGTACATTCCTTAATTATGGACTGAGGTAAAAGTGATATTCATACCGAAAGCGGGCAGAGCGTCACACGTTCGTCGCAATGACCAATCAGCCTATCATCAGTTTTTCTGTAGTTGGTGGAGAGGCTTATGGGCATTCACCGACACAGTAGCATTCCATCGAATCTTTGGTCACGCCTATCTTAAGGGTAGATCAGTCGATATACAATAGCTTTACAAGCATTACACTCTCTGGTGAGCTAGATATATCGGAAATCTTTGACAATAAGGAGTACACTATAATTGTTTTCCTTGATATCGAAGGGGTCTTCTATAATGTTAAGCTTGGAGCAGTCACCGACGCACTCACTTGCCTATGATTCCATCTGGAAGCTCATTAAGCAGGTGCTAACATCTTGGGTTGAGTGAGTCAGCTGAACGTAGACTTGTGAGCAGGGGCACTCTCCAAGATGGGATGCTCTCTCCCCTTCTGTGGAACTTGGTGGTCAATAGACTGTTATTATCCCTACAAGGGCTGGGTTGCAAAGTTGTGACATTGTCATTGCTATATATGGAAGATTGCCTAGTGTCCTTCCTTAGTGAGGTACTGTTAAATGCCCTCTCACGACTAATCATCTGGGCTGATAGTTGTGGGATCCGAAGAAAACGGAACTTTTTACACGGAAGTACATGATACTTCCAGTAGTGCCTCCTGTGTTGCAGGGTTCGTACCTGGTTTTTGCTGATAGGGCGAAATTTTTGGGACTTATTCTGGATAAGAAATTATCATGGAAACTCAATTTGCAGAATTTACTCCTACAAGAATGCCATAGGTACATACTACATTAGCTTTATGTACTTGTTTTACGTTCTAGAACCATGTTTGGGGTAGTTGTCTGGTGGACTGCTCCAAGTATAGAAGCTAACCATGTTCTGCTGTGAAAGGTGTAAAGACTGGTCCAACGTTTCTTTTGTATTTGTGGGGCTCTTAGAACTACTCCTTCTGCTGCTGAACATATTGTTTAACCTGCTGCCACTGGACATTTTTAGTGAACAGATGGTCGCGAGTACGGCTAGTCGACTTCCTGACGCTGGTCAATGGTTTACTTTAAATGCTGGACATGCTGCCGTGCAACTTTTATATTCTGGCCATGACTGACGACACCACTCCCAAGTATTGTACATTCCTGAGAAGAATTTCGTCAGCCTGATACGAGTACATACCTACACGCGATTAATGAAAGAGAATGCAATTCCGCGCGGAATTCGATTTAAATCTACACAGATATATCCAAGATGGAAGAGGGTGTAGGGGCGGGAGTGTTCTCTGATAAACCTAACATCAGAATCTCTTTAATCTCCCGGAATACTGCAGTGTTTTTCAGGCCAAGGCTGCGACCATTCCCGAAGCTTTAACTTGGCTTGGGTGTCACGTGGTATCAGCTATAGATATAATCATTTTCATGACAGCCAAGTTGTTAGTAAATTCCTCGAACCGGGTCTGACTTCTTAAAATATCGTGACGAAGTATCGCTTAACGCTGCCGTAGATGAGTGACTTCTTCAAAATTTTCTTATGCTGGATTCCGAGTCATAGTGGTTTTGCTGGTAACTGCAGAGCAGATGAGCTTGCCAGGTAGAGCGCAACTGGTGAGACTCAACAAATTTATCGGACCATCTATAATATATGTATACCTATCGCCGCTTGTAAACTAGCTCTAAAGTCCGAAGCGTTTAGGAGGTCTAACTCTAGATGGATAAATAGTAATACAAGCCACTGTGGCCCAGATCGGATCGTAGGCGGTCCGCCAAACTGCTGTCGTTGAGTAGGCATTGAATAGGCAACACATCAAAGCTGCGGTTTGGGTCATCACTCTCTTTCTCTCGCTCTAATTGCCTTGACCCCTCCGGGGGCCATGATACAAGGAATACAAGATAAGGCATTCCCGTGTTCCATTTTCGTATTTTTCTGCGCATCACGCCAATGACGTAGGTATTCAGAGAGCCGGCATGCGCAATTCCATATCTTGTATTCCTTGTATCATGTCCAGGGGCATGGGCGCGTCAACATCTCTAGCATTTCTACGCCTTGTTGACGTTTCCATAGCATATCTATTTTACTTTTCGGAACTGCAGTTGCTAGCATGCACCTCCTATCCGCGCCGTCTCTATACTGACAAGCTCGGAGCATTGTGAAAGTTCTATTAGTACTCACAGGCAGTTTTTGATCACGCCGAGATTTGATCTCCGAGCTCTAGAACGATCACGGCCACCGAGCGCGACAATCACACTGGGCATTGCATACTAGGGGAGCACGCAAGGAGGCTCTGCCGCCCCTGTAATGATAGTCGAAGTGCATATTTTTTTCTTCTCTGCACATGTCCTGCACTGGCAAGAAGGAGAAAGGAATTTATTGGATCCCACTTCTTCACTGAACTGAATGATCTGGATGTTGGTAAATTCCATCGATTCATTATCAGCTCTGGCTGGTTCATGTAGTAGGATGGTATGGTGAGGAGTTCCACTGCGGTATCACAGCAGACCCTATTGCGGTCCATGTGTGCTGTAACTAATACAGAATGCCTTGTACCTAACCTAGTACCTTGTTTAACTTGACAACGGGTGTATCGAATCGAGCAACTAATCGTTGCTAATGACACGATGTTGTTTCTGTCCAATGACGAGGAGTCTTCTACTACATACATATATCCATAATTTGCTCCATAATATCACTCGACTGCTACGACAATAGCGTTGAATTTGCTTACATCCGAAATGATTTTGTGTGTTGCAAATCGCGCCTCAACTTGTCTGGACGTCATAGCCAAAACGGTTGAGATTCTGCATCGCTTCGACCCGTGATAGTGTAAACTTCTGAACAGGTGTGAGCACCACGTTATTGGAAGGTGCCTTCCAGGTTGTGTCTTCGTTGTCTGACATTGTCAAAACGAAAATGTGGTGGAATTCGATGACGTAGCTATCGATCGACAACCGAACTTACCAAAAGTTAGGATCACTACTTGTAGCGGAGCAAATTTTTTACTACAATAAATAAAACGCGGATGCAAAAATATTAAGAAACAAGAAATTCCCTGAAAACTTGCCGCTGGCAGGATACAAATATGCTGATGATGAGCATAGTAAGGCGCATGCGTTGGACCTAGATAAATAAACTTATAAAATCTTTGGTCAGACGAGCTAACTCTTTTAAGTATGTAGTATAATATGATTAATGAAAACAAGCTCCATTTATCTATTAACGGTTAAGTCTAACTGGTCTTGGAGACTATGAACAATTTATCCAGTACAATTATGAGTATAGTCGTCAATATAATTAAATTAAATTATTTTTCCTAAATTCTTCAAAGTTGGTTTTTTGTTCATCATCGTGGCGCAACAGCCTGACGACGGGCCTTGGCCGCCTGAAAAAGTAAATAACTGGCGCAGATGAGTTAGCATCATCTCATTTTCTAGATCGTGACAGTAGGTCTTGTGCAGAGGTGTGTGATTAGCAACACGCTCAACCGAGTTATTTACCCCATAAATGGGTACTCATTTAACAGCTGAGTGGGCTCATTGTCCGACACGTAAACCCCCTTTTTTATCGAAAACTACCGCATTTAGTAGGAATCGAACTGGGGCCCAGTGCGTAGCATGTGAACGTGCTAACCGTTGCGCCATCCGGACTACTGGTTTTTTGTTACATTTTGATTTTTTTTACTGCATTTGGATTTTATTGCATGAATAAATCGAATTTAATATTTTCTACCGGCCATCATTTCATGAAGCTTTTCTTTATTTATCTATTTTTAATTAAATTAACATAATGATCAACATACAATCTGTGTGTGATTTCGTTTTTTTTTTTTTCACAAAATATAACTCAATTTAAATTCTGAAAAATTTCACCATTTTGCTCGTAGGTATGGGCGATGCAATGTATCGAACTACATAAATGTATTTTTATGTATACTACGTGAATTATCAGAGCACCTTTTGTTATTTTAAATTTGAGTTCGGTATCTCTTTATCTTTCGATCAATTAAATGTGCATAAATTAAATTTTTATCGAATTGTTTTATCGTTCATTGATCTGGGAAATCAGAATGAGTGATGAGAAAATGATGAGACAACTGAACGCAAGTTAACTAAATCACTTTCTCTCCAGAGATCGTCAATGTCTGGAGATATTTATTATACATTGGGGAAATTCTCTTTCGGCAACTGACAACTATTATCGCGAATTAGAAAAAAATACATATACGAGTATATATACTCGTGTATATAAATAAAATACAAAGTTGGAAGTCATTCTATATCCACATTAGAAACATCAAATAGGAAGTGAAATTCAATTCTGCCATGTCCAACTGGGGCGTACAAATTTGTATCTTTCCATCTTTTCCAAACGCTGAGCCAGTGTATGTTGCCTAGTGATGAAAAGTTTACTCGGTTTTTTTTTCGTTTTCATTTTATTGTAATAAAATGCAAACATCTAAATCTACACCATATAAATATATTTGTATATAAATTATTCGACCAAATACCATTGAAAGAGAAATTCAATGTTACCTGAGTTCCTTGACACCAACGCGGTGTGGTTTTATGATTTTGGCGAACAAATTGGCTACCACGTCTTGATGTATCGTTTTTTGTTACTTATTGGGAGTTCCTGTCCTCTGTCTATTGGCATCTTTGGCGAATGCCAATCAAAGAAGAAGAAATAATTAAAGCATTACATATAAATTTAATAATCTGCTATACTAGACAAATTTTAATAAAATGTAAATTAGATGAACTTGAATGGGTCTGTCGATATCGGAAAGAAAGCCGAGACACATCTTAAAGGGCATTTCAATTACAACAAACGCTATGCAGTAATAATGCTCGAAAAAAATAGAATTTTTTTTTACAGATGATGGAAATTGATTGTCGCAAAATTACTGATAATAGAATTGATGGATCAATTGCTTTTGGGAATAAAGATGTTTGGATATTTGAAAAAAATATCTTACAATTAGATACATTATATACTCGCCTTAATCCAAACTTATTTAAATTACCGGATCACATTTGTATTAAGACTCATTCAATGGCTGGAATTTTATTTAGTTGTTCTTTGTGAGGGTATTTAAAATAGTACAGAGCAAAGGAAAAAATGTAAAATAATAAAATTAAAAATCTATAAATTTAATTTAACGCACTCAGAAGCCATGAGCTCTCGGTCGCCACTCTACGACGCTTTTGGTGTTATTGTTGTTGTAGTGATGGTTAGAGTTGCAGTGTGTGTGTGTTACATGTTTAATTCCGCTTCAAGCTCCTCGGTCTCACGGCCAGTGAATCTAGCTGCTTCAATCGGATTTTCCCACAACGACCTAGGGGTAAACTGTGTCGTTGCAGCTGGGGACGTGAAAATTTGGTCAACGTTGTGAGCTGTTCGTTTTGCAGGCTGGACAGATATTTGGGACGTTTTAATCAATACGGGATAGATATGAGTTGAAGCGTGAACACCAGCCTGATCTAAGTTAAGCAAGTGTCATCCTGGTGACTTTAGGAAGCCGAAAGTACTGGATTGAGTTTTAATCCCGTAATTGATGAATGCACCTGTCGATGAAGTAATGAGATAGCAGAATTGTAGGCAATATCGTCGAAAGAATTCCTTTTATATCCCTGGACATCGCGTTCAAGGTCCCTCAGATAACATCGAACATGTCTTGGTGGCGGAGTCTGTGCATAAGATGGAAGTTAGGGTGTTCCTTTCGGTAACAGCACATTAAATATTGCTTCGAAAGGAGCTTCTTTTGATTTTTGATAGACAATGTCTTTTTCTTCCTGGTGTAGGTGGTGTTGGGGAGACATCAGGAGACATCCAGTTACAGCGCGGAGACCGGCATTTTGGCACATTTGAATGTGCTTCCACTGTCACATGTTTCACATAAGTTCTGAGAGCAGCATAGTTGGTCACAGGTCTTCCAGTAGCGCTTCCTTGTCTTTTCTCAATATGCTACCTGCCAAGGATTTAAGAATTTTATCCCTGCCACGCATTCCGTTAGATATAGTTGTGGCATGGGCAGATGAGGTCGCCATACTATCCAGGGTAACCCCGAGTATTTCTAGATGATTGGTGGTGACAATGCGTTCGTTGCCTATATAGATCTCAATCTGCGTTTTTACTTCTTTTGTCCAGGTGGTAAATAGATGATTTGGATGCTGGCACGGGTAAGTTTTTGCTTTCAAAGAACTTGATAAGTTCATGGAGGTAGTTATTAATCAGCTGGCACATATCATTGTTGCCAGACTTGAAAGTCATCAGCATAAGTTCGGTTGGGGTGCATCCTCTCACCGATCCTATTTCTCATAGTTATCGGCGATGTGTTGCATGCAGCCCTGTCCAGACTAGACAGACAATGGACCTTGACATCTTATCTACAACATCTTGACTACGCTGACGACATATGCCTACTCTCCCACAAAATCATGGATCTGCCAGCAATGGCGTTACATCTCGAGAGGGAAGCAAGCAAGGTTGGGATAAAGATTAATACCAACAAGACCAAGGTTCTTAGTCCGGCATTGCGAAAAAGAAATCCGACATCTATTACCATCAATATTAATGGGCAGCCTGTGGAGAAGGTGGACAATTTCGTCTACCTTGGTAGCATTGTAGACGAAAATGGTGGTACGGAGCAGGACATCTCTCGTCGTATCAACCAAGCTAATTGCGCCTACGGCATGCTGTCCAAAATCTGGCAAAACAGTTATCTCAGCATCAAGACCAAGCTGGGCCTGTTTCGCTCCTTGGTACTGTCTGTACTTTTGTATGGGAGGAGAACATGGAAAGTTTCCGTTAGTGTCAACTCATGTCTTCGTTGAATTTTAAGAATTTTCTGGTCCGAAACAGTATCAAATGAAGAGCTAAGTCGGCGTACGAGGCATATGCCAATTGACGAATTGATACGCAGGCGAAAATATCAGTGGATAGGTCACACATTGCGGAAGAGTGATAACTGCATTGCTTTGCATGCCATGAAATGGAACCCCATTTACAACCATGGCCGACCAAGAGGGGGTCCTAGAATCACATGGCGTAGATCTATGACAAAGGAGTGTCAGGTGCTGGGTAAGTCTTTTGTGGAGTTGCGCCCCATTGCTCAGAACAGAGTACGATGGCGCGCAGGAGTAGTTGACGCGCAATGGCCCACTAGGGGTTAAGGCAAATTAGTATAAGTAATTGAGATTATCAGTTGGTGTTGGAATTCCTAATAAATACAAATTAAACAAGGTGATAGATAATACTCCTCCTTGTTTAATTTTTCTGAACTTCGACTTGCTGAGATAGTTGGCGATCCATTTGACGTATTGTGTTGGGAGGGATGAGCAGTCTATGTCAGATGAATGGTTGACTGTGTTGAAGGCTTTCGACAAATCAAGTGCCACCAAAATGCTTCTATGACATGTCCGGGCCTGATTAAGGCCAACACGAATGCGGGATGTAATAGCATCGAAGGCCATTCTTGTGCTGCGCATCCTTCGAAAGCCATGCTAGTGATCTTTTAGCTGGACGTGGGTCGCAAGAACTGATTGTATTAAAGCCTCTAGCGTTTTAGCAACTGGTGATAAAAGTGTAATGGGCCGGTAAGTGTCACCATACACTGTCGAACTCGAACTTGAACTCGAGCTCGAACCTGGTCCAAATGTCCTATGACACACACATACACTTCACATAGGTGTGAAGAAAACCGGTCCACTTGTACTAGGTTCGTGCTCGAGTTCGAGTTCGACAGTGTATGGTGACACTAAGATTCGCCGAGTGTTGCTTTTTTGCCCGGCTTAAAAATTAGAATCACTCTCCCTTTCTTCCGTTCCACCTTGAATCGATTATTGTCCGCTGTAGAATTGTTAATTCCAAACTTATTTCGTTCAAAGTTAGATGCATCTCTTTCAGCTTACTCAGCCACGCCAATTTGTTTCAAGGAGAAAGAACAGCCCCAACGGAAAGTCTCCCTCTGAAGCCATACTAATAGTTAACGATCAATATCAGTCAACCCATCGAGTTCCAATAGAAATTCATGAACAAGTTATAAAACGCTTCGCGTGAAGGGTATCATACCTTCATTATGACTTATGGTGCATTTTTGCCACTTTGAAATTAGTAGTAAAACTTGATCCGATTTCACTGTTCCTATGAGAGGTATATGAAATAATCTGCCGTTTGATACCGTACAGTTAAGATGGTAACTCGACGGTGACATGGTTAGTATCACGCACGCCCCGCCTTTACTGCATTAAGTTTTATCATATCAGTTGCTGCGTTCTTAAAACAACAGCGATGAGAAGCGATTAGTGCTGCATCTAATTTGTTCTAGAGACGCTTGTGCTGAGCTAAGCGCTTCCACTTTCAATCAGCATAAAATTTTCTCATATTTCTGGCTCAGTGCAATATTTGACATTTGCGACCATTGTCAAATTGCAAAATGACAAATGCTCGTTCCGTCAAACTTCGATTCTGATCTCGGTTGTTTTGTGTATGGTCGGTGGTCGTGTTTTTAACGTGACTGCCAGACTTTATTGTGGGAAGGAAAATTGTTGTGGTATCTTGTGTGTCACCTGGAACTCATCGAGGCATGAAATTTCGAATTTTCTGTCAACTGCCAAACTGAACATGGCATTTGATAAATGAGACAGACGGCTGCTGTTTCTAAAACACGAAAATAATCACAATGCTTGTATTATTTGTGAACTGGTTTATTGACAGTTGTTTATCTCTTACATCTATTAAATACATTGTTGTTACAATTATTAATGTTGTATTTCAATAACATGATTGTAGTACTATGTATTTCGGTTAAGTACATTTCTTATTAGTAAATATTATTATTAATTATTATAATAAATTCATATTTTTATTTATGTATAATACATCTCCTCCTTTTGTTTTTCTTTTTAAATCAATATACATAAAATTAATTATCAAATAAAAATTTAATTACATATCACCAATCAAGACAAGTGAACTTTTAAAATCGCTTCCTTATATAAAATGAATTTCTACGAACAACTTTTCCACTGCTGAATTCAACCAAGTACGAACGAGGCTCCTTAAGTTTTAATTTTATTAATCCAGGCTTCCAACATCCATCTTCTTGTATCCACACTTTTTCCCCTTCCCTTAAAGGCTTACGCTCTCTAGCCTTCTGATCATATCTAGTCTTGTTAGCATTATTATTTCTTTTTATTATTGGGACTATGTTATTATAATTTTCCTTAGTTACATATTTTTCCATTTTCCCTGGAACTAATGTTCTTGTTTGTCTGCCCATTAGTACCTGAACGGGTGACAATGTAGAACCTTTAATTGGTGTATTGCGATATTCCAATAAGGCTAACCATAAACTATTTCCTGATTCTTTACTTTTACGGATTAAGTGTTTGGCTATGTTTACATATTTTTCTGCCAAGCCGTTCGATTGGGCATATAAAGAACTTCTAGTTGTAATTTCGAATTCTAAATCTTTAGCAAATTTTTTGAAATCATAGGAATTAAATGGCATATTATCGGCTACTACCGTTTTAGGGATTCCATGAATGGAGAAAATAATTTCCAATTTATTGATAACAGCTTGAGCAGTTTTTCTTACCATTGGAAGTATGTCAAAAAACTTAGACAAATAATCTACAACTATTAAGTAATTTTTTCCATCAATTTCCATAATATCTACGCCTAATACTTGGTAAGGTGCATCTGGAATCTCATAGTTAATCAATGGCTCTTTTATATTAGAATTCCTGTATTTTTGACAAATGCTACATTTTACGATAACATCCTCAATATCTGTATTAATTGAAGGCCAATAAACAAGCGTACGTGCTCTTTGTTTGGTCTTCTCAATTCCTAGATGTGACTTATGTAGCAAACTCAAAATGTAATTTTGAAGGCTTTTTGGAATTAATATCCTATCTCCAAAAAATAATAACTCGTCGCTTATATAAAGCTCATTTTGAAATTTCCAAAAATATTTAATTTTTTCCGGAACATACTTTTTCTCATTTGGCCAACCTTTAATTATAACTTCTTTCAATAATTTCAATATAGGATCTTTTTCAGTTTCTGTTTGCAATTCCTTTTTCTTCTGGTCGCTAACATTGACTGTGTGGACTAATTCATTAATACCTTTTATGATTTCTTCTTTAGAAACCGGATTATTTATATTTCTTGAGAGACAATCTGCTAAATACAAAAATTTTCCCGGAACAAATTGAAACTCTAAATTATATTTTTCTAATTTTAGCTTCATTCTTTGAAGCCTTGCTGAAGGAATTTTGTTATATTCCTTCCCTATTAATCCAATCAAGGGCTTGTGATCCGTTTGAATTTCAACTTTTCTACCATATATCAATGCGTGCCATTTCTTACAAGCGAATACTACAGCAAGCAATTCTTTCTCGATTTGAGAGTAATTTTTCTCGGTATCACTTAAGCTACACGAAGCAAAGCATACTGGCTTATTATTTTGCATAAAACAACTTCCTAAGCTATTCTGCGATGCATCCGTTTGCAAAACTATTTTTTCTTGCGTATTAAATGGTTTTAATACTGGTGCTTCTTCTATAAGCTTTTTAATTTTGAAAAGACAGTCATCATGTGTTTTATGCCACTGGAATTCAACATTCTTTTTTAAAAGTTCCCTCAAAGGTGTTGAAATCTCCGCTAATCGTGGTATATAATCTCTAAGATAACTAATGAACCCCATTAATACTTGTAACTCCTTTTTATTTTTTGGATTACTCCGATTTTTTATTGCTTCTAGTCTATTCTCGTCTAGACTAATACCATCTTTCGATATTTTGTGCCCCAGAAATTTTATTTCCTTCTTTTTAAATTGCATTTTTTCTTTATTAAATTTGATATTTTTCTCTACAGCTCTTTGAACTACCATTTCAAATATCTTATCATGTTCTTCTTCTGTCTCAGCAACAATTGCAATGTCATCTATATAGATCACTAAATTTGGTATGCCAGCAAAATTTTTCTCATTAATCTGTTGAAAAACTTCAGGCGCTATTTTCAAACCAAAAGGGAGGCGTTTGAACCTATAATATCCGTATGGTGTGCTGAATGTGCATAACTTTCGCGATTCCTCATCTAACTTTATTTGATAGAAACCTTCTTTCATATCTAAAACTGTGAATATTTTTTTATTTACAAAATCACATTTTAGTTGATCAAACGATGGTATCTCATAAAAGTTTTCTTGTATAGCCAAATTGAGATATTTGGGATCGAGACATAATCTAACCTGCTTATTTGGTTTCTCTACTATTACAATATTGGATACCCATTCACTTGTTCCTTCTACTTTTTCTATTATATCATTTTCAATTAGTCTTTCTATTTCTAATTTTAATGGCTCTCTTAGTGTTTGCGGTATACGCCTGCAAGGTCTTGTTACCGGCAAAACATCTTTCTTAAGCTCGATGTGAAAATCATTTTTGCAACATCCTAACCCTTTGAAAATAGACGACCACTTTTCAAAAACTTGTTCTTTTCCCTTATTTAAAACTGAATTAATTCTTTTAACTAAACCCAATCTAACACATGTGTCAAGCCCTAATATGGGTACACTGTTTTCCGTTGTAATGTAGAACTTTTCTCTAGACATATTGTTTCTAATAATACAACTAAATTCGCAGATTCCCATAGTTTTAATTTTAGAACCATTATAAGCTTCTAGACTACCATTTTCGTTTAAAAATTTTATATTATCAAAAGTGTCGATATAAGAAAATGGGATTATGTTGGCTTGAGCGCCCGTATCTACTTTAAATTTCACTATTTTAGAATTTATCTTTACTTTTTCTAACCACATTTTATTTTCAATAGAATTCACGGAATTAATATAAAATGGTTGATCATTATGCTCATTATACGTATACTCACGCAAACTTTCACGCGAACAAATCTCGTTTACTTATTTGCTTCGACAGGCAATGGCAAAGTGATTCATCCTCTTACAAATGTTGCACCGTTTTCCGTAAGCTGGACAGTTATTCGGTTGATGCTTTCGGGAACATTTCGTGCAATTCACATTGTCTTGATGGCGATCTTTTCCATTTTTAAAATTTCTAGAAAATTTATTTTGATTAGTATTGTTCTTTCTATCATTTATGTTACCTATCTTATTTTCGACAGCATCCGTCTTATGTATTGTCTTCGCCATCTCTGCTAACTGCTTAGTTGTGACTTCTGCCGCTCGTGCCATTTCAATGGTCTTAACTAAATCCAAATCCTCTGCTTCCAAATACCGCTTTTGAAGTCGCTTGTCCGCTGTCCCGATTATGATTCGATCTCGTACCATCCTTTCAGCATCTTTGAATTTGCATTTTTGGCTGATTTGTTTCAAATCCATAAGAAAAATGTCGAACGGTTCACCCGATCCTTGTACTCGTGAGTGGAATAGAAAACTGTTGTAGATTTCATTGGATTTTCCTTTACAGAAACTTTCGAAGGCTCCAATGACACTCTTATAATTCTTCCTATCATTTTCCTCAATATTCAATGCAGTGTAAAATTTTTCCGTGGCGTCTCTCCCCGCTGCATTCAGGAAGATCGCCACTTGCACTTCTTGTGACTTTTTCGACAATTCTATTGCCGTGGCGAAAATATTAAAATTTCGAATGAAACTTCGCCAGTTCTCTTCTAAATTCCCCGATTGTAGGTTAAGTTCGTCAATTTTTCTTACGAACTCCATATTTTTGTAAATATAGACGAAACGAACGTTTTTTGGTGGTCTTCCACGCGGTTTCCTTACTTCTTCCTTTTTCGTCCTCTTTGCAATCCCCATGTGCTGTCACGAAATCTTTATTTTTCACAGTGATCGTCGCACTTTGCAATTATTTTGGTTCACTTTTCATTATAGCTTTATTTTCCACTTTGGATCTTTTGTTTTTAACTATATTTTAAACGTTTCTGTTAATTATTATTTGTTTCTAAATTCCATGTTAGGATGTTGGGCTACCGACTGCGCCATGTATTATTTGTGAACTGGTTTATTGACAGTTGTTTATCTCTTACATCTATTACATTGTTGTTACAATTATTAATGTTGTATTTCAATAACATGATTGTAGTACTATGTATTTCGGTTAAGTACATTTCTTATTAGTAAATATTATTATTAATTATTATAATAAATTCATATTTTAATTTATGTATAATACAATGCTGACCAGCAATTGTGAGTGCTGACTAAACGCTGACTCAGGGCTGACGTTTCATGAACGCAACCAATGTACTCATTCACAGCTGCGTTAACTGGTAGTCGGCGAGAAGATCATCTGTTTGAATATGTTCATGCAAGGAATCGAACCTGTGAGAGAGGAGGCCGTCTCATCTGTTTTTTGATTATTTATTTATTTATTTCTTTTCATTTATTTGCTTGTTTGAGTTCCAAATTAATTAATGCTGTTTCTTTCAAATCTGTTGAATTCACAAAAAAAAAAAATTAACAAGTAATAAGGTTTGAGTTAAAATTTAAATTAGATTTCTTTTAAAAACCGCATATCTGTTTCGGACGATTAGAATTTAAATTGCTCGTCCTCAAAGAAGACCTGCAATATTGTAGTCATAAGTTTTTTTGTTATGAGTATGGGTTCATAAGATCCTTATGATCTGAAAACACGCCTCATACCTAAGCCCGCAACACTACTGTGCCCTCTCCGTAATGGGAATATTTTTTTAATGAAAGAACAGAGGCATCAAGCAACCAGAACTCGGTCCATCTCGTCTGAAGTGGGCTACAGCAGTATATGTCGTCGCTTAGAAGACTTTTCTTAAACAAGAGCCGCCTTGACTTCACGCTTAATTTGGAAACCTTCGGCTCCGTCACATCCATTATAACCCTGGTTCCCCTCTTTCGAAATATCTTTGAAAGTAAGCGTATTGCAATGACTGCTCCGGAAATTAGGTATATCAATTTAAGATATTTCTACAAAAGAGACAGACATTTGACTATTTTTGTATCGGGGACTCTTTTCCACGAAACCCTAAAAACTGATTACTACTAGCACGTGGAGAGAAAAAGAAAATCTATAAAACATAATGGTACAGATAAGAAATTGTTTAGATGTTTCACCACCGAAATATTTCATGAATTCATGGGATATCAGCGTGTCGCAGACGTAAAAACTAACGAAAAAAAATCCAAATTGGTTAATTTTATTTTCAATACTAATCTGTTGATCTACTTTCAAAGACCGTCAATATATTTGACCCATATACTGCTTCAAATTAAGCAATTTCTGATTGATATTTCTTCCAAAAATAACTTTAAGAAATTTACTTTTCACTTTTTTAATAAAAATTATTCTTCAATAGATTGTCAATTTGTGTCACTGTGTGACGCCCTCATAATAATTCAATTTGGCAATTTAGTAATTACGTAGATAGCTTGAAATTTTACCCTGAAACTTTCATTTATGCTTTTCGAAAATAATTCTTTCTATTTTCTGTTACCTATTAAACGGTCAATAATGGATTATCAAAATCTTGAAATGGCATAAGGTGTACGTACATTCGATATCACAAATCTTTCAGTGGTCTGAACTGAATTAGAGTAGCTAAAAAATATTGATGGCACTTTCGATCAAGTGTAGTTCGTTTTCATTTTTAAGTAATTTTCGTGTACGATTAGTGTTGAATGAGCTAAAAAAAGATTCAAATAGCTATAGTAGCAGTCTTATCAAATATTCTTAAGCTTTATTATTGTTGAATAGTACTCGTAGAAATAAATAAAAGAATCTGTAATAAGACCTCCTGTAAAGTGATAAAAAAATACTAGCTCGTCCCATCCATCTGCTCGGTGTGTGCAATAAGATTGCAAGACAAACTGCTATTCACAGAGAAAATAAAAACTTTTTAAATAAATATTATTTATATGCATTTTTATTTTTCACTTTTTCTAATATACAGGGTGTCCCATTCATGATGGTAAATATTTAAATGGTAGATAGTATGGCTCATTTGGAGAAAATTTATATACGTCATGAACCCTCTATCTTTAACCGTTACAAAGTTATAGCATTTAAAAAAAACTGTCCAAACCCTTGACTTGTCGAACAAATTCTAAATTTTCTAAGCCCCCAAATATTCGAGCCAAGATTTGATCTCATTTTCTGAAACTACATAAAATTTCGTATAAATGAACTTTTTACCGGTTAAAAAATCACCATTATTTCGAAGATATAGCCGTTCAAACTTTGAAAAAATTGTGAAATCTATTTTTCATCAAAAATCCAAATAATTATTTCGTAACGGTACTTTGTACTGATAAATCTGCAAAGTTGACAAAAGTTGCCCCATTATGTTATGTTTCGATGGGCGTATAAATATTAAGGACTTAGATTTGAAAATATGCGAATGTGACGTTTTAAAGGTAAAAAAAACGCGATTTTCAAGTAAAACACATTTACGCTATTTTCAAACCAATTTTGCTTATGTTATATTTTTTAGTTAACGAAATAACAGAAAAAAAAGCAAAACTAATGACAAAAGAATTCAAATCACATCCAAAGTGAAAACTACAAATATTGTTCGAAATGTCCTTCGTTTTGGATACAAGCTTGATATTTTTTGACAACTGATGCGACAGCCCAGAGAACTTCTTCCCTCTTTTCTCTCAAATCGCTGCATTCCGTTTCAGTTTTCCGAATCAGGTGTTCCCGCGACGTGATGCGTTCGTTATAAACCTAATTTTTCAAACTTCCCCAAACATAAAAGTCAAGAGGAGTTAAATCAGGGGGGGGGGGGGCAAAGACCTTTTCCATAGTCCTCCGCGTGGGCGCCCCCTGGTAACGGCAGTGTATCAATTCGCTGACGGCCAATGTCTTAGCGATAAGACAGTTTGGAAAAGGCAGATAGCTGTAGCCTGAATGGCTGACGAACACCTAAGCGTCTCAGGTCTAGTAGGATGGAATGACTTGCGTAGTTGGACCTGCTACATAGTTGTGTGGGCTCCAGCACGTTTATTAAACCATCTGAAGCAGCTATCTCCGAGGCCATCCCCTGAATGGGGTTAAGCGACGTGCTGACAACTCGTCCTTGTAAAAACTACTCCATGTCAAGAAACCTGGAACAAAAGCCTCGGATTGGACGGATCAACAACGACGACCACGCAAACGAATAAAGGATTATTCTTTCGGATCCTGGAATGTACGCTCCCTGAACAAACCGGGGGCCGAGAAGGCCCTCCTTCAACAGGTCGAAAAGTACAAACTGAGCATTACTGCAGTCCAGGAAACAAATTGGCTTGGCAGCGAGATTAATGACAAGAAATCGCACACAATTTTTACAAGTGGCAAACCATCGGGCCGCAAGGAGTTTGGAGTAGCATTTATAGTGAACAATCACCTCAAACCGCATATTACTGACTTCGAACCCATAAACGAACGGCTCTGTGCGATTCGCATCAAGACTCGATTCTTCAATCTCTGGCTCATCAATGTGCATGCCCCCACTGAACTTAAAGAAGACGCAGTAAAAGACGAGTTCTACGCCCGCCTTGAAACTCTCTTCGACTCACTTCCAACAAACGACGTCAAATTGCTGCTGGGAGACTTTAACGCGAAAGTCGGGAATGAAAGTTGGCATCGGGGGACCACTGGAGGCCACAGCCTCCATGAAGAATGTAACGATAACGGCCAGCGACTTATCGACTTCGCCTGCAGCAGGAATCTAGTCGTAAGCTCTACGTGTTTCCCGCATCGACGCATTCACAAGCAGACCTGGAAGTCTCCAGACGCACATACCGTCAACCAAATTGACCACGTCCTCATTTGCAGGAGATGGGCGTCTAGTGTCATGGATGTCCGCTCCTATCGAGGAGCAAACTGCGACTCAGATCATCACTTGGTGAAGACGACCTACAGATGTAGAATTTCCTCAGTGCACCAGTCAAGAATCAGCCCTCCCAAAATCTTTGCGGTTGATAAGCTCTTAAGTGATGCTACAGCGGTGGCGTATACTACCGCCCTTGAGGAAAAACTATCACCTATGCTACACAACATCAGCAACACAGGCGTCCATGGGTTCTGGGATGAACTCAAGGGTACCATCAAGGATGTCGCAGAGAAGGTCGTGGGATATAAAGCCCGCGCGAGCGAGAAATGACTGGTTCGACGAAGAATGCAAAAATTCACTTGACGCGAAAAACGAGGCCTACAGACAATGGATTCAACGAGGAACCAGAGCCAGAAGAGAAAAATATGACGAGCTACGGCGAATATCGAATAGAATAATTAGACGTAAGAAACGTAAATACCTTGACGAGCAGTTGCTGAACATAAACGAAAACTTAGCTAATAGGAACACCAGACAAGCGTACAAACTAGTAAATACAATTAAGAACGGCTACCAACCCAGGACTAGCCTTTGTAAGGACAAGGATGGAAACATCATCAGCGACACCGATGGTATTAACAAACGATGGGCCTCTTATTTTGAAGAGCTTCTAAACCGACCATCTAACATCCCCACACAGGAAGCTCTCGACGATATTGTTGATCTAGGCCCACCCATTCAACCCCCGACAGTAGAGGAAGTTGATCTCGCGTTGCGGTCACTAAAACGAAATAAAGCGCCGGGCGCTGACGAGATTCCAGCTGAACTGCTAAGATTCGGTGGAACGAGTCTAGTTGATGCCATACATCAATTACTCCTGCGAGTATGGGAGAACGAGGAGATCCCAGACGATTGGCGCAGAAGCATCATCTGTCCAATTCATAAAAAGGGAGATAAACTGCGGTGTGAGAATTACAGGGGCATCTCACTAGTTTGTACGTCCTATAAAATTTTGACGAAAATTCTGGAAAATAGAATAAAACCGTACGCAGAACGAGTCATTGGCGAATACCAAAGCGGTTTTAGACCTGGTCGCTCCACAACCGATCAGCTCTTCTCAGTCAAACTGATACTCCAGAGGTGCTGGGAATACAACGTAAACGTATACCAAATCTTTGTCGACTTCAAGCAGGCATACGACAGTATCGATCGTGGAGTACTGTACAACATCATGCTGCAATTTGGTATACCAGCAAAATTAGTGCGACTGACAAAGATGACGATGACCAACTCCGTCTCACAAGTCAGGATCCAGAATAGACTTACTGATCTATTTGAAACACGCACTGGTTTGAAACAGGGCGATGGACTGGCACCGACGCTCTTCAACCTAGCACTGGAATACGTTATTCGGGCCATGAATATGGACAACAGCAAGACGCTACTCATCAAGTCGACACAATTAGCAGCGTACGCCGACGACATCAACATCATGTCCCGAAGATTGGCTGACGCCGAAGAACTTCTGCATACGCTCGATACCGCTGCAAAGGAAGTTGGATTACGTATTAACGAGGGTAAAACTAAAATAATGATGCAATCGGTGACAAGGACTCCTGCACAACCGAGCATCAATGTGGGGGACCTCAACATCGAGTTCGTGAACAACTTCATTTACCTGGGTTGCAACCTGTCAAGGGACGCCAACGAAACTGACGAAATCAAACGACGGATACAGTTAGCTAATAAGACTTTTTTCTCGGTTCTCCCCATAATGAAATCGAAACATGTGCACAGAAACACGAAGCTCCGCGTGTACAAAACCATTATACGACCAGTGCTATGCTATGGCTGCGAAGCATGGACCCTAACTCAAGCCTCCGAAAACATGCTAGATACTTTCGAACGTAAGGTTCTACGGCGAATTTTCGGGGCTGTTTGCGATCGAGATGGATGGCGCATCCGGTACAACCATGAGTTGTATGAAATGTACGATGAGCTGCAAGTCTCGAAAATCGTCAAACTACAACGACTTCAATGGGCAGGGCATGTACAAAGAATGGACGACGATCGCATGCCTAAGAGAGTAATGAATGCAGAACGAGTCGACGGAGCGAGACTGCGAGGACGACCGAGATCTCGTTGGGAGAGCTCAGTAGGTGTGGACGCCGCGCAGCTGCTGGGCTCCCAAAATTGGAGGACGCGGTCACGTGACCGAGATAATTGGAGGACAATGATCCAGGCGGCCAAGGCCCGACGTCGGGCTGTCGCGCCACGATGATGATGATGATGAGTTAAATCAGGACTTCTAGCAGGCCATGCAATAGGCCCATATCGTCCGATCCACTTTTCGTGGAATTCGTTATGAAGAAACTCCATGATAACTCTTCCGTTTTGGGCAGGACATCCGTCCATCTACCACCAAATCTCAGGTCGTTCTGCAATCGCAATACCATCGAGCGAATTCGGGCCGACATCAGCCTCCAACACGTTATGAAACGCGGATGAATTCAGTCGTTCAGGAAGAATTATGGGTTCGGAAAGGTGGTCCCCGAAATATGTATATAATTCATGCTGGTATCTAGAATTTCGAGTTGCGTGGGGGTTCTGATGAGCCCAGACATGCGTATTCCGCGAATTAAACACGCCACTCCGTGTAAATGTTGCTTCATCCGTCCATAACACTTTCCTCGGAAAATGCCGATCTGTTGCAGTTTTATCCAAAAACCACCTACAGAAGGTCGTCCTCCTTTCAAAGTCTGCAGGTAATAGATCCTGAACCTGCGCTAAGTGATACGGATACTGTTCGTCGACGTGGAGTGTCCGCTGAACCGCCATACGCGGGACATTCAGTTGAAGTTCAGCCCTTCGCGTGCTCGAACCGGGGTTCGCATCAAAGTGCCTAAGGATCTCGTCTTGATTCTATGTCGAGCGTTCGCTTTGATCGTTGGTGTTGTGGTTAGGCGTTTTTACCGTTTCTTTTAAAATACGGAACGTTCTAGTAAACGTCCTACTGTCCGGAAGTTGTCTATGTGGGAAGCGTCTACTGTACTCCCGAAATGCCACGCATCCCTTCCCTCCAGCAACGCCATATACAAACACCAAACATCGGGGTATTCACCATCAGTATATACCCTTTGCATATCTACTAATCGGGAACAACACTATACCAACAAAAGGACGAAGTTATAATATTATAGCATTAATTTCAATATTAATATTATTACCTGGTATAATATTTGTACAATAACAACAGATTAATTATGTACTCGTAATAATAACTGACTTTATGCACAACAATTGAAACTGGCGGGTCGAAGATCTTGCGAGTAAACACAAGCATGATTTAGAAATAACAAGCATTTACGGTTAAAATAACCGTTAGCTTAGCAAGTACGTTATGATGTATTTTTGGCCAGAAACATTTCCAATGTAAAGTTTTTTGCTACATTAATTTGGCACTGTTAGTACATACTTGTTCATATCATGTGATTTACTGTACATGAAAATCGCGTTTTTTTACCTTTAAAACGTCACATTCGCAAATTTTCAAATCTAAGTCCTTAATATTTATACGCCCACCGAAACATAACATAACGGGGCAACTTTTGTCAACTTTGCAGATTTGTCAGTTCAAAGTACCGTTACGAAATAATCATTTGGATTTTTGATGAAAAATAGATTTCACAATTTTTTCAAAGTTTGAACGGTTGTATCTTTGAAATAATGGTGACTTTTTTAAACGGTAAAAAGTTTATTTAAATGAAATTTTATGTAGTTTCAGAAAGTAAGATCAAATCTTGGCTCGAATAATTTGGGGCTTAGAAAATTTAGAATTTGTTGGACAAGTCAAGTGTTTGGACAGTTTTTTTTTTTAATGCTATAACTTTGTAACGGTTAAAGATAGAGGATTCATGTCGTATATTAATTTTCTCCAAATGAGCCATACTATCTACCATTTAAATATTTACCATCATGAATGGGACACCCTGTATAAAAGTGGAAATCATTTTTGTATGTTTGTCGTACAAAAACTTTTAAACCACTTGTCGCCAAATTTTTCAGGAGTATATTTGGTGAGCTATAATAGACAGTAAGGTGGTTCGCGACCACATACAGTAAAACTCCGGTTAACCGAACCCAAAGGTACGGCGTCATTTTGGATAACGAAATTTTGCCAAAGTATGTATAATACTTTCAGGAGGCCGGTGAGGAAAATAAGGGGGCTCGCGACTCCAAAATCATACCACATACAGTAAAACCTCGATTAACCGAACCAAGAGGGCAGCGCGACGTCATTTCGGACAACGACATTTGAAACGAGTATATTTGGGACGGCGAGGGTGAAGATGGTTAGCGACTGCATAATGTTTTTACATACAGTAAAATCCAATTTAAGCCCCGGTACACACTATCGAACCCGAACTAAACAAACATGACACAAGTGGACAATTTTCTTCAGATTTGTGTGAAATGTATGTATGTGTACCTTGAGTAATTATTTTTATCTTCTCCATCTCTCTCTATCTATTTATCTATTTATATAAAAATGAAGTGTATGTTTGTTCGTTTTATGCGGTCAAACGACCCGATCGTTTTCCATGAAAATTTCGTATTCGTTATGATCCAGAATAGGTACTGGCGATTTGCTTCCATCGTTCAGATCAAAAAGAGTTTTCAACGACGGTTGACGCATACCAACGCTTAAAGTAAGATATACCATGTTGTGGGCCAACTTCTTCCACTTCCCGAACAAGACTACAAGTTCTTGCAAATTTATTTCATGGGCAACGAAGAACACAGTAGGTGGATCAGCGTTTGCAAGATTCCTGGAGCAAATCATGAATTGTGACTGCTCTGCCCAGTAGGACAGTAAACTAAATAGCTTGTTTTTAGCAGTGCAGTAACAGTTTTCACACAATGAATAAAAAAAATGTTTTAGAAAATCCTGCGCGGAACGGATTGGTTATTTCAATGAGCTTCAGATGTGCTGTCAACTACTTGTCTTCAATGAATTCCACTCAGGAATTATAATCAATTTTTAAATAATTCCAATCTCATCTATTCTTGTGTTGTCTTAATAAAAACAACTTATGAATGACTAGTGAAATTCATTCTTTTCGACCTAAACCATATTTAAACCAGTTATTTTCACTATGCACTTTTGAAATCCCATCAGAAATTATCTAGTTCAATATTCAAATAACCTGAAAACTGTTTCCTCGACCTTCTCAGAGCGGTATCTTTCACATTTATGTAATTGCTTTTAAACAATGGAACAAATTTATGTCGATTATTACGAGTAACACCGCATTCCGTGACTCAGTCACTCCAAACTCTGACATCACTTACCGATGAGCATCTTAAGTTCGAAAACACTTGTGGACCAATTTCTTGCAATTACAAAAATGCTCATACCGTATCGAGTATGTTCGTAGAACGTAGCCCCGGTGACCTGGTTCTGTCTCCCATCTGAAACCACAGACGTAAACAGTTTTCAGCATCATCGAAATATTTGTTAGTCATCACACCTACTACATTTACATATCTGTTGAATATTAATATATGTCAGTAATGCATTTACCAGTTTCCAAAATAAGATATTATTTTGTGTAATCATTAACACGGAGAAAATGTCAATTTACATATTCTCACATGGCGAATTCTTCCATAAAGCCATACATGGACACTTCAGGTTTCATCTTCGCCAAATAACGCTCGTTATCCATCGATACAACCCAGAAAAAAATCTGAAAATCTGGTAAATTTATTTTAATGCGGGGAACCTGTCTCCCTGCTTTTATGATCTCGGTCGTTCTGGGCACGCGTAAATTAAAAAGAATGAATACTTGGCACTCCTGCCCCTGATTCCATTTTTGCGGAAATTTGTTGTCTTCTTGTAAAAAAGAAAGTTGTCTTCCCTATTATTTTGCGGAGCACACCGAAACCACCTTAACCGGTTAATTATTGTGGTGTATTGTTGAAGTCATCCAACTTCCAAACTACTACCTTGGGAGTCATCATGATATGTTATTCTATCGCGTCACCAGTGGTTCATGTTCATGGCTAAACGTTGTGGCGGTGCATTTTGTGATGCGGTTGGCTTTTATTGCTCACCAAAAATATTGTATGTACCTAATTCGTGCCATTTGTGCAGACATAGCCAAATATTGTGAGGTGTGGTGTTCAGAGTTGAATTCTTTAACCGTGTTACGGTCATCACGTTTGTTGTTCAACCTGAGTAGCATTTTAAGTATTCAACTTAAGCTAAGCGCTTTACGTGAAATTTTTGTTAAGGCCATCAATGGCCGGACTAGTTAGACACCGCCCGATATACTGACCCATGCGAAAAATGACACAATTTTCATTTCAAGATTGATACTGGACATAGCCATAATGTGAAAGAGCTTGTTTGCTTACTTTTCCTCAATTGAAGTTTTTATCTTGGTCTTGGGCTTGAACTTTTTCCATTATTCACACAATTCAGGCATTATGTGATTGGAGCGCAATACAAGCAACTGGTTATTGTGTGGTTAATTTGATAACGACTATTAAAATGTTTTAATGGATTTTGCGGTATGAAAGTTATTGATCTACAAAGCGAGAGTTAAATGCTGAAAATAAAAAGATATACGCAGAGTACAATTTGTACATCTATGTTAGTTGCATTATAACTGTTACTTAATGACTTCGATGGATCAAAATGTACTCTTACATTGAGCGCTTCCATTCATAACTTTGGATTTTTTTATTTTTTTTTGCTATTTCCAAGATCTGATGTGGATTCGTAGTTTGCTTTTCAAAACGGACTAAGACATGAAAGACAAGTTGGATGGTGTTTGTTAATCTGAGACAACCGTGAGATAGTAATCAGAGACAACTGTGAGATATTGGCTCAATGAATTGAGTCAGTGCAGCATATTTTTTACAATGAGCCCCTTACACAAAGTTGTAGAAGCTTTCTTTTTTCTTAAAGAAAAGGGATAAATTTCCATTGACCGCAAGCTTCATCGCTAGTGTGACTCTATAGCTGAGTCATCACGTGCTTATAGGAACCGACCTAAAGCATATTGTGGTGTAGTTCTGATTTTTTTTCATTTATGTGTTTTTTGGGATGCTGATTACGAATCTGAGGTTTGCTAACAAATTTTTTTTTGTGGCACTTGAATATACTCGTATAGCTAAAAAACAATAATAAAAACACTTTTTTTTTTGTTTCTTGGAAATATTTTGAAAACCGTCACTTCTAGCGAAAAACTTTATGAGACAAAATTAAAGATCATGAACAGTTCAATAAAAAAGATTCGCGCAACTACTGCTACTTTGCCTTAACCCCTAGCGGGGCATAGCGCGTCAACTACTCCTGTGCGCCATCGTACTCTGTTCTGGGCAATGGGACGCAACTCCCCAAAAGACTTACCCAGTGCCTGACACTCCTTTGCCATAGATCGACGCCATGTGATTCGAGGACCCCCCCTTGGTCGGCCTTGGTTGGAAATGGGGTTCCACTTCATGGCATGCAAAGCAATGCATTTATCACTCTTCCGCAATGTGTGACCTATCCACTGCCATTTTCGCCTGCGTATCAATTCGTCGATTGGCATCTGACCCGTACGCCGACTTAGCTCTTCATTTGATATTGTTTCGGGCCAGAAAATTCTTAAAATTCGACGAAGACATGAGTTGACGAAAACTTGCAGCTTTCTGGTAACTCCTACGGAAACTTTCCATGTACTGCTCCCATACAAAAGCTCTGATAGTACCAGGGAGCGAAACAGGCCCAGCTTGGTCTTGATGCTGAGATAACTGCCCTGCCAGATTTTGGACAGCATGCCGTATGCGCGTTTAGCCTGGTTGATACGACGAGCGTTGTCCTGCTCCGTACCACCATTTTCGGCAACAATGCTACCCAGGTAGACGAAGTTGTCCACCTTCTCCACAGGCTGCCCATTAATATTGATGGCAATTGGTGTCGGATTTCTTTTTCGCAACGGCGGGCTAAGCACCTTGGTCTTGTTGGTACTAATCTTTAGCCCAACCTTGCTTGCCTCCCTCTCGAGATCTAACGCCATTGCGGACAGATCCATGATTTTGTGGGAGAGTAGGCATATATGTCGTCAGCGTAGTCCAGATGTTGTAGATAAGATGTCAAAGTCCATTGAATTCCTCTGTCGAGTCCGGATAGGGCTGCATGCAACACGTCGCCGATCACTATGAGGAATAGGATCGGTGAGAGTATGCACCCCTACCGAACTCCACTGCGAATCTCAAAGTCCCCCGACACCTTACCTTTGTGCAAAATGCGACATTTCGCGCCGTCATAGGTTGCCTTAATGATAGCCACAAACTTTTCAGGGATGCCTCTCCTGCGCAAGGCCGCCCATATATCCCGGTTCACACTATCGAAAGCCTTTTCAAAATCGATGAAAAGCAAGTGAAGCGGAGAATCGTATTCGGCGCATTGCTCGATGATGATTCGCAAGGTGTTAATGTGATCGACACAGGAGAATCCGGATCGAAAACCAGCCTGCTCTTCATCAATTGTGCTTTCTAAGTGGGCCTTTAGTCTTTCCAGGACGATTTTAGCGATTATCTTGGCAACGGCAGGAAGCACACAAATGCCTCTCCAATTATTACAGTCTGTGAGGCTACCCTTCTTTGGAAGTTTGATGATCAAACCTTCCTTCCACTCAGTTGGAAAGGTCTCTGTATTCCACGCTTTATCAACAAGTGGGTGCAGCAAATCGGCAGTTACGCTTAGCGCTGCTTGATAAAGTTCGGCAGGGACACCGTCAAGTCCGGCGGCCTTTCCTCGTTTTAGTGCAATAATTGCAGTGACTATTTCCTCTTTAGTCGAGGCAGTGGACCGTATACGCACATTTTGATGGTTAGCTAAATTATCTATATGAGGAGGAACTTCACCAGAGGTTACACGGTTCAAGACCGCGGTGAAGTGTTCTTTCCATCGCCTCATTTGATCTTCTTCCAAGATAAGTAGCTTTCCATCGCTATCTTTCACCGGATGTTGGCAGGAGTTACGACCACCTGTAAACTCCTTGATGACACTGTATACTGCGTTTAAATTGTTACTTCTAGCGGCTTCTTCTGCTGAGGCTAAAAGAGAATAGGCATAATATCTTTTATCGCGTCGCACACTATGCTGAACTTCTCGAGCTTTCTGACGGTAAAGGAGTTCGATGCTGCTTCGATTGTCGTCTGATGCTGCAGCCAAACGAACTTTCAAATCCTTTCTTTCAACAATCCGCTGCCATAAAGCGTCGGACATCCGGGGCTTATTCCGGCAATCCGGATTTGTGCCAAGGATGGTATCTGCGCTATCAATGTACGCATTTTTTATGGCATCCCAGTTTTCGTTTATGTCACTATCTGGGTGACCAGATAGCTGCTTTTGCGCAAAATAAGACAGCTGGATTTTTTAATCGAGCGGTGTTGAATTTGCGGTGCCTGGATCTTTGGTCGCTGGGGCGGCGCACGGCTGCAATACGCAATCGAACATTAGCGATCATAAGATAATGGTCTCTTCTCATCCCAATATCGGCACCCTTCTTGTTTCGCACGTCCAGGAGGCAACTCTTGAATCTTTTACTAATGGCAAAATGGTCGATCTGAGTTTGTGTTCTGCGCCGATCAACAGAGTACCAGCTGATTTTGTGGTGGTCCTTATGCTCAAACATAGTACCACCGATGAAGAGACTGTGAAAGTTGCAGAACTCTACAAATCTTTCACCGTTGTCATTACGATCACCAAGACCGTGTCTCCCCATCACATGTCTGATCCCATCGTTATCAGCGCCAACTTTCGCATTCAAATCACCCATAACCATTATAATGTCACCTTTAGGTGTTCTGCTCTGAACGACGTTTAGTTCTTCGTAGAAGGAATCTTTTGCCAAGACATTGTCGGGTTCAGTAGGGGCATAACATTGTACTATTGAGATGTTCCTCATTTTACCTGGCGGTCAAGATTCTGTCAGGGACCGGCTCCCAGGATAAGAGACAGTTTCGCGCGGCTCTGGTTAAAAGGAGCCCCACACCTGACTCACGACGACTACCGGTAGCTTTACCGGAGTACAACATTACAGTGCTGCCCTTTGAAGAGATGAATTCTCCGCTGTGCCACCATCTTATCTCACTAACTCCTAAGATATTTAATTTGTACCTCAGAAATTCACTCTCTAATTGAAGAAATCGTGCGTTCTGGGAACTTTCTGATCCATTGTCCAGGAGAGTACGCACATTCCAGAATCCAATCTTTGTCATTGTACGATAGCCAAAAGTCGTAACCGTTGAGTCAGTCCTTATCCGAGGCATAGTTGACGTTTCGTTAGCATATAAAGATTTCGGATAGTGCAAGTTGCTGGCATACACATCCTGTCCTTTGATTGTCGGTTTTAACAACCGGGCCTCAAAGGGAAAGTCCGTGGTATTTTTTTTTACACCCCACACCATAGGAGTACCTCAACCAAATCATCGCACCGCGATCACTGGCGGCTTGACGTTGGTGTGCAATGGTCAGTGACCACTGCCGTTCCAGGGGGCGCCCACGCGGAGGACTATGAAAGAGGAGTTTTTGCCCCCCCCCCCCCTAGTTTAGGAACACAACTTGATAACTACTACACTACGCGTTTGCAACGACGTGGGATTTTCGTCAGTAAACGACCCCGTAAAAACCATATTTTCACACTACGGAGCTATCTTCAGGCTTTACTTCGCATGGCTGGTTTTTGGTGTCTAATTAGCCATCACTTAAGTGTTTACACGTAATAACTGTCGCAACTGTGTGGCTTCTGCTGTTTCCTGGCGGCTGCCTTTAGGAGCGCTTCCACTTTCCGGAGTTCTCGGCATATTTTGTGTTGCCCACCTTTTTTTTAAATAAAGTAAACTAAAGTAACCCACTCCGGGTTACTGCTAATTCAAGTCAATGACTTGGTTATCCACTACCACGAAAAATGATCAGCATTTATGCAATTTTTTCCACTGTTTCTAGTTTTGTCCACACGTTGAATTTTACTTATCAGGAATTGCTTTAACCACATCGGGGAAGCAGCTCGACCAGGCAATTTAGTTGGTACTCCGACCTAAATCGGAATACGCTCCTCGCTACAATGGTTATATACACTAGACAGGGTGTCCCGTTTCAGATGATAAATACTTTAATGGTAGATATAACTGTTGATTTGTGGAAAATGGACACCTTGGATGGACACTCTGTCTTTAACCGTTACAGAATTATACAATTTTTTGTAAATTGTGTCAAAAAGCTGAACTTGCCGAACAAAATCGCCCAATAACTTAATCCAAGATTTGGCCTCACTTTCTGAAACTACGACATATTTCATGCAAATGGACTTTTTCCCAGTTGCAAAGAGCACCGTCGCTTCAACGATACAACTGTTTGTTAAGAATAATTAACTCCCCGAAGGGAGCTCAAATCGTGTTCGCCGGTTTCGACCGCTGGTGCGAAGCGCGTCTCATCAGACGCCTCTGCTTTGCGTATCGCACCAGTGGGAGAGGCGTGACCAAGAACGACCAAGTCAGATGTTGGATTGCCTTATATAGGCCGCCCAACACGACATGGGCGCGAATTCCTTTTGAATGCAAATAACATCGTGCTATTTGCCGATATGGAATTCCATCAACTGTTCCGGCTTAGCGCCAGTGGCTAGACTGCAAAAAAAAAGTTTTTTGCCGGGCGACAGCCATCGTCACCATGCAACGTTCATGGCACTTAGCATGTCGTCGCCTTTCTTTGTCCAGAGTGGGACTACACGCAACAACGGTTGAAACCGGCGAACACGATTTGGGCTCCCTTCGGGGAGTTAATTATTAACAAAAATATGAAGCGTGTAGTCCCACTCTGGACAGAGAAGGTCGCTAAGGACTCATTTATTTCGGGCGATGAAACTTTTGCGGGCAGATGGGAGAGCGGCAAAAGACCATTCACTAGTGGTCTCTAATCTCGGCACGCAAGAGAATTAAAGAACAAATTAACTCAGCTACTGACGACGCAGTTAAAGATCAACATAGAGCTGAATACCGTTCTCTTCAGAGAGACGTGCAAAGAAGCGTGAGACGGGACAAACCCGGGCTTACCGTGGTGACAGTGGAACCCTTTACAAACTTATCAAGCCATTAACTGGAAAATCTTTTGCAACTGAACATCCTGTGAAAGATAAAGACGGGTCACTGATGAAGACCAACTGCGACGGTGGAGAGAGCACTTCATTGAGGTCCTCAACTAAACCTTTGGACATTTGAACTCATGTTCACTAGAAGCAGAAAATATTCCGCAAATAGCCAGAGTTGATACCAGCCCACAATCTAAACTGGAAGTTACTGTGGCTATTAAATCGATGGAAGCAGGTAAAGCTTCTGGGATAGATGGAATTCCGGTGGAACTCTTTAATGCGGATATCAACGCTACTGCGGATATCCTTCTCCCCCTTATCCAAGAGTGTTGGGAAACCGAAACTCTCTCTAAAGAATGGAAGGAGGGCGTCATTATTAAGATCCCGAAGAAAGGTATCCTGAAGGATTTTAATAATTGGCGTAGAATTTGCCTCCTCCCCGTAGTCTCCAAACTGATGGCAAAAATATTTTTAAACCGGATCAAGCATACAGTTGACCGCACACTGAACGATGAACAGGCTGGTTTTCGCGAGAGCTTTTCATGTATCGACCACATCAACACCCTCCGAATTATTATTGAACAATCCGCAGAGTGGAGATCCCCATTACATCGCATGTTCATCGATTTCGAGAAGGCATTTGACAGCGTTGACCGGGAATACATCTGGAAGTCTTTACGTAGGAGAGGTATACCAGATAAAATCATATCCATCATCAAGGAGTCCTATTGCGGAGCCGAATGTCACGTCTTACACAAGGGTAATATTTCAGATCCCTTGGAGGTACACAGCAGAGTGAGACAAGACTGCATTTTGTCACCTATATTGTTTCTGATTGCCATTAACGACGTACTCTGCAGCGCGCTCCATGAACACCAGAGCAAAGGTATCAGATGGAAGCTGTTTGAATACCTTCAACACCTGGATTATGCTGACGATATTTGTCTTCTTTCAAATATTGTAGATCGGATCATCTAGTTCAAATGACGGATGCTCTGCACCGCGAAAGTGGCAGTGCGGGGCGGAACGAAGTGGAAAGTCGGTGTGGTTAGTGCCCTATGCCCCACAAGGAGTTAACAGGATCCGGAGAGAGTTTGGAAATTTTGCAAAATTAATAAAAGCAGTCTTCTGAATATAAGCTCCGAAATCTTCGTTGGTAGGGAGTCCGGAAGTGTAGTTTTTAGTTTTCCTTGGCTTATGGTCTAAGGTAGAATATACCTTTTTATGGTCTAATGTGCGGTATTTCATTTTGTAGGAAATTTTATGTGCTTTAATTCGCCTTTAGGCCTTCACAACTGTGTTTTTTTTTTGTAGAACTCAGAGTTTTCGAAATATTCAAGGAAACCAAAAAAAAAAAATACAATAAAAACCGAAATATTTAAAAAAAGACGAAAAAAATAACCTTTAACTGCCTTTATCCCACACTTCCGATCCCCCCGTATCAACGCGAGCTTTGGAGCATGTATTCAGAGTAATCTCCACGTCAATTGAGTCAAATTTTAAAACTACAAAATCTATTTTTCCTATTTTTCATTCATAGCGTAGAAGAATCAAATTGACTTTAATCTTGACTTAACAGATAGTCAAGGTTGAAGTAAATTTGTTTCTTCCTCAGATCATGTTTTTTTTCCTTTAATACGTATCATTCGCAAATTTTTAAATCGAAGTCCCTAAAATTTATATGCCGTTCGAAAGCCAACACAATGGGGCAACTTTTGACAATTTTTCAGTTTTGTCAGTTCAAAGTACCGTTATAAAATAATAATTTGAATTTCCAGTGAAACATCGGTTTTGAAATTGATATCGGTGAGGGAAAGCAGTCGGCTGAAGTGCGGTGTGCTTTATCCTGATCATTTTTTGGTGAAGTGCATTGTCAACTGAATCTTGTTGCATTGATTTGGTACTGATACACTTCATGTTATTCTTAACAAATCCAGTATAGAAAGGTTTAGAGGCGAAATGCCGAGAAACAAGCTGACGTTCAACCGATTCACTTATACTCTGATCCAGATGTGATCCCATAAGAGACCTGGATCAAAGGCCGGTCAGTAGTTTTATATGAAAATTGATCTTTGTTCGGGTGAATCAAACCGTGCCATTAACCCGATGAAGAAGTGAAGGTTTTTTTTCCCAGAAAAACATTAAAGGTACACATATTTTTTCAACAGACTTCTATAATAGTTAAGGCAATGATATTACTTTCTTTTCATTTGAATTGAATTTAATATTGATAAATTATTTAATTCTAATTATTCTTTTCTTCTCATTTTAGGTGAGTACTATAATGCAATTCAACACACATCGTTTAATACTTAAATGGGTGAGTATGTGGGTAATTCATAAAAAAAAGTCTTTAAAGGCGATTTTCTTAATAGTAATTCAACCAAATTTTAGACAGCTTTTGTAACATTGGGGAATGTTACAAATGGACTTTTGTACATGTATTGAGTCAACGTTAACGTCCAATTCCTTTGGAAGTAAATATTCTATTTGTACCTTTGACTCCGTGGCTCATTTCTTCGGCGTTAAGTAACAACCCCATAATTTAATGCCGCTTCATTCTTTGAATGTCAGTTATGTACATACCAATCAAAGTCAGCTTCATCCAAGCAAGCACGGAGTCCAAAATGACACTCTTTTGCTGTGTGCAACTGTTTTAAAGTCTCAGATGTGTATAACAGTTGGTAAAGTTCAATAGATACTCCATTTCAAGATACATTTCCCCTTTGTTTGCTCTTAACCTTCTACTCTCTTCGTAGGGGATAGGCTCGAGATCTCTTAAATAATAATAGGCATGATAGTGATGCTCAGGATGATGACTGTTGGTTCGCTAGACACATGTAAGTCTATGACAAGCTTTAGTTTTTGCCCGAGCATGAAGTGATAGTAATAGTATGGGATTTACCAAAAAATTTCGAGGGAAAATAACGGCGCTTTTGATTAATTTGTTAGTGCACAAAATTAATTACAGATGAACAATTGTGTTCCTACTTTTTTTTCGTCATGCGAAGTATTTGATTGGATCAGGTTGGCCGTAGGAGTGTATGTATGTTGTTACAAGCTGAATGAGATCGTCATCCATTTTGGGAGATGGATTATAGATATACATACATATGTATGTATTATAGATTATAGATAGATTAGAAATAACGCCGACAAATATGAAAAACATTGAACATTCATATTATTTTAGCGACATGTTTTTTTTTTTAATTCAGATATTTACAATCTATTGTTGATGTTACTGGTAGCTAATGCGTATTCTAGCTTTTGTGTTGAGGCTGTAGTAGATTTCGGCAAAAACTCAACTGTATATTTCAGTATTTTCGTTAATGAAACAAACGTAGGCGGGATCATGTGATTTTTAGGGAATTTTGAAACATTGGGATTTGAGCCCGTTGGACGTGAATGCGGTAAATAATAGCCTCAGTAATTTTTAACGTAATTCTTTTTTTTCCTTCTGATTAACATATTTACGAACCAAATTGCTAAATGTTTGAACAAAATGGGCAGGTTTACGAATCTAATTAAAAAATTTCCCAATAAAATGAGCTTGGGATATTGATTATGACATCTTATGTAATATGTATTGTATAAGAACTAAGTAATATTTGACCTTACACAGTCTCATGTTTGACTACCGGCGTTTCGGGTTCGAGTCCCGTCCACGAAGAAAGTTTGTGGCCATGGACGTGCAGGATGTGCACTCTGGCAACTGCATTCTCCGAAAAAAGTTTATGCCAACGATACGTCAACTGGGCCACATGGAACAGTCGACGCGCTATGCCCCACAAGGGGTTAGGGCAATTGAGTACCCAGCAAGAAACCGTACTCCCCGGTAATAAAATAAAATAAAATATCTATGATTATGTCCATAGGATTTCTAACAGATCTAAAAATCATTTTTAATGCTAAAACCAAATAAACAATTAACAATCATGCAAAACTAAAAAAAAGGGGCGCAAAAAAATTTTGGGGCCATGGGTGCATACATAAATGTGTTTGGTTTATGTTTACTTAAAATCCCTGATAATCTCCATGCTGTGGGGGCTACGATTTTCATTATTTAGGTAACGCAGGTACGTACCTAACGTAGATAGCCATTCGGGGACTACGATGTTCATGATTTAGGTACCCCAGGTACGTACCCAACGCAGTTAGGCACTTTTTACGCTGGAACAGTACTGCTTATAAAGCATTATTGGGAAGCCATTCTATATTAGTCTCGATGGCGTATGCGGTAGTGCAATGGCTTCTGAAGCACAAAAACGCGAGTTCGAGTACCGGTCGGACATGCAAATACCAAAATTTAATTTAAATGTTGAAATCAAATTGGAAAATTATTTCTTAGGAAAATGATACCATCATAAAATTAAATAGGCATTCTAACCGGATGTTGCTGTTTTTTTTTTTTCTTTTTTTTTGCGGTGGGTATGTAGGGGACCAACTTAGGAAAAGTAGATACGGTAGTTTTCTCCTTGAGTAACATTGATGGGCACCGTTGGTTGGCAAAATGCCTGTGTCATTATTGAATTTAGTTATTACCTTATCCTTAACATTTCATTACACCCATGCGGAGGCTACGATTTTCATATTTTGGCCACCCAGGTACCGACCCTACTTGGTTAGTCAGACTTTTTGCTGGGTTGTTATTGAATCATTGAAAATGCGTATCAGACATTTGCTGGACATTCTACTTCAAAATGTGAAACTTAAACCAAGTTTAGACTACGTTTATTGTAGAAAATATGTTAGATAAGATCTAACAGCCACAACTGGCTTAATTGTCATTTTGTTAGCATAAACTGATTGCATCGATGCATATTGCTAGCAGGTACCGGAGTTAGTTAGCCCCGGTTTATAACGAAGTCTAAGCAAATCAATTGGACATGCCGTTCAACAAGGGGATTATAACACTACTTCAGTATGTAAGACCATAACATAATATAGTCAGGAAAATATACAAGATTTTGTTTTGATAGCTATTTATTTAACATATACCAGCATATATGTATTTACGTCGTCAGGATGCTGGATCGGGTGTGTGTCGTTATGGTGGACCGAGCCTGCAAATATATTAAAAACAACCAATGAGCTTGAATTCTACTTCTACTACTCGTTATTTAACAGTTCTCGTATTTACGTATTTAAAATTACTAACTTATTACTGATTCCGCCTAGCCTACCGGTAAATCACTCCAGGCGTGGCCTCACGCCGCGATCTGGGATCCCGCCAATCAAACCATTGACTCCCCCAGCCTAACCGGTATATCGCAACGGGCACAGCTTTTACAGAGTGATCTGGGTTACATCAGTCATACTAATTGGCCGGTGTATCACAACATTGACTCCCCCAGCCTAACCGGTAAATCATTTACATCTTGACCTCACATAGCGATCTGGGATCCCGCCAATCACACTGCCTGGCTCGTCGTCAAGGGCACATTCTCACGAGACGACTTGACGAACCACCATCTATCAGTCAAACACATGAAATGGCAATTCTTACCAATATATCATCAACTGCACATCCTCAGGAGATGACATATCGGCTTGCCATGTCAAAAACAAAAACGCGATCACACCCTCTGGGGAGCATGCTCACCAGCACGATTTAATGAAGTTCACGTCACTTGGTAAATAAAGACTAGTTAATTTAAAATTCCATGCTATAGGCTCCTGCACTATCTATTATAATTATTATCTAGCACTCAATAAGTCTACTTACCAAATTGTCAATCTACTCGAACCACAATTCACTATGTCTTTTAGTTTTTCTTTTCTTTTAGTTAACTATTTAACTATACACCATACTACACTGACTTGGGAACAAGACTGACCCAAGTCAACTTAAGCTACTCGCGACTCAACGTATCCTTCTTACTTTAGAAAGAGTAAGAAAAAGAGTACATCTGCACTACATATGCGTTTTATAAACAAACGCATAACTAATTTCTGTGAAATATGAGGAGACCACATAGCGCACTTTCTTCCCAAAGATGGAAAGATACCCTTGGTCGGCCTTCTCATTAATACTTTTACGCAATAGAATTTAGGTGAAAACTAACCGTAGTCTTACAAGTATGAAATCTTGGAAAAGAAACTTTTAGCGTTTCAATTACATACATATATGTACATACAAGATCACTAGTAGGTAGCTGACTCCAGGAATTAAAGAATCAGTATTTAAAAATATCTAGACAAAGACTTATTTTAAGAGCTCGAAGTGCGTGTCTCCTCCCCTTCCTGTAAATACGTCACTGGATACCACGTCTCTTATTCATTTACGGATACACAATGATCTTCGTCTCTGTCTCACTGGTTCCAATTTTAGCATGTTTACGTTTTCAGGAACGTGCCCAGTGTAAGCTCCGGTTGTTAAAGGAAACTCAGCTTGTGTTCTATGGCTGCTCTGAGATACCGCAGCCCTGTATACCAAACCTAACCATAAGGCACCTGACTACTGTAATTCAAATATCTGTAGTTTAATTTCGATTTCCTTGAGAATTCGTAGGTTCCCGGATGGAATCACAATCCCTGATCCAGTACCTTCTTCTTTTGACAAATCCGAAATTTAAGTTAAGGTCAAACACCATAAGTAAGCCATACTTATAGTATATAACTTTCTTTACTTAACACACCAATCAATGGTTGCCGAATTCAAAAGGATGGCAATGAACCCAAAATCAACATGAGGCATGTGCAATGACGAAAGTAACAGATCATTACAACACATACGAAATCGAAATGACACCAGGATGCACGCATGCGCAAAAGACCTTATGTTACACCCAATGTTCGTTAACAACCAGCAAACAGTTATTACTTAACATGTGGTCCGTATTACCGCCAAGCTTTTTAATATAACAAGCTTACATGACCACGCCTGTCATTATGTTCCTATTGAAGGTAAAATATGCGAAATATTGAACTCTTCTATCACTAATCCCCATTCAAACGTCTTTCCTTTCAGATTGTATTTGAAAGGAAACTAGAATCTTACAACTTTTTCCTGCCATAAAGACCTCCAAGAGTGCACTATATCGGGTCTCTTAAAAAAATGCAATTATATCAAACGGAGGCCATTTTATGTTCACTTGTATAAAAAAATAAATAATTGCTAATATGTAAGAATTTTTGCATAGTCACAATAGGACTCCATCGAAACGACGCCGTTCCAAAGATAGAATAAAGTTCCAGCAAAGATTGAAACTGAAGAATAACACACTAACGTAGGCTTGGTCAAAACAAAAAGTAACAGAATTGATCACTGTAACATAATGTTGAAGTTGCGTTGTTGTGGGTGAATGGTGTGGTATCTTACGACTCGCGATGAGATTATTGACCCAAAACAGATATTGCCATCAATACAAATTACAGGCCATGTTAGAATTGAAAAGGGGCGTATCGCACAGATGGATATCTCTTTTATTCGAACCGATTGCTATTAAATTGCTCGAAGTTTCAATTATTTGTTTCAATTTCCACATGGTCTGGTGCGAATTTCAAGAATCTTGTTTTAGCTCTTGTAACGTAGACTATTTAACATGAAGAGCGTTTGTGGGAAAGTTACAAAAAAATAATGAAATGAATTTGATGTAAAGGCATAGAGTAAAAATTACATGGAGTTGGCTCTTCATAGAAATTTCCCAAGTTTTGCGTCCTATGGTGTAAATTACGTTCGTTGAATAATTTCGTTGTCGGTGCAAAATGGGTTTGAAAAAAGTGGAAATAGCAATATATGCGTACAATATGATGCTCTGTATCGCAAATACAGATTAATTAGATACAATGGTTCAATTTTAATATTGCACATACAAACAAAAAGCTGGTGGATGTCATTTGAACCATTTGGACCACTTGATTTAAAATAAAAGGCGCGTTTCTTTGCGCTCTGTTCTGGAACTATTGCCCGCACTACACTAACAAATTTTCATTCTCCTGCTTTGCTAGAGACTCCGACATCCCGTTAGAGTACTGCAGATCAGAAGGTGGGTATCTTCTAATGGGCTGCGATGCAAACGCCCATTACATAGTATAGGGAAGCACTGACACGAACAGCTTAAAAACTTATCAATACCCTTGACCTCGACATCAACAATGGTGCCCACCCTACTTTTGTCACTAGGGAAAGGCAAGAGGTACTCGACCTCAATTTTGGCAGCTACTCCTACGCAAACCACATGCATATTTGGTTTAATAGCGTCGCACAAACATCAATGATAGCCGAAAGATGTACCCTACAACGAACAGACTGGTCGAAATACGCCAAGTCACTACGGGAAAAACTCCCAATGATTGTGAAGTCGGCTTCCGGGCCCGTAGCCTTGAAAGACTGACCACAGATGTCACCTCAGCTATCCTGACTTCTTACGAAGAAACTTGCTCCCGACAGAACGATAGCGGCTTTTACATAGAAGAACAAATGAGGACTCTCTACACTTAGCCTTTGAAGTGGACGATGCGTCCATGTTGCAAGTTTTGGAGCGTAAGGGCACAGTTTTCTATCGCTTCACATACGTCACCTTATATCTGGGTAAGAGCGAACGATCCGAGGATCTGGTGAAAGTAAATATGTTGACGCTTTAACAGTAGTCATCACCTGACAGCGTTGCTACGGTCATCGAAATGCTTTCGGCGCAGCTAAGGTTGAGTTTGGTTGAGTTGTCCGATGGCAGCAGTCATTCTACCAGTACCCCTAATGTAGTGGAGCCATCAACCAGCCGAGCCGCAGTGACTTTCCGAAAAGAGATTCAGATCACTGCACCTGACGTCGCAGCAAAGTCTCTGCCCAGGACTGCAAACAGCGCAGTGATACCGTCAACCAGCCGGGCCTCATTGACCCCCAAGGCAAATGCTCAGATACCCGTACCCAACATCAAAGTCAATTCTGTGCCCAGGTCTGAATATAGCCTAGGTGCTTCCACGAATGCTCTGGAAAACTCGGCTGTTCCTCGTGCTGCCTACAGCTCGGGCGCAGACAGCGGCTTTACTCGAAAGGAACAACAGTTCTCGACAAAGCAAGCAAAAGTGCCTTGTAAAAGCTTCCATTCCTTCCACCAATACGAGCGGCATTAACGTTCTTCGGGCGAACCTACACCAAGCAAAAAGTGCAGTTGTTCGTCGAAAAACGAACCACCCTCGCGCCTCAATCAGGAACCATGGGTGGCTCGGGGCCGAATTTGCGGTCTCAACGTTCCATCCGATAAGTTGATTTGTGACAGGTTAGTTGATTGCCCACGTGCGGCGCTTCAGATCGGCGAAGACGTCACTCATATAGCACTAACCAATTTTATTTCCAGGGACCTATTTGCTGCTTTAGTTGAAATATCAACTTTAAAAGGTTGTCAGGTGGTGCTGGTATCCGTAGTATCTATTTGTTTTCACAATGGACCCAGTGTGGTCTAGTTATGTGTGCTCCGTATGCTGGAGCAGCAGTATGACCTAACCTAGCCTATGGTCCTCATAATCTACTAATTGCGGCGGACCACAAGTGACAATCCCACATCCGGAAAAAGTACCAACGGCTTTAGGCACATATCCCCAATTCCATGGACAATATGGATCATCTAAACTTCCTCAATTTCAAACTAGGTTAATACACAACATGCTGCGTATTTGCATAAAAGAAATTACTATATGTGCATATTATAAACACTTAATAGTCATGTCCATTTACAACTATGTCTTCAAGTACTGCACCACACAAAAGTATCAATTACGATTCCGTAAATATCCCCCAGTAATGTTACGCCTTTATTTTGAATATTGCATCCAACTATTTTCTACTCATTTTCAATTTTAAATATATGTATTCATTCCAAGTCCATTCCGCAACCACTCCAATTTTCTTGGAATAGTAATTTTTAAATGTTTAACATACACTAAAGATTGCAAAATTTCACTACTAGTCGCGAAATGTTGGCTTATTTGCATTTAGAGATACACGTACTCTAGTAAGGTCTAGCGAATGGAGTTACTAGATGTATGTATTTTCTGTTGGGTTTTCTTATGGTTCTTGTGAATCGACCCGCTAGTCATAGTCCCCTTATTACATACATATATATTCTTGAAAAGATTCGTGGGTGTTTTGCCCCGTGCAAGATATAATAAATATATATAAAATAATAAACTCATGACACTGTTGACCGACTTCAAGCCAATAGTGTCTTGGAAAAGAATTTTCGCTTCGGGTCATTCTCAAACAATGGAAGCTGTCTATACATATTGGCGCTATTGTTTTTGAAATATTGCCATATTTATTTTACAAAATAAATATTTATCATAATTTTGTTTTTGAAATGTTTGATTTTAGAAATTCGTAAGATTCCAAGTCAATGGCAGAGCTTAATTGGATTTTAGTGTCATTCGGTTTTTCGCCTGTAAAAGCAAATAATATAGTGTTTGATCTTAAGTTCTTACTGATTTTATGACTTGATTTTTGAAAAGTTCGGTATTTGGTAAATATTTTGTGACAAAAGGTATATGCCTCGGCATTCAGTCGCTTCATCTTCTCCATGAGGCTGGTTTTGCTTCTCTTTCGGAATTTTGTCAAGAAATTTCCGAATTCTTATAGCATCGAATAGCATCAATTGTTTATCTAGTAGTGTACAATACTTTCTACGTTTTAAAAAAATCGAACCCGACTGGAGGCTGATCCCAAGAGAGCACAATTTCTTCAATTAGAGAGTGAATATCAGCGGAATATTAGCGGAAAATTTATCTCTCCAAAGCGTAGCATTGTAATGTTGTACTCCGGTAAGGCTGCGGGTAGTGATTGCGAATCAGGTATATACCCCAGGTGACGAGTAAAAATCAAAGGGAAAAATTCCAGGGGCTGTAAAACTTGGCGCGATTTGTATGTTAGTGCTAGAAGTATATAATATTAAAAGTCCCCGCCTGTGGGGTGCGAGCTCGAGCGGGGGGAGGTAGTTAAAGGGGAGTTTTTTTTGGTATCACCAATTTGACAAGCTTTACCCTGGTAGTTTGTTCCGTTAAAAAGGTATTTTTCTTACAAAATGTTGCCGTTATAAAGCTGTAACTTTTTAACTGTTGGATGGATATTGCTGGATTTCAATAGCAGCCGGTTACCTATCGAAGTCCGTCAACTAGGCAAGTTTCGCTCTGTCGGCTTCTTCTGTTCGACTGTTATCGTGGTGACAACATTTTGCGGATATATACATATTTAAATGACACGAACAAATTGAATGATGCCAATCGATTCATGAAGACATGAATAAAAAACAAGCTAGCCAAGTTATCATACCTTTGTTCTGTTTTGTGGTACGTTTGTTACTTTGAAATTAGTAGTTAAACTTGCTCCGATTTCACTGTTCCTATGAGAGGTATATGAAATAGTGGGCCGATTTAAACCAAATTTAGGAACGTGGCTTAGCAGTCAATATGATTGAATAATATACAATTTCGTAAAGATATCTTCAGAAATAAAAAAGTTTTTCTCTGACAAAGGCTTGCTTTTGGAACGTTGGTCGTTCCTATGACAGCTATATGATAGAGTAGTCCCATTTCAACCAAATTCGGGAATGTGATTTCGCTAAAGATACTATTGATTAGTGTGAAATTTGAAAACGATATCTTTAGAAATAAAAAAGTTTTTCTCACAAAGACGAATTTTTGAACCGGTCGTTCCTATGGGAGCTATATGACGTAGTGGTCCGATTCTGTTGGTTCGGACATATTTACAGCGTGCAATACTTCATATACCTGGGGTGTAACTTGTCAAGGGACGCCAACGAAACTGACGAAATCAAGCGACGGATACAGTTAGCTAATAAGACTTTTTTCTCGGTTCTCCCCATAACGAAATCGAAGTGCACAGAAACACGAAGCTCCGCGTGTACAAAACCATTATACGACCAGTGCTATGCTATGGCTGCGAAGCATAGACCCTAACTTAAGCCTCCGAAAACATGCTAGATACATTTGAACGTAAGGTTCTACGGCGAATTTTCGGGGCTGTTTGCGATCGAGATGGATGGCGCATCCGGTACAACCATGAGTTGTATGAACTGTACGATGAGCTGCAAGTCTCGAAAATCGTCAAGCTGCAACGACTTCAATGGTCAGGGCATGTACAAAGAATGGACGATGATCGCACGCCTAAGAGAGTAATGAATGCAGAACGAGTCGACGGAGCGAGACTGCGAGGATGACCGAGATCTCGTTGGGAGAGCTCAGTAGGTGTGGACGCCGCGCAGCTACTGGGCTTCCAAAATTGGAGGAAGCGGCCACGTGATCGAGATAATTGGAGGACAATGATCCGGGAGGCCAAGGCCCGACGTCGGGCTATCGCTCCACGATGATGATGATGATGAAAGAGGATATGCCATGCAGCTGCTCTTGCTAGCGCCAAAATTCTGTTTTTTTTTTAGGTAATTTCAGTTATATTTGCTAATTTTACTTAAAAAACATAGCTGTCATTAATTTATTTAGTCGCAAATTTTAAAGTGTTTCAACTAAATGAACCAAAGAGAACGATTTTTTTCGGGCCAGAATAGCAAATTTAGCTAAACATAGCAACAGAAAATATTTAGAAAATTTGAAGGATAGTAAAAGCTGGAATAAGAGAGCGCCAACAAATTATAGCTCCTCTCCACGCATTCTACACTAATAACAAAAACTGCGAATTTTGGATCCCACCTCTAACGCAAATTACGACTATTGCAGAGTTATGTCCTACTTATGTCTCGCATTTAAACATTTGGTGCTCTTCAATTAAAAAAAAATTAACACTTCAGAAAGGAAGGGTGTAGAGGAACGTTCCGCCACCCCCTTACGTTAGCATTAACTCCTGCCCATTTAGCCACAGTGACATGTTGGCAAAGGTTGTGTCTTATTCTTACGCCTCACATCATAAGGAGAGGACAATACAGACATCCCTGCCTACGGATGGGTATATAACTTGTTTTTAACAATCTCTATTATCGCTATAATCGATTATTCAAAATGATCGCAAAAGTCGATTGCAATATTTTGTATTGTACTGCTATAGCATGATTTCAGAAGACGTAACCCTTCCGGAACAATGGCGTAAATTTCCTCAACCTAGGTGAACACGTTTCAATTTCACAAACAAGAAAATATTTTTGCTCAATTTGCTGGGAACGTAGTGACAATGATCTTGGCCGTTCACAGGTAATATCCACGTCGTCACTTTGCATAGGGAGAATAAATTTTTGTAAACACACTTTAAACGAGACCGAAGCGTATATACCCTAGACCTGTGCAGACCTAGTGGTGACACCAAATAGGCAACTGCCATATGCGTTTGCAAGTGTGTTTCCCATATGGTCAGTTTGAGCAGAGGTTAGTCGATGAAGATACGATGAAGGAATATTATTAGTAGGAAAGAAGACGCCATTCAAGACGTGTGAGCAGTTTTTAACATTTTATAGGGGACTAAGGATCTTGCATATTCCTAAAATCATCTATCCCACACTACAAACATTCGGCCATAATTTCAAGTCGGTAGCTTCATTCTGTGGAAAGTTACCATATATGTATTTAAGATATTTGCAGGGGAGGTAGGCGTTTGTTTGGTCCGATCATGCCCTTTTTGATACCTACCAACTGGACATTTGGCCAAAATTTCAAGTCGATAGCTTCATTCAATTGAAAGTTATCACATATTTAAAGTATCATTTGTAGGGGGGTAGGGGTTTCCTTAGTCGGATCTTACCCAATACCAACCAACTAACTAGATCTCTCTATCAACATCGGACCAAATTTTCAACTCGCTAGCTTCATTTTGTCGAAACTTATCGTAGTTAAAGTAATATTTAATTTTTGGTAATTTTTAGGGGAGGTAGGCATTCTTTTGGTCTGATTATGCCAACAAACAACGTGAAAAGTAGGGTAAAGCAGGGCTCTTTGTTGGAATATTACCGTTAATTTCCAACTGATCGATCGCGTTTTTACACGAAAGGATAAAATTATCCTCTCGAGTCATCTACCAGTCACACAGAGTTATCTCTCTCTCTCTATTGCTCTAACCCCTTGTGGGGCAAAGCGCGTCAACTGTTCCATTTGGCCCAGTTGACGATTCTCGGCATAAACTGGTTTCGGAGAATGCAGTTGCCAGCATGCACCTCCTGCACATCCATGGCCACGAACGTCGTCGTGGACGGGACTCGAACCCGAAACGCCGGTAGTCAAACATGAGACTGATGCCTCAACACACTGCGCTACCGGTCGCCCACAGAGAGTTATAGCTTACGTTTATTCAGTCGGGAGTTATAAGATGTGCTTTCTCTTTCAATTTATCTGGTGCAAGTAAGCGTATCTCCATCATTCCCGCATCAATGAGAGTGGCTGAATTCACAGAAGAGCAGTAGTTGCCTCCATTGGTCCAGGGAAATGAAAAAAATAAACTCGTCAGAGATCTGGGACCAGAAGCCAATTATTTGGAATTATGTACCTGTAAAGCTTCGTATACATATTCGAATACATATTTGCGGCGCACGAACGCTTTGTGCGCACAGAATCTCGTCCAGGCCAAATTGCACCCACAAAAGTTGTGCGCACACGGAGATCCACTAGCGATGGATCGTGTTCGTGCGGATAAAATTTATGCGCGCACGAATGCTCATATGTGCACGAAGCTTTACAGTTCTATGAATACATCGATTTGAGATCCGGGATACAATTCAGTCTTAATTGATGCACGGGGTGTCTACTGTAAATGAATGGTTTTTTTTATTGAGACTTGCGGTGGCCTCTAGGGCGATTTTTACATTAACCTATCGAGAAAACTGCCATACTATACTGACAATTTACGATTACTTCGCTGTGATTGTTTTTCTTGGACTGCGCCTAATGAAATTATGTTTTTTGTTATCCGTGGTACTTTTAGACTATTAAAAACAACCTGATGCGGTCTGTAGACGGCGGCCAGTACTTTTGTATTACCTTGCTCCAGGTACTCACTTCCATCCTGACAACTGTTGTTGTGGTAGCGACGCTTCAAATACTGCAGCCCTTTTTGCATCGAGGGGGTTTGGCAGCTCTTGGCCGTTGGAAAACGGGTCGTTCCGGTACGAAGAACCGGCTGCCGCAGGAGCGGTCTGACAACTGCATGACGATTGCATACGAGTACATCAAATTTTGGAACGACTATCGGTTGAGTGTGCATATTTCTAGACTCAGGTTTTCTTGACTTGACTTGACTCAGATAATATGCATATGAAAGTGAGTGAATTGTCATTTGCGATGTTTTTTTAACGTCAGACTGATTTTCACTTAAGCCGCCATGGCTGCTGGCGAATGGAGTTTTTCGCATATGTTATGTGACTGAAATTCTGTCAACTCAACTTTCCTCCACTCGACTCACTTTATGCAATACCACCAACGCCATCTAGATAGACAGGCTTGCGCTCAGCTGATCGTTACGTTATTATTTCCTTCGCCAAGGCCATGCCAAGGCAGTGACTGCATACGACGATGTTCCCGGCACGACATATGTTTACAATTGGAATTGCGCCAGACGGTATTTTAGTCCTCTAAAAACACACTTTCTGGACACTTGCACCAATTTGGTCGAAGCCGCAGCCCCGGGGATCAGTCGCAGAGCATCGTGGAACAGTTCACACTTGACAAAATACATCTTTTGACCGCACGACACACTTTCATCGCGCACATCTTTCTTTTCTCGCATCACTAGATGAAATTTAACTAACAAAGAAACACTCAACGCGGAAAACGAAAACTAATTACGGAACTCACAAATACCGGGGACTCGCCGCCATCAGTCGCCGACCACTGGATTGTGAATACGATGGCGTCATCAGAGGAAATAATTGCGTCAAAACCAGCTGAGCGCAGGCCTGTCTATATAGATGGCGTTGATACCACCCATTGTGGTGCTTGTTTGGAAGCGGGTACTCATCACTTGACCAAACAAATATACCTTGAAAGGAACTTCGAAGTAAAGTTTCCATCAAGGGGAGACTGGGAGAGCAGTGAAGCCACAAATAACGGTGGCGTCCTGGTATATACAGATTGTGCACAGACGGACACTGGAGTAGGCTCAAGCGTCTACTCGGCGGATCTGGGCCTAAGTCAGTGGTATAGACTGCTGAAACATTCGACCGTGTTACAGTTCGAATTACATGCTAGACGCATGGCAGCCGAGTCCATTCAAGGAACTTCAATGATGAAGATGACGATTCGCGTCGACAGTAGGGTGGCCATTCTAGCTGAGTGAGTGTCCTACCCTAAATTCGAAACGCCTCGACATCTTAACTGTTCATTGCTTTCAAAAGTTAGCAGAGGTCGCTAGTGGTGTTTCGGTGACATACGAGTAGTTGATTAATTTAGGGGAGTAGTCAGTTGACACCTCTCTCTATCGAGGGGAGAGTGCCAAATGGACCCACTCAAAGGCCAAACGCAGTCTGCTCTACCGACAACCATTCTACCCAACTTAAGCTAACCGAAATTTTGAGATTGGCCTTACAAAATTGAGTTTGCAATTCGTGTTAACCAATTGATTCGCATAAGCCCGACCACAGACTGTCGAACACGAACTCCAACACGAACCTGGTAGAAATGTCCTCCGAATATCTCAAGATACCCACACGTCACATAAATCTGAAGAAAACCGGTCGATTTGTTCCATGTTCGTGTTTGAGTTGGAATTGGAGTTCGACAGTCTATGGGCGCGGTAAGCCTGGCATTACACTTTGCGTTTTTCTGCAGGAAGAGGAATCCCGCAAAAAAACGCATGGGTGGTTCAGCAGAACGCACCTAAAACAAAACAGTATGGATGAATTCCAAGATTCATTTTTGGTGGAATCAGATGTTGTGCAATATATACTTGGCGAGAATTGGCGTCGGCACATTATTCTGGACTCGGTGTAATCTCATTGCTAATACTGTTAAAATGTGAACATCAAAAAAGAGGTTGAACATAAACGATAAAAACATACAACCAGCTAATTTATTATACCTTGTAATCATGAGTCTATAAAATAAAATTGCTTGAGCGATCGATATTCATATGAGATCGATATTCATATGAGATCGATCGTAGTCCATCGGTCTCGTTAACCTTCGTGTATTGATTTATCGTGAATGTTTTACGTATGAAGTTGTTAAAAGCCGGGTGGTATTCCAGCAGTATCCAAACCTCCTATTCTCGCTCCTTCTTACCTTTCCCCGTATAATAAATATGTATCCAGAATCAACCAACGACCTGGATCGTAAACAAGACACTAAAGTGCATTCGACATTTTCAATTTTGATAGCTATCGAAATGTTGATCATAAAACTTTGATTACCCCTGAGAAAAAGAAAAAAATATTGGAAACAGCTCAAAAATGTGTATGCCTTTGCCGAAAAGCGAGAAATCCATCAGATAAGAATGTTTATTGGTGACTTTCAATCAATCAAAATTCAATTATGATCATTTATTGTCACTCATTACGAAAGCTTTCAAGAGCCGTTTTCAATTTGAATAAATACTTATCGAGGGAAAAAACTTGAATTACAGTTGATATTCACAAAATGAATGGTCTTCACGTTCCGATTTGTTTATTTTGATTTCCAAGATCCCGATGGCTCGGTAACCTAAGCTCAATTTATCAGGTGCTACAGAAACGTGGATACATAATTTCTTTTAATTTGCATGTCATCGAGTCGAAATTAATTTCCAGACGTTGATTCAGACAAGTTTTCGCTACTTTCGGCGATTGCCATTATAAATGTGCGGTGTCGCGAACAATTGCCGAGAATATGTGTCAATGTAACAATATCCCCCAATATGGCAACAGACACAGGTAAAAGACTTTGTGTGTTAGTACATGCGAGTGTCTCTAAATTGGTAGATTGGCCAATTTCTAGCCATCAAGGCTACTTATTTTTGCTGATCTTGTTTTTGTCCAAACGAATATCATCCACTGTGAGCGATTGAGGTAGGTTAGAAATTGAAACTTCCGGACGGTAATATACGTACAATTAAAATGTCTTAAGCTCGTCCATCTGTCTTTTTGATTTCTGACGAGTAGCTGTTTAGACAGATGATGAATAGGATCGGATTTGCTCTGAATAGCAAGCAGCCAAATGATTGGCTTAGTGGTCAGAGGAATAATGGCGTGTAAATGTTAAATCTGTGCCCATTGTGTGCAAAACACGGTCGCATTCTAGTAGTAGCCACAATTCATTTGTTTGAAATCTTTGAGCATCTTGCTTGCAATCGCCACAACTCGCGTCTAAAAGATTCCGGAAAGTGTGTGAGAAGATTGTTTCATCTAGCGTTGTTTACAACAAGTTATGTTCATATTAATGCCATGGAAAAATTTTGCTGGTTAATGAAATTAGTCCCTTAATTCTAAGCAAAGAATATCAAAGTTGTAAGCTAGTTACTGAATTAATTTTATTAATTAATAATTTAGTACAGCTGCATTGTGGAGACAGACCCGTCAGAACATTGGGAGTGATTACGCCCAAATCGCCCATCCATTCATGATCTGATCTCACCTACAATCGCCATGGGAAGCGGCCTGCTCAGTTTTACCACTCGATTGGATAGATTTATATAATCAAAAGGCTGCCAATGCCATTGCTAATTTTTCGCACAAACTGTTCGACTTGTAGCGCTTGGGTCAAATCATTTTTTATGTTCGAAAGCTATCAAAAGGCCAACCATAGTCAATGATATGATTGATTTATTTTTTTTTCTTGTAGAATTCATGAAGACTGAATTCGAATTTCGAGCCGCCCGAGACCCCAAACAAAATAAAACAGTGACCCATGTTTTCCAGTCATTCATTCATTATTACGGTACTTTAATGAGAAATTCATTTAGCAATAGTATTTTATTTTTAAGAAAATGCCAAAATCTTAATTAATTCAGGTTCCTTTCAAATCTTTTCGAAATTGTAGACGAGAATTTTGAGCTCGTTTGCATGCGGTTAGAAAGTCAGCAAAATACTCTCTCCAAAGAGATGCTTTTCAATTTCAATCCTTTGCAATTGAAATGATCATGCAAATACTACTATGTACCTTCGATTAGTATTCAATGAGGGTTGCAAACAAAGAGCAAGTGTTGAAAATAGCCAGGAATTTATTGTGTTAGATTGATTACTGAGATTGATGAAGTGAAAAGAAGTGTAATTGTGACTGGTTATGATGTATTTGGACAGTCTTGCTTTGTACTTTATAAATGTGTTTAGAGACCTTTGATAGGATTTTTACCGTTGAAAACATATATGTAAATAATAAGTATGAGTCGCAGTTGTTCTAAGTACTGAGCGCCCAAAGTAATGATTTTCTTTTTAATCCAAATTAAAAAAAAAACACAACACGATCTCGGAAGATTTGGCATTCAGTAATAGCAATAAATTACAGTTCTGCAAATAATTACAATATAGGTTAACTGAGGGGTGCTAAACCCAAACGTTGTATATGCCAAAAATTCAACTTTACAGTGGACAAAAAACTGATTAATTTGAAAACGATAAGTCTCTGTTACATAATAGTACTACGAGCACTGCATACTTGAATATTGTTTTTCGTAGAGCGAATTGGAGTTAACCATTTCTTAAAGGGTAAAGATTGATTTGATAGTAGTGGAAGGGGAGACAAGGGGGAGGGTGGTGGCTGGTTGCTGTCTCTACTTTCGATAATAATTCAAACAATTGATTTTTAATATTTTTTTAGGCAACCTTGCAATTTGCAATATCGTCTTAACATGAATGGTTAAGCATCCCCAATAGTAGAACAGATCATCTCCTATTGATATGGGACATTACAAAACCCTCGGATTGCGGGCGAAGCCCTCTATTTTCCGGTTTCATTTTTAGGGTTTTGTATAAAAACAAAATCCTTATGAAATCGGTCATGCGTCCGTCTGTCCGTCTGTCTGTCTGTCCATGAAATATCTCTCGAACCGCTGAAGCTACATGCATGAAATTTGGTGGAAATATGTTGAAATACTATAATTCTCTGGAGAAAGCGTTGCGTCGTAATAGCTCAACTTTAAGGGGGGGTCCCCATAGAGGGGAAATGAAGGTCGACATTTTTTTTTCGTTTGGTATAGGCAAGTGGGGTATCGTAAGAAAGGTACCGTCGAGTACATTCCATTTCTGGAATTTTTTTCAAATTTGAAGAAAGGAGAGAAGATGGAGAGGGGAAAATATGTGGTCCGAGTTTGTCCCCCCCCCCTTGCATTTCGATACCGTTATAGCTAGACATATGCAAATTTACAAAAACGCGGCATTTCACTAGCACAGAAAACTAAAAATATTAGAATTTTTAAATCTCATCCAAAAAGGTTAATAATAGTACATTTCTATAGTTGCAGTTAGCACACCCCTGCACCCCTCAAGCACATCCTAGGTCAAAAATATTGATGATTAATGATAACCAACATCATAAGCAATAATACCTCTGAGTTTCATTATAATGACATGATATTTAATAATAGTACATTGACTTAAAGTTATGCAAGGTCAATTTTTTTTATCCACTGGTATAGCCAAGTGAGGTGTCGTGAGAAAGGTAATGTTGAGTACATTCCATTTTTGGCATTTTCTTGAGATTTGTAGAAAGGGGAACTGTGGAGGAGGAAAAAATATTAGACCGTAATTTATCCCAGCCGCCCTGAATTTCGAGGCCCTTACACAAGTTTGTAATTTGCAATGTCGTCTTAACATGGATGGTTAAGCAAGAGTAGGACAGTTTATCTCGTATACATAAAATACATATCTATCTACAGCTTCTCGTATTAAAACTATTATTTTGAGAGGTGACAGCTGGAGTCTTTTTGTGAATTGGCATGTAAGATACTATATTATGGGTAAGACATTTAATTGTGGTGTTTTTATTCAGCTGAGTGGTACCAAGAAGAGCAGGGAGCCAATATTTAGATACCAAAATAAGCGCATGCTACAAAACCCTCGAATTGCGGGCGTAGCCCTCTATATTTCGGTTTCATTTTCTTATTGGAGATAGGCATGTCGGGTGTCGTATTGAAGTGGACGTCGAGTAAATCTCATTTCCGGTATTTTTCTCAAATTCGATGTAACGACAGAGGAGTAAGCGGAGTAAGGGGAGAAATATGTGAATTTGTGGTTACCTCGAACGATGTTTGAGTTTTCCAAGAAAACACCACCTGTGTCCCTAGGATTGAATTTTTAAATGGTTTATTTCACTCCTATTTCCTCGAATTAAAACGAAAATATATCAGAAATATGTATTCAAAAAGGATAAAGAATTCTCGACCATTTTTTATGGTTCTGGACCTTTCCGACCGACAATTTTTTGTCTCAATCAAGTTTTTGACTTTCCGACCACAACATATCAAACTATTTGGTTGATGCAGATGAAATTTTGGATTTTGCTATGACATGAAGTTGGATGCGGTGTTTATGTATCAAACTGCCACCAGGCGGCGCTTGTGATATAAAATATTGAAGTATACTACTACTACTTTGCCTTAACCCCTAGTGGAGCATAGTGCGCCAATTACTCCTGCGCGCCATCGTATTCTCTTCCGGGTAATGGGGCGCAACTCCCCAAAAGACTTGCCTGACACTCCTTTGCCACAAATCGACGCCATGTGATTCGAGGACCCCCTCTTGGTCGGCCTTGGTTGGAAATGGGGTTCCATTTCATGGCATGCAAAGCAATGCAGTTATCACTTTTCCGCAATGTGTGACCTATCCACTGTCATTTTCGCCTGCGTATCAATTCTGTGTAAAAATATTTATCGCAGTTCCAGCTGGTTTTAAATTCTTTATTTGCCGACGTTTCGCCTTACAAAGGCATCTTCAGGGCGTTATTATTATGAAGTTACTTAAGTCAAGAGTGCTACAATAAGTCTTAGCTTAAACGAATTAAAATGACGAATTAAATGACAAACAAAATAATGACAGTTGCACTATGAGTGTGTATGTGCGAATCACAGATCTAATGCCATTGCGGACAGATCCATGATTTTGTGGTAGAGTAGGCATATGTCGTCAGCGTAGTCAAGATGTTGTAGATAGGATGTCAAAGTCCACTGATTCCTCTGTCGAGTCCGGATAGGGCTGCATGCAACACATCACCGATCACAATGAGGAATAGGATCGGTGAGAGGATGCACCCCTGCTGAACTCCACTGCGAATCTCAAAGTCCCCCGACACCTTACCTTTATGCAGAACGCGACACTTTGCGCCGTCATAGGTTGCCTTAATAATAGCCACAAGCTTCTCAGGGATGCCTCTCTTGCGCAAGGCCGCCCATATAGAATCCCGGTTCACACTATCGAAAGTCTTCTTGAAATCGATAAAAAGCAAGTGAAGCGGAGAATCGTATTCAGCGCATTGCTCGATGATGATTTGCAGGGTTTTAATGTGATCGCCACAGGAGAATCCGGATCAAAAACTAGCCTGATCTTCATCAATTGTGCTTTCTAAGTGGGCCTTTAGTCTTTCCAGGACGATTTTAGCTATTATCTTGGCAACGGCAGGAAGCACACAAATGCCTCTCCAATTATTACAGTCTGTGAGGCTACCCTTCTTTGGAAGTTTGATGATCAAACCTTCCTTCCACTCAGTGGGAAACGTCCCTGTATTCCACGTTTTATCAACAAGTGGGTGCAGCAAATCGGCAGTTACGCTTGGCACTGCTTGATAAAGCTCGGCAGAGATACCGTCAATTCCGGCGGCCTTTCTTCGTTTTAGTGCAATAATTGCAGTGACTATTTCCTCTTTAGTCGGGGCAGTGGACCGTATACACACATTTTGATGGTTAGCTAAATTATCTATATGAGGGGGAACTTCACCAGAGGTTGCGCGGCTCAAGACCGCGGCGAAGTGTTCTTTCCACCGCCTCATATGATCTTCTTCCAAGATAAGTAGCTTTCCATCACTATCCTTCACCGGATGTTGGCAGTAGTTACTTCCACCTGTAAACTCCTTGATGATACCGTATACGGCGTTTAAGTTGTTACGTCTTGCGGCTTCTTCTGCTGAGGCTAAAAGAGAATTCGCCTAAACTCTTTTATCGCGTCGCACACTACGCTGAACTTCTCTAGCTTTCTGACGGTAAAGGAGTTCGATGCTGCTTCGATTGTCGTTTGATGCTGCTGCCAAACGAACTTTCAGCTCCTTTCTTTCAACAATCCGCTGCCATGAAGCGTCGGACATCCAGGGCTTATTCTGGCAATCCGTGTTTGTTCCAAGGATGGTGTCTGCACTATCAATGTACGCATTTTTTATGGCATCCCATTTTTCGTTTATGTCGCTATCTGGGTGACTAGTTATCTCAGCTGCTTTTTGCGCAAGATGGTCATTTTATAGTTGTAAAACAGCTGAATTTTTCAGTCGAGCGGTGTTGAATTTGCGGCCCCTAGATATTTCGTCGCTAGGGCGCCGCACGGCTGCAATACGCAATCGAACATTAGCGATCTTCCCATCCCAGTATCGGCACCCTTCTTGTTTCGCACGTCCAGGAGGCAACTCTTGAATCTTTTACCAATGGCAAACTGGTCGATCTGATTTTGTGTTCTGCGTCGATAAACAAAGGACCAACTGATTTTGTGGTAGTCCTTATGCTCTAACATAGTACCACCGATGAAGAGACTGTGAAAGCTGCAGAACTCTATAAGTCTGTCACCGTTGTCATTACGATCACCAAGACCGTGTCTCCCCATCACATGTCTGAGCCCATAGTTATCAGTGCCAACTTTCGCATTCAAATTACCCACTACCATTATAATGTCATCTTTAGGTGTTCTGCTCTGAACGACGTTTAGTTCTTCGTAGAAGGAGTCTTTTGTCAAGACATTGTCGGGTTCAGTAGGGGCATAACATTGTACTATTGAGATGTTCCTCATTTTGATGCGGAACCTGGAGGTCAAGATTCTGTCAGAGGCGGCTCCCAGGATAAGAGACAGTTTCGCGCGGCTCTGGTTAAAAGGAGCCCCACACCTGACTCACGACGACTACCGGTAGCTTTATCGGAGTACAACATTACAGTGCTGCCCGTTGGAGAGATAAATTCTCCGCTGTTCCACCATCTTATCTCACTAACTCCTAAAATGTTTAATTTGTACCTCGGAAATTCACTGTCTAATTGAAGAAATTGCAGAATCCAATCTTTTTCATTGTACGATAGCCAAAAGTCGTAACCGTTGAGTCAGTCCTTATCCGAGGCATAGTTGACGTTTCGTTAGCATATAAAGATTTCGGATAGTGCAAGTTGCTGGCATACACATCCTATCCTTTGATTGTCGGTTTTAACGACAGGCCCTCAAAGGAAAAGGCCGTGGTATTATTTTTACACCCCGCACCACAGGGGGAAGATTTATCTCAACCAAATCATCGCACCGCCATCACTGACGGCTTGAGCTTGGTTAGCAATCTTCAGTGACCACTGCCGTTCCAGGGGTCGCCCACGCGGAGGACTATGGAAGAGGAATTTTTGCCCCCTCATACTTAGAAATTGGGCGTGTACCATTCGACATTTTGCCGCCAAAAATTGAACGAGTTGCGCTGTGATACTCTTCCTCACCAGATTCACCAAACCTCTCGCCAACCATTTCTTTAAATATTTGGATCACTTTTAACAATGAAGCAATGAGGAGTTTCATTGAACCAAAAACTCGGACTTCTACGAAACAGGAATAAATGCGCTTGTGTTTCGCATCCGCTGGTATCTATTTCGATTAATAAAATTACTTTTATAAAAAGTTACAGCTGTTCAAAAATTTACTACTGAATCCGACATTTCATCTGCATCAACCTAATATCGAAAAATTCAGCCTTAAGGGAATTTTTCGTATTACAAACAAAAATTTCGACAAATCGACTGAATTAAATTACTTGTTCCATTTTACAAAATTTGTTACATACTTCGTTAAGAAGTTCCAAAAGAGTTTTACCTCTCATGACGTTAAATGATGAACATCATCATGTGGGACACTATAATCATGTACCATTGTAAATTTGCTCATTGCAAAACAAACTTTTGACTTGTGACTTGACTTGACTTGAGATTGTAGCCGCCATCCAAATCTTTAACATCTAATTGCGAAAAAAAACGCCTCATTAAATGATACGCCTTCGTTGGCCATTCGATTAATTGCAATCCTACTGACCCAGTAAATGGACATTTTCGGCCTTCACAATGCTGTTGGACGTTCTCGTCATCATCCATTTAAAATCTGATCGAATTTCGTTCGCCTAACGATTATAATTTGCTGATCATCGAATCAAGTTCATTGCATTGATAATTGAAATAACTGTTGGTTCGTTTACTTTGTACGTTTCAATTTCTATGTATTTATATAGCTATATATGAACATTTGTCGTTTAACGTACAACAAGTCAAGCAAAAAGCCAACCATGATCCCTTCCTTTCAATTCCATCGGAAACAGATAAAGATACTTTCAATGTAATTTGGGGGACGGTTGGCCATAGTATGTGATTCTCGCGAGATCGTGGAAGAACATTAAGTAGAATGACTGGGTTCAGAAGATACCGAACAACTTCTGCTCAAGTGATCATGATCAAATGATCACCGAGCCAGAAATATGTTTGCTCACCGCTCACGCTTATCTTCTTCTTCTTTCTCCTTGACTTTGTTATGAAGAGATTGTGACAACAAGAGTGGCGTTCAGCAGGTGGAGACTGCATAACTGACCAGTTGCAGAACTGCTCACGAGCGGTTGCGATTGTTCGGTACCTTCTGAACCCAGCCAGTAACACACTTAGAACTTCAATGTTAACACTGTTGCGACCGCAGTAATCTTGTCAAAGCCTACGGAGATGCTTCAATTTCTTGAAGACATAAATTTAAGGCCGATCTCTTCCGACGATGGGTTAGGGAATGCTCAGATGTCTCCGTCCAAATTGCAGGTAAATCGATCATCACACATGAAATTATAAATCGATCGTTTGTTCGTTTGTTTTTTTTACTCAGGCTGCAATTTTCCGGAAATTTGTAACGACTGAAACGACATATGAAATGAGTAATCAAATCAATTTCGTTGGTGACATACTTTCGAGCTGACCGACCTGTAAATTGTCTTTTAGTGGATTTGTAGAGCATTTGGAAAATTTACGAATTCTTCGAGACAACGAAGACCATCCAAAGCGATTTATTTGTTTTGGTCGATGAAAATTGCTGATCGGAATGATCATGAGTAAAGTTGAAGAATTGTCGTGAATGGTTAATGCGCTGGTTTTTTGGTTTTGGAAAGGTATTTTGACGAGTATCAGTAACTGATAATAATCGCTCTTATTTTAATTAGTGGTGCTCTTAATAAGTCATAAACAAGTTCATGATGGAGCACTGGTGCCGACGAGTCGTTCGCTGCTCCAATCTGATCTGGCTGATCTGGGAATAAGTCGGTCAGTGGATTCCCGAGATTTTTGGGCCCGCAATAAAGTTAATAAAACCGTCTATGCATAGGATAAGTGATGATGCTTTCTGTCAGTCACTTGCTTGAACCTCGAAATTTAAGAAATTCGACTATATACAAAAAGCATAACTCACGAGATTCATTCGCTTCGTATAAAATTCCTTTTCGGCGGTAAGAGGTCTTCAGTTTAGCGAAACTGGCCATCCGAAATAATCCATATGGATACTTACGTTTACTTACGAACCGAAAGTGCCAATCGGGAACTAAACAAATTAAGCTATACATGAGCAATATCGGTTTCAAATCGAAATAAGGCGTGCGAAAAAAACACCATGCAGTGTCCAGAGCGAACGAAGCGAGCATTCAAGTTTTTGCGATACTGTGGGCTGTGATATCTTAAGCGCGGAGCGAGCGGAGACCACACAAGAGACTGTTGTACCCAAAGCGAGCGTTTATGTTCGCGCGATACTGAGATTTGTGACCCCTTAAACGCGGACCGAGCCAAGTAATCCATATCGATAGTTACGTTTTCAACCGAAAATGTCAATCGGAAAATAAACGAAATAAGCCATGCGCGAACAATATCGGTTTCAAATCTAAATAAAGCATGCAAAAAAAACCATAATAGTCATGCATGTCCAGAGCGAGTGAAGCGAGCGTTCATGTTTTTGCGATACTGAGAGCTGTGATCCCTTAAGCGCGGAGCGGGCATAGCTTACACAAGAGACTGTTGTACCTAGAGCGAGCGAAGCCAGCGTTTATGTTTGGGCGATACTGAGATTTGTGATCCCTTGAGCGCGAAGCGAGTGTAGCGAGCGGAGCCTACTCAAGGTACTATTGATTCAGAATCGGAGTCAACACAAGAGAATGTTGTACTCAAAGCGAGCGTTCGTGCTTGTGCGATACTTAGAGAACATACATATTAGAACATTTTGTTGAGGAATTTGACTTATTGCCGAAAGCAACCACAAAAACACCTTTTTTCCCAAAAAAAAAAAAAAAAAAAAAAATAAACGAAAAAAAACTACATCTGAATTTGCTTTAGGAAAACTACTTGGCGAGTAGGTTATAATATGATATATGTACGATTAGTCTTTCGGTTCATCATTGTTGTTAATTGTATTGACCCCTCCAGGGACATGCGCGCGTCAACATCCCTTGTATTACTATGCCTTATTGACGTTTAGATAGCATATATTTGTCGGATGGTGCAGCTGCTAGCATGCCCCTTCTATCCGCGCCGTCTTTAAACTGACAAGCTCGGGGCGCTGTGGGAGTTCTAGTAGTAGCCACAGACAGGTTTTATTAACGCGCCGAAGATTGAACTTCCGTTTCTCTAGATGTAACATCGTAGAGCGGTGACCAAGACCACACGGCTACCGAGCACATCAATTTCACCATTAAAAAATAACAATAATTTAAGCTATTAACGTTAGATAATAGTTTATGCGCCCAAGATAAGATAAACATTTTCTCCGTTTTTTTTCGGTGCTTACTAAGCCCAAGACTTACGTGGACAAATCAACGACCTTTGCACTACATATGCTCTTACATTACAAGTCGCAACACAATCTATTTCAATCTAATTTATCTGTTTAAACATAACAAAAAAAAAAAGAAACAGGTTAATAATGGGTTCTAACTTGTTAAACAGACTTGTTGGTGTTCACTACGTTTGTCTCGGTGAACTTTTGACTGACCGGCTGGACCGACTCATGGCGACCATTTGGACAGCTTAGGCCTACGCCGACATCTAAATGCGTCCGTGCCATGCATTTAGATATGCACATACTCGGTGCCTCGCTTTTTTTTTTTGATTGATTATTAAAACAAATGAATGAGTCTTGACACTTTTTGTACAAAAGAGTTGAAAAATCTGTGTATAAGTAGACATTTCCAAGCCGAGTTGGATGCTGTTTTACATTACATTATTATAGGTCTCCGTCTCATAACAACGTCTGATAATAAATAGATACACAGCACACTAAAAAGCCGATAGGCTTCTGGTTCTGGCTACCTTAAACCACACAGATTTACCGGGGAAATGTACCAAAGGCAATTGCCTGCCATGTACGAGTATAAGGTATTTTGATAGATAAGACGTTCGCAAGTTAATAGGGAAATAATTGAATATTCCGCTGGGTTGATGTTTAGAACAGAATTTGAAAGGTTGACGTAGATGAGAAAAGCGTGAATACGTGTTTTTTTTTTTTTTGTGAAAGTATCTTTTCTTTACTACACTATACATATTTCTATAGTACATTATATTTTTTGTCGTCGCTGCCGTTTGACTGGCGGCAAACTTTGACATGAACGATATTTTTGTTAGTTACTTGAGGGTTAAATTAAAATTCAATATCCGTTACATGCTATTCCTGTTGATTGACTCAATGCGCTCAGAAAAAGATGAAACGAAACAAGTAGACTGCGTGTTTTAGGATAGAATCCAATTGATCAATTTTTCGAAAACAACCATGAAGGTTAAGCTGCGACCATTGAATTTTTTTTTTAATCAATTATCACGAAGTGCTATTTAATCTTATATTATTGATTAATTTTTAAAAAATGGCCGACGGCTGGCTCCCGAAGCGACTCGTTATTATTGAAAGTAAAGCTAATAGGAGGCGACGATTTGCAGAAACTCTTATCTCATTGGGTTATAAATAGAATACTCGTAGATATTTGTACTGAATAGCCGAATAACCGATATTTGCAAATTTATACAAGGTCCATTTTTAGTTAAGAAAGTCGAAGCAAGCGGGTCGACCGAATCTAACTTACTGGGTCAGAGTCACAAGCGGGTTCGTATTTGAAAATAAAAACTTGTGTGTGTGAAATACTCGTAAAGCCAAAAATTCTTATTGCGGAGAAAAAGTTATTACATTCAATATCCTCATGTTGTAAAAATTATATAATGCAAATGAAATTACCGAGAGTCTGGATTATGTATGGCTTGTAACGGACGGTTTGGCGGGCATCCTAAAATGCCCGTGTGGGGACAGAGCCTTAGGCAGCTTAATGACCGTGCAGGTCGGGCCGTGCCATCTGGCGAAGAAAAAGGCTCCTCAACGAGCTAAGCAGCGGCCTATGCTTGCTGTAGCTCAGTTCGGGAGACGTGGGCGGGGTTTTCGCCGCTCGTTGCCCCTGTCCTTTACGTATTAAAAAAAATTCATAGGCCTGGGGAAGACAACACACACAAGGGAGGTAAAAATGTGGAATAAAAAAAATGAGGCGATAAGGATGGAGTGGTTGGCAGATGACTCGCTTGCCCTCGCGCTCGTATTGGGGTTCAGGTGTAATGGGACTCTCGGCCTCTGGTTTCGTACCATCGACAGATCCTTACTCATCAGGTGCTGCCATAGATCTGCCGGTGGAAGCAGCATAACCAGACCAGAATATGGTTCATTACAGGCTCTCTTGCATGATTTAGGGTAGATGTCACCAATGACTTTCCCGTAACCGCTAGTGGAGCATATGATATCAACTACTCCTGCGCGCCACCGTACTCGGTTCTGGGCAATAGAACGCATCTGCCCCCACGACTTCCGCAATGTGTGACCTATCCACTTCCATTTTCGCATGCTTATCAGCTGACCGATTGGCATCTGACCCGCACGCCGACTCAGCTCTTCATTTGATATGGTTTCAAGATAGAAAATTCATTGAAGACTTGTGTTAACGAAAACTTGCAGCTTCCTGGTAACCTCTACAGAGACTTTCCATATGCTGCCCCCAAGCAACAGCACGGATAGTACAAGGGGGCGAAACAAGCTGCTTGGACTTAATACTGAGATGACTATAGGTACATTGCCAGATTGCAGACAACATGCCGAATGCGCATTTAGCCTGGTTGATTCGACGGGTGATGTCCTGCTCCGTACCACTATTTTCGGCAACATTGCTACCTAGGTAAACGAGTTGGTCCATCTTCTTCGCAAGCTGTCCATTGATATTGATGGCAATTGGACGAGTTGGATGTCTTCTTTTTCGCAACGGTAAAGGCTAAGAGTTCTATGGTCTTGTTGGTGTTAATATTTAGCACAAACCTGTTCGCTTGCCTCTTTAGATCTAAAGCCATTGCGTTTAGATCCATAGCTTTGTTAGAGTAGGTGTATGTCGTCAGCGTAGTCAAGATGTTGCAGAGAAGATGTTAAGGTCTATCGAATTCCTCTGTGTGGTCTGGATAGGTTTGCATGCATCACATCGCCCATCATTATGGGGAATATGATTGAGGGGCGGATGCACTCTTGCCGAACTACGCTCCGGATCTCAAAACCCCCGACACCTTTACCTTTTTGCAAAATGCGATATTTCGCGCCATCGTTGGTTGTAGGTAGGTTTTTAATAGCCACAATCTTCTCAGGGATACCTCTCATGCGCAAAGCTGCCCATATAGAATCCCGGTTCATACTGGCGAAAAATGTGATGTTACTTTCCAATCTGTCTACTATTGTTGGTTTGTTCCCATAAACACTGAAGTGGGCGTAGTTCTGAAAAAAAAAAATTACACAAAAACTTTTCCCTTATTACGAAAAATCTTGAGGTGCTCGGTAGCCGTGAGGTCTATGATGATGCATCTAGAGAAGCAGGGGTTCAATCCCCGATGCGTTAATAAAAACTACCTGTGGGTACTATTAAGACAACCACAGCGTTCCAAGCCTTCAGTAAAAGACGACTCGGATAGGAGCTGCATGCTATTAACTGCACAATCCGAAGTTTATATGCTATCGAAACGTCAACAGGGCCAAATTTTGAACTCGCTAGTGTCATTCTATCGAAAGTTATCGTAATTAAAAGAATTTTTATTTTTCTGAAATTCGTAGGGGAGGTAGGCGTTTCTTTGATCTGATTATGCCCAACTCACTAAAACTCAAGCAGCTTCTCACCTCAGGATTACAAGTCAAAAATCAGGCGTCTACGTCAATTTGTGAAAGAGTTGTAGACAAAACAGACAGACGGACAGACATGGCTAAATCGAATCAGGAGGTGACCCTGATCATTTATACATATATATACATTGCTATACCTCAGCAGCCTCCTTTAAGGTGTTACATTTTTTCGTCGTCACAAAAAACAATATACCCTATACTATAAGTCTAGAGCAGGGGTCGGCAAACTCCGGCCCGCGGGTCAAATCCGGCCCGACTCTGGTTCTCATCCGGCCCGCGAGCTAATATTGTTTTTGACATAACAAAATCAAATTTATACAAACACATAATTTAAAATCTATTGTATTTTTGTTTATCACAACGAAGTGTGTTTGAGTTGAATTTAAAACAAATTTATTTGTTACATTGGACACTCAATTGGAATAATAATCCAAATAGCAATATATGGTATAAACCGATTACAGAGTCTGTGGTGGGGTATTTGAACTAAGACTAGGATCTTGCTATGGATGTCTGGCCCAACGTATATTAAGTCTATTTTCATGCCATTACGTCCTGCGCCAGGGAAATATTAATTCGGATTGCTATCTGTGCAGATAATAATGTAGGCATTTTTTCTCTTGTTTTTCTTTTCTATGAACTAATTCTCAATTTTTTTTTCTGTTTTGTTATAGAAAGTTACTAAATCAAATTATTTTTCTTCCTTTTTTGAATATTTAATATTGTATTGTATAATAGTCCTACATACACCGTCCTCGCTCACAAACATTGTTTTCGCGAGGTTCGTGCTTTGCCAACATAATTTTTGTAAACATTTATTGTGTATTAATTTTTCTTGAGCAATAAACTTATTATTATTATAAACACTCTTATCAAAAGATCTTATTGAGACTAGTAAAACGGTGCTTCGAGGTCCTTGAATATCTGGTGAACACCAACCTGATCATTGAAAGTTTGGTCCACTTGGTTTCATTCTGCGTACCGGCTGTGGTTCGCGCTTCTCACGGTACAAATACTTGTCCAATAAATTCAGACTTATTAAAACAGAGGGAATTTGGGAGACAAAAAGGATTTGTCCCGTAAGGGCGCGAACTTCAGTCGACAGTGTTTCGACTGGCAACGCAATGACACGCTGTCAAGCTAATCTACACATGCGTACTAAGTTTGTTTGCAGAATGAAACCAAACCAACCAAGCTTCCAATTTTCAGTGAAACATAATTCTTTGCAGGAAACTTGAATATCAACCAGGCCACTCTGTACTGCTTGCAGGATGACGCATTGAACGTATTCACTACTCCAGATCCGGTGACGAAATTGATGCGTGTGATGCGATTAAATAATTTTAAATTCGCATTGGTTTCATCAATTCCAAGTAACGAAGCAAATACGTTTTCTGATGGCATTTGCGGTATAAAATAGTAATACAACTGTGCCTATCTCGACAGCCTTAGCTGGATGGACTGGTGATAGTTTTTGGCAATTTACTTTTGTTATGAATTTAATGTTTAAAAAGAAACTAAAGTGTTTCCTGAAATAAACGATATTATTTGAGTATCGGTCATGAAATATCAATGGGGTGGAACATTTCGCTTCCGTCATCCTGTATACGGAGGTTTAAACACAGCATATTTTCAATTTGTCTAGCAATATTAGCCTGCATACATTCACATTTTACTGCGGTCTCCTCTATCAAGAATTTCAATCGCTGAAATAGATTTCCACTTTAGGCAATACGGTTTTTCGTTATTCGGCGTTAATCTTTGGTTATGGTGCAGATATATATTACATACTAAGAGGGAATTCACTCAGGACTCACCCTCAATAACAACAATGCAAGAAATAAGGAAATTACTTGAATTATCTTTAATTTCGGCACGAAAGAAAATAACGGTTTTTTTTTTCGTCTGTCTAGCAGTTACCCTGCTCATAACTTCGATTCAATTTCGTCTACATCTAGTTATATCAGAAATGATATCTGTTTCGTTACTTTGAACTGACGAAATCGATACAGGTTTGCGGTAATTTGCAGAAACACATCGATTTTATCATTGGATTTGGGTGTAATATATATGATACGGCTAACGGCTAGGACTACTGGCACACGGAAAGCAGTTTCATTTTGAATTTGCTATCCGGCCCGCTGAGCTTAAGATTTTAAAAATCTGGCCCTTTTCAGAAAAAGTTTGCCGACCCCTGGTCTAGAGTTTAAAAACCAGTGCCCCCCCCCCTTCAAATAATAAATACATTTATAGTAGACAGTACCGTTCATTTGTGCAAATTTGACACAAAGTGGAGTTATAGCATTTTTTTGTAAATTGTGTAAAAAAGCGTGACTTTCGGAAGAAAATAAAAATTTTACACTCTGCCAATCATTTATTCCGAGATTTGACCTCATTTTCCGAAACTACATAACATTTCATATAAAGCATATAAAAAAAGAATCACCGTTACTCTAAAGATACAACTGTCTAAAGTTTCAAAATAGATTTTTCAGCGAATATTCAAATGATAATTTTGCAACGCTACTTTGAACTGACAAATATGCAAATTTGACGAAAGTTGCCTCAGTGTGTTGGCTTTCCAACGGTATATTACTTTAATACGTTTGGATTTGAAAATTTTCTAATAATACGCATTAGAGGATAAAACTTGGTTTGGCGATGAAACAAATTTACAACAACCATGACTTAACAGGTGGTCCATGCTAACCAACGAAAAATAGGAGAAAAGGATCGAATAGTTTTGAAATTTGGCACAATTAATGTGGAGAGTCCTCTGAATATATGCTCTAAAGTCTCTATTGAAAGGTGGTCCGGAAGTGTGGGGGAAAGGGGTCAAAACTACTTTAGGAGGATCTGGGAAGTGCGAATGTTGGTATGCTCCTTCGCTTCATCACTAGGTCGGGCTGGTTTAAATAAGTAATTAAGGTTGAAGGTGAAAGAAATAAAGTTGATCGCTGACACAAATGGTACGATCATAGTTTCTCGTTTTCCTTGAAGATATGATTCAATGCCGACTTTTCATGGAAGCTATTGTAATATTCGAAGAAACAGCAGAAATTGGGTAGTATCAGTAATGTTTGTCGATTCATCTTTCTGGTTACTCTTCACAGCAACTGCTGCGCATTTGCCCAGATAACGTTTAGTAGGATCGACGTTATTCAAGCAAAGACGAAGTTCCGTCACCGTTGACACGAGATTCAATGGCAGATTAGGATCCAGGTGTCTGTCCAGAGACTTCAGCTGCCTCATCCATTTTCTGATCCATCGGTATCTCTGATGACTAGAGACCGGATTATATGCAAATGCATAACTTCATATGCATTTGCATATATTGGCTGTTTTTAGAGGTTTTAGCATATTTCATTGAAAATCCATTAATTTTGCATATTTTTAGGGAAATTGTTACGAGTCTTCTCATGATTTATCCAAATCTCATGTAGTGTGCAAGGGACATTTTGTGTTTATAAGCAAACGCTGTGAAAACAGAGTGAAAGCTATGCTATGATGCTTGTGCTGGTGCTGATACTTTGATCGTAAACCCTCAGCGAAGAGAAACGTTCACGTGAAACGTGCTCATGAAGCTTCCCCTACCCATGAGCTTAAGTGTCACCATACACTGTCGAACACGAACCTAGTACAAGTGGACCGGTTTTCTTCAAACCTATGTGAAGTGTATGTGTGTGTCAGAGGACATTTGTACCAGGTTCGTGCTCGAGTTCGACAGTGTATGGTGACACTAAGATCGCATTCGTAATTGTCCGGTGATTTTCTATATAAAACCCATTCATAACACACGGAAAAATGAAGCCAATACACCAATACAATACAGCATTTGAAAATTCTTCTACATCATCAGAACATCGCTGCCATAAGTACTCATTTTTCCCCACATACCCGAGTGTATCAAAAAACTTGAAACTCGAGGCTTGCAGTTGAATGGATCTATTCTGCTGATTGAAAAAGTTCGTAAAATACACTCTGAATTGCCAAGACAAACTTTAAAAAAAAAGTTTGAAAACATTCTAAACAACAACCCAGGCTTCGAGTCTCTGTGCCAGATTAATAGTTTTATTAATGGTACAAGTAGAACTTTGCCTGGGACAATATCTGCCAATACAGCACCCATGTTTAAGTATTGCCCTGTGACATCGGTGGACGTAGAACGATCTTTCTCAAATTACAAAATTATTTTAAATGATAAAAGACATAATCTTACAACTGAACACAGAACAATATATTATAGTAAACTTCTATAAAAACAAGAGACTGCTAAAACCATTAAATTTGTGACTTTTCGTCCCTTTGTTTCTTCATAAAAACATAATTATCCAATTTTTTTCTTTTATTTTATGTTGCATATTTTCACATTTTACTTGCATATTTTAAGCATTTTACATGCATATTTGCATGCATATTTCAGCCTTTTTATGTTGCATATAATCCGGTCTCTACTGATGACACACCTATGGTTTATGTTTCAGAAAACGGGACCTTTTCTAATGCATGTAGGATTGCCTGTATTGATTCTTGGGCCTCTACTCAAGTCAATATACATATGTATATCATCACTGGTCGTGCCAGCATCAGTTGCGGCCTCTTAGTGAAATTACACATTGTGATTTATATCGGAAGAGCAATACGATTTCTTTAACGAACTGCTCTCACGATTCACATTGCATGTACAATTTGGTATTTACTCGTGGATGTGGAGAGCGAAGTCTCATCATTTGCGACTTGGCGAATATTCAGGAAATGCTCGCCAAATGCCGAGTGTTTGTTGAATATCAAACAACTTCCACTGACCATGTGAATTTTTCCGCACATCGAGTCATCGGGTGGGAATAATATTCATCATTAACAATTAATCGAGTGATACTGATAAAATACTCATTGTACCCACACGCTGCTCCCCCTGCGGTGCGGGGCGTAATAATAAGCTACAATACTTGTCGCAGGTAGGCGGCTAAATTGGAGCAGGAGGTGCATGCTGGCAGCGTGCATTGTCCGAAACTAGAAAGTGTCAAATCACAGTTCGGTGATTGGGGAAGGGAAGTGGCAAATTTTTATTTTGTGTGGCAGGTTACAATTTTTTACGACAATTACAAAAACAATTATATCTTAGTAACGGTTAAAGATATGCGAATTTAATTGGTGCCACTATTCCTCAAACTAAGTGTGGTATAACCCCTATCAGTATTGTCCACCTGACGTGGGACACCCTGTATAAATGCATTGTAAATTTCTCGACAACTTCTCTTGCTTTTGATAAGTTGGTTTAAATGCGAAAAAGAAAAATAAATATTATTTGAAGAAAAAAAGCTGGATAGTGACTATTATTACAACATAATCTTTTGGTTTTGTTTGAACTTTTCCATTCGGTTTAAGTGTTTGAATTTTCTCATCATCATTCTATCCGATCATTGATGGTAGGTTCAACTGACCTTTACGTCCTTTCCATTTTTCCTATGATTTATGTTTTCCACGTTCTTCATATCTCATATGTTTCTTATGTCCTAAAGATTGGTATCAACACTCCAATCGAAAGAAGATAGATATATGACCTTGATTTCACTTGCCCACGAAGGTCTTTTTATCCTGACCAAAGGATTCAAAATGCCGTCAAGAGTACTCCATATACTTCCTATAGCAGATATATGATGTAGTGGTCTTATTTCGGTGTTTTTGACATATGTATATACAGCTTTCGGAAGTATTTGTGCAAAGTTTCGGCTCGATAGCTTTGAAATTGATAACGTTGTTTTGCCAGAATCAGGTTGATATACGAATATGGCGTAATAGACTCATCTCATCTATGGTCGGAGATGCTTCCTTCTTTGCGTTGCAAACTGCATGACAAAGTTATTGTACCGTTTTTCGGTGAAAAATGTAAAAATATGAAATGTTCGTCCAACTCTTTTAGACTGGACGAAGGTCAAGACAATAGGATGGTAAGTTGATACTTGAAAATCAAATCATTTCCTATTGAAGGTGATACATTCATCTGGTTATCAGATTGCACGTTATCGAAACTTTCCTTTGTGTTCTTTAAGTCAATTTGATTACTTTTGAATATTTTCATATATGTATCAATGCTAGCACGTTTTTTATTTTTTTTTTTTTTACTTAAGGTGCTGTAAATAACGTAAAATTCAGGAAAGTCATTGACCCACCTTTGTTATGCAACATTTTTCAGATACAGATCATCAAATATTTTTTAGTTCTGCTTCATTTCTTTTTGGCTTTTTTTTTTCGTATTCACTGCGAAGACGGATAGGTATTTAAGATTTTTGTCGCCACATATGTTTAATGAGTAAAGTAAAAGTAAAGTTCATTGGTTTGACTCATAAGATATTTTTTCCGAAAAAAAATAATAGCTAAACAAATAACGTCACTGCAGCTTTGAAGGTTTTGTTTGTGGTTAGTTAAAACCATGGCATTTGAGTAATCAATTTTAAACTCCAGGAATATGGAAATGTAACTCATCATCATCGTGGCGCTACAACCCGAGGTTGGGCCTTGTCCATCTGGATTATTTTCCTCCAATTATCTCGGTCAAGTGACCGCGTCTTCCAATTTTGGAAGCCCATCAGTTGTTCGGCGTCAGCATCTAATGAGTCTTTCCAACGAGCCTTTGGTCTTCCTGGCAGCCTTGCTCTGCTGATGCGTCCGTTCTATATTTGTTTAGGTATGCGGTTATCGTCCATTCGTTTTACATTCCTTGCCCATTGATGAAGTTGTAGTTTGACGATTCCCGAAACTTCCAGCTCATCGTGCAGTTGGTACCGGATGTGCGATTTATTTCAGTCGCAAACTGCTCCGAAAATTTGCCGAAGGACCTTTCGTTCAAATGTGTGTTTAGCATATTTTCAAAGGCTCCATGTTTCGCATCCACAGCCTAGCACCGATCTTAAGATGGTTTCAGTGGCAGATCCAGGATTTCGCCAGGGGAAAGGAGTCTAACTGCAAATTTTATTCTCGATTGAGTGGGAAATGGATTTTTTTTGTTCAACTGTAGTTATACGTGGGATGTCAAATGCAAGGGGAAGTTGTTTCCTAATTTAAAGTGCAAGTACATAATTAACAATACAATGTAGTGGGGGAGCAAAATATGTGAACATTTTTGGGGTACGGCTGGTTCTTGATAATGATATTCTGCCGAATTTGGAAAACGCTATCCATTACTGGACAACGTTCCGCTTATTAATAAGTCTGATCCAAGGAGACTCCGCAGAAAGGAAAAAAAAATTTGTGATATTTTCGAAGTCTAGTCATATGACATAACTGGAGGCTCCGAAGTTATTGTGCACGATTTCACTATGAAATTTATAAAGCAACGCTAAGCAAAAAAATATTTTGATTTTGATGTTCGATTCCTTCAACTCTTTAACTGTTTCAGCCATTCTACTTGGTAAGGTAGAACGTAAAAGCTACTTAAGATCGATCTCTACTGATACTCGTAAAAAGGTCTGAAGTTTTTCCCACACAATGCGATAAATTGTGTCCAAGATATTGATTTGTGAAGCCAAAGATTGCAATTCAATGCATCTCATTTTTCTCAAATTTTCACATACATAACACGTTGATTTTGATCTGAAAATTAAATCTTTGTTTGATTCTCATTAAATTGTATTAAAACCACTTTATTCTGTTTTTTTTTTTTCCTTTACCTATATAAATGGATAATAGGCGTTTTTGTGCGTTAGAATATCGTGTTTTGCAGTGCGAAATTGTTCTCTAGAAAGTGGGTTTCGGGATTTACGGTAGGTTTATTGGATTATGCGGCGCGTTCGGTAGCCGTGATTCGAATCCAAACCTTGCGCTTTATTTGGTTTGAGTGACTTTAGGCCTAGGTCAACTTCTTCTACTGTCGGGGGTTGTGTATTGGGGCCATGATCAATTGTTTCGTCGCCGATTGTTAATTGCCCCTCCAGGGGCATGGGCGCGTTCACATCTCTAGCATTTCTATGCCATGTTGACGTTTCGATAGCATATCTACTTTTCGGAAGTGCAGTTGCTAGCATGCAGCTCCTATCCGTGCCGTCTTTAGACAGGTTTTTGGTTGAGCCGAGATTTGAACTCCGAGCTCTAGATTAATATCGTAGAGCGGTGACCCAACGACCACGGCCACCGAGCGCGATAAAATAGGACGCCCATTGTTTTTTTATGCTATCGGTGCCGCTGATGATGTTTCCATCCTTGTCCTTACAGATACTGGTCCTGAGTTGGTAGCCATTCTTAATAACGCTTACTACCCTCTAAGAAAAATTATTTCCTTGTGTTATAGTGGCAAATTGACTCTGTAATGAATATACAAAAACATTTTGACCGAGTGAATCAAGAATTGGGTTTTCCTTTAATGGTATACGAGTAACGCAAACGCAAACGCATGTGGGATAAACTTAATCATTCTATTGTAGCCTGGCGCAATGAATAATATGATTTGTGGTATAATCCCTGTGTGGTAGGTAAAGTACCCGGCGAAAGCATGATATTAACCATTCACTTCCCATTCATCATTTCCCCCATAAAAACAGTCTCGGAAGTGAAGTGCTCTACTACACTTCGTGTGTCATGTTCCGCTTCAGAACGAAGAGGAAAATACTAATTTTTTTTTATTCAGTGGGGCTAAAGCATTTCCATAACAATTTCAAATACATACATATGTAGGCATGTATAGCGAAACCCTAAAATTACTCTCGTGCCATTCATTTCATTCGGACAGCGAAATACATACCTTAAAACAACTTAACATGACCATCTATCTATCATTCTGCAATTTGAATAATCACTCGTTAAATATCTCTCACCTGAAATAGTTACAGCTCATTAGGAAAATTTGTTTTATATTAATGTCAACAGAACCGTGGCGAATCTTACATCTAGGCATTCTTGGAATCATTCGTACAGTTCTCCGGCATCTTAAGAACATTGTGAGTTCAAAGATCTTGGCAACCTTGAGATCAACCTAGACACATTTTGCATTAACTCTTTGCAGCACGCACATCCGTACCTACATATATACGTTCAAGGTTCTTCACAAATTGGACAAGAAGTGCTGTTTTTGTGTCTTTTGAGGTGCGAATTGTATACACCACAATCCGGAAAACTAGTACACGTTTAAATCTCGTAGCAATTAGATACTCATAAAAATATCTTTAATATAAGCCGCTGTGGTTAGAGTACCATGCTCTATGTCCAGTGGTGGATGGGGAGTCAATTAAGCGATTATTTGTCGAGAGTAGAAAAAGTGCAATAATCCCATCAACTTATAAGATTATATGAGAAATGACTTAATGATAGTCATGAAAGTTAATACGAGCTTATTAAAGTGAAGGCCGTTTATTAATTATTCATTCGTAGATGTCCTAATAGCTGAGTTGGGTACAAATAACGGTTAGCGAAATTATTCGTTTTTTTTTTGTGATGTTAAAATTTGACACTATAAATCGTGGTTAGTACCTCTGTAAGATTAGATCGTATGATTACTATATTCAAATAGGAAGAACGATGAGAACACTTCGTAAATGGAATAATAATAAATTGTTGTTACGTTACATACTCGTACAAGTGTCGAATTTTAGTTCATTAAAGCAAACTAGTTCAATGAATTTGTTTATTTATTTAGTAGCCTGGATGGCGCGACGATTAGCACGTTCGCCTTAGGGCGGTCGTCCACTGCAACCGAATTTGACCGGCAACGCGCTCCCGCGTCACAAACGACAAGAAGCGGCAATCCTAAGCTAAGGATTGAACCTTCGTCCACTGCAAGCGTGTTTGAGCGAAGAGGCTAGAAGAGTTTACTTGCGCCAGGCGACTCGAACGCCAGATCCAAAAAATTTTGGATTTGCCATTCGTAGCCGCACGTTGCTTCGAGGAATGTATTTGAAAGAAACGGTTTATCAATTGAAAACATTTTGATTTTATATACAATAAAGGAGATATAGATAAGCTGATAAGTGCGGTACATTTGTATTCTCATCTGTGCAATATGAAAGACAAGAGGTACCATCGCCGAGACATACAAAGAAAACTACGGGCGAACGTTGCCATAGATTGGATCGGATCTTGAATTGCCTTGACCCCTCCAGGGGCATGGGCGCGTCAACATCTCTAGCATTTTTATGCCTTGTTGACGTTTCAATAGCATATCTACATTTCGGAAGTGCAGTTGCTAGCATGCACCTCCTATCCGCGCCGTCTTTATACTGACAAGCTCGGAGCACTGTGAGGGTTCTATTAGTACTCACAGGCAGTTTTTGATCGCGCCGAGATTTGATCTCCGAGCTCTAGATTAGTATTGTAGAGCGGTGACCGAACGATCACGGCCACTGAGCGTGAGATTCGCGATAGTATAACGTATGGACGAGGGAAGTCCTTTTCCTCCACAGGTGAAATTGGGAACCCGCATTTAAATTTGAGAAATCTAAAGCTCCTTCGCACTTGTTCATCTGTCATGGCGTTAGTGTAGACCAGCAAGAGCCAAGATGTATGTGAAACACAAGCCTCAAACTGTTCTCGTTACGTTGATAATAGCCTCCTGTACCAGAGTCATTTGTTCGGTTGTTAGGGAGGTAGCTTTATATAAGCTGAGCAGAACCCCAGCTTAACACCCGCTGTTACTTGACTATACAACGTCTTACCGGACTCTTCGTGAACATTCGCCGACGAACCCGATCTGCCGTTAGAAGTCTGGCCTAAAACTGAGGGTCGACTGGTATACAGAGTTCGCATACTAGCGGCCCATACATCCCTCGGCGTATGCTGTTCCACCTTGGATTGAGGGTATTTTTGCCCGACCAAGTTTAGTCAGCGCTGATGGCAAATGCAAGACTTTGCCAACAGCCTGCTTCCACCCGTCACTACGTGGAGATATAGGTCGCATTTCCTAGGGCATGACTAGCGTGACCACCTTTTTGGAGCGCGAATTCGGTACACAGAAAAAGAAAAAAAACACAACTATGAATAATGTCATCATAACGCTTCTTTTCGCGATTCCGAGTATACAAAAATTTATGCTGTAAGGGTTGCCTTTTATATTTCAGGATTAGAGAACAAAAACAAATATTAATCATTGAAAATCGCTTTATTGTTTTTCAAAATATTCCCCATGAAGATCTATACACTTTTGCATGCGTTTGAACCAATTGTCAAAGCACTTTTGCCACTCTGATTGAGGTGTCTCCAAAACATGCATTCTAAACGCAGCAACCGCTTCTTCAGGTGTTGAAAAACGTTGACCTCTCAGTTTGTTTTTAGGGTTTTGTATTAAAAACAAAACCCTTATGAAATCGGTCGAATGTCTGTCTGTCCGTCTGTCCGTCTGTCCGTCTGTTCGTCTGTCCGTCTGTCCATGGAATATCTCACGAACGGCTGAAGCTACATACATGAAATTTTGTAGGAATGTGTAGAATTACTATAATTCACCGGAGAAAGCGAATCGTCGTAATAGGTCAACTTTAAGGGGAGGTCCCCATAGAGGGGAAATGAAGGTCGAAATTTTTTTTTCGTTTGGTACAGGCAAGTGGGGTATCATAAGAAAGGTACCGTCGAGTACATTCCATTTTTGGATTTTTTTTTCAAATTTGAAGAAACGGGAAAAGAGGGAGAGGGGAAAATATGTCATCCGAGTTTGTCCCCCCCCCCCCTTGCATTTCGAGACCGTTATACTTAGAAATATGAAAATTTACAGAAAAGCGCCATTTTACTAGCATAGAAAACCTAGATTTCTAGAATTTTGAAATTTCATCAGAAAAGGTTAATAATAGTACATTTCTATAGTTGCAGTTAGCACACCCCTGCACCCCTTACGCGTAGCCGAGGTCAAAAATATTGATGGCCAATGATAACCAACCCCATAGGCAATAATACCTCCTAGTTTCATAACAATCATATAATATTTAATAATAGTACATTCATTTAAATTTTGAGATTTTGATGCCATTCATACAAAAAATGCACATAACCGACTACATATCCGTACTAGTACTGCATACTTGAATATTGTTTTTCGTAAAGTGAATTGGAGTTAACCATTTCTGAAGGGGTGGAGATTGGTGGTATAGGAGTGGTAGGGGAGAGAAGTTTAAGGGGGGAGGTAGGTGGGTTGCTGCTTTAAGGGGAGGTTCCCATAGAGGGGAAATTAAGGTCAACATTTTTTTTCATCTGATATGGGCAAGTGGGGTATCATGAGAAAGGTACTACAGAGTACATTCCATTTTTGGCGACTTCATCAAATTCGAAGAAAGGGGAAAAGAGGCAGAGGGGAAAATATGAGATCATATTGTAATTTGTCCCACCCCCCTTACCATTTCGAGACCGTTACACTTAGAAATATGAAAACATACAGGAAGATGGCTTTCAACTAGCACAGAAAACAAAAAAATAATGGAATTTTAATATCTTCTCAAAATAGGTTAATAATAGTATATTTCTATAGTTACAGTTAGCACACCCCTGCATTTCTCAAACTCATCCGAGGTCGAAAATATTGATGGCCGACGATAATAAACACCACGTGCAATAAATCTCCAAATTTCGTAATAATCACGTAAAATTTAACAGTAGTACATTCATTTAGATTTGGTCATTTTGATATCATCCATACAAAAAATGCACATAACAGGTCTCTTGTACTCCATACTAGTACTACGAGTACATCATACTTGCATATTGTTTTCCGTAGAGCGAATTGGAGTTAACCATTTTCAAAAGGGTAATGATTGGTAGGAGAGGAGGGAGGAGGGGAAGGGGGGGGGGGGTATGCTGGTCGCTGACTCTATTCTCTATAATTATTCAAACAATTTAATCTCAATATTTTTTATGCAAACTTACAATTCGCAATATTGTCTTAACATGAATGGTTAAGCATCTCCTAGAGTAGGATAGTTCATCTCCTATTGGCATGGGACACTACAAAACCCTCGGATTGCGGGCGTAGCCCACTATTTTCCGGTTTCATTTACGTACGGGAATAAAAAGAAGTCATTCGGTGCCAAGTCAGGACTATACGGCGGATGACCCATCAAATCTATGTTTTGAGTGCTCAAAAATGCAGTTGTTTGAGCTGATGTGTGAGAGCTCGTATTGTCGTGGTGAAGAGTGATCCGTCTTCGGCGCTTGGTTTTCCTGATTTCTTGGAAGACAACTGGCAAACAAATGGTTGTGTACCACTCAGAATTGACTGTTCTGCGTTGTTCTAGTGGTACGCTTGCGACATGTCCAGTTTTTCCGAAAAAACAGGCGACCATTTGCTTGGAAGTGCTTCGTGCGCGAACAACTTTTGTTGGGTTTGGCTCATCTTGAAACACCCATACAGTCGACTGCTGTTTACTTTCGGGCTCATACGCGTAAATCCACGATTCATCACCTGTCACGATGTCATAGACGTGTTTCGAAGCACCGCGATCGTATTTTTTGAGCATTTCTTTCGACCAATCGACACGAGCCTTTTTTTTGAGCGATTGACAAATTGTGTGGGATTCAACTCGAACAAATTTTTTTGACAGTCGAATGTTCATGCAATATTGAATGTATGCTGGTCCCACTAATGCCTAAGGTTGTCTCAATCTCACGATAGGTCACATGACGATCTTGCAATATCAGTTCGCGCATAGCATCAATGGTTTCCGGAACTACAACTGATTTTGGACTACCTTCACGAAATTCGTCTTGGAATGAACTACGACCTCGATTCAATTCACCATACCATCGATAAACACTGGTCCTTGATGGAGCTTCATCGCCAAAAATTGAATTCAGTTCATCCATGCACTGTTGCTGAGTTAATCCACGTCGAAAGTTGTAAAAAATAATCGCACGAAAATGTTCAGGATTGAATTCCATTATTTGACCGAGATTAATCTTTTAAGTTACTGTAAAAAATACAAATAGCGCTCGTATGTCAAAACGTTCTGAGTACGTATAACCTCAAAAATGTCAAACTTTACGATAGAGCTGTCAGTTGCCAGATTGCAACACTAGGGTTGTCCAATCCCGAAATATAAAAGGCAACCTCCGTATTTTTACTGGCTTTCTTGAAAGCGTATTTCCCATCGCTTCCTATTTGTTTCAGGAGGTTGAGCTGTCCTTTCAAGAAATCAAAGAATTCCAAGCAATCCAATTTGATATTGTATCGAACATACATATAAAATGTCTCGCAATGTTTGAATGTTCAATCGCGACTTGTCATGTGTCCAAATTTCTTTGATTAGAGAGAAGATCCGTTCAACGGAGGCTGATGTTCCCGGTTAACATAACCTGTACGCGACGATTCTTGCTAGGTGGTTGTGTGGAATGTGAATTTTCGCGAAATGATGGAAACATTCGACCCAACGTTTATCGACAGCAACACTATTCTCCTCCCACGATTGGATCTTTTCTTTGGAAACGAATCTTGTCAAATAGCTGAACTGATCGAAGAATTCATTGTCACTCGATTCTATATCAAATCAGCCTCTCGGTGCCATAAATTTCGCAGTACATTCGACGAACTCCCATTCAGGTGGCTGATCAAGTCCGACCCACGCAAAAATCATGACTTCGTCCAAGTGAATAGTCCATTTCTTAATATAATCTATACACGTTCCTGAAATCCAGAAAATATACGTATCGTGAACAACATTGAATTGCTGCATTTATAAAACGCAATTATTTTGTAAATACCGTAGAATAATTTCGCAGTATTCAGGACTCTTTGCTTCGAAACAGTTCCATTTCCAGCTGCGGCTTTCTCGATTTCCTTGATGAGGTTCGTAGATAGAAAATTATTTTTCTCTCGATCTTCGAGCAATGCGATGAGCATATTGATGGCACTGCTCACTTCCATGGCAGACACGCTTTCGCCTTCAATCTACTTCACCATCCGATTAAAAATTGTCGCCTGGCGACGTCCAATTTTTGTCGCAAAATTCGATAGCTCACTGCTCACCTGGTCGCGTAGGAAAAGTAACCAAATTTTCCCCATCGGGTCATTGAAGAAAGTTTTCAGTGAAACAGGGCTACTTGGGTCTTCGTTTAAATATTCTTTCAGGCCATCGAAAATTCGTAAAATCGATTCGACCGCCGATAACAGAGCCAGAAATCTGGTCTTACTGTAATCAAATAGTTTTTGATATTCCACTTCAACTGATTCACAAAATCGCTTCAGCTTGGCAACTCTCACGGTGAACAAATAAAAATGAGAATATATTTTCACAACGATGAGCTCCACGTCGAATGGCATTTGGTCACAGCCTGCTTTCAAAGTATTGTGGAAGATGTGTGCCCCACATCCTACTCCGACCAATCCTGGGTGAAGCATATTCAGCTTAGCGAATGTATTATTGAGGCTAGTGCGCTCACGATTGCCGAAATTGCAGGTTGCATTATCAGCGCAAAATGCAGCCAATTTGCTTCCAATGCCGAATTTTTCCATAGCAGCCTGGATTAATCTGAAAATAGTGTCACTGTCTTCGCCGTCTTCAGATGTCAATTCAATTATTCGGATCACCACTCGTTCCTTCTCCGAAAAATAACGAACAAGCACAGGAAACATCTTGATCTGGCAGTGGTTCGATGCGTCAGTGATTATTGTGACGAAGTGACAATCTTCCAGGCCCTTTTTCAGTTCTTCCACCACATATGGCGCAAATACACCAGTCGCAATGGATTCGCATTTGGTGCGCGAGCAGGCGAATTTCGACATACCGAAACAATGGCGAATAATTTTTGATGCGCAGTCCGCAGAACGAAAACTGTGATTGGAATTTATCACGTGGTACGACCAGACACCCTCGCAAGCCGCATTTTGTTGATCATGTTTGGTGAACGTGGCACTATTGAAAATTTTTGTCAATGGTTGACTTGCACTGCCAGCATTCAATGCTTTTTTGTGATGTTCCGATTTCAGATGCAATTCGATGTCTGTTTTGCCGCCATGAGAAATACCGAAATTAGCGTTGCACACATTACAATAATCATCACTGTCCGTTTTTTTTTTTTTTTTTGGTTAAAGGGATATTGTTTTTGCAATTTCTCGTTCAGAACATTTATTCCGCGTTTTCTTGGCATTTTATTACGAGTTCGATGTTTTTTACACTGACAAGGAACACTAGGGAGGTGTCCGCCTCCGATTTCGATGAAACTCATATATGTTGTAGAGGACTCGAAACTAAGCGACACGTATTTCTTTTTATCGGCGGATACGCAGCTTTAAGGGGGGAAACCAAGGTCAGAAAGTGACCACTTTTGGGGGTGATTTTTCAATTCCACCTATAAGAAGGGAATTTTCGTAAATGTTCATTATGGGAATAAATAGCTCATGAGAAATTATGAAAATCACAATTGATAGTTCCTCCGGGGGTTGAAATTTGGAGGGTAAACTACCCCTGTAAAAACTTCATTTTTTCAAAAAAAAGAAAAACTATGAGTCAAAATTTTATGAAATCAACTGCGTTGGATGGAACATGGAAAAATGCGGAATACCTGTTTTTGGGTTTTCCCCAAAACTGGAGTTATCTAGGATGAAAAAAATAATTTTCCGGCAACATCATCCACCAAGGAGGCCGGGTTATTTATGCAATTTATCCAACTGATGAATAGCTGGGAGGAACTATGGAAATCATAATCAATACTCACTCTGAGGTTTTAAATTTAGGGGTTAACTACTCTCTTGAAGATTGTCTTTCAGAAAAAAAAAATAAATATTGTTCAAATTTGCATAAAACCAAAATTATTCGAAAAAAACATGAAAGAATGCAGCTTGAAGCCGGATAGCCCAGTAGGAAGAGCACTCGATGCAAAAAAAATTCGGGAACTGGTTTTTTATTTTTTTGCTTGAAACTGGAATTTTCGGAGGCGCAAGTTTGACTTTGTACAAAACTATGAATTATTCAAAATATATATGTAAATGGATTAGTGATGTGTAACATAGTAACGAGTCGCTCTTTTTGAACGACTCATCAGGATGAGCGAAAGATTCGGCACAACGACATAGCCTTCGAGTCGTTCAATTTAAGAATGACTCACTGTAAAATTAATTCCCAAACTAGCCCATCGCAAAAATATTACCCAACGCATAACCAATCCACGCTCATTTCTCATTACATACTAGTATAATGTACAATACAATACATTCATTCACTCATCCCATCCCATTATCTATCTAATAGCCCCCATATACGATGCAATCCGTCGTCAGATCGATCTGACGATATTGCGATCGTCAGATCGATCGCACAGTGTATGTGACTATCGTTGACGATTTTTTTTTGACATTTCCATATAATTTCGATCGCCAGATATTTTGTGGCGATCCATCGTCAGATCGATCTGACGACGGATCGCACCATCTATGGCAGGTCTAAAACCAAAACCACCATCATTTATCTACCAAAGCAATCCCATCTAAATCCATTCATATTCATCTCTATGCAGTATGCAATGCTTGCATTGTGTATACAACAAACATATCAAAAATCATTTACTTACGTCGCGTCGCATCGCACAGCCAAGTTTCACCAAATACAGAAAACAACATTCTAAAACAAAAGTATTCGTCTTACATATCATCATCTCAACCTCAACTTTAGATGAAACCTAACAAAAAGCCTCCAGATAGTGGGGATGGATGCTCCTCAGCCCGGATCTAAAGGGGGGTCAAAATGGTGTCAAAAATGCGAAATTCCTTATATTTTAGAAGTTATGGCCACAAAACAGTTTATTTAAAAATAGGGTATAGTAGTGGTGTAACTGCTTGAAACAGAATGATTTATGGGATAAACTGAATCGTGGTCGTGTGAACGGTCCACAACCCAAGGCAGTTCACTTTCCAGTCCACGCTCGATACAAGCATGAGATCGAAAGCGTGCCACGATGTCATATATTTGCCCCGTCAGAACGCTGCTTTACACTGTAGCTGTAGTGGAAGTGCAAGCTGTGGGTTTTTGTTAGGTTTCATCTAATGCCGGCGACACATTATGCGAGATTCGCCGAGTCACGAGCAAAAGTTCGCCAATTGGCGAGCATCTTGTACCTTACCACACTACTTGCAACTAGGCGAATGCCGGCACCACATTATGCGGGATTCGCCGAATCACGAGCAAAAATTCGCCAATTGGCGAGCATCTTGTACCTAACCACACTACTTGCAACTCGGCGAATCCCATGAAAATGATCGTACAAGATGCTCGCCAATTGGCGAACTTTTGCTCGTGATTCGGCGAATCCCGCATAATGTGGTGCCGGCGACGAATGCTTTTGTTTTAGAATGTTGGGATTGTTTTCTGTATTTGGTGAAACTTGGCTGTGCGATGCGACGCGACTAAGTAAATGATTTTTGATATGTTTGCATTTGCAGTCAGCATGGGTTGTTGCGTATACATATATTTAGAAGTATGTATACACAATGCATGCATTGCATACTGCATAGGGATGAATATGAATTTAGATGGGATTGCTTTGGTAGATAAATGATGGTGGTTTTAGTTTTAGACCTGCCATAGATGGTGCGATCCGTCGTCAGATCGATCTGACGATAGATCGCCACAAAATATCTGGCGATCGAAATTATATGGAAATGTAAAAAAAATCGTCAACGAATAGTCACATACACTGTGCGATCGATCTGACGATCGCAATATCGTCAGATCGATCTGACGACGGATTGCATCGTATATGGGGGCTATTAGATAGATAATGGGATGGGATGTGAGTGAATGAATGTATTGTATTGTTCATTATACTCGTATGTAATGTGAAATGAGCGTGGATTGGTTATGCGTTGGGTAATATTTTTGCGATGGGCTAGTTTGGGAATTAATTTTACAGTGAGTCATTCTTAAATTGAACGACTCGAAGGCTATGTCGTTGTGCCGAATCTTTCGCTCATCCTGATGAGTCGTTCAAAAAGAGCGACTCGTTACTATGTTACACATCACTAATCCATTTACATATATATTTTGAATATTTCATAGTTTTCTACAAAATCAAACTTGCGCCTCCGAAAATTCCAGTTTCAAGCAAAAAAATAATAAACCAGTTCCCGAATTTTTTTTTACATCGGGTGGTCTTCCTACTGGGCTATCCGGCCCCTAGCTGCATTCTTTCATGTTTTTTCGAATAATTTTGGTTTTATGCAAATTTAAACAATATTTATTTTTTTTTCTGAAAGACACAATTTTCATAAGAGTAGTTAACCCCTAAATTTGAAACCTCAGAGTGAGTATTGATTATGATTTCCATAATTCCTCCCCAGCTATTCATCAGTCGGATAAATTGCATAAATAACCCGGCCTCCTTGGTGGATGATGTTACCGGGAGATTATTTTTTTCATCCTAGATAACTCCAGTTTTGGGGAAAAACCAAAAACAGGTATTCCGCATTTTTCCATGTTCCATCCAACGCAGTTGGTTTCATAAAATTCTGACTCATAGTTTTTCTTTTTTTGAAAAAATGAAGTTTTTACAGGGGTAGTTTACCCTTCAAATTTCAACCCCCGGAGGAACTATCAATTGTGATTTTCATAATTTCTCATGAGCTATTTATTCCCATAATGAACATTTACGAAAATTCCCTTCTTATAGGTGGAATTGAAAAATCACCCCCAAAAGTGGTCACTTTCTGACCTTGGTTTCCCCCCTTAAAGCTGCGTATCCGCCGATAAAAAAAAATACGTGTCGCTTAGTTTCGAGTCCTCTACAACATATATGAGTTTCATCGAAATCGGAGGCGGACACCTCCCTAGTGTTCCTTGTGAGATCAGAAACTGCAATCATGTATTTTTAGGTTGAGTTGTCAGCGAAAATTGATGACAGCGAATAAACAAAGAACACTCGCGCGAATAATGACGTCTCATTGATATGCACTCCACAAGTGTCAATAGATGTCGCGGCATCCGATTCATTGAATTCAATTTGAATATAGCCGTTGAATTTAAGAAATCGAATCCGAAGATCCTAATTCGGTACATGCCAGCCGATCTTGGGTACACGGTACATGGCCTCCCGAATTCGGTACTGTACCGGGCAATTCGGTACAGGTGGTCACGCTAGCATGACAGTTACGGGAAATGTACCATGATGGTCCAAATGTTAGTCCTCCTATCACACTTTCGACTGACGGGCAAGCACTAAGACCTAAGTATAAAGTACCCTTCTGTTTGCCCGTCAGTTGTTTCTTTTTCTCTCGACTCTTTTGAAACGTTTCAAACTAATTTTTAAGGATCCGTTCATCGCTCCTTTTGAAATCATAAACTATGTATATGTAACATCATGTAGTGGAGTGGACTATTACTTTAAATTTGTATGCGGCCTGTATATCGGTAACGGTTGATTTTAGGAATAAAAATTATAAAATAATTTTTGTAGTAACTTTTACAAGTTACAAATTTGGTCGATGTATCTTTTTTTTAAATGGATAGTTTTAGGAAAATCGCGAAAAACATCATTTCACCCACTTTTAATCCATATAAAAATTCTCTGCCATTGTTTTAATTGGTACATTTGAGGGGTTGATTGGAACACTACTAGAAGGATTCATAAAAATCCAGCTTGTTTGCAATTTTTTTCTAGTCCTTATGGGTGAAACTTACAGCGTTCTCCAGCTAATAATGCCATTTAATATTTTTTGTAACTGCCTTCGTAGCTACTCAAACAACATGATTTTTGTAAAAATTATTAAGTCGAATTTTAGGCAATATACGTACTTTTTTCTTGTTTTTTTCCTTTGCTATTAAATGACAGCATTTTAAATTTACAAGAACGTATTTTTGAATTTTTGAGGGAATATTTTTCTATATCAAAGGCTAAAGCATATTTCTAGTTATTATAATTAAGAATTTATGTGGTGTTCCCATTTCATCATCATCATCGCGGCGCGACAGTCCGGCGTCGCGCCTTGGCCACCTGGATCGTTGTCCTCCAATTATCTCGGTCACGTGACCGCGTCCTCCAATCTTGGAAGCCCAGTAGCTGCTCGGCGTCCACATAGACTGAGCTCTCCCAACGAGATCTCGGTCGTGTAGGCAGTTTCGCTCCGTCGACTCATTTTGCATTCATCACTCTCTTTGGCATGCGATCATCGTCCATTCGTTGTACATGCCCTGCTCATTGCAGTCGTTGTACAATAGTTTGACGATTTTCGAAACTTCCAGCTCATTGTACAGTTCATACAACTCATGGTTGTACAGGATGCGCCATCCATCTCCATCGCAAACAGCCCCGAAAATTCGCCGTAGAACCTTACGTTCGAATGTGTCTAGCATGTTTCCGGAGGCTTGAGTTAAGGTCCATGCTTCGCAGCCATAGCATAGCACTGATCGTATTTTTTTGTACACGCGGAGCTTTGTGTTTCTGTCCACATACTTCGATTTTATTAAGGGGAGAACCGAGAAAAAAGTCTTATTAGCTAACTGTATCCGTCGCTTGATTTCGTCAGTTTCGTTGGCGTTGGTGTCCTTGTCGTCGATTGCATCATTATTTTAGTTTTACCCTCGTTGATACGTAGTCCAACTTCTTTTACAGCGGTGTCGAGCGTATGCAGAAGCTCTTCTGCATCGACTAATCTTCGGGACATGATGTTAATGTCATCGGCGCTGCTAATTGTGTCGACTTGATGAGTAGCGTCTTGCTGTTGTCCATATTCATAGCACGAATAGCGTATTCCAGTGCTAGGTTGAAGAGCATCGGTGCCAGTCCATCGCCCTGTTTCAGACCAGTGCGTGTTTCAAATAGATCGGTAAGTCTATTCTGGATCCTGACTTGTGAGACGGAGTTGGTCATCGTCATCTTTGTCAGTCGCACTAATTTGGCCGGTATACCAAATTGCAGCATGATGTTGTACATTACTCCACGATCGATACTGTCGTATGCCTGCTTGAAGTCGACAAAGATTTGGTATACGTTTACGTTGTATTCCCAGCACCTCTGGAGTATTAGTTTGACTGAGAAGAGCTGATCGGTTGTGGAGCGAATTTTGGTCAAAATTTTATAGGACGTACAAACTAGTGATATGCCCCTGTAGTTCTCACACCGCAGTTTATCTCCCTTTTTGTGGATTGGACAGGTGATGTTTCTGCGCCAATCGTCTGGGATCTTCTCGTGCTCCCATACTCGCAGGAGTAATTGATGTATGGCATTAGCTAGACCCGTTCCACCGAATTTTAGCAGTTCAGCTGGAATCTCGTCAGCGCCCGGCGCTTTATTTCGTTTTAGTGACCGCAACGCGAGATCAACTTCCTCTACTGTCGGGGGTTGTATGGGTGGGCCTAGATCAACAATATCGGTATATCAGTGACGTGCAGTGGAAATGTTTCATAGTCAAGCAGTTGGGCGCCCTAAAGCCAATTTAGCATAAACAAAAATGGACTGTATAATAGAATATGGACAGTCACAAAAACATTTATACCAAGCGGCTTTAAGCCTTAAAGAAGAAATCAGGAAAGATATAAATAAAATATTGGCACATATATTCGGAATACAAAAAAAAAAAAAAAAAAATAAATAAAATATTACTAATAAAAAAAATGATAAATAAATATTATGTTAATTAAGACTAAGAAAAATTCAGGGGTATTTGAAATAAATAAATATTCTTTCGCCATTGCCATTTATTTGTATTCCAAATCTATGCGCCGTTCTTTAAGTAAAAACTCTTTAATCACATTATCAAAAAAATCGTTTTCTCTTCGCATTTGTATAAGAAGATCCTTTTCAACCGCAATTAAAGCAAGATCCGAAAGTCTGGGATTGGCGATTTCTCAAAAATGTGTGAACGCGCTTTAGTGTTGAAAATGACCTTTCCGCGTTGCCACTGTGACTGGAATTGACGTTAATAATTTTGCTAAAATATGAACTTGCTTAAAACCGTTTGCGACATAAGGCCGTTTTTGAAAATAATCGAGAATTTTACTAGGATTCGCGTTTTTAAACTCATCTGAAGAATAAATAACTTTTAGCTCATTTTTCAACTTTATTCTGTCGAAAAATTGACCGTGATATTCAATAAGTGAGTCAAAATTTTTATCGGGAAAATTTGACTTGAATTTAGAAAAATAATTCAAGCAACTCTAAAAATGAAAGATCTTTAAACGAATGGAATCGATCTCGAATTTGCCCGAGAATAACATCTATAATCTCCCGAAATATCCGCCGTAAATTTTGTAAAGGATCTATCGCATTTCTACATTTCTTACGTGGTGGCTGATATTCTGCTGTAACTGTCGAATAGAAATTATCAAACTTTTTAGAAAAGTCATTTTCAAGCCAATTTTCAAATTCAATAATTTTTTGGCTTGCATATGAAATGTTTACCACTTTGCTCTGAATAATATTAAATAATATATCAGTTTTCGAAAAAATTTCAGAAAAAATTAACAGATATAATTGAAAATCTGACTCTGCGAATTTTTGTAAGTATATATCGAAAAAGTCAAGGAATCGCCATCCCAGTGTTGAGAACCATTCGAAATTGTCTCAAAAACTGTACAAATTTCATGCTTATGTTCAAATATAACGTTAATAATACGCGAATGATAATGCCAACGCGTTTTGGAAACCGATGGTAAACGACGATTTACTATATTTGCAAAAAGGTCCGACCTTTTAGTGGATGTATTAAAAAATGATGCGATTTTATTGATGTGCGCGAAAAATAATTTAATTTCCGGAATAAACTCAACTGCTTTAGACAATACTAGATTTAGTGAATGAGCGTAACATGGAACGTAAATTGCCGATTTATGTTTTTCCCGAATTAAAGTCTGAACTCCACGAATTTGAGAACTCATTACTGCTGCGCCATCGTAACATTGTGCAATTAATTTCTTATCGATGTTAACATTTTGCAATTGTTTTAAAATGTGAGAGCTTATTGCTGTAGCTGTACGATTAGCGCTTACATCCAAAAATCCGATAAATCTTTCTTCAATCTCATTTGATATTGTATATCTAAAAATCATCGTTAATTGTTCCCGACCGCTAACATCTGGCGTTTCGTCGACCATTACAGCTACAAATGGAGCCTCCTTTATTTCCAAATTGATTTTATTTCGAACCACATTAGCTATAGCGGAAACAAGATCGTTTTGGATTCTATTAGACAAACCCGAAAACGCTGCATTTGCTTTTATAGAATCTATGTGGGACTCAATTATCGGATCGTACAAACTCAAGAAATTTACGGTTTCGATGAAATTACCACGATTATTTGAAGAAGAGTCTTCATTATTTCCGCGAAAAGGAAGCTCCTGTTTTGCCAAAAAAATTACAGTATCGATTAAACGTTTCAAAATATTACGATTACGCTCAACTTTTTCATTATGCAAACTAACAGATATTGCCACCTGGTTACTAAGCATAAACTCTATACGCTGAGAACCAAAATTATCTAATTTAATTAACGACTGAAGATGTTTTTCGGAACTTGAATGCTTTGCTGCTGAGCCCGTAAAATTATTCAAATCACTAAATCCAGCTTTATTCCAAACAGATTTTTCATTCGTGAACAAAAGACACGGCCAGCAAAATAACTTATTTAATTTACAGCTTCCCGTTAACCAAATGTACTTTTCATACGTTTCGATATGGAATTTTCGCGTAATATTTTTTAATTTAAACTCTAAACTAAGATCTGGCTTCGGTCTATCCGATTCTATAATTTCTCTTTTCTTGGCAAAGGAAAGAGTTGAAAATCCCGCTTTTAGTACGAAATCCGTCGCGCAGCAATACTCCGACATAATGCGAAAAGAAAACTTACCACTTTTATCACAAATCAAATCAATTAAATCACTACAAACGGTCAAAAAAACTTCAAATCACAATTTAATCAAAATCACCCGATTGCACTGATTTCCTCTTTTAAATTGCAACGGAAAATCCATTACATAACAAAAACAAAAGCTCTACTGGAAAAATCAAATTCCCATAAACATTCCCTGCATTGGCAACATTTCATTAACAAGCATCATTGGGCTTTATCCCACACACAAAAGCAGTCGCGCCAGTGCTTGACTTGTCTCATATAAATTTGCGAACAAAACAAAAAAAAATTGTTTCCCAATGTACTACCGAAATCCAAGATTCCCATTTTCTGGAATCAACATGTCTCTAGTATTTGGATGCACACATGGTACATGCATCTAAAGATCTAGGCACATTTTCCTATTCTAAGTTTGGTGTCTATGGTGTGCAAAATGTGGGAGGTTTGAATATTATCTAAAGTAATTGAACGAATGTTTTTTAACCAAAAGAAGGCGCGGATCAGAATTTGAATGTGTAAAGGAATATTTGAATGATAATATGTATTCTTCAGCTTAAAGAAAAACATTGACTGAAATGATGATATGTGTATTGGTGTAAGCAAAGTTTATTATTGAATTGCTTATTTCGGTAAGTCAAGCAGTTTGGAATTGCTTACTACGAGTGCACGTCACTGCGGTATATGGTAGGTTCAAAAGCTCTTCAAAATAAGAGGCCCATCGTTTGTGAATGCCATGGGTGTCGCTGATGATGTTTCCATCCTTGTCCTTACAGAGGCTAGTCCTGCGTTGGTAGCCGTTCTTAATTGTATTGTATTTACTAGTTTGTACGCTTGTCTGGTGTTCCTATTAACTAAGTTTTCGTTTATATTTAGCAACTGCTCGTCAAAGTATTTACGTTTCTTACGTCTAATTATTCTATTCGATATTCGCCGTAGCTCGTCATATTTTTCTCTTCTGGCTCTGGTTCCTCGCTGAATCCATTGTCTGTAGGCCTCCTTTTTCGCGTCAACCCAGTCATTTCGCGCTCGCCGGGCTTTATATTCCACGACCTTATCTGCGACATCCCTGATGGTACCCTTGAGTTCTTCCCAGAACCCATGCACGCTAGTGTTGCTGATGTTGTGTGTGTTCCCATTTCAGCACGTATTATTTTGGCCAAATCTACTAATTGGTTCAATTCTAATGTGGATTAGTAAGAGTATGCAATTTAAATTTTTTTTAGAACATATCTTTTCCATAACATTGGCCGAAATAGCACCTATTATAACATGTACTCACATTAGCATTCATATTCATAAAACCGTGTATTCCTTTCTGAAGCTTAGAAAGAATTAAAAAAGAGCAAAGTAATGACAACTTCCGAAATCTCTTTCGAAATTATAATATCTTTCATATTTTATTCATAACTTCCATGATATAATAATATGTACATATTCTAGCGTGTGAAATGCGTTCTATTGACTCGAATTAGAGCACCCACAATAATGTTAAATGATACCGTAAACATTATCAACATATTTAGCAAACAGATAAACAAAATCCGTTTTTCTTATATCACAAGCTTCATTTCCATATTCAAATTAATTCAGAGTCGTGGAAATAGTGTCGGGCAACCACCATCCAGACTGCACAGCTAACATAAGAAAATTTGGCAAATGAATGAAACAATCAGCATACAAAAATATTTGCCAGTGGCATCTTGACATTCTAAAAATTGCATCGGGAATTCTTTCAATCTTGTTTTGCGCCTGTGAGATTAGTGTCATCGACATCTTAAGCACATCAGATGGCGCTTGATATCATTTTACATCCGCCTTATCGCATCTATCTCATCTCAACTGTATTATTAAGATACTTTATTTGCATATCGTGGCCGCATGCAAAGTCGTAATCGTACAAAGTCTCTTTACGCGAAAATTATGTTCGGAAAGAAACTAAGTGACCACCATATCATGTTGACAACACCTTTGACATCCACTTCCAAGTACCTGTACTCTCATTTTTAAGGCTTTTCGCAGGACCACATGGGTTAATTATACATCGTCGAGGCTCATTGTAAAATTTATTTATGGTCCAAGTGAAATAAATGAACAGAAATGACGGCGGTTGTTACAGTATTGTCAGTATAACCTCTGACACACGTCGGTTACTTAAAAATATTTATTTTAATGTAAATTTGCCAAATTGGCGGGGTCATGAAATTCATCAATTCACAGAGAGATGCTTTCGCGGAGATGCAGAATAAATTTGTTGGATGACCGTTTAATATAACTTTGTATGAAATCGTGATGTTACGGTAATGGACGCTAATAGCTTTTCTAATATAAGATCAGCGAGTGATGTGGGATTGTCTATTAGAACGGCTTGTATTAGGTAAAGAACTGAACAGTGCAAGATTTAAATGAGTTTGCGTGTCTTGACCCCGCGAGACCAAGCTAGCCAAACTGGAAATGGTATCATTGACCAGTTTCTATTGCACTTTTTTTGCTTGTACGGTTATTAAAGATGCCCAGAGTGACATAATGACATCTTACTCCCAAGGAGATATCAGATCCTCTACTTGATTATTTACGAACTTATTTCCACTTCAGATTGTTCTTGGTACCGTATGAGTTTATGTAACCCGGCTCTTGTATCTTAAATTTGTTTTAGTAGCCCTTCGCACTCAGTTGTTGCAGTCTGTCTGGAATTGTGGACAGGCGATGTGGGTTGATGTCGGGCTCATTGGCCTTACGAACGTGTTTGAACCTTCCTCGGCGATAGCTTAAGATAATCAATTGCTGCGGCTGGAACGTCTAAGGGGGGTTTTATACATAACACAAACTACCCGTGTTACAGCACACATAAGTGCACCTATCAAACCAACCATTAGATCACGCATTAGATCACCTATCGGTCGACGCATTAGATCACCTATTGGACGACTATTAGGTCACGCATTAGACCACCTATTAGCTGCTTTGATATGTGATCTTATAGGTGGTCTATTAGCTGGGCTGATAAATGGTCTAATGTGTGGTCTAACGGCTGGTTGGTCTAACGTGTAAAAGGCCCCTAAAATAGGTTTTGAACTTGGCTGTTACCCAAATGACGCCACTTTGTTTGGGGTAGTTCCAACACCAATACACGAGACGAGTATTTTTCAATTATGTACATATCTATAAATGACACAAAAAGAGCGATAGACATCGCCACTTGGCCTGTCCCATCCAACCAAATACAATTTCATTTTGATCCATTTGGTTTCAAGTTCTCTATGATTTGCTTTGAATAATGTTTTTCCAAAAAACTAATTCTTTTTGGTGCGCTTCGTTGAGTGAATGTTCCTTTGACATTACTTTGAGTTGCCTTCGATGACATTATGTCTTTCGGTCCCTTGTGTCCGTTAACTCCTTTATATCCTATCCGATAATGGCTAGATTTCATACCACCAAGAAGGCGCATGTGACTCGGCCAAAGGGTTAAAAATGCCTTCAACAGTACTCCTGTGCGTTCATCTTTTCACATCAATTGTGTCTCCAGTCATATTGCTTAGATTTTGCTTCATATCTAAGAAGGTCCTTTGGACCTGACAAAAGGGTTCAAAATGCCTGGAAAATATCACCGTATGATACTTATAATAACCCAAGGAAAATACGTACCCGATTTATTTAAAATCGGACCACGGGAAATGCCCGGAGGAGCGATCTTTGAAAAGTTTTAGGCGAGAAAATCTGGTTTGAACACAATAGAATATACCGTTAGTCCAGTCGATTATCAGCTATCAGATTCTCTGGAATCTAGCGGTCAACGGACTGCTTTTGAATGTGGAGAAGATTGGATGTAAAGTCATTGCTTACGCAAGCGACGATACCCTAAGCGGTGAACTGCAGAATGATCTATCCATTCTACCGGAGTGGGCCAATTGGTGCGGTTTTGAAGCTCACTCGGATAAAACGGAGCTTGTGGTTTTCGCTTGAAGGCACACGATCCCTCCGATCGAACCCCCTACACTAAATTAGGTTTCACTGATTAAGCTTAGTTTCTCGGTCTCACTTTAGACAGGAAATTTAGGTGGAAGCTTAATATGCAAGAACGTTTAAAAAGGCTACTATTGCACTCTAATCGTGTAGGAAGGTCATAGGGAAAAACTGGGGCCTGCATCCTAGGCCTACGTCATATATTATTGTAGGGTATTAGTGTGTGGTGGACTGCACTCAGAGTAGCCGCCTATTGTAATATGCTGAAAAAGGTACCAAGGCCGGCTACGTTGGCCACGACAGGTGCTTTTAGAACCACTTCGTCAGCCGGTTTAGATATGGTACTCGGCTTGCTCCCGTTAGATATTTTTGGCGAAAGCGTGAAGCCGTGTTGGTCGCCAGTTACAAATACGGCTTTACTTCTTCGAGAGTCAGGCCAGTGGCCAGTGTGCTGAGTAAGGGACACTCCACTCTACACTCTACGACCTGAATTTCCCTAGGCAGACGGACTACTATATACTTTTCCAAAATACAATTTTGGCAGAAACTACACTAGTCTCATTCCGTCGAGGCATCTATGGATCGATGATATTCCCTTGATCGCCGAATTCACGGCCATCTATACAAATGGCTCTAAGACCGACGACGGGGTTTGGGTGGGGATATACTCGGAGGGGAGGGAATTAATCTATCATCCCCTCTTCCTGACTTTTGTATTGCTCTACAGGCGGAAGTTTCGGCTATCTTGGAAGTTCTGTCTTGGCTGGGCAGTCATGTCATTACTGTGAGGGACATTTACACGGACAGTCAGGCGACGATTCGCTCACTCGAATCCGTTTTGACAGCATCTGAAACTGTCGAGAACTTTCGCTCAACTGTCGCAGATATGGGTGGCTTCTTCAACATTAACCTCTGTTGGATCCTGAGCCATAGAGGCTTTCCGTGTAACTGCAAGGCGGGTGAGCTCTTTCGGGAGAGTACAATTGGTGCGTTTAATGAAAGCCGAAATTACATTAAAGTTCCATTTGCCATGTATAAATTGTCAAGCGGTCTTTGCTGTGGACAGGGCTAATGTAAGGTGGCTCCGCGGCAACACATTCCAAACAACGAGGATGATTTGATCAAAAATTGATCCCAGCCGTTCTGCCACATTACTGTCACTGAACAGGAAGCATATTGGCGGGCTGGTAGGGGTTATCACTATCCTATAGGGGAGCTTGCTCCCTCTTCCTCACGACTTCCGCAGAAGTTGGGGCGATATGAATGAGGACTAGAGCGTTCTACACCTTCTCTATGTCATTGCCCGGCAGGAGAACGAAATTTCTGGGTTCTCGAGTCTTCTACGATCTGGATGACCTCAAGGATTGTGGCGGTCATCACACGGGTCAATTGCTACATCGCCAACACAAGCTGGTTTGATACGTACGTTCTAATGAAGGTGATCCTGGTGGTACAACAACGGACCCGATGGTGGTCGCTTACCTAATATAAAATGTTGATTTCTAACATGTTGGCTTCAAATGAGACCCTTATACAGGGTGTCCCGCTTTAGGACTAGGGCATATTCCACACTCTGTGGAAAAATGCAGCCCAAATTAACCCTCTATCTTTTACCGTTAGAGAGCTATTACATTTTTCCCAATTCTTGTCAAAAAGTCTAACCTTCTAGGGACAACTCCGATTTACCGGCTAGAGACAACTCCGATTTACCGGCCTATGGCCAATTGAATCCGTAAAAACAATATTGATTCAGAAACTGCACAAAATACCCGTTACAATGATACCTCAACGGTTTCGAGATTCATTCCACCGCCTGAAATACAAACGTTCAAATTAAGAAAAAAATCGTTATCAACTTTTGATGAAACATTTGAACCCACATTTTATAACGGGGCTTTGCACTAAGAGCTCTACAAAATCTCCAAAAGATGTCCCAATCTCTTACCTTTCAAACGACATATAAATATCTACGACTTAGATTTGAAAATTTTCGAATATTATATCTTAAAGAAGAAAAACGTGGTCAGAAAATCGAACAAATTGACTTGGCTCTCGACTTTACAAGTTTTCTCATTAGTGAGAAACACCAGCAGCAGCTTCAGTTTTCAATTAAAAAATGAATATTAAAGCAAAAACAAAATTAATTGATAGAATTTAAATAAAAATCAAAACAATAACTACTTAAATCGATCTAAAAGAATTGCTGAAAATGGCCTCTTTCATGGTTCATGCACAAACGGCATCCTCTGCACATTGACGAAATTGCTCTGAGAACTTGGGGCGACCAGTGTGTTGAGGCATCAGTCTCATGTTTGATTAGCGGCAACCAGTTTATGCCAACGAAACCTCAAGTGGGCCACATGGAACAGTTGACGCGCTGTGCCCCACAAGGGGTTAGGGCAATTGAGTATGGCACGCAGCATGATTTCTTTGCAACAGGTAATCCCGTGAGTTGATCGGTTGGCTATAAACTTCGTTTTTAATATCACTCGGAGGCCATGTAACTGGGCCATATCGACCACTCCACTTTTCTCCGAATTCTCGGTTTAAAAACTCTGTAACAATTGGGCCGTTGTGGACTGGGCATCCGTCCATCTGCCACCAAAGGCCTGCTTGTTGAGTAATAGGCATATTGTCTAGTAATTTAGGAGCTACTTCATTTTGTAAGATTTCGCGAAAGGCAACTGAACTCAGTCGATGAGGAAGAATGATAGGGTCAAGCAGCTCTTCGCCTACTACACCTATCCTGACATTCACGCTGAACTCATGTTGGAATCGAGAAGTGCGAATTGCATGGGGGTGAGCTTGATCCTAAACGTGGTTGTTCCTCTTATTGAATACACCACTTCGCGTGAAGGTAGCCGCATCGGTCCATAGGATTTTCCTCAAGAAAATCTCAAGAGTTTCACTCCAGAAACCACCTACAGGAAGTCATCCTCTTCTCATTGTCTGTTGGGAGTAGATCCTGCACTTCCATGATGGGGTAAGGGTAACAATTGTCTGCACGAAGCGTTCGATGAATTGTCATACGGAGTGAATCTAGCTGAAGGCCCTTCTTATGCTCACGCCAGGATTTTCTGTGAAGACCTACAAGATTCCTTCCTCCCTTGTAACTCCGATTACGTTTTGAGGCATTACGGTTTTGACTACCTCCAGTTTCCCCAAAGATACGATACGTTGTTTCGAACGTATGCCTGTCAGGAAGCCTTCTTGGCTAAAAAAAGTTAAATAAATAATTACAACAATTATACCAGAGAAATAATGATAGAGATAAGTTAATCTGCTGCACTCGGAAAATTCGACACGTTAATAATAGACTTTTTCAAGAATGGCGATCCAGTAGAGAAGACGCAATTGTTTTGCTAGCTAACGGATACAAATCCCGTTACATTAAGTTTGATCATTCGAAATTACCTGTAATTCCGTAATAATACGGAATCATACAGCAGCACTACAAAAATGTTTTCCATAAAATAAATGCCAAAACAAAATTCACGAATCACTTTTGTTTAATTTATACATACATAGGTATTAAGTCCAAATCAAATCGATTTGTTCGATTTTCAAACCATGTTTTTCTTCCTTTAAAATCGAATATTCGAAAATTTTCAAATCTAAGTCATCGATATTTATATGTCATTCGAAAGGTAAGAAATTGGGCCATATTTTGGAGATTTTGTAGAGCTCTTAGCGCAAAGCCCCGCTATAAAATGTGGATTCAAATTTTCCGTCAAAAGTTGATAAAGATTTTTTTTCTAAATTTGAACGAATGGAACGAATTTTGAAATAGTTGAGGTATGGTTCTAACGGGTATTTTGTGCAGTTTCTGAATCAATCTTGCTTTTATGGATTCAATTAGCCATAGGCCGGTAAATTGGAGTTTCCTCTAGAAAGTCAGACTTTTTGACAAGAATTGGGATAAATGTAATAGCTCTGTAACAGTAAAAGATAGATAGTTGATTTGGGCGGCATTTTTCTATAAACAGAATGTGGAATATGCTCTAGTCCTACGGCGATCTTAAAGTGGGACACCCTGTATACTTAATCCTTGTAAACGTAGCCCGGTTGGCTGAGAGCCATGCTTGAGGTGGATTTTTTGCATGGAAGATTTCATACAAAGGTTTCCGATGATGTCAGTGTCTACAATCGTAAAGATCGCTTTTCGATCTGATTGTTTCATTCTTCAGCCATGCGTTTGTCAGCTGCATCACATATTATGAATATACGCGTTTGTTTCACCCGATTTCGGATCAGGATTGAATCGAACGATAAACATATCAAACATGAAACATTCCAATTGAAAATTAATATGAAAGCCATAGTATAAACTTTGTAAGGCACCATCCCATATCAGAGCTAGATTCCCCTGGATCAAAGGCCGGTCAGTCGTTTTGTATGGAAATTGATCCAAGACCAAGTGGAACTTACGCATCTAGTAGTGGGGAATGACGACAAAACGAAATGCCTTTAATTGGCCCAGATCTCTTGGCCATATGAGTGACGAACGCACTGCACTGTATGATTGATAATAAATAAAATTTTACAACAATGAATATCTGCCATCGCCTAATACACAAATCAAGACTATTGTAAGCTAATTTCAAAAAGAATTAAAGACATAATGATAATTTGAAATACTTTTACGCTTCGAATTAAATAGCGATACCAACAAAATCAATCAACAACTTCAGAGAAAGTTGGTAAGTATAGTATGTGCGATTATATATATGTATATCGGTCAAGGGATCACAAAACGATGAAACCCACAAGTTTTCTATCATCTTCGATGGAACAGTTCAATTTTTCTGTACAAGCAGATTAATGACGAAACGATTATATCGGTGTCACTGGTGTCAAAACACGTATGAATCCATTTCAATTTAGGGCTTTTTCAATTTCAACCGTGTGTGTTTCTGTTTTTTTTTTTAATTCAAATGTGTACTTGATTTAATGTAAAGAAGAATACCTGTAACTTAAAGACTGTAAATCAGCCGTAAATGTTTTTCGACCGTCATCCAATTAAAAACGCATTCAGCATGAAGCTCAGTGAAGTTGGAATTATACAGAGCGCACTGCTGCTCAGTCATGCTAATTAATCGTCATAGATTTCAGATTAAAATATTTTTGTGTGCATGCCCAACAAAATTTTTTTCGAAATTTTTTTTCTTTTTTGGAAGTAGGTCCCAAGACGGCTGATTTTATTTGTTTTTTTTTTTTCTGGAAGTACCAAATTAGAGCGGATATTTTAAACGGACACGGTATGTATAATGCACTCACTCCCAATGTCTCAGTGTGAACAAACATACTACTAATTTGTTTGCCTTTTAAATTCGTGATGGGAAGTGGGTTTTTACATGGTGATCATTGCATTTGATAGGTAACAGATAGTACGTCTGTTTAGAATTATGATAACGGTTTTCATGAAAGAGGTCTTCTACATTATATTTGGGCAATTGCATAGAAAATCAGTTGCTGTTGGATGCAATGATCGATTATCGTTTGGCATTAATCCCATATGAAGTTATTAATTGACTTCACATCGAATAAGTCATTTGCTATTGCATTAGCTAGTAATTCGTAATCGCTTTATTGATATTCAAAAATAATTAATGGAACTTTATAACAATAAATAATACAATATAAACAATGAATACAAATGATCATAAAAAATGCCAATGGGGCCGTGGGTAAATGCATTAGAATAACATAACTTGTGCGTAATTTTCTATTTTTAAAGTTTCAACTTGTATGCAATTTTACTCAAGCTGGTCGAGTAGCAAGATATTTGATCCGATACATCAGTATTCGGTTGGCCATCGTGATAATTATGGCAAATTGGTGGAAGAAGCACATTCCCCATTCACTGACCCTGTGCGGTGTAGAGCGTGAGAATAATTCCACGCAAAATCGTCTACATAACAAGCCAGGAAACAGGTCGCCTCCTTTTTAGCTAGTGCCAGTTGCCAGAACTAGCCCAACGTGGGGTTCGAACCCCAAATATGTAATGGACCATTTGGTGGGCATCCGAAGATGCCCGTGGGGACCAGGCCTAAGGTAGCATAAGGACCGTGAAGGTCGGGCCATGCCATCTGGCGAAGAAAAAGGCCGCTCAACGAGCTAAGCAGCGGTCTTTGTTTTCGAGAGTATCAACCGGCATTTTATATGGTCGGCTTTGGGCGGGAGAGGCATTTCTGAGAAATTTGTGGCTATTATTAAGGTAACCTACGATGGCGCGAAAGGTAAGGTGTGGGGGACTCTGAGCTTCGCAGTGGAGTTCGGCATTCCTCATAGTGATTGGCAATTTGTTGCATGCAGCCCTATCCGGACTAGACAGAGGAGTTCAGAAGATTCAAAATTCATTTCAAAATATACATCTTACGAGTAACTACAATATCTGGACTATACTGACGACATATGATGCCTACTCTCGCACAAAATCATGGATCTATGTGGAATAGCGTTAGATCACGAGGGGGAGGCTAGCAAGGTTGGGCTAAAGATCAACACCAACAAGACTAATGTCCCTTGCACACTATAGGAGATTTGGGTGAATCCCGAGATTTAAGCAAATCTACCACCAAATCTCCAAGATTTACCATACATTTATTAATCTAGATTTCGACCGAGATTTAAAATAAATGTTCAAATCTTGTTGAAATATTCTTTTTTCGCTTGAATACATATATGCTTGCTACACTCTACGCGGTATGTTCTCGTGAAAAATGTACATGCATAGCACAATGGTAAACTTAATCCTGGTGGCGGAGGAAGAACCCTTACCCTGGCCACAAACTGTTGAACACGGACAAGGTACAAGTGGAGCGGTTTTTTTTTTCAGATTTGTGTGAAGTGTGTGTGTGCCTTGAGCTATTCGAAGGACACTTGTACCATGTTCGCGTTCGAGTTCGTGTTGGACAGTGTGTGACAACTTTGAGTTAAAAGTTTTCTTCAGATTCGTGTTCATTACCTTCAAATATGCACCATAAAAGCATAGGTTAGGTAAGGTTAAGGGGGGAAACCACATTAGGAGGCTCAAAAAATAAAAACCATTTTTTGATTGCATATGTTGTTAGCTTAACAATCCAAGAATACGCTGCCAAAATTTCAAAGCGAAATTCGCATTCGTTTAGATTTTATGAGCATAGAACCCAGCGCTCATCGGGTATAGTCTACAGATAGGGTGGAGCACTACCCCAGGTAGTCGCTTTATGTACTTACCTAGCCTTGTAGTTGAACCCCTTTGTTGCATCTTGTTTTCAAAAAACGGTACACTGTAAAAAGTAAATTGAAATTTACACCGAAAATTTGAATAATTTTTCTCTTTTTTTTGCGCAAAATTACACTAAACGTTTATATTTAAACAAATTTCGTGTATTGTCGCTAAAAGTTGTAAAATTACACAGATATTTTAAGATTACTCTATTTTTGTGTAATATTCCGATTTTTGTGTAAGAGATTACATCAAAATTGGTGTCAGTTAATGTTATTACTCTATGTTTGTGTAATATTATGTTTTTTGTGTATATTTGCAATTTGGAAGTAGTAATTCTACATCACTTTTGTGTAATATTACGATTTTGGTATAACAAATTACACTAAATGAAATTGTACGTCAGTTGCGTGTTTTCCAAGTCGCGATTTCTCATGAGTGGTTTGTTATCGGTGCAATTAAGACGTGTGTGTGATTCTTAAGTGCGTGTGATTCGAAAGGAATCTTTGGTAAAATATAAAGTAAAGTAAAAAAAAAAAAAAAAAAAAAAAAAAAAAAAACTAAATGTGTAGGAATGAATTGTCCCAAAAATAGATTAAGCCAGCAGTAATTCGAGACTTTTAGCGAATAAATTCGGTTTTGTGGGAAATTTACATATTTCCCGGTGTAAATTTACAATTTTCAGGTCTAAATTTACATAAATCAGGCTGTAAATTTACATGTTTCCTAGTGTAAATTTACATATTTTCGGAAGTAAATTTACGCAGATTTTATGGTAAATATTTACACCGTATTACGTAAAATTACTCTCACTTCTATTATGGTGTAAATTTACCATTATAATAGGAGGAAATAAAGTTTCCTCCTATTATAGGAGTAAAATTTTTTTGAGTGTATAGAGGGTACTAGAAGCATCAACAAAAGCGATTATTTCGGTTATATTCTGTTTTTCAAACGCGTTTTTCTCAAAATGACTTTTTTCACATTTGCGGGAAGTCTAACTCAAAAAGTAATGTACCGATCATTATGAAAATTGAAAGTATGATTCTTTATAAAATTACGAAGAATATGAACATATTTGGGATGATATCATATTTTTAAGGGTCTTTTTGAAATTGTGAAAATTGAAATAATTTTTTCCAATACCTATTATTTTCACCTGCATTGAGGTTCTTATTCTTAGAAAATAAGTTAATATTGTAAAATTTAAACCCTTTTTTGATTTCGAATAAAAATTGGAATCGCTACACGTCCCGCAATTGGAAAACTCTAGTTACGGCCTTCAGCGGAAATCAGTGCATAACTTTGTTATTTTTGGCTTAAATTATTCAAAATATTCAGAAAAGTTGTTCGAAATATGAATAAAATGATGTCAAAATTTGGTTGAATCCTAATTAATTCTTTCCACCCAAAAAAACCTAAAAAAATCTGTGCAAATTAGCTTCCTAATGTGGTTTCCCCCCTTAAAGGGGCAGCTGTACAAAACACAGCACACATAGCCCACTACTGGATCCGTTGTGATACCTCATAGGCACAAACGCCATGTGAGCTTAGTCGTCAAACCACCCGGATCTATCTATAAAAGAATACAGTTGAGCAGCATTTACGTCCTTCAGGTCATCAAGGTCAATAAAGTAGAGGGAGCCTAAAATTTATTTTCTTCTACCGGCCAGGTGCATTGAAAGTGATGTATTGTCTCTTCCTCTTCTGCGTCCCCATAGATAATCATTGTATGTACACTCAGAAATTTTGGACTAAAATTTGCATTTTTGGTCTTCGATATATGACGACACCAAAATTAGTTTAAAATCCAATACTTGCCAAGTTATCAAAAAAGATTTTAGCTCCTGCCGGTATTCAAATTTAGTTCCATGTGGGATTAGATACTTTTTTCATTCTTTTTTTTTCCGGAAAAATTATTAACTTTGTTGTGTTTTTGATTTACCTTTTTGCATATTTCTCCTATTTCATTATTTGTTCAGTTTTCAATCCTCAACTTTTTTCTGCCTGCCCAGGAATTGAACCTGTGATCTCCGTTTTATAGAGTTGCGACCTAGACCACTCGGCCACTTAAGCCCACCATACACCATCCGGAATTCCTGTCCGGAAAAACTGATGAGGCCCGGCCTTCCGGTTTGCCTGAATATATGTATAATACACTATGCACCATCCGGAATTCCTTCCGGAAAAACTGATCAGGCCCGGCCTTGAGGAATTCCGCCGGACAGGCCGCCTCAAGGCGAACTGTCCAGCCGCGTGAATAGAATGAATTTTCACTGCAGTTTATTTCAATAGACGAATGTATCTGAAGCGCGGCTATGGAAAGTGAAATGCCTATTATCCATCTGGCGGCCTCAAGGCGGCCTGTCCGGCCGCGTGTTTCAGATATTAGGTGTATAACTTTGCTTCTGCCGTTTTCTGACAGGCCGTTGTGCCGGAAAGCAGCGGAAGTTATATATATTTGTCTTTTGAAAAAAAAAACTCCAGTGAAAATTCATTCTAGCCACGCGGCCGGACAAGCCGCCTTGAGGCCGCCGGATGGAATTGCTTGAGGAATTCCGGACAGGCCGCCTTGAGGCCACCGGATGGATAATTGGGAATCGATCTTATCGCCATAGAATGAAAGTATCTATCTATTGCATTGAATTGTACGGCATTTTGCTTTCCATAGCCAAGCTTCAGATACATTCCTCTATTGAAAAACAAACTCCAGTGAAAATTCATTCTAGTTACGCGGCCGGACAGGCCGCCTTGAGGTCGCCGGATGGAATTGCTTGAGGAATTCCGGACAGGTCGCGTCAAGGCGAACTGTCCGGCCGCATGAGTAGAATGGATTTTCACTGGAGTTTATTTCAATAGACGAATGTATCTGAAGCTTGGCTATGGAATGTAAAATTCAATCCAATAGATAGATACTTTCATTCTATGATGGTAAGATCGATTTCCAATTATCCATCCGACTCAAGGCGGCCTGCACATGCCATTGACGATCCGGAATTCCTCAAAGCCAGGCCTGATCAGTTTTTCCGGAGAAAAATTCCGGAACGTGTGTGGTGGAGGCCCGGCGGGAACGTTTTTACTTCCGGTCGCCTGAAAGACCAATCCGGCCGCATGAAGGCGGCCTGAAACGACCATACACGATCCGGAATTCCTCAAGGCCGGGTCTGATCAGTTTTTCCCGACAGGGATTCCGGATGGTGTATGTTCGCCTTTAGCATAATATTTTGGTCTTACAGCCAATAGTTATGTTGATGCTAGAGACTAAAAAAAAAGTAAATATTGGAGGTTTACATTCTAATTTCATTTTGACTAGAAATTAATGTGTGAGACTTATTTTTAATGTGGTCGAATTACAAATAATTCCTTTTGTAATAAACGTCAATACAATATATATTTTGTTGTATTTGTTGTTGTTATTTTCCATTATAATTTAAATATGAAACCAAGTTAGTGTGCATTTTAATAAATAATATATTGAGAAAAAAAAAGTACTCTTTTGAAAAGTATCAAATTTAGTGTGTACTGTGTTAAAAATGTGCTATAATTAAAGGCTTGGTTTAAAAATCGCTCCAAAATTTTTGGCTGTGTAGACAGTCCCCGTCGGTATCCTGCTCAGTGACGATGGGTCACATCCACTCCCCTGGCTCATGTCATCTGCGAATGGAGTAGCTTGTGCCTTCTTCCGTCTCTTTTTTGCGTCGCCCTTTTACCTTGACTTGGCAGAAGCCGTAGGCCAGTATCCCATTAATTAAGACAAGGGGAGCCAGAGATTCCTGGTTTAGAATGAAAACCGCCTCACGGAATCCTTCTACGGACTGCTCCATCTTAACTACTCTCCAGTTCTGGGTTGGGATATGCGCATTGCTAGTGCGATTAATATAGAGTATTTCGTTGGTATCTGTACGGTCGGTATCCACGCCTGAGCTCTGGACCGCGAGGGGATCTCGTACTTTGGCCTTCAGCTTCGCCCAGCCCAAACCTCTCCTGCTTTTTTAATGGCATAGATGAATAAGTCCACGGATCTCTGATCTGCGAACTTCATTAATTTAATACGGCCCTGGTACCAACCACCATCCTTGCAGATTGGAGCTGTCCCTGGGTTATCCTCCTTCAATCTTCTGAAGTTAGGGGTGAGTTTGTCATCAACAGCCTTCCATCCTTCCAACGTGAGACCACCATCCACATCTTTCCAATCGACCACTGCCAGCTCTGTCCTGCCCTGCAGTATAAGCATACAAAACATCATATCTTCTTAGAATATTAAAAAAAAATTTGTGAAAATAACTGCCAAAATGTTTCAAAGAATATAATTATTTTGATTAAAAACTGGGTTTCTATGTTTTTTTTTTGTGGAAACACTGGAACTAGTATTCAGCATCCCCAAACCTTTAATTACAAAAACTAATCTCTCCTTCAGAAGTATTCATCTAAAAAATCCCAAATTCATTGACTATACTGGCCATATCAGCATCGGATTAAATATATGTATACGCTCAGTATATTTTTTAGTGTATTCGAAAGAAACCCCACATAACCTGTGCGACCTTAGTGATAACGTACTTTACTTGATTACCACGATTCCTCTCCTCTACACACAAACGCTAATCGCAGCGAATTTTGGCGGTGTGTAAAACGCTTTAAACGCGATTCAAATCTCATGGCGAGTGATTAGTGCACGTTATCGCGACATGAGGTTCCCAATTTTTCGACATGACCATATTTGCATCTTGATCAGATGACCTACTTTTCCATGATTTATTCTACCCTGTTGGGAGTTTTGATTTTATTAAATCTCCTCTACCATTGGATATGTTCAGTAATTGGTATTAATTAAATAAGTATGTAATTATAATAAAATTAAACAATATTTTTATTATGTTATTTTCATTAAACTATCATGGGATTGGAAAATCGTCAAAATAGTACAATATTGATTTTATTTTAAACACTCAGTTGTGCACACAGTACCAAAGACGGTTAATATTTATCCATGTGTCTCCTATATATCTCTAGCAATTAGTATAATTAGCATTAAGAAACTCGTTCGAAAGATTCATATTATTGATCTGCATGGTCATCTGTAATTCCCAATATCTTTTTCATGCTAAAGCTGGGTCAAATATTAACTTAACTTATTGTCTTTTCATGTAAAATTAAAATGAGTAAATTCCTTCAAGATAGGACTATCAACAAAACGAAATGAGGGTGTCAAAATAACGATAAATTGTAACTGGTCTCTTGAATTTTCATAAATCGTCAATTTGCTAGTAGATAGAAATTTCGATAGTCAATATTATCGGCGGATTTCTCCGTTGATGTGATCACCGCGATCAACTGTTATCGCTAATTGCTTCCCATTAGACAAGCTTATTAATTGAAATAAGTATTTGGGTGGTCACGCTTTAATGAGAGAGTGATAAGAACTAATTTATTGAATTTTAAATGCATTCTTCTTAATTTGTGTTATGTTGGATATGCTCCATTTTACAAGCATGGAGAATGGCTGGAGGTTTGATTTTTTTTATTATACGTGAAATTGATAAATTATAACTGAAACATGTTTCTGTCGGGCCTTGCTATATAATGTACGATATACGAGTATACACAGTATGCTTCGTTTTCGTAGAATCTGAGGTGTACTTTATTTGGATTTGCATTTATAGCCTGTCAGGTTGAAATTAATAAATATGCTAGACAGAAAATATATATATATATCTGGAGTTTATAAAATTCTAGCTATAATATCTGAAAGAAAATAATGTTATGTTTGAATCAAACTAGGAGGAGAATCTTACGCCTAGTACGCACTGCGATTCTTTGAATAGATTCTTTTGCATGTCGCCAGAATCTCGCATGCCTCGACTCATTGTACGTAATTTTAAATTTTATTAGTCGAGGCAGGCGAGATTCTGGCGAAACTCAAAATAGTCTTTTCGAGAGTCCCAATGTATACTAGGCGTTAAGCAAACTTCGCAATGGAAAAATTTTCTTCAAATTTTTGAACAAAAATTTTAAGATCGATGTTTGTGCGAAAATATTAACCGCAAACCTATATTCTGGTGCAGTGTTTATCCACACAGAGTGCACAAACACGAAATCATAAAATTGTTGTTCAAAAAGTAGAAGAAAATGTTTCCGGCGTGTGGGGCATACCACGTCAACTGTTCCATGTGGGCCAGTTGATGTTTCGTTGGCATAAACTGGTTTGCCAGCGTGCACCTCCTGCACATTCATGGCCACGAACGTTGTCGTCGACGGGATTCGAACCCGAAGCGCCGGTAGTCAAACATGAGACTGATGCCTCAACACACTGCGCTACCGGTCGCCCCAATCTTATTTTAATAAAGGACTCTAAAGCTCCTGCAGATGCGGGCGGACGTTGCAGGCGGCAAAAGTGAATTTGGATATTATTGTGGATATTCGACTTCTGCAGAAGTATCTAGTGCATTTTGAATAGTGATTTATAGTGATAGTGAATTTTCACGAATCGTGCGAATTCGACATAGTCATGGCATTTGTAGCCATTTGTGAAAAGAAGCATTTCTCCCCGTTGTCCGCCCGATGCTCGGACTTTTTCACGATGCATCATATTATAAAATATTCATACATGTTTATCATTCGAATTACAAGTATTCGATTATCGATGATCTCCGATTATCTATTTCCCCAGTGGTGACACTGAGGCCCGTTTTCTCAATGTCCGGTTAAACTGCCAGTTAGCAACCCGGGACACTAAATTTAACCTTAGCGCATGCAACGCTCAAAATATGATAATGCAGTCCACAGCGCAGCTAATGCAGTAGAAAGTCAGCTGATTTTCTTGGCGGAATTCTGTCACCTGGTCAATTCTAGTGCCACCTCTCAGCATTATTCTGCGGCCGAGTTGGTTTCAGATCCGTTTCCTTCGAATGAATCTCCAGAACCCTGTTCCTTGTGACCAGTTTAATTGACTCATTTGAATGCGCGAACGTAAACAGTTCTAGCTGTCAAAATCTCAACAGTACGTATCAGCTGTTTGAAATTATTGTCCGATAAATTCTTAACCGGAAGGTGAGGGCCGGTTAGCGTTTATCTACAGGATAAGATTTAACCAAACATTGAGAAAACGGCCCCAAGTCTCGTAACACCTTGTGGGTTGTAGATGTAAGTGCAAAGCTCTGCAATATTCACGTTTTGTAACGCTATTATACCGCGTCATGTCTTTCGTTGTCAAATTCAAGTGCGCGTTTGAGAAAAAAAGTAAAACTTTAGTTTAGCGGCTTTTGCGAAAAATGACAAAAAAAAATTGTTTCTTGAAAATTGGTTTATTGGGCCATTAAACTCACAAAGTCGGTTGGAGTTTTGACTTTATAACGGGATCTTTGGGAAAACGCCAAATCGTAGTTTTTTACACTTTTCCCTTGAAAATTGAAATTAACAAATAACTCGGGGGAGCCTTGGATTTCTAACAGGATCGCTGAAAAAAAACAGTTATTTTGTGAAAATCGTGAGTTTTTTCATGTTTTTCTGAAAAGTAGATTTATTGGGGCTTGAAAATTACAAATAAGTTGAGGGAGCCTTGACTTAACAGCACGATCGTAAAAAAAGATAAAAAACCGTTATTCCTTAACTATAATGCTATTTGTGCTTTTTCCTTGGGATATGGTTCAATGGGACATGAAACAAGTAAGTCGGAGAGACAGAGACCGCGTTTCGAGTAGCAAAAAAATGCGCGGTGCATTACCGAGCTAAGCTAAAGACGCATACTAAGTTGGTGTGCAGAATGAAACCAAGTGTCACAAAAAATTCCAATTTTCACTGAAATTCACTTGTACATTGCAAGAACATTGAATACTTCAAATTAATATGTTTTTAACTGATTTTTGAAGAAAAAATCAGTTATTCGATCCGCCTTCAATAACGAGTTTCGACCCCGGAGCTGGTTTCCTTTACGTTTCACGACCTCAGAAATCGAATGGCATCATTCGATTTTTTTAGTGTCCTTTATATATATATATCCACAAAATGTTGTGAACACGATAACAGTCGAACGGAAGTCGTAAGCGAGGTGAAACTTTTTCAGTTGATAGATGTCAGTGGGGAGCCGGCTGCTATTGAAATCCAGCACTATCGATAAAGCGGTTAAAAAACTACAGCTATGTAACGGCAAAAGTATCTGAGCCTAATAACTTCATAACGGAAGAGGGTACTTAGACCAAACTTGCCCAGTAAGTAGGCGTTGATAAGGACTAGCCTATTATTGAGTTTCAGCAAAAATCCAAAAAGCGGCTAAAAAGTTACAGCTACATAACGGCATAATTTTATAATCAAAATAACTACATATAACGGAAGAAGCTAGCTCGGCGAAACCTATCCAGTTAAGGAGGACTCGGCTCCTATATATTTTCAGAAAAATGCATCAAACGGTTGAAAAGTTACAGCCATATAACGGCAAATTTTTTTACGCGAAATAACTCTATAACGCAAGAAGCTAGTTGAGGGAAACTTTTCTAATTTGTGGGCAATCGTTAAGACTGGGTTTCTATTCAATTTCAGCAACATCAATGAGTCAGTTCCAGAACTACAGCTATATAACCGCAAAATTTTGAGACCACAATTAATTTATAACGGAAAAAGCTAGTTGAGCGAAACTTGTCTAATTGATAAAAATTAGTGAGGAATAACTTCCAGTGCAGTTTCAGGAAAATCCACAGTACAGTCGAAAGGTTACAGTAATACAACAGTAAAAAGTAATAAGCAAAGATTTACCTACACGAAAGGCATTTAGTTGATGAAACTTAAAATGAAACTGGAGATAAATTCATTTATGTATTTTAGTTAAATCAATCGAACCGTTAAAAAGTTTCATAATTTGAACATATCGCCGCAAATATCGAAATACAAAATTCTGCAGCTGGACCTGGTACTAAAAGCTGCAGTTAAGTATCCCACCCATATTTTAATTTTACATAAACGCATAAATGATCCCGAATTAGCCCATATCAAAAATCAGTTCCGTTGGCTTTACTGCGCCAGGTGTCTTTTTTTTTAAACATCCGAAGTTATTTACACAAAAATATACGACTATGAAGATAGGAGTCTGTGAGACTCCACGTCCATAGTTATGTTCAATTTCTTTACGTTCATACTTAATGGCTCAAAAAAGCGTAGGAACAAGTCCATCGCTTTGTTTCAATCCTGTTCGTGTTTCTAAGAGGTCAGTCAGGTGGTTTTGGATCCTGATCTGCGAGACGGAATAGGTCATCGCTATTTTTCTTTATGTTGTACTAGTATGAGTATGGCCAGAAAAAATATAAACTATATTTTTTGACGTGACAACGTCTTTAAGGAGTATGTCGAAAAAGCTCGGGACGGAAGTAGAAATGCTTTAAAATCTGTTTGGAGACCTCAGCGCCCATGTGATAAATTTTCCTTTGAAAGCTTATTGTATATTCTAACCAAGCTTTATTCTAAACCCCATCCAGTAAATGTTGTCAAAGATAAACTGGGTTGCCGCTACAGTACCCGACGGGAGGAGCGTGCGTTCTCTGTTTGTATTACGAAGGTAAAAGCTATTTAAATGCGTGGCTCGCAAAGCGACCGGAGCCCACACAAGATGTTTTTGATTTACAATATACTCTTGTATGTGTCTGGAAAATTTATTGTGAAAAATTATAGTACGGAAGAGTTTCTGCAACGGCGGCAACCCATTTGTGATCTCATAACCATTTGTCAGTTTGCTACAAACCGTATCGATAAAGGCGCAACAATCGTCAACTATTCAGCAGCCGCCTAGTTCCGCTTGGATGACGGCGCGGCGTAGCGATCGATAACTACTAAGTAGCTGCAGAGAACTTTTTTAATTGTCCTTTGCACTACGATAAAAGAAAACAGGATATAATGTAAGCAAAAATTTTGGAAACCATTTTATTCATGTGGTTGTGCACACCAACACTATCTCATTTTCAATGGGCTCATTCACCAAACATTGAGCAACAACGTGGCAACTACTGCCGCTCCGGAGCATACGTTCTGCAAAGACTACCTAGCTTTGTTTTTGATTTGAGTTCGGACCTCGACTAAGGGCTGCGTCCAGACGAGGAAGCATTCCCACTACTCACTAATTTTGACATTAAGTGTACCATCGTTATTGGGGCGAGAAGGGGTCACCGTAGGTAAAAACCGGACTAAAATTTTCAACTTTTGACCGACTAGTTGAACAAGACTCAGAAGGCAGTGGGAATGAGTCGTGGAAATGAGTCCTCGTTTGGACGCGGCCAAACTGTCAGCAGCAGTTCGATTCTTTGTACCGCTCGCCGCGCCGGTCGTTGTAAGCTTTAGCCAAGCCCCCATCCAATAAATGTAGCTATTACCACCGCATCATTGACAGGAAGCGCTGCAATCGTGTTAATTAACAGCCGCTGATTTCCGTTGGGATGACGGCGCAGGCGCAAGATCAAGAATTAACAGCCGTCGATTTCCGTTGAGATGGCGACGCAGGCGCAGGATCAATCACTAACAGCCACTGATTTCCGTTGGGATGACGGCGCAGGCGCAGGATCTATAACTCATGCCGGAATTTCAATGCCGGCATCAGCAGCAGCAGCGGCATCGCCTGTGTCTAGGCTAATTAGAATGCACGCATTTGCCGAGTTAGGCCCGAACCAGATTGAACGCAGAAAGCAGCAGCAGCGTCAGCGAACAATAACAACAACATACAGATCTGATTTCGCCGCTGTCGCTCTGACAGCATGAAATCAGATCAGCAGATCTGCATGTTGTTGTTATTGTTCGCTGCCTTGCTGCTGCTTTCTGCGTTCAATCTGGTTCGGGCCTTACATTGGAGCAGCGGCAGTAGCATCGCCAGCGCTGGTTTTTAGGCAAATTTCTAAAATGCTGCTTTAGTGGTAGGATCTATCGGCATGCTGGAGAAACTTTTGAAATGTCAGAAAGAAAAAAAGAGATTTTAAGCATTAAGGTGTCGAACGCAACATTGACATCAAGAGCAATTCCGACTTTATATCATCTATGAAGCGGAATTTTAATCTCAACTGCGTCTCCGACACCTCAACAACATTGGGAAATACTTGTCTGGATACAACATTAACCAGATATATTACTGTTGAAATATTACGATTCGTATCGTATTTTTCATATCATCGGCCAATACTGAATCGCTTGTACACTCCAGCGAGTTAAAATTGGAATTACCCTAATAAAAAATAATACAAAGTAAAAAAAAATTGTTTAATTTAAATTGCATCGATTCAATGACGTTATTACGCAAATACTATTTTTACTACAGTAGAAAATTATTCAGTTGTCTCTTCGACATTCCTTAAAATTTTTTTCATGTGAAAGTATTTTTATTGTGTTACTTATAAAATTGGTTTTCTTGTTGAAGCTTGATAAAGCATAATATAAAAAATATCTATATTTCATTATAATGTCGACCCAATTTTCATTTGTCTAATTTCAAACAAATAATTTTCTCTCTTCACTCATATCGCCTACATATTTTATCTTGGGAAAACTACTATATAGGTCATTACGATATAGATTGTAAACATGACAAAAAATCAGTTAAAAACAATTAGAAACAAAACATATTCGAAATCTGTCCATTCCAGATATAAAATAGAGACATTAAAGATAAAGTACATGTCACTTGAACAAGTTTCAGTTGAAACATTTGTAATATAAAATACATAAAATATATACAAAACAAACACGAAAAAATAGCGTGGGCGCAACACTACTATCGTTCGCCACCAATGACGATCACTTCAAAAAATAATTGGAAGTAGTGTGTTCACTCTTAACATGCATCTTGGCGGTTTGATCAATATTTCTGTCAAAACGAATTAATCTATGGATTTTACGAGTTAGGCCATGATAGAGGTTTAAGAATATAGTGTGAAAGTGGTAATTTAATAGACAGGTAGATGCATCTTTACGACTTTTCTGTGAGTCAAGGTGAAACTGAATAAGTTGTATCATATAATTTCATATCGCTAAACGGAAATTATATACGTATTCGTACATACTTCATTTCATCATCATCATCGTGGTGCGACAGCCCGACGTGTCGGGCCTTGACCGCCTGGACATACTTCAGTTGATTGCTATTACCTAGTCTAGCCATAAATATTGTTACAAGGTTTGGCAACCCTGCAGAAAGGAACCGTTATATTGCATTTCTTAAAAATTGAGCTAATCGCTATAGTACGCTTGTGCTTGATGCATTTGTCATCATTTGAGTTTAATTTTTAGTGTAGTGAACATGGATTGGGGTGACAAAGAAAATAGAATTGCTGAATGATATGTCTGGAGTAAGTGACCGTGAAAGAAGTGGCCGTCCGCGAACTACTCGAACACCTCAAGCGGTTAAAGCCGTGCGCGAGAGAATTCGCCGTAATCCTCTTCGGAAACAAAAAATTTTATCGCGTGAGATGAAAACACCCCAAAGAACAATTTCACGTATCATCAAAAGTGACTTGGGGTTGGGTGCTTATCGTAGATCTACCGGGCATTTACTAACAGATTCGTTAAAATAGAGTGGAAAAATCAAAACGATTACTTTGCCGGTACGCAAACCAAGAACACCGTAAAATTTTGTTTACGGACGAAAAAATTTTTACTGTCGAAGAAACATTTAATAAACAAAACGATAGGGTTTATGCTCGCAGTGCCAAAGAAGCTTCTCAAGTTGCCCAAAAGGTTCAAAGAGGTCATCATCCAGCCTCAGTAATGGTTTGGTGGGGTGTTAGCTACAACGGGGTGACAAAGTTGCATTTTTGTGAGAAGGGCGTCAAAACGTCTGCCAAAATTTATCAAGAAAGTTTCCTTGAAAGTGTAGTGACACCTCTCAACACGTCATTATTCAAAAATCAGCCTTGGAGTTTCCAGCAAGATTCTGCACCAGGTCATAAGGCGAAGTCAACCCAAAAATGGCTTGAAGAAAATGTTCCAGATTTTATTAAAGCTGAAGATTGGCCTTCCTCTAGCCCAGACCTGAATCCGCTGGATCACGAATTATGGTCTGTCTTAGAGCAAATGACGTGCTCTAAAAGACATTTTAATATCGAATCCTTAAAGAAGTCTCTTACACATGCAGTCGCCAACTTTCCGATTGAAGTCGTGCGTGCTTCCATAGATAAGTGGCCAGCTCGATTAAAGGCTTGTGTAAAGGCAAAAGGCAATCACTTCGAATAACTTGTTGCAATTTCCGTTGTTGACAATGCATTTAATAAATAAACAATGATTTCTTAACATATAACACCTCTTTTATTGAACAGTACTTCAAAAAGTTTGTAACAGTATTTATGGCTAGACTAGGTATAACGACTACACTCGTACTTCCATCCGCACTTTAAGTTTGTTTAAAATGAAACGAGATTTCGCGAACTAACCATTTTTATCAAATGTACTATATTTTTTATGGTCATTCGTTTTTTCCCCGGGGTTACCTACACAGTAAAGAATATTCGGCTCTTTTTAACACCAGTTGCTAGATAATGCACTTTTTCTATCCACTCGGTGAATTAATACTCCTGGAATACACCACACGATAATGTTTTAAAAATCATATCTTTAAATTATAAAAGAAAATGTGGTTACAAAAATACATAACCAAAAGTAAAAATTGTTTATTACTCTAAGAGTCTAAGGGGTGGTGTAAATATTTATATCATATTAGCTCTATTCTGCTTCCGAGACATGCATCTTCATATCAAGGAATCAGTAGCTTAATGCTTTGATGCGTCAGTCCGATGTTTTCTTTCATCTAATAATGGGTTCTAATCTTGCCGTGATAATCATTGATATCCAAGTTTTTTGCTAATTGAATAAAAATATCCACTGATTCACCGTATGGATAATTTGTTTTAACCGTTTTGATGGATAATTTTTCATCCATTCAGGATATTTTGAAATTTACGTTATGCTTCGTCTAGACGTGAGCGCTGAGCCAAGCACCGAATATTGCGAAATTTAATTGAAAAGCACCAACAACAAGAAGACACATTTTCTGCTCTTACATGACAAACATGAATTCATGGGCATTCGTGACCATTTGAGTCGTTTCCATCTCTTGTGAAAATTTTGCAATATTCGGTGCCTGGCTCAGCGTTCACGTCTAAATGACGCATAAATATATAAAAATAATATCCGCATAGAAAATATTTTATTTACACCGGAAAAAACCGTCGTAATGGCACATCGAATCGGTTAATTTTCGTTAGGTTATTTTTTACAAGAAGAAGGGCCGATGTGGTGCAGTGACTCCACCACCTTGGCCCTTCTTAGAGCTCAAACAGACAGAATGCGTTATAACGCGACGTTCATGGAACGCCCCTCAACGCGGCGTTCGGCGATATTGGCTACGTCACACACGCAGCGTTATCTGGGCGGGCAATCGATCCAGTACTGTGGTTGAGTTTGTACAGCAATCATGAGTAGTTCTGATGAGGAGAACGCCGGTAACGCGCGTTACTTTTGTAATTTTGTACAACCCGAAAAGTTAACGTCGCGTTCCGAAAGGTAACGCTGAGTGCTAACGCCACGTGTGTGGCAGGGATGATGCAATGCAGTGCAATACAACCGTACCGCCGTAACGGGACGGTACAGGAACGGCGAACGTCGCGTTATAACGCGTTCTGTGTGTCTGAACCTTTATTGCCGTGTGAATTAGATTCTTATGCACGCAACATCAGATATCGTTTGTTTGAGGGGCCCACACACACGAGTAAATGCAATATACATGCGGCTTTACGTTGCATTACATAAAGTGTATAAGGTGCACACTGCACATATACCACATGTCATCATATCATCACATATCTTGTCAGGCTATAGTGAGTGGTTGGTGTGTTGGATTTGAGCAAGCAGAGGGTATCAGGCTCAAGTCCAAGTAGTAATTACTACTGCTACTAATTGCCTTGACCCCTCCAGGGGCATGGGCACGTCAAAATCTCTAGCATTTCTATGCATTGTTGACGTTTCAATAGCATATCTACTTTTCGGAAGTGCAGTTGCTAGCATACACCTCCTATCCGCGCCGTCTTTATACTGACAAGCTCGGAGCACTGTGAGAGTCCTATTAGTACTCACACGCAGTTTTTGATCGCACCGAGATTTGATCTCCGAGCTCCAGATTATTATCGTAGAGCGGTGACCGAACGACCACGGCCACCGAGCGCGACTGTAGTAGTAATTATCAATCTTTTTTTTTAATTAAATCTTTAAATTTTGACGCATTCGGTAATCGTGAAGTCTTCGTCGCCACTCGTTCAATTGTTCATATCATCGGCGCATTAATAAAATAAAAAAAAACTGCCTGTGGGTACTATTAGAACTCTTGCAGCATTCCAAGCTTGTCAGAAAAAACCTTCATCTTTTTAAACTACATCTTATATATCACAGAAAATTATGGCGTATGTACGCTTTAACAACCCATATTCGTTTTAACTCATTGGTTGAGTAAGGGTGTAATCTGTGGAGAATACCCTGCTATGGCGGGTTCAAGTTCCGCCACGAGCAAAATGTTTTCTTTTCTGTCATAGGGTGAGCAATTTGCTTAATATACAAGGTGGCGCAAAAGTAATTTGGCTGTAATATTTTTGGCAGTCAAGTGGCCGCCGCCAGAATTGATGACCATACGGGCCACTTTTAAGGCATTTTTCATCACTTTTGCCAGAACTTCCAGCGATAGGTTCTCATATTCTTGACGGATATTCTCTCTGCGGAGCATCATGAGTCTGGGGCTTGTTGACGTAAACTCGCGACTTCAAAAAACCCCACAAAAAGAAGTGTGGGGCGGTAAAATGGAGTGGTCGCCAAAACGAGAGATTAGGCGACCCAGAAATGCATCCTTAAGAATTTCGGTCGTAACTCGTGCAGTATGCGCCGTTGCCTCGTCCTGTTGGAAACACATATCCTCCAGTCCCAATTCATCCAATTGAGGAAGGAAAAAGTCGTTGATCATGGCATTCGGTTAGTTTGCCGAAGGCATGATACCCTTCACGCGAAGCGTATCATACCTTCGCTTTGATTTATGGTGCATTTGCCACTTTGAAATTAGTGGTAACACTTGTTTCGATTTCACTGTTTCTATGAGAGGTAGTGGGTCGATTTCACCCAAATTCAGGAATGTCATTTGTCGGTGAATATGATTGAATAGTATGAAATTTGGTTAAAATGTTTTTAGAAATAAAAAAATTTTTCTAACAAAAACTTGCTTTTGGAACGGTCGTTCCTATGACAGCTATAGGATAGAGTAGTCCGATTTCAACCAAATTCAAAAATGTGATTTAATTAATATTCATAATATTAAATAGTGTAAAATTTGAGAAAGCTATCGTTAGTAATAAAAAAGATTCTCTCACAAAGACGGACTTTTGGACCGGTCGTTCCCATGGCAGCCATATGACGTAGTAGTCCGATTCCATTGGTTCCGACATATTTATAGCGTGCAATAGAAAGAAGGGTATGTTCAGCTCGATAGCACCAAAACGGTAGGATAATTACTTTTGCACCACCCAATATAACTATGACGCCAGTCCACTTAACACCGCGCACCGCACCGAGACCAAGCTCTCATATCTGCAGCGTCCCAGATCAGTGGTGTTACTTATGTCTGCAATCAGATGAAGACGATCTCTGACCGAGTAGGAATCGAGCCCTGCACCGCCACAAATAGAAAATTGACATACTGGCCTTCGTACGAGTGGTGGAAGGTGAATCAAGTTAAATTCAATGTACAGAGTGAGCAAAAAAGCACGACGGAGTTTGAACTAATCATATGGAGCTAACGAATATTCAAGTCTTTTAGGTCATAACGCGTCAACTACTCCCATGTGGATTAGTTGTCGTCCCGTCCACGACGATGTTCGTGGCCAGAGATGTTTATGTGGTTGTCTTCCCCCTGTGATGCGGGGCCTAATAATAAGCCACAGCTTGTCCCGACTTGTCGCAGCTAAATGGAGGAGCAGGAGGTGCTTGCTGGCAACTGCATTCTATGAAACTAGTTTATGCCAACGAAACGTCAACTGGGCCACATTAAATAGTTGGAGCGCTATGCCCCAGAAGGGGTTAGAGCAATTGAGTAACTATGGCCTGGAATCCATCTCCAATAGGAAGCGGAAGCCCACTACATCGAGGTATGTAGCTAAAGCAGATTCTGTAGATCGAATTGCCGATTTTCTAACAGTATAAATGGTAATGTCTTTAGCAGATAAGGCATTACGCCCACCAAGTCCAGAGCTTCAGAGTTAGTCGCGACCTCAGCCTATAAACTAGGTGGTTGAAAGATATATTTATTCTCATTTTAGAGTATATGCCAGTTCCTGCTCATTCGTCAAGTCTGAGAGCCGTCAGTGAAGATACTGTAACGTCTTCTTCCAGAAACATGTTTGCACCCAGTCAATAGTAGACTAGTAAAGCTCTTATCAGACGAGTACGTACACGAATACAATCCATATTTTCTGAAAATCTAGGCTGTTGAAAGACCTGCTGTTGTTGCGGTTCGCTGACCTGTTTCATAAGCTCGAATGACCTCATTTAGAACTTCAGTAATGTCGAAAAAAACTAGCACAACAGTCTAATTTTGGACCGAAGTCTCGAGATGAGTTAACATCATCTCATTTACTAGATCGTGACGGTGTATTTTGTGCAGAGGTGGTGATCAGCAATATGCTTAACCGAGTTATTTACCCCTATTTGGGTACTCATTTAACAGCTCAGTAGGCTCATAGTCCGACAAGTAAATCCCCTTTTTTTTATCGAATACTACCGCATTCAGTAGGAATCGAACCGGGGCCAAGTGCATAGAAGGCTAACCGTTACGCCATCTGAACTATATTATACAATAATGTCTAACGGTTGCGCCAAGTTCTCCGGAGCGCCATCGTACTCGGTTCTGGGTAATGGGACGTATCTGTTCCCACGACTTACACATCAATGCACAATCATCGACCAATGATGGGTGCAATGAGTTTCTAGAACGGCTTGGTCGGCCTTCATTGGGAATGGGGTCCAATTTCATGGCATGTCCAGTAATGATCTATTCACTGCCATTTTCGCCTGCGTATCACTTCACGGATTGGCATCTGACTCGTACGTCGGCACGTCTTCTACGACATGCCGAGGCGAGAAAAGCCGTATCATTATTACACAATGGGGAGTAAATAGTATAATACATTCGTGTTAAATGTTGTTTATCAATTTAGAATTGTAATTATTAAGTATGTACATTAAATAATTAAAAATATCATGTCCCTTTTTCTTTTTTCTTTCCAGGTAAGCATCTTTAAAATTATGTTTTGACTGGTTCGCATTACCCCAAGGAGTTGTGAGTGAGGAGTATTTGTTTTATAGTATAATGTTTATACGACCGGTAGCGCAGTGTGTTGTTTGACTACCAGCGTTTCGGGTTCGAATCCCGTCCATGACGACGTTCGTGGCCATAGATGTGCAGGAGGTGTATGCTGGCAACTGCATTCTCCGAAACCAGTTTATGCCAACGAAACGTCAACTGGGCCACATGAAACAGTTGATGCGCTATGCCCCACAAGGAGTTAGGGCAATTGAGTAGTATAAAGTTTATTCGTCAAGTCGAATCGACATCAACTCACGGGGGAACAGCATTTTGTTTATTTCGATTTGATATTCATTTCTAGCTAATTTTTGGTCGTAGAATCCGGAAATGCTAACCGTTTTTCTCCTATACGTCCAGTTTTTGAGATACAGGGGGCTCAAATTTTGGCCCCCATACAAACCTTCCCTTCATTGAAATCAAAACAAACGAAACTCGTTACAATTTTTTTATTTATAAATTTTGATTTTACATCTTAACAATATTACCTAAGAACTAAAAAAAAATTATGGCAAAAATTTTCGTTTGTAGCTTTTCCTGGAGTGTTTAATTTCAGGACAGTCCCGTTTTATGCTCCAACAATAGTCCGCCATCATATTCGCATCCCATCTGCCTTGATATCGAGTTTCCATGATTTTTAAATCTTGATGAAATCGCTCTCCCTGCTCATCACTCACAGCTCCAAGATTTTCCGGAAATTCATCTGTTGTTTTAGTACAACAAAAGTAACAATAACTTGTGTGGTTTGAGGGCTCTCGCCATATCATTGGCACACCAAATGGCAACTGAAGTCGTTCTGCTTTCGTCCAGGACCTCAAATGTGTGACACAGCACCTGCACACTTTATGAGGGACCCACCATTTATCCTGATTGCAAATTGGAGTTTTGAAGTAGGCAAGATATGCCTGGTGAACAAAGGGGCCTATTTTTATCCTCTGACTTAGAAATGTTTAACTGCCACATATATAGCAAAATGAGTCCGGAGCGTTGAGACACTTTCGACGAGGGATAGTAGAGGCTTCCATTACACAAGTTAAGAGCACAATAATATAGTAATATACTGGAACAGAGGCTTTTAAATACATTTTTTTACATAAAAGAGCGTTAAAAATGGCCGAAGAATTTCACAACTTTTAACAAACAATCCAGGTAGCGAGAAATTACTTTTTTTTATTGCTTTTAATTTTATTGTATACAGGTACTAGAAGGTCCTGCTCAAGGATGCAGCCCCGTAGCTTTTAAAAAAAGTTGTTTTTAAGGGGGCCTTTTGTAATTTTCCGTAAAATTAAAAAACAAGCGATATCTCGAAAACCTGACGTATAGGGGAAAAACGGACTGCATTTTTGGAATCAGCGAGGCCGTTTTACTATAAATTAGGTGCAAAATTCAAAAAAACAGAAAAAAGTGTCAAAATTGTTCTCCCGTGATCAACTTAATGTTAATAAATTTTGGATCTATAACGACGAATCAGATCGTAATAATTAATCAGGATTGACAAGCATTATTGAAAAAATTCAGTACTTAGGGAGCCAGCACCGTTTTGGTAACGATTGATCGATTCTTTGTAATTCAGGAATAAGAGAATAGCCGGCCATACACACACGCTCTATCATCTGGAAACGTACGCCAATTCGATCGCCGCATTTTTTTCCGAATGATTCGCCGCGTTCGCAATCCCCTGCAAAATCGCGTCACCTGGGTCGCCGCATTTTTTGCGAATGATTCGCGGCGTTTACAATCCCCTCGAAAATCGCGGCACCTGGGTCGCCGAATGATTCACCGCGTTTGAACGAGTAGTGAAATTTAAGTAATTTTGTGCGACCAGACGGTTCGTGGCGTTTTCGGTTTGCAGATGATAGAGCAACAACAATTTGTATTGAGACGGTGTCTAGTTGGGTGCGTTGTGATTTTGCAGGTGATTCGCCGCGACCGAATTTTTAGGGGTTACTCTATAGTGGTGGTAGTAGTAGGTTGCATCATAAAATATGAGAAGGATGGGTTCACGCAGATATTTTGGTCCTGCTGCAGGTGTGCGGCAGGATAAAAGGATTTGTTTAGCGATGAGGAGAGATATATAGGCAAGATGGGTGTTGTATGATTAGGGTGTTGAGACGAATGCGTTACACTGCCGCTGAAGGCATTTTGAGTCCTTTGGTAACGAAAAAAGACATGCTTTGCAAGGAAAGCCCGATCAGACGAGTATTTCCCCATGAAAACAGGGTGGCCATTCAGGGGTGGGCAAAAAAAAAGTGCTGGATGCAGATATGCTAGCACGAAACGGCTGCAGGTACATGTACAAAGAATGAAACGGGCAACCTAGGGCTACATGCGGGGGCTCGCAACGCCCTATTTACCCATGAAAACAGGGTGGTCATTCTGGGGTGGGCAACCCAAAATTTTATTTTTATTTTTTCACATCAGATTCGGAATCAGCGACCCAAAATTACCCTGTAGTTCGAGCCAGCCCGATCGGACGAGTATTTCCCCATGAAAACAGGATGGTCAGGGTGCATAGCCAGAAAAAAAAATGCTGGATGCAGATTGGCTAGCACGAAACGGCCACCCTGTTTTCATGGGGAAATACTCGTCTGATCGGGCTTTCCTTGCAAAGCATGTCTTTTTTTCTCAAAATGCCTTCAGCGGCAGTGTAACGCATTCGTCTCAACACCCTAATCATACAACACCCATCTTGCCTATATATCTCTCCTCATCGCTAAACAAATCCTTTTATCCTGCCGCATACCTGCAGCAGGACCAAAATATCTGCGTGGACCCATCCTTCTCATATTTTATGATGCAACCTACTACTACCACCACTATAGAGTAACCCATAAAAATTCGGTCGCGGCGAATCACCTGCAAAATCACAACGCACCCAACTAGACACCGTCTCAATACAAATTGTTGTTGCTCTATCATCTGCAAACCGAAAACGCCACGAACCGTCTGGTCGCACAAAATTACTTAAATTTCAGTACTCGTTCAAACGCGGCGAATCATTCGGCGACCCAGGTGCCGCGATTTTCGAGGGGATTGTAAACGCCGCGAATCATTCGCAAAAAAATGCGGCGACCCAGGTGACGCGATTTTGCAGGGGATTGCGAACGCGGCGAATCATTCGGAAAAAAATGCGGCGATCGAATTGGCGTACGTTTGCAGATGATAGAGCGTGTGTGTATGGCCGGCTAATATGAGAAGTCTGACAAGTCACCGGTGGAGGGTTTTTATTAATATTAAAAAAAAGGTTTCCTTTGGTTTTTTCTCGTGATTATCCGAATTATTTTGCAACATTTTCCACAAATGTATTTCATTTAACGGCTGAGTGGGATTATTCATTGCGATACGTGAATCCATGTTGCCGATAACTAGTGCCATCAATATGTCGCTAGGTGGCTAGGCTAGGCTAGGCTCAGTGATCGGAAAGCAAACGTGCTGGACTAATTCATTTCAGATTTACATGCTCTTTTCTTCTAGTTAATAATCGAGTAAAGAACTTTAAGCGTAAAATTCATATATCATACTGAGCCTGCAATTCGAAAATTTGATGGCCAATCGCTATTACCTATCACTGTTTCGCGTCATTTCTTTTACTCTACAATTAGGCATTTATTGAATTCACTAACTGAATTGAAACCTGTTGCCAGGTAGTTGGGTGGCATCATTACATACTTTGTGTAAAACGATGGGATTACCGTAAAATATCAAAACTAATTTGATGCTTAGAATGTCCGATTGGAACTGTGGTGGACTGGCGATCAATCGTCAGGCAATTGAAATTAATGACATTTTGCAATGATGTGATGGAATTTTTCATGGCTCTCGTCCACACTTCTTCAGCGTATCGAGTGGAATACCATTCATTCATAATTTCCAAGACACGGTTACGGTCGTATTATATCGGCTCACTTTTAAGATCATTTGCTGGTGGAATTAATTTTACCAAGGAATTTGAATGGATCTTTAGAATGTTTCGGAATTTTGGGTGACTGAATCAATTATTTTGTATTATGCGCCCAGATACCCAGATATTTTAGAAATTATCAAGCGTTTTCTAAAGGAAGTATGTTAGGAGCTATTTGTATTAAGTCAGTATTATTGTAGCTCGATGAGGTTTTGTATAGTTGCAATACATCTATAGGAATTTATACGTACAAATATGATCTTGGAGTTATTTGGATTATAATGCGGAACTATGTCCTGCCTGAGTGTTTGCATATTTTGAGTGAATTAAACTACAGTAAAATTCCGATAAATTGAAATGTTCAAGGATCGAGCGATTATTTCGAATTATCTGTTGGATTTTCAAAGTAGCGGGATTTCAAATTATCGAGGCTAGAAAACTCAATTTAGAGGCATGAAGGAAATTCATTTTATTGTTGGATATAAACTTAGGGTGATATTACACTATCGTATATGTATATGTGCTAGTAATTTATATGAAATTGTATGGCATCACACACTTGATTTCATATAATTTCATAAAAAAATTGGCATCATGTCCATTACATACACAGGATGTCACGTAACGACCGCACATGGAGACTGCCACGTGTTTCCTCATGCAATTCGCGGCAAAAAATATAAAGGAACATTTTACCGAAATCTTAATCCTTCAACTGATACAGGCATTTACTTTTTTATGAAAATTACTTGACTCCCGTAACTTCAAATAAAAAAGTTAAAAGGGAGGAATTTTTCTTGAAGTTTATTTGCCATACAAATCTGCAGTATTATTCGGATATTGATGCAATTTTGTATATTTGACCTTTGGAACAAGAGAAACAAGCCACCTCCAAACCCCATTTTTACTCCATGCAGTAAATATTCCAACTCCTATTTTCACCCCATGCGGCAAATATAAAAGTTTTATTCCGATCTTGATGAAATTTTGTATATTTGGCCATTAAAACAAGGCGAATGTAACTATGCACAAGAAATCGGTATGTACGTGTAGGTATATGAAATTTGTACTCGTACATACTATATACTTCTACTTCTCAAGATAGTTGATGAGAATTATGCCATGTGCATCCCAAAATATACTGGCCATCACCTTCCCAGCCGACGTTTGCGTTTTTGGGCGCTTCGGACGACTCTCACCCGGTTATAACCATGTTGCCGACTGTTTATTGGACTCCGGTGTGTAGTGGTGGAACCATGTTTCATTGTGACGAATCGACGCAAAAATTCTTTCCGACTAAGCCGAAACAGCTCCAAATTATCCTCCGAATCACCGACACGATGTTGCTTTGATCAATTGTCAATAACCGCGGCACCCATCGCGCGCACAGCTTTTTCATTTCCAAATGCTCATGCAAAATATTCAAAATACTGCCGATCGACAACTTCATTATGTCTGCTAGCTCTCTCACTTTCACTTTGCGGTCTTCCAAAACGATCAGATTGATTTTCTTGATGTTTTCTGGAGTGGTAGCCTCATTTGGTCGAACCGAACGTGGTGCATCGCTGGTGCTCGTACGACCCATTTTAAATTCAGCAAACCATCTGTAAACAGTTGTTTTCGACGGAGCAGATGTGCTGTGATGTTTTTGGAGTCATATTCCAATGTTCGCTTCTCGTTTTTTTCCGATCACAAAGCAATGTTTTATCAAAATGCGAAATTCACTTTTTTCCATTGCTTAGGAAATACCAAAAGTAGCGTCACTCAAACAGCGATAGCTTCCAAACTACTATGTAAATGAAATGTCATGAAAATTTGACATTCTTCATTAAAAAGTTGGCACTTCCGAAAAATGATATCGTTTCGAGAGTGGTGGCGCCATCCCACCAAAATTCCCGGGACTTTTTGAACCATGTAGTACAACTGTTTAATTCCGACCGTGATAAAAATTTCTACATTTTGAACTTTAAAATAAAGAGAAGGTTCTAATGAAATTTAGAAAACAACCGTCTTATTCTTATTTCTTAATATAAATCTTCCGTTTTATTCCGAACTTGATGAAATTTGTGTGCATATTAATTGCCTTGACTCATCCAGGGTCATGAGCTCGTCAACATCTCTAGCATTTTTATGTCTTGTTGACTTTTCGATAGCATATCTACTTTTCAGAAGTGCAGCTGCTAGCATGCACCTCCTATTCGCGCCGTCTTTATATTGAAAAGCTCGGAGCACTGTGAGAGTTCTATTAGTACTCACAGGCAGTTTTTTATCGCGCCGAGATTTGAACTCCGAGCTCTAAATTAGTATCGTAGAGCGGTTACCGAACAAGCACGGTCACCGAGCGCGATAGATGAAATTTAACACACCTGGAAATATTTGCCAGGATTGTTCAGAGAATGGTTTGTATCAAATCTAATAGGTGGCGCCATCTCTTACACACAAGGAGTGAGGGGAAGGGGGTACAGATTTTTTTTTTCAGAATTACTATAAAAACAATAATTTTTAGTCACTCCCGATTCCGTTTTACTTCATGTTCAATATATCCATCCGCGTAGGGTTGCAAGTGGTGAAAGGATAATAAAATATTGAAAATGAGTGGTCGCGAAAAAAGACATCGAAAATTCAGATCCATCTGATCCAGATCAGACGCTTTCAGATCTGAATGGATCTGAATTTTCGATTTCCCTTTTATATGCTCTCCCCTCCAGTAACAACAGTCAATTGGAAATTTTTGGATCCGAAAAGTATTAATATCTAAAAATTGACAGTTGACGGCACATGCTTAACGGAGGGGTAAGCATACGGAGAAGAAATCGAAAAAGTCACATCCGTTTGACCCAGATCAGATGCTTTCAGGACCGTCTGTCTTTTGAGTTTTGCATACAGGAACAGCGAGGTTGCCACGAATCAAATGCCACTACTAAATATTAAGCTACATTCTTAGTTAATCTAAATCCAAAAGTGTTAGTGCGATACGTTTAGTGTTACAGCTACAGCGAATTGTCAAAGTCGAGTTATCCGAATAATGGAATTGAACCGAGAAAATTTTTAGAGCAGTTATTTTTTTTTACAACTTTTGAAGAATGCCTCGCCGAGTTGGTTTCAGTATTCGGCAATGAAGCAGCTTACTAGTTGACTATTTCTCGTTGATATGCAGAATTCAAACGTGGACGGGTGCGCCTTAGCGACGGGCAGGTGCACAAAAAAAAGGCCATCACCCAAGAAAACGTCGATGCTGTGCACAAGCTCATCACGGAAGATCGACATGTGACATATCGCATCATTGGGAATTTCAAAGACCCCAATTCAACAAATTTTGCTTGAAGAACTGTGTGTAAAAAAAGTAGTTTCCCTTTGGATACCGCATCTACTGACCGAAGAACAGAAAGCAGCTCGGGTCAATTGATGTCAAAAAACTCTTAGACTGCTTCAACACAGGAAACTCTAACAACGTGTACAGCATCGTCAGTGGTGATGAATCCTGGATTTACTTTTATGAACCCGAAAATAAACGCCTGTCGTCTATTTGGGTATTCCAAAATGAAGAAAAGCCGACAAAAGTCATCCGCTCTCGAAGTGTTTTCATGAAGATGATCGCGACATTTGTCTCAAAAGCCGGTTATGTAGCAACAATTCCTCTGCAATCAAAGAAGAGCTACTGCCGATTGATATACAACCATTGCCAGAAGTCATCGTTGAGCTTCGAAAAACCAACCCCGAACGGCGAATCATCCTCCACCAAGACAATGCAAGTTCGCACACAGCTCGCAAGACAATTGAATTTTTAAAGCAACAAAACGTCGAATTGTTAAACCGGTCTCCGTACAGTCCTTACCTAAGCCCCAACGATTTCTTTACCTTTCCGAAAATTTAGAATAGACTGCGTGTTCAAAGGTTCCAGGCACCAGAAGAAGCAGTTGACGCCTTCAAAAACGCTATTTTGACTCCACCTACAAACGAGTGGAATAACTGCTTCCAGAGTTGGTTCAAGCGCATGCAAAAGTGCATTAGTATTCTTGGAAAATACTTCGAAAAACAATAAAATCTTTAAAAACTATATATTGTTTTAATTCAGCCCTATATGTGAAACTTACAAGACAACCTACGTATTAGTGCCGAATGCCTGGTTTTCACCTGCCGTCGCTAAATTGGGAGTTTAGTCTTTTCGGCAAGGATTGAGAAGCGGTGGGAACGCTATATACTCATATGTAGTACAAATGAAACAAATTTATGCTAGCTATTATTAATAAGTAATATTGAATAGCGTGTACCCCTAACATAGCTGATGATTTTTGTGTAATATTTTACTCCTGATTGCCCACTCCTCTTCTCTCCGCTTTTTCAGCAAAGAGTACAACAATATCTGAGATTAGCTATCAACATTTTTTTTGTAGAATTTGAGTTATAACAACAAATGAAACCGGAATATAGAGGGCTACGCCCGCAATCCGAGGGTTTTGTAGCAAGCACTTATATTTGTACGCAAGTACCGGCTCCTTGCTTTTCTTGGTACCACTTAGATGGATAAAAAAAACATAATAAAAATGTCTGACCCATCATATAGTATCTTACATGCCCATTCATATTAGGCGATTGTAATGAAACTTAGAACATATTGATGTTGGTTATCCTTGGCCATCTGTACTTTTTATCTCGGACGTGTTTAAGGGATGCAAGGGTGCGCTAACAGTAACTATGGAAATAAACTATTATTAACCTATTTTGAGGAGATATACAAATTCCATTATTTCCCGTTTTATATGCTATTCGGAACCCACCTTCCTGAAAGTTTTCATTTTTCAAAGTGTAACGGTCTCGAAATGCAAGGGGGGACAAATTACGATCTAATATTTTCTCCTCCCTAATTTTTTCCGCTTTCTTCAAATTTAAAGTAAATGCCAAAAATAAAATGTACTCAACATTACCTCTCTCACAACACCCGACTTGCCTATACCAGTCGATAAACAAAAATTGACCTTAATTTCGCCCCATCCCGCTCCCCTGCCCGTTATAGTTGGCCAACTACAACACATCGCCCCCTACCAATCTTTACCCTTTCATAAATGTAATTAACCATAATATGTAACAATAACTGCAATTCGCACTACGAAAAACAACATGCAAGTAGTACTCGCACCTTCGAAGCCGGTAGGTGTATTTCTTGTATGAATAGTGTAAAAATGCCCAACTTTAAGTGAATGTACTATTATTAAGTATTACATGATTGTAATGAAACTTAGAGGCATTATTGCCTATGGTGTTAGTTATCATTGGCCATCAATATTTTTGACTCCGGGTGTGCCTAAGGGGTGCAGGGGTGTGCTAACTGCAACAATAGAAATGTACTATTATTAACCTTTTTTGATGAGATTTCAAAATTCTAATATTTTTAGTTTTCTATGTTAGTGAAATGCCGCTTTTCTGTAAATTTTCATATTTCTAAGTGTAACGGTTTCGAAATGCAAGGGGGGGGGGACAAACTCGGATGACATATTTTCCCCTCTCCCTCTTTCCCCGTTTCTTCAAATTTGAAAAAAATTTCAGAAATGGAATGTACTCGACGGTACCTTTCTTACGATACCCCACTTGCCTATACCAGACGAAAAAAAAATTTCGACCTTCATTTCCCCTCTATGGGGACCCCCCCTTAAAGTTGACCTATTACGACGTATCACTTTCTCCAGAGAATTATAGTACTTCTACATATTTTCACTAAATTTCATGCGTGTAGCTTCAGCGGTTCGTGAGATATTTAATGGACAGACAGACAGACAGACGGACGCATGACCGATTTCATAAGGGTTTTGTTTTACTACAAAACCCTAAAAAAACACCCAAACTGTCCAATATTTTGGAAATAGTTAACTCTAATAAAAAAAATTCTGAGACGAAATTAAAGATATTGAGCAGTTCAATAGAAAATGTTCGAGACACTTTTTCTGTATCTTCAAGTGTTTTCGAGATATTCTTACTTGAAGAAGACTTTCAAGAAACACATTTTTCGTTTTTCTCCTGTATTTTTTAGTGGAGAGCATCTTGAAAACTATTGAATATACGAAGACAGTGGGGCCAACCGTTTTTATTGCTGTGTTCATAATCTTTCATTCATTATCTCATAAAGCTTTCCGCTAAGGTTGACGGTTTTCAAATTACTAAAAAATCATTGTTTTTTTTGGCTATAACTCAAACTCCACAAAAAAAAATTAGTAGCAAACCTCAGATACATAATCAGCACTCCAAAAAAACCTAAATTATAAAAACAATCCGAACTTCACCACAATTTGCTTTAGACCAGTTTCAATAAGCATGTATTGACTAATCTAATAACAGTAAGTGCAAAGATGAGTGCTCGTATGTGGTACTACTGATGCGTTTGAAGGTTGGTTATTCTAACATAACCTCTATACGCATATCTTATGCCTAGTATGCACTGCGATTCTTTAAATAGATTCTTTTGTGCCTCGACAATGTCGCCGTGAATTTTGTAAGTATTTTTTGCATCTGCAATGCGTCGAAGCAGACGAGATTCTGGCCAGACGCAAAAGAATATATTCAAGAGTCTCAGTGCGTACTAGGCGTTAGAGATTTAGGCTATTTTGGAATGTTCTTCTGTCGTGGTGTCCATTATGTTAGATTCAGACTAGCGGCCACGCCACTTGGTCTGAAACTAATCAAATATATGTACATACAAATTATTTATGTTAGAGTCACGTTTTTTAACGAAACGATAAATGTGAAGTACGACTCAGAAACCTGATAAATCTTGTGTCTGATTTGCACATTTGATGCGTTTTCCCCGTAAATAATTTCATCAAATTCGCAAAATTTTTGATCCTTTATGAGCAAAATTTGCATTTAATATCCAAATGATCTTGCTATTAATAAAACCCACGAAAATGGATTCTTCAATTGAAAAGTGATGGTGCGTAAAATTACTAACGAGAAGAAAAACTATTCAGTCCTTTACTACTATCAAGATAATCTAACAGCTCCAGTTGCAATTTATGAACTCACGGTTGCCCTTATGTTACACACCAAACTCTTCAGATTAGTAGTAATTGCGGAAACGATTACCATTTTTCACGGTTGGTAAAATCTTTTTACGATAGAGTGTCGATAATCCACATTAGTTGGGACCGGATTTTCGACGTATTTGGATGAGATCGACAGATTGGAAGAGCTTCGGACCTATTCTAAAAGCCGCAAAGAACACTTCAACAAAAGATTCAAAATATTTATAGCTTATATGTATTGTACATTTTTAACAAAATTTTTCAAACCACTCTTCTTAAAACACAATACGTTAACAGGATTTGATCATAATAAATAAAAAACAGTGAAAAAAAAAATAGTAACAATTTTTTTTAGCCAAGAATTTTTTTAATTTCAAACTTATAACTATTGAACCGATTCCATGATTTTTTCACGATAAAGTTTAGCAATTAGAGCAAAGTATTAGCTACGATTTAGTTTTTATTTGAGTATTCTAGCTTGGGTGGTTTTAGAGTTGTTACGTATTTATTAAGGGGATTCTCATTCGAAAAGTCGTTTTTTTTTTTTAAATCTGAATTACTCTGATTTAAATGAAGATATTTTAATGTTCTTTTTTTTTATTGTCTTTGTAAGAGACTGCTGTTTCCAAATCTGTAAAGAAACTCAAATTTTACCAAAAATTGGGGCCTAAAATAATAATAATAACGTACCTAACCTTATCCTTTAGGTACATTTTTTTGGAACTGTAAACATTTTTTTTTTTTGTTTTTTTTTTTTGCTCATTTTAAACTAGAAGAACGTCTGAATAACATGATGTTTTGGTTTTACTTCATTTCGTTTTTTTAATAATTTTTACGGGGATGAGAAAAGGTGAAAAAAAATTGACCGTATTTTTTGTAAAGAGTTTCATATTTAAAAATCTGTTTTAAAAAACATGGCTGCCTTAAGAAACCCGTTTTTAATAATGTGTAAAAATTTGTAAGTCGTAAGTTGACCGCAGCCTGAGAAAATTGTACCGAAGGGTGTGAAACCCGGATTTTACAGGAGAGACGATTTTGTTGAGCGCCTCTAGTCATGGCGTCACCGCCACTTCAAACTCTTTTTTTCGGGCAAAATGTGAACTCCATTGATTCCTCCTGGGCTAACGCAGTGCAGTGGCCGACCCCGCATCTAATATATAACCTTCCATTTCGTTTTTGCTGATCTCGTGTCCACTTTTGAGTTCTTTCAAGTGACCCTTCGCACTTTGGTTTTTGCTAAATATATCAAATTTTATACTACTTCTGGTTTGAATATTCTCAATATATTTACATCAGCAGAACCAGAAAAATCCAAAGAATTTTTAGAATAAAAAAAATCACTTTTTTTTCTTTTTTCGAGTGAGACTCCCCTTAATATCAGATCAACAATTTACAAGAAACTTGTAAGTGTCCGTAACAGTAAAAGGATATAGAAACCGAAAAAATACATATTTTTTGCTGCTTACCGGCGCAACACTCCAATTAGGGCGAATGCCTCGAAATGAGTTAGCATCTTATCATTAACTAGATTGTGGTGGCGCGTAAAGCGAGGGATTGAACCTGCAACATGCTCAACCGAGCTATGTATTTACCCCAAATGGGTATTCATTTAACAGCTGAGTGGGCCGATGTCAAAAAGACTACTGCTTTCAGAAAAAATCGTAGCTCGGCCAAGTGAACAGAAGGCGAACGTGCTAACCGTTGCTCCGTTCAGACTAAGAAAAAATATCAGCTTTTTTTCAAAATTTGTAGTCGAAACGGCCTTCTAGAATCTAGATCAGGGGTCGGCAAACTTTTTTTGAAAAGGGCCGGGTCGTTGCAGTTTTGGGATAAGCGGGCCGCATATCCAAAGTATAACTGTTTATCGGGCTGGTCAGCCCACTTCTACTATAATTGAAGGTTTGGCGGAAGCACCACAATTATGCAGTAAAATGGATTTTACTATAGTTTACTTTAACATGGATCTGGTTCATCCTGGGGCATAGCGCGTCATCTACTCCTTCGCGCCTTTATGCTACTTGTAGGTTTCGGGCGCAGTTACGTTAAGAAAATACTTTTGTAGCAGTAGCTTAAGTTCGGAATTTTTTTGCGTTAATACTGGGAGGCCGCTAAGAAATTTATCGTGGGAATATTCGCAGTCGTAGAGCGCTCCAAAATTATATATTTTAATTTTGAAAACCACCAACCAATTGTCTAATTCCGATGAGACTGACTCCCAACCCAGTGGCTTTGTGAAGAGTTTGAAGAACCGAAAATTCAACAGAAGACTCCAGACAGAATTGCAGCCCCTTCAGTGCACAATTTGGCGTGGAATAACGTCCCGAGAAATTATTGGCCCATTGTTCTTCCAGAATGCTAGTAGCAACGCTGTGACTATCACTGGAGAAAGTTTTCAGGCCATTCTCAAAATTTTGTGCGACTTAAAGTCGAAAATCGCCCTGGAATGTGCTTTTAGAAAGATGGATCCACTTGCTATACTGCTGAAGCCACAATGGAGCTTCTAACGGACATTTTCGGAGAGCGCATAATTCCGAGAAGGTCAGAAATTAAATAGCCACCACCTTCTTCAAATCTAATAACACCTGACTTCTTTTTGTGGGTTTTTTTTACTGAAAAGGTGTAAGGAAGTAAACCTCAAATAATTCCACAACTAATCTACAACATACGCACTGAAATGAGCACCATGTCTCTTATACTTGTAGTCATTGCGGTGCCCTCTATTATACTTTTTTATTGTTGTGCCTACGAACTGTTGTATGACAGGCCGATCTAGGAACGAAATTCAGGTCTGTCAAAACTCGCGAAACTGAATACCGTTAAATAAGTCCACGAGAAAGGAATAAAGTTGATCGCTGACCCAATTGGTACGATAATTGTTTTTCGTTTTCCTTGAAGATGTTATTCAATGCCGACTTTTCATGTATGCTGATTTCTCTGTCACATCAAACTTAGTATAGACCACTCAAAGAAATAGCAGAAATTATGCAGTATCAGTAATGTTTGTCGACTCACCTTCCTTATTATTACTCTGCAAAATAACTTGTACATTTGCGCAGATGGCGTATGGTAAGATCGACCTAATTCAAACAAAGACGATATTTCTTCACCGTGGACACAGTACTCAATGACATGGATCTCGGATGGAAATACACTGGGCCAAGGATTAGGATACTGATGTTAGCCCAGGGACTCCATCACCAGCTGCCTCTTCCATGTTTGATCCATCGGTATATCATATGATAAATCTATGATTAATGTTTCAGAAAACGTGACATTTTGTAATTTATTGCACATAGGGGAAAACTGTATAGATGAACTGCTTATATCGCTTAGTGAATATTATTTCTATTGCATAGCAACGAGTGAATATGACAATGACAATTAGTCGGACAGGTGGCACTGCATAAGAAGGAATTGCGTTTGCTCTGCCAATTGTAATTCGCGAATTATCATTCGGAGGATATTCGAATGATCATTCGCAAGGACACACCTGAAATCGAATTATCATTCGAACGGGAGAAAATACTTATCGTACACACACGCTGCGACCGCTCGCCAATAACCAAGCAAATGCACATTGCCCAGTAGTATGGTTGGGTCTACCATTAGGCGAACATTTGGTCAACACTTATACACGAATATTGAAAAATTACACATTGACGAAAAAATTTGTTTTAAAATATTTATGTATGGTTTTTTTCTTTAATATAATTGTTCATATTAAAAACAATATTAACTCGCGGGCCGGATGAAGACCAGTGGCGGGCCGGAGTTTGCCGACCCCTGATCTAGATAATGGACAGTCAGTCAGGGATGCATTATAACTTACAATACGAATATAATCGTGATACTGATAAGGTAAGAGCTCAAAGCGTATTCAGTAAACAAGTGGTTCAGCGCTACCGAACTGATTGTGTACATGTGTAAATACACCTATCTACCTCATTAATAAGTTTTAGTAAGCATTATGTTGAGCAATAATTTCGTACTTAACAAACTCTGGTCATTGATCTATGATGCTTAAAATCCTAGAACGCTTTCACTTTAAAGATTTCCTGGTTTTCCGATTCGATTAGAACTAATTTATTCATACCTAGCGTAACCAACACTAATCTCCATCTATAATTTTGTAGCATTCCTATCTGGAATCGTAGAGAAGATAAGATAATTGTGTTTATCTGCAAATGATAAAGTAATTCAAAGCAACTTGACTGCTGTCTTCTTATCTTGTCGTAATTCTGACTCGCTGACATGTAGCTGCTTATTTTTAAAAGCCACGATACATACATTGTTGCGCACATGCATTCGTAATTAGCTACTTAGTATTTAATTCAAAACGAAAATATAAAAAAAAACTTCCTTACGACGAATTTTACCTCTACAAATTATCATATCTGCTATGCGTATACATTGTTTTGGTTGCCCAGGGCACATTCTGGATGCATCTTCCCATGCTCAGAATCGGAATATATACTTCTTGTTTTTATATGCTAACATAGATACGAGAAGTGGACAATGTGAGAATTGAGATCATTCCCAGAAAAGAACATCTTCTGTAAATTCAATGATTCTAATTATTTTCTCGGCTTAAAGAGGGCACTAAGTTGGTGTGCATATATGCGTCTGTAGCCTAGCTCGGCAATGTACCGACCATTTTTTTGCTACTCGAAACACAGACCATAGTTTCAAAAGTCAATAATTACAGCTTTAACACCAAATTCTGCTAAAATGCGCCTAAATTCATTCAAGGATATCTTTGGCCACTTCTTGATACCCCGGCAACTGCTCTATGGCAATGTCACTTCGTCTTCTCAGTGAGTTGTCACCATTAATTAGTTCTAATTCTTGCACTCGAAACTCATTTGAAATTTTAATTCTTCTGAAACAGAATATGTACATCAAAGTGTGACTTTTCCCGCTTCTTAGGTACTTACTTGGTTCTATAATTGTGTCTTTGAACATACTTTCTCGGAAAGAAAAATGTGATTTGAATTAACTAGGTGTTCCAGTTATGCTTTTAGCAATAAATAATAAAAATTATGATTTTAAAGATATGCTCGTACATACTAGTATTATGGGAAGTTTACGAAATTACTTAAGGCTATTATTGTGGATTTTACCAGTTGTAATAATGCTTTGTTTCAAAAATTTATGCGTTCTTGGTGTCAGTTCCGTCCCAGCAGTTTTTATCGATTTGTGGAATAATAAGTGGGACAAGGTGCGAAGTGACGTCTGAAATAAAACAATACATCTGAGAGTAATTAAAATTCGACCATTTTCAAATTAGTTCAGATTCTTGGAAAACTTGTAAGTGGAAAGTGCGGTTCCTCATGTGGAAACACGAACACAAAGAACTTTCATGTCGGGTACAACGAATACGAGCGATAATTCGGCCATATCAAATCTCACTGCTGATATGTATTAGTAAACAACCCATACGAAATTTTCTTTTTAATGGGAAAAAATTTCATACAGAGTGTCCCGATTCGCTCGCATGCTCTCTTCACCACGCGATTCGTTATGCAACTCTATGAAAATTAGCTTGCCGAAGGTATAATACCCTTCCCGCGAAGCGTATCATACCCTCAATAGAATGTATTGCGATAGTTTTGATCCATTCTGTATTCGCAACTTTGAAATTAGCAGTAAAACTTTCATCCGATTCCACTGTTCCTATGAGTCGTATATAAAATGAGGTCCCGACTCTAACCAAATTCGGGAATATGGTTTGACAGTATTGCTCAAACCCCTTGTGGGTCATAGTGCGTCAACTGTTTCATGTGGCCCTGTTGACGTTTCGTTGGCATAAACTAGTTTTGTAGAACGTAGTTACTAGAGCATGCACCTCCTGCTTAACCATTTAGCCGCCAACCTGCGTTAAGTCGGGAGATGCTGTGGCCTATTATTACGCCCGCACCACAGGAGAAAGACAACAACACAAGCATCCATGGCCACGAACGTCGTCGTGGACGGGATTCGAACCCGAACCCTCCCTACTTTTGGATCGGTCGTTCCTGTAACAGCTATATGATGTGGTAGTCCAATTTCAACCAAATTCGGGAATTTGGTTGGGCAGCAGATATGATTGATAATTTAGGTGTACAACTTTGCTTCCACCGTTTTCCGACAGACGGCAGCATCGGTGAGGGCTTTTCAAAATACGTAGTTCAAAAGTGTCACAAAGTGAGTTTGGATGTCTGTGAACGTATCGACATCCCCGCATTAGTAAAAGTTTTCGCTTTTTTAATAAGATTCGCGATTCAAAATGTCTGTTTTCGAGCCAAGTTTTTGTCATTTGCGGGAAGTTTTGACCTTCTACTTCCATTTGAAAAAAAAAAAAAAACTGCAGCTGAGGCTCATCGAATGCTCTCAGATACTTACGGTGAGGTTGCGCTGAGTGACAGAACATGTCGTGAGTGGTTTCAACGTTTTAAAAGTGGCGATTTCAAGGTTGAGGACAAGCATGGTAGCGGGAGGGAAAACATTTTCAAAGACGACGAATTGGAAGCACTGCTCAATGAAGATTCGTGCCAAACGCAAGAAGAATTAGATGAATCACTGGGAGTGACGCAGCAAGCCACCTCGAAACGCCTCAGGGCCATGGGCATGATTCAGAAACAAGGAAATTGGGTTCCGTAAGAGTTAAAACCGAGAGATACTGAACCGCGATTATTATTTGCATGCTAACAACTGCTTCAAAGGCGGAATCGGAAGGGATTTCTACATCGCATCGTAACCGGTGACGAAAAATGGGTCCGTCACAAGAATCCCAAGCGCAGAAAGTCATGGGGAATGCCCGGACATGCCTCAACGTCGACGGCAAAACCGAATATTCATGGCGCCAAGGCTATACTTTGCATTTGGTGGGACCAGCTCGGTGTGATATATATACTACGAGCTACTGAAACCGAATGAAACTATCACAGGATCCGAAGGAAGCGAATTCGACTCCAAGGCGGCCCGCCACAGGCCCAAAATTGACCCCATGCCTGGACGCCTGTATACCCGACTCCAGTCACCGCCATGTACCTGGGTAGACACACTCTGGTCTCGTCGGTGAACAATACGGACCGCCATTGCTCGAGGGTCCAATTTAAGTGATTCCTGACAAACGTGAGTCGCGCTTGTCGGTGATGTGGGGTCAATTTTGGGCCTGTGGTGGGCGGGCGGGCCGTCTTGGAGTCAAATTCGCTTCCTTTAGTCGTCTCCTCACTGTCCACTTGCTTACAGCTACTCCGCGAACGTCCCTCAGATTCTTCTGCATGTAAATTTCCGTGAGGTGCCGATTTCGTAGCATACTTGTCACAATAAAACGATCGTCTCTATCGGAAGTGCACCTAGAGCGGCTGGGTCGGGGTCTCTGATTGAGCTATCTTCCCCCCGGCAGAGATGCTTGGCTTGTTGCATGCGTTGGACCACCTGCTTGAAGGTCAGGTGCGGGGGAAGAAAATCCTTATTGCACTGGACAACCAATCGGTGATCAGACGCATGCAGCAGACGAACATAAACTCTAAACTGGTACTAGTATGTGTCCGGAAGCTCAACACGTGTGCCTCAGAAAATGAGGTTACGCTGATGTAAGTAAAAGGACACATAGGTACAACAGGAAATGAGGCGGCGGATGCCCTAGCAAAACAGGGATCTGCGGCAAGTTTCATTGGCCCAGAACCCAGAGTTGCTCTGGGGAACGGCTTGATTGGAGCGAAGGTTGGGGAGTGGATGGACTCCATGCATCAACAAAGATGGCAGGAGCTAGTCATTTGCAAACAAGCTCGGAATGCAATGACCAGCCCTCTAGGCAGGGAAGCGAGAAAGGTACTCAGTTATAAACGGAGTACCGTAAGCTGGATAACTGCCTTGGTCACATGGCATGGTAGTTTTAAGGCTCATCTGTCCAAGATGAAAATCGGGAAAGATGACGTTTGCAGGCTATGCCTGGAGGAGGCAAGCACACGATAAGTGTGGAAGCCATGAGTGAACTCAGCCTTAAACAAATGCTAGCAATAACACGGGACTCAGTGATGAAGAAAGAGGTCGACAACTATCAGTCGACATCTGGAAGCCACTGATGACCGGGAGGGGGCGAAAAGGGACCCAAACGTTAGTGGTCTGCTTCGGCTATCCCCCAAAATATAATAATAAATACCTTCCCCCCGAAACACTCTTGACACAGTAGACTGACTCATTCCTAGCTGACGAGCGACTGTTCTCTGAGTAAGCCCTTCCGAAAATAGGGCGACAACTTGAGCCGCCTGCTGAGGCGTGGTACTCATGAATGACAAAATTGTGACTTTTATTGCTTTAAACTTATTCAATCGACCTTCCAGATTCAACTGACCATTGAAAACCTTTTGCGGATGCATTTGTAGGGCTAGTTTGCCTTGTAATAACCCATTCATAAATGTTCAATTTCCCGAGTTTTTAGCTCCAGGTAGCGTTCATTCATAAAACACTCATTAAATGGTGATAAAAAAGGTATCATTGTAAAGCTGAGATCTCAAACTTTCAAATGACATACGATTTGTAGGGATACATAACGTACTTTTAAAAATATACATACAAATACACGTGCTTTCGGTTAGATTTAGTATTTTTGCTCGCAAGTGTATTTTGTTTTCCCCTCGATGATGCAATACTTCACAAAAGTTTCCATCGAGGGCTTTGCTATTCGCTTAATTACCTTCAGAAGAAAATGGCTATGGTGGCTCAATGGGTATGGATTTGGTCTCATAATTCGTGAGGTCTGGGATCAAGTTCTGCCACGAACAAATTGATAGCCGGCTTGAACGAATTCGTCAGTGCTACTCATGTATGGACTCGTAGGTGGTCATGCATGGTTTCATCACACCTATGCTCGAGAAATGCATAAGTGACTTTAGTCCAGCGGTTAGAACAGTGGTCATGATGCCTTTCATCCAGGCCTGGATAATGAGCGCACTGATGTCTTCATCATGACTTGGTTAGCAGAGTACAGAGATTCTTCCTTCTGTGCGTTGCAAACTTTGTGACAAAGTTAATATATCCTACGTCGTGAAGGGTATGATAAGAATGCGATACTAATCGTAGCTTTTTTAGTATAAAAGCATTTTGTCAATAAATAGCTTAGTTAAAGGAAAATCCGTGAATTAAAACTATAATGTTAAAATACCTTTTCCATTTGCATACTAATTAAGCAACCGATAATCAGTATTCACCTTAATGGACATTTTCTACGCATCACCAGTCATTACTTAAAAAATGCATTACTGGTCCGAGAAAGAGTCCCACTCAACTTCAATCTATGCGTCCACTCCCATTTATTAATTAGCAGAGTACAAATATGTAAATAGATGAATCAACACGAAAATGGGGAAAAATGAGGTCAAAAATTTGACAATGAATTTTGGAAGCAATATAGAATATGAATTCGTTATACTATTTAGGCTGAATTGATTATTGCGGGTGGGCATGCTTTCAACTTACACCCGTAATATGACCAACCATTTAATTTTAAAAACAAATATGTAAATGAATTTTAGCGAAAGTCGGTAACACTTGGGTAACATACTTGTACTTTAGCTTTTCCTCTCTCTCACTGACACTCTTTCATCTAATTATGACCTATAATATTCTTAAGATCGTCGTGGGCCCACTGGAAGCACTTCTATACGCATTTCATCATGTCCACCACTTCAAGAAGTTGTAGATTTTAACAGAAATCGAATGAATAAGTACATATACTTACTAAAGATAACATAATCTAGTATAGAAGCCGGCTGTAGGAGCTTTAAAGACAATAGAAATAAAAAAAATGTATAATATACCTGCGCGCAATCGTATTTTGTTTTGGGCAATGGGACGCAACTTCCAAAAAGATTTACCCAGTGCCTTACACTTCTTTGCCACAGATCGACACCATGTAATTATGGGACCCCCTCTTGGTCAGCCTTGGTCGGAAATGGGGTTCCATTTCATAGCATGCAAAGCAATACATTTATCACTCTTCCGCAGCGTGTGACCTGTTCACTACCATTTTTGGCGTATAAATTCGTCAATTGGCATCATAATTATTATTTTACCCTTCGCGATATACACCCAGTGACAAAAGAATCGCCGCACTTACATTTTCCAATTCCTTTGTTCCAAGACATGTTTGAGTGAAAGATTAGATATAATAATTCTTGTATTTGCATTCTTTAGAGTTTTGTCATTTCATTTATATAATAATTTCTTCCGAATATCTTCAGCTGGTTTTTTTTAGCATTATAACGATTTAAGGACTATTTCCACTGTTGGATTAACTTTTTAAAAATCTTCGCACTGTTGACTTGTTGCAGGCCATTACTCGCGCAATTTCTCGATTTGATATTTTACGGATACTCACTTCTTTTAACGCCACAATTCTCGCCTTTTTTTCAATACTCAATTTCATGGTATGGGCATGTTTTTAAACTTTACCCACTACATCTTCGAAAACAAATGAGGACCATGATAATATTGACCGAGCTATTTATACCCACTCTACAAAGTACTATTGAACATACCATATAGGCCAGTGAAATTAAGCCAATTTTGGGGCTTTTTAATAATAATAAGGGAAAGATCTGGAAATAATTTTAATCCCTTCTATAGATACTGAATACATGGAAACTGAGTTTGCACGGTCGTAGAAGGTGAGCTTAACTTTTGGAGGGCGAAAATCCGAGAAATTTGAGCCTTTTTTTTTTTAATATTATCAGTATACATAACTCCTCAACGGTACCTTGGATCGAAAAAATTTGCAGGAGTAAATTAAAGGCCGTTGAATCCTGACGGACCCCGCCACCATGTTGAAAATGTGCCTAATTGTTTGGTTTGTCCTGTTTTTTTTTTAGTATCTCCTAAATTGGTCTTACAATAAATCTTGTAAAACTTTATTTAACAAGAGTAATTTATCTACAATTTGAGACTAAAATAAAACTTCTAGCTGTTATACTTACCGAGATAGAGCTTTTAAGGCATAAATCGATGAGCATTCATTTTTGAATTTTTGCTCATAACTACTCTAAAAATGGACCGAATTTAAAAATATTGGCCACGTTAGGCTCACAATCAAATTATCCCCAACTTTTATAGATAAGCTTTTTCATTTGGAGCTTCCGTTGTAATGATCTGTGAGCTTGAAAAGTGATAAAGTGTGATTTTTCTCCGGAGTCTCGAAAATTGTCATTTTTTGACTATCGATTTTGACTACGCTACTGAACCGAATTTCAACTTTGAGCAGTGCATTGAACGCAGAATTCAACGTTCTTTAATATTAGATTAGATTAGATGGAGGGTAGTTGGCCCAGAGGGCCAACAAGCACTGCGACCCGGAAGTCTATTGTGCTACACCCTGGAGTCTATGCAGATTAGTGATCTGACTAATTCTCGAGACCAGTCATCCCAACAAATCTGCTCAGCTGTTCGAGTGTTAGTGGGGCAATCGTTTCCGCTTCAGGGAATGCATCGCCGAAGCATTTCAAGCAGCGGAGATGAAGTGCATCACAGTCACAGAGAATGTGCTGGGAAGTCTCATCTTCGCTCTCACAGAAGCGACAGCTTGGATCAGAGACAATTCCCATTCTATGCAGATGACCCCTCAGGGTAAAGTGAACCGTAAGGAGTCCACAAATAATTCTAACCCGGTTTCTGCGTAGTCTCAGCAGTTCGTGGGTACGGTCGCGTGAGTGACCAGCTATAAACAGCTTGGCCTGTGTAAGACCAGGGGTATTGTCCCAGTGCGCGATGGTTACTGAGTGTTCCCATTCCCTGTTGTGCCGTCTTACACTACACAAGGGAATTCCACAGTATGGCTCCGGACCGACGAGTGGGGTTGCAGATGCTCCCCTGGCCAACTCGTCCGCTGTTTCGTTTCCTGGGATACCGGCGCGTCCGGGGACCCAATAAATGGTAACCTTATTTACGGAGCCTAATCTCCGCAAGGCTTCACGACCACTAAGCACCAATTTCGACGAGACGGAGAAGTTACTTAGTGCTTTGATGGCCGCCTGGCTGTCAGTGAAGATTGCAATATTCCTGCCTTGGTATCCAGCTGCTAAGCATGTGTTCGCGCAAGTCTCGATTGCATGAACTTCCGCCTGAAATACCGTAGCGTACTTTGGAATGGATATCTTGTGAGACGGACCTACGACGCCCGCCCCTGTGCCCTCTTCGGTTTTAGATCCATCTGTATACCACGTAACAACGTTTGAGGGGAGGGTGGCGAGCTTCAGATTCCAATCCTCTCTACTCCATATTTCGGTTGAGAATGGAAGTTTAAAGCAAAGCTCCCTAGCCAAATGGTCTGATGGCATACTAAATACGTGGTCCTCATTTACCCAGTTGGTCTGCTCAGGGTTTAGTTTGAGGAAATTCTGGCAAGCTTTTAGTCTTGCTACTGCTATTTTTGCCTCCGCCTTTATGTGAATGTGAAGCGGCGGGAGGTCGAGTAGCGCTTCAAGAGCTACAGTCGGGAAGCTGCGGATAGCCCCCGTGGTTGTGAGACATGCTAGTCTCTGAATCTTACCCAGTTTGGTTTTGCCATCTTTTTTCCACCAAACAATAGCTCCATATTCAACAATTAGTCTGACAACCGCCTTATAGATCCAAAGGATTATGCGAGGGCTTGTTCCCCAAGTCTTACCCACAAACTGCCTACAAACCCATAGGGCCTTAATGGCTTTGTCCGATATTGTCTGTAGGTGTTCCGACCAGAGTAATTTCCTGTCTAGAGTAACACCGAGGTATTTGGCGGAATCCGCCAGGAGCACTGGAGAGTTGTACATTGTAGGACATTTCATTTGTCTGGGATTTCTTTTCTTCGAAAAGGGGACAACAACCGCCTTAGCCGGATTGACTCGAGGGCCGTTTTCATTGTATCATTATACCCTAGACTTTTAGTATAGGGTACATTGTTTTTGTCACGACGGAAATATGTAACACCTTAAAGGAGGCTCCGGAGGTATAGCAATGTATATATATAAATGCTCAGTGTCACCTCCTGATTCGATTTAGCCATGTCTGTCTGTCTGTCTGTCTGTCTGTCTGTCTGTCTGTCCGTCTGTCTGTCCGTCTGTCTGTCTGTCTGCACGATAACTTTCGATAGAATGAAGCTAGAGCCTTGAAATTTTGGTCAGATGTTGGAAGTATGATCTAGTTGGTTGGTATTGAAAATGGGCATGATCAGGCCAAGAGAACGCCTACCTCCCCTACATATGTACAATAGTTAAATGTATTAATAACTTCCGATTAAACAAGCATGAAAAGCTCTAACTTTGATAGATTGCCCGCGAGGATAATCTTTTACTCTTCTGAAAAAAATCAAGTCGATCAGTTGAAAACTAACGGTAATTTTCTTGCAAAGAGCCCCGTACTACCCTACTTTTCGGGTTTTTTGTCTATAACTCTTGAACCAATTGACGTACACATGTGATTTTTGGCATGTAACACTGGGGTGGGAAGCTGCTTGAGTCCTAGTAAGTTGGGCGTAATCAGATCAAAGGAACGCCTACCTCCCCTACAAAATTTCAAAAAATTAAATATTCTTTTAACTACGATAACTTTCGATAGAATGACACTAGCAAGTTGAAAATTTGGTGGAATGTTGTTAGTAAGATCTACTTAGTTGGTATTGAAAATGGGCAAGATCCGACCCAAGCAACCCCTACCTCCCCTACAAATGCAACTTCAAATAAGCGATAACTTTTGACAGAATCAAGCCAGCGACTTGAAGTTTTGGTCAAATGTTTGAAATGAGATTGGGTTAGTTGGTATTCAAGATGGGTTAGATCCTACCTAAGGAACCCCTACCTCCCCTAGAAATGAAACTTAAAATAAGCGATAACTTATGATAAAATAATGCTAGCGGCTTAAAATTTTGGTCAAATGTTTGTAATAAAATCCAGTTGGCTAATATTGAAAATACGTAAAATCCGACCTGCGAAACCCCTACTTCCCCTACAAATGAAACTTCAAATAAGCGATAACTTTCGATAGAGTGAAGCTAGAGACATGAAATTTTGTTTAAATGTTTGTAGCATGATCTTATTTGTTGGTGGCAATAATGACCAAGATCCGACCCAAGGAACCCCTACCTCCCCTACAAGTGAAACTTCAAATAAGCAATAACTTTCGATAGAATGAAGCTAGCGACTTGAAAAATTCGACAAATATTTGTAGAATGGGCTAGTTAATTGATTTTAATAATGGTCAAGATCCTCCTGAATGATTGCCAACCTCCCCTATAAACTGGCCATATAGAAAACTCACTTTTCATGCATATGGTCGTTACCAATTAGTATTTTTGGTATCACCACTAGGTCTGTACAAGTCTAGGGTATATACGCTTCGGCCCTTCGGTGCAGTCTCCTATCTCTGTGGTGACCTTTCTGGATGATATCATCCTTTTTATCCATAGTGCTGTCGTTTCATCCGCTCCCTTTGCTCTAAGCGCAGAGTCAATGGAAGAGAAAGATGTGTTGTCAAAAGCACCTTTGATATCCAAAAAGGCACAAACTGCCGTCTCCTTTACTGCCAGGGTGTCCTCAATTTTTCCAACTAAACAGTGTAGAGCAGTTTCAGTCGACTTACCTGACTGGTAAGCAAACTGTTTACAGTGTAGCGGGAATTTTGTGAGAAGTGTGGATCTGATGTGAGCATCAAGGATTTTCTCCATAGACTTGAGCATAAAGGAGGTCAGGCTGATAGGCCTATATGATTTGGGATCATCTTTGGGACGATTGCCCATTTTTGGGATGAAGACTACTTTAACCGATCTCCAGGAATCTGGGATATAACCTAGAGCAAAGCTACCTCTGAATATACTTAGGAGGTAGGGGATTAGTATATCCTTTCCTTTCTGTAACAGAGCGGGAAAGATTCCATCCGTGCTAGACGATTTATATGGGTCAAAAGAGTCAATGGCCCATTTTACTTGATTGTAAGTGAAGATATTTTTGGCAGTACTCCAGTCAGAGCGGATGCCTCATAGCGCACCCCCATGTCGACCGAGTAGCTATTATCTTCATCTAGACTACACACCCAGGAAAATGGGTCTCAAGAAGCAAATTACCTGTGCTCTCGGCATCCTCTGCGATGCTGCCATCTTGTCTCCTAAGGGTGTTGACTCGACTCCATCATATAGCTGTCATAGGAACAACCTTTCCAAAAGCAAGTTTTTGTTGGAAAAACTTTTTTATTTTTGAAAATATCTTTACCAAATTTCAAATTATTCAATAATATTGGCTGGCAAACTACGTTCCTAAATTTGGTTGAAATCGGCTCATAATTTCATATACCTCTCATAGGAACAGTGAAATCAGAACAAATTTTACTACTACTATTGTCAAAGTGTCAAATGCACCATAAGTTACAACGAAGCCAGAGGCTAGCTTGTTTATTTTTTTTATCAAGGTTAAGTTTATTTTTTGTGTATTTGACATTTAACGAAATAGGCAAATTTCTTAATTTTCTCGAAGTGATTTAAATAACAAGTGCTTGATTTTTAAATAAAAAATTTAATTCCTTCGCGACGCTACAATCGAATATCAGATTTTACATCGTATTACTCACCACTTAGTATGTGTACTCCAGATCTACTTTTGGATTGGTCTTGTCTACTTGAGCCATAGAACTTGATGTAGCTGATCAGGATCGTTTTTCACGCTACACTAATCTATATATCAAAACAAACAAAAAGTCTATATATCACTTATTTTTAGTTTAAGAGCATTTAAATTATTTGTTTAATATATATTTTCCCTCCCCCATTTCAGCACACGTTAACCGGTCACAGTGGTAAAGTAATGGCAGCAAAGTTCCTCGGAGAGCCGTCAAAAGTAGTCACAGGTAGTCATGACAGGACACTTAAAATTTGGGATTTGCGAAGTAAGGCGTGTACCGAAACCAAATTTGCCGGGTCCAGTTGCAATGATCTTGTGACAACAGACAGTTCCGGTTCGACTATAATCAGCGGACATTTTGATAAAAAAATACGCTTCTGGGACACAAGAACAGATTGTTCGTCGAACGATATTGTCCTGCAAGGAAAAATCACATCACTAGATTTGTCAAAAGACTGCAAGTACCTTCTTAGTTGCGTTAGAGATGATACTATTAAATTACTAGACCTTCGTATGAATCAAATAATAGGAACGTTTTCGTAAGTTACCGAACCATGGTTTTGATATATTAGAAAATTCTCAATGGTTCTTTTCCCTGTGTTCTGCAGAAATGATAATTTTAAGGTCGGCTGTGATTGGGCGCGTGTAGCTTTTAATATGGACGCAAGTCGAGTGGCTGCAGGATCGGCGGACGGATCAATATTTATTTGGAATATTAACGGACAGATAGAGACAGTTCTAAAAGAGCACACGTGAGTAAATTAACGCAGTTACCAGTATGTTGGTGTAGGATTTCATTGGAGACAAACTATTCATTTGGTCAATGGTTGTTAACATATTTCCTGGAAATTTCGTTCTATTTTATGTTTTTTTTTAGTTTCTAGTGCTTTTGTTGTTTCTATTACTCGACGACTAACATTTTCATTGAAAACTGCTTGGACTTTGCGTTTTTATCGTTTTCTCATTTCTATATAATGTGAAGGTCGGCTGGTTCTTTCTTTCGCAGTGCTGCCATCACAGCGGTCAGTTGGCATCCTTTCAGTTCAGCCCTGGCGTCCGTGGATAAAGCCAAAAAGTGTATAGTTTGGGTGGATGCGTAGCAATGAAGTGCAATACGATTGGCAATTTTAATAATATGTTGGTAAGTCTTTTTTCTCGATAGTTTACCCCTTATATTTGAAGTATTTAAGTAATTTTTGCACAACGGAGCAGGACAAGAACACACATTACACTGTCCCTGATAGCTCGGGATGGTCAGCGGTTGCAGGAATTCTGTTCTCTATTCATTTTTGATTGTGCTTTCTTGCATTCTTGTAGCCTGCATGGCGCAACGGTTAGCACGTTCGCCTTCGACGCACTGGGTCCCGGTTCGATTCCTGCTGAATGCGGTAGTTTTCGATAAAGAAGGGAATTTACGTGTCGGACTATGAACCCACTCAGCTGTTAAATGAGTACCCATTTATGGAGTAAATAGCTCGGTTGAACATGTTGCTGATCAGTGATCACACACCTCTGCACAAACATACCGTCACGATCTAGAAAATGAGATGGTGCTAACTCGTCTCGAGGCCATGGTTCAAATGGGACTGTTGCGCCAGTTATGTCTACCATTCTAGGCGCCCGACGTCGGGCCTTGGCCGCCTGGATCATTGTCTTCCAATTATCTCGGTCACGTGACCGCGTTCTCCAATTTTGGAAGCCCAGTAGCTGCGCGGCGTCCACACCTACTGAGCTCTCCCAACGACATCTCGGTCGTCCTCGCAGTCTCGCTCCGTCGACTCGTTCTGCATTCATTACTCTCTTAGGCATGCGATCATCATCCATTCTTTGTACATGCCCTGCCCATTGAAGTCGTTGTAGTTTAACGATTTTCGAGACTTGCAGCTCATCGTACAAACAGCCCCAAAAGGTTCGCATATGGCTCGGGCGTAATGTCATAGCTGCTAAGGACATTATCATTTTTACGGATAGTCAGCCGGCGATTAAATCCCTTGCATCTGTGATTACAAACTGAAAGATTGTTGCCAGATGTCGCACCTGTCTCCTGGAGATGGGAAATTTTTTTAACATCTCGCTTTGTTGGATTCCGGCCCATAGTGGCTTTGACGGAAATGAACTAGCTAGAAGAGGCGCTATTGGGCGGACCGGGTTTAGTCATCACCATCTCGGGTGGTCTTTATGAGCCTGTAAATTGTTGATAAACGATGACGCGTTGAGTACTGCAAACACGAGGTGGAGCAATGGCAGCACTTGTATGGTTACTAGGCAAGTTTGGCCTAGGATCGATCCCAAACGCTCTTGCGGAGCTGCTGTCGTTGAATAGACGTAACCTGCGGACGCTTGTGGGGGTGATTACATGGCACTGCCCGATTGGCGAACATGCTAGGATATTGGGTCTTCCACACAATGACCTCTGTAGGAGTTGCGGGGATGAGGAGGAGAGTACCTTTCATCTGCTAAGTGGGTGTCATGCCCTGTCTAGAAGACGAAGGATTACCTTGGGGTCTTTCTATTTTGGCGACCTGGACGACCTTAAGGATGTTAGGATCAGCCGGCTTCTGCGCTTTATCAGCAGCTCAGGCTGGTTCAATGAATAGGTAGGACTCGGGTTGTGGAGTCGATGGTGGTATCACAAAGGACCCAGTGGTGGTCTATGTGTGCTGTGTGTATCACGGCGGCCCCTTTAACCTAACCGCACTAAAGAGGTTGGCGTCATCTTAGTTTAAGTAATTTACGGATATTCTGTGGAAATTATTCAACTATGTATTTATTTGTATATATAAGAATTGCATGTACATGGGTTCGTTGTTTGCTGTCAAACGACTTGATTGATTTCAATGAAAATTTCATAAACATATTCGTTATGATCCAGAATAAAATATACCGTTTTGAATTTTCCGATTAGTCCGTAGCCACCTAGCCCGAGTGATGCTGAGTGAGCATCAGAAAAGTAAATCTAAAATGGCTGAGATTAGTGTCAAAACATTGGTATTTGGGGTCGCTGAGATGAATGGTGGCATTCCCAAAACTCACTGCTCTGCCCTCGCTCCCGCGGCTAAGGTACCGTGAATAAAATGTCCAAGGTTAGTGTTGAATTCACAATTTTCGGGTCGCTAAAATACATGATGAATGACACTCTCAAAAAGTGAACTTCCCACCTCCCTTCTCCCAATTCCGCAATTAAGTGGCTGTACAGGAAATTACCAAAATGAACGATATTAGTATTAAAATCATTAGTTTTGGGGGGCGCCTCTTTCCCCCGGAAATCAGTGAGAGAGAAAAAATGTCTAAAATGACAAAGATTAATTAATTAGCTGCGATTAGATCGCTGGAATCCGTACGTTGAGGATTGTGTTTGGGTGCCGTATATCGCTAATGGAGTTGTATAGCTTCTTCGACATTGTTGTGTGCTGGATTCCAGGTCACAATGGATTTGTGGGCAATTCTAGAACTGACGAACTGGCTCGTCGGGGTACAACGGCAGAAGCTGAAAGTACTCGCTGCACGGTTAAAATGCCTTTCGACTCATGCAAATTCGCCATTATGCTGGCTGCGGTCAGCAGGACTAACTCGAGATGGCTGAGGCGCGTCACATGTAATTTAACTAAACAGATGTGGCCCAGGTTGGACTTGGGTCGCTCTGCTGAGCCACTGTCGTTGAGGAGGCAATATATCGGTGCTGTCGTCGGTGTCATCACTGGACATTGTCCGATCGGACAGCACGTCAGGAGGCTTAAGCTGCCATGTAACGACATTTGTAGAAGTTGTGGTGATGAGGAGGAAGAGGAGAGTACCTTCCATCTTTGTGGATGTTCAGGGCTGGAAAGTCTGAGGAGGTTAATTGTAGGCTCTTACTGTTTTAACGAGTTTGCGGACTTGGTAAACGTTCACGTTGGTCAGTAACAATGTTTTATTGTGCGCTCAGGCTGGTTCGAGAACGACTGCAGCGAAAAACGCTAAATCAATTCAATTGGTCAAAAGATTTGGCGATCACTGCATTCCAATATCCAATATAACAAACATTTACTACTTTGCCTTAACCCCTAGTGGGACATACGCGTCAACCACTCCTGCGCGCCATCGTACTCTGGTCTGGGCAATGGGGCGCAACTCACCAAATGACTTACCCAGTGCCTTACACTCTTTTGCCACAGATCGACGCCATGTGCTTTTACGAACCCTTTTAGTCGGCCTTGGTTGGCGTGGTATGTAAAGCAAGGCGGTTATTGTCCTTCGATAATGTGTGACCTACCACTGCATGTTCGCCTGCCTATCAATTCGTCGATTTCTTACGGAAACTTTCTATGTACTGCTCCCACGCAAAAGCGCAGAAAGTATCAAGCAGCGAAACAGGCCTGGTTTTGGTTGCTGATGCTGAGATGACTGCTCTGCCAGATTTTGGACAGCATGCCGTATGCACATTTAGCCTGGTCGATACGAAGAGCGATGTTCTGCTCCGTACCATCATTTTCGGCAAGAATGCTACCCAGGTAGATGAAGTTGTCCACCTTCTTCATTTGCCCATTCATATTGATGGCAATAGGTGCATTGATTCTTTTTCGCAATTGCGGGCTAAGAACCTTGGTCTTGTTGCTATTAATCTTTAGCCCAACCTTGCTTGCCTCCCTCTCACGATCTAACGCCGTTGTGGATAGATCTATAATTTTGTGGGAGAGTAGGCAAATATCGTTAGCGTAGTCAAAATATTGTAAATAAGATGTTAAAGTCCATTGAATTCCACTGTCTAGTGTGGATAGGACTACATGCAACACATCGCCGATCACTATGAGGAATAGGTTCGGTGAGAGGATGCACCCTTTCCGAACTCCACTACGAATCTCAAAGTCCTCCGACACCTTTCCTTTATGCAGAACGCGACATCTCGCGCTGTCATAGGTTGCCTTAATAATAGCCACAAGCTTCTCAAGGATGCCTCTCCAGCGCAAAGCCGCCCATATCGAATCCCGACACAGGAGAATCCCGATCGAAAGCCGGCTTGCTCTTCATCAATTGTGCTTTCTGAGTGCTTCTTTAGTCTTAGCTTAGCTATTGTTTTTACAAGGGCGGGAAGCACTCAGATGCTTCTCCAATGATTGTAATCTGTAAGGCTGCCCTTTTTAGAGAGTTTGACTATCAAGCCTTCCTTCCATTCAATGGGAAAGGTCTCTGTGTTGCACGCTTTATCAACAAGTGAGTGCAGCAACTCGGCATTTGTGCTTGGCAATGCTTGATAAAGTTCGGCAGGGATACCGTCAAGTCCGGCGGCCTTACTTTGTTTCAGCGCAATAATTGCAGCGACTATTTTCTCCTTGGTCGTGGTAGTTGACCAGCCAGTTGGTCAGCTAAATCATTTACATGAGGAGGAACTTCGCCAGAAGTTTTATGGCTCAAAACCGTGACGAATTGCTCTTTCCACCGTTTCAACTGTTCTTCATCTTTCATAAGTAGCGTTCCGTCACTGGCTTTCACCGGATGTTGATAGAAAATCTACTTACTCAATTGCCCTAACCCCTTGTGGGCCATAAGCGCGTCAACTGTTCCATGTGGCCCAGTTGACGTTTCGTTGACTTAAATTGGTTTCAGAGAATGCTGTTGCCAGCATGTACCTCCTGGACAACCATGGCCACGAACGTCGTCGTGGACGGGATTCGAACCCGAAACGCCGGTAGTCAAACATGAGGCTGATGCCTTAACACACTGCGCTTCCGTTCGCCCCTAATGATAGAAAATATGACCACCTTTAAACTCCTTCTCTCTCTCTCTCAATTGCCCTAACCCCTTGTGGAGCATAGCGCGTCAACTGTTCCACGTGGCCCAGTTGACGTTTCACGGCATAAACTGGATTCGGAGAATGCAGTTGCCAGCATGCACCTCCTGCACATCCATGGCGACGAACGTCGTTGTGGACGGGATAAACTCCTTGATGACACCAAATAGTATATACATACTGCACAAGAGTGATTATTCAATAGAATTTTCTACTGGTAGTGGCAAAAGTTCTATGGAGTGATCACTCTTGTGCAGTGTATACTATTTGATGACACCGTATACGGCGTTTAAGTTGTTATTTCTTGAGGCTTCTTCAGCTGAGACCAGTAGAGAGTTTGCATACTCTTTTTTATCGCGCCGCACACTACGTTGGATTTCGCGAGCTCTCTGCCGGTAAAGGCGCTTTATGCTACTTGGATTGCAATCTCTCGTTGTAGCTAATCGTGCCTTCAGCTGTTTCCTTTCAACAATTCGCTGCCGCGGCGGACATCCAGGGCTTATATCGGCAGTCCGGGTTAGTGCCAAGGATGGTATCTTCGCTGTCAATGTACGGTTTTTTGATGACATCGCAATGTTAGTTAAATTCTCTACGTGGGTGGCTACTTATCTCAACTACTTTCTTTGTAGGATGGTCGTTATACTGTTGTACGACATCTGGATTTTTGAGTCGGGTTGTGTTGAATTTGCGGTGCCTGGGCCTGGATCTTTCGCCATTAGAACGGCCGGCGCGGCGCACTGTTGCTATTCGCTATCGAATCTTAGCGATCATAAGATAATGATTTCTTCCCATTCCAATATCGGCGCCCCCATTGTTTTTCTGTGTCCAGAAGCAACATTTAAATCTTTTTATAGTGGCATAGTCGATCTCATTTTGCGTTCTGTGCCCATCAACCGAGGACCATCTGGTTTTGTGGCAGTCCTTATGCTGAAATATGGTACCACCGATAAAGAGACGGTGGAAATCTTTCACCATTGTCTTTTCAGTAACCAAGACCGTGTCTCCCCATCACATGCCTGAGCCTGAGACCATTGTTATCAGCACCCACTTTGGCATTCAGATCTGCCATAACCATTACAATGTCACCTTTGGGTGTTATATTTTAAATGGCGTTAAGTTGTTCGTAGAAGGAATCTTTCGACACAACATTGATGGGTTCAGAAGGATCGTAGCATTGTATAATTTCGTCGGTTCTCATTTTGGTCCCGAACCTGGCGGCCATGATTCTGTCAGTGACCGGATGCCAGGATAAGAGACAGCTTCGTGCTGCTCTGGTTAAGAGGAGCCCCTCACTTGACTCACGACCACTACCGGTACCTTTACCGGAGTACAACATTACACTGCTACGCTTTGGAGAGATAAATTCTCCGCTGTTCCACCATCTTATCTCACTAACTCCTAAGATGTTTAATTTATGTCGCGGAAATTCGCTCTCTAATTGAAGAAATCGTGCGTTCTGGGGACACTCTGATCAATTTTTCAGGAGAAGTATACGCACATTCTAAAATTAAATCTTTGTCATTGCACGATAGCCAAAAGTCGTAACCGAATCCTTATCCGAGGTGCAATCATATAATTTAGTAAGAAAAAAAAGTTTTACGGAGTCGTGAAAACTGAATTCGTTAAACACTCTCTTTAACAAATATATTTATGTTTGAAAGGAACAGAATGTAAAACTTTCAGTCATACTCATCATCTAATTTTAGTCGGATGATACAAAGTACCGACGAATGCTTACTTTTATTTTTCGGTCCACTAACCGCCCTTTGGAATCATTGTTTGCAGCTATCATCTGTACAGTTCGGGCATTTCAGTTGAATCAGATTTGATTACAAATAAAAAAAAAAGTAATTCTTAATTAATTATACCCCATGTCGTGTCTAGTGCCGTTAACAGAACTGAAATTTTAGAATTTTGACCGCCTCCTCTTTATCTTTCTCAAGTATCAATTAATTGCAGTTCTCTTTTTATCAAGATATAACTATTGAGTAATTTTACATTCTTTTTTTTTTCTTTGGTGCCGTATAGGTGTTGAGCGCAATTATTTGCACAGTAAGAAGCAAAGTAGACATCATGCATACAACATTGTTTAGGAGTAGAACAGCATCGTTTTTTTTTTCTTTAATCGCAGCATGTAATATACTACCGTAATAGTTTTATGGCCATTCACATATAAATATTGAGTTATATTTTATTCAACCTTTACAAATCAATCACACCACATAACAGATTGAATAACTGGATGTTGTTTGAAGAGTAACAATTCAGTTGTAACTGTGGAAAATGAAAAGAATCCCTAGGACTTCGATTCCAAATTAAAGTAAATCATCACTGCTACATAATTTTAGTGTACAGAATTTTTTTTCTTTGTATTGTATATCGTAACTAAAACTTGTTACTTCCCCATATTGGTAATCAAAATTAAACTTATATTAAGATATAAACTGAAATTATATTTTATATATATAAAAAAAACAACCCAAAAGTAACCAACTTCCTTTTTACTATTTTTTAATCGTCAGTAAAACTGAAACTTATCATGATCACATTTTCGTTATAGATTCTATCCAGATAAAACAGAGATATTAATTTTTATATGTCTAAATCTTAAGATAATAAGATACTTGAATTAACTTGTAATTGCTTTGCTTTAAGGTAATTATTGCATATACCTTTTTTAAAGATTATATTCGGTATTACGTTTTGTAATTTTTTATATAAACTGGCAATAAAAAAGAACAATGTAATCTATTCGGGCCAACAAGAACATTAATGGACATTCTACACCAATTTGAAATGCTTCCATGGTCGATTCGAAATTTTTGAAACGATTTTGTATTAACAATAATAAATTGTGAACCAACAGAATGCAAAAATTTGATGTTTTTGATCTGTAATTTACCACTGCAGATTTTTGCCAACTGACAAAGATATTTTCTTTGTAATTAAAAAAAAAAGGTTTTTATGGTTCCCTCGAATTTTTTTATGTCAATATATTATACAGAATAAATAAATAATTATTAAATTGATGTTTTTGTTGTTCGTGTTTTTTACTTAATATCTGGTGTTGATATTGTGTCAGAATGATTTCCTATTACTGACAAATATTTGGGTGAGTATCAGTACTTTATATATAGGTATATATATATATATATATATTAGAAAACTACGTCTGAGTGATACATCGTGTGCGTACATAAGGCATTGATGTAAGAAGAGATCGGGATTGGAACATAGCTCATAGACACATGTGGAAACAAACAAATTCAGACTCTCGCTGGCGGCGCGACCAAATTTTTCCTTTTTTTTTCACTGAATAGGTTACATTTTGGACATGGCATCGGAAAATTATTAGGATAAATTTTCTCGGTGGTTTTCTGCAAAAAAATCACCTTGCTCATATGATTGAGTGCGCCCATTTTTTTTTGCTTATTAGGCCAAATTTAAGCCGAACCATGCCAGAAAAACTGATCAGGCCCGGGCTTGAGGAATTCCGGATCTTGTATTGCTACTTCACGCGATCAGCTGAGCGCAGGCCTGTATTTCTAGATGGCAATGCTTCCATCTTTTAAGTAGCGTTTACACATGCCAGTAGACCGTGCTAGTACGTACATTTTACAGGCATTGCAAGTGCCTTGTAAGTAACTAGCAAGCTGTCACTTGCATATGTGTAAACACCCGCGCCTGTGAACTGCCAGGCCAGTAAACCCGCACGGCGCCTTGCAGGTAGCTCGCCTCCCGGGCCAATTGATTTTCTACAGGCATTCCAGTAGAGACTTGCGAACATATGTATGTTTGCTGTCATTGGTACGCCAACAAACGATCGAAGATCAATGTCGCCTGCAAATAGGATATCGCAATGGTAAATAAGTGATAATCTCCTAATAAAAGATATAGAATGAAGGTGTTTGCTTTAGATTACAGATTAATTGACAGAACAAGTCGAGGAATTACATGCTCCCGCCGTACAAGAATTATCATCGATCAAGGGATGTCTGGAGAATTGCGAGGAAGACGAATTTGATGCATTCGGAAGGCTTATATCCGTCTCGTTAAAATAAACTGTCGCTACCAGTAGCACTAATGGCACAAGATGTCCTTATGAAGTTCCGGTTGCAGGAACACAATAAAACAATTGAAACAAGGCCACCATCAACTCCCGGAGAGTCATCAATGTAGCCTAGTACCAATTACGGAGGACAAGACGATTCTTGCCATCAATCACCACCATCTAGTGATAACCAATTTAACATGTTCGAGACTGAATTTTTGATTAGCGAGGATGACTTCTCAACATGATTATGAATACGGTGTTTCTGAGAGCCCGCTTTAAATACCGGAATAGTGCTACAGTGCCTTATTTAACACATTTCGAATGCTTAGAAGGGTTTCAAGCGATATGACCTTGAAATTTGTTTGTTTTTTATGTATATATTATATATATAGTATAGTACATATGACAGGAATAAACAATTTAATTTCTAAAGGTCGCCACCCACGGCAAGCATTTTGGTCGCGAGCAAGCATCTAACCACGTCAAACTTTCTTCCTCGTTTCCACCGTTCTATGATATTTGATGGTTCGATGGAAGTTTGGTCGTGGTTGTGCTCGTCCATGGGTGGCGACCTTAAAGCGTGATTTTGTGGATATCTTCTTCGTCAAGCATATCAAGCAGTTCATTTTTCAATAAATCGACTATATTTGACATAGCTTTCATGAACTTTATTCTACACTCTCTCTTGGCGAAACGCGACATTTGTTTCAATATTAAATATTTATCAATTTAAATTAATTTAATCGACGCCACACGTCAAATTTCCACTATTGTCAAATTGACATTCAAGAAAAAATCCCAGCCAACTTGCAAGTCGAATTGTGTGTGTAGTAAACACCTACTGGCACACGTCATGCAAGCAGCTACAGGCAAGTCACTTGTCGACAAGTCTACAGGCATGCCGGTGCATGGCAAATGTAAACGAGCCATTTAAGGACGGTACTCAGATCGCGTGGAATGAAAAGTGCCGTGAAGCAACGCCATCTAGATAGACAGGCCTGCGCTCAGCTGATCGTGTACGTCATTATTTCCTTCGCCAAGGCAGTGACTGCACACGACGATGTCCTCGGCACGACATATGTTTACATTTGGAATTGCGTCAGACGGCATTTTAGTCCTCTAAAAACACACTTTCTGGACATTTGCAGCAATTCGGTCGAAGCCGCAGCCCCGGATATCAGTCGCAGTGTATCGTGGAACAGTTCACACTTGACAAAATACATCTTTTGACCGCACGACACACTTTCGGGGCGGCCGGTAGCGCAGTGTGTTGTGGCATCAGTCTCATGTTTGACTACCGGCGTTTCGGGTTCGAATCCCGTCCACGACGACGTTCGTGGTCATGGATGTGCAGGAGGTGCATGCTGGCAACTGCATTCTCCGAAACCAATTTATGCCAACGAAACGTCAACTGGGCCAAATGGAACAGTTGATGCGCTATGCCCCACAAGGGGTTAAGGCAATTGAGTACGACACACTTTCATCGCGCACGTGTTTGTTTTCTCGAATCACTAGATGATGCCTTGAGGCCGGACAGGCCTTTGTTTGTGGCGGCCGGATGGATAATTGGAAATCGACCTTATCGCCATAGAACGAAAGTATCTATGTATTGGATTGAATTGTACAGCATTTTACTTTCCATAGCCAAGCTTCAGATACATTCGTCTATTGAAATAAACTTAAGTGAAAATTCATTCTAGTCACGCGGCCGGAGAGGCCGGCTCAAGGCGAACTGTCCGGCCGCGTGAGTAGAATGAATTTTCACTAGAGTTTATTTCAATAGACGAATGTATCCGAAACACGCGGCCCGACAGTTCGCCTTGAGGCGGCCGGACAGGCGGCCTGAAACGACCATACACGATACAGAATTCCTCAAGGTCGGTCCTGATCAGTTTTTCCGGATAGGAAATCCGCATGGTGTATGTTCGGCTTTAGACATCAAAGAGAATAGGAAAATACTAAAGAAATATCCGATTTTTCTGCGTGAAAATCTTTGTCTTTAAAAATTTGACTGAGTGCGCTACATATTTGCTTGAACTTTACTGCTCGTCGTGTGAAGTAGACTCAATTTCTTTATTTATTCGAAATACGCAGTCTTCCAGACAAGGTTTGTTTTTCATTTTCTATACTTGTATACAGGGATTCGGAGCGGAGCGCCGGAGCGGAGTGGAGCGGGCATGAAAAGCCGGAGCGAAGGAGCGAGCCTGGAGCCGTTTTAACAAAGAGGAACGGAGCAATTTTTTTTGGTGAAATCGCTCCGCTCCGATTTTTTAGGGTTTTGTAGTAAAACAAAACCCTTATGAAATCGGTCATGCGTCCGTCTGTCCGTCTGTCCATGAAATATCTCATGAACCGCTGAAGCTACATACATATATGAAATTTTGTGGGAATATGTAGAATTATTATAATTCGCCGGAGAAAGCGATTCGTTGTAATAGGCTGACTTTAAGGGGAGGTCCCCATAGAGGGGAAATAAAGGTCAAAATTTTTTTTCAATCTGATATAGACAAGTGGGGTATCATGAGAAAGGTAACACCGAGTACATTCCATTTTTGGTATTTTCATCAAATTTGAAAAAAGGGGAAAAGAGTTAGAAGGGAAAATATGTGATCCGAGTTTGTCCCCCCCCCCCCCCCCCCCCCCGTTGCATTTCGAGACCGTTATACTTATAAATATGAAAATTTGCAGGAAAGCGGCATTTTACTAGAATAGAAAACCAAAAATCGTAGAATTTTGATATCTCATCAAAAAAGGTTAATAATAGTACATTTCTATAGTTGCAGTTAGCACACCCCTCCACCCTTTAAACGCATCACAGGTCAAAAATATTGATAGCCAATGATAACCAACACTATAGGCAATAATGTCTCGAGTTTCATTACAATCACATAATATTTAATAATAGTACATTCATTTAAAGTTCGGCATTTTGACATTATCCACATAAAAAATACACCTACCGGATTCATAGGTGTGAGTACTACTTTCATATTGTTTTTCGTAGTACGAATTGCAGTTATTTAATTAATCATTTTTGAAAGGGTAAAGATTGGTTGGGGCGCTGACTAATACAACTTAAGCGGGTGGAGGGGGGGGGGGGGGGGGCGGTGTCCGCATAGAGGCGAAATTAAGGTAATTTTTTTTATCGACTGGTATAGGCAAGTGAGGTGTCGTGAGAAAGGTAATGTTGAGTATATTCTATTTTTTCGCAATTTCTTGAAATTTGTAGAAAGGGGAACATTGGGGGAGGAGAAAATATTAGTTCGTAACTTGTTCCCTTCCCCTTGCAGTTCGAAACCGTTATACTTATTGTAGAATTTGAAAACTTGCAGGAAGGAGGGTTCCGAAAAAATGGAAAATAATGGAATCTGTATATCTTCTCAGAATAGGTCAATAATAGTTTATTTCTATAGTTACAGTTAGCACACCCCTGCATGCCTTAACCACGTTCGAGGTCAAAAGTACTGATGGCCAACGATAACCAACACCTAAGGCAATAATATGTTCTAAGTTTCGTAACAATCATGTAATATGAATTGGCATGTAAAATGTAAGCGATTAAGACATTTTAATTATGTTTTTTTTATGCATCTGAATGGTATCAAGAAGAGCAAGGAGCCGATATTTATATACCAAAATAAGCGCTTGCTACAAAACCCTCGGATTGCGGGCATAGCCCTCTATATTCCGGTTTCATTTTTTTTTAAATTTCCGTTTGTATGGCAGAGCCCTAGAATTTAAGCACTCTAAATTTTGTTTCTACGAATAAATAGCCAGATAGACAAATATCGCAAACTTGCGAATAGCGCACACCAACTGTCATGCTCATGCTACTTATTACAGCTTTTAAATTAAAACATCCAATCATCGACACAACGACACGATGGAACTCGGTAGTGGATATGATTGCAAGGTTGCTTCAACTTCTATCCTTTTGCGACAATAATGCTAATACGCACAAAGTGTTATTCGTTCCTGAACATATGTGGAATTTCATGAAGATCTTTTCGGAAGTTATGCAACCTGTTAAAGAAGCGACATTAAGATTGCAGGCAGCACATTTACTAGTCGGTGATTTTGTGGGCATATGGTTGAAAATGAAATTATGCGTTTCATCAATGCAAAGCAGTATGGCGAAGGATTTGTCAACTTATCTTCAGGAAAGAGAGGATTTGCTTTTCAATCAAACTGCCATAGTATCTGCGTTGTATTTGGACCCCCGTTTCAAAGGCCTTCTTAAATCGGACGCCATATCTGCCGCGAAACAATCCCTTTTAAATACGAGCAAAATTCAGCATGCCAAATCAGCTAAAGTGAATCAACGCGGTGAGGATGACACCGAATTCATTTCTCAGCCTGATTCTGATAATAAGGTGAATTTATTGATTTTCTGATGTTGAGTGCATTTGTATTGTCATATGCCATACTATATTAATTGCACTTTTTGTTATTTGTTTCCACTGTATAGTCTATGAGCGAGATGGATGCTTTTCTGCAATCTCAAGACAATTTGATTCCAGTCATAAATAACATCCGTAGCGACACAATTAGGAAAAATATACAGTAGTCCCTCGACTTACGTCGGAGTTAGGTTCCGAGAATTTGCGACGTAAGTCGAAAACGACGTAACTCGAGGGTAGAAACAACTTCAGGCGATAAATGTATAAGCTTTCATTTTTTGAATATGAATGTATTTATTATAACCTAGACTTTTAGTATAGGCATAGGGCATATTGTTTTGTCACGACGGAAATATGTAACACCTTAAAGGAGGCTCCGGAGGTATTGCAATGTTTATTTATAAATGATCAGGGTCATTTCCTGATTCGATTTAGCCATGTCTGTCTGTCTGTCCGTCTGTCTGTCTGTCCGTTCGCACGATAACTTTCGATAGAATGAAGCTAGAGCCTTGAAATTTTGGTCAGATGTTGGAAGTATGATCTAGTTGGTTGGTATTGAAAATGGGCATGATCAGGCCAAGAGAACGCCTACCTCCTCTACATATGTAAAATAAATAAATGTATTTATAACTCCCGATTAAATAAACATGAAAAGTTCTAGCTTTGGTAGATTGCTCGTGAGGGTAATCCTATACTCCCCTGGAAAAATAAAATCGATCAGTTAAAAACTAACGGTAATTTTCTTACAGTAAGTTGGGCATAATCAGATCAAAGGAACGCCTACCTCCCCTACAAAATTAAAAAAAAATAAATATTACTTTAATTACGATTGCTTTCGATAGAAATAACACTAGTGAGTTGAAAATTTGGCAGAACGTTGGTAGTAAAATTAAGTTTGTTGGCATTGAAAATGGGCAAGATCCGACCCAAGGAACCCCTACCTCCCCTACAAATGAAAATTCAAATAAGCGATAACTGTTGATAGAATGAACCCAGCGACTTGAAATTTTGGTCAAATGTTTGAAGTGAGATTAAGTTAGTTGGCATTAAAGATGGGTTCCATCCGACCTAAGGCACCCCTTCCTCCCCTAGAAATAAAATTTTAAATAAGCGATAACTTCGACAAAATAAAGTTAGCGACTTGAAATTTTGGTCAAATTTTTGTAGTAGGATCCAGTTGGCTAATACTGAAAATACGTTAAATCCGACCAATGAAACCCCTGCTTCTCCTACAAATGAAACTTCCAATAAGTGATAACTTTCGATAGAGTGAAGCTAGAGACCTGACATTTTTTTTAAATGTTTGTAGGGTGATCTAATTGGTTGGTGGCAAATAAGCGATAACTTTCGAAAAAATTAAGCTAGTGACTTGAAATTTTGGTAAAATATTTGTACTGGAATCTACAATAGTTGGTTGTTATTAAATATGCGCAAGGTTCACCAAACGAGACCTTTACCTCCCCTTTAAGTGAGACTTCAAATATGCAATAACTTTCGATAGAATGAAGCTAGCGACTTGAAAAATTCGACAAGTAATTGTAGAATGGGTTAGCTAATTGATTTTTAGAAAGGCCAAGGTCCTCCTGAATGTGTGCCAACCTCCCCTATAAACTGGCCATATAGGAGACTCACTTTTAATGCATATGGTCGTTGCCAATTGATACTTTTGGTATCACCACTTGGTCTGTACAAGTCTAGGGTATATACGCTTCGGACTCCGGGCCGAAACGAAGCTTCGGCCTGGTTTTTTAATTGACATTTCACTGTTGTCCCCCAACTCAATAGCTTCAATTAATTGGTGAAATGTACGCCGCAAATAATAGGCCTTAAAGGATGCAATAATACCTTGATCCATTGGTTGAAGAATCGCGGTCGTATTAGGAGGAAAAAAATCACCTTAATGGCATCATTGTTGAGATTTATGGGATGACTTGGAGCGTTATCTATGATTAGTAACGCTTTATGAGAAAGATTATTGGCTTCCAAATATTTCTTTATTTATATTCTTTATTGTCGGACAGAAATATTGATCGAACCAATCACAAAATATATTAGAAGTAACCCAGGCCTTTTTGTTGGACCTCCAAATAACCGGTAGATTTTCCTTGTACACATTTTTGAAAGCTCTTGAATTTTCTGATTGATAAACAGCAAGAGGTTTCAGTTTCAAATCACCTAATGCATTCCCTCCGAGAAGCAAAGTAATCCTGGATTTTTCTGCCTTAAAGCCAGGAGCTCTTTTTTCTTCAATCGAAAGAAATGTTCTTGGGGACATGCGTTTCTAATACAGGCCTGTCTCGTCAACATTAAGCACCTCCTGTGCGCAATATCCTCCATTTTCAATAATATCATGTAAAGTGTTTGGAAAGATCTTCTCTGAAAACGGCGACGTAAGTCAAGAGACGGACGACGTAATTTCAAGGGTTTGGTCTCAAAGTAATGAACGACGTAAGTCGAAAAAACGTATAACAAGGGAGACGTAAGTCAAGGGATTACTGTATCTGCATTCTTACAGCATCCACGAATTCCAGCTAGTAGCGATGTGTTACAGTTTTGGGAAGAACGACGCGGCCATCCACTCTATGAGCTCGCATGTGTAGCATTGGCAGGACCAGCAACGCAAGTCAGTGTCGAATGGAGTTTTTCAACTTTAAAATGTATGTACAATCACTTGCGTTGTCGGTTAACCGAAGAAAATCTGGCCAATATTTTATTCCTAAAACTAAAGAACAATTTTCAATAATTGAATTAACGTTTTTTCCTTTTTTATATTTATTTTTCTTTTGTTATATTACATCAAATTACTTCTACATACTTATTAACTAAATGTGTTTCGTTTTTTATATTTATATTTCTTTTGTTATATCAAATTACTTCTATATACATACTTATTAACTGAATTATAATAAATGAATTGCAAGACAAAGTGTCAATTTTCATTTGTCCGGAGCGGAGCGAAACTATTTACACGGAGCGGAGCGGTGGAGCTGAACGGTTCCCTGTATTGTGGAGCGGAGCGGAAAAATCGCATCGCTCCGAATCCCTGCTTGTATATATGCTTTATGTATGTACAATATATTAGATATTCCAGAAGAGCGGTTTGATAAATTTTGTTAAATGAGCAAGGTCTACCAAAGTTTTTAAATTTTCTGTTGAACTCTTCTTTAGACCAGTAAAATTAAATTTTAATACTAAAAATTAGGGAAAGATCTGGAAATAATTTTAATCCCTTCTATAGATACTGAATACATGGATTTTGCACGGTCGCAGAAGGTGAGCTTAAGAGCTCAACTTTTGTTGCGCAAAAATTCTCGAAATTTGAGCCTTTTTTAATATTGTGATAACTTGTAAATGGTGCCTGGGATCGAAAAAAAATTGTATTGTCTAAATGAGTAGTCCGGATTGCGCAATGGTTAGCAAGTTCGCCTTCTATTCACTGGGCCCCGGTTCGAATCCTACTGAATGCTGTAGTTTTTGATAAAAAAAAGGGGACTGTGAGCCACTCAGCTGTTGAATGAGTACCTTTTTGGGGTAAATAACTCGGTTGAGCATGTTGCTGATGACACACCTCTACACAAAACAAACTGTCACGATCTAGAAAATGAGATGATGCTAACTCATTTAGAGGCCATGGTGTTAGACTGTTGGGCCGGTTATTTATTTACTTTTTTTTAAATTAAACAGCGTTAAATTCTGCGTAAAATGGACTGCTCAAAGTTGAATTTCGATTCAGCAGTATAGTCGTTATTGGTCGTGCTCGGTGGCCGTGATCGTTCGGTCACCGCTCTACGATACTAATCTAGAGCTCGGAGATCAAATCTCGGCGCGATCAAAAAGCTGCCTGTGAGTACTAATAGAACTCTCACAGTGCACCGAGCTTGTCAGTATAAAGACGAAGAATGCAAAAAACGTGGCGTATAGACAATGGATAACGACAAGGAACCAGAGCCAAAAGAGAAAAATATGACGAGCTACGGCGAATATTGAATAGAATAATTAGACGTTAGAAACGTAAATACTTTGACGAGCAGTTGCTGAATATAAACGAAAACTTAGCTAATAAGAACACCAGAGAAGCGTACAAACTATTAAGTACAATTAAGAACGCCTATCAATCCAGGACTAGCCTCTGTAAAGACAAGGATGGAAACATTGGCAGTGACACCGGTGGCATTAACAAACGATGGGCCTCTTATTTTGAAGAGCTTCTGAATCTACCATCTTACATCCCCTGCACAAGAATCTCTTGAAGATACAGTCGAACAAGGCCCACCCATACAACGCTCGACAGTAGAGGAAGTTGATCTCGCGTGGCGGTCACTAAAACGCAATAAAGCTCCGGGCGCTGACGGGATTCCAGCTGAACTACTGGAATTCGGTGGAACGGGTCTAGCTAATGCCATACATCAATTACTCCTGCGAGTATGGTAGAGCGAGGTGATCAAAGACGATTGGCGCAGAAGCATCATCTGTCCAATTCACAAAAAGGGAGATGAGCTGCGGTATAAGAATTACAGGGGCGTATCACTAGTCTGTATCTGTATGTCCTATAAAATTTTGACCAAAATTCTGGAAAATAGAATAAAACCGTTCGCAGAACGAATTATTGGCGAATTTCAAAGTGGTTTCAGACCTGGTCGCTCCACAACCGATCAACTCTTTACAGTCAAACTGATACTCCTGAAGTGTTGGGAGTACAACGTAAACGTATACCAAATCTTTGTCGACTTCAAACAGGCATCCGACAGTATCAATCGTGGTATACTGTACAACATGCTGCTGCAATTTGGTGTACCGGCAAAATTAGTGCGATTGACAACGATGACGCTGACCAACTCCGTCTCACAGGTCAGGATCCATAATAGACTTACTGATCTATTTGAAGCACGCACTGGCAGTGACGTGCAGTGGAAATTTTTCATAGTCAAGCAGTTGGGCGCCCTAAAGCCAATTTAGCATAAACAAAAATGGACTGTATAATAGAATATGGACAGTCACAAAAACATTTATACCAAGCGGCTTTAAGCCTTAAAGAAGAAATCAGGAAAGATATAAATAAAATATTGGCACATATATTCGGAATACAAAAAAAAAAAAAATAAATAAATAAAATATTACTAATAAAAAAAATGATAAATAAATATTTTATTATTTTAATTAAGACTAAGAAAAATTCAGGGGTATTTGAAATAAATAAATATTCTTTCGCCATTGCCATTTATTTGTATTCCAAATCTATGCGTCGTTCTTTAAGTAAAAACTCTTTAATCACATTATCAAAAAAATCGTTTTCTCTTCGCATTTGTATAAGAAGATCCTTTTCAACCGCAATTAAAGCAAGATCCGAAAGTCGTTCTTGGGATTGGCGATTTCTCAAAAATGTGTGAACGCGCTTTAGTGTTGAAAATGACCTTTCCGCAGTTGCCACTGTGACTGGAATTGACGTTAATAATTTTGCTAAAATATGAACTTGCTTAAAACCGTTTGCGACATAAGGCCGTTTTTGACAATAATCGAGAATTTTACTAGGATTCGCGTTTTTAAACTCATCTGAAGAATAAATAACTTTTAGCTCATTTTTCAACTTTATTCTGTCGAAAAATTGACCGTGATATTCAATAAGTGAGTCAAAATTTTTATCGGGAAAATTTGACTTGAATTTAGAAAAATAATTCGGTTCAAGCAACTCTAAAAATGAAAGATCTTTAAACGAATGGAATCGATCTCGAATTTGCCCGAGAATAACATCTATAATCTCCCGAAATATCCGCCGTAAATTTTGTAAAGGATCTATCGCATTTCTACATTTCTTACGTGGTGGCTGATATTCTGCTGTAACTGTCGAATAGAAATTATCAAACTTTTTAGAAAAGTCATTTTCAAGCCAATTTTCAAATTCAATAATTTTTTGGCTTGCATATGAAATGTTTACCACTTTGCTCTGAATAATATTAAATAATATATCAGTTTTCGAAAAAATTTCAGAAAAAATTAACAGATATAATTGAAAATCTGACTCTGCGAATTTTTGTAAGTATATATCGGAAAAAGTCAAGGAATCGCCATCCCAGTGTTGAGAACCATTCGAAATTGTCTCAAAAACTGTACAAATTTCATGCTTATGTTCAAATATAACGTTAATAATACGCGAATGATAATGCCAACGCGTTTTGGAAACCGATGGTAAACGACGATTTACTATATTTGCAAAAAGGTCCGACCTTTTAGTGGATGTATTAAAAAATGATGCGATTTTATTGATGTGCGCGAAAAATAATTTAATTTCCGGAATAAACTCAACTGCTTTAGACAATACTAGATTTAGTGAATGAGCGTAACATGGAACGAAAATTGCCGATTTATGTTTTTCCCGAATTAAAGTCTGAACTCCACGAATTTGAGAACTCATTACTGCTGCGCCATCGTAACATTGTGCAATTAATTTCTTATCGATATTAAAATTTTGCAATTGTTTTAAAATGTGAGAGCTTATTGCTGTAGCTGTACGATTAGCGCTTACATCCAAAAATCCGATAAATCTTTCTTCAATCTCATTTGATATTGTATATCTAAAAATCATCGTTAATTGTTCCCGACCGCTAACATCTGGCGTTTCGTCGACCATTACAGCTACAAATGGAGCCTCCTTTATTTCCAAATTGATTTTATTTCGAACCACATTAGCTATAGCGGAAACAAGATCGTTTTGGATTCTATTAGACAAACCCGAAAACGCTGCATTTGCTTTTATAGAATCTATGTGGGACTCAATTATCGGATCGTACAAACTCAAGAAATTTACGGTTTCGATAAAATTACCACGATTATTTGAAGAAGAGTCTTCATTATTTCCGCGAAAAGGAAGCTCCTGTTTTGCCAAAAAAATCACAGTATCGATTAAACGTTTCAAAATATTACGATTACGCTCAACTTTTTCATTATGCAAACTAACAGATATTGCCACCTGGTTACTAAGCATAAACTCTATACGCTGAGAACCAAAATTATCTAATTTAATTAACGACTGAAGATGTTTTTCGGAACTTGAATGCTTTGCTGCTGAGCCCGTAAAATTATTCAAATCACTAAATCCAGCTTTATTCCAAACAGATTTTTCATTCGTGAACAAAAGACACGGCCAGCAAAATAACTTATTTAATTTACAGCTTCCCGTTAACCAAATGTACTTTTCATACGTTTCGATATGGAATTTTCGCGTAATATTTTTTAATTTAAACTCTAAACTAAGATCTGGCTTCGGTCTATGCGATTCTATAATTTCTCTTTTCTTGGCAAAGGAAAGAGTTGAAAATCCCGCTTTTAGTACGAAATCCGTCGCGCAGCAATACTCCGACATAATGCGAAAAGAAAACTTACCACTTTTATCACAAATCAAATCAATTAAATCACTACAAACGGTCAAAAAAACTTCAAATCACAATTTAATCAAAATCACCCGATTGCACTGATTTCCTCTTTTAAATTGCAACGGAAAATCCATTACATAACAAAAACAAAAGCTCTACTGGAAAAATCAAATTCCCATAAACATTCCCTGCATTGGCAACATTTCATTAACAAGCATCATTGGGCTTTATCCCACACACAAAAGCAGTCGCGCCAGTGCTTGACTTGTCTCATATAAATTTGCGAACAAAACAAAAAAAAATCGTTGCCCAATGTACTACCGAAATCCAAGATTCCCATTTTCTGGAATCAACATGTCTCTAGTATTTGAATGCACACATGGTACATGCATCTAAAGATCTAGGCACATTTTCCTATTCTAAGTTTGGTGTCTATGGTGTGCAAAATGTGGGAGGTTTGAATATTATCTAAAGTAATTGAACGAATGTTTTTTAACGAAAAGAAGGCGCGGATCAGAATTTGAATGTGTAAAGGAATATTTGAATGATAATATGTATTCTTCAGCTTAAAGAAAAACATTGACTGAAATGATGATATGTGTATTGGTGTAAGCAAAGTTTATTATTGAATTGCTTATTTCGGTAAGTCAAGCAGTTTGGAATTGCTTACTACGAGTGCACGTCACTGCGCACTGGTCTGAAGCATGGCAATGAACTGGCGCCGACGCTCTTCAACCTAGCACTGAAATACGCTATTCGGGCTATGAATAAGGACAACAGGAAGACGCTTCTCATCAAGTCGACACAATTAGCAGCGTACGACGACGACATCAACATCATGTCCCGAAGATTGGCCGACGCTGAAGAACTTTTGCATACGCTTGACACTTTAACATCGAGTTCATGAACAACTTTATATACCTGGGTTACTGCTTGTCAAAGGACACCAACGAAATTGGCGAAATCAAGCGAAGAATACGCTTAGCCAATAAGACTTTATTCTCGGTTCTGCACAGGAGCACGATGCTCCGCGTATACAATAGCATCATACGACCAGTGCTATGCTATGGCTGCGAAGCATGGACCCTAACTCAAGCATCAGAAACATGCTAGACACATTTGAACGTAAGGCTCTGCGGCGAATTTTGGGGGATGTTTGCGATCGAGATGGATGGCGCATCCGGTACAACCACGAGTTGTAAGAAATGTACGCTAAGCTACAAGTCTCGAAAATCGTCAAACTACAACGACTTCAATGGGCAGGGCATGTACAGCGAATGGACGATGATCGCATGCCAAAGAGAGTAATGAACGGACGACGAGTTGACGGAGCGAGACTGCGAGGAAGACCGAGAGCTCGTTGGGAGAGCTCAGTATTTGTCGCTTCATTTTGTTGCATTTTGACTTTATTATATCGTGTTACAAGGAACACGTGAAGTTACTAGTTACTCTGTACAGTCGAAATGGGTATCATGTAGCTGGGGGTTTTAAGGCGGATGCACTAGACTACTGTTGAGGTCATTTTGAGTCCTTTGATGGCAGAAAAGGATATTCTTGGTAATGAAGTAATGCATAGGCAAGATGGGTATCATATGATTGAAGGTATTGAGGCGAATTGATTAGACTACTGTTGATGGTATTTTGAGTCATTTGGTCAGGAAAAAGAATATTCTTTCATTCGCTTGGTAAATATGGGTATCTCCTGAATCGGACGATAACGACAATATTTTTCGAAGTAAATCATAGAAAACTTGAAAGTAAATGGATCGAAATTAAGATGTATTTGCATGGGATGGACCTGTAATTTTTTTGGTAGAAAATTTTGTTACAAAGCGAAACTCGATTAACTCTTTATTTAAAATTTTACCTCGCACCGAGTTACTTAATCGACGTAAACTCAGCTAATGCTGAGGACTTTTATAAAATTTTATATTCGAGTCTCATTTGTAATGTTTATGTAAAGGTATTTTTTTTTATTATCGTCGCCTTCACACGAAATGCATATAATGCGAATGCGATAGTGGGAATAATGCTACTTATAATAGTTAATGATAAAGGTTAGCCTTTCATCGTTTCTTTTGAAAACTATGGAGAGGCTACTGGATCTGCACATCAGACAGCAAATGGATTGCACGTCTCCCTTTCATCGTACTCAATTCGCCTACGTCAAAGGTAAGTCGACCGTGGTTGCCTTACACAACCTCGTAGGATCGATTGAAAAAACCCTTATGGATAAGGAAATTGCTCTTTGCGCCTACATTGACATCGAGGGAGCTTTTGACAATACTGGCTATAGCTGTATTTCTAGAGCTCAGAGACATACCTACTGCCACCATCATGCGGATCGACGCAATGCTTCGCGGTCGAGAAATTCACTCAACTTTGGGCGGCACCCAAGCTAGTGTTTATACTGTTAAGGGTTGTCCTCAGGGCGGGGTCCTGTCCCCACTTCTCTGGTCACTTGTCATAGATGAGTTACTAGTTAGGTTGTGCGACTATGGTTATGATGCAATCGGTTATGCCGATGATATAACTATCATAATCAGAGGAAAGTTTGAATGGACCGTCTCTGAGGTGATGAATGCGGCACTCGATCTAGTACTTCGCTGGTGCACTGAAGTTGGCCTGAGCGTCAACCCTCATAAAATCGTCTTAGTTCTCTTCACTCGAAGAAGAAATCTAAGCTTAAACCCTGACAGCCTTGGCGGAACGGTACTTCAGTTCTCCACTGAAGTCAAATGCTTAGGCATTCTGTTGGACTGGCGGCTTAATTGGAGCAATCACGTCGAGGCTGTTATCAGTAAGGCCACTCGGATCATGTGGGGTTGCAGGTCTCTGTTTGGCAAAACTTGGGGACTCACCCCGAAAATGATCGAGTGGCTATATTTGATGGTCGTACGTCCAGTTGTGATTTACGCGGCGCTAGTTTGGTGGCCCAAAATGAATCAGCGTTGCACCATACAGCTTTGTAGTAAGTTACAGCGCCTTGCATGCCTTGGTATGGCAGGATCCATCCGCACTTGTCCGACATCGGCTATTGAGGCGATTGTTGGACTTACTCCGCTGCATATTTTCATACAAGAGTCTTCGGCTCTGAGCGCTCTTAGAATGCGTCTAACATACGATGGCGATGAGTCCAATCAGGGACACATGAGCATTCTAGAGCGGATCCCTGGCATGCAGATCTGCTCGAGATCTGATTATATGACTCGGGAAATATGTTTTGGTAGAAAATTCTCGGTCTCCATCCCCACTCGCGGGGAATGGGACAGTGGCATTCTTGGCTCTGTCTCCCGGTACACCATGTGGTTTACCGACGGATCTAAAACGGAGCTGGGTGTTGGTGCTGGAGTCGATGGATCGGACACCAGGATCTCCATTGCTATGGGCGTCTGGCCTAGCGTTTTTCATGCTGAAATCCATGCCATTGAGGCCTGTGCCAAAGACATTCTGGACAAGAAACTCGAAGGCGCTAACATCGCTATCTGCACTGATAGTCAGGCAGCCATTAAGGCTCTTTCTTCACATAGTTTCTCATCGAAATTAGTGAAAGAGTGTTTTTATACCCTTCAGTGTCTCACAAACACTAATCGGGTTACTTTATGTTGGGTACCTGGCCATCAGGGCATCCGTGGTAACGAAGCTGCCGATGAACCTACTGGACAAGGCTCTTCGGATATATTTTTCGGGCCTAATCCTTTCTGTGGTCTCAGTTGGGCTAAAACAAGATCACTAGTGAGGGAGTGGTATGCCAATGAAAGACTGCGTCACTGGAATTGTCTTCCAGGACTACGGCAGTCCAAAGATCTTATTAAACCTTACGGTCGCAAAGAAACCAGCCGCCTGGGTAGATTGGACCTGAGACTAATCGTGGGTTACCTCACGGGGCACCACTGGGTGAGATATCACCTCAATAAAATGGGTTTATCCACTGATACGGAGTGCAGGCTTTGCCTGGAGGACAGAGGGTCCACTAAACATCTTCTCTGCGAATGTCCGGCGGTTGCCCATTCCAGGTTCTTGTTTCTTGGAGACTTCTTCGTGAGCTCAGCGGTCGTAAGAAGCACCCCTACAAAGGATCTACTAGTTTTCATTAGGCTGGTTGAGGGTCTTTTGTATTAATTAAGGATATGGCACATTAGATCTCAAGGTCGCAGTGCCCACCCTTGGGTATCTTAGCCTGTCCTTGTTATTATTACAATATTATTATTAATGATAAAGGTTAGCTGATTTTATGTGGAAGTTAATTTTTAGGAAATATAACCACAACGACAAATAGCAATAATGAATCACTATGTATCTAAATTCGTGTATGCATATATAATATAACGTTATTGCAATTAATAATTGATGCGATAAATAATAAATATTTGCATAAATATATTGCATTCGTGCAAATCAATAATGTCACGAGACAACTTCATTCGATAACCCCATAACGTTAAATTCATATCTGATCTGCATTTGAAAAATGAACCCTAAACCTGTAACTTCACCTGCAACAATAATATGCTGATTGGAGTCACCTTACCCACAAACATTTTATGACTAATTACGCAAATGCTCTGTTTGTACAAGCAGCTGATATACGTACAAATTCGAAATTGTGTTAGGTTCATCACGGAGGCATCCAACATGCAAGAAGTCAATGTGATTTACCACCCACGATCCACAACGAAACATTAATCATTGGACAGGCGATGATAAAATAGGAATCACATCCAAACAGAAGTTGCACAACGATAGGACTGCCGGCAGACCGCAGTGACCCCATCTTCTAGTTTTATGCTATTCTTTAACTAGGTTCTTCGATTAGACTTCCTGGTCTAACTTCAATGCATGGGCAAACGTTGCTTCTACGGGGTCCCTTATGGAAAAGTGAAATAACTTTCTACAGAAGGGATACATGTGTGGCAGGCAGGCTAACCGAAGGCTAACTTGTTTTTTAATAAAACCGTATGCATAATTTTTATTTATTATTTTCGTTTGTATGAATTAATGGTTAACTGAAAATTATGTACGCGAACTCCACACAATTTATTATTTTAATTTGTATGAATTAAATTAAACATCATTATATTGAGTTCGCAGAATATTTATTTGAGCCGAAATCTCCGTATGCATTTCGTATGCAAAATGAAGAAATTTCTTTTGAGCAACCTCCCACACCACAGTAATTATGTTTTTAGAAGACTATCAAGAAAGCTTCCATAACTTCTGTACAGTAGTAGTAACGTAATGAGCAGTACTCCGTTAACTACATGAAAGATTGATTTCCAACTGGGTCTTCGGACCACATACTGATCCTTCATTCTCAGTAGGTGTATGTGCCTTAAATTGGAATTTATTATTTATTCAGCATTGGTGAAAAATTTACGACAGTGAATAACTGAAGTGTTTGTTTACCGGTCATCTCAGCCATTGGCCACAATGCTTTTGGTGAATCACAAGATAACTCCAGGTTGCTAATTAAGTTCTAACTGCTCTTCGTAATTAATCGTCTTACAAATGAACATAAAGCGATTACGAACTACAAATTTGCATGTTGTCGTTAAACAATGCCAACATTTCCGGGACTCCAAGCACCCCAATCACAATTGAGCACTTTTGATTTGAACCCAATTTTCAGGCGAAATAATAGCATCGTGTAATTAATTAGAAGCCAAAATTATGAGAAAGTGCAATCGTAGTTCTCAGCTAAATTTCAGTAAAATCTTGGAATTTCTATTATGATAGTTATTTTTCACAAAGAGCAAGTGAATAATGATAATAATGAAAATGGTGTAGCCAAGAAATCTAACAGTAGATGGGCGGTTCTGGATAAACATTAGCGTTAATGACACCGTGAATATGAATTAGCTAGATGCCTGGCGACCGTGGTCAGAGTCACCTGAGATTTCATAGCATACAATTATGAAATGGAGATCTCAATCTGCAGTTCAGTGGCAGGTACAACGATTAATTGCGTCTGATTATATGGTCTTGCCTTGAACGTGTTGGGATGGAAGGAGTTTAAGTCGTGCTGGGTCTGAGCTTTAAGTATGTGGTATGAAAATATCAATATAGAATGACAACCGTGAGAATTGCGACACGCTTAATGTCATACAGATCGTTGCACGTTTAATTATAAAATTGGATAGTTTGCTTCCCTGTTTTGCGGAATGAAGTACTTACAACAAATCGATGCAAACATGGAAGGTAATATATTATGTCGTCGCTACCATCGCCAACTATCGAATGTGAAAATAGCTACTTTTGAATAGAGCAACCAGGCAACCGGAGTCCGAAGCGTATATACCCTAGACTTGTACAGACCTAGTGGTGATACGAAAAGTACCTATAGGTATATGGCGAGTTTATAGGGGAGGTTGGCAATCATTCAGGAGGATCTTGACCATTAACAAAATCAATTAACTAACCCATTCTACAAATATTTGTTGAATTTTTCAAGTCGCTAGCTTCATTCTATCGAAAGTTATTTCTTATTTAAAGTTTTACTTGTAGGGGAGGTAGGGGTTCCTTGGGTCGGATCTTGCTCATTATTGCCACCAACAAATAAGATCATGCTTCAAACATTTAAACAAAATTTCAAGTCTCTAGCTTCAGTCTATTGAAAGTTATCGCTTATTTGAAGTTTCACTTGTAGGGGAGGTAGGGGTTCCTTGGGTCGGATCTTGCTCATCATTGCCACCAACAAATAAGATCACGCTACAAATATTTAAGCAAAATTTCAAGTCTCTAGCTTCATTCCATCGAAAGTTATCGCTTATTTGAAGTTTCATTTGTAGGGGAAGTAGGGGTTTCGTTGGTCAGATTTTACACATTTTCAATATTAGTCAACTGGATCCTATTACAAACATTTGACCAAAATTTTAAGTCGCTAGCATTATTTCGTCGTAAGTTATCGCTTATTTAAAACTTCATTCCTAGGGGAGGTAGGGGTTGCTTTGGTCGGATCTTACCCATTTTCAATATCAACCAAGTAGATCCTACTAGCAACATTTTGTCAAATTTTCAACCCGCTAGTGTCATTTCATCGAAAGTTATCGTAATTAAAAAATATTTAATTTTTTGAAATTTGTAGGGCAGGTAGGCGTTCCATTGATCCGATTATGCCCAACTTACTAGAACTTAAGTATCTTCTTACCCCAAGGCTACATGCCAAAAATCAGGTATCTACGTCAATTAGTTCAAGAGTTATAGGCAAAAAACCCGAAAAGTAGGGTAGTAAGGGGCTCTTTGTAAGAAAATTACCGTTTGTTTTCAACTGATCAACTTTATTTTTCCAGGGGAGTAGAAGATTATCCTCGTGAGCAATCTAGCTTTTCATGTTTATTTAATCGGGAGTTATAAATACATTTAATTATTTTACATATATAAGAGAGGTAGGCGTTGTCTTGGCCTGATCATGTCCATTTTCAATACCAACCAAGTAGATTATACTTCCAACATTTGACCAAATTTCAAGTCTCTAGCTTCATTCTATCGAAAGTTATCGTGCGAACGGACAAACAGACAGACAGACGGACAGACGGACAGACGGACAGACGGACAGACAGACAGACAGACAGACAGACAGACATGGCTTAATCGAATCAGGAGGTGATCCTGATCATTTATATATATACATTGCTATACCTCCGGAGCCTCCTTTCAGGTGTTACATATTTCCGTCGTGACAAAAACAATATACCCTATACTAAAAGTCTAGGGTATAAAAAAAAGAGCTGCAATTGTGAGTTCAAAAGCAGCTCGTAGTGGAATTTAAAAATTTCTATATTTTCGGTTGTTGTTTTCCATCCTTTTTATGTATGTGATGGAACTGTATCAACTGACAATTTTCTGTAACTTAAAAATCACATTCACAGATTCATTGTTTCAAAGTTTCGAATATGGCATATTCGACTGTTTGGTTTGTATTTATGTTAACTTGCACATCCGTCGCTACCATCTCCAACTATCGAATGTGGAAAAAATGCGTTTTTAATTTTTTATGCTCTTGAATAATGGGTATACGGTTTTTTAAATATTTTGTCATTATTATTCATTAGCATCTGGCTGGCTTAGTCTCGGCCCCTTGGCCAGTTATATACCCGCAATGGATGCAAGCATCAAATTGCAGGGTATGGATGTCTTGGGTGTTAAGTCGGAATCCTGTTTGTAGTAGATACTAGTATAGCCCCCTTAAAATCTTCCGCACAATTGTAAACGTAGCCAAAATAAGATTGTCGACTAGTAATGTGTAGCACAGTAACCAATCGTTCATTTTGAACTCAAGAGAATGAGCGAAAGATTCGGCACAACGACATAGCCCCCAAAACGTTCAATTTAAGAATGACAAACTGAAAAATTCGTTACCAAACTAGCCCCCGCATAAATACTACCCAACGCATAACCAATCCACGCTCATTTCTCAGTACATACGAGTATAGTGTACTATATTCATTCACTCACATCCCTCCCATTATCTCTAAAACCACCATAGTCTATGTATCAAAGCAATCCCATCTAAATGCATTCATAAATGTGAATGAATGCTCGCATTGTGTATAATCCCATAAAAATACACAACAATCCATGCTGACTGCAAGCAAATCAAAAATCATTTACTTACGTCGCTTCGCACATCCAAGTTTCTTTTAATACAGATAACAATCCCAACATTCTAAAACAAAAGTACTCGTCTTACGTATCATCATCTCAAGGTTAACTTTAGATGAAACCAAACGAAAGCCCATAGCTTCCACTTCCACTATAGCTACAGTGTAAACAAACTCAAATTTCCAGCTGCTGTAATACATACAATTTAGCATTACAGAAAAATTATACAAAATCGAATCGTTCAAAAAGTGTCGTTCAAAAAGAACGATACAAAATCGAATTGCTTAAAAAGATTTGTTCAAAAAGAACGATACAAGATGAAATCGTTCAAAAAGCGTCGTTCAAAAAGAACGATACAAAATCGAATCGTTTAAAAAGATTAATTAAAAAAGAATGATATAAAATCAAATCGTTCAAAAAGAGTCGTTCAAAAAGAACTATACAAAGGGCATTGGGGGAGTCGCTGACTCAGAATCTGGGGTCATAAAAGAGAAAAAAAATTTGTGGACGCCCATCCCAGACTGGCAGCCCCGTTTTCATGGAAAATAGTGGTCCGATCTGGCTGGCTCGAACTAAAGGGCAATGGAGGATGGGGGGGGGGGGGGGGGGGGGGGGGGCGTTGGGGATCAACGACTTCGAATCGGAGATAAAAAAATAAAGGAAGAAACGGTATTTTTTTAAAACTACTACTAAAGGAATATGTTACGGATGTCACTATTTATATTTTGCACCTTGGCAATACTAATGGTGCCAGATGTAATCTGACATTTCCATTGGAAAGTTTAGCATAAACGTACTCACAACATTTTGACGTACGAGCGCTATTTGTTTTGTTTTACAGTGGCTCGAAAATTTTGTCTCGGGCAAAAAAAGGAATTAAACCGAGAACATGTTCATGCCATGATTTTTTACGAGTGTCGACACGGACTATCTCGACAAGAGTGCAACGATCAATTTCTTCGACTTTCGGTGATGAAGCTCCACATTTTGCCACGTTTTCATGGGAAATAGTGGTCCGATCTATCTGGCTCGAACTAAATGGCAGGGGGGTCACCGACTTCGAATCGGGGGTAAAAAATAAAGGTAAAACCTGAGTTTTTGAAAACTACGACTTTTATTGAATATGTTATTAACCAAGTTTCAGACTCTTAGCATGACTTTTTTCGAACGACTCTTTTTGAACGACTCTTTTTGAACGACTCATTGGAACGAGTCAGAGCTTATGTGCTGGCACAGTGAAAAGAGTCATTATGCCCATCACTAGTTTACAGTTGTGCTGTACATGTACTTTTTTTCACTAGAACATACCACGTAGAGTGTGGTGAAATATGGAAAGCATATTATATATTCAGGCTAACGAAAATATTTCAACAAGATTTCAGCAAGATTTCAGCAAGATTTGTTTTTACTATCGGCCGAAATCTAGATTAACAAACGTATGGTAAATCTTGGAGATTTTGGAGGTAGATTTGCTTTTATCTCGAGATTTATCCAAATCTTCTGTAGTGTTTAACGAACATTATCAGCCCCGAAATTTTCTGCCTCGTGTATCGACATGTAGGAAATCACATCGAAGGGTCCGTACAGTACATTTCAGTCTTACGTACGTTATAAACGACTTTAACTGTATGCGTATATGTAATTTATTTTAATATGAAAAAGAAATTCAAATTAGGACGGGAGATTTCTCATCATATTTTTTTTCGCCAGAATAGAAACTTAATACTTCATCGTAATGTCGTACAAATTCTTATTTTTTTTCTGAAATCGAATAGGTACATATCTACCCAGTTTTCCATGTTATTCAATTATACCGCATAATTTTGTCGTTACGACATCAAATCCAGTTGGTGTTAGGTTCTGGCATTTGTGGTAAATTGCTGCGCATTTTCCCACCAGTTATTTCAAAAACAAAGCCAAAATGGGAGGTTTGAAAACAATTATTAAAGAACTAGAAAAATTAGGGTCCCTTTAAACTAGGTTAATATTTTTATTTTACTAAGGTAGAAGAAGCCAACTTGTTTTGTTTATAGCAGGCAATGTAAAGAGGTGAAATTTAAGATGTAAACCAGAGAAGATATGACTATTATCTATTATGATATAAAACTGATAAGTGTCACACCAATTGGATGACGCACAACCGGCTTGTTGACTCACTTTTTAAAGGTAACTTTTCATAATTTACGTTAATTTGTATAAAAAGAAGAGGTGGTAGATAATCATCATCACATTATTTATAGTAAATATTATCTAAACCATAGTGATTATTAGAATAAAGTGAAGTGTATCACTGCCAACTCGATACGATAAGACTTAGTTGCACTTCGCTCAAAAATTATCAGCAAAAAGGCTATCACACTTCAGCCGAGTTGTTTCGTCCACCGATAGATTACACTTATCAGGTGCTACCTATAGACTATCGGGGAGTTAGTTGGACCAAAAATGTGTTGTATTCTGATTTTCGTCAGAATACATAAATTTGTAAAATGAGTCGAGTACAGCGCATTTTTGGGCTGGTCGAGTTACCTCTCCGATAGATAAAGTTAGCTCCTGATGAGTATAGTCCATCGGTGGACGAAATCGTCGGCTGAAGTTTGTGCTGATGATTTTTGGTTAAGTGCATTGCCAATTCAATCTTGTTGTAATGTATTGAGTTGGCAGTGATGCGCCTCATTTTATTCTAGAAACTTGTAGGAAAAGCGCTTGTGCGTGATTATAACCTATTCAATACCCATCAGCGAATATTTATAATGATTTGGCTGTTTTAACTATACCGAATCAATCAATTTAAAGTGCTGAGATATTTACATTCACATATTGATGACTTTCCGCGTGAAAGTAAATTAGGCTTAGAGACACGCAGAAGATTTCGCGGAGCCCTTTAGGAGCCACGATTTTCGACTACATTGGCGGCAAGTCATGTCTCTTATTTTGCTCCGCGTTTATTTAACTGTTTACGAGAGAGCATCTGCACGCTAGGTTATCACTATAAATTTAAATCAGCTGTAAAAGAATACTTGTTTGAGAAAAATGGAAGAATTTTATCTAATTGATCTCTCTAACATAGTTATCTAATTTATTCCTAATGCGAAATGAATAATGTGGTAGATTTAAGTAAAACGCTATGAAGTAAGCAATGAAATTCCTAGTAATAATAGCTTTAATTGTTTTTAGCTCAATACTGGTAATCCCAAAGCACGAGCTCTGCTTCTTTTGGGTTGGCCAAATTTATATATCTAAACTTAAATAATTTTTGAAATGAAGTTGTAATATTCTTTTTCTGTAATTAAGTTTATGATAGATTGGCAATAAATTATTATTATTATAATGAAATGATGGAAGTGCAAGTGAGTATTTACAATACTTGAAAGATGTTGAGTCTGGTCAATGCTCAACGTGATGCTTTGCTATTCGTATAATTGAAATTTTCTAGCAATCCGCAGTTTTCCGTATGGAAAAACTGTGTCTATGAGAAGGTACCCTTTTGCGTTTCGGTTAAATGCGTATAATGATAAGTCGACGATGATACTTGTGGCCATTGTTATTGTTTTAGTAATGCTTCACAAATCTGATTTAGTTTACTCTAAAAGAGGCTGCACTAATTATCCGATTTGCACGGTATAAATTTCGAATATTAAAATAATTAGATCAAAATGGTAGCTGCTATTAAGCTCCTATTTCAATGTTCGAGCTTACTTAGTTTCATTTATATCGTTGTGCGATGCATACATTAAAACGCCTATAGCAACTATAGGGTTAAGAAATCGAAGAATGTTTATTCACATATTCGGCATATGATTGTATGTAAAATGGTGTGGCGTATCATTAAGGGATCAATACACACTGTGAAATTTTTTTCGGGCATTTTTCTGAGCCGATTGCCATTTTCTTCAACCCCCGCACAATTCAGTCGATCTTCCCATATATAAGCGGTTCAGATTGATTACACTATTATGATTCGATAGCCAAACGCAAATGTGCTATGACATTTGAAAAAAAAAAAAATTTACTCATAGCAGAACTTGAACCGCCACCATTCGAAAAAGAGATCAACTTTCTACCCATCGACCTACCACAGCTGTCTTCTTAAAGCAATTGAGCAAATATCAAATTCCTCGATGAGTGCTTCGGTGAAAAACTGGAAAAAGTCAACAGCTATGACTCTAATTAAGTATTTCATCAGTTACGGCCTGATGAATTCGTTAATGATACTCATAAGCTACGTACCCGTAAGCGAAACAGGTGGGTATTTTCGAATCATTTTGCTTCTCCCGCTACTCCTCTGCGAAAAAAAATTAAGTTAACTGATGGGCGATGTTTAGCAGGACTTGTTTCCTAATATTCAGTGTGTCTCATCTTCACGCTATTATTTATTCTCGACCCCATTCATGTCGGTGTCTTTCCTCTTGAATTGCAAAACTATGTGTCACTTTAAAAAAAATCGTAAAAATCGTACTTTCTTCTATTTATTGACTTCTGGCTGCAAGAGCTCGCTTCGCTCACAATTTTTGGTCATTTTTGACATTTTTATCACGCCTACGTTCCTCCGGTAGAGGAGTGGTCTTTGGGTTTACCACCATTCATCTTAGCAACCTCGAAAACTATTGGTTTGACACCAATCTTGGTCATTTTTGAATTTTTTTTTCCACGGCATTCAATCTCAATTTCATACCTACTCACCACCTTGTGAGAGAGGGGTGTGGGGACTGCGGCTAAATAAAAAAATTCAAACGCAAGTATCTAGGCATGGTTATTCAAAATCGGATCTACTCTCTTGAACCTAGGTCGCACCCCCAGACCTAGATCTAGTAGGTCCGATTTAAAAAATATCTTGGTCATTGTAGGTCCGCTGATCCGAACAGTTTCACTGATCCGAGTAGGTCTGCTGATCCGAATAGTTCCAATGATCCTAATAGTCTCATGATCCGAGTAGGTCCGCTGATCCGAATAGTTCCACTGATCCGAGTAGGTCCGCTGATCCGGGTTGGTCCGCTGATCTGAATAGTTCCAATGATCCGAGTAGGTCCGCTGGTCCGAATAGTTCTACTGATCCGCATAATTCCGCTGATCTGGATAGTCCGCAGGTCTGATTAGTTCCACAGGCTGAATAGGTATGGTCTGGATAGGTCTGAAGATCTGAATAGAAGACTAGTGATAGGTAGAAAATAGAAACAACGTTTTAATAGAAAAGAACAGATTACCAGGAGTAAGGAGTAGGTCTAGGACCTGGGTGTGGGTCTTACAGGATACACAGGTTTTGAAAGAATAGAAGAATAGGATGTTTCACATCAATGTGGGAAGTTTATTGAAGGAGTTGAAGGAGTAGGGAGGTTAGGACAGTGGCGTGGTGGGATGGATAAAATGGCGGAAGGAGGGGAAACGCATTTTAAGTCATTTGGTCAGGAAAAATTGACCTTCTTAGACATGAAGTGAAATCTAGGCAATATGGTGCTCTCCGGAACCGGGGTGATCAGACCAATTCACTAGAGTACTGTTGAAGGCAACAAGGATATTCGAAAAAGGATATTTTTGGCAGTGAAACATAATATGGGCAATATGGGTGCTATATGAATCGGGACGAAGAGGCGAATGTCCAGGAGTAGTGCAGATGGCATTTCGAGTCCTTCGATTTCGAAAAGAACATTTTCGGCAATGAAGTGAAATATGGTCAATATTGGTGTCTTATGAATCGGGATAATGAGCAATATGCTTTGGGGTACTTTTAAAGGCGCTTTGTATTTTGTGGTCTGGTAAATCTAGACAATATGGTTATCATATCCTTTTTCAAATGTCCTTTTTGCCGCCGAAGGATTCTAAACGCCATCTACATTACAATCGTCTCTTTCCATTCATTCGCCTGAGGCGACCGGTAGCGCTGTGTGTTGAGACATCAGTCTCATGTTTGACTACCGGCGTTTCGGGTTCGAGTCCCGTCCACGACGTTCGTGGCCAAGGATGTGCAGGAGGTGTATGCTGGCAACTATATTCTCCGAAACCATTATATATTCGACGAAACGTTAACTGGACCATATGGAACAGTTGACGCGCTATACCCCACAAGGGGTTAGGGCAATTGAGACAAATTCATTCGCCTCACGTTCATATCCGTATAAAAATCCTTGATTGTTTAGCCACATCCTGCGCATCATACAAGTACTATTTTCGTACAAAAATACTTCATTTCACTGTCATGGAATGTGTGAACGAATCATGGTTAAATGCGTCTCTCTTTCACGTACGGATACACAATGCTCTGCCATCTTTGTTGCTCACAATTCTTTCCTTAATCGGTCATCAACTGCGACCAGTAATACGCATCACACCACAGGGAGAAGACAACACAACTATTCATGACCACAACGCGAAGCGACATGGACGGGACTCGAACCCGAAACCCGATGTGGCAAGACATCAGACTGATGCGTCTACCCACTGAGCTACCTGTCGCCCCTATTTAAAAAATATAAACATACTACTACTACTACTCAATTGCCCTAACCCCTTGTGGGGCATAGCGCGTCAACTGTTCCATATGGCCCAGTTAACGTTTCGTTGGCATAAATTGGTTTCAGAGAATGCAGTTGCCAGCATGCACCTCCTGCACATCCATGGCCACGAACGTCGTCGTGGACGGGAAAAGTCGTAATTATTTTGATTTATATACGAGTTGAATTGGAACCAGTTGAAAGTGTATTCACAATGATAGTGTTAGATGTTATTTGCGTTGACCCCTTCAGGGGCATGGGCGCGTCAACATCTCTTGCACTGCTATGCCTTGTTGACGTTTTGATAGCATATTTTTTGCGATGGTGAAGTTGTTAGCATGCCCCTCCAATCAAAACAAATGTAGATGTATAGATTTTTTTTTAATTGAACTATAAAATCGTCAAAACCGTATTCTCGATTTTGAAAAATGGTAAAATTAAATTTGTGACCTTAAGAAAATCGTAAAATTGTATTAGAAGTATTGTAGTAAAAAATGCTATCGTACTATTTGGCATCACTGCTAGTACTTGGCGTTACTACCTCTTCTCTCTCTCTCTCCATTCTAGACTTTTAATAAAGAATGAAATCATTAAAAAAAATAATGAAATCATTAAAAAAAATCCACCTGCAGATATGTGTCATTTGTTTGCTTACATCTCACACCAGCCGCCGACATCATCCCCCAAACGACTATCGAAAATGTGTTGTGACATTTCACCTTTGGTTAACGAGCATTTACTCAGTTCGAAAATTCGAAATTGAGTAAAGTGAGTTTTGTTTTTACAATACATTGCACACAGCATTGATTAAATACTTGGAGTACTTGCGAATAAATGCTAAGAAAAAAAACGACTTTTATTCATACTGCCTAATGCATTTGCATAAATTACTGTTCTTTAACAATTTTTAAATATTTTCCTTGTACTAATAAAATATATAACAATAATTTAAAGTCTCTCATGACGCCAGTTGGTTGAAGAACCTTCTTCATATTTTAATGTGTATTTTATATTTTGCATGCTAATTCATCACGTTTACAGCTATACTTTTAAGACAGACACCTTTAACTTATCCGCCATCGCACAGCGCATTCGCTCTGTCTTTACATGTCGTAAATAAATTATTCAATTAGTGAAATTCACGATGGGAAAATTTCATCTCCTCTGTTTCCGATACTTCCTAAGGCTATGTGTACTAATCTGGAAGACAGCTTGGCAAAGAGACGGTTATTTTTTTTTATCATAGGCAAATTTAATTTTAGCGGTTCTAAATAAAAATAACCAATTTCTTATTTATAGCAACAGCTGACTATTTAAGTGTACCACCGTGTGGATATGATTAATAATGTGTGTGCAATCATTTGTCAGAATGAAACAATTTAGATTATTAATCACTTAATGAACATGCATGATTAAACTTACCAACAGTATCTGGAATTGCAGTGAAGTGAACATATATGTATTTTATCGCGGTAGAAATGTTATATTACCTGCTTTTCTGGGTTCTAGAACAGTGCATAATAAAATGAGCAGCAAAGAAATGAAACAGACCAGAATCATCATCATCATCGTGGCGCGACAGCCCGACGTCGGGTCTTGGCCGCCTGACAGACCAGAATAGCACAGAAAAATGTAAACAAATGCTTTAATGCTGCTTTCTAGGCCGCGTTTAGAGAGCATGATTTCACAAGCGGTTTGAGGAGCGGCGCATCGCTGTAAATAAACGCAAAAAGCGGAAATCGCGGCGGTTTGATAGTTTACTTTTGAATCTGAAAATTAAAAAAACTTAGATGACAATGTCCGTGGAATATACACATCTGAAAATGTTACCCGCAGTGGGAAATTCAATTCACACTTCGCAAATTCATATCAGGACATAATGTGGGCACTAGCAAGGAACAGCAGGATAATTGGATTTGCTTTACAATCCATAGCATGTTCCATGAAATCATTATCGAAAATCGTTTTCGCGCGCTTCTTAAACGAAACACGAGTGAAATTTCTCGATCTCTCTATTAGATGAAACTCAAATATCAGGCGCGATGAAAAACTATTCACAAACGGGCGCGAATATAATGTTACAATTATGCATTATTCATTTCCCACTTCCCGCAACATTTTTAGATGTGTAGGTATATTCCACGGACACTGTACTCTATGTTTTTTCGTTTTCAGATTCAAAAGTAAACAAACAAACAGCGGCAATTTCTTGATTCAAACGTTGGAATGTTCGAAATCTTTTGATTCGGGCTCAAAATTCTGCAACGGAACGAACGTTTTCCCACGCGAATATTCGACGCTAGATAGTGAAAGCTCGGCTTAAGCCGCTTCTAAACGATGCTACGAACACCTTGTAACGTTGGACGCTTTATATATAGCTTGTAGCATCATGTGGCAGGACGTCAAACTACGAGCTTCCAATGTCAAGCGTCGAACGTTCGCTCTGTTGGCGAATTTTGTGCCCGAATCAAAGCAGTTCGAACGTTCCAACGTTTGAATCAAAGAATTGCCGAGCCATTGAGCAGGAACATTTGAAGCAAGCGCGGGTTTTTATGAACGTTTTAGAATCAACTCAGTGTGGAGAATTATTTTTAACTAAAAAGCTGGGGCAGGGAAATTCCACCATGACAGCAAGAGATGCCACCTCTTCATCATCGCCATCACCTGGATAATTAATTTCAATTCAATTTATCAATTAACAACTCGGCCAAAGTGTGAAACGTTTGAATCAAACGATCGAATTGCTGTTGCCGTTGAGAAGACACATTTGTCTCTTCAATTGCGAATCATTTGATTCAAACGTTGAATCCCACGTTGGACCAAACGTTGGAAGCATCGTTTAGAAGCGTCTTTCAGTCAGGGTCTATACAATGCTACGAATACCTTCAAACATTGGACGCATGATGGTTTTGAAGCATCGTGTTTGTGACGGGACGATGAGCTAAGCGCTTCCAATGTTAAGCATCGAACGTTCGCTCTGTCGGCGATTTTTGTGTCAAAGGATTTCCAACGTTCTAACGTTCAAATCAGAATACTTCCGCGGCGCTGAGCAGAAACATTTGAAGCAAGCGTGGCTACAAAGCACGACGCATTTGGCCAAAATTATCCCTAGCAGCTAAAAATTGTGAAGTAGATGCTAGACGTTCTTACGTTGAAAGGGTAGGTCAGTTGATATGGCTCTGCACTCTCTGGTTGGTTGTATCGAAAAGTCTCTGGAAGTCAGGGAATATACGTTGGCTGTGTTCTTGGGTATCGAGGGCGCTTTCAACAATATTAAGACTAGTGCGATAATAGGCGCACTAAGAAACCTGCAAGTGGATGAATTGCTCTGTAAATTTATTGGCATGCTGCTCGCATCCAGGATTGTTCGCACTACTATGGGAACATTGTCTATTAGTAGAGGTGTCTGTAATGGCACCCCTCAAGGCGGGATACTGTCTCCTCTTCTTTGGAACTTGGCCGTTAATGGCCTGCTTCTGCAACTGGAGGAAATTGGGTGCCATGTGACTGCCTACGCAGACGATGTTGTCATTGCTAGTTCCGGTAAGTTTCCGAGAGTCTTAAGTGAGGTACTCCAGAACGCCTTATGTATTCTGACTGAATGGGCAGGCACCTGCGGTGTTGGGGTAAATCCCGACAAAACGGAACTTATGCTCTTCACCAGAAAGCGTGAAATTCCCCCTGTTGAACCTCCCCTTTTGGATGGCAAGAGACTGGTCTTTGCTGATAAAGCAAAGTTCCTCGGACTTATCTTCGATAAGAAGTTAACATGGAAGCTGAACATTCTTGAACGGGTGAAAAAGGCAACTGTTGCGCTGTACTCTTGTAAAAGTGCTATAGGTAAGAACTGGGGCCTCCAGCCGAAAGTGGTGTATTGGTTATATACTACAGTGGTACAGCCTATCTTATTGTACGGGATATGCGTATGGTGGACGGCACTCAGAGTTGCGTCCTATTGTAACCTACTGGGTAAAGTGCAAAGACTTGCTGCGATTGCCATTACTGGAGCTTTAAGAACTACTCCGTCGGCTGGCCTGGACATGCTCCTCAACTTGCTTCCGGTGGACATTCTTGGCGAGCAACTGGCGGCCAAAATAGCACTGCGTCTGGCGCGCGCTGAAGAGTGGGCACTCCACTATTCTGGATAATCTGGATCTTCCAGTAGTAACCGACTATACCGCTCCAAAAGTTATTTTTGGCAACAATCGAATAAGCCTGATTCCCTCTAGAGATAAATGGGCGAGCATTATAATACCCGAATCCTTGGCCATCTACACAGATGGCTACAAGACCGATGAGGGAGTAGGTGCGGGTATTTATTCGGAGGGACTATGCATTAACGTATCGGTCCGTCTTCCCGACTACTGCAGCGTCCTCCAGGCGGAGATTTCGGCAATAGCGGAAGCTTTGTCCTGGCTGGGAAGGCATGTCCTTACTTTAAAGGATATTACTATCTACACGGATAGTCAAGCGGCGATACGGTCGCTGGAATCGGTTATTTCGACATCAAAAACGGTTGTAAATTGCCGATCGACACTCATGGAAATGAGTAGCTTTTTCAATATTACAATTTGCTGAATTCCGGGCCACAGTGGTTTCGGGGGGCTGATGAGCTGGCCCGTTAAGGGGCAATCGGATCCACCGCTGTGGATCTTGACCACGTTAGGATACCCATTGCAGTGTGTAAAATGGCAATTGAGTCCGTTGCGATCGGCAGAGCCAATGCTAGATGGCTTAGCGGTAGCACTTGCCAAACAACGTGGATGATATGGCCCAGGATAGATCCTGATCGCTCTGCCCCACTGCTCTCATTGAACCGGAAGCATATTGGCAGGGTGGTGGGGGTCATCACAGGACACTATCCTATTGGCGACCATGCGAGAAGGCTTCGCCTTCCTCATTATGATTACTGTAGAAGTTGTCATGATGAGGATGAGGAGGAGAGTGTTGCTCGCCTTCTTTGTTACTGCCCAGCCTTGGCATATAGGAGGAGAAGATTTTTGGGATTCTTCTTTTTCCAGGACCTAGATGGTCTCGTTAATGTGAATGCGATTCAAATTAATCGGTTTGTTGCCAGCGTCGGCTGGCTGGATACTTAGGGTTGAGAGTTTGTAGGCAACTGAATCTATGGTGGTATCACAACGGACCATGAGTGGTCTATGTGTGCTGCTGAATTGCGGCAACCCCTGTACCTAACCTAACCTAACCAACGTTGGAATTGCTTTTCATATATTGGTGTCTGTTTTTCTGTTTTTGGACTATTTTCTTCTTCTTTCGTCATCACTTGGACAATGGACAACTCGGCTAAAACCGTCAAACTTTGAGCAGAGACATTTGTTTCTTAAATTGCCGAATCATTTAATTAAATCGTGTAAGCTGTATTAAGCTGTATTTTTTGTTGTTGTATTGCATTATAATTTAGATATGAAACCTGTTTATATTTTATTTTAGTGCATTATATTTACAAAAAAGTACTCTTTTGAAAAGTAAAATATCAAATGTATTGAGCATGCACTAATTAAAAAAGGTGCTGTAATAAAAGGCTTGGCTTACAAATAGTCCAAAATTTTTAACCCTGCATACAAAAGCAAAATGTTCGTTAAATACAATACCTAAAATTTCAAACTTTCGTAAAATAGAGTCACCAATGCATATGAAAAAAAGGTTCGTTGTATTGGAAGTTCGTTAAATCGGTGTTCGTTATACTGGGGCACCACTGTAGTTTAAAAAAACAACAATTACATTTTTTTGGCAGCCCAGATCAAGTGCAGAACATCAATCGCTCGCATTATATTAACAGCCAGCTCTATCCGGAACAATTTTGTCAGTGTAACGCGAGCAATTCAAATTATGCATTTACTTTCATACAAACACAATTAAAATACTGCAAAAAGCATAATAAAAAGTGGCGATTTCTCACTAACAGAAGCGCTCCTCTACGTGTTTTATAATTGAAAGAAGATGAAATGAAACCGCCCACTGTTGCCAAGTCCAACGGAGAAATTAAAGCGACCCATTAATAAACAGTTTCAAAGGTACGAAGCGGTCAGCTCAGGCGCATTCATTGCAGATCAGTATCTCAAATGATCAGACCGATAGGCCTGGTCAGATACACCGTTTTCTGAATAATTTCAAACGACTAATAAATAGGCAACAGATTGCAGACAGAATATTAATAATAGTTAGTGCAGATGCGCTTGCAATGAATGGAAGAAAATTAAGATGAAGATTAAATCATTTATTGATGGCGACATTAGACTCAGCGAAAACTCGTTTTATTCAAGACACGAATAAAGTTATCAGCTACGACTTTTCCTTTTTGCGGATTGTCTCAATGGGAAAAACTTAATTTTGCTGAAACGATGAAAATATCAGTACATCCTCATTTTCTCACTTAATGATGATGTCCATCAACCAATTAAACGTATTGGCGTTTACGATAAACACATTTTTGGCGCTTAAATGGATTAAGAATGTTGTTGTTTTTGTTTAGCATATTTAAATGCATGTGTATTACAATTCATACACATACAAACACATATAAGAACAATGCAATTAAATCTACGTAATGTATCGTACTAGCACGACTACTCCTACTTTGCCTTAACCCCTAGTGGGGCATAGTGCGTCAACTACTCTATTCTGAGTAATGGGGTGCAACTCTCCAAACGACACCCAGCGCCATACACTTTTATCGACGCCATGTGATTTTGGGATCCCTTTTTGGTCGGCCTTGGTTGCAACTTGAGTTCCATTTCATGGTATGTAAAGCAATGAAGTTATCATCCCTCCGCAATGTGCGACCTATCTACAGCCACTTTGAATTGCGTATTTATTCGTCGATTGGCATCTGACCCGTACGCCGACTTAGCTCTTCACTTCATATTGTACCGGGCCAGAAAATTTTTAGAATTCGACGAAAACATGAGTTGACGAAAATTTGCAGCTTTCTGGTAACTCTTACGGAAACTTCCCATGTACTGCTCCCACTCAAAAGGACAGGCAGCACCAGGGGCGACATAGGCCCAGCTTGGTTTCGATGCTGAGATAACTGCTCGGCCAGATTTTGGACAGCATGCCGTATGCGCATTTAGTCTGACTGATACGAAGAGCGACGAACTGCTCCGTACCAAAATTTTCGGCAACAATGCTACCCAGGTAGATGAAGTTGTCCACCGTCTACACAGGCTGCCCACTTATACTGACAGCAATAGGTGTGTTTCCAGGCGGCCAAGGCCCGACGTCGGGCCGTCGCGCCACGATGACGATGATGAATAGGTGTCAGATTTCTTATTCACAATCTCTCTCTCTCTCTAATTGCCTTGACCCCTCCAGGGATATGGGCGCGTCAACATCTGTAGCATTTCTACGCCTTGTTGACGTTTCGATAGCATATCTAATTTTTCGGAAGTGCAGTCGCTAGCATGCACCTCCTATCCGCGCCGTCTTTATAGGTATACTGACAAGCTGGGAGCACTGTGAAAGTTCTATTAGTACTCACAGGCAATTTTTTGATCGCGCCGAGATTTGATCTCCGAGCTCTAGATTAGTATCGTAGAGCGGTGACCGAACGATCACGGCCACCGAGCGCGTTAAGAACCTTGGTCTTGTTGGTAATAATCTTTAGCCCAACCTTGCTTGCCACCGTCTCGAGATCTAACGCCATTCCGGACAGATTCACGATTTTGTGGGAGAGTAGGCATATGTCGTCAGCGTAGTCAAGATATTGTAGATAAGCTGTCAAAGTCCATTGAATTCGTCTGTCTAATCCGGATAGGGCAGCATGCAACATCGCCGATCACAATGAGGAATTGAATCGGTGAGAGGATGTAACCCTGCCGAGCTCCATTGCGAATCTCAAAGTCCCCCGATACCTTACCGAACGCTACATTTCGCGCCGTCAGAGGTTTCCTTAATAATAGCCACAAGCTTCTCAGGGATGGCTCTCTTGCGCAAGGCCGCCCATATAGAATCCCGGTTCACACTATCGAAAGCCTTCTCGAAATCGGTGAAAATCAAGTGAACCGGAGAATCGTACTCAGCGCATTGCTCGATAATGATTCGCAAGGTGTTAATGTTATCGACACAGGAGAATCCGGATCGAAAACCAGCCTCCTCTTCATCAATTGTGCTTATATGTTTATTTATATATTTATTTATATATATATATATATATTTATGTTTTTATTTGTTGGTATTTGCGATGGACTACCTGTGCTAATGCAAAGCCGGGTCAGGTTGCTAGCTAAGAAGATTACGTAATTTCGCTAATGTTGCATTCTTGCCAAAATGGCTCAAGTCCATACAGATTGTGTTTTCATGATTTTTGACAAGGTCTTTACAGAAATTTGGTGTGTTCGGATCTGTTCACCCATGATATTGATGCGCAGGCTGTGAACGTAGTTATTAACTTCGATATTCCCCGTATAGCCGAGACTTATCTGCAGACTTCGCAAGTTTTCACTGACTTGGTAAAGCATTTAAATAATCGTGTCATGGTAACAACCTGGTGGCACTAATCTTTAAGATGACATTATGCGAATCTATCTGAATGTACAAATGATAATTGCAGCTTCAACAGCGCCAAATGTTTTTTTCTGCAAACTTTAGGTTGACGCGGCAGCGTGGAGTGATTCCTTATTAGGGAATTGGGTTTTCAGGGAGGTCCCCAAATTATTTTTTTTTTATAGACCGGGACCCAGCAGCGTGCGCGAGGGCACTTGAGCCGTCCGACAATTATTCCTTCGTTATCGCCTTTTTTTATACTCTTCCTTTTTTTTTGTCGATTTGTGTGTGTTGTCCTCCCCAGGCCTATGAATTTTATTAATACGTAAAGGGCACTCTCGAACTGAGCTGCAGCAAGCATACGCTGCTTAGCTCGTTGAGGGGCCTATTTCTTCGCCAGATGGCACTGCCCGACCTTCACGGTCACCATGCAACCTTAGGTTCCGTCCCAACGGGCTTCAGATGCCTACCAAACCGTCTGTTACAAATAGTTTCGGAAAATCCGGCCCCCCTACAGCTCCGGGCTCGGGAGGAATCTGCCCGTTATCAAACCTTCCCTCCCCCTCCTCGTCATTCCTGGTAGTCAAAGAGTCTAAAACTCATTTTGTCACAAAAAATATTGATCGGAAGGGTCCGAAAGGATTAAAAAAAGGGATTATATTTTGTTTTAATGGATCTAGTGGTACCCAGCTGGGGTGTGTTATAATCATAAATAATTGAAATGAACATTGAACGGAAGGGTCCAAAAAAGTGGAAAGAAGGGGTTAAATTTTTTTTCAATGGACGTAAAGGTACCTAGCTGTAATGTGTCATACATACTACTCAATTGGCCTAACCCCTTGTGGGGCATAGCGCGTCAACTGTTCCATGTGGCCCAGTTGACGTTTCGTTGGCATAAATTGGTTTCGGAGAATGCACTTGCCAGCATGCACCTCCTGCACATCCATGGCCACGAACATCGTCGTGGACGGGATTCGAACACGAAACGCCGGTAGTCAAACATGAGACTGATGCCTCAACACATTGCGCTACCGGTCGCCCCTAAGTTACACGAAAAGTTATTTCAATCTTTCAGTCGTCCGGGACTAAAATCATCGCTCGAATTCACTGGTGCGGCGAATGTAAAATTGGCGCGAGTGTAGGTTATACAACGTGTTTTACTGGACTGATCGACCCATCACCGGCAGATGGATTAACATGGGATTAAATGGATGAGCCCGTGATACACTGGTCTGAAAGATGCTTTCTTTCGGTGAGTCGATAAGTCCGACTCCGGGAAGATCGTGTGAAAGCATGAGTCGATTAGCTCATGAGCACTGTTACGCAAATAATAGCGAATAAGCTGGAAGGGTTACGCAAAGATTTTGTCGATCGAATGAAGAAGGCTGCGGATTCAAGTAAAGGGCGGTACGACCTACGTCGAAGGATGGTCACGTTTTTACCTAACGATCGGGTATGGAGACGGAATTTCGTACTCTCGGATGCAAGCAAATTCTTTTCCGCGAAATTGGCACCGGAGTACATTGGCCCATTTATTGTCAAGAAGAAGGTATCGGCAGACACATACGAATTAGTGGGGGATAATGGGAAACCCGCAGGGATATGGAACATTAAGGATATAAAAACTTACATTCCGTAGTTGAAAACGTTTTCTCTGTTGGAGGTGCCTTTGATTTTGCTCTTCTTGGCGGGTCTCTATTTCTGCATGGGCGAGCGGAAGGCTTACCTCCTTGTTTTCGATTCTCCAGATTTCCTTGGAAGCTTTAGTGCCTAAAAATGGGAAAATATATTGAAATGAAACGGGAATGGGTCGAGTATCAACTAGAATCGAATGTAGTTATTTGTTATAAGTAAAATATGGTCATGTGGAATTATTATGATGGTGGAAGCTTTACATTAAAGCCTCCACCATCATAATAATACATACAACATAGTTACGTAAATATATGTATATATAAAACAAAAAAATTATTACTTGTATGTTCCGATGCAACAACTGGGCGTGTCATTTATGGTCATTAGGAACCGGAGAAAAGTCGGAATTTTTGCTAGAAAAATACGGAATTTGAATTTGGGTTGAATATATTACGGTTAAATAAATATAATACTAATAATTACTAGAATTCAGTTAAAAAAAATGTAAACACCGGGAAGCGGAGTACAACGGAATGTGAGCATTTCACTGTAATCCTCCTCAGGTAGGGGGGGAATGTTACGCTATCGCTGTCGATTTCGCTGATCTGAAACGAGAAATTATATGTAGATTAGATAACCGGTGGCAACTAGGGGGTGGCGGTAGGATGCTTGGTACGCACCTGAATTGATAACGCGCTTGATGAGACTCCAGCGATGTTCACCGGGCTCAAATCAAACCACCGATATGCTTTACGAAGCGTCAGCGGCCACGGCGACATCCACCTGAAATGGAAGAGGAAAAGAACCAACCACAAAGTATCGAAATGAACCTTCATAGTACATTATATTTAAGTACTTATCTGAAATTGATCTCGATCGTGAGTTTTGCCGATCCCTTGGGGTACCGCAACTTCCGCGACGAAAATAGCATACGTCGAACGTATAACTACACTACACGGAAAGAGCGAAGGTATAGTATAACTACACTAGGTAAATAAACACACCGGTGACATGTTTGTCATGCCCGATCGGCTAACGTACTAGCTGAAACCGAAACGTCAAATGAGCTGGAAGGCGTACTAGTCGTAGTTGCTCAATTATTGTGATGCAGATCGGACATAACTGATCCGTGGTCGGAAATGATCCTTTTTTCGAAGCTATTTAAGCCCTGGGATAGGAACGGGATTCCTCTTTGTTTGACTTTTTCTCGGTCACGGAAGGTAATCCTATCCCAGAACGGAGAAGTATTTCGAATCATTATTTTAATGCTCTTTGTTTGACTTTTTCTCGGTCACGGAAGAAAAGCGACGTAAGGCGACGGATTAGATCAATTATTCAGAGACTGAGACGAAGAGCGGAGAAGATTGTGGAAATTTAGAGAGGCTGGGAACGTACATTACGTCGTATCAGAAGGAGTTGCTGCAGAATCGAGAAGGAGAAGGCACCCGACGTCACCGTGGAAGGAAACATCGGCTGGTGAAGACAATAAACTGGGACGCTGTGACTTCGAACTGTCTACGTGGGGATCCCCGAAATGGAGTGCAAGTGATCGGCGGTCACACAGCTGTCGTCCACATCGATAAGTTTCATCGGTTTAAGTGTAGCTGCCGCCACCTAGGTAGGTATAGTACTTTATTATAGTTAGTTTTTTTCCTTGCCCTTTCATACCACTCTGCGGCTTCGCGTTGCTCTGTCTGTGGTGTTGGCACTTCGCCCATTCTGCGAATTAGTGTAAAGTTATAATGAATTTTCATTTTGCCGGCCGACTGTAAATTATAAAATTAGCGAGTGAGGTACTCAATTGCCCTAACCCCTTGGGGGGCATAGCGCGTCAACTGTTCCATGTGGCCCAGTTGACATTTCGTTGGCATAACTTGGTTTCAGAGAATGCAGTTGCCAGCATGCACCTCCTGCACATCCATGGCCACGAACGTCGTCATGGACGGGATTCGAACCCGAAACGCCGGTAGTCAAACATGAGACTGATGCCTCAACACACTGCGCTACCGGTCGCCCCCAAACAACGCGATCTTTCTTTCCTTGTATCGTTCCCTTCCCGGTTGGTTACTTCGGTGGATTGCGAATTCGCGCTTATCGCGATTCTTGTCAAGTTAGGCGGTCGGAAAATATCAAGCGCGTGGCGCCCACGACCCGTCTCCGAAGCTAGTCGGACGGCCGCCAAGACCAGAGGGGAAAACAATTGCGTAATAGCACGTGAAATGCACGTCGTGTGAAAGATGCCAAAGCAATCGGTCGGTTAGTCGGTAAACCCATGAGCCGGTGAGCGACTCACGGACTCATCCGTGTGAAAGCCCTGCTTTAACTCTAAACTTTTTTTGAGTTCGGGTCTTATGCTTTGACTCATCGACTCCATTTCAAACGAGCCAAAATGTATTGTTATTCTGAAGTTGTGTTCTTGTATAAAACGATTAATCGCTTACAATTGCAATACAAATATACACTGAATCTTCTGGAGGATAATCTGTGAATTATATGATCTCACGTTAGTGTCGCAAAGTGGAACTCCTATAACTCCTATAAGCACCACTGTAGCAACAAAAGTCCTTGATTAGATTGCATCTAATAATTCGATTAAATATCTGGAAGTTCCGCAGTTTTTTCTGTATACTAGGCTAAATCAAAAACATCATTTTATTAGCCGTACAAAATTCTTGAAATCATTTCAAATCTCAAATCGTTCGGTGGTCTCATAAACTCAACATCTTACAACACCATAACAATGATTCTGACAATCCTATTTTGATGAAAATCTAACAATCATTTTCTTTTTACATATTCAAAAGAATGCATTCTGACAATATACTAGTATCTCAAAGAAAATTGCTACCTTCTCTCGAACGAAAATGAAATTGAAGGTGTAAAGTATCTTTTCGAATGGTTGCTTGCGGTTCTAGTTGAGGAACGAACATCTATTTAGACAACATCAAAACAATGCGTCTATCTTCTGCATCTTGGCACCTAATGGTAACCAGGAATTTACTGCCACTTATTTTGTGTTTTTCGTTGTAGCGAAAAGTTCATTTTATTACTTTTCCGAAATAGAATGAAAATTGATTTAGGATCCTAAGCATCTTTAAAGTTCGCGCACTGATGAACATTTTAATGTACAGTGAATACTTTGATTTTGGACAAAATATGAACTTATTGTTATGATATTCAGTACTTACCCATGCTCTATTTGATTTTGTTGTTCTTTGTCAGTTTAATTGCCGTCGAAGCAACATGACTTTTGTAAGTCCTCGCTTCCCATCATCTCAGTTGGTTTGGTTTTCAACGGCACCATGAAATAAGCCATTTGGAAATAAAGCATTAATGGATGATTTCGGTTGAAACCGAAAGTAGCCATGCGTAGACTCTTTCGGTTCAACACTCAATGCTTAATTTCGTTTAAAAGGAAGGTGAGTATGTACATATGGCTATTTTCGCTTTCCTTCGCATACCTTATTCCGGTTTGAAATTGTACTTAACCAAAAAAAAATGCTGGATGCAGATATGCTAGGACGAAACGGATGCAGGTATGTATGCAGAGTGAAACGGTTGACCTAGGGCTACATGCGGGGGTTCGCAAAGACCTAAGAGCGGAGCTAGCCCAGCTCGTTCCAAATCCAAATTATCCATGCACATTTGTGCGATATTGCGGGTTGTGGATTAACAGTCGCTTTTGGGGGCTCCGATCGCTACGCTCGCTCTGCATTTAAAGAATTACAGCCCTCAGTATCGCACAAACATGAACGCTCGCTTCGCTCGCTCTGGACACTGCATGGCTATTTTCGTTTTTATCGCATGCCTTATTTCGATTTGAAACCGATATTGTCCATGCCTAGCTTATTTCGTTTACTTTTCGATGAATACTTTCGTTCCCAAACGAAAGTATTGTAACGGACGGTTTGGTGAGCATCAGAAGATGCCCGTGGGGACGGAGCCTAAGTAGCATTGTGACCGTGAAGGTCGGGCTGTGCCATCTGGCGAAGAAAAAGGCCCCTCAACGAGCTAAGCAGCGGCCTATGCTTGTGGGCGGGGTTTTCGCCGCTCGTTGCCCCTGTCTTTTACGTATTAACAAAAATTCATAGGCCTGGGGAAGACAACACAAACAGGGGAGGTAAAAATGGGGAATAAAAAAATAGTCGATAAGGATGGAATGGTTGGCGGATGGATCAGACATCCACGCGGTCGAATCTGGGTCCAGGTGTAATGACCCTCGGCCTCTGGTTTCGTACCACCAACAGATCACTACTTATCAGGTGCTGCTTCGATCTGCCGGTGGGAGCAGCACTACCAGACCATAATATGGTTCATTACAGTATCTGTATGGATTATTTCGTAGCCTTATTTCGCTATGGCTTATTTCGGTGCCCCGTTTTCAGCCATTTAATTTTTCTGGAAACGGCCTTTTAGTTTTCCATCTTCTCCAGAAAAATGTGGAAATTTCTTAGATTAGCCTTAATTCACTGCATCAGACAGATCACATGCGTTCATTATATAACAACTCCTCTGTATGGGGGTACGTCTGTTACGTTTTATGCAAATTCCGAACGATAACCACTACCTAATCTGATTGTAAGTGCTCGCTTGCAATTTCCATCTCATCTAGGAGAATGTGCGAACGTTTTAACTATAGGCGTGTAATACGAATGTTCCATGTTACTTACATGGGTGGAAAAATCAATTTAGGAAAAGTGTTTAACATTTACAACATGCCAGACTGAAGCCACAGCATGTCCTAGGATACTCATTACAGTTTGCGGAACGTGAATATAAATTAGTCTAAACTTTCTTATAATGTATAGTTTGTACGAAAGAATATAGTAAATGTTATGTCATGGGGTGGTGGAGAAATATAACGAAAGTTAATGGATAATTCATATTCCTTGAACTCGTTGTTTGCAGAATTTAATATTTCGAGATACACACAATACTGGCAGTATCGTGCATGATTTTAATTGAATTGAAATTATATGAGTGTGAATGTTGAAGCAATCACACGCTGTATGTAGTGTAATTAAGGCTCTAAAAATGAGAGTACGCTCGCGGCCATTTTGTTGATATCGAATGGAGACTTCGCCTGCATTGACTACAGCAGACAGCACTAATGTTGACAGCTGGGAACTGTCATGTGTACATGCCTGTCACTCTCCATTCGTCGTCAACAAAATGGCGTCGAGTGTACCTTCCTATTTAGTGCTCCAGTGTAATGAAATAATTTGGCTAAGTTCATAATACACAGCGAAATCGCAACACGCTGTGGAAAAATATCGAAACAGCATTGCAGCGACTTGTTGTATTGTATTATGAACAACGCTCCTAGTCATCCATCAGTTATCAAATTTCACATCGCAAAACTGACTACTGAAGCAAAATCGTATGAATAGACAGCGCGGTTGGCATTTCTGAACTATCAACATATGCTGGTCCCAGTCAGCGGAGAAATTTTTGTGATGGAGAAACTGACATATGGTACAGCATGTTGTGTCCATCAGAAACTCAAAGAGGAGAATTAATAAAACACCGCAATAGCAGGCCAACCGCTATGTGTCAAGAACTTAGCCAATGTAAAAAGTGAAGGATTTGTCTTTTCAGGTTATTCGAAGGTCCCTCTACTCAGATTTTAAATGATTCCGAAAAAAAATTTTACAAATGCAATATGTATTGTATGCAGAGGGGCGCCTGATGACGCCTCCTTGCGTCATCTCCTGTTATAGACATGTTGTGGCCAGGAAACTAAGTACTTTATTGTGCACTAAAAACGACGTTTTCCATAGTCCTCCACGTGGGCGCCCCTTGGTAACGGCAGTGTGTTAAACCGCTGGCGGCCAAGTCTTAGCGATAAGATAGTTTGGCAAAAGGCAGATAGCTGTAGCCTGAATGGCGGACGAACACCTAAGCATTTCAGGTTAGCAGGATGGAATGATTTGTGTAGATGGACCTGCAACATAGTTCTGTGAACTCCAGCACGTTTATTAAACCATCTGAAGCAGCTATCTCTTAGGTCATCCCCTGAATGGGGTTAATCGATGTGCTGACAACTCGTCCTTGTAAAAACCACTCCACGTCAAGAAACCTGGAACAAAAGCCTCGGATTGGACGGATCAACAACGACGATCATGCAAACGACTAAAGAATTATCCTCGTATCCTGGAATGTATGCTCCCTGAACAAACCGGGGGCCGAGAACACCCTCCTTCATTAGGTCGACAAGTATTAACTGAGCATTACTGCAGCCGAGCAAAAAATTTGGCTTGGCAAGGGGATTAATGACAAGAAATCGCACACAATTCTTGAACAATCACCTCAAGCCGCACATTACTGACTTCAAACCCATAAATAAACGGCTGTGTGCGATTCGCATTAAGACTCGATTTTTCAATTTCTTGTTCATCAATGTTCACGCTCCCACTGAAGTTAAAAAAGACGCAGTAAAAGACTAGTTCTACGCCCGCCTTGAGACTCTCTTCGACTCACTTCCAACAAACGACGTCAAAATGCTGCAAGGTCGTTGATAAAAACAAGGAAAAGAGTTGGTAACAGGACAGTCCCCTGAGGTACCCCGGCGCTAATTGAATGGACATTGATTTAACACCGTCAAGTACAACAGTGATTAAGCGGTCAAGGAGAAAACTTTCGATCCACCTAATTAATGCAGGATCCAGGCCAAAAAGCTTGGATAAAATGGCCGGATGCCAAACTCTATCAAAACCCTTTGAAATATCCAGAGCAACAACATTAGCTTCCCCAAAATTGTGGAGACAATACCTAATTCCATCGCTCAGTGAAGAAAGTCATTAGGTCCCCGGTGGAGCGGGCATAGCGAAAACCGTACTGTCTGTCATTGATGAGATTATTTGAATCGACATATTTTATTAGTTGGGCGTTTATGAGTAATTCAAAAGCTTTCGACAGAATCGATGTAAGAGCAATTGGTCTATAGTTCGAAGGATTACAAGCGTCTCCTTTTTTAAAAACAGGCTGAACATGAGCAAATTTCCATGCGGATGAGAAAACTCGTAATGAATAGGACAGATGGAATAGTTTGCGCAGCGGTTTAGCTAAAGAGGAAGCGCATCGCGAAACAATTATAGGCGAAATACCGTCAGGGCCAGCCGATTTAGATGTGTCAAGCTTTGCAAGAGTTTTGAACACGTCTCTAGTGCGAAAATGAATGGGCCTTTGGTTGGTAGGGGACATAGCGGTAGAGGGCGTATTTTGAATAGTAGGCGGCAAGCTTGAATTTTTGGCAAAGATCTCAGCAAATAAATTAGCTTTATCTAGCGACTCAATATATTGTTGGTTATTGTGTTTAAGGGGCGGAACAGAAGAAGAGGAGAAATTATTCTTCACTGCTTTGACAAGCGACCAAAAGCCTTTACCACCCTAATTAAGACTTTATGTCTTATATTCATGTCAAACTGGACCTTAGCTTTTTTATAGTGGACTTACAGGAGTTGCGTAAGGACCGATAGGTCAGAAAAAGTTCCGCAGAAGGGTTTTCCTTATACACTTTGAAAGCTGCTTCCTTGTTTTTGATGGCGCTTTTGCAGTCGATATTGTACCATGAGATGGTTACAGCTTTGGAGTTTTTAAAGCTATGGTTTCGCAAATGTAGTCAACGTTTTTAGTAAGGAAGCATTCAGACCAATCAAGTTCGCTGATAAACTTGTTAAATGAGGCCCAATCAGCCTTAGCGTAATGCCACAATAGTCGCTTGGTAGATGGTGGCTTTACTCTAGACAGGGAGCTCGTGGTAAAACTAGTCGATACTAGAAGATGATCAGAGCTACCGAGAGAGGATGAGATCGAAATTGAATACTTATCGGGATGTGATGTCATCAACAGATTTAACAGATTGGCTCTCTCCCCAAACGTATCAAGAATTCTGGTCGGAGAGTCCACAAACGGCTTAAAAAAATTCAAACTCTCTACCAGCGGGGTCTGTCCTAGAAGAGTGCTTAAGCCAATTTACATTGTGCACATTAAAATCACCGGCAAATGCAATTTCAGATTATGGGAACGTCTCTAGTAATTCATAGATGTTAGAAGAGATGGCAGCAAGAGAACACTCATTATCATGATCATGTATATTGGGGCTGCGATAAACGAAACAAAAGAAAACAAGCTAGCCTTCGGCAGCTATATGACGTAGTAGTCCGATTTTAACCAAATTCGGGAAAGTGATTTCACTAAAGATGCTATTGATTAGTGTGAAGTCTGAAAACGATATCTTTAGAAATAAAAAAGTTTTTCTCACAAAGACGAATTTTTGGATCGGTCGTTCCTATGGCAGCTATATGACGTAGTAGTCCGATTTCAACCAAATTCAGGAAAGTGATTTCGCTAAAGATACTATTGATTGGTGTGAAGTCTGGAGACGATATCTTTAGAAATAAAAAAAATTTGCTCACAAAGACGAATTTTTGGACTGGTCGTTCCTATGGCAGCTATATGACGTAGTAGTCCGATTCCGTTGGTTCCGACATATATACTGCCTGCAATAGAAAGAAGGCTCTGTACAAAATTTCAACTCGATAGCTTTAAAACTGAGGGACTAGTTTGCATAGAAACAGACAGACAGACGGACAGACGGACAGACAGACAGACGGACAAAGCTTAATCGACTCGTCTCATCATACCGACCAAGAATATATTTCGTTTATATGGTCGGAGATGCTTCCTTCTGTGCGTTGCAAACTTCATGACAAAGTTAATATACCCTATCACATCCGTGAAGGGTATAATGATGTGATTTTCAATATTCAATCTAATCCAAATGTAGTTAAACTCTGGATTAGAAGAAGTGAAATGGGGAGGTAGAGTAGAGAATGGCACATCATTTCTAATGTATAGTGCAATAGCTCTTTGGGTGACGAAGTATGGCAGAAAGCGATAGCCATTAACATGATAACATTCGATTTCAGCATTAGACACGACTTTCGTTTCGCTTAGAGCGAGAACTGCCGGCTTAACAGAAGCCAGGTGACAGTACACAGAAAAATAGTTTGAACTCAACCCGCGAATGTTGCAAAAGTTGATTAAAAAATCTGACATAATTACGCGGGAGAAGGAACAGATGGAATCAAAATAGCAGCCGCTTATAAAAGAACCAGGAAACGTTGTTCTGATCGCAAACGACAGCAGTGTTATGTCTACTTTGCCGAACGCGAACAAAACAACGTAATCTATAGTCTAATTATAAGAGCCGTTGGTTAGGCTAATTCTAATGTAAATACAATAGAATTAGAAGAGTATATAGTAACGGACTCACCGCTGCTATGACAATGCAGATGTTGGCTGATATTAATGACATTTTCATAGATGTGAATATTTAGGATGATATTGTTTTCGCGGCCGCACGATATGGATATTGTACACTCACGAAGGGTTTTCAACAGATATTTGTTGGTGCGCATGCACAGAGCAGACGGTAACGGGATACACTGTTGCACACACGATGATCACGGAGATTCGGAATATTAATTCGAAAAATTCACTGTTTTTTAAGCATGATCCGGATCATTCAATGATAAGGACCACAGGTGAAAACGTTCGCGATATAGAGTTGCGGGCACATAAATAGTTGAAAAAAGACGATAATTTTATGAAATTGTCAGAAACATATCGAAATGAGAACCGGTGACGACGGCAGCTATCACTCAACGTGGGAACAGATGGAAGTCTGACGGTGCCACAACATGATAATAGGGGGGATGGTCAAGCAAATCGTACCCTAAGTCACGCAGTTTTCCCATCACCAACGCACACTTAGGTACAGGTGCGTTGTCCTGGTGCAAGATGGTTTTTTTTTTCTTCGAATCAGGCCTCTTCTCGCGAATTATGGTATCCAGCTGGTCAAGAAGTTTGAAATAATATTTCTCTGTTATTGTTCTGACTTTTTCAAGATAATCAATTAACAGGATCCCTTTCGCAACCAACAAAACACAAAACACGCTGGCCATGACCTTTCCGGCAGATGCGATCGACTTCGCTTTCTTTGGCGCTGAGCCACCGGCTTCTACCCACTGCTTCGACTGCTGGTTCGTTTCTGGCGTGTAGTGGTGGATCCAAGTCTTATCCGTGCTGACAAATCGCCGCTCAAAATCGGGCGGATCCCGATTGAATCAGTGCAAAGTTTGCTGTGAAAATCGTTTGTGCATTTGTTTTTGATCGGTATTCAGCAAATGCGGCACCCATCTTCCGCAGAGCTTTCGCATCTCTAATTCTTTGTGCAAGATGTTTCGCACCCTTTCTTCCGATATCCCCACAGCTTCAGCAATATCACGCACTTTCATTCGCCTATCGTCCAACATGATATTATGCACTTTTTCGATGGTTCCGGTGTGGTTGCGGTTTTTGGCCGTTCTTCACGTGGGTCGTCTTCAAGGGACGTGCGACCACGTTTAAATTCAGCTGTTCATTTTTAGGGTTTTGTAGTAAAACAAAACCCTTATGAAATCGGTCATGCGTCCGTCTGTCCGTCCGTCTGTCCATGAAATATCTCATGAACGGCTCAAGCTACATACATGAAATTTGGTGAAAATATGTAGAAATACTATAATTCTCTGGAGAAAGTGATGCGTTGTTATAGGTCAACTTTAAGGGGGGGTCCCCATAGAGGGGAAATGAAGGTCAAAATTTTTTTTTCGTTTGGTATAAGCAAGTGGGGTATCGTAAGAAAGGTACCGTCGAGTACATTCCATTTCTGAAATTTTTTTCAAGTTTTATGAAAGGAGAAAAGAGGGAGAGGGCAAAATATGTGATCCGAGTTGGTCCTCCCTTTGCATTTCGAGACCGTTATACTTAGAAACATGAAAATTTACAGAAAAGCGGCATTTTACTAACATAGAAAACCGAAAATAATAGAATTTCAAAATCACATCAAAAAAGGTTAATAATAGTACATTTCTATTGTTGCAGTTAGCACACCCCTGCCTCCCTCAAGCGCATGAAAGGTCAAAAATATTGATGGCCAATGATAACCAACACCATAGGTAATATTGTCTCTGAGTTTTATCACAATCACGTAATATTTAATAATAGTACATTCACTTAAAGTTAGGCATTTTTACACTATTCATTCAAAAAATACACCTACCGGCCTAATAGGTGCGAGTACTATTTGCATGTTGTTTTTCGTAGTGCGAATTGCAGTTATTTACTTAAACATTTTTGAAAGGGTAAAGATTGATAGTGGTCGATATGTCGTAATTAGCTAACTTTAGGCGGGAGGGCGGGGGGGAGGGGGGGAGGTCCACATAGAGGCGATTAAGGTCGATTCTTTTTTTATAGACTGGTATAGGCATGTGGGGTGTCGTGAGAAAGGTAATCTTGAGTACATTCCATTTTTGGCATTTTCTTTGAATTTGCAGAAAGGGGAACAGTGGGGGAGGAGAACATATCAGATCGTAATTTGACCCCCCCCCCCCCGCATTTCGAGACCGTTACATTTGGAAATATGAAAACTTACAGGAAGGTGGGTTCGGAATAGCGCATAAAATGTAAAATAATAGAGATCAAAAGTACTGATGGCCAACGATAACCAACACCCTAGGTAATAATATGTTCTAAGTTTCGTCACAATCACGTAATATGAATTGGCATGTATAGTAAGATACTAAAGTCATTACCACAAGAGCGTATACTTTGTAACTTTTTAATGCACCATTTCTCAAAGAGTGGTGGGGGACTTTTAGTTACCTGCATTTTTCCTCTTTTTCGCATTGTATAAATTTGGTCATTCTAAGTTCAAGTAGGAGAGTGATAAGACGTCAAGTGAAATGAGTGCAATTTACAAAAAACGATTCGAAGCTGTAAGTCATCCGAAAGGACCAAAAATGACACCTGCATCGGCCGGAAAGTACCTGAAAGTTTCGACACAGCTTGTGAATAAGTGGATAAAGCGTTTTAAAGATACTGGAAATGTAGACGATCTACCTGGTAGGGGTAAAACCCGAAGCACTTCAAAAACCCAGGATAAGGCCATCATTGATATTTTTAAGAAAAATCCGTCCGTTACTACCTTAGTGCAAGCAAAGGAAATGTTATCGAAGAAGAATATTTACGTGTCCTTGAATACGATTCGGCGAAGATTACAAGAGGAAAACATCAAAACCAGGTATGCCTTGATGAAACCATTACTTACCGAAAACCTGAAGCGAAGACGTGTAGAGTGGGCTAAGGAAAACATCGATCGTGATTGGGACAACGTGATCTTTACGGAAGAATCAAGTTTTGCTGTAAATACGTTCAGGAGACGAGTGTGGTCACAAAAAGGAGAAGCTGTCGTGAACCGAACCGTTAAACACCCTGTGAAGGTCCATGTTTATGGATGCTTTTCTGCTAGGATGCTATATGGCAACGACAACACCGATTGGTTTCTACAAGAAGATAACGATCCGAAACATAGAAGTACTTGATTGGCCCTCGCAATCGCCGGATGCCAATTCTATTGAAAATGTTTGGGGATTAATGAAGCAGAAGCTTCAAGGAAAGCAAATAAAAGGAGAAGCACATTTAAGGCGAACGCTACAAAAAATTTGGAAGAACTTATCGACAGACTACGCGGAAAAATTGGCCGAAAGTTGTCACCGAAGATGCCAGTCAATAATCAATAGTGACGGCGATTGGACCATGTATTAAATATAATTGCGAAAATGTATTTTGCATTTACTTTCAATAAAAAATAAAATTTCTTACTTGTAACATTTTGTTTTTATTTTGTGAAGTGTACGGTCTTGTGGAAATGACTGTATATATTGGGTAAGACATTTTAATTATGGTTTTTTTATCCATCTAAGTGGTACCAAGAAGAGCAAGGAGCCGATATTTACATACCAAAATAAGCTACAAAACCCTCGGATTGCGGGCGTAGCCCTGTATATTCCGGTTTCATTTAACGATTGACATCGAAGGAACAGAGTCCCCGTAAATTTTTGTTAACTTCGGATGAATTTACTTAGGGGTTAATCCATCCAAAACGAAGAATTTTACGACCGCACGGTATTCAAGTTTCTCCATTTTAACGAACAACACGTAAAACGTCTGCTGCAAAAATTCGTGTAAACAAACTACTTGAGAAAACAAGTTGAAACTTATCATACGAACTAATGACACGTGCACCCTGGCAGGAAGCATACATTTTTGCTGAATGTAACGGTATTTCTGTGTCAAGCCGAGAGCTTTTCACCTTACCCTCGTAACTTATTCGCCATAATTCCCTACACCGCCACTAATCCCTATCTTCCACAGGTGTATCCTTGAGGTTGACGCGCAGCGTAACAAAGTAGATAAGTAGATCTACTTAATTTTGGCTAGAGCGCTGCCTGGCATGCTCTCTGAATTTACCAACCGCCTGGCGTAAACCGTCAGCAAGGCATTGCTATAGATGTTGACGAGTTCATGCCTCACTGGAGGGTTTAGTACAACTAATATTCGTGTAAAATCGAATTTAGTGAACTCTATTACTTAACAAGTATGTAATGTCCGATTCAGTTAAATGGTAGCCATTGAATGGAGCATTTTATTTTTCTCCTTTATATTGCTGCTGTGCGCCTGTGGGAAAAATCAGGTGTGTACTGAGTTTTAATTTGTAGTTTGTAGGAATTTTCGAAGCTTCCCTTTACTTAATACGTACGAAAACCTTTGCGACATATCCACCCATGCGATTTTCTAGTAATAAGACATTTTCTAGACTATCAGATAGTTTCCTCTGCAACTCTTTCGACCGTTCATTTCTTTCATCCGACATATCCAAACACTTAACAATAATTAGTCCAGTGGCCATGCTGTGCGCTCGCTCAAACAAGGCTTAGCGTGCACTTAGTAAACTCATCTATTTTGGCGCTGCAATGAATAAATAAGCATTATTTGCGCAAAATCTTATAATCGGATTGCAACTGACATGTCCTACTTGCTGCACTAACAAATTTCTCAACTGTTCGCGGTGGCGTCGTCCACCGTGTCTAATGTAGGCAAACTAGTTTTCATATGGCGTTGTGCTAGCCATCGGAAAGAGTATCCAGCAAGGCACGACTTCTTGACCTGAAGTTGGTGCACCATAAAAGATCCCGGATTTAGATTTAGATTCTAATTCAGTGATGGGACCCGCTTCGCACAAATGCATTTGAAGTCGCTTCTTTTGTGCGAATCGCAAACAGAGTGTTTGTATGTAGTACATACATACAATGCATCGAAATTTTGTTTACTTAGCGCATTCCAAGATTAGGTGCATATCGCGTTCCAGCTGTTTGATTTCGCTGCTGCTGCTCGCTGCTGTAATTGAGAATGGGACTGCACCGGACGGACGTCTTTGTGTGTTCGGCAATTTGTGCTGTACAAGCGGATCCACCATGGAGGAAATGCACAGCGAGTTGGTAACAATATCATGGAGTGGAGCTCGGACTTTGTTAATTAATCGCCGCATAATGAATTGGCAAACATTCATTTGAGTCAGATCTCATATGGTGGTAGCGCATCTTCAATTGACCCATGTTTGCTAATAACTGTTCTTTGCGTATGTAGGAAAAGAGACTGTCACAGAAATTATTAATTGCAGTAGATTGCAATGAGGTGTGTCTTGGCATTACGCCCCTTTTATTGACTTTGGCATTGAGCGCGGGCTTTGGTTCTTGCCAAGAGGAATTCCATGAATTCCCGAAGTCTTCCAGCTAGGCATTTAATACAGTCATCACCTTTGGACATTTTTGGCTAGAAGGTAATTTATGGGTTTTTTGAAATTAAGTTGTATCTTTGCATGTAGAAAATTAATTAGTTTTTAGGAGGTGATCTCCAGTAATATATCTTTCTTGGGTTAATTGAGTTAGTTTGACGGGGACTATAAATATGTACATAATTGTAAAGTTCGCGTAGTTCGTGATTATTTATTAGTATTTCTCAAATAGAAGGGGGGGGGCAAAATACCTTTTCCATAGCCGTCCACGTGGGCATCCTCTGGTAACGGCAGTGTATCAAAACGCTGACGGCCAAGTCTTAGCGATAAGATAGTTTGGAAAAAGGCAGAAAGCTGTAGCCAGACTGGCTGACCAACACCTAAGCGTCTCAGGTTTAGTAGGATGGAATGACTTGCGTAGATCGACCTGTGAACTCCAGCACGTGTATTAAACCATCTGAAGTAGCTATCTTCCGTCCTTGTAAAAACCACTCTATGTCGAAAACCCTGGAACAAAGCCTCGGATCAACAACGACGACCAGGCAAGCGACTAAAGGATTATTCTTTCGGATCCTGGAATGTACGCTCCCAGAACAAACCTGGGGCCGAGAAGGCCCTCCTTCAACAGGTCGAAAAGTACAAACTGAGCATTACTGCAGTCTAGGAAACAAATTGGCTTGGCAGCGAGATCAATGACAAGGAATCGCACACAATTTGTACAAGTGGCAAACCATCGGGCCGCAAACAGTTTGCAGTAGCATTTATAGTGACCAATAACTTTAAACCGCATATTACTGACTTCAAACCCATAAATGAATGGCTGAGTGCGATTCGCATTAAGACTCGATTCTTCAATCTCTGGCGCATCAATGTGCACGCCTTCACTGAAGTTAAAGAAGACGCAGTAAAAGACGAGTTCTACGCCCGCCTTGAGAATCTCTTCGACTCACTTCCAACAAACGACGTCAAATTGCTGCTAGGAGACTTAAACGCGAAAGTCGGAAATGAAAGTTGGCACCGGGGGACCAATGGAGGCCACAGTCTCCATGAAGAATGTAACGACAACGGTCAGCGTCTTATCGACTTCGCCTGCAGTAGGAATCTAGTCGTAAGCTCTATGTGTTTCCCGCATCGACGCATTCACTAGAAGACCTGGAAAATTCCAGACGCACATACCGTCAACCAAATTGATCACGTCTTCATTTGCAGGAGATGGGCGTCTAGTGTGAAGGATGTCCGTTCCTATCGAGGAGCAAACTGCGACTCAGATCATCACTTGGTGAAGACGACCTACAGATGTAGAATTTCCTCAGTGCACCAATCGAGAATCAGCCCCCCAAAATCTCTGCGGTTGATAAGCTTCTGAGCGATGCCGCGGCGGTGGCGTATACTACCGTCCTTGACGAAAGACTATCGCCTATGCTTCACAACATCAGCAGCACAGGCGTCCATGGGAAGAACTCAAGGGTGCCATCAAAGATGTCGCAGAGAAGGTCGTGGGATATAAAGCCCGGCGAGCGCGAAATCACTGGTTCGACGAAGAATGTAAAAATTCACTTGACACGAAAACGAGGCCTACAGACAATGGGTTCAACCCGGAACCAGAGCCAGAAGAGAAAAATATGACGAGCTACGACGAATATCGAATAGAACAATTAGACGTAAGAAACGTAAATACTTTGACGACCAGTTGCTGAATATTAACAAAAACTTAGCTAATAGGAGCACCAGACAAGCGTACAAACTACTAAATACAATTAAGAACGGCTACCAACCCAGAACTAGCCTTTGTAAGGACAAGCATGGACCCATCATCAGCGACACCGATGGCATTAACAAACGATGGGCCCCTTATTTTGAAGAGCTTCTGAGCTTACCATCTAACATCCCCACACAAGAAGCTCTCGACCATTTTGTTGACCCAGGCCCACCAATACAACCCCTGACAGTAGAGGAAGTTGATCTCGCATTGTGGTCACTAAAACGAAATAATGCGCCGGGCGCTGAAGAGATTCCAGCTGAACTGCTAAAATTCGGTGGAACGGGTCTAGTTAATGCCACACATCAATTACTCCTGCGAATATGGGAGGACGAGGAGATCCCAGACGATTGGCGCAGAAGCATCATCTGTCCAATTCACAAAAAGAGAGATAAACTGCGGTGTGAGAATTACAGGGGCATATCACTAGTTTGCACGTCCTATAAGATTTTGACCAAAACTATGCAAAACAGCATAAAACCGTACGCAAAACGAATTATTGGTGAATATCAAAGCGGTTTCAGACCTGGTCGCTCCATCGCTCGATCGTTGAGTACTGTACAACATCATGCTGCAATTTGGTATAACGGCCAAATTAGTGTGACTGACAAGATGACGATGACCAACTCCGTCTCACAAGTCAGGATCCAGAATTGACTTACTGATCTATTTGAAACACGCACTGGTCTGAAACAGGGCGATGGACTGGCACCGACGCTCTTCAACCTAGCACTGGAATACGCTATTCGGGCTGTGAATATGGACAACAGCAAGACGCTACTCATCAAGTCGACACAATTAGCAGCGTACGCCGACGACATCAACATCATGTCCCGAAGATTGGTCGACGCTGAAGAACTTCTGCATACGCTCGGTGCCGCTGCAAAAGAAGTTGGACTACGTATCAACGAGGGTAAAACTAAAATAATGATGCAATCGATGACAAGGACACCTGCACAACCGAGTATCAGTGTGGGGGACCTGAACATCGGGTTCGTGAACAACTTCATATACCTGGGTTGCAACTTGTCAAGGGACGCCAACGAAACTGACGGAATCAAGCGACGGATACAGTCAGCTAATAAGACTTTTTTCTCGGTTCTTCCCATAATGAAACCGAAGCATGTGCACAGAAACACGGAGCTCCGCGTGTACAAAACTTTTGCTTTTGCTGCGAAGCATGAACCCTAACTCAAGCCTCCGGAAACATGCTAGACACATTTGAACGTAAGGTTCCGTGGCGAATTTTCGGGGCTGTTTGCGATCGAGATGCATGGCGCATCCGGTACAACCATGAGTTGTATGAACTGTACGATGAGCTAGAAGTTTCGAAAATCGTCAAACTACAACGACTTCAATGGGCAGGGCATGTCCAACGAATGGATGATGATCGTATGCCAAAGAGAGTGATGAATGCAAAACGAGTTGACAGAGCGAGACTGCCTAGACGACCAAGATCTCGTTGGGGGAGCTAAGTAGCTGTGGACGCCGAGCAGCTACTGGGCTTCTAAGACTGGAGGACGCGGTCACGTGAACAAGATAATTGGAGGAAAACGATCCAGGCGGCCAAGGCCTGACGTCGGGCTGGCCACGACGATGAACTGAAAGGTGATTTAATTAAATCGTTTTAGTGCTAGAACTTGTGCGGAGTTTCGGGAAAATATGAGGTATTTATATAACAAATGAAACAGAATTTTCACCAACAACACCATTAGCGAAGACAGCAAACCATCTAGTCCCAATTTTTCAGTCCAGTTCTGAATTGCAAGTGGAGCTAAAATTAGTACCAAAACTAGCTAATGCGACATGTTTATGTCGTCGTGAGTTCGTTCGAATTATTTAATCCTCGAAGATAGTTCCGCGACATAAACGAGGCCTATGATACTTACCGAATCGATAAAACAGTCCGATGAAAGCGCTGGTCATCGACTAAGATGGCTGGGAAGAACAAGGTAATACACGCATCGAACAACAACGTTATATTTTTTTTTGCGGGTGCCTCTGCGACGTAGGTTATCTTTCTAGGGCTAAACAGCTTTAGCGTAATCATTGACGTTTTCTCACTGTCTAATTTTAACCACACTCCCCGAAGATGAGTCATGATAGACCTAACTACGCATATGTTGCGTTTAATCAACGTTACAAACTCAATTTTTACAGATTATTGAACGATAATAAAGTAATAAACTCATTTAAACCGCATTGTTAAAACGCAATAATACAGTCATAGGATCAAATTTATTGCATTTGAACTCGAATCTGATGCTGAGATTGTAAAGATCGTCCATTATTAGTTTTCGTTCGTGGTGATTTACCACTCTATAAAAGATGTCATTATCATCTTGTTCTGACATCACTCATTAGTTTTTAAACATCATCCACTCGGGAGAATCTTTTGCCAATAAAATTTTCCAATTTGATTTGTAACGACTTTAGCTGCTCGGATTCGACCAACTCGTTCTCCCATGACCTCTGTCACATGGTTCCCAGGCATAATTTAAAAAACAAATGAATGTCTGCAATTAGTGATCAAATATTTATAGTGCCATTGAAAATAGAATTAACCCACATTCGTGGTCATCAGATTTTTTTCTCTTACATTTTCCAGAGGATCGCGTCTTTTTATCCCATGACCAATTGTACTGGCCATATGGGACCCATGCATCATGTTAGTTGGTGAAAGTTTCACTTTTTCGGGTGGGTAAGCCAATAAAGTATATAGCGTTAAGTGAATTGACTCGAAATTCATCGAATTTACGCTTATTTGTTGTAACTATGATTGCGAACGTCTGGAAATCAGATACAGCGAATGACAAATGTTCTTGGTGGTTTTTACTTAGCCTGTTTTTGCGTGAACCGCAAAATATCAAATTAAAATTCCATTAATGTGCGGTTTTCATCTTTCGCAATTCATTTGAAGTGCTGTACGTTCTGAAAAGTAATGCGATTAAGTGCAAGGTGGCACGCAATTGAAGAAGAAATTTGATCTGAAAAGGGAGATGTGTTGCCTATCGCTATCAGTGATTTCGCTTCGATTGTGCATTGTTTTTGATTTCAGTAATCAAACTAAATGTTTAAAATTTTCTTATCTTCCTCAAAAACGTAAACTGATTCGACTCACGTTTGACTAAATTATCAAATCTGTTTTAGCACAAATTAAGGGTGACTTAGTTAGGAAAGGCTAAAGCCGGCCATATACCTTTAGGTATACCTGGACAGGTACAACTGTACGCTGGACGCCTATGCAGCGAGACAACACACACTACGGTGTACCTCTGTAGTTATGCCTGAAGTTATACCTGCACATGTACCTCAAGGTACCTGAACGTACATACATATATGGCCGACTTAAGAGGTGGGAGAGATTTGAAAGTGTGGATGAAAATCTTTAATTTCGAGTATTTAACTAAAATGGTAACACTATTTTGACGAATGTTGCTTGTAAGTTTTCAAAGAACGGATTTTCAACTGCAAGTCTAAATATAATTATTGTGTCAATATGTTTGACCACAAACACTTCTGTTCAGCATGTTCAGGTCATATCGCTTCAGCTGAAAATGTGGGAACGATCTAAACCAGGAGTCGCCAAACTTTTCAGACAAAGCGCCAGATTTTGTAAATTTTAGGGTAGGTGGACCGAATAGCAAAATCAAAGTGTAACTGCCTCCCGATACCTGTTGAAGGTCCGACGGAAGCTTATCAATTTTGCTGTGAAGTGGATTTTGAAATATGTAACTGTTTCCACAGCGATATTGTTGAGAATGGCGTTTTCGTTAAAATGTGCAACTTTGTGCGTTTAAAGGCAACGTCTTAGAATACATTGTACTGACTTGTTGGAGAATAAATAATGTGACCTGTTTATGAATGACGAAATTTTCCCTGCCCCTTTTTCCTAATTTTAATTTGTAAAGACATCCCACAAGGTCAATTGTAAATGCTTATTTTCGAAGTCATTCTTTTTCCAACATGCCTATTAATTTAATGAATTCAAAAAATATTAGTAAATGTTGCGATTGTTGAGCCATGAAAATATTGTATGCTAGGGCAAGTCAGGGTATTGAGCTTTAATTTCAAGTCGGAACTGGCAAGTCCGCAAGAAGCAATAAAGTTAACCGTTGGCATCCCCACTTCTTTGGAACTTGGTGATTAACAGGTTGCTCCTAGACTTGGAGAAGCTGGGCTGCAAGGTCGTTGCTTATGCGGACGATATCGCCATTGCTATCTCGGGAAAGTTTCCCGGGGTTCTTAGTGATATTATGCAGAATGCCCATAATATTCTATCTCAGTGGGCTAGGCAAGTTGGTGTTGGAGTCAATCCGGTTAAAACAGAACTTGTACTCATCACTAGGAGGAACACTCCACCTTCGCTGTTACCACCATTTCCGGAGGGGACGAGATTGGTTCTTAGCGAAAAAGCCAAATTTTTGGGACTTATATTCGATAAGAAGCTATCCTGGAAGGCAAATATTCAGGAGCGCGTCACTAAGGCAACAGTTGCTCTGTACTCTTGTAGGCAGGCTATTGGCCTGAAATGGGGCATGCGACCGAAGGTGGTCTTCTGGTTGTACGTATCAGTCATACGCCCCATATTAATGTATGGGGTAGTTGTATGGTGGACGGCGCTCAATAAAGCATCGTACAGAAATCTGTTGGATAAAGTTCAGAGATTGTCTTGTATTGCTATTACTGGTGCTCTGAAGACCACACCGACCGCTGCTCTTGGTGTACTGCTGAATTTGCTCCCCTTGGACATCCTGGCTGAGCAGGTAGCTGCGATTACGGCCATCCGTCTTAGGGAAATAGGGCAGTGGAAAGAGTCTACTAATGGCCACTCGGCGATACCGGGCAATCTGGATATTCCAGAAGACACAGACTATACCTCTCCGGTATACTCTTTCGACAAAGGGTACACAAGTCTAATACCTTTGCGGCAGGAGTGGGATACAGATAACACCCCTGAGTTGGAAGCCATAAGCTTCTTTACTGACGGTTCGAAAACGGAAGCGGGTGTGGGGATAGGCGTCTTCTCAGAGAAACTGGACATTCGCTTGTCACTTCGCCTTCCAGCCTTCTGTAGCGTTCTGCAGGCGGAAATCTCTGCGATTGCCGAAGTTCTGACTTGGCTGGGTCGTAATATCATTTCTGCAAGGAATATTACTATCTACACATATAGTCAGGTGGCGATTAAGTCCTTGGACGCAAACCTTACTACTTCGGAAACCGTGGTGGAATGTCGCACCGCTCTTAAGGAGCTCGGCAACTTTTTCAACATCACTTTGTGCTGGATTCCGGCTCACGGTGGTTTCAGCGGAAACTGCGAGGCAGACGAGCTGGCTCGGACAGGTACGACCATTATGGACGTGGGATGTTTCCGCAATGTCAAAATGCCTATAGCAGCATGCAAGAAGCTAATTGGAGCAAACACAATAAGCCGTGCTAATATCGGTTGGCTAAATGGTAATACCTCCAACGTTACGAGGCAGATTTGGCCGCACTTCAATCCTCGCCGCTCCTCAGGGCTGATGATGCTGGAGAGAAGGCATCTCAGAAAGGTTGTGGGGATCATCACGGGGCATTGCCTGATAGGTGAGCATGCTAGTCGTCTCCGGCTTCCATACAATGATTTTTGCAGAAGCTGTGGGGACGAAGAAGAGGAGGAGACAGTACATCACTTCCTGTGCACCTGTCCTGCTCTGGCCGGTAGAAGAGAGGATATTTTAGGATCCCTCTACTTTATTGACCTCGATGACCTGAAGGACGTAGATGCTGGTCGCCTGCATCGCTTCATTGAAAGATCCGGGTGGTTTGACGACTAGGCTCACATGGCGTCTCTGCGCCTATGACGTATCACAACGGACCCAGTGGTGGTCTATATGTGCTGTGTTTTGTGCGCAGCTGCCTCTTTAACCTAACCTAACCGTTGGCAAAACAGGATCGGTTAAACATGACCAACTGAAGTGACTTACTTGAAGATATATTTGCCTGTAGTTGTTCGATGCAAACTATTCAAAAAAGCTAATTTCTCAGTCACATCAAACTCGTCATTTACCGTTGAAAGAAACAGCTGCAACTATAAGCAATATCGAAAATGTATTTCGATTGTCCACTCAGCGTAAAACAATGAACAGGCTAATAAGTTTTTTGAGTTCCAGTCAGTGTTATGCTAGCAGACCATTCGTTATCCAGAGTCATCAGTTATCATCTCAGCATACCTTCTACACGAATACTAAGGCGCTCTACCATCGGATAACTTCAAAGATGCTATATCATTCGCCAAGTTACAAAAAAAATAGCCTCGTACTTGGATGTGACTCGAATGCATATCATGGGTTAGTTCCGATACGAATGAGCGAGGAAAATCGCTGTTCAACTTTTAATAAATCCCAATTTGTAATGCAGGCTGCGAATCTACTTTTGTTACCACGAGTAGGCAAGAAGTCTTGGGTATATCACTTGTTTCCGAAGACATCCAGCATATGGTACGGGATTGGAGAGTTTCGTCGGATCACCCTTTCTATGATCACAATTACCCTCAATTTTGTCTGGACGAACAAGCTTTACCGAGATCAGTCATTTTGAATCGAAACAGTTTCAGTGGTGCTGCCGCCTTTACAGGGTCACCCACGCAGTAAGAAAGAATTGGATGACATGGTTTACATTCTAGCTGGTGCTCTCAATGAAGCCGTGTTGAGGTCTTACCCTGTCAGCAGACAATCGGGTAATAAGAAACCACCCTGGTGGAATGCCCAGATTTTTAATCTACGGGTGACATGCAGCTGAAGTTTCAACAACGAGTGAGGAAACCATTAGGCTACTGCTCGATACGTATTTCCTTGATAGCTCTACTGACACCACGCTGGCGAATCCTTCGTTTTCTTCAGCAACCTCCGGTGTTTCTACATTTATTCTCACAAAGGAGAAAACTTTATGGGCGATTTCCAGCTTTGAATCTTTTAATTCCGCTGGACCGGATGGCATTATCCCGGCAGGCTAACAACACACTCTGGATTTAGTGTACCCTTGGTTTGGATCTATTTTTAGGACATGCTTGGAATTAGTACATATTCCACGACTGTGGAAATAGGTAAGAATTGGATTTATTCCGAAATCAGGAAAATTCTCGCATGCGCGCCCAACTGATCTCCTTCTCGTTTCATCGACTTTACTAAAGGTCCTAGAGAGGTCCAATTACGGGCCAGCATTCCACCCCACCTCTTATCCACTTGACAACACGGCTACTGAGAGGGAAGGTATGTGGACACCGCCCTACATTCTCTGGTAAGTCACATCGAAAAATTTCTTGCCTGTAAAGAATACACCTTTGTGGCCTTTTTGAGTATTCAGGGAGCTTTTAACAATGTTCAACCGGTTGCATACACTGAGGCACTCGTAGGTCTGAGTATTGCCGATTCACTCTGCTAACTTATTAACCTAATGCTAACATCTAGGGTTATACACGCGAGTCTCAGTGTGTCGTCTGAACGAAGGCGTATAAGTAAAGGAACTCCCCAAAACGGGGTTCTCTCTCCTCTTCTCTGGGATCTGGTGGTGAATAGACTGATTTTGGATCTAGAAGGGGTAGGGTGTAAGGTAATTGCTTATGCGAACGATATTGTCATTTCCATCTCGGGCAAGTTCCCAAACGTTCTCTGTGAAATAATAGCGAATTCACTTTCTATTCTATCAATCTGGGCAAGTTATGCTAACTTTAGGGTAAACCCGGACAAATAAGAAGCTTGTTCTCTTTACAAAGCGATACAGAGTTCCTGATCTCACACCTCCACTATTAAGCTGCGTTTCCATCGAGCAAACGAAAAAACATGACCGAACAAACGAATGATCGTGCGTTCGGTCAGCTGTGGAAAAACAGTAATTAAATCGTTTCCACCAGCCGTACGAATGTTTGCTCTAGCTGTGCTCCGAACGAAGATATGGTCACGCTGAACATCATTTGTTCGCACGATGGAAACGGTGCATTTATTCATTCGCGTGTTTGAGTTGGTTTCATGGCACCGCGTTTTCAATTTTGACGATTGACGAGGATTTAGTGGGTGCTTCTTCTGCGTTTGTGGTCGTTTCTTTGCTGCTAAGAAAAAAGAAGAAAAAGAAAAAACCAAGTGTGTGGGTTTCCAAATTCCTCTAGAAAAGAATGACAGTCAATGTAGAAACCCTGCTACAAGAACTGAATGATGAACCCGAACTTGGGCGATTCCAAAATTTTTGACGCATGGAGTTCGACGATTTTTAACATTTGCTAACGCCGATAAAAGAGAAAATTACAAAACAAGATACTAACTACATAGATGCAATTCCGATCGGTACAGTCAGAGGCGCCGACTGCTAGAAAATATTGGGGGGGCACAACAACTTTTCATACTGACGGCCGGATTGCCTTGTTGGGTGATTTTTTTGCGATGGTATCCTCACAATAAACTGACCTATTCTTTAGATAACAAATCAAAGAAGACGCAGCTTTCCCAAATCACAAATTTTTATTTCTATTGTATATATATTTCGGGAGCGACTTACCCCCTTCTTCAGTACAAAAGCTACTAGGTTGGTAACTACTAGGTAGGTAGCTTTTGTACTGAAGAAGGGGGTAAGTCGCTCCCGAAATATATATATACTACTTTGCCCTAACCCCTAGCGGGGCATAGCGCGTCAACTACTCCTGCGCGCCATCGTACTCTGTTCTGGGCAATGGGGCGCAACTCCCCAAAAGATTTACCCAGTACCTGACACTCCTTTGCCACAGATCGACGCCATGTGATTCGAGGACCCCCTCTTGGTCGGCCTTGGTTGGAAATGGGGTTCCATTTCATGGCATGCATAGCAATGCAGTTATCACTCTTCCGCAATGTGTGACCTATCCACTGCCATTTTCGCCTGCGTATCAATTCGTCGATTGGCATCTGACCCGTACGCCGACTTAGCTCTTCATTTGATATTGTTTCGGGCCAGAAAATTCTTAAAATTCGACGAAGACATGAGTTGACGAAAACTTGCAGCTTTCTGGTAACTCCTACGGAAACTTTCCATGTACTGCTCCCATACAAAAGCACTGATAGTACCAGGGAGCGAAACAGGCCCAGCTTGGTCTTAATGCTGAGATAACTGCCCTGCCAGATTTTGGACAGCATGCCGTATGCGCGTTTAGCCTGGTTGATACGACGAGCGATGTCCTGCTCCGTACCACCATTTTCGGCAACAATGCTACCCAGGTAGACGAAGTTGTCCACCTTCTCCACAGGCTGCCCATTAATATTGATGGCAATAGGTGTCGGATTTCTTTTTCGCAACGGCGGGCTAAGCACCTTGGTCTTGTTGGTATTAATCTTTAGCCCAACCATGCTGGCCTTCCTCTCGAGATCTAACGCCATTGCGGACAGATCCATGATGTTGTGGGAGAGTAGGCATATGTCGTCAGCGTAGTCAAGATGTTGTAGATAAGATGTCAAAGTCCATTGAATTCCTCTGTCGAGTCCGGATAGGGCTGCAGGCAACACATCGCCGATCACAATGAGGAATAGGATCGGTGAGAGGATGCACCCCTGCCGAACTCCACTGCGAATCTCAAAGTCCCCCGACACCTTACCTTTATGCAGAACGCGACATTTCGCGCTGTCATAGGTTGCCTTAATAATAGCCACAAGCTTCTCAGGGATGCCTCTCCTGCGCAAGGCCGCCCATATAGAATCCCGGTTCACACTATCGAAAGCCTTTTCGAAATCGATGAAAAGCAAGTGAAGCGGAGAATCGTATTTAGCGCATTGCTCGATGATGAATCGCAAGGTGTTAATGTGATCGACACAGGAGAATCCGGATCGAAAGCCAGCCTGCTCTTCATCAATTGTGCTTTCTAAGTGGGCCTTTAGTCTTTCCAGGACGATTTTAGCTATTATCTTGGCAACGGCAGGAAGCACACAAATGCCTCTCCAATTATTACAGTCTGTGAGGCTACCCTCCTTTGGAAGTTTGATGATCAAACCTTCCTTTCACTCAGTGGGAAAGGTCTCTGTATTCCACGCTTTATCAACAAGTGGGTGCAGCAAATCGGCAGTTACGCTTGGCGCTGCTTGATAAAGTTCGGCAGGAATGCCGTCAAGTCCGGCGGCCTTTCCTCGTTTTAGTGCAATAATTGCAGTGACTATTTCCTCTTTAGTCGGGGCAGTGGACCGTATACGCACATTTTGATGGTTAGCTAAATTATCTATATGAGGGGGAACTTCACCAGAGGTTACACGGTTCAAGACCGCGGCGAAGTGTTCTTTCCACCGCCTCATTTGATCTTCTTCCAAGATAAGTAGCTTTCCATCACTATCTTTCACCGGATGTTGGCAGGAGTTACGACCACCTGTAAACTCCTTGATGACACCGTATACGGCGTTTAAGTTGTTACTTCTAGCGGCTTCTTCTGCTGACGCTAAAAGAGAATTGGCATAAACTCTTTTATCGCGTCGCATACTACGCTGAACTTCTCGAGCTTTCTGACGGTAAAGGAGTTCGATGCTGCTTCGATTGTCGTCTGATGCTGCAGCCAAACGAACTTTCAGCTCCTTTCTTTCAACAATCCGCTGCCATGAAGCGTCGGACATCCAGGGCTTATTCCGGCAATCCGGGTTTGGGCCAAGGATGGTATTTGCGCTATCAATGTACGCATTTTTTATGGCATCCCAGTTTTCGTTTATGTCACTATCTGGGTGACTAGTTATCTCAGCCGCTTTTTGCGCAAGATGGTCATTATATTGTTGTAAGACAGCTGGATTTTTTAGTCGAGCGGTGTTGAATTTGCGGGGCCTGGATCTTTCGTCGCTGGGGCGGCGCACGGCTGCAATACGCAATCGAACATTAGCGATCATAAGATAATGGTCTCTTCCCATCCCAATATCGGCACCCTTCTTGTTTCGCACGTCCAGGAGGCAACTCTTGAATCTTTTACTAATGGCAAAATGGTCGATTTGATTTTGTGTTCTGCGCCGATCAACAGAGGACCAACTGATTTTGTGGTGGTCCTTATGCTCAAACATAGTACCACCGATGAAGAGACTGTGAAAGTTGCAGAACTCTACAAATCTTTCACCGTTGTCATTACGATCACCAAGACCGTGTCTCCCCATCACATGTCTGAGCCCATAGTTATCAGCGCCAACTTTCGCATTCAAATCACCCATAACCATTATAATGTCACCTTTAGGTGTTCTGCTCTGAACGACGTTTTGTTCTTCGTAGAAGGAGTCTTTTGCCAAGACATTGTCGGGTTCAGTAGGGGCATAACATTGTATTATTGAGATGTTCCTCATTTTGGTCCGGAACCTGGCGGTCAAGACCCTGTCAGAGACCGGTTCCCAGGATAAGAGACAGTTTCGCGCGGCTCTGGTTAAAAGGAGCCCCACACCTGACTCACGACGACTACCGGTAGCTTTACCGGAGTACAACAATACAGTGCTGCCCGTTGGAGAGATGAATTCTCCGCTGTTCCACCATCTTATCTCACTAACTCCTAAGATATTTAATTTGTACCTCAGAAATTCACTCTCTAATTGAAGAAATCGTGCGTTCTGGGGACCTTCTGATCCATTGTCCAGGAGAGTACGCACATTCCAGAATCCAATCTTTGTCATTGTACGATAGCTAAAAGTCGTAACCGTTGAGTCAGTCCTTATCCGAGGCATAGTTGACGTTTCGTTAGCATATAAAGATTTCGGATAGTGCAAGTTGCTGGCATACACATCCTGTCCTTTGATTGTCGGTTTTAACGACAGGCCCTCAAAGGGAAAGGCCGTGGTATTTTTTTCACACCCCACACCACAGGGGTACCTCAACCAAATCATCGCACCGCCATCACTGGCGGCTTGACGTTGGTTGGCAATAGTCTCTGACCACTGCCGTTCCAGGGGGCGCCCACGCGGAGGACTATGGAAGAGGAGTTTTTGCCCCCCAATATATATATAGGTACAATAGAAATAAAAATTTGTAGTTTGGTAAAGCTGCGTCTTCTTTGATTTAGTTGACAGCTACAAACGTCGGGAAACACCTAACATCTTTAGATAACAATTAACGTATCTCTTACACTGTAAAAAAAATTTACTGATGGTGGGTTCACGGACAGAACGGCCCAATAGCCCTAGCTAAGTAAGTCGACGTCTTTAAACGGGTAAATATTTGATATCGATACGAATGTATAGTCTCATACAGTCAATCAAAATGGTCTCACGATTGAGGTGAACCAATTTAGAACCAATTTCTTCGTCCAGTCTAGAGTTGTTCGACCGTGCAAATCATCAGCGTTGTATCGAAATGGCGTTTTTTGTTTGTTTTTAAGAATGAAGCCAATTTTTCAAACATTAGTAAATGGAACTAAAATGCTTTTTTGTTTGATAACACAAAATAATGAATTAAATTTTAATTAAATTCAAACTCAGATATTTTTACACTTCATGTCTTACCGCTTAGTTATATTGTGCATGAAAAACGTCCTCAAAACACAGCCAACGAAAATCAGCTGTTCAGCCTGTTATAGTTAAATCTTCTGTCCGCGTTCGTTTGACACATTTGAACTGTGAAAAATTGACCTTCTATCAAAGTTGCAACATTTTTTTTTTAATTAAAAGTAGAAACATGCACTTCCAAGGGCATAAAAATAATTTAGGACAAAATAAATAGTCGCCCACATTTTTAAAACACAAGCATATGTGAATTGTCACTTCGTGGCGCTTTGATTCCAACAAAGTTGAACTCGTCTTCGTGTGACACGTATTGTTCGCGCAGAGTATACTTATAGCCATCTGAAATACATTGGTTCAACTTTATTTGACAGCAGAAGAGGTGTTCGTTACGCACACTATAATCCCAGCCCTTAATATCATTATAGTACAACAGATCCATTTGACAGTATCTTGAGGAATCATAAGCAAATTGAACGACGAGTTTTAATACGTTCCTGTGGCAGCCGGTTCTTCGTATCGGAACGACCCGTTTTTCAACTAATACCACACAGGTTTTCATGATCCGGGGCCCGGGAGATTGACGGCTGTCAATCATTGTTTAAGGTGCATTACTATTAGGCACACGATCGTCGAACATTATTCGCGGTAAGCGATCAAGCCATATAGCCCGGAACACTGTTTGTATGTATCTTTTTGATCGTCGCCTGCGATCGACACAAAGTGATGCCTAGCAAAACGCACCTTAAAGCGCAGAATTCAGTGTACAATCTTCATATATATGTCCTTTCTTCCTTCCCTATTTGTCATAGCTAAATACGTGTTTGATTGTTTGAACGAAGATGTCGAGTGAGGATCGCTTTTCTTGCAAAACGATATATGTGCCTGAAATTGCGTTGCCCCCCTAATATTTGGATTGAGGGGGCAAAAAGTGCCTTGCCCCCCCCATAGTCGGCGCCTATGGGTATAGTATAGGTAGTTCGATAAACTCCAGCACTTTTTCGTTGTTCCACTTCATTGAAGAAATAAAATTAACAATTAAGTACAAACAAACCAACGAACGAACAAAAGATCGACCTGGCCCGGTCATTTGAGAATGGCGAGCGAACAAACGAATGTTCATTTGTTTGGACGTTTAGCTGTTTCCACCAACTGAACACGGCGAACGAAGATTCGCGCGGTCGCCGCTCAGAACACGGGCGAACGAACAAGGATTCGTTCGTCTACCGTTTCCACCAGCCGAACAAACACAATTCGTTCGTTCGCCTGTGTTCGCTCGCTCGGTGGAAACGCAGCTTTAGAGGGAACAGGGTTGGTGTTCACTGATACAGCAAAGTTTCTGGGTGTAATCCAAGATAAGAAACTTACGTGGAAATTAAACATTCAGGAACGTATGAATAAGGCTAATATGGCGCTTTACTCTTGTCAGAGAGTCATTGGTAAAAAATGGGGCCTGCAGCCAAAGGTTGTCTACTGGCTATTTGTGTCAGTATCGCGTCTCATACTTTTACGTGGTGTTATTGTTTGGTGGACGGCACTACGTATAGCGGCCTATCGCAATCTGTTGAGCAAGGTCCAAAGTTTAGCCTGTATAGCAATAACTGGGGCTCTTAGAACTACACCATCCGCTGCTCTCGATATGCTGTTAAACATACATACTACCGCCTGATATTTTGCTGAGCGAGTGGCTGCAAATACGGCCATTCGCCTTTGTGAGACCGGTCAGTGGGCAACTTTAAGTACCGGCATTCAACTATTCTCAGCAACTTGGATATTCCTATAACGACCGAATACAGGTCTGCTAAGCTTGCTTTCGGGAAGAACTTTACAAGCCTGATTCATTTGCAGAGTCACTGAAGAGATACTGTCCCCGCAGGACGGGATTCTATTGACTTCTATACAGATGATGACTCTAGGAGTAACGAAGGAGTAGGTGCCGGTGTATACTCCGAAAGCCTGAAAGTCTATATTTCACTTCGTTTACCGGATCACTGCAGCGTTTTCCAGGCGGAGGTCTCGGCGATATTAGAGGTTCTGATATGGTTCGAATGTAATATCGTTACCTCTAGAGACATCGTTATATACACAGAGAGTCAGGCCGCAATAAGGTCTATCGATTCCGTTTTCATCTTATCCATATTAATGGAAGATTGCCGCTCGTCTCTCATTGAGCTGGGGAATTTCTTCACCATTGTGTTGTGCTGGATTCCTGGTCACAGCTGTTTTGCTGGCAACTTTAGAACTGACGAGATGGGACTAGAGAGATGATGTTGAAGTTTTACAAAATTGGAATGTCCACGTCTGCCTGTAAAATGTCAATAATGGCTGCTGCAGTTAGCAGGGCGAACACGAGATGGAGTACCAGCAGCACATGCCAAATAACACAACTGATGTGGCTTTACATCGATCCTGGCCGCTCTTCCCAACTTCGGTCAATGGGAAGAAAGAACATTAGGGTGTCGGTGGGAGTTATAACTGGACACTGTCTGATAGGCGAACACGCCCGAAGACTCCAACTTCCTTACAGGAATTTTTTTAGGAGTTGCGATGACGAAGATGAGATTCTTGGGTCCTTCTTTTTTCGGAGATTTGGATGACCTTGAAAATATGGATGTCAATAAGCTCCTTAATTTCATTGTCAGCTCCGGCTAGTTCAATGATTAAACTCTATTATGGAGGTTTGTAAATGCCTGGGGTATCACAACGGACCCATATATGTGGTTTAAGTGTGCTGTGTCATTCATGGAAACCCTTCTAACCTAACCTATCCAGAGTCCTGGCTGAGGCCATGCTAAGCCAAGAAAAAGGGTTCTCGCTCGTAAAAGTTCGAGGATGAGCCCAGGTTAATTCACATTATTTCAATCCATGTCAAGGCGACCCAGCACAGCCGATGGCGCGGCGGCTTAAGTCGTTAGCCGGACGTTTTACGCTCAATAGCCCGGTCTAACTGATCCATAATATTGTAAATTGTGGTGTAGTTTTGATCTTTGTTTCTTTTTATGTTGTTTGGGATGCTGATTGGGAACGCTAAGTTTTTACCCCCAAAATTGTTTTGTGGAATTCGAGTTATTGCCACAAAACAACAACAAAGAAGCCCCTCACCTCTGAACTAGAATTTCTTTGGTGCAGGTTTCAATGGCATGGATCTACGCTTAAAATTCTTAAGGCTAGAGGACCATAGCGATATAGATCAGTCAAATGATCCAAGCAGTAGTAGTCCAGATGTAGCAATGGTTAGCACGTTCGCCTTCTGATCACCATTTGGCTATAAGCGGTAAATTTACCATTTTACGAACGTTTAAATACCGCTATTATCAGTTTATTATATGATAATAGCATTTGTGCTACTTGGGCGGGCCCTGGTTCAAATCCTACTGACTGCAGTTTTTAGATACGAAGGTATTCACATGTCGGACTATGAGCCTACTCAGCTGTTATAATAAGTACCCATTCTACGTAAATAACAGGGTTGAGTTTGTTGCTGATCACACACCCTTATGATCATTATCAACTGACTGTTGCGCCATTTATTTATTAATTCATTTAATGATACCTGCCCAGATATAGTACGCGGGCCGGAGTTTCTCGACTTCTGATTTAAAACGTAAACTATTGTACATTAACTTTCATTATTTTTCTTGATGGCTTTATATCTCCTCAAATTAGGCGGAAGTTCCCACAACCTTCGTATCTAAAATGTTCAATTTAGACCGGTGGCGTTTACGGTAGAAACCATAGTCAATCCTGTACCTACCGTATTTAAACGGTGAGTTTCCAGTTTAATTGATTTGAACATGATCGCATTCACTTGAAATGAACTGGAATATGTGACGCATTTAGGGTTTACTTGGGTTTCGTAACGTGTACGACTAGTAAATCGGTCGGAAAATGTAAATTGTGATCATGACACATACTCGTATGTGTGTGTTGTCTTTCATCTGTTAGACGATAAACTATAATTAAACACTTTTCACACTGCACTTTTTTCTAAATAATTAATTTTTTTTTCACATATTATTTAAGGCAGGTCGGTAACCGGTTTAGGAGAGTGGGCAACTTTCAAACGAAATATGTTAATTTATTTTGTCTTTACCATGATTTTTATATTATTCCTTACGGGTTTTGCTCTCTTGAGCATCTTTAGAGGAATTACTAAAATAAATAGTTACAAAAAATCATCTTAAATATATAAGATCTTAAAACTACATTACTAACTAACAAAATTAAAAGTTATATAAATAGAAGTGGGGGTGATTACATTGGAAGTTTTTTAATTAAGCTTTAGGCGGCGAGACCGATTCAGGTCTGTTTGGTCGTTTAAAAGGGTGTAATGAGCCATATTATGGTCTGGTAGTGCTGCTCCCACCAGCAGATCGAAGCAGCACCTGATGAGTAGTGATCTGTCGGTGGTACGAAACCAGAGGCCGAGGGTCCCATTACACCCGTACCCAGGTGCGACTGTGTGGGCGTCTGATCCGTCCGTCAACCATTCCATCCTTATCGACTATTTGTTTTTATACCCCATTTTTACCTCCCCTGTTGTGTTGTCTTCCCCAGGCCTATGAATTTTTGTTAATACGTAAAGAACAGGGGCAACGAGCGGCGAAAACCACGCCCACATCTCCCGAACTGAGCTACAGCAAGCATAGGCCGTTGTTTAGCTCGTTCAGGGGCCTTTTTCTTCGCCAGATGGCACAGTCCGACCTTCACGGTAATATGCTACCTTAGGCTCCGTCCCCACGGGTATCTTCGGATGCCCACCAAACCGTCCGTTACATATTTGGCGCCCAAAGTGGGGCCCATTTCTGGTAAAGAACTGGACTAAGAAGGACCTCATCGAGTTCCTTTTTGGTCCTTCCACCGATTTGTATCCCCACAAGCACATTAAGGCTACTTGCTCTAAGTCTTAGGACTTAACCCCTTTACTTCACGTATTTTCCCTTCAAGTGGCTGTGCTTTCCTCTATAGCACCCCCATCCTTCCTATAGAGTAGTTTTTCCTTTTAGATTCAGTTTAACAAGGCAGTCCTGGCTTTGTGTTTGTCTTTTGTGGTTTAGCCACGTACCTAAGGCCTCCATAAATGCTTTGAATTGCCGGCATTTGGAGTATCTTCGATGACCTGACGAAGCGCGGAGGAGCCCTGGATACCTTTTTGTTTGCCAGGATTGTCCTTCTAAGTAACTTAAAGAAATTTCTTTACACAGTATTGCATTTTTCTATTGTTCATGTGCTCAGCAGCTTACATAGTTTATGAGTGAATTACGGCAAGGAATGCAGGGTTGCGCCTCTGCTGGCCTCAGAATTCTTTGTAACCTGTTGATCACCTGAATAATTGAGAAATGTAGTATTTTTTTTTGTTTGCTAATTTTTCCCCTCTACAATGGTTGCCGGCTGACTCCGGCTCCCAGCTCGCTTTTGTTTTTTTTTCTATTTCTAGCAGCACACTTTGTCCTCAGCTTCTTCTTCTTGGCAGGCCTCGAAGTAGAAGCTGCCCTGTATTGAACCACCTGTAACGAACCATATTATGGTCTGGTAGTGCTGCTCCCACCAGCAGATCGAAGCAGCACCTGATGAGTAGTGATCTGTTGGTGGTACGAAACCAGAGGCCGAGGGTCCCATTACACCCGGACCCAGGTGCGACTGTGTGGGCGTCTGATCCGTCCGTCAACCATTCCATCCTTATCGACTATTTGTTTTTATACCGCATTTTTACCTCCCCTGTTGTGTTGTCTTCCCCAGGCCTATGAATTTTTGTTAATACGTAAAGGACAGGGGCAACGGGCGGCGAAAACCCCGCCCACATAGGCCGTTGCTTAGCTCGTTGAGGGGCCTTTTTCTTCGCCAGATGGCACGGCCCGACCTCCACGGTAATATGCTATCTTAGGCTCCGTCCCCACGGGTATCTTCGGATGCCCAGCAAACCATCCGTTACAACAGGAAGTCCAAGACATATTGCCTGTCTCGGAGTATATCCACCACTTACACTGAAATATTGGAGAGCGTCAACGGAGCACTCGTTCTTTGATCATTGCTACCTCCAGTTCAGTATTGATGAGCTTCCTGAGCCCAAGCCTTTCGTTCTTAATCGGAAAAGGACAAACTGCGTCAGGAATAGGGATGTTCTACTGGAGGTACTACCCACTCTGCCTCACCAGCCGTCAAACAAGTCAGAACTGGTTGACATGATACAAACTCTGACGGGTGCACTTGGCAAAGCTGCTTCTAAGTCATGCCCTGTCAGTAGCACGATGCAGCGGTCTCTTGTGTGGGCTTTGCTTGATACGTGTGTTGTTTGAGAACCGAATTTCCTTTTGGTTTATATCGCAATCACTTCAAGCGGAGACCGCTGCACCGTGCGCATCTTTCGCCGTGCGCGGCCTGAACCATGCGCGTCCTTCACCGTACGCGTACTGCTTCTTTAACAAGCGAAGCGATACTATCGTCGCGAGGATTGCAATGCTGAGTTATGAACCATGATACAAGGAATACAAGATGGAATTGCGCATGCCGGCTCTCTGAATACCTACGTCATTGGCGTGATGCGCAGAAAAATACGAAAATGAAACACGGGAATGCCTTATCTTGTATTTCTTGTATCATGGTCCTGTGCTGGGTCTCTGGTCATAGTGGCTTGGAAGGTAACTGTGAGGCTGATGAGCTTGCCAGACTGGGTTGTTTGAATGAGGAGTTCCAACAATATGATGATTTCTATCCACCTAATGCATCTTGCAAACTGATTGTCAAATCTGAGGCGAGTAACAAAGCCAGTGCAAGATAGTTTGATGGCAATACCTACGTACAACTCGATTACAGTGGCCCATACTGAACGTTACCTGATCTGAAAATCTACGTCTCTAAGCAGAAGGCATATTAGCTCGGTGGTTGGTGTTATCGCATTGTCTCATTGGGGAGCATACCAGGAGATTTCGGCTGCCCTATGACGACTTTTGCAGGAGCCGTGGGGATGTGAACGAAAAGGAAAATAGCTTCCACCTTCTCTCTTCTTGTCCGGCTTTGGCAGGTAGAAGGAGGTCATTACTTGGATCCTACTTCTACACTGAGCTATGAGCTATGTATAAAGCGCGGATGTTGGAAAACTCCAGACTTTTATTGGTGGCTCTGGATGGCTCAAACTATCAGAAATGTTGAGAGAGGATGTGTGTTAGTGGTATCACAACGGACCTATTCTATGTGAGCTGTGATTTGTCACATTAGCCCATCCACTCACCTATCCAGAGAAAAACACCCACGTTGTTTATTCACGTAAATCGTGGATGATACACATACTTTAAAGTTGCATTGTTGATACTTTCAATTTTTTTTTGGAGATTTTCAACTAAATTTGAAGTCGTTGGGAACTTTTATTAAATCAAAAATTTTAAGTACTAGAAGAATAAATAAGGAATAAATTTTGAATGTCTACTGTAATTTTCTACAAATGAAGAAGACTGCCAACTAAACGTCGACTTTACCGACATATCGAAGCAGAATAACCGGCAATTGTCGAATACGCGTTTTCAATATAACGAGAGATTTCCTTTTATGAAAGAACTCATTAGTGTAGGAGGATTGATCCCCTTAATGCCCCCACTTATCTACGCCACTGATCCGGAAGGATTCGGCGTTTTTTAATGTGGCTCTTTAATTGCTTTGCTGTGTGTAGTTTAATATCTTTCGTTGCTAACTTGATCGAGTTATCTGAAATTTATTATGCTAACCATTAGCTGATTTTAGCTCTATTTTCAGTTAATTGTATTTACTCGTAAGTAGCGAAGATAACCAATTGCTATTGCACAACTGATTTGTTCTTTTTAACTAGAAATCCCACACTATCTCCGAGCATTACTGATTAAGCTGCGAGAAACACCCACGAACGACTTAAGACAACCGGAATTACTCTTTTTTGCATTAATCAGGTGGACAATTCGAAATGCGAAAGCCTACCTAGGAAATAGATTGCCCTTAAGATTAAGACTAACGGCACCTTCGCGACTGGACCACAAAAACTAACAAGACTCGACTGATTTGCTTGTTTCCATAAACCGATGAATATCGCTTACTTTGAATAATGTCGCCTGGTTGTCTTTCATTCGGAATACCATTCGTGCATTCAAACTTACTCGTATTATGCGGGAAGCAAATTCCCACTTGTAAAGTAAAGTTTTCCGATGATCTATTTCTCTCGTCGGTTTCGCGGCAGTACACTGGACTTTCCCATGCAAACAACATGTATGTAATTGCAGTATTTGAATCTTTAGCAGTGCCGTGGCAGCTCACTCGTTAGATAGAATACAGTTTGACAAATGAATGAAGTGAAGGTTGATTTTTCGAATGGTGAATAGTGAAATTGATAACGCTTTCGTGTCGCCATTATACTTGTAGTCGCGGTAATTGCAAAGTTGGCCATTGCGCACCATGTTTGCAATCCGGCTTGGAGTCGCGGTCGCTAGTGTGAATAATTCGTTGATTCGTTAGCGTTAGACCTCCTTTAAGAAGCTGCCGAGCAAATTGATGCAAATAGGGGCTTCAGCAAATTTGTTAGCACAGCCGCAGATTGCAATTGATTGCTCTTCAAATGTGATCAGGGTTGAGGTCCGCTAGGTAGAATCGAACAGTTGCAAAGACTATTGTGTGGAAGTTCATGCTATTCAGTTATTCAGTGAATTTCAAATTGCATTATTAATTCAGATAGCACCATAGTTCCCATGCAGAAACGAAAGAGTTAAGCGAGAAACCCGATTATATCTATTGATCTATTGCAACATATTCTAGAGAAGTCCAAAGACAATGTGAATGAGATGAGATGCAAGTTTGTGCATATTCTTTGTTCCACCCCTACGCAATTTTCCATTCGAACTGACACGATTCTGCGTGCAAAGTGACAACTTTACAAACGAGCTGCACTTGTGCTCGCATTTGCATATAAAACGGCATCAAGTTGATTTGATCAATTTAGGTTCCGATTACCACAAGCCTATTTTCCATGACTATAGTGCCTCAGCAGCACTATGCAGCGAAGCATGCGAAAAGGCGAACAAAAGAAATGAATTCCTGACGCATTGTAAGGCGTAATATACACAAAAAGTACAAATAAGTGGTGCACGTTCGATCAATAATTGGCACTATAAAGTTGACAACCGATAATGAGCCTAACTACACATGTTGTCGCTTTTTATAGGCTACTCACGAGGAATCTGCATTGAAAACATTTTACAATGACGACAAGATCAGGATAATCAAATTGAGGGGATACGTGAAGAGTTGTAACATTTTGCAGATACGTTGTCCCGGTAAACATCTTTGTAACAACTAATATGACGCTTTCAGTTTTATATATGGTCTAATAAACTGGGAATTTATGTACATTGATTTACTGAATGTTGAGATGATTGGGTTTAAAATCTGGGACTTTGTTTTTACGGTTAATAAACAAAACCCTTATGAAATCGTTCAAATCTCTGTCCGTCCGTTCGTCTGGGCAAGGAATATCTCGTGCACGATTGAAACTACATTCATGAAATTTGTAAAAATATGAAGGATTGCTACAATTTGTGGCTCAAAGTCTTTTATTGTGATAGGCCAACCCTTAGAAGAGGGGGTTTCCATGGGTGGTAGAAAAGAGATATTTTTTTTTTAATTTTCATCGGGGTTTAATGTGGGGTGTCATATCAACGGGCACAATAAGCACATTCCATTTCTGATATTTTGCCCGATGCGAAGTAACCATAGCCGAGTGAGGGACAGAGGAAGTATTTTTTGTCGCCGCCCATCCATCTTCCGAGACCGTTAAAGTCACTGATGTGAAAATTTACTGAAAGAGTTTAGATTATAAGCGTAGTTACAATTGACAGACAGGATATGGATATCATCAAAGCATAAGTTAATAATAGTGTATTTCTATAATTTCAGTTGGTAGCCTGTGCACCCTCATAAAGTGAGCCTAAGCGGAAAATATTAATGCCAATTCACAACAACAACATAGGCAAGAGACCTACTAAGTCTCATATCAATAATACGAGTAGTTACCTCAATTATTTGTATTCAAAGTTGTGCATTTTTGCCTCAGAGACACTATAAGATCCCAGTAATACAGTATTTTATGATGAGAAAAGGTAATGAATATAAAAATGGATTTAAAACAGAGAGAAAAAAGAAAAAAATTAAAAAATAGACAAAGTCCTAACAAAAGTTAAAAAGGTATAAGCAAAAAGAAAATCATAAATAACAAATTGTTAATTCAGTCAGTTAATTCATGTAATGAAACTTTAAGTAACAGTAAGCGTTTAAAAGTATAAAGAGAAAGGGTAAAGGACCAAGACCTAGTTTATCATAATTACGCAAGACTACTTTTCGAGTCAGTTCCAGCGATCAGGATATGAAAGGTATGGTAATTTAAATTTAAACAATACGGATCTGGTAAACTTACATTGGACGGTTTCTAAGGCTTCAGATGAAACTGAGGTAAAAGGGGACCAAACGACTGAGGCGTATTTAAGAATGCTACGGACAAGTGAAACAAACATATTTACACCAGTGCGTAAGGAACGAGAATTACCCGAGCACCGCAAAACGAATCCAGAAAGCTTGGATGCCTAGTTGATAATGAAGGAGTAATGCTCAGTATACTTTAATTTGGAATCAAAGACAACGCCGAGATCATTAAACGTGGAAGTGTATTGTTGTGGGAAGAAATTAATTTTATTCGGAAACGAAGTTGGAGAAGATTTCAAGGAGTAAATCATGAGTGAACATTTGGAGATGTGCAGATGTAGTTCATTTGAAATACACCAAGAATATAAGCAGTCCTAGTCGGTTACGACGACGAGTTCTACGCCCGCCTTGAGAACTTTTTCGACTCACTTCCAACAAACGACGTCAAATTGCTGCTGGGAGACTTTAACGCGAAAGTCGGAAATGAAAGTTGGCACCGGCAGACCAGTGGAGGCCATAGTCTCCATGGAGAATGTAACAACAACGGCCAGCGACTTGTCGACTTCGCCTGCAGCAGGAATCTAGTCATAAGATCTACGTGTTTCCCGCATCGACGCATTCACAAGCAGACCTGGAAATCTCCAGACGCACATTCCGTCAACCAAATTGACCACGTCCTCATTTGCAGGAGATGGGCGTCTAGTGTGATGGATGTCCGTTCGTATCGAGGAGCAAACTGCGATTACTAGTGAAGACGACCTACAGATGTAAAATTTCCTCAGTGCAACAATCGAGAATAAGCCCTCCCAAAACCCTAGCGGTTGATAAACTTCCGAGCGATGCGACGGCGGCCAAGGCCTGACGTCGGGCTGTCGCGCCACGATGATGATGATGCGACAGCGATGGCGTAGACTGCCGCAGTTGAGGAAAGACTGCCAAATACGCTACACAACATCAGCGTCCATGGGTTTGGGAATAACTCAAGGGTACCATCAAGGATGTCGCAGAGAAGGTCGTCGGATATAAAGCCCGGCGAGCGCAAAATGACTGGTTCGACGAAGAATGCAAAAATTCACTTGACGTGAAAAACGAGGCCTACAGACAATAAATTCAACGAGGAACCAGAGCTAGAAGAGAAAAATATGACTAGCTACGTCGAATATCGAATAGAATAATAAGAAGTAAGAAACGTAAATACCTTGACAAGCAGTTGCTGAATATTTATGAAAACTTAGCTAATAGGAACTCCAGAGAAGCGTATAAACTACTAAATACAATTAAGAACGGCTATCAACCCAACACTAGCTTCTGTAAAGCCAAGGATGGAAACATCATCAGCCAAACCGATGGCATTAACAAACGATGGGCCTCTTATATTGAAGAGCTTCTGAACCTACCATCTAACATCCCCACACAAGAAGCTCTCGACAATATTCTCGATCTAGGCCCACCCATACAACCCCCGACAGTAGAGGAAGTTGATCTCGTGTTGCGATCACTAAAACGAAATAAAGCGCCGGGCGCTGACGAGATTCCAGCTGAACTGCTAAAATTCGGTGGAACAGGTCTAGTTAATGCCATACATCTATTACTCCTGCGCGTATGGGAGGACGAGAAGGTCCTAGACGATTGGCGCTGAAGCATCGTCTGTCCAATTCACAAAAAGGGAGATAAGCTGCGGTGTGAGATCTACAGGGACATATCACTAGTTTGTACGTCCTATAAAATGTTGACCAAAATTCTGGAAAATAGAATAAAACCGTACGCAGAACGAATCATTGGCGAATATCAAAGCGGTTTTAGACCAGGTCGCTCCACAACCGATCAGCCCTTTACGGTCAAACTGATAGTGCTGGGAATACAACGTAAACGTATACCAAATCTCTGTCGACTTCAAGCAGGCATACGACAGTATCGATCGTTGAATACTGTACATCATGCTGCAATTTGGTATACCGGCCAAATTAGTGTGACTGGCAAAGATGACGATGACCAACTCGGTCTCACAAGTCAGGATCCATAATAGCCTTACTGATCTATTTGAAACACGCACTGGTGTGAAACAGGGCGATGGACTGTCACCGACACTCTTCAACCTAGCACTGGAATACGTTATTCGGGCAATGAATATGGACAATAGCAAGACGCTCTTCATCAAGTCGACATAATTAGCAGTGTACGCCGACGTCATCAGCATCATGTGCCGAAGATTGGCCGACGCAGAAGAACTTCTGCATACGCTCGATACCGCTGCAAAAGAAGTTGGATTACGTATTAACGAGGGTAAAACTAAAATAATGATGCAATCGACGGCAAGGACACCTGCACAACCGAGCATCATTGTGGGGGACCTCAACATCGAGTTCGTGAACAACTTCTTATACCAGTGTTGGCAACTTGTCAAGAGACGCCAACGAAACTGACGAAATCAAGCGACGGATACAGTTAGCTAATAAGACTTTTTTCTCGGTTTTCCCCATAATGAAATCGAAGCATGTGCACAGAAATACGAAGCTCCACGTGTACAAAACCATTAACGACCAGTGCTATGCTATGGCTGCGAAATATGGACCCTGACTCAAGCCTCCGGAAACATGCTAGATTCATTTGGACGTAAGGTTCTACGGCGAATTTTCGGGGCTGTTTGCGATCGAGATGGATGGCGCATTCGGTACAGCCATGAGTTGTATGAAGTGATGAGCTGAAAGTTTCGAAATTCGTCAAACTACAACGACTTCAATGGGCAGGTCATGTACAAAGAATGGACAATGATCGCATGCCAAAGAGAGTAATGAATGCAGAACGATTCGACGGAGCGAGACTGCCTAGACGATCGAGATCTCGTTGGGAGAGCTCAGTAGGTGTGGATGCCGCCCAGCTGCTGGGCTTCCAAAATTGGAGGTTTTGGTCACATGACCGAGATAATTGGAGGACATTGATCCAGGCGGCCAAGGCCCGACGTCGGGCTGTCGCGCCACGAAGATGATGATGAAACACGAAAGAAACTCTAAGGCACCTTCTATGCGAATGTCCTGCACTCGCTAGAAGGAGATTAAAGTGCCTAGGAGCTCAACTCTTCAACGATCTTGAAGGAGTCGCAGGACTCAGTTGGAGAAACCTCTTGAGCTTCCCCAATGAATCAGGTTCCTTCAAGCTCAACGAAAATTTTCTGGTAGGGACCAGCAAGGACACGGATGAGTACATGATATACGTGGTATCGCTATGGATCTTAGCGGTCTATGAGGAGCCGTTAGGCTGCCACCCTACCTAACCTAACCTAAGGTACCAGAGGTGCCACGACTTAAAAAAGGTAGCTAATAAAAGAAAGAAAAGAGTACTACATACTTGATGGCCATGGCCGTCTTATAAATATGCATACCCCGCGATGGATTCTAGCTCCTTTGTTAAATCAATGCGGTGCAATCCCGTGCCACAGCTCACGGAGCGATTTTGTGTAATTATTCGACAAGTTTCTACTTATCATGACACTAGACATCACTTGGTCGGACTGTTAGAGACCTCTTGCGATTTCCAGCGCGGTGTGGCCTCATGCGGCGTCTCAATCCACCTAGTAAGATGTGGGCGGCGAGTTCGAATTGTAAAAGAATGCGAATCGAATAAATTGTTTGAAGATTCGAACAATTTGTTCGTCGTAAATCCTTTTCAATCTGGACCGGTCGGTAATCTCTCAGTTGGAACTTTTTGCATTATTTTGGGCAAATAATCAGTTTTCCACACGTTTTAATAAAAAAAAAACATATTTCCCGGGGAAATTTTTCTTGTATAACTTCAGATTTGTGTTGAGCGACCCAAAACACACAAAAGTAACATTCAAAGTCCACCAAACTCAAAATTGCGTTTTCAAGGCTTGAAGACTATCCATAAAAAACTGGGAAGTTTTAGATTTTACGTATGAAATTACAAACTAATTATTCTTGAAATTAATAAAGTTTTATTCAATTGATACATTAATTTAATTATACTCCTTTTTAGTTGTTAGTAAATAATTGAAATTTTGTGCAATGTTCCAACCCAATTATCCAGGCTTCCCGTTCTTCAGAGTATAAAGGTAAATGATACTCCTCCGCAGAATAACTTCTCAGGAAAGAATGTCATCAATGCTTGCCAAATGCCATTGGGGACAGTCAACGATTCCATCAATTATAACCATCCAATGACCAGTCTCATGTTTAGATTCTTTCTCTGTGCGTTCTGCTGTGTGTTCACTCGGACCGATGGTCAACTTCACTGACTTTTATGCCCATATTTAGAAAAACTGTAGAATTTTGTTGCACATAACAATTGAACTGGGTTGCATCATGATCTGGCATATTTATGCATACTTTGGTCAATCTAGGCTTTTAACGAAGTGACATATTTGTCTTCTTGTCCGCGGACAATAAAATCGCTGACATCCTTGGCGGACAATAAGTCAATGTGTCAAAGTCTTCTTTTGTTGGCAAGTCGCTGTGAAAGAGAATTTATAAAAATGCCTACAAAAGATACGGCTGTGTAGATATTGAAAGCCGATCATGCACAATTCAAGATCAACCGACCATGATGCGACTTCTCATGACAAGCATTTCGCATTCTTCTTTCGCATAGATACATGTCAAACTTGTAAATGGTAAATGACAAAAAGTGTGCTAATTGCTGTAATGCAAAAATGAAAATAACATCGATGACATCTTTAATGGAAAGTATTCTGTGGTTTCCATTTAATAGAATTTTCGCGCTGTTGTTTTACAGACTTATTCGTTAGTGAGGACTAGAACAAATTTCTAGAGTTGAGACTCTTATCCGTTGCATGTAGCCGTTCGGCGTCATGTAGTCGTTCCGTCAATCGAGTTCGGCTGATAATTTGTCAACATCTTGAATTCCTCATATGCGACTGGCCACCCTGTAGCTGTTATCAACATCTCTACAAATACAAAGGTTTTTGCGTTCATTCGCGGATAATTATTTCCATAATTGAATACCGGGGCGTAAGGTAGGACAAAATGGGAACGTTCTATACTATTTGATTCTTCCAATTGATATAGAGTGCAAAGAGTAGTATATCACCGCAAATGGAGAGGCCATTGTATTTAAATGAAGGCAAATTGCCTTTGGCTTTGAGAGGTCTCCTGGTAAAATACGTTGACAATATAGTTCTTTAAATCGACAGCCCAATATAATTCACTCTAATTGAAACAAGAAAGCCTTTTATCAGGAGGTTGTTTGTTATGATAATTATACAGAGGAGTATAGAACACATAGATACGAGATCTTGGTAGATTATATTCTAAATGGAAATGTCAAAATGCAACGTTAATTGAATTTGATATCTGAAAAATTTAATCTAAGAAACATTCTCTGATTTAAATGAATTTGCTTTTTAAACTATGATTAGATCATCCTTGGTATCCGTAATGAACAGAGACTACGAAAAATGGCTCCGCTAATATTAATAGATATAGATATCTGGACGATTTGACAAATTTGGAAACATCTGGCTTGTTATATGTTCCGTGCAACTCGTTGTTGTAGGTTCAATGTTTCTTCGTAGGACTTTGCTTTCGAAGTTATGTATCTATCATCTTCTCCGATAACTGGGTCCATGTCCATGTTTCACATCAATGGCATTACACGGACCTAATTATTCTTCCGTAAACTTGATCCTTTGCCTCTACTCGTATATTAGTCCAGTAATGGCGTAGTTTGACGGACGAAAAAATTTACAAGTTTTTTTTCTCTATTTTGGTGCATCAAAGGAGCAGAGTCCCCGTAAACTTTTATTAACTTCGGATGAATTTCCTTAGGGGTTAATCCATCCAAAACGAAGAATTTTATAACGGCTCAATATTCAAGTTTCTCTATTTTAACGAGAAATACGTAAGACGTCTACTCCAAAATTTCGTGTAATCAAACAACTTGAGAGAACAGGTTGAAAACTGTCACACGAAATAATGACACGTGCGCCCAGGCAGGAAGCATAAATTTTTGCTGATTAAAACGGTATTTCCCGTATCTAGTCCCGAGCGGAACTTTTCACCTCATCCTCGTATAGTAGAGGGTTGATTTTCACTCAAGAGATGAAGGGTTCAAATCTAGTCCCGAGCGGAAAATGTAGTGCCGATGACATATCCCTCCCCTCCGCAAAAAGCGATCTACGCCACTGTCGATTCCCAGCAATACTGCTTGACTTTGCTTGTGGTCGTCTACGATGTGTAGATCGAACTCCATTGTGACCGTGCCAATTTCGATTTTGGTCCTTATTTTTCCGCCAGTTCCGAGCGCTCCTCCTGCAAAGCCTTTTAAAATCGCCGTTTGCTTCCTTGGATTTGCGCCTGTCAAATCTGATATTGATTTTCGGATCAGTGACTTCTCAGTTACTGAATCGACAATTGCTTTACAGCTCAACCCCACTTCGTTGATGTTGTATTTCGGGATATTGAGAGTCGCATCAGTGATTTGGTGCACTCGCGCTTGTTGCTGATAATCCTCTGTACGGCGAGATGTTCGAGTACAGATCTGGCATCTGTTTCGTCGCTGCGGTTTCGGACAATTCCGTGAAATCTGTCCTGTTTCTAAGCAGTTGTAACAGGTCACGTCTCGTCCCACTGATTCCCTTGCTGTCGATACCTTCGTTTTAGCTGATTCTTTAGATGTGTTTTCGTTGCTGAATGGTGGTGCTGCTATCTCGACGGCCTATTGCGACGATCCTGTAGAAAAAATTGTCCACTCCTTCGGCGTTAGCTCGCAGAGATTTTCCCATTTGGATATGCGCTTCTGCAATACTATCGCTGCATGTTTGTTGATCCGTAAAGTCCTCAAAACGCGTGTGAACTGCTTTAATCCCGTCGATCCATATCTTAGTATTTCCTTTCATTTTCGAGTGCAAAGCGAACATCAATAGGCGTTCGTCCCATCCATATAGGTTTCATAGTCGCTGAACTCGTTCTACAAACTGTGAGCTGACGTGAGCCTCGCAGGAGAAAATTGGTGAAAATCAGCCAGTATTTCCGCAATGTCTTGTACTCACTCGGGTCGAATGATATTCGGAAGATTCTCGTCGACCATTGTCAGCCGTCGTCCATCGTGTAGTCGACAACTTGCTGGAGCCCTGCGACGTATTCTCTCATCGCTAGATCGTGCGTTGTGTTACACTTCCGCTCGTATATCCGCATTGCTGGCTTCTGTTCGTTGGTCTGCTTCGTTCGATTTGATGCGCGGATTCCACGTAGATACTGACATGACAAGTATGCTACTAGCCTCGTTAGATCTCGTAACTCCGCCGCTAACTTTCCGTGGTCTTCCTCTTCAGTGTCCACATCGCCATCTTAGATTTCAATGTCGTTCGCAACAAATGCATCTTTCACTTGTTTTCTCAAGCGTTACACCTGCCTGAAGAGTGAAGACCTAAGTCCTTCAGTACTCCTGCTTCGCTGATAACTTCGCTATGCCAGTCGTCTGCATCGTATCACAGATTTCACTTTATTGGTTATCCCACTTCTGATTTGTCAAACAAAAAACGATAGGAATGAAAACCACAAAAAACTTTTCGCTTCATGACTTTATTAAAGAAGCCTGTCCGGGTATGGGAGCGTCCGGTTAAGGGAGCCTACTTTGTTTGAAAACATGCAAAAATGTTCGGGACCTTGATTTTTGTCCTCTTATAAGAGCTGACGGGTTATAACACCTCGTACAGGGAGCCTACATTGTATTTCTTCAGATGTCTCTATCTGGATCCTGTCAACCCCTTGTGGGGCATAGGGCATTAACCACGCTGACTTTCAACTTCGTCCTGTTCGCCGGCATCGCCTTCAACTGTCTCCACGATTTGCCTAATGACTTACCTTCGATCTCAACTGATCTTCTCCATGTGTTTCTAGGTCGTCCAAACATCGGTTGCATCGGTTCCCTGTGGGTTCCAATCAAGGGCCTGTTTAGCAATGTTTTCCGGCTCTTTTCGTAGTGTTTGACCACTGCAACTTTCGCCTTTTATGGAGGTGTCTATCCTGTCCTGGCCAGTAATGAGCAGGAGGTCGTCGTTAGAAATGACTCTCGGCCAGCGTATGTGTAGGAGGCACCGTGGACACGAAAGACTGCAATCTAGTTCTCATTGCCCTGGTCACCTGAACAGCCATAAAGAAGCACAGATTTTACATTGGTTTCGAAATGCCTGAGTTTGGTACTTCTGGAGATGTTTTTGTTTTGCCAGAAAGACGTCAAACTGAAAAAGCTGCCCGAGCCTGATTGATGCGAGACTGTACATCAGCACCCGCTCCACCATCTGCTGTAGCTACGCTTCCCAGGTAGCAAAAATTGTCCACTTTTTCCACCGTCTGCCCCGAAACACAAATTTCGCTTTATCTTCCTGGATCCAAGCTCAAGTACTTAGTTTTGGCAGCATTGATTTTAAGCCCGGCATTGGCACTTTCGCGGTGCAGGGCATCCGTCATTTGAACTAGATGATCCGATATATTTGAGAGAAGACAAATATCGTCAGCGTAATCCAGGTGTTGAAAGTATTCAAACAGGCTCCATCTGATACCTTTGCTCTGGTGTTCATGAAGCGCACTGCAAAGTACCTCATTAATGGCAATCAAAAACAAAATGCAGCCTTGTCTCACTCCGCTATGTACGACGTGACGTGACATTGGGCTCCGCTATAGGGCTCCTTGATGATGGATATGATTTTCTCTGGTACACCTCTCCTATGTAAAGCCTTCCAGATGTATTCCTGGTCAACGCTGTCAAACGCCTTCTCGAAATCGATGAACATGAAATACTCGTATAATGCAGATCTCCACTCTGCGGATTGTTCAATAATAATTCGGAGGGTGTTGGTGTGGTCGGTACATGAAAAGCCCTCGCGAAAATCAGCCTGTTCATCGTTCAGTGTGCGTTCAACTGTATGCTTGATCCGGTTTAAAACTATTTTTGCCATCAGTTTGAAGACTGCGGAGAGGAGGCAAATTCCACGCCAATTATTACAATCCTTCAGGTTACTTTTCTTCGGGATCTTAATAATGACGCCCTTCTTCCATTTTTTAGGGAGAGTTTCGGTTTCCCAACACTCTTGGATAAGGGGGAGAAGAATATGCGCAGTATCGTTGATCTCTGCCTTAAAGAGTTCCACCGGAATTCCATCTATCCCCGTGGCTTTACCCGCTTCCATCGATTTAATAGCCACAGTTAATTCCTGTTTAGATGGTGGGCTGGTATCAACTCTGGCTATTTGTGGAATTCTATTTCTAGTGAGCAAGAGTTTAAATGTCCAAAGGTGTTGTTGAGGACCTAAATGAAGTGCTCTCTTCACCGACGCAATTGGTCTTCGTCAGTGACCAGTAGGGACCCGTCTTTATCTTTCATAGGATGTTGCAAAAGATTTACCTGTTAACGGTTTGATAAATTTGTAAATGGTTCGTTCCACTGTCACCACGGTAAGCCGCTTCCTCTGCCTTCTCCGCTAGTGCTTTGATGTTTTTGCGTTTGTCCCGTCTTACTCTTCTTTGCACGCCTTTCTGAAGAGAAGGGTATTTAGCTCTGAGTTGGTCTTTGACTGCGTCGTCAGCAGCTAAGTTGATTTGTTCTTTAATACTCTTGCGTGAAGAGATTAGAGACCATGTAGAGTTACTAATGAATGGCCTTCTAACGCGCGCATCGTTTGTGGTTGAACAAAGTACCGCCGTTGACGAGCTGACGAGAGTTGCAAAACTCCACGAACATCTGCCGTTTTGGTTCCTGTTGCCTAGACCATGATTGCCCATTAGGTGTTCCAAACCAAGATTGTCAGACCCGACTTTGGCATTGAGATCCCCCATAATAATTTTTATGTCACCTTTGGGAGCCTTGTCGAAGGTGTCGCCGAGTCGGTGATAGAAGGCGTCTTTAGCTGATTGATCCGCTGGTTCAGTCGGGGCATAGCACTGAATTATTGTGAGGTTTCTTACCCTGGGTTTAAATCTGGCTGTGATGATGCGGTCGGAGATGGGCTTCCAGTCAATTAGAGATAGGCGTGTCTCCTTAGTCAACAGGATTCTGACGCCTGCCATTCGAGGTAACGTATCGTCTTCACTTCCAGAGTAGAGCAGCACTGTTTGGGAGCTTGGTGATAAAATCGTTCCCGATCCAGGCCATCTTGTTTCGCTCAGTTCTAGTATATCGATGTTATTTGCGGTCATTTCACGTTCGACCTCAGTGAACCTCGCACTATTGCACTCGCCCCACATCGTTCGAACGTTCCAAATACCGATCGTGGTCCGTTGTTTTTAGCCAAAAGTCGTTGCCGGTGAATTAGTCCGTGGTATCCTAGGCTCGTTTAATATTTCGAGGGAAATTGATTTCAGGTACGCAGCTTACAAGCCCACATACCAATCTTAGGGGAAGGGTTGCTTCCTTAGGTGTCTTAAGAGTCGCCAGGAGCTATTTTTTATATAGCGCAATTTTGTTTTTAATTTCGCGTTCTTTTGATGATCTTTCAGCTGGGTGTGACGTGTTGGTGCTCTCACAACTATGTTGTAACGCTGGTGGTTCGCCTATTTCTTGAGGCGCACTGGTGTTATTGGCCATGCATGATGATCATTGTTATGTGCCTCTACCAAATATTGTACAGTGCAAAACTCAGTTGGCTTGGTTAGCTGTTCCGGAGGGCGCCCACGCGGAGGACTATGGAAGAGGTCTTTTGCCCCCAAGGATGTCCCGTACAAATATTCATTCTACAATACAATAAAAAGAAATTCTAAGCGAGTCGTTGACAATGCGTTAGCAGTTTGTTAGATAGGAATTATTTCAAATTGATCAGATGGCTTTCTCCAGATGATGCACGCATCCGTAACTTTCGCTTTAAAAAAGCAACAAATTACCATTTGATCTTAGAAACTAAGCTCTTTATCAAGGTCGACTCGAATTGCATTCTATTGAGCAAAAATCGCAAATCCCCAATTACCGTACGGCTTTCTATGTTTAGTGCCTACTAGAAGATACATTTACGTTAATGTTTCGTTTCGCGTGCTTATGTTTGTTGATCATAAATAGCGTTGAAGTCTCAATCCATAAAGCGCCGAAATGAAAAGAATGCTCTCTATTGTAAACCCAACAATTTGATAAATTAAGCAATAGCTCAGCTCAACTGCTGCGTACAGAAGAGAGGTAAGTGTTGTAAGCTGGAAGGTTGCTACTTAGATGGAATCGTGGAAATCGATGTTTGTGGTCGGATCAGAACCATTGTTGCGCTTGCGATTGCCGCACTGCAAGATAAAAGTCTGCACTCGTGTTAAGATGAAAAGCATCATGGGAGTATTAAAATATTGTCATTGACTTGTACTTCTAATAAATAGAAAATGAAATAGCCGTGAAAAGATTTCTGATGGAATGCAAGCGATTTGACTTTAGTAATGGAAACGGAATGAATAGAAGCGGACGCTTACCGTCCTAACTGGGTCAAGAGTTGATGGCATTGTGCATTTTTTCTTATTCCATAGTGCGATTTTAGCAAATTACATTGGCGATTTCCTGCTTAATGTAAGCTACAGTGGCATGGCCGCAAGGGATTATCCAGAGCACGAGTAATTTGCAAACTCTCCGCCTTCCTACACTATGCACATTGTGATCTGTGTAGTATTCCGGAAACAATGTCAACAGTTCTTGCAGTTGGACGTTGTTACCAATCTGAATGAGTGAATTGGCGAGGCCTTAAGGTAGCAAATACACACTCCTAAATCTGCTTATAATGAAACCTAACAGCCTTTCATGCTGGGCTCATTAGTAACGTCGTTTTGATGTCGGACAACAATCATCACGAGAGGAAGCAACCATATAATAGAGTTCAAATTGTGGACTGGGTGCAGAAGAAGACCTACAGCTCATTTCAGTGATGGGCGACGATTACTCTGGACTCCCTGGTGCCGCGGATAGCAATGAAATGATGAATGGTTTTTGTATTCAGCACGAAAGATTGCGAATGGTGCGATATGCGATTAGATCTAGACAAAAGCAACAGATAATTGTCACTCGTTGAAAAGCCCAACATCATTTCCAGAATGAGGACGCATTCCTAATTTCTTCAGGTTCATATCATTCGAGGGGCTTGGAGCCCGAATGGCTGTTACTTGACGCAGAAGTAACGTGAAACTCTTCTCTCTAGTGATCCGTTAAGAAATCGCTAATATATATACATTAGGTGCGGTTTTTTGTACAACGGATTAGGGTAAGTTAACTATTCGTCAAAAATAACAATCGCGCTCGGTGGCCGTGATCGTTCGGCCACCGCTCTACGATACTAATCTAGAGTTCGGAGATCAAATCTCGGCGCGACAAAAAAAAACTGCCTGTGAGTACTAATAGAACTTTCACAGTGCTCCGGGCTTGTCAGTAGAAAGACAGCACGGATAGGAGGTGCATGCTGGCAACTGCACTTCCGAAAAGTAGATATGCTATTAAAACGTCAACAAGGCATATAAATGCTAGAGATGTTGACGCGCCCATGCCCCTGGAGGGGTCACGGCAATTAGAGAGAGAGATAGAGATGTGAACATCATGTTGTCTACCCTGATTGGCTTTCAAAATTGACAGTTTTTTTCTCGTTCGTTCCTGTTCATGTCACACGAAATTATGAATACGGCCGTCTAAATTACGAATGAACTGTACGAATTAATTAATACATCACCACCATCACCATCATTGGAACGGCACCAGTTGGCAAATTAACGACAAGCATACCAAGAGTAGCGTTTTTTTTTTTTGGTGCAATCGTACAATCTATGGAGTGCAGATCAGCCACCCCGGACGCCACTGACCTGTACAGGTTTAAGCTGTTATTGTAATGCATAGAGATACTCTAACCTGCACTGGATAGGTGTTCAAAAAATTACACCTATTATATTCCAACAACCCACCAGCAAAATAGCGTTCAATATACGTACGTACTACCTCCATAAGATCAATTCTAGACCGTTGTGATAAATCGATTCGCCAAAGAATCGTCGTGCTAATTTATCATAAACTAACTTAATTGAATGCCAGTTATTGTGAAAATCTCTGCGGAAAATATTACTATTTCTGGGAACGTAATAAATTATTTGAAAATTTAAAGTTTCAATATACTATCTTTCGATTTCACATCATAGAGCCGACAATTTCGCCGAGATACACATTCGCTTGGCTGAAATTGGAATGATATCTGCGAGTTCATTACGAATCTGGCAGTCATTAGAGGAATGTGTAGTAGCGTGCAGCTTCGTACCGTTCGTATATCATCATTTTAATCCATTAAAAATATCGATTTGAACGATAGAATGCACTAAATTGTTTTTTCCTTTATACAAGTTGCGTATTCTACCGTTTTGCGAAACGGCTTCTAATCGCGAAAGCACTTAATATGCTGAAATATTGATTTCTCGAGCAAAAGTGGCTAGAAATTATGCAGATACTTTCATCCACGGGTATATCGAAGGGGGTTTAATGGAATATCATTTCTGTATGTATCTGTATCATTCTGAATGAGATTAGTAATTGAAAAACGTACACGTCCAATAGCAGTACTATAACTAACTTTGTAAGTATTTTGCTTGTTTAACTATCCTTGTTATGCGATTCCGGAGCGAAAGGGGCTTACTCCTTTGAGGACCTTGATCAGATCAGTGTCGTATATAGGGGGTGGATTTAGGTGCTAGTCCCCTCCCTCACGTGAGCTCTTATAAAATCGGTTATATATTGTCTTGGTCTCCAGACAAAATCAAATTAACTCGACACTCAAATCTCGGTATAAAAATTAGATGATGAATCATTTATTTATTTATTTCACGGACTTGTAGTCCATTAGCAGAATTACAAATAAAATAATAAATTGAGTTGGGTGAGAGCGAAAATATAATAGAAAAAAAAATGTTTAACTCAAGTAAGAAAAATAAAAACTTAAAAAACTAATAATTATTTAAAACTAACAAAAGAAAAAATTTATTAACGAAAAAAAATATTAATTGCAGACTAAATACAAAAAAAATAAATTCATATGTTTTTATTAATTACTACTAGAAATGGAAGAAACAAATTTATGGATTGAGTGAAGATCTACAATATATTGACATTCCCAATCTGTTACTCGTACAGTGCAGATCGTGTCATCAAACCAGTAAATTTTTGCCAACTTGTTCCTCAAAAACTGTGTGTTTTTCTTTATTACATTTTGTTGATTGACTGAAGATAATTTTTCACAGTGTCAGATAGTGAAAGCACAGAGCACAGATATAACAGAGTTGGGAGTCAGTACAAATTAAGCAAAGGTTACTCATAGTATCTCACTTGCGTATGTGTTGTGTTCACTAATCCGTACACAATGGATGTGCAAAAAATGAAAACTAAAGCACCCCATATACCTTTCGATCAGTCGACATCGATCTGACGACATTGTGATCGTCAGATCGATCGCAGAGTGTATGCGCCTATCGTTGTCGTTGTTTTTCTACAATTCCATATAATTTTAGCCGCGAAATATTTTGTGGCGATCCATCGTGAGATCGATCTGACAATTATTCGCATAGTGTATGGGGGCCGTATAGTCACTTCCAATTGCAGAAAGAGAGCTCAATATATGAATTTTCGTTGAGTGGCTTATCGAATTTGTCTCATTTATTCGTCAAAATCCATCGTATTAACCGATTATAGCCGAGCTGTCAAACGATCAGTTGTCTCCATTTTCGCGAATTTTCAAACTCGATTTGTTAAGTGAAAGTTTAGTGATACCACAGTGAAAGTGATTTATAACTAAATCGCGTGATTCGTAAGTTCGATTAACATAAGTAACAATCGATATCAACGTGTAATTTAATCAGAAATCTTCCGTCGCGATTTGTGAACAAGCGCATTGTTTACAAAATTACTTCGGGCAATCTTTTCTCTCGCTTTGATGAGAGACGACTACGTGTGATAACAGTTGACAGTTGTCGGTCGCGCGAGTCTTCGTTTGTTTTGTATCTAAATCTGTTCTGGAGAATTATGCAATAAATGCCAAAGAAATCAACATATTCTTTCATGTGAGTTTGGCCGTCACAATTTGATAGGCTTTGCACAAATTACTATACGTTTTTATTTCACAGGAAAATGCAAGTGCAAGTGTTGGTGGTGGAAGGTTATATCGATCCAAGCGACACGAACTTTCGGCTTTCAGTTCGAGACGTGTTTTTCGTGAGTGTGGCACGCCTCATCACCGAGAGAATTCGGGTAAGACTATGGACAAAGATCATCCTGTAAAAAAAGAAATTAACATTCTGATTTTGTCCCAATTTTAGACAATTCGGAAACTTTTGTGCTGCCAAGAAATTCCGAGGAAATGGAATCGTTTAGTAACACGATGAAGCTAGGTTCAAGTGTAGATTGTCGTTCCAGCCGCTAGTTTACAGATTCAGTGAGTATTTCAGGCGCGACTTTCTTCAATCCTGGTGGCAATAAATTCAATTTCATCAACAGATCCAAACACTTGTACGAGTTGATCTTATCAACACGGATCTGCTCATGTGGAAGCCGACTTCACCACCGCAGTTTTCTGAGCAATATACAATCATTCTCGAATGCCGGTATGACGGATTCGATTTATATGCGGTCCACGACAGTTGATATCTCAATCTCAACGTATTTTCGGTGAGTGGATATCAGGACAATGACAATTTGGCGTACGTGTGTCTGGAAGTCCCAAAAAGCTGAATTGTTTCATTATGGTGAGTACTGGAAACCAGGATGCAGCAAAGTGAATAATTTTTAACGGACTTTGGTATGTTTAGGTTTGATGCCCACTCCTGAACTGGATCGACCACTTTGTCTAATCAGTGAACCGATACCCGGCTACTTGCTGTCAATTCTCTATCTGGCTCCACCTAACCTAAACGCTTCAAGAGCCAATCGATCTGGAGATGGTCAAGGTAATTTTCGATTGGCTGTTGTAATTTGCAGACGCGTTGTATATCTTAAGGTATCTTTTCCGCTTCCTCGAATAGCGTATATATCTGACGGTCGGACTGCGAAATACCACATTGCGGCATTATTCCACAATATCCCAACATTCGTGGTTTAACCAGATGATTGACATGATTGACGTAGTTGATTATCAAATCGAAAGATACGTGCCGTATGACGTGGTGACCGAGATGCAGTTACATTTGCTTCATCACACGGAAAAGATCGATGATCCCGGATTGGTGCAAGGCTTGGAGTTTGCTTAGAGTTAAAGTAAAATTGCCGAATTTATGTACTTTGTTTGGACGGCCGGTGAGGAAAAGCGCATGAGTTCGGAGAATAAAAAAATCATCATCATCATCATCTGCTTCCGGCAAATCATCGACATTGGGAACTGCCAAAGGGCGAACTGACCCGGCAGAGTAGTGGCAAGGACTGTCATACGAAATATGGACGGAAAGGCTCACCTTTAATATTCAGCGAAACAGCACCACCACGGAAGGCGAAGAAAGGAGATTGGGTATCAGAGGTTATGGACTTCACATGATAACCCCTTTATGGTGCCGCCACCCACCCACCACTACACTAATGATTTTTTTTTCAAAGGAATTCAGTATTATTCGTGTAAACTTGGCAATTCAAGGCTTTTCTGCAAAGAAGACGTTGCTCCATTTCTATAATTTTTATTTACAAATTCTTAAAAATGTATCGAAAACCGAAAATAAAGTTATGCAAAAATATTAGGGTCCTACCCTGTAATTCAATTCAAGCGGAAACTTTGGTATGTTTTTTTTTGTTTTTGTTAATTCGTAGTTTTAGATTGCTTTAGAAGTGAGATGTCTTTTTTGTCGCTATTATTAAAACGTTTTAGAATTGATTTAATACGTATAGAAGTATAAAGCCTTATAATAAATTCGGGCACTGCGTCTTCGCATGGACATGCATCATATGTCACATTACTCAATGCTTCGCACAGTGTCTTCATGAGATCCGGTTCCTTTAATAGTTGATCAAAATGTTTACAAAACTTTTCTTCCAATTTTTTTATATAATCCACAAGTGACTTCGATACTACTTTGCCTTAACCCCTAGCGGGGCATAGCGCGTCAACTACTCCTGCGCGCCATCGTACTCTGTTCTGGGCAATGGGGCGCAACTCCCCAAAAGACTTACCCAGTACCTGACACTCCTTTGCCACAGATCGACGCCATGTGATTCGAGGACCCCCTCTTGGTCGGCCTTGGTTGGAAATGGGGTTCCATTTCATGGCATGCATAGCAATGCAGTTATCACTCTTCCGCAATGTGTGACCTATCCACTGCCATTTTCGCCTGCGTATCAATTCGTCGATTGGCATCTGACCCGTACGCCGACTTAGCTCTCCATTTGATATTGTTTCGGGCCAGAAAATTCTTAAAATTCGACGAAGACATGAGTTGACGAAAACTTGCAGCTTTCTGGTAACTCCTACGGAAACTTTCCATGTACTGCTCCCATACAAAAGCACTGATAGTACCAGGGAGCGAAACAGGCCCAGCTTGGTCTTGATGCTGAGATAACTGCCCTGCCAGATTTTGGACAGCATGCCGTATGCGCGTTTAGCCTGGTTGATACGACGAGCGATGTCCTGCTCCGTACCACCATTTTCGGCAACAATGCTACCCAGGTAGACGAAGTTGTCCACCTTCTCCACAGGCTGCCCATTAATATTGATGGCAATAGGTGTCGGATTTCTTTTTCGCAACGGCGGGCTAAGAACCTTGGTCTTGTTGGTATTAATCTTTAGCCCAACCTTGCTTGCCTCCCTCTCGAGATCTAACGCCATTGCGGACAGATCCATGATTTTGTGGGAGAGTAGGCATATGTCGTCAGCGTAGTCAAGATGTTGTAGATAAGATGTCAAAGTCCATTGAATTCCTCTGTCGAGTCCGGATAGGGCTGCATGCAACACATCGCCGATCACAATGAGGAATAGGATCGGTGAGAGAATGCACCCCTGCCGAACTCCACTGCGAATCTCAAAGTCCCCCGACACCTTACCTTTATGCAGAACGCGACATTTCGCGCCGTCATAGGTTGCCTTAATAATAGCCACAAGCTTCTCAGGGATGCCTCTCCTGCGCAAGGCCGCCCATATAGAATCCCGGTTCACACTATCGAAAGCCTTTTCGAAATCGATGAACAGCAAGTGAAGCGGAGAATCGTATTCAGCGCATTGCTCGATGATGATTCGCAAGGTGTTAATGTGATCGACACAGGAGAATCCGGATCGAAAGCCAGCCTGCTCTTCATCAATTGTGCTTTCTAAGTGGGCCTTTAGTCTTTCCAGGACGATTTTAGCTATTATCTTGGCAACGGCAGGAAGCACACAAATGCCTCTCCAATTATTACAGTCTGTGAGGCTACCCTTCTTTGGAAGTTTGATGATCAAACCTTCCTTCCACTCAGTGGGAAAGGTCTCTGTATTCCACGCTTTATCAACAAGTGGGTGCAGCAAATCGGCAGTTACGCTTGGCGCTGCTTGATAAAGTTCGGCAGAGATGCCGTCAAGTCCGGCGGCCTTTCCTCGTTTCAGTGCAATAATTGCAGTGACTATTTCCTCTTTAGTCGGGGCAGTGGACCGTATACGCACATTTTGATGGCTAGCTAAATTATCTATATGAGGGGGAACTTCACCAGAGGTTACACGGTTCAAGACCGCGGCGAAGTGTTCTTTCCACCGCCTCATTTGATCTTCTTCCAAGATAAGTAGCTTTCCATCACTATCTTTCACCGGATGTTGGCAGGAGTTACGACCACCTGTAAACTCCTTGATGACACCGTATACAGCGTTTAAGTTGTTACTTCTAGCGGCTTCTTCTGCTGACGCTAAAAGAGAATTGGCATAAACTCTTTTATCGCGTCGCACACTACGCTGAACTTCTCGAGCTTTCTGACGGTAAAGGAGTTCGATGCCGCTTCGATTGTCGTCTGATGCTGCAGCCAAACGAACTTTCAGCTCCTTTCTTTCAACAATCCGCTGCCATGAAGCGTCGGACATCCAGGGCTTATTCCGGCAATCCGGGTTTGGGCCAAGGATGGTATTTGCGCTATCAATGTACGCATTTTTTATGGCATCCCAGTTTTCGTTTACGTCACTATCTGGGTGACTAGTTATCTCAGCCGCTTTTTGCGCAAGATGGTCATTATATTGTTGTAAGACAGCTGGATTTTTTAGTCGAGCGGTGTTGAATTTGCGGGGCCTGAATCTTTCGTCGCTGGGGCGGCGCACGGCTGCAATACGCAATCGAACATTAGCGATCATAAGATAATGGTCTCTTCCCATCCCAATATCGGCACCCTTCTTGTTTCGCACGTCCAGGAGGCAACTCTTGAATCTTTTACTAATGGCAAAATGGTCGATCTGATTTTGTGTTCTGATCAACAGAGGACCAACTGATTTTGTGGTGGTCCTTATGCTCAAACATAGTACCACCGATGAAGAGACTGTGAAAGTTGCAGAACTCTACAAATCTTTCACCGTTGTCATTACGATCACCAAGACCGTGTCTCCCCATCACATGTCTGAGCCCATAGTTATCGGCGCCAACTTTCGCATTCAAATCACCCATAACCATTATAATGTCACCTTTAGGTGTTCTGCTCTGAACGGCGTTTAGTTCTTCGTAGAAGGAGTCTTTTGCCAAGACATTGTCGGGTTCAGTAGGGGCATAACATTGTATTATTGAGATGTTCCTCATTTTGGTCCGGAACCTGGCGGTCAAGACCCTGTCAGAGACCGGTTCCCAGGATAAGAGACAGTTTCGCGCGGCTCTGGTTAAAAGGAGCCCCACACCTGACTCACGACGACTACCGGTAGCTTTACCGGAGTACAACATTACAGTGCTGCCCGTTGGAGAGATGAATTCTCCGCTGTTCCACCATCTTATCTCACTAACTCCTAAGATATTTAATTTGTACCTCAGAAATTCACTCTCTAATTGAAGAAATCGTGCGTTCTGGGGACCTTCTGATCCATTGTCCAGGAGAGTACGCACATTCCAGAATCCAATCTTTGTCATTGTACGATAGCCAAAAGTCGTAACCGTTGAGTCAGTCCTTATCCGAGGCATAGTTGACGTTTCGTTAGCATATAAAGAATTCGGATAGTGCAAGTTGCTGGCATACACATCCTGTAATTTGATTGTCGGTTTTAACGACAGGCCCTCAAAGGGAAAGGCCGTGGTATTTTTTTCACACCCCACACCACAGGGGTACCTCAACCAAATCATCGCACCGCCATCACTGGCGGCTTGACGTTGGTTGGCAATGGTCAATGACCACTGCCGTTCCAGGGGGCGCCCACGCGGAGGACTATGGAAGAGGAGTTTTTGCCCCCCAAGTGACTTCGATGGTCGGTGTAAATGAGCTCCTTCGTATTCCTTGTATTGTATGAACAACGTTTCTTCGCTTTCCTGATCGTCTATTAGGTGCTCGCACTCATGATGCTTCTGATTGCGCTTGTGGATGTATCCGACCATATAATATAATGCATTGCTTTCGGACGGATCTATGGTGTAACCTTCACTTCCAATAAAATGATGCGGCGTTGAAGTTTCGTTAGCTGGGTCGACGATATTTATTAATGGCAATGCGAATTCCATCTGCTGCTCACAATTAGCATTTTTTATGAATTCTACAAATTTTGAGCAAAATATTTTTCGAAAAGCGGATGCAAATTGGAATGGTGTTGGATTTCGATTGTTACCACACTGGTTCCTTAGGAATCCAAAACCATTCTCTAAACTATCCTGATTTAAATTTCTGGTTAATATGAAATCTACACCTTCAGCTTTAATTGAATCGTAGATCCCGAGCAGGCTGTTGATGGATATTCTCCATCCATTAATAAAATTTACTCTGACTTTCTTGTCTCCATTTGTGACCTCCATCATTTCAAAAATTTCCAACATTTTATGTAAATGGGCAACTTGCTCTTTTGTGGCTTTAAATGGTCGTCGAAGCCTTTTCGCATCTGAAAACGTCATTGAATTGAATATGCCGAACAATTTATCAACGTCTTCTAAAAATTCTGCCGTGTGTACAGCAGTTGATAACGGATCATGTCGTGCCAGCGCGAATATTCCCGATGCAACGCAGTGGCTGATTACTTGTGTGGCCAATTTCAACTTCATTTTCTTAAATAACTTCGGATGAATGTGGCTTTTCGTCAATTTTGGAGCAAGTCTGAATATTTGTAACTTGTCTTTCCTATAAAAGTCAACAATATCTTGCCATTGAGCGTTTTTTCCTTCGGCGAATTTTATGGGATATTTCATCAGCATATTCCTTAATGATTTAATTAAGTGTGGCGGATCGAAAAAAAAGAATAAATCCCTTTCATCTCCGTCTGTTTTAAATGAGCTACAATACGGCGAAATTCCTAATAACCGCGACAGTTTCAAAAAATTAGCGCCTTGATCGCAGACTAGTCCTTTTGGATTCATTCCATTGGCTCGCAGTTTTTCTATGCATTCAAATACCATTTTCTTCACAGATGTCGCTGAGCAACTTTTGGACACAAAAGCATATCCCAGAAAGTGTTTCCAATTGCTTGTAATTCCCCTGGCCATTAATACGAAAACATGAGTGGCTAGGTCTGTAGAACGATTTTCACCATCGTCCTCAAAACCACATATGTTGTCTTTTTTTCGGTCGTACTCCAAATTAGGTTGAATAGACATTTCGTCTATGCATGTAATGCAGAGCTTGTCTATATCTCGAAGTGTGGCAGTTTTCAGCTTCAAGCTTTCAAAATATATATCTAACACTCCGGGACCACTTGGTAACTTTCCAATCAACCTCAGTAGAGTTGACTCGTCTGGAAGTCGTAGTCCGCCTTGTATTAATCTGTATGCCTTCGGAGATGTAATATAAATAAGTAGGCCATATTCTTTAACCATTGACGAGTATCGATATCCATTTTTTTTTCCGAAGTTAACCAAGCTGGATTCGACTAAGGCATGCAATTCTGGCGACAAAACATTCTTTAGAGTTTCAAGCGCTGCTTTAATTTCTTTTTTTTTTTGCTCATTCTTGTTTTGTTTTGTTTTTCTTCTCTGACCGTATTCAGCCATTTTTCAGTCTGAGTCGACATATTTCTTTGAAAAATGGAATCTTCGTTTGCTTTAGAGCAACATGGTTCCTGAAAAGCAATTTTATTAAACTCTATATTAGATGAATTACCGTCCCTCGCCACTTCGGCTTCCACATCTAAAAAAGGAATGGCTGTCCGGGTTAGCCTTGATCCGCTGAACATTTCCGCCCGGAAATGTTTTTCACATAGCCTTATTTTCGATGCAGTATCTAGAAGGTCTTCCCTTCTAATAATTGTTAGCCACGTCCGACGTCTATGGAAAAAAACACCAATACACCAATAGATTCCTTAACCAATTTTTGAAGAAATACAAAATAGATTTTAAATTCTGTGCGGAATGGCTTTACATCTCGAGAGGGAGGCGGGAAAGTTCGGGCTAAATTAAATTAACACCAGCAAGACCAAGGGCCCTATCAGGTAATTCGATTCGAATCGAATTGCTTTCGAAAGGAAGAAAATAGTACCTTGTAACTTGAACACCAATTTCTTAATTTCAAAAATTATCGAGTATTCGCTTCGAATGAAAAATTTCATATTGAACACTCAATGATTATTGAAATGGAGAAATTCGTTTTCGAATTACACGGTACCATTTTTCTCCTTTCGAAAGCAATTTGATTCGAATCGAATTACATGATAGGGCTCCAGGGTTCTTAATCCGCCGCTGCAAAAATCCTACACCTGTCATATTAATGGACATTAATGGGCAGCATTAAGACAACTCACGCTTCAATATCTTTTGGGAAGCTAAAAAGCCGCCGTGATCCAGCTGGGATGTTTCCACACAACAAGCACTTCATTTTCAATTTCTTTTTAAAAAAATCAAATCCAAAATGATTTTCAAGCTCTCGCAAGTCAGTTTACTTTTTAAAGAGTAACTGTAAATTTTAGCGCCAAAGCTTTCAACGAATGGAAAAACTTAACGAAGAACGAATACGGCAATGCTCCATTAAGGTTATTGTTTTGTGTTGCTGGTAACATGAAAATGCACACATACATTTGTGTGAAACACAAAAATGGCGACTCATACATATGCAACTGCGATGCCATGCCACGCATACAATTACACCTGAGGAACCCATGACTTTTTATTCAACAGACACAGCTGATTTGATGTGTTGTTGTCTTTATCACTCTAAAGGGTGGTTTGCTTGAAATAATAGCTGTTGCTTCTAGAGTGGCGAGACTTATTTGTGTGTGTGGGATTATTTGCATCCTGCTTTAAAAATTAATTTGTTCTGAGTTCCTGCTCTTTATATCTGTGCTCTGTGGTGAAAGTGCGAGAAAACGCCAGAGCGAAGATTCTTCCCCAGAATGCGTAATTCGTAATAAACTGAAACTTCTTCGACGTGAAACCGCTACCATGTCATCCAACCAGAATTCCTTCCAGTTGCTGGCCAATCTGCCTTCAAACTTGTCAGATATCGACCCGGCCAACAATCTACAGACTGCAGCATCTAGCCCTAAAAAGGTAAAAAATCCACCTATAATGTTCCCAAAATTAGACAGGGAAACTATCGATGCAACTATGGCAACTTTGAGCATCAAAAACTATTGCATCCAATACACGGCTACTGGAAACAAACTGTACATTGATAGTAGTGACGACTTCGAACGAGCACATAACTTTCTAATCGAAAAGAAATTTCATTTTTTCACTTTTCGACGCACGGATCAGAAACCTATAAAAATTGTCCTTTCGGATCTGCACGATATGGAATGCAAATCACTTTTGAGTGAATTGAAAAGCGAGTACAATCTACACAGTCAGGATATAAAGAATTTCCATCCACAATCTGCTAGATATAACAATGAGACTTACTATATTTTATATTTCGAGAAGGGGACGATCCAATTATCGGAGCTTCGTCGTATAGAAGCTACATATATTTTATACAAGAGTCCACTGGAACTGGTACTCCAAGTCACGAAATGGACCAACGCAGTGCCGCAACTGCCAGCATTGGGGCCACGGATCATCCACCTGTCATCTACCACCAAAATGTTAACTGTGTGGCAAAAATCACAACTACAACAGTTGTTCGCTTGCTAATGAACCCGTCGACGCCATAAAACCAATGCTTAAATGTGCCAACTGTGGCAATAATCATATGGCCAGCGATATAGGATGCGAAAAGCGAAGCGAGTATTTAGCGATTCGTCAGCGATTAGCGAATCGAAACCGAAACAACAACAATAATCAACCAACCAAACAATGCGACATACAATCCAATTTGAAACACTTCCCGACACTTCACAACAACCAAGTTGCATTCAACCAACCATCGACCAGCAACGACTGCACTACGAGCATGCCTTCGTATTCAAATGTGCTAAGATCTCCTCAACCGAAAAATAGTACAAACGATTTGTTCTCTGTTGAGCAATTATTAGAACTGTCGACTGAACTTATAACTAGTCTCTCCAATTGTAAAAGCAAAGTAGTACAATACAATGTAATCGTTAGCCTGGCTATTAAGTTTGTTTACAAATGAACACCATAAGTGCAATTCTATGGAATGCACAAAGCATTAAAAATAAAGCTGTCGAACTATTCGATTTTGCGTACGAGGTTAACGCAGATTTAGTAGCATTAACAGAAACTTGGCTGAAAAAAAATGATAAATCAACGAATCCTAATTATAATATTTATAGATTAGATAGATTAGGAACTCCAGGCGGTGGAGTAGCAATATGTATTAAAAAGAACTTTGAAATATTGCGTGCTTCCCGAACTCTCGACCAACTGTATAGAAGCGATTGCCATTAAATTAGAAGGCTACCAAATCACGATTGTCGTGTGCTACTTCCCGGGAACTGGAGTCGATAATATTAAGTTGAACCAGTTCGAAGAAGACATTAAATACCTAATGAAATTGGGCGAAAAGGTTGTTCTGTGTGGCGATTTTAATGCCAAGCATAGGTTTTGGAACTGCATGAGCTCTAATAGAGCCGGTAAGCGGCTTTACGAGTTAGCCCTGCAAAATGAGCTTATTATACATACACCATCTGACCCGACTTTCCTTAATCCTAAGGGTTACGACTCAACTCTTGACAAGGTCCAAATAACATACCACAGCCTAAAACAATCGCCAACTTATCTTCTCCCCATCTACCGATACTTTTCCAACTAGAACTAAGTCACTCCAATATTAATCTTAATCTAGAAAACAACCATATAACAAGAATAAACTGGTTGAAATTTAAAAAATACCTAAACGAAAAATTGGATCTGAGATCTCAAGACTTGTCTAGAATAGAAAATTCGAATCAAGTAGATTCTGCGTTAAATGAATTCTATAATAAATATCAACTCAGCACTAGAATTCGCGTCAATTAAAATAGATAAGACATTGTCGAAAAATAATGTCATTGATGACAGTATCCGAGGACTCATACAGACTCGAAACTTTCTCCGACGCAAATGGCAACGTCTTCGAAACCCGCAAACTAAAACAGTTGTCAATAACTTATCAAAACTGATTCAACGCCGAATTTCTACCAGCCGTAATGATAAATGGAATGGCATGCTGCGATGCCTTCCTAAGAACTGTAGAAAAATATGGAAACTGAACAAAATTTTCCGCCGAAATAAACCAATGCCACCACTGTTTACTGCTGATAGAAATTTGGTGTTTGATAGCAAAGATAAAGCGAAAATGATATTCGACAAATTTCATGAGTCACATAAAATGTCGTCACACCTTGGAAACTCCACTTCTAATAAGATGGTTAACGATAGTATTAACCACCTAGCAACCTCCACGACTGACTTTCATGCTACTTACTTGTCTTCCCCGGGCGAGATCAAAAACATTATAAAAACCATAAAAGTTTAAAAGGTCCCAGGATTCGACAAAATCTCAAATTTGGTCATAAAAAATATCCCTAAGAATGCACTTGTACAACTAAACTTTCTGATCAATGCATGTATGACTATATCGTACTTTCCTACCATCTGGAAACACGCCAATGTTATACCAATTGCCAAACCTGGAAAAGACCCGCGATCACCCGGCAATTACAGACCAATTAGTTTACTTTCTTTCATGAGTAAAATAATGGAGAAAGTAATACTAACTCGCCTAAATGAAGTAATCGAAAGGTTGAAAATCATACCTGACTTCCAATTTGGCTTCAGGAAGCAACATTCTACCACACACCAAACCTTTCGGCTCCACAAACATATCAAGGAGGCACTAGCAAATAAGGAATCCGTGGGAGTTGTAGCGGTTGACATACAAAAGGCATTCGACTCTGTTTGGCATGGCGAACTTTTGTATAAACTTATTAATTTTGGCATTCCTATCTACCCAATCAAACTTATACAATCCTTTTTGTCGAACAGAACTTTCTCCGTGCAAGTGGGAGACGCAAAATCAACCAGCAAGGTTATACTGGCTGGAGTTCCTCAAGGATCATGCCTTAGTCCTGTACTTTTTAATATATTGTATTCACGGCAGATATCCCGAAAACCAACGACTGTCATATAGCATGCTTTGCTGATGATGTATGCATTTTTACCAATGGTGATGACCCAAACCAAATCTCTTCAAAACTCGAGCGACAACTAGAAGCTTTATATCAATTTTACTTTAGGTGGAAAATAAAACTGAACACCTCCAAAACGCAAGCTATTTTCTTCACCAAGAAAAGAAAACGAAAAAACCTCCCAGGATCACCCCTGAATTTCCTTGGCAATACCATCAGATGGAATAATGAGCTGACTTACCTTGGATTAGTATTCGACAAAAAATTAACAGGAAAATCTCACATCGAAAACACTTCAGAAAAAATGATAAAGTCATTCTGCTCCTTATACCCTCTCCTAAACAAGAAGTCGAAATTGACCATAGACAACAAGCTACTAATCTACAAGATGGTTATCCAACCTATCGCAGCCTACGGTTCCCCTGTTTGGGGCCTTTATTCAAAATCAGTTAAAAGTAGACTACAAACCACACAGAATAAAATCCTTAAACACATTACTAACAAACCATTTTTCTACTCTACCGAGAAGTTGCACAACGAAACAAAAGTTAGAACCATGAATAATTTAGTAAACAATAGTACCCCTAAATTTCTGGCAACCTGCTCTAAAATTAATAATAATATTGTTAGAAACTTAGTAAATGTATAATAACCATAATACAGTAAGGATAAGCTTGGATTAAGGTTTATAGGTTAATTTTCTTTTACATATAAATATTTTTTTTTTTTCTACTCGTAAGGTTTTGTAAAATTTTCCTTAATCTAGCCTCACTTAGTTCTGAACTAAATTAAAATAACTGCTTACACTAATTAGTTTTAAATTTAGAGTTAGGGCCATAGCCGGTATCTAAAACATATAACATGTAAGACATTAGATAATTATACTGAATAAAAATTGAATTGAAATTGAAAGATCTATATTGAACAAATCTATTAGGTTTTTGCAGATGAAATGTCGGATTCAGTAGCAAATTTTTGAACAGCTGTAACGTTTTATGAAGGTAATTTTATTAATAGAAATAGGTACCAGCGGATGCGAAATACTTTTCCCAACGAGATACAAGCGGATTTATTCCTGTTTCATAGATGTTCGAGTTTCTGGCTCGAAAAATCTCCTGGAAGTAATTTTTGACAGCTGTTTCATTGTTAAACTGTTTTCCTGTCAAAAAGTGATCCCAATATTTAAAGAAATGGTAATCTATTGGCGAGAGGGCTGGTGAATATGGCGGTTGAGGAAGAGGATCATAGCGCAACTCGTTCAATTTTTGGATCGTTGTTCTCGATACATGATACATGTCATGAAACAGTACAACTCCATCTCTGTTGACTAGCCTAGGTCGTTGTACTGTCAATTTCTGAAGCATTTCGTCCAGTTGAGCGCAGTATTTCTCAGCATTGAGGGTTTCGACAGGTTGCAGGAACAAATAGTGAATAAATACATCTACAGACCACCAAACAGTCACCATTATTTTCTTTGGATGAAGGCTTGGTTTCGGCATGTGTCTTGGAGCCTCATCGGCATCTAGCCATTGGGCTGATCGGCGACGATTATCGTATAGTATCTACTCTTCATCGCAGGTCACAATTCGGTTCAAGAATGGTTCGTTTCTGTTGCGGGAGAGAAGAGAACAGTGTTGTATGTCTGATTTATTCAAAGTCATTTTGACATTCATTCAAGTGGTATAAAAGTGTTATACATAGTATGTTTACATTATAAGCTTAAGCTAGGTTTATTTATAATATTATGTTATTATGTTTACACGACAAACAGGAAATCCCCACTCGACACGGCATGTTTTACTTGGTTAGAGCATCCGGAACCCACTTGTCAAGCTTTTTCACTTTTCCAAGTTGTTGCAAGTGGCGGCGAATTGTCGAATGGTGCAATTTCTCCGCAAGATCCATTATAGTTTGGCGGGGGTCAGACTCCACTAATGCACGCAGCTCGTCGTTATCGATCGATGGTTCTGGGTTTCCACGTGGCGCATTTCGAAGGTTCATAACTCCGGATCGAAATTTTTCGAACCGCCCGCCGCCGAGTGGTTCGTTCGTTAACCGTATCAGGTCCAAATGCCCTGTTAATATTCCTCGTTGCTTCCGTTGCGTTGTGCTCAGGATTAAATTCGTAAAGGAAAAATAGTCGTTTTTCACTCGCTTCCAAGTTCTTTTCTTTTTTTTTCACCGATCACCATGAAGTGCAAAACCGAAATAACTGCTTAAGCTAAAGTAGCAGCACTTATACTTTAATATATCATATCACTAGGGCTCCCATATCATTGCAAAATCCGACATTTCATATCATCTTCATCATCGTGGCGCAACAGCACGACGTCGGGTCTTGGCCGCCTGGATCATTGTCCTCCAATTATCTCGGTCACTTGACCGCGTCCTCCAATTTTGGAAGCCCAGTAGCTGCTCGGCGTCCACACCTACTGAGCTCTCCCAACGAGATCTCGGTCGTCCTCGTAGTCTGGCACCGTCGACTAGTTCTGCATTCATTACTCTCTTAGGCATGCGATCGTCGTCCATTCTTTGTACATGCCCTGCCCATTGAAGTCGTTGTAGTTTGACGATTTTCGAGACTTGCGCCATCCATCTCGATCGCAAACAGCCCCGAGAATTCGCCGTAGAACCTTACGTTCAAACGTATCTAGCATGTTTTCGGAGGCTTGAGTTAGGGTCCATGCTTCGCAGCCATAGCATAGCACTGGTCGTATAATGGTTTTGTACACGCGGAGCTTCGTGTTTCTGTGCACATGCTTCGATTTCATTATGGGAAGAATCGAGAAAAAAGTCTTATTAGCTAACTGTATCCGTCGCTTGATTTCGTCAGTTTCGTTGGCGTCCCTTGACAAGTTGCAACCCAGGTAAATGAAGTCGTTCACGAACTCGATGTTGAGGCCCCCCACATTGACGCTCGGTTGTGCAGGTGTCCTTGTCGATGATTGCATCATTATTTTAGTTTTACCCTCGTTAATACGTAGTCCAACTTCTTATGCAGCGGTATCGAGCGTATGCAGAAGTTCTTTTGCGCCGGCCGACATGATGTTGATGTCGTCGGCGTACGCTGCTAATTGTGTCGACTTGATGAGTGGCATCTTGCTGTTGTCCATATTCATAGCCCGAATAACGTATTCCAGTGCTAGGTTGAAGAGCGTCGGTGCCAGTCCATCGCCCTGCTTCAGACCAGTGCGTGTTTCAAATAGATCAGTAAGTCTATTCTGGATCCTGAATTGTGAGACGGAGTTGGTCATCGTCATCTTAGTCAGTCGCACTAATTTGGCCGGTATACCAAATTGCAGCTTGATGTTGCACAGTACTCCACGATCGATACTGTCGTATGCCTGCTTGAAGTCGACAAAGATTTGGTATACGTATAATACGTTGTATTCCCAGCACTTCTGGAGTATCAGTTTGACTGTGAAGAGCTGATCGGTTGGGGAGCGACCAGGTCTGAAACCGCTTTGATATTCGCCAATGATTCGTTCTGCGTACGGTTTTATTCTATTTTCCAGAATTTTCGTCAACATTTTATAGGACGTACAAACTAGTGATATGTCCCTGTAATTCTCACACCGCAGTTTATCTCCCTTTTTGTGAATTGGACAGATGATGCTTCTGCGCCTATCGTCTGGGATCTCCTCGTCCTCCCATACTCGCAGGAGTAATTGATATATGGCATCAACTAGACTCGTTCCACCGAATTTTAGCAGTTCAGCTGGAATCTCCTCAGCGCCCGGCGTTTTATTTCGTTTTAGTGATTGCAACGCGAGATCAACTTCCTCTACTGTCGGGGGTTGTATGGGTGGGCCTGGATGAACATTATCGTCGAGAGCTTCTTGTGTGGGGATGTTAGATGGTAGGTTCAAAAGCTCTTCAAAATAAGAGGCCCATGGTTTGTTAATGCCATCGGTGTCGCTGATGATGTTTCCATCCTTGTCCTTACAAAGGCTAGTCTTGGGTTGGTAGCCGTTCTTAATTGTATTTACTAGTTTATACGCTTGTCTGGTGTCCCTAGTAGCTAAGTTTTCGTTTATATTTAGCAACTGGTCATCAAAGTATTTACGTTTCTTACATCTAATTCCACTATTCGATAATCGCCGTAGCTGATATTTCCTGTCCATTGCAATTTGAACCATGTGAAGGTATACAGTCGTACAACGTGTCAATAGGTCGTTATGGCCGGGCATTATGCATATGAAATTAGAACGTTATAGCCTACTCTTCGATATAGCCGGGTAGCCGGGTTTGTTATAACAGATTTGGATTTTGCGCGTTCGCTGCGCCTGGTGTTCGTTTTAGCCGATTTTTTGTAATTGAGAGTTAATATGAACTATATCGTATTATCGAATGTAAGTTTCCTGTTGCATGAAAGTTAGAGAAAATTGATCGAAAGTTTTCCTATCCGACATTTTAATTTCGATGCGATTATTGTTATTATTATTTATAAATTGGGGCTTCTTTACCCATCCAGTGGAAAGAAACTTATTTGATGGAATTGCGATCATAGTATTTTCCACAATTCTAACCTAAAAAGCCAACTGCATCTTTAAAGCCGGTTGCCTACAAATTTCGAATTTGTGCATATGATCATTGCTGATAATCACCCTCAGCTTGCAAATTTGGTATTTCCAAAATCCAATTCAAGTGGCTTCAATTTTTTTAATGTAGCCTATATTACATTTTCAATCTATTATTATATTTTTTTTCTATTCCATCAAATCCGTTTGAGAAGCAGGAAGCACGGCGGTATCTAACTAGAAATTCTATTGTATTACATCTCTACTCACCACAATTATCGCTTTTTGTTGATATTCAAATGGATACCCAAAGTAAGTGCCTAAATGAAACACTTCCAAATTGCCGTCGAGTTTTGCGTAAGAGTCTTTTAATGTGATGATTGCAAACTTTCTCTACATACAAGATGAGGTGGCGAGTTCACACTTCAGTTTTTTTTTATCTGTCTGAAGTTGAATGAATTGAATCTAAACTATCAATGGTCTAATGCTCCTGTTGTGTTACTCTTTCGTTCGCTAAACTGTTTTAAATTAGTCTTAAATTGCAGATTGGAATAATCTTGAACGAAAGAATTCGAACAAGACAAGAGCAAGACGATGATGGTCATCGTAAGTATGCAGATAGAGATACGAATGAAAAGAATGGGTCTAAAGTAGCATGCTTCTCCGTGTTAAGTGTGCAAAAAAATGCTGTTCCAATAAGCATTGGTTCTTTGTGGACCTTAACAATTCTGCTTCAGTTTTTGGCCTAATCATCATCTTGTTGCGGTTTTACCAGGTAGGTAGGTATTTGATGCTTTCAATATTTACATGTAGTTAGTTGTAATTTTGTAATTTTCTTTTCGTACCACACAGTTTCTGTTCTTGTTCAGGAGTGGTCATCTAGGGCAATAGAAGAAACCATGTAGCGTTTTTGTGGGTCGGCTGTAAGTGTCCGTGTAAATATTTGGTAGAAATATTTCTGTTAACAAAGATGACGATGACCAACTCCGTCTCACAAGTCAGGATCCAGAATAGACTTACTGATCTATTTGAAACACGCACTGGTTTGAAACAGGGCGATGGACCGGCACCGACGCTCTTCAACCTAGCACTGGAATACGTTATTCGGGCCATGAATATGGACAACAGCAAGACGCTACTCATCAAGTCGACACAATTAGCAGCGTACGCCGACGACATCAACATCATGTCCCGAAGATTGGCTGACGCAGAAGAACTTCTGCATACGCTCGATACCGCTGCAAAGGAAGTTGGATTACGTATTAACGAGGGTAAAACTAAAATAATGATGCAATCGGTGACAAGGACTCCTGTACAACCGAGCATCAATGTGGGGGACCTCAACATCGAGTTCGTGAACAACTTCATTTACCTGGGTTGCAACCTGTCAAGGGACGCCAACGAAACTGACGAAATCAAGCGACGGATACAGTTAGCTAATAAGACTTTTTTCTCGGTTCTCCCCATAATGAAATCGAAACATGTGCACAGAAACACGAAGCTCCGCGTGTACAAAACCATTATACGACCAGTGCTATGCTATGGCTGCGAAGCATGGACCCTAACTCAAGCCTCCGAAAACATGCTAGATACTTTCGAACGTAAGGTTCTACGGCGAATTTTCGGGGCTGTTTGCGATCGAGATGGATGGCGCATCCGGTACAACCATGAGTTGTATGAAATGTACGATGAGCTGCAAGTCTCGAAAATCGTCAAACTACAACGACTTCAATGGGCAGGGCATGTACAAAGAATGGACGATGATCGCATGCCTAGGAGAGTAATGAATGCAGAACGAGTCGACGGAGCGAGACTGCGAGGACGACCGAGATCTCGTTGGGAGAGCTCAGTAGGTGTGGACGCCGCGCAGCTGCTGGGCTCCCAAAATTGGAGGACGCGGTCACGTGACCGAGATAATTGGAGGACAATGATCCAGGCGGCCAAGGCCCGACGTCGGGCTGTCGCGCCACGATGATGATGATGATTTCTGTTAATGGAATTAATCAAAATGATCAATTATGTGATTAAAAAAGAGGAATGATTTTCGATGTGTAAACATCTTGTGGCGCGGTACGGTGTAAAACCATGGAATCTGTGGAATGCACAAACAGGATAAGTTTGTGTGAATTCTCAATTTGTATTCAGTGCATGTTATGCACACTACATAGCGTGCACAAGGAACAACTCCCATCAGAAGCTGTATAGGTGAGTCGATAGAGGTTTCGGGCTAATAAACATTTGATCCAGGTTCAAGTTCCCGTCACGATAATCTTTACTTTTATGGATTGTTTTTTGTAACAAGAACAATTCTGTGGCTTTCGCATAAATGAAAATGAATAATGCAATTTTGATGATGGTCAAGTAAAATTTTACTAGTATTTGTTACTCTCTGAGGTCAATCTTGAGTAATTGTATATTCATTAAATTCTTCAAATTCAACAAAGACATGAGTTGATGGAAACTTGCAGCTTGCTGGTAACTCTTACGGAAGTTTCTCCATGCTCCGCTTCCATACAACAGCACTTACAGTACCAAGGAGCGAAACATATACGAATAAGTGATGAGATAACTGCTTTGTCGGGTTTCGAAAAGCATATCAAATGGGCATTTAGCCTGGTTGATACGACGAGCGATATCCTGCTCCGTACCACCATTTTCGGCAACAATGCTACCTAGGTAGGTAAATTTATTCACTTTCTAGGGAGGCTGTTTATTGACATTGATGGCGAAAAGAATAGGATTTCTTTTTCGCAACGGAGGCCTAAGGACCTTGGTCTTGTTGGTGTTAATTTTAAGCCCAACCCTGCTCGCCTCCCACTCGAGATCTAAAGTCATTTTTTTGGGGTTCATGATTTTGTGGGAGTGTAGGTACTATATATGTCGAAAGCGTAGTCAAGATGTTACAGAAAAGATGTGAAGGTTCATCGAATTCCTTTGTGTGGTCCGAATAAGGATACATACAAAGTAACACCAAGGAAGAAGAGGATCGGCGAGAATCTAGAATCTCAATCCACACTGTCTAAAGGCTTCTCGAAATCAATGAAAAGCAAGTGAAGCGGAGAATCGTACTCCGCACATTGCTCGATGATAATTCACAAGGTGTTAATGTGCTGGACCCAGGAGGATCTGGATCGAAAGTCGGCCTGTTCTTGATCAATTGTGCTTTCTAAGAGCTCCTTAAGTCTTGCCAAGACAAGTTTAGCTATTATTTTTACAGCGGCAGGACGCAAGCAAATGCGTTTCCAATTATTGCAATCTGAAAGGCTCCACTTTTTTTTTAAGTCTGATTATAAAGGCTTCATTTCACTCACAATCAGTGGGAAAGGTCTCTGTGACCCATGCTTCATCAATAAGTAACTCGGCAGTTATGCTTGGCGCTGCTTGATAAAGTTCAACTGGAATGCCGTCGAGTCCGGTCCATTTCCTCGTTAGTCACTGATTGTGAGTGAAATGAAGCCTTTATAATCAGACTTAAAAAAAAAGTGGAGCCTTTCAGATTGCAATAATTGGAAACGCATTTGCTTGCGTCCTGCCGCTGTAAAAATAATAGCTAAACTTGTCTTGGCAAGACTTAAGGAGCTCTTAGAAAGCACAATTGATCAAGAACAGGCCGACTTTCGATCCAGATCCTCCTGGTATACGCACATTTTGATGATTAGCTAAATTTATTAAAGGGGGAATTTCGTTGGAACTTACACGGTTCAAGGCAGTGGCGCAATGTTCCGTTCCTTCTGATCTTCCTTGGAGATGAATAGCTTTCCATCACCATTTTCCACCGGGATGTCGATAGAAGTAACGATCGCCTTTAAATTCCTTGATGACACAGTATACGGCGTTTAAGTTTCTGCTTCTTGCGGCTTCTTCTCCCGAGGCCAGAAGAGAGTTTCCGTAGTCTCTTTTATCGCGTCACCCACAGCGCCGGACTTCATGAGCTTTCTGACGGTAAAGAGCTCTGTGGTATTTTGATTGTTGTCTGTCTCTGTAGCCAGGGCCGTCGAGAGGGGGGCTGGCGGAAGGGGCGAAACGCCCGGGGCCCGTGTTTTTCTCGGGGCCCGAAAATTTGAAAAATAGAAAAAAAAAAGAAAAAAAAAAAACGTTTCTACGCACTGAGCCTATTTTTTTTAATTCTTGCCCTTTGATCCCACTCTGACGCACTAAGCTACCGGTCGCCATATATGGGCCCCTACAAAAAAATAAAAAAAACCTACGCTTTTTGACCTTTTTTTTTTGTTTATTGAGCTCCGGTCGCCATATAGGGGCCCCAACAAAAGTTGAGTACCGGGCCCGGATTTTCTCTCGACGGCCCTGTCTGTAGCTTATTGTGACTTAAAATATATCACTATTTTTGCATGACATATTTGCTTGACGTATGAGCTCAGAGGTGTCAAGTTCGTTTTCTAGTCGATGTACTGAATATTAAATCTACTGGTCATCAAATTAGAAGACAAACACATCTCAAAACCGGAATTCTTATTTAGAGGTTATTGCTAAAAAAAAACAGGGCAAAGAATTTACCTCTGACTATGTTCCTTGTTAACACCGAAGCACGACAAATGTCCAGCAGCTCTAATGAGCACTTTACCCAGTGATGACGTAGCGGTCAGGCGTCACCTGCACCTCCGCTACTGGAATTGTTAACAGACAGGCAAACTTTCCAACCCTCGATATTATCCCATCGGTTGGACATTCACACCGTGAAGTGTCAGCCTCTTAACCCTCGTCGAGCGGCAGATTTTTTCACCTTTAACAGACGGCATAGGTACACCTGTACCTTGATGCATTTTGTATGAAAATTCGCACTATTGAAGTAATTTTGTGCGAAAAACAGGTAGCGTATGGTATCTGCATATTGTTAGGGACCTGTTTTGCGGATCTGACCTTTATCTTTATTATTATGTATCAGGTATAAAAAAACGACAAATTTTCGGGTTTGAAGGAATGGCGAGCAGATTTGCATAACCCTGATTATTGTAATAAGGTAATAAAAGTAGGTTGGTATAGCCCTCATTAGGGTTCAGAATTAAAAATGGACATGGTTCTAAGAAAAAAAGGATAATCCAAGAATGACTAAAAGTAAGAGGTATATATAAAAGGCATATCAGGAGGAAAATCGGTATTGTGTGCGTTTTTGCACAACGTAAATTGATAAAGTATTATCCAATTATGAGTGACTGTGAAGCTGGACCTAGCAACCTCCTTAATGCAAGGAAACGAAATTGTAGGTTAGTGTGCTTGCGTGAAGATCTGGTATTTCGAATTTTATTTTACAGGATTACGTCCGATTACGATTTTGAAGATGAAGACAAGCCCATGTGCCAGTTGATGAACATTCCGACATAGAGCAAGACTTCCTCATCGAGCAGGAAAAGGAATTTGACTCAGAAGAAAGTGAAGAGGATAAACCCGTTCCTCGGAGTGTCGGTGATATTTGGATCGCTAAGGATGGTACTGAATGGCATAGTGTACCATTACAGAGATCCAAGACCATACCACGTAACATCCTACGACAAAGAGGTGGGCCTGAAGCAATCAGCAAACTATACACACCGAAAGAGGTGTTTAAGTCAATTATGACACCAGATATATTGAACATAATACTCCGAGAATCAAATCGGAAGGGCAAGCGAGTTTTCGAAGGTTCCAACAACAAACTGGTTGAAATGTTTCACAATTCTTCGAAGCGCTCACCACAAAAAATATTCGAGCCATTCATGGAAGCGGAACTTGACGCATTTTTGGGAATCCTGATTGCTGCTGGCGTCTACAAGGACAACAAAATAAATCTTAACGATTTGTGGAAGCTTGACGGTTTAAGATGATGCTTAGATTCATCCGATTTGACAAGGAAAATACGCGTGTCGAACGAATGCAATTGGATAAAGCTTCGCCAATCCGGGATATTGGACCATGCTCAACAGCAATTTGAAGCGGGTCTGCCAGCCACATGACTGTATTACCGTTGATGAACAGTTATTCCCATTCAGGGGGCACACGAAGTTCACACAGTATATACCATCAAAGCCGGCAAAGTATGGTATCAAGATTTTCTGGGCTTGTAACTCGTCGAACGGCTACCCGTTACAAGGTCAACTTTACACTGGAAAACCGATAGACGGCCCTCGACAAGCTAATGTTGGCGAACGAACGGTATTGGATCTCGTTAGTGACTATAAAGGCTCTGGAAGAAATGTTGTTAATGGCAATTTTTTCACAAGTTTAGCGTTAGGGAAGATACTTAACTCCTGGAACATGACATTGGTTGGTACAGTAAGAAAAAACAAACGATTCCTGCCAAGCAACATGCATCCCGGAAAAGAAAGAGCTATCAACTCGACGAATTTTGCTTAAAACGCTGATGCAACAATTTGTTCGTATGTGCCGAAGAAGAACAAATCAGTCGTGCTCCTATCAACAATGCATCAGATGGGAGAAGTCGAAGATACACAGGCAGCAAAACCGGAGATTATCATATATGATAACAAAACCAAAGGAGGAGTCGACGTTATGGACAAAATGCTGGGAGAATACAGTGTCAAGCGACGAACTCTGCGTTGGCCGCTGGCATTTTTCTATAATATGGTTGATGTCACTGGATTGGCATCTTACATCATATACAGGGAGCACAACCCATTGACCAGGACAAAGGATCAACGTAGAAAATTTTTGAAAGATCTTTCCAAGCAGCTATGCATGCCTGAAGTTGAAAGACAAAGCACCAATCGAATGATCGTTAGAAACTATTTCCTTCGAGGGGCAATTGAAATGGTGCTTGAGCGACACATTCCCGTGGCACCAGAAGCAGCAGGTGGTAGTTAACCCTGTCGTTGGTAGTTGTCATATTTGCCGAGATCTGAATCGCAAACAACGAAAGACCAGAAAGTCTTGTGTGGTTTGCGTGAAACCCGTTTGCAACGAACATTCTGAATCAAAAACAATGTGCATTAATTGTGAAGAACTCAGCTAAATCAATAATAATACATATCTTTTATACTATTGTATTATATCACTATTTTTTATAAACAATAAATACTTTATAACTAAATATGTCATTTCTTATCTTTTCTTCCATGATCTACACACAAAATTTGTGAAGGTACATCTGTACCTATGCCGCCTGTTAAGGGTGTAGAAACAACCCGACCCTATATTTTGAAGAGGGGTGGAGATATTTTTTTGAAATTTGGCACACATACAATAGAGCAAAAGTGTAGAGAATACAAAAAGTTTTGGCTCTTTAGTCCCTCTAGGGACAAAGTTGTTGCAATTTAAAAACGGAAAAGGTACACCTGTACCTCTGCCGCTCGACGAAGGTTAAGCCCAACATACACCATCCGGAAAAATTGATCAGGTCCGGCCTTGAGGAATTCCGGATCGTGCATGGCTGCTTCAGGCCGCTTCAAGGCGAACTGTCCGGCCGAGTGAGTAGAATGAATTTTCACTGGAGTTTATTTCAATAGACGAATGTATCTGAAGCGTGGCTATGGATAGTGAAATGCCGTAGAATTCAATCCAATAGATAGATACTTTCATTTTATGATGATAAGATCGCTTGCCAATTATCCATCCGACTCAAAGCGGCCTGCACATGCCATTGCCGATCCGGAATTCCTCAAGGCCAGGCCTGATCAGTTTTTCCGGAGAAAAAATTCCGGAACGTGTGTGGTGGAGGCTTGGCGGGAACGATTTTCCTTCCGGCCGCCTGAAAGGCTTTACGGCCGCCTGAAATATACGATCCGGAATTCCTCAAGGCCGGGCCTAATGAATGTCTCTTATGGATACGGTTTCGGGTATTTTATACGATGGCACTCTACTACCTCCTCAGTATTACTCGATACTAGCGTTTAATGAGTCGCGAAATTCATGTTTAACTTGTTTCCGTGAAATTTACGCTCTTATTGAAAAACTTGTGCGTTCTGGGCATCTTCTGTTCCATTGTCCAGGAGAGTACGCACCTTCGAGAAACCAATTTTTGTCATTGTACGAAAGCCAAATGTAGTAACTGGTGATCCAGTTCCTCGTTCGAGGCATACTTGACTTTTCGTTAGCATACCTATAAAAGATTTCTGATGAAGAAAGTTGTTGGCATACTCGTACACCTCCTGTCCTTTTTCAGCCGGCTTCTACGACATGCCGGGAAAGGCAGTGGCATTATTTTTACGCCCCACACCACCACAAAAATAAGATCGATATGAATCTGTAAAATTCTGCCAACTAAATTATTACCACAATGGCAGTTCAATCTTTATACCAAGAATTAATAACAATAGGCGGCATTGTTAGAATTTCTTGAAACGGTTACGAGCCAATTCTTACGAGATTATGATTAGGCGTACAATATTGTGAGATACGATAGACAATGGAATTTTGGTGAACCGTGATTTTTTGAACCACATGAGGGCCTACTAATCACGCGATTTTGCTAATTTTTTTGGAAGCCCTTAAAATTAATTTCACAAATGAATGGATATGCGTGGAATCAATTTAATTTATCACTGATTTAAAATCATTTCAAAGTTTTGTGAAAAAGTACAATTCCGCTAAGTTGATTACCAGTCGCTGGATTGAAATGTAGGCCTACAGCGGTAGGCATTTTTTAGTTTTAGTTGATTTGATGATCAATCAATAATAATCTGAGAGCAATGTTCTTCTCCATTATATTTTTTTTTTGGTTTTGTGCTCAATAGTATGGGAAGCCAAATAGCTGGCCCTTATCTGAGCACTTGAACATTTTTTTTGAAAGCAGATGATGTGACTAGGTTCAACTGTGTATATTATATGGAAAAAGGATGAATATTCTATAATAATTTATGCATGTTTTGATTGATTGAATTCACTGAAATTCGGTGGGCTCTGGATAATTAATATTAATCTGGCGTTCTATAATGATTAGGCGTATTTGTTGCTGAATTGAAGAATGTAACTAATACAGTATTCTGCGCGGCGAAACACATTCAACCGGAGTGAGTAGTAAGTAAGAGTGTACTAAGGGGCTGTGGAAAGGGTGTTTTTGGTGTTTTTTTAATTTGTATTAGGTGAATTAATGTTCATCATCATCATCGCGGCGTGACAGCCCGACACGTCGGGGCTTTGCCGCCTGGATCGTTGTCCTCCAATTATCTCGACCACGTGACCGCGTTCTCCGACTTTCGCGTCAAAGTCTCCCAGCAGCAATTTGACGTCGTTTGTTGGACGCGAGTCGAAGAGAGCCTCACGGCGGGCGTAAAACTCGTCTTTTACTGCGTCTTCTTTAACTTCCTTGGGGGCATGCACATTGATGAGCCAGAGATTGAAGAATCGAGTCTTAATGCGAATCGCACATAGCCGTTCATTTATGGGTTTGAAGTCAGTAATGTGCGGCCTGAGGTGATTGTTTACTATAAATGGTACTCCAAACTTCTTGCGGCCCGATGGTTTGCCACTTGTAAAAATTGTGTGCGATTTCTTGTCATTGATCTTGCTGCCAATCCACCTTGTTGCCTGGACTGCAGTAATGCTCAGTTTGTACTTTTCTTCCTGTTGAAGGAGGGCATCCTCGGCCCCCGGTTTGGAAGCATACATTCCAGGATCCGAAAGAATAATCCTTTAGTCGTTTGCGTGGACGTCTTTGTTGATCCGTCCAATCCGAGGCTTTTGTTCCAGGTTTCTCGACGTGGTGTGGTTTTTACAAGGACGAGTCGTCAGCACATCGGTTAACCGCTTTCAAGGGATGGTCTTGGAATATAGTTGCTTCAGATGTTTCAATCAACGTGCTTGAGTTCACTCAACTACGTCGCAGGTACAACTACGCAAGTCATTCCATCTTACAAAACCTGAGATACCTAGCTGTTGATCAGGCATTCAGGCTACAGCTATCTGCCTTTTTCCAAACTGTCTTATCGCTAAGACTTGGTCGTTAGCGGTTTGAAACACTGCCATTACCAGGGGGCGCCCACGCGGAGGACTATGGAAAAGGTCTCTTACGCCCCAATTTATTGCTCCTGCCGAATTCCCGGGATATTGTTTTTTGAATGGTTATGCTAGCATAACGTCACGCTAGCACCCCTCTTTTTAATGCGGTATTTACCGAAACCAAATTTAATGTGAAGTGAAAGCCATAATTAATTGCTAATTTGTTGTGCTATTTCGGAATTTGTAGTCCGGTTGGCGTAACGGGTAGCACTTTCGCCTTCTAGGCACTGGGCACAGTTTGATTTCTACTGAATGCGGTAATTTTCGATAAAAAGGGGATTTACGTGACGGACTATGAGCCTACTCAGCTGTTGAATGAGTGGGGTAAAAAAATCGGTTAAGTGCGTTGCTGATCACAAACCTCTGCACAAGTTATACCGTCACGATCTAGAAAATGAGATGATGGTAACTCATCTCGGGACTGTAACGGACGGTTTGTGGGCATTCGAAGATGCCTGTGGGGACGGAGCCTTAGGTAGCATAATGGCCAGGTCGGGCCGTGCCATCTGGCGAAGAAAAAGGCCCCTTAACAAGCTAAACAGCGGCCTGTGCCTCCTGTAGCTGTAGTTCGGGAGACGTGGGCGGGGTTTTCGCCGCTCGTTGCCCCTGTCCTCCACGTATTAATAAAAATTCATAGGCCTGGGGAAGACAACACAAACATGGGAGGTAAAAATGGGGAATAAAAAAAATGAGGCAATAAGGATGGAATGGTTGGCGGACGGTTCACCTGCCCTCGTGCTCGCATGGGGGTCCAGGCGAAATGGGACCCTCGGCCCCTGGTTTAACACCACCGACAGATTCTTACTCATCGGGTGCTGCCATTGATGTGCCGACGGAAACAGCACTACCAGACCAGAATATGCTTCATTACAGGTGGTTCTTTACGAAGCCATGGCTCAAATTGGGCTGTTGCAGCAGTTATTTATTTGATTCTATTTATTTCGGAGTTAATGTCTTCTGCCTATTCACCAGGATTCCAGTTTATATATGGAAAGGACACCACATTTGAACCCCCTTGTATTATCTCCAATAGCACATATCAAACTTAAATTGAATGCATAATCGTATCCGTTGCTTAATCCCCCATATCAAGTTTCCCAAGTCTATAATGTACGTAACTTTTTTCTTGTCATATTTCAATTTCGCAACCGCCTAGCTTAATTCACTTAATTCTATCTATAATCAAATCCATAATTCGATACTTTCGACGAAATTTTCAACGTACCAGCTTTGCACATCTCTAGTCGATGAACAGTTTTAATTACCAGATATATAATCCACCTACAATAATCATGATATCATGGCAACTAGTTCTTGGAATCTTCGACGACGATCCGTCAAATAGATACCTATTTGCTCTGATTCCTACAAATTCGCCTATGATCATGGACATATAGAATTATCCGAAAAGACGACATGCCCGAACAAACTACTGACTTACTGACTTAAAATTAGATACTTGGATAGATTCCAGCCTTTTCTTATAATGGCATTACGAACATGACAAAAACGCGATCTTAAACAACAATGACTGTGGTCAAAACTTTGAAAATGATTGGAAGCTGACTATTGAAGTGTTAGGTGACTGATTTATGAGAAAAAAAAATAATGCTTAGCAGTGTTACCAATTGGAGATCAAACGTTTTTGGTTATTTATCTTGTTGTATGCGTAAGTCATTACGCAAATATTGAAGTCAGTTGAAGGCGATGGCGGCAAACAGGACGAGGTGGAAAGTCGGCGTGGCTAATGCCCTATGCCCCACAAGGAGTTGACAGGATCCAGAGAGAGGGAGAGATGGGAAGAAAAAATGTCTTTTTAAATATGGTCTAGGTTATAATAAGTTGAAAAGTTGGAATGGATAAATGTGTTCCAACTCTTTTGAAAATTTATAATAAATATTCTGTTTGTATAGATCAAGAATTTCCAGGTTAAGAATACGTAAGTATGCGTTATATCGTCACGAGTAATATACCTGTCAACCATGTCACGATGAATACACCAATGCGCTCATTATGAAGGTCAGAATGAATTTCATCCCGACAAATGTCATTTATGTACTTTCTAAATATATAATTAAACGATACAGGAAACGTGGCCACTCACTGTATAAGCTTCATCGGAGAATTCATCCACGGTAGTTGTTGAAATGTTTGATGAAAGGCATCGACAAATTCATAAAGCCGTCATCAGCAAAGTCATCAAAGTGAAAAAAATATTTGCTCGTGGCAAAACTTGAACCGGCGCGGCGTAGCGATCGCACGAATATGACATCAAGTCTTTACTCATTCAGCTTCCGCAAATGGATATATTCGCATAATTTTGTTTTCCCCGCTACCCCGCCGCGGAGAAACGAGGGCGATTGACAAGTGATGGTTAGCAGGGAAGATTTTAATACAACATCAGTTTAAGTACCCTGTAGTAAGAAGTTTTTTTGTTGAAATTGTAGCGATTTGGATTGTTGAGCCAATTCGACCTGGGATTTTCGTTTCCAAATATTATATATAAACAAGCCAGCCTTGGGCTAGCTTGCCGAAGGTATGATTCCCTTCGTCGTGACTTATGGTACATTTGCCACTTTGAAATTAGTAGAACCGATTTCATTGTTCCTATAAGAGGTATATAGTAAGTAAATATAGTAAATAGTAAGCCGATTTCAACCAAATTTAGAAACATGGTTTGGTAGTCAATATGATTAAATATTATGAAATTTGGTAAAGATATCTTCAGAAATTAAAAAGTTTTTATTATAAAAACTTGCTTTTGGAACGATCGTTCCTATGACAGCTATACGATAAAGTAGTCCAATTTCAACCAAATTCGGGAATTTGATTTGACTGTAGATCAGTGATGTGCACTCGTAGTAAGCAATTCCAAACTGCTTGACTTACCGAAATAAGCAATTCAATAATAAACTTTGCTTACACCAATACACATATCATCATTTCAGTCAATGTTTTTCTTTAAGCTGAAGAATACATATTATCATTCAAATATTCCTTTACACATTCAAATTCTGATCCGCGCCTTCTTTTGGTTAAAAAACATTCGTTCAATTACTTTAGATAATATTCAAACCTCCCACATTTTGCACACCATAGACACCAAACTTAGAATAGGAAAATGTGCCTAGATCTTTAGATGCATGTACCATGTGTGCATCCAAATACTAGAGACATGTTGATTCCAGAAAATGGGAATCTTGGATTTCGGTAGTACATTGGGCAACGATTTTTTTTGTTTTGTTCGCAAATTTATATGAGACAAGTCAAGCACTGGCGCGACTGCTTTTGTGTGTGGGATAAAGCCCAATGATGCTTGTTAATGAAATGTTGCCAATGCAGGGAATGTTTATGGGAATTTGATTTTTCCAGTAGAGCTTTTGTTTTTGTTATGTAATGGATTTTCCGTTGCAATTTAAAAGAGGAAATCAGTGCAATCGGGTGATTTTGATTAAATTGTGATTTGAAGTTTTTTTGACCGTTTGTAGTGATTTAATTGATTTGATTTGTGATAAAAGTGGTAAGTTTTCTTTTCGCATTATGTCGGACTATTGCTGCGCGACGGATTTCGTACTAAAAGCGGGATTTTCAACTCTTTCCTTTACCAAGAAAAGAGAAAGTATAGAATCGGATAGACCGAAGCCAGATCTTAGTTTAGAGTTTAAATTAAAAAATATTACGCGAAAATTCCATATCGAAACGTATGAAAAGTACAATTGGTTAACGGGAAGCGGAAAATTAATAAGTTATTTTGCTGGCCGTGTCTTTTGTTCACGAATGAAAAATCTGTTTGGAATAAAGCTGGATTTAGTGATTTGAATAATTTTACGGGCTCAGCAGCAAAGCATTCAAGTTCCGAAAAACATCTTCAGTCGTTAATTAAATTAGATAATTTTGATTCTCAGCGTATAGAGTTTATGCTTAGTAACCAGGTGGCAATATCTGTTAGTTTGCATAATGAAAAAGTTGAGCGTAATCGTAATATTTTGAAACGTTTAATCTATACTGTAAATTTTTTTGGCAAAACAGGGGCTTCCTTTTCGCGGAAATAATGAAGACTCTTCTTCAAATAATCGTGGTAATTTTATCGAAACCGTAAATTTCTTGAGTTTGTACGATCCGATAATTGAGTCCCACATAGATTCTATAAAAGCAAATGCAGCGTTTTCGGGTTTGTCTAATAGAATCCAAAACGATCTTGTTTCCGCTATAGCTAATGTGGTTCGAAATAAAATCAATTTGGAAATAAAGGAGGCTCCATTTGTAGCTGTAATGGTCGACGAAACGCCAGATGTTAGCGGTCGGGAACAATTAACGATGATTTTTAGATATACAATATCAAATGAGATTGAAGAAAGATTTATCGGATTTTTGGATGTAAGCGCTAATCGTACAGCTACAGCAATAAGCTCTCACATTTTAAAACAATTGCAAAATTTTAATATCGATAAGAAATTAATTGCACAATGATACGATGGCTCAGCAGTAATGAGTTCTCAAATTCGTGGAGTTCAGACTTTAATTCGGGAAAAACATAAATCGGCAATTTTCGTTCCATGTTACGCTCATTCACTAAATCTAGTATTGTCTAAAGCAGTTGAGTTTATTCCGGAAATTAAATTATTTTTCGCGCACATCAATAAAATCGCATCATTTTTTAATACATCCACTAAAAGGTCGGACCTTTTTGCAAATATAGTAAATCGTCGTTTACCATCGGTTTCCAAAACGCGTTGGCATTATCATTCGCGTATTATTAACGTTATATTTGAACATAAGCATGAAATTTGTACAGTTTTTGAGACAATTTCGAATGGTTCTCAACACTGGGATGGCGATTCCTTGACTTTTTCCGATATATACTTACAAAAATTCGCAGAGTCAGATTTTCAATTATATCTGTTAATTTTTTCTGAAATTTTTTCGAAAACTGATATATTATTTAATATTATTCAGAGCAAAGTGGTAAACATTTCATATGCAAGCCAAAAAATTATTGAATTTGAAAATTGGCTTGAAAATGACTTTTCTAAAAAGTTTGATAATTTCTATTCGACAGTTACAGCAGAATATCAGCCACCACGTAAGAAATGTAGAAATGCGATAGATCCTTTACAAAATTTACGGCGGATATTTCGGGAGATTATAGATGTTATTCTCGGGCAAATTCGAGATCGATTCCATTCGTTTAAAGATCTTTCATTTTTAGAGTTGCTTGAACCGAATTATTTTTCTAAATTCAAGTCAAATTTTCCCGATAAAAATTTTGACTCACTTATTGAATATCACGGTCAATTTTTCGACAGAATAAAGTTGAAAAATGAGCTAAAAGTTATTTATTCTTCAGATGAGTTTAAAAACGCGAATCCTAGTAAAACTCTGGATTATTTTCAAAAACGGCCTTATGTCGCAAACGGTTTTAAGCAAGTTCATATTTTAGCAAAATTATTAACGTCAATTCCAGTCACAGTGGCAACTGCGGAAAGGTCATTTTCAACACTAAAGCGCGTTCACACATTTTTGAGAAATCGCCAATCCCAAGAACGACTTTCGGATCTTGCTTTAATTGCGGTTGAAAAGGATCTTCTTATACAAATGCGAAGAGAAAACGATTTTTTTTGATAATGTGATTAAAGAGTTTTTACTTAAAGAACGGCGCATAGATTTGGAATACAAATAAATGGCAATGGCGAAAGAATATTTATTTATTTCAAATACCCCTGAATTTTTCTTAGTCTTAATTAACATAATATTTATTTATCATTTTTTTTTATTAGTAATATTTTATTTATTTTTTTTTTTTGTATTCCGAATATATGTGCCAATATTTTATTTATATCTTTCCTGATTTCTTCTTTAAGGCTTAAAACCGCTTGGTATAAATGTTTTTGTGACTGTCCATATTCTATTATACAGTCCATTTTTGTTTATGCTAAATTGGCTTTAGGGCGCCCAACTGCTTGACTATGAAAAATTTCCACTGCACGTCACTGCTGTAGATACTATTGATTCTTGTGTAATTTGAAAAAGATATCTTTATTAATAAAAAAGCTTTTCTCACAAAGACGAATTTTTGGACCGGTCGTTCCTATGGCAGCTATATGACGTAGTGGTGCGATCCCGTTGGTTCCGAAATGTATACTGCGTGGAATAGAAAGAAGGCTCTGCAAAAGATTTCAGCTCGATAGCTTTAAAACTGAGGGACTAGTTTGCATAGATACAGACAGACAGACGGACAGACGGACAAAGCTTAATCGACTCGTCTCATCATACTGACGAAGAATATATATATAGTTTATATGGTCTTGAGTGGCGAGACGAATTTTTACAATAGAGTAACTTATACAAGTTAAAATTTAGATAATACTGTATAAAATAATTATTAATTAATTAAATTAACTATGATCCTGATGATGCCGAATGGCGAAAAGTCGATGGAAAAGATCAGATAAATAACTTCTTAAGAAGCTGAGAAATTGTGATTAATTTTATTTAATTAATGGACGAAATTTAAAATGGTGACGAATATTACCGATATGAGAAAAATTATTCTCATCGAAGTGTGTAATTAATATCAAATCCAGAAGTTACCTCGAGCTAGAAAATGACTAAATTATTAATGTGAAAAATTAATTTCGTACAAACAAAAACGTAAACTCCATTACACGATTTAAATCATTAATATATTTTTTTTAAATTGTTTTCTATGAAACTAATAATTGAATTTTTCGTTTAATTAATTAAAGCCTTAGTGGTATCCTCCTCTGTATGGTAAAACTACATACGAGTATAAGAGAGCAGGAATGTTTAGAAACAACTGCTTTTACTGGAAAATTATCTCTTGCCTTAGAAAATCGAAATGCTTTTTATCAAATCACCCTTGCAAGCGATCCCGGAGTCTGCTAAGGTTGGCAGATGCAGAATGAGTGTTATTTGCGGTCTGTTCTAAGGGCATTCGACTGTGAGGAGTCATTTGTACAGAATGGGTATTGCCTCTGACTCCAATTGTCGTTTTTAAGAGAGCGATGATGAGTGACGAGTGTGAGGCATTCACTCGCCGCCGCCTGAAGTGCCTCCGTCTAAACATTAATTCTGCAAATAGAATGTTGGGCTATAGAATAATCGACCCTACCATACGCCCTCAACTTAACTGAAATCAATCTACGAGTAAATCCATTTAGATGCAAGCACAAATCATAAAGTGTGTGCAGATTTCAGAATTCTTTGAAATTGCAGAGTGCCCATTGAACTATTATGGCAATACAAACTAAATCTGGAATCTTAGTTACAAGCCGCGATTGTTCTCCACACTTCAAAAGCGTCAGTGAAATCTTAAGTCCAAGTTTAAAAATATATGGGCAAAATAGTCTTAACATTGTCAAATCTTGAAAATGACTTTGTAATGTATTACCCAGTTCAGAACCGTGAAGTCTATTCACAACCAACCATGTTTTCCCAGTAACAATTTTCACCCAGGCAATTTTCGACAGTCCATTGAGAATCTGAGGTGAACCAAGATACATACTAAGATTTTGAAATGTCTCAGAAGAAATATATAATTTACGAAGTTATTACTAGACATACCAAAAAGCAACAAACATAAATCGTGAGTTTTGCGCTTCTTTAGAAGATTGGTTCTGAAAATAACATTACATACTGCTATTTTTCGAAGAGTGCGAACGGAAAGTGATATCATCATTATTCAAACGGAATTCTAGAACACGAACCCGAATTTGATTTATAGAGCATTTTGAAGTTTGTTGAGATGAAGAGACAATCAACAGCGACGTGTTGAATTGATAATGACAAGCCAACAGAGGCGTGATGTTCCGATTTGCTGTGCAAATTGTATTGTTTAGAAGGAAAATCACTCACAGTTTCAGAGAGTGAAATTCACGAATTCGCTTTCTAACCGGGAACATGTTTTGTAGACAAACTTCCGGCGAAATTTCATCGTTTGGCCCATTTACTTGTAAAATACAAAGGGCTAGCGTGCGTGCTATCGGACAAATGAATCTATTGTAGTTGCGGATTTGAAACATTCGTAATTGACGGACTTTTTTCTCTACAAGGTTGTGCAATAGATACTTGACTTTTCTTTCTAGTATTTAGCGGGAAATTAGCGATAAAGATGCGAGTGAGAATTGTCATTGTGGTGATCATTTCTCGAAAATTTACTGCTCTAAAGTATGAAGGTTTTGACATACTTAATTGAAACGATATATTGGTGTTAATATCAAATTTTTGAAAATTGCATTTGAATTCCCTCTAAAAGAAAAAAAAACGATATTTTATTGAGCCACCGAATAAACTGTTAAAATGTTCCACTTTTTGTAGAAAGGTTTTAGAATGCTTAAAAAAATAATACTTTTCCACTGAAAGATGCGCGCTAACTGAACTAGATAGTAAGTAAGAGAGATAAGATTCCGAGCAAATAATGTCCACAGGCAATGATGTTGAATCAACACCCTCGCAGAAACGGCAGCTGTCGTCCTCCATTGCAGCCATTGTCTCAAGATGGCCTTTCTCTCTGAGAGGCTCGATGAAGGTTCAATTACGTTACGTTGATTCAAGAGAGTTTGTAGTCATTATTTCAGCAAGCAAAACAAATCCGACTCGATGTTGCCTTTGTTCAAGATGAGATGTAGCTGTTGTATGTTCGAATTTCCGCTTCAGTGAATGCGTCGCCAAAGCATTTAAAGCGACGGAATTGATGTGCGCCACAATCACAGAGACTGTGCTAGGTTGTCTCATCCTCACTCTCACAAAAGCGATAGCTTGAGTCAGAGACGATCCCCATTTTATGTCGATGGCACCTTAAGGTAAAATGACCCGTAAGGAGCCCGCAGATAATTCTCACCCGGTTTTTGCGTAACCTAAGCAGCTCGATGGCACGATTGCGTGAGTGGCCAGCTATAAAAAGGTTGACCTGTTTGAGGCCCGGGGTGACATAGTATATGTTATAGTATGTGTCAGAGCATGCTAATTGTGCTCCCAAAATAAAGTCAGTAGTATCTAGAACCCGGTCGTATCAATACAAACGCTCTGCTGTTACACGGGGTACTGTCCCAATGGCAATGGTTACTGTGTTCACCCATTCCCAGACTTGCCGTCGTCGCTGTATAGATAGATTCCACAGTATGGCTCAGAACCGACGAGTGGGGTTGCAGAATCCCTCTTAGTCAACTCGTTTCTTAGGATCCCGGCGTGCCCAGGGACCCTATAGATAGTGATCTTTTTTTGCAGAGCCTAACTTTTGCAGGCTTCGCGACCACTTAGCATCAATTTCGACTAGACAAAAAAAATGCTAAGTGTTTTGATGGGCGCCTGGCTGTCTGTAAAGATTGCAATATTCCTGCCTCGGTATCTGGCTGCTATGCATATGTTCGCGCAGGTCTCGATTGCGTGAACTTCTGCCCGAAATACCGTAGCGTACTTTCTTATGGGAATGGATACCTTGTGAGACGGGCCTGCGACGCCCGCCCCTGTACCCTGTTCGGTTTAAATCCATCACCACCATTTGACAATATTGTAGGGGAGGGTATTAAAGCTCAAGGCCCAATCCTGTCGGCTCCAGATAACGGTTGTGAATGGAACTTTGAAGCGTATCTCCCTAGCTAAATGGTCCGATGGCATCGCAGATGCGTAATCCTCAGTTGGTTTGCTATGGGTGTAGTTTAATGAAATACTGACATGCTTTTAATCTGGCTACTGCCATTTTTGCCTCCGCCTTTACGTGGAGTACGAGTTGTAAATAGTACGACATCTCATTTGTCTGGTATTTCTTTTCTTCGAAAAGGGAACAATAACTGCCTTAATGAGGTTGACTCGTAGGCCGTGGTGATTGCACCATTTTTGTTCTGTGTTTAATGCCGATTGAAAAGTTTCCGTTAGGACTTCTTCAAATTTACCCCTAACAGTTATAGCCAGATCATCGGCATATCCTTGAGATGAATATCCCATCTTGGTAAGTTTCGAGTGACGCTTGCTGTTAAAGTGTAGTCTCTATTCTACGTGGTAACCCTTTTGGGAGAAAACATCCTTTTCACCCATAATGCTGTTGTGTTATCTGCTCCCTTAGCTCTAAGTGCAGAGGCGATGGAAGAGAAAGATGTACATATTGTTAGAAACACCCTCGATGTCCAGAAAGGCGCATACTGCCGCCTCCTGTGTCGCCAGGGTTGTCTCAATTTCTCCTACAAGACAGTGGATACCGATTTCAGTTGATTTACCCGCCTAGTATGCAAATTGTTTACAATGCAGCGGACATTTTTTGAGGAGTGTGGATCTGATGTGTGGATCAAATACCTTCTCCATAGACGTAAGCATAAAGAAGGTCAGACTGATAGGCCTATATTATTTAGGGCCATCTTTGGGACGATTGCCCATTTTCTGTATGAAGACTACTTTAGCAAAACTCCAGAAATTTGAATTTTTAGGCTCATTTTACCTTATTGTAAGTGAAGATATCTTTGGCCCTAGTCCAATCTGAGCGGGATACCTCATAGCACACAGCCATGTTGACCGAGTGCCTGGTCTTCACCCAGGAAAATGGGTATCCAGATGCAATGTGCCTGTAGTCTCGGCATCTTCTCCATCTTGTCCCCTTAAGGTGTTGGCTCGATTGGTGCCTTTTTTTGACAGAACACGATGAAGTCTGGCAGTAGTGTTGGTGTTATCGACACCTTCGAACTTGATCCAACTGCGTTTCTTGACACTACGGACACGCTTGTTGTAGAGTGTGAGCGAGGCCCGGTACTGTTCCGACTCCTTAGTGCATTTTGCTTTATTGAAGAGTCTTCTAGTACTCTTGCTTAGGGCAGAGGGTTCAGAGTTCCACAATAGAACACCTCTCGTGTCCGTAGAGCTGATCAGGGGACAGTTTCCCTCATAGGAGGATGTAATCGTTCCGATATATTGGATACCAGGGTTTCTAGGCTGAGTCACCCTGAGACTCTATTGTCTAGCAAATCGAGTTTTTCACACAAAGAGACCGAGTAACCTTCCCAGTCAGTGCGTTGTGGAATCCTTGTATTAAAGCTTTTGTCAAAACAAATGTGCCTATGATCGGACAATGATGGCTCATGTGAAACGTGCCAATTCTGTATCCGATTTGAGATATTATAGGCTCAAAACGTTATGTCAAGGACCTGCCGCCTATTCCTAGTGACAAAAGTTGGGCTGTCTCCTCTGTTAAATATGCTGAAATCCAAACTGGTAATAAGTTCTAGAAGGTACTCACCTCGGCTGTTTGTGCAAGTGCTGCCCCAGATAGTGTGATGGGCATTCGCATCACAACCGATGAGTAGAGGCAGTTTTCTTCCCCTGCATTAATCGGCGAGCTTACGTATCTCCGAAGAAGAGACGTCAGTGACTCCGGGAAGGTTGGCTGATGCGATGATAAGTCCTGATGCTTTCCTGCTACTGGTCAAACCAACAGCTAGCTACTGCCACTAGGTCACTGCTGGTGAAAAGTGTAAATGTATGTATGTATAGTATGCACGTAAATGTAAAAATGTAAAATTTATGACAACTAAAGTGTAATCTTCATATACAGGGTGGCGCAAAAGAAACGAAGGGGTTTGAATTGTTTATAGTTCCTTTATTTTTGAATCAATCGAATTTCTTCTTTTTCTTAGTACACTTCATAAATGGGGAATTTTGTTAATTTAAACGTGAAAAAAAGTCGCGTAAGTGGTGCCCATTCTCAGCTTTGCAAATTGCGACGTTTTCATGATTTTTTTCAAGATTTCAGGAGGTAGATATCGCTCGAATTTCTTTTCGAATATTATTGTTTAGTTGGGGTATGGTCTGTGCCTTATTCATATGCCATACACATACTCCAGACCATACTCCAACTATTGTAAAAAATAATATTCGAGAAGAAATTTTAGCGATACCTCCTGAAATCTTTAAAAAAATCATGGAAAATGTTTTGGAAAGAGCGCGATTAGGTAAAGCTGAGAATGGGCACCACTTACGCGATTTTTTTTACGTTTAAATTAACAAAATTCCCCATTTATGAAGTGTACTAACAGAAAAAAAAATAAAAATAAAAATAAAGGAGTTATAGACTATTCAAACCCCTTCGTTTCTTTTGCGCCACCTTGTATATACTAATTGTAAGTCTCCACTCCAGTACGAAAATTTGGGTCAAATTTGCAACAGTGACTTTAATAATACCTCAATAGTTCAATCGAAAGTTTATCTGCGGATTGCATCGACTGCACCATATTCGTCGGTTATTAATTTTCCAAACACGAATTTAATTTCCATGCCAGCTCAACTGAATAGCGAACAAAGTGGCATTGGACGAACATGATGTGTCTAATTTCTAATCTATTTATCCATTATTGTATATCATAAATTGACACAGTTAATGAACCGCCGAACAGCAAGCATGTGTTACAGTCACATTTTGTTATGGCTACGGCAGACCGCGTTGCTCTGCATCGTTACTGGACTATTAGAAGAAGTGCATCCAATCGACAATCTACCGGCTATTGTCCACTCTTGTAACGGACATGCCGCACTATATAAACTGTGTGGCAACCGTTCAATTTGTTTCCTATTAACATCCACACAAGAGGCACCACAGAATGCTCTCTGTCTTGCAGAACTTCAAACGACACACCAAAGACCATCAGGTGGTGGGCATCTTCGCCGCATGTGTTGTTTACCTATGGTTTTCAATGGCCATTTCATGGTTTCGAGCATTCCACGGCAATACCTTTATATTAAAATGCCATTACCTTATAATGTGCCTGGTAAGCACTTAGGTACTGCAAATTTCTTACAATGCCAACAACGGAGAACGAGAAAAATCGCCGGCAAACTGTGGCAGAGCAGTTTGTATGTCGTTAAGTCCAAAGGAGGAAGTCGCACAAATAAAACTGACGCTCGGGAAAATTACTCAAGGAAAAGTCCTAATAAAATGTGAAAATTTTCATGAATTTGCTGAGGACTTGCCCACATCGAAGTCATGTGGAAAATGTTGGTTTGTGTTATTACTTCTTGTCAATGGCAATGGTGCTCCATGTAGTTCATTAGGTCCGGATTGAGCGGAGGATTGAGTGCGCTTGTAACACTCATTAATTGATTTTGTGCAAGTGGTCTGTTTGTTCGAAATTTAAGTAATTGCTGTAGCTGTTGTACATTTACGGAGAGAAACTGCAATAAACATTTCCAATTGAGGATAATATTGGCGATGAAAGATGTCATTTTGGTTGCACGACTGGAGAAAGATAACGAAATGTCAATCCAAGTATTTTAAACTAACAACTGGAAAACAACAAATTGAATGTGGAAATTAAGGGTTGCTTATATGCTTTAATGGGGCTAGTGAGTCAACTATTCCCATAATGCTTAGTAGATGTTTCGTTAGCATAAACTGGTTTCGGAAGATGTACATTCTGTCGAAAAAGTACCGGGAATGAATCATTAAAAAAGTCTGCCCGACAGGATTGTCAGTTATCTTTTTGTCGCTAAGTTGGCACAACTGTCCTCTATTCTGTCACGGAGTTTGACAGTCATCTGTCATTTAGTTTGTTTACAGTATGTAGTGAACCATATTATGGTCTGGTAGTGCTGCTCCCACCGGCAGATCGAAGCAGCACCTGATGAGTAGTAATCTGTTGGTGGTACGAAACCAGAGGCCAAGGGTCCCATTACACCCGGACCCAGGTGCGAGCGCGTGGGCGTTTGATCCGTCCGCCAACCATTCCTTCATTATCGACTATTTTTTTTACTCCCCATTTTTACCTCCCCTGTTTGTGTTGTCTTCCACAGGCCTATGCATTTTTGTTAATACGTAAGGGACAGGGACAACGAGCGGCGAAAACCCCGCCCACATCTCCCGAACTGAGCTACAGCAAGCATAGGCCGCTGCTTAGCTCGTTGAGGGGCCTTTTTTATCGCCAGATGGCAGGGCCCGACCTTCACGGTCGCTATGCTACCTAGGCTCCGTCCCCACGGGCATCTTCGGATGCCCACCAAACCGTCCATTACAAGTACTCGATATTGTCAGTTCATCTCAAGTGTGTTTTGCGAATTGCAGCGAATTCTGTTTTATGTCTTCTATCGACTGAAAGCGAGTGCCTCGAAGTTGTAATTTCAATTTCGGGAAGAGAAAAAAGTCGGACGGAGCCATGTCAGGAGAATACGGTGGTTGTTCAATGGTATTTGTTGAGTTTTTGGTCAGAAAGTCCTTCACAATGATAGCCTAAGTGTCACCATACACTGTCGAACTCGAACCTGGTACAAATGTCCTATGACACACACACACACACTTCACATAGGTGTGAAGAAAACCGGTCCACTTGTACTAGGTTCGTGTTCGACAGTGTATGGTGACACTTATGTGATTGTGCATTGTCGTGATGAAAAATCCAAGATTTTCTTTCCACAAATCTGGCCTTTTTCGACGAATTTGCTCTCTCAATCGCCAAATAATATTCTTTTTTAACCGTTTGACCTTCGCGCAAGAATTCTGAGTGCACGACACCACGGTAATCAAAAAAAACTGTCAACATTAGACTTTTGATCGACTTTGACGTGGTTTTTTCGGTTTCGGCTCAGTTGGAAGGCGCCATTCCGTTTGGTTTGCATGTCAAACTCGTAAGCCCATGCCTCATCACCAGTTACAATGCGTTTTATGAAAGTGGGGTCAGAATTGCAAAGCAAAATTTAAGACAAACTTTTTGTTCGATAATGTCATCCATTGCAAAAATCGCAAAACACACTTGAGATGAACTGGCAATATCGAGTACTGTAAACAAATTCAATGACAGATGACTGTCGAACACCGTGACAGTTGTGCCAACTTAACGACAAAAATAATATTGACAATCCTTTCGGGCAAGCTTTTTTAATGACTGATTCCCGGTACTTTTTTGACAGAATGTATGTTGCTAGCATGCATTTTCTGTCCATTAACAGCGTACCTGTGACAAGTCTGAAAAAGTTGTGGCTTTCTTTTACGCCTTCTCTTTTCTTTCCATATGGAGAAAACAACACAAACATCCATGGCTACCGCGTGATGCGTGGTCTCGGAGCTGGTAGTCATGAGGCTGACGCTTCAACGCACTGACCTACCGACGCTGCTAGCAGTCGAACCATCGAATTGGGAGACCGATGAGATCCGAGGCTCTTTGACCATTCTTCGCCATCGCTCTTTCGGGAAGTGTATCAGAATAGACATTACTGATCTGCGCCCGAAATTACCCTGGTTGATGTTGCAATCTTAAGCAAACCTCACATTAGGAAAATTTGGAACAAATTTTTGAACAGAAATTTACAATAAAAAAAATTGTATTGAATTTTGCTTGACCGTGGATTGGATTTTTTTGAAAATTTCGAATGCAGGGCATCCGTCATTTTAACAAGATGATTCGATCTATTTGCAAGAAAACAAATATCGTCAGCGTAATCCAGGTGTTGAAAGTGGCAATGGATAGGTCACACACTCCGAAAGGGGCCGGAAAACATTGCTAAACAGGCCTCGATTGGAACCCACAGGGAACCGATGCAAGTCGCCGCGTTGGACGACCTAGAAACACCTGGAGAAGATCAGTTGAGGTCGAGGGTAAGTCATTAGGCAAATCGTGGGGACAGTTGAAGGCGATGGCGGCGAACAGGACGAGGTGGAAAGTCGGCGTGGTTAATGCCATATGCCCCACAAGGGGTTGACAGGATCCAGAGAGAGAGAGAGAATACAGGTGTTGAAGGTATTCAAACAGCTTCCATCTGATACACTTGCTCTGGTGTTCATGAAACGCGTTTCAGAATACGTCGTTAATGGCAATCAAAAACAAAATGCAGCCTTTTCTCACTCCGCTGTGAACCTCGAAGGGATCTGAAAGCTTACCTTTGTGTAAGACGTGACATTGGGCTCCGCTATAGGACTACTTGATGATGGATATGATTTTATCTGATATACCTCTCCTATGTAAAGTCTTTCAGATGTATTCCCGGTGAACGCTGTCAAACGCCTTTTCGAAATAGATGAACGTAAGATATAATGGGGATCTCCACTCTGCGGATTGTTCAATAATAATTCGGAGGGCGTTGATATGGTCGCTACATGAAAAGCCCTCGAGGTAACCAGCCTGTTCAACGTTCAGTGTGCGGTCGACTATATGCTTGATCTGGTTTAAGACTATTTTTTCCATCAGTTTGGAAACTGCGGGTAGGAGGCAAAATCCACTCCAATTATTACAATCCTTCAGGTTACCTTTCTTCGGGATCTTAATAATGACGCACTTCTTCCATTCTTTAGGGAGAGTTTCGGTTTCCCAACACTCTTGGATAAAGGAAGAAGAATATCCGCACTAAAGTTTATATCCGCCTTAAAGAGTTCCACAGGAATTCTATCTATCCCGGTAGTTTTACTCGCTTCCATCGATTTAATAGCCACTGTTACTTGCAGTTTAGATGGTGGGTTGGTATCAACTCTGGCTTTTTGCGGAATATTTTCTGTTTCTAGTGAAGATGAGTTCGAATGTCCAAAGGTGTTGTTGAGGACCTCAATGAAATGCTCTCTCCACCGTCGCAGCTGGTCTTCATCAGTGACCAGTAGGGTTCCGTCTTTATCTTTCACGGGATGTTCAGTTGCAAAAAATTTGCCAGTTAGTGGCTTTATAAGTTTGTAAAGGGTTCCACTGTCACCACAGTAAGTCGCTTCCTATGCCTTCTTCGCTAATGCATTGATGTTATTGCGTTTGCCCCGTCTTACACTTCTTTGCACGAAGGGAAGAGAAGGGTATTCAGCTTTGAGTTGATCCTTGACTACGTCGTCAGTAGCTGAGTTAATTTGTTCTTTAATTCTCTGCGTTCCGGGATTAGAGACCATGTAGAGTCACTAATGAATGGTCTCCTACCGCGCTCGAATCAGCCCGCTAAAATTTCACCGCACGAAACAAATGAGTCCTTAAAACTGAGAATCGAATTGGAGGAATTCCAGAGTTAGTTTCCATTGGATCGTACTACCTAGAGCTGAAATCAACTCTGGGATGTATGCTCGTACTGCCTAATATACGTATGTCCAATGGGTTTTCCGTGGTATCGCACTACCTAAATTGAGGAAGTCCCAGAGTGGATTTCTGTGTGACCGTATCATCTAAAGCGGAAATCCGCTTGAAGAAATCCCAGAAAGAATTTCCGCTTTGAATATTTCCAAAGTTCGGGGCGAGTTTTCGTTTTTTTAATAAAAAAAAGATAGGGGCCATGTCAGCTCGATGTAAGTCACAGGTTCAATTCCTGTCACGACCAAATTTGAATTATGGCTTTTCTCGCCGACCTCCATTCCACTCAACATCTGCGTAGTAATCTAGTTTGCTTGGATTTTTCCTGATAGATGTCACAATTACATGAACCCTGATGAAATCGTATAGGGCTAGAAATCGTTGCCTCCTCATTTTTCCTCCTTGTTTAATCTATTTGTTCCATTGCGGCAACGAAATGGCTTGGTCCATCAATCGATTGTGAAGTACCAGCATGCGTCGTTGCAAGGTTCCCTGAAAAAGTTTTTTCAACAGAAAGGTACTTTAAGATATCGCCGACCAACGAGGTTCCATCTATCATCAATTGTAGGAGTCTCATAAGGTGGTGGTGCATTAGGTCTTTCGTGCAAGACAGTGGGGGGCAAAAACTCCTCTTCCATAGTCCTCCGCGTGGGCGCCCCCTGGAACGGCAGTGGTCACTGACCATTGCCAACCAACGTCAAGCCGCCAGTGATGGCGGTGCGATGATTTGGTTGAGGTACCCCTGTGGTGTGGGGTGTGAAAAAAAAATACCACGGCCTTTCCCTTTGAGGGCTTGTCGTTAAAACCGACAATCAAAGGACAGGATGTGTATGCCAGCAACTTGCACTATCCGAAATCTTTATATGCTAACGAAACGTCAACTATGCCTCGGATAAGGACTGACTCAACGGTTACGACTTTTAGCTATCGTACAATGACAAAGATTGGATTCTGGAATGTGCGTACTCTCCTGGACAATGGATCAGAAGGTCCCCAGAACGCACGATTTCTTCAATTAGAGAGTGAATTTCTGAGGTACAAATTAAATATCTTAGGAGTTAGTGAGATAAGATGGTGGAACAGCGGAGAATTCATCTCTCCAACGGGCAGCACTGTAATGTTGTACTCCGGTAAAGCTACCGGTAGTCGCCGTGAGTCAGGTGTGGGGCTTCTTTTAACCAGAGCCGCGCGAAACTGTCTCTTATCCTGGGAACCGGTCTCTGACAGGGTCTTGACCGCCAGGTTCCGGACCAAAATGAGGAACATCTCAATAATACAATGTTATGCCCCTACTGAACCCGACAATGTCTTGGCCAAAGACTCCTTCTACGAAGAACTAAACGCCGTTCAGAGCAGAACACCTAAAGGTGACATTATAATGGTTATGGGTGATTTGAATGCGAAAGTTGGCGCTGATAACTATGGGCTCAGACATGTGATGGGGAGACACGGTCTTGGTGATCGTAATGACAACGGTGAAAGATTTGTAGAGTTCTGCAACTTTCACAGTCTCTTCATCGGTGGTACTATGTTTGAGCATAAGGACCACCACAAAATCAGTTGGTCCTCTGTTGATCGGCGCAGAACACAAAATCAGATCGACCATTTTGCCATTAGTAAAAGATTCAAGAGTTGCCTCCTGGACGTGCGAAACAAGAAGGGTGCCGATATTGGGATGGGAAGAGACCATTATCTTATGATCGCTAATGTTCGATTGCGTATTGCAGCCGTGCGCCGCCCCAGCGACGAAAGATCCAGGCCCCGCAAATTCAACACCGCTCGACTAAAAAATCCAGCTGTCTTACAACAATATAATGACCATCTTGCGCAAAAAGCAGCTGAGATAACTAGTCACCCAGATAGTGACATAAACGAAAACTGGGACACCATAAAAAATGCGTACATTGATAGCGCAAATACCATCCTTGGCCCAAACCCGGATTGCCGGAATAAGCCCTGGATGTCCGACGCTTCATGGTAGCGGATTGTTGAAAGAAAGGAGCTGAAAGTTCGTTTGGCTGTAGCAGCAGACGACAATCGAAGCAGCATCGAACTCCTTTACCGTCAGAAAGCTCGAGAAGTTCAGCGTAGTGTGCGACACGATAAAAGAGTTTATGCCAATTCTCTTTTAGCGTCAGCAGAAGAAGCCGCAAGAAGTAACAACTTAAATGCCGTATACGGTGTCATAAAGGAGTTTACAGGTGGTCGTAACTCCTGCCAACATCCGGTGAAAGATAGTGATGGAAAGCTACTTATCTTGGAAGAAGATCAAATGAGGCGATGGAAAGAACACTTCGCCGCGGTCTTGAACCGTGTAACCTCTGGTGAAGTTCCCCCTCATATAGATAATTTAGCTAACCATCAAAATGTGCGTATACGGTCCACTGCCCCGACTAAAGAGGAAATAGTCACTGCAATTATTGCACTAAAACGAGGAAAGGCCGCCGGACTTGACGGCATCCCTGCCGAACTTTATCAAGCAGCGCCAAGCGTAACTGCCGATTTGCTGCACCCACTTGTTGATAAAGCGTGGAATACAGAGACCTTTCCCACTGAGTGGAAGGATGGTTTGATCATCAAACTTCCAAAGGAGGGCAGCCTCACAGACTGTAATAATTGGAGAGGCATTTGTGTGCTTCCTGCCGTTGCCAAGATAATAGCTAAAATCGTCCTGGAAAGACTAAAGGCCCACTTAGAAAGCACAATTGATGAAGAGCAGGCTGGCTTTCGATCCGGATTCTCCTGTGTCGATCACATTAACACCTTGCGAATCATCATCGAGCAATGCGCTGAATACGATTCTCCGCTTTACTTGCTTTTCATCGATTTCGAAAAGGCTTTCGATAGTGTGAACCGGGATTCTATATGGGCGGCCTTGCGCAGGAGAGGCATCCCTGAGAAGCTTGTGGCTATTATTAAGGCAACCTATGACGGCGCGAAATGTCGCGTTCTGCATAAAGGTAAGGTGTCGGGGGACTTTGAGATTCGCAGTGGAGTTCGTCAGGGGTGCATCCTCTCACCGATCCTATTCCTCATTGTGATCGGCGATGTGTTGCATGCAGCCCTATCCGGACTCGACAGAGGAATTCAATGGACTTTGACATCTTATCTACAACATCTTGACTACGCTGACGACATATGCCTACTCTCCCACAAAATCATGAATCTGGCTGCAATGGCGTTAGATCTCGAGAGGGAGGCAAGCAAGGTTGGGCTAAAGATTAATACCAACAAGACCAAGGTTCTTAGCCCACCGTTGCGAAAAAGAAATCCGACACCTATTGCCATCAATATTAATGGGCAGCCTGTGGAGAAGGTGGACAACTTCGTCTACCTGGGTAGCATTGTTGCCGAAAATGGTGGTACGGAGCAGGACATCGCTCGTCGTATCAACCAGGCTAAACGCGCATACGGCATGCTGTCCAAAATCTGGCAGGGCAGTTATCTCAGCATTAAGACCAAGTTGGGCCTGTTTCGCTCCCTGGTACTATCAGTGCTTTTTTATGGGAGCAGTACATGGAAAGTTTCCGTAGGAGTTACCAGAAAGCTTCAAGTTTTCGTCAACTCATGTCTTCGTCGAATTTTAAGAATTTTCTGGCCCGAAACAATATCAAATGAAGAGCTAAGTCGGCGTACGGGTCAGATGCCAATCGACGAATTGATACGCAGACGAAAATGGCAGTGGATAGGTCACACATTGCGGAAGAGTGATAACTGCATTGCTTTGCATGCCATGAAATGGAACCCCATTTCCAACCAAGGCCGACCAAGAGGGGGTCCTCGAATCACATGGCGTCGATCTGTGGCAAAGGAGTGTCAGGTACTGGGTAAGTCTTTTGGGGAGTTGCGCCCCATTGTCCAGAACAGAGTACGATGGCGCGCAGGAGTAGTTGACGCGCTATGCCCCGCTAGGGGTTAAGGCAAAGTAGTAGTAGTATAGATGGATCTTTAAGCTTTTGCACATTGAAGCGTGGCGACAATCTTGCATTTTGAGTGCGATGGATCGCTGCTGTTCTGTCGCAATTTTGCGACAACCAGTTGGCGATGGCTGCCAATATCTGAACCCCGCTTCGACATTACATATAAGAGACAGTTCCTCTATATTTGCTTCTCTGTTCTGCCATCTCGAGAAACCCAGCTTGTTAAATGGCAACAATTGTGCTTGAACAAGTTACCGCCGATGACGAGTTGACGAGAGTTGCAAAACTCCACAAACATCTCGCCATTTTGGTTCCTGTTGCCTAGACCATGATTCCCCATCAGGTGTTCCAAGCCAAGGTTGCCAGACCCACCTTTGGCATTGAGATTCCCGGAATAATTTTTATGTCACCTTTGGGAGCCTTGTCGAAGTTGTCGCCGAGTGTGTGATAGAGGGCGACCTTAGCCGATTGATCCGCTGGCTCAGTCGGGGCGTAGCACTGAATAATTGCGATGTTTCTTACCCTGGATTTAAATCTGGCTGTAATGATACGGTCGGAGATGTACTTCCAGTCAATTAAAATTAGGCGTGTATACCAAGTCAAGAGGATTCCGACGCCTGCCATTCGAGGTGACGTATCGTCTTCACTTCCAGAGTAGAGCAGCACTGTTTGGGAGCTGGTCTACGTCGATCCCGATCCAACCCATCTTGTTTGGCTTAGTCCTAATATAGGGATTTTATATGCAGTCACTTGACTTCAGTGAGCCTCGCACTACTGCACTCGCCCCACATAGTTCGAACATTCCAAAAACCGATCATTATCCATTGTTTGTAGCTGAAAGTCGTTTCCGGTGAATCAGTCCGTGGTATCCGAGGATCGTTTAATGTTTCGAATGTAAATTGATTTCAGGTACGTAGGTTACAAGCCTACATACCCAATCTTTGAATGGTTGCTTCCTTAGGTGTCCAAAGTTTCGCCGGGAACTATTTTTTATATAGCGCAGAGGTAGCTCTCCAATGGCGTTTTTGCTCGCGCGTTCTTTTGATGATCTTTTAGCTGGGTGTGACGTGTTGGTGTTCTAATAACTATATTGCTACTCCACCGTTCGCCTATTTCCTGCGACGCACTGGTATTATTCACCATTCAGGATGATCATCGTTAAACTTTGTTGACTTGGTTCGACGTTCCAGAGGGTGCCCACAAGGAGGACTATGGTTATACATGAGTACTCTCATAAATACGAGTAGTCAAAAAGTTTCCTTATGAAGTCTGACCGATAGATAAACGCCAAAAGTCATCAATCCCCCAGTTAAAAATTTATTGGACGATAATTTCAAACAGCTGATACAGCTCGAAATGTTTATGTTCGCAATGAGAGACAATGAGACAATTAAACTGGTCACAAGGAACAGAGTTCTGAAAATTCATTCGATGGAAGAGGATTTGAAAACAAGTCAGTCGCAAATTAATGCTGAGAGATAGTATAGAAGTAGAATAAAATAGATCAGCCGCCTGAGTTCCGTCAAAAAATTCACCCGATTTTCTAATATGTACATTAACTGATTGTTCTACTTCATTATCATATTTTGATTGTTGCATACGCTAAGGTTTAATTTAGTGTCCCAGATAGCTAACTGGTAGTTTAACCAGGCATTCAGAAACGGGCCATAACGTAATGCAATCAAAACCAATAGCGCAAAACAATTGTAATTTTTTAAAGTTCCGGGATCGATGTAGGTGTGAAACAAACTTGTCTCTAAAGCCGCGTCTACATTGAGCGATTTATATTGAAAGAGACTTGGCGCGACACAAAAATCGCATGGGAGATAAACTCGTTGTTTTTCATAGGTGTAAGCAAAAGCCTTTAATCGAATTCGCGAGCCCACACAACATAGACATCACTACAAACATACACACACACGTTTGAGACCGACGACACTTCCTCGAAACTATATTAAATACACCGCGCGACGCGGCGCAATGAAAATTAAAAAACTGAAGCGTGTATACCCTAGACTTGTAGAGACCTAGTGGTGATGCCAAAAGTACCATTTGGCAACGACCATATGCATTAAAAGTGGGTCTCCTATATGGCCAGTTTATAGGGGAGGTTGGCACTCATTCAGTGGGATCTTGACCATTCTCAAAATCAATTAACTAAAATAACTAACCCATTCTACAAATATTTGTTGAATTTTTCAAGTCCCTAGCTTCATTCTATCGAAATTTATTGCTTATTTGAAGCTTCCCTTGGAGGGGAGGTAGGGGTTCCTTTGGTCGGATCTTTCCCATCTCTAATGCCAACTAACTCAATCTCACTTCAAATATTTGACCAAAATTTCAAGTCGCTTGCTTCATTCTATCAAAAGTTATCGCTTATTGAAGTTTCATTTGTAGGGGAGGTGGGGGTTCCTTGGATCGGATCTTAAACATTTTCAATACCAACTAAGTAGGTCTTACTAGCAACATTTCACCAAATTTTGAACTTGCTAGTATCATTCTATCGAAAGTTATCGTAATTAAACGAATATTTAATTTTTTGAATTTTGTAGGGTAGGTAGGCGTTCCTTTGATCTGATTATGCTCAACTTACTAAAACTCAAGCAGCTTCTTACCTCAGGGTTACGTGCCAAAAATCAGGTGTCTATGTCAATTGGTTCAAGAGTAATAGACGAAAAACTTGAAAAGTAGGGCTTTTCATGTTTATTTAATCGGGAGTTATAGATACATTTAAGTATTTTACATATGTAGGGGAAGTAGGCGTTCTCTTGGCTTGAACATGCCCATTTTCAAAACCAACCAACTAAATCACACTGCCAACATTCGACCGAAATTTCAAGTGCTCTAGCTGCATTGTATCGAAAGTTATCGTGCGAACGGACAGACAGACAGACAGACATGGCAAAATCGAATCAGGAGGTGACCCTGATCATTTATATATATATTGTACATTGATATACCTCCGGAGCCTCCTTTAAGGTGTTACATATTTCCGTCGTGACAAAAACAATATATACCCTATACTAAAAGTCTAGGGTATAAAAAACACTCACAATATAGATCACTTCAAATAAAAAGCCTGACATTACACATTGCGTTTTTCTGCAGGGAATCGCAGCGTTTTCGTAAAGCGTTCCCTTTAAGTGTACGCGTTCCTCTTCTCCTGGGATAATGCATTTTTTTACGGGATTGTTTTTCCCGTAGAAAACGCAATGTGTAATGTCCCGCGATCACGGAACATGGGCGCCGTCATTTGCAAAATGAAAACGATCGACCACAAGGAAGAGCACGACCTACCAGTTGAGAGACAAAATATTGACCAGGACAATATTTTGTCGACTAAAGTGTCTTCCAAAACTGTTGAAAGTGCTGTTCCTATGGAGCGATTCGTGAGTTTTTTGTGTCCCGACTAGTCTCTTTCAACAAAAATCGCTCAATGTGAACGGGTCTTAACCGTGGAGGTGTGGGAATTATTCGGAGACTCAAATGCGAATTACGAGTTATGTCGGGGTATGCCTTACATACCCTAAGACGTTCCTCAATTTACCTGTGACTGTTCGGGCCTTAAAGATTCTTTTTCGAGATATCTATTATAGTTTCTACAATCAATATGACTATCGAATTTATTGATAGAAACTGTGCTTCTGTTAAATAATGAGGAATTAAATATTTTCACATCAATACGCGTGTTCATTTCACCCGGTCTTGGATCACGATTGGATCGAACATTCTAATGGAGAAGTGATAAGAATACCATAGCAAACATTTAGCAAAGATACTTATTCGGATTCGATATCAGAGCTAGATCTCTCAGAATCAGCGGTCTGCTTTGCAAGTGTGAAACGAACACGACCATTTTTATCATTTTAAAACCATCGTAAAATGAAATGGGCAATAAAAAAAATATTTTATCCGCCTAAAATTTGCTTTATCATCGGAAGTTGGTGTGGTGATTTCCAGAATAATAAAGAATTCATTACAATCAACACCTCTCTAGAATGGAGAGAATGTAAGTTAAGCCGATTAGGGCGCCGCCGCCTATTCTCAATGCCCTTAATATTTAATACTAAGTTTTCGGAATTGGTCCATTGCGACGACGCGATATCCAATGTAACGTAATATTTTGTTAAAAGATAGCATAACAAATGCGATTGAGAATAAATGTGGTCTAAGACTATGTGTCATTCAATATAATGTGACAATTATCACTTCGTCCCAAGGTAAATTCCAAGTTTGAAATTACACGACTGCCGATCTAGGTGCTTTCGACACTGTATTTTAATTCAGATCAGATTTTCAGAAATTTAAGGGAAATGTGTAGGTTGAATTTTCACCTTTCAAATCGCATTGATTACTTGAATTGTTATTTTAATAAAAGCTGATATTGATTGAATTTTGGACTCATTATTTGCACCGGTTAATGTTATCTTTTTAGATTTTTTTTGTCATATTGTGAAATTCGGCTACATTATTGCAATTTACTCTTAACAGAGAAAATAATTATGCCACGATTTTATTGCATAAGAAGTTTTTACCATCCGTCTGCCTGGTCCCAAACACCTTTCACCAATTTAACAAAAGACTAGCGAACAATATTACATGGTCAAGAACCACTCCATGAAAATGATGGACGGTTCTTAGTACCTTCAGGCCACATTTTCGGACTCGGCTTTTTCCCAGTCTATTCTGTGAGTGGATAGCTCCAAGAAGATCTTGAGAACCGTAGCCATTATCACATTATTAGCTTGTAATGTATGCTAATTTATAGTTGCGGGTGTGTCATGCGAATGCCGCTAACTAAACACTATTTATGTGCCGTCGTTATCCGGGGAAAAAAAAGTTGTGAAATATGTAGTGTACACGCACATACAAAAAGAAAAATTCAATCCCAATATTTTTTCCTCAGTAACAACAAAAGATCTTTTGTTCCGTATACAATATTTAAGATCAAACGCGATTTGGATTTTTAGCATTTTGTAACTGAACCTGACAAAATGTCGCTCTATTCTGTTGCGATAAGTCTTCTTGGGTGGCCTGAATTTATTTTGGCCAAATATGTATGTATTGTACATGTATCTGTACGGAACGGATTCTAGTCGGGTTCAATGTTCTGGACACGTGACCGAAATCTTGGATCTCAGTAATTAAATTACCTACCTTCTTTGCTGTATCTCTTTCGTCCAGGATTGGCAGATTTTGCTGAATCATAATCGTCAAGACTCTGTCGACGTTATACGGTCCCCGTACTTTTTTCGTCTACATATTGCAATTTTAACTTGCAGTCACCAAAAAATTCGGCAATTAATTAATTAAATAATAATGTCATCATTTAAGGTGATGGCGATTTGACTTTTTCTCTCTGTTTACAGCATCTTGGTACGTAGTTCTAATTGATGCGAACATACCGAATTTTGATCTGAAAGAAGAGGTAAATGTTCCTAGAGGCAATAACGGATTCAGCGTTAACTAACCCTGAAAGAAAAAATCATGACGGACAGTACATCCCATTTTTGCACTGAAAAAGAATATTTTTTCTTTTGCTTCAGGTGAAAATTTATCATTATTTTATTTACTTAGCTGATGGTTATCGGCACGGATATACTTTGAGCTTGAGCATTATGGCTCTTTAAAACGAACGCTATGGACCACTTAGATCAGATAATTCTTACCATTTAATTGGCAGAAGGTAAAATCAAAATCTAGGGCCAAACACCTATTTAATTGAAGTCGCAAATCTTTTGAGAAATAGAAGTCTTGAAAGTTTCTAGAATCACTTTGTTCGCTAACTAGAGGTTTTTTTTTTATCATAGTTTAGCAACCACATTTTTTCGTTCATGAATGATATGGAAGATGTGTGAGCGCTATATGCGATATCGTCTCGGAAAGCAAAAAAACAAAACGTAACAAAATCACCGGATGCGATGAGGCAAAACAAGAGTAAAAATGTTCTTCGCAAGAATTGAATTATATTTTGGACTTGTTACTTCGTGAGAAAGACTGTTACTGAACAAAAGACAAGGTTTCTGAAAATTATAAATGTCATAGTTAAAAATTGGAATCGAAACAAGTTTCGCTTAAGAATAAAAAAAAAAGTATAGAATATTCGAATCCTACAAATTATTTATTGAATTCGTATGTGCTAAGATTATGACTACTAGTTCGCGTTCCTACATGGATGAATAATGTACGAGAACATAGATTGAGAAAATTAAGATTATTATCATCTGTTCGTATTGTTACCAAAAGTTCACTAAACGCTCAGCGCAGTAAGCGTACGTGTCAGTGCAGAGGTTTTAAATAAAAGCAGCTTGAAAGGTTCGTCTTGATTCAGAGCGAGAATATTCGCGACAGGAGACTATTTTCCTGACTGAATCTGTCGTTGTACCAAAGAGTAAAAATGAACCTCCTTTATTCTTCTAATGGGCCATTAATGCTCTCGAATCGGATTTTTTCCATGCCAAAGAAGACAACTCGAAAGCTGGATGCGCACTTGCCTCCTTTAATTTTTTTTTTACGAGAATGTTAAATTTTTTATATTTTTTAACTTAACTATTGAGAATCAATACCCCACCCCGTTGGGTGACGGGTTTAGAATATGCACCCCTAGGTGAGTCCTACCGTGATCGTACGAGGTGACTAATAGGACCGATCACGTGCAGGCAACAACAACATATCTAGATGAGCCTGCGGCACTATTCAACATATTTAGGACCTCCCACTGGGCAGTGTGTGTGAGTGGGTTGCCGGGTTTGGAGACCACCGCCGGATGTAAAAGGAAAGTCCATTCAAATTTATTTTCCACACACTAGTGCCATCCAACTCCACCTTTTGTAACGGACGGTCTGGTGGGCATCTGAAGATGCCCGTGGGGACGGAGCCTAAGGTGAAGGTCAGGCCGTGCCATCTGGCGAAGAAAAAGGCACCTCAACGAGCTAAGCAGCGGCCTATGCTTGCTGTAGCTCAGTTCGGGAGATGTGGGCGGGGTTTTCGCCGCTCGTTGCCCTGTCCTTTACGTATTATCAAAAATTCATAGCTCTGGGGAAGAAAACACAAACAGGGGAGGTAAAAATGGGGAATTAAAAAAAATAGTCGATAAGGATGGAATGGTTGCGGACGGCTTAGACGCCCACGCGGTCGAATCTGGGTCCGGGTGTAATGAGACCCTCGGCCTCTGGTTTCGTACCACCGACAGATCACTACTCATCAGGTGCTGCCATAGATCTGCCGGTGGAAGCAGCACTACCAGACCATAATATGGTTCATTACACTTTCACCAGATAGGTGTAAAAGAATGGATGTAAGGCCTTATGGTAGAACACGCTAGAAGCACTACCCCGCTGGGCACTACGTCTGATGCTCAGTTGAGTGATCCCAGGGCGAACATTATTCGTGCCAGAGCTCGACAGTTTCCGGGGGCAGTCCAATTGCACTATAGAGAAACTGAGGGTTGTCAGTTGGAATGTCGAATCCATGACGGGAAAGAGCAAAGAACTGGAGGACGTTATGAAGCGGAGAAGGATAGATATTATGTGCGTTCAGGAGACCAAGTGGCGAAATGACCAAGTCGACCGAGCTCGTTTTTTGACGAATTCCAAAAAGTTTTGTATTCTTTGGAATTCGTCAAATATTATACTATTGTACTATTATGGAAACTCGAATGATAGAAACGGCGTTGGCGTTATTCTGGTATCGGCTTTACTTGGTAGCATCATGAGTATCTCGAAGAAAAGCGACCGCTTGATGAGTATCAAATTGGTTATCTGCGGAAGAGTGTGGAACGTCATAAGTGCCTACGGTCTCCAAGTGGGTTTGCAGCAAAGTGAAAAAAAGGCATTTTGGAGCGACACGTTGACACGCTGCTTCAAAGTATACCAGATGCCGAGCTGTTCTTCTTCGGAGGGGATTTCAATGGCCATGTGGGAGAATCGAATTATGATTACAAGGATTGCAATGGTGGGAAAGGGTAGCCAATCTACAGCCAGAAATGATGAAGGGTGACGCTATCCTGACTATGTGCAGATCACACGTTCCGGTTATCCTCAACACATTAAGAAAAAAAGGCACCTGATCACATATAGCAGCGGAGCTCATGCGACGGAGATAGACTATCATCTGTGTCTAAATCTCATGAGACGTTAAGTGAAAGACTGCAAAGCGATCTTGGTTGAATCTGCGGCACCGGTTGCTCCTGACAGAATTTATTTTGAAAGGAGAAACAAGACCTCAAGCAATCCCCAAGCCAGTTGAGAAAATCAAGTGGCATAATCTCATCAACGAACGCATTGAATCTGTTGTAACTCCACTCATTGTTGAAGCGTAGGAGTGGCTTCAATACAACACCAACTGCGACCAGAAAAATCCAACACAAATGTGAAATGCTTTGAATGAAATGTTAGTAGGTGAGGCTAAAAAGACACTGAGAGTTTCAAAAGGCCCACTCCAGACGAACAAGGAGAAGTGGTGGTGGAATAACGAAACTAAAGAAGCAGTGCAGGTGAAATCGAACGCATTCAAGGCTTGGACAACATGCAAGACAAGCAGTGAAGCCGAGAAGGTTCAACTTCGGGAGAAATATTATAAATACCGGAGGGAAGTAAAGCGAAAAGTGGCTCAAGCAAAGGCGATTGCAGCCGAGAAGTTCTATCAAGAACTAGAAGATCTGACTTGGGATAAGAGATCGTCATTGCAAGAGAAATCTAAAGACAACGCCAGATTTATAAGGTCGCAGCCCAAAGGAGAAGAAACGCTCGAGAGATTCAGGCGACAAGGTACGTTGAAAACTCACAAGGAGAGTTGCTGGTTGAAGACACAGCAATCTGTAGCAGAATGCGTATGTACTCACGCATGACGAACTTTTGAACGAAGAATTTCCGCGAGAAGCTTTTCAAGCTGTGGAGCCTAACACCACTGATATCGCTGATTTTCCAGTGGAGGAGGTGATGAAAGCAATGATGCAGATGAAACGCAGAAAGGCAGTTGGACCGGACAAAATACCCTTGGAATTTTTGGGTGAATATGTATCATGTCGGGCTTAGATGGCTCACTGTTCTTTTCAACAAAATTAAAAGAGGGCAACCGATGCCTGACGCTTTCAGAAAAAGCTTCCTTCTCCCATTTTAGAAAACCAAGGGTGACTCACGCAAGCTCAACCACTATAGGGCAATCAAGTTTAGATCTCATACATTGAAGACTTATAAGCGAAAAGCGAGTTGTCTGCAATCGATTGAAACTATTTCCAGAATTTACTACAGTGCCTTTTGCGTTTTGTTAGTATTTGACAAACGAAGAAAATGACACATGCACCACTTTAACTTTGACCCGTTCATTCAATTATTGTCTTCTAAAAGTGCAATACTTAAAGTAAGTAAGAATATCTTAAATGGCCAGGAAGCGAAGACGACATACCAACATAGATTATGTGACCGCATTTGTTAACAATGTTCATCAGTACTCGTGGTGTTGAACTATGTAATTTCAGGCACGTTATGGTCATAAACCGAAATTGTTATTAGAAAAGGTGTGCCTCGTCTTCACGGTTCTCTTAGAAATAAATATTCGCATTTAACGAAGCAAATGACAATCTATCTTAATGTATGAAATGTTACATCTCAATTATATTTCTGCCTATAACGAAGAATTATGCACTTCAGTTATAGCAGATTGCAAGCTACGCCCACGGATTGGTTTTCCAAGTGCTTTAGTCTTTTCGGAAATATGCGAGTATTCCTTCAACTGGGACGAGTTGTGAAAGGTGCAAACAATATTTTTCATTTCTAGTTAAATTGTGCAATTAATATTGAACATTAGAGGACAGGGTGGTCGGCGAAATACAAAGCGATATGCCGATTGACAAAAGAGACAACATGCTGGAAGTCGTATATTGATATTGAAGTTAATTAAAAATGAGAATGTTAGATTAGTGTCACCATACAGTCGAACTTGAACACGAACCTGGTACAAATGTCCTCCGAATAGCTGACGACACACACACTTCACATTAACCGGGCCACTTGTACCATGTTCGAGTTCGACAGTGTATGATGACACTTAGATTGAAGATGGGCGCATCTCATCAGGGTTCAGAGCACCAAGGCTAGATGGCTCATTGAGCCATAGCTCTGAGTCTATAAGCAGCTCTAGGCTTGTCCATCGAGTTTGGTAGAGCTTGCAAATCTGTTCAGGAGATTTGGTGAAACTGAAGTGATATCATAAGCCTCCGAATAGGCGACTTCGAAGCAGTGTCTACGACGCCGGGCCAAGGCGTCACATAAAATATGGGTCGATATGTCGTCATCCTTTCTGCAGAAGCGACAGCTCGAGTCCGATATAATACCCATGATTCTCATGTGATCCCTCTGACTTGATTGTCCAGTCAGACTCTCACCTTGTTCCGGTTCAGCTTTACCAGATCAGTCGATGTGCTGTGCGAGTTGCCTGAGATTAAAACTTAAGCCTGTCTCAACCCTGGGTGACTATTCCAGTGGGCAATAGGTTCACTGGACCCCCAGTTTCTGATAAAGTTCTTGATTGTGCAGGTTAAAATCCAGTAAAAGGGATCTGGTCCGCAAAAGGGTGTAGCCGAAGCTGCTCTGGTCGGTTCACCGGTTCATTGCCACGGACGCCAGCATGACCAGAGACCCAGAGCTGTGTTACTCTATTAAGAAAGCCTACTTTATGCAGTACTTTGTCAACTTTGATGAACGGTTCTAGTTTAATTTGTGCGGATGTGCTAGCCGCATCTTCATCTGTCTGTTTGGGAGCAACAAACTTGATCCCGTCTGGCCTTGCTCTTCGCGCTTTCCATCCATTGATTTCATACTTAATTAACGCTTTTAAGTCGTTTTGTAGACGTATGATCTAGTTGCGAGCGTGTCGGATCTGACATCGTTGCGAGGAAAGCCTTGGGCATACATTGTGCCAACATTATTCTGTGGAACACAAAAAGGTGTTTAAAAATAAGTACGTGAAGTTAAGAAATTTGTTATCCATAAATGCAGTCAGTCCTTGGTTGTCGATTATTTTAATCTATGCTACATTTCATAGTTCAGACATATACTTCTTTTTTGCTCGGGCATGATGCAGATGTAGAGTGATTTGAAACTCGGTCGAAAGTCAAACCAAACAATTTAAACAAACAGTTGTTAGCTGTTTGTCAGACTTTTGTCAGATATTTGGCGTGTCAGCTGAGTGTCAGATATTTGCTATGTAGCCGGTGTATTCACAAAATAAGTTTGTAACAGGTAGCCACCCCACCGTGTGACATGGAGGGGAAATATCGCTACGTAGCTGCTCAGTGTTCTCTCTCTCTCTCTCTCTCTAATTGCCTTGACCCCTCCAGCATTTCTATGCCTTGTTGACATTTCAATAGAAGTGCAGCTGCTAGCATGCTCGACCTATCCGCACCGTCTTTATACTGATAAGCTCGGAGCACTCTGAGAGTTCTATTAGTACTCACAGGCAGGTTTTGATCGCGCCGAGATTTGATCTCCGAGCTCTAGATTATATTCGTAGAGCAGTGACCGAACGATCCCAGCCACCGAACGCGACAAGTGTTCTCTGAATGATCAGCTACCCGTACTGCCGATCGTTGATAAGATGGTATGAATGGAGATAGCGTTTCGAAAACTTTCGACAAAATTGATGTGAGTCCAATGGGCATCACCTTTCTTGGGAATTGGTTGAATATTTGCTATTTTCCAATTAGATGGAAAAATTTCCGTGAAGTAGGATAAGTAATATAACTTACGAAGAGGTTTTGCTAATGAAGCAGTATTTCAGAGCAATATGTGATCTTCAGGCGCCGCGGATTTGATTTCGTTCGGAAATGTAAAGGCTTTTGAGTTGAGTCACACAATAGAATACTTGGTGGATTTTCAGTTGTTGATGAAAGACAAGTGTTTGCGGCAAAGATTGCAGCACAAAGATGGGCGTTATCCTGAGACACACTGTACATTTGGTCACTAGACAAAAGAGGAATAACGGATGAAGACGTGAAGTTAGTCTTCACTGCTTTTACGAGCGACCAAAAGCCTTTGTCACCTGTTCTGTTAATGAACACTTTCTGTCTAATGCTTCTGTCAAAATTGAATTTGGCCTTGTTGATAATTGATCTACAGGCGATACGCGCGGACTTGTAAACCTGTTTCAGTTCAGCTGAGCTACACATTTGATACGCACGAAACGCCGCTTCCTTATTTCGAATAGCTTCATCGCGATTGTTGTCAAATCAAGGGTAGTAACCAGTTCGGGATTCTTGAAAGAGCAAGATCCCATCCCGAACCATATAATATTTATAATGGTTTCGCTTACAAAATTGACGTTCTTTGTGGAGAAGCAGTAGGACCTTAGTAATTTGAGACCAAAGCGCTTTCTATAACCCAAAAGAAGAGACTATCTGACATCAAAAACATATGGTAAGATCATGTTCGATGGCAACCAACTCCTACAGGAGGAGATTAAAAAACTCGTTAAGCGAAAAAGGAAACCAAGAATTAAGTCTACCCTGCTAACTTGCACAGAAATGAAGGAAACACTCGAACTCCCAATCAAAGCTAGTAAAACCAAGCTAGAAAATAAACCTCCTTGGGTGCGGCAAACTGCTAATATACACTCCGAGCTTACGACATTTAGGAAAAATAACACTTCAGCTGATATATACAGAACTCTTTTTACAGATTTTCGTAACCAACTTGGACAGGGATGGGAATTCCTATATACTGATGGCTCAAAATCAATACAAGGAGTTGGTTATGCTGTAGTTCAAGAGGACGGAACAGTTCTCAGCTTAGGAAAACTGTTCCACCTAACATCCGCTTTCACTGCCGAGGCTCTGGGAATACTAGAAGCAGTTAATTACGCATCTAACCATCGTGGAAAGTTCTGCGTAGCCACTGATTCACTGTCAGCCATTTCCGCATGTAAAAATATAAACAACTCTAGTAACATTATCAGGGAGATTCAAAACAAAATGGCTTCAAATCCATCTAAAATCAAGATCTCTTGGATTCCAGGACATGTTGGAATCAGAGGAAATGAACTAGCGGACATAGCCGCGAACTATGCGGAAAATGCTCCTCTAATTATTAAGGATATAGCAACCAGAGACGATATCTTCAAGGAAATAGTCCGCATTTTCAAACAGCAGCACAAAACAAACTGGCCTATACGAAACGACTGGTACTCGTCCTCCATCAACACCCTAAATACAAAACCAACTTTACCGGATCAGTTAAAACGGCGTGAGGAGGTAGTTATCACAAGACTGCGTTTGGGCCATACCAAAGCCACACACCTCCACTTAATAACAAAATCACCACCTCCTTTATGTAACCTTTGTCAATCCTCCTTAACAATCCATCATTTGGTAAATGCACATATTGCTAGTTCGAACAACGGAACCAATATGATTGCTAATTATAGCCTCGACAACTGTATCCAAATAATATCTGAATTAAAAGCAGTTAACCTATTTAACAGCATCTAATTAAAGATCTTATACTAAATAAATAAATAAAAAAAAACATTTATGTACACATTATACGTAAGAATACTAATAAATGTATAATTGCTATTCTTTTTAAGACTGTCAAAGCTTTATGGTCTGAGTAACCAAAGCTCCCTTTTTTTCATCATATGTATTGATATATGTGATTGAATAAATAAATAAATAAATAAATAAATATAACCCAAATCTCCATTTGAGGTGTTAACTTAGAACGCGCGCGTGTTCTAATATTATACTGCATTTACACGTGAACATCTCGCCGAATTTGCACGTGAATACAATAACAATAGCATTATATTCGCCGAACGGAACAGGCAATGTTCCCATCCATCCATTTCCCGAGAACTTTTTCGCCGAATGTTGATGCGCGTCTTATGGAAAAAGCATTAAGGCGACAAAAGGTGCATTCGGCGAATATAATCGGAGCTGTTCCCATGAGGAATGGGAACAGGCGAAAATGTTCGCCGAATAAAATGAAAATGTACCTTTTCATATGGAGGTATGTTTTCAAGCGAGGGTCAACCATTGAGAGAAAATGTATATGCCACAAATCGATTTCAATCGTCTTGCGTTTCACAAAAATTGCCAGCAGGTAGACGATGGGTAATTTGAGTTGAGTTGTTGTTTATTGTTTGAGTTTTTTTGGTGACGGACAGACGGACAGACAGACATCGCTAAATCTAATCAGGAGGTGATCCTGATCATTTATATATACAATGCTATACCTACGGAGCCTCCTTTAAGGTGTTACATATTTTCGTCGTGACAAAAACAATATACCCTATACTATTAGTCTAGGGTATATAAAGAAAATGTAGCTATGGTTCAGACGAGACAATTAAACACTTCCAAATGACACTGCAAATTAGTTAATCTAAAATCCACCGAAGTGAAATTGAAATCGTTTTCTTCACAGTTCACAGCTGATTAATTGCAAATCGAATGAAAATAGATTCAGATACGATAAAAAATGAACTAAATGGTCATCTTCTATCTTACAGTGTATTTAATATCTCTCCAGCTCGTGCTAATCATAAACAAAATCCAGATATCTCCATTCCAAATTAGCTGAGTCACCTGAAAATGATGGTGATTCTGCTGCATGAACACGCTTCCTCTAGTAGTTTTGTCGTAATTGATATTTGCAGTTTGACTTTCAATTATTCGCTACCAACAATTTTAATGAAGTGCGAAAATTGGGAAATTGTAGATGATCAGCACGCACTAGTTGCACACTCTCTCTTTCAGTGTTTAGACTGGTTGATGTGTCTAATTAATAATTTAAACATTTTGTGGAAGATACGTTAAAGTCGGCCGCCGTGGAAGGGTTATTTCGTTTCGGGTGAAAAACAAGTGAAATTTATTGCATTTGAAAGTAAATGTGCAATGGTACAGTTTTCATTGGTTTCGTTTATAAGTATGTATATGTTTTTTTAGAGATCTCCTGTAAACAATAATGGTAAAAAAAAAAGTATGCACTTTTAAAGGCGAGAAAGGAGGTTAGGGCATAAACACACATGTGTAATCTAATATACATACATATGTATAAAGCTGAAGATTATTTTCGTTTGTTTGTCGTGCAAAAACTTTTAAACCACGACGATTGTTGAAAATTTTGCAGGGGTATGTTTGGCGAGCTGGAAAAGATAGTTAGCTGGTTTGCGACCTCACGCAGTAAAACCCCGCTAAACCGAACCCAAGGGTGCAGCGTCATTTTGCATAACGAAATTTTTCATAAGTACTTTCGGGAGGCCGGGGAGCAAAATAAAGGTGGTCCGCGACTCCAAAATGGTACCACATATAGTAAAACCCCGATTGATCGAACAAAAGAGGGCGGCGTTAAAGAAATTTTTCGTAAGTACCTTCGGGAGACCGGGGAGGAAAATAAGGTTATTCGGGAATTCAAAATGTTACATTAGACAATAAATCCTTGATTAACCGAACCAAGAGAGCGACGCAGCATCATTTCGGATAACAAAATTTGATACGACCATATATTTGTGTGACTTGTTGTGTGTGTATTGAGCCATTCAGAGGACACTTGTGCCATTTTCGAATTCGTGTTCGAGAATGTGTGGCCGGGCTAACCAACTAAAGAGGCCGGCGTCGTCTCGTCATCAACATCGTGGCGCGACAGCCCGACGTCGGGCCTTGGCCGTCTGGCGTCGTCTTGGTTTACGAAAATTAAGGACAATCAATCGAAACTACCTATTACCTTTATCTGACCGGGATTAGTATCAAAACCATTAGTTTTTGGGGTTGCTGAAATGAATGATATCATTCCCAAAGCCCCTCCTCAACTCCTACTCTCTCCTTTCCCTGAGAATGAGTTAGAGGGAATAAAATATCGTAAATGACATAAATTAGTGTCGATTTAATAGTTTCGAGGTTTCGCTAAGATGACACTCCCAAAAATACACAAAAGTTAAAAATGATGGTAGGATCACAGGGACGAAGTACCACCGGTGCGAGAAGGATGAGGGTAGCCGAACGGACAGAATCAGCAGAAAAATACCAGCGGCGTATTGGAAGTGATCGCTGGAGATTGAAACACCGCAGGTCCGTGAAGCTCGCAACTAAGGGGGCAAGACTAAGAATGGGCACGGTGAACAACGCTGAATCAAGTGCCAGATGAAATCAACGGAGAGATTGGTGATGGTTGCATTCCAATATGACAAAAATATAGATTACATTATCCATCCAAGCTTTTCAATTTGGAAGATGGAAGACGTGTGTATACGTATGTGGGATACACAGCATGTAAGGATTTTCCCATTTTCTCAGAAGCCACTTCAACATGGGGTTGACCTGTTAGTTTATTGTCAAAAACTAATCCTAGGTAAGGTAGATGGTTCTGCCATGTGATAGAATCACCAAGAAAAATCAAAAGGGAACATGGTTTATTTTTTCTTTTCCTTTTCTTGGTGAAGAAAAGAGCTTGAGTTTTGGAAGTGTTTAGTTTTTTATTTTCCACCTAAAACTGGTAGAGTGTTTCCATCTAGTGTTCGAGCTTAGATGATATGTCAGTGTGATCGTCACCATCACAAAATATGCAAACATCGTCTGCAAAGCAAGCAACTTAGCAGTCGTTGGTTTTTGGGATGTCCGCTGTAAAAATATTGAAAAGGACCGGACTGAGGCATGATCCTGCCGGTATTGCCTTTATAGATGATTGTGATTTACCAATTTGGACGGTGAACGTTCTGTTGTGTAGGAAGGATCGTATTAGTGTTATCAAATATGTGCGAATACCGAATTTAATCATTTTAAATAGAATTGTGTCATACTGAGTCGAACGCTTTCTGGATATCAAGAGTCACAACACCTACTGATTTCTTAACTTCGAATGATTTCCTGATGTATTTTTGAAGTCGATAGGCTTGATGGGTGGTTGAGTAATTTTTCCGTTAGCCGAATTGGAATTCGGGTATTATCTTTAATCGTTAAGCTACTACGTTTAGCAGTGTCAGACTAACTTTCTCCAGAACTTTACTACTAATTGGCCTATAGACGAGGGTCTTTGCCAGGTTTTGCAATTGGGATTACACTAGCATGTTTCCACATGGAAGGAAAGTGTGACACCATGCAGGCGTTCACTATAAAATTAAGCTTTACTAACGCTTTTTTTACGCAAGCTCTTCAAGACCAAGTTGGAAATTTTGTCAAAACCAGGTGCCTTTTTCATAGATGTGATGATTTTTTAATCTCAGCTGGAGAAGAAAGGTAAATTATATTGAATCTAAGGTTTATGTTGTCTTTTAAATATTTCTTGAATTTCAGCCAATTGATCCATTTGTGATTTGAATTTCCTTGGAGGGAATTATTAGTGTGCCCTACTTCGATATGGAGTAATACGTAGCGACCAATGAGGTGATGACAAGTTTCTAGAAGTAGTTGGCTGTGGGATGTGATTTGGGCATTTGCTTAGGACTAAGTCAAGTGTAGAGTCATAACCTTTCGGATTGAGGAATGTTGGTTCAGTCGGAATGTGAATCATTAAGTTGTTTTGGAAGGATAGCTCACGAAGATTTTTCCAGCTCGGTTTGAGTTTGAGCAGTTCCAGTATCTATGCTTGACGTTGAAATCATCACATAGAACAACGTTTGGCCTAAAGCAATTAAGTATTTTATGTCTTCCTCAAACATATTTAATTCAACATTATCTACTCTAGTTCCCGAAAAGAATAGCATACCACTAATGTTATTTTGGAGTCTTCTAAATTTAAAGCAATCGCTTGTATCGTTTTTTTTAGCTTGGGAAGTAAACAATATTTCAGTGTTCTCTTAAGGCATATGGCTACTCCACCAAAGTGAGAGAGAGAATTGTCAGTGTCCGGACGTATCAACCCGCGCTCGTGAAAATAATATAAAATTATTATATTTAACGAAATAATTTAAATTATTGTTTTAACAGTGGATTCCGGTGTTTACGGATAATTCATTTTTAATATTATTTTCGTGTTTAAAGTGAAAATCTTAGATTTGTGTGGTTTTTCATTTTACGCGATTTTGTTTCTTTGTTTATATTTGTCCATTCGTGTGTGTCAATTTGCAATTCGTGTGAATTCGATTGTACACACAGATACGATATAAATTGTTATCTACATTTAATTTCAAGCTCTGTTTAAGAGCCCTTATAGCGTAGTGTTTGGTGCGTCCGCCTTGCAATCTTTGGGCCCTGGTTCGAGGCTTACTTGCGACTTTAGCTTTTATTTTTTCGTTTTTTTTTATCGATTTTCTTTCTTTGGTCTTTTCGAAACATATTATTAAAAACCAGTATGAAAAATTGCATTTGCTCCGAAATTTATAAAATTCAATTAGATGGGCTTTCTCAAGTGGTTGCGTCATTGCAAAGCCAACTTAGTAAGATGAAATCCCTTATGAATTCGAGTAATTTCTGTAATAGCAATAGTAATTTGGACAATTTAACTAAATCGAAGAAAAATAAGAACAAATCAAAGGAAAAAGGAAAAAAATCAAAAGTGACATCACTCGACAAAATTCCATCTGTTAGTAGAGAAGTGGTAAGTGAATCAATTGTTGTTCCTTGCACAGCTTCTCAAAATCTTACACCTTCTAATGCTCATCAATCACCGATTGATAAGCATGTAACAATGCGTAAAAAGAAGAATGGTGTTAAAAAACCGGCCGCTGTTGGTGATGGCACTTCTGTTGCACTCAGGGTTGGTAAAAATCAAAGTGGGCGACACAAGAAAATTTATGGTATCGATGATACCAATAATTCTCTTAAAAGTGTGCCCAGTTTCAAAGTTTTCCATATTTCAAAACTCCATACTTCTATGAAGGCGGAAGATTTGAAGGATTATGTTGTAAAAAAACTAAATTTATCGGATTCAACTTTCATTTCAGTTTATCCCTTGGTTAAAAAAGATAGCGATATTTCGAAATTAACTTCGATTAGTTTTTCATTAAAAATTCCTCAGGAACATTCAAAGCAAGTGTTTTGCGCCAGTTTCTGGCCAAAAGGTATAAACATATCTGCTTTTAATTTTTCAAAAAACGCGAATCGCGAAAACAATGCTCAACCGAAAACTTAAATTTAGCAAATTTATTTTCGGTTTACTATCAAAATGTAGGTGGTCTTCGTTCTAGAACGAATGACTTTTATCTTGCAATTTCACAAGAAAATTATCCTACGATATGTTTGACCGAAACTTGGCTTCATTCTGAGATTACAAATGAGGAGTTATTTGTAAGTAACTACCATGTTTTTCGTCGAGATCGTTATGAAAACTCAACTAGAAGAGGGGGTGGTGTTTTGATTGCTGTCAAAACAGTATTCCCATCTCATGAAGTTGATCTATTCCATAACGATGTGGAACAAATATGTGTGAGTATAAATATTTCTCGCAGTGAAACAGTTTATATTTTTAACAGCTATTTACCACCCCTGAGTTCGATTGATATTTTTCAAAAACATGCAGAGAATATTTCAAAAATTTCTGCGTCTTTTAAAGAAACTGATAAATTGATTGTTGTTGGGGATTTCAATCTTGGTAACATAAGTTGGTATTGGAATGATAGAGAAAAAAGATTTTTGCCACGCAATCTACGTTTCGAGTGCGAATTTTTTCTAACAGATTGTCTTTCTGCCATGGATTTGATGCAAATTAATCATGTTGAAAACTCCATTGGTAGAATTTTAGATCTAATTTTTGTGAGTACTAACTTAAATGCTTCCGTAAATAGAGTAGATTACCCACTTTTGCCGAATTCAGTACATCATTATGCTCTTCTTTTAGATTTTATATTTTATGATTACATTCAGGAAGAGTTGGTTGTCACTCCTAGTCGAAATTTTGAAAAAGCCAGATATGCTGATTTGAATACTTACTTTTCTGATATTGACTGGACTTCTATTTTCTCAAATAAAAGTATTGTTGAGTCTTATGATATTTTCAAATCAATATTATCTGAAGCTATTGATAAATATGTTCCTCTAAAATATTTTAACAAAAAACAGAGAAATCCTTGGGCTACCAAGGAGTTGGACCAACTTAAAAATTCAAAAAATAAAGCACATAAATTATTTAAAAATTCACAGTCTCTTGTTAACAAAGCTAACTTTTTTAGATTGAGGAAAGAGTATGAATTGTTAAATAAATATCTTTATAAACAATATATTGCTCGAGCGGAGCAAAATATAAAGAATGATAGTAAAGCTTTTTGGAAATTTATAAACAGTAAACGCAAGAATACGGGCATTCCGAAAAATTTAAAACTCAATGGTAATTTTTATAATGATGTTCAATCGGTATGTGATGGTTTTGCAAGTTTTTTCAATTCGGTTTATGATACGCCAGGTTCGGTTTCGTCGGAATTGAATGACAATATCAATGGGAGATTCCCGATTGCTCAAATAGCTCATGGACGTCTTAGCAGTGCTCTTCAGATTTCTGAAGATGACCTGCTATGTGCTATGACTGAGCTTGATATTAGTATTCAAGCCGGACCTGATTGCATTCCTAACATTTTTCTAAAGAATTGCATGCAGTCATTATGTCGTCCTCTAACGAACATTTTTAATATGTCATTGTCTACAGGTGTTTTCCTTGATGAATGGAAGACATCTTTTATTACTCCTGTTCATAAGAAGGGTCCAAAACATCATATAGACAATTATAGGCCTATAGCTAAACTATCGGCTATCCCGAAGCTTTTTGAATTAATTGTTAAAAAGAAAATAGATGTCTTGATCAGCGAGTTAATATCGCCATGTCAGCATGGCTTCCTTAAAGGTAGATCAACTACAACAAATTTAGTTTCCTTTACTAAATTTGTTGCTGATTCGATGGAAGAGAGCATGCAGGTTGATGTTGTGTATACCGACTTCTCGAAGGCTTTCGATAAAGTTGATCATAACATATTACTTCGCAAATTAGAAAATTTAGGTATACAGTCGACTTTTCTCAGCTGGGTGAGATCCTACTTAACTGATAGGACTCAATTGGTGAAGTTAAACGGCTGTACATCGCGCTCTATGATAAGATGTACATCGGGAGTACCACAAGGAAGTCATTTAGGGCCGATATTCTTTTTAGTTTTTGTAAATGATATCATCCAAAATTTTGAATACGTGCGGGTATGGCAGTTCGCGGATGATATGAAAATTGCTATGAAAATTGGCGACGTAAGCGACTGTCTCAAAATGCAATGCGATTTAGAGAAATTGGAAAATTGGTGCCGCGATAATAATTTAAATTTAAATGTTAGTAAATGTAAAGTTTTGAGCGCGTTTAGAATAAAAAATCCTCTCTTTTATGAGTACTCCATAGCAGGTAGTGTTCTTGAAAGAGTTTCTGAGATATTCGACTTAGGTGTGATTTTTGATCAAAAGCTTTCATTTCGACCACATACCGATTACATTTTGTCAAAAGCGAATAGCATGTTAGGGTTTGTTAAACGGAACGCGCGCGAATTTAATGATCCTTATACTTTGAAGATTCTATATTCTTCATTTGTTCGTTCGATTCTTGAATATTGTTCAATTGTGTGGAATCCTTTCTATAATGTTCATATCGAACGTATAGAGAGAATTCAACATAATTTTACTCGTTTTGCTATTTACCAAATTGGCTGGCGTTTTAAGCCTGATTATAGTACTCGTTGTGCCTTATTTGGTTTACAAACGTTAGCTTATAGAAGGACTTTCCTGAACGCGATGTTTATAAGAGACTTGCTATGCTCTCACATTTCGTGTGAAGATATTAAAAATTACTTTGTAGTTAGAGATGTCTCACACGATTTGCGGCGCAACAATCTTTTTATTCAGCCTTTTCATAGAGTGAATTATGGTCTTAATGAACCGATTACACGGTCTATTATCTTATATAACAGCTTGAAGGATATAATTGACTTTCACTCAATTAACAAACTTATTTTTAAAAGGGAATATTTTGATAAATTTCCATTCTAATTAAACAATCTGCTAGGGTTCGCACTCGATAGATTGATAAGTCACTTACGTTGAGTAAGTAAAGTGATGCAGAGAGGCCCAGTCCCGGGATGAAAGCTTCTGTGATGCACCACCTGGAGCTCCCCTCCCATAACAATATATTAATATTGTTTTCTATTGGGCGCGGTCCTGGAAGCCTTCTGATATGGATCTGACTTTTCTGTTTTCTCCTCTATGTGCTTCCCCCTCTAGTAAATTTAGTACAGACAACTGTCAATTTTTGGATCTGAGAAATATTCCCACAGACGGCATACACGGCCGTCTTGTCAAAAAAGATCTGTCAAGTTTTTAATTTCAAAATGGAAAATTTAGTTATTGCGGAATTAATGGATGATTTCGGTGATATCCAAATTGTAAATAGTGTGCAAAGCATACTAAATATAGTGCGCGTTGCCATGGATAACAACATGACAAACGATTGGAGTTTGTTGGACGGGATTGAGCGCGAAAACCGACCCAGAAATGCAAACTATTTCGAACAAACAGTTGCCCGATACGGCGACTTCCTATTCAAGGAGCGGGTTTGTAGGCTAAAGACGCAGCAAACTACCACTAAACACTTCGCAACACGTTCTGCACGCTGGCTAACGGATGACTGGCTATGTTGCTTTGGTGACAGAGTCGCCGGTGACATCTGAGAACTGTCAAAATTGCTGATTTTAGAAATTGACCGGAAAAATATTAGATCCAGAGGGGAAATTGCCAGATCCAAACGCGACAGTTGTCTGTACTAAATTTACCGGAGGGGAAAGCAAACGGAGGAGAATTTGAGAATTGTCGAACCCTGATCCGCTCGCAGGAACGCAGCCATTGAAGTTCACAAATTTAAGTGCTAGACTAACTATTACATTATATTAGTATATTCTAATCCTATCCGTATACCTAGTGAGATTTGTTACTAGTTCGGTTGACATCTCGAGCAGGTATTCGAGAGTAAACAAGTTGATACCGCGCCGGTTGGGCATTGTTGTTGGTTTGATGTCACAACATTCGGGTAAGTTGGGATTGGGCCACCGATTGTTGATGGTTGAACGCTGGCGACGTTGGCTGTGATATTCGAATTCGGTAGTGTTTTGAAGTTGTTCGCGTTAGAATAGACGTTAAATTGCCTGGTTTTGGGCTGGTAATTGGTCTTACGATTGCGGCTGGTGAGTCTTTCGTGAATCGTCAAATATTCGCTACGCTTTTCGCAGACAATGTCACTGGTCATATGGTTTTTACCGCAGTTAGCGCATTTAAGTAGTGGTTTCAAAGTTTCTACTGGTTCATGAGCCAGTGAGCAGTTGGAGTATGAATGGTTATTTCTACACAGTAAACAATTAGGTGGCAACTGACAGTTGGAGGAGCCGTGTCCCCACTTCTGGCAATTTCGGCATTGTGTCAGCCCATTTCTAGATTTGGAATACCAATTCTAGTGGACTTTTTTGTGAAATAAGGCCCCTATGCGGCCCAGTTGTGGTAGTTTGATTGATCCCTTATCAAAATTCAGGATGTAGTTGATTTCGTGATTGTATGTGGTGGTTTGAGGGTGGAATTTCTTGATTTCCTAGCCGGGTAAATCATATTCGTCCTTTAATTCTTTAAGGAGTAATGTGCACTCCATGTTGTGTAAACGATAATTGGTTTTTTGTCTGATCGCCGGAAAGTGTTAAATTGTAGTTTCTTTTCAATTAGCAATTTGTGAGTACGATCAAAATCCTCACTATCATCAATAAACAGCTTATTGCTGATTGCCGTGTGTTGCCTGCAATATTTTATGACATTTAAGGCTTTCATTGTGACATCGATAATTTCCCTATCTAATTTGGGAAGCATAATGGGAGGGTTCTTTACCTTCTTAGGCTAAGCAGGCGTTGGATCCGACTGTACATTTATTGGGTCGACTTCCGATAAATTCGATGGCAGGTTCGCCAATAGTTGGAATGAGTTCTGACTTGTCATCGTGGTAGCTTCAGTGCTTCGAAGAAGCTTGAGCTTGTTTCGTGTTAAACGTTCAGGGGATGAATCTTCCCTTTGACGTTTTTTAGTGCGTTCACTCTCGGACACTGCGGCGATGTTATTAGTTTGACTTAAAAAAAAAAACAAACGAAAAAGAAAATACGGTTTTCACAGAAAATGGGCTAAATTGTGAGCACTTTGACACGATCTGATCACTCCGAATGACAGATGTCTAATGCTCTAAGGGATTTATTGTCGTAGGATAAACTCCTCCCTATGCTAGGGTTCCACTGCGCTAGTGCGTAATATATGGACTTAATTATTATTCTATTTAGAACATAACGTAACCAGTAAAATATATAAAATAATTGGTTCATTTTTTTTAGTAAGAGTTGTTATAAATGTTCTTTCCAATCCAGTTGCAGGTCAATATTAATCCCTAAATATTTATAATTATTCACTTTCTCAATATATTGTTCGCCAGATGCCGTATGGAATTTAAGAATATTAGTTGGTTAATGATAATTTGTTTTTATTGAACCAGTGCTTTATAACTCCTAGACCTGATGATGCTAAGGCATAGCTTTTTTCCTAGATGTCTGTAGAAAAGAGTAGTATAGTAGCATCTGCAAACAAAAATATTTTGCCTGATATTGTTTCTTCAAGATTTGCTAAATCGTTAATAAAAATTAAGAATAAAATTGGCCGTAATACACTTCCTTGCGGGATACCGTAGCGAGACCCTAGTAATTCTTTGCTTAGAATTTTACTAATTTCAACCTGTTGGAGTCTGTCTTTCCAACAGGTGGTAAGCCATAATAATTCTTAGCCTCTTTTACCTATCCGATCATTTTTAGGGTTTTGTAGTAAAACAAAACCCTTATGAAATCGGTCAAATGTCTGTCTGTCCGTCTGTCCGTCTGTCCATGGAGTATCTCAAGAACGGCTGAAGCTACATACATGAAATTTTGTAGGAATGTGTAGAATTACTATAATTTGCCGGAGAAAGCGAATCGTTGTAATAGGTTAACTTTAAGGGGAGGTCCCCATAGAGAGGAAATGAAGGTCGAAATTTTTTTTTCGTTTGGTACAGGCAAGTGGGGTATCATAAGAAAGGTACCGTTGAGTACATTCCATTTTTGAAATTTTTTTCAAATTTGAAGAAACGGGAAAAGAGGGAGAGGGGAAAATATGTCATCCGAGTTTGTCCCCCCCCCTTGCATTTCGAGACCGTTATACTAAGAAATATGAAAATTTACAGAAAAGCGCCATTTTACTAGTGTAGAAAACCTAGATTTCTAGAATTTTGAAATTTCATCAGAAAAGGTTAATAATAGTACATTTCTATAGTTTCAGTTAGCACAACCCTGCACCCCTTACGCGTAGCCGAGGTCAAAAATATTGATGGCCAATGATAACCAACATCATAGGCAATAATATTTTTAAGTTTCATTATAATCACATAATATTTAATAATAGTACATTCATTTAAATTTCGGCATTTTGACACAATCCACACAAAAAATACACCAACCGGCCTCATAGGTGTGAGTACTACTATACTTTCATGTTGTTTTTCGTAGTGCGAATTGCAGTTATTTAATTAATCATTTTTTAAAGGGTAAAGATTGGTTGGGGGCGCTGTGCCTTAATTGGCCAACTTTACCGGGTGGAAGGAAGGGGGGGGGGGGGGGTCCACATAGAGGCGAAATTAAGGTCAAATTTTTTTATCTAAATGAGCCCTTGCCTGCATTTTGAGACCGTTATACTTAGAATTATGAAAACTTAAAGGAAGTGGGTTTCGAAAAACATATAAAATGGAAAATAGTGGAATTTGTATATCTTCTCAGAATAGGTCAATAATAGTTTATTTGTATAGTTACAGTTAGCACACCCTTGCACGCCTTAAACACGTTCGAGGTCAAAAGTACTGATGGCCAACGATAACCAACACCTTAAGCAATAATATGTTCTAAGTTTCGTTACAATCACGTAATATGAATTAGCATGTAAAATGTAAGTGGGTAAGACATTTTAATTACGTTTTTTCTATCCATCTGAGTGATATCAAGAAGAGCAAGGAGCCGATATTTATATTAGAGATGGGTATCGACCAAAAAGTAATCGATTAATGAAATCGATTATAATTTTTCACGAATTAATCGATACACCGATTATTTGTGACTTGAAAAATCGATTAATCGATTAATAGACAATTTCAAAAAAGGTTGGGAAAAAATTAAAAACTGAGTACAATGAAAACAACGAACTCCAAGTAAAAAATAGTCCTTATTTATACACATGAAAACAGAAGAAAGATCATCAAACAGAGAAATAATAATTACACCTACTGGAAGCAGTTGCCTGAAACGTTCCCAGAAATAATAGTAATTATTGAGTTGTGAGAAGTATTGAGCTTATTTATTAATACCAATACTTATCATGAACGTTCTTAAGGAATATAAGTGTATTGGCCATGTCGGCGGTCAGCCGGCTTCTCTGTTCCCTCAGAATTTGACTAGCTTCAGAGAAAAGCCTTTCTGAAGGAACTGAGGTCGCTACCACTGGCACATATGTTAAGGCGACTTTAGAAACTGCTGGGAACGTTTCAGCCATCTGTTTTCAGAATAAGACCGGATTTTGTTGAATCCTCTCCTGTGGTGTCCTCAGATACAAACTGAATTCCTCATTGATGCCACCTGAAGCGTCCTGGGGTGCCGCACGACTTTAGGACCATATCTTCTGAATACTTTTGTTGTGCTTCTTAAACCACAGGATAGCGAGCATGCTATGGGCATGCATTAAAGGATCATTAGAAATACAAAACAACACGACTCAGCATCAGGATATGGGCTGAGTCGAGTCTTTTATAACCTATGACTTTACTTATGTGACTGATAATGATAACGAGATTTTTGAGGGTGTTCTTCTTCTATTTTTCTATTTTTCTCTGAAACGACCACCACCATTAATAAAAAAAAAAAATTGTGGTAGATAGGTAAAAGTAGAATGAGAAAAGTAGTAGATAAATACTATACACGACTGTTGTAAGTGATTTTTCGCAATGAAAGAAAAATATATCGCTCTTGAAATCTGAAGTCTCAGCGAAGAAAAAAGTTCAATAATCGTTATAAAATAATCGATTAATCGATTAAATCGACCCTAATGTAATCGATTAAATAAAAATCGATTATTCGACAAAATAATCGATTATTTCGATTAATCGGTACCCTAATTTATATACCAAAATAAGCGCTTGCTACAAAACCCTCGGATTGCGGGCGTAGCCCTCTATATTCCGGTTTCATTTTAAGTATGTATTTAATGAGATACTGTATCCAATGCCTATTCGAGGTCTATAAAAATTGACAGTGGCTTTTAGCTTCTATCTATCGACCCATATATTTCTGTAGTTACGCTGTCAATAGCTTCTTGAGTTCCCATTCCTGTACGGAATCCATATTGTCTAGATATAATTATGTTATTGGTATCTACATAAGTAGGAAATTATCTGCTTCTTTACAAACTTCTCTATTATTTTGGCTATGGATGTTTTAGAAATCGGTCGATAATTTTCGACTTGAGTCGCATCTTTACATTTATAAATTGGTATCATTATTGATTTTTTTAAGGATTCTGGAAATTGTCCCCTGTTTAAACTTAGCTTTATTATGTATGTTAAAGGTCGTATTATATAATCTTATACAGATTTTATGCAATTAGTTGTGATATAATCCCAACCTGGAGCGGAATTATTTTAAGGTCGTCAATAGCTTCATTAATTAGACTTTTAATTACAAAAAACCATAAAATTTATCACACCGCAAAGTCCATAAATTATAAAATGTAATAAAATCCACCTTATTGACTTTGCTATTTAATTTTTTTTTTATTAAATTGATATTATTGTATATTAACAAATTAACTTTTCAGATGTATTTCGCCATTGTTTACTGCCTTCCTCAGCGAGTACATTTTAACGAAGCTCAAAATTATTAAACAGGATACAACTTAACAAAAAAAAAACTCAAAATTACAGTAATAAATAGAATAAATCAATTTTTAGAAAATAAAATAAAATATATAATTACAATAAGAAACGGGAAATCATTGAAATCATCATTAATATTTTATATTTAAAAAGAGGCAAAGGAATCGGCGCTTGAAATGTGTTCATCGCGATTTGTCTATCGCGACACATATAGGAGCTTTCATACGCATTCGATTCATTAGACTATAACTTCTCCAAATTTTCGAAAAATACTGTCACAACACTAGTTGATATTTCTAAAGCACTGACCTTCAACGTGTTCAAGAAGTGGACGAATAGACGTTTTTATCGTTTGGGTATAATCAAGGGGTCAGGGCAGACGTGCATGATTTCAATTGAACACATTTGTTTTCAATTTCATTCAACGGCAATCAATCGTTTCCACTTGCATCGCTCACGGAACAACATTTTTCAAAAGTTCATTACATTTATAGATGCGGGACGTTGCGAAGTATGCTACTTCCTCAACAGGCGAACATTTCAGAGCCTTGTGCTTGCATTTACCACCCACTGATGAGAAACTCACTGCCGCTCAAGGGGAAATATATCTTCGGAGATCATCGTCATACATATCCAGTATAAATTACTCATACATCGTTTCCTCGACTTTTCGCGGGAAGCAATGAAATTTGTAAGCTTTTGTTTTCCAGCCTAGTGCTGTTGTGGAATTTTGCATAATTTGTGAAAAAATTCATACGTTGTGTGTGAAAAATTGACTGCAAATTGGAATAATTGATCAAAAAGATGATCAATCGAAAATTGCCGCCCGTTCGTCCGTCCACGCCTACATGTATTTCGGCATTTAAAAGAAAATCAATGCTCATGTAATAAATACGATTATCTATGTTTACCTAAATCGATCAATCTACAAATTCATCGAAAATATTTTTTTTTTAGTTACAACTCAATTGACACTTACATTGTATGTCAGACAATGTACATTGGAACCTACATTTCATTTAATTTCATTTATTGGGGCTTTCGTCGAAACCTACGGAATTGCCAATTCCAATATTAATTAGAGCACTGGGAAAGACACAGTTTCCATTCTCCCTTTCCAATTTCTTTGCATTGCACTATAGAAACGATGAATTTGATTATTGCCTTGCAATGGTGTTACACTTGTACAATCAATCACAACACAGTATAACTGTTACCCAATTTCTCATAATAATAAATTAACATGAAGAATTAATGATCCACTTGACCACTACAGATGTTGGGCATGATACGTTGCAACGTATAAAATCAGTAATAATTGTAGAAAATTGGAGCAACAGACACAGCTGGGTGATGTCAGTGTGCAGGGCTCCACTCTAAGTACTCATTCTGCTTCCACCCACCTGGAGGTTCTTGTTCAGCTATTGCTTGAACCTGAGACGCCATGCCTCCAGACAGTCATGCATTACGTCCAAATGCCGCCCAATCGAACAACTCGACCATCGTTCATTGTTAATAATCACATTGACGTTTTTGCACCATCATTTCAATCGAATAATTGTCACAATTGTTAATGTACCGGAAGGCTGAGCTCCGTGCATGAGGCTTTTCATCTACGTCAATGTTGATGAAGTAGATGATGTAATCTGGTTTTGGTGAAAGGGCACAACAATCGGTGATTTTACAATTAAGTAATACTGGAGAAAATTTATTTGTTGAAGAGAAAATTGAAGAAGTACTATAAGTAAACTCGGGACGTTAACTACCTCGGCTGTCATGTAGTATATTATACTAATATGTACCTATACATATACATACAACTATCAGGGGTTGGAGTTGATTCGTAGCGTTTTACAAAAGGTGGCGTTACTCAAGTATCCGTAGTCACATATGTATACAATATAAAAGCAAATATTCTCCATAAAGCTACTGTCATGGCGCATCTAGTCCACTGAACGATATTTCTTTATCGAGCTTATAACATTTTGTTGTGCGTCATCAAACATGTCAACTTTCGTGCCCGAAAATCTGTTTTTGTGGGGAGTGTTGCTTCATTACTTCCACATGAAGAAAAGTGCCGCGGAAAGTCATCGCATTTTAGTAGACGTTTATGGTGAATATGCTCTAGCTGAGCACACGTGAAGAAAATGGTTCGCTTGGTTCAAAAATGGAAATTTTGACTTGAAAGACAAGGAGCGTCCCGGACAGCCGAAAAAGTTTGAAGATCAAGAATTGGTGACAATGCTCGATGAAGACCCGTGTCAAACGCTTGTACAGTTGTCAGAATAGCTTGGAGTTGACTCATCGACGACGGTTGGAAAACGCCTCAAAGCCCTTGGAATGATACAAAAGCAAGGAACGTGGGTCCCACTTGAGTTGTAGCCGAGGGACGTCGAACGGCGTTTAGTCATCTGTGAGCAACGGCTTCAACGGCAGGCAAGGAATCGTCATTAGTGACGAAAAGTGGTTGAGTTACGACAATCCTAAGCGTAAAAAGTCATTGGGAATGCCCGGACATGCCTCAACGTCGACAGCAAAACCGAATATTCACGGCGCCAAGGTTATGCTTTGCATTTGGTGGGACCAGCTCGGTGTGATATACTACGAGCTACTGAAACCGAATGAAACCATCACAGGAGATGGGTACCGAACGCAATTGATGCGTTTAAGTCGAGCATCAAAGGAAAAATGACCACAGTACCAAGAGAGATACGACAAAGTCATCCTCCAGCATGACATTGCTGGGTCACTCGTCGCAAAAGTGGTCAAGACATACTTGGAAACCCTGAAATGGGGAATCTTGCCCCACCCGCCTTACTCCACAGACATCGCTCCTTCCGACTACCATCTGTTTCGTTCCATGGCGCACGGCTTGGCTGATCAGAATTTTCGTTCGTACGAGGAAGTCGAAAAATGGACCCAATCATGGATCGCGTCGAAAGACGTCTCCTTTTTCCGAGATTGAGTCCGAAAATTGCCGGAGAGATGGGCGAAAGTTTTCGCTAGCGATGGGCAGTCAAAGTACTGTCCATCGCTAGCTATTACCACTGTAATAATATTTTCAGAATAAACCATCAAACTTTGCAAAAAACGCTACGAATTAATTTCAACCCCTAATAGAAACAAAACTTTTAAGTTATGTATATGAACATTCGAGAAACAGGCAAGATTAAAAAAATAATAATATTTGCATTTCATTCCGATACAACAAACAAACTAAAACTTTGACTTTTATGGGATGAATTTTAAATGTAGGGGCTAAATTCACACAGCAAAACAATTAAAAGACGACTTAAAAAAGTCAACCATTCTTCCTGCTGAAAAGAATAAGGATGCCAAAGTGGCGTAAAGGGATGGTAAAGTGTTTAAAACATTTATTACAAATTAATTTCTATCAGAACGGCATATTTCCTACATGTTGGGATCGACAGAGTAAAAACGCCAGCGTTCTAATTCAAGTGGTGTATTAAGTGCGACTGCTCATTTAACAAAAGAATATAATACAGTAAATAATCCAGTAATGAAATATGTATGTGTGTATCAGTTAGAGAGAGAGAGAGAGAAAGTGCAACGGAAAAATAAGAACTGGTATTGCATTCTTACAGTGCTATCTAGAAATATTTCAACAGTCCCTCTCAATACAAGGTCGATCCATTGCTCTTTCTATCTTTACAATTCATCATTTTCATTAGTTCAATAGAGTTCAAGTTCAAAAAAATCTAAGTTAACAATTCAAAAACAATTCGTATTTATAAAAGTCCTAACAATTTAACGAATTTTTGATGATTGTTCTTTGCGAGTATCTTCGTCAGGATATCAGCAACCATTTGCTCGGTAGATGTGTATTTAACGTCTATAATGCCTTCGTTGAATATTTGTCTGATGCGGTGAACACGCACGTCAATATGCTTTGTGCGCGCATGGAAAACAGGATTCTTGACAAGTTGAAGAGCACCTTGGTTGTCTCCATGAAGTATGGTCGGTCCATCCACGACGTTAGCAAATCCCATCTCAGTCAATAAGTTCCTTAGGAAAATAATTTCTTTTGTAGCTTGGGACATGGCGAGATATTCAGCTTCAGTGGAACTAAGAGCAACGACATGTTGCTTTCGGGACTCCCAGGATATCGGGCCACCTCCAAGCGTGAAAACATAGCCCGTGAAAGACTTTCTTCCATCATTGCAACCAGCCCAATCAGCGTCAGCGTATCCGACCTGTTTTAGAATAGACTAATTTAAGATTTATAGTAGAGTTTAAATATTTTAATATATTTCTTGCAGCTTTCAAATGCGTGGCATGTGGATCCCGATTGTATTGCGCTAGCCTTACCGCGCAATGTAATATATCTGGTCGCGTCATCAGCGCCAAGTACATAAGCGATCCGATCAGTGATTGATACGTTTTTACATCAGCTTTCTCGCAGTTCGTACAGTCGTTACAAGACTCAAGGATCGTCCCTCGGTTGAGTGGCGTTGCTGTTGTCTTACAATCCAACATACGATTCTCTTGAAGAAGGTTTCCGATGAACTGCTCCTGATTAACTGCGATGTCACCTCGTTCTTGATCTCTGCGTATTTCGATGCCAAGGAAATATTCCGCAGGTCCTTTGTCAACAATGTCAAAAACAGATGACAAACTCTTTTTAATATAGTTCAATTCGTCCCGGTGAGAACTCGCGATCAGCATATCGTCGACGTAAACGACAATTATGTTGATTTTTCCATCTCTATTCATTGAATAAGCACAAGTATCTGCATTACATTGGACAAATCCGATTTTCCTCAATGTCTCGTCGAGCTTCTTGTTCCATTCGCGTCCGGATTGTTTTAATCCGTAGAGGGCTTTCTTTAACTTGCATACTCGGTCCGGGTAATTTTTATCGATGAATGATTTGGGCTGCTCCATATATATCTCCTCCTCGAGTGTGCCATTAAGATATGCTGCCGTCACATCCACTTGATGCAACAACAAATTGAATTCAGCTGCCAGCGCGAGAACACATCTCACTGTCGAATACCGTGCTACTGGTGAAAAAGTGTCTTTATAATCAATATTCGCTTTCTGGCTACAACCTTTTGCCACCAGCCTTGACTTGTAGCGGACTATTTCTCCTTTTTGGTCCGTCTTAACATTGAATACCCATTTACATTTTATTGGTTTTCGCCCTCGCGGCAAGTCAACCAGATCCCAGGTTTGATTGCTTAAGATGCCATCATATTCCTCCTGCATTGATTTTTGCCATTCATTCGCTTGTGGTCCCGAAAGCGCTTCTTCCACAGAGAGAGGATTTCTGGCTCCATCAACATCCGTCAAGTTAAGTGTGTTTTGATTGCCATTTCGAATTATGCGCGGTCTTCCTGGCTTACCCGTCCTGATGATTCGTGGTCTTCCTCCCTTGTTAAAAGGCTTTGCAATGGGTGTTCCTTTATCTCGTTCATTTTCTTTATCGCTTTCGTATACTTCATCACTGTCGTAATAACGATCGATCGAGAGCTCCGGCCCGCATTTGTTGAATGGTGAAGTCCTACTTCCAGTAGTCTCTTCCGTTGTCTCAAATGTTTCCCCTTCCACGATTGCTTCTTCGGGTTTATTTTCGAAGGCAATAAGTTGATAATCGTCATTTTCGTTTCCACCAGCTTCATACTCAAGGAATGTCACATCTCGACTTTTATACAGCTTTCGTGATTTGGGCTCATAAAGCCGATAAGCCTTCGCTTCCTCGCTGTATCCTACAAATATAGCTTCGATCCCTTTAGGCTCAAATTTTGATTTACCTGACTGCTTATTTAGCATTACTGCTCGGCATCCAAATTGCTTCAGATGTTTTACTGTTGGTTTCGATCCATACCATGCTTCGAATGGTGTCATCTTCTTCAAAGCTTTTGTAGGTGCTCGGTTTCGTAAGTAGCATGCCGTATGCACAGCTTCCGCCCAATAGGATTCTGGTAACTTTGCTTGTATAAGCATACAACGAGCCATCTCTACCAACGTCCTATTAGCCCGCTCGGCGACACCATTCTGCTGCGGTGTGTATTCTGCACTTAATTGCCGACGTATTCCATGTTGATTGAGATACTGAGTGAAATCACTACTTAAATACTCTTTCGCGTTATCACTACGCAACATTTTCATTTTATACCCGGTTTGATTTTCTGCGATTTGTTTAAATGTTTTTAGTGCACTAAGTATTTCACTCTTTTGTTTTAAAAACACAACAAATGTCATTCTTGTGCAATCATCTATGAAAGTGGCAAAATATTTCGCCCCACCAATTGAATTATGCCTCATCGGCCCACAAATGTCACTATGTATAAGCTCTAGTGGCTTTTGACATCGATTTTCAGAATATTTTGGAAACGGTTTCACTATCATCTTTCCTTTTAAACAAACTTCGCACTTGTCTACATGGTCGATGCTTGAATTTTTGATGTCAAGCCCGTGAACCATTTGACTATGATGCAGTTCACAAATACTTTTTCTGTTGAGATGGCCAAACCGAATATGCCATTTCAAGTAATCGTCATTCGATGCACTATTTATCGCATTTACACTCATACACTGTCCGCCATTTGTGCAAATATATAAATTTCCGATCTTTCTCGCAGTTAGAATTACAGAGTTTCCACTTTTGATCACGCACCGATTACTTTCGAAGTTCACTGTCATTTTATTTGTTGTTGCTCTCGACACCGAAATAAAGTTTGCACGCAGATCGGGTACATAGAGAACTTCTTTTAGATTTACCGATTGATCTCCCGATTTGAAATTCACTGTGCCTCTGCCTTTTGCCTCAACTGTTTTATTATCTGCGAGAAAAATTGTTTCCTGATACAAGGTGAATTCAACAAACACTTCTTTTGTTTTACACATATGAGCTGTTGCTCCACTGTCAATTATCCAACTGTTATTGTTGATTACTTCACTCATCGAATTCGCAGCAAGTGCTGTGTTCATCGCGGCAAATGATGTCGTAGCAGATTTTTCTTTTCGCTTACTCCTGCATTCAGAAGCGTAGTGGCCTTTTTTGTGACATGCAAAACACTCTATTTTCTTCCTAGCTTTGTCACTGTCTTTCTTTGGAGTATGCTGCTGGCTCGATTTAGCTTTTGACATAAAAACTTGTTCGGACACATTATTGTCGTCTCTCTCAGCATCTCGCCTACGGCCTTCGTCGATCAACTTTGTTTTCAGGTGCTCGAAGCTCGGCAACTCATCCCTTGTCTCCATCGCTACAACATAGTTGTCGAATGATTTTGGAAGGCTCGCTAATAGGATAATAGACAGTAGATCTTCTTCGATTGATATGTCTATCTCTTTCAGTTTTTCTGAAATATCGGCAAAATCGTGTATATGTGTGGAAACTGATGAATTTTCCGCCATCTTGAAAGACAATAGTTGCTTGAAAAGCGTAACTTTTCTGCCGGGTCCGCATGGTTGATGGATTCCTTCAAGGATTTTCCAGGCATCTTTCGCACTTTTAGCGTTTTTTATTTGAATAAGTTGAGATGCACTTACGTTCAGGATAATGGTGGCCAAAGCTTTTTCGTCTTTGTTGAACCATTCCACTCTGACCGTGTTAGCGTCGGTTTCCTCCGGTTTGGGTCCACTTATGTATCTCCACAGATCCTGGCAAATTAGCGCACTTTTCATCTGAAGCTTCCAGCTACAGTAATTTTTATCGTGCAGTTTTTCAATTAATGACACCGCCGTCGCACTCATCTTTCGCGAATATATTTATTTTTTTTTTTTTTTCACGAGATTCACTTTAACTTTCCAGTTACTTCCACCACTATTGCTGGGTCTGGGCCCATAACCTGTTGGGATCGACAGAGTAAAAACGCCAGCGTTCTAATTCAAGTGGTGTATTAAGTGCGACTGCTCATTTAACAAAAGAATATAATACAGTAAATAATCCAGTAATGAAATATGTATGTGTGTATCAGTTAGAGAGAGAGAGAGAGAAAGTGCAACGGAAAAATAAGAACTGGTATTGCATTCTTACAGTGCTATCTAGAAATATTTCAACACTACAAATTTTACAAACTCTTAAAAAAAAGCGCGCATTGCGACCATGAGCTCGAATAAAACCTGAATTCATTCAGGCATGCTTATCAAGTCATCGTGAGAAATGTTCGCCCATTCGAACTTCAGGGTGCCAGCCGAACGATATCGTGCATTATCCTCGCGGATAGTATTAAATGCATTTGCCTTTCAGAGTTCACCACGGGTGATTCAGTGGCAATAGCCACTATCGCCTGTTTTGGAGGTTACCTTCAGCAAATAGTTGTCGTATCCCCATACTTCCCCGGCAACTATTCGGTCCCGTCTGAAGAGTTACAACGACTGGTCCAACACTGCAGAACCAACGATAAGAGCTTTTGATCGGATGTGGTGCTAATGCAAATTACACGGAATGGGGTAGTACCGATATTAATTTTGCCTTGGCTCCTCCGGGGTCATGGGCGCGACTTACGATTCTTATCATAACGAGTGTAAAGTGCATATTATTCGATATTATTCAAAGTGTCTGCCTGTGGTGCCACCTGTGGTCAATATCGCATATTTATTGGACAACCCTCGAACCAGCGAGGTAATCGAAACTATAGAGTTGTGGTTGGAGAAAGTCGGGCATAGGACAATTGGAGCATAAAACGAAGGCTGTTCTCATTAGTAAGAGTAGAAGGAAGTGCTCTCTGAAGGTCAGAGCCAGAAGTACTATCGTTACTGCCACGCCACCCATAAGGTACTTGGTGTGGTATCGTGGTATGGTAGGGAGGGCTGCCGTATAATAAAATGCAGGACACTTAGACCAGGTAAAGGTTTCTTGTGATACCCTAGTAAAACATACCTCCAGTCATCATATAATGTTTGAACCAACTAGAGCTACATAATAGCTATGCGAACAAGTGGACCCACATCCGCATTAGCTAAGTCTCCCAGATGAGCATAAAAATAGGATCCCAAAGTAGACCTTCTTCGATGTGCCAATGCCGGGTAAGTGCAGAGCAGCTTATTAAAATACTCTTCCCCTCGTCCTTATGTTTTTAGTTTCCAGAAAAGACGTGGTATGGAAGTCAAAGCCTTCTGGCATGTTCACCGATGGCACAGTAGCAAGTAGTGACTCCACAGTAAGACTGATGTAGGATTTCTTCATCGAAAGCAGTTTAGTGGATCGTTTAACATCCAGCTTAGGCTATACAAGTTTAACCTCAATTCCGCCATCTCTAGTTGGCTTTGCTATAAGAGGTTATCTTACGGGTATTACCATACGTACAAGTTTGGGTATGGCAGTGTCTCAACATATCAGCAGGTTACCATCGGTTTGCCTTCTTGCGAGCTCGTCTGTTCTACAGTTGCTGGTGAAATTACTATGGCCTGGTATTCAGCTTAATGTAATGTTGAAGAAATTTCCCATTTCCATAAGGTATGTTCGATAGTCTGCTACGCTTTTTGACGACACCAGGATATATTCCAGGAATCTGACAGCGGCCTGACTGTCTGTGTAAGTCTTAATATCCCTCACAGATATGATGTTACGCCCCAGCCATAGCACTACCTCTTTAATTGCACGGATTTCCGCCAGGAACTACAGTAGTTTGGGAGGCCGGAATACGTAGCAAGCCGAAGACGATCAGTGAAGACTCCAGCGCACAAATCATCATTGGCCTTGGAGTCATCTGTATAATTATATAGAGGGTTAAGGACCGTCGACTCCATTTCCCATTAACTGCAGGGTGGCGTAACACATGTGCAGTTTTTTCTGAACTAGTATTTTGGTAGATAGTACTCCGTTGAGGAGAGGATATCAATAAGTATGATCGAAGCGTGTGTCAATCCATTTACCTCTCTCCCTTAAGCGGATCGCCATGTTGGCAGCGACTTGTTCACTTACAATGTCCACAAGAAGAAGAGCATCATCTCCAAAGCAGCTGATGGGGTTGAGCGGACAGCCCGACTTATAGCCAAGCACGCCGCCTTCTCTACATTCGCCAAGATATTGCGGCTTGTCTCTGTGCGTAGGGTATTCAACGTAACGACTACCCCTTACAGCAATATGGGACGCATGACCGAAACAAATAGCCAATAGAGCATTTTTGTTGCAGATCTCATTTTTTGCCCACGGCCTTCTTGTAACAGTGGAGTGCTATGGTTGCTTTGTTGGCACGTTCTAGAATATTCAGCCTAAAGTTTAGCTTTCTATCAAGTTCAAGACCTGGGAAATTCGCCTTGTCCATGAAGGATAATCTCACTCCCTCCAGTACAGGTGGTTCAACAAGAGGCAGCTGATGTTTCCTGGTAAATAGAAAAAGCTCGGTTTTGTTTGGATTAATGTTCAGACAGTTTTTGTGAGGGCATGCTGTGTTACGCCTCTAAGGGTATTAAAGAATATGAATTTTCCTTAGATACAAGAGAGGTGTCATCCGCGTATGCTATCATCTTGCAACCCACCTGCTCCAGGTCCAACAGCAGCCTGTTGACCGCTATGTTCTAAAGCGGGGGAGAAAGAAAACTACCTTGCCGTCCACCCCTACATATACAATGTAGGCGTTCAGAGGATATTCCCAAATCGAAGAAAATTATTGTGGTCGTTAACATCAGTTGAATTAATCCAACCAGGCCAGGGTCTACGCCAAGCGCCATCCTCCGGATAGACATTATTAAATACTTCCTCGATATCTAGAAAAGAAACCATTGTGTAATCCTTGAAATGCAAGAATCTTTCGATGTGACTAATGATAGAGTGTACATATCCACAGATCTATGTGCGCTTGCAATATGCATGCTGTGGTGCCGAGAGTAATTCTACTGAAATTAAGTTTCGTAAGTGGAGATCAATAAACCCCTTCAGCATCTTTAGAAGGACCGCCGAAAGACTAATGGGCGACCGGTAGCGCAGTGTGTTGAGGCATCAGTCTCATGTTTGACTACTGGCGTTTCGGGTTCGAGTCCCGTCCACGACGACGTTCGTGGCCATGGATGTGCAGGAGGTGCATGCTGACAACTGCATTCTCCGAAACCAGTTTATGCCAACGAAACGTCAACTATGGGTCACATTGAACAGTTGACGCGCTATGCCCCACGAGGGTTTAGGGCAATTGAGTAAAGTCCTCTGGCCGTACGTAGGAGCTCTTTCCCGCCTTGGAAATAACGACCACAATTACCTCCGTTCATATTTACGGACTATAGATTAGGTCCAGCCAGGCTTTGAAAATAGTTTCGACCCAAGGAGCAATAAAGTGCGAAGCATGTTTTATATCTGCTTGAATGATGCCATCAGGCCCAGCGGACTTAAAGGATTCGAAGCTGAATATAGCTCAGAGAACTTTTTCCTTCGAGACGATAGAGTCGGAGACACAAGAAGATATTCCGTTTCATGTGCGTGGTTGTACTGAATGATAACGGATGAGTAGCCCGAAAAGTGCGTGTCTAGTAAGATCCTCAGAGTCTCTTTACTAGACGCTGTCCAGGACGTATCCTGCTTCAGTATATAGCCAGGCATAGATGGACTTTTCGATAATCTTCCGCAATCCAGAGGTATCACTCGATCCGCCAATGCGTTTGAAAAATACTCCATGAGCTTCGTTTGGCTTTCCTCAGCTCTTTCTTGTACTCTCCAAGATGCTTTTCATACGTGAACCAATCTGACTACATTTTGGGGGTCTCTGCCACATGATATTTTTCCTACCTAGCACTTTGCAACCTGCAAACTCGTCAACCATGCCGGCTTTTTATTAACATAAGGTACTTAGGTGTGATGATGGAAGCGAAGCTGAGCTTTGGAATATGTATGCCAGAAGGCAACGAACGCCAATGTCGAACGCTACTGTCGCTTTGACAAGGATGATGCCAAACATCGATGGCTCTAGAATAAGTAGGAAGTTCCTACTGTCAAGAGTAATAATCTCCACTCTGCTGTAGGGCTAACCGTTGTAAGGCGGTGCGCTACGCTGCACTTGCAACACTAAGGACATTCGTCCGGTATACAGAAGGACCGCTATGGTGGCATGCTTCGCATACTGAAAAACATTCTATGTAGCGGCCTACGCTTTCTCTGGAATGACGCCAACTTTCTAGTGGGTGAACGGAGAAACTTTGCGGTGATCGATGTTTGGAGCCATCGGCAGAATTAGAGGGGCGGGAAAGCAGAGAATGTAACAAGAATATGGCAGGAGTGTTTTGATCAAGTAGTGTTTTGATCAAACTTCCACAGGTCGTTAAACGTACACTCTCATACCGCGGGTTGACAGGTGGATAAACTGAAAGCACGTTGATTTATATGACTACGTGGCTCAGTTCCTTACGGGGATTCGTGGTTACAGCAAATACCTACAATACATAGTCTCAAGCTGGACGACTCGCTAGACTATTCGAAAAGCAAAGGAGTCGTAGGCTCAATTTTAACATTGCCGCATGAATCGGATGAACTGGATGAGTCACATGGGCAAACCACATTGGCGACCAATAACAGAGTAGACGGTTGTGGCGCGAGAGCATGTCGTTCATCCGGTTCATGCGGCCAATGTAAATTAAGCCGTAGAGGATGCGAAACATGTACTATATTTCACTGTCCACGGTTTGTTAAATACCGAGATGAGCTGGTAATAGAACTGTGCGGAGCCGTTAATCCAGAAAACTTGGTGGAGCACATACTGATTTCAGCAAGCAATTGGGAAGCAGTAAGTCGAATTACTTGTGATGTTTATAGGAAATTCCGAAAAGAGGAAAAGAAGCGAAAGTCGGCACGTCGGAATAACGGCTGATTAGCCAAACCTAGCCCTGCGAATTAATACCGACAGGTGGTCCAGCAGGCTGGATATGATGACAGCAGTTGTTCGGATTTAGTCAGTAAGAATCTTACATCACATATTACAGGCTACGTTTATGCCGTGGAACTATGTTTCAGTATTAACTAATTACATCAAACTCACCACGATGTAAACATGTCGGATTAGTTGATTGGACTAGCTCTTAGCTCTACTTGCGATACGGTATTGAACTAAAAAATTTGGATTAGCTTTGTGTTTTCGTTGTTGACGCTTGTTTTGTCGAAGTTTATGTTGTGTTGGAGTCGGTGGTATAAAAGCGCTTTCTACAAGACGCTACCGGGCTCTTTATATTTCTAAAATTCTTTTAAATCCAGGTGATAAGCCAACATCTGACATTTGCCATATTTAGTACCGGACGGTATAAACACTCCACGAACTAGAACTAAATCTAATATGATCTAGTTAATACTCTTTTTAGTTCCACGGTATAAATGGGGCCATTGTGGATCCTAAGAAATCAAGTCTAACTTCAAAACTGAAGGATGTTATCCCTAAAAGTAAAGTTCTTTATCCCAGTTAAATTCGACAAAATCGTATTCACATTAAATTCCTCGCCTTTATTTGAAATTAAATATTTCGCCGATTAGCAACAGCGTTCCGCTGTTGATGGTTATTGTTAGCGTCTATGGAAGAACCAAATGATTCTCGGTCTGCCTATTTTTAATTAAATCTTTCGCCACAGTTTCTTGTGTTACCCGAATCATTCTCAGGCTTCAACATCACTTTGCTTAACTGCTTTATGGGCTTTATAATTGCAAAATGTACCGTACACCTGCCGACTGACCAAAAGACGAACATAATGGATGATGCGAATGAACAGTCCATGGTGGGTGTTAGTGGGTCGAATTATTGTCAATAAACATGAAGTACGAAATGGTACGACACCTGACGGGGCACTGTACTATAGCATAAGATTTACTGAGCTTTTGTGTTGTTTAGCCGTTTGCAATTGCGAAATAATTATGGGCCGCGGAATGAATTACGACACATGATCATGAACATTTATACTGCATGTAATAGACGTGGAAATGGTGAACGGTTTTGACAAATCTTATTGTCAGCTCAAACATTCTTAGTGAAATTTTAACAAAAAAGCGATGTGTCGGGTGAGTATGGCCGTAGAATTTATGTAAGTCTGACTTGTCTATATGTCCTTAGAATCTGTGTGTGATTCTAATTGTAATTAAGTGAGATGTATTCAGTATGTCGTGTATTACATAAATTAGTATCTAATGTGGTTAGTCGACTATTAAGTAAGTTTCGAGCAAATATTCAAGATTGTAATGCGACGCGTGGGGTGCGAAATCTTGAATAACTGTTAATATTTAACTATTGTGAGGACATTTATTTCCACTATTCGTGACAAATCATGCGGAAACACTTGAAACAGCTATGTACCTATTTATTTTATATTATTTCAGTACACAATACTTAGAGTCTAGAAAATATTTCTAAAGGAGTTTTATCTTGGTTCTTAGTCATTTTTATGTTAAGGGTTTGTTGTGGGACTATTCGAGTTCATCATGGATATGTTCTTCTTCTGAATAATCTTACAATTTCAGTGTCACAAATGTAGAAATATCAGTAAAGTTCCATGGGTTATCCAAAATTACATGACGATTTCGTCATAGTAGACAATTTTTTTCCTTCAACTTTTTTTCAATGTTTCAGAAACAAACTCAGACGAAAGACTTAAGACAGTAACTTGTTTCAGTAGAATAATCGTATAAAATGAAATTAAGTGAAAATATGAATGAATTGAAAGTGTAATAGGTAAGAATCAATTAATGTAAAGTGAATATTAAGTATTTGGCCTCAGCACTAGAATTTCCTGGCAATTCTTAATGGGCAACCGTTAAAACCGATCTTAACTGAATGACATTAAGATCGGTTTTAACCGTTGCCCATTAGCAATCGTCAGGAAGTTCACTCAAATGTATTTATCAATTTTCAGCAATCAATAAATAGCATATACGTTTAATTGCCGAAATTTTTTCATTCAAAGCCACTCACTACTATATTCTTGGGTAAATATCAATTCACGTTATGCTCCCCGAGTTCACTAGATGGCATACATTAAAACCATCTGTTAGTGCCTTTCTATTTCGTCCATGCACGATGTCGAATTTTTGATATTAGTTATTCAGTAGTTCTAGATAGAAAAAACAAATTCGTCGTCCATTAAACCAACTTCGATACCAAACGGTTTTTAATTAAAAATCTTTCATCAGCTTTAAATCGATTTTTGACTCCCTTCGCCGCACCTAAGAGGAGCCTAAGGATAGGTCTACGTAGTGACATTGAGTGCTAATTTTTTCCTATACTGTGTAGCATCCAAGTAAATAAAAATGACTCGACAAATATCGTTGGACGCGATCTTCGATGCCCTCTAATTAAGATGAAACGTGCAATTCTATCGCAAAGTTCATTAACCATTAAGCGCTACTAGATCGCCAAATATTTTACGAAAATATGAGTGTGTTACCTCTTCTGATAAATTCAGGAATAGTAATTCATTATTTTTTTTGGCACGAGAATGTAAAATTGAATTCGAGATTGGGTCTGCTTTTTAATACATATCTCATGTATGTGTGTAAGCTAGCATCCGTTCCCATGGAGGAGGGTGCTAGCTAAACTGCGGAGACTCACACTCTATTAGCAGAGGTCGACACGGATGAGGATTGTGTGTCCCCCGGGTCCGATTTAGATGCTTTGGATGATTTATTTTTATTTTGTTTATTTATTTATTTATTTATTTATTAACGCAAGAATGACAAGCTTACAATAATTTTCACAATATGGTTTCAACGTGTAAAGATCTTTTGTAAGGAGCATTTATTCTAGTGAGTATTTATAATGTCATTGGCAAGATTATTTCATAAATTTCACTTATATATAATCTAAAACTTTACTCCACAATTACTATATAATTTTTTTTACACGCATATTAACAAAGTGGAAATGATATGTAAAATTCACAAGCTTAGAGTACGAAGCCATTTCGTGAGTTTTATTTTAAATTCAATTATTGAAAGGGATCTTTTTATATATTCAGGAGTTAGCATTATATGCTCTTGGACCAATGTGAGCTATGTATCTTTGTGTTTGAAATTTTCGGCATAGTGGGGTAGCCATGTTTATAGTATTGAAGCAGGTATTCCTCAGTGGTGTCTTATTTCGAGTAAATCAGCTATAATAGTGTGATTGTATGGTACAATCGTGGTAGATAAGTTTTACAATACTTTTTTTAGTTGTGTTACGCTATTGCTGTTGATTTCGGCTAGTCGCTCACCTGAAACGAGAAATTATAATTAGATTATATAACCGGTGGCAACTAGGGGGTGGCGGTAGGATGTTGATACGTACCTAGGTCGATGCACGCCTGATGTGATTCCAATGATATCGACTTTCCTCCCGAACAACGCGCTCCATATAATATCGACGTGAGTCCTGAAATGAAGTGAAAGATTTCACAAAGTTTTGAGAAAATAATAACATACGTGAAAATGGGAATACTTATCTAAGTGTACATCCAACATGAAACATTGTAATGAACCATATTATGGTCTGGTAGTGCTGCTCCCACTGGCAGATCGAAGCAGCACCTGATGAGTAGTGATCTGTTGGTGGTACGAAACCAGAGGCCGAGAGTCCCATTACACCCGAATCCAGGTGCGACCGCGTGGGCGTCTGATCCGTCCGCCAACTATTCCAGCCTTATCGACTATTTTTTTATCATTCCCAATTTTTACCTCCCATGTTTGTGTTGTCTTCCCCAGGCCTATTAATTTTTGTTAATACGTAAAGGACAGGGGCAACGAGCGGCGAAAACCCCGCCCACATCTCCCAAACTGAGCTACAGCAAGCATAGACCGTTGCTTAGCTCGTTGAGGGGCCTTTTCTTCGCCAGATGGCGACCTTCATGGTCAATTATGCTACCTTACGCTTCGTTCCCTTCGGAGGCCCACTAAACCGTCCGCTAAAACATCGTACCGACAGGTAAACAAACAACGAGACTGACATGACTGTCATGTCTGTAAACGTCACCTGAGTTCTAACGTACTAGTGATAATGCCTACTTGGAGGATTCTCGTGTAGATCGCCTTGACCGAATCTCTTACGGAGGGACCGTTTGTTTGGAAAAGTATTTAAGCCCTTGCAGAGGAACGGGACATCTCTTTGTCCGATTTTTTCCTCGACACGCAAGGTTGGTAATTTTTCCCAAGGGTAGAAAATTTCATATAAAACAACATCTCTCTTTGTCCGATTTTTTCCTCGACACGCAAGATCGACGTATCAAGGAAGCGACGCAAGGCGACTGGGCAGAATCCAGAAGAGAAGATTGTGGGAAGTTTGGTGGAGCGGTTGGAAAGTTGGAAGATCAAGACGGAAAGTGCAGCTGACGTCAGCGTGGAGAAAAATTATCTGTTTGTGAAGACCAGGAAATTGAATAGAGTGATTGCAAACTGTCGGCGTGGGAATCCCCGAGACGGAGAATAAGCGAACAGCGGTCACACAGTTATCTTCGGTGTCGATTAGTTTCTTAGTTTTATAAGTAGCTGCCGCCACCTAGGTAGGTATAGTCATTTTACAATAAGCAGATTAAGGTTATAATTTTAAGAGTTTGTATAAATTGAATCATGATTTTGCCGGTCGACCGTGAAGTAAAGAAATTAATGAGTAAAGTTTAAATAAATTTGTAGCGAAATCGAAGCGACGCGATTTTTATTCTATTGTGCCTTCCCGGTTGCTGACTTCCGACAATTACGAATTTGCACTTATCTTGATTTTCTTTTAATTTCGGCGGTCGGAAGATACCAAGCGCATGGCACCTACAGCCCGTCTCCGAACCTAGTCGGACAGCCGCTTAACCGGAAGGAAAAGCTCGTAATAGTTGTCCCTAGGCATTTCAATTGGCTGTCGTTAGCGCCTCCCCAGACTGATATGCAATATTGCAGAGCTGACCAACAAAGGCATGATATCGTCTTTTTTACGGATACTAGCGAATCGTTAGGATACGCTTTAAGTAGCTACTATTACTACTAAGTAAGTAGCTGAGTAAACATATATATTTTATTTTATTGAATTTATTGTCCATATTTCTCACAGTTTATCAGATGAATAAAACATCAAAGTTTGTTCCTTATACTGCGAGTGTATTTTTTATTATTGCAAACAAATTGCAAACAATTGTTTCGGCAGCCACGTGCTGCCTTCTTCTTCTCTAATTAAATTTACATTTCATCCAATCTTTTATTTATATGTGAATATTTACTTCGTAATCAAAGGCAACTTTTATTTTTCCGCTATTACCTGAAACGTGTTGCTCTTATTAGTATCGAAGCACAGTTTCCTTCATCGTGATTAAGAACTACCGACTTTTCTTCCTTCATATGCCTTGTTGATGTTTTGACAGCATATCTAATTTTCGGAAGTGCAGTTGCTAGCATGCACCTCCTATTCGTGCCGTCTTTATACTGACAAGCTCGGAGCACTGTGGGAGTTCTCATATGCAGTTTTTGATCTCGATTGAAAATAATTGATTAGGTAATCGATTATTTTGTTATATGCGTAAAGAACAAGAAAAAAGCGAACAATTTCATAAATTGAGAAATGTTTGAATGAATAACTGGATTTTCAGCATTTTGTGTTTAGTTGCAGTACCAGGAATTATTATATCATAATAACACGAAACCGCAAAGTAGAAGGCTTCGCCTGCATTCCGAGGGCTTGGTAGTGTACGACGCCAATAGGAAAAGAGCTGTCTTACACAAACACCCCGTCTTGTTAAATTTAGTGCGGTAAACAGCTCGGCCGAGCGTGCTGCTGATAATTGATAATACACCTCTGCACAAAACACACCATCAAGATCTGGTGAAAGTGATAATGTCAACTTTGGCTTTGGTTGAAAAGTGAACTGTATCGCAAGTTATTTATTTATATCTTATTATCGCAGGCATTATTTTGCGTTGAAAGTGTGACAACAAGTTCTATTGGTGTTGCAGCGAAATCGAAACATGTGTGGCTATTCCAGAATTTTTGTAATTTTGACTTCACATTCCGAATCAGCGAACTAAGCTAACTCCTACTAGGTTTTTTTTTCAGCAAAGATACGCCATGTTTACGAAAAAAGGTTCATGGTCTCAAATATCCTTTTGTTTTTGATTTTTGGCAGTTTCAACTTTAGACTCGCAGCTAGCGCTCCTCCTCCAGCCTTGTGTAAGCAATGTCAACCGCTTGTCCCCATTTCACTTACTTCTTGACTATGACTATACTCCACTTTATTGACAAGAATGTCCTTTTATCTCCACCAAAAGACTCGAAATGGCATTTATACTACTCGAGAACATTCGCCTCTTCACCCCAATTCCTATGACGCCCATCTTGCCCATATTCCACTCCATTGCCAAGAATGTCCTTTTCCTACCAGCAAAGGACTCAAAATGCCATTTACACTACTCCAGATCACTAGCCTCTTCATTTCAATTAATATGACACCCATCTTGCCCATATTCCACGCCATTGCCAGGAATGGCATTTTCGCACCACCAAAGGACTCGAAATGCAATTTACACTACTACAGAGCATTCGCCTCTTTTCCACGGTTCCTGTGACATTCATCTTGTCTGTATTCCACTCCATTGCCAAGAACGTCCTCTCCCACCACCAAAGGACTCGAAATGAAATTTACACTACTCCAGAGCATTTGCCTGTTCACCACGACTCCAATGACACCTATCTTGCCTATATTTCACTCCATGGTCAACAATGTCCTTTTCCTGCCACCAAAAGACTCGAAATGCCATTTACACTACTCCAGAGAATTCGCCTCTTCACCACGTTTCCTATGACACCCATCTTGTCCATATTCCACTCCATCGCCAAGAATATCCCTTTCTCTCCACCAATGGACTCAAAATGCAATTTAAACTACTCCATAGCATTCGGCTCCTTACCACGATTCCTATGACACCCATCTTGCCAATATTCCACTACATTGCCAAGAATTTTCCTTAACAAAGGACTTAAAAGGCCATCAACAGTAGTCTAGTACATTCCCATGAAGACGTATATTCGCCTCACGTACATTCAAAAATCCTTCATTGCATAGCCACAACGTGCGCGTCTTACATAATTTTCATGCAAATGTTTTACATTTCAAAGCCCCTCGAATCGCACACCCAAAAAAGATACATGGCCTAAAAAGATAAATTGCCAATAAAAGATACATTTTCTACACCATTGACTGCCGTACTCAATAATCCTCTCGCCAAAATACTCTATACCTTTATTCAGAAAAATACGATTAATCGTATTTGTATATGATCATAATCGATTATAATCGATTAATCGAAAAAATATGATTAATCGTATCCGTATATGATCATAATCGATTGTAATCGATTAATCGGAAAAATGTTGTACGATTATTCGTATTCTTTCGATTAATCGTATTCTTTCGATTAATCGTATTACTTCGATTAATCGTACTTACTCTTTCAATTGATCGATTAAGCGTATTCTTCCGATTAATCGTATTTTTTCTATTAATCAATTAATCTTATTTTTTTCGATTATACCAAATAATCGATTAATCGATTATCAGAAATAATCGATTATCATACGATTAATCGATTAATCGCACAGGGCTAGAGTGGTCACCTGGCCGCTCTAATCACTAGCTTAATCTATGCTTGAACTGCAAGATTGATCAAGCATACTTGTCAAGCAATCTTAAGTGTCTGTAGGCGTGGTAAGAATTAACAACAGCAACTATTCTATTGTATATTACTACTAAATACTATATAGCTTTCCGAAAGAAATATTGTTTTGTACATATTTATTTGTTTGATGCGGTACATAAATTACCGCATCAAACAAATAAATTTTGGAATGAATTAAATAAATTTCAAGCCAAATAAACTTTCTCATTTCATAATACATATTTGAGAAATTTTTCTAATTTTTAATTATTATTTTTTAAATACTTCTAAATAAAGCTATAAACGTTGTGATGTGTTGCACTGGAAATTCTGAATGGATTGGCAGTGGAATTATTAGCGACCAGAATGCTAATATTACTAGTCTATATCAATAATGCTTGCCCTGGAATTCGCCAGATTCCGGTCTTATACTGCCGACCTGATAATTATCTCAGAATATGGTTAAATACTCGTATCTTTTCGTACCCGTTAATCAGTAGCGGACCAGCCAGTACCCGCCTTCATTGTCTTTTGCAAATGTCGCGTCTTAATGGAAAGGAAAATGCTGATCCACGAAGAAGTAAAACTTAGCAATAGTGCGAAATTGTCGGTTTTCACGGTATTTTTTTACACGAGTACATGACTCTCAAGACGATGTGACCGTCAAGAAAAGCATTTTACCGCCATTCGGATTGCCGGCAGTAATTTAAAATAGTAAGTATACTTCACATGAAGGAAATGAAATTGCTTTCTCGCACGGCGCCATAACTTAAGAATGGACTAGGATGACTTCCAGAATTAGAATCTGATATTGGGATGAGTGTACGGGCGGCTGCTGTCTTCATCTCGGGTTCCTTTTGCCCAACTCTACGAATAGATACTATCGGCTGACACTTATTGTATGTAAAGTGGTGTGACTTCTTAATCTTAATCAAATAAATTAAGACATATCTTTTAAGAAGGCATTTTTTTAAGTGGCAATGTAGTAAAGATGTTGTCGTTGCTGCCGTGATGAATTGAGACAAGGAAATGCTCTTTGTGTTGGGTGGATAGCGTGGCATGATGCAGTTATCTGAAAATATTGCAATTCTATGTTTTTTTCGATCCTGCTCAAGATAATGTTGCATTGAGTAGCGGTAGACTCCAACCTGAAAGCTATTTTGAGTCAGAAGTGGTTAAAATTGATTAAAAAGAACTCACAGCAGATAATAATAGGTCACACATTTCCTCAGGATCTTTAATTATTGTGACAATCCGATGGAGGTAAGTTTCAGATATGGTCACTTTAACTATTGCTTAGCGCAAAGTATTTAAGTGTCATCTTAGATACGAAACTCAGCTGGAAGTTAAACATTGCAGACCCGGTGAAAAAGCCTGCTTCGCTTTCTTCGTCTGTAAGAAAACCTTCGGAAGATGGTCGGAGCTTAAATCAAATCAAGTCCGTCCGATTCTTTTACATGGATCGTTAGTGTGGTAGCCACTTCTTACTGAAGGATACAACGTAACAGAACTTAGCAGGGTGCAAAAAACGGCATGTCTTGGCACTACACACGAACATGCCCGAGGGAAGCGCAAAAAGTTGATCCCACATCTTCCACCCATCTTATCAGACAGCTGCTGGCGGGCCGTCCAGTCAGGCTCAGAGAGTCGGGACGCTGGATTGTCAAGCCATACGGTAATAGCGAAATTCTTAATCGTTGCCACAAGGTATGGCCAAGATAAAAACAACCTTCACCGTACCTAAACTGAGGTTTGAGAGATGCTGTTTGTCAAATCCCCCACCAGGGTTGAATAGACAGTTGGTGGGGTGGTGAAAGACTTTAAAATCACGATCTTCACCAACGCGGTGGATCGAAAATTGGGTGCAGCGTCAGTGTAGGGATCTTTTCTGAAGCACTTCATATCTCGGATAGTTAGCGCCTCCCGGACTATGAGAGCATTTTCCAGGCGGAAACGCTCGCAATAATGAAGGCCTGTCACACACTCAGAAATATACCAGATAACCACAACATCGCCATTTGCTCAGACAGCCAAGCTACTATCAAGGCACTGAACTCGGTAAGGTCTTTCTCCAAGCTGTGCAAGTGGTATGGGGACGAGTTGACTTGTCTTAGTAGACGGCTCGATATTATCCTGCTCATGGATTCTGGTCACAAGGAAATTGACGGCAACGAAAAGACCGACGAACTTACCAGAAGGGGTGGCGTCCTAGATAGCTCTTATGTAAAATAGAATCTCTTTGCATTCCGCTAGGGGCTGGTAAGTGCAAGATCACCTCTCACTGTTTCAATGTTGCAGATTCGAAATGGGAAAATCTGTGGACCTGCGCCATATCAAGGAAGTTATGGCCCTCTAGGACAGGAGAAAAATATCTGAGCTTTTGGCCAAACGACGTAGAAATGTCGCCAGGCTCACGGCGGTCATTACAGGACATTGGCCAATCGGGGAACCTGGAAAAAGTTTTGGTGTCCCCTACAATCCGTATTACCGTAGCTGCAGGAATGAAGATTAAAAATAAATCCTTACTCACTTCCTTTGCGAATGCCCTGGAACTGCTAAGCCCAGATATCGAGCATTGGGCAAGGCCTTTCTTCATAACCTGGGGGATATGTCGGAGGTGAGTATTGGGGAGCTGTATACTTCCTGAACTCTTCCGGTTGGATCTAGGTTTTCCAGAATCCCCTGATAGTTCAACCATCTTCCTACAAAAGATTATCATCAGGTTTGTGGCCACAAAACGGCGTTTTCGCGCTAATTGGGCTCTGGCAAGTTGTGCTTCAGCCACCACTAATACCAACCAAGTTCTTAAAAATTAAAAATCAAGGCACGGGCCTGCTTTTTGATAAAATATGGTTACAAGATTTATCTTTCATGGTTGACATTGGGTGCATTCGGGCGTCACGGAAAAAAGCGTAATGCGCTGCATAGAAATAGCGAATTCCTAAGCAGCACATAACAATTTTTTTTTTGTGACGCCCGAATGGTATGCTGGTTCACCTTTTGTAAATTGACATGCCTGCATTCACAAATCGGTAGCGCTACTTGAGCGCTCCTATTTTCGTCCCAATTTTGCACTGAATTACAACAACAAAAACGGGAGCGCTCAGGTAGCGCTATGATTTGTGAATGCAGGCAATTCGTTCGAACTGTCAAATCTCCGCTAAGCCAAGACAGCGAACAAATTTTGTGCTGCCTAAAAGTGTTAGCGCCTAGCTATTTGCGCTAAGTTTAGCAGTGGTTTAGCGCAACATTCGGAATACAAATCACGAGGCAGCACCGAAAGCTAGCTGGCAGCCGTGACTCCCGAAAGCACCCATTACCAAACCTTTATCCGATTTGAATTTTAAATTTAAAAAAAAAAAAAAACAGATTTTAACAGCCAGGAGTGAACTATTCCAGGAATTCAAATGCAAGCTAGTTCTCTCTCTACGCTAACGAGCTGTCACGTCAGCCACATGGGAGTAGTACACACAAATAGTACTCCGTGCAACGATGTGCGACGATCGTATTTCTAGCAAGACGACCCTTTAAGGTCAGTATACTGACGTTATCCTAGAGGATAACGATGATCGCTGGAACTTTTTGTTACTACATAAATCTTATATATAAAAGAAAGTCGTCTACGTATGTACAGGGTTGGCGTCGTTATCCTTTATCTGATTTGCTTCAAATTTTTCGGAATTGGTTCCTTTACGCTCCATTTGAAACCTTACATCATTAAAAATTGGAAATTTTCCCGGGGAAATTGGGAATTTCGGGAAATTCCATTTTCCCATACATTTTAAATGGAGACATGTTTTCCCTTCTATCTCCCTAACCCTACATACGATTTGCCTGAAATTTTTTTCCTTTTGATCCTTCACGTTCAACTTACATGTTCACTGAGCCCAAAGTCCAAAAAATGACGACCTGCTGACAATAAAGGACATTCTGGTGTCCTTTGAGGAAACATATCCAGTACGTTGCATGTACTTTACACATGCAATTACTTTTTTTTTGTTTTCCATGGTCTCTCCTAAAAAGGACGACCTCTTGCCTGACATGAAATATGCCGTGTGTCCGATTTGCCTGAAATTTTCTTTGTTCTGTCTCTTTACGCTCAACCTGGATCCATATCCGGCTCAAACTCCAAAAAAGGACGACCTGGTAAAAAAAAGGACGACTTTGTATGAAGAAATGTTTTTCCTTCCACTTCAATTATCCTACATCCGATTTGCTTCAAGTTTTTTCTGTTGTGCTCCTATCCGGTCAACGTGCATTCTTACCGAACCCAAATTCCACAAAAAGATACGACCTGTTGGGAAAAAGGACGACCCGTTGGGAAAAAGGACGACCCGGTGTCCTTTGTGCAAATATATCCAGTCGTTGCATGTACTTTATACATTTCCTCAATGTAATGTGTTTTTTGTTGTTTCCACTGGCCTGAAATGATATGTCGATATGAAAAGATATGTCGAAATGTCTCACATTTTCCTTTTTCATTCTCCTTCCGCTCCTTCACGCTCAATGTGCATCCTTATTCACCTCGAATTTCCTAAAGGGGACAACCTGCTTTAAAAAAAGGACAACCTGTTGGCTGTTATTCACCATGTCCACCATATCTCATAAATCATAAAATGCTTCATATTAAATCTCCATACATCATATACAATTTCCATACATTTCACGTCGCGCCAGTGTTTACTCGCTCGAAATACACTCTTCATATAAAACGCCGAATTGCTCCCTCTCGCACTCACGCAATTTTGAAGACTTTCTTCCCATTCATCTGGGTGTGTGGGCTGGAAAATTTCTCATGTGATTAGACAAGTTGTGCTGGTGAGTGGGTGGGTGGTGGTGCACGTTGATAATTATGTTCTGAACTCACGACCGTACGAATGGATCGCCATGACCAAGGTTTATGTTGTTAGGATCGTCAGGACCAAGTTTCATGTGGTCATCTTATATAAAAACGAGCCCGCGAGCGAAGCGAGCACTAAATGTGGAGGCGAGCGAAGCCAGCCGCCGCAGCTAGTACATAATATTGTAAACTGCCATCATTTTATTACTTACCAATCCGATCACATTTCTACGGCAACGTTTGCCCCCAGTTTGCTTTGTATGTCTCGGTTCATCGCAAACTGACACGCCTGTAACTTACGATCGATGCCACTCGTAGCCACTTATTTCCGCACCGCTTCTTGACGCTTGTGTTGCTGGAGCACATAGCTGATGAGTTACGCTTGCAGCGGACGACCGCGCTTATGTCACTTTTGCTTGTATGGAGCGCGATTAACTATCCTGAAAACCATAAAATCCAAAATTCGATCTCAGTTTAAGCTGTTTTTCTGAAACATATAGTCTGTACAATGGAATTATAGAAATTCTTCGCACGGCTGCACGGTCCGTACCTGCAACATCATGACCCCTCCACGGGCATGGGCGCGTCAGCATCTCTAGCATTTCAATGCCTTGTTGACGTTTCGATAGCATATCGACTTTTCGAAAGTGCAGTTGCCAGTATGCACCTCCTATCTGCGCCGTCTTCATACTGACAAGCTCGGAGCACTTTGAGAGTTCTATTAGTACCCACAGGCAGTTTTTGATCACGCCGAGATTTGAACTCCGAGATCTAGATTAATATTGTAGAGCGGTGACCGAACGACCACGGCCACCGAGCGCAACACATCGTGCGATCTGTCGAATAATCCAGTGCCAAGGTTTTCAAATTTAAAACATGAAAATTGGAAAGTGACCATGTTGATGTTATACTCGTACATATAGTAAAGACTCCAAATAACCCCTAATACTGCCAAGATCAGAGACCGATCAAAGGTTTTGTATGAAAATTGGTCTAGATCCAGACGACACCAACGCACGTATTGTAATGATATATTGTAAGTTGAACCAAGGTCATCATCGGGTTTGTTTGCTTAAGACCTCAGCTATCTATTTATAGGTGAAGGTATTTATTTTTTAAACAAAGTTGTAATGTTGATCAATAAGCCTCTGGTAATGTGATCCCCTACACCTTACAATTGACTGATTACAAATAATTTTTTTTTATATGAGTAGTGCTAATCAGTTAATTTACTTTGATTTCTGAAAGAAAATACCGATTGCTACAATATACTGCTCGGGAATATTGTCAAAATCTAAAAAACTAAATATAGATCCCTCTTTAGCTCTTAACCCTTTCCTGTTTTGAAGAGCACTGTCATGTGGAGAAAGACTCTTCTGTATGAAAATTAACATTCAATTAATTTTTACCAAATAATATGTATTAGAAGCAACCATTTAAATAAACCACCCTTATAAGGTTTGTCGTTTTGAACTAAGTACGACTCTCTGCCCTATGGTGTTACAGAGTTTCCTAAATTTTATATGAAACAACATTTTGAATATATACATGTACACATATAGTAGGTGCATGAGGTGTATGCTAGCAACTACATCGAGGTGCCTGCCTGCACCAGCCGAAAAATATCAATGATATGTTCTATCGAAACGTTAACAAGGCGTCGTAATGTAAGAGGTGTTGATACGCCCATGCCCCTGGAAGGCCAAGACAATTTACATACAGTAGAGATATACCTTATTTGCTTTATTTGTTTTCGCAGTGTTGATCAACGGCTTCTAATCATGTTCGAGTTCGTGTTCGTACTCCACAGTGTGTGGCGATCCTAAAGGGTTAACAGTCCCAAGACTGGAGCCAACTAATCTCAGAAATAATAGCATGATCTCATCTTCTTGTGAAGTCTCCACATAATTATGTTCAATGGTCGGTCCTTGTTTCGGAACGGTGACAAGAATTTTAATGTGTTTGGACACACGTCGGACATTTAGTCGGTACATCACATGCGTTTTCGAGCATCTCCTCGGGCTGTTATTTTAATATCTTTTAAATGCACACACACAATTTTCAATACAGATTGCATTCACTGGATCAAATTGCAACGTTGTGTTGCCGCTCAGCCTACCTCATTATTTAAATTTTCACCTTGCATAAACGCCATTATACTTGCATACTCGTCGATTCTGGCAACAGACCTCCATGTAACTTTATCTGGTGTTTCTGCATGTCACAATCTGCTTCCTTCAGATAGTTTGTCAGCGAATTCGATTGGATAATGAACACTTGAATCGTGTAGGCTCGTTCGCTTTATCTATTAGTGCAAGGACTGTAGTTATTTAATAAATTGTTGAGAATCAAGCATTTCAAATTGATATAAAATGTAATTGGAAATAGACACCTCAGGGTCAATTCATACAAATGGATTGCATTTTATCGGTATGCTGACATTACATAGAAATGTTCGAAGAAGCTGTTAAGGAATATTTCTAACAAATTGCCTTCTGGTAGGTCATCGAAAGGATGTATGTTCAAAATAATTTTGCATTTTATATTCAAAAACTTTAAATGAGGTAAACGTTAAAGTATTAAATTTGTAAATTTTGAGTATCTTTACATTTAAAATAGTAAAAAAAAAAATAGGATTCAGATGATAAGTTATATAATGCATTCCCATGATGTTTGGAATTTTTGTTTGTTTTTACGGGCAAATTCTCAGTCCGATGGAAATAATGTTTTAAAGGAATACTAAGTTAAGTGATTACAAGTGTTAAACCACGCTTTCATTCATCGAATTTAATTAAACCAGTCAAAAGTAATGCGTTTTTAAAACGTTTAAAACGTCCATATAAAGTGTGTATCATATACTCATGCTTCTTTGGCTTTCGGCAATTCCGCAGGTTACAGAAAAATAAGTTTCTATTAACTTTATTAATTAAAATTCACAAAATTACTCTTATTAGAAAAAGCACTGACTTAGACTATATACACTCCCGGCCAATTGAATAGGGACAGCTGCTTTAAGAGTTGTTTTATTCAAAATCTCCAGTACCTAAGGTCAGCGAGCAAAACTTAATATCTGTTGTAAAACGTTACTTTGTTGCTCATACTTTTTGAGAAAAATGTGTGAGCTTTAATTAATAACAGTTGTATTTTGTAATGGGCGAAGGACGACACCGTAAGGTATCAATAGGGACGGAGTTAATTTTGACCAATAAGGTCCGGAAAAGATAGCTGTCAAAGCCTGCAGCTGTCAACATTGGTTCCTCAACTAGCTAAGCGGCTACTTATGCTTGATGTAGCACAGTTCGGGAGATGTGGGCGGGGTTTTCGTTGCTTGTTAAAAGGGATTCTTAGGCCTGGGATAGACAACACAACATGAGGGACAAAATTTGGGAAAAAGAAAGAAGCGTGGCGTCAGCCAGCGTAGGTGCCGTCTTTCTGTGCTCCAGGGCCCAGATGGCGATGGACCCCCGCTTTCTTAACTCGCTGAGAAAAGAAAAGGCAACCCGACCTTGATGCCCCCTGGCCGACAAACGAGAGAAAAAATGAGGGTCCTCCCTTAGCGAAAATAAGAAAAGAACCTAATTTGGCTGTAACCAATCGTCGACCTGGAACCGGGGCAGGTAGCTCCTTAGGGAAAAGCCAAGTTCTCAGAATTAGGCCAAAGTATTTATTAACAATAGGAAGTTAATAAAACATAAACAATAAATATGCATGTATAAAGATAATTTAAAAAAAACAAAACCAAATAACTATTCATCTTAACACAAACTTTATTCGGGCGACAGCCATCGATTCCATACAACTTATATGGATCTTCGCATGCCGCCGCCCTTACCGATCGAATGCGATCAACCTCCTGAGAGGATAAGTTCCCCAACGGGGACCCAAAAAATGTTCGCTGGTTTCGAACACTGACACAAGATACGTCTCGTCAAGCGCCTCCAGCTCGTATCTCGTGTCAGTGTGAGAGGCGCGACCGGGAATGACCAGGCTGACGTTGTTTCGCCTTATAAAGGCCGGCCAACATAACATGGGTGGAAATCATATTTCACTTAAAGCGTCTAATGCGCTTAACGATATGATAGTGTTCTGACTAGCCGCCAGTGGCATCAACACACAAACTTCATTTGGGTGACAGCCATCGATTCCATACAACTTATATGCATCTTGGCATGCCGCCGCCCTTACCGATCGAATGTGATCAACCTCTTGAGAGGATAGATTCCCCAACGGGGATATAAGGCGAAACAACATCAGCCTGGTCGTTTCCGGTCGCGCCTCTCACACTGACACGAGATACGAGGTGGAGGCGCCTGACGAGACGTATCTCGTGTCAGTGTTCGAAACCGGCGAACATTTTTTGGGTCCCCGTTGGGGAATTTATCCTCTCAAGAGGTTGATCGCATGAACGGGTGATGATGAAGTTTTAAACCAGAAACCTTTTTTGGTTTCCTATTTACCCTATTGCCCAATCAGTTTCCGAAGTTTGCTTTCATTCTAATCTTCGTTTACACGTGAACGCTGAGCCAAACGCCGAATATTGAAAAATTGCATTGAAAAGCACTAACAAATAAAAAGTTACCTTTTCTGTTCTTACATGGCCAACTTGAATTCACTAGCATTTGAGTCGTTCCCACAAGAGATGGTGATGATGATGCGCGGTTTTAATTAGTTGTATTCAGTGTTTAGCTCAAAGTTCACGTGTAAACGAAGCATTAAGCCAACGGCTTCTTCTAATAACAAGTGAATTAAAAGCAAAGTAAATTGAAGTGATAGTGATTAAGTTCAGTAAAGGTGATCAAAATGGACATGAAGGCAAAAAGGAGTATGTTTGCCTACAGAAAGTTTTTCCTAGCGATAGAGGCGAGTGTTGACGACACATTCATTATTTTATACGACCTTACAAATTTAAAATTATTTTTAGAAGTCAGTTTCAGATAGATCGTTATGCTTCGTTTACACGTGAACATTAAGCAAAACACCGAACAGTGAAAAATTGCATTAAAATGCACCAACAACAAAAAAATTCTTTTCTGGTCTTACATGGCCAACATGAATTCACGATCATTTGAGTCGTTCCCACAAGAGAGTCGTTCCAATCTCTTGTGGGAGTAGCATCCGTTTTCAAAATATTGTAAAAAAATTAGGTGCTTTTGTAAATATTTTGGCAAAAGCTCAACTCGTATAATCTTTCCCAAACCTCACTTATTATTGTAAATAAAGAAATCAACACTTTGGCAATTATTTCGAGTACAAGCCATTTTTAGCTTTACATGACGAATATAAGAAGTTTTCCCCTTAAAATGCTTATTTGAAATTTGAACAAAATTACTATTCATATTCTTTCTTCATTGTAGCACTCTTATATACAAATTGCTGAGAAAAGACTATTTTGTTGTGCGATTTCGAGGATGTAGAACTGACAAAAGAAAAATGTGTATCCAGCAGTACAAGCCCCCAGTTTGTTTCGAAAAAATCAGCAGGGTCAAATCACTTAGGAAGAACCTGCTAAAAGATGCTCAAATTGGAGAAAGATATCTTGTTAACAGTGAAGTACCTGCTGTAATGTTTGCAATGAACCGAATTCTGGTTTAGTAGTGCTGCTTCCATCGGCAGATCGATATCAGCACCTGATAACTAATGATCGGTCGGTGGTACGAAACTCTTCAAACCGTCCGTACAACTGCTTCTCTTGTTCTAGTGTTAATCTTGTTCACGGTTGCAGTTGGTGTACCATACCGCTCACGCTCTCAAGAAGTAGCATCATTGACAGTCCCGAAAGTATATTAAGACTCCGAATTGAGTAACGAAATCCTCCCCTAATATGAGGAGGTGCAGCAATGAAGCACTTTAAGCCATCTCACTCGCCTCCTTCAGCCTACAAATAACCGACACAACGTCTTTAATTACAAGCACCCCACATCATCCGCCGATTATCCCCATTTTTTCTCATATAATTCCACGTACTATCCTGTTTCGTCGGGCGCTTACTGAGCACGCGGCCCGTTTCCCGAAGGCTGGGAGCCTTGTTGTGTCCGGTTTCAAATCTGACACGACGCTCACTATTTCGATTTTACCATAGTTGCTTCCCCGATGGATTAAGTCGGCTCCTGAACAATAGAATTCCATTGCGTGGACGAAACCAAGTGGCAGAATAAGAATTAGCTTGAAGCTTTAGCTTTTTGGTGGTAGATGGTAGCGGAGCTGATTTAAGTATGACTTGGCCAGCAATAATCCACTCCTCTTCGTCCCTAAAGAAGTTCAGAGATCAAAGATGATCCCTTTGTATTGAGTACCCACAATAAATGGATGATCGGGATGAACCATAAAAAGGCGTATTTTTGGCTTCGTTTGGCTACAGGACGTACAGTAGAACCCCTCTTAACCGAACAGTTCGGGACCGCGACCCTGGCCGGTTACCCGTTCGGCCGGTTAATCCGAGTTTCCCGGGAATAAACCGAACTTATCTACTATTACATCATAGTATTTTATATATTGTATAAGGTATTATGAATAAAGAATCAAATAAGATATTGTATATAAATATGTATCACATACATAAACGAACATGAAGGCTCCGAAAAAGCAAGAGACGAAGTAAAAAGAAACAAGGAGCCCCTTTGTAGTAGATTCAAAGAAAAACAGATTCAGAAGTAAGAGAGGAATCAAACTCGCGAACTCTTTCACCTTTTGCGTTCTGCAAGCTGCAACACCTAGACATTTCACACCTTAACGTCGCGTCACCCCGCGTTTTATTTCCCTGGAACTTTCCAGTAAAAGCCCGTCAAACAATCAATGACCATCTATTTTACGCTGAAGAAGAAAAAAACTCTGTTCCATGGGATAGGCCGGTTAATCCGGGGACCGGTTCATCCGAGGCCGGTTAAGAGGGGTTCTACTGTATTATCTCAATTCTACAATCTACAATTTAGAGAGATTCGATCCTCAGCGCGAACAAAGAATGCCTGTGGGTACTGATAGAACACCCACTGCGATGCGAGACTGTCAGTATTAAGACAGCGCGGATAGGAGGTACAAGCTGGCAACTGCACGTCCGAAAAGTAAATATGCTATCGAACGGTCAACAAGGCATAGGAATGCAAGAGATGTGGACACGCCTATGCCCCTGAAGGGATCCAGGTAATTAACATACATATATAGAACCCAAATTAGATGTACAATATAATGAAAGCGGCAATTAATCGATAATTTACGGCTCCATTCCGGAATTATTACTCCTGCCGAATGGCCAGGATTGCAGTTTTTATATTTTATAAAGCCATGAAGTTTGAGCTACCGGATTATCCCTACCGGCACAAATCAAACTCGAATTATATATTTATAATGAAAGTGATCATTATTTGCTAAAAAAATTTTATCCGGAATTTATTCAACCTGGCGAACTGCCAGCATAAATTTCTTGGTATATCCTCATTTCACCCGTAGCGTTTAAAGCGAGCGAACGAGTGTTCTTGTCAATACGTTAAGGGTAGCAACCCTTTAAGCCACGGAGCTCGCGTATAGAGCGGAAACCATAAGAGGGGAGTACGAAATCATCCAAATTTAAAACCCACTATTGGTCAAAGATGCGAACCACTATGTGTCGCCCGGTCAACTAGGATTGGGGCAGGGTGCCAGCTTCGTTTTCTACTTTTTCAAATTGGATGCTAAAATTTATCATTTGAAAATCGAATTGGACTCGTTGACATTTTTTGTTTGAAAGTTTTAAACGCGCTATTGCCGACGACATAAATTCATCTCATGGCGAATCTTGAAACGAAAAATCTACTCTCGAATGTAAAAGGCGCAACTAATCTGAACTGGCTCTGGCAGCGCGAATTCGATTGCCTTCGTTTCGTATTTCCCCATTGCTCTTCGCCTGTGTCAATTCGCCTTTTTTCTAGTTCGATGTCACTCTTGAGAAATAGTTATAAAGCCTTCTAATTACAGCGAATGATAAAAAAATATGTAAAAGATTCGGTAATTTCTAGGTATTCCTTCATCGAGTCAATAATGTAAGACTTAAGAGTATTTTCATTAGAAAACCCATCCAAGTTATACCTTGTTGAAAACGACATTAACAAATTGACTAGATAGTTCCTTATCACGATCTGATGCATTAACAGCGTGTGTAATAGAAATCTATCAACTGTCATAAATATCGCAAAATATGACATTTGACTTTTATATGAAGTGAATGATACACGAAGTGGTACGGGGATACACACTGGAAAAATATTGTTGGATTTCGCGGGGGAACAATCTCTGATGTGACGGCAATTGCAACAACCGGTTCGATTTATCAAACGGTCACGAAAATGTTCATAACACTCAGTTTTCTGCAAAACGTATTTGGTTTATTTTACCTCTAATCCTTCAGGCAATTTATCATATTAATGTGTCAGATAGCAATTGTCAAATAAACGACATAGATTGTAGCTAATAGCGCTAGTGTAATTGAAAAGTTGTGATAGCGATTTATGGAGAGATGTGAAGCCTCGCCCAGTATAGGGTGAAAATTGGAATTCACAGTTTCTAAAAAGCTGTTGAGCTGGAGATTGCAAGGATTTTCTTTTATTCAAATTTAACAGAGTCCGCTGTGGCTTTTAAATGGTTACCATTTGAGCATAAATGTTCTTAAGGGCAACATAAATGTTCAATAGAAGCATTAACGCGTTTATTTTGAACTCCATCTGCATCGACAAAATTCATCTTAACACCTTGTATCGGTTTCTCTTCACTTCATTGTGGTGGTCATGTCCATACATCCAATTCTAGCCGTAAGCATTTGCGCAATCATCTGTTCATAAATCACGCAACAAATGTTCTAGAAATCCCCCCGCGAATCATCTGAAGAAGACGACCATCCTTCTCTACAGTTCGGAATGTAGCATTTAGAAGATACCTACAAATAATAATTTATTTCTTATTTAATAGGATTGCGACTAACTCCAACAGAGAGCGTATTATTTAACATCGCGTACCTGATGAACATTGGCATAATGTTCTTGGGAAGTCTTGCCACTTTGGTTTGTAAGTGGGTCGCTTCGGGTAATTCGCTGTAGGTACTGAAGTGATGGCGGTTGCGGATAAATCGCATATTCACACAATTTCGTATTTGACTGCCAAAAAGGTTGCACAGAGAAAAATGTCTGAGTTTGAACATGATAGGATGCTATGTTTTTTATTTTAAAGGTCTTCCCAAACAAGCGCGGTACGCGGTCGAGGTACCCGTATGCGGCACTCAGCGGTAGCAATATATCGCGTGCCCGTTCCACCCATCGCGGTAGGAGCACAATACTGTTGATGCGGCACAAATGTCAAAAGTAGCATAGTCTGTATCTAGTGGTTCTTGAAATATCCTTCCAAATCCTGTTTTTATGCCCCACATTTTTAAACTTTACACATTTCGGGTCAAATAATATAGGATGGCATTTAGCAATCTGTAATGGACGGTCTGGTGGGCATCCGAAGATGCCCGTGGTGACGGAGCCTAAGGTAGCATGTTGACCGTGTAGGTCGGGCCTTGCCATCTGGCGAAAAAAAGGCTCCTCAACTAGCTAAGCAGCGGCCTATGCTTGCTGTAGCTCAGTTCGGGAGATGTGGGCGGGGTTTTCACCGCTTTTTGCCCCTGTCCTTTACGTATTTTATTAACAAAAATGCATAGGCCTGGGGAAGACAACACAAACAGGGGAGGTAAAAATGGGGAATAAAAAAAAATAGTCGATAAGGATGGAATGGTTGGCGGATGGATCAGACGCCCACGCAGTGGCACCTGGGTCCAGCTGTAAAGGGACCCTCGGCCTCTGGTTTCGTACCACCAACAGATCACTACTCATCAGGTGCTGCTTCGATCTGCCAGTGGGAGCAGCGCTACAAGACCATAATATGGTTCATTGCAGGTGGTTCTTTACATATCCCTATAATTTTTTCTGTAAATGTCTCCTCTTGCATGTTCATCGCGAAAGTGCCGGCTGCGGTACATCGCGATCAATAGTGTCGGCTGCATTACAAAAGTTCAGTACCGCAGTTTTGCCCCGGTACACAAAAATATATCGCTACAATATCCCAGCTTCGCCGCGGTATACCGCGTATGCAGTGAGAGCTCGCATATTTCGCCATGTAAATTTGTACCGCTTTACCGTTCCGCGCTGGTTTGGGGAGAGCTTAAGCCAACTTCAACGCTATTAAAAATGAAACCGGAATATAGACGGCTACGCCCGCAATCCGAGGGTTTTGTAGCAAGTACTTATTTTGGTATGTAAGTATCGGCTCCTTGCTCTTCTTGGTACCACTTAGATGGATAAAAAAAATGAAACCGGAATATAGAGGGCAACGCCCGCAATTCGAGGGTTTTGTAGCAAGCGCTTATTTTGGCATGTAAATACTGGCTCCCTGTTCTTCTTGGTACTCCACAGCTGAATAAAAACACCATAATTAAATGTCTTACCCATGATATCTTACATGCCAATTCACAAAAAGACTGCATCTGTCACCTCTCAAAGTAATAGTTTTAATACGAGAAGCTGTAGATAGATATGTATGTATACGAGATAAACTGTCCCACTCTTCGAGATGCTTAACCATTCATATTAAGACGACATTGCAAATTGCAAACTTGTGTAACGGCTTCGAAACTCAGGGCGGCTGGGACAAATTACGGTCTAATATTTTTCCCTCCTCCACTGTTCCCCTTTCTACAAATCTCAAGAAAATGCCAAAAATGGAATGTACTCAACATCACCTTTCTCACGACACCCCACTTGGCTATACCAGTGGATAAAAAAAATGTACCTTAATTTCGCCTCTATGTGGACCCCTCCCCCCCCCCCCCCTCTTAAAGTTGGCCAATTACAACGCAACGCTATCTCCAGCAAATTATAGCATTTCTACACATTCTCGCCGAATTATGTGTGCAGCTTCAGCCGTTCGTAAGATATTCTATGAACAGACGGACAGACAGGTATTTGACCGATTTTGTAAGATTTAAGACACAAAACCCTAAAAAAATTAACTGTGTGAATAGTTATTGTTAGGATCACCAATCACCAATCACCAATCTTCACCCTTCCAAAGTTAGTTCATTAAATAACTGCAATTCGCACTACGAAAAACAACATTTAAGTAGTACACGCATATTTATGCGTGAGGCCGGTAGGTGTATTTTTTGTATGGATAGTGTCAAAATGCATAACTTTAAGTCAATGTACTATTATTAAATATCATGTCATTGTAATGAAACTTGAAGGTATTATTGCCTATGATGTTGGTTATCATCAGCCATCACTATTTTTGACCTAGTGTGTGCTTGAGGGGTGCAGGGGTGTGCTAACTGCAACTATAGAAATGTACTATTATTAACCTTTTTGGATGAGATTTAAAAATTCTATTATTTTCGGTTTTCTATGCTAGTGAAATGCCGCTTTTCTGTAAATTTTCATATGTCTAGCTATAACGTTCTTGAAATGCAAGGGGGGGGGGGACAAACTCGGACCACATATTTTCCCCTCTCCCTCTTTTCCCCTTTCTTCAAATTTGAAAAAAATTCCAGAAATGGAATGTACTCAACGGTACCTTTCTTACAATACCCCACTTGCCTATACCAAACGAAAAAAAAATTTCGACCTTCATTTCCCCTCTATGGCGACCCCCCCTTAAAGTTGACCTATTACGACGCATCGCTTTCTCCAGAGAATTATAGTATTTCTACATATTTCCACCAAATTTCATGCATGTAGCTTCAGCGGTTCGTGAGATATTTCATGGACAGACAGACAGACAGACAGACGGACAGACGGACGCATGACCGATTTCATAAGGGTTTTGTTTTTATACAAAACCCTAAAAACATAATAAAAATGTCTGACCCATCATATAGTATCTTACATGCCCATTCATATTAGGCGATTGTAATGAAACTTAGAACATATTGATGTTGGTTATCCTTGGCCATCTGTACTTTTTATCTCGGACGTGTTTAAGGGATGTAAGGGTGCGCTAACAGTAACTATGGAAATAAACTATTATTAACCTATTTTGAGGAGATATACAAATTCCATTATTTCCCGTTTTATATGCTATTCGGAACCCACCTTCCTGAAAGTTTTCATTTTTCTAAGTGTAACGGTCTCGAAATGCAAGGGGGGACAAATTACGATCTAATATTTTCTCCTCCCTCACTGTTCCCCTTTCTAAAAATTTAAAGTAAATGCCAAAAATAAAATGTACTCAACATTACCTTTCTCACAACACCCGACTTGCCTATACCAGTCGATAAACAAAATTTGACCTTAATTTCGCCCCACCCCCCTCCCCCGCTCGTTATAGTTGGCCAATTGCAACACATCGCCCCCTACCAATCTTTACCTTTTCATAAATGTAATTAACCATAATATGTAACAATAACTGCAATTCGCACTACGAAAAACAACATGCAAGTAGTACTCGCACCTTCGAAGCCGGTAGGTGTATTTTTTGTATGAATAGTGTAAAAATGCCTAACTTTAAGTGAATGTACTATTATTAAATATTACACGATTGTAATGAAACTTAGAGACGTTATTGCCTATGGTGTTGGTTATCATTGGCGATCACTATTTTTGGTCTCGGGTGTGCCTAAAGGGTGCAGGGGTGTGCTAACTGCAACAATAGAAATGTACTATTATTAACCTTTTTTGATGCGATTTTGAAATTCTATTATTTTTAGTTTTGTATGTTAGTGAAATGCCGCTTTTCTGTAAATTTTCATATTTCTAAGTGTAACGGTCTCGAAATGCAAGGGGGGGGGGACAAACTCGGACCACATATTTTCCCCTCTCCCTCTTTTCCCGTTTCTTCAAATTTGAAAAAAATTCCAGAAATGGAATGTACTCGACGGTACCTTTCTTACGATACCCCACTTGCCTATACCAAACGAAAAAAAAATTTCGACCTTCATTTCCCCTCTATGAGGACCCACCCTTAAAGTTGACCTATTACGACGCATCACTTTCTCCAGAGAATTATAGTACTTCCACATATTTTCACCAAATTTCATGCATGTAGCTTCAGCGGTTCGTGAGATATTTCATGGACAGACAGACAGACAGACAGACAGACAGACAGACAGACGGACGCATGACCGATTTCATAAGGGTTTTGTTTTACTACAAAACCCTAAAAAACGAACATTTACTGCACCTCAGACGTAAAAGGAAGCATGCCCACTTTTAAAATTGTTACGAAACGCAAAGTTGAATTCAAAAATGTTCAGTTGCTCCTAACTTTCTTTTTAGTTAATTTTGGAAAACGGTTTTTGGTATCTACTTGATTTAAATGCACTTTTCAATTAGAAATTATTTTATATAATTTGATTGTTTTCCACGGATTCACGAAATTGCGAAATTGGTTGGACATGTAACGGACGGTTTAGTGGGCACCAGCAGATGCCGGTGGGGACGGAGCCTGAGGTTGCCATAATGATTGTGAAAGCAGGGCAGTGCCATCTGGCGAAGAAATAAGGACCCTCAATGAGCTAAGCAGCTACTTACCAAGATTTTTTGGAATTGCCATTGCAGGAACCAGGCAAAGCTGGAACTTATTTGCAAAAAATGACGACCATTAACACTAATAAATAACAAAAAGAAAAACAGCTGCGTAAAGCAATATTAATATTTTTTTTTGTATAAACGCGATAAAATTGAAAATAGAAAAACCCGAAAGTTAGAATGAGCTGTGTGCGTAAGAAGAAAATGACTGAAGCTTCCTACTGTATAAGATATACGTAAGATAAAATAGTCGAGCTACTGTCCTAGCAGGAAGGCACTGCGACCATAAAAGATCTATTGTGCCGTAGCCCATTAATACAAAAGACCGTCCACCTTTCTAATAAAGGGATGCAAGTCTTTAGCAGGAATCAACCTGTAGTGCTGATAGTAGCCTGCCCGATGAGTGATATCCTAAAACGCGCTATGACGGGACATTCGCACAGTGTTTGGTCGTTTCCACGTCCTCCAGACAGAGACGACATTCGGTCTCGCTGGAGAGACTGTAACGGACGGTTTGGGTGGGGACGGAGCCTAAGGTAGCATATTACCGTGAAGGTCGGGCCGTGCCATCTGGCGATGAAAAAGGCCCCCAACGAGCTAAGCAACGGCCTATGCTTGCTGTAGCTCAGTTCGGGAGATGAGGGCGGGGTTTTCGCCGCTCGTTGCCCCTGTCCTTTACGTATTAACAAAAATTCATAGGCCTGGAGAAGACAACACAAACAAAGGAGGTAAAAATGGGGAATGAAAAAAAATAGTCTATAAGGATGGAATGGTTCGCGGACGGATCAGACGCCAACGCGGTCGAATCTGGGTCAGAGTGTAATGGGACCCTCGGCCTCTGGTTTCGTACCACCAACAGATTACTACTCATAAGGTGCTGCTTCGATCTGCCAGTGGGAGCAGCACTACCAGACCACAATATGGTTGATTACAAGACCCATCTTGTTCAGGTGATATCTGACCAGGTGATGTGCAGATAACTATCTCACTAGGAGTCTTAGGTGGGTTCTGCTCATTTGAGTAGTACCCTTGTGAATGAAGGGCAATATAAGCTCCTTTGATTGACGTATCCCTGGAAGGTTATTTCAGTACTGATGACGCAATCGTGCAAACCATTCTGTGATCCGCAGCTTGGCCGAAGCCTGCCCAAAGCCACAGTAATTTTCAGGTCCCTGGAAACGACTGGATGATCCTTGTCTAGCAAGTTCATCGCAGCCTCGTTCCCCTCAATGCCCTAGTGACCTGGCATCCAACACAAGAAGACTTGGGTTTTGCTTGCCAACAGTTAAAGGAGTTCGTAACACTCCTTCACCAGTTTTGAAGACACCTTATATGAGGAGAGCGCTTTTATAGCTGCTTGGCTGTCTGAGTAGATAGCAATGTGAGCGCCGCGAGGTCCAGTTTCCAAGATTACCCTGCCACATACCTCAATGGCGTGGATCTCAGCTTGGGCAAGAATCCCATTGCGATCGAAATCCTGGTGTTGGGTCCAAAGACACCTGCACCACACTCTGTTCTGTTTTAGACCCATCGGTGAACCACTTAATCCATCTAGGGTCTAGATAGGGTGTGCCATTTACCCATTCAGAGCGGTCAGGGATGAGGGCTGAAAATTTTCAGCCGAAGCAAACTTCCATGATCATGTAATCTGATCTCAAGCAGATCTGCACGTCCGGAATTTGATACAGAATGCTCATGTGACTGCTTTCTTCACTACTCACGTCGGAAGATAAACGAAGTCTAAGAGCATTTAGAGCTACTGATTCTTGAATGAATATATGCAACGGAGTAAATCCAATAATCGCCTCCAGGGCTGGCGTAGGACAAGTGCGCATAGCTCCAGTGATGCCAAGGCAGGCAAGGCGTTGAAGCTTATTGCACTTCAGTAAAACAGAAGATTACTGATTGCTTTCGACCACCAAACAAGCGCTGCGTAGGTCACCATGGGACGCACCAGCATGGTGTATAACCACTCAATTATCTTTGGGTGAGCCGTTTTCGTGTGAACGGCACAACGACAGTTTTCTGTGGGTTTACATGTAAGCCCACAGTAACACATCAGTGTAGAGCTATGTCAAGGGCCGACCTCATCACCTCCGTGATGGTAGATTCGAATTTGCCCCTGACTATGATAGTTAAATCCGCGTACCCGACAGTAAGATAACCGCGCTCATTAAGCATGCAAATCACCTCTTCTACGATAAGGGACCACAAAAGAGGTGACAGAACGCCACCTTGTTGACAAGCCTTTACGGCATTCACGTAAATGGATGTACTGCCTAGAGTTGAGTGAATATCCCGTCCACGGAGAATGGCATCTATGCATGTAATGGTAGCGGGCGGGATGTCCCTGAGTGCTCTGGAAATGCACTCGTAGCCGGTATTATCGAAAGCCCTTCAATGTCAAGATACGCACACAACGCGATTTCTTTATCACTGAGGCACTTTTCGATTGTACTGACGCAAGGCGGTTACTTTTGACTTGCACTTCGTGTACGCGAATTGCGTACGATGTAGGGGGCACGACAGTTCCATCTTGTGCCTGATATGCAAATCAAGAAACTTTTTCATGGTTTTAAAGAAGAAGGAAGTAAGGCTAATCGGTCTATAGGATTTGGGCATATGTTCCGGCTTATTGCCCGCATTGGGTATGAAGAACACATTAACTTTCCTCCTAGGTTGTCCTTTGTACCCAAGGGTGTAACTTGCCTTAAAAAGCTCGATTAGCAGAGTTATTATGATCTCCAAGCTGTTTTGCAACAGAGCGGGGAAAATGCCGTCTACTCCTGGAGCTTTAAATGGCTCAAAGGATTGTATCGCCCATTTTACTTTGCCATGTCGAAGATGACCCCCGATAAACTGCGAGCCCGGCTTACGGTAACCCGTTGGGGCCTCGCAGTTGGGCAGGGGTCACCATTAGACTGTACGGATCCTGGGAAATGGGTCTGAAGCAGCAACTTTAATGTTTCTCCTACTGTATACAAGTTGACTTTTATTAAGTCGTTCAGACGTTATTAATTAGGACAATGGGGAGAAATTCGTTCTTTCGGTAAATACACAGCAGTGGTGACAATTCCAGTGGCAAGTCGAGATAAATAATTGAAATGTAGTCTGTTAAGGAGCCCCTAGACGATCTAGCGGCTTGATCAAAATCTAGTGTCGATCGATTGAAACAACCGTGATTGATCGTCTAGAGACCGGTTTGACGCTTTAGCTAGGCGTTGACGGTGATTAATAGAAAGTTGATTGACTCAAGCGGCTAACGAGGGTGTTTGAACGTCTAGGCCAATTTGGATCAAGTATTGCGTCAGTCAATCGCCGGCAGCCATGGATGACGATATTGTACATCGCTCTCTGGAAACGTGGAAATTAAATCTCAAAGTTCTGAAAATCCTCAAAAAAAAAACAGTATAATGTTACTTCTAAAACTTTTGAGCGCGAGTTTATCAGCCTGATTGACAGCCTAGTCGACAATAATAGTTAGGCTCATATATCAGTTGTGATATGTATGCTAAACATCAGTTCATTGTTTTTTTTTTTTTTTCAAAATGTTGCAACAAAAGGTAGATATTTTGTCTGATTTAATAAAAAATCCTAGAGATCCGCAAAATTTGGTTTTTCTAAAAGAGAAAAATTTGCGAAATAATCTAGCCTCCACTATGAACCTATCTCCAAGTAGCATTTCAGCCCTGAAGAAAGGGCCATTCGGTGAACTCTCTGAGAGGCAAAAATTCGTTGGGTTGAAGGCATCCTATTCGGGCGAGGAAGTACTTTTTGCTTCGAGAATCAGTTTAAGGCAAGAAGGAAGTACCTAATATAAAAGCAAAAATCGTTTTCAAAGTACTGGAGAAAACAAAAGTTAACCATTATGTGAAAGTTTTATTCATTTAATGCATCCACCATGTAATTTTTATAGCAAAGGATCTGGACGAAAAGCCATGTCCACAGACTCGTCGATTTCGTCCCACCGTGGCCGCCCAGCCTTTGCGAATGGTATTTAAAATTTCTGAGCCCTTCCCGTAAGCTCAGATAGTCCAGTCAAATTAAAGTTGCTACTCGAACTAATTACCAAAGTTTTTTCATGTATTTTTTAAAAATTGTTCTGAGGAACATTACACTAAAAAGGATTTCAGAAAAATACCGAAAAAGGCGATTTTTTTAAAATTATTTTTTAAACAATTAACTCAGCTGAAACATCGGAGACGAAAATAATTTTTTCCTCCCTAATAGTTGGGACGCTAAGCGACATAAATCGACGCCACCTTGCAAAATATGATAGAGAAATGCCGTTTGGAACGAATATTGGTGGGGCCCATACTTTAAATTTAAGAGATGGAGCCACCTTGGACCCCGCGGCAGAGCGGCTGTGCGGGCGAAAAACCGCGAAATTTGAGCCCTTTTTTTAATATTGTCCTAATAATTTGTAAACGGTGCCTCGGATCAAAAAACTTAATAGGATATAAATTAAAGAGCATCAAATTCTACATCCAATGCATTGCTCAAAGTTGAAATTTGGTTTAGTAGTATCATCGAAATCGATAGTCGAAAAATGTCACTTTTTGAGGCTTTTGAGAAAAATCACACTATATCGCTTTTCAAGCTCACATATCTCTGTAACGGATACTCCAAATGAAAAACCGTATAAGTAAAAGTTGAAGATATTTTGATTTCCGGTTTAACGTGCTTTTCAAATCGGTTCATTTTTAGTGTAGTTGTGAGTGAAAATGCTGGAATGCTTTCTTAGCGATTCCAGCTTTAATAGCTCTGTAGCGGTAAGTATAGAAGCTGAAGTTTTTTTTTTAGTCTCAATTTACAGATAATTAAATCTTGTTCAAAAAGTCTTTGCTTGATAGCTTAGGTCATAGTTACGCTTTTTAAGGTTTTGTAAAAAAAACAAAATCTTTATGAAATCAGTCAGATGACAGCCTGTTCAAAGAATATCTCGAAAACAGCTGAAGCTGCAGGTATGGAATTTGGTAGAAATATGAAGGATTACTACAATTTGTGGCATAAGGCTTTTCATTAGTGGCTAAATTGCAAGGGGGGGGGGGGGGGGTGGTAACCATAGAGGAGAGAGTTATTCGCCGCTTAAAGCACATATATAAAAATTTCCAGGATGGCGGCATATAATTAGGATAGCGACGTTAAATATCCAGGATGTTGATATCCTTAGGAAAAAGTTTAATAATAGTATATCTCGATAATTTGATTTGCTACCTTCTGCATATCCCGTAAGTGGCCTTAAGAGAGAAGTAATAATGCTAATCCGTTAGCAAAGGGTGCAGGTATCTTGTTATAGATACAATTTATATGACATAGTCATAATTCATCATATCTTTTGAACTAATGGTCGTATGGAATTGCGGTTAGTTTCATTCTACTCAAAATGATCAAATACATTAAAAGCTAAGTTAAAAGCGGCATAAAAGCTTTTTATTTTGAACTTATTTGATACGAAAGCTTATTTAATTAATCACAAAACCTGGAAAAATGTGAATATCTTTTGATTTAATGATCGTATGGAATTTTAATTAGTTTTATTCGACTCAGAATGACCAAATACATTAGGAATCAACCTAAAACGGGCAGAAAAGCTTTTTATTTTTAACTTATTTGATAAACCAGCTTACCAAACTAATATCTTTTTTTGTTTAAATGAGAATATCTTTTGAACTAATGATCGTATGGAATAGCGGTGGATTTCATTCGACTGAGAATGACCAAATGTATAAGGAATCCACCTAAAAGTGGAATAAAAGCCTTTTATTTTCAACTTATTTAATAAAAAAATATTTAACAAAAAAAAAAAAAAAATCTGGAAAAATGTGAATAACTTTTGAACTAATTGTTGTATGGAATTGCCTTTAGTTTCATTCGACTCAAAATGACCAGATACATTACGAAACAGCCTAAAATTGGCATCAAAGCTTTTTATTTTCAAATTATTTAATAAAAACGCTTCCTTAACTAATCAAAAAATGTCAAAAAATGTCAAAAAATGTTAATATCTTTTGAACTAATGGTCGTATGGAACAACGGTTAATTTTATTCTACTCAGAGTGACTAAATACATTAATAACCAACCTAAAACTAGCAAAAATCTTTTATTTTCAATTTACTTAACGAAAAAGCTCATTTAACTAATAAAACAATCTGGAAAAATGTGAATATCTTTTGAACTAATAGTCGCAAGGAATTGCGGTTGGTTTCATTCGACTCAAAATGACCAAATTCATTAGGAACTATTCTAAAACTGGCACAAAAGCTTTTTATTGTATTTTCAACGTATTTAATAAAAATGCTTATTTAATTAATAACAAAATCTGGAAAAAAGTGAATAGCTTTTGAACTAATAGCCGTATGGAATAACGGTTGATCTTATTTTACTCAAAATGACCAAATACGTTAAGAACCAACCTAAAATGTCATATAAGATGCTTGAACTTTGAAATTATGGAAAAAATTGAATCATATAATTAACTAATTATTTAATTAATTAAATTAGTCAGAAAACAAATTTAGCAAAACTTTTATAAACAAGGTTAAATTATCTACGAATTGAGGCTAACCCAAAACTTTTAGCTGTTATATTTATCGAGATAGAGCTACTAAGGCTCAAATCGCTAAAAAACCATTTTTGAATTTTCGCTCCCAACTACACTAAAAATGAACCGATTTGAAAAATATTGGGCACGTTAAACGAGATCAAAATATCTTCAACTTTTATTTATACGGTTTTTCATTTGGAGTATCCGTTACAGAGATATGTGAGCTTGAAAAGCGATATAGTGTGATTTTTCTCAAAAGCCTCGAAAAGTGACGTTTTTCTACTATCGATTTCGATGATACTACTAAACCAAATTTCAACTTTGAGCAATGCATTGGATGTAGAATTTGATGCTCTTTAATTTATATCCCATTAAGTTTTTTGATCCGAGGCACCGTTTACAAATTATTAGGACAATATTAAAAAAAGGGCTCAAATTTCGCGGTTTTTCGCCCGCACAGCCGCTCTGCCGCGGGGTCCAAGATGGCTCCATCTCTTAAAATGAATTTACGGGGACCACGAACAATCGTACCAAATGGCATTTCTCTATCATATTTTGCAAGGTGAAATCGCTTAGCGTCCCAACTATAAGGGGGTTGCATCGGCAGAAAGATTGAGAGCCCCCGACTTAAATAATATAGATATTTATCGATATTTATGTATATCGTTGCTATCCCTATCATAATGAATAGACTTATACAATTGTATGCGCCGGCTTAGCGCGTTGAGGAAAATCAAATTCTTTTGTGATGATCTTGATTGACTTGCGTGTCAGGTAATCATAATCACTCGCGATCGGAAGTAGCATTTGCGATGCTTGCGCGCGAATATATAAATGGCCATTCGCGTTGCGCGAAGCTGACTCGCGAATGCTACACGCACGTTACGACGGTTATGCAAGTGACGAGACGAATCATTCGCGTGCAGCACTAAATCTTCTTCAAAACGTCGCGCTGTCAATCTAACAATTGTAACGGACGGTTTGGTGGGCATCCGAAGATGCCCGTGGGGACGGAGCCTAAGGTAGCATAATTGACCGTGAAGGTCGGGCCGTGCCATCTGGCGAAGAAAAAGGCCCCTCAACGAGCTAAGCAGCGGCCTATGCTTGCTGTAGCTCAGTTCGGGAGATGTGGGCGGGGTTTTCGCCGCTCGTTGCCCCTGTCCTTTACGTATTAACAAAAATTCATAGGCCTGGGGAAGACAACACAAACAGGGGAGGTAAAAATGGGGAATTAAAAAAAAATAGTCGATACGAATGGAATGGTTGACGGACGGATCAGACGCCACACGGTCGCACCTGGGTCCGGGTGTAATGGGACCCTCGGCCGATGGTTTCGTACCACCAACAGATCACTACTCATCAGGTGCTGCCTCGATCTGCTGGTGGGAGCAGCACTACCAGACCATAATATGGTTCATTACACAATATTCAAAGATAAATTACGAACAATAAAATCTGTTAGCTATTCCTTAATTTAACTACTCATTTCATTGCTACACCAGTCTTTTTTCAAATAATTTTCAAATAGAGCTGCAATAATTTTCAATGAAATTCAACATGTCGACAATAATGTTGACAAGATCTCTCATTACACTGTTCGTTTCGTTTACAGAATCGTGTTCGTTGTTTAGATACTTTCTTGTCGACTTTCCAACCTACGTATAGAAGATTTCTATCTGATACAACGCATTTCAATATATTGTGCTTATTCCTGATGTCCGCGCTGCTTACCGGGTATCTCGACATTATATCGCAACTTTTCTGAATATCAAGACACGTTCCTATTAATTACAACATTGCTCTGATTCTTCGGTGTAATGCACAGATGCAGTTGGCTTTTCGTAGCAATTTGCATTGGATACATTTGAATTTCTAATTGTTATTAAAAATATATTGCATGAACATTTTCGTGCACGACGGCGAAAGTGGATAATGGATAGAATGAAATGTAGGGCATATATGTATGGTGTTAGTAAATTGGAGTGAAAATATAATAACAATTTCATACGGAGGATTTCATTCCGATTTTAGGTTTTCTCTTATTTGTCTAGGTTTCCTTCGCATTGCGTACATTCTTAATTTTAAGAAAGAACCATCCGTTTTCAAATAAAGTTACTAAGACAATTTTACTTTTAACAAATACATTATACAAATTTGTATTTAAGTACTTATTGAATGAATATTACGTATAAAACATGAAACATGTACGTAGTGCGGTCCAAGAGTTCTTGGCCTCATATAGTAAATAGAGTGCGTTCGCAAAAATCTTTATGCAAGCGTCAGTGACAAGTCTCGACAAGTTTCACACAAAATTTCAACTTGCTACTTCAATCCGTTTAATTGTAGTAAAGCTCGGAAGATCACTCCGGCCAGTTGTTTTAAAAAATGTCTCAAATTGAGTTTCGCGCTGTTACAAAGTTTTTGACTAAAGAAGGACTAACGTCAACACAAATCAAAGAAAGAATGATGGCTGTTTACGTCGATTTGCGTCCATCATTTTCAATAATAAAAAATTGGTCTAAGTTGTTTCGTTGGGGACGAGAATCATTAGAAGATGACCCACGTGCGGGAGGTCCTGTGACGGTGACTACCCCAGAAAACATTAAATTTGTGGAAGAAATTGTTCTAAGTGACCGACGTCTAAAAACAAAAGAAATTGCAGCACAGACCGGCATTTCCAAAACAAGTGCTCTAAGGATCCTACATTAAAATTTAAATATGACAAAAATTAGTGCAAGGTGGGTGCCTCGAATTCTCAGCGCAGTGCAAAAGCAGCGTCGGGTAGAATGTTGTGAGCAATTTTTAGAGCTTTGCCACGAGGACCAAGAAGGAGCAATCCAATCAATTGTAACGGGTGATGAAACCATGGTCTGTTACTATGATCCGACATCCAAAAGAGATTCCATGGAGTGGCATCGGAAAGAAGAAACCGTGCCTAAAAAAGCAAAAGTCACTCAAAGCTCTAAAAAAGTGATGACTACAATCTTTTGGGACTGCGAGGGAATCCATCTGATTGACTTTAAGAAATCAAACAACCGTGAACGCAACATATTACTCTGACTTACTAAGGCAGTTGCGTCAAAAAATTATCGAGAAAAGGCGCGAAAAAACTGCCAAGGTGTGCGCTTTGCTTCATGACAATTCTCCAGTCCACACTGCTTCGCTTTCCAAGGCTACTGTTCGCGAATGTGGCTTCACAGAGATTGAACACCCACCCTATTGCCCTGATCTGGCCCCATCCGACTACTTTTTGTTCTCAAAGTTGAAGGCCGAGTCGAGAAGTTCAGCGTAGTGTTCGACGCGATAAAAGAGTTTATGCGAATTCTCTTTTAGCGTCAGCAGAAGAAGCCGCAAGAAGTAACAACTTAAACGCCGTATACGGTGTCATCAAGGATTTTACAGGTGATCGTAACTCCTGCCAATATCCGGTGAAGGATAGTGATCGAAAGCTACTTATCTTGGAAGAAGATCAAATGAGGCGATGAAAGGAACACTTCGCCGCGGTCTTGAACCGTGTAACCTCTGGTAAATTTCCCCCTCATATAGATAATTTAGCTAACCATCAAAATGTGCGTATACGGTCCACTGCCCCGACTAAAGAGGAAATAGTCACTGCAATTATTGCACTAAAACGAGGAAAGGCCGCCGGACTCGACGGTATCCCTGCCGAACTTTATCAAGCAGCGCCAAGCATAACTGCCGATTTGCTTCACCCACTTGTTGATAAAGCGTGGAATACAGAGACCTTTCCCACTGAGTGGAAGAAAGGTTTGATCATCAAACTTCCAAAAAACGTAGCCTCACAAATTGCCTGCCGCTGCCAAGATAATAGCTAAAATCGTCTTGGAAAGACTAAAGGCCCACTTAGAAAGCACAATTGATGAAGAGCAAGCTGGTTTTCGATCTCGATTCTCCTGTGTCGATCATATTAACACCTTGCGAATCATCATCGAGCAATGCGCTGAATACAATTCTCCGCTTCACTTGCTTTTCATCGACTTCGAAAAGGCTTTCGATAGTGTGAACCGGGATTCTATATGGGCGGCCTTGCGCAGGAGAGGCATCCCTGAGAAGCTTGTGGCTATTATTAAGGCAACCTATGACGGCGCGAAATGTCGCTTTCTGCATAACGGTAAGATATCGGGGAACTTTGAGATTCGCAGTGGAGTTCGGCAGGATGCATCCTCTCACCGATCCTATTCCTCATAGTGATCGGCAACGTGTTGCATGCAGCCCTATCCGGACTCGACAGAGGAATTCAATGGACTTTGACATCTTATCTACAACATCTTGACTACGCTGACGACATATGCCTACTCTCCCACAAAATCATGGATCTTTCCGCAATGGCGTTAGATCTCGAGAGGGAGGCAAGCAAGGTACATACAGCATGCTGTCCAAAATCTGGCAGAGCAGTTATCTCAGCATCAAGACCAAGCTGGGCCTGTTTCGCTCCCTGGTACTGTCAGTGCTTTTGTATGAGAGCAGTACATGGAGAGTTTCCGTAGGAGTTACAAGAAAGCTGCAAGTTTTCGTCAACTCATGTTTTCGTCGAATTTTAAGAATTTTCTTGCTCGAAACAATATCAAATGAAGAACTATGTCGGCGTACGGGTCAGATGCCAATCGAAGAAAGAATACGCAGGCGAAAATGGCAGTGGATAGGTCACACATTGCGGAAGAGTGATAACTGCATTGCTTTGCATGCCATTAAAATGAACCCCATTTCTAACCAAGGCCGACCAAGAGGGGGTCCTCGAATCACATGGCGTCGATCTGTGGCAAAGGAGTGTCAGGTGATGAGTAAGTTTTGTGGGGAGTTGCGCCCCATTGCCCAGAACAGAGTACGATAGCGCGCAGGAGTAGTTGACGCGCTATGCCCCGCTAGGGGCTAAGCCAAAGTAGTATTCCCAGGGCTACCAAACCCCTTCAACGCCAATAGGTGTTGCTACTACAACAAAAACATTCCAATATAATATTAATTATTTTCAAGATAATTATAATTATCAAGAAAATAATTATTTTCCAGATAATAATAATTTTTAATTAATTTTATCATTGTTTTTTCATTTGTAATAATTATGTAATTATTATTTTTGCTCCCAATTATAATTATATAAATATTACTCTTTTTTGTAATAAATATTTATTATTTAATTATTATACTAATTATTTCCAACTTCTACATATACGTGGTATGGTGGTCGATGGTCGTCGCCCGAAAAACTCGTTCCGTATTAATAGCTTGGTTACACAGTGCGGGCCAGCATCCCTGCTGGCCTAGTCAGTTACTGCAGTGCACCTACTTGTGACCGCATCATACGAGTTACTGTTATGTGCGATCCGATTTGTACCTTGCATCCGAGTTACTACAAATTTTTTTGATTTTAATCGAACTACTGTCATGCGAGTACAGAGGTGGAGTAGCTGTCCACTGTCAGGCCAGCAACTCGTATTGTGTAACCAGGCCTTAAGTTGACTCGGTAGCCCGCGACCATCACGACGTCACAATTCTATAATAATCGGGTGGCATGAAACATTTCTTGCAACGAATTTCTTTTCGAGTATTAATTATCAACAACCTATTTTCGCTTTATCACAGCTTACATACTGGCAATTTGCTACAGTTCGTAATCTTTTGTCAGTAAACATTTTTCTTCGTCGGCCACTAACCATATTATAGCCATTTCCCAAGTGATCATTATCTATTTGAAAACAAACTTTCACAGCATTTTTTGGATTCCTGGCAACATTAGTACGTTATCTTCTTTGATTTGATGATTTGCAATAATTAAAGTTAATTGACCAACAAATCGTAATAGTTCATTTGTCTTCTTTTGATGTGTTTAGACGAAATCGACAAGAATCGATTTCTTTTCAGTTTCGATTGTGGCCGAGTTTTGATATTGACTATTGTTAATTTTTGTGATGATTAAATTTTGAATATACCTATATATAATATTGTATATTCTTCCATATGTTACGAAAGCACAGGTTTAGTCTAAAGATAGTGTTTTGGCGCCCCCAACCTTTGCGGCCGAAGCAACTACCTCCTTCGCCCACCCTATTTATGCCTCTGCAATGTTTCCATTGACCGACCGGTAGCGCAGTGCGTTGAGGCATCAATCTCATGTTTGACTACCGATGTTTCGGGTTCGAATCCCGTCCACGACGACTTTTGTGGTCATGGATTGTTGCGTTGTCTTCCCCCTGTTGTGCTTGGCGTAATGATAAGCCACAACACCTCCCGACTTGTCGCAGGTAGGCGGCTAAATGGGGGAGCAGGAGATGCATGCTGGCACTCGCCTTCTCCGAAACTAGTTTATGCCAACGAAACGTCAACTAGGCCACATGGAACAGTTGACGCGCTATGCCCCACGAGGGGTTAGGGCAATTGAGAAATGTTTCCAAACACTTTGTGTCTTTGCTACGCTATAAATTTGTTTTGTGCATTCATTAATTTTCATACAAACAAAATCAAACAAATCCGTGCATTGCGTCTTATCGCGCTCGGTGGCCGTGGTCGTTCGGTTACCGCTCTACGATACTAATCTAGAGCTTAGAGTTCAAATCTCGGCGCGATCAAAAACTGCCTGTGGGTGCCTGTGGGTACTAATACTCTCACAGTGCTCCGAGGTTGTCAGTTTAAGACGGCGCGGTTAGGAGGCGCATGCTAGCAACTGCACTTCCGAAAAGTAGATATGCCATCGAAACCTCAACAAGGCATGGAAATGCTAGAGATGTTGACGCGCCCACGCCCGTTAGAGGTGTCAAGGCAATTAACATTGCATCTTCATATTACATTATTACGAGTATGTGACACCTTTCTAAGAATTAACAATTTCAAGCTAGCATTTGGTGTATAGTATAATATGACTAGAAATGAAAATGTACAATACTTCGTCTGGAACAAAGAATTTATGACATTATTATGATTATATAATGATTATTATAATGATTATAATATTAAATTATCAAAAAGATTTGTAATTTCTTTTCTCATATATTTCATATGTATAGTATATTAACATTGTGGTTGATGTTTTGTCACAGCTGCAGGATTGCGTAGGCAATAGAAGAACGGGACAGACGAAAGTAACCTTTTCATCGTCCGTGCCAACTGCGAGGTCGAGCTTTTACAAGGGAGAACAGCGTATTGTCCCGTTACACCAGAGGTTCGTCGAGCGATTTCCACAATTTGCACATGTGTCAATGCAGCGGGTTTCAGACCAATACCGCTTGATTGTGCGAAGGATTACTATACCGGAGACGACAAGAATTCGACTTGAGGTTTTAGAGGCAACTCGAAGCCAAGGGTCGGCGGGGCAGGATGAGACACCCCCACCACCATCACGTTACTCTGTCCCGCACAGGAGTACCTACAACACCCGTCGAAGTACACTACTTCACCGCCAAGTGGAAGTCTATTCTCAAGTACACGACGAATTCGAAAGTGCTTGCCTGGAATATCAGGAAATAGATCCTTTGCGCAGGCCTGGCATTCCCAGGTTACATAAAGCCACTGCAACACCTGATATTCTGCGTCATATCGACAGCGAAATTGCCTCTAAACTATGCTCAGATGCGACGTTACTGGAACTGCAATCCCTTGCGTATTGTGGTGTAGTGGCGGCTATTAGATTGCATGGTCAGAGGATTTGTGACAACGCTTTCGACATGAGACAAAGAAAATATCCAGCCTGGAAGATTCGTCTTGAACGGAAGATATATTGGCCGGTTAACTCAACCGGTGGGCGGCAATATTGTTTTTGGTTGAACAAAAAACTGGAGAAGATTCTCCGCAAATATTCTACTCCTTCCGGAACTCCTTTGGTGGAAGTACTGGGCACACTAAAGCACGAGCTTGCAGTTATCACAAATCGTCTCCGACGTTATATGGTGAGCCTCTCCGAACGTGTTCAGAACGCTGCTTTCACCAAAAGCCAGCGGAACTTCCACAAGTCTATCAACGAAAACCAACAAGCCAGCCCTACTATTAACTTCACGGTGACTGGAGCGAAACAGTACTGGGTGGACTTTGGCAAACTCCCGCTAAGCACACCCAGCATACTGAGTGGATCACTGCCGACACCACCCGCCATGGCAGTTTGCTTGGTACGATTTTCGCTGAGGTGACTGAATCCGTTGTCTGAGAAGTCATTAGTCGGCCCAAAAAATTGGAAAGGGCCTGATCCTGACAAATTGATTGTTGATTAATAGACCTGAGGGATTTCAACCCTTTCTCAGGCGTAACCCATTTGTTAATCAAACGGGAAACAGTGGAGAGCCCTATTGAAACGAGGCCAATAGAATGCTTGCCAACACTGTACAAGTATATTTCAACTATTATTAACGGCAGGGTCTATACGCACCTCGAACTGGAAAATATCCTTGCCGAAGAGCAAAAGGGCTGCCGAGTCAGATGTAGGGGTTGCAAGGATCGGTTGTTGTAGGACAAGCTACGCGCAATCACAGGTATCTGTGTTGCTGCTACATCGATTACAACAAGGCGTTCGATACCATCATTGCTGGTTAACCGAGGTCCTGCATATGTACCGCGAAAATCCTGCCCCAATCAATTTCTGGATAAAACTGATGGAAGGATAGCGCACAACACTACCAGCGCCATCAACCCAAGTCAATATGCTCTCTCAACCGGTACAGATCCGATGAGGCATATTCCAGAGAGGCTCTTTGAGTCCTCTCTGGTTCTGCGTGGCGCTCACTTTTGAATTCGGCTAGACAGTGTGGCTATGCGATCAAGGATGATTTTCTTTAAATGATTTCCAAATTCGAGTTGACTCACCTTATGTACTTAGATGACATCAAACCATACTTGTGAAGTAACGCACACCTTAAAAGTCTGCTGCAGATAACCGAAAATTTCAGCCCTGACATTCGAATGGACTTCGAGTTAGACAAAAGTCGAATCCGTGCCATTCGCAAAGGTGTCCACGCAATGCGCTCCGAATTTACCTTGATTGATATCCACATAGCTGCAGGATGCAGACTTTTACAAATAGCTGGTAATTCTGCAAAGTGAACAAACCAGTATTGATGACTTAGGAGGGGGAATGTTGGTTGAGTTCTGGCGTAGGTTGAAATTGGTGTTCAACTCCAATTTGCCGGGAAGGAACAAGATAAGTGCCATCAAACTATATGCCATTCCTTCACTGGCCTATTCATTCGGAACAGTCCTATTTTTTGTCGAATATTTGGCGAATATCGAACGGGTGTACATTTTCTAATGTCCAAATTCCAAATCCTACATCCTAAATCGTCAGTGGAGCGAATGCATCTACGGGGGTACATTTTCTGATGTCCAAAACCGAAATCTAAAATCGTCGGTGGAGCGAATGCGTCTACCTCGTGACATTGGGGGTAGCGATTTCGTTCACATTGCTTATTTACACTACCAGAAAGTCAACTCACGTCGCACTTATTACAGAGGCAAAGCAACATCGAATCCTCTGTATGATGCTATCTGCAAGGCAGATGATGGTTTAAATACCTCCAATTTAAAGAATCAATCATTTGCTCCTTTGAGTCTGGTGAAGTCGGACCAAGAAAAGATCGACAAATGCAAACCAAGGGCAATGCATGGAAGTCATTTGAGCAGTCTTTGACAGCCATATGCATTCTGTGTCAAAACAGAAGGATCAATGGTTGTCATTCAGGCGATAGCGTACATTTGTTAAACATATACCTATGCAAGCAGCGGATTAATGATGACCGATGCAGAATGTGTAGGTCAGTGGTGAAAACATTTGACTATCTCATCTCTGGCTGTTCTGCAATGGCACCAGTACAGACAGATTCAATGCTGTATACAAGGTAATCCACCAACACCTCGCATACAAACAAATACGGTACAAGTACTGATTAGTGACACCCTTCCGATCTATCAGTGCACTCCCCAAGCAGTTCTTGACAGCACTAGCTTCACATTGTACTGGGGTCGCTCTGAATACATAATCGATGTTGCTATCCCTCAAAATAGCAACATCGGGAGAAACCATGCGGAGAAAAGGACAAACTATACGGCACTGGCTCAATAAATCAAACATATGGTATTGGCATCTTGGCAGTATACGAATAAATAACTGGCGCAACTCTCTAATTATTGGACCAAGGCCTCGAGATGAGCTAGTGTGTGATCAAAAAAAAAAAAAAAGCTCAACAAATTGTTAAGTTAGGTAAAGTGGCTGACGTGACACCGCACAGCACACATAGACCACCTCTGGTTTCGTTGTGATACCACTAAAGTCCCCCAATTGAACCTAGGTCCAAAAACAGCCTGTGCTAGCAATATACCTATAGTGATTGAGCAGTATTATATTCATTTCTCTAAAATCCAGAACTAAGAATTTTTTCTTCCGACCCGCTGCCAAGGTGGGACACTGACAAAGAAGATGGAGAACACTTTCCTCTTCATCCCCGTCCTCACCACTCCAGCAATAATCGTTGTGAGGAATACGGAGCCCCCAAGCGAGGTCGCCGATTGGGCAGTGTCCTGCGATAAGCCTCACAACCCTGCCAATGTGCCTCCTATTCAGCGAGAGTAGTGTGGCAGAGCGGCCATGGTTGGGTTTCTGCCAAATCATCTTGCTCGTTTGGCACGTTTCGTCGTTTAACCATCGCCCCGTCAGCCGCATCGGCTTCAATTACAAGTTTACACGATACGATTGGCATTTTGATGTTTACGCAGTCCCCGTCAACAACACCGGTTGTCTCCTCTCGAGCTAGCTATTCTGCCACACAGTTACCTGTGAAGCCACTATGGCTCGGTATCCAGCATAGTGTGATACTGACAAAAAAACCGCCAACTCCTTGAGGGCTAAGCGACAGTTCATCATGGTTTTCGAAGTGGTCAGGGTAGATTCGAGATTTTTTTTAACGGGAAAAGTTTGTGTCAAATATTAAAAATGTGGACACTGACCCCTTCTTTTTAAATTTTACAAATTGTCTTCCATGTGTGGTCATTGTTTACAAAATGAAATATGGTTAATGAAAACTGGAACAGATCGACTTGTTAATTTCTACTTACATTAAGTCCTACCCCGGCATCATCGCAAATTGTCCATCTTCTTTTTAACCCCTTAACAATGCAAACGTAAAAACTAGACAATAATAATATTTAACGATGAAAAGAGTTGCTTGGCCTATCATGAGTCTAAAATACAAAACACGATTGCCTCAAGCGATGCTTGAGAAAGAAAGAGCGTAATTAACGTCGAGAATAAAAGTAAAAACTGTTAAGACACTCAAGATTTCGCAAAGATCGTCAAGTGCGAAATCATCAATTTATGATTAAGCTCGTCAAAAGAACAGCCAGACAATAAGGCAAGAGCGAATATACACACAATACAATACTTGACACAGACGAAATTGAATAGCGGTCAATTTGCTGTTGAATTCCTCAAGATCAAGGTATTCAACACTAGAGGATTGGAATTTGGAGTTTGTTAGTCCATTGACTGGCTGACTGTTGTTTTTCTATTCATTTCTTTCAACCGAAAATATTGCAACAAATCATTTCGCTAATTAGAACTAGTTAAAATGTGAAGTGTGTGCAGAATTCTTTATCTCAACGCGTACCCATCTTACTATGGTTCAGTTTTTCGTTATTTATGTTACATGTGCTGTTTTTTGCTAAATATATGTGTTAATTACTTGACCGCTAAAATTATGTGATGAGCGAATACGGCGCATTAGTTTTGTGCTCCATAAATTGGCCTGGTTTATGTTGTGAATTTATGGCGGGTTCAAATCTTACGTTTCTCAGAGCAATTCACAATATTGAGAGGCTACGCACTGATTGTTTTTGAAAGGTGCCGAAATTTAGGCATCGAAAATTGTAAAAATAGTTCCGGTATGTCAAATAGTATAAATAGAATTGTAATAGATATGAAGAATAAAAAGCCAATTAAATAGAAACTGCAAATTATAATTATGAAACGCAATAACATTCAGTTAAATTAACAAAGATCCTTCTGAAAACGAAAGACTTAAGAGAGTAACACTCTATTCAATGAGCAGACTCGAATTCGGCTTAACGGCTGTTTTAAAAGATATATGAAAAAAAATACAACTGTTAGATTTGAATTTTTACATTTTAAGGGAATCGTTCAATGGCGCCGGAACAGGGGACAGCAGGGGTAGTTACCCCTTCAATATTCTAGTTCTATTTATCATCATGGGTTCTGGGGAGAACTCAAGGGTACCATCAAGGATGTCGCAGAGAAAGTCGTGGGATATAAAGCCCGGCGAGCGCGAAATGACTGGTTCGACGAAGAATGCGAAAATTCACTTTACGGGAAAAACGAGGCCTACAGACAATGGATTCAACGAGGAACCAGAGCCAGAAGAGAAAAATATGACGAGCTACGGCGAATATCGAATAGAATAATTAGACGTAAGAAACGTAGATACTTTGACGAGCAGTTGCTGAACATAAACGAAAACTTAGCTAATAGGAACACCAGACAAGCGTACAAACTAGTAAATACAATTAAGAACGGCTACCAACCCAGGACTAGCCTTTGTAAGGACAAGGATGGAAACATCATCAGCGACACCGATGGCATTAACAAACGATGGGCCTCTTATTTTGAAGAGCTTTTAAGCCGACCATCTAACATCCCCACACAGAAAGCTCTCATTGAGAGCTTTCTGTGTGATATTGTTGATCTAGGCCCACCCATTCAACCCCCGACAGTAGAGGAAGTTGATCTCGCGCTGCGATCACTAAAACGAAATAAAGCGCCGGGCGCTGACGAGATTCCAGCTGAACTGCTAAAATTCGGTGGAACGAGTCTAGTTGATGCCATACATCAATTACTCCTGCGAGTATGGAAGGACGAGGAGATCCCAGAAGATTGGCGCAGAAGCATCATCTGTCCAATTCATAAAAAGGGAGATAAACTGCGGTGTGAGAATTACAGGGGCATCTCACTAGTTTGTACGTTGCAATGAATGACTTTTCTGATGGTCTATTCGGATTGTTGATTGTCAAATATTTTTCTAAAATATTTGCCAACTAACAATTCGAATTCTCCATCCGGAATTTTGCAAGAGCGACAACTCTGTCATTCTATCACACTGTGGGTCGTTGACACTTGCAAACGCTATATTCTGATGGACACTTAAATGTCCTGTGAGAATATGCTGTTTGATATGGTATCATCGACCTCGCATTGACGAGATTTTTCGGTTGATGCCTATGTTGAATCGGGGGTCGCGACCTGCTGGGAGAGCGATCGCTCGAGAGTCGACTTTCACCCGCCGTCCGATGCACATCGGCACGTCCCTGTCGGGATTAAAAAAAAAACATACAGATATAGGGGAGTCCACTATCACCCGTCGTCTAGTGAACATCGGCGCGATAGCCCAGAAAAGGGTGCAATTTCACCCGCTAAAGCCGTCGCATCGGCACGCCATTGCTGAGTCGCGCGAATATTTGTTCTAAGTAAACCGGACGGATGATTTAGAAAAGGTGAATTTTCCATCCGCCGGACAAAACGACATCGACACGCGTTGCCGGGTCGCGCGAATTTTGACGCGAATCAGCTGCCGATAACGTTCTTTTTACCTCACAACACGACTCATATCACCGGCGCGTGGTTACCGGGAGTGAATTCGTACCCGCACGAAATAAGTGGAGAGTGCCCCCCAAAAATCCTTTTGTCTGTGTTTGGAATTGGCGTTGTGACACATAATTGCACTGTCGCATCAAGCATTCCTGTGGGGGGAATTCCTTAAACCCCAAACCTTAATCGGGGATAAGTTGGAACGCCTCGCCGTACCGCCCTTTGTGCCCTTGTGCGCCCATAGAGCATCGCCTCGAGATAAAGTGCATGTGTACCCGACCGTGTACAATTAGCAGTGTACCACAGTGCAGATAGACTCAGTTTACGTCTACAACAACATGCCCCCAAGGGAAGTGACATCGTTACTAGCAGTTGCGTACGAGAGAGTTGCCGTTGTATACATTTTAATGCAATACATTTGATTTTTTTATACTTATTTTCTTTAATATCGTATTTTTGTTATTTCTTATATTTTTTTTTGCACGATCCCAATTCCCCATTGTTTTTGATTTGTTTAAAAAAAAATGAGTTGCAGCTACTCCGGCGTCAACGGTGGCCATCGTGGATTCTGGGGGTAAGTGCTTTATTAAATTAAATGTTAACTTTTTTTTTTCGATTTTTTTAGTATTTCTCTAGTTTTCTGCGAATATTTAAACTTGGTCATTTTTATTTAGTTAGTTTCAGTTCCTAATTTTTCTTGCATTACTTTTAGTTTATGGTCTTTATTTCCTTCTTTTTCTATTGGGATTCTTTTGTTGTACCTCTTCAGGTTAAATAAATAAGAAATGGCTTGTACTTGAAAACCTCGGCTTTTCCTTTAACGGAATCACCCCCGCCTCCTTTTCAGGTCAGCGATGGTAGGATGAAGTAACACCCTCATCGTTTTTCTTGATTTTTGATTTGGGAGGTACCAACAATTTGGCCAAGGTACCTCATTGGTAGGGTGAGTATAGAGGCCAGGGTCCGCTCCATCTGGACCCAGGAGTCGTGTCGAGGTATAAGAGCCGGTCGACGGCCATTGCCTTTAAGTAGTTTCTTTCTTTTTTGTTTCTTTGCCATTTTTTTTAGGTCGTGGGACCTTCGGTACCCGTGTGTGTGCTGTTGTACCTTAAGGCATGAGATTTTTAGAATGATAATGGTACGGGGCAGCGAGAGGGCAAAAACCCCGAACACATCTCCCGTCACTGAGCTACAACAAGCTCGTGCCGCTGAGGAGTTCTCTCGCCTGATGGCGTCGCCGGACCTTCACGGTCAGTTCGGCATACTTTAACTCCGTCCCCATGGACACTTAAGTGTCCGCAACACCTGTCCATTACAACGTCCTATAAAATTTTGACGAAAATTCTGGAAAATAGAATAAAACCGTATGCAGAACAAGTCATTGGCGAACATCAAGGCGGTTTCAGACCTGGTCGCTCTTCTCAGTCAAACTAATACTCCAGAGGTGCTGGGAATACAACGTAAACGTATACCAAATCTTTGTCGACTTCAAGCAGGCATACGACAGTATCGATCGTGGAGTACTGTACAACATCATGCTGCAATTTGGTATACAGGCCAAATTAGTGCGACTGACAAAGATGACGATGACCAACTCCATTTCACAAGTCAGGATACATAACAGACTTACTGATCCATTTGAAACACGCACTGGTTTGAAACAGGGCGATGGACTGGCACCTACGCTCTTCAACCTAGCACTGGAATACGTTATTCGGGCCATGAATATGGACAACAGCAAGACGCTACTCATCAAGTCGACACAATTAGCAGCGTACGCCGACGACATCAACATCATGTCCCGAAGATTGGCTGACGCAGAAGAACTTCTGCATACGCTCGATACCGCTGCAAAGGAAGTTGGATTACGTATCAACGAGGGTAAAACTAAAATAATGATGCAATCGGTGACAAGGACACCTGCACAACCGAGCATCAATGTGGGGGACCTCAACATCGAGTTCGTGAACAACTTCATTTACCTGGGTTGCAACCTGTCAAGGGACACCAACGAAACTGACGAAATCAAGCGACGGATACAGTTAGCTAATAAGACTTTTTTCTCGGTTCTCCCCATAATGAAATCGAAGCATGTGCACAGAAACACGAAGCTCCGCGTGTACAAAACCATTATACGACCAGTGCTATGCTATGGCTGCGAAGCATGGACCCTAACTCAAGCCTCCGAAAACATGCTGGACACATTTGAACGTAAGGTTCTACGGCGAATTTTCGGGGCTGTTTGCATTCGAGATGGATGGCGCATCCGGTACAACCATGAGTTGTATGAAATGTACGATGAGCTGCAAGTCTCGAAAATCGTCAAACTACAACGACTTCAATGGGCAGGGCATGTACAAAGAATGGACGATGATCGCATGCCTAAGAGAGTAATGAATGCAGAACAAGTCGACGGAGCGAGACTGCGAGGACGACCGAGATCTCATTGGGAGAGCTCAGTAGGTGTGGACGCCGCGCAGCTGCTGGGCTTCCAAAATTGGAGGACGCGGTCACGTGACCGAGATAATTGGAGGACAATGATCCGGGCGTCGGGCTGCCGCGCCACGATGATGATGATTCCGATTCACCGGAACTCAGACCATTTTCATGAAGGTCTCGTATGGGATCTGATCGGATCAAGGTTGAAAGTCAATTAGTTGAACGTCAAACTATTTCGTCTCTATCTAAATGTTTATTGAGTCCGCAATTCGCCCTAGGAGGGCGAAGTATCTGTATGGCTGTTTAAGTTTGCTGGGCGCAGACCCGATAAATTAAAATGTGTTGCTAAGTGCTTCCATAAGTTAATCCTAAACTTTTTTAAAAAATTTATTTCATATTAATCCTGTGGATGTTGACGATTGGAAAGTCGTTTCCATTGAAATCATTGAAATAGAAGGAAAGGTAGAAACTAGCAGGGAAGAGGATAATGTTATTGAATAATCGCCAGAAACGTTACGTTAATTTCTAATAGTGAAGCATTACAAGCCGGTCACTAAACTTATTAAAGGCTTGGCCAGACAGAAAGCGGACTGTCGCGACGGTCTGCCATATGGGGACGTCATATAAAACGCGATATTTTTGTACTAACGGTCCAGTCTGGTCGCTTATTTATTTCTTTATTATATTATTTAACAAAAGAAGATTGCAAGAGTTGTTGCGAACAACTGCACAACATTAATCCAGCTGATTCAATCTGCATTGCAAACACAAGCGGCTTTCCGCTTGCCAGCGTTCTCGGTAGCTTACCCAATATACTGCTAAAGGTGTGAGTTCCAAGGCAGCGACTGGGTGCGACTGCGATTGCGACTCGCAACCAATTAATTCATTATTCAATGATGATCGCGTGGACCCGTTTTCCTAGGCATTGAGCTTCGCGATAGCGACTGCGACTCTGGCTGTGCAATGTAGTGTATTGGCGCCATGCTGATTGTATTTGCACGAGGATGATTGAGCATGGCATCCAATGGTGTTGAAAATCTGTTTTAGTGGCAAAATATCTTTTATTGGAAAGTATCTTACTTTGGGAAAATAGCTTGTTGTTGCAATTCCTTTGCAATTTGTGTGGATGTGAAGGATTTTTGTATGAAAATATCATAGTACTCCTCGTATGCTGCGCAGGTTGTGAGTATGCAATCAAGGATTTTTATATGTACGTGAAGCGAATGTATGGAACGGGGGGAATGTACTGTAGATGGCATATCGAGTCCTTCAGTGGCGAAAAGGACATTCGAAAAACATAAATTTGGTAATGAAGAGAAATATGAGCAATATGGGTGTCATGTGAATCGGCGCGAAGAGGCGAATACCCGAGAGTACTGTAGATGCCATCTCGAGTCCTTCTGTGGCGACAAGGACCTCCAAACAGGATAATTTTGGCAGTGAAGCGAAATATGGGCAATATGGTTGTCATATGAATCGGGTTGGACACCAGAATATCGCTCCGAAGGACTCGAAATGTCATCGGTACTACTGCATATTCTGGTGTCCACCCCGATTCATATGACACCCATATTGACCGTATTTCGCTTCACTGCCAAAAATATCCTTTTTCGAATGTCCTTGTTGCTACCGAAGGACTCGAAATGCCATCCATAGTACTCCTAGGCATTCGCCTCCTCACCACTATTCATATTACTCCCATATTGCCCATTTTTTCACTTGACTTCCAAGTATATCCTTTTCGCTTCGAAGGACTCGAAATGCCATCTGCACTACTCCTGGATATTCGGGTCTCCACCCCGATTCATATGACAGCAATATTGCCCAAATTTCGCTTCACTGCCAAAAGTATCCTTTTTCGAATATCTTTATACGCACCGAAGGACTCAAATCTGCATTTTAAGTACTCCTGGACATTCGCTTCTGTACCCCAATTCATATGACACCCATTTTGCCCCTATTTCGCCTTACTTCCAAAAATATCATTTTTCGATGTCCTTGTTGCCACCCAAGGACTCGAAATGCCATGCATAGTACTCCTAGGCATTCTTCTCTTCACCCCAATTCAAATGACACCCATATTGCCCATATTTCGCTTCACTGCCAAAAGTATCCTTTCCGAATGTCCTTATCGTCACCGAAGGGTTAGAAATGCCATCTACACTACTCGTGGACATTCGCCTTTTCACCCCGATTCAAATGACACCCATATTGCCCATATTTCGCTTCACTGCCAGAAATATCCTTTTTCAGGACTCGAAATGCCATCTACAGTACATTCGCCTCACGTACATATAAAAATCGTTGATTGCATACATACGAGTATGTACTATTTAAAATAAAAATCATTCATTTCACATCCACACAAATCGCTCTCCCAAGGCGAGATCCAACAAAAGATAGTTTGCCACAAAGACAAATTTTCAACACCATTGGGTGCCGTGCTCAATTATCCTCGTGTAAATATAGACCATCTCACAGCCACAGAGTCACAATCACCATCGCGCCAATATACTAAATTGCCCAGGGACGCAGTCGTAATCGCTCATAGCTTTCGTTCGTCCAATGCAAGATCGCAATCGCAGTCGCAATCGCAGTCGCAATCGCAGAGCAGCTTCTAGGAACACACCTCCATATAAAATACACACAAGTAGTGCAGTCGCAGTCGCGAATCGCAATCGCAAATCGCCCAGTCGCTGCCTTGGAACTCACACCTTAAGATCGGCTGACGCTAACGGAGAGCAGCAGAGATCGTCTCGCTGCAGTGTTATGCTGCATGTAGTCGTCTCGTCATTATGCTGCATGCAATTGCTTGTAGCATGGATGCAACTGTCTCTGTGCTGCGTAATTGTATACAGAGAGGATCTCGGTATGTGAGAATCACGCCGATACTAACGGAGAGATAGCACAGGTGAAGCGAGATCGTCTGTGTATGAAGCACTTGTTTCTCTACTGATAACAGGTGCAATTGCCTTTGTACAGCATGGAGACGCACAGGGGGGATTTTGGATTAGTGTGTTGTCTCGGTGCTTGCGGACGCAAAGTCTTCAGCATTGTTATGTTGTTTTTATTACGCACGTCAGCTGTTCACACTGCAGCTTGATGCCGTAAGATGACGACGGCGGTAACGGCAGCTGATGGATGGTGGATGAGCTGGATGGCGGTGGTCATTGAACCCCAATAACATCGGGCGGTTCCTTTTTTGTGAGTCGGAGGATTGAGAGAACTGCTCTTTTTTTGGAGAGATTAATTTTGGGGAGGGAAAATTGGAACGCCGAGGAAGTCGGTTGGGTTTTGGGAGAGATTTGCTGAGTTGGTTTTTGGGATTGATTTTGGATTTCCGTGATAGACGGGTGGATTTCTTTTGCAAAAGTTTTGTGTAGAGATTGATTTTGTTGGTCCTGGAGGACAGTTTGGTTTTTGTTGGAAGTTAGTGGAAATAATGAATTTTAGATACTTGGTGGACGGTTAAATTTTGGTTTAAGTTCGGAAGTGAACTTTTTTTTCGGAGTTTGTGAAGATTAGTTTGTGAGAAACTGAATGATTGAGGATTGATGTTTAGATATGAGAAACAAACTTATAAAGTGCAGAAAAACGCAGATTTTGTTTCTTGTGTAAGCAACGTTAATAGTGCCAGTGTGGACGAAAAGAGAGTTATTAAGAAAAATTTGAAGTTCTTATGTTGAGAACATGTGTGCAAGAGTTAAAACAAGACGTTTAATTGTATTGCTATTTTTTCGGAATGAAAAGTTTTCAATAGAATTGGACGAAAATTTTTCATTTTGGGAAAATTTGCCATAAAAACAAAAGAACCAAAAATAAGATTTTTTAAATTATTGTATAAAACTTGAAAAAAAAAAAACAACCTCCCTTTTAGAAAATCGAATTCAAACGGATCCAAACGGAGAAATAAACGTAAAGTTGATTATGGGCATTTGACGATAAGATTTTGATTGCACGGTGCTCATGGAGACTATTGAAGGACGTATTTGAACTAGAGCCCTTCTTTTATATTTATAGTATATAATAATTTTTTTTTTTAATTATTTTTTTTTCTCTATATCATCAAATGATCTCAAAAATGCTTGCAACACCCAAAGGAGTGACCGATCGTTTCATCGTGGGAAATTAAACTGTGAGTCCACATTTTTTTCACTTCAATTCGATTTTTTTGTTTTTTTTTTTTATATACATATTTCGAAATACGAGTAGTTCATTTTAAATTTTTTCTTCGTCTTTCTACTAGTTATGCTATTAGAGCAGTCAGATCTACGGAAACAGCTCTACACGAACTCGTTAGAGTTGCAGAGATAGAGAGAGAGAGAGAGATTAACGACGGTATCGCTATGTCTACTGTTATGTACGGTATCGCTATGTCTACTGTTATGGACATAGAGGGTGCTTTTGATAAAATCTCCTTTACCAAACTTAGAAACGCCCTGACTGAGCGGGGGTTGATTCTATTATAATTAAGTGGATCGTCTCTATAGTTAAGCAGAGGCTGTGCCAGAATACGGAATGAGGTAATCGAAGGATGCCCACAAGGCGGTGTTCTTTCGACTCTGCTCTGAAACATCACCGTAGACAGTCTTCCCTGGAAGCTGGACTCGATGGGAGTACACATTGTAGGATATGCCGATGACTTGGCTCTTACGGTTAATGGAAAGTTCATGGACACAATTCTATGTTGCACTGGACAGGCTCTCAAAGTAACTGAAGAGTGGTTTAATGAGCAAAAGCTAACCATAAACGCTAGTAAATCAAACACTACGATTTTTATGCTAAAGTGTCACCACACACTGTCGAACTCGAACCTGGTACAAGTGGACCGGTTTTCTTCACATTTATGTGAAGTGTGTGTGTGTGTGACATTTGTACCAGTTTCGTGCTCGAGTTCGACAGTGTGTGGTTACACTAAAAGGAAAGACATAGAGGTTACTCGGCTTGCGGCTTTTTGGTTCGAAAATTAAGGTGTCCAAGGAAGCGAAGCATCTAGGGGTTACCTTAGATGCGGAACTATCTTGGCATGTTCTGGTTGATGTTAAGATCCAAAAAGCGAAATGGATTTGAATCAATGTAAGAGAGTATGCTCGTAGGTGAGGAATTTCACTTAAAGAGGCACACTGGATTTACACAAAGATGGTAAGACACATTTTAGCCTACGCATCATGGTATGGTGGCTAGATGGATACATGGGGTACAAAGGATAGCTCGCGTAAGCATATGTGGTGCAATGCGCACCACACCAACGTTAGCAATGGAGTCGTTGCTGGGACTGCCGCCGCTGGACTTATTTATAAAGAAAACGGCGGGTTTTTCGGCAATACGTATGGAAAGGGATGCCTTGAGGCATCAGTTTGGAACTAGCGGTCATCCTAGACATTATACATGATGACATCAGGGAGACTCTAATGTCGGTAGAAGGCAAGAGCAGACGTAGGGTAGTTGAAATACTAGACAAGACACACATTACGCGTGAAAACACACACAATGAGTGTATAGTATTGACAATGACATCAGCATTTTTACTGATGGCTCTTTAATGGATGGGAAAGTGGGGGCGGGGGCTTACTCTGAAGAGTTAAACCTAGAATATGCGCACAGTACAATATGTTAGTGTATTTGTCCATATACATAATAGGTAGAGATGCTTGACTTGTTGCATGCATTGAACCACCTGCTGGAAGGTCAGATGCGGGGGAAGAAAATCCTCAGACGCATACAGCAGACGAACATAAACTCCAAATTGGTACTAGAGTGTGTCCGAAAGCTCAACACGTGTGCCTTAAAAAATCCGGTTACACTGATGTGGGTAAAAGGACACATAGGTACAACAGGAAATAAGGTGGCGGATGCCTTAGCAAAACAAGGATCTGCGGCGACTTTCATTGGACCAGAACCCATAGTTGCTCTCGGTAACGGCGTGATTGGAGCGAATGTGGGAAATATATGGTTTTCGTGTATCAACGAAAATGGCAGAAGTTAGCCACTTGAAAAAAAGCTCGGAATGCAATGACCAACCCTTTAGGCAGGGAAGCGAAAAAAGGTACTCAGTTATAAACGGAGTACCCAAAGCTGGATAACTGCCTTCGTTACAGGACATGGTAATTTTATGGCTCATCTGGCCAAGATCAAAAATGAGGAAGATGACGTTAACAGGCTAAGTCTGGAGGAAGCTGAGACGGCAGGAAACATTGTGTGCGAAAGTCCAGCACGGGCTTGCATGACGTTGAGGATCACAGGCAAGTACACGATAAGTGTGGAAGCCATGAGTGAACTCAGCCTTAAAGAAATGCTAGCAATAACACGTAACTCTGTGATGAAGAGAGAGGTCGACAATTATCAGTCGAAATTTGGAAATCACTGATGACCGGGAGGGGGCGAAAAGGGGCCGCAAAATATTAGCCGTCTGCTTCAAATATCCCCCGGGTTCTCAGGGCTTGTGGGTCCGTGTTCCATGGAATACCCCGAACACCGATTGTTACGTCACTTATACAAGCGTTTCAATTGGGAAAATGGCATCTTCTAAAAGTGTGTATATAGTGCAACGCTTAAAATTAAAAAAAAAACAACACTCCCAGAATACGATGCTCAAACGGAAAAGTTCAACTGCTCCCAATTATGGAGCCTGCAGAAGCACTTTTAAAATGTTTTAAATAAATAAAATAAATAACTGGCGCAACAGTCCAATTTGAACCACGGCCTCGAGATGAGTTAGCATCATCTCATTTTCTAGACGGTTTTTTTGTGCAGAGGTATGTGATCAGCAATACGCTCAACAGAGTTATTTACCCCATAATGGGTACTCATTTAACAGCTGAGTGGGCTCATAGTCCGACACGTAAATCCCCGGAATCGAACCGGGGCCCAGTGCGTTGAAGGCGAACGTGCTAACCGTTGCGCCATCCGAACTACTTCAAAATGTTTTGGAAGAGATCAAAACATTTCTTTCATGTCCTCAGGAAGTACAAAGCCAGCTTCCAAATGACATCGTTCGAAGGAAAAAGAGTTGCTAACGAGGGTAGATTCATGCCAACGTTTAAAGTACAGGGTCAGATTTACCATCAAGTGGGCTTACTTCTTTGACTCTCCGACCATGACTACAATTTCCTGCAAATTTATTTCATGGGCAACGAAGAACACAGCGAGTGGAACAGCGTTTGCAAAATATTCCTAGAGCAAATCATAAATTGTGACTGATCCCTTAAGACATTTACAAGCGGAAAATGTATCGGTATGCTTATTCTCAGCCGCATTGGATCGAGTGGGAATAAGGGCCAATATCATACGAAATTAACTCGAAGGTGAATGAGAGTTCAAAAAAAATTTCAAAAATGACGGAGATTAGGGTCAAACCATTGTTTTTCGGGGTCGCTGGGATGAATGGTGGTGCTCCCACTCACAAAACCTCCTCCCGCGGGTTGAATGACCGTGAAAAAATGTCCAAAACGACCGAAATTACTGTCAATTTTGTGAGCGTCTACTGTAGTTCCGTTTCATAACAAAGAAGATGTATTTACTCCCGTTCCGGGGAAACATCCACAAGGTCCAGGACGTAGAATGCTCTTGACTCTTCGACTTCGCAAAGGTAATTGCGTAGTATATCTGTAACTACTAATACCATATTCCTCGCTACGATTATTAAACAGTTCAATAATGCCCTGAAAATTTGAAACAATTAAAAGTTTCCATCTTACTTTTAACCATTTTCACATGCAACTGCCTACTTATAGCATCTTTTACAACCGTATTTTTTTTCGATCATCTTCGATCAGAAGATCTTAAGTACTTGCCAGGGGAAAATTTAGTTGCACGAATGATGTACTTTTCTCTCAATCAGAGACAATACAAAAAGCTTCTACGCTTGAAGACTGCTGTTTTTTTGTTTAACCATGAACTGCAGAAGAAAATAGCATTCGATACGAACGATGTATGTTTGTATACATGTAGAATATCTCCGAAAGGCTTGACCTTTCCACACAGTCACAAACGAAAAATGTGACCAATTAACCCAATTCTCAGCCGCATAGAAAATAAATTAAATCTTGTTGTTTGCACATCGTTGCATTGATCCATTGATATCTCCTCCTTATACACATCCTAAGACTGCTCCACACGGCTGGTTGGCTTCTTGTCGCTGGTGTCTTCTCAGCGATTTCGTGTTTTCTTATCTTGCGAAATGACACTAAAATGCCGCGATCTTCTTCCTTTCTTTTTACCTTTATATCTTTTTGGCTCATGCACAATACACATGCGCGAAATGCTATCACCAAGTGAACTTTAGATTTTATAATATCTGGTCGCTTTCATGTTCGATTATTCTGATAGATTGGACGGCAATGGTTTTCGTTGGCAATTTCGTTGTTTCCATTGGAGATGATTGCAGATCGTGCCTTTGATAAGATCAGTACTTTGTTAGTGAGAATGATATCAGTGCGAACATCTTTCACCGCTAAATTTGTTGACGGATTTCAGTTTTGGACTTGGAAAAGTTGGCCATTGTTCTGGAAGACTATTTTCGGAAACGAACGATAGTGCGATTACAATCAAATCTAAATGACCACTCGCCAGAACTGTCAAAAGGTCACTACGTTTCGAGACAGTGTAAAACTACGGCAATCACAGGATCTACCTTATTTGCCAAAAATAGTGATAGGTCAAGGAAGCTATCAGCATTTTGAATACTTTCCCTGAGGCCAGAATGACGCGAATGGAAGATCAACTCTCCAACCCAAAAGGCTTCATTATTGGCAGTCATTCATTGTGGTGGAAGCTTGTGCGTTTCTTTTTGTCGAAACCATCTTTCAATAAATGTTCTATTTTGGATGTTGTTCCATTTGGAACAGTTACACGTTTTCGGAAAATAAATTCGGTTTCGTTTGTCCCAGAATCTATTGGAGTTAGTTGTTAAATTTGGTGTCACTGCAATGACTATCTTTCGACGATCGCTATTAGAACTAATATTAAGAGAAGTGAAACTTTTTATGGGAGGGTACCCGCGCTGTTTCGGCTGCCTTTTTATGTATCGGAAATCGGGTAGTAGAAGTGGGTTCGCTTTCCGAAGAAAGCAACCAATGTCCACTAGTGGCGGGCCTAGTATTCAACCTTGGAGGGGGTTTAAGTTTGTTCACAAAATTTTGCAAACCGAATAACGGTATTATATGAGATTGTCTTTATTCACATTTCTTGGCAATACTCTATGAGATCATCGATGAATACTCTATTGTGGTGTCGAATGTCTATGCCATATGGATTTCAACAATCCACGACTGCCCAGTCCTATGCTGCAAGGCGACGCGGTTTGACTTGGCAAAACATGTTAACTATTGTCACGGATCCAGAGCTGCGCCTTGTGACCTGTAAAGGAGAAAGTTTAGCATTAGATTTTAAGGCGGCAATTAGAGGGTGGTGGCATAGTATACTCACAATAACATCGAGAACTGCGATGCGCATCAATTTCACGGCCAATATGATGTGTACGATGTCATCCGGAACACGGCCAGTATCTGGAAAACTACCACAAAGCAATTCGTTCTAGAGCGAAAATGCAAAGAAGAAATACTTATCTGAATGTCGTCGTTAACGCTTTCACCTAGTCAATTAACATTTTGTCCGTCTGCCGAAATGTAAATAAATACTAAACTGTCAATCAGTCAATGTGACATGGACTGCTTTATTGACATCGTTAAATGTACTAATACGGTACTAAGGAGCGGAATTCTCGTATCGCGTGAATAACCGATCCATGAAAATATCCGTTGATCCGATACTATTTAAGCCAGGGAAAAGAAACGGAACCCTCTTTGTTTGATTTTGCATTTTGGATCAAAGGTGGGTTTCCGTATTCCCGAAAAGGCTATATAAAAATTGAGACGAATCTGCTCTTCGTTTCATTTTGCATTTTGGATCAAAGGATTGAGAACCGAGGATCCAAGGATATTGGGGGCTGGTGGTAAGAGTGAGAACGAACGAATTGTGGATGAATACACGGAGCCTAGGCCTGACAAGCAAATTTGCGAAGAGTGTGCGGAAAACGTAAAGGAAGGACGTGAGGAACGTGAGCCAATTCCTCAAGGATCGTCATCGTCGGAAATTGTGCTATCGATAGTGAGTAAAGAAGAGCCGCCACCCAGGTAGGGCAAATAGACTAGGACTAGAGTTAAGGTAGTGTTAATTTATAGTGTAAGTACATTCAATATTACGACCGGTCGCCTTTTTGCTTTTCAAAATTTAATAATACTTGATTCGTTACGGAAATATTCGAGTTAATAAAAATTGTGAAGACGTGTGTAACGCCCTTTGGATTTGTCCCCTTGTGCGCTACCAATATTCCCGTGTCAGCGGTCCCAGTTGAATAATACTCCCTTCCGCGGATCGTACTTTTCGCGGAAAAGAATCAGGTATTGGCGGCTAAGAAATTTCAAGTACGTGGCGCCCACGACCCATCTCCCTGAGTTGGTCGGACGGCCGCAAGACCGCGGACACGGTGTAACACTATTTCTTTAGCTGAAATTTTGATCTCTTTGTTAAAGTTCCCTAAAGCTATCCCGTTCAGTCTGAGCTGAGACATGTTAAAACGCAGGAAGGTTTTCGATATTTTCAGTAAAGAATAAATCCGTTCAGCAGTTGCTGAAGTGACAGGAATTGTCGAAGATAATTGCAACAATATCCCATTGTTCGAAAAAAAAAATCATTGATTTTCTTCGATTTGATGATCTGCAGTGTCAAGTGTCGTTTGAGCTTTCTTTAACTCGCCGTTCTTGCAATTCTTCTGCCACAAAATTATTTCTTTTTTGAGCTCTCTTTCGTTGCAATTGTTCTCATAAATTTTCACAGCTTCCACAATTTTTTCAACTGTGTAATTAGTATAATGTTCTGGCATCAAACCCTCCAAAGTCAGAGTGTCCAAAAGTTTGCACTTAAATCTCAAACCGAAAAAAAAATCGTGAAATCCCAAAGAGGGTAGTAAATGGTGGCACTGTAAAAAAAATTGAATAATGTCATTAAGTCACGGTATTTACTATCGTACATGGAAAGTTCTCTCTCCTCTGGATCCTGTTAACCACTTGTGGGGCATAGGGCATTAACAACGCCTACTTTCCATCTCGTCCTGTTCGCCGCCATCGCCTTCAACTGGCTCCATGATTTGCCTATTGACTTACTCTAGACCTCAACTCATCTTCCCCAGGTGTTTCTAGGTCGTCCAACGCGGCGGCTTGCATTGGTTCCCTATGGGTTCCAATCGAGGGCCTGTTTAGCAATGTTTTCCGGCCCTTTTCGAAGTTACCACCTTCGCCTTTTTATGGAGGTGTCTGTCCTGTCCTGGCCAGTAATGAACAGGAGGTCATCGTTAGAAATGACCTTCGGCCAGCGTATGTGTAGGATGGGCCGTAGACAATGGTTCACGAAAGTTTGCAATCTAGTTGCTATTGCCCTTGCCACAGAAGCAACGATTTTACATTGGCTTCGAAGATCCTGAGTTTGGTACGTCTGGAGATATTGTTGTTTTGCCAGAAAGGAGATAAACTGAAAAAATCTGCCCGAGCCTTATTGATGCGAGACAGTATAGGTATCAGCATCCGCTCCACCATTTGCTGTAACTACGCTTCCGATGTAGCAAAAATTGTCCACTTTTTCTACCATCTGCCCCCAAACACAAATTTCGCTCTGCCTTCCTGGATCCAAGCTCAAGTACTTTCTTTTGGCTTCATTGATTTTAAGCCCCGCATTGCGACTTTCGCGGTGCAGGGCATCCGTCATTTGAACTAGTTGATCCGATCTATTTGAAAGAAGACAAATATCGTCAGCTTAATCCAGGTGTTGAAGGTATTCAAACAGCTTCCATATGATACCTTTGCTCTGGTGTTCTTTAAGCGTGCAGCAGAGCACGTCATTAATAGCAATAAAAAAAGGGACGTTGTCCGGCGTTTGTCCTGTCTTACGCTTCTTTGCACGCCTTTCTGAAGAGAACTGGATTCAGCTCTAAGTTGAACTTTGACTGCGTCGTAACTAGCTGAGTTAATTTGTTCTTTAATTTTCTTGCGTGCCGAGATTAGACACCATGTAGAGTCACTAATGACTGGCGTACGTATGTAGTACTCGCACCTTTGCATGAGGCTGGTAGGTGTATTTTTTATATGGATATTGTGAAAATGAGAATTGGATGCATGCGCTCTTAACCCTGTGTGAAGATGACGCACTCTCCAGGTTTGTGTACCTGATGCTTACATCTTGGGTGACCACCACTAGTCTCGGTATATCATCTGTACGCAGGCATGTAGAGGCACTCAAGGCGGTGTTGTTTCTCTCCTTCTGTGGAACTTGGCAGTCAACAGGTTGCTCTTAAGCCTGGAGAAGTTGGGTCGCCATGTTACCGCTTATGCGGACGACATTGCCATTGCAATTTCAGGCAAATTCCCCTGTGTCCTGAGCAATATAATGCATAATGCCTTCGCCATCCTGACGAAATCGGCTGCTGAGGTTGGAGACAAAGCATATCCGCAAAAAACATAACTCGTTCTCTCTACTAGAAGATATAGTATCCCTGCCTTTGTACCACCACTGATGCAGGGCACAAGGCTTATACTCGCCGATAAAGCCAAATTTTTTGAACTTATCTTTGATAGAAAATTATGCTGGAAGGCAAACATTCAGGAATGTGTGAGTAAGGCAACTGTTGCACTGGACTCTTGCAGGAGGGCCATTGTCAAAAAATGGGGATTGCAGCCGAAGGTATGGTCTACTGGCTATACACATCGGTGCTGCGGCCCAAAATGATGCATGGGATTGTTGTCTGGTAGATGGCTCTTAGCATCGCGTCCTACAGAGCTCTGTTGGAGAAGCTCCAAAGGACAGCAACAGCAACCCCAAGGCAATACCTTGGGCGCACTGTCAGACTTAATTCCTTTGGATATATTCGCAGAACAAATGGCGGCGAAAACTGTCATTTGTCTCCGCGAAACCGGTCAGTGGACCGCAGCAACCACAGGCCACTCAACTGTTTTGAACAACACTGGTATTCCCGTTGTGACGGACTACTCCTCACTGAAATAACTTTTCGAGAAGGGCTTTACAAGCCTCATCCCATCGAGGAATGCGTGGCCAGAGAACGCTAATTTGGCATCTGATACCATCAGCATTTTTAGTGACGTCTGTAAGACTGAAGGAGGAGTTGGGGCTGGTGTAGCAGCTCTCTCAGTGAGATGATGAAATTTGTCAACATTACCCTTGCTGGATACCAGGTCATAGTGATTTTTCTGGTAGTTGCAAAGCTGAACAACTAGCTCGGACTGGAACTACCAATATGACCAGGAAATGCTTTCGTATTACTGGAATGCTTTTAACAGCCTGCAAACTGGTCACTAAAGCGTTAGCATACGATAGGGCTGACACCAGATGGTGCAATGGTACATGCACATGTCATGCAACTAGGCAAATATGGCCGAAAATGGACCCGGCCGTTATCGCAGGCTATTGCTGCTGAGCAAAAACCATTTGAGAAACGTGGTGGGGTCTATCACTGGGCACTGCCTCATTGGGGAGCATGCTAGGAGAGTTCAGCTCCCACACAATGATTACTGTGGAACTGTGAAGGCGATGAGGAGACGGAGAGTCCCTTTCATCTTTTGTGTACCAGTTTTGCCCTGGTGAGACGCAGGAATCCTTCCTATCCTTGGGTCCTACTTCTTTACTGATTTGGATAAATTAAATGATGTTAAGGTTGATCGGCTTAATCGCTTCATTGTCAGATCTGGCTGGTATAATGACTGAGGTAGGCTCGCGTTGCTGTACTTAGTGTGGCATTTGCAAAGACGACTGCTCAAGTTAACTGGCTTTTATTAACTGGTTTCGCTTATTGTAAAAATACAGGTTTCTTGTTACATTTAATGTGCTCTTTCATTGGCAGTGTATGTGTATTAAGTACTTTAGAGAATATTAGAGAGATGCATGCATTTCGATACTAAAAATATATTAATACATATATATTACATCTCCCTTTCTTTAAAATATAGATAGATGTACTTATTGGAAAAATAGAATTTATTAAACGTGTATGTGTAAACTTAATTAATTTTATGGTTGCATTTTATTAAATAGTTATCCGTTAAAATACTCAGGTTTTTTAATGTGTCTTCCATATCTAGTTGTATAATAGTGATTTGTTAGCGATTGCGATTGCGAACAAATGTTGTTATTATTATTTAATTCATTATTATGATGCCGAGATCTATTTTCAGTATGTTGGTCACTTTTACTTTTACCTGTTTGACATGAATCTTCATTATTTACTAAACTATTTTGTTGTTGCCTTATATTAGGAGCATTAAACGATCTTCGCAAATGTTGCGTATTTCTACGTAAAAGATTATTCTGCTCATTTCGAATAATGTAAGAACGAGGTTCTGAACATTTACTTTCGACTCTTGCTGGTTCCCAACTTTTCCCCTTTCTATATAAGACGAGATTCCCTGGTTCGAAGCTCTTTTCCTTTAAATTAGCAATTTTATCATAGTAAAACTTTTGTTTCATTTTTATTATGTTCATTTTGTTCATAGTTTCTCTTGATACTAGTTTAGGAGATAGGTGCATATCAGATATTGGGTGTTTCGTTCTAAGGAGCCTACTCATCAGAAGCTCGGAGGGTGTGTATCCTAAACTTGGAATGACGGTTGAACGATATTCTAATAGTATTAGTTGCAGATCAGATTCACTCATATGAGATTTCTTAAGTATGCCTTTAGCTATTCCTACTGCTTTTTCTGCTAGACCATTTGATCGAGGATAGTGGGGACTTGAGAATGTAAATTTGAAATTCCATTCATTTGCAAATTGTTTGCATTTGTATGAATTGAATGGCTGATTGTCACAAACAATTTCTTCTGGAATTCCATGAAAGGAGAAAATATCCTTTAATGTTTCTATTACTGTTTCTGCCAATTTACTTCTAATTTGCTTAATATCAAACCATTTTGAAAAATAATCAACAGCAATTAGATAATTCTTACCTTTAAAATCAAACAAATCACAACCAATTTTTTGGTATGGCCGTTCAGGCACTTCAAGAGGGAGTAATTTATGCTTAGCATTTTCGGGTTGCAATTTCTCACAGATTGCACATCTGCTGATTATATTTTGTATATCTCTATTCATGAAAGGCCAATAAAATAGTGTTTTCGCTCTTTTAATGGTTTTCGTAATGCCAAAATGACTTTCATGAAGTTTTTCTAGGGCGCTAGGTATTAAAAGCTTGGGGACGTGGATTCTATCTTCAAAAAGTACCAAGTCGTCCTCAACATATAATTTTTCTTTGATACTCCAGTAAAATTTCAATTCATCCGGGACCTTGTCTTTCGATAGTGGCCAACCGTTCTTATAATAGTACTTAATTTTTTTCAAAATTTGTGGCTCCTTAATATTATTGATTGCTTGGACCCTATTTAGGTCAGGCTTCATTCCCTCGACTGAAAATATGTGCCCTAAATATTGCACTTGTTTCTGCTTGTATTGTACTTTATTTGGGTTGAATTTAACATTCAATTTCCTTGCTCTCTCTAAAACCCCTTTTAAATTTGCATCGTGCTCTTGTTCTGTCCTCCCGGCGATGATTATATCATCAATATACACAAATACCCCGGGTAACTCTCCAAAATATTTGTAATTAAGTTTTTGAAACTTCTCTGGGGCAACTTTAATTCCAAATGGCAACACATTGAATTGGTATGACCCGAAAGGAGTACTAAATATTGTTAATTTTTTGGAGCAATCATCTAATCCGAGCTGCCAAAAGCCCTCCTTTAGATCCAAGACCGTGAAATATTCCATGCCATCCATTTTATGACGAAAATCGTCTAAAGTAGGAATTGCAAAATGTTCTTCTAATAGACCTAAATTTAATTCATGGGGATCTAAGCAAATTCTTAACGATTTATCTTTCTTTTCAATTATTACAATGGGATGGGACCATTCGGATGGCCCATTTACCTGTGTGATTATTCCACGTTTTTCCATTGCTGTTAAAGTGTCCTTTAATTTTTGTTTAACTGCTAACGGAATCCTGCGCGAAGCTTTGTTGACTGGAGATGCAGTTTCTTTTAAAGCCAAGGTACATGTGTCGGGAAAACGCCCTATCCCTGAGAAGATGTCTGAGTTCTTTTCAACGAATTCCTCTTTTTGCTTTAATTCTGATATAGAATTAACTCTTTTGACTAACCCCAGCTTAGCACAAGTATCTAAACTTAATAATGGTTGAGTTTTCCTATCAACTATTATGAAACTGAGTTTATGCTGCATTTCCTGGAGACAAATTATGCATTCAATAGATCCCAAAATTGGTATCTGAAAACCCCCATATGCTTCTAATTTAATGTCTTTTGCTTCAAGGCGCGGTTTGGGTTCCAGTTGCTCATAAAAAAATTTCGGCAAAATATTAACCTGCGCTCCGGTATCTAACTTGAATTCCATCACTTTGTTATTTACTTTTATGTTCTGTGTCCAACATTCTGAATTATTATAATCAATATTAGAAATAGAATTGGCACCACTAACTGAATCTATATAAAATTGACTACAAGCTTCAAAACCAGTTTGTTCGCAATTCCGGTAACTAATATCACTTACATTTTTTCTTGCTGATTGACATGCAGCCATAAAATGGTTCAGCTTTCCACACGCGTTGCATTTCTTCCCGTAGGCTGGACACTTTCCTTTCTCATGAGACGAATTACAATACGTACATCTGTCTTTCTTTCCAATGTGTGCATCTCTCTTTACATTGCTAGAACGATTTTTATTTTGTTTTTTATCAGATTTTTTGTTATTAAATTTTGAATTATTCAAACTATGGTTACTTCCTTTATATTTTTTGACAGCAGCTATCGCAGAAAATTTTCCTTCTCCCTTGTGATCTCCTTGCATGACTTTTGCTTGCTCCTCCGTTATTTCGGCAATCTGACAGATTTCGATAGCTTTCTCCAATGTTAGTTTTTCTATCTGTAGTAATTGACTTTGCGTATTGCTGTTCGATGTACCGATAACTATACGGTCTCTTATCATATGCTCTTTTTGTGCACCAAAATCGCAATTATCCACCAGCGTTGAAATATCTTTCAAAAAATGATCGAATGGTTCTCCTTCTTTTTGGTTGCGCATGTAGAATTTGTAGCGTTCGTAAACTACATTCGTTCTTGGGTTGAAATATTCTTCGAATTTTTTAAGAACCTTCTCCAGGTCTTTTTTATCGTCTTCCGCCAAATCAAATGTCTGGAAAAGTTCTATGGCCTCCACTCCCGCACAACTTAAAAGCCTTGCCACTTGAATATTTTGGTCTTCTTTGTTAGTTTTTGTGGCCGTTGAATATATCTCGAAATGGATCCTGAACTTTTTCCAATTTTCCCGCAAGTTTCCATCAAAATTTAACTTTTCAGGCTTAGAAAACTCCATTTTGTTCGAAATCCGTTTCTTTTCAAATTTTATCAATTTTATCAAATCACTTTTTCCAGAATTTTTTACTCCAGTTTTTAATTTCCAAAAAAAAAAAACTAGTTTCCACAATTATTATTTTACTTTAAATTGTTCTTTTCAAAAATAACTAGTTTTCACAATTCCAATTGGTTCTTAATGTCGGCTGCGCCATGTGGCATTTGCAAAGACGACTGCTCAAGTTAACTGGCTTTTATTAACTGGTTTCGCTTATTGTAAAAATACAGGTTTCTTGTTACATTTAATGTGCTCTTTCATTGGCAGTGTATGTGTATTAAGTACTTCAGAGAATATTAGAGAGATGCATGCATTTCGATACTAAAAATATATTAATACATATATATTACACTTAGAGGTATCACAACGGGCCCAGTGGAGTCTAAGTGTGCTTTGATCATTGTTTGGTTGAAGCTGCCCATCTAACCTAACCTAACGTAATATTATTAAAAAAAGTAAATAATGAATTAGAGGTTATACGAGTATTTTCTAATGAATATGCATTCCACTATTATACTTAATTACAAACATATTACCAATTCTTAAACAATTTACACAAAGTAAATTTAATTAGTCTATGTGGCTCTTTTCTCGTTCTTGTTGTCATTATCTGATTATCAACTACAAATTGGCGTTTACAGTACTTGGCTTTTATCAAATTAACCGATTAATATTGTTTATGCAATCTAATCATAAGATGCTCTGACTTTCATTAGAATCAAATTGCTGCGATTACGTGAAATACGAAAATGAGCCTTTGAAAATGTCTTCTTCGCGAATCTTGGCTACATCAACAGCTTGCTGTGGCTCAGACCCTAAATTCCCTTGTCCAGATTGTAATTTCTTCATTTTGCCCACAAGCTCGCGGTGGAAAATATGGTGCTCTGTCAGAGAATGGGCGAAAGTAATTGACTTGTGGTTTTTTGTTTCTTCCTTTTTTATTTCAGTCATAAGTCTCATGAGTAATTTGTGGTAATTTTCTTTCTGAACGTAATAAGTTTTTAAGGTTTCAGCCCATAATGTGAGCTGTGAGCAAAGTGTTTCCGCATAAAGTGTAATTGCACGCTGCAATGTACTGTGACTATTTCTCTCGGAGAAATATGATTCTACGAGGTCTTTCACAATCTCCTTTCTTTCGGCTATCGGTTTTGAGTTTGAGCGTTTCAATGCCACAATGTTAATTAGTGATGTGAAGTGTCTGCGGGGAAGACAATTTGTTCATCTTAGTCGAGTTATCTTTGCAATTCTCCCGAATGTCATGGTTCTAATGTCCAATGGCACAGTAAAATGGGACAAATCGAGTGAAAGAAGATCAAATTTTAAACTTGGTACTTTTGCTGCCTGGCACTGGCAGCGTAGAAAATATGTACACTCCGTAATGAACCACCTGTAATGAACCATATTATGGTCTGGTAGTGGTGCTCCCACCGGCAGATCGAAGCAGTAGTAGTGATCTGTTGGTGGTACGAAACCCGAGGCCGAGGGTCCCATTACACCCGGACCCAGGTGCGACCGCGTGGGCGTCTGATCCGTCCGCCAACCATTCCATCCTTGTCGACTATTTTCTTATCATTCCCCATTTTTACCTCCCCTGTTTGTGTTGTCTTCCCCTGGCCTATGAATTTTTGTTAATATGTAAAGGACAGGGGCAACGAGCGGCGAAAACTCCGCCCACATCTCCCGAACTGAGCTTCTGCAAGCATAGGCCGCTGCTTAGCTCGTTGAGGGGCATTTTTCTTCGCCAGATGGCACGGCCCGACCTTCACGGTCACTATGCTACCTAGACCCCGGCCCCACGTTGTGCACCAAATGTGTAACGGACGGTTTGGTGGGCATTGGAAGATGATGAACCCATGTCCATTCATTTCCGTTATTGAGGACTCTATGCGCTCGTAACTCAAGGCGCGTTTGGTGTACTGCAATACGAATTTCAAATACATAGTTTCGCGTAAATTGCGACAAAGCCTAGATTGTCGCTTTCGAGTTACGGTTTGAGTAATCGAGTTAAGTTTAACGTGAAAGCGATTGACCTTGTCGATTGTCCTCATACGACACTTTCATTCACGGTTTCACACTCAATACTTAATTTCATTTAAAACGAAGGTGAGTATGTACATGGCTATTTTCGCTTTCCTTCGCATACCTTATTTCGGTTTAAAATTGTGCATAGCAACAAAAAAAAAAATGTTGGATATGCAGATATGCTAGGACGAAACGGATGCAGATACATGTACGCCCTAGGAGCGGAGCCGGTCCAGCTCGTTCCAAACAGAAATTATCCATGCACACTTGTGAGATACTTCGCCCGCTACGCTCGCTCCGCGCTTAAGGGATCACCACCGTCAGTATCGCTCAAACATGAACGCTCGCTTCGCTCGCTCTGAGTACAACATTCCCTTGTGTGGGCTCCGCTCGCTCCACACTTAAGGGATCATAACCCTCAGTATCGCACATACATGGACACTCGCTCCATTTGCTCTGGGTACAACAGTCCCATGTGTGGACTCTGTTCGCTACGCTCGCTCCGCACTTAAGGGATCACAACCCTCAGTATCGCACAAACATGAACGCTCGCTTCGCTCGCTCTGGACACTGTATTTCGATTGAAACCGATATTGTCCATGCATAGCTTATTTCGTTTATTTTCCGATGAATACTTTCGTTTCCAAACGAAACATGGATTATTTCGTATGCCTTATTTAGCTATGGCTTATTTATGTAGGTGCCCCGATCAAATGAGTGCTTTCACATTATTCGGTTGAATCGGAAGGTTAGTAGCCACGGTTGCAGTGGTCAGTCAGTAATTAAAATAAAAATGGATCAGCATATTGACTGGAAAGTTTTGATAAGCCTGGTTCAAGGCACACCTGTGTTGTGGGGCAAGTTTTTGGAAAAATACAAATTAAAAAATGTTACAAAAAGGCTTAGAGCGACGTTTGCATTGCGTTGAGACCTGAATTCGATTTTCTATCTATTGTATATACAGCATACATAATTAGAGTTTGCGATGCATTTTGTTTTTTTAATTAAGAGACTTTTGGGTTGACTATGGAAATGATTTTTATTCCAAATGAAAGTACAATCTATGCCATTAATTATGGAATACAACATCGTTCAAATGTTCGCCGCGGAAGCTCTGGCACGAGTGAATACGCTGGATCCAATTTTCCATAACTCGAGTACACAAATCGGCCGAAATGCCAGGAATTTCGCGTTCGATGTCGGCCTGCAGCTCTTTTATCAGTCCTGGCTTATTGACATAGACCATCCAATTAATGTAACCCCAAAGAAAAACGTCCAAAGGGGTTAAATCGCACGAACGAGGCGGCCATTCGCGGGAACCGTTGCGTGAGATAACTCGCTCGCCGAACTTGGTCTTCAATAATTTGATTGATTGTATCGTACGCTATATGGCATGTTGCATCGTCCTGTTGGAACAACATATTGTCCACGACCATAGCGTCGAGCTGGTCCCAAAAATACTCCGATATCATGGCCCTGTAGCGGCTGCCATTGACGGTTGTTGGCGCGCCGTTTTCTTAAAAAAAAAGGGCCGATGACGCCGCCGGAATGAAAACCGCACCAAACAGTTCTTTTTTTTCGGATAAAGTTGAGTCTCGTGCATCACTTCAAGCTGTTCACTTGACCAAATGCGGCAACTTTGCTAGTTAACAAAACCATCGAGCCAGAAGTGAGCTTCATCCGAAAAGATGATTTTCTTGTGAAAGTCGTCGTCAGCTTGCATCTGGTCCAAAGCCCAATTAGCGAATGTGCGACACTTAAAATGGCCAGTTGGCTTCAGTTCTTGAGTCAACGTAATCTTATACGGGCGGAGAGCCAAATCCTTCCGCAAAATTCACCACAAACTGGTCACACTGATGTTCTACGCCTGCGATCGGCATGGGATCGACATCTTTGACTGCTCACGCACACTCTCTCGAACGGCCACGATATTTTTTTCATTTCCATGTGGCCCAGTAGACGTTTCGTTGGCATAAACTGGTCTCGGAGAATGCAGTTGCCAGCATGCACCTCCTGCACATCCAACACCTAGCTTCATGTTCCTGTTTTATATTTATTTCGTTTGGGTTTTTGGCCGTATAGTGTGAAATACGCGCTTCTTCTGAACTCTCGCTATTCCATTTTTAGCCGTCCGGCGCAAACCGCAACTAACTGCTAAGGGCTTCCACTAGTGTGTATTGCTACCACTTTGCCTTAACGCCTAGTGGAGCATAGCGCGTCAACTATTCCTGTGCGCCATCAAATTTGACGAAAACCTGAGTTGATGAAAACTTGTAGCTTGCTGGCAACACTCATGGAAACATTCCATGTGTTGCTTATACACGGCAGCACACCCATTAGCTGGGAGGGAGACCAGCCTAAGTTGGTCTTAATACAAAGATAACTGCTTCGCCAGATTTTCGACGGCTGCTGAATGCGCATTAAGCCTAGTTGATACGACTAGCGATGCTACCTAAGTAGACGAATTGGTGCACCTTCTCAACAAGCTGGCCGTTGATACTAGTGGCAATTGGACGAATTGGATCTCTTCTTTTTAGCAATGGCGTGCTAAGAACCATATGGTCTGGTCGGTATTGATGGTTAACCCAACCAGGTTCATCCCATCCCGAGGTTTAGAGCCATTTCATTCAGATCCCATATGGGAGAGTTGGCACACGTCGTCACCATTGTAAAGATGTTACGCATGCGTAAATTTCCTGTTTACACTGTCGAAAGCCTTCTCGAAATTAATGAAATGCAAGTGCAGCGTGCTACGTATTGTTGTAGGAGTTTCGACCACCTTCAAACTGCCTGATGACACCGTATACAACGTTTAGGTTCTTGTTTCCTGCAATTTCTTCTTCTTTCTCCTTGGCTTTAAAAACAAAAGCCTTGATATCTAAGAAAATGTGGATTCTTCTGCCGAATTCTCGATGGTAGAAACTACTTCGTGCAGAGCTGTTTCCACCAATTTCCCTTTTAAGCACGCGTGCTGCATGTTAGAGAGGAAACCAGGTTCGAGCGGCCCTCTAATGTGCCCATCCAGTATTAGCTTCATGGTTTTCAGCATGAATGATGTGAGACTGATGAGTCTGTTGTCTTTTGCGTTATCATGACTGCTTTTGCCAGCTTTGGGTATGAACACAACGCTTGCCTCTCGCCAGCCGTGTGGAACATAGCCCATTCTAATGCACCCTTTGTAGATGACCGCAATCCAGACTGGTATAGAGTCGATAGCTCTTTGCAGCATTGCAGGTATGATCTCATCGGGCCCAGATGATTTTTATGGGTCGAAGGATTTAACGACCCATTTTAATTGCCTGATTGTGGAGAGCCCTGGAATACTGCTGCGGCATGAATTAGTCGTCATCGTTGTTGTCTGCTGTGGGGTAGGTGGTTTTTCACAGTCTCGGAAATACGTTGCAAGGGGTAATTCCAGTGTTTCCGCACTTCCTTCTGTCCAGCCATTTCCCTTGTTGAGTGTAGAGGGCGGCGTTGAATTTTTGCAGATTACTTTCCTTAGTCGCGATGCCTCTGATGCATTTTAGGCTTAATTGCACAAATTTGCCATTGGTTCCTCTGCAGGCATAGAGGGATTTGCATGGTTTCTTAATAGGGTAGGGCTCGTAGGATTCGTTACAGATTGCAACTCTACGGAGTTAGGGCAATTTTCTCAGAAGTTCACCTATCACGGCTGTCCAAGTAAAGTATGCGAATTAATAATTAGTTTTTTGTGAGGCTAAAAACGATGGTCTATAAGTGCTTATATTGTTAATAGTTACCAAACCAGCTTGTTTTATAAATAATTTTTACTGCCTCGACGTTTCACCTTATTTTGGCATCTTCGGGAGATTTTATGTATAAATACAGTTTGTGATAACATTTTGTTACTCAATAATTTAATAAATGTGCTTGAGAAAACTTACATCATCTATAAGTACGTTTAGATTTAGCGAAACCACTCGAGAAACTATGCGCGACGCAAAATTCCGAAACTGTTGGACTTTCCATGGGTGGGTTTCGGTTGAGTTTCCTTGCACAACAGTTTCGCGAGTGGTTTCGCTAAATCTAAACGCACCTTATGAAAATGTTTATGGCTTGCCCCTTCTCCTCATTACGGGCAACAGCTTCCCCATCCATATAGGTATATAACCTCTCTCTAGTAACGACATTTGGATGTGAACTGTAGTTTCATAAAAACCAGAATAATGAAATACCTATTTATTCTCATACTATATTTATACTGAATTATTATAAATTAATTTTTTAATATTCTATAACTTTGATCCCCTTTGTGACAAGTTACTGCTTGTATTAAATAAATCATATAAACAATGTCGCGATCTTACTCGTAAATATCAACTTACCCATAATATCTGAAATATACTCATTGATGAAACACTGTGAAGTCGTCGGCCCCATGAATACATTCATATGCGCATACGGTGCTCGGTTTCACAAAAAAAAAGCAGAGGAGAAGATACGAGTATTATTGTATTATTCATTGAAATTGAAATTACATACGAAACGAAATTAATCTTTACCGTTGATCATAACTTTTCCAATTTACAGATACATAATGACAATTTCATTTTGGACACCCTAGTGCCCTCTAACCTTCGCCACAAGAAGTCTTCGTTTGTTAGATCGTTCGGCGATGATGATCAATCAATCCATCAATATTCGTATGCGCTCCATGAATGAAGACGAATCTCCACAATGAGCCAACCCAAGTTTGGCACTCCTACTGCTGTGATTTATTTGTACTGCTTTCACTTAACACTTTGAGCTCTGAAATGGTCATACGTCATGTCATCGGCAAGGTTCAGTCAATTTTATGCACAGCGAAGTTTCACGGTAAATGTTTGGTAAAATGTGTGTCCCGCGGTAGCCAACAACGGTGGCACACTTTGACGACTGATTGATTAATAAATTCTTGGATTCTCATATATAGTAGGTGTCATACGGTGAAAAGATTCATGTGAAATTTGAAATGAATTGAGATAAATTCCGATATTTTTAAGTACCGAAATTATCATGACGATTATGACTTCATTGATTTTCATTTATCATAATTTTGTATGAAGACATTTGTTGGGATAGTCAGGCAGTTACTTGTATGGGCGAGATTTGAAGCAATGGATGGATAGATGACTGGCGTCAAAAGACTGAAGCCAGAAACTCCAAGTATTATTATTTTGGAACATACTTCATGTTAACCCTTAAACTGGTGCAAGGGTCCATTAGACTCTTTCATTTGTGTGTGTGTTGGTTGGTTGATTCAAGTGGCTGTAATTCCGCTACTGCGGGAAGACACAATTAGCGCTTTATGCACCGTTTTGATGCCCTTGCCTCGTAGGAGGGGCAAAACCTTGGTTATAAAAGTTCATTCATGGTCATGTGAGAGCCGCTTGTTTGACCTCAGTTCGAACTTTATTATGTGTGGGTGTGCTTTGCACTTGCTCCACCCCTAGTAAGAAATGCAAACGTTTTAAAAGAATGCTATTTTACAATTGTTAAACTTTCCGATTTCCATAAAATGAATCAAAAACTGGCAAGAGGGGTCCATTAGATCCATTTGGGCTTATTGAGGGCAATTGGAATCGGCTGTTCAGTGTTATGTCTCCAGTTATCCGTGATCAGTCGTCAATGGAGATAATCTAAGGCAATGTGAGAATATCCAAGTAATTTGCAGGGTCTAGAACATGGGTCTGACCTTTTCCTACGACTTTCACCATCAGTTGAAAATGCTGACCGAAGATAAAATTCTTTTGGCACTTGAAGTCCCTGGTGATGAAGACTTTCTCATCATCGAATCCGATTCTGATTCGGAAATAAATCACCTAATTGAGAATTTAGATATTGAAGAGGAACAGCAATGTTCTGACGAGGATTAGGCGAAGGGCAGTTCAAATTCTGAATGTACGGCCGCTTATTATGATGATAAGACGGATCGAGGAAATTATACCCGAAACAGCTATAATAACACCATTTGGGCGGTTTGAATTTTCAGTGCCATTTGATATGAGGAATGCTAGCCACACCTTTCAAAGGGTTCTGAACCAAGTGAAGCTACTGGGCTTCCAAAATTGGAGAGCTCGGTCACGTGACCGAGATAATTGGAGGACAATGATCCAGACGGCCAAGGCCCGGCGTCGGTCTGTCGCGCCACGATGATGATGAAGTGTCAGCTCGGTAAAACTCTGGTAGAGTACTTCAGCCACGGGATCTGCCGTCAAGGAGTCACGCCTCACGGATATCAAACAGCGTGCCAGAACATGTATACCGAGGCTTGTAAAATTTCTCGACACGTAAAAACTCCAATTCCGCAATTTCATTGCCGTCGCAGTGGTTTCAACATATTCATATGAATTTGGTCGATCCGTTACCACTATCGGATGGTTTCCGGTACTTACTAACCACAACCGACCGATACCCGCGGTGGTCAGAGGCAATTCCTCTTCAAACTTGTGATGCAGATTCCGTAGTAGTTGCATTTTTTCGGACTTGGGTATGCAGATTTGGAGCGCCGGAAACTCTGACCAGGGACTAGGATTCATAATTTGAGTCTCGACTTTTTAAAGCTTTCACACAGTTGGTTGTACAAGATGGCGCGAAATTAATCATCCAATTTGGTTTTTGAATAACTTTTTTACCAAATAAACAAAAATGATTTTGAGTGATGGAAATCTTTACTTGGACCTTTATAATTTTTTCAGTTAAGTGGAAAATATGATATCCATCAAGTGGCTGCCGCCAGTGTTGATACACATTTGTGCCTGATTTATCACATTTTCCATGACTTTCCGCAAGATATCCGGTGATAACTGTTCGCATTCCTGTCGGATATTCTCCTGAAGGTCTACGATTGTCTGAGGCTTATTGGCATAAGCCCGCGACTTCAAGTAGCCCTAACGAAAGAGTCTGGGTTGATTAAATCGGGCGATCTTGCTGGCCATGCAAAATCGCCAAAACGGAAAATTATGCGAGCAGGAAACGCTTCCTTCACAATATCCATTGTGGCTAGTACTGTGTGTGCGGTTGCACCGTCTTATTACTACTTTGCCTTAACCCCTAGCGGGGCATAGCGCGTCAACTACTCCTGCGCGCCATCGTACTCTGTTCTGGGCAATAGGGCGCAACTCCCCAAAAGACTTACCCAGTACCTGACACTCCTTTGCCACAGATGGACGCCATGTGATTCGAGGGCCCCCTCTTGGTCGGCCTTGGTTGGAAATGGGGTTCCATTTCATGGCATGCATAGCAATGCAGTTATCACTCTTCCGCAATGTGTGACCTATCCACTGCCATTTTCGCCTGCGTATCAATTCGTCGATTGGCATCTGACCCGTACGCCGACTTAGCTCTTCATTTGATATTGTTTCGGGCCAGAAAATTCTTAAAGTTCGACGAAGACATGAGTTGACGAAAACTTGCAGCTTTCTGGTAACTCCTACGGAAACTTTCCATGTACTGCTCCCATAAAAAAGCACTGATAGTACCAGGGAGCGAAACAGGCCCAGCTTGGTCTTGATGCTGAGATAACTGCTCTGCCAGATTTTGGACAGCATGCCGTATGCGCGTTTAGCCTGGTTGATACGACGAGCGATGTCCTGCTCCGTACCACCATTTTCGGCAACAATGCTACCCAGGTAGACGAAGTTGTCCACCTTCTCCACAGGCTGCCTATTAATATTGATGGCAATAGGTGTCGGATTTCTTTTTCGCAACGGCGGGCTAAGAACCTTGGTCTTGTTGGTATTAATCTTTAGCCCAACCTTGCTTGCCTCCCTCTCGAGATCTAACGCCATTGCGGACAGATCCATGATTTTGTGGGAGAGTAGGCATATGTCGTCAGCGTAGTCAATATGTTGTAGATAAGATGTCAAAGTCCATTGAATTCCTCTGTCGAGTCCGGATAGGGCTGCAGGCAACACATCGCCGATCACAATGAGGAATAGGATCGGTGAGAGGATGCACCCCTGCCGAACTCCACTGCGAATCTCAAAGTCCCCCGACACCTTACCTTTATGCAGAACGCGACATTTCGCGCCGTCATAGGTTGCCTTAATAATAGCCACAAGCTTCTCAGGGATGCCTCTCCTGCGCAAGGCCGCCCATATAGAATCCCGGTTCACACTATCGAAAGCCTTTTCGAAATCGATGAAAAGCAAGTGAAGCGGAGAATCGTATTCAGCGCATTGCTCGATGATGATTCGCAAGGTGTTAATGTGATCGACACAGGAGAATCCGGATCGAAAGCCAGCCTGCTCTTCATCAATTGTGCTTTCTAAGTGGGCCTTTAGTTTTTCCAGGACGATTTTAGCTATTATCTTGGCAACGGCAGGAAGCACACAAATGCCTCTCCAATTATTACAGTCTGTGAGGCTACCCTTCTTTGGAAGTTTGATGATCAAACCTTCCTTCCACTCAGTGGGAAAGGTCTCTGTATTCCACGCTTTATCAACAAGTGGGTGCAGCAAATCGGCAGTTACGCTTGGCGCTGCTTGGTAAAGTTCGGCAGGGATGCCGTCAAGTCCGGCGGCCTTTCCTCGTTTTAGTGCAATAATTGCAGTGACTATTTCCTCTTTAGTCGGGGCAGTGGACCGTATACGCACATTTTGATGGTTAGCTAAATTATCTATATGAGGGGGAACTTCACCAGAGGTTACACGGTTCAAGACCGCGGCGAAGTGTTCTTTCCACCGCCTCATTTGATCTTCTTCCAAGATAAGTAGCTTTCCATCACTATCTTTCACCGGATGTTGGCAGGAGTTACGACCACCTGTAAACTCCTTGATGACACCGTATACGGCGTTTAAGTTGTTACTTCTAGCGGCTTCTTCTGCTGACGCTAAAAGAGAATTGGCATAAACTCTTTTATCGCGTCGCACACTACGCTGAACTTCTCGAGCTTTCTGACGGTAAAGGAGTTCGATGCTGCTTCGATTGTCGTCTGAGGCTGCAGCCAAACGAACTTTCAGCTCCTTTCTTTCAACAATCCGCTGCCATGAAGCGTCGGACATCCAAGGCTTATTCCGGCAATCCGGGTTTGGGCCAAGGATGGTATTTGCGCTATCAATGTACGCATTTTTTATGGCATCCCAGTTTTCGTTTACGTCACTATCTGGGTGACTAGTTATCTCAGCCGCTTTTTGCGCAAGATGGTCATTATATTGTTGTAAGACAGCTGGATTTTTTAGTCGAGCGGTGTTGAATTTGCGGGGCCTGGATCTTTCGTCGCTGGGGCGGCGCACGGCTGCAATACGCAATCGAACATTAGCGATCATAAGATAATGGTCTCTTCCCATTCCAATATCGGCACCCTTCTTGTTTCGCACGTCCAGGAGGCAACTCTTGAATCTTTTACTAATGGCAAAATGGTCGATCTGATTTTGTTTTCTGCGCCGATCAACAGAGGACCAACTGATTTTGTGGTGGTCCTTATGCTCAAACATAGTACCACCGATGAAGAGACTGTGAAAGTTGCAGAACTCTACAAATCTTTCACCGTTGTCATTACGATCACCAAGACCGTGTCTCCCCATCACATGTCTAAGCCCATAGTTATCGGCGCCAACTTTCGCATTCAAATCACCCATAACCATTATAATGTCACCTTTAGGTGTTCTGCTCTGAACGGCGTTTAGTTCTTCGTAGAAGGAGTCTTTTACCAAGACATTGTCGGATTCAGTAGGGGCATAACATTGTATTATTGAGATGTTCCTCATTTTGGTCCGGAACCTGGCGGTCAAGAAACGAAGATTTTGCTTATTGACTTAACCGCTTAAGTGGAAATGCGCCTCATCCCTCATGATGATTTTCGACACAAAATCGTCCTCTTCGTTGTTGAGATTGAGGATGGCTTGACAGTAATTCACACGCGACTGACGGTTAACTGATGCACTGTTTGTACTTTGCACGGGAACATGTGTAAGTCTTTCACTAAAATTTGCTGTAGGGTCCGTCTGGTGATGCCCAATTGCGTCGCCCGTCGTCTGGTTGATGTTTCATCGTTCTCAGCGACATCGGCAGCCACAGCCGCGATATTCTCGGTCGAACGACCAGTCCGGTGGCGGCCACGCCCTGCAAGGTCTCGCGTGGTTCCAGTCTGTTCGAGTCGAGCAGCTAGGCGCCGGATTTTTTGCCCAGTTGGCGCGACACGATTAGGAAATCGACGTCCAAATTCACGCTGCGCCAACACCACCGACAGATTATTGGTCAAATATTCGACACGATTATTCCACGCTCTTCCAGAGTATAGCACTCCATTGCTTATCTGTTTGTATACTGCAGCTGTCTAGTTCACAAATATCAAATATGATTCACGTACGACGTCATTTGCAAAAATTATAACATCTTCCGATAGGGTGATTAATTTTCCGCCACCCAATATGTAATCATACTCATTCTACGGCGAATCATCCCCAATCCAACGGTTTTGTTGAGCGGTGGCACCAAGTTTGAAGTCCTCTTGTAAGGGTGCTCAAAAATAGACCGAAATCTTGGATATAACTCTACTAGGGTTACGCACTGCTCTCAACGAAGAATTGGCATGTTACCCTGCGGAGGTGGTGTTTGAGACCACTCTTTGCATTCCAGGCGAACTCATACACACGAACCTCGATACGCCCGAACCGCAAATCTTTGTGGAAAAATTTCGAAAATAGAAGGGTCTACTACAGCCTTCGCCAAGTGTTCATCATAGCAAGCCCAATCTGTTTTACTTCAAGGACCTTCGTACGTGCCCGCATGTATTTCTTAGGGTTGATGCGTTTAGAAAGCTGCTCGAGCCGCCCTTTACGGGTCCACATCCGGTGAACAGACGAATCAGGCCCAGTGTATTCATCATCAAAGCTGATAGGCTCGAAACTACCGTGTCCACTGAGCGACTTAAGGAACAAATTCTCCAGTGCGGAAACTTCGAAATTATGGCAAAGTTGAACGAACCAGATTACCGTGTCTGCGGCGTCTGTCGTATTACCGCCTGCACACTTGAAGCGTAGTGCTGTGGCGATTATGTACTTTTCCGCAAGGGATCGAGATGACGACAGTAGCGGATGACAGCTAAGACAAAACTCACTCACTCACAAACATCCAACTAAGCAACACGCGCTTTTGTGTAATCGGTGTGTTTGAATAATTAAAAGTATTTTTATAACGTCTTAACATTATCGCCTATGTTATCCTGCCTGTTTTATAGTGTTGAATCGTAAGTTCCTTCATGTCGCCGCACTCCGCCGGTGCCATCTGGTGAAAATTCCTCAGCTAGATAGGTGCTGCAACAGATTGCTATAGCTCAGTGGCTGGATTTTTTGCTCCCTCCTTGCCCATCTTCATTATATAAACACTAAAATGCTCATGCCTAAAGGTATAACAGCATACATAAAGGTACCAGAAGTCCCTTCTTCTTCCTTGCCATTTCATACCACTCTGCGGCTTCGCGTTGCTCTGCCCGTGGTGTTGGCACTTCGCCCGTTCTGGCGGTATAATCTCAGCTTCCTTCTGCAGGCAGCTCGGTCTTGGATCGTTTCATCGCCGAGATCTATGCGTTGTTGTTGCTTCTTCATTTGATCGATCCACGTGTGTTTCCGTCTGCCTCGGGGTTTGGGTCCAGCAAATGGAACGTTCATTGATATTGCCTTCATAACTGGGTTCTCAGGTGGACGCCTTAGAACATGGTACCAGAAGTCCCACGAACCAAAAAATAAAAAATAAATAAAGTGACACAGAATACTACATGGTGGGCATGGCCGTCGACCGGCTCATGTTGCAGCAACTGGGATCCGAAATCGTGTCAGGTGACTCCGGGTCCAGTCAGAGCGAACCTTAGCCTTCCCAACCTTTGAGGTGTTATGGTCGAACAAATTGGAGACTTCAATAACCAACAACAAAACTTTGTCGTGTGACCTCTGGTACATTTGTGTGTGCTGTTAAACCTTTAGGTATGAAAATTTTTAGTGTATAAAGATAAGAGGCGGGGAAAGGGATAAAGCCCCGCCCACATCCCACATCACATCACTGAGCCACAGCAAACTCGTGCCACATGTCGAGCTGAGGAGTTTTCGCAAGATGGCGCCGCCGCGCCGAGCCTTAACGGTCTCTTCGGCAATTAGTTACCCCGTCCGCTAGGACACTTCGATGTCACTTAACACCCGTCCATTAAATGTTTATTCATGAAATTAGACAAACGTCGGATTAATCGAACAAAACGGCTAACGGACTGCTGAGTTCCGGTCCGAAGGAGTCTGGTCAGGAAGGACTTTACTGAAATACAATAATTGATTTTTCATTGGAGAATAGAATTCATAATTCAGAGGAGGGGCCCTCCAAACGAATCATTACTGAGGTCTCGGAAACCTTCAGCGCGCCCCTGGTTGTTCCTGCATTAAGCCACAGATATAAATATTGAAGATAGAGCGACTAATCCGGTTGTTTATCCCAAACAAAGTACATATACAGTAAGTACGAAAGAAGGACACCTTAAATCACGCGATGAATATAAATTATTACTTATAATGCTATTATTAATTATAATGCTATTTATACTCGGAAAGCAGGAGTAGAAAAAGTTTAATCAAATCGAAAGATTTCCCTGATTAAATAATAAATATCTTCACTTATTGCCCGTAAGCCAAACACATGTAAATGCACGCGTCTTTAATACTCCTTTGTCGCAGACAATAATTAACACTTACCAACTGATGCGATTAGTACATGCGTTTGCTTCATGTAAAAAATTAATAACCATTTTCCAGTTCCTGTTTGCAAAAGTGCACATCGTACTCGTAGTCCTGTCTTGCTTATTGAATGTTCATATTTTGACATATCTCCACCATTACCGTGTGTTTTTCAAAACATTTGGCGCTAATATGATACTCATGATCTTATCAATTTGCTGTCAGTAAAAAGAAAGTGCGGAACAGATAAAATTATGCACAGCATGTTTTGCAGCTATTTGATGTCGTTTGCATTATTAATTATAGCTATGGCTCGCGTACATGCCATCGCAAACCAACAGCTTCCCACATAAGATCTCATGTTTGTTTCGCTGAATCCTATAGTCCTTTAATCTTGGATGAATGTATGCACATGTATTTCCGTATTCTCCTTACCACTTTCTTCTCGTTATCGACGACAAATTATATTTTAATTAGCTAGACTTGCGGCATAACAATAATTTATTTAACTAGTACCTTGCGCTGCAAAGTACTGTGCATTTTAGAGGATGTTTGGAATGTAGAAACTACTGTTTTAATTTGGCCAAAACCAAGAGTCCACACCACAAGAACCTGTTCCTTAAGCCACCTCACTTGCCAGGAGATGGATATTCAAGTATGGAGTGTCCACCTGAACATCTGTAATGTACCTGTAAATCTAAGATAGACTTGCAATTTTGTGATTCTTCCGGTTTATACTAGCGACGTGCTTATTCTGTAATGGATAATAGTGTTGCCATAAGAGGAATACAAACAACAATGTAAAATAAGTAAGTATGGTATATACAAAAAATGTTAGATGAGTTAAAAAAAAAGTATTTCCTTTCCCTTCGTTTCTCTTAAAAGATACAACTTAAAATGCAAATTTTATAATATCTATTAATTAATATCGCGCTCGGTGGCCGTGGTCGTCCGGTCACCGCTCTACGGAACTAATCTAGAGCTCGGAGTTCAAATCTCGGCGCGAAAAAACTGCCTGTTAGTGTTAATATAACTCTGACAGTGCTCCGAGCTTGTCAGTATAAAGTCGGCGCGGATAGGAGGTGCATGCTAACAACTGCACTTCCGAAAAGTAGATATGCCATCGAAACATCAACAAGGCATAGAAATGCTAGTGATGTTGACATGAATATACCCCTGGAGGGGTCAAGGCGATTAACAACAATTAATTAATAATTTATTTAGTAATAAAGAGATAAAAAAGACACCTGGCGCAATGAAGCCAAAGGAACTGATTTTTGATATGGGTTAATTCGGGATCATTTATGAGTTCATGTATAATTAAGATATGGGTGGGATACTTAACTACAGTTGTTAGTACCAGGTGTAGCTACAGAATTCTGTATTTCGATATGAGGTCGACGTTTTCACATGATGAAACTTTTTCTTCGATTGATTTTACTATATGAATTTAACTCCGGTTCCATTTTAAGCTTCATCAACTAAATGCCTTTCGTCTAGGTAAATTTTTGTTTATTACTTTTTGATACTATTGTATATTACTTTCGACTGTACCGTGGATTCTCCTGAAACTCCACCGGAAGCTATTCCTAATTAACTTTCACTAATTGGACAAGTTTCGCTCAACTAGCTTTTTCCGTTATAGTGACGTCTACCTACTGGCCAAGTTTGATCTAGCCAAATTTTTCCGTTATGGGGTTATTAGGCTTAGATAGCTTTGGCCGTCATATAGCTGTAACTTTTGAACCGCTCTATCGATACGGCTGGATACCAATAGCAGCTGGCTCCCAACTAACATCTATCGACTGGAAAAGTTTCATTTCACTTACAACTTTCGTTCGACTGTTATCGTGTCCACAACATTTTGCGGATATTTACTCATATAAATGACACTAAAAAATGTAATGATGCCAATCGATTCCTGGGGTGATGAATCGTTAAGATCCGGGGTCGAAACTGGTTATCGAGGGAGGGTTGAACAACTGATTTTTTCTTCAAAAATCAGTTGAAAATCAACACTAATAGAGACGAGGTTAATCTCATCGGTTGCATGGCGACATGAATTTAATTTTCTAGCTTAGGACCTGTTTCTCGATGTTCGATTAACAATTAACTAACCGGGATATTAGTCTATGAAAGCACCCTTAGGGGTATGCAATGCATCCCAACATTCAAAATATAACAACGCTGTAACAAAATCAGCTGTTTTTCTTGGTGGAATTCTGTTGTCTGTCCCATTCTATTTAATGAATGTATCATTTCTCAGCATTCATTTGCTGCTGAATTGGTTCCAAATCCACTTCCAAACAGAGCTTTTGTTCTTTATGGCCAGTTGAATTGTTGTCATTTGAATGTGCAAACGTACATATTTCAAGCTGTCAATCCAACCAGCTAGTATCAGCTCTTTGGGTTTATCGTGTTATTAAATTTTTAACAGAGGGATAGGTGACGGTTAACTTTTATCGTTATCTTATACCTTACAGACAATGGCTCATCGCTGTCAGTTGCTATAAAATTGGCTCATAATGGCATGGCTTTCAAAACAAGTTTCTTTAAATTGCCATCGCCACTAGTCGCTATACGTGTTGATACACGACGGCAATGGCTTCCAATTGCCAGTCATGTCCCATTGTCTGTAACTGGAATAATGGTGTCAATTCAAATGTCTTTCGCCAGCAAAATGGTTTTCGATGGACCACTAAGAAATTGCATAGTGATCCATTGAGATTGATATTTGTCACACTGACATGAACATTAATGCGAATCTGCTGTTTACTTGGCCAACAGCTACAATTTCGAAATTATCCTGAGCTGGGACTGGAAGCTTTATCGTTGTCCGGCCTTACGTAAGCTTTGAATTTAAAAGCCGCAATTGAGTATCAGGAAGGAAACAGTAAGTGTTTGCTCACACGGGTCGTCTCGTAATCGGCTTGTCTGCGATTTGAACTCCAATTCCCAAGCAGATGTATGGAGATGCTCACACGGGTCGTCCATTGATCGGCACATAAGTGAATCGATTTGCTAAAATGTTGCTCTTAATTTAATGGGATTAACTAAGAGTAAAGTATTAGCTCAGATTAAGAGTTTATTTGGGGGTCAGTGTGCTGCTGCTTTTTTCTTGACAATCGAGTATGGCAAGGTTTTGTTGAGCGCAGATATTCGGTAACGCCAAAACCAACGATCAGCACGGCAGGATCTGTATAACAGCTATCACGGTTATGAAATTCTTCCGTGATAGAATTGCAAAGCATTGGCATTAATTCCTGCAAAATAAAACCTTTCTTTTTAAAATCCTGAATTATGATGGTTATGGTATACTGAAAAGAATTACCAATCGAAGTTGGTCCATTTGACCCAAGTCAGAAAGCAAGGGCAGTTTCATTTTTCGGCAAATCGACGGCTCCTTTGACGCGAACACGGTGACCTGGCCTGTTAAACGAATATTTTCCTCTCCTCGACTTGCACGGCTATTGGCTTTCCAATTCAAGGCCTCCGATTTCCTCGATTGCTCTGCAAAAGGCGGAAATATAAATATTATATATTTTTGTTCGTAGACTTGGTTTTGTTTCGAATACTTACTTAGTCTTGGTCTGGCAATCCACCAGTGCATGCACTGGCAATTGTATCACAATTGACCACTCCAAACTCATGTCCTGAATATTCTTCTAATTTAGAAGAGAAATTTGGTGATGTGACTTAAATGATTATTCCCATATCACTCACATTTGCCACAGCACCTTTGTTTCTCAAATTGAAACTTTTGGGTAGTTCCACATCTGTTAATTCCGTTGACTATACATTCGCCACCCTGAAGTGAGAGATACTCGTACGTGGTTTAACCTTCTGAAAGAAATGTCTTTCAAAGACGTGCGCTCGAAGCCTGCCTTGCATTACGCATCAATTTTCGAATTCATAACTCCTCCACATCGGAGTTATAGCACCACAATCATTTATGTGTTTTATGTAGGAGCCAACAACAACTTTCATCAGCTGATTTAAATTGACAGACGCAGGATGGGCTATTATAAGGCGGAAAATGTCTCTTGAAGCCATTTGTGGCCATCCGTTGGCCCATCGCTGCGAACGTTATTCTCCAACCAAATTGAAAGCAGTATACAGCAGCACCGGCAGAAACATCGAAATGTCAAATTAGAAAGCATTAATTCCCCTTAAGCAACCTAGATTGAACGCAGCGAGAGCAGCAAAAGCAGATCTGCCTGTTGTTTTTATTGTTGCTGCTACTGCTTTCTGCGTTCAATCTGGTTCGGGCATAACATACCATTGGCAAATGAACACCATCCTCCGGTCTACAAAATGGCGCTGACAAATACCCGAGCATGGGCCATTGTCTGTAGCAGGCATTTAAACTTTAACCGCACATTGAAAAACGGGTACTATTTTCGACTCCCGAATGGCGTGGCATTTGCAACAAATAATTGAGTAAGGCTCAGAATAAAGACCAAGGACGAGGCATGGTCGTTCAGACAAGCCGTGACACCTAAGAGTCAAAACTTGCTCAGAAGTGACCAGCGGAGACGCGTGCTGGAGGACTAGCTCGGTATCGCTAGTGCGGTCGGGGTTTTAATAGGTCACTTTGCCTCGTCATCGCTACAAACAATTAAGTATCACGCGTTGGCCCGAATGCCGAAGGTAAACCCGAAGTCCTTCACAAGAAATTAAAAAAACTGGTCGCAGAACTTCCAACGGGGATCAATTGCTGTCCGAGGGAGCGTAGACCCGCGCGTTGAGTGGTGGATGCTGCCCGATGGGTCCCGCACTTCCCTACAATGAATACAACAGTCTATACATCAAAAAATATTGTAATTCCACGTACCTCGATCACGACATCTGGGGCGACCGATAGCGCAGTGTGTTGAGGCATCAGTCTCATGTTTGACTACCGGCGTTTAGGGTTTGAATCTCGTCCACGACGACGTTCGTGGTCATGGATGTGCAGAAGGTGCATGCTGGCAACTCCATTCTCCGAAATCAGTTTATGCCGTAGAAACGCCAACTGGGCCACATGGAACAGTTGACGCACTATGCCCCACAAGAGGTTAGGGCAATTGAGAGATCACGACTTTTCACATCCCCAGCTGCAACACTAGTGGCGATACAGCCTCCTCTAAATTGGAACTCCGAAATCTTAACAGCTGTCAGAATCCAATTTTCCCAGTTCCAGCCTGGAACTTGAGAGACTGGATTTCAATCAGATTCTAACTTCGGCGTTCCAACATGGATTTGTCTACTCCTCTCCAGATGTCGCTATGGCGAACTTAAGGGGGAGTTATAGTCGACTGCGTCAAACTGTTACAAACAGATATAAGTGCGCCGGGCGAAGATTTTTTCTCGATGCACTTGCAACTGAGTGCAAACTTCGACGCAGCCGGCTCATAAGGCACGCGTTACACATTCATCCATCTTGAGCATCGTGAAGTTGTTTTAAAAAATTAAATATTATTTTTAAAAATATTCACTATTCAATATATGAAGTAGTACACAAAACACAACCATTGTGTACTGATAATGACTTCGAATTTTTGTAACTATGCATCAATATTGTGTAGAACTTTCTGTGCCTACGTCGGCGTGCGGCGCCAATACAATTTTCTAGATTTTCAATCGTCAGCTCTATCCTCTATCACAGTCAGTAACACTGACCATTTCCATCGTCCACTGACGCCAGCTCATTTGCTTGTTCTAATAAGCAACCGTTGATTTATGTAACCAAGTAATTGTCGGACCATACCGCGGCCCTGCTATACACGATAATAGTTTCCGCCATCCTCTCCGCCACGACGTTCACGGCTAGCGCATTCGAACCGATGATGCTACAATCTCCTTAAGATTAAGATTAAGAATACAATACCTGGCGGCATACGGATGATACCTGGCGACTCTTGTAGGCGGAATATGTGAGAACGAACGTATGGCTAGGTCGGGATGGTAAAACGAACTCGGGGTCCGTTCAGCATGAGGACACGATGACCGATAAAGTTACCGGTATGCTTACAAAATGATTAATATCACAAAGTGCCACAAAGTCACTGTTGCCATCAATGTGTCCTAGTGGCGAAATTAATATTCAACAATGATGAACCGTAATTCCAAGTCGTGACCATGCCAAAGAAATTCTTAAGTTATTCAATGAACGGCAATGGTCCCAACATGGCAGTCATTTTAATTCAATTATGCTCACGTAACTGCTCAATTTTAGAAGATGCATGGCATGCACTTTTGCTCACAATAAGTGCAATAAATGCAATCACTTATGTGGCTCGTAACCTCCTCGCTCGATCCCAGTTTAATCGATCAGGGCTCGTAAATGGAGGTTATGACTGTAATTAGGCCCTTTATAGGTGAACGTCTATAGAAGGATTTTCAATTTTCTATCGATCTTGGAGTGATACATACAATCAGCGATGGCGATTAAACAGAAGATTTCTAAACAATTGATTGGGGTAATGTATGGGAGCGTTATAAGATTGAATCAATCAGCAAAGATCAACTGATCGACTCTATGTGATAAGGTGAACTAGAGCAGCAAGCACGCGCCTATCATTAGCCCAAACAAGTCACGTCTTAGTCAATTAATTTGCTTTTCAAGAAGTGGGAGTAATTGCTAGTTGATATTAGACACGTTTTTTGCGTATCTATCCAGTGTAGGGTAGGGTAACGAATTAGTCTGTGTTTGTGTAATGCGTGTTTGTTACCCTACGCTACACTCGATAGCAGCATTGCTAGTGCCGATTTTTCAAGTTCTCCAAATAAATAAATAAATAACTGGCGCAACAGTCCAATTTGAACCACGGCCTCGAGATGAGTTAGCATCATCTCATTTTCTAGATCGTGACGGTTTTTTTTTTTGCAGAGGTATGTGATCAGCAACACGCTCAACCGAGTTATTTACCCCATAATGGGTACTCATTTTAACAGCTGAGTGGGCTCATAGTCCGACACGTAAATCCCCGGAATCGAACCGGGGCCCAGTGCGTTGAAGGCGAACGTGCTAACCGTTGCGCCATCCGGACTACTAGTTCTCCAAAGATCTAGGTCAAATTACTCGAACATTTGTTCGCATCTCACACTGTTTCAATGGCTGGATTGTATACTTACAAATGCAAGCACTTTGATGGAACACTTATATTTACGGGTTCACGACAATTAAAAGGAACACTTGGAAAAGCGTCAAATGGGGACCGCAGGCTATATTTGGCAATTCGTCTGTCAAGTGAACAAACGTACAAAAGTGGCGGCGCCATCTGTCGAAAGCTCCCTACTGGATGATTTAATTCATCTCCATTAGCTCGAAAGAAGATGAACCAGCAGTCGATAACGCTGCCAACTTTCATAGAAAACAGGGTTTCCTTGAGGTTTTAGTCAATGCTCCAATACAATACCAGTGTTTATTTGAGTTGTTCGCCTTCTATGTACAATGGCTTTTCGACTTCACCCAAACACCTTGCGCGCATGCCACGACTGCAGCAAGGGCTCTGATATGTGACCCACAATTCACTGGATTGACAATAAAAAATATGTTCACGGTAAATGTCGACCCCATCGAACCCACATGAAATTTTAAAGACGTACCCGACAATGGTAAGAGTTCGGCTCGGGCTCGACTTCTTTACCACGTGCATTATTAGGATATCGTATCGCGGTGATCTCGTTCCACGACTTAATGAACGAATCTACAACTAGTTTTTCTTGATCTTCCCGGCCCATACAAATTGGACGACGACTAACTTAATTCGCGGAGGCCATTAGTTGGCAAGATCAATGGTTGGCTTCCCACGAAGCGAGTGAAAAAACTAACAGCTGAATTTCACTTTGTAGTGAACCATATTCAGGTCTGGTAGTGCTGCTTCCACCGACAGATCGAAGGCAGCACCTGATGACTAGGGACCTGTCAGTGGTATGAAACCAGAGGTCCCATTAAATCCGGACCCCAATACGAGCGCGAGGGCGAGCCAGCCATTTCATCCCTTTCGTCTTATTTTTTATTATTCTTTATTTTTGCTCCCCTGTTTGCGTTGTCTTCCCAAGGCCTGTGTCCAATTGTGCCGATTTTGATTTTAAAATCGCGATTAAACCGAATGGAAAAAAAATTGAGCAACTAAAATTTAACACGTTTGCTTTGCAAACGAGTGTTAGTGACATCATGAGAAAAACTTGGAAAATTAACAATGAAGGGCGTAGTGCCGTCTTACAAGAATTCGAAACGTTTACACCCACATGATTGATTGATTAATTTTGTTTTTGTCCCGTTATGTTTGGGTCACCATAAAACGATGCGCTTAACTTTTCACGGGTAAATGTATAGGGTCGTTTAAAAAAGCGACGCATTTTGTTTCATCAATTAAAAGATTTGTAGGTTAATTATGGAAATGATTTTTATTTCAAATAAAAGTACAATCGATGCCATTAATTATCGGATATAACATTGTTCAAATGTCTGCTGCGGAAGCGCTGGCAGGAGTGAATACGTTGGACCCACTTTTCCATGACTCGAGCACACAAATCGGCCGAAATACCGGGGATTTCACGTTCGATGTTGGAATACAGCTATTCTAACGTTCCTGGCTTATTGGCGCGCCATTTCCATCAAAAAGGAAAAATGATCCGATGACGCCGCCGGCATGAAAACCGCACCAAACAGTTAATTTTTTCGGATAACGTTCTGTTTCGTGCTTCACTTCAGGCTGCTCATTTGACCAAATGCGGCAATTTGGCGTGTTGACAAAACCATCGACCAAGAAGTGAGCTTCATCCGAAAAGATGATTTTCTTATGTAAGCGTGCAACGAAGTCGTGATAGAACGTGAATTTTGATAAAAAAGTTGAATAATTAGAAAACGTTACTGAAGCGTGTGTCTCTTTATGATTAAATGGCATAGACTGATGTTTCAAAATATGAAAGAATTGCGAAGCCAACTTCACTCCTGTTTGAGAAATATTAAAAACAAGATGCATCGTCCCTATTGAAAAACCCTGTATATTTGTATGTTTTTGTCGAAGCGTGGAAGTGTTCGAGAGAAAATTGCTACTGTTTTCATGTTAAAAAATATCAGCATGAATGACATTTTAAGAAACAATTAGGGGGAAACCGATGAGAAACGGCCATTGGCGTAGCTGAAACTTTTTTTGGGAGCGGACTATTTTTTATATTTTTTTATGAATATATATATATTTTTTTTTATATTCATTAATAGGCAGATAATTGCGAGATTCCTCAGTGGGACATCGGATGACGCAAGGCTTGCCGGGGGTGCTGACGCTGTGCATAAACTTGATCCGATAGTGGTGAAATGTTAAAAATGTTGTTTTTTTTATCATTAATCCATTATGTATTTAGGTTTCGACAAATTCGGCGTTGTAAGGGGTTGAAATGTTTCCCTCGAGCATTCTACAGAATGTATTCATCGAAAATTCTACAGCACTGGAAGATCGTAATATGACAGATATGTGTGAAGAGGTAAGTTGATGAAAAAAAAAATTATTTGCGAAATTAATGACTTTTCCCTTTACAATTAGTCGACCAACAGTTCTAATATAATAAAATAGAGGATTTTTTTTAAAGTGCCATCGGAAAGCTTAATATTCATATGCAAACGGACGGAAGAAGAACTTAGACGAGCCGAGCGACTTGGCAACCACCAATTCTTCTACACATACGGTCAATAATCCTCGAGGTCAAAAAATTGTCGGTAAAAATCATTATATTGACGAAACAGACCATTTGACAGCCACAGTGCACAACAGTCTTCTTTAATGAGAAGATCATCAGCGAGAAATATTTAAACACGTGACACCACTTTGAAACAAAAAAAAAATCTGTTAGGCAGCACTTAAATAAAATTGTATAGGGAATGTACGAGTATGTACCAAAAAAATATCCGATGAAATGTTATTGAAAAATTCTCAAAAAAAATGAGTTCCCAACGCAAAAACAACCACCTTAATTCCCTACATGGACGGAGCCAAGCCCAGTGACAATACCGTAGGACCAAATCGGTTAGTTTTACAGATTGTTTAAGCTTAAATAATCTGAAGCAAGATGATGATGACTCATATTTTATTATTGATGTTATGCCTACTTTTGGAAAATTACAATATAAACCGTGGAATAGTACTTAATTTTCAAGAATATATTCATTCAAAATTTCCAGCTAAATGATGCCCTCTTAACTATCAAATTTGACCACGCCATTCTAGTTTTTAATGGTGTGTGAGATTTGAGGTTGCGTGTGTGAAAGTATCCCACATATTTTGTCAAACGATCATTCCATATGTCTCCTGTTCCCTTGCCACCGTTCGCACTGTGTACTGGGCTCCGCAGTCCGCTCTCTTGTCGATGACGCTGGGGATCATGATACAAGGAATACAAGATAAGGCATTTCCCGTGTTTTATTTTCGTATTTTTCTGCGCATCACATAAATGGCTCGCATACACTTGAGAGAGTGGTGGTTCATAACTCTCAGCATTGCAATCCTTGCGACAGTATCGCTTCGCTTGTTGAGGAAGCAGCACGCATACGGTGGAGGACGCGTATGGTGCAGGCCGCGAGTTATAGGTTGATGTGTAGTCGTCACTCGAGACTTGGTGAACGTTGAAAAGAAAAATAAATAGACTCTACTTTCGGCGAATATGTATTTTGAAATTATCCTCCGTCTTCTCCGGTTTACAATCAACTGCTTAAGTGATAAACAATATTCGTATTTATATCTTTTTCTTAAATCTACCTCTCTTAATATCTACTTTCACATTCGGGAGATTTCGGTAATTCCGCAGAAAAACCCAAGCATTGAGTTCTGTCCTTTTATTAGGGTTTTTCATACGGTCGACGCATTTCGTGGAATTTTACCAAGAAGACACTGGCATGGTATAAAACCTTTTATTAGGGTGTACATGGGTGACTTCAGTCTGGGGAATTCCTTAGCGATCCCTTTGTAAGTCATATGCGACGTAACTCCTCCCCTCTTTAAGTTCAAACTGTCCTCGGTTTGTTATGGTAAAAATATATTAGATTACAATTATGAATGGCGTACTTGAATCTTTTATCCTAATCAGTGCGTATTTTGAAATCATATCGTTTAACTTCCTTAACTAGTATGGAATACCCATAATGTACATAGTATTTGACAAATCATTCTTAATTATAAGTGATTCTTTAAATTTTACAATTTATTCTTAAATATATTAGTATGAGTGTTGTTTAAACATATTACATTACAATGTGTTATCGAGTGTGTATATATTTTTCCCTATTTTCACTAAATATTGTATTTGATTCCATTGTGAAGTTCACCATAGTATCAAATTTTTGAATAGAAATGTAAGATTTAATCTTGCTTGTTGTATCGAAAGGATGAAAATCAATCAATCTAATTTAATTAATCGTTAGTTCAAATCAAACATTTGACATAATTTGAGTCGCTGTACTACTGGTATTTCGAGCTGAGGTTAGGTTGATCCTGATCAATAATATTGTTTGTTTCTGGAAAGGTATGCTTAAGTCTCTTCCTATTCTGCGGATGAATCTTTTGATTGTTGTTAGCCTTTTTGAATCTGGGGTCTAGTTTTAGAGGTTTTGGATTTTTAGCCCATTTCACGTCTAATTGTGCTGAGTGTCTATTCTTGTTGTGATATTCTAGACTTTTCCTCTTGGTTTCTTTCAAGTTCTCATAGACAGTTTTGGGATTTACCTCGCCAAAGTACACGTCTGATGGTTTTGAATTATGTGCGGAATGTGTCGTTGTATTGTAATACTTTACGCATTCTTGCACTGGATTTAAAAGAGATAACCCTCTGGTTTCTAATTTTTGTCTTAGCAAAAATGTTCGTAAATGCTCATTAAGAGTTCTGTGGGCGACCTCTACATCAGAGTTACCTGTCTTGTGGTTAGGACTTGTAAAATGCGTTTTAATTTTTTCCTTTTCAAACCAATCAAGAGTTTTCTGCGAAGTAATAGCAGATTCGTTATCCGTTACAACTTTTGTAGGTGTGCCTACCTGGTTGAAAAGTGTCGTTAAAGCGTTTATGACAGTATCCCACTGTCGGTCTTTTATTTGTATAACTGAAAGAAATTTGGAGAATTTGTCGACACATGTGATATACATGCGATTCTTGTCTTTATACCAAATGTCTATGTGATATATTTCTCTAATTTTAGTAGGAGTTGAAGTTTCTTGAAATGGTTCTTTAGGTGGATGTCTGTCATATTTACTTTGCTGACAAATCTCACAATTATTAATATAGTTTTGAATAAAATCTTTTAGTCTGGGGTAGTAGTATTTGGTACGTATTTCGGAATATAATTTGTTTATTCCAATGTGGTTTGTTTGCTTGTGCATTTTTGCAATTACCTCCATGATCTCACTGAGCGAGCTATCATGCAGTAAAGAGTTAGCATTTACTAGAGATGCTTTAACATTTGTTTGTTTCCAAATATTATACTCTTTCTGGAGTACAAGTAAATGTTTTTTTTCGGGGATTTTGATTCCTGTAGTTCCTATTAAAGGTATATGGTTGTTTAGTAAATATTTTGCTTGAGTTTCGGTAAACTCCTTAAAAAAAAACGTAATCCTTTTTTTTCGATTAATAATTTCTTTCTTTGCTTCCTTTGTAGCACCTATTTTTAGGACGATTTGAGAGGTGAAACAATTCAACGGTTTTTCCGATATAGGAATATAGTGCGAGTTATCTTCGAAAGAGGTGTGCTGTGTTGCAAGATCACTTTCAGCATCCAGGGCGTGTATTTCCACCCGAGACAATGCGTCTGCTATTACGTTGTCTTTCCCTTTTATATATTTAATATGAAAATCATATTCCATCAATTTTAATTTCCATCTCTGAAGTTTTGGATTGTCTGTTTTAAGATTTTCCAAATATGTAAGAGGTTTATGGTCGGTGTGCAATTCGAATGTTCGTCCATAAATATAAGGTCTAAAATAGCTTAAAGCGAATATTATCGCTAGTAATTCTTTCTCTATTGTTGCTAATTTTGTTTCTGATGAATTCAGGGTTCTAGAGGCGAAACATATGGGCTTATTGTCTTGTGACAACACTGCTCCTATTGCAAAATTTGAAGCATCAGTTGTGACTGCAAAGGTTTTATTGAAATTTGGAAATTGTAGGATTGGATGATTGGAGATGTAAAGTTTTAATTTTTTGAATGCTTCAGCGTATTCTGGATTATTTACGTCTACCTTGGCGTCTTTTTGCAAAGATCTGGTCATTGGTCGCGCAATTTTTGCAAAGTCCCTAATAAATTTGCGGTAAAAACCTGCTAATCCCAAGAATGACTTAATTTGTTTTTGGGTTGTTGGCAATGGAAATTTTTCTATAGCCTCGAGTTTCTTAGGGTTGGGTTTGATGCCCTCTTTTGTTACGACATGACCTAAAAATTCTGTAGATTTGTTTAAAAATGAAGTTTTTGACATTTCAATTTTCAAATTTGCGTTTCGTAATGCTTGGAATACCTTTCTTAGGGAAATCTCATGCTCTTGTAGGGTGGTACTGTAGACGAGTATATCGTCCATATATACGATGCATATTTTATTGATATACTTGTGTAATATTGAATTCATCAATCTCTGGAAGGTTGATGGTGCATTTTTCAGACCGAAAGGCATACGTGTAAATTCGAAGTGCCCTTCTTCTGTCGAAAATGCGGTTTTATGCCTATCCTCGGGTTTTATCTCAATTTGATGAAACCCTTTGGCCAAGTCTATGCTCGTAAAATAATTAGCATTACCTAGCTGTCCAAGTATGTCGTCAATCTGTGGGATTGGATATTTGTCCGCTATCGTAACGTTATTGACTTTTCTGAAATCAATAACCAATCTATGTTTACCGCCCTTTTTCGGCACGACCCATACAGGAGAGTTGTATGGTGACTTAGATGGTACTATAATGCCTTGTTCTAAATCTTCCTTAATTTGTTGCTTGACAAAATCTCTAAGGGAGTATGGGTATCTATAATTTTGTTGATATATGGGTTCACAGGTCGTGAGTTTTAACTCGTGCTTTATATCGTGAGTAAATGTTAGTTTTTGGTCCTTATCATATTGAATGTCGGAAAATTCCTCCTTGATCCTCTCTATCATTAATTTCTCTTCTGCAGTGTGGACAGTTTCTTCATTTTTATTTATAGTTATTTCAGGAATTTCAGTGCTTTCCGTGTTCAAAAGTTCACCGACTTCTTTTGCTATAATTGAATAGTTTTCGCTTGCTCGGGCAAAGCTAAGTGTGATGTTATTGATAGTAATAGTATTTTGTGCAAAGTCAAGCTTTGCTCCTGTGCCAGCGAGAACATTTTGACCAATAATGCAATCGAATGAGTTGGATACGAAATCCACTAGCTTCCATCCAATAAAATGATTGGTACAAAATTCGGATGGAAACTCAGTTTTTAAACCATATTTCACTTCTTCGATTTTGTTTATGGAATTAATTAATAACGGATTGTTTAACAGATAGCGACGACGAGGGCCTACGAATTTAGAATTCATAATGCAATGGGTACTGCCAGTATCTATTAAGCACCTGAAGGGTTTTCCCTCGATAGTTAATCGGAGAATTGGGAGTTCTCCGAGGCTTTTAACCGAAAATTTTCATTGCCGACATGCAAAGAAGATCCTGAAGAAACAACTGTATTCATTGAAATGTCGGTAGGCAATGAAAGATCGTTCTGCCTATGATTTTGGCTTTGTGGTCTCTGACTGTGGTTTCCTGAGTTCTGTGGATGATTGTGATGAATCTGATTACTGTACCGATTTTGAAAAGGGTTATTGACCGTACCAGATTGATTAGATTTTCTACCTTTCGAACCGAAGTGTAAATATCCTGCGTTTACTAACACTGCATATGCATCTTCTAAACTATTGGGTTTATGAGCACAGAGAACGCCCCTAATGGGTTCTGGACATTTATCGATATAACAATTTTTCACAATTTCCTGTCTTAATTTAATTTCACTTTCTGCTTGTTCCACTGAATACGCACTATTTGTTTTGATTTTGTTACAGACAAGATTCAAGTACTTACTCAGATATGAATAGAGCTGCGCTGGAGTTGTAAAGCGAGCGCCAAGTATTTTTTCCATGAGCCTGATTTCGGTTTCTGGCTCGTCGAAATGTATTTAACAAGAGTGTTTTCTTCACCGTTGACCACTGCGTTGCTGATGGTAAGGCATTTATTACCTCTTTTGGTCTCCCGGCTAATTTTCCAAGAACTTGGTGACCGATTAGTATTGCATGAGCTGATGGTAACTTCTGGATGATTTCCTGAATCGCGTCGATTGAGTTGATGAATGGATAGAGATCTTGTTGGTCGCCTCAGAAATTCGGAAGGGAGTTGATATACGCACATATTGTTTTGAAATCCATTTTCTCGTTTTCTTCGTCCGGTATTTGTTCACTTGCGGATTTTTCTTTTAGTTGCAGATTCGGTAGGGCTTCTAATAAATCCCGTGCCCACGCCACTGTGTTGCTTAAATTGAAAAGGAATCCTTGGTAATTGAACCTCCGACTGCGCCAGTTATAGGTTGATGTGTAGTCGTCACTCGAGACTTGGTGAACGTTGAAAAGAAAAATAAATAGACTCTACTTTCGGCGAATATGTATTTTGAAATTATCCTCCGTCTTCTCCGGTTTACAATCAACTGCTTAAGTGATAAACAATATTCGTATTTATATCTTTTTCTTAAATCTACCTCTCTTAATATCTACTTTCACATTCGGGAGATTTCGGTAATTCCGCAGAAAAACCCAAGCATTGAGTTCAGTCCTTTTATTAGGGTTTTTCATACGGTCGACGCATTTCGTGGAATTTTACCAAGAAGACACTGGCATGGTATAAAACCTTTTATTAGGGTGTACATGGGTGACTTCAGTCTGGGGAATTCCTTAGCGATCCCTTTGTAAGTCATATGCGACGTAACTCGCGCACGGTGCAGTGATCTCTGCTTGAGATTATTGCGATTTAAACACAAAAGGAAATTCGCTTCTCAAATAACACACAGATCAAGCAAAGCCCACACAAGAGACCGCTGCATCGTGTGCGTCCTGCACCCTCAACAAGCGAAGCGATACTGTCGTGAGGATTGCAATGTAATGTTCTTGTGCTGGCTCTGCATGACATGTTTTTTCAATTTCGTGCAAATGAATGAATTGAATGAGATTATCTAAGAAACTATTTAAGATGGAGAAAAGTTTTCTAGACATTTTTATGTAGATTTTTGTGATCTTCAATTTCGTCTCTGAAAGTTTTTTTTTGCTAGGATTAATACTTACAGAGATAAAGGCCGAAGACTAAGTATTCATACAATTGAATGAGCCAATGACGTAGGTATTCAGAGAGCCAGCATGCGCAATTCCATATCTTGTAGTTCTTGTATCGTGGCTGTGGATGAATTGTCCCCTTTTTATTGTGTACGCGATATGACGCCATTGATGACATTTTAGTTAGTACTATCTCCCAAAAACAACTCTATTGTAAAAAAAACTCGTCAACCGCAAAAATGAATAATATGAACATAGTTCCATAATTCCGCCAAAGTACTCGTAGCTTTGCGCGTCGCTCTAGGGTAAGCATATTGAGCCCTGATTAAATTAGTTAATTTGTTTTAACCCTGATTGGCGTAGATTTATATATAAAATAATAATAGAATTTTGGCCAAATGTTTGTATTGTAGAAGCATCCAGTTGACAGCTTCTGAAAATCTTCGTGATCGGGCCAAAAGGACGCCTACCTCTCCTACAAATGATACTTTGAATATATGGTAACTTCCCATATAATGGAGCTAGCGACTTGAAATTTGGTTCAAATATTTGTGGTGTGGGTCAGTTAAAATAGTTTATTTTGGGAATGGGCCCGATCTTATCTCCCCCATAAAGTCTCAAATGGCGCCCGCCTTTCCCTCAAATATTTTTTCATCGTAGTTTTATCGGCGCCGGATGGCGCAACGGTTAGCACGTTCGCCTTCAACGAACTGGGCCCCGGTTCGATTCCGGGGATTTACGTGTCGGATTATGAGCCCACTCAGCTGTTAAATGAGTACCCATTATGGGGTAAATAACTCGGTTGAGCGTGTTGCTGATCACATACCTCTGCACAAAAAAAAACCGTCACGATCTAGAAAATGAGATGATGCTAACTCATCTCGAGGCCGTGGTTCAAATTGGACTGTTGCGCCAGTTATTTATTTATTTTTATTTATCGGCTAACTTCTGCCCAAACCGATCATATTAGAAATATAGTACAATGCATATGGCTGTTGCATATTTGGAGTTTTGGTTTCACCACTAGGTATGCACAAGTCTAGCGTATATACGCTTCACTTCATTCTGGTTCTTTCTGCACTTTGTTTGGGTTTTTCCTAATATCTCCCAATATCTCTAAGTTGCTACCATTTTATACCAAAATAAACTCGTTATGTCCAGGAGTTTAGCGAAAAATGGGAAATTCTTTCTTTCAAAGTGCGAAAATGTTCATTTTAGTTCCTGTCTATATCGAGGAAAGTAGTCATTCCACGAGAAAAGTAATAAGGATACGTGGTGTGTCCGTCAGTTTGTTAGAAACTTTCAAAATGTTGTTATTGTTTATTGACTTGACCGTTTAAGGGACAATGCCTTGTTGACATTTTGATAGCATATATTTTTTCGGATGGTGCAGTTAGTAGCATGCGCCTCCTATCTGAAAAATATATGGAGAGCTATGTGAAGTTGAGGGTGCCCACCACCGATGATTCTGAAATTTTGGTACGTTGTACAGCATGCTGAGTAAGAAAATATACACATGTTGGGAGCGGAAAGCATGTCTTCACATAGTTTTCGAGCTTGGAAAAATTGAAGTATGGTAAATATTATGCATGTTGAACATATATGTTGCACCCAGAGCGAGCAGGGCGAATGTTAATGTTTACGCGATACTGAGGGTTACGATGGTTTAAGCCCGGAGCGAGCGTAGCGAACGAAGCCCAAATGAGAGATGGTTAATTCACAATAGTCTCTGGCGTGGGCTCCGCGCACTGCGCTCACTCCGCGTTTAATGGATCACAACTCTCAGTATCGCAGAAACATGAACGCTAGCTTCGTTCGCTTCGGGTGCAACAAATTTGCGATGCAAATTTCAAATACTTTACGCGGGGATGTAATTTTCATTGAGGGAAGTAGTACAATACAAACTGGGGCGACCGGTAGCGCAGTGTGTTGAGGCATCAGTCTCATGTTTGACTACCGGCGTTTCGGGTTCGAATCCCTTCCACGACGACGTTCGTGGCCATGGATGTGCAGAAGGTGTATGCTGGCAACTGCATTCTCCGAAACCAGATTATGCTAACGAAACGTCAACTGGACCACATGGAACAGTTGACGCGCTATGCCCCACAAGGGGTTAGGGCAATTGAGTATTCATATTCAACATTAAAAACGTGTAAAATGTGAAGGAATGATTTCCATGGCCAACATGTATACATATATTATTCATGAGCATCATCAGGAGAAAACATATTAAAGTTTCAGGAAAATCAGAAATTAGGTAATAAAAATGCATAGTTACCCAAAAGTTAGCAGCATTTTTGAATTTGGCTTTTTCCACTTTACTACCGCATTTTTCAAACAGCTTCGGAATCAGGTTACTCTTTTAAGTCTTTTGTTTTGAACATTTTGGTTTAAAGATCACTACATATCAACATTCAAAGCGGTGCCAGTTCTTTGTTGTTAAAAAATATGACAAGAATGGTTAAATAGAAAGCACATTGATTGTTGATGGAATAATTCAGTGGGTGTTTCTGCAACATGCCTTTATTTGGTATTTCCGTAATAAACTCAAACCAATGACACAGTGCATCCTCTTGCATTTACTAATTGACCTTCTAAATGAAACTACACGAAATAGATAGTGAAACTTGCGATTGCAAGTTTCACATACTCTTGGAACATGGCCAATTGTCTCAATCATTCATACTGATGGGGGAGTTTCTTCCAATTAGTTAGAAATAATTTTACTTTACACGATGATTTGGAAATCATCTGAAAAAAACTACTGCAGCACAGCTACTTATTATTCGCTCAGCTTTGTAGACAAATTTGTGGTCAACAATTGCCACTTTGACTTGATACATGTCGTCAACACAATCATTACAAATGATTTTCCACCATGGAAAGTTCTTGATTTTTCCCATATACTGCTCTCGTATGCATTACAACTGCATTCGTGCCCCATGTTCTTGTCATGTTGAGCACGTACACGGTAGCAGCAGCAGCATCAAAACCATTAAAAAAAATTTGCCTAGCACAAAATGCACTTTCCAGTCGACAGCGTACAAGTTGCAAATGCGTTTACGCAACCAAGAAAAGCCCAAAGGCGAGATGGCTGGAGCAGAAGGGTCAGTTTTTCGCGTGAGAAGAAGTGAAAACTCCGATATGAAAATTGTCATTTGGCGCATGCGAGTGCTCGTATATGAGTGCCAGAGTGATAGCCATTGAGTGCAATTGCAACAATGACGGATCATATCAGCCATGAAAATATCCAAAGAAAATGAAGACTTCTCGTTGTGTGACCCAGTTATGGTAAAAATGCTGGGCTGTAAAACTTATGATGAACTGTCGACAATTTTCATTTTATGCTCTAACACACAATCGGGAACGATAGCCACAACAAAGTGGAAAAAACTAGAGATTTGACCCACTGAACTGGACCGCTCAGACATGCAGTCGTAAATTCCCCATTATTCGTGCGTGGGAATGTCATTGTTCGTTACAGCTTTTGGCAGTCAAAATAACATCATACGCTGTCACCATATTGTGATGATATCGTGAAATGTTTCAAGTTTAAATCTGATCCTGTCATACATAGCTATGAGGTGTTAGTGATACGGAAAAAAAATAATTTGATTAAATGAGCTCTGATGAATTTCGTTGAAAATGTTATTTGGTTTCCATTGAAAACTTTTTCCATCTCATTAAATGGTTATGCAAAATTGGTGCATTTTATAACAAAAAGTACTTTTAAAAAGTGGATAGGTGACATGGGAAGGAGTGGAGGGAAAAAAGGAAGTAACTTTCTGACTGATATTTTTTCAAATGTTTTATATATTACTTGAATACCTAATACTCGTATACTAGACAACAATTTAACAACCTAAAGTTAAGTTTATAGTACAGGTGTGGAATAAGCTTCATGAGCTACAGAAGGGCATTATCGAAGAATGTTGATACACCTGATGAACTGCTCTTAAAAGAATGCAAAGGAAAGTACAAATCAATCATTTTTTCTGCCCGAAATTACACAGATAAGTTAACTAAAATAACACTTGTAAATTTGTATTGACGCATAAATTAAATAAACATAATATTTAAGAAAATATAACAATAGTGATTGTTTACGTCGGAAGCAGTGCACATCTTAATAGTCTACTGCGAAGCACCGAAAAATTCAGCCGTGACTTTCGGTTGGACAAATGCCGAATCCGTGCCATTCGCAAAGGCGTGCCCACTGCCCACTGAATCCCTGCTTCGCCTTGGATGATATCCACACAGGTAAAAAGACGGAGGCAAAGTATACTGGAGAATTTAGCAAGGTGAGTACAGCAGTATGGGAGATTTGATCGAAACACTGCTGTTTGAGTTCCGGCGCACAGGTTGAAATTGGTACTACATACAACTTATCGGAAAAGAACAAAATAAGTTGCGACCAACCTTTATTCGGAATCGCCCCTTGGTCGATCACATTGTAGGATGATATCGAAAGGGCTGTACATGTTTTAATGTCTAAATTCCGTATGTTACCTCTAAAACATTCAGTGGAGCGAATGTATCTACCTCGTGACATCAGAGATTGAGTGCATATTGCTAATGTACAACATCAACACATCAACCCTATTTAAACTTATTGCAGAGGCAAAACAGCATATAATACTCTGCAAGATACTGTCTACTCGATTGCCCTAACCTCTTGTGGGGCATAGCGCGTCAACTGTTCCATGTGGCCCAGTTGACGTTTCCTTGGCATAAATTGGTTTCAGAGAATGCAGTTGCCATACACCTCCTGCACATCCATGGCCACGAACGTTGTCGGGGACGGGATTCGAACCCGAAACGCCTGCAGTCAAATATGAGACTGATGCCTCAACACACTGCGCTACCGGTCGCCCCGCTCCTTTGAGTCTGGTGAAGTCAGACCGAGAGCAGATTGTAAAATGGAAGGCAAAAGCAAAGAATCGTAAAAACGTGAGCTGCCTTTGAAGCTATTTGTAGAATTCCGCCTGTAGAACCAGTGGCTACCTGCCGATGGAACAATCATCATCATCGTGGCGCGAAAGCCCGACGTCGTTGTCCTCCAATTATCTCGGTCACGTGACAATGTCCTATAATTTGGAAGCCCATTAGCTGCTCGGCGTCCACACCTACTGAGCTCTCCCATCGAGATCTCGGTCGTCCTCGCAGTCTCGCTCCGTCGACTCGTTCTGCATTCATTACTTTACTGGCATGCGATCATTGTTCCTTCGTTGTACTTGCCCTGCCCATTGAAGTCGTTGTAGTTTGACGATTTTCGAAAGTTCCAGCTCATCGTACAGTTCATACAACTCATGGTGTTGTACCGGATGCGACATCCATCTCGATCGCAAACAGAACCGAAAATTAGAAGCAGAACCTTACGTTCAAATGTGTCCCGCATGTTCCCAGAGGCTTCAGCTAGGGTCCATGCATTGCAGCCATAGCAGAGCACTAGTCGTATAATGGTTTTGTACACGCGGAGCTTCGTGTTTCTCCGCACATGCTTCGATTTCATTATGGGGAGAACCGAGAAAAAAGTCTTATTAGCTAACTGTATCCGTCGCTTGATTTCGTCAGTTTCGTTGGCGTCCCTTGACAGGTTGCAACCCAGGTAAATGAAGTTGTTCACGAACTCGATGTTGAGGTCCCCCACTTTGATGCTCGGTTGTGCAGGTGTCCTTGTCACCGATTGCATCATTATTTTAGTTTTACCCTCGTTAATACGTAATCCAACTTCCTTTGCAGCGGTATCGAGCGTATGCAGAAGTTCTTCTGCGTCAGCCAATCTTCGAGACATGATGTTGATGTCGTCGGCGTACGCTGCTAATTGTGTCGACTTGAGTAGCGTCTTGCTGTTGTCCATATTCATGGCTCGAACAACGTATTCCAATGCTAGGTTGAAGAGCGTCGGTGCCAGTCCATCGCCCTCTTTCAAACCAGTGCGTGTTTGAAATATGTAGATCAGTAAGTCTATTCTGGATCCTGACTTGTGAGACGGAGTTGGTCATCGTCATCTTTGTTAGTCGCACTAATTTTGCCGGTATACCAAATTGCAGCATGATGTTGTACAGTACTCCACGATCGATACTGTCATATGCCTGCTTGAAGTCGACAAAGATTTGGTATACGTTTACGTTGTATTCCCAGCACCTCTGGAGTATCAGTTTGACTGAGAAGAGCTGATCGGTTGTGGAGCGACCAGGTCTGAAACCGCTTTGATATTCGCCAATGACTCGTTCTGCGTACGGTTTTATTCTATTTTCCAGAATTTTCGTCAAAATTTTATAGGACGTACAAACTAGTGAGATGCCCCTGTAATTCTCACACCGCAGTTTATCTCCCTTTTTATGAATTGGACAGATGATGTTTCTTCTTCTTCGCCAATCGTCTGGAATCTCCTCGTTCTCCCATACTCGCAGGAGTAATTGAAGTATGGCATCAACTAGACTCGTTCCACCGAATTTTAGCAGTTCAGCTGGAATCTCGTCTGCGCTCGGCGCTTTATTTCGTTTTAGTGACCGCAAGGCGAGATTAACTTCCTCTACTGTCGGGGGTTGAATGGGTGGGCCTAGATCAACAATATCGTCGAGAGCTTCCTGTGTGGGGATAATACATAAGTATTTCAATGAAAAATTTAAGATTGGAATGTCTCTGGAGTTCACAGGACCCCAGTGTACAATCCCAGGGTTAAAAACAATATTCAATTTCCAATAAATTATGTTGACCTAATTTCACGAATCAACGACATGACTCTTTTCATAAATCACTGGAAACTCTATTTAAAACAAGCTAGTTTTCCGGACACTGATTTCAAATACCTATTAACCATCTTAGTAGGTTACTGAATAACACCTTCAACTTATTGTTATTAACGCCTTCAACTTGCCTTTTGAAATTCGCACTGCGACTGGTACTGTAAAGCCTCTGCAAAACCATAAAGCAAATTCCCACAAGTCCACTAGTCTTCCAATTAGATTATAATTAATGGAATATCATTGTCCCTTATGACATTAATTGCGAGTTCTATACAGCCATTTCCACACATTTCAAGAACTTTTGTACTGGCTGCTTAGTTACAGTGTGTGTCTAAAAAGTAGTATACAAATGATGGAGTATAGTCTTTAAATATATATTGTTAGCATGTCAGAGTTCTTTCTATTGAATGGATAACCATCGGATAGATGTTAGAGACACCTCAATTCTCTGAAAACGGGAGAACTTGAGGACTTGCATCGCAATCCATGATAAACGTTTCCGTTGCAGTCTATGTTCTATCTTTACATCAGTTATCCTGTCAGTCGACAAGAACCATGGCTTATTATCTATTATCCGTTTGTCAATGAATATAAATAGGTGTTTTGCGCTTAATAGGTGGTAACCGACGTACAAAAGATCGGTGGCATAAAGTAATTAATAGGCGAAAGTAATGGGCGAAACATAGTAATTACAGCCTATCCACTAGACTTTAAAACTTTTAATACAATCTTTAAGGCGGAGAGTGGCGTTCTGTTGTGCTAAGACTAGGGAACTGTTTATTAATGCATTTCAATGACATTTGATTGATTAGAATGTGTGTTTCCATTGTCAAGTATATATCACAGGCTTAATTGGCAGATAATCAACTCTTTGGAGATAAATAGAGAACGGATAACTGAGAGGGGGGATTCGATGGGATTTTTATGACCTGGATTTGCCATCCGGCTTGGTTTGAATATTTGAACAACAAAAATTCACATTTAGGCCAAATCCAGGGACAATTTACTCAGATTATATTTTTGAATGGAATAATAAATGTGAAATAAAATAGTAAATGTCTTTCTTTTTCTTCCAAACCCATAATCGTTTATTGAATGACTAATATAATTGAAGCGCATTCAGGAAGTGCAGTGTAACCATTATACAATATGTTCTGTCCATTACATTCTTCAATTGATATTTGAAGACAACAAGAACAAAACAATTCCTGATTGAATCACAAAAACATGTCATGAATTTAAAACACATCTTTCTTACAATTTCCGTACGATGGACGTGAGCAATATGTATTCATATCTGTATCTTCTTATCGAAATATCTAAAACTCTTGTGCTCTTTGAAAACTATGTCCAGAAGTGGAACAAATGACTGACAATACCACGAACATCCATCAGTGGCACAATTTCGGTGCCTGCAGGTGAAAGATTCATTCCACGCGATAAGAACTACTTAAGATCGTCAGCATGTATGCTGAGGGCAGAGGGTCACAGGTGATTTATCTTTTTCCACCACGTTGTGGTGGTATCAATGATCAATGAAACACATCTGGGAAAATATATGAAGCTATCCAATGTTCGTATAGTACCCAAGATGACTTTTAAAAGTTTAAAACCTAGAAAGGTAGTTAGCAAGTTGCAGTTACATTATATTGTAATTGATGTTCGGAAACTTTTTGTAGATGGATATCGTTACTAAAGTGAAGCTAAAGCGATGCACTTATGTCTTAATTAATTCAGGGAAGATGCGATGACAATGCTTCATGACAATGGTGTCTTATTGGGATGAACTGTCTGAAATCGAAATTTCATTTACTATTTAGATGCATGGATGGATTGTTATTATGACCAGTAAACAATAAGATTCCGAATGATTTCTTAAAATATATAAATACTAGTTGAAAGAGCTTCGGTTTGTCTTTCATCTAGAGTTCACTACGATAACAATACTGACACTAATTATGGTCATTTTGATCATTTTTTCAACGTCACTCACACTGTGGGGAGGGGCGCTTTGAGAGCGCCACCATTCATACCAGCGACCCCGAAAACCATTGGTTTGACACTAGGCCTAACGAGAGCTTTTTTAGGCCATTTATGCTTTATTTTGTTTTATATTGAAATTGTTGGTGCTATAGAGCCCTGAGCTGCAACACAACAACATTGTTCTGGACTAGACTATCACATTTAGCGCCCCTAATTTCAGAGGCGGACTAAAATGATTTTTTAAAGCGTTGATACAAGTATCGAACAAGATGATGTAAACTTTAACCTCGAATTATTTTAAATTAAGCATTTATTATAGGTTCATCTTGATTTTTTTCTCGGGAATGCGTTTCTTTCTTCGAACTTTCGGCGAAGGTAATGGTGATTCATTGATTGTTTTCGGGTCTGTTTCTTCTAGTATCCTGTTGCCCGATCCATAAACTGGTGGGGATTACGGTTTGGAGGGCATCCGAAGATGCCCGTGGGGACGGAGCCTAAGGTAGCATAATTGACCGTGAAGGTCGGGCTGTGCCATCTGGCGAAGAAAAAGGCCCCTCGACGAGCTCAGCAACGGCCTATGCTTGCTGTAGCTCAGTTCGGGAGATGTGGCCAGGGTTTTCGCCACTCGTTGCCCCTGTCCTTTACGTATTATCAAAAATTCATAGGCCTGGGGTAGGCAACACAAACAGAGGAGGTAAAAATGGGGAATGAAAAAAAAATGGTCGATAAGGATGGAATGGTTGGCGGACGTATCAGACGCCCACGCGGTCGCACCTGAGTCCGGGTGTAATGGGACCCTCGGCCTCTGGTTTCGTACCACCAACAGATCATTACTCATCAGGTGCTGCTTCGATCTGCCGGTGGGAGCAGCACTACCAGGATATGGTCAATTGCAGGTGATTCATTACAGGGCAGCTTCTACTTCGAGGCCTGCCAAGAAGTAGAAGCTGAGGACAGAGTGTGCTGCTAACTAAAAAAAACAAAAGCGAACTAGGCACCGGAGTCAGCCGGCAATCATTGTAGAGGGGAAAAATTAGCAAAGAGAAACGAAAAAAATGCTACATTTCCCCATTATTCATATGATAAACAGGTTACAGAGAATCCTGAGGCCAGCAGAGGCGCAACACTGCATTCCTTGCCGTAATTCACTCAGAAACTCTGTAATCTGCTGAGCTCATGAGTAATACAGAAATGCAATACTAGGCAATCAAAAATTTTAAACTAACGTGAAAGGAAAATCCTGGTAAACAGAAAGGTACCCAGGGCTCCTCCGCGCTTTGTCCGGACACCGAAGAAGCTCCAAACGCCGGAAATTCAAAGCATTTATGGAGGCCTTAGGTACGTGGCTAAACCACAAAAGACGAACACAACACCAGGATTGCCTTATTGAACTGACTCTAAAAGGAAAAACTACTCTATAGGAAGGATGGGGGTGCTACAGAGGAAAGCACAGCTACTTGAAGGGAAAATACGTGAAGTAAAGTTGGCTAAGTCCTAAGACTTAGAGCAAGTAGCCTTAATGTGCTTGTGGGGATGCATAACGGTGGAAGGACTAAAAAGAAACCCGATGAGGTCCTTTTCAGTCCCGTTCTTGATCAGAAATGGGCCCCACGTTGGGTGCCAAATATGTAACGGACGGTTTGGTAGGCATCCGAAGATGCCCGTGCGGACGGAGCCTAAGGTAGCATATTACCGTGAAGGTCGGGCTGTGCCATCTGGCGAAGAAAAAGGCCCCTCAACGAGCTAAGCAACGGCCTATGCTTGCTGTAGCTCAGTTCGGGAGATGTGGGCGGGGTTTTCGCTACTCGTTGCCCCTGTCCTTTACGTATTAACAAAAATTCATAGGCCTGGGGAAGACAACACAAAGAGGGGAGGTAAAAATGGGGAATAAAAAAAAATGGTCGATAAGGATGGAATAGTTGGCGGACGAATCAGATGCCCACGCGGTCGCACCTGGGTCCGGGTGTAATGGGACCCTCGGCCTATGGTTTCGTACCACCAACAGATCATTACTCATCACGTGCTGCTTCCATCTGCCGGTGGGAGCAGCACTACCAGGATATGGTCCATTGCAGGTGGTTCATTACAGTCTGTGTGAACAACGGGTTTCAACTATCTCCTATTTCACGTGAAAATAATGCATATGGTTTTGTAACATTCACGCGATACTCGTACATTGTTACAACATACCTTTTAGCCAAAAACTCCTCTTCAACGCCCGTCATAAAAATAGTCACAAAATTATTTGTCACATGCAATAAAATCACCTAAACAATATACATATTATTTATAAAAGACAGATTGGAAATATAATATTCTTAAAAATAAATTGAAGTTTTTACTATTGAAAGACAATATTTTTGACGGGCCGACGCAGAAAAAAACTATGGCTTGTATTCCCAGTGTTCCATTTTTGGATCGGTAGTATAACTACAATATTAGAAAATATATACATATATATTCGTCAAAGAATAGTGTTCATGATGAGACTGACATCATTTGACAAGAATTTGAACTTGATTAAGAGATTTTATGAAGGCTTGGGAAGATATGGACTAAGCTCGAAGTAGCTGCGGCTATCAAATCGAGGGAAGCAGGAAAGCCTCGGGGATAGATGGGTATCCAAGAGTGTTGGGAAACCGAAACTCTCCCTAAACAGTGGAAGAGCGGCGTCATTATTAAGATCCCGAAGAAAGACGACCTGAAGGATTGCAATAATTGGCGTAGGATCTGTCTTCTCCCAGCAGTCTCCAAACTGATGGCAAAAATAATCTTCATCCGGATCAAACAAACAGTTGACCGCAGATTGAATAATTAACAAGACATTAACCACATCAACACCCTCCGAACTATTACTGGACAATCCGCAGAGTGGAGATCCCCATTAAATTTCGTGTTCATCGATTTCGAGAAGGCGTTTGACAGCGTTGACCGTGAATATATTTGGAGGGCTTTACGTACATAGGAGAGGCATACCAGATAAAATAATTTCCATCATCAAGGAGTCCTACCAGGGAGCCAAGTGTCACGTCTTACGCGGGGATAGGCTATCAGATCCTTTCGAGGTACATAGCGGAGTGAGACAAAGCTGAATTTGGTCACTTTTACTGTTTTTATTTGCCAGTAATGATGCACTAAGCGTTGCGCTTCAAGAATACCAGAACAGAGGTATAAGATGGAAGTTGTTGAAATACCTTCAACACCTAGATTATGCTGGCGATATTTGTGTTCTATCATACCTAGCGGCGACCTCCTTACTATTACTGGTCAGGACAGGATACTACTTTGCCTTAACCCCTAGCGGGGCATAGCGCGTCAACTACTCCTGCGCGCCATCGTACTCTGTTCTGGGCAATGGGGCGCAACTCCCCAAAAGACTTACCCAGTACCTGACACTCCTTTGCCACAGATCGACGCCATGTGATTCGAGGACCCCCTCTTGGTCGGCCTTGGCTGGAAATGGGGTTCCATTTCATGGCATGCAAAGCAATGCAGTTATCATTCTTCCGCAATGTGTGACCTATCCACTGCCATTTTCGCCTGCGTATCAATTCGTCGATTGGCATCTGACCCGTACGCCGACTTAGCTCTTCATTTGATATTGTTTCGGGCCAGAAAATTCTTAAAATTCGACGAAGACATGAGTTGACGAAAACTTGCAGCTTTCTGGTAACTCCTACGGAAACTTTCCATGTACTGCTCCCATACAAAAGCACTGATAGTACCAGGGAGCGAAACAGGCCCAGCTTGGTCTTGATGCTGAGATAACTGCCCTACCAGATTTTGGACAGCATGCCGTATGCGCGTTTAGCCTGGTTGATACGACGAGCGATGTCCTGCTCCGTACCACCATTTTCGGCAACAATGCTACCCAGGTAGACGAAGTTGTCCACCTTCTCCACAGGCTGCCCATTAATATTGATGGCAATAGGTGTCCGATTTCTTTTTCGCAACGGCGGGCTAAGAACCTTGGTCTTGTTGGTATTAATCTTTAGCCCAACCTTGCTTGCCTCCCTCTCGAGATCTAACGCCATTGCGGACAGATCCATGATTTTGTGGGAGAGTAGGCATATGTCGTCAGCGTAGTCAAGATGTTGTAGATAAGATGTCAAAGTCCATTGAATTCCTCTGTCGAGTCCGGATAGGGCTGCATGCAACACATCGCCGATCACAATGAGGAATAGGATCGGTGAGAGGATGCACCCCTGCCGAACTCCACTGCGAATCTCAAAGTCCCCCGACACTTTACCTTTAAGCAGAACGCGACATTTCGCGCCGTCATAGGTTGCCTTAATAATAGCCACAAGCTTCTCAGGGATGCCTCTCCTGCGCAAGGCCGCCCAGATAGAATCCCGGTTCACACTATCGAAAGCCTTTTCGAAATCGATGAAAAGCAAGTGAAGCGGAGAATCGTATTCAGCGCATTGCTCGATGATGATTCGCAAGGTGTTAATGTGATCGACACAGGAGAATCCGGATCGAAAGCCAGCCTAATCTTCATCAATTGTGCTTTCTAAGTGGGCCTTTAGTCTTTCCAGGACGATTTTGGCTATTATCTTGGCAACGGCAGGAAGCACACAAATGCCTCTCCAATTATTACAGTCTGTGAGGCTACCCTTCTTTGGAAGTTTGATGATCAAACCTTCCTTCCACTCAGTGGGAAAGGTCTCTGTATTCCACGCTTTATCAACAAGTGGATGCAGCAAATCGGCAGTTACGCTTGGCGCTGCTTGATAAAGTTCGGCAGGGATGCCGTCAAGTCCGGCGGCCTTTCCTCGTTTTAGTGCAATAATTGCTGTGACTATTTCCTCTTTAGTCGGGGCAGTGGACCGTATACGCACATTTTGATGGTTAGCTAAATTATCTAAATGAGGGGGAACTTCACCAGAGGTTACACGGTTCAAGACCGCGGCGAAGTGTTCTTTCCACCGCCTCATTTGATCTTCTTCCAAGATAAGTAGCTTTCCATCACTATCTTTCACCAGATGTTGGCAGGAGTTACGACAACCTGTAAACTCCTTGATGACACCGTATACGGCGTTTAAGTTGTTACTTCTAGCGGCTTCTTCTGCTGACGCTAAAAGAGAATTGGCATAAACTCTTTTTTCGCGTCGCACACTACGCTGAACTTCTCGAGCTTTCTGACGGTAAAGGAGTTCGATGCTGCTTCGATTGTCGTCTGATGCTGCAGCCAAACGAACTTTCAGCTCCTTTCTTTCAACAATCTGCTGCCATGAAGCGTCGGACATCCAGGGCTTATTCCGGCAATCCGGGTTTGGGCCAAGGATGGTATTTGCGCTATCAATGTACGCATTTTTTATGGCATCCCAGTTTTCGTTTATGTCACTATCTGGGTGACTAGTTATCTCAGCCGCTTTTTGCGCAAGATGGTCATTATATTGTTGTAAGACAGCTGGATTTTTTAGTCGAGCGGTGTTGAATTTGCGGGGCCTGGATGTTTCGTTTCTGGGGCGTCGCACGGCTGCAATATGCAATCGAACATTAGCGATCATAAGATAATGGTCTCTTCCCATCCCAATATCGGCACCCTTCTTGTTTCGCACGTCCAGGAGGCAACTCTTGAATCTTTTACTAATGGCAAAATGGTCGATCTGATTTTGTGTTCTGCGCCGATCAACAGAGGACCAACTGATTTTGTGGTGGTCCTTATGCTCAAACATAGTACCACCGATGAAGAGACTGTGAAAGTTGCAGAACTCCACAAATCTTTCACCGTGGTCATTACGATCACCAAGACCGTGTCTCCCCATCACATGTCTGAGCCCATAGTTATCAGCGCCAACTTTCGCATTCAAATCACCCATAACCATTACAATGTCACCTTTAGGTGTTCTGCTCTGAACGGCGTTTAGTTCTTCATAGAAGGAGTCTTTTGCCAAGACATTGTCGGGTTCAGTAGGGGCATAACATTGTATTATTGAGATGTTCCTCATTTTGGTCCGGAACCTGGCGGTCAAGACCCTGTCAGAGACCGGTTCCCAGGATAAGAGACAGTTTCGCGCGGCTCTGGTTAAAAGGAGCCCCACACCTGACTCACGGCGACTACCGGTAGCTTTACCGGAGTACAACATTACAGTGCTGCCCGTTGGAGAGATGAATTCTCCGCTGTTCCACCATCTTATCTCACTAACTCCTAAGATATTTAATTTGTACCTCAGAAATTCACTCTCTAATTGAAGAAATCGTGCGTTCTGGGGACTTTCTGATCCATTGTCCAGGAGAGTACGCACATTCCAGAATCCAATCTTTGTCATTGTACGATAGCTAAAAGTCGTAACCGTTGAGTCAGTCCTTATCCGAGGCATAGTTGACGTTTCGTTAGCATATAAAGATTTCGGATAGTGCAAGTTGCTGGCATACACATCCTGTCCTTTGATTATCGGTTTTAACGACAGGCCCTCAAAGGGAAAGGCCGTGGTATTTTTTTTTCACACCCCACACCACAGGGGTACCTCAACCAAATCATCGCACCGCCATCACTGGCGGCTTGACGTTGGTTGGCAATGGTCAGTGACCACTGCCGTTCCAGGGGGCGCCCACGCGGAGGACTATGGGAGAGGAATTTTTGCCCCCCCCCCCCCCCAGGACAGGATAGACACTTCCACTCAAAGCCGAAAGCGGTAATCATTCACTCTCTCCGGAAAGCGCCGAACAACATTGCTCAACAGGCCGTCGGTTGGAACCCGGAGGGAACTAACGCAAGTCGCCGTGTTGGACGACCTAGTAACACCTGGAGAAGATCGGTTATGGGAGAGGGTGCCTCAATAGGCAAGTCGTGGAGTAAGCTGTGCTACGTCAAGTATGGTTTGACCAGCAGTGTGAACCCAATGGTAAATTGTGTTGAAAGCATAATATCGTGACGTTCTTTATAATGAATTAATGTTTTTGATACAAATTTTGTCGATATTATTTTATTTAAAAGAAAAGTTTCTTCGCTCCAAAAAACTCTTTTTGCATATGACAGATCACTTGGTTTTTCAACCAACAAATGACATCGCGCGAGTTACGAGCCCACTTGACTCAACTTTTATATATCCATTAAGTTAGATTATATCTGACTTGCCTTTGTTGCATCATAAACTATCAATCGAACGATATTGTGATTCATACATTTGCGATGGAATCAATTTTTTTGTTTTCAATGAACGAAAGCTATACTTCTTAAAAAAAATATATAAGAATGTTTATTTAATTGTTATGGAGTGGGAGCGGAGCGAAAATTTTTGACCCGGAGCTGAGCGATGGAGTGGAGTGGTTTCAACATTCGTGGAGCGAGAGCGGAGTGGAGTGGGAAAACTGTGCCGATCCGAATCCCTGATGATAGGTATAAGCAGTGGCGGCTCGTGCCTTGTGAGGCCGGGTGGGCAGAAATTCGTGGTCCTATCATGTAATTCGATTTGAGTCGAATTGCTTTCGAATGGATGAAAATGGTACTCTGAACGAATTTCCCAATTAATGCATCCCTCAAACCAACGCGATTTATTCACAGCCGGCGGATTCGCAAATTTGTTTATATGGCGTCTTATGGAGTTGTTCACACCAAGGCGACACGAATTCGTGGCGACAGCGAGAATTCGCTTCGAATTGCACATTTTATATCGAATACTAGATGATTATTGAAATGAGGAAATTTGTTTTCGTGTTATGTACATGGTACCATTTTCATCCTTTCGAAATAAATTTGATTCGAGTCGAATTACTTGATAGGGCCCCAGTTTTATTAATGCACAAAAGAAGTTAATTTTAATTGTGCTCTATGTCAGTCTGTGCAGTTCAAGTTATTTGAACATTAAAATAAAAATCATGAATAAAATAATTGTCTTCTTGTCAAGCAATAAACAATAAGTAAATCCAAATTTTTTTATATTATTTATGCACTGTCCAGCAAGAACCAACGAGGAGGTCTAGAGCTCTCTTGCCATGGGAAAGGGAACTAGGGAGCACGGAGTAAAGGTTGAAGGAATACAGGCTACCACGGGAATTAAAAACAAATAAAATAAATAAATTCATATTTATAAATACAAACTAGCTAATAAATATAAAATTTTGAGTTATTTAAATACTAAATTGCACAAAAATGAATATAAGCAAAAAAAAAAAATTATTCCACATGCTTGTAAGGTAGCTCTATTCGCCTACTCTTCATTACTGCGAAGTGATCAATGACTTTATCATAAAATTTAAAATCTTTATCACTTTGTAGAGCTTTTATTAAATCTTTTTCAATTGAAATTGAACTTAAATCCGTTAAACGTGTTTGACTCATGGAATTTCTCACGTAAGTTTTTATACGCTTTAATGTTGAGAAACTCCGTTCAACCGAAGTGGAAGTAGCAGGTAGTGAAACAATTAAACACAGCAATTTATATATTTCTGATACATCCTTTTCTAAATTATTATTTTTAATAAATTTTAAAATGTCCGAACATTTTCTATCATTTCCAAATATGTCAAGATCAGAGTACCATACAGATAATTCGCTTGTTAATTTGCCTTTGCCAAACATGTTTGGATAAGACTGTATTAAAGATTCCAGTAGTTCTTGGGGAAAAGTATTTTGGAAACTTTTGGTGTTGTCCAAATTAATTAATTCGACGAAGTTTAATTTTTCAAAATCGGCAAATCTATTGTTTATCTGAGAAATAACTAAATCCAATATTTCAAAGTACACCCTTTTAAAATATGTCGCGGAATTCGACATGCCATCATGGTCTGTTTTACGTTTTTTCGATGGTTGTCCATTATTATTACACGTTTCGTTGAAAATTTCATCAAAAAACGTGCTATCTTCCCTATACTTTCTTAATGTAGATAATAAGTTGCTGATTCGGTCTTTGCAATAAATGATATCTGAACTACGAGATTGTATAATAGTAAATATTAAATCTGTTTGTTGATAGAGAAGATTAAAAGTCTTTAATAAAAACAAAAACGAGAAATCTGTTAAAATATTTTTAAACCCTACTGAATCTCTAATTGTCTCCTTATCACGGGCGAAGTCCTCATCTTCTAAAAACAAGTCGAAAGCTTCCAGCAGTTCATTTTTATGTCTCAGAATTATTTCTATTGACCGCGACTTAAAATTCCATCTAGTGTTACTACAACGGGGAAGCCGTCTTCCACAAACTTTATCTAATATATTTTACTAGTCCGTTTTGTTGAATTGGAGAAAAATGCCGCTAAACCAGATACGTTCGCGAAAAAAATTCGGCATTCTTTTATTTTACAAGCGGCATCCTGTAAAATTAAATTTAGTCTATGTGCATAGCAATGAATAAATAATGCCTGAGGGGCAACGTCCTTAACTTTTTTTTGCAAGCCATTCAGGTCTCCCGACATCACTGAAGCCCCATCATAAGTCTGTCCCACTAGTTTGGCAGCGATATCAAAATCCTTAAATGTTTCAGTCAATAACTGATAAAGGTCTTCAGCTTTCTTCCCCTCCGATACATTGAAAAAACCCATAAACCTTTCAACCGCATAACCTTTTTCAGTAACGTAACGAAAAATAACTGATAACTGGGACAAACATTTTGCATCAGTAGTCTCATCAATTTGCAATGAATAGTAAGAGGCATTTTTAATTTCGGAAAATATAAAGTTCCTTAAAATTGTAGTTATGCTTTGAATTAGATCGTTTTGAATAGTTTTTGAAACCCCGCTGAACACTGAAGACTCATCTAAAAATTCCTTGAAGTTACTATCATATTTGGAAAGATGATTCGTTAATTCTCGAAAATTGCCTTGGTTAGAAGAATTTTGTGATTCATCGTGACCCCTGAAAGCTTGCTCCTGAGTCGCTAAATAAATAACCATATCTATTAACCGGGTTATCATAGATCGGTTGTCTGCAACAAGTTTATTATGCCTCATAATACTCTCACGGTAACCTGAACTGATGGAAGCTTTGATGTCTTGTTTTCCAAAAAGTTTGGCTTTTAGCGAGGAATATATATGATGCTCAGAATTTCCGTGTTTTTTAATAGATTCGCCAATATGTTTTAAATCATTGTAACCGCTTGAATTCCATGGCGTATTGGATTTGTCATTAAAAAGGAGACAATTCCAACAATACAATTTATTAATTTGTTCACTACCGCAAAGCCATTCACACTTTTCATACCAAATGACTTTAAAATTTCTATTATTATCACGATCACGCCTGAATGGCTGACGAACACCTAAGCGTCTCAGGTCTAGTAGGATGGAATGACTTGCGTAGTTGGACCTGCTACATAGTTGTGTGGGCTCCAGCACGTTTATTAAACCATCTGAAGCAGCTATCTCCGAGGCCATCCCCTGAATGGGGTTAAGCGACGTGCTGACAACTCGTCCTTGTAAAAACTACTCCATGTCAAGAAACCTGGAACAAATGCCTCGGATTGGACGGATCAACAACGACGACCACGCAAACGAATAAAGGATTATTCTTTCGGATCCTGGAATATACGCTCCCTGAACAAACCGGGGGCCGAGAAGGCCCTCCTTCAACAGGTCGAAAAGTACAAACTGAGCATTACTGCAGTCCAGGAAACAAATTGGCTTAGCAGCGAGATTAATGACAAGAAATCGCACACAATTTTTACAAGTGGCAAACCATCGGGCCGCAAGGAGTTTGGAGTAGCATTTATAGTGAACAATCACCTCAGACCGCATATTACTGACTTCAAACCCATAAACGAACGGCTCTGTGCGATTCGCATCAAGACTCGATTCTTCAATCTCTGGCTCATCAATGTGCATGCCCCCACTGAAGTTAAAGAAGACGCAGTAAAAGACGAGTTCTACGCCCGCCTTGAAACTCTCTTCGACTCACTTCCAACAAACGACGTCAAATTGCTGCTGGGAGACTTTAACGCGAAAGTCGGGAATGAAAGTTGGCATCGGGGGACCACTGGAGGCCACAGCCTCCATGAAGAATGTAACGATAACGGCCAGCGACTTATTGACTTCGCCTGCAGCAGGAATCTAGTCGTAAGCTCTACGTGTTTCCCGCATCGACGCATTCACAAGCAGACCTGGAAGGCTCCAGACGCACATACCGTCAACCAAATTGACCACGTCCTCATTTGCAGGAGATGGGCGTCTAGTGTCATGGATGTCCGCTCCTATCGAGGAGCAAACTGCGACTCAGATCATCACTTGGTGAAGACGACCTACAGATGTAGAATTTCCTCAGTGCACCAGTCAAGAATCAGCCCTCCCAAAATCTTTGCGGTTGATAAGCTCTTAAGTGATGCTACAGCGGTGGCGTATTCTACCGCCCTTGAGGAAAAACTATCACCTATGCTACACAACATCAGCAACACAGGCGTCCATGGGTTCTGCGATGAACTCAAGGGTACCATCAAGGATGTCGCAGAGAAGGTCGTGGGATATAAAGCCCGGCGAGCGAGAAATGACTGGTTCGACGAAGAATGCAAAAATTCACTTGACGCGAAAAACGAGGCCTACAGACAATGGATTCAACGAGGAACCAGAGCCAGAAGAGAAAAATATGACGAGCTACGGCGAATATCGAATAGAATAATTAGACGTAAGAAACGTAAATACTTTGACGAGCAGTTGCTGAACATAAACGAAAACTTAGCTAATAGGAACACCAGACAAGCGTACAAACTAGTAAATACAATTAAGAACGGCTACCAACCCAGGACTAGCCTTTGTAAGGACAAGGATGGAAACATCATCAGCGACACCGATGGTATTAACAAAAAATGGGCCTCTTATTTTGAAGAGCTTCTAAACCGACCATCTAACATCCCCACACAGGAAGCTCTCGACGATATTGTTGATCTAGGCCCACCCATTCAACCCCCGACAGTAGAGGAAGTTGATCTCGCGTTGCGGTCACTAAAACGAAATAAAGCGCCGGGCGCTGACGAGATTCCAGCTGAACTGCTAAGATTCGGTGGAACGAGTCTAGTTGATGCCATACATCAATTACTCCTGCGAGTATGGGAGAACGAGGAGATCCCAGACGATTGGCGCAGAAGCATCATCTGTCCAATTCATAAAAAGGGAGATAAACTGCGGTGTGAGAATTACAGGGGCATCTCACTAGTTTGTACGTCCTATAAAATTTTGACGAAAATTCTGGAAAATAGAATAAAACCGTACGCAGAACGAGTCATTGGCGAATACCAAAGCGGTTTCAGACCTGGTCGCTCCACAACCGATCAGCTCTTCTCAGTCAAACTGATACTCCAGAGGTGCTGGGAATACAACGTAAACGTATACCAAATCTTTGTAGACTTCAAGCAGGCATACGACAGTATCGATCGTGGAGTACTGTACAACATCATGCTGCAATTTGGTATACCAGCAAAATTAGTGCGACTGACAAAGATGACGATGACCAACTCCGTCTCACAAGTCAGGATCCAGAATAGACTTACTGATCTATTTGAAACACGCACTGGTTTGAAACAGGGCGATGGACTGGCACCGACGCTCTTCAACCTAGCACTGGAATACGTTATTCGGGCCATGAATATGGACAACAGCAAGACGCTACTCATCAAGTCGACACAATTAGCAGCGTACGCCGACGACATCAACATCATGTCCCGAAGATTGGCTGACGCAGAAGAACTTCTGCATACGCTTGATACCGCTGCAAAGGAAGTTGGATTACGTATTAACGAGGGTAAAACTAAAATAATGATGCAATCGGTGACAAGGACTCCTGCACAACCGAGCATCAATGTGGGGGACCTCAACATCGAGTTCGTGAACAACTTCATTTACCTGGGTTGCAACCTGTCAAGGGACGCCAACGAAACTGACGAAATCAAACGACGGATACAGTTAGCTAATAAGACTTTTTTCTCGGTTCTCCCCATAATGAAATCGAAACATGTGCACAGAAACACGAAGCTCCGCGTGTACAAAACCATTATACGACCAGTGCTATGCTATGGCTGCGAAGCATGGACCCTAACTCAAGCCTCCGAAAACATGCTAGATACTTTCGAACGTAAGGTTCTACGGCGAATTTTCGGGGCTGTTTGCGATCGAGATGGATGGCGCATCCGGTACAACCATAAGTTGTATGAAATGTACGATGAGCTGCAAGTCTCGAAAATCGTCAAACTACGACGACTTCAATGGGCAGGGCATGTACAAAGAATGGACGACGATCGCATGCCTAAGAGAGTAATGAATGCAGAACGAGTCGACGGAGCGAGACTGCGAGGACGACCGAGATCTCGTTGGGAGAGCTCAGTAGGTGTGGACGCCGCGCAGCTGCTGGGCTCCCAAAATTGGAGGACGCGGTCACGTGACCGAGATAATTGGAGGACAATGATCGAGGCGGCCAAGGCCCGACGTCGGGCTGTCGCGCCACGATGATGATGATCACGATTTCTAACTGAAAGATTTTTCATTGTCGGGCAGGGCTTCAATTCCCGAACAAACATTTTATCATCATACGATAATGACGAAAAATTATTTTTTAATAAAAAGGCGACGATATCTTGATTACTTCTTACCGCTTGCCGAATATCATCCGTCCGAGTTTCGGCCATTATAATATAAAAAAAAGTATTTACCAAATTAAATAAATGCGTTTCCCAATTGATCACTTCACGAGGAAAAAAGAGAATTAATACACTACTAAAAAATTTAAAAACGCATGCAAAACCAACTGGTACGCAAGATACACCCAAATTTGAACTAGAAACCCGTTAAAAGCAAACATGCATCTACAGCACTACACCACCATTAACTAGAATTAAGCGAAAGTCATTAACACATACATGGTGTCATGAAAGCATGCACATGCACTGCAAACAGTAGTGTACAGGTCATGATACAACAAAACGCATGCTATTGATTGTATCATGCCATAGACTAAGTCTTTTATCCATTATATCGTGATACGGGTCGGACTAGCCCAATATGAGGATTCTATTCCAATGCTATTGCACGCGTGAATCCCATACAAACGAACGATCGCATGTTAGCGATTATTGACATAATTGCATATCTCAACCGGGCAAAGAGCGCTTCTGCCCAGGTTGAACTCACCATGCGTTTTGTACACGAGTACATACAAATTTCGTGGGAGTTGGAGGATTGTTGGAACATGGAACGCAATACGATGGTGGGGAAAAGACGAAACAATATCTGTTGGTTGGAAGATAGTTCAGCACGCAAAGGGTTGTTGTGTGCAATGCACTGTATGGTAGTGTTTCAGAGCTTTTTACGTTGTACGTACGCACGATACAGTGATGAGCTATTTTCAGGTGATTAATATGTATGTACTTATCAATGGGAGTTTAATAAAGCAATAATGTTGTGCAAATTTTCAATATGTGTTGACACAATACGTTTAGTAATTTATAGGGTGATGTTTAGTAACTGATAGGATGATGTTTAGTAATTGATAGGGTGGGCAGTGCCCACCTTGCCCACTGTGACGGGCCGCCACTGGGTATAAGAACTGTTGACAATGACTTGACTTTCTTCGTCGTTGGCTCATAGACTATAAGGGTTTATAGAACGATAATCAAAACTCAAAAACAGAAAACAAACATTTTAACTTTTGCGAATATGTGAATTTTCCCAGTCGTCCAACATCGATTTTAAGGATTGTGATTTGAAAATGATTCAATATTAGGCTTAGAACAAGTGGCCTGCAAATAAAAAAAAAATCGATCTAAACCTTACATTGAAAATAAACAGTCTCACAGACTTTTTCCACCATCCAAATGAGGGAAGTCTGCCATAATTATGCCGAAAGTATACCATTCGCATTTCAACAATTTATCTTGTTTTCGGTGTTATTTGTCTCACACCATAATCAAACCACGCGTTGCTTAGCTTACAAGTTCTTCGCAAGCCAAGATATCGTCTTAGATAATCTCTGGTTTGAAGCTGACTACTTGCCCACAAATTGGTGGCTTTTCTTCTCAGGTTTCATGACTTTTCTCCCATTGTTAGCGTCTAGCCATAGTCAAATAATCATGGGTCGTCTTTCGGAGAGCGAAAGTCATTCATTTGAGTGCTCTTGTGCGATATGTTCAGAAATAAACTTTCAATTTTATGTGAATCATTAGACGCGATAGATAGGTGTTTAATGGGTATTGTCTTCTTGACTCAGTGAGAACTGTGAATGTTTACTTTTCACAGACAATTCTCAAAGATTTATACTAGCTCAATTATGTGGGTCACTTTCAAGATGTAAATAAACACTGAATTGTTGGATAATTGGCAGGTACAATTTTAAATATTTCACAACTTTCATATTTAATTCAGTTCAATTCGGTAATGAAAAATCATAATTCTCTAATGAACACGTCAGAATGGAAAGCATTTCTTAATTAAAACCCCAAGACAAAACCATTAATTTACTAATTCATGAAACGTCCCAATGGCAGAGGACAAATAAAAAGAATTTGAAGCAACGCCAACTCCATGAACGATTTGAAAAATGATTTACACCTCCAAAGATATCGCTGGGTAATATGATACAATGAAATTGCCTGAACAAAGGTGTTGAAAAAGACAGTAATCTGAGATCGCATTCAGCGCAAAAGTGTGGCTGGTTCATCTTCAATGGTGGATTCATGCTAAAAAAAAACATTCGCGATCTACGAGTATACAATTCTCTGCCGTCATTCAAGCTAAATAGAGTTAAAAAGGAGAATTTTGTAGATTTCAATAAATCACCTCTGACCTTTGCGCTCGCTCGTTCAACAAGGCGGCCGAACTCAACTCATAAATAAATAAATGGGAACCTGTGCAAGATGCCAACCTGAAACTATGCCAGTAGATTAAAAGTGCGATTTAGATGTATGCAAGAGTATATGGATACCTATCAACTTATATGATGTTGTCCAGATTGGGATTTGGTTGCATTATTTCTAGGTTAGAGGTGGGTTGGCAAACAGTACCTCACTTACATGGAAGGAATACCCTTCCATTGATGTATCTGGCTTGTGATCTAGAAGTGTGTGTAAGCGTTCTATCATATAAAGGGTACTTGCTTACAAATAGTGTCACTACCATATCTGAGAATGTACAGTTTTCGAGGCTATTTGAAGAATGTTAGCCTCCCGCTAGCCAATCTTTACCCTAACGTTGAATGTACAATTGTAGGCATGGTCATGGTTACCAACGATGTATCTACATGTTGATAGATATTTTTTTTGTAAACCATGAACAATTCATTCGCATTCACGAGCGAATTGTAACCGGGAAGATATCTTTGTTTCACGAAGGTCACGTTTCTTCCTTAATGCCGACACAAAACTTTGTATCTAAGACAATAATTTCTGCATTGCTCAAAACGAGCTGAAAAATTTCGAATTGCAATAAGTCTTAACCTTTTCTTTGAAATGGATTAACTAGTTCAGTCGTTGAATCTTGAAATGGTCAGAAGATAGTCAAACGGATGAATTGGTATCGTTTCCAAATAATCGGGGAATGATTAAAGATTCGAGTCTATATTGCTAAATGGACTATGTCTCCATTTAGCGGATAGTGCACACAATGCTCTATAAATTGCTATCAAATGTAATATATTATTGGGTTGACAATAAGTGCCGGATGTAAATTGAGAAATTATGTGGATTTATAAACATGTGGAATTGGAGGTAAACTACGACAAACTTTGCATGGCTGCAATTTTATTTCAGTTATTTGCAAGCAAATATATAAATATCGCAAAATATAAGATTATTATATTAATAGTTTCATTCGCATGTTTCCATACAACGTCCCCAGATACAAAACTTAATTTCAAATCTTATTTTATTATAATCTCGTTTTATTACTTTTGCACAGAAGTACACGTTAAATGCGATGGCCTACTTGCAGGTGTTTTTTTTATCAACCTAAAAAGATAATGATAACGTACAGTTCAGTAACTCCATTCTTTGTCATCATTGGTGCCTGACTTAATGAGATCATCGAAGTCAGCGGGTCTTCGAAATACTTGGCAGAAGAAGGCTTTGTAAAGTAACATCCCATTGAAATGATGTGTGTGCCAGCAACTTGCACATCCGAAATTCTAATATGCTAACGAAGCGTCTACTAGGCCTCGGATAAGGACTTTTGGTTACGACTTTTGGTTATCGTACAATGGCTAAGATTGGTTTCTGGAATGTGCGTACTCTCCTGGATAATGGATCACAGGGTCCCCAGAATGCATGATTTCTTCAACTTGAGAGCGAATTTCAGCGATACAAGCTGAACATCCTGGGACTTAGCGAAATTAGGTGGTGCAATAGTGGAGAGTACATTTCTCCCTCACGTAGCACTTTGATGTTGTATTCCGGAAAAGTTTCTGGTAATGTCCATGAATCAGGGGTAGCGCTTTTTTTAACAAGAGCTACACATAGTTGCCTCATAAGCTGGAAACCGATCTCAGATAGTATTATGACCGCCAGGTTTCGGACCAGCATGACAAACTTAACAATAATACAGTGCTACGCTCCAACTAAACCAGACAGCTTCGAGGCGAAGGACTCCTTCTACGAACAACTTAAAGCCGTGCAGAGTAAAACACCTAAGGGCGACATTGTATTTTATAATGCGAGTTTTGAATGCTAAGGTTGGTGCCAACAACGATGGACTGAGGCTCGTGATGGGGAGACACCGTCTAGGCGACCGCAACGATAACGGTGACAGGTTTGTAGAGTTTGTAGAGTTGAACACAAGAAGTGCCATAAGATCAGTTGGACCTCTGTTGATCGGCATAGAACTTCAAATCAAATCGACAATTTTGCTATTAGCAATAGATTTCGCAGTTGGCGTCTGGACGTTCGTAATAAGAGGTGCACCGACGTTGCAATGGGAAGAGATCATCATCTCATTATCGCTAATGTTCGATTGCGGATTGCAGCCGTGCACCTTCGTAGTGACAGCGGATCTAGACGCCGTAAATTCAACACCTTCAAGTTAAAGTATCCAGCTGTAGCACAACAATTTAACGACCATCTTGCGTTGAAGGGAGCTGAGGTAACCACCCGGCTAATGACCTAAATAGGCACTGGGACGCCATAAAAAATGCGTACACAGATAGCGCTGATACCATCCTTGGCCCAAACCTGCCTGCCTGCCGGACCAATTCTTGGAAGTCCGACGCTGCATGGCAGCGAATTGTCGAACGAAAGGAACTGTGCGTTTGTCTTGCAACAACGACAGACGGCAATCGTAACAACACCGAGGTCCTCTACCGCATGAAGGCTCAAGAAGTCCGGCGCAGTGTGCGTCGTGACAAAAGAGAGTATGCAAATTCTCTCCTTGTCACGACAGAGGAAGCGGCAAGAATTAATGGCCTAAGCACTGTATACAGTGTCATCAAGGAGTGTAAAAGTGACCGTAGCTACTATCAATATCCGGTGAAAGATAGTGATGGATCTTAAAAGAAGATCAGATAAGGCGTTGGAAAGAACATTTCGCTACTGTTTTGAACCGTATGATATTTAGGGAAGCTCCCTCTCATGTAGATAACTTAGCTGGCCATCAACATGCACATATACGGTCAACTGCTCCGATTAAATAGGAAATAGCTGATGCCATTATTGCACTAAAGCTAGGCAAGGCTGCTGGGCTCAACGGCATTCCTGCCGAACTTTACCAAGCAGCATGAAGCATCACAGCCGAGTTACTGCATCCACTTATTGGTAAAGCGTGGGACGTAGAAACTTTTCCCACTGATGGAAGGAATTTTTGATAATCAAACTTCCGAAGAAGGGCAGCCTTACAGAATGTAATAATTGGCGGGGTATTTGTGTGCTACACTCAGGGCCGTCGAGAGAAAATCCGGGCCCGGTACTCAACCTTTGTAGGGGCGACCGGTACCTCAATGAACAAAAAAAAAAGGTCAAAGCGTCGATAATTTTATAATTTTTCAACTTACTCAACTTTTGTAGGGGCCCATATATGGCGACCGGTAGCTCAGTGCCTCAGAGTGGTCTGAAGCAAGGAGCAAAAAAAAAAAGCTCATACGTTTTTTTTTTCTTGTTTTTTTCAATTTTGCAAATTTTCGGGGCCCCTGGGAAAAACACGTGCCCGGGGCGTTTCGCCCCTTTCGCCCCCCCCTCTCGACGGCCCTGGCTACACTTGGCTGCCAAAATAATAGCTAAAATAATCTTGGATAGGCTGAAATTCCACTTGGAAAGCAAAATTGATGAAGAGCAGGCTGGGTTTCAATCCGGTTTCTCCTGTGTCGACCACATAAACACCCTGTGGATTGTAATTGAACAATGTGTCGAGTGCAGATCTTCACTGCACTTGCACTTGATTTCGAGAAGGCTTCCGATAGTGTGAACCGAGATTGTATCTGGGCTGCTTTGGGCAGGAGAGGTATCCCTGAGAATCTTGTAGCTATTATTAAGGCAATCTACGGTGGCGCAAGATGTCGCGTACTACCCGAGGGTAAGGGGTCGGGGAAAATTCAAAGCGGAGTTCGGCAGGGTTGCATCCTCTCACCGATATTATTCCTCTTGGTGATTGGTGATGTGTTCCATGCAGATTTACCGGCAAGGTGCCGTGGAATTCAATGGATCTTGACATCTCAGTTACAACACCTGGATTACACTGACGATATATGCCTACTCTCCCACAAAATCACGGATCTGAGCTTTGAATATGGAGAGGGAGGCAAGCAAGGTTGGACTAAAGACGAACTCTAACAAGACCGAAGTTCTTAGCCTGGCTGGAAATCCAACTCACCCCATTAATGTTAATGGACAGCCTGTGGGACAGGTGGACGAATTTGTCTACATAGGCAGCATTGTTGTCGTTGATGGTGGCACTGAGCAGGAGATCGCTCGTCGCATCAACCAGGCTAAATGCGCTTTCGGCATGTTGTCCAAAATCTGGCAAAGCAGTTATCTCAGTGTTAAGACTTAACTGGGCCTGTTCCGCTTCTTGGTTCTGTCCATGCTGTATGGCAGCAGCACATGGAAAGTAGCTGTAATAGTTACCGTGACTGCAACAGTTACCAGAAAATTGCAGGCTTTCGTCAATTCCTGTCTTCGTCGAATCTTAAGTATTTTCTGGACTGAAAAAATTTCGAATTAAGAACTTAATCGGTCCACGGGCCAGATGCCTATCGGCGAATTGATTCGCAGGCAAAAGTGGCAGTGGATTGATCACACGTTGCGTAAGGGCGATAAGTGCTGGACGTGCTATGCGATGTAAACCCTTTTCCCAAATAATTCGACCAAGGGGTCGTCCTAGAATCTCGTGTTGCACGATCACAGGACAATAAGTGTAAATTATTGGGGAAATTTTGGGGTGAGATACGTAATATAGCCGGAAACCGAACGCGATGGCGCGTAGGTGTAGTAGACACGCTATACCCCACAAGGGGTTAAGGCAATTTAGTAGTATCCCACTGAGAACCAAATACTCGTATTGTTCAAAAGCCAAATATATTTTTTGTGGTCATGGCTCATGTGAAGCTTTCCAGGCGAACCCCAATTATGCGCCTGATCAATTTCCAACATAATTTTGAATTAAATAAAAATTTCTACCGGGCAGTCATCGAAAATAGGATTTTTTTAGTTAAACTTTAAAACGATAAGGTTACTCGCTTAACTCTTTCGTTTTCCTTTTTAATTTTTGTATGAAAGTATTTTTCAAAATAGAGTTTGAAGGTTGGGTAAAAATTCTCTTACATAGTTTTAATCGGAGAAATGTTGAACAAGGGATTCAAATAGCAGATCTACGATGTTTATCGCTACCTGCCACCAGCCACATGAGTCTTTCTAAACTCCCCACTCTACCGCACGAGATGACGACCAAATTTATGACAGATCCAATTCGAATCTTCGTGAAACAGTAGGTTCAGACCATAATTCCATAGATACACTCCACTAATCCTTCCCGAATATCTTTTTTCATTTCAGTGACAAATTGACACTGGAAGGCATTAAACAATTTGTCGTGGCCGTTGAGAGGGAGGAGTAGAAGTTCGATACACTCTGCGATCTATACGACACGCTGACTATCACACATGCCGTGATTTTGTGCAACACGAAAGGAAAGATTGACCGGCTAACGAAATGCGGGAGGCCAATTTCACAGTGAGCATAGCCATATGCCGAAGAATGGACGTGACGAGAACATGAAGGAGTTTCGATCGGGCCAACGTCGAGTCCTGATCACGACCGATGTTTGGACCCGCGTCATTGATGTTCAGCAAGACTCGCTTCTCATCAACTACGATTTGCCGAACAATCGTGAATGCGCATTCTTATAATTGGGCAGTCGAATTGATTCGGTCGCAAGGGTTTCGCAGTCAATTTTGTCAAGTCGGGCGATATTCGTATTATAAGCAATATTGAACAGTACTATTCGGCGCAGATTCATGAGATGCCAATGAACGTTGCAGATTTGATTTAAATTTTATTCGTATCAAAACGAGCAAAGGATTATTGTACTTATACAAATAAATGTATTACATCCAGCAGATCTGAAGTCAAAATTGTAAAAAATGGAAGTATCTAGATTATTTACATTCACTCATGAAGAAAAAATTCGCTCCAAAAATGTCAGACAATGCTCTGCAAATGAATGCATAATGTGTTTCCAACTTCTATTATGATTATACATTATCCTCTCGAAAGAAACCCAAACAAGCGTAAGCATTTAAAAATGCTTTTCTATAGTATAGATTGCAAATGCAAGTCGAAGCACACCGACCATATTGGGATTTTGATGGTAAAATACCTTTTATAAAAAAAAAGTTTTACAAAAACTTTTAAAAATTATCTTTTACAAAGAACTTGTGTAGTGTAATAGCCGTCTCACAGGAAATTTAAGAGGAATTTTTTTTTGCAGAAAATAACCTAAGAAATGTAGGTCTGAGGTACAGCTTCATTCCGCTCGTGCTTATGAAGGTTAATATAGTAATAGCCACAAGCTTCTCAGTGATACCTCTTTTTTGTAAAGATTACCATGATGACTCCCGCTTCACACTGTTGAAAGCCTCCTTGAAATAAATGAAAAGCAATTGAAGCTGATAGCCGTACTCAACGCATTGCTCGATGATGATTCGCAAGACGTTAATGTGACAGACACAGGAAAATCCGGATCGAGAGCCGGTCTGCTCTTCATCAATTTTCAATTTCAGTAAGGACGCAAATGCTTCTCTAATTACTGTAATCTGTAAGGCTACCGGAAGTTTGATGATCAATCCTTTAATTTGTCAAACAAATGTATTTGGTATTCGTCATTAAACAATTTTTTAATTTATTGTTTAAAAGTCGATACTGCCATGTTGAATAGAAAAGCAAAACTAAGCATTTCTTAGAAAGAAAATTTTCAAGATAAATCTTACTAGTCGCCATTGAATCATTCAAGTCATCGATCATTCAACAGAGTGCATATTATGCAAAGAGAATTACATTTGAAATCACATTTTTCATCGACACCGTATGCAGTGTCTGTTTTGTTAGGTCTCGGCTAGATTAGTCTTCTGTCTGGAATAAAAATTGGTGTAATTTCTAACAGCCTTAGGTCTAAAATCGGTGTATGCCTATCTGCTTGCAAAACCTAATGAAATTCAACCTGAGTTGGGAGCCACGTTCGATTTCAATACTGGCTTAGAAAGGCAAAATTCGAATTGAAAGATAATTGCATTAGGGATGGGCTTCATTAATTATATCTTTTGATTTTTCAGTGTTATCCTCAGGGGTGCAGGTTGTATGAAATGAGTTTCTTATCTCATACAATGTCAGAGTATACGGAATTAGGTACATAATTATTTCACCGGATGAAAATGCATTGTACGTGTATTATAAAACCAACTAGTCCTAGTCTGAAAAATTAATAATAATTCATCACTTTTATTGGATGAACTCTTATCTTGTCATCGAAATTAATCAAAATCGCCAAAGACGTATATCAAATTGTTGACGCAGGCTATAAAGGATTTAATGTTCCCGTGGTAGGCCTAAATTTTGATATTTCCTTGAAAATTTCAATGTGGACAAAAATCCCATAATCTATAAAATTACATTGGTTTCTTGTTTTCTTTGCTTCTATATATATATCTCCAGAAGGAGCTTATCAAACAGCTCGTAGATAGCACCAATTTCCGCTAGTCCTGTCTATGTTGTCTATTAAACAATCAAATTACCTATCTAGCAATTAGTATTATTGCACTGATTGCATGGTTTCAGTTGCCAATTGAGGCATTCAAGTAGTATTATTCATGTCAATCACAATCCACCTGTGGCTAATAACTGGCAGGACGACTACGTCTACTGGACTTATGCTAACCATTCTGGCCATAGTTTGCCATCAAAAGGTACTTACATTGGAAGTTCAAGTTGGTAGATGAGTTCAATTGCAAATGGAATTGTAATTCCTGTGAGGCAAATTTCACCGCAGGCTATTGAAAAAAGTCAAGTTCAAGTAGTCAAGGTGATTTTAATGATGCGTCGTCATATTAAAATATGTTCCATGAAACTGAATTGAGGGATTTCTTCACTAACTAACCTTGTAATTAGCATAATTCGCCGTCGAAGGATATACTGTTGGACACTAGGGAAGGCTTACGAAATGTTGCCCTGCAAATAAGGGCCATGTCACTCAAAGCCAAATGCCGCTATTCTTCGGTTAGACAAATTGTAACTATGAAGTTTAATTGAGAATAAAAGATTTAGAATACAATATAGAAGGGTTGTATATTTTATAATGCATTGAATATGAATGCAACTATTGAAGAACCGGCAGAAAACCCTCTAGTTTAATAAAATATCATTAGGCGCGTCCTCTTGCGTATCTATTGAGTGTAGGGTAGGGTAGCGAACACGCATAAAAAAACGTTCGTTGTTTGTGTAATGCATATTTATTACCCTACACTACACAGGATAGATACGCAAAAGAAGGCGCCAATTGAAGCATAAGTTGAAGGAGACCCGTTGTGAGATGAAGAGTACATTTTTTCTTTTTGAAGCGATCATTGTGATCCACATTAACGTCATAGACCCCCTGGAGACTAATTACGTCTAGGACCCAATGACATAGCCAAAATCTTGTTTCGGAGAGGCCACACATCTGTTATTTCAGAAATGTTGATAAGGGCGTTCCTAGTGTGTATACCTATATTACCTCCTAAATATTAACACGGAAATAGTATACTACAATACTTATTAGTAAAGATAGTTGCACTGCGATGTACATAATTTGCTTACATTGTCACGCTCGGGACGTGGGTTTTCGGGGAAGGGGGAGGGGGCGGGGTGCTCGAGCCAGCCCAGCAATCGTCGGAGTTGATTCAAGCAACTCGTTTTGCCTCGATGATCATCGCTCCCGCCCTGGTACACAGACTGGCGACACCCCAGCCTAATCGCCTTGCCCATTAATATCGTGAAATGTAGTGCGATTGAAAATTATTCCTAAGTTGAATTTGCTTGCTAAAAAAATCCGGCAATGAAACGGACACGAGCGGATTGAATAATTTGGCACAAACTAAACTAGCTTAACCTGTGCTAAGTCACCTTTAACATGGAGATGAAAATGATGTCTCATTTAAACCAATTCCGCCAATACCATTGCAAAAAACGGTGTTGTCATATTGGAGCTGAAAATTTCACGATCAGATGTCATTAGCTCATAGGATGGCTTTGATTAACAATGTTTGGCATTGACAGCTGAAATATCCTATAATAGTTGTGGCAAACGACGTTTTCCATAGTCCTCCACGTGGGCGCCCTCTGGTTACGGCAGTATGTCAAACCGCTGACGGCCAAGTCTTAGCGATAAGACAGTTTTTAAAAAGGCAGATAACTGTAGCCTGAATAGCTGACCAACACCTAAGCAACGACGACTACGCAAACGACTAAAGTCATATCTCAGAAAACTACTGGCAACTTACTTCCGTTGCCAAAATCGCCCTCCACTTTTTGGCCAGGATCCCGACTGTCTCCCGCGGCGTTTTCAATCCGACTCCTCGTTCCACCCGTTCCATTGTTTTGTTTTTCCTCCCATTTCTCCAAACTTTTCCCGCCAAAACCAGCTTCACCAATTAGGGGACTTACACACCCCTGAATTTTGGTTGCAGCGGTTGATGTGATGACAGCGGTTCTGGCCAATTCTAACCCATAAATGCCAACTTTTGAATTTGTAACGACTTTTCACAAATGTAAATGATTTGAAGTAAATCCAAATTAAATACATTTGTGTTACACAAAAATTAGTTAAGACAACTTTCACATCTTTCTCTAATCATGTCCCTTGTGTATCGGACATGTGTACAATTTTTTATTAATTTTTAAACATTCCATTCTTACACCAACTCAAGCAATTATGTGTGTAGTGGACATAATTGCTTAATTAATACCATTAGTGCTTAATTAATCGCATTGATAGCGCTAACCTTCCTACAGGGCATATCATTTAAACTAAAATTGTCCAAAAAAATCTCTCGTAATCAATTTCATTTTAACACCCACTGGCTAATCCAGTAAAAAGTCCATTCTGAGCACGTGGAAAACTTAAACTGGAACTCGTGCCATGAATATACGAAGAAAAGAGTCCACTGGAGCCAAGGGCAGAATTGAACTGGTCCACCACTGACGGTGGCTCCAAGAGACAAGTGTCCCACTATTCAATAAATTAACATTCGTGGTTACGAAGTAGTCCAGAAATATTGGCTCTCACTGGCTTTCGTAACAAATTTCAGTAATTTTGTGCTCATGCGTTACGGAATCGCCCCAAAATAAGCTGCCATTAAGCACGCATCGCGTCCGGTCAACAATTGTGCGTAAGGTGCAATTTGAATCTATTCGTGAAGCGAAATAATTATTATGAACAATAAATACTGTCTGTTATGGATTATAATCACATTTGTTGGAAATGTGATTGCTGGTTTGGATGAAAGTTTTGACCTGGTTTTCCATGCGCGGCTCGGCTCGGCTCAGTGCAGTTTCCCGGGCCCGTCTGCAAGACGCTCTTGGCTCTACGTATGTATATGCACAAGCACAACATGGTCTTGGCTAAGTCTACGTCTATATTTGATTGACTTAGAACCTGGGAGGACCAAGTTATTCAATTCATGATCTCGTGAGTTAATCGAATGTAATCGGTCTTGTAACTGTTTTGGTTTTCCTGCTCGTCGATGATGTTGATGGCATCACCGTATGGAAGTGGAGGAGGCGGCAGTTGAACGATATTCTGTTTAAGTCTACCTCTGAGTCAATTATTGACTCTAATGACCGTGAGAATGGTGTGTCGTCTTAAGAGTGCTTGTTCTGTAATCTACGGTGAGACAATTCGACACGAAACTAATATACAAGATCGACTTGGCTGAGAACGATCAATGTCTTAAAATGTCGTGACAATTCAAAATATAGTCTTACCAAATGATCAATGCTTTTAGTGATGACAATTTTTCAGGCAGTATGGAAAACATCTTCGGCGTTTGTCTTCCGCATTGGTTTATCCGAAAATATATGAAAAAATACGTGTAAAAGAAAATCTGGTGAGCTCATACATTTGGGTCGTGAGAATTGGACTCGTTGTTTGAAAAGATGATAAAAAGGGCGTTTTCTGTATAAGTACAAACATATTACATTGTTGGTCTGTTGGCATTTTTTATTTCACTCTATTAAATGAGATTTCATTAAAAGACAGGGCCATTTTCACAATGTCTGGTTAAAGTTTATCCTGTAGATAACGCTAAACGCCACCCATCCTCCAGGTAAAAATTTATCGGACGATAATTCCGAACAGCTGATAGGGGCTGCTGATATTTTGACATCTAGAACTGTCTACGTTTGCACATTCAAATGGGACCATTAGACTGCTTACAAAGAAAAGAGTTCTAGAAATTCGTTCGGTGGAAGAGGATTAGAAACCAACTTAGCCGCAAACCAATGCTGAGAGACGGTACAGACGTAGAATAGAATAGAACAGGCGGGTGACTTCCGCTTATTATTGAATTAGCTGATTTTTCTACTGCATTATCATATATTGAGTGTTGCATACGCTAAGGTTTAATTTAGTGTCCCGGATAGCTGACTGGTAGTTTAACCAGACATTGAGAAAACGGACCATAAACATTTTTTTTTCGTAGGGAACTTTGTGGTCTTCACAAGTCACGCTCTTAGAACATAAACGCACAAATGTCGAAGTCGCTTTCAAAATATTATACAATACACTCAGTTCAACGAGACAAAATCAGTTTCTAACAAGGATTGTTGTTACTTGCCTTGACCCCTCCAGGGAAATGGGTGCGTCAACATCTCTTGCATTTCTGTGCCTGGTTGACGTTTCGATAGCATATCATTTCGAACGTGCAGTTGCTAGCATGCGCCGTCGTTATACTAACAAGCTCGAAGCGCAGTGGAAGTTCTATTAATATGTACCCACAGACTGTTTTTGTTCGCGACTGGGATGGAACCTCTCTTTTCTAGTTTAGGAGCGGTGATCGAACGAACAGGGCCATAAACCCAAAATGAACTTATGGCTTTGCGCTCTGAAGATCAAGTCACAATATATCGAAAACTATTAAAGATACGGAACAAGTAGAACTAAACGTTTTTATTGAACTATTTACGATCTTGCATTTTGTTGCATGAAATATTTCGCTGGGGTTGACAGTTTTCAGTATATTTTAAAAACAAAAAAAAAATTTTTTTTATACCCTTCACGGATGTGATAAACAAAACTCTCCACAATTTGTTTTAGAACAGTTCCTCTAAGAACATCATAAGTAGGCACAGTTGAACAAGACATGGGAAGGAGGGAGGTTAAGGCCTTGTGGTTAACAATCAATCCAGCACTTTTCTTGCGGAATTTTATTCTTAAAGGGTGGACAAACATGAAAATAAAATGAAATCGGAATTTAGAGGGATACGTCCCCAATCCGAGGGTTTTATAGCTAGCACTAATTTTGGTATGTAAATATCGACTCCTCGTTCTTCTTGGTACTACTCAGATGGACACGCACCTATCCATTAAGCCAATAGGTGTACTTTTTTATGGATAGTGTCATAATGCCCAACATTAAATGAATGTATTATTATTAAATATTACGGGACTGTTACATGCAAAGATTATTGCCTATCGTGCTGATTATAGTTGGCCGTCAGTACTTTTGACCTCTTGTAATGAACCACCTGTAACGAACCATATTATGGTCTGGTAGTGCTGCTCCCACCAGCAGATCGAAGCAGCACCTGATGAGAAGTGATCTGTTGGTGGTACAAAACCAGAGGCCGAGGGTCCCATTACACCCGGACCCAGATGCGACCGTGTGGGCGTCTGATCCGTCCGTCAACCATTCCATCCTTATCGACTATTTTTTTTTATTCCCCATTTTTACCTCCCCTGTTTGTGTTGTCTTCCCCAGGCCTGTGAATTTTTGTTAATACGTAAAGGACAGGGGCAACGAGCGGCGAAAACCCCGCCCACATCTTCCGAACTGAGCTACAGGAAGCATAGGCCGTTGTTTAGCTCGTTGAGGGGCATTTTTCTTCGCCAGATGGCACGGCCCGACCTTCACGGTAATATGCTACCTAAGGTTCCGTCCCCACGGGCATCTTCGGATGCCCACCAAACCGTCCGTTACACTCTGACGTGTCAAAGGGATGCAGGGGTGTAATACTTGTAGCTATCGGAAAATACTATTATTAACCTATTTTGAGAAGATATCCAAATTCCATTACTTTTTACTTTATATACGGAATACACCTTCCTCTCTTTTCATATTTCTAAGTGTAACGGTCTCGAAGTGCAAGCAGGGTGGGACAAATTACGATCTCATATTTTCTCCTCCTCCACTGTTCCCCTTTCTTTAAATTTAAAAGAAATGCCAAAAATGTACTCATTATTAAACTCAACTATACCAGCCGATAAAAAAAATTGAACTTAATTTCGCATCTATGTGGAACCCCTCCCCTTAAAGTTGTCGAACTACGACACATTCTCCAGACGATTATAGCATTTCTACACATTCTCACCGAATTTCATGTGAGCAGCTTCAGCTCTTCGTGAGATATTATGAAATTAGGGCAAAAGAGGGCAATAATGCATTTTTTGGCTAAAATGCAAGTTCTTGGTTTACCTTGATCGAGGTTGATTTTGGTGTAGATTGTGTTGCTTGTCCACGACCCACTTCATCAATGCAGCTTGAATCTAGGACTCCTGAACAAGACTGATGTCGGAGTCTTCCTCTCTTAGGAAGATCAGCAGATTATCCGAGGCACATTTAGACTGCTTGAAGTTAATATGCACTACCGTCAACATCGTGTTGAGGGTTGCTTGTTCCGATACACATCTCCTCCACCCAGACGTTGGCTCCGTCTACTGGATCCTGTTCGTCTTCGGAGTTCGGTCGGAACACCTTAACCTTGGCATGCCGTATGCCAAACCGGAGCTTAAAGTCCGCCTGTTCAGTGCCGGCGGGCACTCCTCGTTGATGAGGGGCAAGAAAGACAGACTTTGTCTTTAGGACTCCTCCGCCAACACAAGCCAGCGCGAGCTTTGGGTTATGTAGGCGTTGCACCTGGAGAGCTTTCGGCATGATAGGTAGCCAAATGAGAGCCCTAGGCCTCTTCGGGATGCCTTTGGCAGAAATCAGGTCGATCTTCAAGCCGATCCAGGCATCGCTAATCTAAGCGGCACACATCCGAAGGAAAACATTTGAGAATTCGTCTTCATATTTGATTACCTGATAGCCCCTGACCGTTTCCGAAGAGTCGGACTGTAATTTTTAACTCCTGTCCCCTATATCCTGCTGTTACAAGATAAAATATGTACCCAAAAATTTTAAATAAATTGTATATCCATTTTGCATTTGTTATGTCAAATTGGACAGTATTCTTAAATATGACGAATAAGAAAAAATAAAAATTAAATAAAATTTTAAATTCATTTATGCATTCGTTCCTTGTTAGAAATTATTACATATCCTCTAAAAATGCTATGTTGAATAAGAAATCACCACGAACACTATTCTATTCTAAATTGGCCATAAAACAAAGTCATATAAATATGAGGCAATAGAATGCAGGTCTTTTCAGCACATGATTAGAAGTTCTGCACATTTAATTGGAAGTTGTACGTATTACGCGATAATAGTGTTGCCCGAAGCAATGGCAATAAGGAAACCAATTAAATTCGAACACCTAATGCCTGCTACGGTGCGTTACAATTGTAATTCTTCAATTTAAATTCTTAGTTTGGAAGCTATTCAAAGATCTCCAAGATTTTGAAGTGATTGCATCAGTGTTCATCAGAAGGTATGAGTGGATTGCAAGAAGTCGCAATGGCAGTCATTAAAATCGGGTGAATAGTAGTTAGTACTTAGAACGTTTCAGCCACGAGAGCCTTCACCGGCTACTTAACCAGTGAATACTTCAGTGATTAGTGACTTCTCTCGAAATATGTTTACACTTAATTAACACAGATACGGTGATTCGATGCGGTAGGGGATAAATAATGAGCAATTTTTTTCTCATGGATTTAATTGAAAGTGTGCTAACAAATGAATGTCCGCAATTCTATCGATTGGTATATCTACAAGTACATCAATATATGTCCAATGACAATAAATTAGAAGGTATTTAGGCAAATAAAATGAAATCGAATGTAAATGTTTGTTTCCAAGTATTCTGTGGGTAAAAGTGCAGCCAATTAAATAGCTTCGGTGCTGTAAAGCTGCTGTCGGTACCGCAAAAACAAACAAGGATTCTAGTTTTTTTAGAATGAAAATTAATTTGCTGATGTACTCCTTTTCATTCAGGAATCTTAATTTCGCTAACGATTTAGATTTTAATTGTTTAAAGAAAATATTGTTACAACTAAAGCGCCCAATGCGGGGTTTGATTACGAATAACCGAGTTACTAATACAATTGTTCGAGTCGGCTAACTCAGATGTAGAGAGAGGGGAGATCGACATGTTCCGATATACTAGCCGCGTTATTTTGCGTATATATGGAGGCAATCGCCTCGGGCGCAGTCACAAAGGGAGCGCCAAAAAATTGAAAATTAAAAAGAAAATTATTAAAAAATTGGAAGGAAGAAAAAAAATCGAGATCGTTTGATTTTTTTAGCCACTATCTAATGGACGGTTTGGTGGGCACTCGAAGACGCCCATGGGGATGGAGCCTAAGGAAGCATAATGACCGTGAAGGTCAAGCCGTGCCATCTGACGAACAAAAAGACTCCTCAACGAGCTAAGCAGCGTCCTATGCTTGCTGTAGCTCAGTTCGGGAGATGTGGGCGGGATTTTTGCCGCTCGTTGCCCCTGTCCTTAACGTATTAACAAAAATTCATAGGCCTGGGGAAGACAATACAAACAGGGGAAGCGAAATTGGGGAGTGCTAAAAAAATTGGGCGATAAAGATGGAATGGTTAGCGGACGACTCCGATGCCCGTTGGCTTGCGTAGGGGTCTGGGTGTAATAGGACCCTAGGCCTCTCGATTCGTGCCACCGACAGATAATCACTAATCAAGTACTGCCATCAATCTGCCGGTGGAAGCAGCACTACCAGTATATGGTCCATTACAGGTGGTTCATTACAACTATCGAGTGAAATATTGATTTGTACTTTTTTTGTAATTTATTTTAATTGATTTAACTACGCCGAAGCCTGTCCCAAGCCATGATTGTGAAATAAGAACAGGAGGATACCTATAGCCTGATTGGCTGAGTTACACCTAAGCGTCTCAGGTCATTAGGGTGGCATGAATCAAGTAGTAAGTCCAGAAACTTAGTTGTGTGAACTCTGGCACGTTATGAGCCACCTGATGCAGATTTCACCGAGGCCACTCCTGAATAGGGTTTAGCGATGGGCCGACAACTTGCCATTGTTAAAACCACTCCATGTTAAGAAATGTGGAAAAAGAACCTCGGATGGGTCGGATCAGTAACAACGATCATGCAACGTTTAACTGGTTATTCTTTCGGATCCTGAAATGTACGCTCCCTTAACAGACGGGAGCGAAACCCCCCACCACAGGTCACCAAATACAAATTGAGCATTACTGCAACCCAGGAAACAAATTGATTTGGCAACGAGATAGAAAAAAAAACCTATTCGCCCCCACTGAAGTGAAGGAGGAAAGCAATGAAAGACGAGTTTTATGACCGGGAGACATTGTTCGACTCACTTCCAACAAACAACTTCAAAGTACTGCTGCAGATTTCAATGCAAGAGTTTAAGATCGAGACTTGGCCAGTCGAGCGTATAGACTAATAAACACGACTAGCAATGGCGACCAACCCAGGACTAGTCTCTGTAATGGCAAGAATGGAAGCATCATCAGCGACACTGATAGCACCAACAAACGATGGGCCTCCTATTTTGAAGAGCTTCTTAATCCCGCATCTAACGTCACCATACAAGAAGCCAAAATCGATGACGATATGATCGATCATGGCTTGAATACACTTCCATTTAATTTAATTGAATTTTTACCAACCATGACATGCTCCGTGTCCGGATGCTGCAACGATTAGCTCGTTCGTCTTATATGCACTGGGCGCTGCGCTGGTTCGATTCCTACTAAATGCAGAAGTTTTCGATAAAAAGCGGATTTACTTGTCGGACAATGAGCTCACTCAGTTGTTAAATGAGTAACCATTTTTGGGGTAAATAACTCGTTTGAGCGTGTTGTTGATCACAAACCTCTGCACGAAGCACACCGTCGTGATCTCGAAAATGAAGGGATGCTAACACATCTCGACGTCATGGTCCAGATTGGATTGTTATGCCAGTTGTTTACCTTTTTATGAAATGTTCCATGTAATTTTCCTCGGAAATCGTTTGTGCGCGTTTAGGTTAAGCGAAACCACTCGCGTAACCCACTGCCAGCTTTTTCCAGCCAGATTGGCCGTGTTTTTGAAAAAAAGTCATGCCGTTCAGAATCTCCTTTAGTATTTGATTTCTTGCAATTTCGTCTTCAGATTCGAAATCAGCGACCCAAGCAACGCCTTTCCTGTTTTTTCCAGCAAGATTGGCAGTGTTTATAAAAAAAAGTGTTGCCATTCTTTTTTTTTGTCATTTGATATTCAGACTGGCAATTAGCGAGCCAAAAAAAATCCTACTAATTTTTTTCAGTAAGATTAACCGTATTTTTGAGGGCTGCCATTCAGAAACTCCTTTAATTTTTAATATTTTACAATTTTGGTTTTAAATTCACAATCACGGACTCAAAGAATCTCCTACCAGTTTTCCAGGAAGGTTGGCTGTGTTTATAAAAAAAATGTGTTGCCATTCTGGATTTTGTTTTTTGCTATTTGGAGTTGGCATTCGCAATTAGCGAAAACCCTCTACCATCTTTTTCAAGCAAGATTGGCCGTTTTTTTAAAAAAAAGTTTGCCTTGAAATTATAAAAGAAACACCAGCAATGGAATGTACTCGACGTCCCCTTTGATAAGATACCCCACATGCCTATCTTCGATTAAAACTTTTACTTATCTTTTTCGTCCTTTTTGGGACACTTCCGATCAATTTTTTGTAGCAAAATGAGTTGTAGACTTTTCAGACATAACAGATTCAAAAAAGGAAATAAATAACCTAAGGTTAGTTTTTTCTAGCTCGGGCTAGAATATAGATAATTTGACTGAACTATTATGTGAACAAGCAATATACTCAACCAACCGTTCCGGAAGTCAAATAATACAACTCAGGAGACTTCGATTTCACCTCCTAAGTGACTGTCAACCACTCCTAAATTACAAAACTTCCAAAAAACCTCCCGTCGAAACTATCCTCACCAATAAAACATCGATGATAATCGTCTAATTTTAAAAGAACTCATAACATTTGTAAATATTATAGTGTAGTTGTGGGGGGGGAGAAGACCTCTTCCATAGTCCTCCTCGTGGGCGCCCTCTGCAACGGCTAACCAAGCCAACCAAATTTTGCACTGGAAAACATTTGGTACGGGCACATAACGATGATCATCCTGAATGGCCAATAACACCAGTGCGTCTCAGAAAATTGGCGAACGATAGAGTTGCAACATACTTCTGAGAACACCAACACTTCACACCCAGCTGTAAGAGCTACCTCTGCGCCATACAAAAAATAGCTCCCGGCGAGTCTTAGGTCACCTAAGGAAGCAATCCTACCATTAAGATTGTGTATGTGGGCTTGCAACCAGCGTACCTGAAGTCAATTTATCACTCGAAACATTAAACGAGCCTCAAATAACCACGGACTGAGTCACCAGCAACGACTTTCGGCTACAAACAACGGACCACGATCGGTTTTTGGAAATTTCGAATGATGTGGTGCGAGTGCAGTAGTGCAATGCAATGCTGAAGTCGAACGGAAAATGACCGCATCTAACATCTCTATATTAGGACTCAGCAAGACTAGATGGATTAGATCGGGATCGACTATATCACCAAGCTCCCAAACAGTGCTGATCTATTTTGGAAGTGGAAACATTACACCTCCTAGAATAGCAGGCGTCGGAGTCCTGTTGACTAGGGAGGCACGCCGATCTTTAATCAATTGAAAGTCCATTTCTGATCGTATAACTACAGCCAGATTTAAACCCAGAGTAAGAATCGTTACAATAATTCAGTGCTACGCCGCAACTGAACCAGCGGATCAATTGACTAAGGACGCCTTCTATCACCGGCTCGGCGACACCTTCGACAAGGCTCCCAAAGGTGACTTAAAAATTATTATAGGGGATCTCAATGCCAAAGTCGGGTCTGACAGCCTTGGCTTGGAACACCTGATGGGCAATCATAGTCTAGGCAACACGAACAAAAATGGCGTGATATTCGTGGAGTTTTGCAACTCTCGTCAACTCGTCATGGACGGCACCTTGTTCAAGCACAAACGACCCCATTGAACAACCTGGGTTTCCCCGGATGGCAGAACAAAGAACCAGATTGACCAAAGAGGCATTTCCAAGACATGGAGGAACTGTGTTTAATACGTCAGGACGAAGCGGGGTGCTGTTGTTAGCAACACCAACTTGTTGTCGCAAAAGTGCGCTTACGAACGGCAGCGATCCATGGCCCTCAAAATGTTAGAATCTCGCCACGTTTTAATGTGCAAAAGCTTAAAGATCCATCTTTAAGACGTGCATATTCCACCAACTTCCACGAGAGAGCTATTGTACCACCACCTTATGAGACTCCTACAATTGATGATAGATGGAACGTCGCTAAGGACTCATTTTTTTCGTGCGGTGAAACCTTTTCGGGCATATTGGAGCGCGGTAGAAGGCCATTCATTAATGACTCTACATGGTCTCTAATCTCGTCACGCAAGAGAATTAAAGAACAAATTAACTCAGCTACTGACGACACAATTTAAAATCAACTTTGAGCTGGATACCGTTATCTTCAAAAAGGCGTGCAAAGAAGTGTAAGACGGGACGAACGCAATAAAATCAATGCATTGGCGGAGAAGGAAGGGAAAGCGGCTTACCGTGGCGACAGCGGAGCCCTTTACAAACTTATCAAGCCATTAACTAGCAAATCTTTTGCAACTGAACATCCCGTGAAAGATAAAGACGGATCCCTACTGGTCACTGATGAAGACCAACTGCAGCGGTGGAGAGAACACTTCATTGAGGTCCTCAGCAACATTTTTCGACATTTGAACTCATTTTCAATAGAAGCAGAAAATATTCCGCAAATAGCCAGAGTTGATACCAGCCCACCATCTAAACAGGAATTAACTGTGGCTATTAAATCTATGGAAGCGGGTAAAGCCCCGGGGATACATGGAATTCCGTTAGAACTCTTTAAGGCGGATATCAACGCTATTGCGGATATTCTTCTCCCCCTTATCTAAGAGTGTTGGGAAACCGAAACTCTCCCTAAAGAATGGAAGAAGGACGTCATTTTTTGTTCGCGCCGATATTTAAATCTCCGAACTCTTGATGTAGTATCGTAGAGCGATGATCGAACGACCACAGCCACCGAGCGCGATGACTCGCAGGAGTATTTGATGCGCTATATCTCTCAATTGCCCTAACCAGTGGTGGGGCATAGCGCGTCAACTGTTCCATGTGGCCCAGTTGACGTTTCGACGGCATAAACTGGTTTCGAAGAATACAGTTGCCAGCATGCACATCCCTGGCCACTAACGTCGTCGTGGACGGGATTCGAACCCGAAACGCCGGTAGTCAAACATGAGACTGATGCCTCAACACACTGCGCTACCGGTCGCCCCTTTGATGCGCTATGCCCCAATATAATACTGGAGCCCGCTGCAAGAAAGCCTTCGTCGTTTGTGACTGGCTGGAATTTACACCAGCTGCAAAACATTTTAGGAAGACTACGAAAACGTATGTCAGCCCAGACCTGCCCGTGTTCGTGACCCATGATTATCATCTCAAAGACGCTCAACACGGTCAACACTGGTCAAGGACCCGTTCGTGCTATGTTTTACAAGTGGTATAAATTACAGCCGTTTACAGATGACGAAAGCTTTCTGCATCGGGCTCTTAGACTAATATGGGTTAAGGCGAAGTATTGTATTAGTACTCTACGAGCATATCTCATGACGTGTTTTAAACGGAAAGTCTAATCGATTTGGCATTGATACGAGTAGGTTGAAATGCCAATTGTGTACTACTTTATAAATTTTGAAAATATAAATACATATGTAGGCGCATGTACGTATACTCTGAACTACAACCCCTGAAAAAGATGATCCCAAATTATTATTTTCGGGTCCCGATTAGGGAAACGCTTTTCTTTCTATCAGCGGAACCTAAAAATAATACGGGCAGACTAACTTATAACTATGAAAAAGGAAAAACCATGCCTACTAGCAAACGTAATAGTTATATTGCCACAATAATGCCGAGCTGATTGACTTGTGACGGTATACCCATTAGTTAGCTTGATATGCTGCCAGCCTGCGGCCCGTTTGGTGTATTTCCATAAGATTGCATCTTTCAAGTCTTTTACTATCAGCAGGCTGTCGATCATCTTGCAACCTGCTGGACATTGAAATGATTCGCACCAGCCTTAAATGCGGTAACGTCTTTCAGCTGTACAGTTAAATTCCTCTTTCCTTCGGCAGACATACTCGTAGTCTTGAACACGGGAACCTGGTCTTGGCCGCGTTGTTCTCGTATATAGCTTGACTCCGTCCGACTTGCGCTTGACGGAACTTATTGGCGAGGTACGCATTCTACGCTGATTGATTTGAGAGTTGTCGACGATGGGAAAATTCGTCAATGGCAACCACTTTATCTGAAATTGTAAGCAAAAAATACTAATTGATAGTCGGTGAATTTCAATGAGATAATTCAATTGTGTGACAGAGTTATTGGGTCAAACGTCTCAAAACAAAGTTTAAGGAATCTTGTCACGCTGACTCGCTGACTGATTTGATTGGGCCCATTAAAATCTCTTAATCGGTAAAATATTGTAAAATAAAAACAGTAAAATTGGCGAGGTCGCTAAGGAACTGACTCTTTCGCCTACCCGTTCAAAAGAAATTGAGATACTGTTAATGTCCCAAGATGGCATATCTCTCTACCACCTTTTCAATAAATCGCGGCAGCCCCTTTATAAAGATTGCACGTTTTTGCGTCTTCGCATATGGACTTCAGACGACTTAGACGACGTCGGTTGGCATTGCACAAGACTTGAAGACGCGACGATTTATGGCATGACTTATGATGACAAGTGCTCGGCTATAGTTAGCCTGCTAAGTGCAGCATCAACAATGAAAGTAAAACCTGTCGTATCATTATCATCATATCATTGAACGCGTCTCAGGCTTAGATCTTGTACGCATCTCGTACGTTGAGTGAAAAGTGAGTTTTTCGACCTTTTCATTCAGAACAAGATGCACATGTGGCAAGTGCAGATACTCTAGACCAAGTTCAGATAGATAAGAATCTAGCCGGCAGGCAGAGTGATGCTAGGCAAATAAGCGATTTATGTAAACAGGGCACGTTTACTAACGAGAAACAAATCCTTGAATTGGACAAGTGGGTGGCAGATGTGCTTTCATTTAACTTCACATATGTACATCTTTAAAAAGGAAAATCAACTAGCTAATCACTGAGTGATCTTAGAATGTTAAAACTTATTCAATTTCCGGTGCAAAAGTTTTAAGAAACGAGTAGTAGTCCAGGTAATGGAGACATATTACCTTACAAAATGTTCAGTAGTTCTAATTTTTCGATAGCCCCGTGTTTGGAAGTCCCGTCTAGGATTTTCTCTCTAGGACGGCTTTTGGGCTCAGCGCTATGAACAAGCCTGGACCCGGAACAGCAGGCACCAACTGCCATTTCGAAGACTCGACGAGAGATTTCGGTGCTCCACCTGCGCCTAGGGTTGTGCCTAACCCGGATCCAATTAGGGGCTCTTTCAAAACGGGGAAAGGAACGAACAAACACCTGGCCCCATCGAAAGTGCGCTTAAGAGTAAGGCGGAACGCTATTCGCCCCCGAGATATGATTTACTGAATCAAGGAATCAGAGAGGAGCGATAGTCAGAAGGTGTCTCTTGAGTAGGCGCTTCGAGTCATTGCCGAGATTCCGGATGGCGCTGGAATCTCGAAGAGGCAAAGATCAGCGGCTGAAATGCTCGAGGTCCCGAAATGGCAGTGGACTGCCGGGGCGAATGACCTGGCACCATCCTATGCGGAGGCCGCAAAGGGCTGGATCGAGTTAGCTGTGATCGACCGGAGTGTCGCCGAAGTGTTTACGAGTATTCCGGTGGAAACGTTGAGAAAGTTTGAAGGCTTTCACACCGTCTACTAGCAATATCATTGAGGTTGAGACGGAGGCTGTATCAGGGTAGCGTAAAGCTGATGAAATTTGCAGACCAGAGATCATCAAACATGATCGATCACTTTACCATTAGTACCAAATTCAAGTGTTGCCTCCTGGATGTGCGAGATAAGTGCACCGATATTAAGATGGGAAGAAAATATCATGTTATGATCGATAACGTTCGATTCCATATTGCAGCCGTGCACCGTCCTAGCGACGAAAGATCCAGGCACCGCAAATTCAATACCGCACGATTAAAAAATTAAGCTCACAACTAAGCTCGAGAAAATTAAACGCTGTGCGTGGCGCGATAAATGAGATTATACCAATTCTCTTTTAGACTCTGCGGAAGAAGCCGCAAGAAGAAACAACCTAAACGCCGTATACCGTGTTATCAAGGAGTTTGTTAATTGCCTTGTCCCCTCCAGAGGCATGAGCATATCAGAATCTCTAGCATTTCCTTGCCTTGTTGACGTTTCGATAGCATATCTACTTTTCGGAAGTGCAATTGCTAGCATGCACCTCCAATCTGCGACGTCCTTATACTGACAAGCCCGGAGCACTGTGAGAGTTCTATTAGTACCCACAGGCAGTTTTTGATCGCGCCGAGATTTGAACTCCAAGCTCTAGATTAGTATCGTAGAGCAGTGACCGAACTACCAGGGCCAACGAGCGGGGTTAGTGAGTCTACAGGTTGTCGTAACTGCTGCCCACATCCGGTGAAGGACAGTGATGGAAAGCTACTTATTTTGGAGGAAGATCTTATTGGGCGGTGGAAAGAGCACCTCACCTCCGTCTTCAACAGTGTAACCTGTGGTGAAGTTCCCCGTCATTTCGATAACTTAGCTTTCTTCTTCTTTGCCGTTTTAAACCTCTCTGCGGTTTCGCGTTGCTCTGCGTTTGGTGTTCGCCCATTCTGGCGGTATAATCTCAGCCTTCCTCTGCAGGCAGCTTGGTCTTGGATCGCATCATCGTCGAGATTAATACGTTGTTGTTGCTTCTTCATCTGATCGATCCACGTGTGTTTCCGTCTGCCTAGTGGTTTGGGTCCAGTAAATGGAACATTCATTGATAGTGCCTTGTTGATAGGGCTCTCAGAACTACTCCTTAGAACATGGCAATACCAATCCATACGACGATCTTCAAGCTTTTCAGTAATCGGTTGCTCAACAAACAAGCTGCCTCGGATGTAGGTACTTTTGATGCGATCCTTTTTGGTCACATAGGCCGACATCTGTCGCGTTTTCGTCTCGGTCGCACTCATTTTACTTTCGTATGTCTTGTAAATAGTCCAGCATTCAGATGCATACAAGAGTGCGGGGCGTACGACCGTTTTGTACAACTTGCCCTTAAGCTTTCGTGGCATCTTCTTGTCGCAGAAAACCCCAGAGTTTTCTCGCCACTTCATCCAACCAACAGCGATGTGATGTTTGAAGTCACCATCGCAAGTAGCTTCCTTGTTGACCATCGTGTCCAGGTATTTGAACCTTGTACAGGATTTCAGCTGCTCTCCTTTAATGTAGATATCTGGTATCGGTCTCTCTGGATCTGAGAAAGGATAGCAAAAATACTCAGTCTTTTGTATGCTAATCTTTAGTTCATGATCCCCTAGTATATAGGTAGTATATTACACCACTTGGTCAGTGCAGCCTGCAAAGCAACGATGTCTTTGCTACCCAGGAGAATGGCATCGGCGAAGATATATATAAATATCAGAAATGAGTGTTAATAAATAGAGCATGATGATGTTTAAGAGCAAGGGACTCAATACACTGCCTTGGGGAACTCCGACTTTAATCGGAAATTCGTCAGACTCACCAGCTATGCATATATCTTTAGTAGTTGCCCCATCTTTCATGTCTTGTATCATCTTGACATATGCCTCGGGGAACGTAAGTGAACACAAAGTGCACGTCCGTCCGATGCTTTTCCATCGTAACACGCATACACTGAATAGCATCGACAGTGGATCGACCTTCCACAAAGCCGCATTGATTGTCATCCATCCGTACAATCTCTTTCAATTGATTGCAGACAACTCGCTCGTAAGTCTTCAATGTGTGAGATGTTAACCTGATTGCCCTATACTTGTTGAGCTTGCGTGAGTCACATTTGTTCTTATAGAACGGGGGAAGGAAGCTTTTCCTGAAAGCGCCAGGAATGGATTGCCCACTTTTGATTTTGTTGAAAAGAACAGTGAGAACCATCTAAGCCGGACATGATTCGTCTTCAACCAAAATTCCAAGGGTATTTTGTCCGGTCCGACGGCATTTCCGCGTTTTATCTGCATCATTGTTTCATCACCTCCTCCACTGAAAAATCAGCGATATCGATGGTGTTTGGATCCTCAGCTTGAAAAGCTTCTCGCGGAAATTCTTCGTTAAAAATTTGTCAAAGTACTCACGCATTCTGCTACAGATTGCTGTGTCTTCAACCAGTAGCACTGCTTGTGAGTTTTCAACATACTTTGGTGCCTGAATCTCTCGAGTGTTCCTTCTCCTTTCTGCTGCAACCTTATAATTCCTGGCATTGTCTTTAGGTTTCTCGTGCAATGACGATCTCTTATCCGCAGTCAGATCTTCTAGTTCCTGATAGAACTTCTCGGCTGCAATCGCCTTTGCTTGAGCCACTTTTGGCTTTGCTTCTCTCTAGCATTCATCATATTTCTCACGAAGTTAAGCATTCCCGGCTTCACTACATGTCTTGCATGTTGTCCAAGCCTTGAATGCGTTCGATTTGGCCTGCACTGCTTCTTTAGCTTTGTTATTCCACCACCACGTCTCCTTGTTCGTGTGGACACCTACTAACATTACATCCAAAGCATTCAACATTTGTGTTGGACTTTGCTCGTGGCAGTTGGTATTGTTTTGAAGCCACTCCTCCATTTTAACAATTAGTGGAGTTACAACAGGTGCATAGCTTTCATTGCTGAGATTGTGCTACTTGATTTTCTCGACTGGCTTGGGGATTGCTTGCGGTCTTGTTCCTCCTTTCAAAATAAATTCTGTCAGGAGCAACCGGTGCTGGGTGACCGCAGATTCACCCAAGATCACTTTGCAATCTTTCACCAAACATCTCGTGAAATTAAGGCACAGTTGATAGTCTATCTGCGTCGCATGAGCTCCACTGCTATATGTGAGCAGGTGTTTTTGGTTCTTTATGAACCATGTGTTGAGAATGACGCGACCGTCTGATTTGCACATAGTCAGGATAGCGTCACCTTCAGCATTTCTGGCTCTAAATTGGCTACCCTTCCCACCATGGCAATCCTCGTAATCATAGTTCGATTCTTTCACATGGCCATTTAAATGCCCACCGAAAAAAACCAGCTCAGTATCTAGTATACTTTGAAGCAGAGTATCAACTTCGCTCCAAAATGCCTCTTTTTCACTTTGCTGCAAACCCACTTGGGGAGCGTAGGCACTTATGACGTTCCCCACTCTTCCGCAGATAACCATTTTGATACTCATCAAGCGGTCGCTTATATCCGAGATACTCACGGTGTTGTCAAATAAAGCCGATGACCGAATAACCCCCCCCCCCCCCCCCCCCCACCCCCCGTTTCTATCATTCGTGTTTCGATAATAGTACATTTTGTACTTTTGGGAATTCGTCAGAAAACGAGCTCGGTCGACTTGGTCATTTCTCCGCTTGTCTTGCCTTCTCCGTTTCATGACGTCTTCCATTTCTTCGCTCTTTCCCGTTATAGATCCAACATTCCAACTTGCAACCCTCAGCTACTCTACAGTGTTCTTAGACTGCCTCATAGCGCTTGCCCCCGGAAACCGTCGAGCTCTGGCACGAACAATGTTCGCCTTGGGATCACTCAACTGCACATCAGAAGTAGTGCTTCTGGCATGTTCTTCCATAAGGCCTTACATCTAATCTTTTACACCTATCTGGAGAAACGTGGAGTTGGAAGGCGCTAGTGTGTGCAACATAAATTTGTACGGACTTCTCTTTTACATCAGCCGTTGGTCCTCAGACCCGGTAACCCACTCACACACACTGACCTGTGGGAGGTCCTAAAGATGTTGAATAGTGCCGCAGGCTCATCAAGAGGTGTTGTTGTGCACGTGATCGGACCTTCTAGTCGCATCGTACGTTCAAGGTACAACTCACCTAAGGGTACATATTCTAAACCAGTCACCTCACGGGTAACATAAAAAATTTAGCAATCACTTTCGTACTGACTGGTCGGAAGGATTTATCAGTGACGTGCAGTGACTTTTTAATCTGGTCAAGCGCTAGGAAATTAAAAAACGAATTCAAGGCTCTAAAAGTGCTATTTTTTACATTTTGAGATCTTTTGCGAATTTTCGAAAGTAAAACGATTATTTCCTCAAGAAAATCTCGTAAATTATTTTAGTTTCCGACCCAAATTCAGTGCATGAATGAATGAATGTATTTCATCAAACAACTACCGTGTAAAATCATTTTCACACCAATTTTTAAACAGAACTGGAAAATATTTGTTTTAGGAAAAATGCTAGTAAGTACAGGAGATGGGCGAAAGACGGAACAAATTTTACCAACGGATATTTCTCCCGGACTAGAGATTGAATTCCTCGAATTTCGGAATTTATTACAGCTACTTATTAAGGGGAATCCAAAGTCAAAAAACGTCACAAATATAGCTCTCGTGAAAAGTTCAGGTTTTACCATTTTTGGCTCTTTTTCTCAGAAACAATGAAGTGTAAATTTTAAATATTGATCCAGATTTTTCCCTTTATTCGTGTTTGCAGAAAACAGTTGTTTCGTAAGCAGTGTACTCCCTTCTTCAGTTCTAAGATCTAAAAACCTGGACTATTATTTAAAAATTTTCTAACAATACGAGAAACCACCAGAAAAAAAGCAAACGAAAACTATAAAGTGTAGCTAACTGTTCTCGTTTATTCTTCACCATTACCACCATTACTAAAACCAATTAGCTTCCTTTTGATTAAAAATCATTTTCCTAACATTGATATATGTACGTCGAAATATAAATTAATTATTGGAATATTTTTATCAGCAGAGAAAAGATATAAACAATTATCAATTTTGTAATCTTTGATCACAAGAAAGTTCAAGTAAATCTTTATAATTTGCAAAAAGAATAAAGTTTTTAGCATGTGTAGTATCCGAAAAAAGGGTAAGGAAAAATTACACTTTTTCAACATAAATGAGAAGACTTCCCAATATGCATAGATACATTTATTTCATATGCCTATATCCACCGTCATCATTCTTCATGTAAAGAATCAGGCTACAAATGTTTCAGACAATTGTTGCTGATTCATCATACTCGTACAAGCTGAAAATGTAGCGCTTGCATATCACCTATTAAATCAAAAATACATTTTAAAGCAACATAAGAAAATTGTATTGACCGATTCCAGCATTCTAAACCGATTATGAGAAATTTTTTTTTGCAACAAATAGCTCTGTTCCCCAACCAACCGGTTGGCTTTGATGCGTTGCACCGAGCAAGTTCAAATATCGAATTGAAGTGAAGGAGAACAAACCGCAGAAACATCTTAACAACCCGGTTGGCTTTGATACGTTGTAGCTCGCAAGCAGATAGGGGTAAAAATGGATGAGAATTGCGTTGAAAGAGAGCAATGCGCTTTGTATTGACATTGTACGTCTTGTATAAAAAGAGAGTACTGTGTAAATGCATAAATGAATGTATAGTTTTAATGAAATGTTGAGATACATTTTTGCAATTGTTAAGTCAAGCGGCGCTTGACTCGCTTGTATGGAGTGCACGTCACTGGGATTTATCATCAAACTTCCGAAGAAAGGCAGCCGATTGAAGAAGCATTTGTGTGCTTCCAGGAACAGGGTTTCTTTATGGGCAGCGTTGCACAGAAGAGGCATCTCAGAGAAGTTTGTGGCTATTATGAGTGCAACCTATGATGGCAGGAAATGTCGCGTTCTGCATAAAAGTAGATGTCGGGGGACTTTGTGCTTCGCAGTGGAGTTCGGCAAGGGAGCATCCTCTCACCGATTCTATTCGTCATAGTGATCGGCGATATGTTGTATGCAGCCCTATTGGAACAAGAAAGAGGATATCAATGGACTTTAACATCTTATCTACCTATACAACATCTTGACTACGGTGACGACATATGCCTACTCTCGAAAAAAGTTAAGTATCTGTCCGCAATGGCGTTAGGTCTTGAGGAGGAGGCAACCAAGGTTGGGCTAAAGATTAATACCAACAAGACCAAGTTTCTTAGCCCGCTATTGCAAAAAAGAAATCCGCCATCTATTGCCATCTATATTAATGGGCAGCCTGTGGAGAAGGTGAACAACTTCGTCTACTTGGGTTGCATTGTCGCTGAAAATGGTTTTACGGAGCAGGACATCGCTCGTGAGCAGTTATCTCCGCATCAAGACCAAACTGGTCCTGTTTCGCTCCCTGGTACTGTCTGTGCTTCTGTATGGGAGCAGCACATGGGAAGATTCCGTAAGTGTTACCAGTAAGCTGCAAGTATCCGTCAATCCATGTCTTCGTCAAATTCTGAAAAAATTTTCTGTCTCGAGACAATATCAAATAAAGACCTAGGTCGGCGTATGGATCAGATCAATCAACCAATCGATGAATTGATACGCAGGCGGAAATTGCAGTGGTTTTGTTACACGTTGCGAAAGGATAATAACTACATTGCTTTACATGCCATGAAATGAAACCCCATTTCCAACCAAGGCCGCCCAAATGGGGATCCTAAAATCAGCGCCCCATTGCCTAGAACGGAGTGCAATGCCGCGCAGGAGTTGATGATGCTATGCCCCACTAAGGGCTAAGGCATAGTAGTAGTTGTAAAGAAGTAGTTCCTGCCCATATAATGGCTCAGTCCATAGCATTCCTTTAAATAACACCACCCATCGTATCAGCTGCAGCTCTCTATTGCATACGCAATAGATGCAAGAACTGGGGTTGTTTCTATTCCGGTGCGGAGATGTGGTACTAAGAGCAACGTTGCTCCCAATAAACATAAAACACATTTCGTATCATATAAAAGTCAAAACCCACTGTCCTCTTTGCATTGAATCAGTGATCGTTTAAATTATGTATCACAATTAGGCAATTTTTCAAACTTCTTTGTTGTGTTCGGGAGCCGCTTAAATAATTTGCAAGTCTGCGTCAATCGGGTCAAATATTTTATTACTTAAGTTGCGGCCATTAATTATTCTTCTTGTGAAATGCAAACATACTGCGCAAGCATATGTATCTTGAGATTTAGTTGATTATTTTTTAGACAGCCATAATGGAAGGAAATTAATTACCCAGCCTCTTTGCTTAAACATAAAAACTTGTGAAAATTAACGATAATTTCGGGAAAACAGTGGGTATCGTCAATCAATATGAAACGCCTGCTACAGTCAAATTGTCCAATTTCTAATGTGAAGTCATAAGCTATTCATTTTCCTTATTATCGTAATTATTTTCTCGTCCCCGAGCATACTGCGCTTACTTCGCCTATCTTTCTAAATTCATGGAGATTAACGGTTATCTGTTCAACTTTTCCAGTACTAATATATAATAGAGATTGCATTGGCGTGCAAATAATTGCTATCAACGAGAAGACAGTTAAAAATTTGAAGAGTGTATCAATTTCAGTATTCTCAAGCTTATTTGTCTAGCAAAATTGGGAATGACCATATTTCTTCTCAACTTAACGCAACAAATGATGGTTTTAAGTAGCCAGAAGTATCGTTCAAATAATAGGTTACATGATGGAATCTAATAAGCGGTGCTATCAATGCTTGAAAGATTGATTGGATGCAAACTCTTCGACTGCAGTAGGTCGATCGAAGGAATTCCCATCCCAAAATTCAGTCTGTAGTTTATTGGGCATTTCAGAATTGGTATTATTAGTGAAAATGTGTCAAATCCAATATTTATATTCATTTTTTCTTTTCACATTCAATGTACCTACCGCGTGTGTAACTTACAACCAGTAAACCTTAAAGCTGGTCGATTCGAAACATAGCACTGCGTATCTTCCAGCAAACAAACTTCATCATCATTACCAACAACATATTGCTCACACAACAAGTTACTGGCCTAAGTCTTTCGTTTTGTTAAACTTACCGCAGCTATTAAGAAGTCATTTTTGCCGGTATTGTAGTGCGTGGTTCGTTATTAAGTTGCAAATATCCCATGAAACAGACGAGAGGGGAATAAATATGACCGGCCAGCGACTGTTTTAATGATCAGCTAAGACACCAAGAAATATTTCCCCAAAGTGGAAACAATTCGCCGCCAACATGGGAACGATGTGAGTTTATTAAATTAATGTGATTACTTACCTAATATTTTTCAGTAATAGTGTGCAAGGCTACAATAGCTCTTATGGCAGGTGGGCAATTAGCAATTTAACAGCGTCTTGGGATTTGTTTTGTAGTATATATTACGAAAAGACTATCTTTAGATAGTCGAGTAGTTGGCTTTGTAGAATATCAATTAAATGGAAGTTTATAATTATTATGAATTGTACAAAAGACTGAATATATGGCGCACACTATTTACAAGCATCTTAATTTATTACTTATTTATTAGTTTTTGGTAATTAATGCCATTTTTACCAAGCCAAACGTATAATAAATTAAATTTATGATGCATTTGAATTTTTGAAGAATGTCTGTTTGCAACCCCATAAATTTCATCCAATAGGCTGTAAGAAGTTTGTGTGGATTTGGTGCGGTTTGAACGTGACGGCGTGGCGCTTCCTGTCACACAGCACGTGTAGTAACATACATATCTCCTGCACGACAAATTCAATGGCATGGCTATCCCGCGGACCGCTGACGTCTAACAGTACTAACCGGCATTATGTGATCGGTTGCAAAGCGAAAGCAAACCACATGGTGTGGGGTAGCAGCGGTAACAACGACAGAAGTAGGTGCCTTCTTCTTCTTCTTCCTCGGCAGAGCATCGGATCGCATTGTGCCACTTAAGAAGCTTCCCTGGGGTCATTTCCAACATAAAAATTGTTTACAGTGAACCTTTGAACTTCTCAAGATACCAGGCGCCGATGGTATTTCCCAACCCTCCTGAAAAACAGCCTTAATATCATGATCTCCCCTCTGATTATAATTTATAGAGCCTTATTCACCTTGAGCTATATACCACGTTTATGGAGAACTGTGAACGTGGTTTTTATTCGCGGATCAAACCGGAGGAGCTTCCTAAATCCTACAAACAAAAAGTCTCTCAAAGTTTCTTCTTAAAACTATTGAGAGGTTACTGGACCTGCGTATAAGGCAAAGAATGGAAAGCACGTCACTCCTGCGCAGGGGCGTGCTGGCCAGCCGGGATATCGGGATTTTCCCAGGGCGCCTCGTTTTCGGGGGTGCCTTTGCTGCCAAATTTGAAGAAATTTTGCCTCATTTCCTTTTTCTGGAAATGATTAATGGTTTTCGGGACTAGGGATAAACAAAATACTTCAGGTTAGGAGCCATTCTTTAATTACTTTTCCGGTGATTTTCTCAGTCATTTCCACAGGCCTCTTTCTGGGGGAAGAGGAGTAAAAAAACGGTCATAAGTGCAACTCGGTATTAATTACATCCGGATTTCGACATCCGATGACCGCCCTGTTCTTCACGCGTTTAATGCGACTTATCTCTACAAGAAAGATTTATGTTTCTATTCACCGACTGGCCATCAATCTGCATTCGTCAAATTTTGAACACTGTTTTTCTCTACGACCGTCATCTAGCGTTGACTCGCTTCAAGAAAACATTCCCTATGCAAACTATTGGGTTGTCCGCAAAGTCATTTGGCTACCTTTCAAGGGATGGTGCCGTTATTGAAAAAAAATTATGGTGGCGTTAGCCAAGAGAAAGAGGATTGATATTCTACAAGAGCGATCACTCCATAGAACTTTCCCCTCTGCCAATAGATTTGTATGTATTGAGAAATAGTATAAACTACACAGTATAGATACACAAGAGAATCAATACATACAAATCTACCGACGGAGGCTAAAGTTGTATGGAGTGATCTTTCTTGTGTATGTATTGATTCTCTTGTGTATCTATACTACTTTGCCTTAACCCCTAGCGGGGCATAGCGCGTCAAAATTTTTTTTCTGCCATTTGACAGCTGACATTTCAAGCTATAATCAGTCACAAATTGGTGGTCCTCTGTTGACAAATCTCTATTTTGCATCGACTTGAAAATGGAAAATAAAAGTGAACATTTTCGACTTATTTTGCTTTTTTACTACCAAAAAGACAAACACGCAGTGCAAGCGCAGAAAAAATTATGTTATGTTTATGATGAAAACTCATTAACAGAACGCCAGTGCCAGAATTGGTTCGCTCGTTTTCGTTCTGGAAATGTTGATGCACCACGCTCTGGTCGTCCAACATAGCGATGAAATTCAACTTATCCAAATTAATCGTTCGCGAACATTTACAGAAGCTGGGATACGTTAGCAAGCTCGATATTTGGGTTCCTCAAGAATTGAAGGAGATTCACCTCACCGAACGAATTAATGTTTGCGATTTGCTGGTGAAACCTAAAGAAATCGACCCATTTTTGAAGAGATTTATAACGGGCGATGAAAAATGGGCTGTTTACGACAACGTCGTGCAAAACCGATCTTGGGGCAAGCGAGATGAACCTGCACAATTGACATCAGAAGCAGATATCCATCAAAACAAAGTTATGCTGACTGTTTGGTGGGATTTCCAAGGTGTTGTTTATTTTAAGCTGCTCCCAATGAACCAAACTAACAATTCAGATGTATACTGTCGCCAGCTAGTGAAATTGGACAAAAAATCAAGGAGAAACGACCACAACTGGCAAATGGTAATGGTGTCATCTTCCATCAAGACAACGCCAGACCATACATCTTTGGGTACTCGTAAAAAAATTATTGGCCTTAGGCTGGGAAGTGATGCCTCATCCACCGTATAGCCCTGACCTTGCACCATTAGATTACCACTTATTCCGTTCACTGCAGAACCATTTAAATGAAAAAAACATTCGTCTCGGATGAGGCTGTCAAAAATGAGTTGATACAGTTTTTTACTTCTAAAGACCACACTTTCTTCGAGCGCGACATTATGCAGCTGACTGAAGATGGTAAAAGGTCATCGAACAAAATGGCCAATATATATGTAATTGATTAATGTTTGTTGCTTGTATTAATAAAATAAGTTTGAAAATCATGAAAGAAAAACGAAATGACTTTCCGGACAACCCAATAAATGCGATGATCTTCGTAGATAGCGTTGGTTGCGAATGAACCGTCAACTAGAGTTGGTATCAATTTGAAAGCCGTCATGTAGCGGTGGGGCAATTTCATGACGGCCGTCAGGTACCCATTTCCTGACGGCTCTCAGAGCGTTGTCGACATTTACGGAATCACCGCTTTAAGTTGACAACAAGTAGCTGAACGTTTTTCAACGGTGAACTGCGTAAATTTATTAATCAGAAATCGGTGAAAATGCTATTAGGTCCACTGAAGGTAAAGTCACCACCCCTACATGACGGCCGTCTGTTGACAGTGTTTTTTTAAGCCACCGCTACATGACGGCCGTTATTCATGGCCGTCTACTGACGGCTGCCAGCTGACTTCAAACTGACTTTTACATTGACATAATAATACGGCTCACGTTGTATGTAAATATGTACATTTTGTTTGAATAAATATAATAAGACTTCATTAATCAGAAGGATGACAAAAGGTTTTCGACGAGCAAAAAAATTTGGAGGGGAAGGTTGCGCACTTATTATACAAATCCTAGTCAAAGTTTGGAGCCCAGCACGCCCGTGCGCCCTGTATCGAACTCAGTTTGCCGAAGCGAAAGGTAAATCGACTGTGGCTGCCGTACAAAATCTCGTAAGAACAATTGAATAAAAACGCTAGATGACAAAGAGATTGCTCTGTGCGCCTTCATTAACATTGAAGGAGCTTTTGACAACACTGGTTATAACAGTATGTCTACAACACTTGAGCTCAGAGATATTCCTACGGCCACAATCACATGGATTGAAGGATTGAAGCCACGTTTCGCAGGGGCGAAATCTACTCAACGTCGAGTGGCACCTCAATATGCATCAACGCTATTAAGAACTCAAAGTGGAGTTCTTTCCCCACTTCTTTGGTCACTGGTCGTTGACGAGTTGCTCGCTAGGCTCTGCGATTATGGTTATCAAGCAATTGGATACGCCGATGATACAACCATCTTAGTTAGGGGAAAATTTGAAATAACCATCACTGAGGTGATGGGTGCTGCACTCGACCTTTGTCCTATGCTGGTGTACTGTAATTACCCTGAGCGTCAGTCCTCAAAAAACCGTCCTAGTTTCTTTCACTTGGAAAAGAAACCTAAACTTAAACTGTGTGACATTAGGCAGAACGGCAATCGATGTCTCCACCGAAGTGAAGTGTTTATTCATAATGCTCGATTGGAGACTCAATTGTAGCAAACACGTTGAGAATATTGTTAACAAGGCCACTCGGACCATGTGGACTTGCACGACCCACTTTAGCAGAACCTTTGGACTCACTCCGAAAATGACTGAATGGTTGTATTTGATGCTAGTGCAGCCAGTAGTGACTAATGCTGCGCTTGTATGGTGGCCCAAAACTCGACAACGTTCCACCACACAATTGTGTAGCAAACTACAGCGCCTCGTATGCCTCGGTTCCATGCGTACTTGCCAGACAACGGCCCTAGACGCGACTATTCGACTTCCTCCGCTGCACATTTTTATTTAGCAATCTGTGGCTCTAAGCGCTCTTAAAGTGCATCCGACTTATGATGCATATGCGTACAATCGGGGCCATGTGAGCATTTTGGAGCAGATACCTGGCATGGCGATCGGCATGAGATTTCATTTCATGACTACGGAACTTTGCTTCCGTAAGAAATTTGCGGTGCTCATCCCTTACCGTTCGGAATGAGATGCAGACAATGTTGACCCCAGGTGTACCACCAAGTTTACCGATGGGTCAAAGGTGTTGGTGCTGGGGTCTTTGGGCCGAACACCAGAATCGCCATTGCTATGGGCGCCTAGCCCAGTGTTTTCCTAGCCGAGACCCGAAACTCAGGATACCCTTCAGTGTCTTACACACGTTAATTGGGGTACTCTTTGTTCAGTAGCAGGACATAGGGACATTGATGGCAACGAAGCTGCTGATGAACTCGCCAGAATTGGCTAATTCACGGAATTCTACGGGCCCGATTACTACTGCGGTCTTAGCTAGGCTACAGCGTTGAGCGTTCGTGAAGAAGTGGACTTTCGACGAACGACTGGAATAATCTTTCAAGGCTGCGGCAAACCAAGGATCCTAATACCCCGTACGGTCTCAAAGAAGCTTGCCGCTTCGGGAGAGCGGACCTAAGGTTATTAATGGGTTGTCTCTCATGACACGACTGGGTGAGATATCACCTCAACCAAATGGGTCTGTCCACTGAGACAGAATGCCGGCTTTGTCTGGAGGACATTGAGTCCACTAAACATCTTCTCTGTGAATGCTCGACGGTCGCTCGTCCAACGATATCAAACAGTTCTTTCGCAGTATCGCGACATGCCTACACCAAGGGCAGATCCATAGATACAGCTCTAATTTGCATAGTGAGTTACGTAAATAATTCACTTAGCTACGGCGAATATATCATGGTTGCCTTCTAAGATATAGGAAGTGTCTTTAACTATGTAAAGACGGATGTGATTATTGGCACTCTCACAAGGCTAGATGGCGACAGCTCTTTGGTCCAACTCGTTAATCAGATGTTAACAACTATAATAATGACCTCGTCAGTTTGCCTGCTGTACCCCGCCTTGAGGAGTACCTCTAGAGACACTTCGCTCTAGAGACACTTCTACCTAGAGAGACACATCGCTCTAGAGGTTCTCCTCAAGGCGAGGTACTTTCGCAACTGCTTGGGAACATTGTGATCAACAGACTGCGTATAGATCTGGAAAATGTGGGACGCAAAGTAACAGCCTATATGATGATGTCTCAATTGCTGTCTCTGGTAAGTTCCCGGGTATTCTTAGCGTGGTAACACAGAATGCGTTATCTCTCTGCTTGACGCGCTATACTCGGCTACTCATTTGCCCTAAAACCTTGTGATGCATAGTGCGTCAACTGTCCCATGTGGCTCAGTTGACATTTCGGTGGCATAAACTAGTTTCGGGGAATGTAGTTGCCAGCATGCACCACCGAGAGAGTGTAAACTTCTTTGGTCTCATATTAGAAAGGAGGATGAATCTGAGCGCATCAACGAAACTAGCACTGCCTCTGTAGGAAGGATATAAGCAAAATCCAAGGTACTCTACTGGCTCTTTGTGGTGGTGCTGCGCTCCATATTGCTACATGGAGTGTTGATTTGGTGAAATGCCCTAAAGACAGCAGCTAATCTGAAATTTGTAGCCAAGGTACAGAGAATGGTTTGCCTAGCGATCAGCGGAGCTTTATGTACCACCTCATCCGCAGGTCTGGATATGATGATAAGCCTACTGCATTTAGATATTCAGGCGAAGCTAATGGCGGTAAACTCAGACATCAGAATAAGAGAGACCTACCATTTTACAAACGTGGATATTGGTCACTCTACTCTTTTGAGCCATGAAGATATTCCTGGGTCAATAGGTGACACCTCACCAGAAAGATGGCTCAGAACTACACAATCTTCATCCCACCACAGAGTCCCTTGGAGGTGGAAGATCCGCTTCTATCACACACGCTAAAAATTTACACGGATGGTTCTAAGACAACTGAATGTGTGGCTGCTAGATTATCCTCAGAGGAGCTCGATCTTCAATTTTTTTTTCAGGCTACCGCAATACTATAGGCGCGAATTTTCGCGACTAAGAAAGCGGTGACCTGGCTGAGTCTTCACGCAATCTCCATAACACGTCGAAAGTCCTATCGGAGTGCAGGGTGCGGTTAGCGGAGGTGGGAACTATTTTGATATTATACTGTGCTGGCTACATGGCCACCCTGGCTTTAGCAGTAATTGCAGGGCTGACGCGCTCGCCCGGAGGGGTGCTATCGACGTGTCACAGTAGGTTAGTTACACTATCGCCGAACCGATCTCCCTGATAAAATCCAACATAAAGTCGGCCGCGGTCAGTGAATCCAAGCTTAGATGGACTAATGGCGTTACATGTTATAATTACAAGCTTGTTTGACCTAGGCTGGATATCAGCTGAAATCAGCGTGGTAGTTGGCTCCGAAACTGGCCTTATCGGCGAATATGCTAGTCCCAATTTATGGATATATTTATTCACAACGTAACCCTTTCTAAATACTTAGTTATGTGTGTAACCCGTTCCATGTACCATATCTTATTAAAAAGAAAGACGGCAAAGATGTTCGGATGCCACCACTATAAATTTCTCCCAATCCGATTGATCGATCTGTGATATTTCTACTTCTGTTCGTATTGCCCAATTAGACGGATTTCAAATAACTTCCGCGCCTTTTCCCTAAGTATCTGGCGAACCCACCAGCGCAACGTCTGTATGTAGTTTTTCTAATATCTTATCTATCACATGGACCGGTGATGCTCTAATTATTTAACCGTAGAGTTTAACAAAACGGTGGAGTGTGAGATTTTAGCAGGTTTTATTTGTCCTGGCGCATTTGACTACGTGCTTTGTCTTACCGTTGGTAAAACCAATTTAATCTAATGTTGATTATTCGATAGAAAAATCGTGAACAAGCCGTTAAGGTGGCAGCGAACCATTCAACCTTCCTGAATTGAATGAGATCGTTCAATTTACGGAATATCGTTGAATTTGCATTTAAAGACTTCTAATTAATGACGGGGAGATGCAACAACGAGGTAGTCAACTCGTATCGGTCGAAACAACAAATGTGGCGCACGGACGACACAACGCGACGACGACGTCTAGGAAGACGTCGAAGGCGTTAAAATCGACACGACACAACAAGTAACACTTGGATTTTACCTCATTGGGAGTTAATGAACACATCGCAGCCATTTGGTGGGCTGTTAGCAAAGATGTGAACATTTATAAGTACATACATTTTGAGAAGGGCTTCCATTTTTTGTTGTTCTTGCGATTGCGAAAATTTGCGTGGTATGCTAGGCTGAGAAGAGATTGATCCTACCCAGGAAAGATTGTTAGATTTGTTTCAGTCGGCATTGTGGTCACGCTTCGGCTAGAGAATTTATGACTTCAGCTGGTTACAAAACCAAATTAAATAAGGTGTTTGATGCGGATGAGTAGATTTCGAAAATTACCTGGAAATAAGTTAATACAAGATTATCTAGCTTAAGTAACTGAACTGAAATGAGTCTATCATCTAAAGCAGGGGTCGGCGAACTCCGCCCCTCAGGCCAAATCCGCCCCAACTCTGATTTTTATCCGGCCCGCGAGTTAATATTGTTTTTGACATGGGTAAATTAAAATTTTGTAGATACATATGTATGTATGTAGTACCGACTTTTTATTATCACAACGTTATTTGTTTGAGTGAAATTTCAACCAATTTATTTGATTCATTGATGAGTTAATTGGAATAATTATACAGCAGATCCAGATGTCCAGATCCTAAGTGTACCATTAGTAGAAACCGAACAGAGAATCAGTGGTAGGGTCGTTGGAACACTGGGATGTCAATCACTATGGAGTTCTGGTTCAGAAAATGTAATTCCTTTGTCCATACCATTAAGGGGCGTTCGGTAGCGCAGTGTGTTGGGGTATCAGTCTCATGTTTCACTACCGGCGTTTTGGTTCGAATCCCGTCCACGACGACGTTCGCGGCCATGGATGTGCAGGAGCTGCATGCTGGCAACTGCATTCTCCGAAACCAGTTTATGCCAACGAAACGTCAACTGGGCCACATGAAACAGTTGACGCGCTATGCCCCACAAGGGGTTAGGGCAATTGAGTATACCATTAAGGGCCGTGCCAGGCTGACTTAAATTCATAGGCTTCATGGCTAACATTGTTATCTATGCATACTAGCATACGTATGTATATCAAGGCTAGTGAAAGAGTGCTTAGAGATTAGAGATCCTTAAATATCTGGTAAACACCAACCAAATCATTAGAAGTTTGGTAAGTTACAGACCCATGCTAAGTTGGTATGCAGAATGAAACCAAGCAACAAAACTTTCAATTTTCAATGAAACATGATTCGCATCTTCAATTTGCAGAAAACTTAAATATACGAGTACATACTAACCAGGATACTCTGTTTAGTTTGCAGAGTGACGCATTTCAAAACCACACTGACTACCCCAGATCCCATGACGAAATCGATGCATGTGTCTAGTCATTCCGTTATCGGTCGCCGTGTCATAAAAAGTTCTGCAAGTGAATATCCTGAATTTTTTGCATTTCCCAAGTCTGCAGCGCAACCAGATTGTCAAAACCTGCGCCAAATGTTGTGTGTGGGATTTTTTTAGAAAACCACCCAAGAGTTTTTTGTGGAAATGTGCGGAACTATGAAGAAAACCATTTTTTTGCAGTTTAGGATTTTCACCTTGCCGCAGAAATTTTGTTGTCTTTTTCACTTTGTTTGTGTGTGCTAAAACGGGATCAACACGAACGCCAAGTTTCAATACCCTCAATACCCCAGGGTATTGAGGGTATTGAAACTTGGCGTTCTACTACGTCGCATACATATAGTGTATGTATGTGTGTACGTTGCCCATTGAAGCCCGAGCGCCGCGCCGCACGAACAAATGCTTTTATTGGTTAAATTTATAATACATTGGCCGCATGAACCGGATGAACCGCACGCTCTCGCGTCACAACCATCTACTTTATTGTTGGTCGCCAGTGTGGTTTGCTCATGCGACTCATCCGGTTTATTCACTTTCACTTACAGCGAAGCTCGTGCTGTCAGTTATATCCGTTCGCAAATACATAACATATCGCGGCGTCAATCATCTGTTGAGCAATACCTTGCCTGATACTCGCCGCAAAAACACGGTCCAGTGTATGCCTAGAATTATAGGCTTGCGTGAGTGACAGAGGTTGCGTAGATATCTATCAACTTATATACTTCATGTCGTTCGTGTGATTGTGAAAAGTATTTGGTCGCGGTAAATGCCCGGCTGAATGAATACAACGTGCGTGAGCTTGGTACAGCTTTAATAAACGACGTGAGTACCTGTCAGCTCCATTGTTGGAACCTAAGAGGTAAGTGTTAACTTTCGTTTTTCTCCACATTCCTGTGCGACTGTAGGCTAGCTGGCCTACTTCTATCCATTGGTGCCCGAGCGCTGCATGAATATGCAGTTTTGGCTACTTTCGCGTTCCTGTAATTGTAATCAACATATCGCCGTGTCAATCATCTGTTGAGCAACACCTTGCCTGCTACTCTCCACGGGTGGATGACTGGAGTGTAGTACACTTTCGTGATTGATAAAATTTACCAATTTTGCACTTTTGAATAATTCGCGTCAAAATGTTCGTGTGACTGTGAAAAGTGCAAGGTCGCGGTAAATACCCAGCTAAGTAGTTGGTGCGACGCTGTAATGAATGTCTTTGACGGGGACCTCCTGAGTCCATTGTCATCGTCATCATGTCGTGGTCGATCGACCAAACCAAAGCAGGAGGTTGCAGACTCCTCTAGCTTAAACGCTACTGCTCAGGAGCGTGAGGAGTGTGCGGCTGAAGCTACACCTTTTGTGGCTGTACCAGAAGAGCTCTACCTTTTGGACATCGACAAACCAAATCCCAAAGCAGTAGACAACAAAAGTGAAGGGAACACTATGTTCGCTAAGAAAAGTAACAGGCGGCAATGAGGACCACCTATGCCGCTCCAGGGGGCGCTCGGGACCCGCTCAGGAGAGGACTATATGGTGCGGCCACCAGGAGATACGTAAGATACCTCAATCTTGGGCAAACGCCTGAAGGAGCTAGGAACCTAGCATTGAAGCATCTTCCTGAATCGATGATCAGGCGTGACCCCCCTAAGAGGCAAAGGTCGGTAGAAAACAACCGTGATTCAGTCAATAAAAACATAAGCCGGTAAAACATTCACCGGAGGCAGAATTGGTACTTTCAAGGAATCCAACAATCAACCACCGCATAACATTTCCCCCCGGCTATCCCGAAGCTTTTTGAAATGATTGTTAAAAGTAAAATATATGTTTTGGTCAGCCGGTTGATATCGCCATGTCAGCATGGCTTCCTTAAAGGTAGATCAACTACAACAAATTTAGTTTCTTTTACTAACTTTTTTGCTGATTCTATTGAACAAGGAATGCAGGTTGATGTTGTGTATACCGACTTTTCGAAGGCTTTCGATAAAGTTGATCACAACATATTACTTCGCAAATTAGAAAATTTAGGTATACAGTCGACTTTTTTAAGCTGGGTGCGATCCTACTTAACTGATAGGACTCAGTTGGTGAAGGTAAATGGTTGTACATCGCGCTGTCTGATAAGATGTACATCAGCAGTACCCCAAGGAAGTCATTTAGGACCACTATTCTTTTTAGTTTTTGTAAATGATATCATCCAAAATTTCCAATACGTGCGAGTATGGCAGTACGCAGATGATATGAAAATTACTATGAAAATTGGCGACTTAAGCGACTGCCAAAAATTGCAATGCGATTTAGAAAAATTGCAAAATTGGTGCCGCGACAATAATTTAAATTTAAATGTTAGTAAATGTAAAGTTTTGAGCGCGTATAGATTAAAAACTCCTCTCTTTTTTGAGTACTCCATAGCAGGCAGTGTTCTTGAAAGAGTATCTGAGATATCAGATCTTGGTGTAATTTTTGATCAAAAGCTTTCATTTCGACCACATATTGACTATATTTTATCAAAAGCGAATAGTATGTTAGGATTTGTTAAACGGAACGCGCGCGAATTTAATGACCCTTATACTTTAAAAATTTTGTATTCAGCTTTTGTTCGTTCGCGTCTTGAGTATTGCTCTACTGTGTGGAATCCTTTCTATAATGTTCATATCGAGCGTATAGAGAGAATTCAGCATAATTTTACTCGTTTTGCTATTTACCAAATTGGCTGGCGTTTTAAGCCTGATTGATTATGGTACTCGTTGCTCCTTATTTGGTTTACAAACGTTAGATTATAGAAGGACTTTCTTGAACGCGATGTTTATAAGAGACTTGCTTTGCACGTTTTGTGTGAAGATATAACGAACTACTTTGTAGTTAGAAATATTCCTCACAATTTGCGGCGCAACAATCTTCTTGTTCAGCCTTACCATAGAGTGAATTATGGTCTTAATGAACCTATTACACGGTGTATTATCCTATATAACAGCTTGAAGGATTTCGTTGATTTTCACTCTAATAACAAACTAATTTTTAAAAGAGAATATTTTAATAAATTTCCTTATTAATTAACTAATTTTAACAATCTGCTAGAGTTCACACTCGATGGATTGATTAGTCACTTAAGTCGTAGTAAGTAAAGTGATGCAGAGAAGCCCAGTCCCGGGATGAAAGCTTCTGTGATGCATAATACAAATCATTAGAACATCAAGCTGGCAGCACCCTCCCCTCACGCGACTATCGCAATCAACCTGAGAGTCAGACATGCAAACCTCTAGCCAATAGCGACAATATCAGCAGTGCGTCAAGGGATAAAAGCCTTTAGAACTATACAGACCTAGTGGTGATCTCAAAACTACACATTTGCAACGACCATATAGGGGAGGTAGACGTTCATATGGTCGGATCTTAAAATGAATTAACTAACCCACACTATAAGCAATTTACTAAATTTTCAAGTCACTACCTCCATTATATGAAAAGCTATCGTATATTTGAGACAACCTTTGTAGGGGTTGGTTGGTTGGTAGACGTGACTGTTTCCTCCTCCGCAGGAAAGAAAACTCAAGTGGCGCTAGTAATGCGCCGTTTTGATGCCACAAAGCCTCGTATGAGGATATCTGCAGTAATTGTTGTGAGTGCTCCATCATACCCATACGTGGAAGTGAGGAAGCGTATTATCTCCGCGATACCCAAGTAAAAATGCCCAACCTGGCCGCGTGCTCACCCACCGGCCAATGTTCCGTAGTGATCACTGTTACCGTAGAGGGGTCCTGTTCAGAACGGCATTTGTTCTATGTAAATCGTGAAAAGTCCACAGTTTCTTGGATGTAGCACATGATGTCAGTGCACTCCACATATCGCTACTAATTTGCATTAACCCCTAGTGGGGCATAGCGCGTCAACTACTCCTGCGTGCCATCGTACTGTTATGGGCAATGGGGTGCAACTCCCCAAAAGACTTACCCAGTGCCTTACACTCCTTTGCCACAGATCGACGCCATGTGATTTAAGGACAACCTCTTGGTCAGCCTTGGTTGGAAATGTGGTTCCATTTCATGGCATGCAAAGCAATGCAGGTATCACTCTCCTATGCATTGTTTTACCTATCCACTACCATTTTCGCCTGCGTATCAGTTCGTCGATTGGCATCTGACCCATAAGGCGACTTAACTCTTCATTTGATATTAAGCGCGTTCTTTTGCTTTCCTAAACCTGTACAGGTTAGTGAAAAAACACGCAATACAACAACAATGCTACCGTATATGGGTTACTAATTAACCCAGTAATTTATCGAGGGCCAATTCTGGCGTGCACAGCGAAAACGTGAAGCTTTTATTTAGCGGTTGCTAGAAGAATTTCACCTGTTTTCACCTCGTTTCACCACAATTAGATTAAATGGGATTCCACAATTTTTCCAATTGGAAAAGTGATTTTTGTCGAAATATTAGGAAACTATTCGGAATAAATTAGTTTTTTTTTCTTTCACAGTTGCATTTGATAGGTTCAATGCTTGCTTTTGATGTATTTTAATAGAATAAAGTTTGTTTTTAATATTTTTCAAAGAGTGAGATTATGCCACCACTTAAAATTCAAACATTATCTGAGACAAAATCCATTTCATGTCAGATACATGCTTTATCCCGTATGGGTCAGATACATCGTTTTTTTTGCACAAAATCTCGGGTTAAATAGCCTTGCTTCGGGTCTTAGAATTCTCAGACGAAGACATGAATTGACGATAACTTGCAGTTTTCTGGTAACTCTTACGAAAATTTCCCAAATACCTGCTCCCATACAAAAGCACAGACAGTATCAGGGAACGGATCTTGATGCTGCGATAAATGCTTTGCCAGATTTTAGACAGCATGCCACATGTGCATTTAACCTGGTTGATACGATGAGCGATGTCCTGCTCCGTTCCACCATTTTCGCCAACAATGCTACCCAGGTAGACGAAGTTGTCCACCTTCTTCACAGGCTGCCCACTAATATTGTTGGCAATAGGTGTAGGATTTCTTTTTCGTAATGGCGGGCTAAGAACCTTGGTCTAGTTCGTATTAATCTTTAGCCCAACCTTGCTGGCCTCCTTCTCGAGATCCAACGCCACTGCGTACAGATCCATGACTTTGTAAGATTGTAAGAGAGTAGGCATATGCCATCGGCGTAGTCAAGATGTTGTATATAACATGTCAAAGCGCATAGAATTCCTCTGCCTAGTCCATATAGGGCTGCATCCAACACTTCGCCGATCACTACGATTAATAGGATCGGTGAAAGGATGCACCGCTACCGAGCTCCACTGCGAATCTCAAGGTCCCCGACACCTTACCTTTATGCCTGCGCTGATGAACAGAGGACCAACTGATTTTGTGTTGGTCCTTATCGTCAAACATAGTATCACCGATGAAGAGACTTTGAAAGTTGCAGAAGCCCACAAATCTTTCACTGTTGTCGTTACGTTAGGTTAGGTTAGGTTAGAAGGGCGGCCATGAAACACACAGCACACTTAGACGACATATGGGTCCGTTGTGATACCCAGGGTAATTTCAACTATAACAAACATTATTAAACATTGAAGCAGCCGGAACTGACAATGAAACAATGAAGTCTATAGGCATCTATGTCGTTTAGATCATCCAAGTCCTCAAAAAAAAAAAACAACAAAAAATGACCCCAGAATCCTTTCAGCCAAGTCAGGGAGTTCATAGAGGATTCTCACGTAATCAACATCCCCGTTGCTTCTTGCAAAAGTATATCAAAATCTAATGCCGTTGATAGGGCTAGTTCGGGATGGAGTAGTTTCCAGCGAAACCACTGCGCACTGTGACCAAGGATCCAACACAACACAATGTTGAAGAATTTTCCTAGCTCAATGAGAGACTAGCTATATTCTTCTACCAGCCTGGATGAGCTAGATACGTAGTCTTTAGATCTTGTTGCATCCTCACTATCCGTGAAGATAATGATATCTGTTGAAGTGACGATGTGACGTCTCAACCACTTCAGAACTTCTAATATTGCCGAGACCTCCGCATGGAAGACACCGCAGTGATCCGGTAATAGAAAGGAGATGTTTACTCTTAGACTTCCGGAGTAAACTCTCGCCCACACTCCCTCGTTATTACAAGAGTCATCCGTAAAGAATGTAGTAGGGTCCATTACGGAAGGAACATTATCCGCCCAGCGAATACGCGAAGAGATGAGGTTTGTAAAATTCTTACCGAATAAAAGCTTTGGAGATGTGTAGCCCGTAAATATAGCAATATCCATATTGTTGAGAATAGCCGCGTAACCGGCAGCTGACGCGTCCCACTGATATGTTACTCGATGTCCAGTGGCCACGTTTGCAGCCTCTTGTTTAGCAAAAATGTCTAGAGGTAGTATATTAAGCAGCATTTCCAGAGCCGCGGTTGGTGTCGTTTTAAGTGCCTCAGTCATTGCTATGCAGGTTTGTCGTTGCACCTTTCCTAAAAGGTTGCGATAAGCTGCTATACGTAGTGAGGTTCACCAAACAATCACATCATGTATAGGTATATATAATAGTATAGGACACATAACAGATATGAACAGCCGGTAGACAACCTTAGGTTGCAGGCCCCATCTTTTCCGATGGTTTTTTTTTACAAGAGTGCAGTGCAACAGTAGCCTTGTTCACTCGTTCCTGTATGTTAAACTTCCAAGTCAGCATTCTATCCAGGATTAATCCCCGAAACTTTACTCTATCAGAAAATACCAACCTCGTCCCTTCCAGGAGTGGATGAGTATGATCAGGAAGTCTATTCCGACTAGTGAAGAGAAAAAGTTCTGATTTGTTCGGAATCACCCTTACTCCAGCAAAAGTCACCCAGTGAAAGAATCGACAGTTCATTCTACTATTTGACATAAAACGTTAGGGAATTTACCCGAGATGGCTATGGCAATATCTTCCTCATAAGTAATCACCTTGCAACCCACCGCTTCAAGATCCAAATGTAGTCTATTCACTGTCAGATTCCAGAGACCAGGTGAAAGAACCCCGCCTTGGGGAGTCCCCCTACTTACAAGCCTTCGTTCCGACGACTCAGCCAAACTCGTGTATATAATCCTAGATGTTAACATCAGGTTAATGAGACTACAGAGAGAAGCGTCAATACTCAGACTTGCGAATGCATCTGTTATTGCCACCGGTCGCACGTTGTTGTTTGATATCCAAAAAGGCCACAATTGTGTATTCCTTGCACTCGCTGTCGTTACGATCACCAAAACCGTGCCTTGCCATAACATGTCTGAGCCAACAGTCACCGCCAACTTTTGCATTCAAATCACCCATAACCATTATAATGTCACATTTAGGTGTTCTTCCCTGAACGACGTTTAGTTGCTCGTAGAAGGAGTCTTTCGCCAAGACATTGTCTGGTTCAGTTGGAGCGTAACATGGTATTATTGTGATGTTCCTCACTTTGGTACGGAGCCTGGCGGTCATGATTCTGTTGGAAACCGAATCCCAGGATAAGAGAGGGTTTCGTGCGGCTCTGGTTAAAAGGAGCCCCACACCTGACTCACGGGCACTACCGATAGTTCTACCGGAGTACGGAGCTTGCTTTAAGGTGTCACATAATTTCGTTGTGACAAAAACAATATACCATATTCTTTATAAGGTCTATGGTATAAAAATCACTAAACAGTTATTCGTCCTTCTTGCTTTTATCGATCATGAATCAAATAATATCATACCTGATAACATGCATAGCGCTCCTAGCCTAAATTCCACCGAAGAACACTGACCTAGGCATGTATCCAAAGCTGAACCAAGCAAAGGTCGTGATCCTTTAGGTTGACATAAGTACATATCTTCGACTTGGCCGCATTTCACCAATGTCCGTAACACACATTAGATTAAACCCGAGGAGTCGTATGTTTGTTGTCCGTTTGTATGTTCATTAATTTGATTACAACACAAACATGAGTGTTATTGAATCCATTTTAATAACTTTCTATATTACGAGTAGTTGGATGTATCGGCATGGAACTGTGCGTGATAGAGAATCGAATCGAAGGCAATCGCTTTGAATCGAGACGCGAGCGTTTTGAATATCGTTGTCACGTCACCATTAGCAATAAATGCAATATCTCGGTCGTATGGCAAGTGTCCAATTAATGGATATGCACGAGTACAAAATGGATATGCTGAACTCGTAGACGACACAAGATCTTCGACCTTCCTTAAATTTTGTGCTCAGATCTCATGTTACTTATCTATGTCTTTCGGTTGTCTTTTGCCCAGGTAGAAATGAAATGTATCGCGAGGCAATTCGACACGAGCGGAGGACTCGTTGGAGTGGATGTACAAATGCTATGCGAATCTGTAAATTCCTAATGTATCTAAAGAGTGTTTTAAGCCGTATCTTAGTGACAGCCGAGCAAAAAGATTTTAAAAGTAGCTGTGAATGGCCGCTTTAGCAGAAATAATTTTTTTTTCGACAGGGAGCCAGATCTTTCCAGACAATTTCCAAACGTCCAGTCCATCTCATGGAAATGTTTCACTTCCTACGATCATCTTCAGGATCAACTTCCCGATTTCCCCTTGGGTGAGTGCAGTCATATTTCGCCAATGGAATCTTTGATTGCAAGTTTGAAGTTCAGGAGTAGCGTGGTCGCGGTAGTTGTACTGCCTCCCGATGACTACTTGTACCAGCTCTAGCCGAGTACTATATGGGGCCATGGTCGTGAATTATCATATAGCACTATGCGATAGTCGTCCATGACCAAGCTCAAGAGTCGAAGCGAGCTTATCTGATGAACGTTTCGCAACGGTATTTCTTGTACTAAATTATTCATGTTATGTTTGGCGAAAATTTTTACAAGCGATTACTCATGTCTGCAGCACTATCTCTTCCTGCTCTTGTGCTCTTGCCAGGCTTTTCATCTGTCCAATGTCTGTTGTTGCTTGTTAAATGTTAGTTAATGCCAAATTCTATTCAGGAAGCTTTACAGGATGTTCCATGAATGAAATAGGAAATTTGTTATGGCCCCGATGATATATGATATGACTGTTGACTTTGTGTCCGTCGCTTTAGTTCGTTGTGCCACTCATTGCAATTCGCCTCTTGTACTTATTCAAATTCGCTGTAATGTTACACCTATAAAAATTGAACAAAATGAATGGTGCAGTATCTCGAAAGTCGTGCAGATGATGAATCACAGATATCAGTGTTCGAGTTTGTTCAACAATGCCAGGCGACTCTGTTATTTTTTTTCTCCCGATGTTAATATTAAATTGTGCGAAATTGTAGTCTCGTATATTGTATTAAACATTTGTTTGATTGCTACCTGGACATGAAAGGTGATGTTTAGAATGCCATGATTAGTCGAAAGGTCAAATAACATTAGATGTGTTCTAGAAAAAAAAACACAAGTTGGAATTGTATTTATAAGAAAAGTACATAGATACACATTTGCTACTTCGGAACATAACTTCATTGACGTCTGACAACCAGGGCCATGGAGAAGAAATCTGGGCCCGGGGGTACAGCGATTCCGGCCCCTATACTAACTGGAGAATTCTGGCAATTGAACAAACCCATAAAGAGAGAAAGGCTGTAATTTATGATCTTAAAAATTATGATTGGGTTTTGACTGCTACTGAGAGAAAAAGAATTCAAAGTTTCTACAAATTATGGGCCAATAGCGCTGAATTAGCAGATATAGATAAATTCATATAAAGTGTGCGAAATAAATAACTGTCAAACGAAATAAGTAAATCGGAGAAATAAAAAAAAAATTGATTATTAATTTTTATTAATTCTTATAATATAACTTGTCCATGACTCCCTGGAGTCTGACACTGGGGAGGATATGAATGCTACTGTGGTGGAGATGGGCTCATCATTACCATCGCTAGGTCAATAAGCTGTGTTCTAATACGTCTCTCCAGTAATGATTCGAATCGTACAGATTAATCTTGAGCACTGAAAACCAGTATCATCTGTACTTCCTCTCCGTCTCGTTCAAGAGGGTGAAGATATTGTTTCAATTCAGGAGCCTCGGATCGTTCACAATTTGGTGAAGTGTCTGACGTCTTCACTGTATGATATTTTTTACGTGAAAGATCAGGGTAGACCCCGATCGTGTGTACTTGTTAAAAAAAAACTTAAGGCGCGTTCCTTTTATCGCCTTTTAGTTGCACACACCACATAGTGGTCAGCCTGGAAATCGGAAATTGTTTTTTTTTTGCTAATATCATCCTACTTACCTTCGGATGAGGATATTCCATCTGTTAGCTAACGCATGCTATAGCTTCAGCCAAAGCAAGCAACTTTAGTGTCATTATCGGCTCGGAGTGTAATGCATATCATGTCGTGTGGGGTAGCTCTAACACGAATGAACGGGGAGAGGCATTCCTCGAATACTTGATGGGAACTTATCTCCTCATTTTTAATATATGTGTCGAGCCTACCTTCATCACCAGGAGTAGGAAGGAAGTCCTCGATATTACCCTCGCTTCAGAGGATTTACAGCATATGATACGGGATTGGAGGATCTCACCAAATCATTCCTTCTCAGATCATAGATATCTGCAATTCAGCCTAGACGTTAAGCCTGGACCCAAACCGATTATATTAAATCGTAGAAGGACAAACTGGAGCACATACCGGAAATGTCTATTGGACTCATCACCCTCTATCCCATGTCAGCCAGGTAATGAACAGGAGCTGGATATCTTGGTGGGAATCTTTACAAAAGCGCTTACAGAATCCGCCGCTAAAACGTGTCCTGTCATAAAACCAAAGGGAAGAGCTAAACCAATGTGGTGGAGTCCTCAAATCGGTGAGCTCAGAACAACCTACTCAATTGCCCTAACCCCTTGTGGGGCATAGCGCGTCAACTGTTCCATGTGGCCCAGTTGACGTTTCGTTGGCATAATCTGGTTTCGGAGAATGCAGTTGCCAGCATACACCTCCTGCACGTCCATGGCCACGAACGTCGACGTGGACGGGATTCGAACCCGAAACGCCGGTAGTCAAACATGAGACTAATGCCTCAACACACTGCGCTACCGATCGCCCTTTGACACACATTTCCCTGATAGCTCTGCCCTTACTCCTCTCTGTAATGGCTATTTAGGCAAAGTTACGCCATATGCGTTTGCAGAGGATGAGGTGTTAATTGCCTCGAAATGCATACAATATTATAATTTTAACTTAGAAAAAAATATAAAAAAATAAAAAATTACGAAATTTAACAAATTAGTTGTTTTTTTAATATTTTCTTCGGGTTAATTTTATGTGAGTTTTTGCAATCCATAAAGGGAGAAACACTAACAAAAAAAGATCTAAGGATATTTTGTCCGGTCCGACTACCTTTCCGCGTTTCATCTCCATCATTGCCTTCATCACCTCCTCCACTGAAAAATCAGCGATATCTGTGGTGTTTGGCTCACAGCTTGAAAAGCTTCTCGCTGAAATTCTTCGGTCAAAAGTGCGTCATAGTACTCACTCACACAGATTTCTGTATCTTCAGCCAGTAGCACTCCTACTTTGGCGCCTGAATTTCTCAATGGTTTCTTCTCCTTTGTGCCGCGACCTTATAAATCCTGGCATTGTCTTTAGGTTTCTCTTGCAATGACGATCTCTTATCCACAGTCAGATCTTCTAGTTCTTGATAGAACTTCTCGGCTGCAATCGCCTTTGCTTGAGCCACGTTTCGGTTTACTTCCTTCCGGCATTTATCATATTTCTCCCGAAGTTGAACCTTCTCGGCTTCACTGCGTGTCTGCATGTCGTCCAAGCTTTGAATGCGTTCGATTTGGCCTGCACTACTTCTTTAGTTTTGTTATTCCACTACTATGTCTCGTTGTTAGTGTGGGGTGGGATTTTCGAAACTCCCAGTGTCTTTTCAGCCTCACCTACTAATATTTCCTCCAGAACATTCCACATTTGTGTTGGATTTCGCTTGTCGCAGTTGGTGTTATATTGAAGTCACTCCTCCATTCTAACAATGAATGGAGTTATAATATATTCAAGGCTTTCGTTGTTGAGATTATGCCACTTAATTTTCTCGACTGGCTTGAGGATTGCTTGAGGTCTTGTTCCTCCTTTCAAAACAAATTCTGTCAGGAGCAACCGGTGCTGGGTGACCGCAGTTTTACCCGAGATTACTTTTCAGTCTTTCACCTAACGTCTCATGAAATTTAGACCCAGTTGATAGTCTATCTGAGTCTCATGAGCTCCACTGCTATATGTGATCAGGTGCCGTTGATTCTTTAATGAACCATGTGTTGAGGATGACCAGACCGTGTGATCTGCACATAGCCAGGATAGCCTCACCTTTATCATTTCTGGCTGTAGATATGCTTCCCACCATGGCAATCCTCGTAATCATAGTTCGATTCTCCCACATGGCCATTGAAATCCCCTCCGAAAAAAGCTGGGTATCTGGTATACTTTGAAGCAGCATGTCAACGTCGCTCCAAAATGCCTCTTTTTCACTTTGCTGCAAACCTATAATACTTGGGGAGCGTAGGCACTTACGACGCTCCACACTCTTCCACAGATAACCAATTTGATACCCATCAAGCGGTCGCTTATCTTCGAGATACTCACGATGCTGCTAAGTAAACACGATGACAGAATAACGCCAACCCCTTTTCTATCATTCGAGTTTGCATTATAGTACAATTTGTCCTTTTTGGAAAACGAACTCGGTCGACTTGGTCTCCTGTACGCACATAGGTAATGTCTATCCTTCTCCGTTTCATAACGTCCTCCAGTTTTTCGCTCTTTCCCAACATTCTGGCTTGCACTCCTCAGCTTCTCTATAGTTTACACGAACTGTCTCATAGGGCCCGCCCTCGGAAACAGTCGAGCTCGGACAGGGAAAATGTTCGCCCTGGGATCACTCAACTGCGCACCAGATGTTGTGCCCAGCGGAGTAGTGCTTCTAGCGAACTTACATCCATTCTTTACACCTATCTGGTGAAAGGTAGAGTTGGATGGCACTAGTGTGTGGAAAATAAATTTGTATGAACTTTCCTTTTACATCCGGCGGTGGTCTCTAGACCCGGCAACCCACTCACATACACTGACCTGTGGAAGGTCCTAAAGATGTTGAACAGTGACGTAGGCTCATCTAGAGGTGTTGTTGTTCCCTGCACGTGATTGGCCCTATTAGTCGCCCCTACGATCAGTACGAGTAGTACTCACCTTAGCGTGCGTTTACACGTGAACATCTCGCCGAATTTGAACATTACCGCGGTAATGTTCTTGAACATTAGGACTAATATACCAACAACTACCAAGTAAATTTCGTTGCCGACACACACGGAAGGCATGAAGAATAATGGGTTGCTACAAAGATATTGTACATATTTGCCCATGGACCCGTAAACAGAAAATTACCCTTCGTCTGTTTGTTGTCATTTGGTAATAATATGCGTAGGTATTGTTGATTCGTAGTGTTGTTGTTTTAGTTATGAGACCTTTTTTTGAAAGCATTGTCTTTATTGAAGAGATCAGTAGATATCGGGTATGCATTTTTCTACCGCAAGTTCATATTACTGGGTTATGGTTTTTGACTTGTTATTGTTTTGCATTGGGAAATCAATTTGATGGTGAAATTTATGGATGAAAGCAATGATCACACGAAGGCGAAGTTTAATTTAGATTGTTTGGAACTCTATCTAAATGCTGTAAATCAATTAATTTGTACGTATGTCACGTACATTGTATGGATTTTTTTTTATTTTAGTTTAAGTGAATAAAATACAAGTAATATGCAAATATGTACCAACATGGAATTGTGGTTTTGTGAAGGAATACATTATATAGGTATGCAGCCTAGAATTATAGGTACGTACATACATCCACATTTTTGTGTAGTGGGGAAAATTTCTTGTTTATGGCCCGTCGCGTATAAAATTAGATTAGACGGGAATAAAGTGCGATGCATGTTGTTTGTTCAGTGTAGAGACAAATGAAATAGACTATTGCTGAAGGCTTTTTGAGTCTCTGTATCTACCTGTTTCTCAGTAGATACTTTATCTGTTGCTCAATAGGGGCTGTATCTTTTGGTCAATAGATAATGAGTCTGTTGCTCAGCATATACTGTGTCTGTTAGCCAATATATATTGCATCTGTCGCTCAGTAGATACTGTATCTGTTGGTCAGTTGGTACTGTATCTGTTCTTTGTAGACACTGTATCTGTTAATCAGTAGATAGAAAATGAGAGACCAATTTTCATCCAGGTCTTGTATGGGATCACATCTGGATCAGAGTTGAAAATGAATTAGCTGAAATAAACTTCTTTCTCCGCCATCCGCTTCTAAACCTTTCTATACTGAGCCCGTAATTAGGCCCCATGCGGCGAAGGGTCTGTATGATGGCTGTTTAAGTTCGCTCGCCGCAGATTCGTGTCGTTATTTTTGATCTGACACCGAAATCAAAATGACTCCAAAATGAATAATTGCACCAATTGTACGTTTCGGGTACATGCCATACATTTGGTGGTATGCATAAAGTGAGTCGAGTGGAGTAAAGCTGATTTGACAGAATTCCACTCAATTTTCACTGTGGAGCGGAAAGTAGTTTTATGCATACAAATTTTTCACTCGATTCACCGAACATAGCAGACTATGGAATGTCCTCAATAGACTTCACTCTTGAGTATATCCTCATTATTATGCATACCACCCATTGCCTAGGGTCAGGATTCTTAACGTTGCAATTACGTTTCAAGTATTTAGCAAATGCATGTCAAACGATAAAAAGGGAAATCAACCAGAACAATTTTCTGATTCATTTCACTAGTTTGTATTTTACATGCCATCTCCACCTGAAATTGAACTGAATTCAATCCAACTTAGAACGTTTAGGGTTTTCACGGAACGCACCCATTGAAAATATTGATCATACGGCAGAGATTAATAAGATCTTTTTTGTAGTACAATTTTACGTTTTAGAATCAATTGCCTACCTAAATGTATACATCGATAAGCAAATTATACGAAAATATGGGTTAAATAATTTACCTACATCTTTATACTAATATATCTATCTAATATACCTACATAGCTCAAACAGTTACATTTTAATCAATCAGACTTACATCTGATTGCATTTCGATCTAACACCTCACAAAAAAATATCCATTTGTCCTTATTTCATTATTTTCTGACCTGATGTCATAAAATCGAAAACAAACCAAAAAAAACCCAAACAAACAACAACTCAACTCAAATTACCCATCGTCTACCTGCTGGCAATTTGTGTGAAACGCAAGACGATTGAAATAGATTCGTAGCATATACATTTTCTGTCAATGGTTGACCCTCGTTTGAAAACATACCTCCATATGAAAAGGTACATTTCCATTAAATTCGGCGAATATTTTCGCCCGTTCCCATTCCTCATGGGAACAGCTCTGAACATATTCGCCGAATGCACCTTTTGTCGTCTTAATGCTTTTTCCATAAGACGCGCAGCAATATTCGGCGAAAAAGTTCTCGGGAAATGGATAGATGGGAACATTGCCTGTTCCGTTCGGCGAATATAATGCTATTGTTATTGTATTCACATTCAAATTCGGCGAGATGTTCACGTGTAAACGCACGCTTAGGGTGCATATTCTAAACCCGTCACCCCTCATTCATACTAACTGTGAATAGTACAATAAGTTGTATTGGAGCTAGATACTTGTAATTTCGTGAACCTCCTAGGACAGGTCAGGACGAGAAATATATACAAGCGTAATGAAAAGCATGTGATATTCATAAAATAACTCAATGACAATATCATATAGGAAGATTAAGAATAGTCCTTGGTTTAAACACTTAAAAACTTAAACTTAAACTTAAACCACGGTCAGGCGGCACAAGATCTACTGTCGCAGTCAGTAAGAGAAAAGGGCGTTGACGTGGCGATTGTCTGCGACGAATATAAAAATTTGAACAGCTCAATTTGGGTAGCGGATGAACACAAACAGGAAGCCATTTGGTCATGTGGAAGACATGCCTTCCAAAATGTATCCGATCCAATCAATGGATTCGTGAGAGCGCAAATTAACGGCATCAACATCTACAGCTGCTACGCCCCACCGAGACTGAACCTGGAAGAGTTCGACCGGCTGCTAACTCAACTAGTTCGCGATGCCAGCACGCACAGTCCCGTAGTAATCGCGGGAGATTTCAATGCGTGGGCCACTGAATGGGGTAGTCGAGCTACAAACGCTAGGGGACAAGTACTCCTTGAAGCTTTCTCACAACTGGACGTCGTCCTAATGAATACAGGCAGTAGTAATACTTTTAGAAGAGGAAGTACAGGCTCTATTATCGATCGTACATTTGTCAGTAGCTCCTTTGCATCGACAGTCGAATGGGGCGTGAGCGAGGATATAGTCCTCGCTCACACAGCGACCATCAGGCCATTTACTTCACCGTTGCCAGCAGAACACCACAAACAAGGATACCACCGATAAACCGGAGATGGTCTGCAAAAAATTTCGACGGCGATGCGTTCATCGAAACCTTGCATCAGAAGGGAGCTATTGAAGGAAATGCAGAGGAAAAGGCGTCGCAGCTTATAAAGCAGATAGTAGAAGCATGTGATGCCTCTATGCCAAGGACAAAGTCTTCCAACCGCCGGAAAGCAAACTACTGGTGGAATGAAGAAATTGCAAGACTGAGGCGCAGGTGCCTGAGAGCACGTCGATTGTATCAGCGATCAAGAGAGACACCAGACTACAACAACTTGGCACAAGAATACAGGACCTCACGCGGACTACTAAAGCAGGCAATAAAAAAGAGCAAACGAAACTGTTTCAAGCAACTCTGCTAGGACGCAGATATTAATCCCTGGGGAACGGCTTATAGAGTAGTTATGAAAAAGCTGAGCAGTTATCAAACACCTCAAGTGAAGTGCCCTCTTCTACTAAATCGGATAGTCTCAGTTCTCTTCCCCCAGCATGCGTTAGAAAACGTTGAAAACCAGGAAATGGTCCATGAAGAGCAGATACCTGCATTAACTGACAGAGAGATTTTAGAGATCGTTTCCAGAATAGGTGACAATAAAGCACCAGGCCCTGATGGCATTCCCAACGGAGTGTTGAAAGTAGGAGTTGACACGGTTCCCGGGAAGTTCGTCAGTGTTTTTGAATCCTGTTTGCAGGAGCGAGTTTTCCCTGCTGTATGGAAGAAACAAAGATTGGTTCTGCTACCAAAACCCAACAAACCGCCGGGCGAACCAAATTCATACCGTCCAATTTGCCTGCTAGACACCGCTGGGAAGGTACTGGAACGAATAATTTTTAGCAGACTAGCTGCCGTCGTAGAGGAAAAGGGAGCACTGTCGGACCGACAGTTTGGTTTCCGAAGGGCGCGCTCCACGGCCGATGCCATCTTGACAGTGACAGATTTAGGAAAACAGGCACTTCGAGATAGCAAATGTTGCGCGGTTGTGACACTGAACGTCAAAAATGCTTTCAATTCGGCACACTGGAAATGCATTCATTTGTCTTTGCAGAGGATAGATGTGCCTGACTATTTGACGCGACTTATACAGAGCTACCTTTCGTGTAGAATCCTACAGTACGAAACCAGCGAAGGACCAAGGGAGCACAATGTAACAGCAGGAGTACCGCAAGGATCTGTACTCGGCCCTTTGCTGTGGAACATCATGTACAACGACATATTGGATTTACCAGTACCCAAAGAAGTAACGATAGTCGGGTTCGCAGATGACATAGCTGTGGTCGTGGTGGCCAAGGATCCAGCATTGGCCGAAGTTTATGCCATCGAAGCAATCACAACTATTAAGTTGTGGTTGGATAAAGTAGGACTGGAACGGCTTCCGTCTTTTGTTCAGCTAGCACAAAAGACGGAAGCCGTTCTCATCAGCAACCGAAGAAAAAATAATAATCTGAGGATCAGAGTCGGAAACACCATAATTATTTCTAAGCCAGAAATTAGGTATTTGGGGGTGATGATTGACGCGAAGCTAACATTTGGAGAGCACCTCAAGCACATATGCAAGAAGGCGGCTAATGCTACTGTGGCTTTGGCGAGGATGATGCCAAATGTGGGAGGACCACGACCGAGTAGGAGACTCTTATTATCTAGAGTGATCACCTCTATACTTCTGTATGCGTCACCAGTTTGGATCGACGCGCTTCGTCACGCCTGTAATATTCGAAGAATCAACTCCGTTTATGGAAGGAACGCATTGAGAGTGTGCTGTGCATACCGAACAACATCAGATGAGGCAGCCTACGTTGTATCAGGTATGATCCCCATAGATATTCTAGCAGACGAAATGGACCGATTGCACAAAGGCCGATGTTTGGAGCCACCGGACGTATATAATGCGCGCAAAAAACGAGAAAGGTGCGAGTCTCTGAAGAAATGGCAACAGCGGTGGGATGAAACTCCGAAGGCAAGCTGGACACACATACTTATCCCGCAAATCGAATTGTGGCTGAACCGCAAACATGGAGAGGTGAACCATTATCTAACCCAGTTTCTTACTGGTCATGGCGGATATAGGAAGTATCTACACAGATTCAAGCTGGACGATTCGCCCGACTGCCCGAGGTGCCCAGGAATAGCGGAAGACCCGGAACATGTATTCTTTCACTGTCCAAGATTTAGAGGTAAGCGTGAAGCACTGGAGGTCGAACTTGGCAGTGACCTTAATCCACATAATATAGTGGAACATATGATAAGATCTGAATCCAATTGGGAGACCGTAACTCACACAGTATGCGACATACTTAGGGAACTGAGGAAAGAGGAGCAACTACGAAAAAGGACGCAAAGGATTAACGGCTAATTAGCCAAAACCAGCCCTACGACGTAATACTGAGAGGTAGTTCCGTAGGGAGAATGGTGGAGAAAGAGGGTTGAAGGTTTTACTGGGTAAGTAGTCGCACACTGACGATGAAAGTCCCATGTCGCTGCCGTACAATTGACATCAGTAGTCGGCAGTGTCTCCTGAACAATGAGATTTCCCCCCTCTATAATAATAAAAAAAAAACACTTAAAAACGACTAAATATGCTAATTTTAATTTAGAAAAGCTGTTTACTTGTCAGATTAATTCGCAGTAGATTATTATATTATTATACTTTCGTATAAAATTTTTTGAGAGAAATAACTGTTTATCATGAATCTAAGGAATTTAATATTGGATTTACAACTATATTTATAATATAAATACTATATGGAATTTTTACGACACTTTTAGGAGGAAAACGAGCAATTGTGGTTTAAATTTGATATATTCTTCCATAAAATAATTGCATTTTTCCCTGTAAAGGAGTACTATACTGATATAGCAATAATAGTATCCTAAATTTTTCTCAGTGAGTAAACGTTGTAGGTTTTTATGTTGTGGTTTACACATAAATTATTTCAAGCTAGCCTTGTAATCTAACCTAACTTAACCCGACAGTCCAGACCTCTCTATCTGGACAGATTACGTCTGATTCATAAATTTCCATATTTGGAAGTTTGTTTAAAAAAAGTCTCTCCTAATAAAATGTGAATAAAACAATTTTGAACATTTCATCAGAATTTTCTACTAGTGAAAGTTGTTTTATCAATGAGAAAGTATTTACCTTATTGTTAAAGAGAATATTCACGAAAATATTTCTCAGTACGATTGGTTGCGTGATGAGAAAAGATTATCTTTCCCATAAAGTTGAAAAATAAGAATCATTCACTACACGCACTCGAGCATATCTCCTCAATCCTCGGACGAAAATCTATCTTAATTACTAGAAATCTAAAACTGCAAAACTGGTACCAATAAAAAAAAAAATATTTTCATTCAAATCATCACCGGCATTTTTTAAATTTTCATTTCATTTTCAGTGCTGCACCATTTCATTTGAATTTGCTTTGATTATTTCCATGGGTAGCACTAGAGGACGCTAGAACATACGCGTACGAGTATATATCTGTGGCTCAAAATGCAATATGGCAAGAGATATTTATCTAAATGTGCTACTTTTACACTTCGAAGACAATTCATTCTATGGGCTTGCTATGATGCCGGATACTTATTCAATTATACTTTTTTCCAACTTTCTTCACATTTATCTCAAATCATGGTCGACCTCACGGTTCAGATATGGCACCTATCTTCTTCACCTAGGTACTATCGCGTTAATAAGTTTCTTTCTAATCGAATATTTTTCAAATCATTTCTCATTCTTGCAATATTTGAGCTGATAATACTTTCGCTTGTGTTTCCGCTAATGGGTAACGAAGCAGGAAGCCGCCAAAGTTTGAGTTTGGTAATCGCTAAAAATAATTTTAATTAATAACAATCCAAATCTTCAGTTCAATCAACAATCAATTTTATTTCTTGGAGAGCGTTTTTGACGAAGCATCGTGGGTCATGGTGGATATTGTGCACAATGCTAGACAATATTCGAATTTTTAGAACGCGCCGTGGACGATGTAAATATATGATTGTGTATCCACTATCCACATTTACAATGTTTGATTTTATCAATCGAAACAAAAAGTTTGTGGTGAGAGGGTCATTTGCATTGACTTGTATTTTTACGAGATCCCTTTTATACGTATGTATATCGAAAACTCGAACCCATTATTCTTATTGTTTGTACGATCGTCGATAAAATTTAACGGGCTTTTGTTAATTTGCTTATAATATTTAAGTATTTTCATGGAGGAAAGGATATTATGAATGAATTTGAAAAAATTATGAAATATGTCGTATATTTTTTCAGTCCAATAATTTTTCCAATTGAAATAGAAGGTGCTAGTAACATGCGTTGTCCAAGACTAGTTATACTCTAACGAAACGCCAATTAAGCATATTATGTCTGCTACAGACAATGGCCTATCCATGATAATTTGAAGCCATTGCGATTATGTAGATGGACTGAAGGTGTTTAAAGGCAAATGGCGAGTAACTTTTGCAACGATGGGCCATCGGATGGCCACAAATGGCTTCGAGATTTATTTTTCACAACGCGATGGCCCATCGCGCGTCTGTCAGTTGACAATTAACTTTTCAGAGTTGTTGTTGGCTACACATAACAGACAGATGATTACTGTGCTGGGCATTTCGATATGGAGGACTTGCAAAAATTGAAAGTTTCATAAATCCGACGTATTCGATGTTAGAAATAGAGTTTCTAATACAACAAATAATGGCAGCCGGAAATTCTTCGACATCCATTGTACAAGAGAACAATGATGCCAATACCCTGTGCCATGGTCTGTAGCAGACATTACGTTATCAGACAATTATATAATTTAATTAAAAACAAGCCGCTTGATGACGTCGAAATGAAAAAATGGAATTTTAGAGTTGAAAAAATACCCAACAAATTCGTAGGAGAATTGTAACTGTCTTTCTTTATTTTCGATTTTTAGGATCAGCATGATGATCGGAGTCATCTGAAATACAACTTCAAGGTTGCCGGACGACTAATGCTGGGTAGCTAGCTCATTGAAGGTGAATAAGGGGTGGATTTTGTTCTGAAGCCAACTTCCAGAAAAATCTTCCGACTTTCTCGGCGATCAAAATCAATCTCTTCACGAAATCTCTTCAGATCAACCGGCTTCCTCGGCGATCAAAATCAAAGCTCCCTCTCAACCCAATTCAAAAATTACCTCCAACCATCGAAAAAATGAAATGGGAATATAGAGGTTTACGCCCCCAATCCGTGGGTTTTGTAGCAAGCGCTTTTTTGGGGTATGAAAATATCGGCTCCTTGCTCTTCTTGATACCACAAAGATGGATAAAAAAAACCGTAATTAAAATGTCTTACCCATGATATAGTATCTTACATGCCAATTCATATTACGTGATTGTAGCGAAACTTAGAACTTGGGGGGACCAATTACGATCTGATAGTTGGACCCCGCCTTAAAATTGGCCAATTACAACACATCGTTTTCTCCAATGAACTATAGCATTTCTACACATTCTCACCGAATTTGATGTGTGTAGCTTCAGCCGTTCGTGAGATATTCTATGGACAGACGGACAGACCGTTTTTGTAAGATTTAAGACACAAAACCCTAAAAAAGCAATTGTATGAATAATTATTGTTAGAATCACCGCCCCAACCAATCTTCACCCTTCCGAAATTGGTTCATTAAATAACTGGAATTCGCACTACGAAAAGCAACATGAAAGTACATAGTATTCGCACCTATGCATGAGGTCGGTATACACCTACCGGCCTTATGCATAGGTGTATGGATAGTGTCAAAATGCCTAACTTTAAATAAATGTACTATTATTAAATATTATGTGATTATAATGAAACTGAATAATATTATTGCCTATGGTGTTGGTTATCATTAGCCATCAATATTTTTGACCTCGGGTGTGCTTGAGGGGTGCAGGGGCGTGCTAACTGCAAATATATAAATGTACTGTTATTAACCTTTTTTGATGAGATTTCAAAATTCCATTATTTTCGGTTTTCAATGCTAGTGAAATGCCACTTTTCTGTAAATTTTCATATTTCTAAGTATAACGGTCTCGAAATGCAAGGGGGGGGGGGGATAAACTCGGATCACATGTTTCCCCTCTCACTCTTTTTCCCTTCCTTCAAATTTAAAAAAAAAACTCCAGAAATGGAATGTACTCGACGGTACCTTTCTTACGATACCCCACTTGCCTATACGAAAAAAAAAATTTCGACCTTCATTTCCCCTCTATGGGGACCCGCTCTTAAAGTTGACCTATTACAACGCATCGCTTTCTCCAGAGAATTATAGTACTTTTACATATTTTCACCAAATTTCATGCACGTAGCTTCGGCGGTTCGTGAGATATTTCATGGACAGACGGACAGACAGACAGACTGACAGACGGACGTTTGACCGATTTCATAAGGGCTTTGTTTTTACTACAAAACCCTAAAAACGGTCATCCGCAATCAAACGGTCGACCGTCCCAGCCCATGTAAATCCACACACCCTTCGCCGGGTCATCGAACTAGAAGCTGTCCACTCATTCCTAGCATTGTCGCCAACAACACACTAGATACGCTGCCGTTCACGCTCCACATCCCAGCAACTGCATCAGCATAGATTTGCACGATGAATAACCGCTGGATCAATGCAGTTCAGTATCTACATACATATTGCTATTGCGAGCAACCGGTCAGCTGCGCGTTGTTGATGGCAGCCAGAGATTGATGTATGTCAGCTCTCTCGAATGACCGTGGTTCGCAACATAATCAATTGTTTCTTCAAAACTGTTCAAAAGTTCAATATGTTTATAGATGCGGGACGTTGCGAAGTATTCTTCTTCCTCACGAAGCTAACAATTCAGAGCTTTTTGCTTGCATTTACCACCCACTGATGACAAACTTACTGTTGCTCATGGGGAAATAGGTCGTCGGAGATCATCGTCGTACATATCCAGTATAAGTTCTGCGCACATCATGTTCGTCAACTTTTCGCGGAGAGCAATGAAATTTGTGGCTTTTGATTGCAAGCACTAGCCAGCTCCTTTCTACAAATGGTTACAAGGAAGATGTTATGGAAAGTGCATAATTTGAGAGAAAGTTCATTCTTTGTGTGTGCTAAATTTAATGCGAATGAGAATTATTGATCAAAAAGATGATCAATCAAAAATTGCCGTCTTTCTAGCCGTCTGCATTTGATTTAGCCTTTGGGTGACCGACAAACGAACTCGATCATCCTCTGCTTGGTCATTATAGCCGTTCCAGCCATTTTCAGTTCCGTAATGCCAGGCGAATACATGGCAGGACATTTCACCGGCCAAATTAATTTCTCCGGTTGGTTGGGCAAAAAATCGAAAAGGAACAAATCAGTCCCCTGGCATAGGAGTTGCCCGATCACATACAAATTCGAAAGTCAAAGTTATCAATTTGCCAGAATTATGATCCATTCCAAAGTGACAACAAACCAACAGGTGACATCGGTAACCGACGGTCTAAATACACCAAGAATTTGTACTAACTCGAATTTATCACAGTTAATACTCCGATTTTCACCACTGTCTAAACGTAGTCGCAGCGGGAGTGTTTGTTCAAATTTGTTGCAGATTTTACAACAATTATAAAATGTTTCCGGTCATAATTAGGTTCGTAATTGATTGCAATAAAAAAAAAATTGTAGATTCCGAATATGACCGCACGATGCACGACCTGACTTTGCTTGCTATAACTCATCTATAGAAGCGCTGAAAGCAATCGCTTTGGGTCTCGATCGTCTATAAAACAATAAAACCCACCTCAGATTATTCTAATCACCTGAAGAAAACATTCCGCAAACGTTTGTAATCATCCCCAGCTGAACACAATGTCATGTCCTTCTCATCCAATTAAGAGTGTGTTCAGATAAAACAAGAAGATTCTCCCACCTAGCTCACGTTAATTCCAATGTTGGCAGCGGAGTCCTCGACCAGATTAACCACGAACCATGATGGCGGTGGTGGTGGCGGCTCCTATAAAATGCAAGTCCTCTTGCAGAATTCACGTTCACATTGCACCAATTCTTGTACGTATGGTGGATCTCCGACACGATCCTCGAGGGAGAAGGCTCAGGCGTGGTCAGGCATAATTTGCGCCGAACACGGGTTATCGTTAAGGTTAGTGTTAAGATTGTGCGACATTTTCCTTGCCGCATATCTCACATACGTCGACTTTCGGTATCACGTAATTTCTCATTACGTCCGGCGTTATTGTCGCCGTACGCGAGCAAAGACAATAAGCACGACATCATAGCGAAGGTACCTCCCAGTTGAGGTGGAATGACACTAATGGAAATGCGGTGTTATGCACAAATCAGTGCCTTAAAGTAGCGCGATCGAATGATGTCCCACTGTTAAAGGTTACAGACGGTGGCTTCTTTGGATGTTGGGCTGCTGCTAGTCGTCATTTGTGCGAAACGTGGGATTAGGCGAAAAAAAAGTCGAAGGTTCGCTCTATGATCTAAAACACGACGACAATGAGGGCACAACCAATCGTGCACTTTGAGCAAAATGCTTATTCATTTGAACACTTGAATTGGAATGTCGATAAATGCATTGCAGTATCGACTAATTGTCAAAAGGTTACATTGTAGTTTTAATAAGAGCTTTACGTTTATTATTGCTGAAGTGCGATTAACATAAATCTAGAAAACTCATGGTGATTGTCGTTAGCTTCGGTGTATTACTGATATTATATGCACCAGGGTACGTTTCCTTTGCATAGGAGTCAGCAATCTTTTTAGGACAGTGGGCCACTTTCAAACGAAGTTTCTTTAAGCGGGCCGCACAGTAAAAAAAAACTTGAAGTTTCAGTGCAAGGAAACAGATCCGAGTTCAGTTACTAACACCACGCCAGGCAATCAATTTGTAAAATTGGAAATATAGTTTTAGTTAATAAACCTCCTGCACATATCATAAACAGCTTCAAAAAAGGACCCAAGTCAAAACCTTTTCTTATTCTAGATTCGAATGGAATTTTATTCCAGATACTCACTGACACTTGTCAGTGCAACAAAACGCAAACCGAAATTTCGTTGCAAACCGAAACTTCATTGCTCATGCGTACAAAATGTTGGAAATTGGAAATATGGGAAGCGCTGGCCTACGTTATTTAATCCGCGAATAACTGACCGTAGTCACGTCATTTTAACAATGTTGATTCGGACGACATTTGATATAGAACGCTCCCCAGTGGTGGCAGATAATAATAAAAAATATACATATATACTTCACACAAGTTCAGTAAAATGAAATGCATTTCGAACCACAAATTCTCTTTTGATTGTTGCCTGTTCCAAAAAAAAAAAGTCCCAAACACTTCAACAATCAGTATATTACGTTTTATTCCTGATTCTAGAGAGCCGAAGCCGTTCTGTTGATCCAACCTACTCTTTTCGATAAATCGACTGAAATCGTCAGTTTTAATCGAGGCTACGTACTCGGTAATATCGAAGCATTCATTCTTCTTTAACATCACTGAAGTTTCCATAGGTTCCAGTTGAAAAAGACAGGTCGAAATTCTTTTGAAGAGCACAGGGTAACTTGACTCGTCGGTGGCACTCGAGTCAACAAGTCGATTCGCGTGTCCAAATTTCCTATTCTTATTTTCAGGACAATGTCGGCAACGAAATTTTGGTTTTGCCTTTTAGCACAGACACTTGTGGCAGTGTCCTGAATCGAATACCATTCGAATCAAGACTGCGCACTTGAGTAGGGTCGATTTGTAGAAACTCACTGTAGATATTAATACATCTGTCTTTGAATTTCTAACAAATAACTTTATTTTAACATAAGAACGTTTGTACACAATAAATAATTAAACAGTTGTCGCTCCCAGGACGCTATGATATCGATTGTGTGATCGTGTACACGGTATCGACTTTTATATCCTTGCCAGTCCATATAGCAATCTTATTCGCTGGTCCGAGCAGCTGTCGTGTGTCATGTCGCTACACTACTCCCTCCTGAGTAGTTTGGTCGGTTGACGATTTTGAAAACTACGTACATATCCGTCTAAACAGAAAATTGTACTTTTTTCGCGTTGGCAGCTTTCGATTTCGGTCCTAGATATGTCCTCGGAGTAACGCTTGCTTGTGGTTGTTTAACTGATTCCGAATTATCAGTTGGTTCAGCTATAAATTCGAAGTATGCTGGTTTTAGTCTATCGACACTGATGTTCGTTGATTTGCCTTGTATTTCCAGGTTGAAAACGTTATCAGAAAGTCGTTGTAAAACCTTGTACGGTCCTTCGTATGGATGTTCCAGTGGCTTCTTAACTCGATCGACGCGGACGAATACATGCGAACAAGTAGAAATATCCTTGTGAACGAATATCTTCCTCTTGTCGTGACGTGTTATTGGAGTTGCACGAACTTCCTTCATATGTTCACGAAATTTTTGAACATATAATTTCGGATCTGGTGGCATATCTTCATTGAAGAAGAATTCTCCGGGGATTCGAAGTGATGTTCCATATACCAGCTCAGCGGAAGTTGCACCAATATCTTCCTTCACGCTTGTGCGAAGGCCGAGTAAAACGGTCGGGAGGATTTCGACCCATTCTCGGTTGTTATGGCACATGATGGCAGCTTTCAACGATCGATGCCATCGCTCGATCATTCCATTGGCGGCAGGATGGTAGGCTGTCGTTCGAATCTTCTTGCAACCCACTAAATGCGTCAGTGACTGAAAAATCAAGGACTCAAACTGGGATCCTCGATCTGATGTCAGAATTGTAGGTGCTCCGAATCGGGCTATCCAGTTCGTGTAAAACGCATCCGCTATGACATCCGCTGTTATCGTCCGTATTGGAACCGCCTCGGGCCATCTCGTAAATCTATCGATCATCGTCAGGATATACGAGAAACCCTTAGATTGCGTCAGCGGTCCAACGATATCAATATGAACATGGCTAAATCTTGAATCTGGCATCTCAATGTGTCCGTGTGGCGGTTTCGCATGTCTTCCAACCTTGCTACGTTGGCACGAAAGACATGTACGAGCCCACTCAAGAATGTCTTTGGACATGCTAGGCCAAACATATTTGCGGGATATCAATTTCTTCGTAGCGCGTCCACTGGGATGAGATAGTCGGTGAGTGATCTCAAAGATTTTCTTCCTCAGGACTCTTGGGATGTATGGTCGAATCTCGGATGTTGATACGTCGCAGTATAATATGGTATCGCTGTCGTCAACTCGGAGTTTCCTCAGAACTAGTGTCGTCTCAGAACGAAGTAGCTGTTGAAGTTCTTCATCGTTCGTCTGCGCTAAACCTAGTTCCTCAGAAGTCACAGCAACAGGCAATGCAATGGCATTAATTCGGGACAAAGCGTCTGCTGTTACATTTTCATCGCCAGCGATATGAACAATATTTGTTGAAAATTGTCCAATGTAATCTAGCTGTCGCAACTGTCTCGGATTCGCTTTATCCGCCTTTTGATTAAAGGCAAACGTTATCGGTTTGTGATCCGTTTTAATCACTAGCGGACGTCCTTCAATCATGTGGCGGAAGAATTTGACGGCGCTGTAGATTGCTTGCAGTTCCCGATCGTATGTGCTGTATTTCCGTTGAGTTTCGCTGAATTTTTTTGAAAAGAATCCAAGCGGTTCCCAAACATTGTTGTTGAACTGCTCGAGTACTGCTCCCATCGCCATATCAGATGCATCCGATTTAATAACCAGCGGTGCATTTTCAATGGGATGTCGTAATAACGCTGCATTGGCAATTTGATCTTTGCATTTCTGGAAAGCTGCATCCGCTCGAGGATTCCAAATGATCTTTCGTTTGTCTTTCTTCTTGGCACCAACAAGATATTCGTGGAGAGGTGCTTGAATTTCAGCAGCATTCTGTAACGATTTTCGATAGAAATTAACAGCTCCTAGAAATCGTCGCAAATCTGCTATCGTGGATGGCTTTTCAAAATCCAAAATCGTTTGAACTCGCCCAGGAAGAGGTCTGATGCCTTGCTCGTCCACCAAATACCCTAGGTATTCGGCTGATGATGTACCAAAGATACATTTCGCAACGTTAATCGACAATCCATACTCGCGGAGTCGTTCGAAAATTATATCCAGATGTTTGCGATGCTCGTCGTGCGATTTTGATGCTATCAAAATATCGTCAATGTACGCGTAGCAGAAATCCAATCCTCGAAGAGCGTGGTCGATATACCGCTGAAATGTCTGTGCGGCATTGCATAGGCCGAACGTCATCACTTTAAACTCAAAGAGTCCAAACGGAGTAATGACTGCTGTCTTCGGGATGTCCTCAGGCGCGACTGGGATCTGGTGATACGCTTTCGTCAAATCCATCGTTGAAAATACTTTGCATCCACTCAGTTTGTGAGCAAAGTCACTTAAATGAGCGATGGGGTATTTGTCAGGAATGGTGACAGCATTCAATCGACGATAATCACCGCATGGTCTCCATTGGCCGGTCTTCTTTTGTACCAAGTGTAATGGGCTTGCCCATGGGCTGCTTGATGGCTGACATATGCCCTGCTGAAGCATGTACTCAAATTCGGCTTTCGCTACACGAAGTTTTTCGGGTGTCAGTCGTCTCGCTCTTTCAGCAACCGGTGGTCCTTTCGTGAGAATGTGGTGGTAGACGCCGTGAGCCATGACTTTCTTCGCATCTGTCGGAATCGTGATGTCGACGAATTCCCGAAGTAGATCATGGTACTGTTGACTTGATTTCAAAGTCGTCACGCCAGAAATCGTAGTGTGGGTGAGTTCCGCAATACAGGATAAATTAGTCTCTCCATCGACTATCTTCCTCCTGCGTAAGTCTACTACAAGACCGAAATGCTGCAATAGATCCACTCCGATTATTGGCTGCCTAACATCCGCGATGACGAACTTCCACACAAACGGTCGTCGTAAGCCGAGGTCGAGCGTCATAATTCTTTGTCCGTATGTGTTGATGGGTGTGTTGTTGGCGGCGTACAAGTTAAATTGCGTTGGTGTGCGCTGATGTTTGTCCTTTGGAAGAACTGAAATATCAGCACCAGTATCCACCAAAAAACGCATTCCACTCCTTCGGTCGGAAACTATAAGTCGGCTAGTTTTTTGTTGTAGGAGTTGGTCGTCCTCGGCCGCCGAAATTCGGGACGACGAACTTAGTTTTCCGAATTCGATTTTGCTTCGTTTTTCCACTTGCATGGCGGTCGACAATTACGGGCACGATTCCCAAAACGCTTATGGAAAAAGCATAAATCTCGATTCCTCGAATTAGAGCGTTGTCTTTTGTTGCGTGATTTCGATCGTGATCGATCACGCATACCAACTTCCAGGCGATCGATACGATTGAGGATCTGCGTAAGAACGTTGTCTTCAGAGGCTTTCTGAACTGATGCGATGCCGGGCGGTTGTTGCAACTCCATCATTAAATCCGCCATTTTGGCCAACTTGTCAATATCGGGCTCGGTCGAAATGGCCAACACTACTCGGATGTTTTCGGGTAATTGTTCGAGCAACAGCGATCGTAACATAGCGTCGGTCACTTGTTCTCCGCCTGTGTTGCGAATATCTTGTAGATAATGAGACGGCTTCTTTCCTTCCAAGTTTTTTCCTTGAAATAGACGCCGTAGCTTCGACTCGGCGGATTCTGCAAACGCTGTCAGTATTCTTCCTTTTACGGCTTCATACTTGTTGTTGGGAGGAGGATTTCGAGCGATCGAAATAACGTGGGGTAGAATCTCCGGTTCGGCGTACTGAATGACGTATTTGAACTTCGTTTCGTCCTGCGTAATTTGATTTGTGTGGAATGCGGCTTCCACCTGTTCAAACCAAAAAGTAGGGTCGGGCCTATAAAACGCAGGAAAGTTTGTGATTCGCGACGCTTCCACATAAACATTTGACGAAGCTGAAGGTCTCAGCGGGATCGGTGGTAACGCATCACTATTTCTGGACGTTTTCGGCGTTTCCATTTGGCTTGAATCGGTCGCCATTTTGGAAAATTGTCTTTGGCGTCACTTCACAAAATGTTCGATTGGCTGAACGTTCACTAAACGTGCACACGTCGGATTCACCACTGTAGAAACTCACTGTAGATATTAATACATCTGTCTTTGAATTTCTAACAAATAACTTTATTTTAACATATGAACGTTTGTACACAATAAATAATTAAACAGTTGTCGCTCCCAGGACGCTATGATATCGAGTGTGTGATCGTGTACACGGTATCGACTTTTATATCCTTGCCAGTCCATATAGCAATCTTATTCGCTGGTCCGAGCAGCTGTCGTGTGTCATGTCGCTACAGATTTGTGATTTTGATGACATCTGCCGTCGTTTTCGTAACATCGAAATCCAATTTCCTTTTACTTTTTACATTTACACTTGCAGGAGTATCCTGAGCCGAATGGCGTCAAGTGTGTCTATTGTACATGTGCAAAGAGTGAAACGGGCGACCTAGGGCTACATGCGGGGGTTCGCAACGCCCTAGGAGCGGAGCTAGCCCAGCTCGTTCCAAACCGAAATTATCCATGCACACTGGTGCGTTACTGCGGGTTGTGAATTAACAGTCACTTGTGTGGGCTTCGCTCGCTACGCTCGCCCCGCGCTTAAGGGATCACAACCCTCAGTATAGCACAAATATGAACGCTCGCTTCGCTCGCTCTGGGTACAACAGTCCCTTGTGTGGGCTCCTATACTATACAATACAATACATACAAATCTACTGGCATAGGCGAAAGTTCTATGGAGTGATCGCTCTTGTAGAATATAAATCCTCTTTGGTGTTCTTGAGGTACTCAATGAAGTGTTCTCTCCATCTCCGCAGTTGGTGTTCTTCGGTTACCAGTAGAGACCCATCTTTATCTTTCTCAGGATATTCTGTTGCAAAAGACTTGCCAGTTAATGGCTTAATAAACTTAAAAAGGTTTTCACTGTCACCGCGGTAAGCCGCTTCCTCTGCCTTCTCCGCTAAAGCGTTGATGTAATTTCGCTTGTCCCGTCCTACGCTTCTTTGCACGCCTTTACGTAGTGAACGGTATTCAGCTCTGAGCCGGTCTTTGGCTGAGCCATCAGCAGCTGAGTTAATCTGATCCTTAACTCTCTTGCGTGCTGAGATTAGAGACCATGTAGAGTCGCTAATGCCGCACTCCAATCGACCCGCAAATTTTACGCTACACGAAATAAATAAGTCCTTAATGACGTTCCATATATCATCAATTGTAGGATTCTCACAAGGTGGTGGTGCAATAGCTATCTCGTGCAAGGTGGTCGAATATGCGTGTCTTACTGATGGATCTTTAAATTTTTGCACATTAAAACGTGGCAAGATTCGTGCATTTTGAACGCACTGGATTGCTGCCGTTCGTATGCGTATTTTTGCGATAACAAGTTGGTGGTCGCCGCCAACATAAGCAACTCGCTTCGACCTGACATCCAAGAGACAATTCCACCATACCTTGGAAACGGCTAAATGGTCAATCTGGTTTTCTATTCTGCCATCCGGTGAAGTCCAGGTTGTTAACAGGCATCATTTGTGCTTATGACAAGTTGACGAAAGTTGCAAGACTCCACGAACATCTCGCCATTTTTGTTCCTGTTGCCTAGGCCATGATTGCCCATTAGGTGTTCTAAGCCTATATTGTCAGACCCGACTTTGCCATTGAGATCCCCCGTGATAATTTTTAAGTCACCTTTGGGAGCCTTGTCGACGGTGTCGCCATGCCGTTGGTAAAAGGCGTCCTTAGCTGATTGATACGCTGTTTCAGTCGGGGCGTAGCACTGAATTATTTGGATGTTTCTAGCCCTGGACTTCTGGCTGTGATGATACGGTCGGAAATGGGCTTCCAGTCAATTCGATATAGGCGAGCCTCCCTAGTCAACAGGATTCCGACGCCTGCCATTCGAGGTGACGTATCGTCTTCATTTCCAGAGAAGAGCAGTACTGTTTGGGAGCTTGGTGATATAGTCGTTCCCGATCCAGGCTATCTTGTTTCGCTCAGCCCTAGTATATCGATGTTAAAATGCGGTCATTTCCCGTTCGACTTCAGTGACCCTTGCACTATTGCGCTCGCCCCACATCGTGCGAACGTTTCAAAAACCGTTCGTAGTCCGTTGTTTGTAGCGAAAATTCGTTGCCGGTGAATCAGTCCGTGGTATCCGAGGCTCGAGTGTGAATTTATTTCAGGTACGCAGGTTACAAGCCTACATACCCAATCTTAGGGGAGGTTGCTTCCTTAGGTGTCCTTAGAGTCCCCGGGAGCTGTATTTATATTGCACAGAGGTAGCTCACCAATGGTGTTATTGATCGAGCGTTCTTTGATGATCTTTCAGCTGGGTGTGACGTGTTGGTGTTCTCACAACTATGTTGCAACTCTACCGTTCGCCTATTTCCTGAGACGCACTGGTGTTATTAGCCATTCAGGATGATCATCGTTATGTGCCTCTACAAAATGTTTTGCAGTGCAAAACTTGGTTGGCTTGGTTAGCCGTTCCAGGCGGCGCCCACGAGGAGGACTGTGGAAGAGGTCTTTTGCTCCCCGTTTAGTTCTTACATAGACAACATGAATTCACGAGCACTTGAGTCGTTCCCATCTCTTGGTTCTGGTTGCCACAAGAGATGGGAACACTTAACTCATTCATATAAAAAGTATACTTAATTTCGAATTACGAGTATCGCAAGCGAGCACTAAATTTGTCAAACGCAACTCTGATAAGAGAGATTAATTGATTGATTGCGAATAGTTTCCACGTGGCACTGATAAATTGCGGGGCCGTTCACCTAGATGTTGCTTAAGTGCCCCTATACCCGAGTGTAGAAAATGTGCAAAATGCTCCAATTTGTGGTTTGTGTACTGTCTGCTCGTTACGCTAACCTACACCTGATAATGTTGCAAAAACACGCACCTATCATATAATTTTGCATTGGGTGTGTCCATTTTTTGTCCTGAGTGCATACCCACTATCCTGCATACCAATAAATTTTATCAGAAATGTCATGAGATTTGCTACAATGTAATGTTGTACGATGTAGTGGTCGGAGGAGTACTTCTTATTATATAATTTGTAAACGAACCTAAATTCAAAATATACATATACATATATACAGACCGTGATGTCTATAGTTATTATTGTTTGTTATTATCTTTAATCTTTTGCATTGTTAAGGAAGGCCCATTTTTGGTAAGTGACAAGAGGAATTCAATCAGATATAGATAAATTATATGAAGCAAGACAGTTTCACAATATTTTAGAAAGCTGGGATTTAAATTAAGTTGACAACTAACTTTAAAGTTCAGAGAATATTGAGTGCACCTTTTCCTTTTCGAATTTTAACCTGGAATGCACCAATTTTGAATAAACTTGTTGAAGGAGTAGGAGATCCAGGCACTGAAATACCTAGGAGGAGGCAACACTTCGTTACTAGGAGATACCTATCTAGTCATTATAGCACAATAGAACACTCGGTCTTATTGCGTGTGCACCCTTCCCTCTTCTAGTCACCAGATTTACCCTCCAAGTACCAATGAGCCATCTCTGTAACACAAGTACCTACACGGGGTCTTGTCGACTCCCGAACAAAAATCGCTCTAAATTATAATTTGTAATACATTTTAGTCAAAGTTGAGTGTTGTTACCTAAACGAACCTCTATCCAAAAGGCGTACGTCCAAAGATTTCACCGACAGGAAAATGGGAATTTTGAACGATTGCCGGGCCTGACAGAGCCTGCGTCGTACATCCTCGACATGAGCACGTTTAAAATAATAAACTGCGAATCTAAACAATATTTACTCAACACTACGTATCTACGGACGTGGGAGTGTAGCGCCCGCTGGAAAAAAAAATGAAAAAATTGTGGAAAAAAATAACCAAATCGAGAAAAAGTGACCAAAACCCTGTTTACCCTACACGACAAGTGCGGGTTTTCAGATCTCTGTAGCTCCGGCCCCGAGTGATCGTGGGGGTTCAAATTTGGATGGTCATTGCCTCGAGTCGTCTTACAAAGTGTTGCACATTTAAAGTCGATTCGATGAAAAACACCCGGGATATGCAAGTTGGAAAATCGCTATTTCCTGTGCTCGTTGTTGTGGTTTTAATTTGACAGGGCTACAGCCTCGTAGAGAGCGTGTTAAGATCTGCTTTCTTTTCTCATGGATTCACTGTGTTCCAAGAGTGCCCAGACGCTATAATTTGCTCTGATGCGTGCAGTAGAAAAAATAGATACATCGAAAAATGGGAGATTTTATAGAGTTTCTCGCTTAAGTTTTTTCAATGATTTCAAAGAAAAATTCTTCCCAGCATCCTAGTCCGTGGTTCAACTAAATTTGGTCCATAGCTTCCTTTGGTTATTATTACTACTTTACGATTAGATTTTGGTGCTGCTGGAGATGAGTGTCAGGACAAAAGGACTCTCTTAATCATGAAATGAAACAGAAACAAAAGCTGGTAAGTATGGGATATTGTGACTCGTGGTAATGAGCCCAATGCACTAGAGTTCTAATAAAGGCATTTTGAGTCCTTTTGCCAGCGCTGATGGCATTTTGCGTCCTTTGGAGAGGAAAAAGGACATTCTTAGAAAGCAGCCGATATCTAGGCAAAATGAGTATCATATGACGGGGGGGACTACTGTCGAAGGCATTTTGAGTTCTTTGGGCAGCGAAAAGTATGCACTTGGCTGGGAAGCGATATCTAGCCAGGCTGGGTATCATATGACCGGGTACTGATGCGAATGTCACTAGAGTACCATACTATTGATGGTGTTTGAGTAAAATAGTTAGGAAAACAGCATCTTCTTAGGCATAAATTGAAACAAAAACCAAATCTACAAAATATCGGTCTCGATATAAATAAATAACTCAACGGACATAAAGGACCGAAAGACGTTGTTTCACCAAAGGCAACTCATAGTCATACCAAAGGCACATTCACTCAATGATTTTATCAGATGGAATGAAATATCAGAGAATATTTAGTTTGAATTTCTGCAGGTCGTAACTGCATGGGAAAACAGACGATGGCGAACCCTTCCATATTCGGGCTGTCCTTCCTACGAATGAATCATGACATATGACAGTTCGACTGATACAAGCCTTGCTGGTAAGATACTGGGTATGATTAGACTGCCCGGTAATGCGTAAGGGAAATGCAAACTCAGCTGTGCTGGCTGAAGTGATTCAATGCGGGAAGTTATACTATAAGCACTAATAAGGTAAAAGACCTTTTCCGTAGTCCTCCTCGTGGGCGACCCCTGGTAACAGCAGTGTGTCAAACCACTGACGGCCAAGTCTTATCGATAAGATAGTATGGAAAAGGAGAGATAGCTGTAGCCTGAGTGGCTGACCAGCACATAAGAGTATCAGGTTTTAGTAGGATGGGATTATTTGTGTAGTTAGACCTGCAACATAGTTGTGGTAACTCCTGCAATTTTATTAAACCATCTGAAGCGGCTATCTTCCGAGGCCATCCCCTGAATGGTCTCAAGCGATGTGCTGACAACTTGTCCTTGTAAAAACCACTGCACGTCAAGAAACCTGGAACAAAAGCCTCGGATTGGACGGATCAACAAGGACAACCACGCAAACGACTAATGGGTTATTCTTTCGGATCCTGGAATATACGTTCCCGGAACAAACCGGGGGCCGAGATGGCCATTCTTCAACAGATCGAAAATTACAAACTGAGCATTACTGCAATCCACGAAATAAATTGGCTTGGCAGCGAGATCAATGACAAGAAATCACACACAATTTTTCAAGTGGCAAACGACAAGCCGCAAGGAGTTTGGAGTAGCATTCATAGTGAAACATCACCTCAAGCCGCACATTACTGACTTCAAACCCATAAATGAACGGCTGTGTGCGATTCGCATTAAGACTCTATTTTTCACTCTCTGGCTCATCAATGTGCACGCCCCACTGAAGTTAAAGAAGACGCAGTAAAAGATGAGTTCTACGTCCTCCTTGAGAGTTTCTTCGACTCACTTCCAACAAACGACGGTAAATTGCGGCTGGAAGACTTTAACGCAAAAGTCGGAAATGAAAGTTGGCACCGATTGACCACTGGAGGTCACAGTCTCCATGAAAAATGTAACCACAACGGTGAGCGACTTATCGACTTCGACTGCAGCAGGAATCTAGTCGTAAGCCCTACGTGTTTTCCGCATGGACGCATTCACAAGCAGACCTGGAAATCTCCAGACGCACATACCGTCAACCAAATTGATCACGTCCTCATTTGCAGGAGATGGGCGTCTAGTGTCATGGATGTCCATTCCTATCGAGGTGCAAACTGCGACTCAGATCATCACTTGGTGAAGACGACCTACAGATGTAGAATTTCCTCAGTGCACCAATCGAGAATCAGCCCTCCCAAAATCTTTGCGGTTGATAAGCTTCTCAGCGATGCTACGGCGGTGACGTATGCTGCCGCCCTTGAGGAACGACTATCGCCTATGCTACACAATATCAGCAACACAGGTGTCCATGGATTCTGGGAAGAACTCAAGGATACCGGCGAGCGCGAAATGACTGGTTTGACGAAGAATGCAAAAATTCACTTGACGCGAAAACGGAGGCCTACAGACAATGGATTCAACGAGGAACTGGAGCCAAAAGAGAAAAATATGACGAGCTACGGCGAATATCGAATAGAATAATTAGACGTAAGAAACGTAAATACTCTGTCGAGCAGTTGCTGAATATAAACGAAAACTTAGCTAATAGGAACACCAGGCAAGCTTACAAACTAGTAAATACAATGAAGAACGGCTATCTACCCAGGACTAGCCTTTGTAATGACAAGGATGGAAACATCATCAGCGACACCGATGGCATTAAAAAACGATGAACATCTTATTTTGAAGAGCTTCTGAACCTACCATCTAACATCCCCACACAACAAGCTCTCGACGATATTGTTGATCTAGGCCCACCCATACAACCCCCGACAGTAGAGAAAGTTGATCTCACGTTGCGGTCACTAAAACGAAATAAAGCGCCGAGCGCTGACGAGATTCCAGCTGAACTGCTAAATTCGGGTCTAGCTAATGCCATACATCAATTGTGTCCCGGGCTTAAGAAATGTCCGGTAATGGGAGGTGTCCGTACAAAGAGCGTACACTGTATATTATATTGGGTGAGATACACACATAAGATCAACACAAATGACTTCCTTTACCAGAAGCATGCTAACTACATTCTAAGCTCTAATGATAATCACAATATAACAATAGAAACATTACATTGTAAATCAAATAACTTTTTTTTTTACTTGAGTCGTAATGGTGTTTACACTTCCAAGTTCGGCAAATTGTTCCATTCAGTTCTGCAGAGAATCCAGATGCAACAACTCCTTATAAATGCATCTATATATATTTCTATCTAACCGACGACGTTAAAAACATCTTTCCTGAGATTTCCCTATTTTGGAATTCTCTTGACAAAGAGTTTCGTCTTACATCGTCTAATTTACTGGCGGAATCATGGAAAAAATATCACAAACGTGTGTCTTTAACGGATTCTAAGTAACCTCATCCATTCACACAGCACAAGATATACAACGAGATAGATAGTTGGTATCATCAAATAGTTCCGTGGTGCATTCTTGAGTTGGTTAAACGTATGACGACGATTAAAAACACCATGAATAAGAAGCCCGACACGGAGACGGCTCTTCCTCGCTCTTCTTGAGCCTGCAAAGACTACACTATCTTAGCCAGTGATAATATATTATGCTTGCGCTTTTGTTCTCTACAAGACATTTTGCCAAAGTTAATTTGCATATTAACTGCATTCTAAGGCTTGAAGATGTTGCAACTAATGCAAAGAAATTTTCATGGAGCAGTAAATTGTCGGATCTACACATGGGCGGCATGATTATGTGATGAAATACTGGAAAAAATTAACAAAAATGAAACTGCTAAAGTTATGCAAGTGTAACTATCGGGATCAGGTAAGAGATCATGATATATCCAAAAATTTTGATTTATTTGTGCTACTAATTTCAAAATCTCTATCTTGGATATTGGATTCGTAAATGTTATCGTTAACTTACATTTACGGATATAGCAAAACATACATCGTTCGATAACAATTCTACATGAGAACCAAGAAAGGAAGAGGACAATACATTTAAAACTCCTGTCCTTCGTAAAAAGATACTTACTACAAGTATGTGTGCAGGTTTCCCAATAAATCCATTCCGATATTTCTACTGTCTGTTAGGATTTTTTCGTTATTAGCCGCGTTCTTTTGCGAATGTTATATGCAGGGTAAATACATAATACGAGCCATACACGCACGTACTAATCCGCTGGATTGGTCAGACATCAACCGCTGATACGCGAACCGTATTCATACAATTTAACACTCGAGGAAAGTAGTCAAACAAGTCAATCACTACCGGCGCGACGCACTCTGCATAAGTGTACAGAGACAGCTCACGCGACTACATTTTCTGACCTTATATTGTGGTTGTTGTTTGGGTTGGCTGTGAGTTGGCGTCGAGCTCGTTGTTCAAGACGACGAACCCAACTCCGACTCATACCCAACCCAACAACAACTTCAATATAGAATCCGACCAGTATTTGGATAGGCGAATTATTCGCTGCGTCCCTGCGAACGAATCGGGTTTTGACATTTCTCGAATTCTCCTCCATATGTTTTCCCCTCCGGTAAAATTTGTACGGACAACTGTCATGAAAATATTCCCCTCTGCATCTGGGAAATATTCTGATCCGGAGGGGAACATTTTCATGACAGTTGTCCGTACAAATTTTACCGGAGGGGAAAGCATATGGATAATGTCAAAACCTGATTCGTTCACAGGAACGCACCCATTGTGAGTAAACGATTACAGTGTGTGTCAAAATACAACATAGTCTGCTTATTGATGAATTTTTCGATGCAGAATTTATTTGCACAATATTACATATGTACGTATACAATACATGCACATATATAAGTATTATGGAAGTCTTGTTGTTGTTGAGATTGGATTGTATTACTTATAAAGTAGCTTCTTTTTATTCCGAAGTCGGAATATGAGATGCAAAATTTAAAATAATTTTTGAGACCATTGGACGGGATAATATAGTAATGGGGAGGTGAATGGTCTCTACCCATGAAGCTACCACAGTTACGTAGTAATTGTGAGGAGGTAAAAATAAGATACCTGTTACAATGATATGATTTACACTCGAAACTCTTTGCTAGCTTTAACTTTGTGCGTGCTACAACTGCCTCATACAATTAATATGTAACCATAATAGCTCCATTGGTAGAGCGCTGGTCTATCAAGTGAGAGGTCCTCACGCTGCTGTCAGCAAATTCAAATTGTCGCTTTTCTCGCCGACTACCACTCGACTGAGTTGAAAATGAGTTCCACGATTTCATTAAAATTATATGAGTAACTGCGGGCCGTCCGTAATACTGGTCATTCACCCCCCATTAACATCACCTTTACAGCTGTCTCGAAAATGAGGTCCTCTACTAGATTTTGCATATTCCGACTTAGAAATAAAAAAAACTACTTTATAAGTAATACAATCTGTAATAGATAATACACCATATAGGATCCGCTATAGACCCCACACTTACCATTTATAACATAATTCAAAATATGTACAAGTTTCTAACCCACATTATCTCAATCATTTCCCAAATTACATTCCCACGATTATCAGTATACTAATTGCATAATTCACATTTACCTGCAGGTTGTAATTGTTCTTGCACATGTGCAACTTTGATTAACGAGACAGTGAAGATCTACCCAACCTCAATAACAACGAGACTTCTATAATACTTACATACATATGTACGTGTATCTATATGTATATAATATCATGCCCATAAATTCTGCATTGGAAAATTCGTCAATCTCTGGTTCCTGTTAACCCCTTGTGGAACACAGGGCATTAACCACGCCTACTCTCCACCTCGTCCTGTTCATCGACATCGCTTTCAGCTCACTCCACGATTTGCCTATTGAGGCACCCTCTCTCTTAACAGATCTTCGAGATGTTACTACGTCCTCCAACACGGCAACTTGCGCTGGTTCCCTGCAGGTTCCAATCGAGGGCCTGTTGAGCAATGTTTTTCGGCCCTTTTCGGAGAGTGTGATTTATCCGTTGCCACTTTTGCCATTTAATGGAAGTTTCTATCCTGTCCTGACCAGTAATACTCGTAGTAAGGAGGTCGTCGTTAGAAATGACCTCCGGCCACCGTATGTGTAGGATGCTCCGTAGACACTGGTTCACAAAAGCTTGCAATCTAGTTGTTATCTTACTGGTCACCTTTCCAGTTGAACAGCCATATACAATAGAAGCACCGATTTTACGTTGGTTTCGAAGATCCGGGGTTTGGTTCGACTGGGAATGTTGTTGTTTTGCCAGAAAGGAGTCAAACTGAAAAAAGCTGCTCGAAGCTTGTTGATTCGCGACTGTACATCAGCATCCGCTTCACCATCTGCTGTAACTACGCTTCCGAGGTAGCAGAAATTGTCAACTTTCTCGACAGCCTGCCCCGAAATACAAATTCCGCCTTGCCTTCCTAGATCCAACTCAAGTACTTTGTCTCGGCAGCGTTGATTTTAAGCCCCGCATTACGGCTTTCGCAATGCAGGGCATCATATATTTGAGCTACTTGACCCGATCTATTTGATAGAAGACAAATATCGTCAGCATAGTCATAGTCATTCCTCTGTGAATGTGAGGCTCTAGCTTGCCGTCGAACTGTTTGCTACGGCATTGCCTATCCTATGGCCGAGGACGTGGCCTCGATCAAGCTCGGCCATCTCAGTCGATTTATCGAGATGAGCGGATAGAATTCGTAGATTTAGTCCTGCTCTCCAGGATTCGGGTATAGCACAATAGACTTATAGTCGCAGTGCTTGTGGCTCTTTTATTGGCCACGACCCATCTACATATAATCTAATCTAATAGTCTAGGTGTTTAACGTATTTGAACAATTTTCATCTTATACCTTTGTTCTGATGCTCTTAAATCGCGCCGCTTAGTACATCATTAATGGTAATTCAGAACAGTATAGGTGATAAAATGCAGCCTTGTCTCACTCCGCTATGCAACTGGATATGATCTGATAGCTTACTCTTGTGTAAGACCTGACATTGGGCTCCCTGGTAGGACTCCTTGGTGATGGAAATTATTTTATCTGGTATGCTTCTCCTACGTAAAGCCCTCCAGATGTATTCCCGGTCAACGCTGTCAAAAGCCTTCTCGAAATCGATGAACATGAGATGTAATGGGGATCTCCACTCTGCAGATCGTTGAATAATAATTCGGAGGGTGTTGATGTGGTCGCTACATGAGAAGCCCTCTTGAAAGCCGGCCTGCTCATCATTCAATGTGCGGTCAACTGCTTGTTTGATCCGGTTCAAGATTATTTTTGCCATCAGTTTGGAGACTGCTGGGAGAAGACAGATCCTACGCCAATTATTGCAATCCTTCAGGTCGCCTTTCTTCGGGATCTTAATAATGGCGCCCTTCATCCAATCTTTAGGGAGAGTTTCGGTTTCCCAACACTCTTGGATAAGGGGGAGGAGAATATTAGCAGTAGCGTTAGCATCCGCTTTAAAAAGCTCCATCGGAACTCCATCTATCCCCTGGGCTTTACCCACATCCGTCGATTTAATAGCCACAGTTACTTCCAGCTTAGATGGTCGGCTGGTATCAACTCTGGCTATTTGCGGAATATCTTCTGCTACTAATGAAGATGCATTCGAAGGTTCAAAGGTGTTGTTGAGGATCTCAATGAAGTGTTCTTTCCATCTCCGTAGTTGGTGTTCTTCGGTTGCTAGTGGAGACCCATCTTTATCTTTCACAGGAAGTTCTACTGCAAAAGATTAGCCAGTTAATGGCTTAATAAACTTAAAAAGGGTTCCACTGTCACCGCGGTAAGCCGCTTCCTCTGCCTTCTCCGCTAAAGCGTTGATGTAATTTCGTTTGTCCCGTCTTACGCTTCTTTGCACGCCTTCTGTAGTGAATGGTATTCAGCTCTGAGTTGGTCTTTGGCTGAGCCGTTAGCTGAGTTAATCTGATCGTTAACTCTCTTGCGTGCTGAGATTAGAGACCATGTAGAGTCGCTAATGAATGGTCTACTACCACGAACCAATCGGCTCATAAATGTTACGCCACACGAAATAAATAAGTCCTTAGCGACTTTCCATCTATCATCAATTGTAGGAGTCTCATAAGATAAAGCTGCAATAGCTCTCTCGTGCAAGGCCGTGGAATATGCATGTCTTATAGATGGGTCTAAGCTTTTACACCGACCGACTGACCAATCCGGCGGATTAGTACGTGCGCATCTGGCTCGGATAACACGCTCTACAACATGAACGTAAATCTATACATATTAAGAGCCACAAAATATCTGCCGATCTCCGCTGCACACACACTGTACGATTTTCGTGCGATGCGATAACGAATGACAATTCAAAAATTACGTTGCACTCCCAATCCAACCTGCATTAATTTTTGTTAACTATTTGGATTTGAGTGGCTTTTTCGAATGCTACATATTTGATAGTTCCATTGCAGACCCATTTAAAATCATCAGAATCCCCCGAATTCACGGTTAAGTAATTTGATAGTTTGACATTCACTTGCGATAATCACATACACCATCCAATCGCTCGTCAGACCGACGGATTGCAGTAAAATCGCACCAACAAATCGGCAGATAAAATTTGATTGTCAGATTAGTTAAATCGTCAACGATAGTCACATACACTGTGCGATCGATGTGACGATCACAATATCGTCAGATCGATCTGACGACGGATTGCATCGTATATGGGGGCTATAACGTTTCGCCTGGTAATTTATCTAGGGTTGATCCTGACCTCAATGGAACATAAAGCTTGTCTGCTATATTTAGCGGTTTCGCCTAGAAGTTCATTCGTTCCACTGTGCTTTCGCCTCAACCTTATGTCTGACTAAGTTCGCTACGGGTTTAAGCACCGTCCATGGTGTTCGTGGCCATGGATGTTTGTGTTGTCTTCCCCTTGTGAATGAATTTGTGGAATTTTCATAGTTGAGGAAAAGCTCAAACGTCGTATATGCCAAAATTACTGCGAATTGTTTAAAAAATTGACCGTCCGTCTAGCCGTCTACATGTAATTCGGCCTTAAGGGAATAACTTAATTCTTTCATTTAATTTCACCTAATATTGTTTAGAGTGGATGAAATGAAAAAGCGACATATTATAGGTAAGTGATCGCTTTTGACGTGATAACGTCTTTGAAGAGTATGTCGAAAAAGCTCGGGACGAAAGTAGAAATGCTATAAAATCTGTTTGGAGATCTCAGCGCCCATGTGATAAATTTTCCTTTGAAAGCTTATTGTATATTCTAACCAAGCTTTAGCCTAAATCCTATCCAATGAATGTTGTCAAAGATAAACTGGGTTGCCGCTACAGTACCCGACGGGAGGAGCAAGGGTTCTCTGTTTGTATTACGAAGGTAAAAGCTATTTAAATGCGTGGCTCGCAGAGCGACCGGAGCCCACACAAGATGTTTTTGATTTACAATATACTCTTGTATGTGTCTGGAAAATTTATTGTGAAAAATTATAGTACGGAAGAGTTTCTGCAACGGCGGCAACCCATTTGTGATCTCATAACCTTTTGTCAGTTTGCTACAAACCGTATCGATAAAGGCGCAACAATCGTCAACTATTCAGCAGCCGCCTAGTTCCGCTTGGATGACGGCGCGGCGCGGCGTAGCGATCGATAACTACCAAGTAGCCGCAGAGAACTTTTTTAATTGCCCTTTGCACTAAGATAAAGGAAAACAGGATATAATGTAAGCAAAAATTTTGGGAACCATTTTCTTGATGCGGTTGTGCGCACCAACACTATCTCATTTTCAATGGGCTCATTCACCAAACATGAGCAACAACGTGGCAACTACTGCCGCTCCGGAGCATACGTTCTGCAACGACTACCTAGCTTTGTTTTTGATTTGGGTTCGGACCTCGACTGAAGGCTGCGTCCAGACAAGGAAGCATTCTCAATACTCACTAATTTTGACGTTAAGTGTACCATCGTTATTGAGGCGAGATGGGGTCACCATAGGTAAAAACCGGACTAAAATTTTCACCTTTTGACCGACTAGTTGAACAAAACCCAGAAGGCAGTGGGAATGAGTCGTGGAAATGAGTCCTCGTTTGGACTCGGCCAAACTGTCAGCAGCAGTTCGATTCTTTGTACCGCTCGCCGCGCCGGTCGTTGTAAGCTTTAGCCAAGCCCCCATCCAATAAATGTTGCTATTACCACCGCATTATTGACAGGAAGCACTACAATCGTGTTAATTAACAGCCGCTGATACACCTGGCACATCGGGTACTCTCCACTCCCGCGAAGCCACGTCAAGGGCTTCTTTCGATGCTATGATTAAGCCTGGCCCTAGCAAGGTTACGCCATCAAGTGTCAACCCTAACCAGGAGGGCTCGTCAAGAGCCTCCTCTCACGTAACATCATCCCGTGATGGGGTCATGGGTTATCCTGGCCCCAGCAGGGGAAGTTTTAGTAAGGCGATAGGAGAAGGGAAGCGACCGACTCCCTCGAAATCGCTCTCTCGTAATAGACGAAATGCCATTCGAGTGCAGAATTACATTTCCAATATTGATGCTGCCCTGAGAACTGAGAAGCAGACTGCATCTCTTGATTGGGCGTTGAAAGTCATTGCCGATACCGAAGATAAAGGCATCGGTAAGAGACAGAGGTCTACTGACGTTACGCCAGAACAATCGAAGAGGCAGAAGATAGCCAAGGAGGGCTATTCGGCCCCCTCTTACGCGGAAGCAGCAAAGAGCTGGCTCGAGATGGCGGTGGTGGATCGGAATGACGCCGACGGGTGCATTTCGATCGAAAACTGGAGGAAGGTTGAAGGTAAATTAACTTTAAACTTCCTCAAGGTACTAGAAGCTTATCCAGGACCGCTTCCGGAGTGCAAGGACGGAGGTTGGTTCCTTGGTAGGAAGCTGATGAAATTTGCGGATCAGCGATCGCCATTAACTTGGCGGGGGAAATTTGGCCAGGCTCTAAGTTGGAGGTTGTAAGGAGGGAGGACATCCCATCTCGACCCAGGGCCCGGGCTCGACCACCGCACTATGTCTCCAATGGGGAGGAAGTTATGACCCTCATTCGCAAATGTAATGCCCACCTCCCGACAGAGGACTGGAGGGTCGTCAAGGTGGAGGAACCAGTGGGCGATTCCAGATGCGCAGTCTTTGTGCTAAACACGGAATCGCTGGCTCCTCTTGCTAAAACCAATGGTGTCATTAAACTGGGCTGGTTCAGCATTAAATTGCTAGTATACAAAGGCGATTTAAAGAAAGCTGGCTTAACAACATCTACTCCCATGGAGGAGGATGCAACTCATGTAATGGAGGAGGAGGACGAGACTCAGGAAACGGAGACTCCGGCTCTTTCTGTTTCAAAAACCGTAGAGGATGACACTGATGGGGAATGTGTATCTCTCGGATCCGACCTAGTTGCTTTGGATGATACATCGCAGCCGTCTTTCGCGTACGATCTCTCTGAATCCGATACGGAGGATGAAGCGAACGCCACGGTGATTGAAGGGAGAAGTTCACCTAAAACATGTTAAAACTCCTCCAAATCAACCTTCACCATTCTAAAGCAGCTTCTGCTGCGATCCTTCTTCGCCTGGCGAGGAGTGCAGAAGACATCGTTCTGATACAGGAGCCCTGGATTGTGCATGATCTTGTTAGAGGTCTAAGCTCTCCTAACTTTACGGTTTTCTATGTAAGGGGCCAGGGTAAACCCCGGTCTTGCATTCTCGTAAGGAAAACCCTTAAGGCCTTCCTATTATCGCCCTACAGTGACAAGGACTCAGTCATTGTCTGCCTTGAACTCAGAGGCAGGGCGTACTGGATTGTCTCGGCTTACTTGCCCTACGACCAAGTTGGAATCTTCCCTTCAAGTAACCTTAGGGAAGCCATCGCAGTGGCTAGCAAAACTAACACCAGATTCATTCTTGGCTGCGACGCTAATGCCCATCATGACGTCTGGGGCAGTTCCAACACTAACGAGAGAGGCGAAGCGCTTCTCGAGTACTTTATGGGTACGAACCTACTGCTTTGTAATGTCGGTAGGGAGCCCACTTTTATTACCAAGAATAGGCAGGAAGTCCTCGACATCACTCTTGCCTCGGAGGATATTCACCACTTGATCAGCGGCTGGAAAGTATCCGAGGAACACTCTTTCTCGGATCATCGGTACCTACAATTTAGCCTATCTGAACGACCTGCGCTCACTCCACGCACCTTGAATCGCAGACGTACAGACTGGTCGAAGCATCGTGGGACTCTTTTGGAATTGCTGCCTCCGTTACCAGTTCAACCCTCTAACCAACAAGAACTGGACTGCATGGTTAACACGCTAACCGGTGTAATTAATGCGGCGGTATCCTCATCGTGTCCTGCCAGTTCACATACAGGAAAGAAGAAGCCACTATGGTGGAACGGTAAGTTATCCGAGCTTAGGACTACATGTAGGAAGGCCTTTAATAAGGCAAAAGCTTCTAGGCTGGAGTCTGACTGGCAATCCTATAAAAGGCAACTTAGCCTTTTCAAGAAAGAGTTGAGGGGAGCTAAACGTAGCTCGTGGAAGAGCTTCTGCGAACACGTGGAAGGTTGTAGCGAGGCCTCTAGACTCCGTAAAACTCTGTCGACGAACCCACCTCTGCCTACTCTTCTGCAGAGGCAGGATGGCTCATGGACATCGTCAAGTAAAGAATCCATTGAACTTTTGCTTGACACACACTTTCCTGGCAGCACGGTGACTAGCTCTGCTGGAGCCCCACTTTCTGGTCATCCGAAAGCATGTGATGTTGCGTCCATTCTGTCGAAAGAAAAGATTCTGTGGGCGATCGACAGCTTCGAACCGTTTAAATCCGCCGGACCCGATGGCATTATTCCTGCGGACTTACAGTACTCATTGGATATTGTTTATCCTTGGGTGGAGATCATCCTAACCGCATGTCTCAAAATGGGATATGTTCCGCGCATCTGGACGAAAGTTCTAGTTGTATTCATCCCGAAAGCTGGGCGCAGCTCACACGCGCGAGCTAACGACCTTCGTCCTATCAGCCTTTCTTCGACCTTGCTGAAACTATTGGAGCGGCTAATCGATATCCATCTTCGAAATACTATTCCGCCTCTGTTACTATCTTCATCGCAACATGCCTACTGGAAAGGTAGATCAGTGGACACTGCTCTACACTCTCTAGTTAGTTGTATTGAAAAATCCCTTGAATACAAGGAATACACCATGGTTGCGTTTTTAGACATCGAGGGAGCGTTTAATAATATTAAACCTAGTGCGATCATCGAAGCGCTCTTAAAAATGCAGGTTGAGGAATCGCTCTGCAAACTCATCAGTCTCCTGTTAACATCTAGGATTATTAGTACCACTATGGGTACTTCATCCGTCAGTAGATATGTATGCCGGGGTACCCCACAAGGGGGCATATTGTCCCCTCTTCTCTGGAACCTGGCGGTCAATGGACTGCTTTTGAGATTGGAAGAGCTTGGCTTCAGGGTGACGGCTTACGCTGACGATGTTGCCATTGCTGTTTCCGGAAGATTCCCGGGAGTCCTTAGTGAGTTGATGCAGAGTGCTCTATGCATACTCACCGAATGGGCAGGCCACTGTGGCCTTGGTGTCAACCCTCACAAGACCGAACTTGTGCTCTTTACTAGAAGACAGGAGCTGCCTCCTGTTGAGCCTCCATCATTGGATGGCAAGCAACTGGCCTTCAGTGATAGAGCGAAGTTCCTGGGCCTTATCTTTGATAGGAAATTGACGTGGAAGCCCAACATCCTTGAGCGGGTGAATAAAGCCACTACTGCGCTCTATTCGTGCAGGAGGGCGGTTGGTAAGAACTGGGGCCTGTAACCGAAGGTGGTTTACTGGCTATACACAGCGGTTGTGCGGCCAATTCCACTTCACGGCATTTGCGTTTGGTGGGCAGCACTAAGAGTGGCGTCCTATTGTCGCCTGTTAAGTAAAGTGCAAAGACTAGCAGCAATTGCCACGACGGGGGCCTTTAGAACAACTCCGTCAGCCAGCTTGGACACGCTGCTACACTTGCTCCCGCTTGACATATTTGGCGAACAGCTGGCGGGGAATACGGCCCTGCGTCTTCGAGAAACAGGCCAATGGCGTACTTCGAGCACTGGCCACGCGGCTATCCTGTGCAACCTGGATCTCCCTCCGGAGACTGATTACACGTCTCCTAAACACGTTTTCGGTAGGAACTATACCAGCCTGATTCCGTCAAGAAGCCTATGGGCTGATAATGTACCCCTTACCTCCAACTCCTTGACTATCTACACGGATGGCTCTAAGACCGAGAATGGTGTTGGGATTGGTATACAATCGGAGGTACTGGAAATTAACTTATCCTACCGCCTTCCCGACTTTTGTAGTGTCCTGCAGGCCGAGGTTTCGGCGATCTCGGAAGCACTGACCTGGTTGAGGAATCATGTCGTGACTGCAAGAGACATTACTATCTATACGGACAGTCAGGCTGCGATTCGCTCACTTGACTCTGTTCTCACCACATCGAAAACTATTCTGGAGTGCCGCTCGGCCCTCATGGAGATGAGTTACTTTTTCAACATTACCCTCTGCTGGATACCGAGTCACAGTGGCTTTGCGGGCAACTGTAGGGCGGACGATCTTGCGCACGAGGGGGCAACCGGTGTCGTCGATGGACACCGCAATGACATTAGAATGCCAATTGCATCATGCAAAGTGGCAATTAAATCTGTGGCAGTGGATAGGGCAAATACCAGATGGCTCAATAGTCGTACTTGCCAAACGACGAGAATGATTTGGCAGAAATTCGACCTTAGCCGATCTGCCTCTTTGCTGGCACTGAATAGAAAGCACATTGGTAGAGTGGTGGGGGCTATCACAGGGCACTGCCCCATTGGTGAGCTCGCATGGAGGCTCCGTCTTCCTCATCATGACTACTGCAGGAGTTGTGAGGATGTTAATGAGGAGGAGAGTGTCTTGCACCTTCTATGTCGCTGTCCGGCACTGGCCATCAGGAGGAAGAAATTCCTGGGCTCCTGGTTCTACTTTGATATGGAGGACCTCAAGGATATTAGTGTGATACAGCTCAATCGCTACATTGCCAGCACAGGCTGGTTCGGAACCTTGGTTTCTTAGAGAGGTGTTTTTGTTACTGGTGGTATCACAATGGACCCATGAGAGGTCTAAGTGTGCTGTGTTGTTTCATGGCAGCCCCTCAACCTAACCTAACCTAACAGCCGCTGATTTCCGTTGGGATGACGGCGCAGGCGCAAGATCAAGAATTAACAGCCGTCGATTTCCGTTGAGATGGCGACGCAGGCGCAGGATCAATCACTAACAGCCACTGATTTCCGTTGGGATGACGGCGCAGGCGCAGGATCTGTAACTCATGCCGGAATTGCAATGCCGGCATCAGCAGCAGCAGCGGCATCGCCTGTGTCTAGGCTAATTAGAATGCACGCATTTGCCGAATTAGGACCGAACCAGATTGAACGCAGAAAGCAGCAGCAACGGCAGTGAGCAATAACAACAACGTGCAGATCTGATTTCGCCGCTGTCGCTCTGACAGCATGAAATCAGATCAGCAGCGGGAAATATTACGATTCGTATCGTATTTTTTATATCATCGGCCAATACTGAATCGCTTGTACACTCCAGCGAGTTAAAATTGGAATTACCCTAATAAAAAATAATACAAAATAAAAAAAAAAAAATTTTAATTTAAATTGCATCGGTTCAATGACGTTATCACGCAAATACCGTCGATTTTTTTTATTGGGAATTTAAAATAATCGTTTAGTCGTTGTTTTCTATTTGAAACTATTTTAATTGACAGTAATGTTATTCTAACGGCATATCAACAAATTAGATTATATACTCCTAAAATCCATTCAATAATTTGCCCAACGAATTCGTTCTCTCTTTTTTTTTTAAATCAATTTAGTGAAATGAAAAGTAAGCCAATCGGCCAGCACCCATGTTATTAATGAAGTACATATAATTATGTCTAGACTTCTCTTTTTCAAACAATCCAAAATCCACAATTAGTGAAGATGTTCACCCAGCCCATGTACTTTCTCGAATTTAGAAACAAAACTAATGCATTCTATAGAAATTAACCATTTCTCCAAGACTATCTCGATCGATTAAAATTTCCAACAAAAATATCATCAATTACCAGACTACGGTTTCTAGGTTCTTCAGTTTCAAATGATATAACAAGTAACCTAGAGACCTCAACCTCAACATGATAATATATGGGGAATAGCCTTGACCTGATAGACTGTTTCGCACTTGGTACTAATTCACAACACTACTCCAAGTTTGCATTTGAAAATCAATTACAAACAAAAGTTGATGATTCTTCGCTAAGCACCTGCAACAAGATACATATCTTTGGATCCACTCAACGAAATTCCTAAAATTGAAAATTACTTCTTAGTAATTATGTTAATTATTGGAAGCCGAATAGTGGATGAATCTGATGATTTCCATCGTGGTGAATCAGAAACACCTATTTCTATCCATTTATTGAAAAAAATAGAAAGATCGAATGAAATATTTAAATTATTTGGTAGTTAGCTGAATACAGTTTTAATTAGAAGGAAAACATTACAGATGGTCATTAAATTGATAATTGATAATGAATCAAAGTGATGTGTACTAGCTACTTGTTATTGACGATTTGGTGGGCATCCGAAGATGCCCGTGGAGACGCAGCCTAAGGTAGCATAATTACTGTGAAGGTCGGGCCACGCCATCTGGCGAAGAAAAAGGCCCCACAACGAGCGAAGCAGCGGCCTATGCTTAATGTAGCTCAGCTCGGGAGATGTAAGCGGAGTTTACGCCGCTCTTTGCCCTTGTCCATGACGTATTAACAAAAATTCATAGGCCTGGGGAAGACAACACAAAATTGGGAGGTAAAATTCAGAAATAAAAAACTGAGGCTATAAGGATGGAATGGTTGGCGGGCGGCTCACTGGCCCTCGCACTCGCATTGGGGTCCAGGTATAATGGTACCTTCGGCCTTTGGTTTTGTACCACCAATAGGTGTATACTTATCAAGTGTTGCCATCCATCTTCCGGTGGAAGCAGCACTACCAGAACAGAATATGGTTCATTACATACTCTCGGGTTTCGTAGTTAACAAAATGCCAATAATCCCATATTAAATGGGAGAAGAAAACTTCAACCCAGACAAGACCTTAACTTTGACAAGAGCTGAAGCTTGTTGTTTTTGGACTGATATATTTATTTATTTGTGATTTTGTGAATCGGTCGTAGCCACCTTTCCCACTAGCACTGCGTCTTGTCCGTACTATAGACATTGAGCGACGCCGTGGTCCACATTCTACAGATAAAAGTGGTTAATTTGTTAGGTTTGATCGATGTAATTTCATGTTTCCGGAGCAGCAACACCAAATGGGTTTGTGCTAGGAAGGTTCAACAGCGTCACTCTGGATCAACCCATACTCAACTAAAGGTTCAAGAATCGCCTTGTTGATCAAGAAGTACGATAGTGAAATTGAGCCTAGCTTAGCAGTTCACAAAATGTGAAAACTTGGTAAACTGCATATCTTAGCTTTTTTTTGCGTAGTATGGGAATAAGGTGAACTTGAATTCTAGTGAACGTTAGGCTTGCAGTCAAATTATCTTCAACTATTTGGAGCATTCTTTCCAAAGATTTCTGGGGCTTGAAAAGTGATAAAGTGTGGATTTTCTTCGAAAATTTTCGTTTTTTGACTATCGATTTTGACCACGCCATTGAACCGAATTTCAACTTTGAACAATGCATTGGACGAAGAATTCAATGTTCTTTGATTTCCTTGTACATGTTATTCGATCTGAGGCATCGTTTACGAGTTATAAGGATAAAATTTAAAAAAAAAATCCGCGGATTTTCGTCCACCAAAAGTTAAGCTCACCTTCTGCGACAGTGCAAACTTAGTTTCCATGTAATCAGTATCTATAGAACGGACTAAAGTTATTTCCAGATCTTTCCGTAATTTTTAGTAAAAATTCCTCAAATTGGATAATTTTTTTGGAATGAATATTTTCTTCATGGTCGCACAAAAGTAATCTGGATCCCATATTTTCCAAAGTTTTGCCTTTATCGGCGACTGAAAAATCCAGCAAGATCGGTCGTGTTTACGAAAAGACGGCGTTGCCGTTCCGGATTGGCCATTTTTTTATTTCTTTTTTAATTTTGACTTCAGATTTGCTATAAGCGACCCAAGAAATCCCCTACTAATTTCGTTTCCACCAAGATTCGCCGTCTTTAATAAAAAAAAGTGTTGCCATTCTTTATTTTACCGTGATCAGTGACTCAAACAGCCAAAGGTTTTTTTCTGTAAGATTGGCCGTGTTTTCGAAAAAAAAATGTGTCTCCGTTCAAGTTTTCCTTTTGTTTGCCAGCTTTGACTTCAGATTTGCAATCAACCATCTAAACGACCAACTACCAGTTTTTTCCAGCAAGATTAGCAGTGTTTATAAAAAAAAGTGTAACAATTCTGGATTAGTTTTTTTTCTGCAATTTTGAATTCAGATTCATGATCAGCGATCCAAAAAACCTCCTAAAGGTTTTTTTTTCAGCCGGATTGGCCGTGATTTTGGAAAAAGGTTGCCTTCAGGATCTCCTTTTGTTTTTCATTTTTGTCTTCTGTTTGTTTTTTGAATTTAGATTCACAATAAGCGACCAAAACGACCCCGACCAGTTTTTCCCAGTAAGTTGGCCGTGTTTATAAAACCCCTACCAGCTTTTACAAGCAAAATTTAACGTAAATTTTTCAAAAAAAAATCAACCAATAATTTCTTCACATATTAAATCAAGCCATCTAATCTATCCATACCCAGACCTAATCCTGGTGTTCTCTTCTTTCAAAACCTGTGTATCTAACCACACTTTCCCAATTGATAAGGAAGGAGTAGGTCTGGCCATCACTGATTTTCTGTTCTTTCAAAATCTGCGAATCTACCCAGACCTGTATACCTAGCCAGACGTAGAGACCTACTCAGACGTGGGAATATAACCTACCCAGCACTGAGAAGATCAGTGCTGAGTAGGTTGTTTCCCACATCTGAGTTCTTTCAAAACCTGCGTATCTTCGAAGAACTTCCTAGACCTGGCGGCCTAGATATTTTTCGTAATCGTAGGTCCGGTTTGAGTAACCATGACTACCAACTTAAATACGTGAGCATGACACCACGTGTGAACATGATTCACATTAAACCCTTTTAAATACGCGGAAACACCGTCATATTGGCCATTCATATTTGCGGCTCCATCAAAACAATCAGGCAACATTTCTTTAAATTCAGCAGAAAAATTTTCGGAAAAAAAGCATGACTTATTTATTCGGAAGAATTCTGCCGCCCGCAAAACGCGCCGCCAAAAACGAGGCACCCCGGGAAAATCCTGGTAGCCCAGTGGGCCAGCACGCCCCTGCGTGTACAAATGCTGTTGTTGTAGCAATGGTCGGAATTCGGTGTGTTGGTAAGTTATGTACATGCCTACGGTTCGTTGTCATCCCTGGTGTCGAGGGATAGAAAATTAGCTGCCTTTATTGGGTTCTCCCACAGCGATCTGGGAGTCAGGTGCATGGGTGCAGCTAGGCACTTGAAGATGTGGTCCATGCATGAGGGGTTCCATTACAGGCAGGACAGATGTTTGAGACGTCCTGGTCAATGCGGGATAGGTAGGAGTTCAGTCACTAGCCTGACCGAAGTTGAGTGAGTGTCGTTCTCGTTGTTCTCGGAAGTCTTTCCTCTTCCGGAGATATCGTTGGTGGTATGGACGAGAGAACAGTAGCACAATAGACTTTCCCGTCGCAGTGCTTGGTGGCCCTTCGGCCCACCGCCCTCCACCTAATCTAATCTAATGGACGAAAGAACTGGACTCGAACCTAAACCTGCAATTGATTGAAGAAACTTTTCTTGATGTCTAGCTGCGATGGCTGACATGTGTGCGCCGCTATCAGAGGGTACCCTTTTGTACCTCTGGACATCTCTTTCCATGTCCCTCAAGTCGCGCCTAACATGTCTGGGTGGCGGCGTCTTGTCCATGAGATTGGAGTTTGGGTGCTCACTAAGGTAGCAACCCACCAGGTATTGCTTGGCAAGAAGCTGGTTGTGGTCCCTCAAAAGCATCATTCTGGTTTCCTGATGTAGATAGTCCTGGGGTGACATCAAGAGACGGCCAGTCACAGTACGGAAAGCGGCATTTTGGCACGCTTGAATGTTTTTCCACTGTGTGTCACAGAGATGTGACTGATCTTCCATCTTCCAACTGTTTTATACGTGACCAGTAGAGTTTCTTTATCCTTGCCCCAGGTACTACCGGCCAAGGTTTTGAGGATCTTATTCCTACCACGCAACCTGTCGCACACGGTTGAGGCATGGGATGATGATGTGACCATGTTGTCCAGCATGACTCCTAGAATTTTGGGATGGTTTATAGTAGGAATTGGATGATTTTCAATCGAGATTCGAAGCTGCAACTTGACTTCCTTCGTCCAGATGGTAAATAGGGTTGCCGAGGATTTAGACGCCGAGAGGCTTAGGTTCTTGCTTTTGAAGAACGTGTTAAGTTCTTCAAGATAACCGTTGATGTGTTCGCGCATATCGGCTATGTTGTACCCTGTTGGCAAAATGGAGCAGTCGTCAGTGGAGGAGATGATTTCGATTCCGTCAGCTAGTTTTGGGAGTCCTGATACGTAGAGATGTGGGAGATAGAGCTCCTCCTTGAGGCACACCTGCGTGTACGAATCATTTGGTTTGCTCGGTAGCTTCACTAAATCTTTATTATTATTTTAGTAAACCGCTAAACCATTATTCTTCGCGCTACAGCTTCTTCCAAGTGCTCCAGAAAGCAGTAGTAGCATCCATTCCAGCATCAGTCCATGTGATGTCTGCTAGTTCGCTTCTTGACGAGTTATCCAGAAGCCATCAATTTGATTCATTCCAGCATAATTGTATGTGATGTCTACTCGATCGTTTTCTGACGAATGATCCAGAAGTCATCAATTAGATTCATTCCAGAATCATCCAATGTAATGTCTACTAGATCGCTTCCTCGTAATCTAGGAGGAATCAAGTAAAGTTTTTAACGAAAGTTTTTACTGTTGCCGCATAAGGACATGTAATGTTAAAAAGAATTTAGGCGGCATGGACAGAGCGTGCATCCACACCTTGCAAGGCAGCTGCCAATCATTAATCATTGATGTCTCCGATTCCCGCTGGGTATGGTTGAACGTAGAAAATATGACCTTGTCTATTTATTATGCTTCTATGCATAGACAAGGCCAAATTTTCTTGCTACCAGATGCCATGTTCAAACAAAGAAAGTGTGTTATTTTAAATTTCGGAACCTATGGTTTCATTAATTAGTATCTAGAAGTAGATAACAATTTATGAGTGTTTTTTAAAATAATACATACGTATACTCGTGGCTAAAATAGTTGGAATTTAAATCAATTATGATTTCAATTTACTAATGATAAGGATCTTGCATTTAACCAAATTACTCGCGTGGACTTTTTACCTGTTTACGAGTATACGAACTGCAATGTCAAAAGATTATAATGAATAATGAATATTCATGACTGACTTGAAGCATTTGAATGGAGCGTAGAAGAAGTGGAGTCAATATAATCAACTGACTGTGTACCAAACTAATTCCACTGACAAATCCGCTGATTCCCATTCATATAATCTTAGGCCATCTATAAAGTGCTGTAATTAGATGGCATGTCAACAATTTTGAGCTGACCATTAATCAACATCAGAATAAATGTGGGTGAAGATCAAACGATATAAATGCATTTATAATTTGAAGTTTCTCTTAAAATACAAATAATTTAAACAATTACTAATGGTGAAAAGTTCAAAGCCGTTAAGAACTTGAAATACTATTTCCGAATGCAAATCAATATTTTAATTAGTTTTTATGCAAGCAATATCGACCAAGACAGTTTTCGGACGATTTTTAAACTGCTAAGCTGTATTGAAAAATGAGCTAATAGTTTTTGATGTCCAGAAGATCTGAAGCCAAGACAAAATGCCCCGAAAATGTGGCCAACCGTTGCAAAAACTGCACTATGAATATGGATCGAGATATTTACATTGGAACCGGCCATTAACTTTGCCGTATACTGCAGGAGTTCTTCTATACTAGTGATCTACTCAGATTAGATCACATCTGGGTCAGTTAAACGTAATGTACCACAAAACGATTACAGGTGCTGATCGGTTCTGCCCATGTTGCGGGTATACACAAAGTAATAAATTGCATAAATTGCTGACAATTAGCTGGCGCATGTACGTCTGATCGACATTAACAATTTAATTGATATTGTCTGGAAGTAGACTATTTTGCTATTTGGAGCATAAATTCGTTCAAGCCGGGTGTAGTTCAGAATTCTCAATATATTTTGATGGTTGAAATGAAAGGATAAGAAAATGAATTATTTCACAAAGCGTAATGCAAAAGTATTTTCCACTGACAAATAGAGAACATTCTATTTTCAGTTAAGTTAGTTGATCTGTCCATAGGCGCCGACTGGTGGGGGGATGACACTTTTTCCCCCTCAATCCAAATATTGGGGGGGGGGGGCGGCGGCGGGGCAACGCTCCTCTAATATTCTAGGCACAAATATCGATATTAATTAGTATTAATATTTAGCTATGACTTATAGGGAAGAAAAGTTTCTTCGAGCATTGAGGAATGTACCATTGAAACTTGTGCATTAATTAGACTCATAACGAAAGAAAACTCGCAGTTTAAAGAGCCATCAATCCCCCGGGCCCCGGGTTATAAAAATGCGTGTGAAATTAGCCCGAACCATAATGATCACCGTCGCTGCCATCGCAAACTATCGAAGGTGAAAAAATGCGTTTTTCATTTTTTATACCCTTCGGTTGCATTAGTCGCGATACCTAAGATGGCAAATTGTGAAATTTCTAGTCATCCTAGAAACTCAGATACGGCTATAGCCAAGTGTCAAATATGCACACTTTTCCGAATAATACTCTAGCAAAATATATAATATTTGGAATGCTGCTTTGACAAAATAATTTGCATTTTTTTCAATTACGTTGTGAATATTGTCGAAAGTAAGAAATTTGGGGGGCAAAGACCTTTTCCATAGTCCTCCGCGTGGGCGCCCCCTGGTAACGGCAGTGTATCAATTCGCTGACGGCCAATGTCTTAGCGATAAGACAGTTTGGAAAAGGCAGATAGCTGTAGCCTGAATGGCTGACAAACACCTAAGCGTCTCAGGTCTAGTAGGATGGAATGACTTGCGTAGTTGGACATGCTACATGGTTGTGTGGGCTCCAGCACGTTTATTAAACCATCTGAAGCAGCTATCTCCGAGGCCATCCCCTGAATGGGGTTAAGCGACGTGCTGACAACTCGTCCTTGTAAAAACCACTCCATGTCAAGAAACCTGGAACAAAAGCCTCGGATTGGACGGATCAACAACGACGACCACGCAAACGAATAAAGGATTATTCTTTCGGATCCTGGAATGTACGCTCCCTGAACAAACCGGGGGCCGAGAAGGCCCTCCTTCAACAGGTCGAAAAGTACAAACTGAGCATTACTGCAGTCCAGGAAACAAATTGGCTTGGCAGCGAGATCAATGACAAGAAATCGCACACAATTTTTACAAGTGGCAAACCATCGGGCCGCAAGGAGTTTGGAGTAGCATTTATAGTGAACAATCACCTCAAACCGCATATTACTGACTTCAAACCCATAAATAAACGGCTGTGTGCGATTCGCATCAAGACTCGATTCTTCAATCTCTGGCTCATCAATGTGCACGCCCCCACTGAAGTTAAAGAAGACGCAGTAGAAGACGAGTTCTACGCCCGCCTTGAAACTCTCTTCGACTCACTTCCAACAAACGACGTCAAATTGCTGCTGGGAGACTTTAACGCGAAAGTCGGAAATGAAAGCTGGCACCGGGGGAACACTGGAGGCCACAGCCTCCATGAAGAATGTAACGATAACGGCCAGCGACTTATCGACTTTGCCTGCAGCAGGAATCTAGTCGTAAGCTCTACGTGCTTCCCGCATCGACGCATTCACAAGCAGACCTGGAAGTCTCCAGACGCACATACCGTCAACCAAATTGACCACGTCCTCATTTGCAGGAGATGGGCGTCTAGTGTCATGGATGTCCGCTCCTATCGAGGAGCAAACTGCGACTCAGATCATCACTTAGTGAAGACGTCCTACAGATGTAGAATTTCCTCAGTGCACCAATCAAGAATCAGCCCTCCCAAAATCTTTGCGGTTGATAAGCTTTTGAGTGATGCTACAGCGGTGGCGTATACTACCGCCCTTGAGGAGAAACTATCACCTATGCTACACAACATCAGCAACACATGCGTCCATGAGTTCGGGGAAGAACTCAAGGGTACCATCAAGGATGTCGCAGAAAAGGTCGTGGGATATAAAGCCCGGCGAGCGCGAAATGACTGGTTCGACGAAGAATGCAAAGACTCACTTGACGCGAAAAACGAGGCCTACAGACAATGGATTCAACGAGGAACCAGAGCCAGAAGAGAAAAATATGACGAGCTACGGCGAATATCGAATAGAATAATTAGACGTAAGAAACGTAAATACTATGACGAGCAGTTGCTGAATATAAATGAAAACTTAGCTAATAGGAACACCAGACAAGCGTACAAACTAGTAAATACAATTAAGAACGGCTACCAACCCAGGACTAGCCTTTGTAAGGACAAGGATGGAAACATCATCAGCGACACCGATGGTATTAACAAGCGATGGGCCTCTTATTTTGAATAGCTTTTAAACCGACCATCTAACATCCCCACACAGGAAGCTCTCGACGATATTGTTGATCTAGGCCCACCCATTCAACCCCCGACAGCTGAGAAAGTTGATCTCGCCTTGCGGTCACTAAAACGAAATAAAGCGCCGGGCGCTGACGAGATTCCAGCTGAACTGCTAAAATTCGGTGGAACGAGTCTAGTTGATGCCATACATCAATTACTCCTGCGAGTATGGGAGAACGAGGAGATTCCAGACGATTGGCGCAGAAGCATCATCTGTCCAATTCATAAAATGGGAGATAAACTGCGGTGTGAGAACTACAGGGGCATCTCACTAGTTTGTACGTCCTATAAAATTTCGACGAAAATTCTGGAAAATAGAATAAAACCGTACGCAGAACGAGTCATTGGCGAATATCAGGGCGGTTTCAGACCTGGTCGCTCCACAACCGATCAGCTCTTCTCAGTCAAACTGATACTCCAGAGGTGCTGGGAATACAACGTAAACGTATACCAAATCTTTGTCGACTTCAAGCAGGCATACGACAGTATCGATCGTGGAGTACTGTACAACATCATGCTGCAATTTGGTATACCGGCAAAATTAGTGCGACTGACAAAGCTGAGGAGGACCAACTCCGTCTCACAAGTCAGGATCCAGAATAGACTTACTGATCTATTTGAAACACGCACTGGTTTGAAACAGGGCGATGGACTGGCACCGACGCTCTTGAACCTAGCACTGGAATACGTATTTCGGGCTATGAATATGGACAACAGCAAGACGCTACTCATCAAGTCGACACAATTAGCAGCGTACGCCGACGACATCAACATCATGTCCCGAAGATTGGCTGACGCAGAAGAACTTCTGCATACGCTCGATACCGCTGCAAAGGAAGTTGGATTACGTATTAACCGAGGGTAAAACTAAAATAATGATGCAATCGGTGACAAGGACACCTGCACAACCAAGCATCAATGTGGGGGACCTCAACATCGAGTTCGTGAATAACTTCATTTACCTGGGTTGCAACTAGTCAAGGGACGCCAACGAAACTGACGAAATCAAGCGACGGATACAGTTAGCTAATAAGACTTTTTTCTCGGTTCTCCCCATAATGAAATCGAAGCATGTGCACAGAAACACGAAGCTCCGCGTGTACAAAACCATTATACGACCAGTGCTATGCTATGGCTGCGAAGCATGGACCCTAACTCAAGCCTCCGAAAACATGCTAGACACTTTCGAACGTAAGGTTCTACGGCGAATTTTCGGGGCTGTTTGCGATCGAGATGGATGGCACATCCGGTACAACCATGAGTTGTATGAAATGTACGATGAGCTGCAAGTCTCAAAAATCGTCAAACTACAACGACTTCAATGGGCAGGGCATGTACAAAGAATGGACGATGATCGCATGCCTAAGAGAGTAATGAATGCAGAACGAGTCGACGGAGCGAGACTGCGAGGACGACCGAGATCTCGTTGGGAGAGCTCAGTAGGTGTGGACGCCGCGCAGCTGCTGGGCTCCCAAAATTGGAGGACGCGGTCACGTGACCGAGATAATTGGAGGACAATGATCCAGGCGGCCAAGGCCCGACGTCGGGCTGTCGCGCCACGATGATGATGATGAAGAAATTCGCAATATAGGTTCTGTGCTTATACATTAAGAAATGCAAAATGGGAATTGCGGACATTCCCATAAAACTGTTGTAGTGAATTAAAAACATCGATATCTTATAGCATCAATAACTTGAGTTTCCAGGAAACCGGCTGATTAGTTGGACACTAAGACGATAAACTCGTTGTAGGCGCAGAACTAAAACAAAACCCAGCCTGGAAGATACGTCTTGATCGGAAAAGATATTCCTTACGGCAGGATTTTGGCCGATTGACTGTCGCCGGCATACCTGTAGGTGATTAAACAAAAAGGTGGAAAATATCCGCTTTAAATATTCCACTCAGTTCGGAACTCATTTGTTGGAAGTACTGGACACTCTAAAATAGATGCTTGCAATTTTCACATATCGTCTCTGACGATACGGAGCCTCTCATGATGTGTTATGAAAGCTGCTTTTACCAAAAGCCAAGGGAACTTCTTAAAGTTTATTAACGAATAATAACAGGTCAGCCCTACTATTAACTTCTCGGTGATTGGCACGCAACAGTTACTGGAGTGGACTTTGACAAACTCCCGCATAACACACCCAACATACACTGCCGAAACCACCCGTCATGCCAGTTCACCTGGTATGATTTTCAGTGAAGTCACTAAATCCGATGTCCGCAATTTCATTAAGCGTACCAAAATTGAGAAGGGACTTGATAAAATGCAGATTTCTGGTATAACCGATTCCCGAGTAAATGCAGTCAACTCAAAGATCAATCTGTTGATAAATAGGCCTGGGGAATATCCTCCTTTCCTCACAGTAGGTGTAACCTATTTGTAACCCGAACAGAAAACAGCGGAGAACTCTGCTCAAACAAGGCTAATAACATGCTGTACAAGTGTACATCTACATGCACCTTAAGTAGCACAATATCCTTGCCGAGGACCATAAGGACTTTTCTTTAAATAATAATTATTTAAACCACCTTTATGACTTTGCTTTTTTTTTAAAGCAAAGTCATAAAGGTGGTTTAAATAATTATTATTTTAAAATTCATGGACTTTGCGGAATCTGGAAAAGCTACTATATCGAATACGCCAGTGCGTTTGACAGCATCCCCCATAGCCGGCTAATCGAGTTCCATCACATGTACCGCGTAGACCCCTCGTTAATCATTTTCTTGATAAAAGTGATGTATGGAAGGCAAATTAGACTATCAGTGCCATCGACTGAAGGCAATATTCTCTCTCAAACGGTTCACAACTAAAGAGACATATAGCAAGGGGACTCTTTGATCTCTCTCCGATTCTACATGCCGCTGATTCTCCTTTCCGTGCGGCTAGTCCATAGAGTATACTACTTTGCCTTGACCTCTACTGCAGCATAGTGCATTAACTATTTTTGAGCGCCATCGTATCCTGTATTGGGCAATCGGACGCAGCTCCCCCACGTCTCACACTGTTTTTTCACAGAACGGCGCCATGGAATTTTAGAACACCACCTTACTACTACTTTGCCTTAACCCCTAGAGGGACATAGCGCGCCAAAGGGCGACGAAAACTTGCAGCTTACCGGTAACTCTTACGGAAACTTTCCAGGTAATAGTCCCATACAAAAGCCCGGACAGTACCAGGGAGCGAAATAGACCCAGCTTGGTCTTAATACTGAGATAACTGCTTTGCCAGATTTTGGACAGCATGCCGAATGCGCATTGAGCACTTTCGGAAATAATGCTACCCATTCAGACGAGATTATTTACCTTCTCTACAGGCTGCCCATTAATGTTGATGGCAATGGGTGTAACATTTTTTTTTTTGCAACGGCGCGGCGGGCTAAGAACCTTATCTACCTTACCTTACCATACCTAGGTATGATATTCTTGAAATGCTATCCAAATTCGAGCTGAATCACCGGATGGGCTTCGAGTTGGGCAAATGTCGAATCCGTTCCATTCGCAAAGGCATTCACGAAGTCACCTTGGATGATATCAATGCAATGCAATGATGTATACCTTGGAACTCTGCAAGGTGACCACAGTAGTATTGATGATTTGAAAAAAGGACTGCTGTTTGAGCTCCAGCGCATGTTGAAATTGGTGCTAAAATCCAACTTATCGAGAAGGAACACAATAAGATCTATCCAACATACGAGTATATGCCAGTCATTCACTGACCTATTCATTCGGTATATTTCCACGGTCTGTCACGTCTTCGGCGAATATCGAATGGTGCACTTGCTCAAGAAAACAAACGTACTTTGGCAGCTTGCAGTCTATAAATAGTGCTTGTAATAGTGTATGTGTATTGTAATATTGTTGGCCACCGATATTGTGCCCGGAAACCTTCTTACTTCCCTTACAAAATTAAACTTGAACATAATCTCATTTACACTGTGCAAGAGCATCTTATTTTGGGTACATTTGCAATTATGCGGAAGGTGCTCGCGGAGTTCTACTAGTATCTACTATAAAAAGGGTGCCGGCTTAACTCCTCTCCAAGACATCCATACCCAGTAACTTCATACTTAAAATACATCCATTACGGGTATTAAACCGGCCAATCCAATGGAGCCTACACTAAGCCAACCAGACGGTAATAAAAAATAATAATAATAAAATCTAAAAACCATGTACCGAATATACAAGACCATAACAAATGAAAAACTCATTTTTTTCACATTCGATAGTTGGAGATAGTAGCGACGGATGCTCAAGTTAAAATAAATGCAAAGCAAACAGTCGAATATGCCACATTCGACACTTTGAAATAATGAATCTATGAAAATTAGTACAATGCAAAATATCGAATTTGATTTTTAAGTTACAAAAAATAGTCAGTTGATACAACTAACTCACATACATAAAAAGGACTGAAAACAACAACCGAAAAAAAAAAATTAAAAAAAAAATTAATACCACCACGCGCTGATTTTGAATTCCCAATTGCAGCTGTTTTTTTGCTCTATTGAAAAGTAGTTGGCGATAGCAGCGACGATATGAGGTATTACCCTGGCCAAACACTGGCGACCAGCAATTCAAACATGGTGCAAGTGGATCTTTTTCTTCTTTTTTGCATTATGTGTGTGTGTGTCTTAAGCCATTCGGAGGATACTTGCGCCATGCTCCAGTTCCTGTTCGATGGCCTGTGGCGACACTCAGGTATTACAACACGTCGTTCAATTTAGTTGTGATTTCTCAATATGCTATCAAAATATAATCAATCATTGCTAACTATTATGATCTTAAAGGCCGAAATACTATAATAACTTCATACAATAAATACAATGATAACTTCACGATTTTACGCCGAAATTTTGCTTCAGGGAATGCCACTTGCAATGGCTAATGAACACAGCAGCGGCATTTGACGCAAGATTGTAGCGTGAAGTTATCAATTTGTTTTGACCTTAACACGTGGACGAATATTTGCCTGCCTTAAAACGTTGACTTTTTCAGCTAGGGCTATTGCCATTCAGTTCGTTGACCCATCATCAGTCAATTTGGTTCAAGTGCAGGAAATACATATAAATTCCAGGAAGGGGACCCAAAAAAAAAAATATTCGCCGGTTTCGGAAACTAATGCGGGGTACTTCTCATCAGACGCCTCCGCATTGCACCTTGAATTGGTGTGAGACGTATGATCGGTAACGACCTGGCCGATGTATGTATGCCTTATATAGGCCGACCAACACAACATGGGTATGAATCATTTCTTAACAAAAAACGTACCATTGCTATTGAACTTAACAATATGAGTGATCCTGGCTGGCTGCAAGAGACATCTATATGCAGATATTTGTTCGGATGGCAGCCATCGATGCCAAACAACTTGCCGCCACCCGTATATGTTAATTGCTAAAGGATCCGTTTACTTTGAAAATACCTTCCCAAAAAGTTTACACAACAAGTTATTCCGACAGTCAATTATAAACATCTTCTTAAGCGATGCTACGGCGCAGGAATATACAGTCGCCCTTGAGGAAAAACTAACATCTATGCTATTGTACATGATATCAGCAGCACAGGTGTACAAGGGTTCTGGGAAGAACTTAGAAATACCATCAAGGAAGTCGCAGAGAAGGTCGTAAGATACAAAGCCCGTCGCGTGAAACTGCTGGTTGATGAAGAATGCAGAAAATAACTCGACGCAAAGAACGAAGCTTACATACAATACAATAGGCGTGTTTTTTTGTACTGCGGTTAATTGGAGGCAGTACAAAAAAACACGCCTAATATATCTGACAAGCAACTAGAGCCAAAAAAGAAAAATAAGACGAGTTACGGCGAATATTGAATGTAATAATTAGACGTAAGAAACGGAAATACTTTCACGAGCAGTTGCTGAACATTCATGAAAACCTAGCTAATAGAAACACCAGACAAGCGTATAGTCTAGTAAATAAAATTAAGTACAGCTATCAACTCAGGGGACTAGCCCCTGTAAGGACAAGGAAGGAAACATCATCAGCGACCAACAATGGAGGTTAAAGAAACGGCTCTTTCAGCTTTCCTTGATATAGAAGGGGCTTTCGACAACACATCATTTACTGACATTAACAAGGCACTTAAGGGGAAAATTGCGGACACAACAACAATAGATTGGATAGGACATATGCTTTCTTCCAGAAGGGTCACCACCAACATTGAAGGCGTTACCTTTCTTGCTAATGTTACCCGTGGCTGCCTACAGGGAGGAGTTCTGTCTCCTCTACTGTGGTGTATAGTGGTTGATAGCCTGCTGTGAAAACTCAGTGCTACGCCGATGACTTAATTATTTTGATTAAAGAAAAGTTCGAGGGGGTTTTACCCGACATCCTACAAGAATGGTGCAACGACAACAGACTTCGAGTTAACCCATCCAAGGCAGTTGTCATTCCATTCTCCAGAAAAAGAAACCTCAGTCGCATCAGACGCCCTCTAATGTACGACTCACTACTTCCCATGGAAAATCACACCAAATACCTGGGTATCATCCTCGACAGCAAACTACTATGGCAAGGACATCTCAGGGTAGTGGCGGATAAGGCCACTAAGGCTTTGTGGATATGTAGACAACATGTAGGTTAGACGTGGGGAATAAAGCCCTCAATAGCCCTCTGGATTTACAAGGTTATCGTCAGACCTATATTATAATATGGTGCAGTAGTCTGGTGAAAAAGTGCATTCACTGTTGCTGGTAAGATCACCTTAGGCAAGGTGCAGAGACTTGCATGCCTAATGATGACGGGGGCTATCCGCTCCTGTCCATCTAGTGCTCTTGATGTACTGCTCGACCTACAGCCAATACACATCCACATCAAAGCACAAGCCAAAATGGCAACCGCGAGACTTGTAGCATGCGACGCGAATGTAAAGCTAAATCCAGCACAAATTAGCTGACTTAATGAAAGTATTCTCACAAGTATGCCATCTGATCATCTTGTGAGGGCAAGTTCAGGGAACAAACGATTCACCGCCGTTATATGGGACAGAGAACACTGGCAGGAGAAATATGCCAATCTCCCCCCTCATACTATCATGTGGTTCACGGATGACCAATAAAGGTACCGGGGCGGGCATTATGGGTCCCAATCATCGGACTTTCATACCCATGGAAGTTTGCCACTGTCTTCCAGACGGAGGTACACGCCATCGAGGCATGTGCCGAGATATGCCTGAAGATCGGCTATGAGAACAAGAACGTGGCTATATTCTCTGACAGCCAGGCTGCCATCAAAGCGCTGTCAAAAAGCACAGTAGCATCCAGGATCGTATATAGTTGCCTAAAAGCACTACATAAAGTTGGCTCTCGGAAAAGAGTAACTCTATTTTGGGTCCCTGGCCATGCTGGTATCAGTGGCAATGAACAGGCCGACGAAATGGGCAGAACAGCTTCGACCACTCCCTTCTGCGGACCGGAACCCTTTTGCGGCATTCCAACCTGTACAATCATGAATCTCATCAGGGATTGGGAACGCAATGAGGCTACCACCTACTGGGATAATCAACCAGGGTTGAGGCAGGCAAAGCTTTTCATCTCGGACTACTCGCGTAGCAGATCGACTGAATTGCTAAAGTTAAACCGGAACAAGGTTAGAACCATCTGTGGTCTCCCAACTGGACACTCAAGCCTGAGAGACCACTTGCGAACTATGGGGATGGCTCTTGACTCGAGCTGTCGCTTTTGGGGCGAAGACGACGAAACTTCGACCCATATTTTATGCGATTGCGACGCCTTAGCCCGGCGACGTAGAGACTGCTTCGGAGTAGCCTACCCGGAGACTGATGATATCGCCTCGGCTTCTATAATCCTCCTGAGCAAATAAATTTATTAGCTCGATCAAACTTGATCGACAGGTCTAGGCCTGTTACCAGACCCAGGGCTTTAGCACTATGGGCCACTCGGCCTCTGTGCTCTGGACCCTTAGGGGTTCTACGCCCACCCTTCAATCTAATCTAATCATCAGCGACACCGATAGCATCAATAAACGATGGACGTCCTATTTTGAAGATCTTCGGAATCCAACATCTAACGTCCCGAAGAAGCCCAAATCGATGGCGTTATTATTGATCATAGCCTTACTACACATCCTTCGACAGTAGGTGAAGTTGGTCTCGCCCCGCGGTCAATCAAACCAAATGAAATGCAGGGTGCTGACGAAAACGGGTCTATTAAACGCGATGCACCAACTACTTCTGCGAATCTGGAAGGACGAGGTGTACTGTACAACATGACGCTGCAATTTGGTATACTCGTACAACAAAACCAGTACGACAAACAAAGATGACGATGACCAACTCCGTCTCATACTCGTAGGTCAGGATCCAGGACAGGTTGACTGATCCTTTTGAAACACATACTGGTTTGAAGCGGGGCGATGGACTGGTGCCGACACTCTTCGACGTAGTACTTAATACTTGTTTTGGCCGCAAGTGTGAACCTTATATAATATCGATGAGGGAATAAAAATTTAATATAAATCGAACACAATCTTTCAATGTCGGCAAGTTTGTGAAATCCAAGGGTTCTAAATTTCTTGATATGGAAATATTGTACAATATTTTCACAAGGGTGAGTTATCACTTAAACCTTTTCAAAAGTGGCGTTGGTGATAGTTCTTACAGAGCTATTTTTTTTTAGATCTAGTCTGGCTTCGGGTATTAATTAAAGTGATCATGCTGCAATCTTTGAAAAATAAATAATAAGTTTCCATATTTCACATCTCAAGGCACAACAAAAATGGGTGGAATTCTAAAGACCCTATCGCTTATCATATCAGATTACAAATTTTAACCAAGCTCCGAACATGCGTTTAATTTCTACCGGAATGTGAGAATAGTTTTCACCTAAAAATTCAATTACATTGGGTCTTTTTACTTAGAAACGCTAGTGACAACAATTATAAGCAGTCCCCTAACAGTCAACCAACTGACTCAATTTAATCTGTTTAACTGTCACAATAGAAAAATCGTTCGAAACACGTTTGACCGTATTGCGGCTATATTTGACAAAAGCAGTCGGCAAATTGCTTTGTCAAATCACAGTTGAAAACTTTGTGCATTACCGGATTGTCTCTATTGCTGGAACAATTTGGAGGAAGAATAGCTTATTTTTTAACTATGGGTAGTGATATTTTAGTGCAATTTTATTTCGGTATTGGTAATATTTATATTGCTAGGTATTGGAAAATCCAAAGAGGAGTCGGTCGAACAACAAATCATGGAAAAATTGCTGCCGCAAAAACCAAATCGGTCTCAGAATACGCTGGAGCATATAAAATCATTCGGTGTTGAGGAAAATGGCTCACCTCCATCGTGTGTGTATCTTTCAAATGGAAATTATGTCGAACAACGTGCTAACATTGACAGTTTTGCTGAGCGAAATTTGGAGCAGGACAATGAACTAATAGACTTAGATAAGTCGGCGATGGGCTTCAGAATTGTTCAGGAACCCGATCACTTTAATCAACTCGACCGCTTTGATAAAGATCAGTCCAGTTTTTCTAAAATTAAGCAAACAACAAAACTTCCAGAAATTGACGGAGAATGTGTTGATTATTACGAGATGTCAGGAATTACGCAAATCGCTTGCGATTTCAACAATATTCCACAATATATATCCAGTCATAGTGATTCAACAGAGCAAACAGATGTCAGCTTCGTTTCAAACAACGATACTGTAGATATTCCAAGCGATCTTGAAGACATAACTCCCTTTGTGTCAGACGCCGGTAACGACCGACACATAGATAATTTCTGCACACAATTTGAAATCAATTTCGGTGATTGCGATCCTTGCAACCAAACTTTTCAGACGACTACAGAAGTATTGGAAAACTTGGGTATTGATTCTCAAGTGATTGATGAACTTGCTGAATGGCTGGATAAAATTCTAACTAATCCGCCGTCAAATCCGAGTGTTGACAATGAAAAACCGAAAGATGATCCGAATGCGGCTGTATCTGATGGAGGTTCTTCATCGAACAGTGACTATTCGTCACCTTCTACGCCTAAAGCGACCGTCGATCCCCCAATGTCTAGTAAGCCCGCAACAGTGCAAAGTTCATCGCTGAACGACCTACCAACTATGAATGGAGACCGTACCGCAATGAATACAATTTAATTTAAGGGCTCTTTCTGCTACTGTATGCATCTTTCATATAAGTACACATACTGGTATTTATGTGATAGTTTCTAATGATATCGACATAAACGAAATATAGAGCCTCAATTTTAAGTGCTGCTCATACTATAATTTACCTTTTAAGTCTAACGTTTTTATTTATGTCACACATAGGTTGTTGAATTTGATTTATGGATATTATTTTTAGAAATTAAAGAATTCAAATAAGAAAATAAGAATTATTAGTTATAATCGGTGCTGGCTTGGAACAATTAATCTGGTGAACAACGGCTGAAGCTACACGCATGAGATTGGGTAGGAATATGATGAATTGCTAGAATTTAAAGCTAATGGCCGGTTCACCTTCTCGCGGAGTGGACGAGGCGAGCATATTTGGCGAGGATGTCCGAGACAAGGAACCTGGGGCACATTCTCGCCCGAGTACGAATCACGAGTAGTTTCTGGCTGTCTCGTGCTCCTGCCTCGCGTCTTTTTGCATCCGGAACAAAGTCTGGCGAGGTGAGGCGAGGAAACACGAGGATATATGGCGAGCTATGCACAATTTTGGTTTCAAAACGAAATAAGATTTGCGAAGGAAAGCGAAAATAGCCATATGTACATACTCACTTCCGTTTTTAAACGAAACTCAACATTGATTGTGAATCAAAAGTGATGATGCATGGCCATTTTGAAATTCAGCCCAAAATTGTCAATCAATGGCTTATATCCAAGTGACTTATTTCATACTACTAATTTGCCTTAACTCCTAGTGGGGCATAGCGCGTCAACTAATCCTGCGCGCCACGTACTCTGTTCCGGACAAGAGGGCGCAACACCCCCAAAAGACTTACTCAGTGCCTGACACTCCTTTGCCACAGATCGACGCCATGTGATTCTAGGACCCCCTATTGGTCGACCTTGGTTTTAAATGAGGTTGCACTGCAAGGCATGCAAAGCAATGCATTTATCACTCATCCACAATGTGCCACCTATCCACTGCCATTTTCGCCTGCGTATCAATTCGTCGATCGGCATCTGACCCGTACGCCGACTAAGCTCTTCATTTGATATTGTTTCGGACCAGAATATTCAAAGAATTCGACGAAGACATGATTTGACGAAAACTTGCAGCTTTCTGGTAACTCTTACGGAAACCTTACATGTACTGCTCCCATACAAAAGCACAGGCAGTACCAGGAAGAGAAACAGGCCCAGCTTGGTCTTAATGCTGAGATAACTGCCCTGGCAGATTTTCGACAGGATACCATATACGCATTTAGCATACGTACCACCAGTTTCGGCAATAATGCTACCCTGGTAGACGAAGTTGTCCACCTTCTCCACAGGTTGCTCTTTCATATTGATGGCAATAGGTGTCGGATTTCTTTTTCGCAATGGCGGGCTAAGAACGTTGGTTTTATTGCTATTAACTTTCAGCCCAACCTTGCTTGCCTCGCTCTCGAGATCTAATGCCATTGCGGACAGATCCATGATTTTGTGGGTGAGGCATATGTCGTCAGCGTAGTCAAGATGTCAAAGTCCATTGAATTCCTCTGTTTAGTCCGGATGCATGCAACACATCGCCGATCACTATGAGGAATAGGATCGGTGAGAGGATGCACCCCTGCGGAACTCCACTGCGAATCTCAAATTCCACCGACATCTTACCTTTATGCAGAACGCGACATTTCGCGCCGTCATAGGTCGCCTTAATAATAGCCACAAGATTCTCAGGGATGCCTCTCTTGCGCAAAGCCGCCCATATAGAACCCCAGTTCACACTATCGAAACCCTTCCTGAAATCGATGAAAAGCAAATGAAGTGGAGAATCGTACTCAGCGCATTGCTCGATGATGATTCGCAAGGTGTTAATGTGATCGACACAGGAGAATCCGGATCGAAACCACCCTACCCTTTATCAATTGTGCTTTCTAAGTGGGCCTTTAGTCTTTCTAGGACGATTTTAGCTATTATCTTGGCAACGGCAGGAAGCAAACAAATGCCAATTATTACAATCTGTAAGGCTACTCTTCTTTGGAAGTTTGATGATCAAACCTTCCTTCCACTCAGTGGGAAAGGTCACTGTATTTCACACTTTATGAACAAGTGGGTGCAGCAAATCGGTAGTTACGCTTGACGCTGCTTGATAAAGTTCGGCAGGGATGCCGTCGAGTTCGGCGGCCTTTCCTCGTTTTAGTGCAATAATTGCAGTGACTATTTCCTCTTTAGTCGCGGCACTGGCCCGTATACGCTCATTTTGATAGTTAGCTAAATTATCTTTATTTAACGACTGCATAATGTTTTTACATGCAGTAAAATCCAATAAACCCGGCTACACACTGTCGAACCCGAAGATGAAAATGGACAATTTTCTTGAATTTTTGTGAATTATGTGTGTACTGAGCCTTTCAGAGGACACTTGCACCATGTTCGAGTTCAAGTTCGACAGTGTGTGGCTGGGCCAACCATACTAACGAAATTTATGGGCAATCCGTTGAAAATACTATACCTATTTTATACACAAAAGTTAAAAATGCTGGTACGATTACAGGGACGAAACGACGAGGGCAGCCAGACGGGCGGAATCAGCAGAAAAATGTCAGCGGCGTGTTGGAGGTATTCGCTGTAGAATTGTTGAAACACCGCAGGTTCGTGAAGCTCGCAACTAAGCCTGGCATTACACTTTGCGTTTTTCTGCAGGAAGAGCAATCCCGCAAAAAAAACGCATTGTTGTATAAAAAGAGGACCCTATAATTATACACTGCGTTTTTCTGCGGAAAAAGCTTGTGAAAGAAATAAATATATCCCAGTGAGGATATTGATGGTTTTATTGTAGTAGGTAGAAGTCGGGAGGCCGATACAATTTCAGTCAGTCCTCAATGGATGCACTGCATGAATTTCGTCACTGGGTGCATGAGTTTCTAGTTTATCGTTGAACCAAAAAACGGAAGGTGTAATGCGTTTCATATACCACCGTGTGTTCATCTTCTCACGGAGTTTTTTTGCGGGAGAAGTCTTCCCGCTGTCGTTGGACTTGCTGCTGCAAAACGATTCTTGCAAACTGCAGCGTCATCGTAACGCATAAGTGTCAAGCGTTCCATTTACATTTTCGCGTTCCTCTTCTTCTACGACAATGCGTTTTTTTGCGGGATTGCTCTTCCTGCAGAAAAACGCAAAGTGTAATACCAGGCTAAGGGGGCAAGAATAAGAATGACTGCTGCGAGAAACGCTGATTCAATTGTGAGATCAAATCAACGGAGAGATTTGGTTCCAATATAACAAAAATTTAGATTACAGCGTTCATCCAAGCGTTTCAGTTTGGAAGATGGAAAACGTATGTATACGCTGCCACGTTTAAAATTTGGAAAAAGAACGTCCAGATTTTGCTGTCCAAACGGGAAAGTTCAACTGCCTAAAATTAAGCGCTTTCAAAATATTTTGGACGAGATCCTCTATCAGAATGCTTCCTCCAAATTTCAAGAAGTAAAGAGCTTGCTTCTAAATTACGTCGTTCGGACTAAAAGCAGTTGTTAACGAGGGTAGATTCATGCCAACGTTCAAAGTACAAGTACCGATATATGTACATACATACCATCGAGTGGGCTCACTTCTTCCTTTCGCCGACCAAGACTACGAATCCTTGCAAATTTATTTCATGGGCAACGAAGAACATGGGAAGTGGATCAGCGTTTGCGACAGATTCCTGGAGCAAATCAGGAACTGTGACTGAGCTCCAACGGTATTTACAAGTGGAAAATGCATTACGTCTATTCCAAATTCGCAATAGGGCCTATGCGATACGAAATAAGCCCGGAGGTGAATGAGACTCGAAACAAATGGGATGAATGGTGGCGCTCCCAATGTCCCCTCTCCGGAGTGAATGATCGTGGAACAATGTCCAAAATGAAATTAGTGTCAATGTTGTAAGCGGAGCTCGCTCTTTCAGCTAGTAATTTATAAAACACATGAAATGCATTAATTTAGAAGCTAATACGCATTATTAACTAAACTTTAAATAAAACCCACGATCCGTACTGGAAATAAGTGCGAGAGCAACATTCTAATGAGCCATAATACTAGTTATGCAGGTAATCTCAATTTTATAACTTCCAGTAGAACTGGAGGCTACATGCAATCATATGTATTAGCCTCTACGCCTATTAGTTGATATGTACATGCATGCGTGCCCATATCATTGAGTAAGGCACCTTTTCGGTCATATCTTTGACCACAACTTTATGACATGCTCGGTTTATCGGCAAAATGTATCTGATGGTTGTTAGCCAGGCAAGTTAGATGCATCGCGAATTGCAGTTTAAAGGCAGGCGTTCAAACACGTGCTTGTTCCACTTCTAATCTTTTCGGTTCAATCGGTTTAATGACAAACCTAAAAAGTAATCACCACACTAGCTCCTCCTAATCCTAAGCGAGAGAGCCGATACGATACCGCTAAGATGTGCTGTGAGCCCCATATGAGACTTCAATCTGCATTACATGCATACCGACAGAAATCGCAACGAATAGATTTATGGCCTATTGTAAGGACACAGTTACCGTAAGTTTTGTGGCCAAGTGTACGTATGATAGCAAATTGATTAACATTTATGTACGTACTATCACTATCTGTGGTAACCGGGAGGGAAACGTAGTTGAATATCTTTCTTACGTGTCTGATGCCTGCAAGAGGAATGAATGGTTTTCTAATACATAATTATGTTGAGTAATATCTACGGTCTACGCAACTACTATATACTCGTACATGTATCGCGAAAAGTGTGGAATTTTTTTATGCAGTTTCAATGTGTGCCATATTGATCTTGTGGTTTAGATTTGGCATCCATATGTACATGTTTTTATTAGATTTTTTTAATGTTATTTATGCATATAGTCGGTAGCGGTGAGTTCTCTGTCGAAACTCTATGATTCTGCATCTAGAGGAACAGTTTCAATCCTTGGCGCGTCAATTAAAACTACCTGCGGGTGCTACTATAAGTCTTTTACTGACAAGCTCGGAACGCCGTGGGACGTTCCGAGCTTGTCAGTAAAATACTTCTCGGATAGGAGTTGCAACTGCACCATCCGAAAAATATACTTTGGAAACGTCAACAAGGCATAACTATGCCAGAGATTTTGACGCACCCGTACCCCTCCCCTGGATGGGTCAAGGTAATTAACAACAATATTTATATCTATACCTATATATATGTACAATGTACTCTCAGTGGAGAAGACTTTAAAGCGGACACCCCTCGTAAGTGTCACCATACACTGTCGATCTCGAACTCGAGCCTGGTACAAATTTCCTCTGACACACACACACACAGGTGTGACACAGGTTCGTGTTGGAGTTCGACAGTGTATGGTGACACTTTTGATTGGGGACTATGTTACAAAAATTGGGGAAGGAAATGAAATGTCAACCAAGCTCGTCGCGACCGGCATCGAAGTGACATAGCGTGACACGCCACAAAAAATTGATGCGCTACATCCCGACTAACTCTGACGACGTCCGAATGTCATTATAATGTGGAAATAAACTCAAATGAATTCTTAATCTTATGCTAATATTATTATTAAGCGAGAAGCGATTTTACAAATTATTGTAATACAAATCGCCGTTCGACTTCACAGCACGCTGTTCTTTTTTTATACCCTAGACTTTTAGTATAGGGTATAGCAATGTATATATCGTCGCTTTAATGTAGAAAGGGCGTAACTAACGTTTTTTTCGAAATCCAGTTTTTCGTCAATTCTGATAGATCATCCTAAAAATAACCTGCATTACAAATTTCAGTATGCTATGCTCCTTAACCCATTATTTGCTAATGTGTCGAAAATGAAACATAACTTTTAACTAATAGTGCATAGTACAATACATCGAATCAAAAGATTCGTCAAATGAAATAGCAATGTCTCCTCTGCCTAAAAAATGTCCTCAAATTTTGAAATATGAAAATTTTAACTAATTGCGCAGGTAGCAAAAACACCTGTTTTGTAAATTTTCGAAATTTTCCAAAAAAATCGCTGAATCACCGAAAATTCTAATAGATTTCATAAAATACCTACGGGACAAGTAAATTGGAATTGTTTTCTTTGTATTGGTCGAAATTTGTTTCAATCAGGTAACACGAAGTACTCAGTAGGTGCATTTACAAAAAATGTTGCGAAAACGACACATCCGCGCCACAACGACATCATATTTGCATAGAATCATGAAGTGATTCTTATTTGTGGAAATCAAGTGCATTTGGAATCAGTATCAGTTTAGCATTCATGCGTTCGCGTATTATTTTGAATCGATCTTTGAACTGTTGTAAAATATATAGTGTTTGCCATTCTTGGGTATTGTTCGTTAGTTTAGACATGTTTCGAAAAAAGTTTTTGACGCAAAGTGAATTAGTGGAGCTAATGAATGCAGATTCCAAGGATAACGAAACTCTACGTGATATAAGACGAAGAAGTCAATTTCGTTATCATCCCACCAACACGAGTTAATGACATGAGCGTCGAAGAACAATTGGATGAGGACCAGCAACAACTCGTTGTTGATAGAGACTGTGATTTTCCGAATAAGATTGCGGGTCAAATTGAAGTGGAATGTGCACTTCCCGACGGATCCAAAACTTTAGCTGAACGCGAGAGAGAGGAATTGTAACGGACGGTTTGGTGGGCATCCCAAGATGCCCGTGGGGACGGAGCCTTAGGTAGTATATGACCGTGAAGGTCCGACCGTGCCATCTGGCGAAGAAAAAGGCCCCTCAACGAGCTAAGCAGCGGCCTATGCTTGCTGTAGCTCAGTTCGGGAGATGTGGGCGGGGTTTTCGCCGCTCGTTGCCCCTGTCCTTCACGTATTAACAAAAATTCATAGGCCTTGGGAAGACAACACAAGCAAGGGAGGTAAAAATGGGGAATAAAAAAAAATGAGGCGATAAGGATGGAATGGTTGGCAGATGGCTCGCTTGCCCTCGCGCTCGTATTGGGGTCCAGGTGTAATAGGACCCTCGGTCTCTGGTTTCGTACCACCGACAGATCCTTACTCATCAGGTGCTGCCATAGATCTGCCGGTGGAAGCAGCACAACCAGACCAGAATATGGTTCATTACAGAATCTGACGATGGACTTTCTATAGCCCAGCCATCCATAAACTGATGTGCCGGCCTACAGAAAGAGGCTATTTTGCGTCCTCGCTGTTCCGTTTTCGCGGATTGTTCCTTTGATGGATACTCAAACTATGAAGAAGAAACCTCGAGGCATAAGTGACAGCATTTATGATGTGTGGCGTCGTCTCTTGAAACACTTTACAAAAATACTTTGTAATTTTAAAATTTAAAAAAACAATTCTACCATCGATTTGAAATGTCAAAAAAATAAAAAAAATTTTGTTTAATTATAATTCAATTGTTGTTGATACACATTACTATTTAATCTAATAGAGATATTTAAATAAAAATAATTTTTTTTATTTTTTTGACATTTCAAATCGATGGTAGAATTGTTTTTTTAAATTTTAAAATTACAAAGTATTTTTGTAAAGTGTTTCAAGAGACGACGCCACAATACTCCCCCCTCAGCGAAGGCTAAATTTCGCGATATGAAAATGGAACGGTCGTAACTCTACCAGAACGAGTTGTAACAGAACGAGAAGGTATAATACTCGTATGAACGGAATTTCGTTTTAAATTAAATGATACGCTTTTTGGAGAAATACGAAGAGATTTATTGACAACATTTTTACAAGATTGTTGTTGACCATTGTTGCAAGAATCCTCTGTACAAGACAAGTAACAAGGTTTAAGCCTATTATATATATATATATTATAAGCCTAATAGAACAAGAGGTAACACTTTAGTCCATGATGGATTGTTATATGCCATGATAGCAGCTTTTAGGGTTCTATGCCAGCGTTCAACCATGCCATTGGATTGTGGATGATAGGCGGTAGTCCGATTTCTGCTGAAACCCAACAAACGTCCTAATTCTGCAAATAACTCGGATTCAAACTGTCTACCTTGATCGGTCACGATAGTCTGAGGCACACCAAAACGGGAAATCCATTCTCTGACTAAAGCTTCAGCACAGGATTGAGCCGTAATACTAGAAAGTGGTATTGCCTCAGGCCATCGAGTGAAACGATCAATGATGGTAAGACAGTATGAGAAACCTTGGGAAGATGGCAAAGGACCAATGATGTCAACATGAATGATTTGAAAACGTTCCGAAGCTTGAGCAAAGTTACCAAGAGGCGCTTTGATATGCCGAGAAATTTTAGATTTCTGACAAGGTATACATTGGCGAGACCACATGTTTACATCTACATTCATGGATGGCCAGAAATACTTGCTAGTAACAAGACGCCTTGTGGAACGTATACCAGGATGCGCCAAATTGTGTATCGACAAAAAAACTGTTTTGCGGAAAGCTTCAGGCACAAACGGTCTGACGTTTTTGTCTGAAACCTCACAATAAATTTGATAATCAGTACCCGGAAAAGATATATTTTTGAAGGAATAATTAGGATTATTTAAAAGTTCCTGTAAATCGGAATCTGACAACTGGGAATCAGCCATAGCTCTGAAATCTATGTTACTGGGAACCGTAATTTCCTCAAGACGAGATAAGGTATCAGCAGTAACATTATCACGACCAGCAATATGACGAATATCCGAAGTAAATTCGCTTATATAGGAAAGGTGTCTAAGTTGTCGAGGATTAGCCTTATCCGGATTTTGCTTTAAAGCGAAAGTTAGCGGTTTATGATCTGTAAAAATGGTAAATAATCTTCCTTCGACAAAAAACCTAAAGAATTTTATAGATAAATACATAGCAAGAAGTTCTCTGTCATAAGTACTGTAATTTCGTTGAGTGGTATTGAATTTCTTTGAAAAGAAACCCAATGGTTGCCAAGCACCGTCGACAAATTGTTGCAGAGCTGCGCCGGCAGCTATGTTAGAGGCATCAACAAAAACAGCTAAAGGAGCCTCAGAAATAGGGAAGGCGAGAAATGAAGCTTCGAACAACAGTTGTTTAGTGAATTCAAATGCTTTAATTGCTTGAGGAGTCCATACAACTTTACGTTTGTCAGATTTGCGCGAGCCAATAAGATGCTCGTTCAGTAGTGCTTGGTGATGTGCTGCTCGAGGTAAGAAACGACGATAAAAATTTATTATGCCGAGAAATCGTCTGAGTTCCTGAATAGTGTTAGGCAATTTCATTTCCTTAATCACTTGGCATTTGTCTGTTGAAGGCTTAATGCCATCAGAAGAGATCAAATGACCAAGAAACTTAATTTGCTGCTTGTAAAACGAACACTTGTCAACGTTAATTATAATGCCGAATTTAACCAATCTGTCGAAAACTACAGACAAATGCTTAATGTGCTCTGTTTCCGATTTTGAGGCGATGAGAATATCATCTAGGTATGAAAAACAGAAGTTTAAGTCTCTAAGTACTTCATAAATAAAACGTTGAAATGTCTGAGCAGCGTTGCAAAGTCCCAAGGTCATCCTCGTAAATTCAAATAGTCCAAAAGGTGTACAGATGGCAGTTTTAGGAATATCTGCAGGATCTATTGGAACTTGATGATAGGCCTTTACCAAATCCAAAGTTGAAAAAAATGAACAACCAGTTAAATTGTGGGTAATATCTTGGATATTTGGTATAGGATACCGATCAGGTGTTGTTTGAGAATTTAGACGACGATAATCGCCACACGGACGCCATTCGCCATTATTTTTCTTAACCATATGAAGCGGGGAGGACCAAGGACTGTTTGAAGGTCGACAAATTCCTTGCTGAAGGAGAAAGTCAAACTCTTTCTTAGCTGCAGCAAGTCTGTCAGGGGCTAAACGACGAACTTTGGAAGCCACAGGAGAACCAAACGTGGATATGGTATGTGTGACATTGTGCTTAACAGGTTGGATGAAATTACTAGGGAAAGTAACTGCTCGATGTGTAGAGAGGAGATCTCTTACATGAGGATCCAAGGTCTCGTCTACTTGGACAGAAAGAGTAGATAAGGGACCTTTCGAGATTAACCCAACAGAATGAAGATTAGTAGTTGGATCTATGAGCATTTTCTTAGAAACATCAACCAATAAGCCAAAGTGACATAAAAAATCAGCTCCAATGATGGGCTTGTCGATATCAGCAATGACAAATTCCCATGTAAAAATTCTTCGCAGATTAAGATCAAGAGTGAGACGTCTTCTACCATATGTGTTAATGGTAGATGTATTAGCAGCTGCAAGTTTGAGAGAGTCGGGAAAACGTCTGCAGGCAGCTGAAGCAGGAATCACCGAGATATCGGCACCCGTGTCAATTAGAAATCTACATTTGGTAGAATTATCAAAAATTGTAAGGCGACATGAACCAGATCTAGCAAAGTCAGTCGCCGAAGACTTCACGCAATCTAGTTTTTTGACGAGGCATCAATTTTGGTGTTAGAAGAATCGAAAGACTTAAAAGAACAAGGTTCAACACATTTGTGGGCTTTGACACCAAATTTGAAATGGTACCAGCAATATTCTTTTTTCGTTTTACGGTTCCGGGAATTACTGCGGGAACGAGATTTGTTTTGTTGATGCAATTTCGTGTCTTGAATTGTACGAGTAAGAACTGCAATTTGAGATTTAAGCTCATTTAGTTCTTTTTTCATTAAATAATTTTCATTATCAACACTGAAAATAGAAGGTCGTACAAAAATTTCACTAACTTTGTCCACACTGGCTAATAAGTCTTTAATTGAACCGGAAGAATTACAAGCAAGAATAGCTTGAATATTGTCAGGAAGACGTTGAAGCCATAGAGTCTTCAGAAGGTCTTCGCTGACTTGTTCTCCAGCCAATTGCCGCATCTCTCTAAATAATTGTGAAGGCGATTTATCACCTAAAGAAATATTTGTGAGAAGTTGCTTTAATTTTGTTGCCTCACTCAAAGAAAGACGAGAAATCAATGCATCCCTCAATACTGTGTAGGGCTGTTCTAATGAAGGCTTGCACACTAAGTCACCAACAACTTTAATTGCCTCGGAATCGAGTATAGATAATAAATAATTAAATCTTGTTGTCTCCGAAACTATCCGTGCAACATCAAATTGAGCTTCCGCTCGTTTAAACCACAGCTCCGGCAAATCTTTCCAAAAAGGTGGAAGTTTAATCGACACCGGACCTATAGTTAGAGGGGTTGAGGAGCAAGCGGTATCCTCCTGAGTTGACATAATGAAACAAACACAAAAACTATTTGTTAAAAAAAATGTTTGTCAGAACTAGATGAAATACCTCTAAAGCTACAATTCGACCACCTTTACAATAATTCCAAATTACTTAATACTTATCTGAATTACAGAACTACGTTACTCAATTTTCATTTGATGATGACGAATGTCTTCTTTCTCCTTGAGATGCTAAAGCTGTATTACTGAGTTATGGGACGTCGGGGGCCGTCGGGTTTGTCGGGCACTAAATGCTGGGATTTTTGTTGCAATCAATGCTCCAACCATAATCGTTCCAATGAAACCATGATGCGCCAGTCCCGGATATAAAGCGATAAACGATGTTGAGAGAAATGACAAGAATAGATTGGCAAAGATGAAAACCAGTTGCCTATTTCTTCTTCGGGCCTATTTCCTTTGTCAGGCCTATTCTTTTGTCGGGCCTATTCTTTTGTCGGGCCAATTCTTCTGTCGGGCCTATTCTTCTATCGGGCCTATTCTTCTATCGGGGTCACCATTTGTTGGAGAATGTTAATCCTTTTTTTTTTAATGTAAATTATGAAAACAATATTATTTGTTATAGTTATTTAACATAATTATTTTTATTTAAAAATCATTATTTTTATTTAAATATCTCTATTAGATTAAATAGTAATGTGTATCAACAACAATTAAACAAAATTTTTTTTATTTTTTTGACATTTCAAATCGATGGCAGAATTGTTTTTTTAAATTTTAAAATTACAAAGTATTTTTGTAAAGTGTTTCAAGAGACGACGCCACAGATGCAAAACACGAAGTGCTCCTTGCAAGGTGGAACGATAACGCTATTGTTACTGTAGCTTCAAACCATGAGCCCCCGGTTCCAACTCATCACGTAAAGCACTACGACCGCAAGGAGATACAAATGAACACTGTAGAGATGCCTGTGACCTTGAAAGCATATAATCAGGGAATAGCAGGTGTAGATCTTCGATAATGTGACGAATAATTATAGGATAAATGTCCGAAGTAAGAAATAGTACTGGCCACTCATAACCAATGCTTTGGATGCGGCGATGGTCAACTCGTGGAAGCTGAAGTGTGCGTTTACAAAATATTATAATAATTTAACGGAAGGCAAAAATGTCCAAGTAATATCTCAATTGGACTTTCGCCTTTCTGTTGTCAAAGCTCTATTAGGTCAAGATTTGAGACGATCGTTGACACAAGTGGATACTTCATCAGCCCTCAAACGTAAACGTAGCGAAGTAACAACACCGACGTTGATACCACGTTGTACGAGAAGCAAAGTTTTGGACATCATCCGATTCGATGGTATTGGCCATGATATTGTTTCAATAGAAAAACGCGTTCGCTGCGGTCTGTGTCAATCGGTTTTCAAATGTACCAAATGCGATAAGAACCTGCATCCAAAATGCTTCCAACAATACCATCACAAGAAACTATGAATGCAGTACGTCCTTTTCTCTTGCAACAATAATGATTAGAGAATATAAAATACAAACATTCCGAACATAATAAACAATGTAATAGAATATCCAATCGCTTTTATCTAAACTATGAGAACAATTTTTTTTACAAAAAAAGTGCATTTGCATTTTCCTTGCAAATTTTGTGTCGTTGTAGCGCGGATGTGTCGTTTTCGACACATGTCCTGGAAGGGATCCACGAAGTCATACGTTCAAATTTGTCCTAAATTCCGAAATTAGTACCAAAAAGTACATGTTATACCAATTTTCACCAAAAAATTTCCAGTGGATCAATACCAGCAAATAATGGGTTAATAACGGATTTACAAGCAATTGAAGAAAAGCCCTAACTCATTTAAAAAATTTCTTAAAAAAAAAGCCCTAACTACTATTTGAAGGATTAATAAAGAACATCGTGCCTATCTTTATAGCAAAACAAGTTAAACAGAGACAATGCTTATGAAAGTACATTGCAGCCCTCTCTTCTTAACTTAACAATTCACGTCAATTTTCAAAACCGTTATTTTTAAAGTGAAGAAAAGAAACACGTGTAAAAGTAGAATATTATTGATTCAGGACTTCCAAGTTTTTTTTTTAATAACTTGTTGCATTGGCTAATGTAAATGAGTTTTACTTTTTGTTAGTCGCTATAGGTAAATTCAAATATTAAATAATAATATGGACTCTGTGGCAAAAAATGACGAAACGATGAGGGCGTTTGCAAGGGAAGAAATCAGCAAGCAGTTCGAATGGAAGAGAAATGTGTATCGGATGAACAGGATGAAAGGTGACGAATATTTGGGTATGACAAGAAAATGCCTTTCCCAAAAGCCTTCAAGGCAGCTCGGCATGGCTTGTATAAGGTGTACAACTTTGCTTCCGCCATTTTCCGACAGACGGCTGCATCGGTGAGAACTGGTCAAAATACGTAGTTCAAAAGTGTCACAAAGTGAGTATGGACGAAGTTGTTCGTGTGCATTTTAAATAAGATTCGCGATTCAAAATGTTTGTTTTCGAGCCAAGTTCTTGTCATTTGCGGGAAGTTTCGATCTACTGCTTCCATTGGAAAAAAAAACTGCAGCTGAGGCTCATAGAATGCACTCAAAAATATACGGTGAGGCTGCTCTGGGTGAAGGAACATGTCGTGAGTGGTTTGAACGTTTTAAAAGTGGCGAGTGGTTGTGGGAGAAAAAAATTTTCAAAGACGACGAATTGCAAGCACTGCTCTATGAAGATTCGTGCTAAACGCAATAAGAATTATCTGAATCACTGGGAGTGACTCAGCAAGCCATCTCGAAACGCCTCAAGGCCATGGGCATGATTCAGAAACAAGGAAATTGGGTTCCGTACGAGTTAAAACCGAGAGATATTGAACGGCGATTATTTGCATGCGAACAACTGCTTCAAAGGCAGAATCGGAAGGGATTTCTACATTGCATCGTAGCAGGCGACGAAAAATGGGTCCGTTAGTGTCACCATACACTGTCGAACTCAAACTCGAACACGAACCTAGTTCAAGTGGACCGGTTTTCTTCACACCTATGTGAAGTGTATGTGTGTGTCAGAGGAAATTTGTACCAGGTTCGAGCTGGAGTTCGAGTTCGACAGTGTATGGTGACACTTACGATAATCCCAAGTTCAGAAAGTCATGGGGAATACCCGGACATGCCTCGACGTCGACGGCAAAACCGAATATTCACGGCGCTAAAGTTATGCTTTGCATTTGGTGGGACCAGCTTGGTGTGATATACTACGAGCTACTGAAACCGAATGAAACTATCACAGGAGATCGGTACCGAACGCAACTGATGCGTTTAAGTCGAGCATTAAAGGAAAAACGACCACAGTACCAAGAGAGACACGACAAAGTCATCCTCCAGCATGACAATGCTCGGCCACACGTCGCAAAAGTGGTCAAGACATACTTGGAAACCCTGAAATGGGATATCTTGCCCCACTCGCCGTACTCTTCAGTCATCGCTCCTTCCGACTACCATCTTTTTCGTTTCATGGCGCACGGCCTGGCTGATCAAAATTTTCGTTCGTACGAGGAAGTCGAAAAGTGGATCCAATCATGGATTGCGTCGAAAGATGCCTCCTTTTTCCGAGATGGAGTCCGAAAATTGCCGGAGAGATGGGCGAAGTTGTCGCTAGCGATGGACAGTACTTTAAATAATACATCTGTAAGTACTTTTTGACAATCTCCTATGTAAAGCCTTCCAGATGTATTCCCGGTCAAGGCTGTCAAACGCTTTCTCGAAATCGATGAACATGAGATGTAATGGGGATCTCCACTCTGCAGATTGTTCAATAATAATTCGGAGGGTGTTGATGTGGTCGCTACATGAAAAGCCCTCGCGAAAACCAGCCTGTTCATCGGTCAGTATGTATGCTTGATCCAGTTTAAGACTATTTTGGCCATCAGTTTGGAGACTGCGGGGAGGAGGCAATTTCCACGCCAATTATTACAATCTTTCAGGCTACCTTTTTTCGGGATCTTAATAATGACGCCCTGCTTCCATTCTTTAGGAAGAGCTTCGGTTTCCCAACACTCTTGGATAAGGGGGAAAAGAATATCCGCAGTAGCGTTGATATCCGGCTTAAAGAGTTCCATCGGAATTCCATCTATCCCCGGGGCTTTACCCGCTTCCATCGATTTAATAGCCACAGTTAATTCCTGTTTAGATGGTGGGCTGGAATCAAGTCTGGCTATTTGCGGAATATTTGCTACCTCTAGTGCAGATGAGTTCAAATGTCCAATGGTGTTGTTGAGGACCTCAATGAAGTGCTCTCTCCACCGTCGCAGTTGGTCTTCATCAGTGACCAGTAGGGTTCCGTCTTTATCTTTCACGGGATGTTTAGTTGTAAAAGATTTGCCAGTTAATGGCTTGATAAGTTTGTAAAGGGTTCCACTGTCACCATGGTATGTCGCTTGCTCTGCCTTCTCCGCTAATGCATTGATGTTATTGCGTTTGTCCCGTCTTATGCTTTTTTGCACGCGTTTCTGAAGAGAACGGTATTCAGCTCTGAGTTGATCCTTGACTGTCGTTAGTAGCTGAGTTAATTTGTTCTTTAATTCTCTGCGTTCCGGGATTAGAGACCATGTAGGGTCACTAATGAATTATCTCCTACCGCGCTTGAATCAGCCCGCTAAAATTTCACCGCACGAAATAAATGAGTCTTTAGCGACGTTAGATCTATCATCAATTGTATGAGTCTTTTGAAGTGGCAGTGCATTAGCTCTTTCATGCAAGTCGGTGGAATAAGCACGTCTGATAGATGGATCCTTAAGTTTTGCACATTAAAACGTGACAAAATTCTTGCATTTTGAGGGCGCTGGATCGCTGCCGTTCGTAAGCGCACTTTTGCGACAACAAGTTGGTGATCGCTACCAATATCAGCACCCCGCTTCGACCTGACGTCTAAGAGACGGTTCCTCCATGACTTGGAAATGGCAATATGGTCAATCTGGTTCTCTGTTCTGCCATCCGGAGACACCCAGGCTGTTAAATGGCATCGTTCGTGCTTGTACAAAGTATCGCCGTTGACGAGCTGACGAGAGTTGCGTAACTCCACGAACATCTCCCCCTATTGGTTCCTGTTGCCTAGACCATGGTTTCCCATTAGGTGTTCCAAACCAAGGTTGTCGGACCCGACTTTGGCATTGAGATCCCCCATAATAATTTTTATGTCACCTTTGAGAGCCTTGTCGAAGTTGTCGCCGAATCGGTGATAGAAAGCGTCCTAAGCTGATTGATCAGTTGGTTCAGCCGGGGCGTAGCACTGAACTATTGTGTTGTTTTTTACCCCGGATTTAAATCTGGCTTGTTACGGTCGGAGATGGGCTTCCAGTCAATTAGAGATAGGCGTGCCTCTCTTGTCAACGGGATTCCGAAGCCTGCCATTCGAGGTGACGTATTGTCTTCATTTCCAGAGTAGAGTAGTACTGTTTGGGAGCTTAGTGATAAAGTCGTTCCCGATCCAGGCCATCTTGTTTCGCTCAGTCCTAGTATATCGATGTTATATGCGGTCATTTATCGGTTGACTTCAATGAGCCTCGCACTATTGCACTCGTCCCACAACGTTCGAACGTTCCAAAAACCGATCGTGGTCCGTAAAATTATTTCAGGTACGCAGGTAACAAGCTCACATACCCAATCTTAGGGGAAGGGTTTGCTTCCTTACGTGTCCTAAAAGTATATATAGTTTATATGGTCGGAGATGCTTCCTTCTGTGCGTTGCAAACTTCATGACAAAGTTAATATACCCTATCACATCCGTGAAGGGTATAAAAAAAACTACCCGTGAGTACTATTAGAACTCCCACTGCATTTCAGGCTTGTCAGTAAAATATAAATACAGATGGAAGGTGTGCGCTAGCAATGTTTGTAAGTATCACACAATGAAACAAATAGTACACATTCGATTATTTTTTTACTCAGAAAATCCTAATTTCTATTCCTCCTACGAAATAGTGGGTCGCGTTAAAGAAAAGCCAATGACCGCAAAAATTTGCAAACCGTTAACAATGTAAGCAAAATTTACTAAAAGCAAGAAAATCTAAGTTCCAATCATTTTGTTGAAGAACGAAAAAAAACCCTCACTTGGTTAGATCATTCTGTATAACCGCATAAGTCGCATAAAACCAACGCAAATATTTCTAATCCTTTTATATAAGAGGCTATGCGACAAAAGTCGTGAGATATGGTCTTAAGATATCAGGAAATTATACTAATATGAACCAGTGTTAGTACAAGAGGGAAGTTGTGTTAAAAAATAAAAATCAACGGACACCACACAGTGCAACAGGCGACCCAAGAAACATCTCAGCCCTGTGCGCCTCTCACTGAAGGTTCTAGCAAATTGAAGACCGTAGGCAACACATTTGCACACAGCGTTCACAAACATCGATGGGATTTTTAGGTGCTTATGGAATGGGTGACATTGAACTACTTAAATATCGAAAGATAGTATGCAATTTAAAGTCGAGATATTCCAGTTGAATTTATGGTTTCTATTGCAGAGTTCACTAGCGGAGAGAAACGAATAAAAAACAGACAATATGTTCTATAATACGAAATTGGTTGTTCAGCTGCTGTTTTAGGATTAAGACGAATCAGTAATTGGACTTGTCTAAATCACTGATCTCAATTGTCATTGTCAATTCCATTTAGCAGTTGCAGCTCCCACAGCCCTGACCAGAACCAAACGCTATGACCAAATCTAAGTCGTAACATAATAATAGAAGTGAAGGAACGAGAACTACCTTTTCGACGAGAGGAAAATCGATAGCAAATAAGAACACGCTTGTGGGCGAATACAAGCTACATTATCGGCGATCAGTAATGAGGAAGTCCATTGAAAATTTAAATGTATTCCCGCTACTAACGACGACTCGATGCAAATCTCACTAAAATATCCACAGAGCATAAACACACCTTGGATACACGGTACTAAATCAACTAAAAAGTACAAGTAAAATTCAAACAAATCTCAGCTTTCAAAGAATGGACCAGCACAAAAATTAGATAAATTGTAACCATTGATCGCCATGGATATTTTTTTATTGACAATATTTGATATTTGTCGATATACATTACGTAGGGTTGAAATTAATGTGAAGTTACAATATCACCAAGAAGATATAGAGGTTTTTAAAATTGGGAACTTATTTATATTTGAACCCTGGACGGCCATGCTCCGTCGAATCCACGACGCCAGTTTACTTTTGAAAATAAGTATAAAGCAAATGTATACGTACATATATTTGGTAAGAATTGTAATGGACGGTCTGGTGAGCATCCGAAGATGCCCGTGGGGACGGAGCCTAAGGAAGCATAATGACCGTGAAGGTCGGGCCGTGCCATATGGCGAAGAAAAAGGCCCCTCAACGAGCTAAGCAGTGGCCTATGCTTGCTGTAGCTCAGTTCGGGAGATGTGGGCGGGGTTTTCGCCGCTCGTTGCCCCTGTCCTTTACGTATTAACAAAAATTCATAGGCCTGGGGAAGACAACACAAACAGGGGAGGTAAAAATGGGGAATTAAAAAAAATAGTCGATAAGGATGGAATGGTTGCGGACGGCTTAGACGCCCACGCAGTCGAATCTGGGTCCAGGTGTAATGGGACCCTCGGCTTCAGGTTTCGTACCACAGACAGATCCTTACTCATCAGGTGCTGCCATAGATCTGCCGGTGGAAGCAGCACTACCAGACCATAATATGGTTCGTTACAGGTGGTTCATAACAGAATATAATAAATATTGTGTGCGCTTTTGTACAGCAAGGACTCAATAAGAAAAATACATAATTATAAGTGACAGTGAACCTGGATTTATTAACCGCCGTAATCCAGAATCGCGATAGATAGGTTAGTATTAGAGCAGGCGCGGATTCAGAGTGTCAATTTGGGGCCGTGGAAAGAAGAGGGGGCTTTAGCATAGGCTCGAGCTCCTTAAAACTACATACTTCATCGGGAGAATCAAAAGCTACTAGTCTCCCTTACATCTCGGACCTCAGCATCGAGTTTTCAGACAGCTTTAATTACATGCAGTGGCATTCCACATTTTTTCAAATTGTAAAAGTTATTTTTGTTGAAATTGTAACGGACGGTTTGGTGGGCATCTGAAGATGCCCGTGGGGACGGAGACTAGGTAGCATAGTGGCCCTGGCCATCTGGCGAAGAAAAAGGCCCCTCAACGAGCTAAGCAGTGGCTAATGCTTTCTGTAGCTCAGTTTGGGAGACGTGGGCGGGGTTCTCGCCGCTCGTTGCCCCGGTCCTTTACGTATTAATTAAAATTCATAGGCCTGGGGAAGCCAACATAAACAGGGGAGGTAAAAATGGGATATGATGAAAAGATGAGCCGATAAAAATGGAATGGTTGGCGGACGGGGCACACTCCCTCGCGTTCGCATCAGGGTCCAGGCGTAATGGGACCCTCTGCCTCAGGTGTCTTACCACCGACTGATCCTTACAAATCAGGTGCTGCCATAGATCTGCTGGTGGAAGCAGCACTACCAGGATATGGTCCATTGCAGGTGGTTCATTACAAAATACAGTAAACGTTCAGAAATCTTAATTTTCCAGAAAACTTAATCCAGTTCCAGCCAAAGTGGCTCGTCCTAAAATCTTAATATTTTGTTGAATTTCAGAACGATTTCTTCCAAATTTACAAATTTGTGTGTACAAAAGCATGCACGTTATGCTATACGTTACAAAATGCTCTTTCCAAGCGACTAACGGTTCTTCTTCTTCATGTGTTAATGGTTTGTGCATCGCCTGCGGTTCTTTAAATATTATTTAAATTTGTCGCACTTGGTTTTAGTGAACGTGTTTGAATTTTTTGACGTTTTTGTACCCTTCGCGGATGTGATATGGTATATTAACTTTGTCATGAAGTTTGCAACGCACAGAAGGAAGCATCTCCGACCATATAAACTATATATATTCTTGGTCAGTATGGTGAAACGAGTCGATTAAGCTTTGTCCGTCTGTCTGTCTATCCGTTTGTCCGTCTGTCCGTCTGTCCGTCGGTCCGTCTGTCCGTCTGTCTGTCTGTTTCTATGCAAACTAGTCCCTCAGTTTTGAAGCTATCGCGCTGAAATGTACGGAGCCTTCTTTTAATTGTACGCAGTATATATGTCGGAACCAACGGAATCGGACCACTACGTCATATAGCTGTCATAGGAACGACCGGTCCTAAAATTCGTCTTTGTGAGAAAAACTTTTTTATTTTTAAAGATATCTTTTTCAAATTTCACGAGAATCAATGGTATCTATAGTCAAATCAAATTCTTGAATTTAGTTGAAATTGGACCACTTTATCATATAGCTGTCATAGGAACGACCGTTCCAAAAGCAAGTTTTTGTTAGAAAAACTTTTTTATTTCTGAAGATATCTACCAAATTTCATATTATTTAATCATATTGACTATTAAACCATTTTCTCAAAATTCGTTGAAATCGGCCTACTATTTCAGATACCTCTCATAGGAACAATGAAATCGGAACAAGTTTTACTACTAATTTCAAAGTGGCAACGAAGGTATGATACCTTCGGTAAGCTATCCGAAGGCTGGCTTGTTTTATAAACAGTTTATAATGGCAAATTGTAAACAAAAGCGACCATGTTTAGAAGAAAAGGTAAAGATCCTAAAACGTTTGGATAATGGTGTTCACGCGAATTGGTTAGCCCTCGAATTTGGCGTTTCTACAGCAGCGATCTGTCTAATAAAAAAAAACACAAGGCCGAGTACGGATATGTAGAATTGGAGATTAAACTTTACGATTGGCTCCTGAAGCAACGTGAACGGAAATGTTCTATCGATGGTCCTATTCTCTGATCCAAAGCGAACGATTTATTCATGCAAATATACCCGGACCAAACTAAAAACGATTTCAGATCCAGTAACGGATGGTTCAGAAAGTTTAACCGTCGATATGGTGTCCGATTCCTGAAAGTGTGCGGAGAGGTATTATTCAGCGACACATTAACGATAACACCCTTTATAAATCGGTTCCGGACGAAGATTTCCAAAATACAACTGAGCGATACTCAAATTTATAATGCCGATGAAACTAGGCTCGATTATTGCATGTTACCTGATGAAACGTATGTATCGGCATGCGAAAAGACCGCTCCTGTCAGAAAAATTAGAAACGAACGGTTATCAATTCTTATTTGTGCAAATGCGGACGGCTCAAACCAAATCATCATCATCATCATCATCGTGGTGCGACAGCCCGACGTCGGGCCTTGGGTCCGAGGCTTTTGTTCCAGATTTATTGACGTGGTTTTTACAAGGACGAGTTGTCAGCACATCGCTTAACCCCATTCAAGTGATTCCATCCTACTACGCGAGACGCTTAGGTGTTGGTCAGCCATTCAGGCTACAGCTATCTGCCTTTTCCCAAACTGTATCATCGCTAAGACTTGGCCGTCAGCCATGTGGAGGACTAGGGAAAATGTCTTTTGCCCCCCCCCCCCCATTATATAACAATAAAAAATTTGCATTGTTTAATTTTGCGTGCATCGCTTTCTGCCAAGTGTACTATAATCTGTACCAGGTAAGATCTGGCCTTTCAATTTTGTTATCGCAGGTCCATTTCATGACCAAATGCACTTTCTGTGCATCATAAGTGCATTCGTCGTACGAAATACTAACGGCTGATACACTTGTAATATTAGGCGCTTTTTTTGCAATCCTGTCTGGGTTAGGGCAGACTAAGTGGTTGCTGACGAAATGGAACTCCTAGGCTTCCGAAATTGGAAGACGCGGTCACTTGACCGAGATAATTGGAAAACAATAATCCAAATGGCCAAGGCCCGACGTCGGGCTGTAGGACCACAATGATGATGATGTAGGTAAGTGGAAGGTTAGTAAGACGCAGTTACCACAATACGTTATACTGGACTAGCCAGGAGAAAACAATAGGGCAGTAAACCTGCCCCGGATAATAATATGACATGTCGCTTGAATTGCTAAAATTGGGAATTTATTATGGAGAACTAGAAATTTCTTTTAATCAAGAGTGATAAAAAAAATAAAATGGCTCCAGGAGTCCGCAGCACTTTTGACACTTAACTGGAGGAGTTCACCTGGAACGTTTCTTTGCACAGCGGCTTAACCTGCAATAGGCGAGAGAACAAAAGAACGCGACTATTGATGCCTAACAATACCCAATGATTTGCCCTATGCATTTCTAAATGCAATTATATTGAAGAAGGCAGAGTAGTTTGCCCCAAGTAGACGTACCCCAAAAACCCGCGATGCTACAAAACAAGGAAAGATGGATATTTCAATGCTCATTTCGTTTCACTTGGCGTTTGAGCCATTCAATTCCATCTGCAATGAAATCATAATTTGTTGTAACTTATAACTAGTCTGTATTCCACGAAGGCTCTCTTTTAAATGGGGTTCGATGCAACGAAATCTGATAGAACCCATTTAAAGTACAGGAAATGCTAACAAATTTATTTGCATAAAGAGATTTCGCAAAATAAAAAAGGGAAACGGCTATCACCAACGGGTATCCTCTTATCATTTATCTTTTTTGGTATTTACCTAAAGCTCGCGGACGGTTGAACTTCCTTATTTTAATTATGTTCGATACTACGAGCGCTTAGGCTACACTGCAATGCGTCCCATGCTCTTGATACCGTAATTACACCTGAGCAAGAATGATATTAATTGCGCGAGATTATCATTATGGAAACGTAAGTTGATTTCCGACTTTGTTACGTATTTGTTTTCAGCTCTAGATTAATTCTACCGATAGGGCAACTGGAATTGTTTCTTGCAAACAGCACAAACAGATGCGATGATAGCAGAGACCTCCATTGCTCCATTATTCCAATGTTCTTGTACAATGTTGTAGAACATAAGAAGGAAGCATTATGGGAATGAAAAATTGAACAAGGAAAAGATTGCTGTTAATAACTTGCCTGGAGTTGATCGTATAAATCTCCAGGGCGCTTATGCACTTTTTTCTTGTCTGGTCAAGCGAAATATGGCTTTCTATGGTGCACTGGAAATTGCAAATTGTTTTATGAGTCTGTAATGTGTCCATATGTCAACATTTGAATAGATGATTTGATCGAAACAATGTCGTTTTGAAAAAATTTTCTCAGTACAGTTAAAATTGTAAAATGAAATAAATAATGTCACGTTCAGTAGGCTTCATGCTGCAGTTAATCGTTTCCGGATGTCTGCATCGCTATTCAATACTCGTATGAATTTAGAAAATGTCATGTATCGTTATTTTATAAGATGCAGGTCAGGCTAATGTGGCATCAAAATGAAACGTCCTTACTTCAAGTACAATAGAATAGACAGTTTCCTACTCCATAGGCCTGTGATTAATCGTAAGATAATCGATTATTTCTAATAATCGATTAATCGGAAAAAATACGATTAATCGTAAAAATACGATTAGTCGTAAGAATTCGAGTGACTGGGTAAGATGGGTGTCAAAGGAATCGCATTGCACAAGCAAATGATCAGCAGTACTCTAGTGTAAATTACATTTCGAGTCCTTTGGTTGGGAGAAAAGGACTCTCTTGTCAATGGAGTGGAACAAAGGCAAGATGGGTGTCATAGGAATCGGGGTGAAGAGGCAAATGCTCTGGAGTAGTGTACATTGCAATTTGAGTCCTCTGGTGGGGAGAAAAGGACATTCTTACAATGGAGTGGAGCATAGGCCAGATGGGTGTCAGAGAAATCGGGGTGAGGAGGCGTATGCTCCAGAGTAGTGCAAATGCCATCTCGAGTCATTTGATGGCGAGAAAACGACATTCTTGGCAATGGAGTGGAACATAGGCAAGAAATAGGTGAAAAGGAGACAAAAGGTTGATATTGCTAACAAAAAGAAAAATCTGCGAATCTAAAGTTAAAACTGCCAAAAATCAAAAACAAAAGGATATTACAAAACGACAAAAATTGGGAAACAGAAATCAAATGGGATAAAAATTCATGTTTGTTCACGTGTCAACGAAAGTCTTTCAGTTTGCAGTTTCACAATGGTGACCGATTGATATAAGTGACCGAGTTATACACTGAAATACGTGAACTACTCAGTCGGTGGACTGAAAAAATGTTTTCAACACAGTTGAAAGTGCTGTTGCTATGGGGATCTTTGTTGCACGACTTTTGTCCTTCTATAAAAATTGGTTTATGGAAGCGGGCTTTGTCGCTTTGTTGAATTACGGGCATATCCTCCAGTACATGCGCTACTCCGTTTTGTAGTATTTGGAGAAAACCAATCAACTTCATCGCGCCGGGTGGCCGTAGTCGTTCGGTCACCGCTTTACGATACTAATCTATAGCTCGGAGTTCAAATATCGGTGCGATCAAAAACTCCCCCTGTGAGTACTAATAGAACTCTCACAGTGTTCCGAGCTTGTCAGTAAATAAATGGCGCGGATAGGAGGTGCGTGCCAGTAACTGTACTTCCGCAAAGTATATATGCTATCGAAACTTCAACAAGGCATAGAAATGCTAGAGATGTTAACGCGACCATGCCCCTGGAGGGGTCAAAGCAATTAACAATCAATTTCAAGCTTTGTGGAAGGATTAAAACTCCACAAAGTCGATCAGCAGATATTTCTGCTGAATTCGTTCTAGAATCGAGACAAAGGGTATTAATCTTTAGCCCATCCTTACTCGCCACTCTCTCAAGATCTAATAGCGGAGGGATCCATGATTTTGTGGGAGAGTAAGCATATGCCACCCGCGTAGTCAAGATGCTGTCAGAGTCCACTGAACTCCCTTGTCCAGTCCGGAGAGGGCTGCATGCAACACTTCGTCGATCACTAGGAATAGAATCGGTGAGAGGATGTACTCCACCGTGAATCTCAAAGTCCCCCGACACCTTACCTTTATGCAGAACACGACATATCAGTTGCCTTAGTAATAGTCACAAGCTTCTCAGGTATACCTTTCCTGCGGAAGGCCGCTCATATAGAATCCCGGTTCCCACGAAATCGACGAAAAGCAAATGAAGCGGAGAATCGTACTCAGCGCATTGCACGACGATGATTCGTAAGGGTTTAATGTGATCGACACAGGAGAATCCGGATCGCAAGCCTGGCTGCTCTTCATCAATTGTGCTTTCTAAGAGATCCTTTAGTCTTTCCAGGACGATTTTAGCTATTATCTTGACAACAATAGGACGCACACAAATTCTTCTCCAATTATTATAGTCTGTGAAGCTACCCTTCTTCGAAAATTTATCATTTTATCAAACCTTCCTTCCACTCAGTGGGAAAAGTCTCTGTATTCCCTGCTTTATCAACAAGTGGGAGCAGCAACTCGGCAGTTACGCTTAGCGCTGCTCTTTGCTCTCATAGCAAAAGATGCCGACACCACTACGCATGCTCTCTTCCCGAGTTATCATTGAAGTTGGAGATATCATTCTCACAGAAATCGTCATGCGACGATGCCATCAAAGAGGTGTTTTGTCCCCCTGTTGTTGCATGCATCGTTGTAGCCATTCTCATATGGAGATTTTCCTCACTTGGATTCTTAACACAAGAATACGCGGACGACCTGGTTATTAGTGTCAAAAGTAAATTTGAAGAAGTTCTACCCGACATCATTCATAAAGCTTTGCGTATAGTCCAGGAATAGTCTGACACTAACGGACTTCGGGTCAGCCCATCGAAGGCCGTTATTGTCCCATTTACGAAGAAACGGAAGCTTAGGGCAATGATATGTCCCACTTTGTGTAACTCTCCAGTGTAAATGGCAAATTACGTCAAATATCTGGGAGTCATATTTGATAGCAAGCTACTGTGGGCAGAATACCTGACATCAGAAAAGGCCACAAAAGCCTTGTGGATCTGCAGGCAGTATGCAGGCAGGACGTGGGGCACGAAGCCCCGCATTGTCCTCTGGATTTACAAGGCTATTGTTGGGCCAATTATCGAATATGGAGCAGTCATTTTGTGGAAAAAACCGACCACATAATTTGGTATATAACGGGAGCCATGCGCTCCCATCCTATTGCGGCCCTTCAGGCTTTGCTTGACCTTCATTCATTTACATTCATACTGAGGCCGAGACGAACATTGCAAAAGCACGGCTTAAAGCCTGCAATGCACAAATCACACTGAATCTTGAACAAAAAAGCTGGCTTACCATGTCATCTGATCACCTGACTAGGGATCTATGCTTCGTGCATTCCTTCAGCTCTTTTCATCCCAACACAATAAAATGGTTCACGGACGGGTCCAAAACGGATGATGGATCAAGTGCGGGAATCGTCGGACCAGAATCTAAATGGAAAATTTCCTCAGTGTCTTCCAATCGAAAGTGCATGCGATTGAGGTTTATGCGCGACTGTTCCAGGCCACAGGCTACGCTAACAAAAACATAAGAATCTTTTCCTATAGCCAGGCGGTCAGCATGGCGCTGACTAGCACATCGGTTCACTCAAGGTAAGTGAAGTTTTGTCAAGACATCCTTAACATCCTTGGGGCCTCCAACAGCCTCACAATCTACTGGGTTCCTGGGCACTCCTATATTTTAGGTAATGCACAAGCAGACGAGCTTACCAGACTGGCATCTGAGGACCCCTACATAGGCCCAAACCTTTTCTCTATCTCTCTGGTGCCTGTTAGCCCCTTGTGGGGCATAGGGAATTAACCACGCCTACTTCCCACCTCGTTCTGTTCATCGCCATCGCTTTCAGCTCACTCCACGACTTGCCTATTGAGGCACCCTCTCTCTTAACTGATCTTCTTCAAGTGTTATAAGGTCGTATAACACGGCGACTTGCATTGGTTCCCTCCGAGTTCCAATCGGTATACAAATCTGCCTTGTCATACAGCTGATTAGGGAATAGGAGCGAGAGAGAGTGCTGCCTCGATGTGGGCAGCTCTCCCTGGTATGACACAATGAAAATTTTTCATTGCGGGCTACACTCGTAACCGGTTGTAATGGACGGTTTGGTGGGCATCAGAAGATGCCCGTGGGGAAGGAGCGTAAGGTAGCATAATGACCGTGAATGTTGGGCCGTGTCATCCGGCGAAGGGAAAGGCTCCTTAATGAGCTAAGGCCTATACTTGCTGTAACTCAGTTCGTGGGAGGGGTTTTCACCGCTCGTTGCCCCTGTATATGATATATGTAACGATGCGACATCCTTTGTTGAAATCGGCAGATAAAGAAAAGGTGTATCAACGTTGCACATAGACGTGTTTTGTCGTGTACAGTACACCTAAAGCAACGCGTTCAAGGCAATTTTTCCCAGTTTGAGTCACATTTTTGCATTGCAAAAACGTTTTTTCTGTAGTTGGTTTTTTTCTGTGGTGGGCGAAAAATGGCTCGAACACAAAAGTAAGTGAGGATTCGAATTTATATATTTTTGTTGTTTGAAGTTGTAAAAAAAAAATTGTTGTCCGGTGCTTTTGTGTTATTTTTCTTACAGTGTTTAAATTGAAATTGATTGAATATTATTCGTAGTTTATGTGTGATTAGTACTTTTATGCCATATATACAATACATCCGTCCTGATATGACGATATGTATATTTTTCCGATATGAATACTTCCAAAAATAGTAAATAAGTGTTTTGGTGCTTTTTTGTTTCTTTTTCATCTTTAGGAATTATTTTACGAATTTTGAAGAAGCTGCGGAACATTTATTGTCGCTAGACTCTTATGATGAAGAAGCTGTTGATAAGGTATACATTGAGCCACCAGAAGAAGAAATGCTCTCTGATGTAGACGAAATCGTTGATAATACAAGTGGCAAATTCAATGAATTGCCTAGAAAGCAGTTGTTAGCTCCATGTCAAGTCATTTTCCATGGAAAAGGTACTGATGAGCAATCAACCAAACCAGATGAAGAGCTTGACAGTTACTTGAAAGAAGTTATGGAACATTCATTTGCTAATTTGGAGACAAATCTTCTGGAATCATCAAGATCATCACAGCGGCCATATCTATTGACTTCAACAACAACAACTTAAACGACAACAACGTTTCTTCACCTACTGAAGTTTCATCAACTGTTGCACAGCCATCACCAGTAAAATCGAATAGTGATGTAGCCGTCCAGGAAACACCTGAGAAGGGCCAGATTTTATTCGACATAACACGACGAAAACTTGAAGTTCGTTCAATATAAAGAAAAGGAGCAACATGAAAGTCCTGATCTTTCAAGAGCTTCTAAGACACCAAGGAAGCCTGGTAAATATGACCATATACGTTGGCGAAAAACTGATGATGAAGACTCAGCAGGTAGGCTACCATTTCCAGAACCAGATTACACGGACTGTACGGATATCAATTTGGAACCACATAAGCAATTCGAAAATTTTTTGATGATGGATTAATTCAATTCATGTGTGATGAGATAAACAAATACGCTGTTTTTTTTTTTGTGGTGCTCAATATCCAAATGCAACAATGGTGGAGAGTGTTGATTGGTATTTTTATTTTAACTGACTACTCAGGACGACCAAGCAAACGGGATTATTGGACAAAAGATGGTGACTTATGTTGCCCATACGTATCGAATGCGACGAGATCGATTCGAATTAATCGTTGGATATATGCATTTCATTGATATTGCTCAACAAAATCCAGTTGGCGAAATTCGGAAAATAAGACCATTCACTGATCGTTTGAAACAACGATTTCTAAAAAAAATTCATCCTGAGTGTGATTTATCTTGCGATATGGTAGAATACTTTGGTGGGGATGGATGCAAACAAATTATAAAAGAAAAACCAATTCGTTTTGGTTACAAAATGTGCTCCATGAATACACCTTCCGGCTTCATGATAAATATCGAAATGAACCAGGAAAACAATCCGAGAATCAGGGAAGAATATCAAAAAGAATGTGGCAAAAATATTGCACCATTATTCAGCTTGATTGATGAGTTTGAAGATGACACAAAAGCATTCAACATTTCTTTCAATTTTGATAATTTATTCACTAGTGTAAATTCTTTGCTTGGATTCAAAAAGCGTCAATATTATGCAACTGGAACTGTACGTAAAAATATGAATCTGAAAAGCTGTCCAATGATGAGTAAGGAAGCAGCAAAAACACAAAATCGAGTAGTAAATGTTACGCGTTCAAGATGCTGATATTTATTTTACTAGTTGGTTAGATAATGCAGTGGTTACAGTAGCTTCAACATTGAATGGTAAAAACCCAACAACTTCGGTCAAACGATACTCACGCTTTGAAAAAAAGGAAATTAAGTTGCAGCGTTAACATACTACATATTTCAAAATAAAATCTTGCAATGGGTGGTGCAGATCGTATGGTCCAAATCGTCAATGCATACAGAATTGGGGTCCGTGGCAAAAAGTGGTGCTGGAGTATTGAGTATTATCACCTACCTCATCGATATCGCTGTGCGAAATTCGTGGTTACTTCATCGGCATTCTGGTTCTGATATGTCTCAGTTAACGTTTCCTCGTGCAATTGTTGAGCATTATTGTGTAACACTAGGTACACCAAAACCACCTAGTGGATATCGCACACATCCAAAACACGAGATGAATTTGCAAGCACTCGATATGATCGTGTTGATCATTTTATTGGGGTGATTGATTTGAGTTGACAAGTAAAAACAAGCAAGCAACTTTCATTTCTTTACATTTTTTTCACACAGGTAATTCCAAATAATGGGCGTCGCAAATGTCAAAATAAGCCGTGTTCGTCAACACCAACTACCTGCTGCCGAAAGTGCGATGGCGGTTTATGTGCTAACTGTTTCGACACCTACATATCATTTTTTACCTTTGTAATTTTCTCGTTTCTTGCATTTCGTATTATTTCTAAGTTCTTATCATCTATTTTACAATCCAAATGTCAGGTAACTGGTAACCTTTCTCCTATTTTGAAATAATCAAAAAGAAATTTGTTCTAAGAAATCGATTTTTAATTCACGTAACCCAAACACATTTAAAATGAAACCGGAAAATAGAGAGTGACGCCCGCAATGCGAGGGTTTTGTAGTGTCCGATGCCAGTAGGAGACGAACTGTCCTACTCTTGGAGATGCTTAACCATTCAAGTTAAGACGACATTACAAATTGCAAGCTTGCGTAAAAAATATTAAAAATAAATTATTTGAATAATTGTATAAAGTAGAGTCAGCGACCAGCACACCTCCTTCGCCCCCCCCCCCTTTCCCTCCTCCCTCCTCTCCCACCTTTCAAAGTTAAGTTCAATTTGCTCTACGAAAAACAATATGGAAGTACGTTGTACTCGTAGTGCTAGTAAGTAGTACAAGAGGCCTGCTATAAGCATTTTTTGTATGGATGGTGTCAAAATGTCTAAATTTAAATGAATGTATTAATAAATATTACGTGATTGATAAGAAACTTGGAGATATTATTACCCATGGTGTTGACTATGGTTGGCTATCAATATCTTTGACCTGGGATGTCTTTGAGGGATGCAGGGGTGTGCTAACTGTCTCTCTCAATTGCCCTAACCCCTTGTGGGGCATAGCGCGTCAACTGTTCCATGTGGCCCAGTTGACGTTTCTCGTCATAAACTGGTTTCGGAGAATGCAGTTGGTCACATGCACCTCCTGCACATCCATGGCCACAAACGTCGTCGTAGACGGGATTCGAACCCGAAACGCCGGTAGTCAAACATGAGACTGATGCCTCAACACACTGCGCTACCGGTCGCCCCAACTGTAACTATATAAATATCCTATTATTAACTTATTTTGATAAGGTATCAATTTTCCATTATTTTTGGTTTTCTATACTAGTCAGATGCCACCTTTCTGTAGGTTTTCATATTTCTAAGTGTAACGGTTTCGAAATGCAAGGGGAGTGGGACAGGTTATGATCTCATATTTTCCCCTCTATCTCTTTTCCCCTTTCTTCAATTTTGATGAAAATTCCAAAAAGAAATGTACTCGGTGTTATCTTTCTCATGATATCCCACTTGCTTATATCAGATGAAAAAAAAATGTTGACCTTCATTTCCCCTCTATGAGGACCTCCCCTTAAAGTTAGCTTATTACGACGCATCGCCTTCTCCGGCGAAATATAAAAATTCTACACATTCTTACCGTACTTTCCAGTGTGTACCTTCAGCCGTTCGTGAGATATTCTCTGGACAGGTGCACAGACGGACAGACAGACATTTGATCCATTTCATAAGGGTTTTGTTTTTTCTACAAAACCCTAAAAACCGAAGCGGAGTCCGAAGCGTATATACCCTAGACTTGTACAGACCTAGTGGTGATACCAAAAGTACCAATTAGCAACGAACATATGCATTAAGTTTCCTATAGGGCCAGTTTATAGGGGAGGTTGGCGATCATTCAGAAGGATCTTGATCATTTTCAAAATCAACTAACTAACGCACACGACCAATATTTGTCGAATTTTTCAAGTCGCTAGTTTCATTCTACCGAAAGTTATCGTTTATTTGAAGTCTCACATGTAGGGTAGGTAGAGGTTTCCTTTGTCGGATCTTGTACATTTTCAATACCAACCAACTAGATCCTAGTACAAACATATGATCAAAATTTCAAGTTTCTAGCTTCATTTTATCGAAAGTTATCTCTTATTAAATGTTTCATTTTTAGATTAGGTAGGGGATTCTTTCGTCGGATGTGGCCCATCTTTAATACCAACTAACTAAATTTCACTTCAAACATTTGATAAAAATTTCAAATCGCTGGCTTTATTCTATCAGAAATTTTCAATTATTTTAAGTTTAATTTGTAGGGAATTTATGGATTCCTTGGGTCCGATCTTGCGCATTTTCAATACCAACTGACAAAATCTTACAAATAACCTTCTACCAAATTTTCAACTCGCTAGTATCATTCTACTGAAAATTATCGTAATTAAAGTAATATTTAATTTTTGAAATTTGTAGTGTAAGTAGGCGTTTGATCTGATTATGCCCAACTTACTAAAACTCAAGCAGCTTCTCACCTCAGGGTTACGTGGCAAAAATCAGATGTCTACGTCAATTGATTCAAGAGTTATAGACAAAAAACGTGAAAAGTAGGGTAGTACAAGGCTCTTTGTAAGAAAGTTACCGTTAGTTTTCAATTAATCGATTTTTTTTCCAGAAGAGTATAAGATTACCCTCACGAGCAATTTGCCAAAGCTAGAGCTTTTCATATTTACGTAATCGGGACTTATAGATACATTTAATTATTTTACATTTGTAGGGGAGGTTGGCGTTGTCTTGGCCAACTAGATCGCACTGCCAACATTTTACCAAAACTTGAAAGCTCTAGCTGCATTCTATCGAAATTTATCGTGCGAACGGGCAGACAGACAGTAATGGCTAAAAAGAATCAGGAAGTGACCCTGATCATTTATACATATATTTACGTTGCTAAATCTCCTGGGCCTCCTTTAAGGTGTTACATATTTTCGCCGTGACAAAAGCAATATACCCTATACTATAAGTCTAGGGTATAATTAGTGCCGACAACTTATCCCCTCCCCCCGCTAATAGTTATCAACGCCACTGTCGAAGATTATTATTGTATTCTGTCTGTTAAGCAGCTGAGGTAAGATTGCCTACTTTCCAGATACTATTCGGTAAAATTGCCGCTAATAAAGTTATTTTCCACGATTAGGAACATTTTTAAATTTTCGCGGGTTTTTAAGCGGAAAATTGGCTCTCTTGCGCGGGTCTTAGGCGGGAAATCGGTGCTCTTTCGCGGGATATGCTATGCTGGATCTAGCAGCACAAAATGTAACTGACTCCCCTTTAGGTATCGGTTGCCTCTTGAGTGCCCTTCTTCAAGTTCCAATTTACTATATTTATTTACTTATATGCATTTCCCTTGCGGCCACGCTCCCATCACTGCTTTGAATTAATTTGGTGCCTAATTGAAGACGAATTACCATTCATTTGCCTAACGCAACTTCAGTTGGCTATTGAAAATTTAAAAGCGTGTCTGAAACGCGACTACAGCCTCTTAAGAAGGGCAAAAAAGGTAGGCTGAACAAGCAAGGCCTGACATCACACCACTTTCGTTACCATACTTGTACCACGTATTGTCCATTGATACGCTTTATTTGTTTAACAATCAACGAATAGAAAATTAATTGCACCCCTCAAAATGACAAAAGTAATAGTCGTTAATGTGAGATATAGCCAACGGCTTTGCGCCGTACCCACTTGGAAGTTCTTTGATCTGCGCGTGTACAATTTTCTCGAATCTTTAAAGCACAGAATCCGTTAGCTGGGAAGAATGGATCAGCATGTTTGTTAATCATGGATGCCTCGTAAGCATCCAAAATACGGTAGAAAATCCAAAAAGTTTGGATGATTTTGATAATGGCGGAATTAAGTGTTTGCACTTCTCCGCGCTAAATTGCACAATCATCTCGAATTCTCTCATGTTCATGTGAATTTTTCATATTTCAATTCATCGGAAGCGGTGTAAATTGCGTAAAGTGCTCCCTTGACCTTAACGCTTAGCTGGATTGCAGTTTGTCGGTGAGTTATGGCTACAGTGTTGGTTTCGCTATATCCGATTTTGATGAATTACTGGAAGGAATCATAAGAGGAGTTTCGTGATGGTCGATGAGCAGACATTGATATACTCACCTGTCTGTCGTTGGTTCGTTAGAAATTCTTTGAAAATCGATCGGTTGCTTACTTTGCATTGTTATTGTGTTTATCTTTGTAGAAGTCATCGTCCAAAATTTGCACTCAAAAGGATGGTACGAAAATTATTGATAACTATGTCAAAACCATCAAGAAATTGCTATGAATAAACAAATGCATGCGAAGTTGGGGTTTTCTATACTACTCGTTGTTTTTTTTTTTTTTTTGGCTATAAGAAAATTTATGAACTTTCAGACCATTCAACTGTTTTTTGAGAGAAAATATGCATAGCCACTAACAATTCGAATCGAAAAATCATTCGATGGAAATGGATTTTTAGTCACTCAAATATGAGTTCCGACTCTTCACCATTTTCATTAGAATATTAACCAGTGGCTCCCAAACTTACTACTATACCTATCGACACCTGGCCCAGTGAACCCATAGAGCAACTGATTTTTGCGGTGTTTATTAATCTTGAGCTCCATCAGCTAGTCCACGCGAACGACTATGGAAAAGGAATTTCTGCCGCCTGGGGCCCGCGTGCCGCAGGTTGCCGACTCCAATAAAACACCAAAAATCCCCCGAAAATCACCACAAATCATTCGAAAATCACCATACCGGAGCAAAGTGTCTCATTTAACCGAGTTAAACCCTTATTTTGATTTTAGGTTTTAGCACTGGAGAGGGACGCATATGTTGGTCCTGAAACTTTAGTATACTATAAATAAAAACTTGCAGTCGAAAGGAAAAACTTATTTTTGACTGAAATATGAGTTTGGATGATTAATTTACAATATACGACTTTATTCTGGTGATTTTTTGAGTGATTTTTGGTGATTTTCGAGCGAATTTTAGTGATTTATTGGAGTCGGCAACCAGCGGCACGCGGGTTGCAGGCGGTCAAAATTCCTCTTCCGTAGACCTCCGCGTGGGCGCCCCCTGGAACAGCAGTGGTCACTGACCATTGCTTACCAATATCAAACCGTGAGTGATGGCAGTGCGATGGTTTGTTTGAGGCAAACCTTCCCCATGTTATGTGGGTCGTTAAAATAATAACGGGCTGTCGTGGAAACCGACAAACAAAGGACAGGATGTGTATGCCAGCAACTTGCACTATCCGAAATCTTCTAAATGCTAATGAAACGTCAACTATACCTCGGATAAGGACCGACTCAACGATTACGACTTTTGGCTATTGTACAATGACAAAGATTGGATTCTGGAATGTGCGTACTCTCTTGGACAATGAATCAGAAGATCCCCAGAACGCACGATTTCTTCAATTAGAGAGTAAATTTCTGAGGTATAAATTAAACATCTTAGGAGTTAGTGAGATAAGATGGTGGAACAGCGGAAAATTTATCTCTCTAACGAGTAGCACTGTACGGATAATGTTGTACTCCGTTAGAGCCGCCCGTAGTGATCATGAGTCAGGGGTGGGGCTTGTTTTAACCAGAGCCGCTCGAAACTGTCTCTTATCCTGGGATCTTGTCTCCGACCGAATCATGACGCCAGTTCCGGACCACAATGAGGAACATCTCAATAACACAATGTTATGCTCCAACTGAACCCGACAATGGCTTGGCGAAAGGCTCCTTCTACAAACAACTAAATGCCGTTCAGAGCAGAACACATAAAGGTGACATTAAAATGGTTATGGGTGATTTGAATGCAAAAGTTGGCGCTGATAACTATGGGCTCAGACATGTGATGGGGAGACGCGGTCTTGGTGTTCCTAACGACAACGGTGAAAGATTTGTAGAGCTCTGCAACTTTCACAGCCTCTTCATCGGTGGTACTATGTTTGAGCATAACGACTACTACAAAATCAGTTGGTCCTCTGTAGATCGGCGCAGAACTCAAAATCAGATCGACCACTTTGTCATTTGTAGAAGATTCAAGAGTTGCCCCCTTGACGTTCGAAACAAGAAGGGTGCCGATATTGGGATGGGAAGAGACCATTATCTTATGATTGCTAATGTTCGATTGCGTATTGCAGCGCGGATGTGTGCCGTCCTAGCGACGAAAGATCAAGGCGCCGCAAATTCAACTCCGCTCGACTAAAAATTCAGCTGTATTACAACAATATAAGGACCATCTTGCCCAACAAGCAAGCGGCTGGGATAACTAGTCACCCAGATAGTGAAAATGCGTACATTGATATCACTAGATAGCAATAGATACCATGCTTGCCACAAGCTCGGATTACCGAAATAAGCCCTGGATGTCCGATGCTTTAAGGCAGCGGATTGTTAAAAAATAGAACTGAAGGTTCATTTGGCTGCAGCATCAGACCTTCAGACGACAATCGAAGCAGCATCGGACTCCTTTACCATCAGAAAGCTTGATAAGTTTAGCGTAGTGTGCGACGAAATAAAAGAGTTTACGCGGATTCCCTTTTAGCCTCAGCAGAAGAAGCCGCAAGAAGTAACAACTTAAACGCCTTTATGTATTAATGTTCTAGCAAATGTACAAGTGCGAATCATTTTCAATTTAAATTGGAATTGTTTGTGACACTTGGTTTCATTCTGCACACCAACTTAGTATGCGTCTGTAGCTTAGCTCGGTAACGCACCGGGCATTTTTTGCTACTCGAAACACGGTCTCTGCGGTTCGCGCCCCGCAACGGGACCAACTATTTTTTATTCTCAAATTCCCTCTGAATTAATTTCTCCGAGCTTAGTGGTTTCGTATGGATAGTAGCACCCATCAGGTCTTGCATCTTTGCAGCTATCCATGTGGAAGACGACCACGAAAGTGTGAGAATTCTGTTTTGTATAAGCCGTGAAGGCGTGAAACGCCGTATACGGTGTCATCAAGGAGTTTACAGGTGGGCGTAACTCCTGCCAACATCCGGTGAAGGATAATGAAAGCTATTTATCTTGGAATGAGATAAAATGAGACGGTAGAAAAAACACTTTCCCGCGGTCTTGAAATGCGTAACCTCTGGGGATGTTCCCCGTCATATAGATAATTCACTTAACCATGAAAATATGGGTATACGTTCCACTGCCGAGACTAAAGAGGAAATAGTCACTGCAATTACAGCACTAAAACGAGGAAATGCCGCCTGACTCGACGGTATCCCTGACGAACTTAATCAAGCAGCGCCAAGCGTAACTGACAATTTGCTGCACCCACTTCTTGATATAGCGTGGAATACAAAAACCTTTCCCACTGAATGGAAGGAAGGTTTGATCATCAAACTTCCGGGGAGACGCATTTATGCGTTCCTGCCGTTGCGAAAATAATAGATAAAATCGTTCGGGAAAGGCCCACTTAGAAAGCACAATTGATGAAGAGCAGGCTGGTTTTCGATCCGGATTCTCCTGTGTCGATCACATTAGCACGTTACGAGTCATCATCGAGCAATGCACTGAATACGATTCTCCGCTTCACTTGCTTTTCACCGATTTCGAGAAGGCTTTCGATAATCTGAACCGGGACTCTGTTTGTGCGGCCATGACGGCGCGAAATGTCGAGCTCTGCATAAAAGTAAGGTGTCGGGGGACTTTGAGATTCGCAGTAGAGTTCGGCAGGGGTGCATCCTCTCACCGATCCTATTCTTCATAAAGACCGGCAATGTGTTGCATGCAGCCCTCTCCGGACTAGACAGATGAATTCAATGGACTTTGACATCTTATCTTCAACATCTTGACTACGCTGACAACATATGCCTACTCTCCCACAAAATCATGGATCTGTCTGCAATGGCGTTAGATCTGGAGAGCGAGACAAGCAAGGTTGGTGTAAAGAATAATACCAACAAGACCAAGGTTCTTAGCCCGTCAGTGCGAACAAGAAAGCCTATACCTGTTGCCATCAATATTAATAGACAGCCTGTGGAGAAGGTGGACAACTTCGTCTACCTGGGTACGGAGCAGAATATGGCTCGTCGTATCAACCAGGCTAAATGCGCATACAGCATTCTACCCAAAGGCTGGCAAAGCAGTTATCTCCGCATCAAGACCATAAGCTGGGCCTGTTTCGCTCCCTGGTACTGTCTGTGCCTTTGTATGGTAGCAGTACATGGAAAGTTTCCGCAAGAGCTACCAGAAAGATGCAAGTTTTCGTCAACTCATGTCTTCGTCGAATTCTAAGAATTTTCGGGCCCGAAACAATATCGAATGAAGAGCTGATATGTTGCGGATGGCTTGGTGGGCATCCGGAGATGCCCGGGAGGACGGAGCCTAAAGTAACATAGTTGACCGTAAAGGTCGGGCTGTGCCGTCTGGCGAAGAAAAAGGCTCCTTAACGAGCTAAGCAGCGGCCTATGCTTGCTGTAGCTCAGTTTGGGAGCCGTGGGCGCGGTTTTCGCCAGTCGCTGCCCCTGTCCTTGATGTATTAAGAAAAGTTCATAGGCCTGGCCCATAAGGAATAAAAAAACGAAGCGATAAGGATAGAATTGTTGGCGGATGGCTCGATTGCCCTCGCACTCGCATTGGGGTCCAGGTGTAACGGGACCCTCGGCCTCTGATTTCTGCTGCCATCAGGGCCGTCAAGAGAAAATCCGGGCCCGGTACTCAACTTTTTTAGGGGCCCATATACGGCGACCAGTAGCTCAATGAACAAAAAAAAGGCTCTTTAAAGTGTAGATATGTTTCCTTTTTTTTATCAATTTTTCAAATTACTCGATTTTTGCAGGGGCCCATATATGGCGACCGGTAGCTCAGTGCCTCAGAGTAGTATGAAAGGACAAGGAGCAAAAAAAAACAAAAGGCTCAGTGCGTAGATAGGTTTTTTTTTTCTCTTTTTTTTCAACTTTTTTTTTCAATTTTTCAAATTTTCGGGACCCCGAGAAAAACACGGGCCCGGGGCGTTTCGCCACTCTCGACGGCCCTGGCTGTCATAGATCTGCCGGTGGAAGCAGCACAACCAGACCGGAATATGGTTCATTACAAAGTCGGCGTACGGGTCAGATGCCAATCGACGAATTTATACGCAGGGGAAAATGGCAGTGGATATGTCACACATTGCGGAAGAGTGATAAATGCATTACTTTGCATGCCATGAAACTGAACCCCATTTCCATCTAAGGCCGACCAAGAGGGGGTCCTATAATCACATCACGATGATCTATGGCAAAGGAGTGTAGCGCGCTGGGTAAATCTTTTGCGGAGTTGCGCCCCATTGCCCAGAACAGAGTACGATGGCGCGCACAAGTAGTTAACGCGCTATGCCCCACTAAGGTTTAAGGCAAAGTAGTACTATTAGTAGATGCTATTATACTTTTTGACAGCGCTTTGATGGCCGCCTGTCTGTCAGAGAATATAGCCACGTTCTTGTTGTCGTGGCCAATGTTCAGGCATAACTCGGAACATGCCTCGATGGCGTGCACCTCCACCTGGAAGACAATGGCAAACTTGCCCATGGGTATGAGCTCCCGATGGTTGGGACCCACAATGCCCGCCCCGGTACCTTCATTGGTATTCGAGCCATCCCTGAACAACATGATAGTGCGAGGGGGAAGATTGGCATATTTCTCCTGCCACTGCACTCTGTTCCTTATAACGGCAGTGAACCGTTTCTTGCATTCCCTCACACGATGATCAGATGGCATACTTGTGACAATACGTTCATTAAACTAGCTAATTTGTGCGGAATTTATCTTTACATTCGCGTCGCATGCTACAAGTCTCGCGGCCAACGCACCTTTACATAAAATATAAAATAAGAGTATAGGGTGCATTTGTTTTTCATTGCATCATTTTTTCATCATTGTGGTCAAATACCGAAATTTGCTCTGAAAAGATGGTCATGTACAGAAATTCGCTCGAGAAAATGTGGTCACGCTAAGTATACATCATACCGTGCAATTAAAAGTCAAACATGTCGATGTAAGTTGTTTTGCTGTGCGATTAAGAAGCATTTTTAAAAATAAATTCCAAAATAATTTCTCGTAACTGCACATGATGCTGCTCACGTGTACTCGTATATTGGTTTAGCCATGTCTACATCGGTTACGTTACATAACTGGAATCTGAATGGATTCGATCTGAACCAGAAATACACAACCTATCTATCTGTCCATCAAGAAATGGATGAATCTGATTCTCATTCTGAATCTTAATTCCCAGGAAAACAAAAAACAGTGTGTAGAAGAAAATGTACCTAGTTTTAGGTGTAACTTTGGGAGGGTTTGCTTCTAAATTGGGAATTATCTGAATTTAAAGAATACTGAACACTGTGTTACCTCCACTAATAACTTAATAGGAATGAGTCCGCTTCAATCACGACTCTCAGTGGAAATTCACAGTGCGTGCGATGACGAACCGAGCCGGCTCGAGCGATGGCTTCTGATTACGGTCATCGCAAGAAAATGGAAAGTCTTCAATTTCAAATGGAATCACGCTTTTAGTGTACACATTGTGCGCGATGCGATGCCGAGCCGAGCGATGGGCCCGATGCCATCACAAACTACAATACTTTGCGTTTTCATGCGAGTGCCAGCTGCTGATTTGGTGCGATGGTATTTAATGGGCTTTGCGATGGAGTTTATGTTCTTTCCGAAATTGTGCGATGGAGCTTCAGATGTTGCGAGTATGGTACGAGGACGAGCTGTACAGTAATATTTGATGTACCAATAGCCTGAGGTCACACTGTAAAAAAATACATGTATGTCTGTTTTTTTTTTTTTTTTTTTTTTGTTTTGATTCAGTATGGCTTAAATGAAAGGTTGTTACCACCGTAATAAAGGACACGAGGGGAAACAGATACATGATACTTGTTGCAATTTTGTATTTACTCCAGGGCAATTCACGAAAAATTAAAGTTGAACGATTTTTGTTTAACCGATATACATATTTCAAGCATAAGCCCATCTTCAGGGTTCTATAAAAAGGATACATTATAGCTTATTATACCCTTCACGGATGTGATAGGGTATATTAACTTTGTCATGAAGTTTGCAACGCACAGAAGGAAGCATCTCCGACCATATAAACTATACACATTCTTGGTCAGTATGATGAGACGAGTCGATTGAGCTTTGTCCGTCTGTCCGTATGTCCGTCTGTCTGTCTGTCCGTCTGTCTGTCTGTCCGTCTGTCTGTCTGGTTCTATGCAAACTAGTCCCTTAGTTTTAAAGCTATCGAGCTGAAATTTTGTACAAAGCCTTCTTTCAATTGCACGCCGAAAATATGTCGGAATCAACGGAATCGAACCACTACGTCATATAGCTGACATAGGAACGACCGATCCAAAAATTTGCCTTTGTGAGAAAAACTTTTTTATTTCTAAAGATATCTTTTTCAAATTTCACTTTAATCAATATTATTTTTAGCTAAATCATTTTCCCGAAATGGTTGGTTGGTTCAAATAGGAATACTCTATCATATAGCTGTCAAAGGAACGACCGTTCCAAAAGCAAGTTTTTGTTAGAAAAACTTTTTTATTTCTGAAGATATCTTTACCAAATTTCACATTATTTAATAATGCAGCGAAACCACGTTTCTAAATTTAGTTGAAATCCATTCACTATTCCAAATACCTCTCATAGGAACAGTGAAATCGGAACAACTTTTACTGCTAATTTCAAAGTGGCAAATGCACCATAAATCGTAACGAAGGTGAAGGGTATCACACCTTCGGCAAGCTAGCCGAAGGCTAGTTTGTTAAATTATGATATTGATAAATGAACTACGGTCAAAAATATACCTTAGTTCTTTTAGGGCCATTTTCTCAATGTCTAGTTAAATCTTAGCCTGTAGACAAACGCTAAACGACACTCATCTTCCGGTTAAGAATTTATCGGACAATAATTCCAAACAGCTGATACGGGCTGCTGAGATTTTGACAGCTAGAATTGTTTACGTTTGCACATTCAAATAAGGCAATTAAACTGATCACAAGCAACAGAGTTCTGTATATTCATGCGAAGGAAACGGATCTGAGACCAACTCAGCCGCAAAATAATGCTGAGAGGTGGCACAGACGTAGAATAGAATTGAACAGTTGACAGAATTCCGCCAAGAAAATCAGCTGACTTTCTTCGGCATTAGCTGCGCTGTGGACTGCATTATCATATTTCATCATCATATTGCATGCGCTAAGGTTAAATTTAGTGTTAGTGGCAGTTTAACCAGACATTGAGAAAACGGACCTGAACGTTTTATGAACAAGACCTAAACAAATTTTATGTAATTTCACTTGATGTCAATTTCCTAAATATTCCATATATGTGTGGAATAATTAAAAATGAATTGATAACAACGTAGTATACGTGAACATAAGATCAAACTATTTTAATCCCATCATCATCATCGTGGCGCGACAGCCCGACGTCGGGCCTTGGCCGCCTTTAATCCCATTTTGATTAAATTAAAATAGGTGTTTGAATAATCTTTTTTCTCATTTTTGTCATCACAAGCAGTATTTTCATATTTTTCTGATTAAGTTCATGTATTTGGAAATTAGTTTTGTTTTTTTGACCAATAAATATTTTTGCATCGTCAAAATAAATGTATGATCATTTTAAATTGCGTGTTTAGCTAGTATAGACATTTTTGAGCTCTCGTCAGAAGATAGACACGCATAGCCTGTTCTATCTGGAACATTCCGATGTTGTCCAATAATTTTCTCTATCATTTTGGCGGGGTAGTTGTTTTTCCCGATCAAATGTTTTATACGTTGCGAATACTCATCCCAAAACTGCCTGTGACTGATTCTAAACACCTTTCTAATGAAGAATTTTGCAACATTCATCTTCATTTGTATCGGGTGATTTGAATAGTAGTTCAGTATCCTGTTTGATGCTATTGGTTTATGAAACCAATTCGTTATTACACGGTGATGATTAGTTGATTAGATTGTTCAAGCTCGTGTGTAAATTTAAATTGGGTATCATAGTCAACAAGGACATCGGGCTGGTTGGTTGGTTAGAGTGGCTGTGACGTTCCAGCAGGGGAAAGAAAACACAAGTAGCGCTAGGTGCGCCATCTTGATGCCACACGCCTCATAAGAGGAATAAACTGTTTCTATCAAGAACGTTCTGAGGTATTCGTCCTCAGATCCATCCTGTAGAGTTAAAGAAAACTTATTATCTCCCCGATACTCTTCGAGGCGATGTCGGATATATCTTGGAAGAAAGCACTGCCCAGTTCTTGATGTCTGATTCTTGCAAGAGCTGGGCATTTGCACAAGAAATGGTTCAGAGTCTCCTCCTCCTCCTCATTCCTGTAGCTTCGGCAGAACATGTTGTAAGGTATACCCAATATGGCCGCGTGCACTCCCTCCAGCCAATGCCCCATCGCAACCGCTGAAACTTATGCGACATCCGAACCTGTTCTCTTCAGAAGGTCATTAGATTTACGTGCATCATATGATGGCCATCGTATCTTAGATGTGCCACACGTTGTCAGTGCGCCCCATTTTTCACTAGCCCGTGTCATATGCAGATGCACGAATCTCATTTTTATGGCACTAAACGGCGGGTGGACAGTCACCGCGTAGGACTCGGGAAGTGCAGAGCCCTGTCTCGCCAGTTGATCGTCCCTCTCGTTCTCCTCTATATTCCTATGTCCTGGAACCCGTAGAAGAGAAACTCTGAAGAGGTCCGCCAGTCCAGCCAGTTTGCTGTGGCATTGTTTGACTATTTTCGATGAGATTGTTATGAATTGCAGGGCCTTAATCGCCTGGATGGCGACACTCCTAGTGGTTTCTGTGCTGTGCTTCAACATCCTACACGCTTCGCTCATTGCCAGCACTTCAGCTTGAAATAAATACATTTGCATAGTCTGGAGGCGAAAACACATTGATGCACTGAGATCCTCAGAAAAGATCCCCGCACCGACTCCACTATCCATTTTAGAGCCATCAGTGAATATTTTGCAGTCGTATCTTCCGGTCACCTCTCCCTCACTCCATTCCACTCTCGTTGGGAACGTTGTTATGAGATGCTTTTCAAAGCCTACTTCGGTGACGATATAGTCTGTTGGCAACACATTTCGAACTCCGACAGGTACAGACTCCAGTATATTGCAATGCCCATATGGTTTGGACGTCCAACATCCAGACTCTCTTAGTCTGACAGCGCTGCAAGCCGCGTTGAATTTTATTTGTAGGTCTAAAGGGAGTAGACCTTGGATGATATTAAGTGCATCCGCTGGACATAGCTCCCTTGACTGTGATGCAAGCGGTTCTTTGCTCTTTGCTCATTAGATCAGTATTATACTTCCTACGAAGAGCTGGCCACCATGACAATGCTCCGTAAGCGAGAATTGGTCGCACTACAGCCGTGTACAGCCATAAAACTATCTTTGGCTGAAGACCACAGTTTCTACCGCAAGTTCTCCTGCCGGCATAGAATGCTATATAGGCTTTCTTTTTACGAAGCTCAATGTCCATCTTCTAACTAAGTTTCGAATCGGGAATGACTCCGAGACATTTAGTGGTGGGTGACAGTTTTAAAGAGTGGGCATTAAGTTGTGGGAGTTGAAACTCCGGTATTTTGGTCTTTGTAGTAAAGACGACTAACTCGGTTTTTCTCGGGCTCACACTAAGGCCGCACTCTACAGTCCAAGAGTTTATTATGCCCAAAGCTCCGCTCATGATTTTGCTCATCACTGATGGGAACTTACCCGAAGCCAGAATTACCATACCATTTGCGTATGCAATTACCCTGACATCTGATACGTCTAGCTTTCTTAGGAGTCCGTCCATCGCTATAATCCAAAGCAGGAGAGCCATCACCCCACCTTGAGGGGTTCCCCTGCGCACGTATTTGGTAGCTTGACATCTCCCCAGCTCCGGTTAAATCGTTCTGTTGTTTAGAATCGCTACTATCCAGCTGCTAAAACAAGTCTCCACCCCAAGCTCGGTGAGGGACTTCTGAATGATATCAGTTCGGATGTTATTAAACGCGCCCTCAATATCCAAGAAAGCGGCTAGAGTGTATTGTTTGTAGTATAAGTCATGCTCAATCGTGCGTCGACTTTCCTTTGATGTACGCATGCTGGCCGTTTGAAATTGGCGATTTTAACAACAGCTGTCGAATATGGCTAGCCAAGATTCGTTCAGTGCCTTCATTACGAAGGAAGTGAGACTTATAGGCCTGAAGTCTTTTGGAGACTCATAACCACATCTGCCCGCCTTCAGAATGAACGTGACACGTACACGTATCCAAAACCTGGGTACATGGTTAAGTGCTATACAGCTTCTGAGCAAAATGCCATCAAGTCCCGGAGACTTGTACGGCGAAAAACTTTTGATGGCCCAAGTCTTTCGCTCTTCTGTGATTACCGATGCTTTTTCCTCCCAAGAAAAGGACTGCTCAACTGACCTTTTGGTGACGCAGCGGTCCTCGCTGCCCGGAAAGAGTGTTGCCATAAGGAGTTCAAGGGATTAAGCCGCCGATTGGGTCCAGGCTCCGTCCGGTCTCTTGATGAATCACGGACAACTGTGGCGTTTAGGAAGAATCTTGTGCAGCCTTGCTGAAGCTCCAGTGCTCTCAATTGACTTGCAGTAGTCTCTCTAAAACTCCGTTTTGGCAGTTCTAATAGCTTTCTTGTATAATTTCAAGCAGTCCTTGCATGGCTAACTTACGTAGTTTGAACAAGTCCTCGTTCCGCCACGAGGTAAGATTTTTTTTTTGCTGTATTTTGCGGGACACGAGATTGTGTATCCCAAGACATCGAGTACTTGTTGAATTTTATCCTCAGGATACATACGAGTGGGGCGACCGGTAGCGTAGTGTGTTGAGACATCAGTCTCATATTTGACTACCGGCGTTTCGGGTTCGAATTCCGTCCACGACGACGTTCGTGGCCATGAATGTGCAGGAGGTGCACGCTGGCAACTGCATTCTCCGATACCAATTTATGCCAACGAAACGTCAACTGGGCCACATGGAACAGTTGACACGCTATGCCCCACGGGGGGTTAGGGCAATTGAGTAAAATAGTGGTATGACGTCTAATTTTAAGAGCGCTTCATCAACGAGGTCATGTAAATTGCATCGATTCTGGCAATAACAACAAAAAAAATTTATTGGTGAACATCTCTTGTGCTAGAGTACGAGTTGTAAGTTGCACAGTAATTTGGAGCGAGTAGGAGTACAGTATATTCGTCAAATGGATATCGAATTGCTAATAATAGCGTCCGTGATCGTTCCGTGTTGTGGAAACAAAAACATAAGCTTTACAACAACCGTGATCTGCTGCGACAGGCTGTTTGAAACTAACGATACTATGTAATCGAACGTGGTTGTGCTCATACGAAAGTTACTCCAAAATCTTTCTTCATCTTGTCTGAGGTCGCGGAAGAGATGATGAAATTCACCAACACTTGTCCTTTATTCATTAATCGGATGCACCCAATAGCGACGCCCTCCGATTTTTAGTGCACTATTTTCAAACAGAAATAAGTTTATTAGGTCAAGAAAAAACGACATGACGTCGAGCAGATGGTCTTACTTGCACTAAATTAGCCTCTACTCTCCACCATCGCATGCAGTGTGAGCATTCCTAACCTTCATCGCATAACAAGCCATCGATCTGTTCGGCATCAAATCGCAAGCCAACGCTCGGCACGGAATCGCACGGCGTGCAATGTGAACACCCATCACATCGCCCGGCTCGGGTCGGCATCGCTCGGCTCGCTATGGGAATACAGTCTCAGTCGTCGAGCCACAGTGCTTAGTGGTTTTCTTTTGAACCCAAATGAGTAATGTCAGTCAGTACTCATATTTCATATTTTCAAACGCACACTGTATTCTTACTCTTAACAAGCGTGTCTTATGGAATATCTGCTTTGCAATCTTTGCATGTTTACTTCATCTTCATTTAGTACTGTTGTTTTTTCATTTAGGTTTTCCTCGATTCCGATTCACCTGCAATTTTCTCAATGGTCTTACCGACAACTGGGTATGTGGTGCAGCGGGCTTATCTGCGTTCTTAACAGCGGAACCTCTCCAATCCATCGCTGATAATTTTAACGCCCGTTTTGTTCATTATTGATCATGACAAACACTTTTGTGCCTGGTTCTCCCATGCCTCTCAGAACGTCTGAATCTTCTTAAATCATACGCGAAAAGCAATCCGCATTTTTTGCCATACGTAATCGTACACGAGTATTGATGAGCAAATCAGGTCTTTCTGTATTCATTAAAGAAACCACTTGGTCGCTTACCGGCGATCTGTGGATCAAGGGGAACGTTTGTTCTAATTTATCTGATTATCATTGCTGGTTGGGTTTACACATATGATCGGAAATTCATAATATCCCCGGAATTCGGAAATTTTGGCCTAAATTCAGAATAAATTTTCAGTTAGATAAGTGGTGGTCGAAACAGACAGAAGTGGGTCAAGAGTTGACTGCAATGGTTTTTTGGTGATTTGATTCTCAACACTGCAAATATTGCGTAAATAACTAAAGGTAATTGGCAAGTAGATTAATTGGCGCACTCTACTTATCCATCATAACAGCAATCGTAAATGTTGCAAACTAGATTAGATTTATTTTTGAAAGGAAAATTACGCCTGGTGTGTCATTAACTTACGCTAGAATTACTTTGACGTAAATGTTGATAACAGGGACTTGTGAGAACCAGAACATAGTTTTGATGTATATACGAGTATTCAAATTTTGTAATTATGAATTATCGTAATGTCATTCATTGTATTACGTTTTTTTATTAAATAATCATGCGGGGAAAATATAATATAGGGCAGAGCTTAAGGGCGTTGTACACTTCACCGTGAACGTGAAAATGGAAAAATGTTTTCTTGAAAAATATCTATGAAAATGACATTTTACGTCCGGGGATTATATTGAAATAAATGAAGGATTCCATAAACTACATTTTGAATATATTTGCACAATTTAATATTGATATTTCATATACAGTGAAATACATTTAACGCGTAAACGCTTAAGACGAAATATCGGTTAACACGAAGTAATGCACCGGTCCCGACAAACTACTATGTATTCTCATGCGCATTTTTTCTCTTAACACGAAACGAAAATCGCTTAATCCTTGTGGTAATGAAAAAAATACATAAAACAATAAAAGAGAGGTGGTTTTACAGGTTTCGTAAAACGGAGCCAAACATGGCCTTGAAGTACCCTCGGAATAGCATGTGACCAGGGCCGTCGAGAGAAAATCCGTGCCTAGGACTCAAATTTTATCGGACCCCATAATATGATATAAAAACGATGGAAGTTATTGCACGAATTTTTCGTGTTCGAAAGAATTCGGGAGTTTGTCGAGTTACAATTGACTCTCTTCTCGTGTCGGTCTTCCGTCCTTCCCGATTTTTTTTTATCTTAAATTTTTCTAGTATCCGGGCCCCACAAAAAAACACGGGCCCGGGGCGATTCGCCCCTTCCGCACCCCCCTCTCGACGGCCCTGCATGTGACATGAGCCCATTTTGTTTATCTAAGCTCCATTCACCGTCCACCCCTACAAACGCTCCATAAAACCATCTCATCTCTCATCAATTGGCATTGGAATTTGTTTTTTCCTTTAACACGAAATTCTTTTAACACGAAAAAATATTTTAGTCCCGTCAGTTTCGTGTTAAACGATTTTCACTGTACTTTTTTTAAATTCCCCGTATATTTCATCGTGAACAGAAAAATTCATCGTGGAATCAATTTCACCACGTTTCACAGAGAAGTGTAGACGCGCGAACGTGAAAGTGAACGACCGAAACGTGAAATTCACCACGATGCTGTTCACGTTCGAATTGTAATTGCATTCTGAAAAGTTGTTTATCATGAAAAAAAAAAACTATTTTTTTTTTGTTTATTTATGAAATAATAAAATATAATCGAATGAATCATTTGATACGAATATGATTGTGTTTTGATTATAAATATATGTATTATAAATCCTAAAGTTTGAAGGGGTGGGAGAATCGCTTTAAAGGGACATTTGAACTGAAGGAATGAAAAGGAGACCGGAAGTTGGTATTTACACGAAGGAGGAGTGAAAATCAGAAGACTGTTATTAAACATGTTGAATGGTACTACTTATAAAAACATGCTCATTTACTGCACGTATGCAACGTAATGATAAAATATAATATAATCGAACACGGAAAAGAGTTATGAGGTCAAGAAAAACAATTAAGGGACGAAAAGGAGTCGTTATAACTTCCGATTTAAGAAAGTAGGATGGAATGATAAATGTAATTTTATCGGATCAAGATGTAAAACTAAAGCGTCCCAATCACTTGTGTGGTTATATCAAGATATAGTCACGTTTGTAAATCTCAATTGACCACACATCAACAGCCTGATCCTACGATGGACTTAAGATCGGTGTGAGTGGCCAAATTACGATTTTCGTGGTATCTGGCCGCCGTGAGTCCGGCCATGAGCTATCAGTCTGCTCATGCTCACGTCGGGGTACCGAAAGGCACCATGAAAATAGCCATTAATGGACAATTTCGGCTAAGTCCGAAAGTGGCCATGTATGCCCACTTTCGATTCGCATTCAATGTTCACTTTCGTTTAAAAACGAAAGTGAGTATGTACATAATTAGTTATTTTCGCTTTGCTTTGCATACCTTATTTCAATTTGAGACCGAAATTATACATAGACAAAAAAAATGTTTGATGCAGATATGCTAGGACGAAATGGATGCTGCTGCATATAGAAGGAGTGAAACGAGCGACCTAGGGCTATATACCGAGTGTCGCAATTTCCTGGGGGTGGAGCTAGCGCAGCTCGTTCCAAACCGAAATTGTCCATGCACACTTTGTGCGATACTAAGGGCTGTGAATCAACAATCCCTGTGTGGGCGATTTGTTCCATTTCAATTCAATGTAAATTTTAAACCGCGAGTGCTCCCGCAGCTTCTAAACTCTAACCAAAATCCTTCATTAATTCCTTTCTACAACCGACATTTTTATTTTTTTCTTAAATAAACAACGTTTTGTATATTTCAAATAAATTTCCCGGTGAACTGTAAATACGACTGTGAACACGAAAAATAATTCTCACCATGCGATAACTGTCAAATTTTTTCACGGAGCTTTTGATCGTGGAAAATTTTTATTTTCATGTTCACGTTCACGGTGAATTGTAAAGAGCTCTTTACATGTTATTCCATCATGACTGCATTGTATCATCGAAATTTTTATCCTAATACTAGATAGAAAATAAGGTGTAATGGACGGTTTAGTGGGCATCAGAAGATGCCCATGGGTACTGAGCCTTAGGTTGCATGGTGACCGTGAAGGCCTGGCAGTACCATCTGGCGAAGAAATAGACCCCCCAACGTGTAACTAGCACCACGGGAACTGGTGTCGTGTCGACCGCGTCGGGGTGCACACAGTTACAAGTGAATCTGGGGACAATATTCGCCCGGCACACTTGCAACTGATTGTATCAGCGCGACCCGATCAATGGCGAGGTTCTTAAAACGCCATCGCTGAGTCAGCGCTTAGCTCAGCGCGAGTGTTCCAACGACAAATGATTATGCAGCACTAATCACCCTCAGTGCTGACACAGTGAAGGCGTATTCTGAAAGCAGCCAATCAGATCTCTGGCGGAAGTCATAGCGCAATCTGTAGAAGTAGCGCCAACACATTGAATTTCGAAAAACATAACAAATGACAATTCCACCTTCGAAGTTCCAGCTGGAACTCCGCTACGACGAGAGCGGATACGAAGAAAATATAACCTCCGAGGCGGACGGCGTATCCGCCGGCCGGGAAACAGGTATGAACGTGGGATACCATATCTATGTGAATAAATAAACAGTCAAGACCTAATTTTTAAACACATTCACAATATAACCACTTAGCATGTTTTTTCTTTCTTCGTGGAGACTTCATGCATTGATTGCAGTGGGTTGCTCTACTCCCGCGGCCGGATTGAAAAGCATATTTTTCAATACATCTCACAAGTGGACGTGAATCTCTTATTTGTTTCGCTGGTTCCTGTTAACCCCTTGTGGGGCATAGAGTATTAACCACGCCTACTTTCCACCTAATCCTGTTCATCGCCATCGCTTTCAGCTCACTCCACGACTTTCCTATTGAGGCACCTTATCTCTTAAATGATCTTCTCCAGGTGTTACTAGGTCGTCAAACACGGCGACTTGCGTTGGTTCCCTGCGGGTTCCAATCGAGGGCCTGTTGAGCAATGTTGTTCGGCCATTTTCGGAGAGTGTGACCTATCCATTGCCACTTTCGCCTTTTAATGGAAGTGTGTATCTTGTCCCGACCAGTAATAGTAAGGAAGTCGTCGTTAGAAATGACCTCCGGCCACCGTATGTACAAGATGCGCTGTAAACACTGGTTTGCAAAAGTTTGCGATCTAGTTGCTATCCTATTGGTCACCTTCCACGTTGAACAGCCATATAAAAGAACTCATTAACCGTTGGTTTCGAAGATCCGGAGTTTGGTGCGTCTGGAAATGTTGTTGTTTTGCCAGAAAGGAGTCAAACTAAAAAAGCTGCTCGAGCCTTGTTGATGCGAGACTGTACATCAGCATCCGCTCCATAATCTGCTGTAACTACGCTTCCGAAGTGCCAGAAATTGTCAACTTTCTCGACTGCCTGCCCCAAAACATAAATTCGGCTTTGCCTTCCTGGATCCAAGCTCAAGTACTTAGTCTGGGCAGCGTTGATTTTAAGCCCCGCATTACGGTTTTCGCAATGCAGAGCATCAGACATTTGAGCTACTTGATCCGAATTATTTGATAGAAGACAAATATGACCAGCATAGTCTAGGTGTTGAAGGTATTTGAACAATTTCCACCTTATACCTCTGTTCTGATGTTCTTGAAGCGCGCCGTAGTACATAATTAATGGCGATTAAAAACAATAAAGGTGACAAAATGCAGCTTTGTCTCACTCCTCTATGCACCTCGAAAGGATCTGATAGCTTACCCTTGTATAAGACGTGGCATTGGGCTCCCTGGTAGGACTCCTTGATGATCCTACGTAAAGCCCTCCAGATATATTCCCGTTCAGTGCTGTCAAACGCCTTCTAGAAATCGATGAACATGAGATGTAATGGGGATCTCCACTCTGCGGATTGTTGAATAATACTTCGGAAGGTGTTGATGTGGTCGCTACATGAGAAGCCCTCGCGATAGCCGGCTTGTTAATCATTCAATATGCGGTCAACTGTTTGTTTGATCTGGTTCAAGATTATTTTCGCCATCAGTTTGGAGACTGCTGGGAGAAGATAGATCCCACGCCAATTATTGCAATCATTTAGGTCGTTTTTTTTCGGGATCTTAATAATCACGCTCTTCTTCCAGTCTTTAGGGAGAGTTTCTGTTTCCCAACACTCTTGTATAAGGGGGAGAAGCATAGCAGTAGCATTGGCATACGCTTTAAAAAGTTCCACCGGAATTTCATCTATCCCTGGGGCCTTACCCGCTTCCATCGATTTGATAGCCGCAGTTACATCCAGCTTATATGGTGGGCAGGTATCGATCCTGCATATTTGCGGAATATCTTCTGGTACTGATGAAGATACATTCGAAGGTCCAAAGGTGTTATCGAGGACCTAAACGAAGTGTTCTCTCCATCTCCGCAGTTAGTGTTCTTCTGTTACCAGTAAAAACCCATCTTTATCTTTCAAATTATGTTCTGTTGCCAAAGATCTGCCAGTTAATGGCTTGATATACTTAAAAAGGGTTTCACTGTCACCGCGGTAAGCCGCTTGGCCTTCGTAGGAAGCACTGCAGAGTTCCCATAGCGGGTATAGAAGCCGCCACCACGCACACTTTTGGCTACGCTAATTATTAGACTTTGAAATCGATATTCGATGGAGAGTTTCAGATTCAATTCGACGTGTAGTTACTACAAAAGGTAACAACTGTCATAACGGGGACGACGGTCAACACGCTCAGTTGGAAGCACCTCATGGAGCTGTAAATATACAATCCGGCCTTCGGCATCCCAGGGCTAATCAATTTGCTTATCGATGCTGATATCTGGGGAGGAGTGATGTGCGATGGACTGCTGACAGGTCGGGAGGACGAACCATGTACAATGCGCACTCATCTCGATTGAGTTGTATTCGGACCAGATAATACCGACCCAACCAGGTCAATGGCGAGTTCCTTCTTCACATCTATAAGAAACGCCAATCAACGACTGGAAAACCAGATTGTGAGAGATGGATGAATCTCCTAAGATCGCAGAGTCCGGTGACGACGATTGCGAAACCATCTTTATAAAAACCTTCACGCGCACTGTTAAAGGATGCTACCGCGTTCAAATTCCCATCCGGCCTGATGCGGTTGTTCTAGCAAATTCACACAAAGCAATGTTACGGCAGTTTATTAGTTGGAGCGCAGACTGTCTGGCAATCCAGAGTTGAAATCGAAGTATATTGACTGGATGCGTGAATATATCGCGCAAGGACACATGAAGGTAACAACGGATCAACCAGGCGATCCTTCGCAAGTGTGCTATATCCCACACCACACTGTTAGATCGAAATTCCGGGTGGTATTCAATCCATCGCCCAAGGCGAACAACGGTGTGTCACTTATCGACACATAACTTACAGGCCCTCAGTTGCATGATACACTGGTCAGCATTTTACTGCGCATGCGATTGCGGCTCAACGTTCTGGCTGTTGACGTTTGCCAGATGTTCCGCCAGGTGGCTGGAGGTGGATCCACAGCATCCAAAATGGCAATTAATTTTCCTGCGAGATTCACCGCATCGATTGCTTACATACCAACTCAAGACGGTGACATATGGGATGACCTGCAGTCCCTTTAATGCCATTCGCGCACTGAGGCATTGCGCAGTGGATAATTAGCCGCGCTGGCAGTCTGCTTAGCAGCATTTATATGGACAAGTATGTGGGCGGTGCTGACTCTACCGCTGCAACAGAGACTCTCGCTCGTGACATCAGTGCTATCCTGGAAAGAATCAAGAGAAGTTTGAACTACGAAAGCGAAACACGAATTGTGGTTCTCTACTGACAGCACTGGCGGATACCGAGTCTCCAGCCTCTGAACTCAGTCTAGATTACCGTGACACTACTTTACTTGGTCTCTGTTGGAATCCAGCTCAGGATGAACTGTCTTATCCGTATCGAGTGTATCATGGTCCTCTTGCGGCAGTGCCAACGAAATGATGTGGTACAGCTATATGATCCGTTGGGACTGCTCTCCCTGGTGATCGTCTTTGCGAAGATTTTCATCCAGTCTCTTTGGCGTGCAGAGTTAACATGGGATGACCCGCTGCCAGATGATCTACGTGAACAATAGATTTTGCACTACTCTCTCCAAATTTGCTTCAGTTCGCGTACCACGATGGAATGGGGCAGTAATCTTATACGGATTTTGCGATGCGAGTTTGAGGGCGTATTCTGCGGACATTTACCTAAATTGCATCTACCCCAATAGTATCACTCGAACTTCCTTAGTGCAAGCTCGAACGATGGTTGCGCCAATACCACCACGGAAGAAGGTTGCGCATACGCTAGCTAAGACGGAGGAAGACGCTGAGAAAGAATAGACGATTGCTAAACTCGAGCTCGCAGCAGCATATTTGTTAGTCGAACTATTGACAAGCGTCCGTCAATCTGTGCGACTTGGTGGAAACGAGTATTCCCTGTAGCCAGACTCAACCATAGCCTTGGATTGGCTGCAGAAGTCACCGGCCATGTTGAAACTGTTTGTGGCAAATTGTGCCAGCTACATCCAGAAGTACTCGGGCGTAAATCGCTTGCGACATATACTTTCGACATTGAACCCAGTTTATTGCGCTATCCGTGGAATCGCCCCAACTGCTCTTGAATCATTTGACCTATGGTGGAAGGGTCCATCCTGCATCCGAGACAGTATTAATTTCGATGGTGTAACTCCTGCGCTCTCATCCGATGACATCAAGGCTCTTGAGGCCGAGTTGAGACTGATTCGTTCATCTCTCGGCTTGATAGTAGATACGAGACTCTCCACGACTGGCAACAGCGAAGAACCAATTCCTCTTATCGAAATTTAACAACGAGTTCTACATACGACAGCGCTTTTGCGACGCTTCTCCCCAAGCTTCAGTCACTTTCGGGGTAATCCGACGATCTCGGCTCAGGAGATAGAGGAAGCTCTTCTTCTACACATGCGTGAGGCTCAACGACATCATTTTGGTTTGAGCATCCGCTCCGTCAGGGAAAAAGGCTCCCTCGGTGGAAGTAGTAGAGTGCTCCCTCTGCACCCAAGCAAGCATGGACGACGAGGAGGACTTTTTACTCGTTGGCGGTCGGCTCACAACCAGCGCCATATAATCATCCTCCCCCAAGAGAACACACAAGCCGCACTGCTTGTCACAATGCCCATACCGTCACGCTTCATGGAGGTATCGCAGCAGTGCGGCTGTACCTATGTACGTAAATGGCTCGGGATTGTACACTGTCGTTCGCTTGTTAAGGCCTATCTACGTAATTGAGTTACATGCAAGCTTGATCGCCGAGACATATTATAACAACAAATGGCGTCACTACCTCGATCTCGTGTACTAGTGGCTCCTCCGTTTACGAACACGGAACTGGATTCCTGTGGGCCATTCCATGTACGCCTAGGCGACAGGTGCACGGTGAAGACAACAAAGCTACATGCAGTTATTTTTGTTTGCATGCACATCGGTGCACATCGAGCTCGCTGAAGACCTATCGACAAGAGCCTTATTGGATGTCTTTGACAGATTCGTCAGTCGGCGTGCCTACTGCGTGAATCTGTTCAGCGACAATGGAACACAGTTCACTGGCGCGAATCATCCGATGAGAAGCGACATCCAGGCGTGGAACGATGCCCATGCCAAAGCAAGCAGAATATTGGGAATAGGCTGTTATCTGTTTGGGGTCAGTTGGCAAAACACTTGCTAAGCCACAGGGAACGTCGAACTCCAGAGCGATTGCTGAAATGCAAAGATAATATCTAGATGCCGATTTAATTAATAGGGATCTAGACTCTTTACGCTGGGGGGCAAAAACTCCTCTTCCATAGTCCTCCGCGTGGGCGCCCCCTGGAACGGCAGTGGTCACTGACCATTGCCAACCAACGTCGAGCCGCCAGTGATGGCGGTGCGATGATTTGGTTGAGGTACCCCTGTGGTGTGGGGTGTGAAAAAAATACCACGGCCTTTCCCTTTGAGGGCCTGTCGTTAAAACCGACGATCAAAGGACAGGATGTGTATGCCAGCAACTTGCACTATCCGAAATCTTTATATGCTAACGAAACGTCAACTATGCCTCGGATAAGGACTGACTCAACGGTTACGACTTTTGGCTATCGTACAATGACAAAGATTGGATTCTGGAATGTGCGTACTCTCCTGGACAATGGATCAGAAGGTCCCCAGAACGCACGATTTCTTCAATTAGAGAGTGAATTTCTGAGGTACAAATTAAATATCTTAGGAGTTAGTGAGATAAGATGGTGGAACAGCGGAGAATTCATCTCTCCAACGGGCAGCACTGTAATGTTGTACTCCGGTAAAGCTACCGGTAGTCGTCGTGAGTCAGGTGTGGGGCTCCTTTTAACCAGAGCCGCGCGAAACTGTCTCTTATCCTGGGAACCAGTCTCTGACAGGGTCTTGACCGCCAGGTTCCGGACCAAAATGAGGAACATCTCAATAATACAATGTTATGCCCCTACTGAACCCGACAGTGTCTTGGCAAAAGACTCCTTCTACGAAGAACTAAACGCCGTTCAGAGCAGAACACCTAAAGGTGACATTATAATGGTTATGGGTGATTTGAATGCGAAAGTTGGCGCCGATAACTATGGGCTCAGACATGTGATGGGGAGACACGGTCTTGGTGATCGTAATGACAACGGTGAAAGATTTGTAGAGTTCTGCAACTTTCACAGTCTCTTCATCGGTGGTACTATGTTTGAGCATAAGGACCACCACAAAATCAGTTGGTCCTCTGTTGATCGGCGCAGAACACAAAATCAGATCGACCATTTTGCCATTAGTAAAAGATTCAAGAGTTGCCTCCTGGACGTGCGAAACAAGAAGGGTGCCGATATTGGGATGGGAAGAGACCATTATCTTATGATCGCTAATGTTCGATTGCGTATGCAGCCGTGCGCCGCCCCAGCGACGAAAGATCCAGGCCCCGCAAATTCAACACCGCACGACTAAAAAATCCAGCTGTCTTACAACAATATAATGACCATCTTGCGCAAAAAGCGGCTGAGATAACTAGTCACCCAGATAGTGACATAAACGAAAACTCGGATGCCATAAAAAATGCGTACATTGATAGCGCAAATACCATCCTTGGCCCAAACCCGGATTGCCGGAATAAGCCCTGGATGTCCGACGCTTCAAGGCAGCGGATTGTTGAAAGAAAGGAGCTGAAAGTTCGTTTGGCTGCAGCTTCAGACGACAATCGAAGCAGCATCGAACTCCTTTACTGTCAGAAAGCTCGAGAAGTTCAGCGTAGTGTGCGACGCGATAAAAGAGTTTATGCCAATTCTCTTTTAGCGTCAGCAGAAGAAGCCGCTAGAAGTAACAACTTAAACGCCGTATACGGTGTCATCAAGGAGTTTACAGGTGGTCGTAACTCCTGCCAACATCCGGTGAAAGATAGTGATGGAAAGCTACTTATCTTGGAAGAAGATCAAATGAGGCGGTGGAAAGAACACTTCACCGCGGTTTTGAACCGTGTAACCTCTGGTGAAGTTCCCCCTCATATAGATAATTTAGCTAACTATCAAAATGTGCGTATACGGTCCACTGCCCCGACTAAAGAGGAAATAGTCACTGCAATTATTGCACTAAAACGAGGAAAGGCCGCCGGACTTGACGGCATCCCTGCCGAACTTTATCAAGCAGCGCCAAGCATAACTGCCGATTTGCTGCACCCACTTGTTGATAAAGCGTGGAATACAGAGACCTTTCCCACTGAGTGGAAGGAAGGTTTGATCATCAAACTTCCAAAGAAGGGTAGCCTCACAGACTGTAATAATTGGAGAGGCATTTGTGTGCTTCCTGCCGTTGCCAAGATAATAGCTAAAATCGACCTGGAGAGACTAAAGGCCCACTTAGAAAGCACAATTGATGAAGAGCAGACTGGCTTTCGATCCGGATTCTCCTGTGTCGATCACATTAACACCTTGCGAATCATCATCGAGCAATGCGCTGAATACGATTCTCCGCTTCACTTGCTTTTCATCGATTTCGAAAAGGCTTTCGATAGTGTGAACCGGGATTCTATATGGGCGGCCTTGCGCAGGAGAGGCATCCCTGAGAAGCTTGTGGCTATTATTAAGGCAACCTATGACGGCGCGAAATGCCGCGTTCTGCATAAAGGTAAGGTGTCGGGGGACTTTGAGATTCGCAGTGGAGTTCGGCAGGGGTGCATCCTCTCACCGATCCTATTCCTCATTGTGATCGGCGATGTGTTGCATGCAGCCCTATCCGGACTCGACAAAGGAATTCAATGGACTTTGACATCTTATCTACAACATCTTGACTACGCTGACGACATATGCCTACTCTCCCACAAAATCATGGATCTGTCCGCAATGGCGTTAGATCTCGAGAGGGAGGCAAGCAAGGTTGGGCTAAAGATTAATACCAACAAGACCAAGGTTCTTAGCCCGCCGTTGCGAAAAAGAAATCCAACACCTATTGCCATCAATATTAATGGGCAGCCTGTGGAGAAGGTGGACAACTTCGTCTACCTGGGTAGCATTGTTGCCGAAAATGGTGGTACGGAGCAGGACATCGCTCGTCGTATCAACCAGGCTAAACGCGCATACGGCATGCTGTCCAAAATCTGGCAGAGCAGTTATCTCAGCATCAAGACCAAGCTGGGCCTGTTTCGCTCCCTGGTACTATCAGTGCTTTTGTATGGGAGCAGTACATGGAAAGTTTCCGTAGAAGTTACCAGAAAGTTGCAAGTTTTCGTCAACTCATGTCTTCGTCGAATTTTAAGAATTTTCTGGCCCGAAACAATATCAAATGAAGAGCTAAGTCGGCGTACGGGTCAGATGCCAATCGACGAATTGATACGCAGGCGAAAATGGTAGTGGATAGGTCACACATTGCGGAAGAGTGATAACTGCATTGCTATGGATGCCATGAAATGGAACCCCATTTCCAACCAAGGCCGACCAAGAGGGGGTCCTCGAATCACATGGCGTCGATCTGTGGCAAAGGAGTGTCAGGTACTGGGTAAGTCTTTTGGGGAGTTGCGCCCCATTGCCCAGAACAGAGTACGATGGCGCGGAGGAGTAGTTGACGCGCTATGCCCCGCTAGGGGTTAAGGCAAAGTAGTAGTACAGCCAACGTCGAACTCCAGAGCGATTGCTGAAATGCAAAGATAATATCTAGATGCCGATTTAATTAATAGGGATCTAGACTCTTTACGCTGGTAGAAAAATCATGGGTACGCATATCCTTACCTGTACAAAATGGCAAAGAAAACCTGCGTGTCTTCGCTACTTCAGTACCTCGCGAAAGATTATTTTCAGCAGCTGGGCAAATATTACTCGTAAATGAGCGACGAACACACTTTACATCCAGTCAACCGGAAAAAAATTTGTTTCTAAATGTTAATCATAGTTTTGTTTAAGCCAGATACTTATGTTTATATTTCATTCGTAAATATTTAGTAATACTCTACCTATTCTAACTACAATCCTTAGTTCTTCCAGAAGGATTTTGCAAAATGCGTGATTTGCTTTCTTTATTCATCAGTCGAACTTGGTCGTGCCCCCTTCTATTTTTATTCTATTGTAGTTTTTTGACGAAACTTTATCGGTAATCTGATTTCATAACCAACTAGCGGTAGTCCTACTACAATAATTGTGCCCAGCCAACGTTCGACACAGTATTAGGCAAAATCATGCCCGCTTGAAGAATAATTTCAATTTATAGCCAGGCCGAAACTTCGCTTCGGCCCGGAGTCCGAAGCATATATACCCTAGACTTGTACAGACCTAGTGCTGATACCAAAAGTACCAATTCGTCACGACCATATGCATTAAAAGTGAGTTTCCTATATGACCAGTTTATAGGGGACGTTGGCAATCATTCAGGAGGACTTGACCATTATCAAAGTCAATTAACTAACCCATTCTACAATTATTTTTCGCTAGCTTCATTCTATCGAAAGTTATTGCTTATTCGAAGTTTCACTTGTAGGAGAGGTAGGAATTCCTTGGGTCGGATCTTGCTCATCATTGCCACCAACAAATAAGATCATGCCACAAACATTTAAACAAAATTTCAAGTCTCTAGCTTCACTCTATCGAAAGTTATCGCTTATTTGAAGTTTCATTTGTATGGGAAGTAGGGATTTCGTTGGATTTTACGCATTTTCAATATTAGCCAACTGGATCCTTTTACAAACATTTGACCAAAATTTTAAGTCGCTAGCATTATTTTATCGTAAGTTATCGCTTATTTTAAGTTTCATTTCTAGGGGAGGTTGGAGTTCCTTAAGTCGGATGTAACCCATCTTGAATACCAACTAACCCAATCTCACTTCAAACATCTGACCAAAACTTCAAGTCGCTGGCTTGATTCTGTCAAAAGTTATCCTTATTTGAATTTACATTTGTAGGGGAGGTAGGGGGGGGGTTGCTTGGGTCGGATCTTGCCCATTTTCAATACCAACCAAGTAGATAATAACCTAATAACATTCTGACAAATTTTCATTTCGCTAGCGTCATTCTATCGAAAGTTATCGTAATTAAAAGAATATTTAATTTTTTGAAATTTGTAGAGGAGGTAGGCGTTCCTTTGATCCGATTATACCCAAATTACTAGAACTCAAGCAACTTCTTACCCCAGGGTTACGTGCCAAAAATCAAGTGTCTACATCAATTGGTTCAAGAGTTATAGACAAAAAACCCGAAAAATAGGGTTGTACGGGACTCTTTGCAAGAAAATTACCGCTAGTTTTCAACTGATCGATTTTATTTTTCGAGGAGAGTAGAAGATTATCCTCACGAGCAATCTGCCTAAGCCAGAGCTTTTCATGTTTATTTAATCCGGAGGGCAGCCATGCCAATCCTAAGAACTTTAGACCTATCAGTCTAACGTCCTTTTTGCTAAAAACAATGGAAAAGTGCAGAGATGGATACATTAGGGAAACCATCCACCCTTCGTACCTATCTAGAACTCAGCACGCTAACATAAACGGGAAATCGGTAGAAACCGCTCTACACGAGGTGGTCTCAACGATCGAAACATCCCTTCAATATAAAGAATTCACTCTCGGTACATTCCTGGACATAGCAGCGGCTTTCAACAACGTCACTATGGAGGCTATAGTGGAGGCCTTGGAACTTGCCGAGGTGAATGCTACTCTGAGGAAATGGATCGAAGCACTACTCTCGAACAGGCTAGTAACGTCTGAATGGGGAGGTGCTAAAGCCACCAAGAGTACGATGAGAGGCACTCCGCAAGGAGGAGTGCTATCGCCGCTCCTATGGATACTCGTACTGAACAATCTACTAACATCCCTCGAATCGTCCGGAATACGTGCGGTAGCCTATGCAGACGATGTTGTTATACTCGTATCAGGCAAGCACCCGAACACACTGTCGGAACTTACAACTATGGCCCTCAGTAAGATACTAAGTTGGACGGATAGAAGAGGTCTAAGTGTAAATCCTCGGAAAACTGAACTAGTCCTCTTCACAAGGAGAACCAGAATTCAGGAATTTATCCTGCCAAAGATGGGTGACACCGAGTTAACTTTGTCAACCCATGCAAAGTACTTAGGGATGACCCTAGATAGTAGACTTAACTGGGGTCGTAATGTCGAGGAACGAAACAGGAAAGCCAGCATCGCCTTTTACACCTGCAAAAGCATGCTTGGTAAAAAGTGGGGTCTCAAACCAAGAATAACTCACTGGATATACACGGCTGTCGTAAGACTGATACTAACGTACGGAGCTGTGGTCTGGTGGACAGCACTCAACACGAAAAGAATCCTACAGAAAATGGAGAGGGTACAGAGACTATGTTGCCTAGGGATCATTGGTGCCTTAAGAACAGTATCTTCGCTCTCTCTGAACACCCTTCTAAACCTGCCTCCGATCGGCCTATATCTGAAGAATGAGGCAGCTAAATGTGCCCTTAGGCTTAGAGAGGCAGGGCACTTCAAAGAGAGGCCATATGGCTACCGCAATATTAGGCTCATCATCATCATCGTGGCGTGACAGCCCGACGTCGGGCCTTGGCCGCCTGAAAATAAATAACTGGCGCAACAGTCCAATTTGAACCACGGCCTCGAGATGAGTTAGCATCATCTCATTTTCTAGATCGTGACGGTTTTTTGTGCAGAGGTATGTGATCAGCAAAACGCTTAACCGAGTTATTTACCCCATAATGGGTACTCATTTAACAGCTGAGTGGGCTCATAGTCCGACACGTAAATCCCCGGAATCGAACCGGGGCCCAGTGCGTTGAAGGCGAACGTGCTAACCGTTGCGCCATCCGGACTATATTAGGCTGCCATCTATTAATACTGACACTGAAACCACAAGTAGGTTTCAACACAAACTTCGTGGTCAATATACCCGATAGGGAGCAGATCCCGGTAGTTGATCATGGACGCAGGAAGGCGCTGAACTTCTACACGGATGGCTCCAAGATGGAAGCCAGAGTCGGAGCTGCAGTCTACTCGTCGGAAATTCCATGCAACCTCTCCTATAGACTGCCGAATGAGTGCAGCATTTTCCAGGCGGAGGTGCTTGTGATCCAAAAGGCAGCTGATGTGATGATTTCATCCCGGAAAAAGGGAGGAATCGTCATACACTCGGACAGTCAAGCAGCACTAAAGGCGCTACAGTCCGCCACAATCAAGTCGAAGACAGTGCATAACTGCCTAACAGCTCTACAAGCTCTGGGATCAGCTAGGACCCTGGAACTCTGTTGGGTTCTGGGCCATAGCGGAGTTCTAGGAAACAAAATAGCGGATGGACTAGCCAAACGGGGGGCTATCTTCGAACGAGAGGCAGCTCTAGAGCTGCCGACCTCAATACAAACATGCAAGAAATAATGGACAACAGTATGCGTCAAAAGGCCCTATCTAACTGGCTCAACACAAACGACTCCAGAATAACGGAAATAATCTGGAATTGTTATGACAAAAAGAAAACTGGGACTGCCGAGAAGTCAGTGTGCACTATCAGTGGGCATACTAACGGGCCACTGCCTGATAGGGGAACATGCCCACAGATTAAAGCTAATAACCAGCGATGGCTGCAGGAATTGCCAAATACCAAACACGAAAGAAATTCTAAAGCACCTCCTATGCGATTGTCCTGCACTCGCTAGAAGGAGATTAAAGTGCCTAGGAGCTCACTTCTTCAACGATCTTGAAGGAGTCGCAGGACTCAGCTGGAGAAGCCTCTTGAGCTTCGCCAACGAGTCAGGTTCCTTCAAGCTCAACGACGATCTTCTGGTAGGGGCCAGCAACGACACGGGATGAGTACCTGTTATATGTGGTATCGCTATGGACCTCAGCGGTCTATACGGAGGCGTCTAGGCTGCCACCCTACCTAACCTAACCCAATCGGGAGTTTTAGATACATTTAATTATTTTACATATATAGGGGAGGTAGGCGTTGTCTTGGCCTGATCATGCCCATTATCATTACCATCCAACTAGGTCATTGACTAAAATTTCAAGTCTCTAGCTTCATTCTATCGAAAGTTATCGTGCGAACGGACAGACAGACAGACTGACAGACAGACAGACAGACAGACAGACAGACAGACAGACAGACAGACAGACAGACAGACAGACAGACAGACAGACGGACAGACGGACTGACGGACTGACGGACTGACAGACAGACAGACAGACAGACAGACGGGCAGGCGGACAGACGGACTGACAGACAGACAGACATGGCTAAATCGAATCAGGAGGTGATCCTAATCATTTATACATGTATATACATTGCTATACCTCCGGAGCCTCCTTTAAAGTGTTACATATTTTCGTCGTGACAAAAACAATATACCCTATACTCTAAGTCTAGGGTATAAAAAAAAATTTGAAGACGTTTTTCGCTCCAAGCAAGTATTGGCACCAAGAAAAGCACGTACTCTACGTTAAGCAAAAGTTAAGACAAAATTAATGACTTGTTTTTGGTTTATTTGTAGCTGCATGTGTTGGCCGGGAGAATGTTGGAGGTGTTTTTTTTAAATTACGCCGATACTGTCGAAAATCTCATGGCGCACTTTTTCTAGTTAATTCGTTAATGGAACTATTGACAAATTGCATTTGGGATTGGGTGGTGGTGGCAAAAAAAAATATGGAACACACAACAAATATAAAATAAGTAGGTAGCAATTTTTTAGGTATCTATTTTGACTTGTAATAAATGGAGAAGTGTGAATTTTCACGAGTTGCACAGTTAGGAGTCTTCAATTAGCGCTCGCATGCGACCTATATGCTTCCAGCATAAATCCACGGCAAATCTTAATTTATCATTTGCCTCATAGTATTCGTGATGTCTAGATAATTTTTAACCCCATAAGTTAGACTAGAACCACGTCTCGGTATTAATTGAGATTGAAAGGCGAGAAAAAAACTTGGATATGAGACTTTGTAACCTTGAAAAAAAAATAGATGGGAGCAAAGATTCTGTTCTATCCTACGGGCGGATAAATGAGCTAGACCACATAGAGGCTGCTTAATTTTTGAGCAACCTCCATTTTTTATGTATCGTTGGATATAACGATGTAAGCGATAGTTTAAAATGAAGTCAAAAGCTAAAAATTATAAATCAGCACTAAGAATGTTCATTTAAAATTAGGTAAGTTGTAGCTAAGACTAGTAGTAGTAGTGCATTGATTTCATACGAGGAATAGAACAACAAACTAGACAATATTTTTTCTAAAGAAAAACATCCTGCATGTTCATTATTAATTTATAGCTTTCATGAAGCGTTTTGAAAATTCCATTGTGTCTGTTAATTGTATAGAATATGAATATAATAGCCTTATTACGATATAATCTGATATCATAAACTAAAGCACCGTTACAGGCACTTCATGTTAGCATCCAGCGAGAATCGTTCTAATCTAAACGATGATCCGATGTGTCATCTAGTTGCCATTTTCCAAGACATTCTTCCAATAACAATAGAAAGAGGCTCCCATAATGGAAGCTGCATGGTACACGGTACCGTCATGCCATTGAAGTGCATCACTATGGGAATGCAGCGCGCAAAATAATTATGACGTTATGTAATTTTATGAAAATGGCAAGTGCACGGAATCTGTAATGTAACCTGCACCTACTTGGTAATTACCGCACCTTTCCATCTATGTACGAGTATGTTGCCGGCTTGGTGTTTTGCAGAGAAGCGCTCCATGCTTAATATTCCTGTTTAGTTGCGGGCGACCAGTGACGATACGACATCATGCAACATGGCTCACAACAACCGAGTTTTGTGTGAAAATGCAAGTAAACTTGCACCCGGATAACGTCACAAAATCTTATCTTTATTGGCCCAAGAAATTAACCATGGTTAGATGTTGATCTTGTTTGTGCCAATGTCTTTTTTCCGGGATCACAAGAACGTTAGATGAACGTCAGGCGAAAGAAAAATGAAATCTTTTGCTGGCGTCGATGATACCGATCTTTTGCTTGTCTTGTAAATGGTTTTTACTGAAGAATATATTATTTTCAGTTTTTCAGTTTTTTTTTTAAGTGAAGCAAATACAATTCACTCGAATATATCTGCAGTGATCCAAATTTTCATCTTTGCTTCCGCTGTTTTTTCCTGGGGAATTAAAAGGTTAATTATCAAAAAGTACTTACAGATGTATTATTGAAAATATTGTCCATCGCTAGCGACAACTTTCGCCCATCTCTCCGGCAATTTTCGGACTCCATCTCGTAAAAAGGAGGCGTCTTTCGACGCAATCCATGATTGGATCCATTTTTCGAATTCCACGTACGAACGAAAATTCTGATCAGCCAGGCCGTGTGCCATGAAACGAAACAGATGGTAGTCGGAAGGAGCGATGACTGGGGAGTACGGCGGGTGGGGCAAGATTTCCCATTTCAGGGTTTCCAAGTATGTCTTGACCACTTTTGCGGCATGTGGCCGAGCATTGTCATGCTGAAGGATGACTTTGTCGTGTCTCTCTTGGTACTGTGGTCATTTTTCCTTTAAAAGCTCGACTTAAACGCATCAATTGCTTTCGGTACTGATCTCCTATGATAGTTTGATTCGGTTTCAGTAGCTCGTAGTATATCACCCCAAGCTGGTCCCATCAAATGCCAAGCATAACCTTGGCGCCGTGAATATTCAGTTTTGCCGTCGACGTTGAGGCATGTCCGGGCATTCCCCATGACTTTTTGCGCTTGGGATTATCGTAACGGACCCGCAAATGGCGAGAACTTGGCTCGAAAACAGACACTTCGAATCGCGAATCTTATTAAAAATGCGAACAACTTTGACTAATGCGGGGATGTCAACACGTTCACAGACGTCCAAACTCACTTTGTAACACTTTTGAACTACGTATTTTGACCAGCCATCATCGATGCAGCCGTCTGTCGGAAAACGGCGGAAGCAAAGTTGTACCCAGTTATTGAAAAAGTAGTTTTTACTATCGACAGTTATTCGATAAACGTTCGACCGATACAAAACTTTATTTTTATTTTATTTTTTTATACCCTTCACGGATGTGATAGGGTATATTAACTTTGTCATGAAGCTTGCAACGCACAGAAGGAAGCATCTCCGACCATATAAACTATATATACTCTTGGTCAGTATGATGAGACGAGTCGATTAAGCTTTGTCCGTCTGTCTGTCTGTTTCTATCCAAACTAGTCCCTAAGTTTTAAAGCTATCGAGCTGAAATTTTGTGCAAAGCCTTCTTTCTGTTACATGCTGTATATATATATCGGAACCAACGGAATCGGACCACTACGTCCGTGAACCGGTTGTTCCTATGGCAGCTATAGGAACAACCGGTTCAAAAATTCGTCTTTGTGAGAAAATTTTTTTTTATTTCTAAATATATCTTTTTCAAATTTCATACTAATCAATAATAGCTTTAGTCAAATCGTACTCCCGAATCTGGCTGAAATTGGACTATTGGAGATTCGGCAATTTTGTTTGTTAAAGTAGCCTCGGAGATGAAAATGCACCTCGTTAGAAAAGATGATTTTTCGCCCAAAATCGTTGTCCAATTCAAGCCGCTCTAAGGCCCAAACTGAGAAGCGATAACGAAGCGAATGCCCATGCGCCTTCAATTGCCGAGTCAATTGGACCTTATAAGCGAATAATTCGAGATCTTTGTGCAGAATTCTTCTCTATCTAGTGCGTGAAATGTTAAGCTGTTTAGATCGATGGCGAGTTGATGTTCGTGGAGTGAGTCTCACACTCTCGGTTACAGCAGCCACATTCTCGTCTGTGCGCACCGTACGACAACGGGGACCATGAGTGTTGTCCACTAGCATGCCAGTATCACGAACTTTTTGCACAAACTTACGTACAGCAGGCGCGGTGGGTGCTTCATTTCGGCCAAAACTTCTTTTCAAAAAACGCACTGTTTGGGCTAGACAGCACTCACTTTGGAAATAAGTTTTCAATATTTCCCAACGTTGTTCAAGTGTAAAGCGATATATCGTTCTGCGGAGGTATGATACTGACTTTCTGTCAGGATTTCGAACGGGAAACCGCTTTCACTATCAAAATAACCTGTGATTTAAAAAGAAGCCACTAAACCACAGTTTAGTTCTGTTAAAATAATTCATAATTATATTCATTATATAATTATGAACTATTTTATTTTAGTTACTCTATCAAGGCAACCCTTTAATCAGGCAATTCATTTATCTAAAACTAAAAAGAATTTATTATTAAAAATAAAAAAATTTTCATTATAAAAATTAATAATTTTTAGTTAAAAGCCATAAACTTAATGAATAAAAACATTTTAATTATAATCATTTAGTAATTAAATTGAAAATACGGAGTCTTATGCGGAGTCCGAAGCGTATATACCCTAGACTTGTACAAACCTTGTGGTGGTGGCCAAAGTACCAATTGGCAACGACCATTTGCATTAAAAGTGAGTTTCCTATATGACCAGTTTATAGGGAAGGTTGGCACTCATTCAGGAGGATGTAGGCCATTTTCAAATCAATTAACTAACGCATTCTACAAATATTTGCCGAGTTTTTTAAGTCATTAGCTTGATTTTATTGAAAGTTATCGCTTAGTTGAAGTTTCATTTGTAGGGGAGGTAGGAGTTCCTGGGGTCAGATCTTGCCCATCATTGCCACCACCAATTAGATCATGCTATGAACATTTAAGCAAAATTTCAAATCTCTAGCTTCATTCTGTCGAAGTTATAGCTTATTTGAAGTTTCATTTGTAGGGGAAGTACTGGTTTGGTTGGTCGGATTTTACGTATTCTCAATATCAGCCAGCTGAATCCTATTACAAACATGTAACCAAAATTTCAAGTCACTAGCTGATTTTATCGTAAGTTATCGCTTATTATAAGTTTCATTTGTAGAGGAAGTAGGGGTTGCTTGAGTTGGATCTGGCCTATCTTTAATACCAACTAGCTCAATCTTACTTTAAACATTTGACCAAAATTTCAAGTTGCTGGCTTCATTCCATAAAAAGTTATCGCTTATTGAAGTTTCATTTGTAAGGGAGGTAGGGGTTCCTTCGGTCAGATCTTAGCCATTTTGAAATTTGTAGGGGAGGTAGGCGCTCCTTTGATCTGATTATGCCCAACTTACTAAAACTCAAGCAGCTTCTCACCTCAGGGTTACATGCCAAAAATCAGGTGTCTACATTAATTAAAATTAAAGAGTTATAGACAAAAAACCTGAAAAGTAGGGTAGTACGGGGTTCTTTGTAAGAAAATTACCGTTAGTTTTCAATTGACCGATTTTATTTTTCCAGGAGAGTTTAAGATTACCCTGGCGAGCAATCTGCTAAAGCTAGAACATTTCATGTTTATTTACTCGGGAGTTATAAATACATTTAATTATTTTACATATGTAGGGGAGGTAGGCGTTCTTTTGGCCTGATCATACCCATTTTCAATACCAACCAACTAGATCATACTTCCAACATTTCATCAAAATTTCAAAGCACTAGCTTCATTCTATCGAAAGTTATCGTGCGAACGGACAGACAGACAGACAGACAGACAGACAGACGGACAGACAGACAGACAGACATGGCTAAATCGAATTAGGAGGTGACCCTGATCATTTATATACCTATATATACATTGCTATACCTCCGGAGCCTCCATTAAGGTGTTACATATTTTCGTCGTGACAAAAACAATATACCCTATACTATAAGTCTAGGGTATATAAATAACTATATGAAAGTTATAAATTTTGAATATTAGACAAATAAATATATAAATGTATTATTTTTCGCATAAGCTTTGGATAATGAACGTGTTGTATTTTAAAACTTTAATATAAAATAGATACATCTATTAAACAATCATTATATTATATATATAAATTAAAATTTTAATGATTTGATTTTTTCTTCAAAAATCAGTTAAAAAAAAACTTTTGATTTTGTCTAGCATAATGGGCTTCTGTTCAAATTAATTAATTTTGGTAAACCTACCCATTCAAATAAAATGATTCAATCCTTCCTGTCAAACAGAACCTTTTCTGTCCAAATAGGAGAGTCGTATTCAGCCACGAAAACAATACCATCAGGTGCTCCTCAAGGATCATGTCTCTGTCGTGTCCTTTTTAATTTATTTACTGCTGACATATCGAAGGCCAACGACTGCCATCCAGCATGTTTGGCTGATGATGTTTGTGTAATCTGTGATGGTGATTATCCCACCATTATTTCTTCAAAACTCGAGCTTCAATTGGAAAGTTTGTACCAATTCTATTTCAGGTGGAAAATAAAACTCAACACCTCAAAGACACAAGCGGCTTTCCTCACAAAGAAAAGAAAAATAAGAAACCTTCCGAGTTCTCCCTTAAACTTTCTTGGCGATCCTATCAATTTGAATAAGGGAATAATGTATCAAGGATTAGTCTTTTTCAAAAAACTAACTGGTCTACCACATATCGAAAAGACTTCCGAGAAACTGATCAAAAATTTCTGTTCTTTGTATCCACTCTTGAACAAAACCTCGAACCTGTCTCTTGAAAATAAGCTTCTAATTTACAAAATGATCATACAACCTAATGCTGCATACGGCTCTCCTTTATGGGGTCACTATGCGAAAACCATAAAAAATAAATTACAAACCACTCAAAACAAAATCCTCAAACATATTACCAACAACCCTTTCTACTATTCTACTGTAAGATTGCACAACGAAACAAAAACTCGGACTATAAATGGAATAGTCAACATTAGTACACCCAAATTTATGGCAACCGGCTCTCATATTAACAATATTATTGTATAAGCATATAATGTATTGTATCAATTCGCTGACGGCCAATGTCTTAGCGATAAGACAGTTTGGAAAAGGCAGATAGCTGTAGCCTGAATGGCTGACAAACACCTAAGCGTCTCAGGTCTAGTAGGATGGAATGACTTGCGTAGTTGGACCTGCTACATAGTTGTGTGGGCTCCAGCACGTTTATTAAACCATCTGAAGCAGCTATCTCCGAGGCCATCCCCTGAATGGGGTTAAGCGACGTGCTGACAACTCGTCCTTGTAAAAACCAATCCATGTCAAGAAACCTGGAACAAAAGCCTCGGATTGGACGGATCAACAACGACGACCACGCAAACGAATAAAGGATTATTCTTTCGGATCCTGGAATGTACGCTCCCTGAACAAACCGGGGGCCGAGAAGGCCCTCCTTCAACAAGTCGAAAAGTACAAACTGAGCATTACTGCAGTCCAGGAAACAAATTGGCTTGGCAGCGAGATTAATGACAAGAAATCGCACACAATTTTTACAAGTGGCAAACCATCGGGCCGCAAGGAGTTTGGAGTAGCATTTATAGTGGACAATCACCTCAAACCGCATATTACTGACTTCAAACCCATAAATGAACGGCTGTGTGCGATTCGCATCAAGACTCGATTCTTCAATCTCTGGCTCATCAATGTGCATGCCCCCACTGAAGTTAAAGAAGACGCTGTAAAAGACGAAATCTACGCCCGCCTTGAAACTCTCTTCGACTCACTTCCAACAAACGACATCAAATTGCTGCTGGGAGACTTTAACGCGAAAGTCGGGAATGAAAGTTGGCATCGGGGGACCTCTGGAGGCCACAGCCTCAATGAAGAATGTAACGATAACGGCCAGCGACTTATCGACTTCGCCTGCAGCAGGAATCTAGTCGTAAGCTCTACGTGTTTCCCGCATCGACGCATTCACAAGCAGACCTGGAAGTCTCCAGACGCACATACCGTCAACCAAATTGACCACGTCCTCATTTGCAGGAGATGGGCGTCTAGTGTCATGGATGTCCGCTCCTATCGAGGAGAAAACTGCGACTCAGATCATCACTTGGTGAAGACGACCTACAGATGTAGGATTTCCTCAGTGCACCAGTCAAGAATCAGCCCTCCCAAAATCTTTGCGGTTGATAAGCTCTTGAGTGATGCTACAGCGGTGGCGTATACTACCGCCCTTGAGGAAGAACTATCACCTATGCTACACAACATCAGCAACACAGGCGTCCATGGGTTCTGGGAAGAACTCAAGGGTACCATCAAGGATGTCGCAGAGAAGGTCGTGGGATATAAAGCCCGGCGAGCGCGAAATAACTGGTTCGACGAAGAATGCAAAAACTCACTTGACGCGAAAAACGAGGCCTACAGACAATGGATTCAACGAGGAACCAGAGCCAGAAGAGAAAAATATGACGAGCTACGGCGAATATCGAATAGAATAATTAGACGTAAGAAACGTAAATACTTTGACGAGCAGTTGCTGAACATAAACGAAAACTTAGCTAATAGGAACACCAGACGAGCGTACAAACTAGTAAATACAACTAAAAACGGCTACCAACCCAGGACCAGCCTTTGTAGGGACAAGGATGGAAGCATCATCAGCGACACCGATGGTATTAACAAACGATGGGCCTCTTATTTTGAAGAGCTTCTAAACCGACCATCTAACATCCCCACACAGGAAGCTCTCGATGATATTGTTGATCTAGGCCCACCCATTCAACCCCCGACAGTAGAGGAAGTTGATCTCGCGTTGCGGTCACTAAAACGAAATAAAGCGCCGGGCGCTGACGAGATCCCAGCTGAACTGCTAAGATTCGGTGGAACGAGTCTAGTTGATGCCATACATCAATTACTCCTGCGAGAATGGGAGAACGAGGAGATCCCAGACGATTGGCGCAGAAGCATCATCTGTCCAATTCATAAAAAGGGAGATAAATTGCGGTGTGAGAATTACAGGGGCATCTCACTAGTTTGTACGTCCTATAAAATTTTGACGAAAATTCTGGAAAATAGAATAAAACCGTACGCAGAACGAGTCATTGGCGAATATCAAAGCGGTTTCAGACCTGGTCGCTCCACAACCGATCAGCTCTTCTCAGTCAAACTGATACTCCAGAGGTGCTGGGAATACAACGTAAACGTATACCAAATCTTTGTCGACTTCAAGCAGGCATACGACAGTATCGATCGTGGAGTACTGTACAACATCATGCTGCAATTTGGTATACCAGCAAAATTAGTGCGACTGACAAAGATGACGATGACCAACTCCGTCTCACAAGTCAGGATCCAGAATAGACTTACTGATCTATTTGAAACACGCACTGGTTTGAAACAGGGCGATGGACTGGCACCGACGCTCTTCAACCTAGCACTGGAATACGTTATTCGGGCCATGAATATGGACAACAGCAAGACGCTACTCATCAAGTCGACACAATTAGCAGCGTACGCCGACGACATCAACATCATGTCCCGAAGATTGGCTGACGCAGAAGAACTTCTGCATACGCTCGATACCGCTGCAAAGGAAGTTGGATTACGTATTAACGAGGGTAAAACTAAAATAATGATGCAATCGGTGACAAGGACACCTGCACAACCGAGCATCAACGTGGGGGACCTCAACATCGAGTTCGTGAACAACTTCATCTACCTGGGTTGCAACTTGTCAAGGGACGCCAACGAAACTGACGAAATCAAGCGACGGATACAGTTAGCTAAAAAGACTTTTTTCTCGGTTCTCCCCATAATGAAATCGAAACATGTGCACAGAAACACGAAGCTCCGCGTGTACAAAACCATTATACGACCAGTGCTATGCTATGGCTGCGAAGCATGGACCCTAACTCAAGCCTCCGAAAACATGCTAGACACTTTTGAACGTAAGGCTCTACGGCGAATTTTCGGGGCTGTTTGCGATTGAGATGGATGGCGCATCCGGTACAACCATGAGTTGTATGAAATGTACGATGAGCTGCAAGTCTCAAAAATCGTCAAACTACAACGACTTCACTGGGCAGGGCATGTACAAAGAATGGACGATGATCGCATGCCTAAGAGAGTAATGAATGCAGAACGAGTCGACGGAGCGAGACTGCGAGGACGACCGAGATCTCGTTGGGAGAGCTCAGTAGGTGTGGACGCCGCGCAGCTGCTGGGCTCCCAAAATTGGAGGACGCGGTCAAGTGACCGAGATAATTGGAGGACAATGATCCAGGCGGCCAAGGCCCGACGTCGCGCTGTCGCGCCACGATGATGATGATTGTATAAGCAGATCATTAGTTAATACGTAATACAGTAAAGGTCGATTCAGACACATCAGTCACGTCACAGTTTGTCATAGTATATGTAATAGTATGTGTAGGTGTATGCTAATTATGCTCTCAAATAAAGTCAGTCATCACTAGAACCCGGTCGTATCAATACCAACGCTCTGCCGTTACATGGTGTCAGAAATTTAATTAGTTCGGTTGCTAAAGTGATTTGGTGTAATTTATTTGAAACGTGTTGACTCGGAATAGTCACTAGTAAGATGACCGGGATTAGGCCACCAAAACCTCTCATGGTGAATAGTGACATCGATATGGCACAGGAGTGGACTGAATGGCTCGAGCTATATGATAACTATCATATAGCTAATAAATTGTCGGAGGAGAGCCCGGAAATTCAAGCCGCTAATTTTAAAGCGTGTGTCGGTCGCGATGCTTTAAAGGTGTTAAACAATTTAAATCTCACCGCTGCGGAGAAAATTGTATTAAAGACCCTAAAGGCAAAATTAACCGCTCATTTCGCCCCATCGAGAAACAAAACTTATGAGCGCTGCCAATTTCATCGCATAAGACAAGCGGCAAACGAGAACTTTGAAGATTTCCTTCAAAAGCTTCAAACGCAAGTTAAAAAGTGCGCCTACGGAGCCAATGAAGAGGAATTCGTCATGGACCAAATCGTCGTTGGTCTATATTCTGATGTGACGAGGCAGAAGTTATGGAGGATAATCTCAATCTCGAAAAAGCGACTAAAATATGCAGGGCTGCAGAACGCGCATTAAGAGAAATCCATGATATAACAGCCACCGGTTTAGAACAAAATGTAAATGCCGTTAAACAGAATAAATTTGATTGTAAAAGGTGCGGAAATAGCCACGGCATACGCCAATGCCCGGCTTTCGGGAAGAAGTGTAACAAGTGCACTAAAACTGGACATTTTGCTCGTATGTGTAGAGCGAATATAACGAATAACGATACTCGAAAAAAAGAAAAACCAAAACAACTAAATTCAATTCGGCGTGATTCGGGATCTCAGTCGGACGAGGAATACCAAATAAGTGCAGTTCGCAATAGCATCAATGTTGATTTTATAACGGACAACGACAAATGGTCAGAGACACTATACATTAATAACAAGTCAGTTAACTTTAAGTTGGACACAGGGGCCGAATGTAATGTTTTGCCCGAACGTGAAGTTGTGCGGCTAGGAATTAGCATTGAAAAATCGAATACAAAACGGATAATCGCCTATAATAACGCGAGCATTCCTGTAATAGGAGAAACCGAAGTGATGTGTCATTTAAAAAATATGAAGAAACAAATAAAATTTAAAATTGTGTCCGATAACTTAACGCCAATTCTCGGTCGATCGACATGCGAAAGTTTAGGCCTAGTGGTGCGCGTTCATGAAATCGTCAACATGAAAAGTAACTCTCTTGGTTGTTTTAAAAACTATAAATACGAAATTGACTTCATCGAAAACCCTAAATTTAAAATAATTCCCCCGCGTCGTATTGCACACTCTTTACGTGATAAAGTACAGGCAGAACTTGCTAATATGGTTAAAATGAATGTCATACGACCAGTAACTAAACCAACACCAGCTGTTAGCCCTATAGTGATAATAAACAAAAACGGGAAAATAAGAATTTGTATGGACCCGACAGATTTAAATAAAAATATCAAACGTCGTCATTATCCGCTTAAAACAGTTGAAGAAATTGCATCAAGAGTGAATGGGGCCAAATATTTCTCGAAACTAGACTGCCATAAAGGATTCTGGCAAATCGCAGTTACCGAAAATACTTCAAAATATTTGACCTTTTCAACTCCATGGGGAAGATACCAGTTTTTACGTCTCCCATTCGGAATCTCTTCTGCGCCAGAAATTTTCTCGGAAATTATGAATTCAACACTACAAGGTATTGACAATTGTGAAGTTTCAATGGATGACATATTCATATTTGCTGACAATCTGGAGAAACTCAGGTCTACGACAAAAGAGGTAATTGAACGGTTGAGCCATGCGGGCTTTACATTAAACACAAGTAAATGTGAATATGAAAAAACGCTTATCAAGTTTCTTGGCCATATATTTACACCACACGGAATCAAAGTCGATGAGGAAAAGGTGGAAGCTATTCGCAAGTTGCGCGAACCAACGAATGTAAAAGAAGTGCAACGTATATTGGGAATGGTTACGTATTTAGGAAAATTTATTCCGAATTTGTCGGAACTTACTGAACCACTTCGACAATTACTAGTCAAAAATGCAACATGGACATGGGGTGCACAACAAATTAACGCTTTTAATCGCATCAAAGCAGTTCTTAGCACAGCACCAGTGTTAAAGTACTACGATGTAAATAGACCTGCAAAATTATCCGTAGATGCAAGCTCAAAAGCGATTGGAGCATGTTTACTGCAGGACGACCAACCGATCGCCTATGCAACAAGAGCATTAACTGCTTCTCAACAAAATTTACCCCAAATTGAGAAGGAAGCTATGGCCATTCAATTCGCTACCAAAAAATTCCATGAGTACATATACGGTAAACCAATTGAAATTGAGACGGATCACAAACCTCTCGAAACGATTTTTAAAAAGCCTTTACAAAATGCACCGTTGCGCCTACAAAGGATACTGTGGGACGTCATTCAATACGCACCAGAAGTTAAATATAAAAAAGGAACCCAAATTCCAATTGCTGATACGCTAAGTCGAGATTGTCAACCGATTGATGGAGTGGATGAAGAAGAATATTCAGTAAACATCATATTATCATTTACTGACGAGGCACTACAGCGATTCATAAGATCAACAGCAAAAGATGTAGAACTGCAGTTATTAAAAGCAGTTGTTCAGCGCGGTTGGCCAAATGACCCGGAAAAGCTTCCAGATACTATCCAGAAATATGCTAATTTCAAGGAAGAAATTATTTACGATCAAGGATTGTTGTTCAAAGGTCATAAAGTCATTGTACCAAAGGATGAAATAACGTCTATCGTAAAGGACCTTCATTCTGGTCATGCTGGAGTATCAAGCTGCTTAGCTAGAGCTCGCCAGTCACTTTACTGGCATGGCCAAAGTAAAGATATTCGAAACTTTGCTGAAAAATGTTCAGTCTGTCAACAAACACAAAGATGCAATGTTCAAGAGCCACAACTTCAGAGAGCGGTCCCGGATTACGCATTCCAATTGGTATCAACCGACATTTTCAACTTCAAAGGTAATGAATATCTTCTTATAGCCGATCACTACTCAGGATTTATCGATTTCAAAGAGTTAAAGACGTCAAGTTCAATTGAGGTGATTGAAAACTTAAAAGAATGGTTTTCTGTTCATGGTATTCCTGAGATCTTGGAGTCTGATGGTGGACCACAATATTCATCTAAGAAATTTAAAGAGTTTGCGTCCAAGTGGCAATTTAAGCATCAAGTTTCAAGCCCGTATTATCCTAAGTCTAACGGATTTGCAGAGCGGAATGTACAAACCGCTAAGAATTTACTAAAACGATGCTGGATCGATAATACTGACATTTATTTAGCTCTGCTAATGTTAAGAAATACGCCACGCAATGATACTCTAAAATCACCATGTCAACGTTTATTCAGTCGATCAACGAGAACGATAATACCTTCACCCACGGAGTCGTTAAAACCAGCTGTCGTTACTGGAGTGTCGAAGGAATTGAAGAAGCTACGAGTTCAACAAGGGATCTACGCCGACCGAGTGTCCAAACCATTGGAAGCACTCAAACCAGGTGATCGAGTTCGACTTCAAACAGGGCATCGACAATGGATTGGTGCAAAAGTTACTAAAGAAACGCCCTACCCACGATCGGTTATCGTACAAACGGATGACGGCAGACAGTTCCGCCGTAATTCACATCACTTGCATAAAACCAAGGCGAATATTGGGTCAGGCGAAACGATTTCTCCATTGATACTACAAGAAGCGTCAGCAACACCCCAGCAACCGGAAAACGATCGACATCAAAATAATTCCAAAGGAGTAACACCGGACAACATAAATGGAGAATGCAGACGAGGGCGTGAATCAAATACTGGTACAACTGAAACCAACATCAATCAAGAGGAAACCATTGTGCCCAATAACGTACCACCAATGATGACAAGAAGCGGAAGAATCATCAAACCAGTCACCCGATACGATGCATCATTTTAAAGAAACTAATTAAAGTGAATTGAAACTAACAAATTACAGATTGAGCTTGAATTAAATTAAAAGTTGAAATTATATGAATCTTAAAGAAATTAATTGAATTACATTTTGACCGTTTTTCTTCATATCTTGAATTATTGCAACTATATTAGCGTAGTTTTTTTCTTTTTTTCATATTTTATTTTTCAAAGATTTAAACTTATTAAAAGCAAAAAAAAAAAATTTTTTTTTCAAAACAAAGGGGATGTCATAGTATATGTAATAGTATGTGTAGGTGTATGCTAATTATGCTCTCAAATAAAGTCAGTCATCACTAGAACCCGGTCGTATCAATACCAACGCTCTGCCGTTACACAGTTCAGTCAACCTTCCGAATCATAACCGTCGCCGTCAAGTCACAGTCAAAATAGCGGCTTTATTCACATATAGCCGTCAGGGTATTCAGACCGTAGTCAGTCATTTTTTGTGTATGCTCTCGAGTGTACCTAGATTTATCATCTATTTTTATTTCATTTCCAATTTGCTTCCATATCCTGTTTTTATATGCTATATCCATATATTTATTATGCGATAAATCGTACAGAACGATTAATTTTTCATCATCGCCCATGTTCATTTTCTAAACTGATGTCCGTCAAACACAAAAAATATCGTTGGGAAGAAATGTGAATTTGACTGTTCGGTGACGGAAGCGCGACTTACGGTTCCGAATCGTGACTGCGCCGGCTCAATGTAGACAGCGCCACTTGACTTTCATGAAACGATATTTTTTGTGACTGATACTGGACGGTTCTGACGGAACTGTGACTTGACGTGACTGATGTGTCTGATTCGACCTTAAGTTAGTCATTCAAGCTTAGACTTAATTCGTAGGTTAAGATTTTATACATAATTAATATTTTTTTAATAAGGTGAAGGTTTTTCCTTAATTGGCACCTTATTTAGTTAACTGAAGTAAATCAACTGAATTGATTGCGCTTAATACTGAATAATATAGAGTTAAGGCCATAACAGGTAGCTAAATTAAGTTCTTGTAAATCAAATTGAATAGTAGAATACGAAATAAAATAGAATTGAATTGATATATTATTTTGTATGAAACTTTATGTATTGTACTTTGATTTCGCCTTGGGACATTTTTTTTGCAGAATCTTTAGTTTTAAAAATAATCAAGGCAAACTGAAAAAAAAAAAGAAAAAACGACTTTGACACTTCTCTCCTGCACTTGCAGACCCGCTATCATTGGGGACTTTTGAGCACATATTCAGGGCACTATCCCCAACAACTGTGCAAGATTTCAAAACTATACGTTGTAAACTTCTGTCATTTTTCTATGGGGATGACAGAAGTTTACGACGAAAACAACGTTTACGATATTTACGATAGGGAGAGTGAATCCCCCTGGTATATTTTTCCTCTTTTTCATTTGTAGCCTGGGCTAATAGTAAACAATTCTAGAGAGGGTAAAGTAATAAGAAAACTGTATATTTTTATAATGGAATCAATTAAACTACGAACTTTTATTCTGAATTAATAGTTTAATATACAATATACATATATTTTTTATTATAAATAATTAATGTATGTACTATCTATCGCTTTTAAATTAATTATTGAATTTAGTAACATAACTCGCTGTATCAGAAACCCTGTAATAAGGCAATGCCTTCCGCAGGATATGAAATAAATAAATAAATAAATAGTAAGCAATTCTAATTCAAAATTCGTAGACAAATCGCCTAGTGTAATTATTGCCTCGTATTACAATAAGTTCTTTTGAGGAAAAGCTATGTAACTTTAAATAGAAAACCCCATCTACACAAAAGGGTCTTAGGATTCATCTAAATATACAAATTCTTTATAACTTCAACACCCACTACTCTACTTTCAATGCTGGTAGATCATACAAAGTGCCATTTGTGTATCCAAGAGAAAAAGAAACTGATTAAATTTTTTAACACGGAACCAAATCGTGTCAGTTTTATTTCGCAACTTATACATAATACATGCATTTTATCATGTACAGCCAATTTCGAGGTGACAAGCATAATTTAAGACCGTAGCTCTTTTAGATCCATATTTTATAATCCCGTCCAGTTTCACTAATCTCTAACACGTATTGAATTTAATAAGCAAAGCAGCAAAGTGATTTTGCCGATAAACTGGCCTTCCGCGCTCTTGTCGATGCTGGTACCTTAGTGTTCTTAGGATCGAATGACTGCCGGATGGTGGTTAGTTAGAACCCCAACAGGAAATTTATATAATTTTCTACAACGACGATGCATTGATACCTTGAGCATGTGATGTATTAATGAATGTTTTGACGGCTATTAATTCTAGACTGAGTTATAGTCCTTATCAATTAATTGCTCGGCATGTGGGCCAGGCCCAAGGTGACACAACTTAATATGGATGAATGATGACGTACGGTCTTCGCGGAAGATGGGACTCACAGTTGACTGTGAATGGATACATGTTCTCACTTTGTTCAAATAAAATGGTATTCTTTAGCCTTATAAAAGTTTAAATCTAATATTTTATATCCAAATTTCATGGATCACCAAATTGCAACATGGTATCTCCGTATGCATTCTCTAGCACGTGCTTATTTACTGTCGATATTGTCCATTGTGTCGATTCGGACAACAAATAGCGATAATTGGCGCATATATCATGTCACACGACCCCGTTGAGAATATTCTGTTCTGACATTCTAACCATTTGTTCTTGGAGCTTTCTTCGAATAACGTTTGCTTGTCTAATTCTTGTACCTACTCAAGATTGCCGTTTTAGCACCTCTCCCGGTTAAATACATTCCAAACATTTGCCTAGATAAAATCTTTTTTGAATTATTTAAATAATATGACAACTACTGGTTACAGATTTGCAGTTGAAGTGCATGTTGTCCGATGGCTTCTGATGTAGGGGTTCATTCTGCTGATTCTTGTGGACTTGAACACGACATGTTGGGAGCTAATTCTCTACAGCATAGGGAAGCCATGATATTTTATTAGTCTCGTTCGGGTTAAATATCAACACTTTAGTTATGTACAATTTGACAAAACAAAAGTTGTAAATATTTGAGACCTCCCTCTCCTTATTAGCAGTAGCCTTAGAGTTCTGGAGGGGGTGCGGCGATATTTCAAGGGTTTTAATATCTTTTTTTAATAATTAAATTTTGGGTGGCAAACTTCACGCAAAAATTTTTATCGTGCAAAAATAGTTTCAATGCCTAAAATCGATGGATAATAAAAGTTCTAGAGTTCCTGACTAATTTTATAAAAAACAAGCTAGCCGAAGGCGTGAAGGGTATCATACCTTCGTTCCGTTTTATGGAAGATTTGCCTTTTTGAAATTAGTAATAAAACTTGTTCCGATTTCACTGTTCCTATAAGAGGTATATGAAATAGTGGGCGATTTCAACCAAATTTAAGAACGTGGCTTAGCAGTCAATACGATTGAATAATATGCAATTTCGTAAAGATATCTTCAGAAATAAAAAAAGTTTTTCTGACGAAAACTTGCTTTTGGGACGGTCGTTCCTATGACAGCTATATGATAGCGTGGTCCGATTTCAACCAAATTCAGAAATATGATTTCACTAAAAATACTATTGATTACTGTGAATTTTGAGAACAATATCTTTAGAAATAAAAAAGTTTTTCTCACAAAGACGAATTTTTGGACCGGTCGTTCCTATGGCAGCTATATGACGTAGTGGTCAGATTCCGTTGGTTCCAGCACATATATTGCGTGCAAAAAAAAGAAGGTTCTGTACAAAATTTCAGTTTGATAGCTTTAAAACTGAGGGACTAGTAGTTTGCATAGAAACAGACGGACAGACGGACAAAGTTTAATCGACTCGTCTCATCATACTGACCAAGAAAATATTATAGTTTATATGGTCGGAGATGCTGCCTTCTGTGCGTTGCAAACTTCATGACAAAGTTAATATACCCTATCATATCCGTGAAGGTTATAAAAAAAAAATAAAATTGACTTTAACCAATGCAGGTTAGTTCACATTCATCATATCAAAATTCAACCTGTTTTCTAAATGAAAAAACCTCCTGCAGATCAAGAATTTTCAAGTAATGGTAACCTACACATCCGCACTCACCCCTTAAGTGACTTCATAGGTATGAAAATCTTCAAAAATAACATGAACCCGTTTGGCACTATCGAACTCATCGAAAATCTTCATAAATCTCTACAGCACTCCTACAGGCAAGCTCAGAACTCTGGGGTGCTGTTGTCCTGCATCCGCCACTCACCCCACAAGTGACGTCAAAATTATGAAAATTTGAAAAAAAAAAGCATACTCGCCTTGATACCGCTAAAATCACCGGAATTTCCAAAATCTTCAAAACTTTCTACAGCACTCTTTAAAGGGCCTCCAGGCAAGCTCAAAACTCTGGGGTGCTGGTGTCCTCCATCCCCCACTCACCCCTAAAGTGACATCACAAGTATCAGAAATTGCAAATAGTACTCTACACTCGCTTTAAAACCGCCAAACTCACCGGAATTTGCAAAATCTTCATAAATTTCTGAGCGTGTCTCTATACAATTTTTTTCACAAAACTTTGCGTTCTGAAATTTGTACAACATTTTTGAGCACATATATAATCGTAAGTACTCTCATAAAATATTCGTCCTTTGTAAAAAATGGGAAATTATCTTTTATTCTATATTTCGGGTTCGAATCCCATCCATGACGACGTTCGTGGCCATGGATGTGTAGGAGGTCCATGCTGGCACCTGCATTTCTCGAAATCAGTTTATGCCATCGAAACGTCAACTGGGCCACATGGAACAGTTGACGCGAAATGTCCTTTCCAAATTGGATCGCGGAACCATCAACTTCAACCCCGCAGACTACGATTTTTGACTCGGACCGGGATCATTTCGGCTTTTGGTTCCGTGTGTGTGTCTGCCTTTAAAGTTTTTTGCTTAAATTAGAAACATAGAAAAGTGTTATTTTATTCTGATTTACTCTTACACCTAGGTTTTTATGATGACATGCGATGGCACAGAATCCCTGCAATTACTCTATTGCGGATATAACTTTTGAGGGCGCCGGCGCGACATATTATTATATTAATGTATAATTTCGATTACAGCTCGAAAATTCACACTCGACCCATTTAGGTTCAATCACTGATATTGATGGACTATAAAAAAAAATATCAAAAAAACAAACGACAACGAAAATAGCTGATATCTTCTGGACTGTATTTTAACATGTTGTTCTGAAAATGGAATGAATATTTTCAGCTCATTTAAGTTTGCGGAACAAAAGTAGCGGACTTTATTGAAATAAGTGTAGTAAATTCGAGTCTACTTAGTGCTAATTTCGTACAGTGGAAAAAAATTTATGACACTTTATTTTTCAAAGTTACGGTAGTGTCCGCAAGCTTAAGACTTAAACAAACAATAAAAAATAGTGCTTTTTTATATCATAAACTACCAGTTGTGTTTAGTGCTAATTTCGTACAGTCGAAAGCAGTAAATGGATTTTTTTAAGTTGCGGTAGTGTCTGCCAACATAAAGGTTCTAATACACGTGACGCGTAAGCCCGTCGGTCGCGTCAAATCTACGATACATGTCCCGTGTAAACATCAAACGGGTTTACGACAACGCGTGACTTGTTAGCTGATGATGGGTATCGACGGGTATTCATCTGCCGTTGATAAGTCGATGAATCCAACCACAACAACACATGAATAAAGATGATTTAAATACTCGCACATCTGCTATCAAATCGTAAACGCACCTCGTGTAAACACAACGACATGTGCATTATTTCTGCATCAGTCAAATTCACTTCGATATCCGTTTCTGAGGCTTTTACCGCGTAAAGCCGACTTACGTGTAAACCCTAGCCTTTACTCCGGTAAAAACCTCGTGATCGCGTATAGGCGTCCCGTGTATCAAAACCTTAAAGCTGGCAGACAACCGATTTTTTTGTCTTATTTTTTTTTTCTCATAAGTTACTTGTTGTATTTAGCGCTAGTTTAGTACAGCCTTCACAATCCGAAAAAAAAACACCTGGAAGTCGTGTTTTCCACGAATCGAAGCCATACCCGTTATATTATCCAAATTGACAGTTGTGTGAGTTGACGCTATTGGATGCAGAGCGAGCGTTCATGTTTGTTTGATACTGAGGGTTGTGATTCCTTAGTATGAAAACACACCGCATCAGACAAAACGTTTTTGTCTCATAAGACAAGAAAACGTGTTTCACTGCAGCACACACCAAGCGAAACACAGTGAAATAAAACAAAACGTTTTTTTGTCTTGTTTCGTTTGGTGTGTGTTGAGATAAGACAAAATTAAATTTGCAACGACGACGTCCATAGTCTGTAAAATTTTATATAAAATGACCAGGTATTAAGCGGAAACAAATTTTTGTTTCCGCCTAGTGGTAACGAAACATGTCCTTCTGTTTTGTCTTGTCTTTTTGTTTCGTTTCATGCGATTTGTGTTGCGCCTATTGGAATGTATGCAATTATCGACAACGACCTTTGTCTGAAACAAGTTTGTTTCATTCGGCGTGTGTTGATAATATCCAAAAACATGCATTATCGACAACTAGTCATAACATGAGTCGAGACAAAAACGTTTGTTTTGTTTCGTTTCTTTTGGTGTGTGCTGCCTGATAAGAAGCAATGGTCGGTTGTTTCTTGAGACAGAAACAAACGTTTTGTCTTATGCGGTATGTTTCCAGCCTTAAGCACGGAGCGAGCGCAGCTCACTCATGAGAGTTTTGACTCATAATAGTATTGAACATGACTTCAGAGTATTTTTTCGGAGTGGAAAAGCTGTACTAAATTAACACTAAATACAGCAAGTAAATTAAGACTAAAAAAAGCAGATACAGTGACTTTCAGTCAAAATGAATGATTAAATTTTTTTTAGGTAAATTTATTGTCTCAACATGTAAGTCTCGTATTTTAGTGTGCTTAAGGCTATTACACTGTAAAAGTTCTTTTACAAACGTGTTTGACGCACGATATTTTAAAAGAACTTTTATGAATGATATTATCCGCCTAATGGGGAAGGTGCAAAAGCTTGTAAGAAAAGTACTTGAAACAAGCAACGTTCATGTCGCAAATTTTTTCTTAGGCGGCTATTACACTATAAAAGCTCTTTTAAAATATCTTTTATAAAAGATATTTGTAAAAGAACTTTTATATTGTAATAGTCGCCTTATAATTATTTTATCTTCCTAGTACACAAAAAATAATATAAGCTTCAAAAGTTCAAAAATCCACCTCACAGCCAAAATGAACCACTTCAATAAAACTAAAAAGCATATACAGGGTGTCCTCTTCAGATGGGAAATACATACTTCAATGGTAGATAGTACCGCTTATTTGTGGAAAATCAACACCAAAGTGGACACTCTATTTTTAAACGTTACAGAGTTATAGCATTTTTTGTAAATTATACCAAAAAACTTGACTTTCCGAACAAAATAAAAATTCGCCACTCTCCCAATCGTTTAATCCGAGCCTCCACACCTCGTGCCTTGCACCATGGGAGAGGCGCGACCAGATCAGTGATGACTGGCTAGATCTCACTTTGCCCTATATACACTCAACAACACGACAAAGGGACGGATCATATCTCTGCCAAAACACACCTGGGCTTTCTGCGATATGTTGTTCTAGCATACCGCTAGTAGCAATAAAAAAGTGTTTGCGGGGAGCTGGCATCGAACCCATACAACTTATATGGGTCTTAACATCCGACTCCCCTTATACTATTACTCTTTATGAATAAAAAGTTCCAAAAATCGGCCTGAGCACCATGGTACGAAACCAGACTCAGGCCGATTTTTGGGATTTTTTATTCATAAAGAGTAACAGTATAAGGGGAGTCGGATGTTATAAGTTGTATGGGTTCGATGCCAGCTCCCCGCAAACACTTTTTTATTGGTCGTTAAAATTTTTGTTGAAAAATGGATATTTTTCGAGGAAATCTCGAGAAACCTCATATAATTCCATTTCACCCTCTTTTAACCCCTAAAAAAAATTTTTTGTCATCGCTTTCAATTGGTACTTTTGAGGGGTTGATTGGGACGCTATTAGAAAGCTTCACAAAAAATGCAACTGTAATTTTTTCCTAGCGATATGTATTATATTCCTGGGCTAAAACGACGAAGAACGACTTTTTTTAATAACCGCAACTACTGTAACTTAAAAAAAATCCATTTATTTTTTTCATTTATAAAACATTTTATAATTTTCTGCCAGCTTAAGTCTTAAGCTGGCGGATACTTAAGTATAATAATTCTTTATTCGACTGGACGAAATTAGAACTAAATAGGCCCGAATTTATTACACTTCTTTCAATTAAGTCCGCTACTTTTGCGCCGCCAGCTAAAGAGTGGTAATATTTTAATGTGGTGCTTCAATTTCATGTTGAGCCTGACTACTACATATTAGAGCTGGGTATATTGGGTACCAATCTGAAGGAATAATGCTCATGCAAGCAATTTTATCGTAACTGACCACTCATCGGCTAATTATAATTAAGGAAAAATAGTTCACGCCTTAATGGCTAATTTACAGTACCGTTCCTATCATTTAATGAGTATCGCGAAATGAAGACGTAACTGATCGAAATCAAAATGCAGCGATCAAGAGTAGCCGAAGAAAAGTTAAGCGTTGCTCACCACGGGCCAGGGAGCAGTGGTGAGTGGTGGCATAGCGCTTGTAATCTTGCAGTTCAACGTTGAAATAATTAACAAATATATTGCATGTTAGCATGCGTCGACGCCAGGTTAAAGCGCTGTCGGTTTTGTTGCGCCGCACCTTTCGCCAGTGACGCTAGAATGAAAATGCACTCATGATCGCATTCAACACTCATAATTCAACATTTTACGAAGTCACGCAATCTTCTTGCCGACACTAGGTGCGTTCGTATCGTTCTGGTCCGGATCTATTTCCATATGCAAAACGATTGCCCGGTCTTTGTTCTAGGGTTTTCATTGGATCAAGAGGGGTTGGTGCCTTTGCTTGGTATTCGTATCACTTTCCAGTTGGAATGTTTGATGTTTAACATTTAAATTCATTGCGAATCGAACGCCAACGCCACTCATGATTCAAACCAAAACGAAGCGAACGCACCTATTATAAACACAGAATCGCGACTATATAGGTGGAATAAACGAACTCGTATAGCGTAGCGGTCAGTATTTGCCGCAAGATGTAAGGAAGTATACTTAAGTGTTAATTTCACATGTACGAATAGAATAAGTCATTGATACGTGATGCGACATCTTAAGGGACACCGGATTGCAATATTTTCTTTCGAGGAGCGTTAAGTTATGTCATTCGCTAGAAATGGTACATGCTCGTGCTACTATTCGCCGATAAAGCTCCATGACAAAATTAAATGAATTCCTTTGGGGTTACGCCATTGGCGAAGTAAACCGAAATGGCGTTTAACCGAAACGGCCGAAATCTGTTTTTTATTTTTTTACTGAATTAATGCTTCACTATGTGTTATAATTAAAATAATTAAATTTTATTGATGCTTTTTAATATGTATTTGATTAATAGAATATTAGCGACAGGGGAAAATTGAAGAGGCATATAATGAACCTTATTTCGGTGTTATTGTGCTGCTTCCACCGGCAGATCGAAGGCACCACCTGATGAGTACTGATCTGCCGGTGGTACGAAACTAGAGGCCAAGGGGCCCATTACACCCAGGCACCGATGCGAGCGCGAGGCCATATGCGCCGCCCGCCTACCATTCCATCCTTATTGCCCCCATTTTTTTTATTATTCCCCATTTGTGCCTTCCATGTTTGTGTTGTCTTCCCCAGGCCTATAAATTTTTGTTAATACCTAAAGGACAGGTGTAACGAGCGGTGAAACGCTGCTTAGCTCGTTGAGGGGTCTTTTTCTTCACCAGAAGGCACAGCCCGACCTTCATGGTCATAGTATGATATAATGTCTCCATCTCCATGGACATCTTCGGATGCCCACTAAACCACCCATTACATATTTGGTGCCCAACGTGGGGCCCTTTTCTTTTAAGGAACAGGACTAAAAAGGTCCTCATTGGACTCTTTTTAGTTCTTCCACCGATTTGCATCCCCACAAACTACCTGTTTTAAATCTTAGAACTTAGCCACTTTAATTTACGTATTTTCCCTTCAACTAGCTGCGTTTTCCTCTGTAGCATCCCCATCCTTCCTATAGAGTAGATTATCCTTTCAGAGTCAGTTCAACAAGGCAATCCTGGTGTTGTGTTTATGTAAAAAAAAAGTTTTTTTTTTTCATTTTTTTACCGTAAAATAAGTAAAAGTGTGGTATACCTATATAATGTAAAAATAGGTAAAAAATTTAAAAATATGTAAAACTAGCTGCGTCGGCTCGCTTCGCTCGCGTTGTTGCCTTTGTAAAGAACGAAAATGGGTTTTATATGTCAACAGGAGGCGATTGATTGATTGTATCAATTAATACTTAGACTATAAGCCAGGTAAATTGGTATTTTATAAGGAGCATTTTTTAATTGTTATCCTTGAACATCGGAAACTTGGTCCTTGCGGTCCATTTGTACTGTACTCCTTGATGACATGAAACTTATGGACTTGGTCAGTAGCGCATGAAATTTTTTTTTTCCTTGATCACATGAAACTCGCTCCTGACGACCCTAACCACATAAACCTTGGTCATGGCGATCCATTTGTACGGTTGTGCATGCAGCACATAATTATCAACGTGCACCACCACTCACCTGCTTACCAGCACAACTTGTGTCTAATCACACGAAACATTTTCCAGACGATGCCTTGCACACCCAGATGAATGGGACGGAAGATTGCAATATTGCGCGAGTGCGAGAGGGAGCCATTTGGCGTTTTATATGAAGAGCCTATTTAGAGCTAGCAAATATTGGCGGGGAGTGAAATGCATAGAAATTGTATGTCATATGGAAATTGGAGGTGGATAAGGATGCACATTCAGCGTGAAGAAGCGGAAAGAAAACGTGATATGTGAACGGAAAGAAGCACAGCTGGCAAAATTTGAGGCAAATCGGATGTAGGATAATTGAAGTGGAAGGAAAAACATTTCTTCATACAAAATCGTCTTTTTTTTTACCAGGTCGTCCTTTTTTAAGAGTTTGAGCTGGATATGGATCCAAGTTGAGCGTAAAGAGACAGAACAAAAAAAAATTTTGTCAAATCGGACACAGGGCAACTTTAATTTCAGGCAAGAAGTCATCCTTTTTAGGAGAGACCATGAGTAAAAAAATTAATTGCATTGAGAACATGTGTAAGGTACATGCAACGTACTGGATATGTTTCCTCGAAGGACACCAGAATGTCCTTTATTATCAGCAGGTCGTCCTTTTTTTGGACTTTGGGCTGGGTGAACATGTAAGTTGAGCGTGAAGGATCAAAAGGGAAAAAAATGCAGGCAAATCGTTTGTAGGGTTAGGGAGATAGAAGGGAAAACATGTCTCCATACAAAATGTATGGGAAAATAGAATTTCCCGAATTTCCCAATTTCCCGGGAAAATTTTCAATTTTTAATGATGTACATACATAATTATCAACGTGCACCACCCTCCACCTACTCATCAGCACAACCTGTCTAATCAGATGAAAAATTTTCCAGCCCAATGCCTTACACACCCAGATGAATGGGATGGAAAATTGCAATATTGCGCGAGTGCGAGAGGGAGCAATTCGGCGTTTTATATGAAGAATCGATTTTGAGCAAGCAAATATTGCCGCCGAGTCAAATGTATGGGAATTGAATTTCATATGGGGCATACTGAACGTGTGTCGTCACACCAAAAAATTTGCATACGGATGCCTTGCACACTCAGATGAATGAGACGGAAGATTGCAAAATTGCGGGAGTGCGAGACGGAGCAATTCGACGTTTTATATAAAGAGTCCATTTCGAGCGAAGCATTTCTTTTTTATCAGAGACCAGTGGAAACAACAAAAACACATTGCATTGAGGAAATATTTAAAGTACATGCAACGACTGGATATATTTGCACGAATGACACCAGGTCGTCCTTTTTCGCAATAGGTCGTCCTCTTTTGGGAATCTGGGCTTGGTAAAAATACACGTTGACCAGAAATGAGCACAACAGAAAAAAATTGAAGCAAATCGGATGTAGGATAATTGAAGTGGAAGGAAAAACATTTCTTCATATAAATAAATAAATAACTGGCGCAACAGTCCAATTTGAACCACGGCCTCGAGATGAGTTAGCATCATCTCATTTTCTAGATCGTGACGGTTTCTTCATATAAAGTCGTCCTTTTTTGACCAGGTCGTCCTTTTTTTGGAGTTTGAGCTGGATATGGATTCAAGTTGAGCGTAAAGAGACAGAACAAAAAAAAATTCAGGCAAATCGGACACACGGAAATTTTCATTTCAGGCAAGGGGTCGTCGTCCTTTTTATTAGAGACCATGGGAAACCAAAAAAAATTAATTGCATTGAGAACATGTGTAAAGTACATGCAACGTACTGGATATGTTTCTTCGAAGGACACCAGAATGTCCTTTATTGTCAACAGGTCGTCCTTTTTTTGGAATTTGGGCTCGATGAACATGTAAATTGAGCGTGAAGGAACAAAAGGGAAAAAATTTCAGGCAAATCGTATGTAGGGTTAGGGAGATAGAATGGAAAACATGTCTCCATACAAAATGTATGGGAAAATGGAATTTCCCAATTTCCCGGGAAAATTTCCAATTTTTGATAATATTTTATTTCAAGTGGAGCGTAAAGAAACCGATTGCAAAAAATTTGAAGCAAATCGGATAAAGGATAACGATGCCAAGTCCGTACATACGTAGACGACTTTCTTTTATATATAAGATTCGTAAAAATTGTCTGTCCTTCTTGAGAACTGTCAAACAGTTCTTATTTAAATACATATTCGTGTCAGTGGTTCGTATTGTGTTTTGGTGGGTAAAATTCGGGCAATTGAACTTCATTTTATGGAAAGAGGAGAGAAAATATAGTGCCTTGTGCAACATTTGTTTGAAAACGCTACAAAATACGGTTGGCTGCACATAGATAAAGTTTTCATTCACTGGGTTTATATCGCGGGACTATGTTTCAGTATTAACTAAACACATCCAGCTCTTATCTTCACCTGCGATGCGGTACTGGACTAAAAAATTTGAATTAGGTTTGCGTTTCCGTTGATGACGGTTGCTTTTTTCGGTGTTTATGTTTTGTTGCAGTCGGCGCGCGGTATAAATGCGCTTTTTACGAGAGCAAGTGCATTGCATTTCTAAAATTCTCTTTAAACCCAAGTGAATAAGCCAACATCATATTGCCATATTGGTACCGATCGCTATAAATATTCCACGTATTAAAACTAAATCTACAACAATCTACTAGGTCTACATGACCTAGTTAATACTTCTTTTAGTTCCACGGTATAAACTTGGCCATTCGTTATTGTTTTGTAGTGCTAAAACGTTATACATATATTTTTACTACAGCAACCGTTGTATAAATATGGAAGCGGTAACAGAGGCCACGTTTATACCGTGGAACTAAAAGGCGATTTAACTAAATCATTTTAGTGTTAGTACTTGTTGGTGGAGTGTTTATACCGACCATACGAAGAGGTACTTCTTCTTTCTCCGTTGAAAGCACAAATAAATTTGACAGATATAAATTTTACGACCCGTGATCATGCACTGCTTTCCTTAAATTGCAAACAAAACAAACGCCGAACAAAAAAAACGACAACAAAGAAAACGTCAACCACTGCGTCAACATTAGCGATGACAGCGACATAGTCCCAATTTTTTTATTCCAGTTCCGCATTGCAAGTGGAGATATAAGCCAAGTCCAAAGCTAACTAAACCGATACGTTTATATCGTCAAATGTTAGATCGATTTAGTTAGATTTCGAAGATAGTCCGGCGATATAAACGTAGTGAGAGTGTCAAGTTGCGAACATTAGCCGGCCATACACACACCTTCTATCATCTGCAAACGTGCGGCACCTGGATCGCCAAATGATTCGCCCAATGATACGCCGCGTGTGCTTTCCACTGGAAAATCCCGGCACCTGGATCGCCCAATAATACGCCGCGTTTGCTTTCCCCTGGAAAATCGCGGCACCTAGAAACGGGAGATGATACGCCTCGTTTAAACGAGTATAGTAAAATTAGATAACTTTGTGCAACCAGATGATACGTGGCGTTTTCGGTTTTCAGATGAAAGACCAACAACAATTTGAATGAAGACGGTGTCTAGTTGGGTGTGTTGTGATTTTGCAAATGATTCGCCACGACTGAATTTTTATGGGTTAATCTAAACTGGTGGTAGTAGTAGCTTGCATCATAAAATATGAAAACGATGGGTCCACGTTGATATTTTGGTCCTGCTGCAGGTGTGCGTCAGGCTAAAAGGATTTGTTTAGCGATGAGGAGAGATATATAAGCAAGATGGGTGTTGTATGACTAGGGGTGTTGAGACGAATACATTAGACTACCGCTGAAGACATTTTGAGTCCTTTGGTAACGAAAAAGGACATGTTTTGCAAGAGAAGCCCGATCAGATGAGAATTTCCAGATGAAAATAGGGTGGTCATTCTGAGGTGGGCAACCCCAATTTTTTTTCTCGTGCAAAATTTCATACAAATACTGTCAACAGAACGAAACTTTTGACAGTATGTGTATGAAATTTCGCATGAAAAGGAAAGGTTAGTTCTAGGCATAACGAAGAACTATTAGAAAACTCATGTTTTTTTCAAGGGGTTCCATTTTTGGTTCGCTATAACGAGCAGTTATACCGGAGTTCGTTATAACGAAGGTCTACTACATTCACTAAAGAGTTTTGTGTTTTGCATTGGCTTAAGTCTCAAAGTGGGCCTATAAACTTTAATTTTTTTGTTTTAGTGAATAGTTTAGCTAGCTTGAGACATAAAAATGAATAATGTTCGCACTACCCTTAAATCAATGTCTTGTTAACTAATAGATATGCGACAATTCGAATTGCATTCCGGTCAGCATGATATCGTTACATCAGATCTACTTTATTTTTAGAATTAATGGCTTTACTGCCACCGCCTTCAGATTCTATTAATAACCATTCCAAGTGAAAATTTATTAACAGAAAACCTGAAATATACGACACATGAGCCATTTTTTCGCGATACGTAAATTTCAGAAAAGGGAAATCACACACGTTTCAAACATGCACGTCCAGCGCTGAATTATGGCTTTCTCTTACGTTCAAACGTATTGATAACGATATTTAGTAAGGCATTTTCTGATATGTTGGCTTGGTCAATTGCAATAAATTATTGAGCAAAAATGGCACCATGACCTTGCTCTTTGATCTTGTTAACTGAAGTCGGACTGGTGCTACTGGATACACTGGCTATTCACGATGGTAATGAATGTGCACGCAAATTCAATACACTTTTCTTGTAAAATCCGGCCGTACAATTCGTACATTAAATATAAAAAAATCTTATACCGGTTTTGATATAAGCAAAGGATGTTTTTTATGGAATCAATTTTTATAACTCGGTGACAGAATTGTATACTAAGTGGATGCCACTAAAAGCTAGTATTAACCTGCATTCTGCCGACCGTTCTAATTGGTCATCTCAATTCCCCTATCCCAATGGGGTCATCGGTGTTTTTCAAAGAATCATCAGTCACGCGTGAGTTATGGAAACACATTGGTTTTCAATTTACTTTTAATTTTTATTTATTCAGGTAAATTTGATGTGTTTTCTGTACAAAGGTCGAGAACCGAATGGCTGTGTTTTTCAATATTCAACAAGTTCTAAAATACGTATGTATGTATGTGTGTATGCTGTCTCTATGTAGTGTACAATAATTAAAGATGTGTTGATGGTCATTCCTGCTATGATGTGAGGACGTAACTCCTCCCCCCTTAAATTGTGAATTATAGCTGGTGCTTGCAATAGATGGAATTCACAAATTTCGTTGCGTGGTGTTATCCTTCTTCATAGCTCTTTCATGGACGGTTAATCCGGCATCTTTTATGAATCTACTAAAGTTTGCATACGGGTTGACAGGAAGAGTTCGTAGAACTTTTATTATTATGTTGGGATTTGACGGGTTGGGGAAGTTATTGAAAACAAATTTGAAGAACAAAAATTATAGCCGAGTTTATTGAAATATTTATAGTATTAATTAACTAAGTAAGTATAATATAGGGTTATATATACATAATTGAAATCTGTATATGTATTTAATGCATAAATGCATTAAACGCAATGAAAGCTGGAATATATGTGTTCGAGTTGTTCATTATGATAATACTTGCAGAGTTGAAGCGATTGCTTATGCTGTAATATATCGTCGTTATCTTTATTTCCTAAATAGCTTAAGCTTTTTAATTGTTGTTTTGGCTACTCTTTATTATTTTATTCTAAAATTCGGTTCTCTGTTTCACTATTAATTGCTAGTTTTTTTTTTTTTTTTTTTATTCTAGATTTATGAAATTTAAATCTAGGTGTAAGTTTATTTCTACGGCATTCTTTCCTATAAATACTTTCATTTTCATTGGTTTTTTCGGGTTCATTTCTATTTGCGTTGAGTTTGCTAATGTTTTTGTGAGCTCGGCTTCCTAATGCTGATTTCACTTTAGGGTACAATTGTTCTTGAAATACTTTTAGTTTTTCTAAGTAATCGTGAACATTAGTATTTTCAACGTTTTTGCCAAACCTATATGTTCTACCATAGAATAACTCATAGGGAGTGTATTTAGTTGCTGAGTGGATGGAGTTATTGTAGCTAATTATAGCTTCGTTTAAGATATCATCGTGTTCTTTGCTCTTATTTTGATTATATATAAGTCTATATCTTTCGGTTAGGGTGGAGTGAAACCTTTCCACTGGCCCATTACTGCTACTTTGCTGAAATGAAGTAATGTGGTGCTCAATATTGTACTGCTTACAAAAATCGGCAAAGATGGTAGCCGTATATTCGGAACCTTGGTCCGATATTATCTTTTTGGGTATACCATGTAAACTCATATAGTGTTTGACATGTTTTATTATTGATAGGCTATTTCTGGCTGTAAGGGTATACGCTGCAGCGAACTTAGAAAATTTATCTTCAATTGTTAGTATTTGTCTATTGTTAACGGAATATATATCTGTATGAAGAAGATCTAGTGGTCTATTTGGTGTTTCTGGTATTTGAAATTTAATGACAGGTGGACGGCTGTTATATTTTAAAGTTTGGCATGGCTCACAAGCGTTTATGATAGAATTAACTTTTTCCTTCATCTTCGGAAAGAAGTACTCTCTATTTAAATGCCAAAGTGTTTCATTTATACCCGTATGATTACTTTTGGTATGATATTCTTTGATTACCACATCTTGTTTATCATTGTCCGTAAGATCTATGAGAAGTTCTTTACATCTGATAACTTTAAATGTTTTACTGCGGGAAAAATATTTTGAATAAACAGTTTGGACAAGTTTAAATGTATCATCATCTGTGTATACAGCGTTCAACTTATTCGGGGTGAAATAATTCTTACAAACTTCTAAAATATTGGCCTCTGAAAATATTGGGAGGCGAAATAGACGTCGCTGCTTGTTCCGAAACAATATTTTGAGCGAAGTTCGAGGTTCTATGTTTGATTTTTCCAAAATGATTTGAAAATTGAATACGTTAAGAGGTCTTTCCGAAATCCGGATTAAGTCCTGATTATCTTCGTTTGCTGAATGGACCGTTGTACCACTGACACTCTGAGTGGAAATATTAGATGTTTCTAGTGGAGATTCGGCTGCATTAAGCTCATGGCTCTTATCGCTATTTGTTGGTCTAAATTTTAAGGGTAAAATGGAATTATTTGTTTTTAATATTTTACATTATTAACTAGATCAACTTGTGCTCCTAATACTCTCAAAGTATCAAGGCCAAGCAAACCATCAAAATAGCCATGGAATCTAAAAACTAGGAACTTAGTCTGACCAGGCTGGTTAAATTCCGTGAAGTTCGGAAGAATAATTTCCTCACTTACTGCATGTTTGTTGAAAATTGTAGTTAGCATAATAGGCTTGATTTTTATGATTTGATTTTCTTGGACATGCTCAGGATTGAGAAATGATGCTGAAGCACCAGTGTCGATCAACATTTTTAGGGGGCGACCAAGTGGTGAGCGTACATTTATATAAGGGAGGACAAATCCATGTTGGTTGACGTCTATATACTGGTATCTCGGGTCCAAGAGGCACTTTCCTGAAAATTTTCATCACTGATTTCATTATAATCATTCGATTCGATCCCATTATCGAAATTAGAGTCTACACCATTTTGGTAATGGCTGCCGATGTCGTGAGCGTTACCGAAATCTGCGTTCTCGGAAACAGTGAATAGTTCTTGGCTTGAAAACCTAGGAGGATCAGAAGTCTTGAAAAGGTTACTTGGTGGCTTTCTAGTTGAATTAGTCTGCCGAGAATGTCCGGAACCGACATCCATAGGTGTAGGCAGATCGGTATTAGCACGTTGAGAATTTGAATGCCCTGAATGTTGCTGATCTGGACCCAATCCTGAATTTATTCGGTAGTTTTGGGGTACTGCTGGTCTATAATTTTGTGTCTGTCTTTGTGGTTGAGGAAAGTTATGCTGATTAGGTTTAAATGGGGAGGACATCTTTCCGACATTCTCCGATAGACGATTTTGTGTTTGTTGATTATATAAACCTGCTCTTCCGTAGTATATATTTTCTTCTTTTATGCAGAGGGAAAAGGATTCAGCCAACGTTTTGGGTTTCATTGCCCGAATTGTTGAACCCATGGGTTCCCTTAAAGCGGAAAAGAAAACGCTTAAACACATTTCAGCGTAGAGTTCTGACTTCGCTGTTATTACATTAGTATCCGTTTCGTGAATTTTAATGTGGTTATTCATAATTGCTAAAATCTGAACCACTTCACTATATAGCTTTTCAACTGACCCGTTTTGACGTAAGCTGTGCAAGTCCCTAATCAATGAGGTTTCATTCCTCTTATCGGAGTAATGAAGTATGAGAATTGCTTTTATATCACTCCAAACTAGTGGACTGCCGTGCATATTCAATATATCATTAGCTGGCCCTACTATTTTATTTCGAACCGATCTAAGAATCAGTTTGCCGTAAGGCGTACCATTCGTCATGGAAAGTATTTCTAATATTTCGTCTACATTATTAAGGAAATCATGTAATTTCCTGGGATTCCCATCGTAGTTTTGTAGATCTTTGACTACATCGGGAATTTTCAAACATTCACATATATTTCGAACTGTTATGTTCGCCTCATTTGTGGCCATTTCAGGTAGATTTCTTATTGCTGCTAAGCAAATATACTCGTATAGCGTGAATGTAGAACCGGTATTTAGTAAATAATAATGAGAGATAGATGATAATAAGACTTATTATTTAGTTTAGATTTTAAATAGTTTTAGTTTTGAGAAGATTTAGGTTAGATTTTGATTCGATTTTTGTTTTAGATCTAGGAATTCTACGAAGAAATGATATTTTACACCAGCATGTGCTTCACATTCACTTTTACTCAATTATTGAACTTATTTTAATAAATATATGTACACAATATTCCTACTAGTCAAATATACCTTTTCAATTTGCCCTTGCAATGTGAAAAAACTATAATTTTTGTAGGGAATAGGAAGGATCACGGATATGCAAATACTTATTTGTAGGTCCGAATTGATCTCCACGTGGTTGACTTCCTCGAAGGTTATGTATATCCACGTAATCGAGTTCTCCTTTGGGAAATCGAAGATTCGTTCCACTTTCTCCGCTGTTCGATTTATATCCAACAATATTCAGTCGTTGGGTGCCGTATTAAGTACCTGCACTTAATTTACACCTTTCGAACGAGAAAGCACTAGACTGCGCCAGTTATGGAAACACATTGGTTTTCAATTTACTTTTAATTTTTATTTATTCAGGTAAATTTGATGTGTTTTCTGTACAAAGGTCGAGAACCGAATGGCTGTGTTTTTCAATATTCAACAAGTTCTAAAATACGTATGTATGTATGTGTGTATGCTGTCTCTATGTAGTGTACAATAATTAAAGATGTGTTGATGGTCATTCCTGCTATGATGTGAGGACGTAACTCGTGCTTATAAGAACTGTTCTAAAGCAAATTGCGGTGCAGTTTTGATGTTCTTTTTTTTTCATTTGTAGTTTTGGGGTGCTGATTACAAATCTCAGGTTTGCCACCAAACATTTTCGATGAAATTTGAGATATAGCCATAAACATAAAAAAGAATACACTCCATTTATTAAATATCTCGAACCCCTAGTCAACCCTGGCAAAAAACTTGATGAGACAAAATGAAAGATCGTGAGCAGTTCAATAAAAAGGTTAGGTACAGGGGTTGCCGTGATGTATCACAGCACACTTATAGACCAACATTGGGTTCATTGTGGTACCACCACAATCATCTTCACTTGAATCTACGTATCAAACCAGCCTGTGGTGGCGATGTAACGATTGAACCGTGTGGCGGTCACAACCTTAAAGTCGTCCAGATCGTAAAAGGCTCGTGAGCAAAGAAACTTTCTTCTCCTACCAGCCAAGGCCGGGCAATAACAGAGAAAATGTAGAACGCTCTCCTCCTCCTCCACATCGCCACAACTCCTACAGAAACCACGGTGAGGAAGATGTAGTCTCCTAGCATGCTTCCCTTTTGGGCAGTGCCCTGTGATAACTCCTACTACCCTGCCCCCAAGCGACAGCAATGTGACTAACCAGCGACGATCAATTTTCGGCTAAATTATCCTTGTTGTTTGGCATGTATAGCCGCAGAATCATCTAACATTAGCCCTATCCACGCCAGCCGTCTTAATTGCCAATTTGCACGGTGTAAATGGCACAATTATGTCTTTGCCGCTTTCATCAACCGCACTAGTTGTTCCCCCTCGGGCCAACTCATCTGCCTTGAAATTACCCGCAAAGCCACTGTGGCTCGGAGTCCAACAGAGGGTAATATTGAAGAAGCCAGCCATCGCTGCGAGTGCTAGGAGACAGTTCTCGATAGTTTTAGATGTCGTTAAGACGGATTCGAGTGAGCGAATCGCCGCCTGACTATCCGTTTAAACAGTAATGTACCTCACAGTAATGACATGACTGCCTAGTCAGGAAGGAGCTTACGAGATAGCCGAAACCTAAGCCTGTAGGATATTGCAAAAGTCCGGTAGACGGAGTGATGGGTTGATCTTATAGAGAATAACTATGGAGGCGCAATCCGCATATACTCAACACTAAGCTATTTGAAGCAATTCCAGTCGTAAGAAGTAAACAGAGAGACACACTGCGCAACACCCGCGCCGTCTATATGAAAGCACAGGAAGCACTTAAGGTTTCATCCCCTCTACTACTTCTCCTATTGGAACAATAGCATTCCAGTCTGTCTCTCTGCCGGGGAACACCCGCCCGGTCCATATAGAAGCACAAGAGATGTCAAATTTCCATCCCCCTTCCTACTTCCTCACTTGTGCCGAATTACTTCGTTTCACTCGCTCTTTTTCATTTCCTCTGATTCTCTCTCTTCAAAGGTTGATCCCCAGTCCTTCCGAGTACTATATATGCCTATCCCGACCCCGTCGTCGGTTTTATAGATGGCCATGGGTTCGGTGGTCGAGGCCGCGTCTCAAATCCATAGACTCTTGGACGGAATAAGACTAGTGTAGTCTTTGCCAAATTGGTATCTTGGATTAATGTCGTCCGTCTACCTTGGGAGATTCAGATTGTCCAGTACAGTGGAGTGTCCCACACTCAGCGCGCGTTTCTGGCCCCCTCACGAAGGCATAGAGCCGTGTTTGACGCCAGTTGTTCGCCAATTATATCATATCTAATCCGGCTGATGGAGTGGTTCTAAAAGCCCCCAGCTGGGTTTCACTACTTCACTTTATTATTAACAATGTGAATATGCGCTGATGCGCGAATAAACACAGTCGAAATTTCATTTCATTTTGGATGATAATGTAGCCTAAATGGCTGACCAACACCTAAGCGTCTCAGGTTTAGTAGGATGGAATGACTTGCGTAGTTGAACCTGCAACATAGTTGTGTGAATTTCAGCACGTTTATTAAACCATCTGAAGCAGCTACCTTCCGAGGCCATCCACTAAATGAGGTTAACCGATGTGCTGACAACTCGTAATTGTAAAAACCACTCCACGTCAAGAAACCTGGAACAAAAGCCTCGGATTGGACGGATCAACAACGACGACCACGCAAACGCCAGGCAGCCAAGGCCCGACGTCGGGCTGTCGTGCCACGATAATGATGATGGTCGTGTAATGCGCACTATATACAGTGTAAGCATTACACTCAGGGACGTATTCCGATTTAGGTCGGAATATGAACATGGCTTGGTCCAGCTACTTTCCCCATGGATTAGGGCAGCTCCTGATGAGTGGAATCCATAGTATGGACAAAACCAAGCCGCAGGTTGAATTGGCTTCAAGCTGATTACTTTTGTGTTGTTGTGGATAGCGAGGTTAATGATGACAGGTCCCATAACATCAAATCGGCATGTCTTTGTCAAACCATCATTGTCCGACCATAGACATATTCGATTCGACATCGCAACATTGAAGCTAACTTTGTTAGCCCATAGTGTTTCCGGGTGGATCAGTTTGGACAATCTATCGGAGGCGAATCTATCCTCGCCTGAGGGAAACTGTCCCCTGAACAGCACAACAAAACTTGGTTTCATGGTGAAACCAACTGCTTCTGGAAACTCGCTTTCCTGGGTGCGAAACACTAGTAGAATCTCAGCTGATCGGGAGCCTCGGTAAAAAGCTAACTATTGAGACTAGAGAATCGCTGAAGATATATTTACGTATTATACAGTCAAATAGGCCATCCACAATTTCAACCCATATAAATCAACTAGTGCTGATGAAATCTTTCCATCTTTCTTCTAATATCCCTTTTCTCCCCAGTACATTCAGAGGTTACTTTGTTCTTGGATACACTCTAGATTCCTGGATCTCGTTTAAAGTAGTCTTCATCATCTTCATACCCAAAAATGGGTAATAGACCCAAAGTTGACCTTAAATTAAACAGGCTAATAAATCTGACCACCTTTATGCTTAAGTCCATGGGGAAAATCCGTGACATGCATATCGGAAACACTCCCGCAGCACCATAAACCGACAGCATACCAGTCGCGCAAATCGAAGAAAACCACTCCATACTCTTCGGTATGAAATATTGAGCCAACTCTGACAGCTAAGGAGACCGACGCGCCGTATGTGATGATATCATCCAGATAGATCATCACTGAGGCTGGGGACTGTAATTTAATAGCAAACGTCACCCACGGCTGTTCACAAGGAGGCGTTAGGTTAGGTTAGGTAGCAGGGTTGCTGAAACAGCGCACTTAAACCAGAAACTCAGGTCAATTTCTGATACCCTAGGAGAACCAAAACAACATATTATAACCAGCCGGAGCCACTGATGAATCGAAGGAGTTGTCCCACCTCCACCTCTGCCAGCTCCCCAAGATGGTTGTAAAAGCATTTACCAAGAGTTGAACTCCTTAACTGTGCAAAAGCAGGGCGTTCACAGAACAGATGAGTATTGCTTTCCTCCTCCCCCTCTACACAGCTTATACAGTGATCAAATAAATTAAGCCGAAGCCTCCTAGGATATTCGCCGATAAGGCAGTGTCCAGTAACGAAGACGACCACCAAGCTAATCTGGTACTTAGTCAGCGACAGTAGTTTAACCAGGGAAATCGGTGTAGCGATATTGCTGCAAAGCCACATCGGTGGCTCTCCCCCAGGCGAGCCCATTAGCCTTGCAATTACCAAAAAAACCATGGTGGCTAGGTATCCAGCACAGGATAACTCACCCATCTCCGCTAGCTACGCCCTGCACTCCGATAGGCTTTTCGATGTACAGAATCCTGATTGGAGGGATTTTACTGCCGCTTGACAATCAGTACAGATGGTGATTTTTGTTGTGGAGATCGCGTGAAGACTCAGCCATGTCACCGCTTCCGTAACCACCTGGAAAGCAATAGAGTATTCCGGTAGCCGGAAGGAAAGGTGAAGGTTCAGCTCCTCAGAGAATACTCCAGCACCCGCACCTTCGGCAATCTTTGATCCGTTCGTGAATATTTTCAGCGAGTGCGAACACAGAGGGGGTCCCATACGGGGTCTCATAGACTTCGGGGTGGGATCAGGTTGGTGTGATTCTTAATGAAGCATCGTTTTGGTGAGGTGTAATTAATCGACTCAGGAATCTCTCCGTCGTTCCAGATCGTTTAGTCACCGGTTTCTAAGGTAATCCACTGGTAGGTCTCTCTTATTTTAATAACTGAGTTCACCGCCATGAGCTTCCCCTGAATATTCAACGGCAAAAGGTTGAGCAACACATCCAAAGCAGCGGATGGGCATGGGGTTGAACGTAGAGCTCCGCTGATCGCCAGGCAAGCTGTTCTCTGTAACTTGGCTAACAATTTCAGATTAGCTGCCTTCTGTAGGGCATTCCACCAGACTGCGACTCCAAACAGCAGGAAAGGGCAAAGCACCGCCACATAGAGCCAGTGCAGTACTTTGGGCTTCAGACCCCAGGTTTTACCTATATCCCTCCTACAGCAATAAAGGGCAGTGGTAACTTTGTCCGTGCGCTTCTTGATGTTCTGTTCAATCAAGGAGGCGTACTATCTCCTATTCTGTGGTGCTTCGTACTAAACAGCCTAATGTGTAAACTTACAGCTATGGGGTATTCAACCCAAGGACATGCTAATGACGAGGTCATAGCAGTTGGAGGAAAGTTCAAAGAAGTCCTAACGGAAATCCTCCAATCAGCCCTAAACATAATATAAATATCGTGTATTGCCAACGGCATACGAGTCATTTCGGTCAAGGCAGTTACCGTTTGCATTACTAAGAAAATAAATATAAGATGGATGAGGATGGACAGCGGATGTAAGCAAATCGCGGCATGACAAGGCCTGATGCTGCTCGTCAAGTTTTAGAACAGGAACGAGTGAACCATAATTTGAGCACAGCTGTTTTCATACAGTTTCGCCCTTGGTCGACTGTATTTTTCATATAACGTCCACCACGGCTTGGTTTCCTTAAGGATGTTAGACCTGTCCCAGAACCTCGGGTTATTGCGGACTGTGCCCATCGGTGGGAAAGTGTGCAGCACCTAAAAGGGCCATCAATAACGGCGCACCTCCAATGCACGGGTAAGGTCGGTTGAGTCAACGATTTATCCTGGCTGGCTGGACATGTCCGGAGCGACCTACCATTTTCAAACTTACTCGTGGGATTTCATATGTGGATATTAAAAAAATCTAAAACAAACCAAACGTCAACCAACCCCATACCCTGTTGAATCTGAGCAGAAATAAGATTATAATAATTTGCGACCTTCTCACAGGACATTGGACCCTGAAGCACAATTTTATCCAGCTCATAATTACTCCCCGGAAATATGTTCGATTAATTAGAACAACAACAAAAAACTCAAAAATAATTAGTTCGTATAACTATCGGTAACACAAGTGTGAAAGTAATTAAACCAATTCCTCAGTTTCTTTGAATAATTTTCAGTAAATTGCGGAATTTTCCTAGTGATGTAAAGAACAACTTAGAGGGCATCAAGATAAAACTTTTCGAAGATTCTTGGAAACTGTAAGGTGGGTTCACCACGTCTACATTGGAATTCACTTGATAATTAAGAATTTCGCTCGTTTTTCTTGTTTCTGGATTTCTTTCACCGAATCGAAATCAATTCCCATATAAAACGACTCTCCGTCAATGATCCAGATCTCGTATTGGATCACATCTGGATCAAAGTCGAAAGTCAGTTAGTCGTTTCTCGGCAATTCGCTCTGTACATTTGAATAACGAGTCCGCAATTCGCCCCCACAGCGGCGAATCATCTGAATGGTGGCTGTATGAATTCGCCCGTAAGTTGATCCAGGCCATTCAATTCAATGTGGATCTTTCTTCGGATGAAAAAAACGGGCCTATGGACTACAAAGTTATTCGCATATAAACGATGCACATAGTTACTTATCTAGAATCACGAAACGAATTACTATTCATATTGTAAGTTGAAATTTTTAGGTAAACTTACCCCCGGCAGCAATTAGATACATTCCTTTAACAACATCTAATTGTACCCTTAACGTATTTAAAGATTCTAACAAGTTCACGACAATGATGACGACAACGAACTCTCTTTTTCTGTCGTTTCAATGAGTTAATTTGGTGTTGAAAGAAATCAGAAGTCGTGCATCCAAACACTCCTTGCAGGAACGTGTTAGATGATTTATCTTGAAATAAATAGTAGTAGTCTCCGGTAGAGTCACAAAGTGCTTGTATAGGGAAAACAAATAGAAAAACCAATTGGGAATAATGTCCCCTTTTAAAACAAAGCTAACATAGGAAATAACATTGAACTCGTTACAAAGAATGGTATGCGCGAAGATCATGCAACTGCCGGTAGTTGAGCAGAAGCATGAAGTCGAGTGTGGTTGCATCGCATAATGTACCACGAAACCGAACCGAACGACAAATGGAACCTTTCCTCATTTAAGATGAAACAACCAACGTTCCTTTTGGGGGGAATGCACGGACTACACTCTAATGCACAATTCTAATAAAATCAAGATTGGCGACGCGTGCAGAAAAATAATTAGGCTCCCAATATGTAACATTTAATAAGGTTACTTTTACTGGACTTAGATATAAATATTTTCTTGAATTTCAACAAATTAGTTTGCTCGAGAAGCAGCCTTACCGATGCATTGTACAATGTGTGTCTTGGCTTTGGTTTGGTGGAGGTTTTCGGAAGATATAACTTCATGTTCACACTTGCGACCAATGCCCTTGATCTCAGCTCGATCCGGCCAGGTCACTTGATTTGAAACTGTCAGATACATACAAGCAAGCTTAAACTCACCCCACTTTGATTTCCGAGATCGAGTTGGTTGTTGTTGTTGTAGCAATGGTCAGAAGTTCGTTGTGTGAATCTGTTACATGTTCTTATTGTTCTTCATCTTCCTCTGTGTTAAGCGACAGGAAGATAGCTGCCTCTACGGGGTTCTCCCACAGCGACCTGGGAGTCAGTTATGTGGGTGCAGCTGGACAGTTGAAAAGGTTGTCCACATCGTAAGGTGTACCATTGCAGGCGGGGCGTGTGTTCGTGACATCCCGGTCAATGCGAGATAGGTAGGAGTTAAGACGCGAACACCAGCCCGACCGAAGTTGGGCAAGTGTCGTCCTTTCTGTGACCACACTGGAGCCGCATAGTTGGCTACTGACCTTCCGACTGCTTTGTATGTGACCAGTGGGGTCTCTTTATTTTTGCTCCAGGTACTACCGGCCAAGGCTTTAAGAATTTTATGCCTTCCACGCATAATGTTACATACGGTTGAACCATGGGGGGATGACGTGGTCATGCTGTCCAGAGTTACTCCTGGAATTTTGGGATGGTTCACGGTCGGAATAAGTTGATTGCAAGTTGCACCTTGAGTTCCTTCGTCCAGGTGGTAAATAAGGTTGCCGAGAATTTAGGCGCTGATACGATTAAATTCTTGCCCGTTAAGAACGAGTTAAGTTCAACCAGGTAATCATTTAATCGTTCGCACATTTACGTGATGTTGTTCCCTGTTGCCAGACTGGAGCAGTAGTCGACATAGGAGATAATTTCGATTCCTTCAGGTGGAGTTCGAATTCCGGATAGGCAAATGTTGAACAAGGAGGGAGACAAAACTCCTCCTTGTGGCACACCTTTTTTGATCTTCCTTACCTTCGACTTTTTGATCCTGAATTCGGTGTAGGACTGCCTGCCCGCGAGATAGTTGGCAATCCATTTCGTAGTATGTGTTAGAAGAGATGCATTGTATAGGTCGGACAGAAATGCTGAGTGGCTGACTGTGTCGAAGGCTTTCGACAGGTCAAGTGCCACCAGAATTGTTCTGTGACATGGACGAGGTTGGTTGAGGCCAATGTGGATGCGAGTTGTAATGGCATCCTGGGCCGTCGTCGGACAATGTATCCTTCTGAAGCCGTGCTGGTGGTTTGCAAGCTGGATGCGGGCCGCAAAAACAGGGTGGATTAGTGCTTCCAGCATTTTGGCTACTGGTGATAAGTGTGATGGGACGATAGGACTCGCCGAGTGTCGCTTTTTTCCCAGGTTTCAAGATTGGGATTATTCTCCCTTTCTTCCAGAGTTCCGGAACGATCCGTGATGCGATGGATAGATTGAGTGTAGCCGTGAGGTATTCGATCGCTGGTGCGTCGAGGTGTTTAAGCATTGCCATTGAGATTCCATCAGGTCCCAAGGCTTTCGAGTTGTTCGCTTTCCTACTGCAGCCACTTCGTCCGTGGTGAAGATAGGTATGTTGTCTGCAGTTCGGTTATGAATCCTCCTGCGGATTATGCGCTTTTGTCTATCTGGTGGAGGATGCTCAATAAACTGCCTATTGAGCGACTTGCACAGTAGGCAGGTACGGAGATTGAATTTTTTCCGAACTGTTTGGCGACATTCCCTTTCTGTTTCGGTGGATTAGAGAGGGCACGGACTGTCGACCATAGTTTGCTTATACCTGTGGTCAGGTTGCATTTATTCAAATGCGTACTCCATTCGAACCTCGTATGTTCGGCCACTAGTCTTTGAATTTCACAGTTCATTTCGTGAATTCTGGGATCATCTGGGTTCGTGCTCCTGATGTTGTCTCTCTCGTCTACCAATGTGGCGGCTGAGGTAGGAAAGTTGGGCCGAATTTCAGAATGCGTCTTGCAGGAATAAATTTCGCAGCCGCTTCGTTAAGGACTTTCCTGATTTTGGACTCGTCTTACGTACGTCGGGAAGGTTGGAAGGTCGGAAGTTGGAAGGGCGAGGAATTTAGCAGTATATTGGGTAAAGCCTTGTTGTGGTCGACAAAAGTGCGATGTTCGACAGATACGACATCTGTCGGTTTGTCAAGCCTTATAACGATTGGTAAGTGGTCCGATGATAGTGTAAGGACCGGCTCCCATTGTGTATCGTTTATGAAGCTAGCACTGGCAATCGTAATGTCTGGAGAGCTAAAACAGGTACCCGCAATACGGGTGCGCGTATGATCATTCAGTGTACAGAAGTCTGAAGCATCAGTAATGTTCAGCAATGGCGACACCTCTGGCGTCGTTGTTAAGATGTGAGTGCCAAAGCTCATGGTGAGCGTTAAAATCACCAAGCAGGAGACGGTGTTGACCAGTGAGGAAAGTGTTGATATTTACATGGTAACCTGAGGGACAACTGGATACCGGTGGAATATACTCGTATATGTTGTAAATTTCAATATCAACATTGCCTGATTTTATGGCGATGGCTTGCACTTCCATGGTGATGTCGTTGTTAGTGACATCTATTTCCCGATATTACACGGAATGGTGAATGATGATGGCAAGTCCTCCTCCAGCGTTGGTCAGCCTATCTTTCCTTATGATGATGTAATTTCCATCAGCGTTGAGGGACGAATTGGGATGTAGTTTCGTCTACTGGATGGCTCCAACTTGAATGCGGTGTCTGTCCATGAATGAAGCGAGTTCGGCAATTTTGTTCTGCAGCCCGTTGCAGTTTAGATGGACGAATTGAGAGCGTATCGAAAATGGCGACCGGTGGTGCAGGTGTAAGGTTGCTTTATTGGGGAATCCTACTGGGTCTATTCGCAGGAGTCGTTGGGGTTGACTGAAAGCTCGTGTGGGTGCTCACTGGTGTAGCAAGGTGAGGGGTGTTTGACGAGCTCGCTGGTTGTGGACCTCGATTTCTGCACTGACTGGCGGTAAATAGAGGATTCCAGTGCATGTGATGGTTTAGACTGGAGCAGTTCCTCGGGTGACAACACTCGTCGCAGCAGTTGCAGCACACTGACATCGCATTAGGATGCAGCTCTCTATTGCATACACAACAGATCCAAGGGCCTGGGTTGTTTTGTTGAGAAGTAGTATTGATAGCAGTTGCGCCGAGATGTGTTGCTCACAATAAACAAAAAAAAATAAATACAGTATGTAACACACATACACATATCCTTCTTGCATTGAACGGGTTTGGTAGCTCTTGGCCGTTGTAAAAACGGGTCGCTCCGATGCGTAGAATCGACTGCCGCAGGAACGAGATCGAGTTGATCTCAACGCCTAGTGGCAGCCCGATAAAAGGCAAATATTTCTGACTCCACAAGATAATTGCATATAATGTTACTTTCGTTCTTTGTCTTGTTTGATCTTTCGCCAGGTTTCACTGAACTTTCGTAAAGATTATTGTTTTTAGTCACAGACCATGGCCTATAGCAGGTTGCGCCATTTAATTACAATATTTCGGACATTTCCGATTACAAAATATAGAGCCTTCACATTAGCAATATTTTATTCAATCTTTTGCTGAGAGAAATTTGTGAAAAAAAAATTAATGGTCATGATTTTTATCGTACAAACTAACAGAATTTTGAGCAAATTTTTATCATTCCCCTTCATACGGTCTTCTCATTCGTCAGAATATTTAATAATCCCCAAAAATGTTGGGAATTGTTCAAAAGTTTTGCAAACTTTTACAAAACTTTTGAACGAAATGAGTTTTTAAAAACATTGAGGAAAAATTTGTATAATATGCAGCTCGTGTGAAAGCCGATGGAGCGTAATAATATCAAGTATCATAATGTCAATTGTTATCTCCCATCTGAACAGGCACGTAGCCAGGGGGGTGGGGAGTCCATGGGGTCCGGAGCCCCCCCCCCCCCCCCCCCCCAAAATTTTTTCAACATGCATTACACTAGTGATGATAACGTGAAAACATAAACATATGTAAACTAAACTAATTCACACCCATCCTCATTTCATTGTTTTCGGTGTTCTTATAGCCCCCATATACGATGCAATCCGTCGTCAGATCGATCTGACGAATTTGTGATCGTCAGATCGATCGCACCGTGTATGTGACTATCGTTGACGATTTTTTTGACAGTTCCATATAATTTCGATCGCCAGATCGATCTGACGATGAATCGCACCGTTTATGGCGGGTCTTAGATAGAATAGTTGAATTTTACGCTCTCCGCAATATTCAGTGAGTTGTGAAAACTGAAAAGTACTTACGGAATAGTGACCACAAGTGTGTGTACGCATTGATAAAATAACGGTACGTGTTGGTACATATTTTACTAAATAGTGGTTTGAACGTCTGAGCTTATAACGTTGGATGTTGGTATTTGACAAAATTATCGTCTGATGACTGATTTTAGGTATACGTGCAGACGTTAAGGTTTTGTACGAGAATACAAATTATAACGAATGCGACATACGTATCGACCTCCGGTTGGTATGTGAACATACTCTAATAGTTATACGAATAGTTCATAATCATGAAGCGATCGACCGTTCCTGCAAAAATAACATCTTTTTTTGCAAAACAGCAGAAACTTTCAACAGGTAAGTTTTATAGAACGACTCTGTTCCAAGGTTTCTAGGTTAAATTTTAGAACATGATTGATGGTTACATTCGCACCAACAATAAATATTTCTACGTAAACCAAAACTGGTAAATGCACCGGAATTTGTATACATGTGTATGTGATGTTTAAAAATAAGTACAGTTTAGTCGTGATAATATCAACCCGCGATAATATAAACTCTCTCAAATTTCGTAAAATTAAACATTCTATAGTTAGTTTGAATTCTAACTAAAGAATGCTTAATTTTACTTTCAATAAAAAAAAGTCAACTTTTTAAAATTTATCAATCTGCAGATTCCCCTTTCAACCAAAGAAGTGTTGGTTTTGGTCCAGTTTTCAGTGAGAGTAAACTCTTTCGATGCAAATACATAATATGAACTTCTGGTGAAGCGAAGCAGTATTTAGTTAAATGAGTTTACTGGATCCAATAATTCTAACTATCATCAAATTTTGATATTGATGTTATCCCGACTGCACTTTCATTGCTTCATTCTGAAATTCAACATAAAATTTACCCAAATAGTATTGTACTTACTATTATTGTTAGATCTATAAATTGACAGTATGCCCTATTTCCATTTTTACATGTCATTTTGGCTCTATCATCGTCACTACAAAAGTCTACGGAAGTAACCAATATTTCTACTACTTTGCCTTAACCCCTAGCGGGGCATAGCGCGTCAACTACTCCTGCGCGCCATCGTACTCTGTTCTGGGCAATGGGGCGCAGCTCCCCAAAAGACTTACCCAGTACCTGACACTCCTTTGCCACAGATCGACGCCATGTGATTCGAGGACCCCCTCTTGGTCGGCCTTGGTTGGAAATGGGGTTCCATTTCATGGCATGCATAGCAATGCAGTTATCACTCTTCCGCAATGTGTGACCTATCCACTGCCATTTTCGCCTGCGTATCAATTCGTCGATTGGCATCTGACCCGTACGCCGACTTAGCTCTTCATTTGATATTGTTTCGGGCCAGAAAATTCTTAAAATTCGACGAAGACATGAGTTGACGAAAACTTGCAGCTTTCTGGTAACTCCTACGGAAACTTTCCATGTACTGCTCCCATACAAAAGCACTGATAGTACCAGGGAGCGAAACAGGCCCAGCTTGGTCTTGATACTGAGATAACTGCTCTGCCAGATTTTGGACAGCATGCCGTATGCGCGTTTAGTCTGGTTGATACGACGAGCGATGTCCTGCTCCGTACCACCATTTTCGGCAACAATGCTACCCAGGTAGACGAAGTTGTCTACCTTCTCCACAGGCTGCCCATTAATATTGATGGCAATAGGTGTCGGATTTCTTTTTCGCAACGGCGGGCTAAGCACCTTGGTCTTGTTGGTATTAATCTTTAGCCCAACCTTGGTTGCCTCCCTCTCGAGATCTAACGCCATTGCGGACAGATCCATGATTTTGTGGGAGAGTAGGCATATGTCGTCAGCGTAGTCAAGATGTTGTAGATAAGATGTCAAAGTCCATTGAATTCCTCTGTCGAGTCCGGATAGGGCTGCATGTAACACATCGCCGATCACAATGAGGAATAGGATCGGTGAGAGGATGCACCCCTGCCGAACTCCACTGCGAATCTCAAAGTCCCCCGACACCTTACCTTTATGCAGAACGCGACATTTCGCGCCGTCATAGGTTGCCTTAATAATAGCCACAAGCTTCTCAGGGATGCCTCTCCTGCGCAAGGCCGCCCATATAGAATCCCGGTTCACACTATCGAAAGCCTTTTCGAAATCGATGAAAAGCAAGTGAAGCGGAGAATCGTATTCAGCGCATTGCTCGATGATGATTCGCAAGGTGTTAATTTGATCGACACAGGAGAATCCGGATCGAAAGCCAGCCTGCTCTTCATTAATTGTGCTTTCTAAGTGGGCCTTTAGTCTTTCCAGGACGATTTTAGCTATTATCTTGGCAACGGCAGGAAGCACACAAATGCCTCTCCAATTATTACAGTCTGTGAGGCTACCCTTCTTTGGAAGTTTGATGATCAAACCTTCCTTCCACTCAGTGGGAAAGGTCTCTGTATTCCACGCTTTATCAACAAGTGGGTGCAGCAAATCGGCAGTTACGCTTGGCGCTGCTTGATAAAGTTCGGCAGGGATGCCGTCAAGTCCGGCGGCCTTTCCTCGTTTTAGTGCAATAATTGCAGTGACTATTTCCTCTTTAGTCGGGGCAGTGGACCGTATACGCACATTTTGATGGTTAGCTAAATTATCTATTTTATATGAGGGGGAACTTCACCAGAGGTTACACGGTTCAAGACCGCGGCGAAGTGTTCTTTCCACCGTCTCATTTGATCTTCTTCCAAGATAAGTAGCTTTCCATCACTATCTTTCACCGGATGTTGGCAGGAGTTACGACCACCTGTAAACTCCTTGATGACACCGTATACGGCGTTTAAGTTGTTACTTCTAGCGGCTTCTTCTGCTGACGCTAAAAGAGAATTGGCATAAACTCTTTTATCGCGTCGCACACTACGCTGAACTTCTCGAGCTTTCTGACGGTAAAGGAGTTCGATGCTGCTTCGATTGTCGTCTGATGCTGCAGCCAAACGAACTTTCAGCTCCTTTCTTTCAACAATCCGTTGCCATGAAGCGTCGGACATCCAGGGCTTATTCCGACAATCCGGGTTTGGGCCAAGGATGGTATTTGCGCTATCAATGTACGCATTTTTTATGGCATCCCAGTTTGCGTTTATGTCACTATCTGGGTGACTAGTTATCTCAGCCGCTTTTTGCGCAAGATGGTCATTATATTGTTGTAAGACAGCTGGATTTTTTAGTCGAGCGGTGTTGAATTTGCGGGGCCTGGATCTTTCGTCGCTGGGGCGGCGCACGGCTCCAATACGCAATCGAACATTAGCGATCATAAGATAATGGTCTCTTCCCATCCCAATATCGGCACCCTTCTTGTTTCGCACGTCCAGGAGGCAACTCTTGAATCTTTTACTAATGGCAAAATGGTCGATCTGATTTTGTGTTCTGCGCCGATCAACAGAGGACCAACTGATTTTGTGGTGGTCCTTATGCTCAAACATAGTACCACCGATGAAGAGACTGTGAAAGTTGCAGAACTCTACAAATCTTTCACCGTTGTCATTACGATCACCAAGACCGTGTCTCCCCATCACATGTCTGAGCCCATAGTTATCAGCGCCAACTTTCGCATTCAAATCACCCATAACCATTATAATGAACGGCGTTTAGTTCTTCGTAGAAGGAGTCTTTTGCCAAGACATTGTCGGGTTCAGTAGGGGCATAACATTGTATTATTGAGATGTTCCTCATTTTGGTCCGGAACCTGGCGGTCAAGACCCTGTCAGAGACCGGTTCCCAGGATAAGAGACAGTTTCGCGCGGCTCTGGTTAAAAGGAGCCCCACACCTGACTCACGACGACTACCGGTAGCTTTACCGGAATACAACATTACAGTGCTGCCCGTTGGAGAGATGAATTCTCCGCTGTTCCACCATCTTATCTCACTAACTCCTAAGATATTTAATTTGTACCTCATAAATTCACTCTCTAATTGAAGAAATCGTGCGTTCTGGGGACCTTCTGATCCATTGTCCAGGAGAGTACGCACATTCCAGAATCCAATCTTTGTCATTGTAAAATACAATAGCTAAAAGTCGTAACCGTTGAGTCAGTCCTTATCCGAGGCATAGTTGACGTTTCGTTAGCATATAAAGATTTCGGATAGTGCAAGTTGCTGGCATACACATCCTGTCCTTTGATTGTCGGTTTTAACGACAGGTCCTCAAAGGGAAAGGCCGTGGTATTTTTTTTCACACCCCACACCACAGGGGTACCTCAACCAAATTATCGCACCGCCATCACTGGCGGCTTGACGTTGGTTGGCAATGGTCAGTGACCACTGCCGTTCCAGGGGGCGCCCACGCGGAGGACTATGGAAGAGGAGTTTTTGCCCCCCAATATTTCTGAAGGCGGTGATGTGATGTGTGTTGGAAAAGAACTGCAAGTGGCATATTCGCTTTCAGTTCCTACTGAATTAGGGACAAAGACAGAAGTAATTAGTGTTGAGCGCACATTTTCCACAATGAAGCGAGTGAAGACGATGCTCAGGAACAAGACCAGTAATGATAGGCTCAGTGCTCTTGCGCTCTTGTCGTGCCACTGAGATATCGCGGTTGACCCAGACCATGTTTTAAATATCATGGCAAAGAAAAAAGGCCGGAGGATTTTTTTATAATTTTTTTATGTTGATATTTACTCAACTTGTTTATGCTTCTGTTTCAACTTTTGCTAATATATAATTTTGAATCGATTTGAAATTGATTATAATTAACCCATTCTTCCATATGAAGAAGTTGTTACATGTGCATTTCGAAGCTTGACCACATGAAGCGTCGAAATGCAAAAGTAACAACTTTTTCATATGGAAGCATGTGTTCATTATAAGCAATTACAAATTTTTGACTAAATGTGACTTGGATCACTCTTGCTCCAAGCCCTTCATATACATAGTGTTAATACGCCACTAATTTCTATAAACAGTCGCCGATATTTAGATCCTTTATTACTTCTTCACATTAATACTCTACATAATATCAGATTAGCAACATGCCCCGTTAGCCGTCAAATTCCCAATACGACTGATCTTGTTATTTGCCTGTTCTTGCCGGAATCAGGAAGTCTGATTCTCGCCGAAGCTATATGAAATATTCGAAGATCCCTGCGTTTATAATACTTGACCACCAATGTCAAATCTATATCTGAAATACCTTGTCATGATTTTTCATAGAGTCGTGTACATTCCTATACGCCCTGTTTCTCCGAACTGCGCCATTAAGCTTGCATCAGTTCAAAATTTGATAATCCAGTTGATCCATAACAATATATTTCTTTGCCTATGTGTCCTCCTTGAATTTATCAATAGTTTTATTAGATCGCAAAGACTAAGTAGATTTTGCTAGCACACAATTTCGCGAAACATTTTTTTCATTAGAAATATATTTGATTTAATATTATGAATCTAGGCAATTTTAATAGGCGTATTTCAGCTGTTTTTTTTTAGCTTTTTTATTAGGAAAATATTTTCGGTATCCTGGCTACGTCACTGCATCTGAAGCCTGGTATACAACTCGTCGTAAAATGAAAAGTGCCGTGAAATTCATATATTTAAAAAAAATAAGTCATGGATATGCATACATTAACAAGTGCCCGACACTTGCCTTTATGTATTCATTTAACATTCATACTGCGTTTATGCTGGACTCGAAATCTCGTAAAATTGAACTTCGGCGAAATCTCCTTGAAATCCATAGGATTTCGCGTATATTTTATTGTCAAACGAAATCTTGATAGTTAGTAAGGACATCATGAAATCCTTCTGAAATAGGGACTAGGACTGAATTTTTGCTTTCTTTAAAACTATCAAAGGACATCGATGAATAAATTATACCTTTTTATTCTTCATCAGTTAGTGCCACTTAATGGCTTCTCATACGCAGGCTAACATTTAGTTTAATTTAACAATACTAATCACCAATATTTCAAATGTGAACCCCTCTTTAATGAATTGAATCGATATTCAGAATAAGAAATGCATGTCACATTGAAAAGTTAACACTTTCTTAAGACAAAGTATCTGACCTCGTAAAACACATACATCAATATTTTTTTCTAATCGGCAATAGTGCGCACAAAGGCAATTAGCCTCCGCCACTTTTCTTTTAATAAGCTGAAAGACAGCTTATTAAAAGAAAAGTGGCGTCTGTCAGGCGACATTTTATTACTGGAGTGAAGACTATTTATGTTAGCGCCAATATGGCATTGGTGGAGTGACATTACTAAAGCTAATTAGGGGCACTTGCATTTATACAAAGGAACTGATCACTTTTTATAGATCCTACGAGAGAAAAACAGCATCTAGTTCTGCACTAAGTAGAAATCCACTTTCCTGAACTTTCCCTGTCTGAGGTGTAGACAAAAAAGAGGAGAAGACGTTACAACAGAAATGTGACCGATCTTTAGAATTTTAAATTCACACTGTTATGTAAAGCTTTTTTTTAATCTAGCGTTAAATAAAAATATTAGGGAATTGAATGTATTAAGCAGAGTTTTTCTATGCTGAACTTTACAATTGCTGATCAGAATATTTTTCAGTATCCAGCAGGAGTAAATTTGGGCACTGCTCCCTAAAATACGAGAATAAACACTCCCGATCATTGAGATAGGTCCACTCCAAATTTGGCTATATCTCGGAGAGGACTAGCGGCATATGCTCGAAATTTAGTTCATTTTATTACAAGTGATATCAAATCGAAAGACCCGTTAGGATTTAATTCGTATTTTTCTAAAAATCATCAGAAAAAACCCACTAGGATAGGTTCACTTGACAATTTTGTTAATAAGTCGAAATAAAGGATTTCTCCGAAAATACGTATATTCAGTAATACACTTGAAACTTTAGAGTGCTTTGAAGCATTTTCAAGTTGGTACGGTTACCTGTATTCGATACGAGCCAGGAAAATGACTTTCAAGATAGGAGGTAATGAGTTTAGAAACTTTGAAAGAAAAAGAAGTTTGAAATGTACAATAGTATTAAATGTTTTCGGAGTTATTCTTTTTTTTTTCACCTAACTAACAAAATTTTCAGGTGGAGCTAGTGATCGTTTTTTTTTCTGCTGATTTTTTTTAAAATTCGAAATAAATACTAACTGGACTTTAGATTTAATATCACTTGCAATAAAATGGACAAGAAAACTTCTGTATATAGTGTCATGAAGTTTTGGCAATATGCCGTGAGTCCTTTGCGATATATAGCCAAATTTCAAGGCAAAGTGACTCCTCGACTGACAAATATAAAAGCGGGGTTTTCTCAGTTATTACGGCAGCTAGAGGGTCCAAACTTTCACTTTTTCAAATTGCTCTAATTCGAAAAATAGAAAAACAGCTTAAGCATTCTCCCAAAAATAAAAAATTCCATTCTGGACGAAAAACTGCGAAAAACCCTGAAAACTTCAAAGCAAAGTGACCCCTCGACTGCCATATATAAAAGTGCCTTTTCTCCATTATTACAGCAGCTAGAGAGTCCAAACTTGCACTTTTTCAAACAACTCTAACTCGAAAGCTACGGCAGCTAAAGAGCTGAATTTTACATTAAAATTCAGCTTTTTGCTTACCCTCAAAATAAAACGTTCAGTTCCAGACCAAAACCTGCAGAAAGCCTTGGAAATTCCAAGGAAAAGTTAACCCTCGATTGCCAAATATATAAACTTGAGAATCTCGTAAACTCAGGCTAGAGGGTCCAAACTTGCACTATTTAAATGTTCCTAACTCGAAAACTACGGCAGCCAGAGAGTTGAATTTTGGCTTTAAATGCAGCCTGCACTTTGTCCCAAAAATAAAAAATCCAAATCCGGTCAAAAATTAAAAACTCCCCTAAAAACTTCAAGGCAAAATTACCCCTCGACTGCCAAATATAAAAATGCGAATACGTCGTAAACTAAAGCAGCTAAAGGGCCCAAATTTGCACTTTTTCAAATCGCTTTAATTCAAATACTATGGCAGCAAAAGACTTTAATTTTGACGCAAAACGCAGCTTATACCTTGTCCCAAGAATAGAAAATCCAAGCCGGGCCAAAAACTCAAATGGCTCTAACTCGAAAACTACGGCAACTATAGAACTATAGAATTTTGTCTTAAAATGCAGCTTTTACTTTGCCCCAGAAAAGAAAAATCAAAATCCGGGCCTAAAACTCCGAAAAACCCTGCAAATTTCAAGGTTAATTCACCCTTCCACCGCCATATGTAAAAACGCGAATATCTCATAAACTGAAGCAGTTAGAGGGCCTTAACTTGCACTTTTTCAAAGGCGCTAACTCGAAAACTACGAGAGACTAGTTTAGAGAGTGAAATTTTGGCCAAAAATTCAGCTTGTACCTTGCCCCAAAAATGGAAAATCCCTATCCAAAATCTTAAAAAAAAAAGATACAAAGTATCTACACTGCATGCAGATACATGGGAACATGGATATGTCTATGACTACCGACTGCGTGGAACCTGTTGTCTTGAAGATATCGACGTAAGTTTTATAAAGATCCCAGTATAGTTATACTGGATGAAATCATTCGAAAAAACACGTCCCACGGTTTCGGTAGGCATAAGACATATCCATGTACCCATGTATCTGGTGGCAGTGTAGATACTCGTCATAAATTCTGCTTTGTCCTGTCCGCTTGGGCTCCTTTCTCTCGCGGGATCGTTTCGTTTTCGTTTGCATCGCATGTGTGCAATATTCACCTCATCTCGTGCACCCTGTTCCATCTACCTGTTCCATCTACCCGTTCGGTACAGTTTGCAGACTGCAGCCTATCGACATTTCTCTGAGTACATTTCTGCTAATCGCAATCACGTGTGTTTGTGTATCTATTGCAAAATCGCTCCCACACTATCCGCCTCATCCCGCCCCTTTAATCAACAGTCCGGGTCCGGCACACACAATCCGTTTCTCAAGTAACGCGTGCGACTCTATGCGATTGTGTCCGGTAAACAGAAAGGGAAACTAACAAAAGTAAACAAAACATTCCAACACACGCACAAGAAAAATTTTGGAATTTTTGCAGAAAGGGGGGGGGGGCATTTGATATTCTGCAGACCTCTGAATGTACATCATCTCACGATGAGCTGCCCGGAACTATAACATCCTGCGACGAATATTTCTCTATTTCGGGGCTTGGGAGATTTTAACTCGCGCAGTACGAATCCGCCATTTTGTTTTATGATATATTTATTGCACGTGTGGTGGGGGCCCACATTGTGGACCAGTCAGACCTCAAATCGCCGCCATTGCAAATGCACAAACACAGTCGCTGGATCACCCGATTTGGCTCGAGTGAACTTCATCCACTCTCGCTCATGTTCGGGGGGCGGGAACTATGTACACTCTCTCAAATTGCGTCTGCGCATGTCCAAATGTTGTCGAACTGACTACTTGCTACTTTTTCTGGGACCCTATTGATTCAGATATGTAAAATAGAACAACGCGCGCTATTTTATTTGTTTGGATTCCAGCCATTTTAAACATTTTGGAATTTTTGCGGAAGGGGGGCATTTGATCTTCTGCAGACCTCTGAATGTACATCATAACATATAACATCCTGCCACGAGTATTTCTTTATTTCGGGGCTTGAGAGATTCTAACTCGCCTAGTATAAATCCGCCATTTTGTTCTATTTGTTTATTGCACGTGTGGTGGGGGCCCACATTGTGGACCAGTCAGACCTCAAATCGCCGCCATTGCAAATGCACAAACACAGTCGCTGGATTACCCGATTTGGCTCGAAAGAACTTCATCCGCTCTCGCTCATCTTCGGGGGGCGGAAACTATGTACACTCTCTCAAATTACGTCTGCGCATGTCCAAATGTTAGTCGAACTGACTACTTGCTACCTTTTCTGGGACTCTAGTGATTCAAATAGTACAACACGGGCTATTTTATTAAATGATAAATTCGAATTGGCGGAAATTGAAGGTCATTGAAAGTCCGCCCGTTCACCGGTACACTATGTTATTTCTTGCCGTCCACAACGTCAACCTTTATCGCTATCAAATCAACATCCCAACATGTACACACAGGATCCCCGCAAGCGCACCGCCCGCGCGAATCTACAAGTAACAGCCATGCACAATGACCACTTCACTTAAACGACATGCACAACCAGAAAAGAAAAATGTTCAATGGGCTTGTTTCCTTTTCTGACCCCCGAGTAGAAAAACAGACATTTCGTGTGACGGACAGATTTTTAGGATGACCCCCAGCTATAAGACATATCCATGTCAAAAAAAAAACTTGAAAATTCAAGTCAAATTCACCCCTCGACTGTCTAATGTAAAAACGCGAATATCTCGTTAATTAGAGCTTGCACTTTTTCAAATAGATCTAACTCGAAAAATTGAAAGTGCATAAAAAGGCTAAATTATATCCAGACAGTAACGAAGATAGATGATACTGTTGATGAATTATTATATTTATTGTTCAAAACAAATTGTGTCATTTTGAATACACCCGATTTCTCAATAAATACATTTACCAAAAACTACAAAAGCTGCCCTCATTAAATTTTGAATATGTTATCACTAATTTTTTCACCTACTAATCAAACTAATCAAAGAATTAATAATAATCACTACATACAAAACTTTCCACAGTCGACTCTATTTCATTACCAAAACATAAAATATTAAATGACTAAAATTAATCCATATGAGGTCAGATCGGAATAAAAGAAAAACATGATTTATCTAACAATGACCCAATAAGAACAAACCGCAATATAAGGCCCAGCGACATTTGATATTTTTTCCATGCCGCTAGTCGGTTCGGCCTGTAGAAAAACAAGTGCAGAATTTCCCCAAAGGCAGGATCACCTGTGTGATTTACTTGCCGACTTTGACCCAATGTCACATAATCGTAATATTTTCTATTCTTCTATCATTGTTTTTCGTTTTCATTGTTCGGCCTCATTAGGAGCGCGAAGTTCCCATTTCCCAAAACTCTGCAGACAGTGAACGATCGTTATAAGAATTCAACCAATATCATTCACTTTCACCTACCTTTAACCCGCCAGTCGCGAGTAAAATATTTCTTAACAAATTCACATCAACACATTTTCCACAAATAGAAAATGACAAGTGTAGATAGATAAGATACAAAAATGCTTAATCTGTGCAGACATTGTTATTGAATGCCGCTTTGTACGAATAATTCAAATAATTCTATGGACATTAGAGTTTATTGTGTTGAGATTATCGTTTTCTGGGAGATAATTGACACGAGCATTTGATAAATTATTCGCCTCCGGACATTTGTTATTGATATGACGGGCTCAATTCGAGTATGTTGTATTAACCTAACGTTGTAAAATATAGCGAGCCTAATAAACTATGACTTTATGCGATTGCTAACGTTTATTTCTGGAATGAGCATTTGTACTATGTTTGGCTTCTGTGTGAGTGTTAAGTGCGATATGCTTGAACTACTAGTATTAGGTCTAGTGGCACACGTTGCTATGACAGTCCGAGTTTTTGACACAATTTAACAGGCAATGTACATATATTTATATACAATGTTTTTAGCTACGATGAAAGAATACAGAATACAATCTAAGCAAAAATGTTGGGAACTATTTTCTTCATTTGGTTGTGGGCACAAACACTCTCTCATCTTCAATGGGCTCATTAAGCAACAACGTGGAAACTTCTACGTTCGTTAAGCTGGCACCCCCACAACGAAAAATCGAGATGTGACATATCACATAATCAGGTGCTAATTTGGTGCTCGACGTTGCGCTACCACCACCACTTTTTCAAACCGCATATATCAACTTCCAAATAAGCGTATAATGAAAGTATTAATGAAGTGCTAATTTGGTGCTTCATTCCCGAGCAGTCGAGGGGTATAACTTTGCCTTGTAATTTTCGGGATTTTTAGGAGTTTTTGGCCCGGATTTGGATTTTCTATTTGCATTTGGAGCAAGGTACATCGCACATGTAATACAGCTAATACTCCAAAAGAAGTATGTGAGTTATTTGCAAAAAATGTTGCTTCTACATTCATATCTTCCACTAGTCCTCCCCTTTCTACTTCGCCTTTAAATCTTTTGTCCCCACAAATAATTTCCTCCCTCACAACTTGTCCAATTGAAGTTGCCGAAATTATTTATGGCTTGGATGCGAATGGGGGCTCTGGTCCTGACGACTTGCCTAATATATTTGTCAAATCACTGTCTTCCACTATATGCATCCCCCTATTCAAATTATTTAACTTAAGCTTAAGCAGTGGATATTTTCCTAACTTAGGGAAAGTTGCCAACATCCTTCCTATCCCCAAATGTAGTGACTCGTCATCTGTTTCCAACTACCGTCCAAAATCATTGTTATCATGTTTTCTTAAAATTCTTGAGCGTATTGTCTATAATAAAATTTACCCTTCTGTTTCCCAACTATTTGTTGACCAACAGCACGGCTTCGTCAAAGGACGTTCCTCTTGTTCTAACCTCCTTACTTTTACTCATTCGATTGCTCGAGCCTTAGATAATCAATGTCAAGTAGATGTCTTGTACACTGATTTTTTGTAAGGCTTTTGACTCTGTTGACCACGACATACTTCTCGCTAAGCTTAAAGATTTCGGTATAACCGGAACCCTCTTTTCCTGGTTTTCTTCATACTTGTATCATCGTAAGTGTCGTGTTGTCTACAATGGTTTTGTATCGTCTCCCTTTTGCCCTTCTTCGAGGGTCCTCTGCTTTTCAATATCTTTATAAATGATATACCTTTATAATATATATATCCTCATTTTGCCTTTTATATGCAGACGACCTTAAAATCTACAGAACGGTCAGGTCAGTTGAAAACTGCTTAACTCTTCAATCTGATCTTGATTCTTCGATTGATTGGTGTGAGGTTAATCATCTGCATCTAAATGTAAAAAAGTGTCATTCCATGTCCTATTCTCTGAAACCTTGTCCTATAGCTTCTGTCTATGTTATCAATAGTACTGCCTTAGAAAAAGTAGATCTTTTCAAAGATCTTGGAGTCTTGAAAATTGATCTGCATATTATTGATATCTGCGCTAGAGCATCTCGCACTGCTGGTTTTGTTCTTCGCACATGACGTGATTTTAGCAATACGTCCACCTGTCTTAATCTTTTTAATTCCCTTGTTCGTAGTGTTCTTGAATATTGTTCTCCTGTTTAAGATTAAGATTAGTTTGTGGGCAGTGGGCCCGAAGGGCCCACGAGCACTGCGACCATAGGGTCTATTGTGCTATAGCCCTGTAAATCTAGAGTGGGCGATCGAGTTTGATCGATCCCACAAATCTGCTCAGCTGCCCAAGTTTGAAAGAGGCGATCGTTTCCGCTTCAGGGAATGCCTCACCGAGACTCTCTAAGCGGCGACGGGCGAGTGCCTCACACTCACAGAGGATGTGCTGAGAAGTCTCATCATCGCTTTCGCAAAAACGACAGTTGGGGTTAGAGACAATCCCCATTCTGTATAAGTGACCCCTGAGAGTGGAATGCCCTGAAAGGAGACCGCAAATGATTCTCACTCTGCTTCTGCCAAGGCACACCAATTCCAGGGAGCGCTTGGGTGAGTGAGCTGAAATAAACAATTTCGATTGTCTCAGGCCAGGAAGGTTTTCCCAATGTGCAGTGGTTTCTAACTGTTCCTGCTCTCTTATGTGTGATTTTACCCTACATAGAGGGATACCACAGAAGGGTTCAGGCCCTGTAAACGGACTTGCAGAAGCCGTCCTGGCTAGCTCATCAGCGGTTTCGTTACCCGCAATACCAACATGTCCAGGGACCCAATAGGTGGTAACAATATTAGCAATGCCAATTCTTTGCAGAGCTTCAAAGCAGTTCAGAACCAGTTTCGATGATAAGGAGAATTTGCTAAGCGCCTTGACTGCAGCTTGACTATCAGTGAAGATTGCAATCCTACTGTTACGGTAGCCAGCTTCCAGACAAAAGTTCGCACATACCTCAATCGCGTGAACTTCAGCCTGGAAAACCGTGGTGTACTTCCCCATAGGAATAGACACTCTAATTGAGGGGCCTGCGATACCCGCCCCTGAGCCTTCTTCAGTTTTGGAACCATCCGTAAACCATTTAACGGTACTGGAAGGAAGGGTTGAGTGCTTCATTTCCCATTCTTCTCTGCTCCATATGGTTGTAGAGAAGAGCTGATTGAAGCGGAGTTCCCTTGTTATGTGGTCTGATGGCAAGCCTAATTCATTATCCTCGTGGAGCCAGTGTTCCTGCTCCAAATTAAACTTGATGTTAGTTTGATTAGCTTTAAGCCTAGCTACTGCTGATTTTGCCTCTGCCTTTAGGTGAATGTGGAGCGGCGGAAGATCTAACAACGCCTCAAGGGCAGCCGTGGGGCAGCTGCGAATAGCCCCAGTAATTGTGAGACATGCCAGTCTTTGAATCTTTCCTAATATAGCCATTCCTTCTTTGGTGGTAGCTTTTTTCCACCACATGATAGCCCCATATTCCATTATGGGTCTCACAATTGCCTTATAGATCCATAGTACTATTCGAGGGCTTGTCCCCCAAGTTTTATCTACAAACTGTCTACAGATCCATAGAGCTTTGGTGGCTTTGTCCGAGATTGTCCTCAGGTGTGCCGACCAAAGTAGCTTCTTATCTAGAGTAACACCTAAGTGTTTGACGGTGTCTGCCAGGAGCACTGGGGTGTTGTACATAGTGGGATGCCTCATTGGTTTGATGTTTCTTGTTCTCCTGTTTGGTCACCGCACTTTGACTACCTCATCTCCCCCTTTGAATCTGTCCAGCGCAAGTTTACCCGTATTCTTCTATTCAATTTACAAATTCCCTACTGCATGCTGGCAACTGCATTCTCTGAAACCAATTTATGCCAACGAAACGTCAACTGGGCCACATGGAACAGTTGACGCGCTATGCCCCACAAGGGGTTGGAGCAATTGAGTATAATGTTGATCGTCTTGCCCTGCTTAATATCCCTCCCTCTTGATAAGCGCAGAGTGTACCTGGATGAGTGCTTCCTCTACAATATTTGCCACATCCTCCTCTTAGAGTACTTATCTAATGAGATCACCGTCCGCGTGCCTAATAGACAAACCAGAACGGTGTCTCAGTTTGTGATTCCTTACGCCCGCACGGAGCTGTATTTTCATTCTCCTTTGCTTCGCTTGCCACGTACCCATAACAATCTCAATCTTGGTCCTTTCACTCCATCGCTCTATCTTTTAAAATTCTACTAAGGAGCAAAATTTTTGACGGGGAGTTGCGTATGTAATCTTCTTTTACGTTTGTAACTTTCTATAATTTTCTTTTTATGTTTGTAATTTTCTTCAGTTTTCTTTTTAGGGTTTTGTAGTAAAACAAAACCCTTATGAAATCGGTCATGCGTCCGTCTGTCTGTCTGTCTGTCTGTCAGTCTGTCCATGGAATATCTCACGAACCGCTGAGGCTACATGTATGAAATTTAGTGAAAATATGTAGAAGTACTATAATTCTCTGGAGGAAGTGATGTATCGTAATAGGTCAACTTTGAGGGGGGGTCCCCACAGAGGGGAATTGAAGGACGAATTTTTTTTTCATTTGGAATAGGCAAGTGGGGTATCGTAAGAAAGGTACCGTCGAGTACATTCCATTTCTGGAATTTTCTTCAAATTTGAAGAAAGGGGAAAAGAGGGAGAGGGGAAATTATGTGATCCGAGTTTGCCCCCCCCCCCCCCTTGTATTTCCAAACCGTTATACTTAGAGATATGAAAATTTACAGAAAAGCGGCATTTTACTAACATAGAAAACTATAAATAATAGAATTCCAAAATCTCATCAAAAAGGTTAATAATAGTACATTTCTTTTTTTTCAGTTAGCACACCCCTGCACCCCTTAAGCACACCCGAGGTCAAAAATATTGATGGCCAATGATAACCAACACCATAGGCAATAATGCCTCTACGTTTCATTACAACCATGTAATATTTATCAATAGTACAATACATTCACTTAAAGTTAGGGATTTTTACACTATTCATACAAAAAATACACCTACCGGCTTCAAAGGTGCGAGTACTACTTGCATGCTGTTTGGCGTAGTGCGAATCGCATTTATTGTTACATATTATGGTTAATCACATTTATGAAAGGGTAAAGATTGGTAGGGGGCGATGTGTGGTAATTGGCCAACTGTAACGGGGGAGGGGAGGGTGAGGGGCAAAATTAAGGTCAAAGGTAATGTTGAGTTTACTTTACTCATATTTGAAAAAAAGGGGAACAGTGAGGGTGGATAAATTATTAAAACAGTATTTCCCCCTCCCTCCCCCCTTGCATTTCCAGACCGTTGCACTTAGAAAAATGAAAACTTCCAGGCAGGTGGGTTTCGAACAGTATATAAAACGGGAAATATTGGAATTTGTATATCTCCTCAAAATAGGTTAATAATAGTTTGTTTGCATAGCTACAGTTAGCGCATCCCTGCATCCCTTAAGCACGTCCGAGATCAAAAGTACCGATGGCCAAGGATAACCAACACCATAGGCAATAATATGTTCTAAGTTTCATTACAATCACGTAATATGATTGGGCATATAAGATACTATTTATATTATGGGTCAGACATTTTATTTTTTTTTATCCATCTAAGTGGTACCAAGAAGAGCAAGGAGCCGATACTTACATATCAAAATAAGTATTTGCTACAAAACCCTCGGATTGCGGGCGTAGCCCTCTATATTCCGGTTTCATTTAAATTGAATTCCTTTTTCTTCTATATTCTTTACTTTTAGTTATTATTATTTTTCCTGTATTTTTTTCTTTTTATAATACATATCTTTACTTTTTAGGGTTTTGTAGTAAAAACAAAACCCTTATGAAATCGGTCAAATGTCTGTCTGTCCGTCTGCCCGTCTGTCCGTTTGTCTGTCGGTCTGTCCGTCTGTCCATGGAATATCTCACGAACGGCTGAAGCTACATACATGAAATTTTGTAGGAATGTGTAGAACTACTGTAATTCGCTGGAGAAATAGGTCAACTTTAAGGGGAGGTCCCCATAGACGGAAAGTGAAGGTCGAAATTTTTTTCGTTTGGTACAGGCAAATGGGGTATCATAAGAAAGGTACCGTCGGGTACATTCCATTTTTGGAATTATTTTCAAATTTGAAGAAACGGGGAAAATCGGGAGAGGGGAAAATATGTGATCCCCCTCCCTTGCATTTCGAGACCGCTACACTTAGAAATATGAAAATTCACAAAAAAGCGGCATTTTTCTAGCGTAGAAAACCTAGATTAATAGAATTTCGAAATCTCATCAGAAAAGGTTAATAATAGTACATTTCTATAGTTGCAGTTAGCACACGTCTGCATCCCTTAAGCGCACCCGAGGTCAAAAATATTGATGGGCAATGATAACCAACATCATAGGCAATGACATCTCTAAGTTTCATTACAATCACATAATATTTAATTATAGTACATTCATTCAAATTTTGACATTTTGACACCATCCATTCAAAAAATGCACATGACCTGCCTCTGCTACGTACTATGAGTTCTGCATACTTGAATATTGGTTGTTGTTTTCATAAAGTGAATTGGAGTTTACCGTTTCTGAAAGGGTAAGGATTGGTGGGATAGTAGTGGGAGGGGAGAGAAGTGGAGGGGGGAGGTAGGAAATAAAGATCAATAATTTTTTTCATCTGGTATAGGCAAGCGGGGTATCATAAGAAAGGTACTGCCGAGTACATTCTATTTTTTGTGTCTTCATTAAATTTGAAGAAACGGGAAAAGAGGTAGAGGGGAAAATATGAGATCATAATTTGTCCCACCCCCTACCATTTCGAGACCGTTACACTTAGAAATTTGAAAACATACAGGAAGGTGGCTTTCAACTAGCACAGAAAAGAAAAAAATTATGGAATTTTGATATCTTCTCAAAATAGGTTAATAATAGTATATTTCTATAGTTATAGTTAGCACACCTCTGCATTTCTCAGACTCATCCGAGGTTGAAAATATTGATGGCTAACGATAATCAACACCATGTGCAATGATGTCTTCAAGTTTCGTAATAATCACGTAATATTTAATAGTGGTACATTCATTTAGATTTGGCCATTTTGGTATCATAAATACGAAAAATGCACACAACAGGTCTCTTGTACTACATACTAGTACTACGAGTACAACATACTCGTACTTACATATTGTTTTCCGTAGAGCGATTTGGAGTTAACCATTTTCGAAAGGGTAAAGATTGCTGGGAGAGGAGGGAGGTATGCTGGTCGCTGACTCTATTTCTGTAATTATTCAAACAATTTATGTTCAATATTTTTTACGCAAGCTTGTAATTTGCAATACCGTCTTAACATGAATGGTTAAGCATCTCCAAGAGTAGGACAGTTCATCTCCTATTGGCATGGGACACTACAAAACCCTCGAATTGCGGGCGTAGTCCTCTATTTTCCGGTTTCATTTTTTTTAAGTTTTTGGCCCGGATTTGAATTTGTTACTTTTGGGGTCAGGTACAAGCTACAGCTTAAATGATATATTCATGTCAAATTGAGAAAAAGTTAAGATATAAAGTATGTCACACCCCACCAAGCACGAGGTAGGACTTTTATTTAGTCAACTGATATACGGAGAGTTAAGCATTTGATGTATTTCGAAACAAGTATTCGGAATGGGTAACTCATCAAACAGTATTCTTCTTGAATACGAATTAAGGAAGTTTTCGTACAAATCCCTTCATTACTTGGGCTAAGAGTACCATGTGTGTATTAAAATAAATCGATGTCTAGATTATCTTAGGTAGCAATAAATCCGATTTGTTTTACTAATTTGCACGCTAAATGAGCTACTAACACCCGCAAGCGATTGGACTCTTATTTGTTGCATAAATCCTCTTAAACAAATTACACGTTAACGTTACCGGCTTACGTTCTTAATAAAATACACGTGTATCACTTTGTTCGTACCGTAACTGAACTATCCAGCGATACATTATTTATCCGGAACTGATTTGAGTCATTAATATCCTGACCGTAAATTCACTTTGAACTTTAACTATTTCTTAAAACGCAACATAATCATATCTTAGAATTAAACGGCCATAAGATTTCGCATGAGACGACTTAGTTATGAGCTAAATATGAATTAAATTCTCTGATCCGAAAATAAATAAGAAAACTCCACCCGCTAGAGGGACAAGGCAACATGTAATGGAACCACCATAAAGTCAGATATTGTCTTAATTTGCGACTCTGCACGGCCACGAAAGAAAACGTATCAAGAGTTTTCCGCATTGATTATTCCGTTCATCGTTTGTTTAGCAGAAACAAGACGTTTGTACATGTAGTGAGGAATGTATTTAAGGAATCAGCCACTCTTATTCAAGAATCGTCTGATTCCTTAAATTTAAGTATGTAAGCGGTGAGCCCAATTTTTGGAAATCTCCGTTTCTATTGAAAGATATTAATATTTAAAAGTTTTAAAATGTTTCTAAATTCAAGACACGATCCAATGACGAGAAGCTTTAAAAATGGTATGAAGAAATTAATGGAAATGTTAGTGAAAGTATCGATGCTCCGTGCGATTTACCTATAATGAAACCCATTCCCGAATATCATAGTTCATCCTAGTCACAATCAAGATTATTTCACGGCCAGCTTTTGCTATCAGAAAAGATGAGTCGATTTGATATTAAAACAAAAGACCACTCTAATCTTGAGTACGTTGGGTAATAATTTCTCATTATTTGCGATCTGTACAAAATGGTTGAAGAAAATGAAACCTTCAGGGCTTTTTTAAGTGAATTCAAACAGCGAAAGGATCATAGTGGTATTCGTTCTACACATTATGTTATATGTATAAAAGTAATGCGAGTAAGTAATGCATAATGGTCAGTGTGAAATACGTTTCGAAATAAAGCAATACCTAACAAATTTGTGAAAAAAGACGAGTTCAATTATCCAAGTGGACAGATTTTACCGAAATATTGCTAAATTTTAAGTATAACATGGCTCTGCAGTGTACAAGGTGTCCCGTGTTGAACAGGCACTACTGACAGAATGGAGAGTACAGTTTCTTTGTGGAAAAATGGTACCAAAAGAATTGGCACATTTTTAACCGTTGTCCCAATGTATTGGCTTTCCAACAGTATAAATGTTACGTATATTTATATTTGAAAATTTTCGAATAATAAGCATTAAAGGAGTCAGTCCTTTGAATAAATGATCCAAAGTCCTGGTTGATAGGGAGTTCGGAAGCGTAGAGGAGAGGGGGATTGAAAAAAGGACCTCACCCCCTACACTTTTTTTCTGTTTTATAACGATGTTTATACTAAACAAAAAAACGAAATATTCAAGAAAAACGGGAGATACTTTCGGACCCTTTACCAACGGAGAGTTTTGAGCATACATTCAGAGGGCTCTCCCATCAATAGAGCCAAATCTAAAAATTATACGATTTTTTTTTACTATTTTTCATTCAATTTACTCAACAGTAAATTTATTTCATTGCCAGCCCATGTTTTTTTTTGGCTTTGAATGCGTATCACAAATTTCAAATCCAAATATACCAAAGAAGCATACCGTTGGAAAGCCAACACTTTCGGGCAACTTTTGTCGAATTCGCAGATTCGACAGTTAAATAAAATACCGTTGTAAAATCATAATTTGAATTTTCAATGAAAAATCAATTTTGGTATTTCCTTAAAGTTTCATCATCACAGCCCAACGTCGGGCCTTGGAAGCCTAGATCGTTGTCCTCCAATTATCTCGGTCACGTGACCCCGTCCTCCAATCTTGGAGGCCCAGTAGCTGCTCGGCATCCACATATACTGAGCTCTCCCAACGAGATCTCGATCGTCTAGGCAGTCTCGTCCCGTCGACTCGTTTTGCATTCATTACTCTCTTTGTCATGCGATCATCGTCCATTCGATGGACATGCCCTATGCCCATTGAAGCCGTTGTAGTTTGACGATTTTCGAAACTTCCAGCTCATCGCACAGTTCATACAAAACATGGTTGTACCGGATGCGCCATCCATCTCGATCGAAAACAGCCCCACAAATTCGAAGTAGAACCTTCTTTTGCAGCAGTATCCAGCCCTGCGCCGGCCAGTCTTCGGGACATGATGTTGATGTCGTCGGCATACGCTGCTAATTGTGTCGACTTGATGAGTAGCGTATTGCTGTTGTCCATATTCATAGCCCGAATAGTGTATTCCAGCGCTAGGTTGAAGAGCGTCAATGCCAGTCCATCGCCCTATTTAAGACCAGTGCGTATTTCAAATATACCAGTGAGTCTATTTTGCATCCTGACCTGTAAGACGGAGTTGGTCATCGTCATCTTTGTCAGTCGCACTAATTTGGCCGGTATACCAAATTGCAGCATGATATTGTACAGTACTCCACGATCAATACTGTCGTATGTCTGCTTGAAGTCGACAAAGATTTCGTATACGTTTACGTTGTATTCCCAGAACTTCTGGAGTTTCAGTTTGACCATAAAGAGCTGATCGGTTGTGGAGCGACCAGGTCTGAAACCGCTGTGATATTCGCCAATGATTAGTTCCGCGTACGGTTTTATTAGATTTTCCAGAATTTTCGTCAAAATTTTATAGGACGAACACACTAGAGATATGCCCCAGTAATTCTCACACCGCAGTTTATCTCCCTTTTTGTGAATTGATGGCTCTGCGTCAAACGTCTGGGATCTCCTCGTCCTTCCATATTCGCAGGAGTAATTGATGTATGGCATTAGCTAGAGCCGTTCCACCGAATTTTAGCAGTTCAGCAGGAACCTCGTTAGTACCCGGAGCTTTATTTCGTTCTAGTCACCGCAACGCGAGATCAACTTCCTCTGCTGTCGGGGGTTGTATGGGTGGGCCTGGGTCAACAATATGGTCGAGAGCTTTTTGTGTGGGGAAGTTAGACAGTAGGTTCCGAAGCTCTTCAAAATAAGGGGCCCATCGTTTGTTAATGCCATCGGTGTCGATGGTGATGTTTCCATCCTTGTCATAACAAAGGCTAGCCCTGGGTTGGCAGCCGTTCTTAATTGTATTTACTAGTTTGTACGCTTGTCTGGTGTTCCTATTAGCTAAGTTTTCGTTTATATTCAGCAACGGCTCGTCAAAGCATTTACGTTTCTTACGTCTAATTATTGTATTCGATATTCGCCGTAGCTCGTCATATTTTTCTCTTCTGGCTCTGGTTCCTCGTTGAATCCATTGTCTGTTGGCTTCATTTTTCGCATCGAGTGAATTTTTGCTTTCTTCGTCGAACCAGTCATTTCGCGCTCGCCGGGCCTTATATCCCACGACCTTCTCTGCGACATCTCTGATGAAATATGTATACCTATACATGTATTCCTTGTATCATGGATGATACCCTTGAGTTCTTCCCAGAACCCATTGACGCCTGTGTTGCTGAATTTGTGTAGCATAGGCGATAGCATTCCACTCAGAAGCTTATTAACCGCAAAGATTTTGGGAGGGCTGATTCTCGATTGGTGCACTGAGGAAATTCTACGTCTGTAGGACGTCTTCACCCAGTGATGATCTGAGTCGCAGTTTGCTCCTCGATAGGAGCGGACATCCATCACATAGACGCCCATCTCCGACAAATGAGGACGTGGTCAATTTGGTTGACGGTATGTGCGTCTGGAGATTTCCAGGTCTGCTTGTGAATGCGTCGATGCGGGAAACACGTACAGCTTACGACTAGATTCCTGATGCAGGCGAAGTCGATATTTCGCTGGCCGTTGTCGTTACATTTTTCATAGAGACTTTGGCCTCCAGTGGTCCCCGGTGCCAACTTTCACTTCCGACTTTCGCGTTAAAGTCTCCCATCAACAATTTAACGTTTGTTGGCAGTGAGTCTAAGAGAGTCTCAAGGCGGGCGTATAACTTGTCTTGTCTCGTCACAGCATCTCCTTTAACTTCAGTGGAGGCATGCACATTGATGAGCCAGAGATTGAAGAATCGAGTCTTAATGCGAATCGCACACAGCCGTTCATTTATTGGTTTGAAGTCAGTAATGTGCGGCTTGAGTCGATTGCTTACTATATATGCTACTCCAAACTCCTTGCGGCCCGATGGTTTGCCACTTGTAAAAATTGTGTGCGATTTCTTGTCATTGATCTCGCTGCCAAGCCAATTTGTTTCTTGGACTGCGGTAATGTTCAGTGTATAATTTTCGACCTGTTGAAGGAAGGCCTTCTCGGCCCCCGGTTTGTTCAGGGAGCGTACATTCCAGGATCCGAAAGAATAATCCTTTAGGCGTTTGCGTGGTCGTCGTTGTTGATCCGTCCAATCCGAGGTTTTTGTTCCTGGTTTCTTGGCATGGAGTAGTTTTTGCAAGGACGAGTTATCAGCACGTCGCTTAACCCCATTCAGGGGATGGCCTCGTAAGACAGCTGCTTCAGATGGTTTAATTAACGTGCTGGAGTTCACACAACTCTGCTGCAGGTCCAACTACGCAAGTCATTCCATCCTACTAAACCTGAGACGATTAGGTGTTGGTCAGCCATTCAGGCTACAGCTATCTGCCATTTTTCAAATGTCTTTTCGCTAAGACTTAGCCGTCAGCAATTTGAAACACATTAAAGACCAAGTGGGGAGCAAATGCATAGAAAAGCAGAATCGCATTTTCTGCCCAATCCTTCCAGGACGGGGTCACCATTTTAAAATTCTTTTCAAACAAATATTTAGGATATGTGTAATCCGTGACTTTAGGAACATCAAAATTGTTCAGCGCAGCCAAACGTCCTATTTTGGTCGTAGTCCACTGAACCGTTTCACGAAGGCGGCAACACTAGCAGACACCAGCTCGGTAAAAATGTTCAGAAACATATCTAGGACTTCTTTCCTACTCTTGGTGACGAAAGTGGGTTAAGAACCAATCTTGCACATAAGGATATTTGTACCCATCCGTCTCCCCGTTCATTCGTGTCCGAACTACCCCACACGATATGATGAGCATTATAGTTTAAACTAAGCCGATACCAATGTTTCGTGATTTGGCTGTAAGTATAGACTACCTTAAGTTAGAAGGTAGGGCATCTTGATCCGTAGATAAATTTGCTGAGATCAGTCATCAATAACCGCGTTCGTTTCGCTTGGATTTTGTTCTCAGACCGAACACAGTTGATAAGAACGACACGAAACTGCGCCAATCGAACTTGAACAGTCACAGTTCACATACTTCGTCATCGTGTTAGCGAATTGCGGACCTACCTATATACATTAAGATAGAAGCGAAATATGTTGACGTTCAACCAATTGCCTTTCAACTTTGATCCCATGAGATGAGTAATGAACCATATTCTGGTCTGGTAGTGCTGCTTCTACCGGCAGATCGATTGTAGCACCTGATGAGTAATGATCTGTTTGTGGTACGACACCAGAGGCCGAGGGTCCCAATACACCTGGATCCCGATGCGAGCGCAAGGGCAAGTGAGCCGTGTGCCAACCACTCCATCCTTATCGCTTAATTTTTTTCCACATTTTTACCTCCCCTGTTTGTGTTGTCTTCACTAGGCCTATGCATTTTTGTTAATACGTAAAGAATAGGGGTAACAAGAAGCGAAAAACTCGCCCACGTCTTCCGAACTAAGCTGCAGCAAGCCTATGTCGCTTCTTAGCTCATTGAGGGGCCGTTTTCTTGATCAAATGGCACGGCCGGACCTCATTGGCCACTATGCTACCATAGGCGCAGTTTCCACGGGCATCTTCGGATGCCCACCAAATCATCCGTCCCATATGAGTATGGCATTTATAACCTCCTAATGCCGTGTGTCAGGGTCCGTGGTTACGAAAAGCTCAAAGCTCCTTGGAGTTTATAGAAGGAGTTTATCTTTGGTCTGCCTTGACAATAATGATACATTTGGGCGACCGGTAGCTCAGTGCGTACTCGCCGGTTGTCAGACATGATGCATCAGTCTCATGTCTGACAACCGGCGTTTCTAGTTCGAATCCCATAAATGTTTGTATTGTCTTCCCCTTGTGGTAGGGGGCGTAATAATAAGCCACATCATCTCCCGACTTGCAGCAGGTAGGCAGCTAAATAGGGGAGCAGGAGGTGCATGCTGACAACTGCATTCTTCGAAACCAGTTTATGCCAACGAAGCGTCAACCGTGCCACATGGAACAGTTGACGCGCTATGCCCCACAAGGAGTAATGGTAATTAAGTGTCATTTGTATAAAGCAATCAGATAAAATTCCGTTCTATCATCAAACATTATAAACATATGTTAACGATTATTATGAAAAACTACATTTGATTACTATCTGTTGTGGTGACCGATAAGTGGATTAAATAATTATATTTGATAATACCCGGTGGTGAATAGATTAATAACATTATCAAAGCATTCAGTTTTGTGTAAAACAGCGCCCATATGAATGAAAAGCATAGAATGAAATATTAGTCGTCTGCGAAAGATCTCTCTATTCAGAATTCAGTGGAGGGACTAAAGTAAATCCAACTTTTAAACGGCTCGTAAAAAATTATTCCTTTGCCTATTATTTTCAATCATAAATCTATTTGCTCCAGCCTATCGTCCGACCTCCGCGGCTACATCCCGCACTCTGCAAAACCACGGCGTAGAGTAATTCTAGCCCAGAAGTGATAAACAATGTTAACCTCAGTCCTCAGATAGTATGTAATCTTAATGGCATCGTAATTGATGTTTACTATCAGTTCCTCATTGATATCGCTCCTACTACCTTGTGTGCTTCAGCACTGACTGTCCGCTATTGAGGCTCGTTAGAACTCGGCAGGAACCACCCCGAGAAATTCAATATCTACGCATATGTAATACCTTGAATAGAGCTCACCGTATTTCCTTTATGGTCAATCACGACACAAAAGATGCAACAAAAAGGTATCTTTCGCATTAATTGTTACTGACAATAAAAATAGTTGCAGTCAGTCGGTAGTGAAAAGGCTGTTCTTTAATTTTCATGCAGTAAATTTTCTGGGATGAAGAAGGATAATAGTCGGGTGAGGAAATTAAATTCGGTTCAATTTGTACATATTTGTTGGGGTTCCGACTTCACCTGCTGCGCATCGAAGATAGAGTTGCATATGTACTTTCTTAATGAGATGAGTGAGTTATTTTCTCCAATTAGGCATAGGATTGTTTTACTGCATCTAAATTGCGAAAGAATAAAAAATAAATGAATTATTGGTCAAATGGAAATTTCAAGGAAGTTTGCGAAGTTAGTAGTTCTGTTTCGGTGGGTTGCACTTGGGAGGTGAGTAATTAACCGCACACGATAGCTCGAATAGTTTCCGTATTACTGGCGGGAAAGGAATACGAAACGTAAAGCACAATTCTTCTTCTTCGACTAATGACTTTTGAAAATGGTTCAGTTTTTATTACAACCTGGAATTAAAAAAATGCACTTGTTTTCGATTATTATTGATATCTTCATTTGGGAACTTTCTGACATATTGAGATGGAACATGAACAAAATTATGTGTATAGAGTTAGCGAAACAAATTCTGCAGATTGAGTAGGAAAATGAGCAATAATTTGCCGTTAACTAGTTGTGGAAATATCAATTTTGTCGTTGTTCATTTAAAAAAAAAATGATGTTTCACTAAGCTTATTTGAAGTTGCGAAACAAACGGTGACAAGCGTCACCACATAAAGTAACAGCAAGTCAATAATTTGCCGCTAATTTGTCGCTAATTAGATATGGACAAATCAATTTTGCCGTTGTCCATTTAAAAAAAATTAAATGCATAGTAAGATTACCGCGCGTCAAATGTGTAACTTTTAAAAATCTTGTTAAGGCTGCCAGCAGACTGAATTTTGTAATCAAAGATTTTGCTTTTTACGAGTATCTCCTCCCTCTCACCCATGAAGATGATGGAGAATACGTCATCAAGAGTATTCATCTCAGAAACACAAAAAACTGTAAATATAACACTAACATTTACGATTTTTATCTAACATTACCCCCACGCCTCCACTACCCTAGGGATTGTGGTAATGTCTTGACAACCCTACAGTATTTTTTGTCAGAACGCAGGCGATTGACCAAGTTTTTCTGAAATTGAGGTGGTTGCACGAATGTATATAAAAACATCGCGTTGCATTATAGAAAGTCTGCCTATGAAATTGGATTTGTATGTATAGAACAATAGACACTCGGGTCATGTTCGCATCATCCCTTTCCTGCAATGCCTTAAATCCTGCATTATAGCTAAAATAAATCAAAAGAAAGTTGTGAGGCTTTTGGATTATTTTTTTTTAGCGAGAAATGTTCGTAACAGATATAATAGTTACTGATTTTATGAAATCGGTCAAATGTATGTCTGTCCGTCTGTCCATGGAATATCTCACGAACGGCTGAAGCTACATACATGAAATTTTGTAGGAATGTGTAGAATTACTATAATTCGCCGGAGAAAGCGAATCGTCGTAATAGGTCAACTTTAAGGGGAGGTCCCCATAGAGGGGAAATGAAGGTCGAAATTTTTTTTCGTTTGGTACAGGCAAGTGGGGTATCATAAGAAAGGTACCGTCGAGTACATTCCATTTTTGGAACTTTTTTCAAATTTGAAGAAACGGGAAAAGAGGGAGAGGGGAAAATATGTCATCCGAATTTGTCCCCCCCCCCCCCCCCCCCCCCCCTGGCATTTCGAGACCGTTATACTTAGACATATGAAAATTTACAGAAAAGCGCCGTTTTACTATCGAAGAAAACCTAGATTTATAGAATTTTGAAATTTCATCAGAAAAGGATAATAATAGCACATTTCTATAGTTGCAGTTAGCACACCCCTGCACCCGTTAAGCGCAACCGAGGTCAGAAATATTGATGACCAATGAAAACCAACATTATAGGCAATAATACCTCCAAGTTTCATTACAATTACAAATATTTAATAATAGTACATTCATTTAAATTTTGAGATTTTGATGCCATTCATATAAAAAATGCACATAACAGGTCTCTTGTAATACAGACTACATAGTACTACGAGTACAACATACTCGTACTTACATATTGTTTTCCGTAGAGCGAATTGGAGTTAACCGTTTTTAAAAGGGTAATGATTGGTAGAAGAGGAGGGTGGCGGGAGGAGGGGAAGGGGGAGGAGGGGGAGGTATGCTGATCGCTGACTCTATTCTCTATAATTATTCAAACAATTTATTTTCAATATTTTTTATGCAAACTTACAATTTGCAATATTGTCTTAACATGAATGGTTAAGCATCTCCAAGAGTTGGACAGTTCATCTCCTATTGGCATGGGACACTACAAAACCCTCGGATTGCGGGCGTAGCCCTCTTTTTTCCGGTTTCATTTTAGTATGCCATTCTGAAAACGCAAACAGTCTATTTTAATTAGGAATTATTTTGACTTATTTGTAGGAATATGTGATGCACCATGCGTTTCCGGAAGATTTATGAAGTCAAAGCTCTAGATTGAGTTGAAAGCAATGTGATTGGTTTGGATACGCCCTTTTGCAATTGGGGACCGCACAAATTTTGTCCATTGCTATATTTTTTGTAATTTGTAACACTTCTTATTTCACATCACATGCAGGCGCTGTAAAATATATTTTTAACCTCGACCGTTATTAGCCCTTGTTATTAATATTAGTAATACTTTGTAACATCACCATCGGCAATAAGATAAATACGAACTAAAAAATTTCAATACAAAACGTAGCCAGATTAAAAAAAGAAAAGTCAAGCCGCTCCCAGTCGGGACTGAACCCGGGGACTCCAGTGCGAAATTCTTATAACTATGATATGGACTCACTCTACATTCGCACTTACTGTTGAGCGAAGTAATCATATCCGTTTTGAATATGTTCTCAAATTGCATACCAAAACATAAAGCCCAAACATTATCGAAATGTGGTGGATCGAGGATCCACTTTGAAATTTAAACACCCGGCCCCCAATTCTTTATTGAAAATATTCGAATCGATGCTGAAGTGAACCCGGCGGGCGATCGATTCTCTTCGTCGTGATTCTCGCCTTGCTGACAGTGGAAGCGCGTTCTTTATAACTCAGCGGGTGCCCACTGCCAGTCGCCGCACCTGTTATTAGGGTTAAACGTGGTTTTACTGTTTGTAGTAGAATTTTGGGGTCGCAACCTACCTTATTGTCTTCCCTTGCTACCCAAATGTACATGCAAAAAATTTCGTTATCCGAAAGTTCGCCTCTCCATTTGGTTTGGTTGAATAAGGTTTTGAATCAAGTTTTATGCCCATACAGTTACAAACTTTTGTTGGGGGGCAAAAGACCTTTTCCATAGTCCTCCGCGTGGGCGCCCCCTGGTAACGGCAGTGTAGCAAACCGCTGATGGCCAATGTCTTAGCGATAAGACAGTTTGGAAAAAGGCAGATAGCTGTAGCCTGAATGGCTGACCAACACCTAAGCATCTCAGGTTTAGTAGGATGGAATGACTTGCGTATTTGGATCTGCAACATAGTTGTGTGAACTCCAGCACGTTTATCAAACCATCTGAAGCAGCTATCTTCCGAGGCCATCCCCTGAATGGGGTTAAGCGACGTGCTGACAACTCGTCCTTGCAAAAACTACTCCATGTCAAACCAGGAACAAAAGCCTCGGATTGGACGGATCAACAAGGACGACCACGCAAACGTCGAAAGGATTATTCTTTCGGATCCTGGAATGTACGCTACCTGAACAAACCGGGGGCCGAGAAGGTCCTCCTTCAACAGGTCGAAAAGCACAAACTGAGCATTGCTGCAGTCCAGGAAACAAATTGGCTTGGCAGCGAAATCAATGGCAAGGAATCGCACACAATTTTTAGAAGTGGCAAACCGTCGGACCGCAAGAAATTTGGAGTAGCATTTATAGTGAACAGTCACCTCAAACCACATATTACTGACTTCAAACCCATAAATGAACGGCTGTGTGCGATTCGCATTAAGACTCGATTCTTCAATCTCTGGCTCATCAATGTGCACGCCCCCGCCTTGAGACTTTTTTCGACTCACTTCCAACAAACGACGTCAAATTGCTGCTGGGAGACTTTAACGCCAAAGTCGGAAATGAAAGTTGGCACCGGGGGACCACTGGAGGCCACAGTCTCCATGAAGAATGTAACGACAACGGCCAGCGACTTATTGACTTCGCCTGCAGCAGGAATCTAGTCGTAAGCTCTACGTGTTTCCCGCATCGACGCATTCACAAGCAGACATGGAAGTCTCCAAACGCACATACCGTCAACCAAATTGACCACGTCCTCATTTGCAGGAGATGGGCGTCTAGTGTGATAGATTTCCGCTCCTATCGAGGAGCAAACTGCGACTCAGATCATCACTTGGTGAAGACGACCTACAGATGCAGAATTTCCTCAGTGCACCAATCGAGAATCAGCCCTCCCAAAATCGTTGCGGTTAATAAGCTTTTAAATGATGCTACAGCGGTGGCGTATACTACCGCCCTTGAGGAAAGACTATCACCTATGCTACACAACATCAGCAACACAGGCGTCCATGTGTTCTGGGAAGAACTCAAGGGTATCATCAGGGATGTCGTAGAGAAAGTCGTGGGATATAAAGCCCGACGAGCGCGAAATGATTGGTTCGACGAAGAAAGCAAAAATTCACTCTCACAAACAAGGCCTACAGACAATGGATTCAACGAGGAACCAGAGCCAGAAGAGAAAAATATGACGAGCTACGGCGAATATCGAATACAATAATTAGACCTAAGAAACGTAAATACTTTGACGACCAGTTGCTGAACATAAACGAAAACTTAGCTAATAGGTTACTATTAGCTAGACAAGCGTACAAACTAGTAAATACATCTAAAAACGGCTACCAACCCAGGACTAGCCTTTGTAAGGACAAGGATGGACCCATCATCAGCGACACCGATGGCATTAACAAACGATGAGCCTCTTATTTTAAAGAGCTTCTGAACCTCCCATCTAATATCCCCACACAAGAAGCTCTCCACGATATTGCTGATCTAGGCCCACCCATGCAACCCCCGACAGTTGGGGAAGTTGATCTCGCGTTGCGGTCACTAAAACGAAATAAAGCACCGGCCGCTGAAGAGATTCCAGCTGAACTGCTAAAATTCGGTGAAACGAGTCTAGTTAATGCCATACATCAATTACTCCTACAAGTATGGAAGGAGGAGGTGACCCCAGACGATTGGCGCGAAAGCATCATTTGTCCAATTCACAAAAAGGGAGATAAACTGCGGTGTGAGAGTTACAGGGGCATAACACTAGTTTGTACGTCCTATAAAATGTTGACGAAAATTCTGGAAAATAGAATAAAACCGTACGCAGAACGAATCATTGGCGAATATCAAAGCGGTTTCAGACCTGGTCGCTCCACAAACGATCAGCTCTTCACAGTCAAACTGATACTCCAGAAGTGCTGGGAATACATCGTAAACGTATACCAAATCTTTGTCGACTTCAAGCAGGCATACGACAGTATCGATCGTGGAGTACTGTACAACATCATGCTGCAATTTGGTATACCGGCAAAATTAGTGCGACTGACAAAGATGAAGATGACCAACTCCGTCTCACAAGTCAGGATCCATAATAGACTTATTGATCTACTTGAAACAAGCACTGGTCTAAAACAGGTTGTTGGACTGGCACCGACGCTCTTCAACCTTTCACTGGAATACGCTATTCGGGCTATGAATATGGACAACAGCATCAAGTCGGCCCAATTAGCAGCATATGCCGACGACATCAACATCATGTCTCGAAGACCGAACTTCTGCATACGCTCGATACCGCTGCAAAAGGAGTGGGACTACGAATTAACGAGGGTAAAACTGGAATAATGATGTAATCGACGACAAGGACACCTGCACAATCGAGCATCTATGTGGGGGACCTCAACATCGAGTTCGTGAACGACTTCATATACCTGGGCTGCGACTTGTCAAGGGACGCCAACGAAACTGACGAAATCAAGCGACGGATACAGTTAGCTAATAATGATGCAAAACGCGCCTCATCATACGCCTCCCCTTCGGAGAGTTAATTATTCTTAACAAAAATATGAATAGTGTAGTCCCACCCTGGACCGAGAAGGGCGACGGCATGCTAAGTGCCATATAAGTTGCATGGCGTCGATGACTGTCGCCCGGCAAAAAAAAAATTGTTTTACAGTTAAGCCACTGGCGCTAAGCCAGAACAGTTGGTGGAATTCCATATCGGCAAGTAGCACGTTGTTATTTGCATTCGATAAGAATTTGCGCCCATGTCGTGTTGGTCGGCCTATATAAGGCAACAACATCTGACTTGGTCGTTCCCGGTCACGCCTCTCCCACTGGTGCGAGCGCGAAGCAGAGGCGTCTGATGAAACGCGCTTCGCACCAGGGATCGAAACCGGCGAACACGATTTGGGGTCCCTTCGGGGAGTTAATTATTCTTAACAAAAATATATTATATTATTTTGGTAAATTATTTTTTGGCAATAAATTGAATTGAATTGAATGTAATAGGGACATTTTGCATACAATGAATAGCTCTCGAGATATTTACGAAAAACTGAAAAAACTCGGAAAAATCCCAGGTTTCTTGACCACTTTCAGCTAACACTTTGGAAGTTAAAAACTTGGTTGAACACAACTCTCATGTATCCTAACAGCATAACAAAAAATCAGTTTTTTTTTTCATTTTTCCTGATGTTGCAAATCTTACTTGACTGGCCTATAATGTTAACAGTTAAATTTGCGATTTATTTTCATACTCCATCATATCATCAACCCATGATCCGATTCTATTTCGACATTACCTCACTTTCAATAATTAATGAGAAGTGCCTGTTAACATCATTTAAAAAAGTATTTAGTCATTTTTAATTAATAACTTATCAAAAATACAATACTTGTATATGCGTCTTCCTGACAGACTCATAAGAAAAAAGACATCGCAATCCTCTTATCGTTTAATTTACAATTATTCATCAATACATTGTCGATGAACTCAGGTTCAAGTTCAAATCGCAGACGGGGCTTCTAAACGGTACACAGCGAATCTCAAGAAAAAAGATAACTCTTGATTTGTTTGTTATTTCTAAAATTTCACGTTTCCACGAATCTGAAAAAAAAACTGCTTCAATTGCAGGTGCTTTCTGTAATTTAACAATAGAAGCGGTTCGCTGCCACCTATGGGGAAGATGATTTCGAATAATTGGCCGCATCCAAAGATCATCTTCTTTGACCGAAAAACTTCCACGCTCTAAGGTCTAGATTGATGCACTGCGAAAGATGCACCGCGTGCACTTGAAAGCACACTCGTCTTGAACTTGACCAGAGTCAAAAACAGTTAAAAGCTTACCGAGATATTTTAAGAGATTGCTCGCCATCTCTTTGGCGGGGCATGGTCCATAGAAAACTGTTATAATCGAGTTACTCACTTAAGTCTTTCGTTTATGTTCTCTTTTATTCCTTCAGTTTGTGCTTTCTTGAAAGAGTCATGAACATGATTCCAACGATGAATTTTCCAATTTGGTGAGGGGTAAAATGAATTCTGCAAAGTATTCAAAGTTGCTCTCAGTCGGATGATGCTTATCGCGTGCACGGACCGCTAACACGCAGAACAGGTGATAATTCAGGTAAACAAATTCAAATCTGATCGGCCGTGGCGCATTCATATGTGTACGGGGTTACGCTAAGAATTTTATGGGTGGCAATAATGTCCGAACTGGACGGACTAGCGCTGATAGCGGTGATGACGGCGTCATCATCATCATCAGCATCATGATCGGATTCGTGATGTTGAACGGGTTGGAACAGTTGCGAGACAATCGATTATGAACAAGCGGATTCCTCACAAGATTCTGTAAATACATACACGATAAGCGCGGCGCACATATTCACAAATCTAACGTACATTATTTCAATGCATGTCGAAATGTATTATGCTGCAGGAAACTTCGGAGTTTAGCATACCGGTTGTGATGCATCAATGGCTTTTCGTGTGTTCTCGGTTCAAATAAAAACTGGAGGTATGTTGTGGATATTTATAAAGTGATTACTAGTTCATGAAAATCAATTGACTACAAAATGTTAATTGGAAAAACATTCCTGTGATCAGAAGGCGAAACATCAAAAGTCGAATTTCGTCATTTTTCAGAAGAACATTTTAGAGTTTTGTACATTTTTGTGATAACAATTATTTGATACGAGGGTAATGTGAAAAGTGATCGGCCTGACAATGAAAGACTGCAAATATCAGCTAAAAAATGATTTTATTTCTTTACATAATCTCCTTTGACTTCAACAGACTTGGTTCAGCGTTTCTGTAACATCAGTATTCCTGCCCAGAAGTGAGAGTCTGGAAGACTAAAAATATTCTTCTACGGCCCTCTCAGATTCTTCGTTGGATGCGAAGCGCTTCCCAGAAATAAACTTCTTCAAGTTTGGGGAACAGATGGAAGTCTGATGGTGTCAAATCCGGAGGATAGGGGGGATGGTCGAGCAAATCTTACCCCAAATCCCGCAGTTTTTCCATCGCCAACGTACACTTGTGAACAGGTGCGTTGTCTTGGTAATATGATTTTTTTTCTTCTTAAAACCAGGCCTCTTCTCGCGAATTTCGGCATCCAGCCAAGAAGTTTGGAGCAATATTCGCCTGTTATTGTTCTGCCTTTTTCATGGTAATCAATTAACCGGATCCCTTTCGCATCCCAAAATACGCTGGCAATGACCTTTCCGGCAGATGCAATCGACTTCGCTTCCTTTGGCGCTGAACCACTGGCTTCCACCCACTGCTTCGACTGGTGGTTCGTTTCTGGCGTGTAGTGGTGGACTCAAGTCTCATCCATTGTGACAAATCGCAGCACAGAATCGGTTCGACCCCGATTGAATCGGTGGAAAATTTGATGTGAAAATCGTCTGCGCTTTTGCTTTTGATCGGCATTCAGCAAATGCGGCACCCATCTTGCGCAGAGCTTAGCACTTCTAATTCTTCGTGCAAGATGTTTCGCACCCTTTCTTCCGAAACCCCCACAGCCTCAGCAATATCACTTCCTTTCATTCGCCTATCATCCAACACGATATCATGCTCTTTTTCGATGGTTTCCGGTGTGGTTACGGTTTTTGGCCGTCCTTCACGTGGGTCATCTTCGAGGGACTTGCGACCACGTTTAAATTCTGCTGAATATTTTTTAACAGTTGACATCGAAGGAACAGTCCCCGGAAACTTTTGTTAAATTCGGATGAATTTCCTCAGGGGTTAATCCATTCAAAACAAACATTTTTATGACTGCACGATATTCAAGTTTCTCCATTTTAACGAAAAACACATAAGACGTCTACTGCAAAAATTCGTGTAAACAAACTACTTGAGAGAACAAGTTGAAACTTGTCATACGAACTAAAGACACGTGCACCCAGGCAGGAAACATACATTTTTGCTGATTATAATGGTATTTTTGTGTCAGGCCGATAAACTTACCCTCGTATTAAAAAAAAAATTTTTCAAACTTATTTAGAAGCACAAGTTACGAAGTTGTTTAATAAAGCGAAGCGGCTAAATCTGTGGGACGATTACAGGACCGCTGTCCATAGACTCCGCAAATGAAGTCGGCCTGCTAAAAAGACCAGATGGATCAAGAACTAAAGGCCCAAATGAAGGTTAGGTTAGATCGGTTGCCTAAAAAAGAAAGGCGCACTTAGACCACCACTGGGTCCGTTGTGATACCTAGATACAGCATACCTGAGCTTATCTCAATCGTTAAACCAGCCTGAGCTGGAAATGAAGCGATGAAGGCGGCGACAGACACTAACTGCCTTTAGGTCGTCCAGATCGACAAAAAAGTAGGACCCAAGGATATCTCTCCGACGTTCCGCCAAAGCAGGGCAATTACACAGAAGGTGATGACAGCTTTCCTCCTCCCAGGCCCAGATGAAACTTTTGAGCTTCTACTTTTTACGCATTTCCAATGTCTGTGCTTTCAGAAGGAAATCCGACACATATACCTGAAATTCATCGAGAGTGGGATGATCGGATATGTAGCCAGTCAGGGGCCATCTTCAGCAAGGACAAAGTTAAATGGGCAGTGGAGTCCTTTGAGCCGTTCAAGGCTCCTAGAGGGGATGATATCTTTCCTGCTCTTTTGCAGAATTGTTAGAGAGGTTAAGAGCCAGATGTCTTGAAGTGGTGGCGTATGCCCATAACACGGTGGTATTTGTTAGAGGTGAGTTCCCTCAAATCTTGTCGGATCTTATGCAATCGGCGCTGGAACAAAGCCAAATCTGAGACGGGACAGCTGGCCTTAACGTGCTGGAAATTGCCACACCCACCCTCAACGGAGTAACATTACACCATTTTGTCAGTATTAAGTACTTGTGCCTAATACTAGATAGGAAACTGCTCTGGGAAGATAACGTGAAGTACTGAATTGGTAAGACCTGCGCAGCCCTCTATGCGTGTCGGCCGGCTTACATGTGTAGTACTACTTTCCCTTAATCACTAGTGGGCATAGCGCGTCAACTACCCCTGCGCGCCACCGTACTCTGTTTAAGCCAATGGAGCGCAACTACCAAATGACTCAACCAGCGCCATAGGTTAGGTTAAGTAAAGGGGCTGCCATGGCACCGCACAGCACACATAGACCACCTCTGGGTTTGAGCTATATTACACTAGTATCCTTAAAATCCTCCAGATCCTGAAAAACCAGGAACCCGGGAATTTCTTCCGCCTCGCAACCAAGGCCGAACACTTATAAAGATGATAGAGAACGTTTTCCGCGTTCTTCTTCATCCACGTACTTACAGCTTCTGTAATAACCGTTGTGAGGAATACGGAGCCGCCAGGCGAGAGTAACCGACAGGACAGTGTCCTGTGACAACACCCACAAACCTTCTAATGTGCCTCCTATTCAGCGAGAGCAGAGTGGCAAGGAGGCCGGGGTCAAGTTTTAACCAAATCATCTTCGTCGATGGGCACGTATCGTCGTTTAACCATCTTGTATTCGCCCTGTCAACCGCATCGACTTTAATTATAAGTTTACACAATGCAATTGGCATTTTGATGTTTTCGCAGTTCCCGTGAACAACACCGGTTTTCCCTTCTCGAGCCAGCTCATCCGCCTCACAGTTATCCGCCACGCCACTTTTAAAGGATAGTTTGGTGGGCATCCGAAGATGCCCGTGGGGACGGACCCTAAGGTAGCATAATGACCGTGAAGGTCGTGCCATCTGGCAAAGAAAAAGGCCCCTTAACGAGCTAAGCAGCACGCCTACGCTTGCCGTAGCTCAGTTGCCACTGTCCTTTACGTATTAACGAAAATGCATAGGCCTGGGGAAGACAGCACAAACATGGGAGGCAAAAATGGGGAAACATAAAAAATGGGAAGACAAGGATGGAATGTTTGGCGGACGGCGTAGATGCCCTCGCACTTGCATCAGGGTCCGGGTGTAATGGGCCCACGGCCTTTGGTTTCGTACCACAGACAGATCACTACTCATCAAGTGCTGACTTCTATTTAGCCGGTGGAAGCAACACTGCCAGACCAGAATATGATTCATAACACACTATGGCTCGGTATCTAGCATAGTGTGACATGGATAAAATCACCTTCATGAAGGCTAAGCGACAGTTCCTGATGGTTTTCGATGTGGTCAGAACAGATTCAAGTGATAGAATTGCAGCCGAAACGCCGGAAGTCAAACTTGAGACTGATGCCTCAAAACACTGCGGTACCGGTCGCCTATACCAGACGAAAAAAGAATTTTGACCTCCATGGGAATAACCCCCAAACCCTGCTACTCTGCTACGGTATATCGCTTTCTCCACCGAAATATAATATCTCTACACATTCTCACCAAATTGCAAGTACGAGTATGTAGCTTTCTGTCGTTCGTGCGATTATAGTCTATGAACAAACGCACTTTTGTTTTTACTAAAAAAAACCCTAAAAATTATTGAAAATACACAAAGTGTTTGTAAATTTGCGGCGAGAAATCGAAGCCACCCGCTATAGCAACTTCGGTTGCATGATCAAGCGCTTTCGAGAATGCCTGAGGTCTCTCGTTAGCATCACAAAGCAATTTTGTTTTCATTTGCTGTACAAGTTGACGATTTACTATCTGAAGTTCCACATAGTTTCGTATATTTCGTCTTTGTAAATTTGTCGCAAGCGACCTCAAATGAATTTCGCTTCGGTCCTTTTGAAACAGGACTGAACATTCATTTACCGTTTTCCATTGTTTCGTAACTCATGTCCACTTTACTTGACGTAATCCGGCATGTTGACTGTTCCCAAACCTTAAATACATCCGCCGTCATTTATTGAAACCAAACGAAAACCTCTACCGAAAAGCATTGGACCGTTCTTCAGAAGCGCATCCTAACATGTGGGCATCAATTCCCAAAAGAATGAAAGTTGGTGCCCATCCTACATATAAGTAGTTAGTTACATGCCATTGAAGCAGGTGATGTTGGTTCCCATCCGTTAACCGGTAAAGACTTGCGATTTACCTTGAGGATGGACAACAATTAGTGGAGTCGAGATAAGGAAAAGAAACCACAAATATATATAAGATCATTCGCGAAGAAGCCGAATTCCCGTTATAATGGTTTCCTTGCAAGAATTTCACCGCTTCACACTCGCTTATCGGACATGGAGCGCGCGGTCATTGCAGTCACAGGTGAATGATGTGGGCAAAAGGCGGCAGCAATCACAGTCGCGCAGCAGCATCATGCAGACGAGTTTTGTTACGTTAACATTTCCAACGTGTCCAACTATGGACCGAATGTGACGATGTCCATTGAAGCTGCTGTCGAAAACAAGTTCCCGGTGTGGTTTAGCCTGCAGGCAACATCTAATGCACGCTAATGTCCAAAGTGACCTAACACCTCGATCCACGGGTGTTGGCCATCTATGCAAATGTTCCAAGGTTGGGCATGTTGAGATGATTCTGTTTTGCTTTCGATAAGTACCCAGCACTTTCATGTTATTTTAGAGCAAACTGCATTATTTGGAATCAATGGACCATGGCCCATGGGCACAGCCTTTTGATCAATGTCGACAAAGGATCCACATCGAGTTTACATGAAATTCGTCACGTACTTAAAGATTCCGTTCCAGTTAGTGATAAGTGAAAGACAGGTCGCACACGACAGAATTCCTTTGACCAGGAAGTGATAATACTCGTAGCATGGTTTGTAATATCTTTATAGTGGAAGTTACAATTTAGAGAACCATTATTTTGTATTTTTCTACTTCAAGAGAAATATGAATGATTTAAACACGCTGAAAGAAGAAGTTGTTTTTGGCGATTTCCGTATATTCATATATAGGGTGACCAGATACAATTGATAGCTTTTCCAATTTTTATGTTTCAGCAGCTGTCAAAGTTACCATTGATATTCGGCTGTCAAAATATTCAGTAAGGTTTGGAGGAAATTGAGACTGATGCCTCAGCACACTGCGCTACCGGTCGCCCCTTGCTTTACCGTGAAAAGTTGATCAGTTGTCGATCTTCCAGGATGAACGCCTCCTTCATAATCCCCAATTATCTGTTCGGCGTACGGTTTGATCCGTGTCTACGAGATTTTTTAGAAGATCTCATAAGGCATGCAGTCTTCCGGCATTGTTCCTTCTAGCGAATGTTTCGAACGAACGAGTGTATGGCGTTTTTGATGGGTGCTCCTCCTTTTTAGGGTAGTAGTAGTAGTAGTAAAAACAAAACCCTTATGAAATCAGTCAAATGTCTGTCTGTCCGTCTGTCTCCCCGCAGGGGACACCTACTGGGTCGAAAGACTTATGGTGTGTTGGGTTTTGCGAACCCACGGACCTGAGCTACGCAAGGAGGTGGTGTATAGGGTAAAGGGGCCTTGGCGCTGATCCCTATGCATGCCTTTGGGAACTGACGACCCCATGTACCTTAGTTATGAAGTTAAGGTGGCTGATTGACGGTCTCGCTAGTGGTGTCCGTCGTTATGATGCCACCGGTGTTGTGTGATGGTCGTTTGATTCTGTCGTTATACGACACCTGGGGAGTGGTGCCCCCGCATAACGAACTACGAAAGAGGGCTATATAGGCTGAAAGGTATCTTGAATGATTCCTATTGGAGCAATCCTATAGGTGCCATGAAGCGGAAAGGTTGCTGGGGTTTACCAGTGTTCTGATTCCTAAACTAGATGATGACACGGCTTTGGGGTCTTCCCAAGCTCTGATAGGTGTGGATTGGTGGAAAGTGAGAGATACTGATTTCTATACTGCTTTGGGGCTAGACAATCCCACGTACCCAGTCAATTTGGCTTACTAGTACCTGAACATGGCGCCGGCCTGTGATGGGAAAAGAAGCACTATCCCCATTTGAGGAGAATGCTTACAATAGTACGTGAGGAAAGGAAGCACTTTCGACTCTTTTGGGGATAGTGGGTTTAGCTGAGCCCGGAATGCACTCCTTAATCAGCAAGATATTCCGTATGGATATTGAACGGTGAGATCATTCCGGCTTTTGAGTAGTCAGTAGCAAATAATGAACCACGGGGATGGGTGTGCCTACAGTACCAAGGTACTGGCCCATCAAGGTGTTGGACTCGTGGGGGCTGTGTGTTATTGGAGAAAACGATTCGTTGTAATAGGCTGACTTTAAGGGGAGGTCCCCATAGAGGGGAAATAAAGGTCAAAATTTTTTTTTCATCTGGTGTAGGCAACTGGGGTATCATGAGAAAGGTAACACCGAGTACATTCCATTTTTGGTATTTTCATCAAATTTGAAAAAAGGGGAAAAGAGGTAGAGGGGAAAACATGTGATCCGTGTTCGCCCTCCCCCCTCGCATTTCGAGACCGTTATACTTAGAAATATGAAAATTTGCAGGAAAGCGGCATTTCACTAGCATAGAAACCTGAAAATCGTAGAATTTTGATATCTCATCAAAAAGGTGAATAATAGTACATTTCTATTGTTGCAGTTAGCACACCCCTGCACATCTTAAACGCATCACAGGTCAAAAATATTGATGGCCAATGATAACCAACACTATAGGCAATAACGTATCGAAGTTTCATTACAATCACATAATATTTAATAAAACGGATAGTACATTCATTTAAAGTTAGACATTTTGACACTATCCACACAAAAAATACACCTAGCGGCCTCATAGGTGTGAGTACTACTTTCACGTTGTTTTTCGTAGTGCGAATTGCAGTTATTTAATTAATCATTTTTGAAAGGGTAAAGATTGGTGGGGGCGCTGAGTATTAAAACTTTAGCGGGTGGGGGTAGTAGTAGTAGTAGTATAGGCAAGTGAGGTGTCATGAGAAAGGTAATGCTGAGTACATTCCATTTCTTCGCATTTTCTTGAAATTTGTAGAAAGGGGAACATTGGGGGAGGAGAAAATATTAGTTCGTAATTTGTCCCCTTCCCCTTGCAGTTCGAGACCGTTATACTTAGGATTATGAAAACCTACAGGAAGGTGGGTTCCGAAAAAAATGGAAAATAATGGAATCTGTATATCTTCTCAGAATAGGTCAATAATAGTTTATTTCTATAGTTACAGTTAGCACACCCTTGCATGCCTTAAACACGTTCGAGGTCAAAAGTACTGATGGCCAACGATAACCAACACCTTAGACAATAATGGGTTCTAAGTTTCGTTACAATCAAGTAATATGGATTGGCATGTAAAATGTAAGCGAGTAAGATACATATTTTAATTATGTTTTTTTATCCATCTGAGTGGTATCAAGAAGAGCAAGGAGCCGATATTTATATACCAAAATAAGCGCTTGCTACAAAACCCTCGGATTTCGGGCGTAGCCCTCTATATCCCGGTTTTATTTTTTAATGATGTTACTTGCTAGCTTCCTTAGCTGTTTATAACTTTCGACTGCGAAAGGTGTTGCGACATATCTTATACCCTAGCACCTACTCCGCGACTGACTTGATTCAATGTGCCGTAAACTTATGTTGCTGTGGCCCTGTGGAGGATTGGGTTCGAGCAATGACGCATACTCCTCCGCAGCTACTGGTGTTTGAAGTTTCTCGATGTTGAATTTTCAGGTAGACTTTGGACATACGACATCGGTTTTGGTTTTGACCAAGTTGCGATCAGAGTTGCATTTCTCTCCTTTAAATGTGCGTCGTTCATCGAGGATACTACTTTGCCTTAACCCCTAGCGGGGCATAGCGCGTCAACTACTCCTGCGCGCCATCGTACTCTGTTCTGGGCAATGGGGCGCAACTCCCCAAAAGACTTACCCAGTACCTGACACTCCTTTGCCACAGATCGACGCCATGTGGTTCGAGGACCCCCTCTTGGTCGGCCTTGGTTGGAAATGGGGTTCCATTTCATGGCATGCATAGCAATGCAGTTATCACTCTTCCGCAATGTGTGACCTATCCACTGCCATTTTCGCCTGCGTATCAATTCGTCAATTGGCATCTGACCCGTACGCCGACTTAGCTCTTCATTTGATATTGGTTCGTGCCAGAAAATTCTTAAAATTCGACGAAGACATGAGTTGACGAAAACTTGCAGCTTTCTGGTAACTCCTACGGAAACTTTCCATGTACTGCTCCCATACAAAAGCACTGATAGTACCAGGGAGCGAAACAGGCCCAGCTTGGTCTTGATGCTGAGATAACTGCTCTGCCAGATTTTGGACAGCATGCCGTATGCGCGTTTAGCCTGGTTGATACAACGAGCGATGTCCTGCTCCGTACCACCATTTTCGGCAACAATGCTACCCAGGTAGACGAAGTTGTCTACCTTCTCCACAGGCTGCCCATTAATATTGATGGCAATAGGTGTCCGATTTCTTTTTCGCAACGGCGGGCTAAGCACCTTGGTCTTGTTGGTATTAATCTTTAGCCCAACCTTGCTTGCCTCCCTCTCGAGATCTAACGCCATTGCGGACAGATCCATGATTTTGTGGGAGAGTAGGCATATGTCGTCAGCGTAGTCAAGATGTTCTAGATAAGATGTCAAAGTCCATTGAATTCCTCTGTCGAGTCCGGATAGGGCTGCATGCAACACATCGCCGATCACAATGAGGAATAGGATCGGTGAGAGGATGCACCCCTGCCGAACTCCACTGCGAATCTCAAAGTCCCCCGACACCTTACCTTTATGCAGAACGCGACATTTCGCGCCGTCATAGGTTGCCTTAATAATAGCCACAAGCTTCTCAGGGATGCCTCTCCTGCGCAAGGCCGCCCATATAGAATCCCGGTTCACACTATCGAAAGCCTTTTCGAAAAGCAAGTGAAGCGGAGAATCGTATTCAGCGCATAGCTCGATGATGATTCGCAAGGTGTTAATGTGATCGACACAGGAGAATCCGGATCGAAAGCCAGCCTACTCTTCATCAATTGTGCTTTCTAAGTGGGCCTTTAGTCTTTCCAGGACGATTTTAGCTATTATCTTGGCAACGGCAGGAAGCACACAAATGCCTCTCCAATTATTACAGTCTGTGAGGCTACCCTTCTTTGGAAGTTTGATGATCAAACCTTCCTTCCACTCAGTGGGAAAGGTCTCTGTATTCCACGCTTTATCAACAAGTGGGTGCAGCAAATCGACAGTTACGCTTGGGGCTGCTTGATAAAGTTCGGCAGGGATGCCGTCAAGTCCGGCGGCCTTTCCTCGTTTTAGTGCAATAATGGCAGTGACTATTTCCTCTTTAGTCGGGGCAGTGGACCGTATACGCACATTTTGATGGTTAGCTAAATTATCTATATGAGGGGGAACTTCACCAGAGGTTACACGGTTCAAGACCGCGGCGAAGTGTTCTTTCCACCGCCTCATTTGATCTTCTTCCATGATAAGTAGCTTTCCATCACTATCTTTCACCGGATGTTCGCAGGAATTACGACCAACTGTAAACTCCTTGATGACACCGTATACGGCGTTTAAGTTGTTACTTCTAGCGGCTTCTTCTGCTGACGCTAAAAGAGAATTGGCATAAACTCTTTTATCGCGTCGCACACTACGCTGAACTTCTCGAGCTTTCTGACGGTAAAGGAGTTCGATGCTGCTTCGATTGTCATCTGATGCTGCAGCCAAACGAACTTTCAGCTCCTTTCTTTCAACAATCCGCTGTCATGAAGCGTCGGACACCCAGGGCTTATTCCGGCAATCCGGGTTTGGGCCAAGGATGGTATTTGCGCTATCAATGTACGCATTTTTTATGGCATCCCAGTTTTCGTTTATGTCACTATCTGGGTGACTAGTTATCTCAGCCGCTTTTTGTGCAAGATGGTCATTATATTGTTGTAAGACAGCTGGATTTTTTAGTCGAGCGGTGTTGAATTTGCGGGGCCTGGATCTTTCGTCGCTGGGGCGGCGCACGGCTGCAATACGCAATCGAACATTAGCGATCATAAGATAATGGTCTCTTCCCATCCCAATATCGGCACCCTTCTTGTTTCGCACGTCCAGGAGGCAACTCTTGAATCTTTTACTAATGGCAAAATGGTCGATCTGATTTTGTGTTCTGCGCCGATCAACAGAGGACCAACTGATTTTGTGGTGGTCCTTATGCTCAAACATAGTACCACCGATGAAGAGACTGTGAAAGTTGCAGAACTCTACAAATCTTTCACCCTTGTCATTACGATCACCAAGACCGTGTCTCCCCATCACATGTCTGAGCCCATAGTTATCAGCGCCAACTTTCGCATTCAAATCACCCATAACCATTATAATGTCACCTTTAGGTGTTCTGCTCTGAACGGCGTTTAGTTCTTCGTAGAAGGAGTCTTTTGCCAAGACATTGTCGGGTTCAGTAGGGGCATAACATTGTATAATTGAGATGTTCCTCATTTTGGTCCGGAACCTGGCGGTCAAGACTCTGTCAGAGACTGGCTCCCAGGATAAGAGACAGTTTCGCGCGGCTCTGGTTAAAAGGAGTCCCACACCTGACTCACGACGACTACCGGTAGCTTTACCGGAGTACAACATTACAGTGCTGCCCGTTGGAGAGATGAATTCTCCGCTGTTCCACCATCTTATCTCACTAACTCCTAAGATATTTAATTTGTACCTCAGAAATTCACTCTCTAATTGAAGAAATCGTGCGTTCTGGGGACCTTCTGATCCATTGTCCAGGAGAGTACGCACATTCCAGAATCCAATCTTTGTCATTGTACGATAGCTAAAAGTCGTAACCGTTGAGTCAGTCTTTATCCGAGGCATAGTTGACGTTTCGTTAGCATATAAAGATTTCGGATAGTGCAAGTTGCTGGCATACACATCCTGTCTTTTGATTGTCGGTTTTAACGACAGGCCCTCAAAGGGAAAGGCCGTGGTATTTTTTTCACACCCCACACCACAGGGGTACCTCAACCAAATCATCGCACCGCCATCACTGGCGGCTTGACGTTGGTTGGCAATGGTCAGTGACCACTGCCGTTCCAGGGGGCGCCCACGCGGAGGACTATGGGAGAGGAGTTTTTGCCCCCCCTATGCGTTGGTGTTAGAATGTTTTTGAGCTGATGACTAGGTCTTTGCTGCTGGCGGAGTCTACCAGGCGCTAACCGTTCTCGTAACATGTTACGTGGAGACTCTGCCCACCCCTGAGAGTTTCCTCGTTGGCGACTTTGGCGTTAAAATTTCCCATTATCAGGAGGACTATGCAAGATATCTTTTGCCTCCAATCTTTAGCTTTAGTCCTAACCTAACTGAAGATACTCGTATGTACGGAGAATAAACTGAGTATCGGTAAGTTTAATTTATGTATTTAAATGTTTGTTGGATACGATGCAATGTAATCGAAATCTAATTATGCTCTAAATGCTCTTTTAACACAGAGAAAATAAAAAATAAAAGTGAATAATATGTATTTTGTTCATACTTCATAGACTTCAAGCAAATCCGCACTTTATTTGCATCACTGTACACACCACAAAACATTTGCTCTAATGCAATTTTGTTGAAGTGAAAATTACTCCTATAAGGGTTTCACTAGCAATGTTCATTTTTCTTGTCCCATTCGCTTGGCTTAGAAGAAATCTTTGACTTAGCACTTGCATCGTCTTGTCATTTTCACTGAAATGCGATCTGATGACATCATACAATGCATATAATTATCATATATGTTGCACAGATATCCCTGCGCATACGGAGACGGGCCCAACCTGTATTTGCGTGTGATGTGGAGGGCTGGACAGATCGCTAAAAAAGCATGATCGGTAGACAGGAACGTGTTTGGCACTTGGTTTTCCGCTAAATGGTTGCAGAATATATCACATGTAATTTAAGTTGGCTGGTGCACATTGCAACAGACCAAAGAACAGAGAAAAGATGATTTTCAAGTCACAGTGAAGATCAGGTGCACTTGCATTTTCTAAAAAGTAAATTACAGGAAATAAATTAATTATCATGTCGTAACATTTTACTGAGGCATTCAAAGGTTTCTATGCAGAAGCATCACAGTGGAAGCGGTAACATATGTTTCTTTTTGTTTGTGCGTATGAAATTGTTGTCATCATAAAGTCAAAGTAGATATAGGCGTCTTGTTACTTTTCAATGCATTCTGTCTTCCGAAGACTTACAATTTCTTAGGTGTAATTAGAGCGTCTTTCTTAACAGCAGTCACTTTAGAATTTTATTTTGAAATTCTCTTAAAACTGATGAGAGTCTCATCAATCCATAGCTTATGGTTTCTAATTAATATTCAAGCTATTTAAGTTCACCACAGGCCGTGAGTTCCATAATATTACCGAAAATCCATGTAAAGTAATTGAGCCTAACTTTAACTGTTTAGTCGTTCGAAAGAAAACATGGCCACAATCTACATGAAAAAATACACGGTTAATTAATTAATTTATTCATTTATTTATTTATTAAAGACGTTATATAAGTGTCACCAGAGACTGTCGAACCCGAACACGTTATGGTTGACTGTCCGTGCCCTTTCTAATCCACCAAAACAGAAAGGGAACGCCGCCATTCAGTTCGGTGAAAACTCAATAAGTGACCTTACCCACTTCAATAAACAATTTATTGAATACCCCATACCTGACAGATTTAAGCGCAAAATCCGTAGGAAGATCTACAACTACAGACAGCATACCTGTTTTCACCACGGACCAAGTGGTTGCAGCTATAAGGAAGGCAAACAACTCGAAAGCATTGGGACCTGATGGAATTTCGATGACAATGCTCAAACAGCTCGATCTGCCAGCTATCAACTATCTCACGGCTACTTTCAATCTATCCATCTCCTCGCTGATCGTTCCTGAAATCTGGAAAAAATTGAAAGTGATCCCAGTTTTAAAATCTCGGAAGAAAGCGACACTCGGCGAACCCTATCGTCCCATAACTCTTTTGTCACCAGTTGCCAAAACGCTTGAAGCACTAATCCACTCTGTCTTTACGGCACACATCCAGCTAGCGGATCACCAGCACGGCTCCGGAAGCATGCACAGTACGACCAAGGCCTGAGATTCCATTACATCCCGCATCCACAATGGGCTCAACCAGGCTCGTCCATGTTAAAGAACAATTCTGGTGGCATTCGACCTGCCGAAAGCCTTCGACACTGTCAGCCATTCAGCACTCCTGTCCGATATCAACTATACATCGCTTCCGACGCAAGTAATGAAATGGATTGCTAATTATCTCGCTGGGAAGCAATCCTATACCGAATTCAGGAGCACCAAATGAAAGCTTAGGAAGATTAAACAAGGTGTCTTTCTTAACAGCAGTCACTTTAGAATTTTATTTTGAAATTCTCTTAAAACTGATGAGAGTCTCATCAATCCATAGCTTATGGTTTCTAATTAATATTCAAGCTATTTAAGTTCATCCCAGGCCGTGAGTTCCATAATATTACCGAAAATCCATGTAAAGGAATTGAGCCTAACTTTAACTGTTTAGTCGTTCGAAAGAAAACATGGCCACAATCTACATGAAAAAATACACGGTTAATTAATTAATTAATTTATTTACTTATTAAAGACGTTATATAAGTGTCACCAGAGACTGTCGAACTCGAACACGAACCTGGTACAAATGTCCTCTGACACACATACACTTCACATAGATGTGAAGAAAACCGGTCCACTTGTAATAGGTTCGTCTTCGAGTAGGAGTTCGACAGTCTGTGGTGACACTAACACAGCACTATCAACTTACTCCTGTGGTACAGAGCATAAAAATAATGCCACGGCCTTTTCCGGCATCTCGTAGAAAGTGACTTGAAAAGACAGGATGTGTATGCCAGTAACTTGCATCATCCCAAATCCCTTATAGCGACCTATCAACTATGCCTCGGATAAGGACTGTCTAACCGGTCATGATTTTTGGCTATCGTTCAATAATAAAGATTGGTTTCTGGAATATGCGTATTCTCCTGGACAATGGATCAAAATGTCCCAAGAACGCACGATTTCTTCAATTAGAAAGCGAATTTCGGCGGCTTAAATTAAACATCTTAGGAGTTAGTAAGATAACATTATGAAACAGCCGATAATTTATCCCTCCAACGCGTAGCACTGTAATATTGTAGTCCGGTAAAGCTACCGGTAGTGGTTGTGAGCCGGGTATATTGCTCCTTTAAACCAAAGCTGTCTGCTATCCTGGAATCCAGTCTCTGATAGAATCATGACCGCCAGGTACCGGGACACAATGAGAAACATTACAATTATGCAATGCTCGCTACACTCCAATTGAACCGGCCAATGTTGTGGCGAAAGAATCCTTCTACGAAACACTTAACGCCGTCCAAAGAAGAACATTCAAAGGAGACACTGTATGGTTATGGGAGATTTGAATCCGAAAGAGGGTGTTAACTCTGGCATCTGATGGCAAGACACGGTCTTGGTGATCAAAATGACAACAACGGTAGAATTGTTGAATTCTGCAACTTCTACCGTCTTTTCATCGGTGGTATTATGTTGCATAAAGACTGCCACAAAATCAGTTGCTCCTGTGTTGATCGGCAGAGAACACAAAATCAGATCGACCACTTTGCCATTAGCAAAAGATTTAAAAGTCACCTTCGGGACGTGCGAAACAAGAGGGGCGCCGATATTGAAATGGGAAAAGATCTTTATCTTATAATCGCTATATTAGATCGGGAAAAGCTGTTGTGCGATGTTCTTGTGATGAAAGATCCAGGCACCGCAAAATTCAATACCGCCCGACTCAAAAACCCAGCTGTCGTACAACAGTATCAAGAACATCTTACGCAGAAAGCAGTAGAGATAAGCAGTCACCCAGGTAGTGACTTGAACGAACACTGGGATGCCATCAAGAAATACCATCATTCGTACTAACCCAAAATGCCGACATATAAGCCTTGGATGTCCGACGAATCAAGTCACCGGATATTGTTGAAAGAAAGCAGCTGAAGGGAGCAGCTACAGCGACAGACAACAATTGAAGTAGCATGCATCTCCTTTACCGTCAGAAAGCTCAGGAAGGATAGCTGCGTGCGATGCGATAAAAGACGTTCCTTCGGCGGCCGTTTCTACGCACCAAAGCGACCCGTTTCAAAACGGCCAAGAACTGCCAAACCCCTTCAATGCAAGAAGGAAAGTGTTGTTGTATGTTACATGCCTCTTATGGTTTTTTTTATGTTTACTGGGAGTAATATATCTCGGCGCAATTGCTCTTAGTCCTACTGCGTATACAACAGAGTGCTGCACCCAAACGCTTCTACAGTGAGATGCAATTGCTGCAATCAATTGTGCCACCTAAGATACTGCTCTGAACTCAACCATCACAGGCACTAAAATTTCTCCTTTACTGCCAATCAGTGCAGGAATAGAGACTACAAGCAGCAACCTCGTCTAAGTGTCACCATACACTGTCGAATTCGAACTCGAGCACGAACCTAGTACAAGTGGACCGGTTTTCTTCACACCTATGTGAAGTGTATGTGTGTGTCAGAGGACATTTGTACTAGGTTCGTGCTCGAGTTCGAGATCGACAGTGTATGGTGACAATAACACGCCTCATTATCCAACACCATCGAGCACTCAGACAGGTTTACAGCCATCTCCGATGACTCCGGCTAACAGTTCCGATAGGATTCCTCAACATAACAATCTTACGCCGGCACCACCGATTGCCATCTTCGCTACTCACTCATCCAACTCAATTGCAATGGGTTGCAGAACAAAATGGCCGAATTCGCATCATTCACGGACAGACATCGCATCCAAATTGGAGCCATAAGACGAAACTGCACTCCAAATCGTACCTCAACAAACATGGCAGCTACGCTATTGTCAGGAATGACAGGTTGACCAACGCTGGAAGAGGGCTTGCGTTCATTATTTATCATTCAGTGCAACACCGGGGAATTAATTTTACAATACTAGTAATGATAACACCATGAAAGTACAGGCTATCGCCATAAAATCAAGTAATGTTGATAATGAAGTTACAAAATTTACTATACATTCCACCGGTATCCTGCGGTCCCTCAAGATACCATGTAAATATCAACCATCTACTTACTGGTCAACATCGCCTCCTGCTCGGTGACTTCAATGCTCACCATGAACTCTGGCGTTCCAACGTTAATAACAACGCCAGAGGAATCTCAATAGCAGAACAGCTTGACGCCTCTGATTTCTGTACTCTGAATGACGACATTGCCGCATTGTCGATATTTGCTCCAGTTCTCCAGATATCACGATTGTCAGTGCAAGCCTCATAAATGAAACTCAATGGCAGCCGATCCCAACACTATCTTCAGACCACTTACCAATCGTGATAAGGCTTGACTAACCGACAAATATAAGATCTGCAGAACACCACACTTTGTCAACCACAACAAGGCTGAAACAGTTTCACCTCCTACATCAATGCTAAATTCCTCGCTCAGCCGACACAAACCGACGTACCTATGGCCGAATCCAACAAAAGCAAAGTCCTGAACAAAGCGGCTGCGAAGTTCATTCAAGCAGGACGGATTCCGAAAATTCGGCCCAACTTTCCAACCACTGCCGCCAGATTGGCAGACGGGAGAGATAGAATCAGGAGTGTAAATCCGGACGACCCCAGAATCTATGAGATGAACTGCGAGATCCATAGGCAAGTGGCCGAACACAGGAGGTCAAAATGGAGCACCCATCTGAATAACTGCAATCTAGCGACAGGTTTGAGCAAGTTATGGTTGACTGTCCGTGCCCTTTCTAATCAACCAAAACAGAAAGGGAACGTCGCCATTCAGTTCGGTGAAAACTCAATAAGTGACCCTACCCACTGCACAAGTCGGTTCAATAAACAATTTATTGAATACCCCACACCTGACAAACTTAAGCGCAAAATCCGTAGGAAGGTCCACAACCAAACTACAGACAGCATACCTGTTTTCACCACGGACGAAGTAGTTGCAGCTATAATACAAGGAAGGCGAACAATGCGAAAGCATTGGGACCTAACGGAATTTCAATGACTATGCTCATACACCTCGATCTGACAGCTATCAACTATCTCACGGCCGCGTTCAATTTAACCATCTCCTTGCTGATCGTTCCTGAAATCTGGAAAAAACGAAGAAAGATCCTGATTTTTAAACCTGGTAAGAAGCGACACTCGGCGAATCTTATCGTTCCACAATTCTCTTGTCACCAGTTGCCAAAACGCTTGAAGCAATAATCCACCATGTCCTTATGGCCCATATCCAGCTAGCGGATCACCAGCACGGCTTCCGAATCATGCGCAGTATATCTACGGCCTTGAATGCCATTACATCCCTCATTCACAATGGTCTCAACCAGACTCATTCATATCAAAGAACAATAATGGTGGCGCTCGACCTGTCGAAAGCCTTCGACATTGTCAGCCATTCAGCACCTCTGTCCGGTATCCACTGTTCATCGCTTCCGACGTAAGTAGTGAAATGGATTGCTAATTATCTCGCTCGCAAGCAATCCTATACCGAATTCAGGAGCAGCAAATGAAAGCTTAGGAAGATTAAACAAGGTGTACCTCGAGGAGGTATCTTCTACCTTGTTCAATCTCTACTTATCAGGACTCCCAACAACACCAGAGAGAATCGATATCATCTCCTACGTTGACGACAGCTCGATTCTGGCAACAGGGAGCAACATAGCGGAAATGTGCGAACACGTCAACTTAAGAACTTAACTCGTTCTTCAAAGGCAAGAAGCTTACCGTCTCGGCGTCCAAATCCTTGGCAACCCTATTTACCACCTGGACGTAGGAGGTCAAGATGCAGCCTGGAATCTCGATTGAGAATCATCTAATTCCTACTATAAACCATCCCAAAATTGTAGGAGTCACGCTGGACAGCATGGCCACATGGTAGAACCTGGGACAAAGACAAAGCAACTCTCCAGGTCACATATAAGGCAGTCGGAAGATCAGTGGCCAACTGTGCGGCCCTTTGTAGTCACAGAATCTCTGTGACACACATTGGCAAAACATTCCAGCGTGCCAAAATGCCGCTCTCCGTACTGTCACCGGCTGTCTCCCGATGTCACCCTAGGGCCATCTACATCAGGAAACCAGGACGATGATTTTAAGAGACCACAACTAGCTTCGTGCGAAGCATTACTTGGTAGGTTGTTACCGAAGTGAGCACCCAAACTGCAACCTCATGGACAAGACGTTGTCGCTTAGACATGTTAGGCGCGAGAAAAGGGTACCCTTTGATAGCGACGCACACAGCCATAGCAGCGATACATTAGGAGGAGATTCTTCAATCGATTGCGGGTTTAAGTCCAAATCCAGTTCGTTTGTCCATACCACCAACGATATCTCCGGAAGAGGAAAAACTTCCGAGAACAACGAGATTGAAACTTGCCCAACTTCAGTCAGGCTGGTTTTCACGACTGAACTCGTATCTAGCCCACCTTGACCAGGACGTCTCTGACATCTACTCTGCTTGTAATGGAGCTCCTCATGACGTGGACCACATCTTTCACTGCTCAGCTGCACCCACGCACCTGACTCTCAGATTGCTGTGGGAGAACCCAACAAGAGGTAGCTAATTTTTCCCGCGACACCGGGGATGACGACAAACCGTAGGGATATAACTCACCAACACAGCAAATTTCGTCCATTGCTACAACAACAGCAACTACGCGTTAAAAGAGAGTATGGAAACTCTCCACTGGCCACGGCAGAAGAAACCGCAAAAAGCAACAGCTTAAGTGCCGTATACGGTGTCATCAAGGGGTTTAAAGCTGGTCGTAACTTCTGTCAACATCCAATGAAGGCCAGTAATGGAATGCAAGCTGTCAGATGTTGAACAGAAGAGGCGGTGGAAAGAGCATTTTGCCACGGTTTCGAACCGTGTAAGTTTTGGCCAAGCTTCCGGTGATTCAGACAATTTAGCTAGCCATCAAAATGTGCGTATAGGGTCAACTGCCCCCACTAGAAAGGAAATAGTCGTTGCAATGATTACACTGAAACGAGGTAAGGTCGCCGGACTCGACAACATTCCTGCCGAAATTTACCAAGCTGCATGACGGAAGGGTTGCTGCACCCACTTGTTGATAAAGAGAGACCTTGCAAACTGAATGGAAGCAAGGGTTGATAGTCAAAGTTCTAGAAAAGGGTAGCCTGACAGATTGCAATAATTGGACGGACAATTGAGTGCTTCCTGCCGTTGAGGAAATAACACCTAAAAATTTTCTGGAAAAGCTAAAGGAGCACTTAGAAAGCGCAATTGATGAATAGCAGGCAGGGTTTCGATCCGTATTCTCCTGTGTCTATCATATTAACACTTTGCGAATCATCATCGGGAAATTCGTTAAATACAACTCTCCGCTTCACTTGCTTTTCATTGATTTCCAGAAGGCTTTCGACAGTGTGAACCGGGATTCTATATGGGCGACTTTGGGCAGAAGAGGCACCCCTAATAAGATTGTGACTATTATTAAGGCAATCTACGACGGCGTGAAATGTCGCGTTTTGCATAGAGGTAAGGTGTCGTGGGACTTTGAGATCCGGAGACGAATTGGATAGAACTTAACATATTATTTCCAACAACTTGACTGCGATGGCGACATATGCCTAATCTCCCAAAAAATCATGGATCTACACGCAATGGCCTTAGATCACGAGAGGAAGGCAGGTACGGTTGGGCTGATAGATAGATATAAAAATTCGAGCTACTTTCCTAGCAGGAAGGCACTGCGACCATAAAGATCTATTGTGCCGTTGGGCTGAAGATTAACACCAACAAGACCAAGATTCTTAACCCGCCGTTGCGAAAAAGAAAAAATATAACTCGTCCAATTGCCATCAGTATCACTGAACAACTTATGGAGAAGGTGGACCGATGCGTCTAATTAGGTAGCATTGCTGCCGAAAATGGTGGTACAGAACAGGACATCGCTCGTCGTATCAACCAGGCAGAATGCACATTCGGCATGCTGTCAAAAATCTGGCAATGCAGTTATCTAAGCATTAAGACGATGCTCGGCTTACTTCGCTCTCTGGTACTGTCTGTGCTGTTGGATGGAAACCGCAGGTGCAAAGGTTCCGTAGGTGTTATCAAAAAGCAGCAGGTTTTCGATAACTCGTGTCTTCGTCGAATTTTTAGAATTTTCTGGCCCGAAACAATTTCAAATGAAGAGTTGGGTCGGCGTATCGACGAATTAATACACAGGCTAAAATGGCAGTGGATAGCTCACACATTGCGGAAGGATGATAACTGCATTGCTGGACATGCCATGAAATGGGACCCCATTCCCAATGAAACCCGACTGACGGGGTGTCCTCAAAAGTCATGGCGGCAATCTATGACGAATGGGTGCGAGTTGCTGGGTAAGTCGTGGTGGAGGTTGCGTCCCATTGCTCAGAACCGAGTACATGGTGCACATTTGTAGGTGATGCGCTGTGTCTCACTAGGGCTTAAGGCAAATTACTATATGATGGATGAGACCAAACACTGTTGTCAACTCACTCCTCAGCTTCCGGCATCCGAACTGGTAGTGCTTTGGAGAGGTTGCACCCCGGCGCCCTCGGTGGCCGTGGTCGTTCGATCACCGCTCTACGAAACTACATCTACAGCTCGGAGGTTCAAATCTCGGCGGGAACAAAACTGCTTGTGAGTACTAACAGAACTCTCACAGTGCTCTGAACAAGTCATTATAAAGCTGACACGGATAGGAGGTGCATGCTAGCAACTTGACTTCCAAAAAGTAGATATGCTACCGAAACATCAACAAGGCATAGAAATGCTAGAGATGTTGACGCGTCAAAGCAACTAACACACACCCCGGCTTTCAAGGACCTACTCATCGTCCTTCGACTACTATCATTTCAGAGTTTTCAATCAATCTACTCAGTTCCCTCTGGAGTTCCCTCAAGGTGCTAAAGGTGCGTTTTGCTAGACACACGATCGTCGCTAATTGTTCGCGATTATTTGTATGAATCTTTCTGATCGTCGACGCAGAGTGGTGCCTAGGAAAACGCACCTTAAGTCTTTATTTTTCAAACCTTGCAACATGTCACATAAATATCATTAATAATCGCTCTTGTTCGGTAGTAAATTTTGTTTTCAAACAATGTGGACTTGCAATACATTTCTTTGCTAATTGATGTGGCGATGTTCTCTTGTCATAAGATCTTTAATTCAACTATGTATTTACAATGTAATATGATCCGACATAATTTTGCAGCGAGCTGCTTTGATATGCATGCATGCATATCTTTCGTTGACTCGCGGAAACTAATCAAATTGAATTTCCAATCAATTCAATTCCGTTACAACCTTATCTTGGCCTCAACGTCGAATGAATTAATGAATGAATCCGAATATCATTTGCCTACCTCATTTCGCCTTAGTTTCAAATCGGGTAGCCTTGCGTTTATCTCTCAGCTCAAGACGCTTAATTAACTGATTTTCCTCGAAGAAGGTTCTTGGCGAGGTGTTTTAGGAAAGAATCTTGACTTTGATCTTAAAAGCCAGTGCACATTTGTCTAGGATATACGAGTACGTCCAACCGAAGACGACGCCGACGTCCGAGAACGAGTTAAGCAAGTTGGCATGTGTTTGTATTACGAGACAGGATCCCTTATGTTTTCGCCATGTGTAGCATGGAAACGAACAAAACACTCGAACATAAATTATATGCAGATCAAGAAAGCGGCGAGAAATGATACCACCACCTGCGAATCTAAATTAATCGAATAATTTGTGGGGTATGTATCGACATTATCGCTAAAACGCCTGGTGCTTGTGTGGCGGGGCTATTCAAAGCGGCTCGTTAGAGGTGGCAAATGAAACGGCACACTAATGGGGAAACATAGGGTTTTTGGCGCCGCAGAAATAATCAGCTTGTTGTGAGCTTTAGTTAATAGATAAAGATCCGTTGATTAAGTAGGGACTAAGAAGGGGGTTAGTATGAATATACAGAGCGCCTACCAGTTTTAGACAGCACGCACGGTATTCGGATTTTCACCAAAATGTTGACCGTCAGGCGACCGAACGGATTAATGCGATGGAATTTCGGGTGGACACATACAGCACGCGCAGATTTCTTTCCAAATTAATACGAGGTGTGTTCAAAAAGTAAGGTGACTTTATATTTTTATGAAAAAATATTTATTAATTCATCAATATTTATATTTTCCCCTTCAAAGTAATCCCCCTTCAGATACAATGCACTTGTGCCAACGCTTTTTCCAGTCCTCAAAGCACTTCTCATAAGCACTTTTTGGTATAGCCTTGAGCTCCTACAGCGATGCAGTTTTTATTTCATCAATCGTTGCAAATCTCCGTCCTTTCATAGGTCTTTTCAGTTTTGGGAACAGGAAAAAGTCGCAGTGGGCCAAATCCGGTGAATATGGTGGCTGAGGCATGATTGTCGTTTTGTTTTTGGCCAAAAAATCTTTCACAAGAAACGATGAATGAGCAGGTGCATTATCGTGATGCAAAAGCCATGAATTATTTTTCCACAATTCCGGACGTTTTTTTCGTATTGCTTCTCGCAAGCGGCGCATAACTTCAAGGTAATACTCCTTCTCCTTATTGACCGTACGACCTTGGGGTAAAAACTCCTGATGCACTACGCCACGGTAGTCAAAAAAACAGTGACGTTCTGGGGCGTCTAGTGCGAGGTTCGTCGTTGGCATCTTCTCGGCCATCTTGGAAGAGTTTGTACCACTTATAAACATTTTTTTTACTTAGAGCAGACTCACCGTACGCCACTGTCAACATTTCAAGTGTTTTAGAGCACTTGATTCCATTTTTCACACAAAATTTGATACAACTTCTTTGCTCCATTTTTTATAATAATAGAAAATCGCCGAGCACAACAAAACACGTCTAACCTTTTTATCTGTCAAAAACAAACGAAGTACGCTATGTACTTGAAATTGTGAATATATGTTTGGGACATGTGTACCAACACAACAACAACAAAAAATCGATAATCGAATGTACGTTGCCCGCGTAAAAGTCGCCTTACTTTTTGAACATACCTCGTACAAACGACCTTTGATTTTTCCCAGGATCCATGCATGCTTACAGAGCATGGCCATTTACTGTTTAAAATGTAATGAGTACTTTTTTTTAAATTATGTATTTCTGAATCAAGTAATTATTATTAAATCAGTAATTTTTGATATGTTGAATAAGTAATAAGAATAAATGTACTTAAATGCATACCTTCAACATAAAAGTACTAAGTGCTATTTAATTACTTTTATTAAACTGGTTAGTGTGGATGACTACCGCACTAAAACAGTCTCTTCCGCCGCGCCATGTCTAAAACGAATGAAAGAAGTCAGTAGTGGAAAGGGTATGGCATGGGAGTGTTGTCACACGGTGTCACCAATTCTTTTGTGTTGCAGTCTTGATCTACTGTGCCTATGGATAACGATGCTTAAATCGACATTCTTAAAAGGAAAACGATAGTAAAAGGATTTCAACCCTTTGGTGTGGCGAAAACGACCTTTTTGAATATGAAGCAGTAAAAATCTATGATCCAAATAGGTTTTGCGATGGCAGAATGCGATGTTTCTACACGCAATATAATCGAATAAAATATTTTTTTTTTTTATAACACAGGGTAGTTGATTTGGGCAAGATTACTGTTTCCGTGGCTCCAAGTGGTTTTTGTCGCCCAAAATTCATGAATTTGGCACTTTTTTTTGTAAAATCATCAATGTACACAGTAGTTGCAGTAAGCGCGTTCTAAATCAACTTGGACTTTGGACCCAAGGAATTCGTGACGTCATAGGGAACTGCAACTGAACTGCTTTTCAGTTGCAGTTTAAAAGCAGTTCAGTTGCTCAGTTGCTGTTCAGCTGCAGCTCAGTTGCAGTTCAAAAGCAGTTCAGTTGCAGTTCAAAAGCAGTTCCCTATGACGTCACGAGTTTCTTGGGTCCAAAGTCCAAGTTGATTTAGAACACCCTTATTGCAACTACTAAGCTGCATTTTAAGGCAAAGTTTAACTCTGTGCTGCCGTGGTTTTCGAGTTAGAGCCATTTGGAAAAGTGCAAGTTTGGACCCTCTAGCTGCTCTAATAACGTAGGAAAATGTCCTTTTATATTTGGAAGTCAAGGGGTCACTTTGCCTTGAAATTTTCGGGGTTTTTCGCAGTTTTTCTATTTTCTATTTTTGGGGAAAGGTCCAAGCTGCATTTTAAGGCCTCTAGCTGCTCTAATAACGTGGGAAAATGCACTTTTATGTTTGGCGGTCGAGGGGTATGCTGGCCTTGAAATTTTCGGAGTTTTTCGGAGTTTTTCGTACGGATTGGTAATTTCTATTTTTGGGGGAAAGTTCAAGATGCTTTTTAAAGCTAAATTCAATTATCTAGCTGCCGTGGTTCTCGAGTTAGATAAATTTGAAAAAGTGCAAGTTTGGACCCTCTAGCTGCTCTAATAACGTGGGAAAACGCACTTTTATGTTTGGAGGTCGAGGGATCACTTTGCCTTGAAATTTTCGGGGTTTTTTGCAGTTTTTCGTTCGGATTGGTATTTTTATACCCTAGAATAGTATAGGATATATTGTTTTTGCCACGACGAAAATATGTAACACCTTAAACGAGGCTCCGGAGGTATAGCAATGTGTATATATGAATGATCAGGGTCACCTCCTGATTCGATTCAGCCATGTCTGTCTGTCCGTCTGCCCGTTCGCACGATAACTTTCGATAGAATGAAGCTAGAGCCTTGAAATTTTGGTCAAATGTTGGCAGTATGATCTAGTCGGTTGATATCGAAAATGGGCATATTCAGATCAAAGGAACGCCTACCTCCCCTACAAATTTCAAAAAATTTAATATTTCTTTAATTACGATAGCTTTTGATAGAATGACACTAGCAAGTTGAAAATTTGGTAGAATGTTGCTAGTAAGGTCTACTTTGTTGGTATTGAAAATGGAAAAGATTGGATCCAAGGAACCCCTACCTCCCCTACAAATGAAACTTCAAACAAGCGATAACTTTTGACAGAATGAAGCCAAAAACTTGAATTTTTTGTCTAATTTTTTGTTTAAAGTAAGGTTGAGTTAATTGGTATTAAAGATAGGCCAGACCCGACCCAAGGAACCCCTTCCTCCCCTACAAATGGAACTTAAAATAAGCGATAACTTACGACAAAATAAAGCTAGCGACTTGAAATTTTGCTTAAATGTTCATAGCATAATCTAATTTGTTGGTGGCAATGATGGGCAAGGTCTTACCCAAGAAACCCCTACCTTCTCTACAAATGAAACTTTAAATAAGCGATAACTTTATTTCAAATGAAGCTAATGACTTCAAATTTTGGTCAAATGTTTGTACTGGGATCTAATGGTGTTATTGAAGCGCGCCGTTTAGTACATCATTAATGGTAAAGATTTTGGAAGGGCTGATTCTCGATTGGTGCACTGAGAAACTCTACATCTGTTGGTCGTCTTCACCAAGTGATGATCTGAGCCGCAGTTAGCTCCTCGATAGGAGCAGACATCCATCACACTAGACGCCCATCTCCCGCAAATGAGGACGTGATCAATTTGGTTGATGGTATGTGCGTCTGGAGATTTCCAGGTCTGCTTGTGAATGCGTTGATGCAGGAAATACGTAGAGCTTACGACTAGATTTCTACTGCAGGCGAAGTCAATAAGTCGGTGGTCGTTGTTGTTACATTCTTCATGGAGACTGTGGCCTCCAGTGGTCCCCTGGTGGCAACTTTCATTTCCGACTTTCGCGTTAAAGTCTCCCAGCAGCAGTTTGACGTCGTTTGTTGGAAGCAAGTCGAGAAGACTCTCAAGACGGGCGAAGAACTTGTCTTTTTCTGCGTCATTTTTAACTTAATTGGGTCGAGTCTTGATGCGATTTGCACTCAGCCGTTCATTTATGGGTTTGAAGTCAGTAATGTGCGGCTTGAAGTGATTGTTTACTATAAATGCTACTCCAAACTCCTTGCGGCCCTATAGTTTGCCACTAGTAAAAATTGTGTGCGATTTCTTGTCATTGATCTCGCTGCCAAGCCAATTTGTTTCCTGGACTGCAGTAATGCTCAGTTTGTACTTTTCGACCTGTTGAAGGAGGGCCTTCTCGGCAATCGGTTTGTTCAGGGAGCGTACATTGGAGGTTCCGAAAGAATAATCCGTTAGTCGTTTGCGTGGTCGTTGTTGTTGATCCGTCCAATCCGAGGATTTTGTTCCAGGTTTCTTGACGTTGAGTGGTTTTTACAAGGACGAGTTGTCAGCACATCGCTTAACCCCTTTCAGGGGAACTAACCCATACAGGTTAAGAAAAGCAAAAGAACGCGCCTTAAGATGCACTTTACCTCTCCCTAAAAAGAGCTCCCTACGATGAGCGGTTGTCGAGTTACAATTGATTTTCTGCTCGTGTCTAGGGGCCTATCCCTCCTGAGCTCACTTTTCTGGTCGGCACCCAGCATGCTCTACTCTCGTACATCTCCTCAATACTAATTAAACAAAAAACTGCGATTCGCTTGTTTCGCATACTCAAGTTTATTTTATGTTTTTGAGAGGCTATTTTAGTGTGCTAGGAAATATTTTTCAATTTTTATGGAATTTTCCTGGAAAACCATCGCCTTTTCGCAAATATGTCTAATAAGTAAAATCATAGATGATGAAGCCCAGAGCAGAGAAATACCAGAGTTGGAACTCAGTATAAATTAAGCAAAGGTTGCCCATAGTATCTCACTTACGTATGTGTTGTATTCACTAATCGGTACACAATGGATGTGCTAAAAATGAAAACTAGAGCCCCCCATATACCTTGCGATCAGTCGACATCGATCTGACGATATTGTGATCGTCACATTGATTGCCCAGTGTATGTACTTATCGTTGACGATTTCTTTAATAGTTCCATACCATCGTCAGATTGATTCGAAGACGAATATCATTGTCGTCTAGCGATGAATTGCATTGTCTATGGGGGTCTTATATCCACGTCCATTGTGCCTGGCGGGGCCTCTAAAATGGGAGTGAACATCGCATGCTAACAGAATGATTGATGATAAAGTGGGAAATGGCGGCGACCGTGAGCTCGTCTGGTAAGGGAACCATGCGAAATTGAGGGATGATCACGAAGAGAAGAGTCCATCTTTGGCGTGGCTTGTTGCAAGTGCATGAATGAAAAGTGTGTGATGAAAAATCGGAAACTGAATCTTTATGATCGCAATTTAGGATGTCCGGAAAGAACAAAACATGCTATTTGTTCTATGATTTAGTATGATATCCGTATATGATTTATGGCATATTTCATCATGCACTTGCCAGAAGCCACGCCCACAAAGATGAAAATGCACGAATGCAATGGCCGAAAATGATAACTCACACATATGAAATTGAGGAACCATTACACGCATACAATAGCAGCTGAGAAACCTTTGGCTTTTTAATTAACAGACACAGTTTATTTGATGTGTCGTTGTCCTTATCACTCTAAAGGTCGGTTTACTTTAAATTGTAGCCGTTGCTTCTAGAGTGGTGAGGCTTATTTGTGCGCGTGGGATTATTTGCATCCTGCTTTAAAAATAAATCTGTTCTGAATTCCTACTCTTAGTATATCTGCTCTGTGGATGAAATTCTGAGCATTTTGAGATCAAGTAGATCCTTCTACGATTAATGGTAGTCTTACTACGAGCGATTGCAGGATCGTATCCAGTTCAAACGGCTGTTATCTTTGTGATCCCCCTCCCGAGCTAACGACCACGATTCCGACCCGGCACGGGACCCTGCACTTTCCAAGTCTCTTAGACACCCTAAACAATAATCCATAGAGAAACCGAGGTTCACTAAGTTTTCATATCTGATCCCTGTTACAGCTTAGTCTATAAGGAACGAGGCTATTGTTTACTCATCCATCCTGATGACCTTTAATAGGGCTGTAAAATAAGAGATTCAGTGGCCATTCATAGTTTGATTCAATGGATCTTTTCGAAAGATTACGCGGGTTCGACCATTTGCACTATTCAAAATAACACTACTCTTAAAATTTTATAAAAGAAATATATGGAATATAAAGGAAGTACTTGCGCAACTTACATGTTTCCAGTGGATTGATTTAGTGGTTCTATTTCAGTTCTGAATTCATTACTAGATTTCTCTTTATCGATGGCATACGCAATCTGCTGGAGCTTTCAAATTTACGCCACGGGGTTCCCTTTTTCCTTTGCATTCCACACAAAACCGCAACATTCCTAATAATTCGAATTGAATCTTGTTGGTGCCCATACTGTAATTTCTATAATAACATTATGTAATGGCCTCATTACAAGGTCTGCTAATCTTTTAGCATGCATGCTGCGATATTTGCTGGAGTAATGGAGTTATGGGGACTTTTACACCGCATGGACCACGCGATCTTACGTACGATCTGCAGTGCAATCGATCACAACAAATGGTCTGCGGCGTATTGAGTGTGGCAAACCACTGTGTGGCACAAGTGCATTGCAATTTACAGAACAAACAAACGCAAAATGCATATTGCTTTTTCCGCGATTATTATCCAATGCACATCTCACATGCCTTGCACTGAGAGGTGAATGGTTTCCTTCCAATGGGTGGCTATGGTGGCCGAGGAGCTGTAACGAGGCCGACGATCAACGCGCAAATCATGCGACCGACTTCGAAATTCCGTGGACGCTGGGTTACGATAACCCGTTCGATACACATTTCCCGACCTGTTATTACTTTTATTACTTTAACTTTGGGATAACCGTTCACATCAATTGTGATTATGCTCTCCTCGGTCGATGGTGAATGATGGCTCATGTTTTCAGTGAAAATTGGGTTTGCACCTGAAGGCCCGAATATCTATGTCGATACCATGGCTCAAAATCCGAAAATTCTGAAAAAAATGCCGAATTTAAGAATAAGTCAATAAGTAGCTGGGGTATTCCTCGTTGAGTTAGTAATTTGCCTTAAACGGCCCCTATACGCTCCATATTTTGGTGCAATATTGGCATGCACAAACTGATATTGAGTGTCTAGGGGCTATTGCGTTCATTGCGTAAATATGGAGCTGATATTGTGCTTGTTTGAAATTTATTGCACATTATCATTATTTGTCCGTGTAGGGACAATATTGTGCATTTTAGATTTGTTTCAAGACATTCAGTGACGAAGGAAATTGAGTACCGGGAATTTAGATGAAATGGCTTGCTGCATTCGTGCGTAGAAAATGTACATTTTACATATGATTCTCGAAAACGAAATCAGTCTCATGATACCATTCTCATGAGAAGGTCTATTTAAGCATTGATGCACATTCAGGTGGTGAATAAGGTTGCCGAGGATTTGGGCGCGGATACGATTAAACTCTTGCCCGTGAAGAAGGAGTTAAGCTCTTCCACGGTCGGAATAAGTTGATTGCCAATTGAGATCCCAAGTTGCATCTTGACTTCCATCGTCCAGGTGGTGAATAAGGTTGCCGAGGATTTGGGCGCGGATACGATTAAATTCTTGCCCGTGAAGAAGGAGTTAAGCTCTTCCAGGTAAGCATTTAATCGCTCGCATATTGCCGGGATGTCGTCGCTCCCTGTTGATCTTCCTTAGCTTCGATTTCTTGCTCCTGAGTTCGGCGTAGGACTGCCCGCGAGATAGTTGGCAATCCATTTTGTGATATGTATTGGAAGAGATGCATTGTAAAGGTCGAACGAAGTGCTGAATGGCTGACCGAAGGCTTTCGACAGGTCAAGTGCCACCAGAATTGTTCTGTGACATGGACGAGGTTGGTTGAGGCCAATTGTAATGGCATCCAGGGCCGTCGTTGTACTATGCATACTTCTGAAGCCGTACTGGCGGTTTGCAAGCTTGATGCGGGCCGCAAGAACAGGGTGGGTCAGTGCTTCGAGCGTTTTGGCAACTGGTGATAGAAATGTGATGGGACGATAGGATTCGCCGAGTGCCACTTTTTTCCCAGGCTTCAGGATTAGGATTATTCTCCTTTTCTTCCAGAGTTCCGGAACGATCAGTGATGTGATGGATAGATTGAATGTGGCCGTGAGGTATTCGATAGCTGGTGCGTCGAGGTGTTTAATCATTGTCATTGAGATTCCATCAGGTCCCAAGGCTTTCGAGTTGTTCGCTTTCCTGATTGCTACAGCCACTTCGTCCGTGGTGAACACAGGTATGTTGTCTGAAGTTCTTTTATGAATACTCCTCCGGATTATGCGCTTTTGTCTGTCTGGTGGAGGATGTTCAATAAACTGCCTATTGAAGCGACTTGCACAGTGGGCAGGGTTGGAGATTGAGTTTTCTCCGAACTGTATGACGACATTTCCCTTCTGTTTCGGTGGATTAGAGAGGGCACGGACTGCCGACCATAGTTTGCTAATACCTGTGATTAGGTTGCATTCATTCAGATGCGAACTCCATTTTGACCTCTTATGTTCGGCCAATACCACTTTCAAATACCACTCTTTTGAACAACGACGCCGCCGCCGTTTTCGTTCTTAACTAGCAAAATATAAAATAATTGCCAAACAAGCTTTTCGTTTCGACATGTTAATTAATCCAACGTTTGCTTCAAACTACAAAGTATGGCACATAAATTGAGTCGTCTGCTATGCAAATATTTCGCAATATAGTATTGCGCAATATATGGTGTACATATTGACCAAAATTATATTGCGCCATATATGGTACAATATTATATTGCTCAATATATTGACCGTCTAGGGGCCACTTTAGTCGCTAGTGGCGCATAGAACGCAAACTACTTCTACGCGCCGACTCAGCTCTTAATTTGACATTGTTTCGGGCCCGAAAATTCTTAAAATACGACGAAGACAAAAGTTGACGAAAACTTCTAGCTGTCTGGTAACAATTACGGAAACTTTCCATGTACTGCTCCCATACAGCAGCACAGAGAGTAGCTCGCTCCCTGCACAGGTACAGCTTGGTCATAACACTGAGATAACTGCTTTCCTAAATTTTGGAATTCCGAAAGCACATTTAGCCTGATTGATACGACGAGCTCCGTACCACCGTTTTCGGCAACAATGCTACCCAGGTAGACGAAGTTGTCCACTTTCTCCATAGGATGCCCATTAATAATAGCCACGTTTATACCGTGGAACTAAAAGGCGATTTAACTAAATTGTTTTAGTGTTAGAACTTGTTAGTGGAGTGTTGATACCGACCATACAGAGAGGTACTTCTTCTTCTTCTTCTTCTTTCTCCGTTGACAGCACAGATAAATTTGACAGATATGAATTTTACGACAGGAAAAGGCTTTTCTTCCCCGTGATCACGCACTGCTTTCCTGAAATTGCAAACAAAACAAACGCCGAACAAAAAAAAAACGACAACAAAGGAAACGTCAACATTAGCGATGACAGCGACGTAGTCCCAATTTTTTTAGTCCAGTCCCGCATCACAAGTGGAGATAAGCCAAAACAAAAACTAACTAAACCGATACGTTTATATCGTCGAGAATTAGATCGACTTAGTTAGATCTCGAAGATAGTCCCGCGATATAAACGTAGTGGTTTGGCAATAGGCGTAGGATTTTTTTTCGCAATGGCGGGCTTAGAACCTTGGGCCTATTGGTATTAATCTTAAGCCGAACCGAGCTCGCCCCTTCTCAAGATCTACTTGTAAATCCATTCCGTTTAGAACCAAGATTTTGTGGGAGAGTAGGCATAATGTCGTCAGCGTAGTCAATATGCTGCAAATGAGATTTGCAGGTCCATCGAAAACCTCTGTGTCGTTCGAATAGGGCTGCGTGCATAACATCGCCAATCACTGGGAGGAGTAAGATCGACGAGAGGATGCACCCCTGCAGAACTCACTCCACTTCGAATCTCAAAGTCCCACGACATCTTACCTTTATGTAGAACGCGACATTTCACGCCATCGTAGGCTAGAAAGCTCTGCAAAATAGAGCATCCATTGTTTTCTAATGCTGCCGATGTCGCTGATGATGTTTACATTCTTGTCCTAGAGAGGCTAGTTCTGGGTTGATAACCATTCTTAAGCAGCGTTCTCACGAGTCGACTTTTGTTGAACGACAAAAGTCCGTTAAAAAAGAAACCAAAAGGAAATATGGATCTGGATATGGCTAGCTTGCCGTAGGTATGATACCCTTCAAGCTTCGCGTGACTTATGGCGCATTTGCCACTTTGAATATAGTAGTAAAACTTGTTCCGATTTCACTGTTCCTATGAGAGGTATATGAAATAGACGGCCGTTTTCAATCAAATTTAGGAACGTGATTTAGCGGTCAATATGATTGAACAATATGAAATTTTGTAAAGATATCTTCCGAAATAAAAGTGTTTCTAACAAAACTTGTTCTTGGAGAGGTCGTTCCTATGACAGCTATATGATAGAATAGCCCGATTTCAACCAAATTCAGAAATATAATTTGACTAAAGTTACTATCGAAATATGTGAAATTTGAGAAAAATATCTTTAAAAATAAAAAAGTTTTTCTCACAAAGACCAATTTTTAGACCGGTCGTTCCTATGGCAGCTATGTGACGTAGTGGTCCGATTCCATTGGTTCCGACATATTTACAGTGTGCAGTAGAAAGAAAGCTTTGTACAAGATTTCAGCTCTATAGCTTTAAAACTTTTTGCATAGAACCAGACGGACAGACGGACAAAGCTTAATCGACTCGTCTCATAATACTGACCAAGAATATACGAGTATATGGTTTATATAGTTGGAGATGCTTCCTTATGTGCGTTGCAAACTTTATGACAAAGTTAATATGCCCTATCACATCCGTGAAGGGTATAAAAATACCATTGACATCAGCTGGGCGGCATAGTTTATAGTTGACGGTTTTTGAATCTCATTTTTAGGGTTTTGTAGTAAAACAAAACCCTTATGAAATCGGTCATACGTCCGTCTGTCTGTCTGTCTGTTTGTTTGTCCATGAAATATCTCACGAACCGCTGAAGCTACATGCATGAAATTTGATGAAAATATGTAGAAGTACTTTCATTCTCTGGAAAAAGTGATGCGTCGAAATAGGTCAACTTTAAGGGGGGGTCCCCATAGAGGGGAAATGAAGGTCGAAATTTTCTTTTTCGATTGGTATAGGCACGTGGGGTATCGTAAGAAAGGTACCGTTGAGTACACTCCATTTCGGTTTTTTTTTAAATTTCAAGAAAGGGGGGAAGGGGAGAGGGGAAAGTATATTATCCAACTTTTCCCCCTCCCCCCTTGCATTTCGAGACCGTTATACTTAGAAATATGAAAATTTACAGAAAAGGGGAATCTCGCTAACATAGAAAACTAAAAATACCAGAAAGGGGTGAAATTAAGGTCAAATTATATAAATAATTGTTTATCGACTGGTATAGGCAAGTGGGGTGTGGTTAGAAAGGTAATGTTGAGTACATTTTATTTTTGGCATATACTTGAAATTCGAAGAAAGGGGAACAGTGAGGGAGGAGAAAATATTAGATCGTAATTTGTCCCCCCCCTTGCATTTCGAGACAGTTACACTTAGAAAAATGAAAACTTTCAGTAAGGTGGGTTCCGAATAGCACATAAAACTGGAAATAATGGAACTAGTATATCTCCTCGAAGAGGTGCGCTAACTGCATCCCTTAAACACGTCCGAAATCAAAAGTACTGACGGCCAAGGATAACCATAGGCAATAATATGTTCTAAGTTTCATTACAATCACGTGGGCATATAAGATACTATATGATGGGTCAGACATTTTTATTATTGTTTTTTTTATCCATCTAAGTGGTACCAATAAGAGCAGGGAGCTGATACTTACATACCAAAATAAGTGCTTGCTACAAAACCCTCGGATTGCGGGCGTAGCCCTCTATATTCCGGTTTCATTTCTTCTTCAACCCTGGCCTCTTCTCGCGAATTGGTATCCAGCTGTTCAAGAAGTTTGTTCTGCCTTTTTCAAAGTAATCAATTAACAGGATCCCTTTCGCATCGCAAAACACGTTAGCCATGACCTTTCTGGCAGATGCGATCGACTTCGCATTATTTGGCACTGGCTTCCACCCACTGCTTCGACTGCTGCTTCGTTTCTGGCGAGTAGTGGTGAACCCAAGTTCCATCCATGGTGACAAATCGCCGCACAAAATCGGCCGAGTCCCGATTGAAACAGTGCAAAGGTTGCTGCGAAAATCTTTTGCGCATTCAGCAAATGCGGCACCCATCTAGCACAGAGCTTTCGAACCTCTAATTCTTTGTGTAAGATGTTTCACACCTTTTTTTCCGATATACCCACAGCCTCAGCAATATCACTCACTTTCATTCGCCTATCGTCCAACGATATAATGCACTTTTTCCATGTTTTCCGGTGTGTTTGCGGTTTTTGACCGTCTTTCACGTGGGTCGTCTTCGAGGCACATGCGATCACGTTTAAATTCAGTCGCACATTTTTTAACGGTTGATATCGAAGGAGCAGAGTCCCCGTAAACTTTTGTTAAATTCGGATGAATTTTCTTAGGGGTTAATCCATCCAAAACAAAAAATTTTATGACAGCACGATATTCAAGTTTCTCCATTTGAATGAAAAACACGTAAGGCGTCCACTGCAAAAATTCATGTAAATAATCTACTTGAGAAAACAAGTTGAAGCTTGTCATACGACCTAATGACACGTGCATCCAGGCAGGAAACATAAATATTTGCTGATTGTAATGGTATTTGTGTGTTAGGCCGAGAACTTTTCACCTTACCCTCGTATCATTGGACTATTATGATATAAGGGGGATTCATTCCCACTTCGTAAACGTAGTATTTATCGTAAAGTTGTAAACTTCTGACAAAAGTTTATGACGAGTGCGAGCTGCTGGGTAAGTCGTGGGGCAGTTGCGTCCCATTGCACAGAACCGAGTACGATGGCGCGCAGGAGTATTTGTTGCGCTATGCCCTACTAGGAGTTAAGGCATATTACTCGTAGTTCATAGTAGTAAACCGCTTGTTTAATTCCCACAAAATAAAATCTTTATTTTAGAGCAACGTATTGGCTGCGATTGACGTTTTAGTTGAACATTTCAGCTAGCGTAGATTTCCAGATATATTGTTTCTAGTAATGTGAGGTAGGCAATTTTCATAAAAAATGTGAGTGCCTCAGCTAAAGGGTTAAGATTTCGAGAAAGTGTGCCAGAATAATTTTGGCAGGAAATTGCATAGAAAATCACATGGCAGTGCGTTTAAGCGCCAATTTCCGGACACCCTGTATAAAAGAAGTAACACGATGAGTAACATTAATCCGTCTTAAATTCTATATAAATAATCTATAAAAGTAATCTTGGCTACTTCAGTTGGATCTTGTAAATTTAGCGATCATCCACTAATGGATTTGATTCGAAGGGATGACCTTTTAGACCTTAATCAAAGTATATTAGCTTGTATTTGAACAATTGTAATACGCCATGCAAGTGATAATTTTTCATTACAACTAAGCGCATTAGTAAGTATCTAATTGATGACGGGCTCATCTTGCGAAACCAATTTTCATTCAAATAGCTAATGTTCACAATTCGCCATGCAATTAGTATCCTTTCTTGACTCTTCGTTAAGTGCAATGTTGTTTATGGACACATGGGACGATCAATTCTTACTCAATAATTAATCAGGATTACTCGAGTTGTGGTCTGGTATTAGGGTATTAGCGAATCTGTAGGCTGTGGATGGTGACATTGCAGTCAATTTCATTCTCACCGTATTGCTAAGGCTTCATGTCGCCTGTCAATTAGTTTGAACGATTTCATTTCGTTGCAGTACCTTTGAACGTTGGAAACCTTCCTTCTGAAGTGGTAATTGTATCAATAATGAGTCAAGTGTGTATTAAAACTTCCAAATTCAGAAAGTATCGACTGACGTTTATCTTCGTTACCGTTCCACTTGATTTTATCCAACATTAAAATTTACTCAAGTGGTACGAATCACGAAACCTGATCCCTAAATTCATTAAGATATTGTCGGCCCAGTTAACACCTTTCCAAATATCGATTTGGTGGATTTTCATGCGAAACAATGAATTTTAATGATAACTTCCCGTTCCCAGTTATCCATGGGGACTATCAACCAAAGTATTTAAGTGCATTTGCTGAATTTCGTAGTAATCTACGGAATGTCTCCGTTCTTTTCATCCGGATCTGATGATACAACAGATTGGATAGCTCATAAGTGATTCGAACGCCATGGATTTCAAAAGCCAAACATGAAACATTCCAAATGGATGTGAACACCATAGCATACCTTTAGCAAAGACATCAACCCTCTTTGATCCAACGAGATCCCATATCAGACCGGAATCTACTGGATCCTGATCCAAATGAAACGAACGCACCTAATGTTTACAATATTTCGAATTTAAGGAGTGATAAATCCTAAGAAGATGATTCTCCAGCAATCGACTTTAATCTTTATTGACCATTAACTCTTCCGCCTGCTTGTGACACAATTTGTAGGAATCTATTTTATGTGTATCTAATTAATGTAAATGATACCCCATTTCGAGTTTTGTTGGAAAGTTGAGATTGTTGTAGGCGGAAACAGTTTTCTTTCTATGTGACCGCTTAAGTCAAACCTTATAAGCGGTTACCTACTGAGATTATCCGATTATTTAAAAAAAAAAAAATAAAAAAAAAAATAAATAATGTAACAAATGATGTGTTGCAGAGCTGGGCTCAGCAGAAGGCGAAGGTCGAGGGTGTGGTCGTGCAGAACGTCCCGGACATCTAAGTGTCTAAACCTCCTCAACAATAACCAGAGGTGACACGTTCTGGACACAGGGCTGTCGAGAAAGGGGGCGGAAAGTGCGAAACGCGCCGGGCCCGTGATTTTTAAGGGGCCCGGAAATTTGAAACAGGAAAAGAAAAAAATGGGAGTTTTGTAAAAAAAAGATACGAATCAAACGCTGTTTATGAATGGAGCAAGAATAATTCTTCTAATTGAACTTGTTTTATATGACAATTCCGTCTTTCCGTGTTAAATTTTCCATTTGTTCCGGTCGCTACTCGGTGCGCGCTCGACTTGGTCCGATTGCAGACATAGTTAGACCACTGATCTGGGTCTGTGCATACGAGGGTCAGATTTCGAAGTGGCATTTTGGATGGACTGGTACATTGTTATTTAAAATAATATTATTCAAATTACTCACCCTATGACAGATAAAAAAAACATTTGCTCGTGGGAGAACTTGAACCCGTCACCGCTTATATAAGAAATCAACTCTCGACTCATCGATCTACCACATCCTTCGTTGCGTATTTCGGTAGAAAATACAAAAAAATCGTCAGCTACTTAGCTGATGAAGTCGTGATGAATTTATCAATTACTTTCACTAAATACTTCATCAGTTGATGAGCGGTATGGTGAATAGGGTTATCTTCCACAGAATATTGATATGATTTAATGGAAACTGACTTATTTATTGTATTTGGGATTATTTGAAAAGTAAAATGTGAAGAAATATGCCCGAAACAATTCAGCAGCTAAAAGGCATTGTTTCAGCGCGATAGAGCCAGTGAAAGAAAAATTTCTTCAAGTGCTCCTTTTATGCAAATTGAGACTGTCATTATTTAAGCAAGGGATACTATTTTTATTTATGTTTTAAAAAATAAAATAAAAATAATTCTTAAAAAAACAGTTACGTATTTGAAATCGTTGGCAAATATAGGACATTCTGCATAAGGGGCCAATAATTGTTCAGCCCCAAACCCGGCTTTTCTATCGACGGCCCTGGTGTAATGAACGGTTTGGCGGACATCCGAAGATGCCCATGGGGATGGAGTCTAAGGTAGCAAATTGACCATGAAGGTGGGATCGTGCCATCTGGCAAAGAAATAGGCCCCTCAACGAAACGAGCTAAACAGCGGCCTATGCTTGCTGTAGCTCAGTTCGGGAGACGTGGGCGGGGCTTTCACCGCTCGTTGCCCCTGTCCTTTACGTATCAATAAAAATTCATAGGCCTGGGGAAGACAACACAAACAGGGGAGGTAAAAATGGGAAATGATAAAAAAATTAGGCGATAAGGATGGAATGGTTGGCGGACGGCGCAGATTCCCTCGCGTTCGCATCAGGGTTTAGGCGTAATGGAACCCTCGGCCTCTGGTTTCGTACCACCGACAGATCCTTACTTATCAGGTGATAACATACTCGTATATCTGCCGGTGGAAACAGCACAACCAGACGGGAATATAGTTCACTACACTGGCTAGCTCTGCCATCAGTAGTGTGGTCGGTATATTCGGAGGTCGCCAGCTGTCTCTTTCATCGTTACAAACAAAGACTCTCACGCATCCGCCCGAGTTCCGAAACAAAACAGGTATTCCCTTACAGGACATACAAAAAATGAAACTGGAATATAGGGGACTACGCCCGCAATCCGAAGATTTTGTAGAAAGCGCTTATTATCGTATGTTCCACCCTCTCTCTCTCTAATTGCCTTGATCCTTCCAGGGGCATGAGCGCGTCAACATCTCTAGCATTTCAATGCCTTGTTGACGTTTCAATAGCATATCTACTTTTCGGAAGTACAGTTGCTAGCATACACCTAATATCGGCGCCGTCTTTATACTGACAAGCTCGGAGCACTGTGAGAGTTTTATTAGTACTCACAGGCAGTTTTTGATCGCACCGAGATTTGATCTCCGAGCTCTATATGAGTATGGTAGAGCAGTGACCGAACGATCACGGCCACCGAGCGCGACATGGTACTACTCAGATGGATAAAAACACTATAATTAAAATGTCTCTGTCTGTATCTATTTCCATCCGTCACCTCTCAAAGTAATCATTTTTCAACAAGAAGCTGTACTGTAGATAGATACGAGTATGTACATACGAGTATGTATACGAGATGAACTGTCCTACTCTTCGAGATGCTTAGCCATTCATGTTAAGACGACATTGCATATTGCAGACTTGCATAATAAACAAAAATTACAATTATCTGGATAATTATATTGTAGAAAGCAGAGTCAGCGACCAGCCTACGGCTCTACGAAAAACAATAAACAATATTCAAGTACGCAGTACTTGAAGTGCTAGTGTGTAGCAGAGGCCTGGTATGCGCATTTTTTGTATGGATGGTTTCAAAATGCCCAACTTTAAATGAATGTACTATTATTAAATAATACGTGATTCTTACAAAACTTGGCGATATTATTGCCAATGGTGTTGGTTATCATTGACTATCAATATTTTTTACCTCGGATGTGTTTGAAAAATGCAGGGGTGTGTTAACTGTAACTATTGAAATATACTATTATTAACCTATTTTGAGAAGATATTAAAATTTCATTATTTTTAGTTTTCTATGCTAGTTGGAGGCCACCTTCCTGTAAGTTTTTATATTTGTAAGTGTAACGGTCACCATACAACACCGATATACAACACTCATCGGATGTTGTGGCTCCATGGTTAGAAATCATTTTCACATCCTGTCTGACCCTAGTCCACATTCCCAGTGTGTGCATGGAGGTAAATGTGGTGTTCATTCCCAAAGCGGGGAAGAGTTCACACTCGACCCCAAAGGACCTAAGGCCCATAAGCCTATCCTCTACACTTCTAAAGATGCTAGAAAGATTAATTGATTTTCATCTACGCAGCACTATTCCAACACACCTGCTCTCTGCTTCGCAGCATGCCTACACCAAGGGCAGGTCGGTGGACACTGCTTTGCACTCGCTTGTGAGTCACATACAAAGATCTCTCAATTACAGGGAGTTTACCTTAGTCACCTTCCTGGACATTGAGGGTGCCTTCAACAATGTCAAACCTGAAGCAGTTACTGATGCACTAAGGGAACTCAATGTTGATCGCTCTCTAATTCAAATTATAAACCTTATGTTAACTCCCAGGGTCATATTGTCGAAACTGAGGGACTCGACCGTACGCAGGAGTGTTTATAGAGGTACTCCGCAAGGTGGGGTACTCTCACCCCTCTTATGGAACATCGTGGTCAACAGATTGCTTGTAGACCTGGAGGAGGTGGGATGTAAAGTGACAGCCTATGCGGATGACGTTTCAATTGCCATTTCCGGTAAGTTTCCGGGGACCCTCAGCGAGGCTACGCAATATGCACTCTCCTAACTAAATGGGCCAGGACATGCGGCCTCAGTGTTAAACCTGAGAAAACCAAACTTGTGCTATTTACACGGAAAAATATCATCCCCCCAGTAGAGCCTCCTACCATGGAGGGAGTGAGACTTACTTTCACCGACAGGGCGAATTTTCTTGGCCTGGTATTGGATAGAAAGCTTAACTTGAGACTAAACATCCAGGAACGTACCAACAAGGCTTCTATAGCACTCTACTGTTGCAGAAAGGCTATAGGTAAGACATGGGGTCTGCAGCCTAGGGTGCTGCACTGGCTCTATGTGTTGGCCCTGCGACCTATACTCCTATATGGCGTTGTTGTATGGCGGAACGCCCTTCGCACCGAATCCAATCGTAAATTGTTGGGCAAGGTACAAAGAGCGGCCTGGTTGGCAATCTGCGGGGCTCTTCGATCGACTCCATCTGCAGCGTTAGATATAATGCTCGGTTTACTTCCTCTAGATATTCTAGGGGAGCAGATGGCAGCAAACTCAGCTATACGTATTCGGAAAACCAGTACCTGGCTCACCTTGAATATCGGCCACTCCACAATTCTCAATAATGCAGATATCCCGACATCATTAGACTACACTCTACCAACGTACTGTTTCGGGAATAACTATGCAAGCTTAATCCCATCCCGTGGTCAATGGGAGTTAGGGATTCCACCAGCACTACTAACCTCTCTGTGGATTTTCACAGACGGCTCCAAGACCGATGTAGGTGTGGGCGCTGGAGTATACTCCAAGGAGCTCAATCTCAACCACTCGTTTCAACTTCCAAGCTACTGCAGCGTTTTCCAGCCGGAGGTTTATGCGATAAAAGAGGCTGCGATGTCGATAGATCGCGCCATGTCAACCAAAAGGGACATTACTATTTTCACAGACAGCCAGGCTGCAGTTAGAACACTTGAGTCTACGCTGATAGTGTCTAAAATTGTTGCTGAATGTCGAGTTTGCCTTTTGGAAGTCAGCAGCGATTTCAATATTACACTGTGCTGGATACTTGGCCACAGTGGTTTTGCCGGGAATTGTAGAGCGGACGAACTGGCTCGCAGGGGTGCAGCCGGCGAAGATCGGGAGATCAGGAGCTACATTACTAAGCCCATCTCTACCTGCAAATCTGAATTAAAGTTGGCTGCTGTCAGGAAAGCCAACTCGACATGGATGAATGGCGTTACATGTCCGATAGCAAAGCTGATTTGGCCTGAGCTGAATTTCAGTCGCCCTGATAAATTGCTATCACTGACTAAACTTCAGATCAGGGTGGTAGTTGGCGTTGTCACAGGTCATTGCGTCATCGGTAAGCACGCTAGAAGCCTTGGACTTCCATACAACGACTTCTATAGAAGTTGCGGTGATGCGGATGAGGAGGAGAGCACCCATCATCTGCTTTGTAGCTGTCCGGCACTGGCATATAGAAGGAGATCAATCATTGGGAAACCTTTCTACGGCCATCTTGGTGAACTAAGAGATATGGATGTTGGTCGACTTCTCCGGTTTGCGGTTAGCTCCGGATGGTTCGATATAACATAGAGACTGAACACAACTTGGGTAACACAATGGACCTATCCCTAGTCTAAGTGTGTTGTGGTAACCACGGCAGCCCCCGATCTAACCTAACCTAACGGTCGCCAAATGCAAGGGGGGTGGGACAAACTATGATATCATATTTTGCCCTCTACCTCTTTTCCACTTTTTACAAATTCGGTGAAAATGACAAAAATGAAATGTGCTCGGTGTTACGACCTTCATTTCCTCTCTATGGGGGCCTCCCCTTAAAGTTCGTCTATTACGACGCATCGCTTTCTCCGGTGAATTATAATAATTCTACATGCTGTCACAAAATTTCATATATTTAGCTTCAACTGTTCGTGAGATATTCTATGGACAGGCGGACAGACAGACATTTGACCGATTTCATAAGGGTTTTGTTTTTACTACAAAACCCTAAAAAAGGATCAAAGGTACCATAATAGATATAGTTAAGGGCTCAAAGCTGTATGTTGATAATCATTGTAGCGCAATAGCCCAACGTCGGACCCTGGCCCTCGATCAAGTGACCGCGTCCTCCAATCTTGGACGCCCAGTAGTTGTTCGTCGTCGTCAACTACTGAGTTTTTCCAATTAAATCTCGGTATTCCTCGCAGCGTTGCTCCGTCGACTCGTTGTCCATTGAATATTTTCTTAGGCATGCGTTCATCGGCCATTCGTTGTATATGTCCTGCCCATTGTAAACGTTGTAGATTGACAATTCTCGAAACTTCCAGCTCATCGTAAAGTTCGTACATTTTTCGACATATCCATCCAGTTGATAGTAGAATTTAATTTTATTCAAGGCCCGCATTAATATATATAATATATGGTAGTTTATGGTACAGTTGATGCGGGCCTCCCTTAAATTTAATTCAAGATATCTGCTGATTGATATGTCAAAAAATGGCCAAGAATTTCCTGAAATTGTAATTGCAAATTTACCGGGTTTTTCTCAGAAAGATTCAAGCCATATTTTATAGCAAATTCCTTGCACTCAAAATAAACATTTTTATTTATGCAATTGAGTGGGAAAATTTTCGAGAAACGATGATTGGTTTTTCTTTAATTGCAGCCTCCACTTAAACAAATTAATAACGAAACCATTAGCTACCGTTGGGCATATATCCCAGTAAACAATAAGATTCCGAATGACATTCTGAAGGTATTTTCCCCTAGATATCATATATTGTTTTTTTATGTAAATAAACGGACCGTCATCAGTAGATTTCGAACCAGAGTCCCTATGCTTAGAAGGTCAACATACAAACCGTTGCGCTATCCACACTATAAACTACATGAATGAGATTACTAATTTATTATAATAGCGTCCTATAGTCCTAGACAAATGTATCTTGTTTCTATCCTATCCTGGAAAAAGATGATTTTTAGAAAATGTTTTCTCATTTATCTCGCAATTATATTGCAATCAAGATATCTGATTATTGTTTTCAGAAAGATTAATTTTCGAACGCTTTAAAACGATGTTTTCATTTTATCGTTTATGAGATAGTTGGCGATAATTTGCGATATCATTCAAATATTTTCGATTATATAGTATTATCTTCAAAAATGTTTACTGGGATATATCATCGGTTTCAAAAAGGTTTCCGAGTAGCAGTTCAGTCGGTATCTAAATTGACTATGTACTCTATATATTCATTAGTTCTATGTTTAAATTAGGCAAATACGAATATTTACGTATGTATATTCGAAAGTTGAATCAAATAACTTAAAAAAATAAATTGTCGATTAGCTCTAATTTCCTTTAGCAGCAACATTATCGATTAGGTCTCTGATGTAGTCTTTTAAAGCACCAATTTGAACCGCTCATTAAGACAACTAATCTAAATAGGCCATTTGTGTATAAACTTGAGACAGATTTCAATATTTAATGAGAGTTACACTTATCGGTGCTTATGATTTTCGACCATTTGGATTGATTTGCTTTGAAATTACTCCAATTATAATAAAAATGTAAGAACATAAAAAAAATCGATGTCCTAAATAGTAAGTTAGAATGATGATAATGGAAATACAAGATAAATTCCACTATCTTAATGATGATAATGGAAATACAGATAAAAGATAAATTCCACTGTCTTCACAAACTTCGCTTCTTTCTTTTCAATCGGTGATCATTCGTTGGTTATATTTTCATAATCTATTCAATTGCAGCAGTTTAACTTTCTATGGAGATAATTACCAAATTTGATAACCTGTGTAGACTCATGGTTGACCCCAAGTCAAATTTGATCGATTTGAGTTTCCTGATATAATATTTTTTAAGCTGTCGCTAGGGTCTTGTAGACTTCCAGTCCCGTCAAAGATACCTATATATACAATAAAACTACACGCGAAACGTGAAAGGTATTTTGCTTTCAATACCTACGACCTTAGAATAATAATAATACAATAAATATACCAGAGGTTTATCGAGTGTTTTCCTCAATTTGCATAGGTCTCAGTAGGCCTGTTCGGTACTGAGATTTCGATAACGGTACTTGATATTTTCAAGTATCGGTACCACAAGCGGTATCCCGATACTCACAGGTATTCGCACAGTACCGGTACAAATACCGTTTTTATTTCAGTACCGGTATTTTAAACCATGAGTCGGTTTTTTCAGTACCGGTACTGAGTATTTAAATACCTGTTCTTTTCAGTACTTGTTCTTTTGAGTACCTGATATTCAAGTACCCGGGATTCCATAAAAAAAGACTCGTTCATTGCCTGACCGAGTCTTAACTAGTTTTAACATTAAAAATGTTTACAGAGTCGCGTATTGTATGATTTATCAGATACACGTTAGTGAAGGCCCCCGAAGTGACCTCCCATAACAGCGGCGCCATTATAACTTTGTCCAGTCAGTTTTAAACCACAATTTAATTCCTCAACGGTATCACAAACGATATTGAACATGGCCTTCGCTGTACGATCCAATAAAATGTTGAGGAATCGCAAAAACCTTTCTTGAACGACTGAACTTGCTTTTAGATATCGCACAACTACAGATAGCTGGCTATGACTAGTTATTTCAGTAGTTTCATCCAGCATAATTGACAAGAAAGGCGCCTCTTTAATTACCCTCTCAATGTTAATTAAGGCAACGCATGCTATAGACTTAATTCAATAATTCTGAATTCTATTCGATGTTCCCTGGAATACGTTTCAACTTTCTAAATGATTTTTGAAAAGTTCGTCATATTTGGCGATTAAATCAATCCTCTCTCTGGATCCTGTCAACCCCTTGTGGGGCATAGGGCATTAACCACGCCGACTTTCCACCTCGGCCTGTTCGCCGCCATTGCCTTCAACTGACTACACGATTTGCCTAATGACTTACCATCGATCTCAACTGATCTTCTCCGGGTGTTTCTAGATCGTCCAACGCGGCGACTTGCATCGATTCCCCGCGGGTTCCAATCGAGACCTGTTTAGCAATGTTTTCCGGCCTCTTTCGAAGTGTGTGACCTATCCATTGCCACTTTTGCCTTTTTATGGAGGCCTGGCCAGTAATGAACAGGAGGTCGTCGTTAGAAATGACCTCCGGCCAGCGTATGTGTAGGTTGCGCCGTAGACACTGGCTCACGAAAGTTTGCAATCTAGTTGTTATCGCCCTGGTCACTTTCCAAGTTGAACAGCCATAAAGAAGCACAGATTTTACATTGGTTTCGAAGATCCTGAGCTCGGAACTTCTGGAGATGTTGTTGTTTTGCCAGAAAGGAGTCAAACTGAAAAAAGCTGCCACGCATTGCCACTTTCACGGTCATCCGACATCCGTCATTTGAACTAGATGATCCGATATATTTGAGGGAAGAAAAATATCGTTAGCGGTGTTGAAGGTATTCAAACAGGTTCCATCTGATACCTTTGATCTGGTGTTCATGCAGCGCACTGCAGAGTACATCGTTAATGGCAATCAAAAACAATATCGTCGTCGTCGTGGCGCGACAACCCGACGTCGAGCCTTGGACGCCTGGATCGTTGTCCTCCAATTGTCTCGGTCACGTGACCGCGTTCTCCAATCTTGGAAGCCCAGTAGTTGCGCGGCGTCCACATATACTGAGCTCTCCCAACGAGATTTCGGTCGTCCTCGCAGTTTCGCTCCATCGACTAGTTCTGCATTTATTACTCTCTTTGGCGTGCGATCATCGTCCATTCTTTGTACATGCCCCGCCCATTGAAGTCGTTGTAGTTTGACGATTTTCGAAATTTCCAGCTCATCGTACAGTTCATACAACTCATGGTTGTACCGGATGCGCCATCCATCTCGATCGCAAACGGCCCCGAAAATACGCCGCAGAACCTTACGTTCAAATGTGTCTAGCATGTTTCCGGAGGCTTGAGTTAGGGTACATGCTTTGCAGCCATAGCATAGCACTAGTCGGATAACGGTTTTGTACGTGTTTCTGTGCACATGCTTTGAATTCATTATGGGGAGAACCGAGAAAAAAGTCTTATTAGCTAACTGTATCCGTCGCTTGATTTCGTCAGTTTCGTTGGCGTCCTTTGACAAGTTGCAACCCAGGTATATGAAGTCGTTCACGAACTCGATGTTGAGGTCCCCCACGTTTAAGCTCGGTTGTGCAGGTGTCCTTGTCGTCGATTGCATCATTATTTTAGTTTTACCCTCGTTGATACGTAATCCAACTTATTTTGCAGCGGTATCGAGCGTATGCAGAAGTTCTTTTGCGATGGCCAATCTTCGGGACATGACGTTGATGTCGTCGGCGAACGCTGCTAATTCTATCGACTTGATGAGTAGCGTCTTGCTGTTGTCCATATTCATAGCCCGAATAGCGTATTCCAGTGCTAGATTGAAGAGCGTCGGTGCCAGTCCATCGCCCTGTTTCAGATCAGTGCGTGTTTCAAATAGATCAGTAAGTCTTTTATGGATCCTGACCTGTGAGAAGGAGTTGGTCATCGTCATCTTTGTCAGTAGTACTAATTTGGCCGGTATACCAAATTGCAGCACGATGTTGTACAGTACTCCACGATCGATACTGTCGTATGCCTTTGAAATCGACAAAGATTTGGTATACGTTTACGTTGTATTCCCAGCACTTCTGGAGTATCAGTTTGACCGTAAAATGCTGGTCGGTTGTGGAGCGACCAGATTTGAAACTGCCTTGATATTCGCTGATGATTCGTTCTGCGTACGGTTGTATTCTATTTTCCAGAATTTTCGTCAGAATTCTATAGGACGTACAAACTAGTGATATGCCCCTGTAATTCTCACTCCGCAGTTTATCTCCTTTTTTGTGAATTGGACAGATGATGCTTCTGCGCCAATCTCTGGGATCACCTTGTCCTCCCATATTCGCAGGAGTAATTGATGTATGGCATTAACTAAACCCGTTCAACCGAATTTCAGCAGTTCAGCTGGAATCTCGTCAGCACCCGGCGCTTCATTTCGTTTTAGTGACCGCAACGCGAGATCAACTTCCTCTACTGTCGAGGGTTGTATGCTTTTGTGTGGGGATGTTAGATGGTAGGTTCAGAGCACTTCAAAATAAAATGCCCATCAATTGTTAATGCCATCGGTGTCGCTGATAATATTTCCATCCTTGTCATTACAAAGGCTAGTCCTGGGTTGGCGGCCATTCTTAATTGCATTAACTAATCTGTTCGCTTGTCTGGTGTTCCTATTAGCTAAGTTTTCGTTAAAATTCAGCAATTGCTCGTCAAAGTATTGACTTTTCTTCCATCTATCCGATATTTGCCGTTGCTGGTCATATTTTTCTCTTTTGGCTCTGGTTCCTCGTTGAATCCATTGTCTATAGGCCTCGTTTTTCGCGTCAAGTGAATTTTTGCATTCTTCGTCAAATCAGTCATTTCGCGCTCGCCGGGCCTATTATCCCACGACCTTCTCTGCGACATCCCTGATGGTACCCTTGAGCTCTTCCCAGAACCCATCGACGCCTGTGTTGCCGATGTTGTGTAGCATAGGAAATATTCTTTCATCAAGGGCGGTAGTATACGCCACTGCCGTGGCACCGCTTAGAAGCTTATCAACCGCAAAGATTTTGGGATTGCTGATTCTCGATTGGTGCACTGAGAAAATTCTACATCTGTAGGTGGTCTTCACCAAGTGATGATCTGAGTCGCACTTTCCTCCACGATATAAGCGGCCATCCATCACACTAGACGCCCAACTCCTGCAAATGAGGATGTGATCAATTTTGTTGACGGTATGTGCGTTTGGAGATTTTCAGGTTTGCTTGTACGTAGAGCTTACGACTAGATTCCTACTGGAGGCAAAGTCGATAAGTCGCTGGCCTTTGTCGTTACATTCTTCATGAAGACTGTGGCCTCCAGTGGTCCCCCGGTGCCAACTTTCATTTCCGACTTTCGCGTTAAAGTCTCCCAGCAGCATTTTGACGTCGTTTGTTGGAAGTGAGTCGAAGAGAGTCTCCAGGGAGGCGTAACATACGGCTTTAACTGTATCTTCTATAACTTCAGTGGGTCGTGCACATTGATGAGCCAGAGATTGAAGAATCGAGTCTTAATGCGAATCGCACACAGCCGTTCATTTATGGGTTTGAAGTCAGTAATATGCGGCTTGAGCTGATTGTTTACCACTTGTAAAAATTGTGTGCGATTTCTTGTCATTCATTTCGCTGCCAAGCCAATTTGTTTCCTGGACTGCAGTAATGCTCAGTTTGTACTTTTTGACCTGGTGAAGGAGGGCCTTCTCGGCCCCCGGTTTGTTCAGGGAGCGTACATTCCAAGATCCGAAAGAATAAGCCTCTAGTCATTTGCGTGGTCGTCGTAGTTGATCCGTCCAATCCGAGGCTTTTGTTCCAGGTTTCTTGACATCGAGTGGTTTTTGCAAGAACGAGTTGTCAGCATATCGCTTAACCCCATTCAGGGGATTGCCTCGGCAGATAGCTGCTTCAGATGGTTTAATAAAAGTGCAACTATGTTGCAGGTCCAACTACGCAAGTCATTCCATCCTACTAAACTTGAGACGCTTAGGTGTTGGTCAGCCATTCAAGCTACAGCAATCTTCCTTTTTCCAAGCTGTCTTATTGCTAAGACTTAGTCGTCAACGGTTTTACACACTGCCCTTACCAGGGGGCGCCCACGTGGAGGACTATGGAAAAGGTCTTTTGCCACCATAAAAATAGCTCAGAAGTGCTAATTTCCATTGTAATTGAAACTCAGTTCCATATTTATATCAAGTTTAACCTTTCCAGCTTTTAAGAAATTTTTTTAAATTCCTTCCGGAATTTTATAAAGTGTAAAAAAAAAAGTTGAAAATTGTTTCAAAGTACATGTGATTGTAATAATAAGTTACTGGCTTGAGTCTTTCGTTTTAAAAAGTATGTAATAGATATGATGTGGAATGTCTAACAACAGCTTAATTTTCAAAACATCGAAAGGCCTTTCAAATTAATTTTGGGCGTAGTTACGAATCATTTCGTAATCTCTTTCGCTGCATGGACATAAACTTCCGCATTGATGCACTTTACGCATAATCATGAAGCAATTGAAAACTACACAGTCCAGCTGATGCGCTATAATGGATAATCAGAGCGTCTAATTAGCTCCGTGATTAGAACACATCATAAAGAACAGCTTTTGGTGCGTTCTAATGAGTTCAGTAGATTGCTGTACTAACGCGGTCTGTATCAAGGGCCGTCTGCTTCGACCGTATTGTTGCATTCTTGCATTTTTACCGGAGTCTTCCATAATAGCATGTCGAACGCATTACTTGTTTGAGCGAGAATGTAGCATACTGCATAGGTTTGGCGGCATCGCGTTCAATTTGAAAGCAATATTCCATACGAGTATGATTAATGGTTTATTATCTCTCTATCGTGAGATGTGCTGCAATTCAGAATTGTATCTACTACTAAAACAAGACACAGTCAATGCTGCCCTGCACTGGTTCTACATAAGTTGTAATTGTTTTTGTTCTTAAAATTGAAAGTTTGTAGTGCGATTAGTTGGTTTACAATGTCCGTGTGCTTGCCGTAAAGGAGATATATGCAGCCAGATAAAGGTTGAAGTGCTGAGAAGGCTAGGAAGGGTCCAATTATTGTGAAATAGGTATATTCGATAATTATATTTATTAGTAAATAATTGGCCGATTATATAGTGCTTCTTAAAAACAAGGTGAATGGTGTTCAAAACTGGTTAGGTCTTAGGCGCTAGAGTATGTTCATGTTATTTCTTTTAAGATTTTTAAATGTACTCACACCGAGAAACCGAATGATTTCAACGTCCGTCATTTATGAAGTCAAACTCGAATTTTCGATCCGTCAGAAGGAAAGGAAATTCAACAGTGACCACCTTACGAAATGAAATGAGGGACCATAAATAAATTCATAAATTTTGTCCCGTTCTTAATTTACATGATATATTGCTCAATAATATGCAAAGACAGTTTAGACATCAGGCGTTGAAGGTTTTTGCTGAACGGTTACATTATTTATAATTTGAAGAAAAATCACGTTTAACTCCCGGACGCAGTCCAGAGGTTCATTGCCAAGAAGAAATAGGAAGATACTCAAATTCACTGTATAGAAATTTAAATATACACTTGCACCAGCTTTGTAGGTTTACTGTTATCGTTCACGCATGTTGCAGAATTGAAATTAGCGATTTACATCACAGATCATGCTAATATTTTGAATACCTTAGGTCAGACAGAACGTTCCCACAGAAGAACTCCCAGCGTCAACATTAGCGTGTTAACATTTTCACTCCATTTGGTCCATTGGTCATCTTCTTGCATACAATGTAATAAACCTCAAACCGAATTCCATCACAATTTCTGCATACGCGACCACATACTGGGTGCACCGATCAATCATGCGTAATTAGTAATAATTTACATACTATTGAAAATTGACGTGAAAGTTTGTATAAAAGTCGTAACATTGGATGCCTCTGAATTGCTTCTGTTTAAAGAAATCGCAGCTGTTCTCTTTAGCCACGTACGAGACCCGTTCGCATATTAGCGCTGTACTGTTGACTCTATTGTACGGGATGCCACAAACTTCACTGTTCTGTTAACATTTGACATTCTAAGAAATCTATTCACTATCACGGTCAATGTAGGGACAATGATGATGTTTATCCGCATTGGTAGATCGGCGGCGCAACATTGGCATCTGCATCCATCCATTCAGCCAGTTTACGTTTGGATCTGGTCTCTTGGAAGCAAATAAAATAATCACATCAAAATCGTGGGAACTTTCATCGCTTCAGCCACTATGGACCCAGACGACGAAACGATACGGACAGGAGAAAATTTCGAACTGTCTTTTCGTGTTGGCGAAATGGGTTACCTGGCAAGGAGAACTCAGATTCAAATGAAATTGAATTAATTCAATCTATAGAGTGAACTGTTGTTGTTTATTCAATTATGTTCATTGATGTCGAGTATGTGTTGTCGGTCTGCAAGGGTTATCTAGTAAGGAATATTTTTATAGAGTCAGAAAGAAGAATTTCGATGATGAGATGTTATTCGTATCTGACCATACAAAATGTTATCATTAAATCAAATGTAATAGAATAGAAAATCAAGGGGTTCAGTGCCCGACGCGGAAATAAAAACTACTTGTGGGTACTATTAAAACTCCTATAATGTTGCGATCTCGTCAGTAAAAGACAGCTCCGATAGGATTTACATACATGCTAGCAACTGCACCAATGGAAGTATTTATGATATCGAAACGTCAACAAGGCAATTTAACGCAAGAGATGTTGACGCACGCAAGCTCCTGGAGGTGTCAACGCAATTAACAATGGCATTGCTCGGCGCATATTTGAATCTACGGGAACGTACGGAAGAAGGTTTAAACTTAGAAATGCTCCTTAGGCCCTACTTGCGTTATATATAAATTTCATTTTCATCATCGTGGCGCAACAGCCCGATGTCGGGCTCTGGCCGCCTGGATTATCGTCCTCCAATTATTTCGGTCAAGTGAGCGCGTCTCCCAATTTCGGACGCCCAGAAGTTGATCGACGTACTTATCTACTGAGCCTTTCCAACGAGCTCTCGATCTTCCTTGCAGCCATGCTCCGTCGATGCATCCTGCATTGGATATTTTCTTAGGTATGCGGCCATCGGAGGCTCAAAGGCTTGAGTAAGGGTCAAGGTTTCGCAACCATAGCATAGCACAGGGCACATGACGGTTTTGTATATGCGGAGCTTAATATTTCTATGCCCATGCTTCTATTTCATTATTGGGAGGACCGAGAAGAAAGTCTTATTTGCTAGCTGTATCCATCACTTGATTTCTTCAGTTTCATTGGCGTCATTTGACAGGTTACTACCCAGGAAAATGACGTCATCTCCGAATTCTTGATTGCATCATTGCTTTTGTTCTGTCGTTGTTAGTGCGTAGTCCAACTTTTTTTGCAGCCGTGCCAAAATTATTTAGAAGTCAGGAGGGCAGGTTTCGGGGCATGATGTTGATAGCGTAAGTACAAGCTATCAACTGCATCGATTTCAAGAGCATTGTGCCGCTGTAGTCCGCATTCATTACCCCGGATAGCGTGTTCAACTGCAAGGTTGAAGACCGTAGGTGCCAGTCTATCACCTTGCTCCAGTCCAATACGTGTTTCAAACAGATCAGTCAGCCTGTTTTGGATCCTGATCTGTGAGACGGAGTTGGTCATCGTCATCTTCGTTAATCGTACTCATTTTACTGTTATACCAAATTGCAGCTTGATGTTTTACAGTACTCCACGATCGACACTGTCTCATGCGTATTGTATTTGGTGTATGTCAACGCTGTATTTCCAGCACTTTTCCAGGATCGGCTTGACAGTGAAAAGCTGATCGGTTGTAGATCGGACAAGTTTGAAACCGCCTTTATTTTCGCCAATGATTCTGTCAGCATACGACTTTATTCTATTTTCCAGAATTTTCGTCGTTATTTTGTAGAACATACAGACAAGTGTAATTCTGTAATTCTCACACTGCAATTTATCTCCCTTTTTGTGGATGGGACAGATGATGCTCCTGCATCAATCTTCTGGTATCACTTCATCCTACCGGTTTCGCAAAAGTAGTTGAAGTATTTCATTAAATGGAACCGTTCCACCAGATTTTAGCAGTTCAGCTAGAATTTCGTCTGCAACCGGTGCTTTATTTTGTTTGAGTGACTACAAGGCGAGATCAACTTCTTCTACGCTCGGAGGTTATGTATTGTGGCCATGATCGATCATAGCGTCAAGGATTGGGACCTATGGTATGGAGACGTGGGACGCGGGATTAAAAAGCTCCTCGGAATAGGGTCGGGTTCTGTATCTATCCGCATCTGTCGGGGACTTTGAGATTCGCAGTGGAGTTCGGCGGGGGTGCATCCTCTTACCGATCCCACTCTTCATTTTGATCGGTAATGTGTTGCATGCAGCCCTATCCGGACTAGACAAAGGAATTCAATGGACTTTGATATCTTATCTACAACAGCTTGACTACGCTGACGACATATGCCTACTCTCCCACAAAATCATGGATCTCTCCTCAATGGTGTTAGATCTCGAAAGGGAGGCAAGCAAGGTTGGGATAAAGATTAATACCAATAAGACCAAGGCTCTTAGCCCGCCATAGCGCAAAATAAGTCCGACACCTATTGCCGTCAATATTAATGGGCAGCCTGTGGAGAACGTGGACAACTTCGTCTACCTGAGCAGCGTTGCTGCCGAAAGTAGTGGTACTGAGCAAGACATCGGTCGTCGTATCAACCAGGCTAGATGCTGTCCAAAATTTGGCAAAATAGTTATCTCAGCATCAATACCAAGCTGGGCCGCTTTCGCTCCCTGGTACTGCCTGGTGCTTTTGTATGGGAGCAGTACACGGAAATTTTCCGTAAGTGTTACCAGAAAGCTGCAAGTTTTCGTCAACTCATGTCTTCGTCGAATTTTAAGAATTTTCTGGCCCGAAACAACATCAAATGAAGAGCTAAATTCGCGTACGGGACAGATGCCAATCGACAAGTTGATACGCGGGTGAAAATGGTAGTGGATAGGTCACACATTGCTGAAGGGTCATAAATGCATTGCTTTGCATGCCATGAAATGGAACCCCATTTCTAACCAAGGCCGACCAAGAGGGTGTCCTAAAATCGAAATGCCTCGATCTGTGGCAAAGGAGTGTAGGACGCTGGATAAGTCTTTTGGGGAGTTGCACCCCATTCCCCAGAACAGAGTACGATGGCGCTCAGAAGTAGTTGACGCGCTATGCCCCACTAGGGGTTAAGGAAAAGTAGTAGAAAAATAGAGTAATTTTGAAGAAGATCGTATGGCCATCGAAACATTAGGCTGCCAGCCCCAGCCGAGATCATCGACTAAATTAAACGAGAGATAAATTGCACTAGAAACTTATCAGTGCCTACCTACTCATACCAATCAGAGACTACTCAATAGGCGACAAAAACTGAATCTCTACACCGATGGTTCACAGATGGAAGCTACTTTATAAGCGGCAGCTCACTCGTCGGAGCTTCATGGTACTGGCAATTCGAAACGCCGCAGAGGTAGTCTCTGCAACACGTAAAAAAAATTTCATTCACTCATTCATTTGCTCAACTCCAAGTCTATTGCTACAACCGAATCGTCACAATTGATTATCTTAAATGGGGGTGCTAGCTTGACGTTACGCTAGCACCCCCCACTTTAAGAGACCGCATATACCATATCAACTTCCAAAAAAGCGTATAATAAAATTCTTGCTAATTTAGTGCTCCATTCCCAAATTAAGTGCTCCTGCAATGATCATTTTTTTATCGGGGTGCTGGCTTGACGTTACACTAGCACCCCCATATAAAGATTTCTGCCACTCCTGCAGAAATACTTAATTCGGGATTGGAGCACCAGATTAGCACTTAATTGAGATTTTTATTATACGCTTATTTGAAAGTTGATATAAATGCCAATAGGGATAATTCTGGAGCGTCATTGTTTTGAGGGTGATCTTTACATAAAAATTTAAGTCCTACCACTCCCACAGGAGCACTTAATTCCAGCATGGAGCACCAAATTACCACTTAATTATGACTTTTACCACACGCTTATTTGATATATGCGGTTTAAAAAAGAGGGGGTGCTAGCAAAATGTCAACACCCCCCTATAAGGTAATCAATTGTGACAATTCATCAGGAGCTTTAAATTTTTGAGTGGAGCACCTTATAACGCGATAGCATCTCCATTTTTCGTTGTTTGAAAAAGTGGGGGTGCTAGGGTGACGTCAAGCAGCCAGCCCCATATAAGATAATCAGTTGTGACGATTCGGCTGGAGCACTAAATTTTTTAGTTGAGTACCTCATTAGCATCTGTAGGGTCGTTCAAATAAAGCGACGGATTTTGCTTTTTCAATTAAAAGACTTGTGCGTTAATTGTGGAAACGACTTTTATTTTAAATGAAAGTACAATCGATGCCATTAATTATGAAATACAATGTCGTCCAAATATCCGCCGTGGAGCGCTGGCACGAGGCAATACGCTGGACCCAATTTTTCATGACTCGAGCACACAAATCGGCCGAAATACCAGGAATTTCGCGTGCGTTGTTGAAATGCAACTATTCTCAGATTCCTGGCTTATTGGTATAGACCAGCGATTAAATGTATTGTAGCCCAAAAAAAAAGTTCAAACGGGTTAAATCGCAATAAAGAGGCGGCTATTCGTGAGGACCGTTGCGTGAGATAACTCGCTTGCCGAACTTGGTCTTCGATACGATTGTGTCGTACGCTGTATGGTACGCTGCGCCGTCCTGTTAGAACGCCGTTTTCATCACCGGCTGATGACGCCGCCGGCATAAAAATCGCACCAAACAGTTCATTTTTTCGGATAAAGTTGTGTCTCGTGCATCACTTCAGGCTGCTCACTCGACCAAATGCAGAAATTTTGCTTGTTGACAAAACCATCGACCCAGAAGTGAGCTTCATCCGAATTGTCGTGAGCGCTCGCAACGTAGTCGCGATAGAACGTGAATATTGATAAAAAAAGTTGAATAATTTGCAAACGTTGTTGAGAGTGTATCTCTCCATGATTAAATGGCAGAGACTGACGTTTCAAATTGTGAAAGAATTGCGAAGCCAACTTCACTCCTATTCGATAAATGTCAGAAACAAAATGCATCATCCCTATTGAAAAATCCTGTAATAATGTAATAAAATAAGTCACATCTTGATTTTTTATTGTGGGTGTGCCACCTTAACGGACGAAATTGTGGGCGGAATAGCAAAGAAGGTGTAATGAACCACCTGCAATGGACCATATGGTAGTGATGCTTCCACCGGCAGATCTATGGCAGCACCTGATGAGTAAGGATCTGTCGGTGGTACGAAACCAGAGGCCGCCTAATATGTAACGGACGGTTTGGTGGGCATCCGAAGATGCCCGTGGGGACGGAGCCTAAGGTAGCTTAATTGACCGTGAAGGTCGGGCTGTGCCATCTGGCGAAGAAAAAGGCTCCTCAATGAGCTAAGCAACGGCCTATGTTTGCTGTAGCTCAGTTCGGGAGACGTGGGCGGGGTTTTCGCCGCTTGTTGCCCCTGTCCTTTACGCATTAACAAAAATTCATAGGCCTGGGGAAGACAACACAAACAAGGGAGGTAAAAATGGGGAATAAAAAAAATTAGGCGATAAGGATGTAATGGTTGGCAGATGGCTCGCTTACCCTCGCGCTCGTATTGGGTTCCAGGTGTAATGGGACCCTCGGCCTCTGGTTTCGTACCACCGACAGATCCTTACTCATCAGGTGCTGCCATAGATCTTCCGATGGAAGCAGCACTACCATATGGTCCATTGCAAGTGGTTGATTACAAAGGGTTCGGCTCTTGACCACTTGATAGCGATAATCTCTCTCGCTCTTTCTCAATTGCCCTAACCCTAACCCCTTATGGGGCATAGCACGTCAACTGTTCCATGTGGCCCAGTTGACGTTTCATCGGCGTACACTGGTTTCGGAGAATGCAGTTGTCTGCATGCACCTCTTGCACATCCATGCCCATGGACGTCGTCGTGGACGGGATTCGAACCCGAAACGCCAGTAGTCAAACATGAGACTGATGCCTCAACACACTGCGCTATCGGTCGCCCTCAAGCGGTAATCTAACCAATGCTAATCCAAACACTCAGAACAAAAATAGATTGCAAGATGATGGAGCTAGGTAATGCTTACTGGAATAGCGCCACCAACTCCAGACCGAGGCAACTCTAGAATTCTTACGATCCAAAGAATGCCAATACAATAAATGAAACATCAAATTGGGTGGTTGACAGTTTACGAGGGGGGACTATGCAAGATACACCGACAAACGGTGATCGATCGAACATCGATTGCCATTAGCATGGAAAATCTTACTCCTCGAAATCGGCAGCACTCGTCGGTCCCAATGATAAAGGTGTGCGCCAAATGCAATCTTTTGTATAGAAAAATTACATTACATTGATCATCACGGTTGACTAAAATCCAGTTGGTACTCGTATTATACGGTGCTACTTCGGCCTAAAACCTAAGATATATCCGAAGATGGCAGAGAAGATGAGTCTGCTCTATGTGTCTATTGCTTACACTTTGGTTACAATTTCGCCTTGACTTCATTTGATTCTTTTTTCGCGATACGATACGTATAAAATGGGACACTGTTCACGTCACGTTTCTTACTACGAACAGATACGAGTACGAGTATATACCTTGCCTCATGAATTATTCTGTAGGACATGATATAGGAGAACAGTTATTTCGTATGTTTCGTTACGATACAGTTTCGGAGGTCAAAGTGTTGACTTAAAAGCCACCTGTAATTCATGTGATATTGCACAGAGTGGAAAGTCATTTCAACTTAATTGTGAGGAATTAAGTCAATTGCCGGCTTAATTTATTAGAAAACATAGTTTGCATTTTAAGATTTTCGTGGCTGGAATATTTGAACACGGGCACGGGTTCCAGGAGTCAATGTATTCCACGAGCACTGTTTATCGCGTTGTACGACGAATATAGGTAGTTCAAGTGATCCTAAGGAGTTGGTACATTTCATTTGGATCACGAATTGGTTGAATAGCAGGACCTCGCTACCATTGGACGGGGGAATCCGGTTTGGTGTTAGGAAATTTGGAGTCACGGAAAGCGTTTGTTGTTTTTGAATAATTAGATTCATTAGATATATTGTTTGGTTAAAGGTTGGGCTAGTCTAGTGAACGGTTCGATTGGT